>JAINEB010000015.1:18615000-23615000 GCA_022840565.1 Eubasilissa regina | reverse complement strand
GAATCTAACGGAACAAGTAAATTACATGAGTCAATGAGTCAAGTAAATGTTCAAATTGTACAGTATTCATTTGACTTAGCTATAGTGGCTTATTTTAGCATGTCCTTACTCCATATCTCATCTACTATAAGTGCGACTAATAATTTTGAACGTTAGAATTGTTTCTTTCTTACATTTCATAACATTCCTCACGTAGTTAATGCGAGTCTCAACATATGCAAATATTTTTTTCTGTGTTTTTTAAAATGCCAATAGAAAAATATGGTGTAAGTAGTATGGCGTCTCATCTTATTTTTGACAGTTAAATAATTATGTGTATTTCCAGTGGCGTGCAATAGACGCAAAGTTAGGTTATGCTGTTACCGACGATAGGTATACTAAGTAATAAAAAATACAAATTGTATCTACGCAAACACCGAAATATAGACTCATAGGTTGGAATTCACTAATAATAATACATATAACGTTTAGCCTGTCAAGTAAAAAAAATTGGTAGAAATGTCATTCTACGCAGTTTCTAGTAAGGATTATTCCTTTGCGAAAACAGCAGCCTAAAGCACAAATTGTTTGAAAAATGTAGAAAATTCGGAGACGTAAAAATGTCAAAATAGCTTCAGTAAGAAAATATTTAATTCAATTATTAAAAGGATTGAAAAAACAAGTTAGATTCATTCGAGACCTAAATGCTAGCAAATCGCTTTGCAGAATGCACATGAAGTTATTACAAATGGTTCGCAAATAACTCACAGCTAGACAAAAGTCGTGAGTTACGTCACGGACAAGGTTAAGCTAATGCGGGTAATAACGGCTAGAATTTTATAGGGCATTTTCATTATATAAAAGTTATTTTATTTAATTTCCTAGAAATTTTTATAATGCACAGCATTTTTACTTGTATGCAGTGCACGCCCTTGGTATTTCAATGTTCCATGGCTCATGATGGAAATGACTTTAAATAAAATATATGACGTGAAATACTTACGTTGACCTAAAAATTTCAAAGAGAATAAGCTGTATAAGTTCCATTATATCAAAATTCATCATTCGAAAGTTTTTTCTGCTTCAAACAAACAGACCACTGTTCATAAAAAAGATACGATGATACTTTTTTTTTTAAGTATTTGATATTTTAATTAGAATATATATAATTTTCTAATAAATATCTTTTTGATTGAATCAATAATACGTAAGGGTCCTAAAACGTATCATCGTATATATATTTGTAAACATACGTTCTTGAATGCTATAAAATTGTACATGCATATTTAAAAAATACAGATTGACCCTCATTGAACTCACGAATCAAAGATCTTCTCGAATAAATATCAAATAATTCACATTCATCCGTATCCTTTGAGGTTTCATACAATAAATAAAATCATGCCAGATTGGCGGTGTCAATCTTTAACACCCACATAAACCTACCCGGCAAAAGTTAGAAAGATTCGTTCAAACGATTGTGTTGGTGTAAATGTCAATAAATGTGTTTTTAACGAGTCTATGAATCATTCCATGGGCATGTCCCATTTTGTAGTCCCGTAGAGGAATGGTCCCTCGTGACGCCTGGATTGATTTAAAGAACAATAAATTCAATCGTCTGTCACGTCAGAGCAAACGATAAAACGATTGTTAAACATGGTCCTGATTTGAGTCCAAACATTCAGTCAATTGAATTTATATTGTTGTGGGATTTTCTCCTCACGCAGATTTATATAAAGTCATGACATGTTCAGTCTCTTTTGGGATACTATGCCGTTCCGTGCGTCAGTTTTTGTCATAGCCAACGTTCACGGTCGTATTTTGATCAAATAGTTAATTTTAAAATAAAAAAAAGTGTCCTTCTTGTGGTCTAGTGGTTACTATACTCGCCTAATGAACTAGCGGTCGGGAACCTGAGCGTCGTTCCAGGAGGTTATCAAATAATCCTATTTTCATGGCACAAGCATTTTGGCTTAAGTTAATACTAGTAATAGTTTAAACAAATATTGATGTGACACGTATTCTGTGTACGTGTGTGTGTGTGTGTGTGTTTTTTAAAAAAAGCAATGCCATACCAAACTCTCTGACTACCGCTTTAAACTATATAACTAAATATCTATATTTTTAGTACAAATTAATTGTATCAATGAGAAAGATATACAGATAGACTGGAACCAGGAACCCTTCCTATCCGGAGAAATGAGATTTATCGTTCTTATTGATACATTTAATTTGTATTAAAAATATCACAGAACTATGTTCTGAAAAACTGCATCTTCACAATATAATGTGTTCTCTTTAATAATATTCTTTAAATATTTACTAATTGTACTTTGTGGTTTATTGTGTTCATTTTTATAGTTGACTAAGCTTTGTTTCCACTTAATGAGTCATTTAAAACCGGTAGATGTTTTAAATAACTCATCATTAAGTGGTTTTAATAAATAAAGTGAAATAATCTATAAAAATAAATATGTTACATTCTTTCAAAAGTTTTGGATTTATAATTTAATAATTACAATACATGTATATAAATACAGTTTTCCTGTGTATTTATTTTCTGTTATTGTTTGATTGTGTTCTTATAAACAGCTTAGCGAAGTCGAAATCTGTGCAACTAAATGATGTTTTTTTCACTTTTAAATCGCGTCATATATATATATATACTAGGTATTAATATGCAGGATCATTATTATGTACCAATGTATTAGACGATATACATTTGTACATATATACGTATAAATATATATATATATATATATATATATATATATATATATATATTTATTTATACGTATATTCTTCCTTTACAAGGACATTGATTTTAGTCATAGTACACCAAGCTGAAGGTAGTGTCAACGATAATATAGCTGCATATAATATTATCGTGTACTCAACGAGCATATGTTAATGATGATGATAGATTCACGTCACGGTACATGGTGTGTCTGTGATGTGCTACAAGCTACGTCATTAATTACATACAATTATATGGAACAATCATTACACACAATATTAATTAGTTTAAGAGTATCGTAAATATATTTACTTATGTATGGTCAGGATATATATGATATTTAATTGGTGACACGTGTGGCATCATTCTGGTTGGTTAGAATTTGATCTAATCCTCGCACAAGTATGATTATTTATAAGAGCCCGGAAGAAAAATACATATGTATTTAACTAACTGTACATTTGTTACAAGAAAATAATAATTCAATTTATCAGAATATTTGACATGTAAATAATAATAATACTAGTAATCGTGGACTACGGAATAATATAAATAAACAATGTTAATTATATGTCACAGAAGAATATTGTCACGAGTCGTTAAAAATAAAAATAAATAATCCAATTCTATTTGCTTTCGTATCTGGGATTTTATTCATCCATTTGTATGTACAGTATATCTACAAGTAGCTGAATTCGACGCTGTCAAATCTACGGTGACGTAATGAATCTAAGGTTTGCAAAGGGTAAATTATGATGTATACAGAATACAGATATATTCACAGAGAATGTCTGGAGCGAACTTTCTCGAGATGGAAAGAAAGAAAATAAGATGCGAGGACAAACGAGAAAATAATAAAGTAATTTGCAACAGCACAAATCTGATTTTGGTTTATGACAGGAATGTAATTGAAACGTGGAATAAGAAGAATGAAAACAGACTTGTCATTAAATTATGGAGGAGAATTATAAAATTATGGTCAGATCTTTTCTATGATTAATCAGCGATTCTGGCACGACCAGATACGTAAACAATTTCAGAGTCTTTCAAATCAACAAAATATTTATGAAGCAAACAATATATCGGAACAGAATTAATGTGTTAATAAGTCATTTTCAATTCATCAAATTCAATAACTTCTGAATAATAACAGGAAGAATTCAGTTAACTCGATTAGTTATACCTAGCGGTTCACAATGAAGTCCTGGTACCGACACTGATATATGGAAGTGAGGCTCGAAGCTGGCACAAATGTAGACTGTATGCAGCGGAAATGAGATCACTTAGGCGTATATGTGACAAATCCATTTATGGCAGAGTAAAAAATGAAGAAATAATGTAAAGCTGATCTTAGTATAGTGAGTAAGATTAAGAAAGGATCATTTAGGTGTTTTGGTCATATGGAACAATGAATGAGAAGAGAGTGGTAAGAAAGATTACATATATGTTTTTTATTTATTTATTCTTAATACAGTGCATACATAAGGATATATATATGCTCTAATATAAACACAATCAAAATGTTCGTTTTTACTACAATTTATCATACACATATTTACTTAGTTTCATTTTTAATCTATATAGTTTCTCCTTCTTTCTTATGTTTCCTGGCATTTCATTGAAGATCTTCATCACACTGTACATCATCGATTTCTGAGATTTAGCATTCTTCCTGAATGGCAGTCTTAGTTTATCTTATTTGACGAAAGTGGTGATGGCACCTGAAATAGAGTATATACCCCTTAAACTTAGCACTACCAGGTAAACCAGATACTGAAAGATAGTCCTGTTAGAAGCCACAATAACCGGCGAGCTTGTATGAGAAGATGTATAAATGTGGATCAGACGAGAATAATGTGTCAGAACAGAGGGTCAGATAGTGGGTCTCTATCCTCTGCCTAGCTCCGCGGGGAAACGGTGTGATGGTAAGTATGTATATTGTAGATCATTTTCAATATGAGAGGGAACATGTATCAAGGCACTGTTTGTATTTTATCGCGTTGTTAGTTAATTTGATTTTACTATTATTATAATTATACTAAATATTAAAGGTTCAGTCATATAAACCTATATTGATAGTACATAATAAAATGGTAGTACGTGCCTATATTGAGAAATCTAGTTTTGTATTTTGCAATTTGCATTGGGCATTTTAGAATCTTGCGTAGGTTTATGAATTGCTGCCCTTTCATATATTTAATTGGATTAATAATGTGTGCACCTGAACTCATTGCAAAAATAATATATTGACATTACATAAATTGGGCTCCCTTCAGGGACTAAGGTAACTGTGAAATTCAATAATATTAACTATTCGCTGGATGATGTATGTATGTATGGACAAGTATAATATTATATTATACTTGTCCAACTATAATACTATGGTAGCACATTGTGTTATGTGACATGAGTTGCCAGATTGATAACTTTAGTGTTTTGTTTGCTGTTTGTTGACAACTCCATAAAAGAAACACAAACTTAGCAGCAAAACTTGTATTTCTTTGCTTTTATGTATCCATACATAACAAGATGCATTCTGTATTTTCTAGAATTGCAGTGTATATTTCGAGTAGCGGGTTTAATTAAATCTCTAGATACATTTTTCATCAAGAATTATATACATTTTTAATATTCTGTATTCTTATTCCTAAATATTTTTAACACCCTTCCTAAATGCTTTATTCAATACATAATAATAATGCGGTTTCTTATCTTTTATTTATGGCTAGCAATTAATTGGCGACTGCTGATTGCTTTTCTGCAAGTATATTTTTTATTTGCGTATAAATAGCTAAATAGATTTAAAAAATGTCAAATAAATAATCCTTCATCGCTACAAATTCCTTTAGTAAAGTCATTTTTTTTAAATCTACCCAATGCATTATATTATGTTTTAATAATATCCTAATAAAATAAAGATGTTTAAAAAATTTTACAAGGTCTCCAAAATTTAGAGACTTTTGAAAAAATACACCACTGTACATAGTCATGTATACTTAATTATATTTATAGTCGTTCTTCTTTTGACACAAATATTTTATTTCCCATAGTGAATCCCTCGAACTAAACTGACTGTTTCCGTAGAATAAAATCACACGTAATTTAGAGAAACACGTGAGCTCCTAGTGCACAGGTGGCGGTATAGTTCTGTGAACCTCGCCACGTGTACGGGTGCAATTAATTAAGCAGTTATGGGTGGGCCTACCCCTCCCACATTGCGTCACATCTCCTTCATAGATTCAATTTAGCGTCTGATGCTGGAGGCGCTTGTCTTCACCGATACCTGAATGCCAGATTAAGTACATACCTAAGCCCCTCGGTATATGTACAGATGTACAGTATTCCCGGGGAATCAGGATGATCATTTATGTACACAGCATCATACTTAAAAGGATTAGTGATAATTGAATTCAGGATGGTTATCGTAATGTTCATTGTAAACGTACGCTAATATTGTGCTTTTGTAAATAAATTCTTGCAAGAAAAAGTTTATTCAGATTTTTAAATTTGAAAACGTAACTGTTACCAAAAATAATTTATATTTGCATAATATTTAATTATTGTTTCAGTATTACAGTATTATTGAGTAAATATAATACAAACATCATAAAGACGTTTGTATTATAACATCAAATATGTTTATTGAAAAATCACGATATGAGTGGTGAGTTGTATTCAAAAATTTTTGGATTTCCTTGCAATATAAAGTTGATAGCTTTTAAAAATAAAATAAAATATTTATATAAAACTACATATGTATATATGTCTCAAATTTGTCATAAACTCAAATGGTTAATGTAATGTAATGGTAGCGCATTTTCCCGGCAAGAAAAAATTTCCATGTTAGTATCTCGGTTCTAATTGATTATGCGGAATATATTTCATATCAATATTTGTTCTATTTAAAAATCTAAGCTACGCGCTTGAGCTATAAAAAAATTAACAAAATTTGTGATTTTTCAGGACGAGACTCAAACCGCCTACCACTAGTCACTGGGCAGTTGTCTTCTGCTAGACTAAACAAGCGTGTACGATATTCTCATTCTACAATATGTACTGTGACATTACAAACTAGGGTCACGTTAGAAATTGTCTCGTCATTTGTTTTAATGCCAAGCACCTCGTAATCACAATTAATTGCCCTTACGTTGGTATCGCAATCTGTTTTGAAGGTTATAAAAACGGCCATTATCTATGATTCTTTTTCAATTCATCGAGTAGAGCTGTCAAAATTGCGCAGTTCATTCACTGAAGTGTAATCATGAGCAATCCAATGTAACCAAAGGGTAAATACTTTTATGTTAAGTATAATATTAAATGAATTAACATTCATTTATTAATTTGTATTTAAAATATCACAGATTTTGAATAATTACAACTTCTCAATAAGAATGTGTTCTCCTTAATAATAATAAATATCCGTTTCCAACACACTTATTAGATAATTAGTAAAGCACTTTATCCGTGACCATTGAGTTGAGGAGACACAAAAAATTGTTACAATTTAGTCCTATGAACAGTTAAACTAACCGCAAAATGTCGACTACCTTCGTATATTCATTCCCCAAAGAATGCAATCTGGGACTGCGGAGTTAGCTAATGCATTTGTTCTAACATTACCTCTGTAATAAAACAATGAATTGTGTCTCGATGACCATAATGGTGCGTAAAAGTCAAGCAGACCAACTATTTGGGGACAGTCTATCATATCATTGATGATCTTATATAGAAATATAAGGTCGGTTACCATATGCCTCACTGACAATTTTAACATTTCCAAACAGCTAAGGAGATATTATTGCAATTATGTCGGCGGTAATAATGAAAATGTGAGCTCGGTCAGAGATACAGAATTTTCACGTATAATTCTCCAAATGTCTCATTTTCCCCCAACAAGTAGCCTATTAAGGATTCCCAAGCTGAAGTTAATGTAATAATCCTGTTATATGCAAATTACACCCTAAACGCCAGAGTTCACAAGTGCCCTTTTGCTTTTTTCTTCACAATTGGCATGGCCGCGTTTTTGTAATATTGTTTTGGAGTACCTACGTAGCGAAACCGTGAAAATGTTGTAAGACATTTATTTTGTCGCTCGGAGTAAAATGTTACCTTTAATTTTACGTTCTCTTAATATCAAATATTATAAATACTGTTTAAAGCTGACGGAGAAAAATATATTTTTTTGGGACTAGAAAATAAAAATTCTAAAAAAATGTGTAATATTGAAGACAGTTGCATTTTAAACAAATTTGTTCATACTTAATTATGATTGAATTTTTGATAAACTTATCGGCGCCATCGAAGTATTGTATAGTGTGTATAGTGGCCAACTCCAAAGTTTGAGGCGAAAAAGAAGTGACTTATATTAAATGATGTGGCTTACCTTTGATTGTTAAATTGAATGCTTAAATTGAAACAGCGACAATAAAAACGGACTAAACCCTGGAAGATTTATTTTGAATAATATTGTTTTAAAAATAATGTTTCAAATACAATGACAATAAAATAATTGCCATCTAGTCATTTTTAAAATTATGATTAGTCTACTAATTCGATTAAGTATTTCAAATTCATTGTCATTTAAAGTTATTATAGAAAATGTATAGGTTATTCAACTTTTGCTTTCACTGCCTCAATTAAGATACTGAGTAAGTTTTTTTTTTTAGTATTGTGTATTTTTATAAATGCTTGAATCTGTACCTAAAGAGATATTTTCATTTTTGTTAATTTAAATATTGTAAATTCGTAATATTGTTTTAATTTTTCCCACAAAGAAATTTTTCGCCTTTGTTCATTTAAATATGTTTTACTTAGAATGTTGTTTAAATTTTCATTATTTTAATGTATGTTAATTAAAATACCTGCTTCTACCCGTCAAATGGCGCTTTGTGGTTATAATTTTTTCAGATTGTGTATTTTTTTTTAAATATGATATTATATAATATTGGTTTATTTAGCCGAATTTATATATAAATTTACATAAATAAATAAGTTATATTTCAAAAAATGTTAATTTATTGGTATGTATACGAAATACATATTTTTTGAATGTGGACAAAAAAATTTAAGCAAAATTAAAAACGTGCGATGAACTTTTCTACGTGTTTTTCATAACATTTTATAGGAAAAGAACGGAGAAAAAAATGTAATGACAGCATTGGGAAATGAGTATCGGCCGAAGATTTCGAAATTTAACCCTGACATCAGCCTTATTTAACATTTTTTCTCCCCGTATCGAGAATATCAACCCTCGAAGGAGGCATTTTCGGTATGGCGGGTTTCTTTCGCTCTCACGTAGCGAGTTTACACGGCCGAGCCGCTCTTTAGACTTAAAACATCGTAGCGAAATAACGGTCGTATCGCTCCTAATCGCATTACACGCCCCATGTTGGAATAGAGCCTTCGGGGGTGGGAAAACCTCCCCGGCGGCAAGGGCCGAGCCAACACGGATTGCCTATACTTAGAGCACCTATATATTATTATATTCTGCCTGACTGAAAAATTTAAGCCCGCTTGTGTATACATAATATTATGTATGTAGGTACAAGTGTGTCGATGGTGAGCTTGCATAATTTACACAGATTTTGTTTACCTTGTATGAACCATACGTGTTTTACGGCCTTATTTTTGGTGGGAAATTTATCATAGTAGAGATCTCATTGAAGTAGCATTTCAAAAAAGTTTATCACGAAGACAACTCTTCGAATAGTAGTAGAAGCACCATATCATCGTGATAAGTAGTATTTTAGATGTTTATCTTCTCAATAAAGTAGTATTTTAAAACATGTGCATCATTTAAGTTTTCAGAATTTTTTTTTTTCGAAAAGGTTAATTTAGTTTATACTTAGATTTATTAGTAACACTTCTAAAAATATGTGATTATTTTGTATTATACTATAAAAACTAAGATGGAATAATGGCACATTAAAATAAAAAGGTCACCCATATGTAATGTGTCCACTTATTTCAAGTGCTTTCATAAAAGTCAATGATTATGTTGGGTATCGTAGCTTCAACTACTAACTTCTAGAAGACGTACTTTTGGGATTTTTAGAAAGTGCTGAATCCTTTAATAGTTTTTTTGTATGTTATTTGACTTTCTCTACCTCCCAAACATTTAAATGCTTCATCAATGACCTTTTATAATATCATTATGACCTTTTGATGTTTTTACCTTTTTAATATATTAAATATTTTCCATGGACGATAATATTTAGAATACAATTCTTTTCAACGTTATCAAATTAATGTTTTAACATTTTCAAAATTTTACAATTATTAGCGGGATTATATAATAAGATATTCCAGCTTTTACTGGAAAAAAATAATATTGTCAAGAATGTAATTGTTATCCAAACATTCATACATTACATTCCAGGCAAACAGACCTTTACGTCACTGAACACATTTAATTGGAATATAAAAATGTTTTTCAAAAGACATGCAGTAGGACGGTATAATGAAAGATATGAACACCTTTTCACTTACGTACATAATGGACCTACATTATATTTTCTGAGAAAATTATCCCAAAATCATTGTAAAATCATCCCTCGTACCTTCTTTCAGTTCCAAAAAGGTTGTTTTAATTTCACTTCTTGAAACCACTCAGCATAACCTTATGAAAATACATTATTAGGTTATTTATAAATTTGAATAATTAATTTTACTTTGACATTGTGCTTATTGCTTTGTATTAATTTGATTATTAAATCGAAACCTTTTATGGTGAAGATCCAATTTTTTGACTGTTTCAATGGTTAATTAGTGTACGATATTTGTACGTTAATTGTTACAAATTCTGACGGAGCAAAAAGTACCTACCTTACGTATTCGTTCACTAATCTTCATTACGCGCTTCCTTAACGGGAATTGTTGAGGAACTATCGAGGTTTAAACTACTACGCTTCTCCATCTATATCTGTAGTCTGCTATCTTAGGTAATTGCCCGAATTGGCTTTCTTCTTAAAGCTCCTTTATTATTTTAAATTTTATTTTATGTTTATTTTTCAAATAATAATAATAATTTTGATGAATCACGATAATATTTTTTTTTTCGTACTACGCTTCTCTTGAAACTCTTCTCATTTACCAGGCATAACGTTTGTTCAATTTGTTTTCTTTCTGAGGGAGATTTTAAGAATAAATGCTTACCCAGACATTCTGATGATATCATTAAGATGTGTTTGTAATCCAGTTTAACTGATATTTTTTTTATGAAGAGAAGAGAATTTCTAGTACTTCCAGAATTAAGCATCCCTCACGACTCTTGTCAATCCTTTAAAATACCTCGTATCACTTTGTTAGTAC
Organism: Eubasilissa regina; assembly: GCA_022840565.1. Classification (NCBI taxonomy): domain Eukaryota; kingdom Metazoa; phylum Arthropoda; class Insecta; order Trichoptera; family Phryganeidae; genus Eubasilissa; species Eubasilissa regina. Next base: position 23,603,974 of record JAINEB010000015.1, on the reverse strand, counting down.
AAAAGTGAAATAACTTAAAATTTTACGGTTTTAAGATTTTTGTCGTCTGAAAAGTGCAGTCCAACATTGTAATAATTCAAAATATTACCGTGCGTATTACAATAAATTTTGCCACATGTTCTTTTTTGACATAGATCAAGTAATTTACTAATATACAGGCAATTAAGAATTTGATAAAACTTTGACAGGGATTATCTCAAAAATCTATATTTTGAGTTGGTTCCCTTTTGTACTGATGTTAGTGGCGATATATACGCTTTCTCTAAGTTACATGCATTTCATTTTGATTAATTAATTATACGGGTACGACGAAAACTTGATATTACCTATTTCATTCCCAGATGAAAATATAATATAAATAATTAAATAAAATACTTTGTTTAAATCACTATTTATTGATTATTCAACATGTTTCGATACCTTATTGGTATCTTCTTCAGGAAATAATGTATACTATAATAATATTTTTTTTAAATTATACCTTAAAATAATTTTGCTGATACTGAAGAAGTAAAAATAATAGTTTTAGTATTCACAATTTTCACAATAAAACTTTTACTACACACACGTAGGGTTATTTTCACTACTAGTTTCGAGAAGTGCAGTTCCTCTCATCATCAGGTGATAAATAAACTAAATTCAGAATTGTAGTTTATTCGGATAACGAGGCATAGCTTGAAAAGTGGAGGGAGGTTTCAGTCATTAACGGAAATATGGACAGTAAAGTGTTATGGAATGTTATGTTGTTAATTAGTGTTTTCTCCGAATTTTAATTATTTTATTTTAACGGTTTCCAAATTGTTCATTATTAATCCTTTTTAAGATACCGAATGGAGAAGTTTTAGTCTATGACTATCGAAAAAGTGGTTTGTTTCAATTATGCGGTTAGAAAATTCTGAGAAGTTGTTACTGTTTCGAAAATAGTAAAAATAACCCAACGTGTGTGGTAGAACAAAATTTTATTGTGAAAATCAAAATACTCATACAACACCATAAACTAACCGCTATGTCAATTAATGATATTAATTTCAGTAACTTTTATTTTTTTACTTAAAGATACGTAAAACTCATATGAAATCTAATAATATGATTACACTTCGTCGCTATCGCTATCAATATTTGAATATATGTCATTGCCAGTAAGAAAAAACACCAAAGTAACAATTATGTCGATCGTGTTTTTTGTATATCTAGGTTAAGATTACTTATGTGTTTTCTCTTTTATATATTCAATAACAGTGTGCAAATATATATTCAATTTAAAAAGAATTGTATATTGTCTTTATTATATATTAGCGAAATCGTTTGAATTTTTTCGACTGGCGAGTATATTGACCATCTGTCATCTCGCGTAGTCAATCACATATCAAATATATGTTCGTAATGTTTATGTTTGTTCAGTAATTATTTATTGTAAGCATGATTTCAAATTTTTTCAAGAATGTAATAACGAAGAAGAATTAACGAGTCGATTGTATTTCTGCAATTTTTTTTTTTAAATGTTCTTAGTCTCGCGAATAAATCTATTCGTCGAGAAACTGTAATAATATCTATATTATTTCACAATGCCTATCAGATGTTTTGAAAAGAAAAATATTTTTTCTCACGGTACGTAATGATTATAGTTCAATCACAGTTATTACCACAATTCAATGGACAATTCTCACGACAGCATTTTATGATTTTTTTTTCCATCGAGCGCACATGCGGACCTAAAATTGTGCGCCGATGACTTGACGAATTTTACATATTTTGATAACATCGTTGTTCACGCAAACCGCCATTATTACTCGCATTAGTTAAATTCAATGCGTCATATAAATGTTTTCCTGTACTATTAAGACATTTGTGTGAATATACTCGTATTTTATGTTGTTTTATACAATATTTTACAATATTTTAATAAATATTTCACAATACGCATTCGTGCATCAACGGATTAAAAAAATGTACATACAAACATATCGCTTAATATTTCTGTGTGTATTATATAGATATGTTCCCAATTTTTAATTTATTGATGAACTATCTTACCATCATGATACTTAACCTATGAGTAAACAGTTAGGGTACTCTGCTCTGAGATACCGATCTCACCTAGTTTAATTGAATAATAATAATATAAATAATAATGGATAATTTGTATAGCATCATTTTCGTAAAAATTTTCATCTCAAGGACGCTTTACACATAAACTGTTTATAGTTCTACGATTATCTTTGTTTTTTTTTTAATTAACTCTACGATTAAAATTAATATACATCTTTATTCATGTTCGTCAAGTTTGTCCTTCCAATGTTGCTCTTTCTGATCTTTTGCCAGGACTTTCGAAGATGTCTCGTGTTCCTATTGCCCCTTAATAGTTCACTTCATTTATTTTCTTAATCATCTTTTCCTCACTCATACGTTCCACATGCCCAATCCCATTCTGACGACACTTTTTTTAAATTCTAATGATAATGCTACAAACAGATTTATGTTCGCCCCTTATTCATTAGTGCGTGGAAATGGGTACAGTTGGGTAAGTGTTGTTTCTTAACATACATTTTTTAAATACAAATTAAGTATATTAATTAGAAAGTAATACATATAAAATTTATTTTATCGAAAAATATTATTGTTTCTACCGGGATTCGATTCTGAATCTTTTTCCAATCCGGGAACACGTATTAACCGACTATGCTCTAGCGTATAGTACTTTTGACGTCAAATTTCCGAAGCTATATGTTACACTTTTTGAATTAATACATCTATTATTTGAAAGCCATTTACTTTAATTTACGGAATCTCAAATACCTTTGAGTAGTCCGATTGTTATCCTTTTTCATTTATATTGTACTACGTTAAACTAAATCGTCATACAACGTCATTGACATTTTTATATATTATTTTTACAATCAATTGAAGGTATTTCGAATAAACGTAAATAAATTTCCACGGAAATATAAATCGTACCGTGATCGAATAAAACATTGCTGAAGGCGAGAGTGTCTGGCAGTCAAATAATCCACCAGACTGAAATGCATTTGAGAAGCTCTTTGAAGGTTTTAAAGGTATATAATAATATTATATAATTTCAACAACACACATTTTAAAAATAATGTTTGTAAGAAAACATTTATATAAAATAATTCGAACACAAATATTTTAACATCGAATATGTTTATACGGCGGGTACTCTGAGATATATATCACACAAATTGCGTTATAAATAGCGAATTGGAAAATTTTATAATTTTTTTATATTCTCTCATTTTTACCCTGTGTTTTATTTTCACTTTTAACAGTGCGAGGTTCGATACTATGCTCCTATATAACAAAGGATATCGATTCCGATCACATGCTAAACGAGCGCTCTACCGTCTTACTATTCCCCTATTATTAGATTGGTGTTAAATTGTTATGTAAGTACATAATGCTGTTTTGTTTTAGAATATTATGCATTAATTAATTATTATGATAGACTTTATTATTTATAAATTATCACTGTTAAATTTTAATAACTGTTTAAGTTAATTTTAAAAATAGTTACCCTATACTTATATTATTTTTTGAATATTTAAACAAATTATTCAAATGTCATTAAATTATTATAAGGTATAAAAATTAAAAAAAATATATTTTCTTTTCTTTCCTTATATATGAGGTATCAAAAATTCATAGAAAATGCAACAGTCACGTGATAAGTTTCACGCGCGGGCTATTCACCGTCACGCTCTGGTGACCAGAGTACACACATCGGGTCATTGCTTTAACTAAATGACGCTTGTCACAATTTTCAATCTCCGAAACACCTAAAGATCGAATCTTTCTGATCCGTGACGCCCATTTTAGATACCCACTAAAAATTTCATGTAAATACTTTTATAACATAATCAATAATTTACAAAGTGGTTAGCTATAAGATTTAACGGGATTTATTTTAAGCGATAGCGACTGTTGATATCCGATAATGGTACTTACAATAATAATAATGTAATAAATGAAAAGTTTTCTGTCTTCCTATAGTTTATCCCAAAATAATGCAATTTTTGTATTTTTTTTGTATTTAATCAATTTTTGTCTTACGCCGTTGTATTTACTAAATAACTACCAAAAAACAATTATTAAAAAAATCTCATCAAATAATCTCGCTTTTACATTTAAAAAAGTATAGGAATGCGTGACAAGTTTGTATAGTGTGTAATTTAACAGATTCATGGTTAAAAAAATTTTGACTTTCTCATCCGGAAGGCTTTTTATTTGATGAGATTTATTCTTGCTTACTCAAAGCCACTTTTTACCTACTCCAAAATCTGATGATCCAATCCCTATACTAAAAATTACAATTTAATAGTGTCATAATGGTATTAAAGTCTCCTTTGAAAGTGGGAAGTAAAGAATTTTATTTTATCCTTCCAGCAAGTTATGATAACGTGAACTCGGGCTTATTTATAATTCTGTTTAAACCCATAAAATAAGTGGGTACTTTTATTTTCAAGAAATATATTTTCATTTTCTTGTGGTATTATTTTCATGATCCTTAGATCGACCCCCCAAAGTATACACAATTACTTTTACAATGCCCAAAAAACGTTGACACGCAATTTTTCAATTTCCTTTGGTTTGCTTTTTGATGAAGGTGGTTAATTTGAATAATCGGAACTTAGTTTTGAAACTCACCTAAACTTACCCCCCATTGAACACATAAACTTATATGACGCATTTATTTAGTATATATTCGATATCGAGTACATAGGATTAACTTGGTGTGTTAAATAAAGAAACCTAATCTAATGTGTGGAATAAATTTGTCGAGTATTTTAAATATCGACATCCATCCACGTGGTTGTGAGGGTTCGTTTAATATCTGTTGATTTATATAAATAATGTTTGGAATTTTCTTACTAATTTAATATTTATTATAATGAGTTCATCTAATCTTCTTTTCCAAATTAACATATACAGAACGAAATCAAAAGACACATACTTTTTAATAAACTCTTGATGTCACGTTTTGGTACACGTAATTTATAAAAAATTCATCTTTACATCCAAAAGTACTACTATATTTATTTTTTTCAAATGTTATTTAATTTTTAAAGAGAACATATTTTAATTGTAATGTTGCATTAATGGAATAATAGACGTTTCAGTTGGAAAGATTACAAAATATAAGTTGAAAATTGGTCGATAACATATTCGATTGTTAAAACGAAAATGGTAACGCGCTTTCCCCGGACAGGAAGTTCCAGGCTCAAACTCCAGTAACAACTAAATATGTTTTCAATAAATAGATTTTTTCTGTGTATCTTTTTAATTGATTAATTTAATTTTTTTTTTTTAAATACTAATTTAATGTATTAATTATAAATATATACATACAAAATCAATTTTATCGAAAATTATTGTGATTGCGCTACCGGCATTCAAACCTGGATCTCTTTTTTCAATTCGGAAAAGGTGCATTACAGCGCTAGTAATTTTGACGACAAATTTTCGAACCTACATGTTACACTTTTTCAAATTAATACATTCCATTATTTAAAAGTCATGTACATTATTTTTACGTCTTCTATTTAAGTTTTACGTAATTCTGGCGTCTACTATCGGTTTACACAAAGGTATTTGAGACTCCATAAAAACAATGTAGATGGCATTCAAATAATGGAACGACAGATGTATTAATTTTAAATTTCCAATGACAATATTTTTCCATAAAATTGATTTTATATGTATATCTTTATAATTAATACATTTAATTAGTATTTTAAAACATCACAGATTGTGTTTTCCTTAATAATATTGAATTATAGTTAATTAATCTCCTTGCTGTGAACATCTGATTGACAGAGCAAAGAGAACAAATAATATTATACATTAGTACCAGGTCTTTAGGGTAACGGTCATCCTGAGTGAGAAAATTCACCCCATTTCATATTTCTACATCTACCTGTGATTATCTTGACACAGGTAAATGTTTTAAAGCACACCACTCATAAATTTCTCTTAAAATAATATAATGTATATTTAACACATTATTTTATAAGCTTCTCTACACGAGTATATACTCGTAGTGTCAGATTATCTTAACACTTCCCAAAAGTACACCTTTATCATAGTATTATTATTTAAGGAATATTTTTTCCACTATATTTTTATTTCCGCTCACAACACATGTGTGTATTAGGTATTTTCCCTTGCCATACCTGTGCATTGGGTGTACTATATAAAAGAAGTAAGAAAACTATTATAATATTATATTTATTTTCTTGTAATATATAAATAAATAGGCCAATGTTCATTGTACGAGTATTGTTTAAAATTTGTGCGAACATTATTTTCTTTTTTTACTGTTTTTGAAACAAAATAAAGTATGTTTTTTTCAGTATATTATTTCTTCTCTCTTCGAAAATACTTGGTTAAAATAATTTTAAAATATTTTCGTAGAAAGCAATCACATTGTGATTTGACATATTAGATTAAATAAAACACAATCACTTTGTATGAAACCACGCATTTTATTAATCAATCAATCAATTTAATATCCATCAACACACACGGTACTTTCCCCTCCGTTAATGTTCCGTCTAACTGTATATGTATTCTGTATAGCTCTTTCACGTGTAATATAATATTCTATCTCCTTCTTTATGTATGTAAGTGCACTATTTTTTATTTTTTCTTAGTTTTAATACGCCCTTACGAAGCTTGAGCTAAGTGAAACCCGTTGGCGTGTAATAAAATTCGTGGTTTCATACAAAATTATTGTGTTTTATTTAATCTAATTAATCAATATATAAAATTTAGTAGAGCATAAGACTCTTAACACGTCGGCAAAATAATACCTTATGCTTCATACCCATGCTAGGCATGTGGATCTCCCTAGATATAACATGAATATATATAAATAAATCAAAAATGAAATTCTTTCCAACTCCTTAAAATATTGGATGACAAAAACATTATTTTTTAAATATCAGTGTTTAAGATTTTTGTAGTTTAAAATTATTAAAAGTAAAAGATTGATTATATATTATACATAATGCTTCAATGTAATATAAATCACTATAATTCAATTTAAATATAAATTAAGTAATTCCTTATATAATATTAATGTATTGTTAATTAATAATAGGAAATTACCTACATTTTTAAAATGTCACTTAGAATTATCGTACGCGTAATTTATCGTGTATCACATTATGTGCATTGCGTACCCTTGGAAACAATGAATCGGTAGAATTAGAGATTTCAGTTGACTGATTTAGAATTCTGGTCATCGATTCGAAACGCTTCCGAATTTTGTCATTATTTATGGGTTTTTCGCATTTCACTCGACTTAATTCGCATTGTGATCACAATTTGTCGCTTGTAGAGCGAATAGCGTTAAAACCACCGCATTTATCTTTTTGATTTTGGGATCCCTTCATGGTCCAAAATCACGATCCCGATCCGTCACAGATAAATAAGATTTTTTCTCTAGCGAGAATTTCGTGACAATGCCCGCCGGATAGAGGGATCCTGTTTATATTTAACATCAAATCACCCAAAACGTTTAGGTACTTAACTATCCTAAGTACTCGGATAACTACCTATTCCTCTACTAGTAAATATGTAATTAAAAAGGTTTCAAATTGTTTTGTTCTAATAATATAAAATATGTATCGAAATTCAAATACTGTAACACATTCTCCGGGCAAGATAATGTACTGGGTTCGAGGCCCGGTGGTAAATAAAGATTTGTTTGATAGATTTTTCTGTATGTCTGTCTACCTTTCCAAGTGATTCATCTAATTTGTTTTATTACCTTTGAAATAAAACGTTTATTTCGTTTTAACTCAACATCTGATCAAATATAACACCAATTACTAACTTTCTTTAGTAACTCACTTTTACATGTAATAAAAATTTAACTTATCCTATCGAACTAATACTCTCTATTTTCACCCAGTTGCTCGAATGTGTCACCAGCACAATTTCGACAGTCCAAAGGATAGCACATATAAATTAAACTCAGAGCTCTGAGAAATGGCAAATAATTTTTTATATATTTTAATATGTGTTGTACGTTTAATAATTAATTATATAAAATCTACAGTATTCTACTAGAACGCTACTTAGTCAACTTTTTCATCTATTTAGTTCTTTTAATTGTCGCTCATGGCAACGACTTTATTTTTAACTGTTACAAAAAAAGCCAAGTCTCTAATTGTAAAACGTTGTATCCGCTCTTAAAGAATAGGAACTCATTATCGCCTTTGCAAAGAGAAAAAGATAAAGACAACGGGCGGGGGCGGAGTGTTTATTCTGTTCTTTGTTATTTATTCACACCTCTCATAAATATTTTTCTTCAATATTACGCAAGATTTATTTATTTTTGTTTGTATTATGGATCGATGTTTGTTTGTCTATTAACTACATTTTTTGTATTAAGACATTGTAATAGGTTGCAAATTTAAATCACATATAAATATATTTTATATTTCAACAAAATAAATTAACAATATTATTTAAAAAATTAAGATAATTGATATTATGTAAGTACATATCTATACCGAAATATATATACATAATACGTACTTACTTATTAATAGGTAAAAGAGATTTATTCTATAAAGTTACATAGATTGATTGTATATTTAAATAAAACATTGTCATTAACATGAATCACTCTCTTTCTGTATCGTTTTTATTTACTTTTAAAATTAGCAATATTAACTTTGTAAACAAAGATAATAAATAAAAAATACGTTTTTATTTAAATATTATTCTTCAGCAGCACAGAGATATTTGACTCTCGGTCGGCCGCACGTTTGATCTTAGCACATAACTTTGTTTAAAGTCGGCAGTCTGAGTATTATTATTCAGTATATCAAATATAGCAGTTATTAGACCCTGGAGAAGGCTATGACGATTATTGTCTGAGAATTGAGACGAAAAGAAAATTACATTAAGAATATTTTTAAGATTAACAAAATCATCTTTATGGTTAAAATCCATTATTTGAGATTGTTAACTTTGTTTTATTAACCACTTAATGAATCAAATACATCTACCGGTTTCGAAAAATATCATTTTCTTCTTCAGGATGTCATTAAATAATCAAAAACATATGCTATATTGTTTCTTTAACAGAATCCATTTTTGAAAACCAATATATTTTAAAAAGATTGATGATACAAAATTATTAGAATAATTTTTAGGAAAAAATTTTAGAATGCGTAACTGATGCCGTACATGTGCAAATGCAACATCTCTTACTTAATAATACCCGTACATGGCTACAGATAATTATAGATTTTTCTGAACAAATATCAATGATCGTATTATATACAGAATGATTTGTAGCTCTGGACAATTCCTTGCACTTTCACCGTATTTTGATCCTGTGAATTATATATAATACGTGAGTTGTTCCGTTATCGGGATACCGAATATATTAATAGTGTTTGTGTAAGGACGTTCCCAAAAAAATCACTTTTCTTACAATCCTTTTGAAACTTTGAATACACATACTTATGAATGTCTTATACGTAGAAATTTTTTTCAATAGACCTTGCGGTAGTAAATTTGTAAATATTGACTATTAAAATTAGCATATTTAACATACAAACCATACCCCGATCGATGTTGTAGCGCACATTTAATTGAATAGCAATAGTAATTTTCTTACGATTGTTTTGGAAAACTGAGAATCATTAATTGAAAATTTAACAAATATCTTTCTGTGAAAATAACTAAAACGAGCGGTATTCTTTTTGTTATAAAAAATGTTAAAAGTGAGCTACTTTTGAATGGTTTTGGCGTTTCCTTTTATAATTTGAATAGCGAGAGATTTTTGAACTTCTGCGCATGTGAGCGGAAACGAAAAACTGTACCTCAACTATTTTTTATTCTATTCATAGTAGTTCATAATAGTTTACATACGGAGGAATCTTCTTGAAGATTGAATAAAACTGCTCTTTGGGAACGTCCTTAATCGCCGCTGATTATAAATTATAGTTTATGAGATAAATATTATCATTTTACTATTTGATACAAGATAATTTTGAAAATAAACACTTGAATTTTATTGTTTAATGTCAACAAAATTAGGAATTTCTGTCCCTCCATCAGGATAAAACATTAATTTTTATTCTGCTCCAAGAAAAGAAAAGACTTACCAAAAATGGCTGGTGTTAAATAATAATAAAACCGAAGTTACAATTTTATATTATATTAATTATTAAAATATCCAACCAAAAAGTTACCGCTTTCAATATTACAAATAAAATGTTATCTGATTGAAATTCTAGGATTTGTAAATTTATTCATTCAATTACTGTCCACATTAAACGACAACCGGACATTGATTGGTCATTAATTTCCAATAAAATATACCACATCAATGTTGACGTTCGGATTGAATTGAAAGATAAAATTCAAATAATGTTCTCCGTTTCGCCCCAAAAATATTCGGCCATGTGTCGGTGCGTGCTACGCGCCGCGGTAGGCCGCAGGCACTAGAAACGGGTTGGCGGGATCCTGATAACATCTAATTGCCACGTTTATTCCAAAGGATTGGCACCATTTTTTAACTACTAAATACCTAAAGTGATGATGTGCAAACATAATTTATAATGGTGGCTGTTGTTGATAGATTTCCTAATTACTAAAATCTCGTATGTACTGTGGTGAAACACACCTATTGTACAATATTTTAGGGGTTGATTAAAAATATTAATCGAAAATGCTCAAGAAGAATGCTCAAGTGCCTAATCTCAACCGTGTGAGATATAAGCATTAAAAAATGTTATAGATATTCGATTAATTAAAAAATATACCGTATTTCCTCGATTAAAAGATCCCATCGATTATAAGAAACATCCTTATTTTTATCTACCAATAATAAAAAATAAAAAGGATTTAAATATAGGCATATTATTTATGTACTATCACTATCTAGTGATCGGTAATGATTCATCACGATTGCGGTATTTTACAGCGATTGTAAGACGTCATCGATTATAAAACGCAGCCCGAATTCAGAGACACCAAAATTGGAAAAAAAATATGCCTCTTGTAATCGAGAAAGTACGATATTATTGATTGCAAATTACAAGTATATATCGAATACAAAAAATAAAAGGTCATCGAATTTCGAGCGGCCAGACCGTTTTTTTTATATAATTAAGGGCCTAAAGCAAAGTTATAAATAATAATGCATCAAATTTGTGAATGTTGATTTCTAAACCTTAACATATTTTTGTAAAAATCTTATTCAATGATAATTTCCGTAACGGTACAGAATTTGTATATTCTAGTTGAATATTTTCATCTCATTATTTAGTCAGGTATTTCATAAAATATTATGGACTAGGTCTTTTACACCTGTATAGAGAGATTCTATGAAAGTAAAGAGTAAGCAATTTGATCAAAAATAGACAGTCTACGAAAATAAATGTGATAGTATCGAAAATTTAGGAAAATATCAGATAGAGGCAAGCTAGCTAGCTAACTGAAAGACAGAGTAATAAAAATAAAATAGATTAGACGTAAAATAAGATACCTGAACATGAAACAAATGAATGAATTATTAGGACAGGATATAACTTTTGTTTTTTTTATATTCGCAGAAATTTAAGTATGCATTTATCTGGGTTATATAGTATTTATATTAATGATTGAATACGTTCTTAGTAACGGAACAGACATTCTGAAATCAGTGGATATTAGAAGATAACATGCTATGTTTATTTTAATTAAATAGTAATTTACATAATTCATACATATTTTTCTTCTTTTCATCTTCTTCATGAGATTTTGCCTCTTCCATAAGTGATCTGCACCGATTTCTATCTCTGGCAATTCCTTTCTAGTTCCCAGACCTTCCAGTCCTCTTCCATATACTTAGTAGTGATGGTAAACCGTTACGTGACTGTGATTGTACCACTGATTGGTAACTGAGATTTAACGATGATTTTTAAGTAAGATTTAACTTTTGGAGACTTTCTTTTTAGTGTACCAGTCATTACTTGAAGAATTAGGTTAACCAATTATCAATCATCGTTACAATATAACACAATCACAGTCACAATCACGGTTAAAATAACGGTTTAAATAACGATTTTACCATCACTAATATTTAGCCTACGTCTTCCTTAGTCTGCTTTCAGGTCGCTTCCATTGGGGTATCCACTTGGTCATGATCGTTGGTGTCCTGTTGTCTGACATTCTTTCAACATGACTAGCCAGTCGTTAGTACCTACAGAATCTTACGATTGTTTCTTGCTCAATTACGTTTTCGAACTAATCATTAATTTTCATTCCATTTTTTAGTCTAGGTTCATAACTTCTTCTTTTTATTTTGCGTTCAAAGTGTTATATATATATATATATATATATATATATATATCTTTTTTTTAAATAATCCACGATATAAAGTTTTTTAATATTAAAATTAAGGTTTTCGAACGCACGTATAAAAATATTAAGTTTTTATTAACGAGCGATACCTACATGAAAAATTTTTTTGCTGAAAAATTTTAATCGTATATACGTACCATAACGTCACAAAATATGAGCTGCTGAAATATGCTGTAACGGTGCTATGTACTTGTGTCATTCAGAGCATAATTAACGAAAAGTTTTAATGTACGCATTTAAAAAACGAAAATAAATTCTAATTTGTGTAATGTACCTCGATATATTATTTCAAATATGAGCTTGAAAAGAAATCTGTTTAATTATTACACTCACCCCCCCCCCCCTAACCACCCTTCCGCTAGTCCGGCGGGTGGTTATTTTTTCGTACGCAAAAATAAACTGTAAGGCTACATAATCCTGGGATTAATGTCTACGAATGAATTCGGGTTTTTTGTTTTGGTTTTCCTGGTCTCATCACCATAAATCCTATTAAGGGTGCCGCTATACTTCCCCGATCCCGCGTCGCGCTAGTTCGAGACTGACGGATTACACAGTATTCAGAGTGTTTCTTTTATATTTATTCGTTTCACAAAAAATATTTATTGAATCCATCGCAAAATAAATTGGTAGTTTTAAATTAATTTCAATGAAAAAATACCTTTTAGAGAGTTTCATGAATTTATACAAACATACATAGGTATACAAAACATCGATTCAAGATAACGACTGTAGTTCATAAAGAGCTGTCTCGCTAAGATTATTTCCTTATTGAGTCGGGCATAAAATTGTATTTCCAATTTTAGAGATTTTTATGTTTTAATGAAAACAAATTTATTTAGTAATGAAAACAAATTAAAATTGTATGAAGTTAAATATAAATACAATTTTAAACGATATCTAACCACAAAGTTAACGCAACAAACATCAACAATATGAAACAAATTATACGAAAACTTAAAAGGACAAATATACTAGATCGAAAGTACGATGTTAGTATACTTGGTTAAAATAGTGTAATTGGTAATGCGTTCTCCCAGCAAGGTAAAGTTCCGGGTTGGTATCCCGGTAAAAATATATATTTTTTTAGATTCATAGATTTTTTTTTATCTTTCCCATCCTATTTCTTTTAAAGATTTTTTTTATTTTAACCAATAATAAGAACGCGAAGTATCTTATGATTTTTCAAAACAGAAATTTAAAATGATATATTACCCTTTATTAATTACAATAATGTATGTTCTAACTGATTATCAGCAGATTGTTAATTAATTTTTGTAAATAAACATGTGAAAATGTGTTTGATAAAATGGTTGGGGGAAACGGAATGTAGGAAGGATGGAAGGAATTTGGTACATGGACAGGACAGTAAGAGAAACAGGAGAGCTTAAAGTACCAATCAGACACCAGGAAGAAACACGACCCATCTGAGAGTTGCTCCTTTAGGTATATGGATTTTTTCTTCACTGGAGCCACAGGTCTGTTTGCTTCAGAAGACGTACTCTTGAACACGAACTTCGTTGATGGCGCGAAGTGCGACACAACAAGAACAATAGCAAAATATATGGGTTTTGGCATGCACAGCAAAATATATGGGTTTTGGCATGCAGAAATCGAACACACAAACAGTATTACACTATCAGCCCCACACATCAGGGCAATAATTCACAAGCCTACAATTCGTTCCCACACGGCAAGATGAACTTAGTGGTAGTCAACGCACCTCGATCAACTCCGAAGGTCAAACGTTAACACTCAACTCAAGACTTCAACTTCTAAACCATAGATAACAAACCACAGAAAAGGTCGTGCTTTGGGTGTAAGTAAGAGAGTTATGAATAGGTAATGGACAGAAACCATTCTATATGTCGCGTTCACGTGCTCTTGAGACGGCGATCGGCAATCCATAAAAGGTAAAGATCGAACATAATGTATGTATTTATTTTTTCCATCCGACCCGACAAAGTAATTAGGTATGATTTAATCATTCTTGATAACTTTTATTATCATAATGTTCATTTTATTCATCTTCTTCTAAATCGTGACCTGCCACTGGCACTGATATAACAACTTTCTACACTCGTCATGATCTTGGATCGTACGCAAACGGTGACTACAGATTTTCCTGATGTTTGGGACTCTATCATTCCAGCGCATCCTTAACCTCCCTCAGCTCCTTCTCACATTACTTTTTTTACTTATCTAAGTAAAATAATATATATTATTATTGATTTTATTTTATACAAAATATTATTTATGACTAAGGTTAACTAGATTTTTTTAACATTGACATTTAGACAAAGACAATAACTTATATCCGTGAATATATCTAATAGCCTATATAATGCTAACATCTTTGCACATAACTAAAAATTTGCATTTACAACACCTAGTAGTATTTTTTAGTATTATATTTATCATTGTTCGATATTCTATAATTCTACTGCTATTCGTAACTTTAAAGAACCTAATGAAGAACTCACCTTAGTTTAAAAAATAAAATGTTTGGATTATAAAATAAATATATAAAAATAATATCAGTAAACACCATGTAGGTACATGCAGTGGATCGCCCTAAATATGAATCCCTCAAATTCATTTTGTACTTTTCAAAAGTTATTTCCATAAATTGAATAAAAGTTGAAATTGAAATGACAAAAAAATTCAGTTTCACTGCTCGATCAAGTATTTTTGTATGTAAGGTACATACAGCGTATGTAAATTATTTTAAATATTCCCTTTGTTTATTTTCGGTCTCTTTTTCAAATAATTGTTTGTCAAAATAATATACATAAAAATCTTAATCCAGTAGAAAAAACCTACATATTTTAAATATTTGAACAATGACATATTTAACAATATTTAGTATTTTTCTTTTTTCTTTCAGGTAAGTGTTTCTTGGAGTTATGTACGTGTGAGGATCATTTGGAAAAGTTTGAGTATAAACGCTTCATTTTGACCTATCAGGTAACAATGTTTTGTATTATTAAGATTAACAAAATCAACTTTGTGGTTAAAATTTTTTCCTAAAAATAATTATAGTAATTTTGTAACAATTAAAGTTGGGTATTAAGTTTATTTTTTAACTAATTATTGTTTTTTCAAAATAGATTCTGTTAAAGAAACAGTAACATATGTTTTTGATTAGTTAATTGACATAATGAAGAAGAAAATTGTATTTTTCGAAACCGGTAGGTGTATTTTTAATTAATTAAGTGGTTAATTAAACAAAGTTCACAATTTAAAATAACAATGTTTTGTTTTATAGAAATCTTAAAATTAAAGGTACTAGATTTAACGTTGCTTGTATGGTTTATATATCTTTATTGTTGACATACGTTTAATGTAAACATATTTTAATGTGATATTGCAATTTTTGTACATACTTCAGATTAGACATTTAAAACAAATTAAATAAACATATGTACATATATATATATATATATATATATATATATTTCGATATATTGATTTTTTATGAATCTCTTTCTAATTGTTTAATCTAATTTCATTTATTTGTTTATTTAGATAAAAGTAATGGATAAAAATAGAGAAGTGTAATAGAATATCGATCAAATATGGTATCGGAAAGCGAAATGAGAAATTTATAAGAAAATCATATAGCACCGTCTAGTAAATTATTATACCAAATATATTTACTAAGATAACACATTCTTATTGTGATGTAATAATTCAGAATATAAATTTGTGATATTTTAAATACAATGCATATAAAATCAATTTTATCGTAAAATATTTAATTAGTATTTATAATATCACAAACTTATTAATTCTGGCGTCTGCAATCGGTTTATTCAAAGGTATTTGAGATTCTGTAAAAACAATGTAGTTGGTTTTCAAATAATGGAACGATAGATGTATTATTTGAAAAGTGTAATATATGGGTTCGAAAATTTGTCGTCGAAAGTACTGTCGCTGTAGCATAGTTGGTTATGCACCTTCCCCAAATTGAAAAAGAGATCCAGGTTCGTATCCCGGTAGCGCAACAACAATATTTTTCGATATAATTGATTTTATATGTATATTTTTCTAATTAATACATTTAATTGGTATTTCAAATATATTAAATTTTTCAGTTATATTTTTCAACGTTCAGTTCTCAAATGAGAGCTGCTTATTTCATGCTGAAAGGCACTCACATGTTATCCCATTATCAATATTCTTCGCACTTTCTCCTTTTATCAATTCTGTTAAAATGTTTACTAGCGTTTCTGTAAATCATCGAGTGCTCTTATCTGTTAGTTATATTTTTTCTCACTCACAATTAAAATATTTGGAAAGGCCATTTCATGTCCATGAGAGCCTTAAATACAGTGAAATATATTTTGTAGACTATCCTTTCTCGAGTCTTACTCTTGATGTCAGCTAGATTTCCATATTGAATGTATATAGTACCTACTCAAGTGACACTTCGCAAACCTGTGTTTATTCTACTGCCACGCAAAACCAAAGCTTGTAGGTATGTACATATATATATTTTTTAATATTTATAGAGTTCAGTTTCCAGTTATGTATACATAACTGGAGGTTCGTGCCGTTTTAATCAGATTTCCAAAAAATATGGTCCAAGAGTATACCAAATTTTGTAATTCAATACTTTTATATCTGGAGAAGGGGGAAGGGTAGCCAGGTGAATAATAGCTACATTTTGTGCAGGGTTCTAAAGTGTTAATACGCAAATTTCGTTTAGATCCATCAAAGCTATAGGATTGTACACAGAATAGACAGACAGACACTCGAGCATTTATTGAATAATTGTGTAAACTTCGTAAATATTATATTTTATGATTACAGTAGAACCTTCATATAACGGACAAAATTTCTGGTCACATGTTGAAATTATTAAAAACATATTTTTTATTTATTATAAATAAAAAATATGAATCTTAACCACCAAGTTAATATTGCTAATTTTAAAAGTATTATTAAAAACATCCTGTAAATGTTATCGCATCAGATCCCATCTCGACAATGTAATAATATTTATTAACTATTCGCCAGATAACGAAATTCAGCTTTATTACACCCGTTTTCGTAATTTTAGAGAGTTAATTATAAAGAAATAGCAGATTTCAAAAGTTCAAACATGATTGCTTTTTTAAAGTAGGATTGCCGAAAGCAAGCGCCTCGGCATCGAACATTAACATCACTCCACAACGGAAGTATTTGGATTAATAATCTGAAGACGAATAAATAGGATTTTGTTAAAAAAAATTTATACCTACAAATACGTGTATTTTTTGGAAAAATTTTTTTTGTTATTTATTTCTATTTAGAAATGAATATATTTTTTTTACATCACATAATATTTTAAATACACTTTGAAACTTTACCGGCCTTTTATATACATGTATTGTGCCGCTTAATTTCTCAATAAAAAAATTAATAATCTGAAAACCACTGTATAACGGACTTTCGGTTTTAACGGATATCCCTTCCCCCGCATCAGAACATTATATCGGTGTTATTTTAACCATGTTGAATACTTTTATCTGCCTGATTTAGGTAAGTACTACTATGAGTATTAATATTTATAAATCCCTTAGGATTAGTTACTGTACTTCCGCCCTAACGAAAATGCAGTGGTATCGAAACCAGTCGACATTAATGTAATCAACGTGGTCAATACAAAGATATTTATTTGTTTCAATTAAAAATTATGTATTTATATACATTACATATTATTTAAAGGTACTGCTAACATAATGATGTTGTGTAGGTCAACATTAGTAATGAAATTTATCTAATATCGAACAATCTTTCTTATCCTCGTCTTATCCCGTTTATGTCTTTTCTATCGGTTTTTGTACCCATGAATCACCTGATCTTCCTCTCTTACGTGTCCAAACCATCTGAGTCTGCATTATTTTATTATAAACTTTTTGAGTTTTGTCCAACTTTGTGACTACAAACATGCAACTTGTCGATCTGTGACTTTATATTCACCCAACAGCGCGGCTGTAGAGGCTTAATTCCTGTTTTATAAACTCTGCCCTTTATCTTTTCCTGAATGCATTGACTTGACGTACATGTTTATTCTGTAGAAGGAATGGTCTATGGGATCTTCCAAGAGTATTGTCAAAATTAAACGTCAATAGATTGTTTTATCTGTACTAATTCGCAGGCCATTACTTTTCAATACGAGTCTCGATTCTCCTAAATTGATAAATCTTAATGGTTTTTTTTATCAAACCAATGAACTGGCCAGCTTTTGAATATATTTCATTATAGGTAAGTTGAACAGAACTGTGCTATGAATAAGAACCCCGGTGGACTTTTATCTTAAAATTAAATTTGATTAATTTATTTTTTCCAATTTTATACAGTGATTCAGTTAATTTAATCATGTAAACATAATAATAAAATTTTAATTTTCACACTCCTTGAAATATCTACTTTTTGTTTTTTTAGTTTAAAAACTGTTCATTTTCTCTCAAAGAAATTTATTTCCTCCTGGATTTATTATCTTTCATGATTTTTTTAATTAAGTCGTTACTACGCGTTAAACGAAAAATTAAATTTTAATCGACCTTTATTAAAAAGATGTCTTCACTTGATAAGATAACCTGACAATGAATGGTTCAATTTTGTTTTTTTAATTAGTAAAACTTTCATGTTTGCCGAAAATCCGAGTTCGCCTTTTAGAGACTTCCTTTATCTTAAAAGTTATTAATTAAAAGAGTACTAGTCGAGATTGATAAATTAAATGCAGTATTCATATACACCCTTGTTCATTTTTTAGTCATGGAAATTAATTATTTATCTAAAAAAAATTTTGGTGTACCGAATGATATAAAAAAATACAATGTTCTTTTTTACATTAAAAATAGAGATAAAAAAAACTTTGATCATGCATGTTTAATTTAAACTAATTAAATTGGGTAATTTAGAATAATTAGAAGTAATTAAAGTAATTTTATGCAGTCAGGTACTAGATTTTTTTTCAATTGAATTTTTGACACAATATTTTGGTGTTTAGGTTCTATGTTGTTATCACACCAATGAAGCAAAATGTTTTTTTTTTAAACCAATTGGTTTTTCATGTAAAACTCATACCTTTGGTTAAATATAAAATTTATTGTAATACTTTTATTTTATCAATAGTGCTAGTCGTACATTGAGTTTGTGGTAGTCCTGCTCGCACCCCACAGACAAGGCCGTATAATAAATTACTTAACAGCCATACAATCAATGTATGGCTGGTTTGGTATCCACCAAACCAGACAACAATACGTCGCGCCGCAACCAGTTCGAGGAAGCTTAGAACCGACTACTCTTCTACTCGGATACATCTACTCGCATTTCGGTGCCGCCTCCAGTGTATGACGTTTATCTTATACTTTTTATAATATAAAACAGCAAGTTTTAATTCAATCTGTAAATAAACGCCAACCAGTAAGTACTGTTTCACTCACAATCCACCCAATCTAGCTAAACATTTAAAATAAAACATTACTTAAATGGTAACATTTCATATACATGCTAGGGAAGCGAGGAAATATAGGGCCCTCGATTCTCACCACACAAATTCTTCCGACACAAACAATCCTTATTGGTGACTTTAAAGAGTCTACACAAACCTTAACTAATAGTTCCCTAAAAGTTTATCAGATCTAAAAAATTATAATTTCTACTAAGTATTCTCTTATTGCAATAATATGTATCCTATATTAAAAAAAATATAATATACGTAGGTACTTCTATAAAGATTACTACAAAAAAATGCTTCCGGTTTTTCTATCTTATTTGTGTAAATATATCGATTACATTTTCTCGCCATTTTTTTAACAATCAATTGAATTTCATTATTTTTTTTATTTTATTTTAAGAAGTATGATTTCCAACATGACCCTAATAATAAACGACCTTCCAAAGAAGTTATGAAAGACGAAGAAAGAATTCTTTATCTTTACTGGCAACTGGCAACCAAGTTGATCCTTTCGTTGAATTCCTAATACTTCAATTCTCTTTGCATCCAAGAATCCTTTTCGTAATGTTTTATTTGATGGCAGAATACTCGACGTGAATTCGATATACTCGTAATATATACTATACGTGGTTAATGTTTCAGTTTATGCTCCGCCACTTTGTATAGTTTATTACAAACTTTATTTCAAGTTGAACGTTCAGCTTAATAAGCTCACCTACTTTTACGATCCAATTAAACTTGCTTCAACATTATATGGATATAAATGTACTCACATTTTCTCGGGGGATTGACTAAATATAATGTATTATACGTCACATATTCATTAGACTGTGATGCTGAATCCACTCAAAAAGGATTACCAGATTTTTCTCTCATTCTATATTATTGAAAAGAGCTGACGGTTTGATGTTAAGTTTTTTTTTAACATTTTCATCTTGCGAAGAATGATTTATAAATTTCCTCCAGATGGTTTCAGTGTCATCATTTTCGAGGGTTCGTACGAAGAGCTTAGTTGGTAGAAGAATTTTATTGAGTTTTAGAAACGATTCGCAAATTTTTTTATATGAATTTCGAATGGTGACTGGTGACTTCACCAGCGACAAAATTTAAGATGGTACCAAGGAATCTTTGTCGATCTGGTATATTAATACACCGATACTGTAGAAGTTAATAACTATCATTATAATGATGTATAAGCATTTTTGTTTATAAGTGAACAAATTTCAACAACACTGTAAAATGTAATAATGTGTACATATAGGAGAAGGGTTTGGTTCATTAGTTAAGAGATGAGGGACATTCTACACACATTATACGTGGATACATAAATCTGATAGTTTATGACACGTTTATGCAACAATAAAAGTATTTACTCTTCAAAAATTGAATATTTATGTAAACAAGGCGTATATTTTACATTAATGGATATTATATTATCAGCGTTTAAATTTTCGTCCCAATCGAGTCACATATTTAAAAAAAGTCGCAGAGCTATTTGATTAACTATGTGGTACCAAAATGATCATGTGAGTGACACCAAATTAAAAATATTGAAACAAGGAATTCTCTTCAGTTCATGTCTATTATATATTTGGTAGTGTGTGAAATTATATTATTTTGATATTTCAATATACGCTGACATCTGGAAATCATTACAAATCTTTATTTAAGTCAAAATAGTTACATGAAGATCTTATGTTAAGATAGTTTATTACATAATTAAAGTAACAGCTTTATTCAGTAAACCTTTTAATTGTATCTATTAATTTATTTTCAGTATTTAAGATTATTTAACGCTAAAAACAACTTGCTTAGTGAACCTAAAATGACTCACTTAATATAACTACTGAAGCAGATTATAAAGTAATTGGTTCTGGCAAATGTATTCTGTAAAATTAATTATTCTGATTCATGATGTCATTATAAATGTAGTCAAAATGTTTTTCAATTTTAAAATGTCATTTTAACAACACATATTTAAAGAAACGAATTTCGTACGTCATTCGTTAATGGGTATGACCAATGGCATCTCACGTTCATTAAAAAATATCCCGAATTTTTTTTTAATTATCATTTTTATTTCGAAAATTTTATTGTATCATTCTTCAACATATTTTTGAACGTTTAATAGTTTTAATATTATAATTTATCTTATATTATTTTAAACTCGCCATTTCTCAGATTTATGATATTAATAAATATACAACCCAGCTTTTTAGAAAAATTTTTCCTAAGTGTGTCATCTACAGGTATTCAAAATCAATATTCATTTCATTTAAAATATTAATATCAATAAAGAAGGTTTATTACGCAAGATTAATATATTTTTAATGATTATTTCTGTGTTTAAATTTATGAAGGTAATATATTTTATTTACTATTCAATTATGAACCTCAATAATCACTCAGTATACTATGTAGGTTATGTAGGTAAAGTTATTTAATGTCACTTCAACAACGTACAATTATATATTTCTTTAACTTTATTAAATATACGTATAAAATTTAACGTAAAACAGAACGTACTATTTCACATATATACTACAAAGGGATGAAAATAGAAGAGAATAATTTAGAGTAAGTAATAAATAATAATTAGTTGGTCTAACTGTATTTAATATTTATATATGTAAATATGATTGGCAGCCCACGTGCGAGATTCACACAGTCATTAGAAATAATAATGTCAATGTTTTTCAGAATAACGTTTCACCCTTACATTAAATTAAAATGTTATAATTTAATTAAACAAATAATTGTTTAGCACCTAAAGGATTATACGTTATACCACCACGCTTTCTTTACACAGGGTAAGAAGAGAGATGCCACTTCCTTGTTTCTTGATATTTTTATCTTTTCGATTCTTTAGACTTATACGGTTATATTCCTCATAATTTAGTAATATTTGCTCACACTAACTTTTACGGGAACGTCTTTTGTGAAGAACACTTCTATAATTGAGAATATAGATAATACAGGGTGAATATTATGTTCCAGGCTGATTTTCTTTGGCCACCATTTTGGTTTGCAGACTTTCACACTTGTCAGTTTTAATTTGGTAGTGAATTACAATTTATTATGGAGTATATAACGCATCAACAACGTGTTGAAGTCATTAAAACATTTTATCTAAATAATATTGGCAATGATGTAATCATTAATGGTGGTCGCTATAGTTACATGTTGGAAAACTGCTTGGTAGCCGAATTAGGTGTATTGGACCTGCAACACGGTTTTAATAAGACGGTGCCACCTCTCACACAGCTTGAGTAATTTTTCCCGGCTGCATAATGTTAAAAAGTTGTGATATCGACTGACCTCCTCGATCACCTGATTTGATGGATATCGACTATTTTTTGTAGAGGTACTTGAAAGGAAAAGTCTACGTCAATAATCCAACAACAATTCCGATACTACAGAACTATATTCGAAAGGAAATAATACGCGAAGTGTGCGAGAATGTTATGAAAAATATGTGCCTCATTTGTGCCTCATTTGTGCCTCATTTGTGCCTCATCCAGAAATGGCCACTTAGCCGATGTCATATTCTATATATAATTGTAATAAACCAAATAATTTATAAATAAAAACCAAAAATTGTTTTCCTAGTTATTTAAAAACAACATCGGCCTGAAACATAATATTCACCTGTATAAAAAAAAAGTGATGTCTTTCATATTTCAATATTAATATATAATATGTTACAGGCATAAGTATGTATAGGTATAGGTATGTATAGGTATCAGCAAAAATCTCTCCTTTATTGTAATAATAATAGACACACTAATAATTAATTTACTCATTTCGTTTATAATATTTCTTATTTGAACAGTTTCCTTTCAACAGCCTCTGTACCATTCTCCATGCAATATCTGCGTCATAGTTTACATGGATCCAGCCTTACCGAGGGGTTTCTTTTTGAAGGCTGCTTAAATAGTTTATCAGTTTATAAGTGAAATTATGACAAACTATTTAGTTTTCCTCCTGTGTTCTTTTCAAAATCGTGTCCACCGTTTTACTTCACAATTCATCACCCTTGATTTCCCTGCCACCTCACAAGCGACATAAGTGTCACGAGTGTCGTGTCTGCATGCATTATGTATCAGATACACACCGCCAACAACGTACTCTTGACAGCTTATCAAAGGGGGCCCTGACTCTATCTATAGTCTGACACATCCTCAGTTGGCTTATTTCTAGGGCTGGTGTGTACGCCAATTTGTATCGATTTTAAATTTTATAATGTTCAATTTTCTATGTATTTATTTACTGTTTCCGAGGCGTGTTTGTAGAACTCTATAACTACATTATAATTATTGAGTGTTTTATTTTCACATATGAGTTATTTATTGAATTATTTTCATCGTTTTATATTAAAACCTATACATATTTCATATTTTAATCACCTTTACATGATATTATTTTGCCATATTAATGGTTAATTTATGATATATTTGTAATCTTAAATAACACTTTCAAGAAAACGCTTTTGTCTCGAAATTGTTTATATATATATATACATCATTATATAGTCGATCTATATAATGTAGCAGGTTTTATGTAATTAAATAGATTATACGTCGAAAGTATGTAAACCGTAAATTAATTAACATCCATTGTGTCACTGAAAAATGTAAAGAGAGGAACTCGTAAGGACTCGAATCTGGGATCCTTCTGTTCCCAGCAGACTGCTCTCCAAGCTGAGCTATTCAAACCTTATTTTTTTCGTTAAGTTTGTTTAGCGCTTCATACATTCTTCAAGGATACTTATATTTTTTCCAGTAGCAAGCTACCATTTTTTCAGTAATGTTTTATATTTATTAAGAACTGATATGGTCTGAATAATTGCGATTTCTCTGATATAACGTGAACTGAATATCATTTAGTCATACCATAGTTATATTTTTATATTGTTTACTAAAATTAAAATCTTTTTATAAAACTTAATTGAAACGTTACTAACATAAAATACTTCTAATACCATACATATACATTCTTTTAAATATTTATTCCACTCCTAAAATTTACCTTATCGCTATCAATTCAATTCAGACTTTTTTTACCATATTAAGGGATGAAATATAAAAAATAAAAAAATTCTTGGAAGTAAATTTACGTAATATACTATAAAGTGGGTGTAGGGTGTAACGACGGCTGCGACCAGAAGGCGCCGCGACGCCGACGTCATAATATAGTTATTTCGTCAACGTCACTGTAGCGCTGTGACAAATAGATACCACAACGACTGTCACGTGATAATTGGTATATCAACATATTTGTGATCTTAACCCTTATACGCCGGTAAATAGGGATGTCTGAAATTATTTGTGAAGGCTTATGTATAATCTGTAGACAGGAACATAATATTTAAGCAATGCATTAAATTTACGTTTTGTAATTTTGATTCATTAAAAATATCAATTTGATATCTAGAATCACATAATTTAGATAGAAAATTAGTTATCAAAATATGAATATGGATTCAAATTGTTTTATAAAAGCTATTGTTATTACTCAGGGTGTCAAAAATATAATTCTAACGTAGGTAATTTTAATAAGTTCATAAGAACATTTCCTTCCTTGATAATTAAGTCAATGTAAAATGTAACTAAAAAGTTCAAAGAACGAATATTTTTTTGATGAAAATAAAGCTGGTATCGAAACTTAAGCCTGAATCTTTTCTATTGCCGGCAAAATGATCTACCAGCTAAACTATATTATCATTATTAATGTCGTCAGACTTGACACACAGATGTGACATATTTATTTTTTCAGTAGAAAAACATTTTTATAATCGAAGAATTACAAAACAAATTATTTTACAAATAAATGATAAATTAACGTTTTATTAGTCAACTTGCGATTTTTAAAAATACATCATTCTTTGACAATTATACCAGCGTTACCTAGCTTTCGCTCAAAGTTATTTAAGTCCACAGACCAGTAAATGAATAGACATGAAATAAAGTGCACATATAGGAGAGGGATTTGGAACATTAGTTGCGTAATGAAGGGCATTCTACGCACATTCTCGGTGGAAACATAAATCCGATAGTTTATGACACATTTATGCAACAGTAAAAGTATTAACTCTTCGAAAATTAAATCTTTGTGTAAACAAGGCGAATTTTTTACATTAATGCATAATATATTGTCAACATATAATAATAATAAATTTTCGTTCCAATCGAGTCATATTTAAAAAAATGTCCCGGAGCTATTTAATTGCGTAAGTGGTACCAAAATATTGGGACAAATTTTTTTTTTATTATTTTATGTCTATATATTTGGTGGTCTGTGCCTGGATCCGTGAAATATTTCATTTTTAAACAACGGTTGCCTTCAACTGGACAAAATTTATTTGTAATTTAAATATGATACATATAACAAATCTGTAACAAGGCTGATATAGCTCAGCTAGGAGAGTATTCTACTGACAACTCAAGTATTTTCGAAAGACAGATTTTTTCAATTTGATTTTAAAACAAACAATGTTGAAATGCGAATAAACGGTAGCGTTTTAGGAGTTCTTCTTCTAATAGTCGTAAAAAATATTTTTCTTCAGTTGTTTTCACGTTTTTTTTCAATACGCTGAAAGTAAACTTTATTAAATTTGCCTAGTCACGAAAAACATCTATTTCTGAAGGAGTCGGAAAAGTTTGGAAACTGAAGGGGCCACTTCCTTAACGCGCTCATCGCATTTCCCGATACCGCCGAGGCCAAGCGGGATGGGGTGGGTGGCAGGGGTGGAGTGGCGGGCCGCGGAGACGCGAGGGGATCTGACATCTGAGCTGAACAAACATGCCGAGATTAATTCGTAATAAATGTTGACTTCGAGAGATACGTCATATTTATTGGTTCGAGGAGACGAATACATCAAACTAATTGTTTGGAAACATTATCCTATTTATTTTGTTGGTGTTTTTGTTTATTTTATCTGAAAACTTTGTATATGAACAATATGACACATATATTTGAATCGTATTAAAGTTTGGTATTACATTTTAAATCTTATGATACGTGTAGGGATTGCATACGAAATTTGGAAATCTTGAGAATTCCGAAATTCGTTCTCATAAATATAATTTAGAATTCCGAAAATTTCATAATCAAACCCTAAATTCTAAATATATAAAAATAAAGTATTGTTACACCTACACAATGAGTAATCGCAGAAAAATAGGGGTATTTCGAAGGGATCGTTCCTAGAAAATGATGTAGAGAGATAACGCCTTCATGAAAGGAAGCAATGCACTCGGCCGGCACTTAAACAGTCAAAAGACGCCAACTAGCTAGGCAAAAGATAGCGACTGCATCAAAGAGATGTCCGAAAACTGGCGGATTAGTATTGAGTTTTGTTTTATCGTGTGCTGTATTCCGATGTGTAGTGTGTATTTATGCTTGTTACTCTGCCTTGGTTTTCTGTTAGATTATCGATATTATTTAACAAGGTAAATTGGTGCAGTTTTATTTTTTACCGTTATTTGATATATACAGTAAAACCTCGATTATCCGGAATAATTGGGACCATGGGTAGTCTGGATAATATAACTTATAAACACGGGACTTCTTAAAATAATATCATTAGCAAATGACCACAATGCATATGGAAGTGTTATAAGGGTAAATTGGTTATATTGACGTTTAGTAGGTCTTTTTCATTCAAATTAATTCTCAAGAAAAAATAGTTTATTTTTAATTTTTAGTTGAAAATAATTTTCTTTTAAACAATATATAATTATGAGTTTATAATCTTAAATGAGCTGTTTTTTATTATTAGCATTGACCAAAAAATATTATAAAATTTTTCGAAATTGGAAATTTAACAAGCCCGTAGGTACACTTTTACAATGCTAATGCATAATTTTTACAAATAGAATTTCTTATTGTTAAAATTTTTATTTTTTATTTATTTTATTTATTATTAAAACCAACCGTTTTAGGAACAACGTTTTTTTTCATCTAATAATGCATTGAAGAAGAAACTGAAACCGATCGATTTTATTTTGTTATAAATGATTTTATATTTATATTAGTATTAATTAATTATGTAATTATATCGCATTTTATTTGTGATGTTGTAATATTACAAAACATAGTTCCTTGATAATTAAAATACATTGAATAAGTTATTTTAAAAAATATACGGAAAAAATAAACACCGTCGTGACACGAACCGGGAACTTTTTATTGCCTGTACAGCTTTAGCATCATAACCCTATAGACTGTCGTCAGATTTCATTCGCATATGTTATTTCTCATCTATATTCTTCCGTATCCCGATAGTGATTATATTTTTTCAAAGTAATTAATATGTAATTTTTAATAATTAAAACGTTTTACCGCAATGTTATCGTTTCAAATATTAGTATTTAATTAAATAATATATTTATTACTCATTTTTTCATGGACGTATTTCTATATACATCTCTTATATGTAGTTACATCATAACCTTTGAGTTCTATATTGATTTAAAAAAATCTTTTTCAAACAAAAATGAAGGGCTCATCTTGAAAAGTTATAATGAATTCGTACCTTCAGTCTCAATTACTGTCGACTGATTTTCGATAATGGTGGACACACTTCGATATTTTTCCATTTCTATCTCCATTTTTTCTCTTAACCATTAATATTCGTTCTTAAATTTTTGAAGTAGGGGTGCTGTGATTAAAATATCAATATTTTAATTACCCCCCACTCCGCGGCGGTCACGTCCCGGCGGACCTCGCGCCGGGGTCTAGGGTGTCGGGGCTCGGGTCCGGGGGGGATCCCTCATTACGTATTCAGGAAGCACACAGACAGTGCTCTGGTTATATCGCGTGCAATATACTGTGATGACTGGGTACATTTATAATTATGACAGTGACGAATGGTAGGAAAACTTTAAACTCGAGTTACAAATAATAATGATCGGTCCGCTTTAAAACATCCGCGGAAAGTTCGGGACTCAGGTCTATTTACTAAACCGTGACGTCTGTTTGCGAGTCTAAGGCATCTCGAAGTTAAATCTAAAACTTTTCTATTTGAAATTCTGTACCGTTTCATCTTCAAGAATAGATTAAAGGATGTACTTCTGGCCACCGTCATTGTTTTGATGAACGTTATCGGCTGAATTTTTCCTTTTTGAAAATTTATTTGTAAATCAGCTGTCAGCATACCCAATAATTAGGTAAATATATCTCGAGCTCCATCTATTGGGCACGTGTGATATTTTATATTTTAATGTATGAATGTAGCACGTACGATGCGTAATAGGATTAGGGAATGGTCATAATGATGGTTTGGTCATGTTTCATGAAATAAGTTTCAGTAGCGAAATTAAAAGAAAAATATACGACTCGAGTATTGGTGGAGAATATCCACGAAATGAATGACCAAGTATATCAGGCTCTGAAAAATAATTTTTAAAGATGTCCCAACAATCAATGAATATGCAAGATGTATCTTCACACAGCACTAAACGCACCCGGCAAAGCGGTATCAAATCACCACCATGTGAGCAACGCACAGTACTGTAATATTAATGATCATTGTAACCTAGAAACAATAAACACTGTTAATCAATTAAGTACCGATCGTTATAATTGCTCCACTTATGTCATAAATATCTCTTCCTACACTCTAAACCAAGGTGAATACCGCTATACTCGAATAGGGATGATAAGCCGAGTCTGGGGCGAATCATTATTCACACATTTAATCATTATGATCCCATACAACACATATCCACAAATGGCAAGGAAATGTGGTGTTTTGTCTTTTCGATTAAGCGTGATGGTTAGAAGCATCAACGCATAATACGATATTGCCAGCGATCACTGTTTAAAAAGTGACTTTAATTAATTAATATGATATGCGATTCACCTGCACTATGAAAACAGAATTGAATTGTGCTATCGGTCTAGGAATCTACACCTTTCATCTATAAACTATATCAAGAATTTTGTTCTATTACTATCCCTTTGTTCTCACTCAGTGTACACCACTGTACATCTAATTAAGTTGACCAGACATATTAGTCCTTCGTCCATTTGTCATATTTGATAAACTAACATTGCCTTGTAACTAAAATTATAATGCATTCTGACAATCGCTGACATTTTGATTAACGTGCAAAGTTGTTAACATTACATTTTAATTAATTTTTTTTTTATAAGTTTTTCTACACGGTTAAACCGTATTCTATGAAGGTAGATAGAGCTGATGAATCGCTATACTTTTGTTGACGCGGGCTGTTTTTCTTATTGCGCTTTTTCTCTTCTGACACGAGTATCTTCCTTCAGAAACTGTTTTACGTGGTCGTATCCTCGTATCTCTAATATCAGTTATCACGCATTTCGTATCCCCGAATCTAATAAAACATTTAAAATAAAAATTAATACGCTTTTCCCTCAGCTTTTCATAATTTCCTTACGCATGTATCTCAATCTCTTATACAATCATTCTGTCCCTGCCCTTATACTTCTATTTCTGTTACGCTACCGTACATAAATGTCATTAATTATTTATAAAATTTGTCAAATTCTTTGAGAAACTTTACGTTTTTTATTTTTGTAAACATACATTTTTGTTTAGAGTTTTTGTACGACGTCCCTTGCTTAGGGCAGCCAGCTTTTGCACAACATCTAATTTCAATAATGAACACATCACTGGAGATGACTCCAGAAGCTCTTTCTTGTCAAACCGCCGCGCTGTCTAATGCGGCGACACGAAGATAAGTAGCTTATGCATCTCAGTCCCGACACCTAGTTCGTGTTCATTAGCGCGGAGCCCGCAAGCCAGTGATGTGATATTTTCTTTATGACAAATGGGAGCCATTTTGTCACGTTAATGATTTACTCTTCCGCTTAGTTCAGCGTTTGTTAAACATTATGACCACTTTAACAATATTTATGACCTCGTCAGGTCGAATTTGAGACGGAAAAATGTATCGCGGACGATTTCAATTTGAATTAACGTTTCAAATTTTATTTACGGCACGCTTATAATGATACCGGTTCGTAAATTACGATGTCACATGATACGGGAGGTCTTAAGATGAAGTGTCTATGAATATGTTGGTACTCCATCAATAAGTAATCCATAATATTAACATAAAAAAATATTTTATACAGATGACGAAAAACTCTGCTTTTCTTTGTCTGAATACTTCCGTGTCCTGATAAAATATTAGAAATCTTTTATTTATTACTAATTGAATAATTTATGGTTTTTATTCATTTTTATATAATTTATTTATAACTTTGTTTTTAACCACTTTTATGAGTAAATTTAATACACCAACCGGTTTCGAAAATTTCTTTCACCAGGATGTCAAATAAACAAACTATACCCATAGTCAAATTGTTCAAATGTTTTCGAATATATTTTTTTAATATTAAGTATTTAAAAAATAAATATAATAAACTCATAAACTTGATTGAAAACAAAGTAATACATAATTCACTGTAAAATGAATAACCACAATGTAAAGTTTGCGTTAAAAATAATATTTCAAATACTTAATTTTTTTACAAACTATAATTTATTTATATTTTGTGATAAACTCCACAAATACCTGATTCTAACTTACATTTGGACCGAAATATACATTTTGTATTTAACGAGATTTGAAACCGCGATCTGTATTAGAACAACTCACTTAACAGAACAAATAATTTGTAATATATTATAATGAAATACGAGAAGTGTGTGAGCACATATTTACAATAGTTAATGAATCTAAAGGAATAGTTAAAAATACACTTATTTCTTTTTTTGACAATTTCAGTCATGATTTAAATTGTAACTAAAATATTATTATTTCATTTCATTTAACAAACAATTCAAAGTCCGTCCACCATTTCTGTGTAATTTAAAACGCGTTCAAGCCTCGTTGCTGTAATGTCCTACCCCACAAAAACTTCC
Organism: Eubasilissa regina; assembly: GCA_022840565.1. Classification (NCBI taxonomy): domain Eukaryota; kingdom Metazoa; phylum Arthropoda; class Insecta; order Trichoptera; family Phryganeidae; genus Eubasilissa; species Eubasilissa regina. The sequence goes on along the minus strand of JAINEB010000015.1, from coordinate 23,572,232 downwards.
CCTAAGTGTGAATCATTCCTTAATTGTGTGCAATACAAAAAAATCCATCCCCGAGGTGGAGCTACGGAGTCACTCACATTCGCTGAGATGTTCCTAGACCGTTATTTTTCGTATACGTGTTCAACTTTGCCCCGTCGATATAAATCACGCTACGACTGCACTCGTAGCGGGCCAGGAAAGGAAAAATGTATTTTTAGACGTGTTTCTATTTACCGCGGTACTAATAAAACATTTTTAGACACGTCCCCTCGTACATTTTCCTCGGGACACCGAGTACCGTCGCACGAGTGGCCCAAATAAACATGCCCCGTTTATCAAACTACACTGTCTCTATGAGTGATTGATATATTTGTTTGCTTAGGAGATAGTCGTACATCACAGAATTATTGTATTATATGTAAAGAAATGTTAGGAAATAAAATTGATTTATTGCAAAAATTTTCGACATTATTTTTGGGAATTTCAATCGAGGTATAAAGCTTGACATTTTTTATTAAATAAATGATTCAAGTTAGATTAGATTTTTATACCTGACGTATTCTTATTATTTTCGAGATTAATTAATGAACAGATACTTTATTTTATTTTAATAAGACTAAATAGACTATCAATAGATCGTTAATTACCCTAATTGATGGTCCTACGAAGACATTTATATCCAATGTGTAGATTCAAATCTTACAATAGACTTGTTTTGTAATAAAATACAAACATATCAAAATAATTAAGTATTACGGTTTACAATTTTATGTGGTTAAAAATACATTTAAACAATCGAAATTGACATGTTATAAAAAACAAATGTGCAAAATGATATGGAGAAGAATTTCAAATGTATTCGTAATTCGTATATGAAATAAACAGTTATTTATTTTTACGTCATAGAGCTATATATTAAGGAGTGGCTGTGATTAGTGATGAGCTCAAAATCACGAACCGTGAGTCAATCACTGATATTTTGAATCACACTCACTATCAGTGATTGAATATTTGGGAATATTGTCATTCGTACTTATTTTTTTATTTGAATTATATTTGAGTTTGAACGGTGATTCGGCGCATGTGAATATTAAACGAAAAAATTTATGAAGAATTGACATTACAATTCGTGATAAGCGCCATCTAGTAGATTCTGCCAAAACTTTGAACACGAAATGCTGAGAATTTGACCCGTAGAATAAACTCACTTTTTTTTAGGGTTTACATTATCTCTGTGATAATATTCAATTAGATATATATTAATTATATATGCTAAAATATGTTTTTTTATTTATTTAATGTATTGTGATATTATGGTATTTGTAATGAAACTGTGATTACAGTCACAGTTTTCAATCACTGATATCATCGAATATCAATCACAATCACACCCGTGAGTCAAAAGTAGCATTTTTTCTCATCACTAGCTGTGATGTCAAAAATTGTACATTAAAAATTATCTCCCTCCTGTCAATCCGTCTGTATAACAAACTACCATATTATAAAGGATTCATAGTTATATCGATGACATTTTAATACCATCGGAAAGTGCTTTAATGTTGTGTATACTAATATGTTTTAATTTTTTATGGCTGAAGTTGGCAAATGCACAAGTTATTTCACCTAACACGGATATTTTATACTATATAAGTAAATACACTAACTATATACTCACGTTCAATAATAGGAAAAATCGAAAAGTTTTTTTTTACTACATACTTTGTATGCTGAATTATATTCGCATTAATACTTCAGTAAGTACATACTACCTTTATTATTAATAAAACTAACGTGTTTATCTACGGAAAAGATAAAAATATTGATGTTTCTTAGTCAGCATTCCTACATTCTTTTCTGCAAATAATCTCAATCAGTGCATTGTATTCTTATTTTTAATTGTTTAAATTTATTTGAAATATAAATACCTACAAAAGGATGCATATTCAATATAAAGTTTATTTTTAATTGATTTTACCAATAAATTTTAAGAAATACACTTTTAGTTTCAAAAGAAAACTATAAAACAAATTCTGAAATAAACTGACCGATGAAACACCAAATTTGATCTTGAATGATTAATAATATATCATTCAGTTTTCCGCAATAATTTTAAATTTAAATCCCGTTTTTAAACTGACATGTGACGTCAGCAACACCCGGCCCTAGTGTCTCGTTGACACATGAATGCATTCGTTTGACACACGAGGTGAAAATTTTGGTGCAATCTGTGAGCGGCTTAATGATCGTTGACGTTTCGTCTTCGGCTAACTGTTCCACTCGTATTACTGACAAATGCTACTTCGAGAAAAAAATCTCGCTTAGAAAAATTGCGTTTCTATTTTCGTAATATTAGAATGCGTGTGTATTAATAGCAGTCGTCTCCCATCGTATGATGTGTTAAGTCTTGTGTCAAATTATGGGATGCAGCTATGGTTGTAGTAAGAATGAAATATTTGTTGTTTTATCTTTCAGAATTCTTCTGCTCATTTATTGATTGAAATTACTTTTTACCTAAATAGACTTAGATATCTGTTTTTTTTTATTGTCTTAATAATCGTTATTAATAGAATAAAAAATTCAATCTGTAATATAAACAACTTAACCTTTTCTACCCCAAATTGTTAAATTTAAGTGCCTAGAAACAATGTAATTTTTGAAGATAAAATAAGCAAATTCAAAGATTCAAAGATAAAATAAGCAAATTGCGATGGAAAATATTGAAAAAATCTATGTATATAAATATTAATAATTATAATTTATGTTACTTATAATTACAGTCAGACCTTACATGATGTTCAAAAAAAAAAAAAAAATTATATATATATATATATATATAGCGTAGTATAAAACATGTAAATAAATATTCTAAAACATTAAATGAATAATTTAAAATTTAAGAAGAAAAAAAATTAGGTCAAAATTACTATTCATAATCAACCACAAGGAATATAAGCGCGTCAAACCTAACCTTGTAACAATGCGCAACTGACATTTCAGTGTTGACATAACAAAAAAATAATAAATAAAAAATGGTGGTAGTCGATATATCGATGTATTTACGTAGATTCAGTAAAATTTTTTATTTTTTATATTTCTGAGAAACAAAGAGTACAATAATAATAACTGATATAAAATACGATATATAAAAATAATACCAGTGAAGTTTCTTCGGAATTAAACAAGGAAAAATATAATACAAACTAAGAAATAGTACATAATAAACTAAAGAATAGAACATTTTAACAAACTGATAAACAAAAAATGTTTTACACTAAAGAAAATACAATAAACTAAAAAAAGTGATAAACAAAAGAGTATTTTTACACTGAACATATAAAGTGGAAAGGATATGGAGGGGAGGGAAATGGGATACAATATATATATATGTGTATATATATATATATATATATATATATATATATATATATATATATATATATATATAATTTGTGTCAATAGTTATTGAAAGTTTGGCGTAGTTTAATTTTAATGGGAAATATCGTGGAAAATGTCTCAAGTTGTAAGAAGAATTTACGTGTTATATTTCAATGTAAAGCGGGTCACAAAACATATTTTTAAGTAATTAGTTCTGCCAAAATTTAGGTATAATAGTTTATTTGATCATAGATATGTGATTTGATAAAATTGATGGTATAATTGAAGTATTGTCAGGGTAGAAAGGGTTAAAAAATATGTGCTATCATCCGTATTTTTTTCACATTTAAAATCATAACATATCATAGTTATACATCATTTAATGCAAACACGAACTCGTTGAATGCTATTTCAGAATTTTTCTACGATTTAAACATAATTATTTTATTCTTATTGTGAAGTTATAATTTTTCATATAACAAATCTCTGTGATATTTTAAATACCAATTAAATGTATTTTTTAAATTAATTCATTTAATTTGTATTTATAATTATTTTACAGGCAAAGAAAATTACGCACGTATTTTTCATTAATTCAAACGAAATTATTTTTATATAGTTTCCACTGTGAATACTTTGTGGTTTTATTTCGAATCTGTACAGTATTTAATTTCATTACAGTATTTTATTTCACCTTATACAGATTCATACATTGACGGACTGGAAACTCATTAAAATTTTGCAATGTTAATTAAAATGTGTCTTTCAATGATATTGTTCATAACGAATACATTTTAAACAAAAATAAAGTACGTATATGAGACATGTATATAATCATATTATTTCTTCGATGAATTTTTAATATTTATATTTTAATGAGGCTTCTCACATTTTTTTCTAGAAAAAAAACTCCAAATATAATTTACATCTCTTTTGCACTGAATCTACTGACATATTGTTTCAAAACAACATTGGTACTGAAAAGATTACGAGTCTTCTGAATTTAGAAGATTCACACCATCTATAACAATTGAGACGTCAGAAATATTATGATAATCTTCATCACTTGGTATTTTTGCCTTAAGCTTATTGCCAAATGTGGTATATTCCGCTCCCTACGTATCACCTGATGGCTCTGAATATTCTCATTCATAATTCCCGCCAAGCGGATGGTTTACGACTACCGGATGGTTTTTGTTTTTACCCTAATTTATGTTTTTATTTCGTAAGCATTTTTTTCCAAAAGAATTTCCAGGATTTCGGTGATACAATTTAAAGCAAAATAGGGGAAAGAAAAATGCTTCCAAATACCTTTAACTTCAAAGAATCGTAAATTTGTTGGCAAAAAATGGAATTGGAAATTGTTAAATGTATGAATACTTGAATAGATTTATATTTGAAATTATTTGTATGTTTTCTTTTCCATTGATATTTTTAATGTTATTTTCTTCTCGATTTATTTTATTTTTATAGTCAATCTAGTTTTTTAAATTTCATATCTATCCTTAACACGTTGTACAGTACACCAGTGTTATTTAAAACCCCAATTTATTGAATAACATGTAGGTATGGCATTTTTACCGTACCATAATATTATAATGTTATTATATTATGTGTATTTCTTAATATTTATTTATTTTTTTGGAATATGTTTAGTAAGTAATTTATTTGTTACATTATTTTTGATTATTCTCCAAGAACTTTTTATATAATATTAAATTCTATCGAATATCGTATTAAGAGTGTACATATATATGTATATGATATTACGAAATAGTAATCAAGTCTTATTTTTTTAGAAATTTATTTATTGCGAATACTAAAAATTTCATTTTGAATTAACTTTATACAAAGATGTACCTTGTTTTGCCCCCTTTATTAACATGTCCATTTTATCTCCAAACTTTAAGCCGTTTTGTTTTATTGCAAATATTATAAAGGTAAGGCTTATCTTTCATCTCAGATGCTGTGACCATGCTGGCAAGAGACAAATGCTTATTTAATTAGTCTTGACATCCCGGCCATCGCTGCTCGGTAGGTACGTACAGCACTACAACAATAATGTTTTGACGTTTAATTTTGCCGCCGGAAGATTGATGGAGTTCTCCCGCCAAATGGTTTTCCCGCCTTTTCTGCTCAGTCTTCTGATGGCCGCCATCTTACGTCACACATGTTCTCGGCACGTCATTGGGTCACGGGTGATTATTTTATTCCTCGTGATTTAGTAATTCTCTCTGCAATCATTAGAGTCATGATATACGCGGTGATTTTTCATAGCTAAGAAATATATTGGACCGGATAGGACTCGTGTACTATGACGTGTCTCTTTAATTAAGCGCTTTGGTAAACAAAATAGTTTTTATAAAAGCATTATTAGAGCACTCTTTATATTATTCTGTAAATCTCAAGACGCCGAATCCAATTAAAAAGAACGTGAAACATATGGTCTAATTATTTTTACATGGTTTTTATTTATTTTATATACGTACTACTGAATATTTTTGTTTTTTTATTAGAATTTATTACGCTTAAGGCAGTGTCCGATTATTTAATGTAAAATCCCTAACAATTTACCCTACTTTAGCGCCGCAACAAAAGTACAACCAACGTAACCGTTGCCGTTAAATAATCGAGTACCGAGCAAAAATATTTGAACACGTGCTGGCTTGTTCAATAACTTTCTTCGCAAGAAAAAAACCTTTTTATATTTTACGCAAATTTGCTGAGGATCCTCCCAGAAATACAATAAAAAAGTTAACGATCCCCCGTGGAATACTAACAACGTACCTTTTTACATCAGACAGGAAGCGGACCTATTCAGGGTTTGTAGGGAGCCCCTTTTCGGAAATGGTTTATCTGTCCTTCTAAGCCAAGATGTTACCTGCGATCCAGAATGTTTTTGTTGTTGTTTGTAAAGGAGACTTTGGAATGGACACCTGTTTGCCCTATGACAATACCTTCTACCTGAATACATCAATCTGTTTTATATTCTGTTCCCGTTTTTCTTTTCAAAGTAATTTATCTGTTGTTTTTGGTCAACGTCACTTACTCGTAATATATTATGAGTACGTCTTACGTCTGCAATTACTGTGTTAAATCTAAACATTAGTAGGAATTACCATATTTTGCAAGTTTATCGTTATATTTTTCATGAAACCATTGTTTTTATATAATCTCGCTTCAAATTCAATTATAAAAAATATCCCAAATTCTAGACAACCCGATTTTTACACTAATAACAAAAGAAAGAATTATATATTAAATAACAAGGATAAGGACGATATTTAAAAAAAATTGGGGTTCTACAAATTAATTTGCAATGATTGCAATTATTTTTATATAGTTAAAACTTGCAAAAATTTTAATATTAGAATTAAGGAACACTTGAGGTATCTAAATAACAACTATTTAGAATTTTCCAATCGCCTTTTGAAAATAAACCATTCTTTTGATATTAACTAGGGTTTAAAAATTATACATACAAATACTAGGGGTTTACATTTAAATAAATTTTAGAAATAAGCAAAAGTGTTAATAGCAAGCTAAATATTATAAACAACCAAATCTTCCGCAAATAGTCACATATTAAATTTGTTTTCATATTAGTTCTTACTTATTCACCACTTTACAGTTTTTTTTTATCTATGCTTGTATTTTTAATTTCAGTAGGTATACATTGTTCCCTGAAGAAGATACCATAGGTATCGAAACATGTTGAATAATCAATAAATAGTGGTTTAAACAAAGTATTTTGTCTAATTATTTATTAATTACACAAAGTAATTTTGCTAATATTGAAGAAGTAGTATTCGTATTTATACTATTGTATTCCAAAAATCTTTTTTTAATTTTCCGTTAACTTATTATTTGGCGAACTGTAATTAGAAATGTATAACGTTTAATTTCTTTCCTGTCTTCGAAAAATATTCGCTAGTCACAGCGGCAGGTAAGAAAGGCGAAGGACATGTTCAGGAGCCTGGGAATGTAAATAATAATAAAAAAGCAGAGAGGTACTTGTAGAATGAAGCAACGGAACTTGGGGGTATTGTGATTAATATTGCCTGATGGCGTCTGACAGTTACAAATGAGCCGACCAATCTCTTCTGCATCTGCTGAGATGCTTTTATTTTTCGAGGCACAATAAGAAATATCTTTAATCTGAAGCCTACTTAGCTATTGATTTCATTGCCTGCCTCTAATATTTTAGTATTTTTAAAAATTCATGCCTTTACTTTTATATTTCAGAGCTTTTAAAATATTTGTCTACGATATTTTTATTCTAATCTTTGCCATACTTGCTTTGGTATAGCTAACACTATCCAATATTTAATAATAATATTAATATAAGATCATTTTTATCGCGTCTTATTGGATAATTATATTATAGCACCATTTTCGTAAAAAAAATTCACCTCAAGGGCGCATTAGTCATAAACTGTTTATAGTCCTACACTATCTTTGTATTTAAAATTTTATTTTTAATTTATTTTATAATTTTTTTGAAAAGATGCGTTTTAGTCTCTTTTTTAAATAAAGTCTCTGATGCACTGTTTCTTATGACGGAGGGCAGAGTTCCACGCTTTTGAGCCTGCCTCCGCAAATGCCCATTCGATAATCTTAGACTTCTGGCAATGGTTGGTCGGTTCTACAACCTATCCTGCGGTTGAATTAGAGGCTGATTTGAGAGTTTGACGTCTACTGTTCAAATTCTCTGTGATGCAAAGCTCTTGAAGACACAGAGGCGCCATATTATTTTTCGCCTTGTACATCAATCAGTATAATTTAAATTCAACTCTTTGAGGAAACCGGAGCCAATGTAGCTCGTGCAATATGTCAGCATAAATTCTGTTACAATACTACCATAATAATAATAATATCACAAACGCATTTATTACTCTTACCTTGTCTCATTTGATGGCAGCATGCACTGACAGCTTTGCTGATTTGTGTATTCATTGAAAGATCTGAATCAATGTGCACACCCAACAACTTAACTATAGATTTAACATTCGCAGACATTGATTGCCGTATTAAGTGTTGCCATTTAGTAGTCCACGGTAGCTATATTACAATATCATTGATCTAGTACACCAATTAAATTTATTGACATTTCATTTTGGGGCACACGCGTGGGAATACTTAAATGTGTTATTTAATCCATTAACACTAATTATTTCTAATCTCTTTGACTTGCTTTAATTAAATGGCAATTACCATCAACTCAAATACGTGACCCCGACAATACCTTTGCAAATTTTATGTATATTGTTTTATTTTAAACATGGCATGAGGGGTAACCCAAAATATTTACTGATTTGAATTTGAATATATTGCGTACTTAACGAATTGCTAGTCTGATAAATCAACAATAATTTATTCGTTTAATCTAGGTGTGAAAATGAAAAACAATATGTATAATATATAGGTTCACAGTGTGTTCACCAAATTTGTATTAGTAAGCTGCATCGACCCCATTTTTATTTTCAGTGATTTACTGCCTTTTCCAAATAGCATAGTGCTCATAGGGTCATATGGAATAATAAACTAACTTTTGCTGAATTTTTGTATTAATACATTATAATCATAAGAATGTGCAATTGTGTAAATTTTTCAATAAAGGGTGGAGAAATACTAATACTATGTATGAATTTATACATCTTCAAATCAATTTTGCATTATTATAAAGTACGTATACAGAAGGCACATAAAAAGTATCGTTATTAATATTTTTTCCTGAAATTATACATTTAATATGAGTATTGGATATTTATTTTATAGAAACGTTTCAATGTATAATAGAATTACCATTAATAATTTTGCGAGGGAGGAGAAATAAGAATGATTTATTTGAATGTCAAAATCGTTGCCAAATCAAAATATGAAACATGTATTTCTTCTAGGTTGGGTATATGGTTTCCTTTAGAAAACCTAGACCGACGTTTCGCCACAATAACACATGCCGTTATCAAGGCGTTGCCTCAAAAAGTTACGGTACAACCGTAATGTTCGCTGGGGTTATAACATCTCCCACAGTTGAGTTAACTTTAATTATATTTATATCTAAGATTGTCAATCAAATTGCAGATTGCTGATTTATCCTATGAGTCATTCCATGTCAACCTATGTGTGGTTGCTTGACTATTTCAGATATTATGTAATTAGGTAACCACATCGGTGTGTAGTTAAAAACATTTTTTATTTTATTTTTATCGGCCACCATCTTGAATCTAGGCTCAATTTACTTCACAGCGACAGACAAAAACGGGGCTTTGCAGAGGTTTTTAAAAAATATATTGTTATCTTCCCATACAAGATAAAAACTTCTGGTTTTTACCAACGTATAGAAGACATAATACGATTAAAGAAATCGTGTAGAAATTATAGAAAATAGTACATAAACTATGACTTAAATGACCTTGAAATATGCTATATTTGGAAGCATCACCACTTTTGATGATCTTTTAAGGTGACTGGTGGTTGGAACCACAACATGGATTTCTTTTTATTATAACTGTGGCTAGTAAAGTTCCCGGCTATGAATAATTTAAGTTTGCGTTAGGGACCCTCTTACCTTTTTTTGGCATCAAAGATTAAAATTTTTTAATTTTTGCCGATTTCAAGGTCAAATATCTCAAATGGGGGACAAGATATTTTTTTTAGTTTTTGCCCAAGGATATGTGTACTACTTTTTGACAAAATCTGTTAGTTTCAATTTGTGGTTCAAACTGGTTTAGAAGTTACAGTTATATATAACTGAAACTTATAAACCATACAATATATATAAAGTTTACAAAACGAGATGTGTATTGTGTATATATATATATATATATATATATATATATATATATATATATAGCATTTACTTGTCTCCTGGGATGAGGTTTTAGCAATTGTCTTATTAAAATTAAAATAATTTTCTTTTTTAACATTACGATAAATCTATTCATTTTAAATTCAAATATTTTCACAAATGTTTTTCATATTTTTTACCCGTCGATGATGTCTCTTTTAAATAATAATTTATTTTGCTTCAAAATCAGCCTTAAATCACTTTTAATTCAGTTCAAAGCGAGCTCCCGGTATAATGCTAATTTTGATATTTTATCGGTTATAGAATAAACGAGCGACGATTAAAACAACATAAATTTTATTTCTGTGGAGTTAATTCCATTTTTTACCATATTACGTATTCAAATATTTTTTCGTTAAAATTTTGGGCATTTATTTTGATATTTAAGTCATTATTTTTTAAAAACGTAAATAAATTATGTCTTGTAAATGATTTAATACTTTTTTTCAATTTACAAGCTTGACAAAATACTAATTTGTTTAATTTACAAATCGTCAATAGCTTGCCTTTAATATTTTATAAACTGAAGGTCTACTCTGCTGTTAAATATTTAATTATGAATTTTGGGATCCGATGCTATTCATTTCCTAATTATACGTATTTACCTTTGTAATTATTTTTTATAATTTTTAATTAATAATGTATTTTCCATACAATTCCAAGATATTTAACGAGTGGTGAAGAAACATGTGTCCAAATATGTTGGTTTTAATAGATCAATGATTAAAATACCTTACTTTCATTGAATTTCAAAATGGAATTAAGAGAAATAATATATATTAGGACAAAACATTCTTATTGTGAAGTTGTAATTATTTAGAACATAGGTCTGTGATATTTTAAATACTATATTAAATATATTTATTAGAAAGATATACATATAAAGTCAATTTTTATCGAAAAATATTGTTGTTGCGCCACCATATAGGTTCGAAAAAATTTGTCGCTAAAAATATTGTCGCTGTAGTATAGTTGGATAATGCACCTTCCCCGGTTAGAAAAGAGATCCAGGTTCGAATCCCGGTGGCGCAACAACAATATTTTTTGATACAAATTGATTTTATATGTATAACTTTCTAATTAATATATTTAATTCATATTTGAAATAATATGTGTACAAATGCATTAATCATATAATTAATATTATCATTTAAAATGATAGACGAAAATAGTATTTTAAAATACTAAAAGTAGCGACGATATTTGCATACATGAAATAACTTAAAATTGTTTCTCATTTGTATTGCCTATACACGTATTTAATATTCAAATTCTTGTGAAACTTCTATTTCATGTGACAGATAGCTTCAACAACGCGAATTTCTCTAAATAAAATATTTTTAATATTTCATCATAATCCAAAATCGGTTACATACTGTTTTAATAGAATGAGGGCATGCTTTTTAATTAACTTTTTCATTATTTTTGACATATGTACACTTATGTAAAGATATTTATGGATTTTAAATTTTATTCAAATATTATAACTTTGTCGTTTAGCGGCTAAGAATAGCTATAAAAATATAATATGGCTTACAAGCGAAAGTGTTTAAGCGTTGTCAAAAGGGTGATAGTTTTACGAATGATACTTGAATTTAAATTGACAGGCAACAGAAAGTTCTATCAACGATAAATATTAAAAAAAAAAACAACCATATAATAATTATTCAAAAAATTCATCTGATCTGATATTTTAAAATAATTGATTTATGGGTAACACGTAGGTATTATGTTTTTGTGTCCGTGTCCAATATGTATATTAACATGACGTGCTTGTTGGTCTGGTGGTGAGACACTAGACCTGCCAAGTGGTCGAGGGTTTGAACCTCTTACCAGGGACCAGCAAATTAGTCCTTGCTTAGAAATAGTAAGACTATGGATGTGACATGTTTTCCATGTACCTACGCGACAATCTATTTTTCTCTACTATCTACAATCTATTTATATGAAATATAGTATAACGATTTTTTTATACGCAATAGCTGCTTCCTGATAAGAAGTTCCACTGTATAGGTACATATATATTAAACTCTCCCAAAAGATTTGTATATCCAGGAGAATGGTCGTACATATAAAACACAAATGTTGTTCAAATTCTTTTTTTGCACAATAGTGAATGTACATTTTATAATAGGCGAAACAGCTGTAAATTTATATCTCCTGGGAGCGTCCCTGTACGAGAGGTAGATAGGATAAAATTGTGTAAATAGTAGTTTCGTAAAAATAAAATAAAAATTGTATATTTGCCTATGTACACCATCAAACCCATGTATGTGTTTATCTTTAAACCATACAATTATAAGGCTGAAATCAAATGAAATGTGGCTATACTCCTGTAATAAGTCATGAAATCTGCAATAATAATAACTATAAAACTAAGGAATGCTGCATACATCCTTCGCAACGAGAAATATGATTTCTAACAATTCATTACGCAGAGGAACATAGACTACAACTGAAGTATTGTTTAAATATAAATTTATTTTTGGTATAAAATGTGTAAAAAGTATTAGCGACGATTTTGAAACCATCTCATAATAGATCTAAGCACCGTTATACATAAGCGTAAAGTTTACCGATTTCTTCTAATACTTAGTGCACCGGGCTGGGCCGATGCAGCAGTCAAATTATTTAGTTTCCACAAATATGGTCCCTTGTCTACACCCATTTATTCCCCGCCGATTTTATTATATCCGGCTAACGTGTTCCGTTGCACGCCTCTACCCCCTGGATTAATGTGACCATCTGGTGTGCAATCGTGTTTTCACTATATCGTCTTCAATGATCCCATTTAATTAATCTTGACATTTAAAAAAAAATCTAATATTATTATTATTAAGGACAAGGCATTCTTATTGTGAAGTTGTAATTTTTCAGAACATAGGTCTGTGATATTTTAAATACTAATTAAATGTATTAATTAAAAATGAGAAAAAGTGTAATATATATGTTTGAAAATTTGTCGTCAATGCGCTGTGTTAGTGTAGTATAATCGGTTAATGCATGTTCCTCGGATAGGAAGAGATCCAGATTTGAATCCCGGTCGCAACAACAACATTTTTCGATAAAATTGATTTTATATTTATATCTTTCTAATTAATATATTTAATTTGTATTTAAAAAATATTATTATTGTTAGAGTGTCATAAATTAATTTAGAAAGTCTTGCAAGATAGGCAAAAAAAAAACATTTTTTTCTTGAATACAAACATTATTTTACATAATTATTTACCTTGATATTTTATCAATTATAATACAAATATTACATCACTCAGTGAAATTCCTCTGAGAATCGGAGTATTTAGTTCGTAATTCTATCCGAATATTAATCGGATCTTCGTGCAAAATATCAACTTCTAATATATTTCATTGGGACCGAGAACTATTTCAGCATCAGAAGCATATATTAAGTGAACGAAGTAAGAGTTGTACTCCAGGACAGAGTGTGGCGTTCTTTCTTCTCTGCATATCTCTGCGGGGAAAATAAGTTTAATTCATTAGTTTAATTAAATACTACATTATTTATATGTATGTGTCCATGATAAATATGGCGATCGGTAGTACTTAATCGCTGAAATAATAAATACAGTTATAATTGTCATAAAATATTTATATCTTGAATACAATGGTCAATTCACCAAAACAAAAATGCAATAATTACATATATATATATACCTACAGATGCAGCGCAGTAGTCACCCTCCCACTGACGTGTTGTATTTTACTAACAACACTGAAAGGTGTTAATAAAATATATTTCTCAGTCATCTTCACCCACGATAATAAATACTACACTGTTCGTAGCCTTTCAATTTATTTTCGGTAATACTTTTATCGAAAAATATATTTTGTAATTAATAAATCCACGAAACTTTTTGTCTCATGTTTACTGTTTAAATCGTGGTTCCATTACAGAGGATCACGTATGGGTGTCACCATGGGTGTCACCCTGCCTTTATTGCCATGAAAGGGACATAATACGTTCAAAATTTCCAAAGCGGCATTGTTACAATATTCGGACAACACGGTCGGGACTAATTGATGCCCGCTTACGTTCTGACACATTATATGGGCCGTTCTGTACCCCATACAGAACTGAATTAGGATATGTTATATAAAATAAATTATTACTTTAAACACGTATTTTGTGAAACTAAAAATGTAAAAGTTTTGTGACGTGCAAATTAATTAAAACATTTATATTTATATCATAGAACTAGGTGACGTCAATAATCACGATTTTTTTAAATATAGTCATTTACTGTATAATACATTATCATCTTCTTCATAATAGCAGTAACTCTAAAACTAGTGGAGGTAGGCTGTACTAATTATTCGTATCCAATTCAATACCTCTAGTCTCTGGAATGCGTTGATTAAACAAATGTCCACGACGTGTTCCATTTTATGAGGAACTCCGCTTCTAGGGGTGATTGTTGTAGAGTCCATTTACGCATTTAACATGTATATATATTGAGTGTGGCAGCTTTGGTTGCAATACATAATGTTCATAATTTTATTTTTCAGTTAGAAGTTATTTCTGCGTATCAAAAAATCGGCAATCAATCACGTCTCGCCGGAGGAACGATCAACTTTGTACTAATATTGTTAATACTGGCCGGTACGTACGAGAGATGTGACGTCATACAGTGGATATGATAATTCGAGTGTTTTTCAATAAGCTAGACTTTGAACGCCAATATCTCTGAAAATATTGCACAATTTGGAAAAAATCAAAAAGCATGATAATCTGGATTTTTTTTAACATACTGCAAAAGCTCATTTCTGACATGCTCCATTACTTTATTCTGTAACATTGTTACTTACTGAATTATTCGGTATTTTATGAACTTATTTCACCACATAATTTGAAATGTTTTTTTTTTCCAATTAATTTATTTTAGGAATTTCATCCAACGAAGTAAACATTTTAAAAATAAAATGGTTCAAAAATGTAATTTCAAAAATAAGATTTTATATCTGTATATGCACACTCGGCATAGTATAATTCCTTAGTCCTGGTAAATCTACACCATACGGCGAGAAAAAATCAAAACAAACCCATCTATTACATTTCGGCATGGTATGATACATCATGATGACCATTTATGCCTGTCATTTACAAAGTATAATTGCCGAAGCGTTTTATATTTATTTGGCAGCTCTCAATTACAGATATACTGGTAGGCAGTTATTGGCTATTAAGATTTGTACTAGAATATTTCCCAATTGAATGTTTGGACCAGTCACCGTAACAATTGAATACTGTAGCACTCAAATGACAATCATCACAGATATTTAATAGTCTCTCACTCTGATATTAGATAATCATAGATATATTATTTCCATGATTCATGATGAATGGGAGAAGTCGATTGTACCAGAAACAGAACATATTCTCGAAAGACCTGACATAACCAGTCAAACCTGGCATAACCAATGGAATATGATTCTGTTAGAAGCTTTAACAATCGCCAAGCACGGTTGAACCGATGTACAAATGTAAATAGGATAAACGGCTGACGTTTTATCATCTTTAGTTACTGCAACGGCGAAACACCATAACAGTAGGAAAGTCACTGTATTATTTTATTTTAAAAACAATTTGTCTTTCATTTTTACTTTGAATATCTGGTCATTCAGTAATACTTTGCATTTATATTGAAAATTTTTATTAAGTGAGTAACAATGGGACATTTTATGATATGAATAAGGAATGTGTTACTTATTTTATGATGTGAATAAGGAATATGTTACTTATTGTATGATGTGAATAAGGAATATGTTACTTATTTTTATTTTTTATCTTACTTATACCTACCAATAAGTTATTTTTTGTATTATCAATATATTCCAAGTCCCAAAAAAGTGGTGGTTATAATTTTAATTTCCAAAATCAAATTTATTTATTTTTAGATATAGTTATGCGTATTTTTTACGCCTGGACAACAAGTATGCAGTCGGCCTTGGATCTGAATGGCTCGTAGCGCCAAATGACATATTTTTCTAAAGTGGCTGTGCAATAATGTCCAATTATAATTAATTATGTAAGGTAAGTGAGACATATAAATCATCGACATAAACTTTGAACTGTTCACAAACTTCATTAGATGATGCTATGGTTTTGAAACTGATATGAAATTGATTGAAGGATCATTAACGATTTCCTTATTTAAGTCTTTAAAAATCGGGATGTAACCTTTTAGGATAGCTGATATTGAAAGCATTTTATTAAAATTGGGCGAGTAGATGCACTTACCCCGAATTTGGGATAAGTGCATCTACTCGTATTATTTCTGACAAATTGTTAAAATAATGAAAATGTCTTTAATGATCTGCTTAATGACAATATTAATTAGTTGTTTTGGTCCTTAATGACAGGTAAAACGTGCTGAATTCCAAAAAAATCTAGTAAAATTGCTTAGACGGGACATGTGCAACATATCAAAGTGATTGTTTTTTAAATTGGTTGATTTTTTTTTTTTAAATAATGGAACTGTCTACACATTAGTAGTTGAGAAAGTTTTTATACAAAAGTATATGGGGTACCATACCAACCACTGAGTAGATGTACTTTCCCCACGATATAAAATTCATGGGGTAAGTGATCTTAAAAATCGTAACCCACGGAAATAATCACAAAACTAATATATGGATCACAAACTACAACTCAAAATAAAGGTACTCACCTAATATAAGCGTTCTGGCATAAAAGTTTATCAAGATATACGAAAGATTGAAGAGGCATATATAAACTCGCAAGTTGACATTGAACAACTGTCATTATTTGAAATGGTATTGCAAGCAAACTAATATTTGGATTTGCACCATCTCTGGACCGTCTCTTCAAATATTGATTTATAATATTTTTTAATAGATTGCTGTACTGGAAACCAATTTCTAACGTAATTAGGAGACTTAGATGCACTTACCTCGACTCACCTTATCGCAGGGTTAGTCCATCATAATCATTTAGTTATTAGCTTTATTTTGGCTTATCCATAGTTTATTAGGCGTTATCATTAGTTTTATCCTACTTTATGAAAGTCAAGTTGTAATGACAAACCAATTTTTGTCGATTATTATTTATACATTGTAATTCCACAATTACCATCCTACAAGTAATTTCACAACCTACACTATTTACATGTTTGATACGAGTATGTAGGCTTTCTCTATTCATAATAACGTTGTTAAAAATATATTTTAAATAAATGGATTCGTTAACTCGGCGAAGAAAATTTAAACCCGGAACATCCGCATTGCTACGGGAATAAAGTGCAGTTTCCTGGTCCGGTATAGATTATACTGCCCCAGCGTCCGGGCTGGGAGATCCTAAAGTATTACGGCCTCGGAACACCTGTTAACGAAATCCGAATTAATGTCTGTCTGGTTGAATGTAGAACCTTCCACGTAGTTGCAAAGCTGTTGGCTAGCGAAATTCCCCTGGCGATCGAAATACGAACTGCACTCGGAAGGAACGGAAATTGTATTTCTCTGACGTTTTGCTTCTCTCTTTATTGGATTAAAACCCCGAGGATTGGAGCAAAATTTCGGCATTTTTTATTTCTTAATAATGCTTAGATCACTCAGTTATATAATACTTGGAAATACTAATTAAAATAAAATACACGTTGACAAAACGAGAGAATTAAAGAAGCCTTTCCATCATTCTTCTTATACTACTTCTTTAGCGGTCTCGTGGGGACTCGAAAGTCCAAGACCGCAGTCATTACACACTGCCATCAATGCTGGCCACACCCCTATCTCTTACAGGTCCATTTTGACATTATCCGGTCTTGATCCTTTTGGCCCTTCTATGAGAGCTTTGTACGTGTCACGGGACCCATCTACTCTTGCTACATACCCCGCCCACTGCAGCCTCCTTGCTTTCACCTTCCTCAAAATATCTTGGGAGTCATACCGGTCCCGATGTTCCGAGTACGTTGACCTCTTATTATCACTCATTAGGCCTTAAATCTTGTGCGATAATTTATTTTCAAAAACTTACAACGTGATTTTCTGCACAAAGGCTCAAATTTCACACTCATATAGAGCATCTATCAGATGTATCAACATTGCGCATAGTTTAGTTCCGTCCTTTATTTGAAATAAAAAAGATTGCCTATGCCCTACATACCGCATATTGTGATTGAATTCAAGTTTGATTATTTAAATACAATTAGTCTAAATTACTTAATTAGTCTAAATTAATTGGAGTACGTCTGACTTTCCTCAATGTTTATTTAGCAACTTGGGCATATTCTACTATCAAGTTTTCAATTGAATGTAATATATATTATTTGCATGCAGTTTGTGTACATACCGGTAGATTAATCAGTTTCAAAATTCAAATCCTGTTTAGCGATATACATTCATAATGTACTTTATTAAATAGTAATTTTTTTTGTAGCATTTATTTCGCAAACAGTACTTTCGTAAATCTTGTTCTAATAGATAGCATATCAGATACAAGTCAAAAAGGCAAATCGATTTGTAATCAAGCGAATAAAATGTACAGAAAATATAATACTCTTACAAAGCTTTACAGATGTGTTTTATCAAAAACTAAGGAGGAATTTTTAAAATATTATATACATCATTGAATTTTTCAATTCGAAACGTTTTTAACGTCACACGGGAGAGAATAATATAGTAACATTATACTATACTATATTAATAGTATACTAGATTATTCTAATAAAATTTAAATACAGATTTTTTGCACACCTACTTCAAAATATCTTTTTTTTTTCTTTGTACGAGGCGCGTTTTTTAAATAAGTACCGTTGCCGAATATTCCCGGTGTAGCGCTGCAGTTACGATGTTGCACATGCGCAATAGTTTCCTTCATCTATTGACTCACCACATGCAATGTTAGAGACATTCACACAGCGTGGCTATCTTCTGTGAGTGGTTGAAATGTTCAAGACAATAGATCAGCTCGCCGACTATGAGATACGGTCCGTGATTCGTTTCTTGAATGCACGAAACATGAAACCAACTGACATTCATCGCTAAGTGTGTCTTGTGTTGTCCTAATTTATCGCCAAGTGATTTCCATATTTTCCTTGATGATGAACTCAAAGACGAACTGCAGACCTGGTTTTCATCCCACAGGCGGTGTCGATCTCTGATGAAGGTATACAAAAATTGGTGCCCCGTTATGACAAGAACCTTAATAATGGTGGCGACTATGTGGAGAAGTAGTTTAAGGTGTGTAGCGTCCGAAGAAAGCGAATTTCTTTAAAAAACAAAATCCGATACTTATTTAAAAATCGCGCCTCGCAGTTATTTTAACAAAATATTCCAAAAATATTATCTCAATATACGTATTTTATATGCTAAATTGGTGAACATTTTAATGACCATTCATTTTGAAATACTTTTTTTGAAGCCTGTTGGCAAAGACTGCTTATTTCGAGTTGCTGAAATCAATGAATCGTAACCCCGGAATACCTTTACAAGTATCAATGTAGCATCAAGTGCATCGTTAAGAAGCTTCGCTGCATACCATTCTTAGCTAAATGTCTGGATTCCGATCCGTTCCCAAGCCAGAAATATTTCCTTGGCTCAACCGTGAATGACTTAGGAGACGCTTTCGATTTTTGGCACCACATTTTTATTGGCATCCGACGCCGTCGCTCCTCCCTGGCCGAACATTCTAGAAGATAGCTTGGAAATTGAACCAGATAATGGCTAAATAAAACATGTAGCTATCTTTCGGAATGGTTTGTTTGCACTTCAGACAGCTGCCTGATCCATTTTTATGGGTGTTATTGGTCTAATGGGATTAGAGGATTATTTATATCTCTGGTTGCTCACTGATTCGCGTGGCCGGAGGAATAAAAATGGCTTGGAAAAACGGGAATAGACGTTAATTTGTTATCAAATTCCAGTTCTAAACAATAGTATAATAAACAGGATTTTATTGGGGTGTTGTGTTTTATATTACTCAAAATAATCACGACAGAGTATCACGTGTAAATGTTCCACTGCCATGATTATTTTGAATATTAATAACGCTTATATCATATATGTATAAATAGCATGGAGATGTTTCTGGTTTTTTACTTACTTTCATGGATGAAACTGCTAAAAATAATGACAGAATTAGCAATCTAGTCGGCAGATTTTCGCATGGAAAACGTATGAAAAATGTTTATAGTCGTCAACTTGGCTCAGTGATTCGATATTACACTGGCTAGCGTTGATTTTTTTTCATATTAATATATATATATATATATATATATATATATTATTATGATTAGAAGAGGGTCATTTCAGACTAGTGCGTTTTACTAAGTTCCTAATCAAAACATAAAGTAACACAAGAAAATTGAATTCGCTAAAGCATTATACTAAGTGATTTTGTCGATAGTATACTACACTAACGAGATATAACATTATTCTGAATGAGCATTTTCAAAGTTTGAATGTGCATTCTAAAAAAGTTAAATACCAACGTAGCCGCTTTTAGTGTGTACATTTGTATTTTCGGAGCTATTGCTAATTATAATAAAAAAATATAATAATTATAATAAGAAAGACGCAAGTACGTACGTAATTTTTGCACGTCAGAGAAAATTTAAAAATAGAGATGAAATTATAGTCTGAATACCATCAGTATAATAAAAAATTAGAAAAATCGCTTCTGCTATATCAAGTTGGATTGTTACGATGCATCCAACTTATACTATTAGTAATTTAAGTAGTCGTGGAAATATTTTGTATTAAATAAATTAATATTTTAGTTTTAAACCACTTTATTATACACATATACTAAAGTCAACTAGTTTCAGTTGGACCCAACCTTCTTCAGTACTATATAGACTAGTTTACTTTAGTATATGTGCATAATAAAGTGGTTTAAAACTAATTAATAATAATTATTATTATTATTTATTTATTTTATTCTTAGTATAGTGTGTTATATTAAAATCGAATAAATATTTCAGCAAAGTAAGACACATATTTGGATACCCTACCTGCTACACTAGTATTTTACTGTATTATGGCAGACAGTGTTTTTCCGGTATAGTAGTAAACAAAGTGCAATGATCAATGTGCAAAATTATATATATAAAGAGTTAAACAAGATGTCTTTAGATTAGGTAAATACTTTGTAAAACTTAACGTAAATGCATTGTTTAATGTATAAGATATAATATATTATATGGTATATGTAAAGAGTAAAGCAAGATGCAATTAAACAACATATAATTAAAACGTGAAACTTAAAATAAGTCCAATGTTCAATATATTAAAAAAATAATATATATGTAAATAGTAGAACAAGATACAATTAGATAGCGTATAAAAAAATTTTAATGAGTAAAACAAGCTGCAATTAGGTAATTCAATATACTGTTGTACCAGTTTTAATCTCATGTTTGGACCTTTAAAAGTTCTTGGGTATAATTTTTCCTTATTTCGTGGAGTCAGAACTGCACTTATCGTGAAAAATATGCAAGACTATGGTTGCAATTTTTCACGTTTGCATTTAGACTGTTGTATATTTTTGGTTCTAGAGACAAATGGAAGCTTTGTGCAAAAGTTTAGTTTAATTTTAGCACAAGATAGTGACAGTTAGCCTGCGTTCTTGATAAGTGAGGATACATAATTTGCTGTTAATATTGTTTATGCTGGTAAAAGTATTTTAGTATACCAAGAATATATTGACATTCTTTGAAGAGTTCATTTGAATGATAGCGAAAGGGTTTTTTATGAACAACTCTCAAAATTATTTTTTGGTTAAAACTAAAACTGTATTAATTTAATTATAATATCAAGACACAACGTGTTTGATTTCTTTCAAACTTTAATATTTTATGACATATAGCTGGATTGTGTTTGGTGACCCTTTTGTAAAAATGTCATCGTTAAGGACGTTAAGTAGAGAAAACAAATTATTATTGCCGTATGTTAAATTAATATTTTATGTTTATATTCTTGAATTTGCCTAAGTTAAATTGTTTTAATGTCTTTTATATTCTTGATTTCGTAAATGTGAGTTAATTATGTATATTTAAAGCTCATTTTACTTTACCTCACATACCTCGTTTACTCAACAGTCCTCCTAAATTTATTTAAGATTTTATATCATAGTTATTTAAAGTAGATTCGTGTGTATTTTCACGGAGATGATGACAGCTTTTAATGAAGCGGCTACTCCATTAAGGTTCTATTAATATTTTAATAATGCTCTAAGGTTTATGGCACACGTAGGCTTTGTCATTTACTATTTAGTGATTTTACAGGTCAAAATGTTGATCTTATTTCCCTTAATGGTTACAAAGTAATGAATTTCTATATAAATTTAATACTTGCATATACAAATCTCTTTTTGTATTTTATTACAATATATTTGATATAAAAAAGTACAAAAATATTTATTTGACTTTTTTATTCAGAATTTATATATATATATATAATATGTATATATATATATATATAGTAGATCCTATGGAATATTTATAAATTGTGTATTTTATGAAATAAAATTGTGAATTCCATTGCAACTTATATAATTTTATGTCTATAACATGATGTAAAATACAATTTTATATACTTATTAATTACAATACAATACAAATTAAATGTATTAATTAGGAAGATATTCATATTAAATCAATTTATCCAAAAAATATTATAGTTTCTACCGGAATTCGAACCTGGATCTCTTCTTATTCGGGGAAATGCCTTAACCGATTACGCTATACCAACACAGTGAGCTGACGACAAATTTATTTTTAAAATATCACAGACCCATGTTCTGTAAATGTGATGTCCTTGGAATGGTGAGATGGTGTGTGTATGTGTTTATGTGCGCCGCACCGCTAGTGCGGGTATGTGTGGATATAAAGACGGCGCGCAGGAGTGCGTTACAATCGAACACAATCACAGTCACAATAACAATTAAAATAACGGTTTAAATAACGAGTTTACCCTCACTAATGTGGTGTCTTCCATTTCAAATAGAGTTGGCAGTTAAAAGATTAAGTTAGGTACTAGATTTATTTTTAAATAATTATAATGTTAATTTTTTTTAAACTTTATAATAACATAATATATATGTTTATGGTTAGTTAAATTGATATTCTGAAGAAGGAAATGGTATTTATCTGCGGTTCATCGGCTTAATAGTTGACCTATACTTGTATACCTTGTACTAAAGACTAATTGTTACAAAGTCTATTTCTTGGATCTATTATTACGAGGTGTACACTAAAGATGTAGTAAGAAGTCAAGTAGGTAACAGTAAAATTGAAACTCCACAATAAGAATGTGTTCTCCTTAAAATTACTTATTAATTGGCTACTCATGACCTTGATTGTCAATTCAGTAGTTTTCTTTTACATATTGCCTACTTATAATTTTAGGTTTTTAGGGCTACTGTTTTATAATACATTCTCATGTTTATTTTTAGATAGAAATATTGCGAAATAGCGTCACATTTATATTCTTACCAATTTCAAATTAAGCTAAGCGCTTGTGCTAATAAACTAGGACTAACTTGTTAACTCCGGGGTCGAATTTCCGATCAGTAGCCCAGTGTTTTACCACTTCACCAACAAACAAGTCGCATTGTCACTAATATTTTATCAACACGATGAAAAATCCTATAGGTGACCTTCGACTTTAAAATTGTTTCTTATTATTATTATAACTTAATTATTATATTATTATTATATTTATATTAAAATTTTCTGTAAAATATATATTTTTTTAATGTTAAGTATTTTTATTATTTATTTATTTATGCCACCTTATATAATGACATTTTTACTCACATACTCACATCCCTTATGTTTCGATTGTGGTAGTATAATAATTGCGCTTTCAGTCCAAAAGTATTGTGTATTCCAAAATGAATTCCTAAATGTTATTTTATTTTAATCTTAAAATATGATGCATTTACCGATGTTGGTGACATCTGTGTCCTGACTTTAAAATCATTGACCGGAAACATGCTCTTAATATAATTCTGAATAGCTTAAATATGCTCACCGACTAACAAATACATATTTTTCATCCGCTGTAACAGACAACAGAAGACAGAAATTTGTATTTAAATATTGCATGTTTAATATTACAATATTTAAATAATTCTTGTTGCGGAGACATCGAAAAGATAAAGTCTAATGAGGCTTAAGAAGTTTCTCAGTCGGAGTCTGAAAATTGAAAGCTTCTTCGCTAAGCTTTCTGCTGTGCTTTCATTAAAACTTTTAACCCTCCAAATGCTTTCGAAATCTCGATAAGTTGACACAAACTTACCTTGCATTTATCAGAAAAGACCAGCGGTTCTTAAGCGCGACCCAAAATCTTACGTAAAATTTAGGAATGGGGATATTTATAACCGTTATGCACATTTCCGGATTCCAATACCGCGACGTGGCCCCTTGACTATCAGAGTTTGACCATTAACGCTGCTCGTATTTGGTAGGACGCCGAATACTCCCGGTATTTTAATTATCTAAAAATAATTTAAATGACCCTAATGGCCTAGTAAAGAGAATACGTTCTTATTTTTGTTCTTGAGGTTATAAGGTCAACTCTATTAGATGTTGAATAGAAATATCTAAAAATAATTCATAATGTTTTCATTTCTAAATACATCTTTTATATTTTGTTTAATTTTATATATAAAAACTATGATTTAAGTAATGGCCATTACGGCAACATTTAATGATTGCTATTTTAAGATATACATTTAACGGACAAGGTC
Source organism: Eubasilissa regina (assembly GCA_022840565.1). Taxonomy (NCBI): domain Eukaryota; kingdom Metazoa; phylum Arthropoda; class Insecta; order Trichoptera; family Phryganeidae; genus Eubasilissa; species Eubasilissa regina. The sequence continues at coordinate 23,547,300 of JAINEB010000015.1, read as the reverse complement.
TCAATTATCTAACCCAGCTGTGTCCGATGAACATATGTGCGAGAAAGTCATTTATCTTCTTACCGATCCATCTACAACACACAATTTATAAATCAACCTTTCTGCCCTAGTGCACCGTCATCAGTGATTAGTAATACTAATATCCAGAAACGGTACCCTAGCTACTTTTATATAGTTTAAATCAAAGAGATCTATCCAGAGAGATGAACTATCCCGTTGTACTGAGAAAAATTTTGATGCCAGATTTTGTAATATGTGAGAAGGTCATTCGGATTGTTCGGCAATGATCGGCAGTTCTTGAAAATACCCAAACGTAAAAAGCGTTACTTACAATAACATAATAAGTCAATTTTGTTTATTTATTAAGGTCGATATTTATATCGTCTTTTGTTTGTTTGCGTTGTCATTCTTAGAGATGTTTTTAATCGTTTTAAAATCGTCAAAGATAATGTAACGTTAAAATTCGTTATCTATTTTTATTTACTGAATTTACGAGTTTAATAAATACGACCAAGTTTGTGGGGAATCGTTACTAAAGTAAATATAATTAGATTTGCTGGATAGTGAGTAATTAAAATACGTCCAATTCACGAAGAATTTTTAGAATTTCAAACTGAAAAAATACAAGTACGCCCTTAAATGATTTAACACCGAAATAGCTAATTCAGACAATAATTTTTACATTATTAGTATACGTGCACACCAGAAATGTGATTCTCGTATTGAAAAGTAGTGATAAGTAGTATTTAGAGTATGAGATTACCACAGTAAACTAATAACTGTGATTTTCCATTTCATTTACTAGTTACCACTAAAAATTACCAATTTATTGTAATACTGCCTTTTGGTAGGTTTCATATTTGTTAATTTCGTAAGATACCTTACTCGAATAGAAAAATACCTATCCAGTACAGCTCTCAACAATTGCAGATGGTGATTATCTAAATGATGCATTTCTTTACAATAAACGTTTAAACTTTCAAAGAAATTTATATTTAAAAATCTCTTTAACGCTTTTGATACTAAATTATAATATTATTTAGAAAGGTGTTTTGTAGTGTATCCCTGTAGTATAATTTTTAGATTCTGCTCGTGAACAGATATCAATAACATTTTGAAATGGATATAATAACTCTCCCCTATCTTTGTATGTGATAAAACTATGGTGAACTAATTTCTCGTTGGCAAAGAGACTATATATCTATACATGTCGTGCTATATAACTTCTTAGCCAATTGTTGCACAACGAATCTACCAATATAATATTTGCTTAGAAATTTCCATCAAATTTGTAAATAGGAATTCTGCTAGATTTTTCACTAGCTGCCTCATTTGATTCATTTTCTATAAATTCCGGACTATAATTTTCACTGCTGTTAATTTTTGTTATTGCTGAAGAACAATTTATTTGGATTTAATTAACACAGTTTGATAACACACGTCACCATTTTGAATAATTAGACCACTTAAAAAGCGCACTTTGTTCTAGTAATAACAGCCGAACGTTACCATCGAAAGGAAAGAGATGACTAATCGACGTATCCGTACGAATTTCGTGAAATCACCATTGAACTTCCAATCACCACATTTTTTTCCTACTCTATTGTAATATAACCTCATTGGTTTAAATCGATTACTAAACCATTTGGAAACACTTGAGCTAATTGCTATACATATTATGTAACTCTGAGATAATTTATATATAATATTAAACATTAAATTGATACAGAAGAGTAATTATGTTTTTAATATAACACTTTTTAGTAACTTTGTAGTTTTTTATATATTACCTATAAATTTATTTATTATATCAATATGGTACAAAATCATATTATTAATTTATTGTTTTACCATGGTTTTATTGATTTTAGTGAATTTTTTCTATCTCGATATAATTCATTGATTTTGTTATTCGTTTGTTCGTAGATACACGTCATGGTTTAACTTTCACATTAACAAGATAATAAATAATAATAAGTCTAATAAAGGGGTAGAAACAGTGTAAGGAATAGGAAAAGTAGGTATTGATAATTTAATATCCTCAAATTATTCCATTATTTGTATGCTTTTGAAAAGATCAATGCGAGGTATGCTTGAAAATAAATAAATATATATAGTCATCATTATCGTTATCAGCTGTTTTCATAACTTAAAGAGGCAGGCAGAGATTTATGTCGGGTTTCACACTAAAAGACAGGAAAAGAATCGCGTGAATAAACGAATAGACAAAAGTGTTTGATATAATTATGTACCGAAAAACACAAGGAAATTAAATGATAATAGGTAGAGCACATCGCTCAAATGATGCACAATCGTTGGACGTATGCAGTCATCCAGTATTACCCGAGGGGAATCAAAAAGCTGACAAACCATCCTAAAACTATATAAATAGATTAATCGAATATGTAGTTTCTAAATGAAACGAAAAAGTTTTTTTTTTTTTGTATTACGGAAGTAAATCACAACTTCAACATCATAAATATTAATTTAAACTTATTTTACGTTAATAGATAACACAGCAAAGTTGTACTGAAATTATTGCTAACTTCTGGTTGTTGTGTCTTTTACAGTTCCCACGTTCACCGGAGCGTGCGTTCGCTTAGTTATTTATCTCGTGTGTCTGACCTTTGTAAATCATCGGTGTGATGCCGCAAACTTTATGAACTTCCTCTTTACGACGTAGCTTCTACGATGAATATGAGAGCGGATTCGGTAGGAATCTTCCTCACACGTCACCGTGGTAGAAAACCTGGATTATTAATTTATATGTAGCATTTTAAGACTAATTTTAACCTGGGAATAACATAATAATTATTAATTTGTCATCTGAGACATTCTGACGCCAGTTTTCATTACCCTGTAAAAAATATTAACGACGTCTTGTCTCGTCTCGTAATTTCACTCTAGTTATAGCTTTGTACATTAATTTACTGTGTATGTAATACAATTTCATGTCCAATATTGTATTGTGACAATATTAATGGTATTTTTTTAAATTTTCACGAATTTTATTTTGTAGCTGGTTAATAGACATACGGGTAATTTTCAATCACAAATGCCACCTCATATCTTAAGAAACTATTTTTAAGAATAATTTTAAATCGTTTTTATTTAACAAATTACGACCATGCTATTAAATCCACAGTTGGCCAAATTATTTATAATTACTTAAATAACTTATTTTGAACAGTGCTAGTCTCTATATATTACAGTTACCTACTGGTAACATTAGTTAATCCAAATTGAGAGTACATCCACTGGCAACTATTTAGTTAAATAAACATTTTTATGGTATGAAATTGTGAAGCACTACCGCAAGCGTCTTCTATAAAATTTATTTTAGAGTAATAAGATGATATATAGGCTGGTAATCAAACGATTTCTACTATTTGGTTGGTTGCTAGTACGCCTAGCACAAAATATCAGCAACTATTTAGTGGAATACTTTTTTTTTTTACACTACAATTTTGTTATAGTGCAATAATTAAGAAATAATAATGTGAATCAAATAGTATTTCCAATGACACAATATTAACAACTTTAATTTTATTTGCTACTGATTAATTTTAAATGCGATATTTTTTTTTTAAATATGCTTTTTATAGTTAAAGATATTGTCGAAATTTAAAAAAAAAAGTTTAATAATGTCCATGGAATTCATAATATATTGTCTCACAGATTATTTCAGTGTGTTTCATATGCTTCTTTGAGGAAAATTTGAGTTTTTGAAGTGAAACTTTTTAAGCTACGGTACAGTAATTTCAATAGGTCACATGGATTTTAAAACGTAAACAAATTTAGATATCAGTAGAACGTACAATTGAAGGATAGGCGATACTTGTTCCGCTGTTTAGTTCGAAATAATTTCAATAGGATGGCAGCATGTGTTCTTATGAAATTTCAAATATAAGGAAAATATATAAATAACTACCTTATTATTCTAATACATTTTTACATAATAAATAAATACTACTTAACTGTAGGTTTACTTAGCTACCTCTAATCCTCAAACAGACCAAGGTGAGGGTAGCAGTGCAATATAGAGTATTTTAGAAAATGTGGCTGCCCCATCGACTACTACTAGGGCTATTTAGCTGGACTATCAACAAGCAACATGTTCAATTTGTGATCGATTATGGTTTCGAAATGATGTAAAAACGCTGAATCCATAACATGAACAAATTCTTTTCACGGCGTTTCCGGGAATCAATATACAAAATATGGTAGCGCGTGGAACATGCAGACAATCCTTAAATCGGAATAATATTTCTACATTAGCAAAGTCTAATATATATAGGTTTAGTATATTCTAAAATACCACCTCATCTACCTCAATTGGATTTAGCATCAAATAGACTTACTTCACCACGCATATCGTTTATTCAAATCAAATGATTGCATTTCATGTACATGGCCAGATTAAATTTTTTAGGTAGATTATTAACATTTCCGCGTCTCTAAAGTATTATATAATGGTCAAGCGATTGACAGGGAATATTATGCGTGTTAAAAATAAAAAAATACCCAAATTAAGTTACTTAAAGGGTTTAATTAACAATTACCAAATGAAAACTTTGTTGTAGTGTACAACTTTGTACAGACAGACTACACAATTACAGCGGATAAGTCTTTCTTCCATAACGTTGACAACGTGGATCCCATCCCATGGGATGAGATAAATGAAGATAAAATCTAGGATAGCCTCACTGCACAATAAAATACCCTACTATGTGTACTATGGAGGACAAATATCTTATAATTTATTTTTTTGTCATACTCATCATACACCTTTACTTATAATGCGCGTAGTAGACACACACCATTTTTTTTATTTCAGATAGTTGACTAATAATGAGTAATAACCCTTAGAAATTTTTTATTTATATTGTTATGATTGATTGATTACCGAAACAATCCCTTATCGTGCTGTGATAGCTTTTGTCAATTAGTATCTTTTCTTTTTTATTTATTACCACCAAGTTAATATTGCTAATTTTAAAAGTAGTATCTTTTCGATTTTATATTATTGTTTTTCGTCTAAACCGCACATTCTTTTTCTAAATCTCTTTCTGTTTACTTATATACAAAACAAAATATTAATTTTAATCTGCTATTGAAAAGTGAAAATTCGATGTTATATTATAAATTACAAAAATAAACCGAGCAACGTATTAAAACGAAATAATAAATTTAAATTTCGTTATTTATCCGCTGATTTAATTTATTTACAATCAATGTGTGGTGCGCTCTTCTATGGGTTTTTTTAAAGACTAATGAAAACTAATAGTTTATTACGCGACTAGGAATGATTACTCACGGATAAATACAATATAATACAATCCTCAATCCATCCTCAGACATTTGACAGCGAGGGTAGGGTGTATACGTCATACACTGCTCTTATTAAGGGGCAGCCAAATCACAAGCGTCTATATAGTTCCTTGCCTCTTCACTTCATTATATACACGGTTTAATCACTGTACAAACTGAACATCCTTTTGATTAACTCCGAGACAGCCCGTTGAAATGTGTCAGGTTTGTAAATGATACGCCCGCCCTCGACTCCGTCCGAACAGAGGCTGGGATGTTCGCAGATATTCACAGATCTCCGATATGTAACCTTAAGACAGGGTCATTATCCCATCTTGCAAATTATTCTCCACATTTTCCAGCATATTGCATGTTCTACCCGTTTCATGTATGCGGTTGGTAGTTACGAGAGTCTATTATAGAGTTTATTATAATAATTTAAAGTGGTATCTTCGTAACTGTTCTAAAAAATACTGTTCCTTAAAGGTTTATGTAGATTTGTTTGTTATTATGTTCTTCCATAAATTATACTAAGTAATTCTGAGGAACGTTGAATGCAGATTATAAATACTGACGTCATTTAACAAAAAAAGTTGTCAGAACTGTGAACAAAAATAATGTGAACAATATTTTAACAATAAAAGTAAAAAAATATCTTAAATACTAATTAAATGAAATAATTAGAATGATATGCTTATAAAATCAATTTTATCGAAAAATATTGTTGTTGCGCTACCAGGATTCGAACCTAGATCTCTTTCCAAACTGGGGAAGGTGCATTATCCAACTACGCAACAGCGACAGTACACCTTCCCCGGTTTGGATAGAGATCCAGGTTCGAATCTCGATAGCGCAACAACAATATTTTACGATATAATTAATTTTATATGCATATCTTTCTAGTTAATACATTTAATTAGAATTTAAAATATGACAGACCTATGTTCTGAATAATTACTTCACAATAAGAATGTGTTTTCCTTAATAAAATAATATCATTAAGTAACATGGCGGTTACTTTGTGGTGTAACATCATTATTTTAATTTACACAACAAAACTTTATATTAATTAACAACATAATATTCCCTAATACTTCGCCTTTACTGCCCATATTCCTGTTAACGACCGAAACCTTCCGCTCAAGCCCCACCTCATTGCCAGAATAGACTACAATACTGTATATAGTTGCATCACATGTCCTGATGATGACAGGGACTGTAACTCTCGATACTAGCAGTGAAAATAGCCGAACATGTTTTATTGTGTAAATTAAAATTAAGTACAATGTTTTATTATGTAAATTAAAATTAAGTAAAATATTATTTTTTATATTAAATTCAACATTTATTGACCAAAACATTCAGTCCATATATGTCAGATTTTCCTTTTTATCGATTTAAAATGTTTTAATATTCAAACAAGCCAATAGTAAAATAGTGAGAAATAACCTTTCGGTCAAGATTTCACACAGTCTCGTAAACTGATATCAGATTCAACATAAACTAATCCAGTAGTGGATATACGACCGATTCGTTTTACTGAAATAATATTGGTATTTCTTGGTAGCGCTAATAAAATAAATAGCCGAGTTTGGCTTGAACTTTAATGCCTGTGTTACAATTTAAGCTATTGTGCTTTGAATTTAATGCTTTTCTAGGGATAAAGAAAGCACTTGGGATTGGATCTGTACCAATAAACTACTGGGTCCTTACGATTATCTAAAGCTTAACAATGGGAACCTAAGTTAAACAACGCGAAGGTGGATGTACGTTATATTTTGCGGTTTTCGCCGGATATTGTTTCTCTAACCGCACAGTTAAAGTTCACGTTTTGTCGGGGATTTAACCGAAGCACACATTCAACTGTGTAGAAGACTGTGTAGTTACGAAGAATCTGTCCGATTTTTGTGGTTAGGGTCCGGTGTGTTGTTGGTGCGGTATCATAAAAGATGGAATGCATAATTTAATACACAGGTATAACTTATACATGTACATTAATTCGGAGAGGAGTTCTGACGTTCAAAGATAATAGTGAAGTTGATTCTCAGAAAATAACCGTATTTTTATTGGTTCTTCGATAAATGCAAATTTATTTTGTACCAACTATTAATTGGCAATGAAAACACACTTTTGTTTATCGATTACACAACATGTTTCGGAAACAATGGTTTCTTCTTAGGACTTTAGGATAAAATGTATACTAAAAATTAAAATTGCAAGTATAGACATAAATAAAACTGTAAATAACTATAAATTGATGGGAGTGGATAAGAAAGAGGGGGGGGGGAGGGAAGATGCGTAACTAATCAGGAACTACTGTGAAATCACATTTAAAAGATGGCTATTTGTAAAAAGGATTTGTTTTTATTTGTGCACTTAAAAATGCGTGAAGTACTCAAACTAATAAATTTCTTCATTTCAGATTATAAATAATTTTATGATTTTCATTTGTTCTCAAATTTGTATTATATTTTACAACAACCACAGATTCTATAATTAAAAGAGATATCTTTATAAGAAACGATATTCTAAACTAAATAAAAATCGTGTTTGAAGAATTTTCGACAACTCGTGTTTTCCTATTGTTACACCAATTCCAGCATTTAAAAAAGGCTATAACACTATATACCACATCCATACACGTAGTAAACATTTGTATATAATATATATAGATTGCTATTTATGAATTTATATAATTATAATCATATGATGGTTTGTCGTCGTCTTCATCATGATTCGCTTGCTCTTTCCCATCTGGTAGAGGTGAATATCTTGTCAAGCTGCCTTCTGCTCCTATATATTCTTTGCTCCTCGTTCTTAGTCCAATTCAGCCCCAGCGTCTGGATGCACATCTGCTTTATTTGAATTCACGCCAACTTCCTCCGGTCTGGACATGAAGAGTTTTTTGAACAATTTATATACATAGCACTCTCATTATTCTTGATAAAAACTTACGTTTATTCTGCAGTATTTGGGACAGGACATCCTTTTGTTGCGTTAGTATGTCATAAAATGATGTTTTTCTTACATTTTTTCACTCGGTGAGCCGAGGCTCGTATACCCGGTTCGAAGACATGACAAGCAAATTGTCCGAGACAAATTTGCCAAATAACTAATCCCCTTATTAGAAACGGACCGTTTTGCAACAATACGTTTTTTTTTTGTGCACATCTGACACTCATTGTTCGGAATACGTATGGGTGTTGGAGAACGAAATTCGAACAAAATTGAGCCTTTGTCAGAAAAGGTTCCTAAAATACGATACAATACTGTACCCAATTTTATCAATCATCAGAAACCTAATCGCGGATATATTTCAAAGTTATGGTGATTATCTGGTGGGGTATATTTATATATTTTAATAAAGCGATATTGACATTTCTAAAGAAGAAACTCCCATTTCTCTCAACTACTGAGTTAATTATCGGGTAAAAATGTGCATTATATATAAAAAAAAATTATGAGTACATATTACATAAGAGAGTTAATTGGGGTGTTTTTGATCCTGAAATGATAGAATGGTGTCGTTCTGATCTTTTATTACGTATGAACATTTACATACACCCATCATTTATTTTATTTTAGTCTGTCCTTCTGTATTCTCAGCACATATTTTTTGTATGTTTATTTTCCTTTTTATTCACGAAAATTTTTCTCTTTTAGAAAGATAGATAATAATTTTCTTAATTCTGATTAAATTTAAAATTTATATTTCCATTATGACCTACCACGAAATTTAATTAAATTTTCTACTTTTGTGTTTTATATTATGTTTGTATTTATAAAGAAATAAAAAGATATACAAGACATATTGTGAGCTGGAGCCGTTGGACGCTTATCTTTTGAATAAGTGGTCGTCGGTTTGACCGAGTAAAATATTTTTTCATACGTGATTTAATTTAAAAATCCGTATTACAAATACTTTAATGAAATATTTATGTCCATAGATTACATCGATAATAAAAAAATAAGAAATATATAATAAACATTGAAACTTTCCATTTAGTATCTTGTTAGGTTTGCGAACCTGTCACTTCTCAAGACTGCTTCTGGTTATCGTGCGCTAATTTAAGAACGTGGGTTTTCGGCTAACCAAATTTATTATTAAATTTCTTAAGTTCCTTATAATATGAAATTTATTTATTTTCTTTGCCAACCAACTCTGTTCCAATATTTTGTATTTAAAATATAATTAAATTATTGAGATGCAACTAATGGATGCAAAGATGGATAACCAACTTAGAGCAACAAAGCATTTTTGAATCATTAATTAATATTATGATTATCTTTTTTTTTCTATATTATCCCCAACTTATTTTCAGTCAATTAATTATTTTTTATTGATTGGTAAGTGTGTTATAGTAAAAATACATTATGTTTTAAAGATAGTCTGAAACAATTTGCATGCTAAAACGCATCATGTATGAAGCAATTTATGTATATTTGCATATTGAATTGGAAAAGTCTACTAGTCTGTTCCTAAGGGAAATTAGTTTTTCCATAGTAATGACTGGCATGTACTTAACTGAAACTCTACTGGCTTAATGGTCAACTGTTAGCAGGAGTTTCGCTGCACTGTTTTTATTCATTATGAATTCAAATAATTTCGTCAAATATTTAAAATGGTTATATATTAAAATGGTTCTTTTTGTAATGATTTTAAGAATTTTTTTAATAATGTGCTTGTAAAGTTATCACTCCCTAAGGTAGTATGGATATTAATTACCCTTACCTCTATCCCTGCTACTACATCTCGAATATCTTGGGTCCAAAGTTTGGGGAAAAGAAGTATTTTTCTTATTTTTGTATTAAAAAATGTAAGAGCCCCGTAAGACCTTTAAAAATACACCAACCTTCAGAAATTTCAATATAAATTATAGTTATTTATATTTGTTACATTTTGGTATTTTTAAAATCTGTTAATGTTCAGTTCTCTTGCCTGGTGTAGATAATCGTTGTATAATTTCAATCTGTTGGAAATGAGTCATGAATCAAGTTATCAAGTGTGTCGTTGTCTTGTCTTTGTTCTAGTTGAAATTATGTTTTGGTATGTTCTTGCTTAGTATTGACGGTTTCACATGTTTTGTGTAATTTAATTTGTTCCTGATTTTTATCGCGCCACTAATTAGCCTATGTTTAAGTTTTATGTCATATAAGGCTTTAGATTAATTTACTTACTTACCCTCGAGGGTAGGCATAGAAGATAGAGCGCCACAATCTTCTGTCCTGACACAAATCTCGCCTCGTTCACATTCATACTAGTTCGCCGATTATTGAGGCTACTAGTAGGACCATTCTCTAGTATCTTGTTTACCTGAGCATGCCAAGTCTTCATCGGACGTCGTCTATTTCTGATGGCATCAAGACTTACGTCCTATATCTTTCTTACCATTCTCTCCTCATTTATTAATTCCATATAAACCACCTTAACTGATTCTTTATTAATTTTACTATCTATACTAAGATCTGCTTTACATTATTTCTTCATTCTTTACTCTGTCATAAATATACGCCTATGTGATCTCATCTCCACTACAGATTCAGTCTAATTTCATTCCTTTTCTGCCAGCTCCAGGCCTCACATCCATTCTTCACCAGGATTCCATTGTGTAACCCTAGTTTTGCCATGGTTGACAAGTTCACATTAGTTATAATTTCATTTTTAGATTATAAATTTTGTTTTATACCATACTTTTAGCATACTTTCGTCACTGCTCTATCTATTAAAATTCTTCATTCATATAATTTTCCAACTGAAACCGTAAACTAATTGTTCTATAGTTATCGCATTCCATTCGCGACCCTTTGCCTATGTAGAGAGGAATAATAACAGCTCTCCGCCAATCTAACGAAGTGTGGCTCTCCTCCAAACATTAATTGAAGAGCGCATGAAGCCACGAGACAATCAATGGACCACCAGTCTTGATATACTCGAAAACAATGTATACACCACTGCCATACAATTTTTCATATGCTTTATTGCACATTTTATTTCTTTCATATTTGTTGCATTCATTTCGTCTTCGTCATGCTTACCCCAAAGAGCCTCTCGAGGGATTCCTTATTTACGTTCTCTTCACACTCATACGTTTCCTCGAAATATTTCTCATCCATTAACATTTCTCCATTTATTGACTTAACAGCTTTCGTACTACTGCTTTCAGCACCACATCGAGATTTTATATTTTATAATATTTTTTTTTTGTCCTAAAAATTCTCAGTCATTTTCACCCCTTCGTTTCTTTTCGGCCGCTCTTTCCTTTCTTTCATATCAGATTTAACTTTTTTCGTATACGCATTGTACATATCTTTTACTCTCGAGTATTCATCCCCATTTATTGTCAAAAGATAAAGCCACGAAAGTTTCTTTATGTCACCACGCATCGCTTTTCTTCGTTCCTTGGATAGTTGTACCACAGGTTTCATTCGCTGATTCGCATAGAGTAACCTTAATGTGTTCCCATGCATCGTCTATATTCAAATCACTCGTTGTTTTCTCACTCAGCTTTTCAAACACTTTCCTTTCAAATTTTTATCTGACATCACCCTTTTGCAGATTCTCAATTTTGATTCTAGATGGCGCCGATACTGCTTTTTTCATAGACCGCCATCCTTATAATAAATGTATTCTTGAGATGATAAGGAAATGGTCAGTTTCCATTTCGACTCTCCAAAATACCCGAGTATCAACAGTAGCGGACGTCAGTCTAGAGTCAACCACCATAAAATCAATCATCGGCCTTTCATTTCCTGATGGATTCCTATCACATGTTAATTTTATTTTTATTTATTAAAAGTTTTTAATACTATACATATGTACATTCATTCATGATGTGATTAATTATATATTTTATAAATATAATAATATGCTTTTAAAGTTGTCTCTCCCTAAGGAAGTATGGATATTAATTACTCTAGGTTTTACCTTTGCTACTTCATCTTGGATGCCTTAAATAAGTATATTTGTATTATCATTATGTTAATTTATAAATAAAATACTTACCTGTATTTACTTATACTTACCTATACTTACCTATATTCTTTGTGTAATGTGGCGATTCGTCGCTAGAATCAGGGACTTGTATGACCGTAAGATAAAGCTATAATAAAAACGATACTTTATTTAAGTAATTAGTGATTTAGTAGTTGAATAAATTCTAAATAGTGGACATCTGTTTGTAGGGAAAATAAATGCAGAACTTCTAAATCAACTGTTGAGAATTTTTTTTTCTGAATTGCTTCAATATGGGACGCTTTAATATTGAAAACAGTTCCGATTCGGCGTCAGGCCAAATTCTTTAGTAGGGCTAATAAAGACATGGGGTGGTTCAGACGCCACCGGAAGCCAGTGACAATAACTCACCACGAAACCAAATTACGCGGCTGAGTTTACCCGCCTGTCCCCTTAAGGGGTGGATAAACATTGTGTTTTATTTCTTGTAGTCACTAAAAATTACGATAAATTTACTCTTTAATTATTATGTAATGATATTTATGTCATTGTAACTGTAATAATAAGGTTACAGTGGAACAACGATGAATCATTTTTACCCTTACGTATAAAATCACCCCTAAGTCTGTGTTGTCGATTCGATCAACTCAATGTTTGTCAATTCACTCCGCCTTCATGCTAGAATGCAGCGTTTTTCATTAATAATAATACAAAATTTGGCTTATGATAGTCATCTACATAATGTAGCAGATATGGTTGTAGTAAAGATGCAACAACACTGAGTATCGGTTTTGGTCAGAACGCGTTTATGAAAGCCACAACCTTGCATATCTTCTTGGGTATATTAAACAACCACATTATATAAACAAAAAAATACTATTAAACATGTTTGTAAGTAAAATTTCCTGCAACAATACTGTATATCATTCGAGAGAGCTTATGCTAATTTACATATGTATATATATATATACATTTGTAAAAACCAATATACAGTGTTGTTGCAGGGGAGGTCTCATTTTATTTGATGTTTTGTATCTACCACTGGTTGAAGGTTTCCCCAAGGATCTCCTACTTTTCTATGTCTAATATTTCTGCATTCTGTTCTAAAGGTCATCTGGATCGTTTGAGAAGATCACGTCATCTGCAAAATATATATTTATTTGAATCCTTGTTACAATGCGGTTTTTTTATACTTTTGCAAGTAAAACAGTGTTATCTAGCATATGAAAAATATACAATCTTATATCTAGGTACACTTTTAATCAGTTTATCGGATGATGCTGCTCAACTAGGCGACGCCTGTATTAGAGCAAGATTAATAGTTTTTATAAACTTAATATATTTATTAAATATATAAATATATAAATAATAAATTAAATTGATATACTGATATTATTATTTATAATTTCTATATAAATTACACATTTTTTCTGGAATTTTTATGGTTAAAACACATTCAAATTTATTGTGGTATATTCGAAGTTTAAAATTGTTTATTGAAATATTATTGTTGTATACTCTCATTGCTATATGACGGGGTCGTGCAAAATTGTTAACGTGCACTATTATATATGTGGAATAATTGATGCCTATCATTACCTTGTCATATCATTTTTTCAGCTTCTTGCTTAAATCGATATTAGGAGAAAGACTTTATTAATTATTAATATTTTAACTTTACCTATCGGTATTATGTGCTAAAGTGTGAAATAAAGCCGTGAGTAAGTGAAGAAATCAACTGACCGACAATTTGAATATTATTTTACATTGACAATAATTAATTATAATTGGTTGGCGATCCATGCCACCACAAACTGGCATTGAATGGATTCACCAAACAAGAGAAAGGACGCAAAAAATACAAAAAGAAAGAAGATTGTACAAAGCGCACATCCCGTCTCCTTCCTGCGCGGGATTCAACTGTCAGTTCGGCTTTCTTTTAACCGAAATGCAGGACTGCATCACCCAAAATGAAACAAAGGAGTTATCGGACGCGATTCGAGTATTCCACACAGAATTATGTGATATAAAATATAAGAATAGCAGAATATATATATAGAATATGTTTAAATACTCTGTCGTTGGTATTCCGGATTATCCGGGGTAGTGGTGAAAAAATTTTACCGGATAATTTCATTTTCTACGAAAAATTATCATTGACACGAAATTATTAAATTTAGGTTTTAAAATACCAGTATACACAATTATACGCTTAACACGCGCAATTTAAATTTCAAATCTAACATTATGCGCCCGCCTGCTTGCATCAAAAGAACCTAAACACCAGGCGCGGTCGCTTCATACATGCTTTGGATGCTCCGCATCCCTTACGTTCTAGAGTCAAAAAAAAGCTTTAGACTTTTTTTTCTAACTGAAAACAGAACTGCTGCAAATAAATTCATCCTATCATTTAGAGACCAGTCATAACATACACTGCGACACGTCGCGCATATACATTTACATATACATATACACGTATTCACAACTTTCGAATATCTATAAATCATGTAAACACGCAGATACCAGCAATAATGGATTCTATCATTCGTTCCGTATCCAATTGACTTTCGCGCATGCGTATTCAGTTCCGCCTGTCAATATCTTCGAATACTGTATACGCATTCGTTAATTACATCCAACGTACAAAAAACGACTTTAATGCTTATGGGTATAATGCATAAAATAGCATACATGTTACGCAGCGATCGCGGATTCTTTTGATGAATTTGTTTGTGTGATGCGTTTTTGACAGTTTAACTTGAATACTTGAAGCCGAATTATTGAAACATTGAATATTCTTTTATATATGTTATATTTATATATTTGATAGTAGATATAAACTTGTTATCCAGCATCTCTTCTACAAAAAGTCGCCGACCGCCATTGCTAAACACTAAGTCTAAGCGCACCTAAATAATAATTTGCAAACATTTTCGTGTCTTATTATTTGTTACATATTATCAATTTTGTCAGTTTAATTTTTAGTCGATCCATTTGATGTACCTACCGGAATAGAAAATTGTTCTTATGTTTTAATTAATATTTCGAAATAGTAGATAATAAATAATCTATCAATAGTCTACTGTAATGTGCTTTTTTTAATGTAGAGTAGTAAAAAAAATAATAGTAACCTAACAATTTAGCTTTATGGTTTAGTTGTTGAGACGCTGGCCTAGTGACCTAGCGCTCGGAGGTTCGCACCTCAGTCCAGAAGACCAATAAGGTAGTTCCATTTTTATAGTTCAAGCGTTTAGCTTAGTTTGAAAATAGTTAATAAAATATTGATGTGACATGTATTCTGCGTACCCGTCTCTACATAAAAAAACATCAAATATTAAATTAAATTTGTCATTATAGTGGTTTTGAAATACACAAATAGATGTTGTCTTGTATTCAATCAACCTGTTTAGCAAATGAAACTGTATAATGAAAATTAAAATAGAAATAAATTCTTAAATTCTTCATAAATTTGATGGTGGCGACATCTCTTTTGTTCGCGTTTAAGTTATAACATTATTATCAATTGACAACTTCGGTCAATATAGTAGAGATCCATTGTAATTTTTTTAACATTTATTGATATTTTTAAATATAGAACAAAATAACTTTTTCATCTTGACACGATCAATTGTATTCATTTTTTCAAAACTGTCCTGGTTGAAATTAAATAATATATATTTTGAATAATGAAATGAATTGTTAATTTAAACGTTGGTATTTGACTGATAAGATATCTGTTTGAGGAATTATTCACCTCTATTGCCGGAACAAAGCATCGGAGCTTTGTTAACATCGAGAAATGTCAAACTTATTCTAGCTAACGGAGGTGGCCCGTGTTAAACTGACTAGATGTATCGTGTCATAATTTATACGTGAGTACTTTATTTTATATACCCACAGATTGACTTAAATCAGGTATTTTACACCCATATAGTAATTTATCATTATCATCTATTTGACTCCTCTTTTACACTTCCTAAAATTACCTATTGAAATCATAACCTTCATTCAATTCGCACGAAACTTGAGTCCTTAGTCGCTTTAGGCTATTTATACTGCCTTCATATTAATTTATTGGATAATTTAATTGAAATGTAAGTTGTACGTGTTATTTGGTAGGATGGCTAATTTGTAAAATTTTATATTCTTAAAACTCGGAAGTAGAAAATAATTCCCTAAGGCTAGTTCCACTGGTTTTATATTACATTTATTTCATAAATTAAAATTTTCTTGGCTAATCATCTAAATAATAATTTATATTATTACAAGTCAAATGTTATAATGATGGCATAGAGGTTTGATCTCACATAGGTAACTGCCTTCCTTGTTATTTACTATACTTTATGGTATTACTTAAAACTGATAAAGGAAATATTATATATTGGTAATGGTACCATAATACATAAAATTTACACATAATAATACGCAAATCAATTATATTATTTAGGTCTCAGTCTTTCGATAATGTTAAATCAATAACATGCTCGTCGAGTGTGTTTTTATTCCGATTAAAAGTATATCAACTGTTTTTCATGTTACTATTGTATAAATAGAAACATCATTCGACATCTACAATTAGCTCAAACATTATGTATTATATATATATATATATATATATATATATATATATATATATATATATATATATATATATATATATATATAATATATATACGTACACGTACAGTACACACTGCCGTGCACTGTACGTGGATTTCCACGAAATTAGAGGTATACAGTGACGTAATAGGCGGTGAATTTCTTCCTATTGTCCGTTTTTTAATGCATTTGCATGTTCACAATCACAAATGCATCTAGTACAATAAAATAGACTTATGTCGTGTAATAACCATCCGGTGTCGCAAGGCACAAAGAAAGTTTCAACAGAGGACAACAATCATAATACTACTTACATGGAAATGTAATGACAAAGAGCCACGCGTTAGTTATACGGTGTTCGAATATACGTTGCATTTCAGAGACAGAATCAGAGGTTGGATGTCTTAACTCTTTAGCGACGGTCGAACATATCTCAGTTAATGTTCTTTTTTATGACTGGAGTCGTTTTACAGAATTTATATAATTTTTAATTATTCGTTCAAGACCTTAAAAATTGTAGACGACCGAGAAAATTTTAAAACTTAACGACTCTTTTTAAATCCCATTAAATAGTTCGCCAGTTTTTAATATACTTCTACAGAGATCTTCTATCGGTGAAAGTTCAGTCATGTTCAAGAGCGTATTGTATATAAGTTCTATTCAACTTCATTTAAGGGAATTAATAATTTTAATTTCATTGTGACATTAATATTATTAAAATTCGCGATAATTAGATAATAGATAATGTATAATTCGTTTGTGGCCACAAATATGATATTTCATCAAAAAATATATAAATAAAATTACCTTTAAATAAATATTGTTCATACATTAGTATGTAATGCTTTATTATTTGAAACTAACATATATGTGTACGTAAGTGCCTACCTAACTAACTTACCATCACGACGTTATCGTGGGGCAGGTAGACAAGATAAAGTACCACACTCTTCTGTCTTGATACAACCCTCTCCTCGTCCACTTCTATCTTACCAAACAAACTCGTCAATTGTTAAACCTTATTATAGAACCATCTTTCAGTGTCTGGTTTACATGGTAGTGCCAACTCATTTCTAGTGCCGTTAACACTTGCGTCATATATATTTCTTACCATTCTCTCCTCATTTATTCGTTGTATATGGTCAAACCCTTGCGACTCTTTTTCAATGGCCAAGCGACCCTTTTATAATCCTAATCACTATGCTAAGATCAGCTTTACATTCTTTCCTAATTAATTCATTATTTACTCTATCAAAATTTGCTAAATATACGTCTAAGTGATTTCATTTCCACTATTTTATTTTTGTTCCTCTTCTACCAGGTCCAGCTGAACGATTGTTTTAGTATATTGTGTCCTGATATCTGATTTCTTTGACCGAACCCACTTCACAACCCATCGCTAAAATCAAAGCCTAACAGTAGATTTACAATTTCAATGTATTTAACAATTTATTTTGTTATATATTTGACAATTATGATTGTTTTTTTGGTGAATGGTTTTGGGCCAAAATATTTGTTTTTAATGTTTAAACTTTTACCCTATCCGTCTCTCTCGCGAAAGGGTTGATGTCAGCCACACCTGTGGACATCCGCCATTTTGTGAACCATGTTGTAATTCAAAACTTGAGGGAATGTTTTAAACAGGTCGGTAATCCGGAGTATGTTCCGTCGGAACACAACGATACATTTCCATAAGGCAGATTCCTAACGCCAACGCAGACAAGTACCTACTACAAGAACGGATTTGATTTTATAAATTATTTAAATTCATATCTCCAATTCAGATCACCGAATTTTTTCTATACAAAATTTATAAAAGGTATTATATTTTTTTACAATAGACAGATTACACGTTCGAATCAGATCACTTTGATTTTCAATTTACAAGTTATCTTCCTAAGGATGGGCACCTATTTTATCAGTTGCCATTATAATATTCGAAAACAGATTAAATATAATATTTATATTTTATATATATATTTTTTACATCGAATGGAAATATATATTTATCGCAATATGGTGGTACACAATGACAGAATATTCTGCAAATCTTAATATTTGACAAAAAATCAAAAATAGTGGTGTTGTTTTAAATACGATTAAATTCGAGGATATGCTGCCAATTAACATGAGGCTCGCATCGTCTTAGAGCTATTATTGGCTAGCAACATTTTTGAGAAATTATTTTTTATCATGATTATAATATCGAGTATATCAAGTATGAGTCAATTTAACTACATAATTATAAATTAAACGACAAAAAATACTTGTATTGCTTGCGATACTTTATAAATTTTGTCTATTTAAAAATTTTACACACACACTTTTGAATCATTACCTACACAAACTGCCTAACTCACCAAAGATTAAATTATTGACAAGCGCACTAAAGGTTGTATCGCGAGTGCTAGTACATCGTTAAATCATTACCACAGCAAAAGCTGCTTTGCCGTTTCGTAAAAAAATCTTCGACGTTTTTTAATAATCTTAATATTTAAATAAATGTAAATTTTGACAAATATTTTAACACAAACGTTGACACGTTAGAGAGACATTTAATTTATTATAGATGTCAGATATGCAGAGGAAACAATGAATTGTGAAACGATATCTCTGAAATCTCTTCTGACTATAATACGAACACTCGAGCGTGGGTTGGTATAATTTATGACACTTCTGCTATTGAATCAAATACTTAAGTGCTTATACATTTTTATTATATTTTTTATACTAAGTATTTTATTCGTAATAAATGTTCAAATTTTACTGATATAAATTAGTCATTCTGTCATTGTTTAAATTTATTATAGTGGTCTTAGATGTGATGCTTATATTCAGACTTACGTCATTATTTCTACATTTTTATTTTCATTTATTAACATTATGTTTCTGCAGTTATTAAGCAAAAAAATTGTAAAAGTAATGTTTTATTTGTCTTTAATGGTCGCGTTTGTTACTTCCTCACAATACGTTGTAGGCGTTACTAGTTAAAGATATGTGACACGCTATTACAAACACAAAAAATTGTACTTAACAGATGACTATATTTTTTGTACTGATATTGGATATATTCGTCGTTACAACTACATATATTCATTTTTGATAACCTGATTTTCGCTAACCTGAACATGCATTTCTTTACTGTCTGCATTTGCGGTTCCTACATACTACCTATATATATATATTTTTTTTTTTAATCTTCACGCCTTTCTCTCTCAGAATCATCAATTTATAGAGAAGCATCATGGAAATTTATAACGGGTGCCCCATTTGTTTTTTGCGATGGTTGTATTGTTTTTATTGTAGAATTAAAATAATTTACAGCATCATATATATATATATAAATTATAACACATAATTTTATTCATACAATGAAACTATTTTTTTGAATGTATATAAACCTTTTTAATACAGCTTCACTTCGTGAACATCCAGTACAACCTCGTAAGTCTACCAGGCTGTTACCGAGTCTTACACATAACACGCAAAGCCTCTTCCACACCCCTCCTACAACCTCCTCACAAATTCTCTGCCCAACGTCTTGTCTCCCACGCACTTCATTAAAATACAATATTTATTTTTCATCGCCCTGGAAAACAAATGAAGCTTTCAAAATAGCAGATCTTAAAACTCAAACGGACTTCGTTCAGATAATATTCTAGAATTTAAATAAGAATGGATCACTAAAAAATTAAGAACCTTTAAGAAAATATTTTTTTAACAACGTAATTTAATTATTTTCTCTTTTAATTTATATAATAATGTATCAGGTGAAAAATTCATAACAAACATAATTCGTAATTTGTTTTGTTTCGTACGTACGATTTTGGGGCGTGGGTGTTTGTGGGTGCTGCTGTGACACGCTCATCACGTTTCGTACCAAAGCCTATTGATTGGTGACTGTCTCCAATGCACTGCAGCAGAAGAAGTTTCTGGAATTATGTATTATTGAATATTGCCATCAGATAATGGCGCGAATCAAAATCGCGAGTATCAAAAGACTTAATATTATTTTATCAATACGTCATAATTTCCCATTAAAACAGTAATATCAGTGCACGCACACCTTCTAAAAATTACATATATTTACAAATATTGCGTTCTTCAAAAGAGTCGTACAGCGGCAGAGGGGCCTATCTACAAATTGATCAAATGGAGATTGAAATAACGATAAAATTTCAATTTTTCATTTATTTAAAAAAAATTGTTCTAACATCTTTATATTTATATAACGCTTCTATATATCCCTGTACTCAATACAAAACAATTAATTTTAAGCGTATAAGTATATGTAAATTAAAATATGATATTTTCACTTGGACCACTCTGCCGTTGTGCGACTCAAATATCATTTCAATCTGACAGAGGAAGAGAGCGAGGTCTATAGTCTGTAGGTATATACAAATAAATAAAAGTTTTTTTTTGTATATAAAATTATTATTACAAAATTGTCCATTTTTTGAGTGTTTCTCTTACATGATTTAGAAACTGGAAGGTTATATTATGTCAAGTATAATATTTATTACACCAATTACTAGTGTTTTACATTAGTCGGTATATTACACAAAAGCAGCTTTCTTTATAATACGGGCAATTTGCTTACAGTACGAGACATGAAATCAACAGGAACACTGTACATGCAAACAATTTAAATTAATGTACCATATAAGCTATTCACTCATCGTGTAATAAGCTACTAGCGTGTTGGTTGGTATTCATTATTTCATACGAATAAATATTCAGCAGGCTGCATTTTCTAATGCCCACTGGAATTTAATCTGCCAAAACTATAAATACTG
This sequence comes from Eubasilissa regina, assembly GCA_022840565.1. Classification (NCBI taxonomy): domain Eukaryota; kingdom Metazoa; phylum Arthropoda; class Insecta; order Trichoptera; family Phryganeidae; genus Eubasilissa; species Eubasilissa regina. The sequence goes on along the minus strand of JAINEB010000015.1, from coordinate 23,525,640 downwards.
TAAGCCTTAAAGTATCGTAAAAATGTCTATAGTTTTTTTTTAAATTGCTTATTCATTTTATATCCCCTTTTTTTAATTGTTATAAAGTGTATAAATTTTTCAATTATATTCATTAATACTTAAAACATATAAAGTAAATTAAATGTCTATTAAAATTCAGCACACCAAAATCGTAACCATCGAATATAACTACCGAACGTAACCATCCAATAAACAGCTAATACCTCGCACCATTTTTATTAAGTATTCTTGTTTTACCTCAAACTTTTTTTTAGAGCACCGTGTTTTTCATATTACCCTGAAAAATTCCCAAGGAATTCTTGTTTTTCATTCATGCCATCAGAACAGAATGAATTCGACGAAAAATGGTTTATTTATGCGGGGACTTGTGTCAAAAATGATGTTGTGTATTTGTAGATTAAACATTTTAGGGTTAAAAAATAAATTTTCATCAAAATTCTTTTTTTTAGGGTCACGTAATTGTAATATAATTACATAAAAGATTAATTTTAACGGTTGTACGCAATACGTAGATTTTTTTTATCATTAATATGCATTGAACAATTTATTTTAATAATGGTGAAAATACTTGTTTATTTTTTGAAATTTTGTAACGTTGCGAAACATCAAAGGATTTTACTTGATTGTTATATTTTTAAAATATAATATATTCGCACATCTTAAACATAATTTTATCATTTAAATATTTTAATCAAAAATTACTATTTTTTGTTCAGTTTTACTGTAAGTACGTTTTTTAGTACCTACCTGAATACTTAAAAGTTTTTGGCACGAATATTAGTAAACAATATATATATAATTAATAATTATAGTTCGTAACTTTAATAATATTTTATTATAAATGTCCAAAGGCAGTAAAAGATCAAGGATAGAGCCGGTTTCACACTACGGCTTGAACAGTCCTGTGTATTAAATAGTAAATTTGGTCAATGCCACAGAACATGGTCTCATACTTGTGTTACATACAAATTGCGCGACATCTTTGTATCTCGGAGAACATGAAACACAGAAACATGGACACTATGTAACCAACTAAACATGAAATCAACATATCTCCTGTTGTCACACTGTTTATGCAAATCGTCGAGGGTTTCTCACGGATATGTACTCAAGCTTTACAATTAGCTGTGTTCATAATATATTTCGTTGATACAGAATATGATTTAAAATTTTATGAACTTATTTTAATATTAATTAACCAATAATGGTTATGTGGATAGTCTGTTATTAATGTCAATAATGGCTATGCTAGTCTATTTATAAATTAATCTAATATTACTTTTAAAATTAGCAATATTAACTTTGTGGTTAAAATTTTCATTTTTCAATTTCATTAATTCACACATTACATTGAAATGGAAAATAATTGGACCCTAAATTTTTTGGATCTAACATTGATTAAAAATAATAATAAAATTGAATTCAAAATTTTTAGAAAACCAACTTTTACAAATACTGTCATACACAATGAATGTAATCATCCATTATCACACAAACATTCTAGGTTCCACTCTATGATACATCGTTTAGTCAATATTCCTATGTCAACATCCAATTTCAATATTGAATTGAATACAATTTAAAAATAGCAGTTAATAACAGGTATAACACAGATTTGATGGACATTGTTTTAAAAAATTAATTAAAAAATATAATAATCAATTTTTATATAAATCACAGTTAAAACATAAAGATAATTGGCGTAGGATTTTATATATAAATAACTTTTTGAATCAAATATGTTAACACCTACCACGAAACATTAGCCCGGTATTTTATATAAATAATAGTATAGGAAATTTACTCAAATTCTAAAGACAAAGATGATAAATTTAACAATTCTGGTGTCTATAAACTTAGTTGCAAGGATTGTGCTGCATTCTATATTGGTAAAACGGGTAGAAATTTTAATATAAGAGTAAGGGAGCATTTAAGATGTTTGAACAATAGTAGGTTTTCAGAATTTCTAATCATTTGATAGAAAATGTTCATGGTTTTGATAAAAAATTGGGATTGTCAATTTTGCATATAAACGGTGTTGTCACAAATTAAATAATTTGGAATCGTTGGAGACAAATAAATCGTGTAAAACTAATCAAAAAATTATAAACAACCAACTAAATTTAACTATGAGTCCCATTCTAAATTTTTTTCCTGAAAATTATTCGAGTAAATTTGTATTAAGTAACAATTTGAGTCAGGTACTAAATTTATTTTTTAAATAATTGTTTTTTTTTTTAATAGATTCTGGTAAAGAAACAATATTATATGTTTTTAATTAGTTATGACATCCTGAAGAAGAAAATGATATTTTTCGAAACCGGTAGATGTATTAGAATCAATTAAGTGGTTAATAAAACAAAGATAATAAATAATAAATAATCTAGTATTGTAAAATGGATTATTGAAAGTTTCAAATAAATTCATACATATCAAGCATAATTATCATCAAAATAATTCTCGTGGTAACATTTTTGAAATTATTTAACCACAATTATCTTTAATTTATGTAGCTCAATAAGTAATTTTTCTACTGAAAAGTCAATGAGAATACTCCGAAAAAAATTCACCACTAGCTAATTCCCTATGCTAAAACATGTAGAATCGACCGGAAATATAGATATACAGGGTGAACATTATGTTCCAAGCCGATGTTGTTACATTCATCAAAATTTCAAGCGTAGCTCGGGCTGTATGTGAGGCGGCACATTAAATCACATGCGTTTCAGGCCCAATCGATCCAATTCGGGCACTAATATCTTATTACAGCATTGCTTCTTGCATTCTGAAAGAAATAGGGGCCAATGATTCCTCTGGCCACATGGAATACCATACAGTAACTATGTGAGTGTATCAATTGAGGATTTTCAGTGCTTTCTATAACAGCTGTTTTGTTAATTAGCAAAACCCGCCAAGTGGAAATGAACTTCGTCGCTCATGATGATTTTTTCCCCAAAATTCGGGTTTGTGTTTGGTTTAATGTTTTAATAACTTCAACATGTTGTTGAAGCGTTAGCGAAAACATAGCGTTTGCTCCATAATAAACAGCATTGCTATTATTATTTAGATAAAATGTTTTAACGACTTTAACACATTGTTAATGCGTTAGAATTTCGATAATAAATTGTAATCGACTGCTCTCTACGAATACTAAATGTGAATTGATAAATGTTTTCGAAACCAAAATGGTGACCAAACAAAATCAGCCTGGAACATAATATTCACCCTGTACTTCCACTTTAAATACGAAAATGCATGCCGCGAAATTTAATACATTTCGGTCACATTTTATATCACGTATTTATATGTACATCGTTTCATTCCTATATTTCAGTTAGTTAAATAAATAAAAATTTCCACAGTGGAGACTCGAACTCCGGTCTCCCGCATAACAAGCGGGCGTTTACTTATAATAATAAGATTTTTAAGTTAATTATTTTTCAAATAACATTTAATATTAGTATTAAAATTTGACGTTAAATGTTAAACAATAAAGTACATCAAAATATACCTAAATATAATAATAATACTTATATGACATAATATCATTAATTGACATGGCGGTTACTTTGTGGTGTAACATGATTATTTTAATTATTACTAATCTAAACATTGTACTACACACACTTTGGGTTATATTTTCACTACTATAGTTTAAAAGGGGTTGTTTATGATGACAGGGACTGCACCTCTCGAAACAATGGTAGTGGCATGTGATTTGACATGTGTGTAATATAAATTGTAAATTAGTAAAAATTTTAAAAATTCTTATAAGACAATTAGTCATTACAGTGTAATTTAATGAGGAGATGTGATAGACATTCGGCGTTTCTTAAATCTTTTTGATTTCAAAAAGGTTTTGAAAACTCGTTGTATCGATCCCGTTATAAGTGAAAATGAAATACAAGGTAAAAGTAAGATCATATAAAATACATTTATACATTCCTTGTAAACAAAAAAAAAAACCTTTCTGTAAACATTACTGATACATTATTCCTAGCTGATACGCGACGCCAGACGCTAGGGTTATTTTAAGCTCTACGCTATTATTTTAAGAAAAACATGGCTTATTTATATGGAAGCTGCACAGATACTCTGATATTATTTAATACAGGGGTTGGCTCATATTTCAGAACTGTGACGTATTGTCTTACCAACGAGTTGCTACAAGGGGCCATAACTCTTGCTGGGGAGCGCGTCTGCTGACGGGGCTCCGACGTGATCTCAATATTGCTTCAATAAAACTTTACATCGTTCCAATGAACGGTGTTTTTAATAAGGCTCATTGTTTTCGAAAACCGATAAATAATGGCCACAAATTTCTCGTGACGCTGACGGTCTTCGGAAGGCGTGCGACTTAATATTTTTTATATCTACTCTTAGAATTTATTTCAAATTTAAAATTATTTTTTAATCAGTTATCGCTGTCGCCAAACTACACCTAAATCTATTTGAACGATAGATACAAATTGCTTTTAATTTATAAGAGAAATTCGATTTCAGATATTTAATCAAATTCTCACCAATCTAGAATGTATCGACTATAATTATTTTTTTTTAATTTTGGGAAGCTTGAGTTATTCTGAAAATGATTATAAGAAATAAAAAAATTGAAACGATGTCCGTAGTGGTACTGCTTACGGAAAGTTAAAATAAATTATGCGCACCTACCCGGATAGCCCATTTTAAGAGCCAAAGGTCAGTTTTCACCGAGTTTTGCTACAAATATCATAACATGTCTATATTTTTGTCTCTTTTTAGATTCAGTTTATCGATTATTAGAATTAGCATATTTATAAATAACTAGTATTTCTAAGTATTTTTTGATAAATAATAAATGGTAATAATAGTGTCATTCAATCTTATTAAGTCTAATTCAATGTGTAATTCCCGACATTATATATAACCCTCACAAAACAATGAATTTAGGCATCGGCCTCCACTTTCTTTCATTTACAATTTTGTTTAGGCCTCACTTTGGTCAAATGCACCACATTATTTTATTTGATCTAGAATCTACAATAGCCATGAACAATAGTAATCATAATAATAACAAAATTAATTTTCAAAACACCTTTGTAGGGTAACACGGCATCAATGATACAAATGTATAACGCATGCTCGGCGTATACCGGATCGTCCGTTTGTGAACAAATACAGTTTTACTAATATTGAGCAGTGAATTTGTAAATCAATTATTTGATACATTTTTAACTTGTCAAGTTAGTGAAAATATATTTATACTAGTGAAAATATAAGTTCACTGGTAATACACATTCACTGTAAAATATATAAATTAATTTTTTATAAAATACAGGTGCTAAAAAATTCATATGTTACATATTATCTTTGAGCAAGTCGTAGTTTTCGGATAGCAGAATTACCGAGTATTAGAATCAAAATCTGCGAGGATCGATGTGATCACATAACCATTTTCTACTGTATATTATATGGAATTGCAGCTATGAATGTCTTTGGAATTTTACTGCTAATTTATGCTATTCACAGTTTAATAAATCGTGGGTTCAAATAATCAAAGAACATTTTATCAAAAAAACCGCACCCTTATCGATATTTCCTATTCACCAGAAAGCCTTTCTTCATTCATAAATTATTGAAACGTAGCTCGGCTTCATATTTCCTCCCCGTATCTGCGACCTTCCGCCAGACGGTAAATTTAATTTCCATTCCTTGGAATGCGCAGAACACAAGTCGGCTATAAATATTTTTCATATTGACACGGGGTAAAAAATTGTCCGTAGAAAATGGCGGGCGCCGTGGAGGTGATGCAAATATTGATGCAACAGTGGCTGAGGGTTGTTTGCCATCACCCTGTTGTGTGTACGGGGAGGGTTGGTGCCGAAGTGGGCGGTGAATGCTTCGCTTTGTAAAAGTGGTAGTCTTCGAAATGGATTTTGTCACTGATTTTTTTTTCATGAAAATAAAACTGTTGAATTTATTTGTATTCCTAATACCTAATATTTCAGATGAATTAGGAAGTCGTGATCACTAACTATCAATTACGAACGCATATATTTTCCGTATCTCCGGATAAGAGTTCCTATTTCACATGCATATATAATAGCAGAGCATATTATTTTTAATTGATCTACAGAGGTTTCGATCGTTTTATGAATTTCAATGGTCAAGTGTAAATTAGCAGTAATTTTTATAATGAATCCTCCACCTGATTTTATTTGGCATATCATTTTTCTTAGTCAAAGATAATTATAGTATACTTATAACTTTTTATAGATATCTTGTTTTATTGTTTTAAAATAGCAAATTATAAACGATTAATAGAAAAAATCAAACAGTAATAAAAGCGTAACATTTGCACCTATTATTGTTTTATATTAAAACTATGTCCTTTGGTAATTTTTCCAGATATTTTTGTGATGGTTGATGTTAGTATCATGTTCACTGCACCCTTTGCGTTCCCCAATATTTATATTCTACATGCACATATACGGAACCTTTATTCTTTCTAGAAGCCTCTTCCATATCGCGCGGAAGGGAGGTGCCGAATGCCGAGTGTCCCATCTTCACGTATCTTTTAAATTTATTTATTGTTTGCTCCCTGAGAAAGCTCTTAAAGGTCGCAGTGTGTTGGGATACATTTAAATATTTAAACAAGCTGTTTCACGATACAACAAAATTATGATACACATCATATTATAGGTTCTGTAGGTATATAACTTATAAGTAAATAAGTGGTCGTCCCTAACGCACATTAAATAATGTTGTTATATTCCCAGTTTTTTTTAAATATGTAATACATTAAATAAATCAAAATGTATTGAAATAAAATAAAGTTTCGCCCAATGGGTGCAACCGATATTAAAGATTTTCAACATTTCTTTTTTTTATTACGTTTAATACCTGCTCCGTAACATTTAATTTATTATTGAATATCGACTGAGAATTGAGAAAATTTTTACCTTTTTTTCTGTCTTCCTATATAAAAGATTGTCCATAAACCACAGTTATTGTGCTCAGATAAAGTGTATACATTTATCTAATATTTGTTGAAATAAGATCTCTTAATATTGGATAATTAATATAGCGCAATTTTTGTAAAAAAAATGTCACTAATGAGAAATAAGTAAATACTCTTAGTATTTTTAAAATTTATTTATGCCTATATATTTATACATATTCTCGACATATTAAATATGCGAAATTGGTTAAGATCAGCTGACCTGAAATTCCGCACCACTCGGGGCCACCGACTGATCTGAACGCGCCGTCGGTTTTAAAGAATACCATAAATTTTTTAATAACTTAAATGGGCTTTCTCTGAGAAAAATATTGTGGAAATGGAAAAGAAAAGAACTTCTATTGAATTTGAAATGAATGAAGAATCACGGTGAATTTTGTCAAATGCTGAAATATATTGCTTTCAGTATCCTTTTGTCCCAACCATTTTTAGAAACCATTTTTTTTCCGAATTAAAATTCACCGGGAGTAATCATTCCGTTCGATTCCTTCCATAATCGCCTATCAATTCGCGTGGAATAATTCGGCGGCTTTCATTTCATTACGTCAAAAGCCACAAATCCGCGCGACAGAGTTTTTAAAAGAAATCAGGTGCAAACACACCACTCGCTGCGGAAAATACAAAATCTATTATGACAAAGATTTTTCATTTACATTTTCCCCCGATCCGAATTCACTTCCATCCGTTCTGTTTGCTTACACGAAATCCACGCCGACTCGCGACATTTTTACATGTACAGATTGAAAGCTTTACACGGGAAAATTTCGTTTTTTTATTGCTTCTCGCGACAGTTTACCGTTACACTTTAAACTGAGGGCGGGCTTGCATTTCCGCGAAAGTGAATCTTACGCCCTTTCGCTTTAAAGACTTTTATTAAACAAACTGTCCGCTTTTATGAGATGAGTTGAAGTACCTGTTCATTCGCCTTTGCCGCAAATAGAAACATCGCTCTAGTATTGGTATTCGATTTTATTTCACTCAATATCCGACTACTTCCGCTGCATATCGATATAATGCATACACTGCACGCGGTACCGACTCTGCCGTTCATTTCTCTTTCTGGAATCGGTTTTCTTAGCTCGGCTTTGAATCGAGGTGTGTCTGGAAAGTATATTTACTCGCGGTTCTTATCCGCTCTACGATTTAATATTTCAATACGTCATTTGTTTGCATTTTTAAATACAAACATTATTCAAATAGAACCTCCGCTTTAAAATTATCCACAACTAATAGTGATAATAATCATGTTGACTGCTTTTACAGAAGATTTTTTTAGGAAAATTCCCTTTAAACCATAAAAACTAATTTTATTTTAATCAAGAGTTATTACAATTCATTAGAAATAAATTACTAGCGTAAATATACTACTCATAACTGTATTTTAATATTCTTTCTCTTTGTTTTCAGGTGAGTTCCTACGAACGTATATCTTCAATGAAATAGTATAGATATTTCATCTTGAGTAATGAAGAGTGTCTACCGATCATCGAAAGATCAAGGTATTTTAAAATAAATAAAAATACATATATAGAAACATATCATAACAATATTATTATTACCATTTTTTTATGTAAGCCGAATTCATATGCTAGTGTATAAAGCTATTACCGTATATTCAATATTATTATTGAATAATATATTTCCGTATTCCAAAAAATCTTATTTTTTAATTGATATCAAAATTAAATATTAATTAAATGTATTAATTATAAAGATATACATAAAAAAATAATTTTATCGAAAAATATTGTTATTGCGCTACCGGGATTCGAAACGGTATCTCTTTTTCAATCCGGGGAAGGTACATTACCAACTATGCTACAGTGACAGTATTTTTGACGACAAATTTTCGAACCTAGATGTTACACTATTCAAATTATTACATCTATCGTTCCATTATTTGAAAGCCATCTATCTACACTGTTTTACGGAATCTCAAATACCTTTGAGCAAATCGATAGCAGACGCCAAAATAAAAATGCGTTCTCCTTAATGATATCAAAATTATTTTTAGTAAAATATTATTGTTCTCTGAGCTACGGTAGGCGGAATATACGTTAACCGTCTCCAGTATTAACCGAGACTTAATGGCTTATTCCGAGAACTCCACTGATCCATGGACTAATATTGCCTCTGTACTTATTAAGCGATATACCTGCCTGTGTACTTATAGGTAATGGTACAATACACCCGGACCTCTTAAATCTTGTGGAAGGTTTAGTGGAAGAAACCTGCGAGTTATTTATATCTTGGCAAGCTTTTATGTGTTTCGATTGCTCGCTCAATTATTTTTTAAACTACCTACCTTATTCGTTCATCCTATATAATCATATAAAACATTTTTGTGTTCAAAATAAAAATGTTATGGGTGCTCCTGCCTTGAATATTATCAGAATTACACTTTTTTCACTCGGTTTACACTGCCTTACAATTTCATGAATGTAGATATAATTTAAAAAGATAAAATATAGATTAATATATTTTAATATAAGAAATAAATGTACGATATATAATATAAAATAAATGAATCCACTATAAATATATACAGAAACAAATGTCTCATTTTAAAAAAAGACTACACGTGTGAGTCTAAAATTCGTACATCTGAGTGGTTAACGCGGCATAATGGTAACGATTCGTATCCAAGTGGTATATTTTTTCGATAGATAGATCTTTTCTATATAAAATATATTTTATTTTTAAATATCATGGAACTGTATTCTAAAATTGCAACTTTACATTAAAAAATAATATAAAAATGTGTCTTCATTAAAATATATAGAAATATAAGATATATTAAATATACAACTGATAAAAATTTTAGAACTGAATTTTTATACTGATAAATGACTATCAGTACAAAGAGCGGAATCTCGAAAGCTAATCTGTTTTTAATAGACCCTGCTACTGATAAATTTTTCACGGTGTCCCTTCGTGTGCCTTTTAGTCATGGGATCTCTATTTCGTTTTTCCGAGCCAATTATTAGCATGAGAAAAAAACTTAATTTATTTAGGTTTTTTCACATTCACTTCGAGATAGTAAATCACTTTATGAAGACTCCACGGCATCAGAAGTAATACATCATCCTTTCTGACATCTTACTACTTAATATCTTACATCTATTTACATTTGCTCGCTTGTCAGGTTGGGCTCCTTTAATGCATCTTGTGCATAGGTACCCACATTCTTTCTCAATGCGTTAGCCTCTTTGCGGTAGATTAAAAACAATTACTTCACCCGAATGAAAACAGAACAGTCTTAATGACAGACAAAATTACTCTATACGGCATTCCTTTACTTTTTCACTTTTAATTTTGTGTTATTCTGTGCGTATTTTATACTCTTTTACGGTGACTATGTAATTATTTTCAGTATCATATAAAGCGCGTTATTTATTATATATATATATAGTACGAGGGCTGTCTAAAAAATTTCCGACCTCAACATGAAGATAGCAGCACTTATCAACAAAAATTGGGGAATGTGTTTGAACGTGAAATGAGGAGGTCATCACCTTCGTAAATAACTATTTTGCAGAGAAAGACCCAAGTACTAATTGGAAGGGTTAAATAGATGGGAGCATCGCTAGGAGAAGTGTATACACTTAAAAGGAGACTAAAAAATAAAAATAAATTTGATGAAAAAATATATTATATCTTTGTTAGGTCGGAAACTTTTCAGACTGCCCTTGCATATATGGAGTTTCCAAATTCTCTCATGTAATATCCCTTTTATATCAGATACATTGACTCTAAAAAGGTTGAATTTAAATTTTGCTGGTTGATCTACAAGGCGACACATCATGGCGCCTTTGTAACTTCATCAGCTTTGTTTCCCAGATAATTTGAATGGTAGGTGTCAAACACTTAGGTCAGCCTCTACAGACCAACCGTTACCAGAAGTCCAAATTTAGTGAACGGGCATTTTCAGTGGCAGGCCCAAAAGCGTGCAACTCTTTTCCCTCCGTCATAAGAAACAGTATATCAGAAACTTTATTTAAGAAGAAACTAAAATCACTCACTTCAAAAAATCATTTCCATAAATGATAATAACAATTTTTAATTTTAAAAACAAAGATAATGTAGGACTTTAAACAGTTTATGTGTAAAGCGACCTTGAGATGAAAGTTTTTACGAAAATTGCGCTATACAAATTATCCAATATTATTATTTATACATGTAGCCCGTATGTATGTTTAGCCTAGCACCTTTTCCAGTCTCCCTCATGTCTCCGGGTCTCATGCCACCAGCTAGCCTCCATCATTACATACTCTGGGTGGGTTTTCGCCAGGTCAGGCCCATAAAAAACATTTGCTGTCCTTTGTTTGTTGGGAAAGGGATGCACAAATACACGAATTTGTTAAGATAAAAGATTATAATTAAAGTTTCACTTCAACTGACAGCCACTGTTCTGTGTGACCTCACTAAATTTTATTCTGTTCTTATGTCCATCACACTTTTTCTTTTCTCTTCTTTCTTCTACCTAGTCGAGATCTTGCTTGCCCTCGGTCCTGGAGATCCAGCCGAGCCCAGAATGGGACTCGATTCACTAAGCTGTCACCGATTTATTGTTCTAAGATCATCCCCAGTACGGCAGAGGTTTTGCGTCGGATGTCAGGCGAAATTCACAGTCAAATTATCCTTCCATCTGGGTTGAGAACATCTTGCAACTCGCCTTGGCACCTGAGAGCTACCATATTTCTCGCTCTTTTTCATCATATCCAGCACGGTAAATCCGACCTATTCCTCCTCGCCAGAAAAAGTGACAGATAGCCACCTTGTAATAACCATAGACGCCCTCCGCTTCGCGGGCGTTTGATTGGCTAACCAGAAAATCGTGTGTGAAACCCATCTGTTTCTCTTTACAAGGTGGTGCGCACACCTGGAGACGGCTCTTTTTTCGTGTGACAGTATATGTCATATATATATATATATATATTGTAAGAGATGATATACCGATAGTTTTATCATAGAACATGATAAATATAGGTCACCAACATTCAGAATTACATACTCACTTTTACATAACGAAATTTCTCTCCTTCACCAAAGCTTAAATGAATATATTTTAACTTACACCATATAGCATTAGATAAAAATTAAGCATTCACATACCATGAAATAACATGCTAGTAATTGCTATAAAATTTAAATGTTTCATCAATAACTTTAAACAAAAAAAAATTGGTTGTCTGTAAAGTCGGTTTACGGACGATAGTTTAACGTGACAACGTCATAAGAAAACATTGATGAAATGATTGCATACTTTTATGAATAAAATGGAATCATTTTTATTGAATTATCATTATTTTGTATGGATACGAAGAAGGAGTGAAATGAAATCTACAATTTTTTATTGATATATTTTATTAGCACTCATTAATTCAAATATGTTTATTACTTTGAACGCTTGCCTTCGGCGTAACGCGACAAACGGGACAACGCTTGCCTTCGGCGTAACGCGACAAACGGGACAATGAGTCATGTTTTTTCGTGCGTGCAGCGGGCGTTCATCGATTTATAAGACGTTGTCACGTCAAAATAACAACAACCTTACAAATGCTAAATTATGCAAACAACCTCTACATGAATAGCTCATGTAATATCAGTTTATTACGTGTAGCAAATCGTATACACGAAAACATGAAATATTCGATCACATGCCGCAAATCATATGTGTATACGGAACACGAAATATTTGTAGAGATGTAAAAAAATCACTCCTCAAAATTTGCAAATGCAAACGCCAACTTCCCGTAATTCTTTCAATATTGCACGGGACTTTAGCACAAGATAATATTAGTTCCCTGAGTTTCACGAAAACCATAGAACGCCATTGCAAAAAAATATGCCGTTCAATCAAGATAGCGCCATGCGAGGAAGGAAACATCAAGTCTCCTTTTCATCAAGCCGGATAGTCACAGATTCAAAGTTGTATCCCAGACTCGCGGCCAGAGAGCCGCTTGTCACCACTATCGCTCGTCTCCTTTCGGAAACGTCATATTCGCCATTTCACAATATGCTGCGCTACTAAAGCCTAATATCGGTAATGCCATAGTGTAAAAAATATGGCACGCATTCAAAATAAATTAGTGACCTCATTGTCATATTTTAATAACATTTAATAAAGTGTGTTTTTTAGATATTTGTTTTTCGAATTGGCAACATTTTTTCCAGCGATAGTCAATTTGACAGCTGACAGCTGATTTGTGCTCAGTTTAGTTCGATATTTCACTATGAATAGGCTTACTCCAGAACAACGCTTGCGAATTGTGCAAATTTATTTCTAAAATCGTGGTTCAGTTCGCAATACTTATCGTACGCTACGTCCTTTTTACGGTCGACATAATCGTCCATCCAAGCAAGTAATTCAAATAACATGGAACGTTTTCAAACCACGCATACTCTTATTGATAATACGCATCCGCAGAGATGTCATACAGTGCGCACCGAAGAAGTTGTTGCTGTAGTGGAGCGTAGTATTGAGAAGAACCCTAATAGTCGATTTGCCATCGTGCACAGCAATAGATCGATGATTACTGACATTTTTGTTCTCAAATTGAATGACATTACTGTGGAAGAGCTGTGATTGTAACAAGAAGGTGCAATATGCTACACAATCGCGCCACAATCAACTCATTGAATGAAACATTCGATGAGCGCATAATTTCGCGTAATAAACCCAAGATCATGTGAGGATCACTCGTTTGGATAATTTTCTGTGGGGATATGTGAAGTCGCTAGTCCATTAAACCAGAGACGATAGATGACTTGGAAGCCAACATTCGTCGCGTTATTGCCGATATACGGCCCCAGCTGCTATAAAAACGATTGGACTTTCACATTGGGCTTTATTCGAACCAGCCGCGGCGCCCATATGCGCGAACTCATATTTAAACACTAATGGCATCAAATTATCTTTCCAGTAAAGTCAATACCATGTCCATTACCACAATTTTGATGTGTTTTATTTCATTTTAAAGTTCTATACCTCTAATAAAACACCTTTATATTAATGTATAATATAACATGTACTATCTTTAAGCGAATCAGGTTTAAAAAAACCTGATTATGCTGGAATAAATACATTATTGTTATTATTAAGTTTTTCTTTAACATTTTCTTCATTTATTTAATACAGATTTATCTTCGTTATCTTGACTACAAATTTATGAGAAAACGTAATCCATATATCTAAGAATTTTCCGTATCTAATTTTCCTGGGACACTAATAATGATTTATTGGTTGCAGTCTTTCAAATGCACTGTTAATTAATTTTAAAACGGATTAAGTATGATGTTTAATTTACTGTTTTAAAATATCTAACCCAGTGTATAACTTCTGATATAAATGAATAATAAAAATATTTGTATTAAAAATAACAAAATGAACAACATTCGACTTAGTATTGAAATCCCTTAAATAAAATAACAACGGTGGTAATAATATTATTTTCCTATTTGTTAATACAATTATATTTGATGCATTAGGCAGATCCCAGAGCAAATATAAATTGAATAGGATATACAATATAAATATAAACAGATTTCAAAGTCGAAAGAAAATTCTAAAAATTCTTTATAATTTGAATTATCTGACAGTCTGAATACACCAACTTAATATCAATATCATAACAATGCTTGAAATACCAAAACTTGTACACAAGATTGTTAATAGTCAAATAAAATACAAGGATATTGAATGTCAAAATATATAAAAACACCAACACAATACAATAATATTTTTGAAGTATCACGTAAATCCAATAAGAATATAAATAGGGTAATCCCAACAAATTTGTTGTTGATAATAATTATACAGCCTTACATACTAAGGCATGTACATGCTTTTATTCATCCATTTATCTTTTTATTCATCCAATATATAATTTCAATTGGATTTTATTATAGCCCCCGCCCACACTTTCGTCCTGATTAAAATGGTAAGATACATGGGCAGTTTTAAAACACAGGTTCCACAAAAATAAATAACAAGAAATAAAACAATAAAATACCATAATATCGATGTTAACTTACGATAAAACTATAACAGAAACCTGTGCCATCATGAGAATCACCAAAACTTGTTTAGCGTCTGCTTTCCTGCCTCCGCACTGGAAATTTGCCAACCTAGCTGCGACCACTGTACTGTACATTAGAATATCGCTATGGAATCAATTTTCATCAACAATGTAAACCGATCTAATCATAGCGTTGCAATTTTGAATTAAATTATTATTACTGCGGAAAATAATATGTCGGCACCACTAATTATCTTTTATTTAAATATTTCAATAAGATGCTCTTTCCTATATTTGTTCCAAAAGTGTCCTGGAGCTATTTGCATATGTGTGCGGCTCCGTATCGTCGCGATCTCATTACCCTGACGATAATGGCGGAATGTACCCTGTCAACCCCTTTGCCGAAATAGCAGCCACTTAAATGTTGTCCTGGTGCCGCCCCATTGAAATGCCGTTTTGTGTCCCTCGTCAAAGGCTCTACCAACGCTCGGGCATTATCCGGTATGCGCCCCTCAAGCCTGAAGCGGAGGCCTGTCTTATTTAGTCCTCTGTCCTCTCTTGAAAGAATCTTTTAAATTGAATATGTCCCGTAGATTGTCTTACATTTCTGTGTCCGCATTTCGGGGACGCAATTGGACTTCTTAAATATACAATTCGCCCGTTCCGTATGGCCGTACCTTCTATTAAGTATGTAAACCATGACTAATTTATTGGTAACTTTTAAATATTAAATCACGATATTTTTAAGTATTATTACGTATGTCATATGTTTACCTTTTTACAAAACTGAAAACTGAATTTTGATGAATGAATTTACGAAGTAGCTTGTAGTTTGTATTTTACTCACAATCTACCTACAGAGATTTAATATTAGTGCGGAAAGGAATTCTATGTTTCGCCAGGTCGACGAGTAAGAATGCCTCCGATGTTTAGAAAACACTCAAAAACAGATGGTTGAAAGTTTGTTTCTTCTGTCGTTACTCACAGAAAGGGTCGAGGATATGGATCCTAGCCAAATGTGATCTGGTACAATAGTGTTACAAATACACATTTGTATTTGTAAACGTTTTATTTTATCTCTGTCTAATTTTATGAAACCAGGTGTAAGTTGGAATAGTCGACTGCACGATGTTTTCCTTTGGTAACCTGAGAAAAACTCCAGTATGTCTCCCATTCCAGAAACTTAACTATTTTCTCTTAACATTCGAGATTAAAAAATTGGGTAATTTTAATTATTTAAATATAAAAACGCATTACTAGTGAAAAGATAAATTGATACTTTTAATTCGCTGGTGTTGAGCGTGATTAGTTTTTGATAATATTAGTGATTGAAAACGGTGATATTTTATGATAATAACACAATACTTATTTAAAATAAATGAATTAAAAAGTACCTAAATCATATTCACAGCTTCTTAACTTAAATAAGTATAAAAATCAAAACAAAATATAGAAAACCACGAACACATTAATTAAAATTTCAGACAAGAATCACCAATCGTGATATTTTTAAACACTCAATCACTGTTAATAATTATGACTTGAGATATCAGTGATTGACAAACAGTACGTAATTTTGAGCTATTTCTAATAGTTACTGATTAAAATATATCTTTAATATTTATTTTTAATATTTAAAATATATCTTTAATCACCAGACATCATCGACTCAAAATTCACCAAGATAGGAGATGCTTCATTATATGAATTTGTGATTTAATCAATCGAATGTGACTATCTGATAAATCCTACATGAGAGAGATTAGAAGGATTAGAAAGAGCATGGAAAATAACAGAGTATATGAATGGAATCTAAGAATATGTATATAACTTAACTCTTCGGATCTCATCCCAAAATAAAGCCATTTTCCAGGAAGATTTCGATAAAATTAATTGTGGTCTTGCAACAGAGCGTTATATAATTCTTAAAATTTCACTCAGGACAAATATTTGTTTAATTTATTCATATTTTGACGCGTTCAGTAATCGCATAGCATAAAGTATTGCAGCATATAAATAAAAACTTGTGTGTAAATCAATTTAAATTAAAGTGTTACATATTGCAAACGTCATAAATAATATTATATTTATTTTGATGGGTGA
Source organism: Eubasilissa regina (assembly GCA_022840565.1). NCBI lineage: Eukaryota > Metazoa > Arthropoda > Insecta > Trichoptera > Phryganeidae > Eubasilissa > Eubasilissa regina. Next base: position 23,508,495 of record JAINEB010000015.1, on the reverse strand, counting down.
TAAATGCGTGCTTATTTAAAAATTATATATCAAAATGTGTGAGAATTTGAAACTTTTTGTATAGACAGTTACCCTGTTACCCTCTGTGGACACGTCATATCGAAGGATTTACTGTAATAGTTCCACCCGTTTGTCATCAGGAAATCTTGGGAAAAATTGCATTGGAACCTCGCCAGACTAAAGCGTAAAAGCAAATCCAATCCGGACTTCAATTTGTTTTCATAGAATTTTGGCATTTACTGGTATTTGTCGGAAGCTGTTGGCTTCTTTTGTGGATATGAGCGATGATCAAGCTTTTGCTTTAAATAAATACAATAATATAAAATTGTAAATCTAAAGAAAAATATGGAGATGGGTCGATTATCGCAACTTATTCAAAATACTAATATTTTATTTGCATTTTACTCGTATATATTAAATACATTGCATTCAAATTTCGGTAAAAATACATCTAAACATTTTTTTTTAGTTCAAAGTTGACGAAGTTCAACAGCTTAACGCAACATTTTTGATATAGGACACCTGGTTAGCCTTCCATTTTTTGTGTTCTCGTTTATAGGATTTAAGTAATGCTACAACGAGTTACGAGTCCCAATTACTGTAACGATACACAAAATCATATACGTAGTAAATTACATTGATGTATTGTGACGTCACTGGGAATCGAACCCGGAACCCCTGGTATGAAAAGCCAATGCCTTTACTACTGGACTACGAGGTTCGCCAAAGGTTAACTACTTTCTGAGAGAAACAAGCAATAATCTAACATGCAAAGGTCGTAATCTAATGTAACGTAATACTGAAAAGTAATTTATAAACATTAATAAGACTGGGAGAAAAAAACATGAATTTGATCAGTCTACGTACATACGTATGAACGATTTTGGATAAACAAAAAAAGGATACCGATAAATAAATAGGTGGATCGATAGACGAATAATGAGAATCCTTGCCCAGCAAACAAAAACAATTTTGGATAGATGGATGTTAGGATCCTTAAATCCGAAGAGTTTATTCCCTCTGGACGTGTAGCGTGCCGGTGAGTATATATTTTTAACGAGGATATTTTTTAGGTGAATACTTTGCAGTGTTGTTATTTGAAGTACCATAAAAAATACTACTCTTTTGACTTGAATTACTCAACTTACGTTTCATTACTCTAAGAAAACAACACGTTATACACAAAAGTGTATATTTTTTTTATAAACAATGAAGTTATGTACCCATATGTTATTATTTTTTTATTAATTTAATTCTGTGCAGCGTATAAACGTTTGTTTTTTAATAGAGATGCGTACGTGAATTACATGTCACTTAAATACTCTTAATATTTTCAAATTAATGTAAGCGATCGTGCTATGAAAATAGGACTAACTTATTGGTGCTTGAACTCCCGACCACATATCACTAAGCGAGCGGCTTACCGCTAGATTATAAAGTAGATTATAAGAGTATAAAATACTTTGTCCACAATACTTGAGTGTGAAATTTTATTCAATTTTGGGTCCAACATGTTCAGGCTGTATAAGTATACAAACTTGTTGAGTATGAAAGGTTTTTTTATGAGTTCAAAAAATTGATTAAAAAATTGCAAAGAGGGGAGTGTTTATCTACCAAACTATTTCGTTATAAATTTAGTTATAGTTTTTCAAAAATTAGTACTCTAAATATAATTAATTACCACAAAGCTATAGCGGAATACAACAGTATAGTTATTACTTTTGACGGAAAATTTATATTTTGTGAAATTCGTATTTTAAACAAAATATTAAACAACGATTGTATTTTTAAACTTAGAGCATGTCACTTTGGTGTATGGGCAAGATGATACATACTCATGTATAGGGATTGCATACGAAATTTCGAAATTTTGAGAATTCCGAAATTTGTTCTCATAAATATAATTATAATGTTATAATTCTCATGAATATAATTATAGAATTATAAATATATAAAAATAATATATTGTTTTGATCACAGACTAATGGCTACATAATGAGTAATCGCTGAACAATAAGGGTGCTTCGAAGGGATCTTTCCTAGAATTGCTTTAAAGATTTAACCAGTTAAAAAACTGTTTTAGAAAAGTATTTATTGATATCGCGTCTGACATTAATATTCAAAATGCTAAAATTATATCAATTAACAACATTATTTTTGCACTTCTTTCAGCTGATGCGGCATTGTCTTTTATACTTGAGATTTTGGGATCTGGTGAGCTCTCACTAAAGTTGAAGTACATTTTAAAATATCGAATAAGCCAAAGACGAATAAATGTATCGAACTATTCAGTATTTACACATCGGTGGAAAAAGTGAGATTCAAAAATCTTTCACTAGACCAACACAAAATACAATAGCCAAGGTTATTGAAAGTTTTGCACAAATATTGACATTCAACAGAAATATGAAAGTTGCTTCCGTAGCCATCCAGTCGTAATCTAACGATATATAAGTGATTTTGGAAGGACAAACTAATCACTATGCGCAGTCTCAATCATTAATACAAAAGTTGGAGAGCGAAATTCAGTAGAATTTGACGTCCAACATATCGTCCAGCTCAACTCAACAAGCTTATCACAGCTTAATTTCAAAAATTAAATCTTTTTTTACAAAATTTCGATCGAGACTAGGGAACGTGGCTTTAAGTGATATCTGCGTTCTCAAAACATATTTTAGGCAAGAAAACAACAATTTACTTAAATAATATTATATTTACATTCGTAATTGAAATTCAAATTTTTAATTTTTGTACTATCATTCCTTTCTGTATCATTTTAATATTTTTTTATACTATAATTAATAATTTATTTATTATCTTAAGTAAGAATAATTCATATGCGAGTAGGCTTTGCAAATTTTGACAAAATAAAAAAATTCGGAATTTGTAATACGAATATAAAATTTTCGGAATTCGGTAGAATTTCGAAAAATTTTATATAATTTTTTGGCCATGTATTAACCAAAATATAATATAAATTTTTTCGAAATTCGACCGAATTCCGAAATTTTTTATATTCGAATTTCAAATTCAGATTTTTTTATGTTATCAAAATTTGCAAAGCCTACTCGTATATGAATTATTATTTTAGATAGGTAACTTAAACATCTTCTCACAAATGAAAGACAAATTAAAAAAAAAAAAAACATTGTATTATTGACTCAAGTTGTTAAGTTATACGATTATTGCTTAATCAGTATACTTTACTAGAACAATTGGCATGTATAAGTAATGTCTACATTATATCATCATCATTATCATCCATCGTGCGCAATCAATAGTGGTAGTTGAACGGAGTGGGGTTCAGCGTCTTACAATCATCATCAAATTGCCCGTGACGGACGCTATCGCATACAATGACATGGCATTTTAAGTCTCAATGGTCCTGCGGTTGACTCGAAATATTGCCTCAGTTTTGTATTAACGTAATTAGTAGGCAAGGCAAAGCTTCTCAAATAATTTAATATGTTATATTATTTCATGTTTTTGTACTGTGGATTAATTTTCATAAATTCAAGATTCTGTTTATATACGGACATTCAGTTTTGCGGTGGAATGTTCTGACTAATTTTATGATAGATATAATTATACGTTAAAATTAAATAAAACACTTTTTTTTAAATATTAAATAGTCACTCTGATCTTTCGAAAATCTGTATCAATCTGTCCTATATAAAATATTTTCATGATTTCATATATAACAGTATTGTTGAATATCTTGTCTAAAAATTCCACAGTTAAAGCAAAACTGCACTTATTTGCTTATATATCATACCTATTATTATATAGTGGTATTTACATTACCGTTTAATATATTTATAATTAGTAAATTATGGGCAAATGAGGATGAAGGCGAGTGTTGAAGGCAAAAATAAATGTTAAACAAAGGATATCCAATAAACCAAATATTGGAGATCGACCCAACAACCGAAGAATGTGCATAAGAAGTTGTATCAAGTGAACAAGGCAAAGGAAGTATGCCAAGACCGAAGAGTGTGGCGTTCTATCCTCTCTGCCTACCCTTACGGGGAAACAGTGTGTTAGCGAGTTAGGTTGATAAGTTCATAAATGTGTTTTAATACACCATTAATATGAAATGTTACAGGTAAATTAATTACAACTTCACAATAAGAATGTGTTTTCCTTAATAAAAGTTTAATAATTCAAAACAGAGCAATGCGGACCATTTTAAGGTGTAATAGATATACAATAATAATGTATATGCTATAACAACTCAAATTAATGACGGCTAAGCAAAAAATTATACAAAATGTTCTAATATTAATATACAAAACGAAAAATCGATTATTTCCATCATACATAAATAAAAATATGAAATATAATTTTGAGGTCCTACGAGAAGTCGGTGGGATTTTAGACTTTCACAAACAAATCTGGCTGGAACAAAAAATAGTTCATACTATAAGGTTTCAGATTGTTTAATGAACTGCCAGCAAATGCGAAGGAAGCAACTAGTTTTGCTACTTTTCGTAGCTTAAGCACAGAATATGTAGTATCTAAGTTTATCTGCTGATCAATATATAGTATTTATTTTCTTGTGTATGTATAATTTTTGAATGCTAAGTGATATATGATGTAATAAAAATTTTCTTATGTTTTATAAAGTGTTATATACTATATGTAAAAAAAAATTTTACAACTAAATTAAAAATATACATGCTTACACTTATTTCGATTTCTTGATCACTTCGCTAAGCATGTAGAGGCAATAGAATTACTGGTCCCATGATATAGTCAGGAGCTCTCTTGAAAGATTACTGAAGTCCGCACCCAAAGGCTCGTTTCATACCCGATCGGAACAATGAACAATAATATTATTATGTTGTCTCTGTAGGTGCTTTATGTTCGACTACTGGGTGTACTTTTATATCTGGATTTATTATTCCCGCATGGAACTGTTTTTTGATAATGATTTCATCTGTTTTGTCAAGAATGCTTCATCATTCTTCCTCGTTTTACTCTCAATGTGCGTAGTCGTAATCAAGGTCATGCAGCCGGATATAGAGAATGACCGCGTGGATGGTTTGTCGCCACCCATTCCAGCAGAAATTTATTATGTAGCCCAGGAGCAAGCGGACTCTGCGTCGAGGACCAGGTCGGTCCATCTTTTTGACGACCGTTCGCGAGATCTGATTCCTTATCTAGAATGCATCATCGTACACGTATGATTTCTTTTGCAACTTGCCTAATTTTCAAAACATTTTTTTAATTTATTTTACTTGAAATGAATGTATTGTCTGGTACAGGTCGAGTTTTTGGTCAATGCACTTTAAATCAGACATACAGTCATTATTATTATTAAGATGTCATTAATATTATTTCTTTTGTTTTTAGAATACATGACAGACGGTATTCATCTTATAGAACTCGATTATTAATCAACACAATAAATCAAACACAATATTTTTGTTCTATATTTAATTTTTCCAAATAATTGTACGATCGTTTCGGCTGTCTAGGCTATATCAACTGATATGGAACATAGAACAGTATGGTGAGCTTATATACAAAGTTGGGTATTACATATTAGGTGATTAACAATACAACATTCCCTTAATGCTAAAATTATCAATATTGGAAATACCAAGGATAATATCTTTAGTTATATGTCATCATTTCCATACATTCATTTTGGGACAAACAAAATTTTATATGTTTAACTATCATTATCACAAAATATCTTAACATTACATTAAACAAATCTATGTACTATCATATTGTAATAATAAAAATATATATACTAGCAACAGATTCGTCAGTGGCCGACTGTACAGTAAGAGATCGACCTATAGTTTGTACAGCTTTTGTGTTCTTAAATTCCATCAAACTGGAACATTCAATTATATTTTACGACAGTCAATATTATGTTATTTCAAATAATTTCCCAAGAACTGGTTCGACTGTCGTTTGCCCATATAAAGTAAATCAAGTTTCGATTAAAATAAATTGTGATTGACAAGATCAAAGCTCCCGACGGCGGCAGATCGTTGGCTTAGCTAAGATTGAGGCCAGCTCTCATGCTCCACGTACTCGAGCCTTGTCTGACTGGTTAAAATGGACGATTGTTATTTTTTTTAAATATAGATTATTAACAAAGCTACCGTGCACTAAGTATGCGATAAGATACTAAATGTTAGATCGATAATGGCTTTCTGTAATAAAGGCCATCACAGGCACTCCGATAACTTATGATCTACGAAATGTCAATTGTTGATACTATTGAATCGTCAAAACTTATTTTTGCTTTTTTATCGAGTGAAAAAATCCACTTATTTATTACGAACAACTGTCATCTTGTAAAAGGTGACAGTTGCTCATAATTTGAGGCAAACGACTTGAAGTTACAAAGAATTAATCACTTGGAGTTTAGCTATATCTTAGTACAATAAAAATAATAAATTTATGACACGTAGTTATTTACATGTTTATGAAAAAATAGGCAATAATAATACATTTTATTTATTTATAATGAAATTACTTTCAATGTAATACAATATATTTTTAGATATGAATTACATTTATTTAGCAAGCAATTTTTATGTACTATAATATTAATAAATTAAATGTTATAAGTATATGTCAACCAGACATAAAACCAATTATGTTTTAATCTTGTTTTAATATCCCTTTCGGTCAGACATTTTCAGTAAAGTACCCACTTTTTAAACCTTTTTTCAAACCACCATTCTGTTAATAATGTAAAATATTGCTTAATTTAATAATACTAACCTGCGAATAAAAACTGTAGACCCTATAGCCGAGTTAAATGAAAATTGACGTTATTATGGAAATTGACATCAATATGTACAATACTTTAGAACATGCTTACGAATGAAAGAATTATTTTCAAATAAAATAAATTATTTTCATCTAAATCTAATAATACGCCATTTTCATCGATTACTAATGACATACGGAAGCAGCGATAAAATTCTTAATTGCTTCATTGGTTTCTCGTTTCATTTTTAATAATTTCCGGCTAAAAGTAACCGGCTAAAATCTTCACCACTTAATATTATATGGATACTATAAATAAAATAATATTAATTGATTAGCTGCTCGAAATAAACGCGTTTAGTTCGCCCCAAGTCAGAAAATAAAAATAAAAATATTTATTTGTACGTAGGTGTATCACGTAAATACGCAGCAGATACGCAGGCTCTATAAATAAACGTGTTTTGACGTACATACGTTTACGTCCTTGGGCAGTCATTCGGTTAACTGAATTAATAAGTCAAACTTCCGCAACTGGCAGCCAGCAATAATAACCATCGACTTAGAATTGCATGGTGTTAATTCAATTTTCTAGACTATTAATAAAAAAATAAATTATTGAGAAATATTCTAATGATATTTTTTTATTTATAATTTATAATCCGTTGAACAAATGAATTGTGATTTTCCAATGAGCGCTCTTAATTCAACTAACTTGTCACGTTGAAGAAGTTATTTATTATTTTTATTTAAAATATTAAATGGCATACTGGATGCCTCTAATTTAACTGAACTGATTGTATACCACGTACCTGCGCTGAGTACCAGGCCGTCGGCGCTGTTACATGTAAATTCATCGTATACACATTTTTATAGGAATGCATCCACACAAACACTTCACAGGCTTGGGAACGATTTTGGTTTTGTAGGTATATTCTGATACTCATAGTTTAAACATGATGCTGTTCTGAGTCAAAAATACAATTGATTTTGATACTCAGCCATTCTGTGTCAAACCTAAATATTTATTGTTTCTGTATATATTCTATCAATTTCTATTTTTATTTATATATTCCATGCTACTTGTATGGCTGCTCGTGTTTTTGCTTTTTTATTTTATACCAAACCAAATTTGTAAAAGCCCATGAGGGCGTTAATGAATAAATAAATTAAAAAATATAAATATTTCTCATCCAGCCCTAACTCCGTTTTGCATATTTTTTTTAAATATGCAATGTGGTGTTTCAATGCACCCATTCAATCGATTCTTTTGTTTTAATTTACCTATTCTTTACTCCTGATGGCAATGGGCGGAGCTTGCCAATAGGAAGGCGGTGATACGAGAGAAAAACCATATAAAATCCCCCCTTTTACGCTGCATTCCATTTCACCCTACCCGCTTTCATCCGAGCTACTTCAAATTATTAATATTTCGTCAATATACTTCCTTTTCTTTTTGTGTTAAATTCCTGCGTCCTTTTGGTGTGTAAATCTGAAATGTAAATTTATCTTGAATTTTATTTTAAAAACAAATACACGAGTGAAAATTATTTTCACAATTCTTGCATTACGTGGAAGCCACCGGAAATTATTATTTCAAAACTCGGAACGAGTTTTTTTACCCGAATTTTATTATATTTACTTTTCGCGTAGATTTTTAAAAGATTTATAGACTTGGAATGTAATAGTTTTTTTTGACTTTATGTATTATATGTTGTACATAATGTAAACACTAACAGTGACAAGCTAGCCGTTACAATTTTTAACGTAACATATAGCTTATTATTTTGAATTTGTATTGCCTCAAGCTTTAATATTATTATTAATTTATTAATTTTTATATACAATATTAATTATATGTAAAAGATCAACATTGGGCATTGTACTTAGACAAAACTCAATAAAGAGTATGTAGTCATCACTATTGAACAAAATACTAGTCAAATTTGGTACATGCATGTATCTTAACAGCTCATCATACAAATTTAATTAAAATACGGTTTATTACAAATTTAATTTAAAAAACTCAATAAAGAGTATGTAGTCATCACTATTAAACAAAATACTGGTCAAATTTGGTACATGCATGTACCTTAACAGCTCATCATACAAATTTAATTAAAATATGGTTTATACTTAAAAAATAATAATATTAAATATGCATGTATAGTATAAATACATATTTGCAACAATGATACTTGGGAAATATACATACATATTCCATTATATTTTATGGATACCAGTTTTATTTCTGAATTTACAGGCTGTGTGTAAAAATTCGTACCGCAATGAAGATTTTTTAATTTATGTTTTAATACAACGTCAACGCAATGATATGTGTGTGATTCGTTTTTACTGAAGACAGTTAAATTGTATTGCAAATAAAGTTATAATTCCTGAAAAACTCCTGTCTTAATAACAATCCGCATTTGATCAAATAAAAAACTTTATACTATATCAGTATTATATATTTTCAATATTCGTTCGATATTAACCATATTTAATTTGTCAATTAATTAAATTAAATGCTTTGATTTTTGTAGCTGTTAAGTTATGCATAGACAGCCTGAAAATTTCGACATAAAATTAAAAAAGGTACACCTATATCGTGGACGAAGTTTGTCACGTTCTGTATTATAGATTAGAGAAATTCAAAAGTTCTTCAAATTTTTTTTTTACAAATATGGCTAATTTGCGAGCAAAAAATACACAAAAGCCTCATGAAGTGCCCGTCACGTCACGTAGTCAGTCGAGAGTTCTCAGTCGATTTTTGCCGCAATATTTTTCATTTCGTACGAACCAGCGGAATTTATTTTATAGTATATTTTGTATTATATAACGTCAAAGAATGTGTCTGAAAATATTTCAATATCATTCTGTTACATTTGGAAAATATTTCGCCTTGAGTTCTTCTAATATAAAAAGCTTTTCTTCCGTTAACTTTTCATTTTCTATTGACTGTGTAAATGTCAAACAATAATGTACATTCTTAAAATGACGAAAATGCTCATATTGCATTGAATTCTAATTCAATACGTCAATGTAACTTGTAAAAGAGATAAGGCTAGTGGTCAGGGGTTCGAGCCTTGTTCCAGGAGGTCATAAAGTTCTCATAGCACAAGCATTTAGCTTACTTTGAAAATAATAAGAATATGTATTCCATGTACACATCTCTAATTTTTTGAAATAAAAAAAACTAAATGCATTTTATCAATACAATACAAAATGCATCAGTAAAAGATCACGTGATTGTTATACCACTATATTGTACTGAAAAATATAATTGATATGTATGCCAATTTAATGGCTCATAATTTGTATCAACAGAGGTAAATTCTTTGTGGAGGTCAAGACTCAGTATAGGTTGTATAGCCAATAGTGATGATGTACCAATCTATAAACTGTTTTTTTGTTGATTGGACGAGAACAAAACAAAATTTTTAATTCCAAACGAATTTTGTTCTCCATTTCTAGGAAAGCACATTTATAGTAAATCATTTTAATTTCTTGACATTTAAAAAGCATACACTACCTTTAATATAAATACCTATTATCATTTTTGATGTTATGAAATTCAATTGAGCAAAAAAATCAAACCAATGATTTTTCTATTACTTTTGTTCGTATTTTTAATTACTTGATCTCCGCTGATCCGTCCGTATGTACCTTATTAAATAACACTAATAACTCGCATAAAATTGATCTATAAAATGTTCAATTACATTTCATTTTCTCTTTTGAAATCTGTCTGCAACCATGTATTTAAATCTTGAAAATAGCCGCACACGGGGAGCTACAAATATTTTAATCTTGATTATTTATTTTTGTTTCTTTAAACTGTTAAACTTTTATAACATCATAACACTTCTTGAATTGGCTTGCAGGTGGATACTTAAGTAACCGGATTAAGTAACATTTACTCGATTTCCTGTAATAGACAAAGATCCTGGCGCGGTTTACCGGATGTTATTTTCAATTAACATTTGAAGACGTTTAATTCACACGCAGAAGAGCGCCTGATAATTTGATAGTTATCCAATTGGGGCGGGGGTGAGTTATCCATCTGGTCGTTTAGATAATAGGCGTACCACCTCCGCGCAACGAGAGGCACGTACTGCAGAAGACTCAAAAAAGGCAAGTGCCGAGTTATGTTTCCGTTTCCACGTTTGCTTCACGGCTTCCCATATATACAAATATTCTTGAATAAAATTTGTCCCTTAGCCGTTTATACTAAATCGTTAACCATTTATTATTCAGGTTTCGTATAGAGATAAAATCTCCGTGTTGCTCTTGTACTTACTTGTATTAGGGTTACGTGTTATTCATACATATTTTAATGCAAAGTGGACACGTAATGTATCGCCTACATCTTTTCCTTTAACCAAAACGTGCACCCTATTTACGTATCTCGGTTTTATTATGATACGTCGATTGTATAGCTAAAATTTACAGGAATTATTGTATTTTAGGTGTCATTGATTTTGTAATTCATAGATTAGTACAAGCTCAATAATAATAATAATAATATATACATTTTGAAGAAATTTTTAGCATTATAATTATTAAGTGATAAATAGTAGTAGCGACTTTAACAAAATTATTGAATTTACTATTTTATTAAACTGGCACTTATTAGAATAGTGATGTTATTTTTCTCATTTTTTATGCCAATTTGCTTCTTTATTCCTTTAAGATTCTTCTATTAAAATTTTAATGAAAATCTCAATTTTTTTTTTTTAAATTACATTTAATAGTTAACATAAATTGTTATCTTAATTATAACCGTACTTAAATAATATTGTTTTTTTTTTCAGATATAATTTTATCGTCAAGGAGAATAGGCTCAAATTAATAAAAAAAAACTACTATTAGGCAGAAAGTACTTTTAGATCTATTTTGGTGATTGGGAAAAAAAAAGTAGCAGTTAGGGATTTTGTCATTACAAAAAAAAAATGTAATCACCCAGTTCTCATCATCATTATAACATTTGAATGCCTCTTGAGAATGTCGTTTTTTACAATACATAATTGCCGTTCCAAGAATTGTTAAACAGTTTAAAACGAAACAAAATATTCAATAGAATGTCGCGTGTGAAATAAATAATTTCCAGATATTATGATTGAAGTAATGACGTAGTTTGCTTTAAATACCGGTGTTCACCTACCGGCACCGATGCTCTCGTGGGAACCCTGTTTTCTATTGACAATGCGCTCTTATAGATCAAAAAATCCAGTAACGAAGTAAGACGAATGATAAATTCGCGCCACATTGAGAAAAAAACAGATCATTTACCTTATATTGTTTATATTGCAACTATTTTAATGTATTCCTTTTTATAAATTTATTCCAGTTTACGTAACAGTACACATTTTTTCTTAAAATGTCCAAAAGATCGACCATGATATATTATCATTAAGATTGTTATAGATAATGTTGTGGTTTCAGTTTAAATATTCTTGTACATACTCGTATTACGTAGACCTAATCTTTTTATGAAATATTTTCTTAATTTGTTCGCATTTTTTTAACATATTTACTTTAATTGCAATAATTATTCTGTAACAGAGAACGATTTTTTTAAAGTTATATTCGTAAAGGGCAAATGAATAAGAATGAAAAAAATTTCTTGAATATGAAACATAGTACATAATTAACTAGCATTTCATCCGTTACTAATGTTTTAATTAGGCATATTTTTAGATGTGGCAATAGAAGATGTGGCAGAATTTCATCTATCAACAGAATTTTTAAATACAAAAAACGTTTAATGTCACATAAAAATAGAAGAAGAAGACGAAGAAGAAAAAAATGTGGCGGAATTTTATCTATTACCAAAAAATTTAAAAATTGAATAGTTCTTAACGTCAAACAAAAATTATAAAAATCTAAATGAGACAAATACGATAGATATATATATGTTTCTAAATACCCGGGTACATTGTCACAAGACCGACACACATTTCTGGACTTTTATTTTATTAATTACATTTTATCCGATTTCAATCAATCACTTTGTTTAAGACGAGTGAAGCGAGTGTTCCCAATAATTTGTGCAATCAGGTATTTAAATTAAAATCAATAAATTCCAATTAAATGTTGTTAATTCAAATTGTTCTTAATCTCCGATTGATTTGTGGTTTGATTTTGAGAGAATCCTTAATTGTATGTGTATTTTTTTTTACTAAATTGGACATGACATGTATCTGATGAGTCGGCGGTCCTCGCTCCAAATTGAGAAACTTTATGCTCGAACTAAACCGCAGAGGTAATTCAACCGTCGTGGTATCAGACAAAATGTGGGTAGGTATTGCTGTCTTCTTATTTGGTTTTATTTATGTCGTCAAGCTTTCATCTGGTTCATTAAAATTTTTACAATTTTTTTTGTTTTGCAAAAATGTACAAACGCACACACTGTGCACTTAAATGTTTTAATTAGCCCGGTGTCTGATCTCTTTCTTCAAATTCAAAATTTTAAACATATCTATTAACGTACATACTTCAGAGAGTTATAATTTCAAAATAAAATGTTTTGACATTTTTAGATACACTCCAGGAAGAGGGTGGAAAAATTAGGTATAGGTCATGTTTATTTCTGACATTATTCTTACATCACACAAATTATTATTCTTTTAATATTATAATCAATTTTATTTCTCTCTTGGCTTAATCAAATTGTATTATTGTTTTATTAAATACTAATTAATTAATTAGAAAAATATACATACATAATCAATTTTATCGAAAAATATATTGTTGTTGCTACCGGGATTCGAAACTGGATCTCTTCCAATCCGGGGAAGATGCATTATTCAACTATACTACAGCAGACAGTACCTTTGTTGACAAATTTTCAAACCCATATGTTGCATTTTTCAAATTAATACATCTACCGTTCCAGTATTTGAAAGCCATCTACTTTGTTGTAACTATGTTCTGAATACAACAACAACTTCACAATAAGAATGTGTTCCCCTTAATAATTTATTATTATTATATACAAGAAGACGCGGTGTCTTCTACTAAAAATGTACATATATTAAATATTTTTCGCATCAGCACTACGCCTGATTTGGTTTGCCCGGTGGCATTAAATCTCCGCTGTTTAAAATCAAAAGGTTTTTTTTTATTTGAATATCTCGCTGCTGGGGTCTCTCAAAACTCATTTTCTCCACTAATAGTTAGAAAACATTGAGCTCTATCACTTTAAAACGTACATACATTTAGCTGCAAATCATTTATTTGCTTTACTATCTTATCTCGGAGACACTCGCCTTGAATGAATGTTACGTAAACAACATTCAACGCGGAGCGAGCTATGAATAATATCTATTAAATTTTACACAAAGAGTAGAATGACCCATACTGATCTTAACCAAAAAGTTTCATTCCGTGTATACGTACTATTAGAATTGTTACTAGTTATAGTGAAATTGAATTGAAGAGTGTCTCATAAATATGATCAACTATAATCATGATTTAACGTAATAATTCTGTTGTTTTCATATATTTTTTAAGACATTTGTCAACAGCACAGAACATAGTTTTTAAACAATTTTTGCTTTCTTCTAAGAAGAAGGCTTGTTTTCTTTCAATGAGAGTAGTTGTGATCGTGGATCCTGCCAAGGACGACGTGGATGGTCTGTCTCAAGGTATTTCGAACCATGAAATTTCTTGTGTAGTCCAGTACCGGGCTCCGGTTTGAGGGTAGACACTCCTCGATGTTTAAGTTTTCTATAATTGAGGCATTCATATTACTTTCTTACTTTCTTTAGCGTCCATCTTTCATCACCATAGAATGATTGTTCAGATAACAATTATTCTCAATCTCATTCTTTATTTAGTAATATTTTTCAACCCCCTTTTTGAAATCATAATGATTAAGTGAATACATTTATTTTTATTTTTATAATGTAACAACAGTAAGATTAACGAAATTATTGTAGATTAGTTACGAATATAACATTCTTGTTCTGCTCTCAAATGTACGCGCTTTGAAATTTTTTTTTTCTATACAATAAAATATATAATAAATATTTACTAACAGACCCAATATTCTAAATAAATAAATATATTTCAAAATTGATTATACTTTTTACCAATTTACGTACGGTTTAATTTTATTGCCACCTAGATAAAACCAACGAAACCGTACACAGAGCCCATAATAAAGTTCACATTAGATTAATTTTATGTGTGAGACTTGATTTGGTCTCTGGCCGCTCGCGATCAGACCGCGTATCAAAACTGCTCTCTGTCCTTACGATTAGTGTGCACCATTAATCACGTGACATAACACGATAGCAGGCTTTATATTGTTGGGGGGGGTATGATATTTGGAGGGGGTAGGCAGCCATTTTTCGTTTATTAAGCGGGGGCCCTAAAAACCATCTTACAGGCAACCGGCAGAAAGGTTATAAAATGGTTCGTTGCATATTTTGTTAAATTAATTGCATATTTTATCGTATGTCGTAAAAACAGAATGCTAAAATTGATTTAATTCAATTTATTTATACTGATTGGTATTATAAATAATATTTTTTTGTAAATCAAGTCGTGCGTATGACATTAATTTTATTAGACATGTGTACACGGGATAATTATCACGTCAATATTTGAACGATTTTTTAAAATAAACTAAGCTCTTGCGCTATGATAAATCAGACTAACTTGATGAATATTGAATGCCATGATCACCTGGTTATAAGATGAGCATGTTACCGCAAAACTAAACAAACACCTCAAATAAGTAATTGCCTCCCCTGGGCTGTAGTGCCATTATGAAAATGTGTCAAAAAAGGCTTTTTTTTTATTGTTTGCCTAATTCAAAGTATAGATGCAGAAGTAGGTTGTACGAAAAATATTGTCAGAAGTGTATAATAACGGAAGCAAAACTAAATCTTATTATTAGTGACATATTGGGGAAGATAAACACCTACAGAATTAACTGCAGAAATTTTTTAATAAGTTAAGGGGAGACTTTTAATAGGTACTAATTTGTATTTTCGCGTTTTTTACAACATTGTGGGTTTTCGTAATTCATTTAAATTAGTAGTTATACACCAGATTAGATTTCTTAAATTATTACTTAGATAGGACCTTTACACTAATGTAAAACTATAATGAACTGAATATTATTTGCCATAATTAAGACAATATTGGCATTATCAGAAAGACTGCGACCATAAATTTCGTTTTGAGTATGCCAGAAAAGTTCCTTAATATGGAATATTCATGTACGAGTACGAATATTCATCTTGAAGCCAAAATTTTTCAGACAAATCTTTATTTTCAAATTAACAAAATTCTAAAATTTATTTGAGATATAAATCATTAAATTTGCGTAATATTATTTAATTTTTGATGGTTTTAAAATCATATTCACATAAAAAACGATCTTGATAAATATATTGTATTTAATTACACAATTTATAGGCTTTTGTACAAAAGTAGAATAATATTTTAAAACTTTTTGCAAATTTTATATTGTGGTTTTCATTCATTTTAATACAGATTATTTAAAACTTTGTTTCTAACAATAATTTTTCACTAAATAATAATTTTATCAGTGCTGTGATTGTGTATATTTTTCTGTTTTTTTGACATGAGTCGGTGATATGATAAGATCATAATTATCATGAATACAAGAATTTTGCCCTTAATGTTTACTGTAAATTATTTTGTGTTAAGTTTTTATAATGTGTTGACGCTTGAAAAAATATAAGTAAAATAGTAAAAAATATAGAGTGGACTCTCTGCCCAAATGAATACATCATATTTGTTGAACTACATATATGTTAGGTGTACATTAATCCATAATAATATTACTCTTCCCCGTCTATATCAACAACTTTCTGAATTTGGCGGCTTCGGTAGTGTCATTATAGCAAAAACGAACGTGTTTTTAATATCTCTAGGTTAAGTTTACTGAAATGTTGTCTCTTTTATATATTCAATAACAGTACGTAAATGTATATTCAGTTTGAAATGAAGTGTACATTGTCTTTATTACGAGTAAAAAAAAACATATTTTAGCGAAACCGTATATAGACATCTGTCATCTTTTCTTATATCTATGGCATGGGAGTAATCTTACTTATCTGGATTGCTTATCTGCTAGTATTTTAGTCATGTTCCAAAAGAGGTTAAGAACAAGGAATGAGAAAATAACATTTTGGAACTAACGATGTAGCAGCCATGCGCGGTAGACAGCTGTCCCTGTTTCCTCTGTTGCGTGCATTCCTCTTGACAAGATTCAATTCGTTCCTTCCGAGCACCTGCCCTGGCGTTCATGAGTTTTAGTTACAATCGATTCTTTTTTACCCAGCTACATATTTGGATTTGTGAAAATAATTTCTCGAGTTTCCAATATTATTCAAAAATAATCATGAAAGTTTTATTTTTATGTTTCACACTAAACTATGTTATATTCATATATGCTCTATGTAGTAACTATATGTTCTTAAATATTTATCAAAATGCAATTTTTGTCCGGTACATTATAAGTATTAAATTTATATATATGTACATATACTATGTTTTGCTGATATCATGGCGTATTCCCATTAAGATATAAAACAAAAAACATATCAACTGAAATTATACAGCTCCATTAGATTTTGGTTCTCTCCGCTTTCTGTATTTCCATACACTTTCCCTTCTTAATAGTCCTCTCTTTATTTTAAGCTGACCTTCGCATTATATTATATTCCAGTGTCGTTGTTTCTTACTGAGTATATGACATTATTCTTAATCACCGTATTTCCACTCTGTTGGTTTCATTCCTTTCCTGCCATGCGCAAAAATGCAAGTGCAAAATTTTTACAAGTTCTTGAACTCGTGTCCAACTACTTGACTAATATAAACACCGCACGAAATACCATTTACTAAACGCCGAACTCGTTCCTTCCATTTGATTGTAAAATTGCATTAGCATTCTAAAGGAAGGCCCAAAAGGACCAAAACTCTGGAGCGGTTCCTTTGAGCTTCGGAGCTGTAAGATTTGTTTATGATATTATTTTTCAATAATTTAAAGTTGCGATTTTTAATGGGGACGTGTACTTTATTTATCGCGGTATTATACGAACCGAAATATTATATAATAATATTAAGAACATGGGAATAGTTTTCCGCTCGGTCATGAACCCGGCTCAACAATACTACTGGCGGGATTCTAGCATACACCGATGGCTCCAAATCATAAATATTTCCTACATATCAAGAAGTCTTGGATGTTCAAAAAAATCATGATTCAATATTTTATTTCTCAAATATTGTATTCCTTTTTAAATCAATGAGAACAAAATGAGAAATTTTGAAATTGTATATGTTCCTTTACAATTTAAATTAACTTTCTGACATTCAAAAAAAAAAATTATTATTTACAAATATGATCCGAGCCTGTACCGAACCGCAAAATATAAATATCCCATACATCATACAAAATGATGTATTTTTAAAAATAAAGCAATGCTGTGTTCGTAATGATTTACATAATAACATTTTTTGTACATCTTATTGTTTTTTTTTAAATAAATTTAATTTATCTTAATTTTTTTTTTTTTGAATTACATAATTTATTTACTTATTATTGTTTCTTCGAGTGAACCTGATATTTATTTCTTATTTTTAAAGACAATAATTTAAATTTCACCGCCATTCATTGCATGCTAAATTCTTTTATGAATGAAGACGAGAGAAAAATTCAAATGATCTCAATCAACTGTCGATTTCTAGGCCTTTCTTGGAATCGCTTTAAAATATTTCGCTAATAAAAATATATGGCCTTAAGTCAGCTTGAGTGACAGCCCTTCAATGGTATCGAGTGCAATGAATTGAATCTTTGATCTGGATGACAGAGACGGATTACTCCATCTGTCCCCTTTCCTCCCGCTACTACCTTTGATCCACCGAATTAACTCATTTAAGCCGGGTCACAACAAGGGCATTTTGTCTTACGGCGTTACTCACCATGTTTCTCGAACCCGTTCATAAATGTATACATTAATGTATAAATTAATTATTTTAGTTGACTTTCCATGTAATATTTTATTTCATTACCGAACTAAATTTTCACGTTGAGCACATATGAAAAAATGCCAAATGCGCAAATGTTGTCGGTTTCTAAGTCTAACTTAACCTCTTTTGAAATATAGGCTACCTAGGATATTTTACCTACATTGACAACGTTTACAACACATACTAAACTTATTCCACTGTTATAAAGTGTTTTAACTCAATTTGCAAAATAGTCATGGAATCCACAAAGTTTCACAAAAAAAACCTTTGAACACGTATTACTTAAACCTTAAACCTTAAAAAATTACCTCAGCTATGATAACTTTGAATTATTTTATAATAAAAACAAAATATTAAATCAGGCTAACACAATCACTACCTGATTAAAAAAAAAACGTTTCATTATTTTCCCTCCGGAACATTAAAAATTTGCATGTTTTGTAATTAATCTGCTATTATCTCTTAAAAGTTAAATAAAATCATACGAAAAAAATATGTATGGTTAATATATCATCAAAAAACTAATTAATGTTCTTCAGTTCGTTTATAATATTTATTTTTATTTTTATGAATACTGGGATTCAATATGTTAATCGGAATTTTCCAATCTGTATCATTTGTCTTTGCCGTCTTACAACTTGCCTGCCGTTTGCCTTTGCTTTTACCTTTGCTTCGGCAAGATTCGCTATCTTCATCAACACTACGCCTCGTTAATATAATTCTTCTTTTCAAGCAAAATTGAGCTTCCTTGTAAAAGGGTTTATTTTTCCTCTCTTCTCTTATGTCTTGAAGATAAATTGAAGCATTTCTGTTCGTTTTGGAATATTTCCTCTTTTGAAAGATCAGCGGAATATTAAAGTTGTTTGTTATATAACATCCCAGCAATTTTGTCTTTTCAATACCATATGTAACTTTAGGAAGTTCGTTAGGATTTCAAGGTTTAGGTATAATATTCTGTCTTGTAAAATTAATGTAATCCTTTTCTTCCTTTCCTATTTGTAAAATACTGTTAATTTTCTTCTTATGCAATATATTGATTTTATTACAAATTTATATTTAATCTTTTTCGGAATAGAGTTAAAGAACTCAAATTTTGTGAATATATTTATACTAAATTATTGTATTCATTATAAATATATACATATAAAATCAATATTTTTCGAGAAAATTGATTTTAATAATATATAATTAATACATTAATATGGTATTTAAAATATCACAGAACTATCTTCTGAATAATTACAACTTCACAATAATAATGTGTTTTCCTTAATAATATATTTATATTTTACGATATTTTATTAGTCAACTCATTTATGCAATTAATTGCTGAATTTTTTAACTACGAATTTTCTCTACAGAAATACTAATTTTATATCAAACATACCAGTTCTGTATTACTACTGTACTACCCAAGAATTTAACAAATCGTGAATAACTACCCAATTTATGTAATCATTGGGACATCACATGGCAATTCAAGAAGTTTTTAACTATAATAAAGTTGCCTGTGCCACTTTAAGATCTTAACCTCCATACGATGATGAAGCTTAGTACATGTACGATAGCAGCTTAATGGAAAATTCCAAATCCACGTTACCACGTAACCAAAGATGCACGCCACGCATCATCAGTAATCATCTGTCTTATAAACGGGACGACGTGTCAAACAGCTCTTTAGAAATTTATGAACTATCTTCAAGACTATATCCTTTAAAATTCCATTCCAATATTTATATGAAACGTTAGAAAAAAACCATAACTTTCTGCACTAGAAACCTAACACGGAATACATGTAAACTACCTCATAATAGTCAGGTGTCGGTAAAATCTAGGACTTTTTAAGGACCATACTTTTTAAGGACAATGTGACTGACACAAAATAAATAAAAATAAACACTGGCCATACAAAATAAAAAATATATGTTGCTTTATTTACCATCCGTTTGTGATTATTCTTTGTTATTTCATCTAAAAAAGCTTCTCTAAAGATGGTTTATTCAATACATATTCAAGAAGAGAAGAGAAAGTATACGTCCTTGCCGGACTTGAATGTCTACGTCCATTATTAATTCGTTTTCCACTTTGACTGTAGCCTTTTGGTATTTTATATTATATAATTTATTTGAATAACTTCTTTATTCATAAAGACAATTTATTTCACAAGATTTCCCCTTTCACTATATTATAAACTTATATTGTAAAGCACTTCTACCTCTTTGAAGTTTAATTTTCATCAATCTAAGTTAAGATACAAAGCATCGTTCCGTTCCTGTCTACATATCTTGGGTTACCCGTTCGATTCCGAATCTATTCCGGTGCTCCGTCAATGTCCGGAGAATTCCCGCTTGACCAGCCATTTATTCGGCCAGACTCCGAAATTTATTTCAAAGAGGTCTGTCTATCTTACGGAGGCTCGCCGTATTCAGGCTTGTCTTACTGTTTATTGAAGGTACATTTTTGAAATGTCACATAATACGTACTTTTTTAATTACGTATTTTATCACTAATTTGTTTTTTTAAATGTGCTTTTTTATACTTTTACCCCATCCGCCTACCTAGTTGATAAAATTTCCAATGTCATTAAAAAATATTGGGTATTCTTTTCTTCCCTGGTTTAATATCTAAAAGGTGTTCTCCGACTTTTCAGAATGGTATAATGTTATAGCGTTAAACGAAGGTATTCTAATTACACCTCAGGCAGTATCCCCGACATTTCTATTTTAGTATGTACATATATGTTTATTTAGCATGAGTATTTTACTTTTAATTCTTAGGATAGATCTTTGTAATTTTCAAAACAGATCGATTTAAAAAAAATTGCATTATGTACAAATGCTTTATGAATATAATGCAGATTTTAAGTGACTGAGTTTAATAGACAATAACTATTTTAAAAACTAAATGTTACTTACTGCTTAGATAGGGTGACTTAATGTATTAATTTAAAATATAAAACTTGCATGTCATTCTATTCAGGTGTAAAAATATAGTTTATTTATCGTAATATAATCCAACTTTATATTAAATTTTCGAACTATCGACCGCAATATGTGTAAAAAAATTTTCACTCTTAATTCATCGGGTCTATCAAATTATTGTAATAAATATAAATCAGATATATTTGTGTATTATGTGATTAACATTATATACATGTAATGTATAAACTCGTACATTGTATTAATGTAGCCGTAAGATATAATTTAATTATGTTTAATAATGTACAATATAATATGAATTTACTTCATCAGTAAAGGTTGACTCCATCAGTCTAGTTTTATATGTTTTCAAAGCTCATTTATTTACTCATAAATTCTAAAGACAAATATGATCAATTTAACAATTCTGGTGTCTATAAACTAAGTTCCAAGGACTGTGCTGCATTTTATATGGGTAAAACAGGTAGAAATTTTAATATAAGAGTAAGGGAGCATTTGAGATGTTTGAATAGTAGGTTTTCAGAATTTCTAATCATTTGATAGAAAATGTTCATGGTTTTGATATAAAATTGGGATTGTCAGTTTTGCATATAAACGGTGTTGTCACAAATTAAATAATTTGGAATCGTTGGTGACAAATAAATCGTGTAAAACTAATCAAAAAATTATAAACAACCAACTAAATTTAACTACGAGTCCCATTCTAAATTTTTTCCTGAAAATTATTCGAGTAAATTTCTATTAAGTAACAATTTGAGTCAGGTACTAAATTTATTTTTTAAATAATTGTTTTTTTTTTAAATAGATTCTGGTAAAGAAACAATAATATATGTTTTTAGTTAGTTATGACATCCTGAAGAAGGAAATGGTATTTTTCGAAACAGGTAGATGTATTTAAACTCAATTAAGTTATTAATAAAATAAGGATAATAAAATATATATATATATATATATATATATAGACATCTAGTCCCTAGCCGGTTGCCATTAATATAACGCTTGACGCAAACTCCTGATACAGTGTAAAAACTTTGGATTGTGAGGGTAGCGATTGCAGGCTGTGCGAAACAGATGGTGTTAAACACGAATTGTAACTCAGAAACACAACCATAAACAATTTTTACGTTATCGAAGGATCCATTGTAAGAATTTCATTCATTAACTTTATATTATTGTGTATTTGATACATTTGTGAGTTTTTTTTATAACAAATTAGGAAACATATATCATTATTGCTTTTGAAAACTTTCAAGATAATCTTCTTCTTTTAAAATAGTCATGTAATAATTCACCTGTTCTACTTTAAAAATATTAAATAACTTTTTCAATAACTAAAAAATTATCATATTTCATTTTTGATTACATAAACAATAATTACAATCTCTCACTCCCATGCTAAACGCCCAACATTTGACCCGAGTTGACTCCCACCAATTAACCTTCAGCAAAGCCCGCCGTAGGTCTGCCCTTGTTTTGGGTTAAAAACTCAAGTATTAATTGATTCACCAAGCAAACCTTTTAAGGGCCAATACCCCACTTCCGGGCTGATCCTTTGAAATTGAATAGCGGCCAATCGCGGTCAACTTCGCCCTGGACCGGACTTCCGGAATGGCGGGAAAGCTCCAGGGATTCACTTTTCCTCCACCCTTTGTACTTTCTCATCTCCCTTTATGGCCACATTTACCCTGATTTCTTATGTCCTCGCAGACTTAAACGCCGTTTAAGTTAACGATACGTTTTGCTGAATATAAATTGTTTTTGTTTCGTACTCTACGCTACTTAAAGGCTCTGATAGCTTTTATGTGTATAAACCTCGTGCCTTAATGTTGATTGTCATTTTTATTAACGTCGATTTAACGAAAATTTTAATGATAAAATAAAAATACTACCTACAAAATTATTTTTATTCAGTTTATCTAATTATTTGGCAAAGTTTTATTAAAAAGTAGACATTTTTGGATTCGTTTGTAATCTGGTTCACGCTTTCACCTAATATTTATTATTTTTATTTTTATAATAACTTCCAAAGCGCGATGATCACACTTTTGCATAATTTGTATTTATTCTCACTGTCATTCGAATATTTATCACAATTTTGTTATTCCCTGTTTATCCTTATTTATTTTAAAATGATACACGTCAACTTCCGGTTCTTACATAAAGTTACATGTATAGAAAATATGAGTCGATCACTGGTTCAGTAATAGAGAGCTGGAATGATTGGGGTGGACATTTTTTTTGCTTTTGAATGAAAGTATTAACAAACACAATTTTGTATAGTATTCTGAAATATTTCTGTGGGCTTTGTTCTATGAGCTTTTATATTTTCATATGAATACATTGCTGTACCGGTAGCTGTTAGACTGTTGCCGCAGACAAATCGTCCGTGTTTAGACGGCCTTTATATACACAATAATACATAGTAAACATTAGTAAATAAGTATATAAAAGTTTAGACAATGTTGATCATAAGGATTAAAATAATATACAATATTTTTGACTTACAGGTATAATAAATTAATAGAAAAAAACATTATAGACTGACTATAATATATTATACGTTTTAAGAATATAGAACCAATCTAATTTTTCAAAACGGACGGTTACGGCAACATTGTAGTTTTTCATCATTTTCTTATTCCGAGCAGCTGCGAGAGAACGTTTTATTTAAAGTTGTTAGTCTTCCCACTCTCGGTAAGAACGCGCCACTCTGAAACCGAATGGAAACAAGTGACCATGAGTGACGGCCACTACTTAAGTTTTTTCTCTTCTGACGCAGATTCGGAAAGCTGGCATAGAGAACCTTCGGAGAATCTCAAAATAGAGAAATTTGCGATAAAAACGATGCTTCATTTTTAATTTTAGAACTATTTAATATTCATTAATAAAGTATCATCAATTACACTTTGACCAGATGACGTCATCATCGAGATTAATCTTTTCGCCTGGTAGCAGACAGATGCATTGCGTTACTGTAAAATATATTGAGATGATATAATTATTTACCAGTAATATAATATATTTGAAATTATTAAATGCGTAACAAACTTTAAATGGTAGATAGCTTTACAAGATTTGAATTTTGGACGCTGCGTGTACAAAATCTCAACCGTTTTACAGATCTGAGTATTTTATCAGATTCATTGATGTTTTTTTTTAAATATATATTGTTTTAAATTGATTTCTACCGATACATTGAATATAAAACCATCATTATTCAATAACCACAAAGTGCAGAATGTTATCAATGTGTTTTAATATCAATTACGGTATTACATTATATCGCTTGCTATATATTTATGTTATAGTTTATTTATATTTTAGTGGAATAACATTACATTAGTGAAATACTCTGGTAAAAAGTTAAAATTTATAAAAATTACTACTGCTTTCTTTTATAAAATGTACATATCGTCGGTGTTAAGTCCAATTCCGTGGAAGAACCATTATTAAAATATTCAAGACAAAAAAGGGCTTGCTTCTTTAGTGTTGATAGTTTATACGCAGAATTGACTTTAGCCGAGTGCAAGCAGTATATTGGTCAATTTCAAAATATGAATACGCCAATCAATGCGGCGTGTGCCGTTCAACTGAAAGCGTCAAAAAAACGTATTCTGAAATGATTGGCTCATACGTGGTATTGAATTACATAGACGATATATAAAATGTTAGTATAAAAATTAGTTTTGTCGTATTTAGCCTACATCATCTGTTGTGGGATAAAGGCCTCCCTTTGACCTTAACATTTCGCTTCCGCATCTAGCAGCTCCCTATGATCTTTATTATATCATACGTCCAGCGATTTAAGGGGCAATCTACATTTCGGCTTTTAGTACACTCCGATGGTTGTCCTTCGGTTGAGATACCCAGCCCACTTCATTTCAATTTATGTAATGTTTGACAAACTACGTCTTCTATTTTGTTTTACGATCTTTAGGTTAAATTAAATTATGGTTTTATTTTGATTTTTGTAAACGAAATAAGTTTCACATCAATATTCTAACTATTTTAAAACTAAGCTAAATGCTTGTGCTATGAAAATAGGACTAACTTCATGACTTCCTGGAACGAGGCTCAAACACCCGACCACTAGACCACAAGCACCTCAAATTTATTTTTAAGTATTGTGCATATGATATAAATAATCAAAACATGAATAGAATAGACGTTGTTATTTCAGAAATACTATCTCTTAAGACATATAATACAATAACAACTGTATAAAACAAGTGAACCAATAGAAAGGCAACTATTGTTCAGCTCTATTAGCCCCACAGTATAATAAGTTTTGAAGCATCCTACATTTCTAAAATGTGCTCTTATATCTGAGATACAATATAATATTTTGTTTTAGCTGATATTCAGCGATAATTTACGGCCCTTTCTGGCCACACAGTAAGTTGCTTAATTTTGAATGTTCAATTAAGATAATTTTAATGTAGTATTGCCATAAAATAACCCGTGTTAATTGCTTGTTCCTGCTTCGAATTTAATATTTCCCCAAAATTTTGTCCGCAGGCAAGCAATAGTGCCAAGGGAAAATGTTCTATTTTAACAAAAATATTTTTAGTATATTATTCGGTTTCAAAAATTCACATAAGCAATGTGTTATTATTTATTACCGTTACGTGTAAGTCTTAGAATTTAATGCAATTATTAATATTTTTGATTTTCTTTATTATTTATATGTTTATATCAATTTTAATTTTTATTACGAATATTTTTTATTTTTAATATACAATATATATATATATGTGTGTGTGTGTGTATGTATACCGATGAACAGTAGGAGAGGAACGAAAGTAGACTAAATGCAGTGGAAATGAGATCACTTACGCGTATATGTGGCAGATCCTTTTATGGGAGAGTAAAGAATGAAGAAATTAGGAAATAATGTAAAGCTGATTGTAGTAAGATTAGAGTTGTTTGGTCATATGGAACGGATGAATGAGGAGAGAATGGTAAGAAATATATATATGACGCATGTGTTGATGGCACCAGATGTCATTAACACTTGCGTCATATATATTTTACGTCATTTTTACGTTATTTTGGGTCATTTAAGTGGTTACAAGTTTGTTGTTAAGAATTTGATCACCTGAGCGTGCGGCGGTATTCCTTTCTTTCAACCATTGACCATATTTTTATTATTCTCGTTTGTTGCGCGAGAGACCGGCGTTCTGTTATTGAGTTATTTAACTGAACTTTTATTATTATCCTGAAACCAAAAAAACATAAACAAAATCTATGCAGTAGTAGTATGATACATGCATATGAATGTCAGTATGTTACCTACCGTATCTTTGGGAAGGTAAAAATGAAAATTTATTTATACATTTATTTTTTATATTTCAAAATTTTATTTCTTATAGATGATACTGATCTTTATGTTTTTAGTAAATATAGATACGGAATACCTACTGGTAGGTAGATAAAAAAGTTAGGAATATAGGTTTGAAAGGGGGTACGGTGATATGTGTGGATGCGGTTATGATTGAAAGATGTGATGACTAATGGATCGGTACAAATGTTGTAAGATTCAGAAGGTTATTTATATGTGTGAGCCCCTAGTGTCCTCATACACTTCACCTAACACTCACATGTTATTTAGTATTTAATTACAGAATGTGTGTGGGTGTGTATGTGTCTAGCCAGAGTAGAATAGACAAGAAAAACTACTTACAGTTGACAGAAGTTTATTGTTGTTTGAGCTCAGTTACAGTTAAAAAAACATGCAGTAAAAAATCTGGAACGAGGAGCATTTGCTAGAGATCTTGACAGAAAGACAGCCACGGGAAAAGTGGCGAGCAAAGGCCGGCCTTCCTCTGGACGATTGCGAGCGCCTTGTATTGGCACATGTTGGGGTCGGTACCGGCGTATTTTTGCAGCTGATGAAAGTTTTACACCCATGTATCTGCGAAATGCATTCAGGGGCCATTGGCGATTTTGCTGATTGTGAAGGTGATAGACTTCTATAGACAAAATGTGGATTTTCTAAATATCGTAAAAAAATGTTGAGTTTATGACTTTACTAAAGTGACAAAAAAAATGATCGGATACAATGAGAGCAAACTTAGTTATATACAGCTACGCGGTATCACCCTATCACTATCTGCGAGGCGCTATCGAACAACCACCTTTGTGGCATTTATAAAATGCCAACTAGGCGGCGTAAGAGTGGGACCGATATGGTGGATCGGCTCTTAGTACTGATTAAAATGTGTAAACCACCATGGTGACGAGTATTACGAATTCGTTCTTTTTTTGTCACAATTTTTTATTTATTTACACAACAAAACAACGTAACCAAATTTAATTTACTGAATTGCACATCTGTAAATTCAGTATGTTTCATTATTGTACATTTTAAATAATTGTGTTTTGAACCGCCCGAGGAGTCCTTCTTTAGTACTTCCTGGGAACCACAGACGGCCTCACTTCAGATGACGTTCATGAATTTTTCAATGCGTCGCATGTGGTTGACATTCTCTCAGTCGTGTTTATACAGACTCCCCCCGGCCGCTCCAGGGTTGCCAATCCACATCTGGACAGACAAATTTACAAGACCCACCCGGCAAACGTCTAGCCTTGGGGAGGAAAGTCAGAGATTTTATCCGCGAGTGTATTATGTAAATATTCACAAGCACCATTATTTGATGTACTTCCCGTTATATAATGTTTCAAATAAGAAATGAAACACATCAAGTATTATGGAAAAGAGCAAAAATGTTTGGTTTTGCTCTTACATTAAATAAATAAATTAATATATTGATGGCTAGTGGTTAAATAATAATAAGCTTGTCTACTTAAAATCTTTTATCTATGACTTGTTGGACTGTATTGGACTCGGACTGTAGTGTCTTTATTAACCGTTTGAATGCTACGCGTCGCAAAAGCGCTGCGATCGTTTGTATCCAAAATTGCTTAGCACTAAAACGGTTAAGAGTAAGAAAAACATACATTAGCGAAATCGTACGAATTTTGACGACTGGCAAGTATATTAACTTTTTTTTTCTTATATATGCTTCGTCTCTCTTATCTATGGTCATTCTCAATGTCAAAGCGATGCTGCATTTTAAATGATTTTTCTTTTAAAATCTGCCGTGAATTATTGTTAGCGCCCAATAGCGCCCTTGAGGTTAAAGTTTTTACCGAAATAGCGCTATACTATTATTATTATATTATGATAGTATAATTTTTGGTTATGTTTGCGACCTATTTAATAATCAAAAATTGTAATGTGTTCTAGATTGAGTGAAAATACCATTCATCCGATTTTGTCTTTGCTTAAATGAACATTAATTGATAAAATAGCATTTTTGTGTTTTTTATTGTCTATCCTCGATTCTTATATCATCACCTAGATGTCATTTTTGTTGATTTTGACAGCTATCTAGGAATAATTTTGATTACATCGAGATTTTATTTATGTGTGTTTTGTATTGGAGAAAGCTCTGTGAAAAAACCCTTTCATTTAGTTGCTCGTAGATTTAAAAGAAATAAGCATTATTTTATATATATATATATATGTAAAATAACGCTTATATATATGTTTAACCGTATGACTATTTATTTTTATTAACCTTTTTTAGTATTATTTTTAAATAGAGCCTTAATAGATATTAACTCAGACCACTAAATAAATAGACATGAATTAATGCAAGCTCCTTGTCCCGAAATTTTCATTTTGGTGGTACTCACGTAATCACTCTGGTGCTACTCACGTAATCAAAGAGCTCTGCGACTTTTTTAAAAAATTTGACTCCATTGGAACGAAAACTGAAACGCTGACAATATAATATGCATTAATGTAAAAAAAAACGTTACACAAAAATTTAATTTTCGAAGAGTAAATACTTTTACTGTTGCATCATATACTATCGGATTTATGTTTCGTTGGATAAATGTGTGTAGAATACCCACCTCTCATTCCGCAAATAATATTTCAAACCCCTGTCTATTAATTTACTAATCTATGCGTAAACTCAATATTCTTTACACGTCTTTGAATTTTAAATGGATAATAAGACTCATGTATTATTAACGACGATGTTAGATTGAGAAGTCATATTTTCTCATAAGAAAGTATATAACTTTTTTAATTATAAATTATTCCCATTATCATCATCAACTGTTTTCAATCCACTGTTGGATAAAGGCATCTCTATGAGTATACCACTCTCTCTTTCACCAATCTTCATCATGCCAATGGTGAAGATTGTCATCCTTTCATCATCTATTGCCGCCAGTGACAATGTCATCCTTCACCCTGGTCCACGCGTTTCTTTTTCTATCTCTTATTATGATTCTTATATGCATATCTCTTTTCATTCTACGCTATATGTGGAGCTTCTGAGCTTAGTATTTAGATTAAGAGAACACATTTTTGGCTAGGAAGTTCCATTTTCAGAACAATTCTGTTGTATATTAATACATAGTAAATTAATCAGTTAGACAGATATAAAATTAAACGATTGCTATAGCGAAATCGGGGAACGCACTTTCCCGGATAGGAAGAGGTCTAGATTCGAATCCTGGTAGCAACTAAATATTTTTTCGATAAATAGATGTTTTCTGTATATCTTTCTAGTTGATTCATTTAATTTGTACTAGTATTCCTTTCCATATTGTACCTTTAAAATGTAAAGTAAAAAATTATATTAAACTTTCAGTGATATTATAATTATACTGATTAAAAATAAAAGATCATCATTAAAATAATTCATTTTGTTTATTTTTGACGTTTTATTACTACTATGGTTTCGAAATATATATATCGTAAGTATAGTAGAGAAAAAATAACAAAATGTGTGTGTAGTACAAGGTTTAATTTAGTGAAGAATTAAAATAATCATGTCGCACTAAAAGGTAACTGTCATGTTTATTAATGATATTATTTTAGACAATTTAGTCTCCCTAGTGAGCCGGGACAACACATCATCTTGCACAGCTCCATAACAGCCTTCACATGAAACATTACCTCTTTTTCCATCGCTTTTTCAACCTCGAGTCTTCGTAAAAGTCAGACGAACCAAGTGCTGGTATCGTAGAGTCGCTCAATCGCCCTCGCCCACTCGACCGTTCTCCGTAATGCATTATTTATTTCTGCAGTCATGTATTGTCTTCAATAAATAATTCCCGATGATACAGCTCACCATGTCTTCAGGTGTGTAGGTATCTGGCCGTGTCATTACGTATTAAAATCGATCTGGTATTTTTTCGCAAATATCGTTCGCAGAAGCAACACGCGAATAAGGCATGATTTATCGAAAATGCTACCGGCGAAACCTGAAACATTTACAGTGATAAATTACCAATGTTATGATTTCTTTCGATCATTATCGTGAAAAATATTATATGTATTATATAATATCATTATTATTGCGACCTGTGTCCTTGTATTGGGATTTTTTTATCGATTTGTAAAATCAATGAAAAACCAACAAGTAATTATGTAAAGAGTTGTCTGGGCAACTCAACCATATTTCTGATCTCATTGCAGGGTACATTATCATCAGACCGTGAAAACCTGAGAACATTTTACTAACATTCCCTGTTATTTTTACGATAGAATACGTACTCTGGTTAATGTAATACTCATAAGAATTATCAGGATCTAATGAATTACGTAAATTTTTAAGGAGAACACGTTATTATTGTGAAGTTGTAATTTTTCAGAACATAGTTCTGCGATATTTTTAATACAAATTAAATGTATCAAATAGAAAGATAAACAGATAAAATTAATTTATCGAAAAAATATTTTAGTTTTATTACATATTAAGTAGATCTCTTTCAAATAATGGAATGACAAATGTAACAATCTGAAAGGGCAACATATAAGTTCGAAATATTGTCGTTATCTTACTATGGTAAGGTTCCTGGTTCGTGTCCGAGTGACAACAAAAATATTTTTTCGATAAATTGATTTTATCTGTTCATCTTTCTAATTGATACATGTAATTTGTATTAAAATGTATATTATTTTGACATATAGCAGCTTCAATCAGACGAGACTCGACTCGTAATGCATCTTCAAAAGTCCCGGTCCTGGTCCCGGTCTCTTCGGCTAGATGCGACGCATCTATCCAAGAATTGGAAGAATCTCTTGTTCATTGCTGTAGATAAGGCTAAATGTGACTAGTTTTTTGCAGGCTTAGTATTGTTCACAGCGGTGTAATTAATAATTTGTGTAGCGAATCTATTCGTGCAGAATATTTTTTTGTATTATTATTCTATCCTAGAAGATATAAGGAGTAACACCAAAGGAGTCAGAAAATAAGACGTAAAAATAAGTGGTGCTATTTTGTATCATTTTCAATAATGTATTTTTCGCTTTTTACAAAACATCTAGTTTCGTGTCAAAATGTACTGACAATCCACTAACTAAACTAAAAGTAATCCGTATATCAGTAATTATATTCCACTTGTAACAACTGTCAGAACTTCGGCTGCGCGTGTCGGCCTGAACGAAGATCTCACTCAAAAATATACCAAAGTCTATCAAAATGTTTGCAGAAATATAAACTTAAATGTGGTCTGCTGCTTTCTCGTGGCTCCGGAATCTGAGACGGTTTTTTAAGACAGTTTTTTTGCAGTTTAAATAATTAAACATCAAATTATTTAACATTTTCACAGTTTTTGATAAATTACTGATTTGTTCTTGGTTTCATCGGTAATCGAATGGTTCAACTTTATTAATAATTATTGTTGATTTCTTATTCCAACTTCTCACATGTTAGTTACGCAGTCATTTTTGGTTGACTCAAAAGATGAGAATCGAAGAGGAAATTACTTACATACTTTGTGGTTGTATTACAGTTTAAACGAATTATGGTTATCAAGTATATGATCAAGTGTGAAAGAGCTAGTAATGGTTGTGGACCTAGAACCGGGTCAACTGCTACAGTTAAGAAACGATAACAGAGTGAACCTTCGCTTTCGCGACTCGGCTCTGTAACTCCAAATTAGGTGTCCGGCGTAGTAAATTTCAGCTTATCCGATTCGTTGCGTTTTTCTTTTAGTAAAAATATAATATTTATCTTTTACACATATCGGTATACATGATAGATGCCAAACTCGTATCTTTTGGCACCTAATCCCTGCATTGTTTACATTCATACATTTTCTCGTCCATGCTTTCGACTTTTAATCTAACGTTATATTTCAGTATTTGATTTACCTTGTCATCATTGATCTTTCTTTACCCGCGTTGAATATATCTCGATACATTCTTCCCTCACTCATTCATTCATTCAATTTGTTCATTCATCATTCTATCACAAATGAGTTTTTACCACATCCCTGTACGTCTGAGTGATATATTTTCTGAACATTGTGATTTATAATATATTTATAATAATAGTTTTAACACCTACTCAGCAGTAATAAATTTAAAACACATTTCATGTAGATAAAAGTTTCGTTTACATTAAAAAACGTTCCTTCTGAAAATGGTATCCAAGGGCTTTTTCTATTGTGCGTATTTCATTGATAAATAAAATAACTTGACGATATTGAATTATTAATTATTAAAGTACCTATTTTCATTTCGAGGTTGGAGTGGATTTGCGTGCTTTTATTTGTATAACGATGTAAATAAATGAAATATGGTAAACATGAAATCACCAATCCGTAAAACGTGGCCTCCACCATAATATGTCTACTTTCATAGTGCTTAGAATACACTCCATATCCATTACCAATCACGCCACATTTCGTGATATTACTGTATCGGATTAGTTGCACCATTTTTGATTTATCTAAATAAGTGTTGGACTGCTCCTAAAGAAGTGTAGGTATTAGTTAATGTAGGTATATATTTTTTTCAAATACCGCTCTTCATTTATCGATAACTGAATTTAGCATGTCCACATGAACTTTTTTTAATACAACGTTTTCCCAAAATATTATATTTTTTCTTTTCACAACATCCGCAAATACCACCGACCAGTAAATGAATAGACATGAAATAAATAGAAGAGGGGTTTGGAACGTTAGTAACGGGGCGAGAAGCATTCTACATAAATCATAAATCCGATAGATTATACACATTTATGAAATAATAAAAGTATTTACTCTTCGAAAATTAAATCTTTGTGTAAACAAGGCGTATTTTTACATTAATTCATATTAAATTGCCAGCGTTTAAAGTTTCGTTCCAATATTTTTTTAAATCGCGGAGCTATTTAATTACGTAAATGGTACCAAAATGATCACATGGGTAACACCAACACGAAAATATTGGGACAAGAAATTTGTGTTAGTTCATGTCTGTATATTTGGTAGTCTGGCAATAATAAAATAAATTTTTTTCCTAAAAATTATTCGACTAAATTTGTATTGAGCAGCAATTTGAGTTAGGTACTAAATTTACTTTTTAAATAATTGTTGTTTTTTTTTAAAAAAAATTAAAAATAGATTCTGGATAAATAGAAAAACAATGCTATATTTTTAGTTAGTTTTGACATATCCTGAAGAAGGAAAAGGTGTTTTCCGAAACCGGTAGATGTTTTTTAAACTCAATTGTGGTTATTAAACTAAGATAATAAATAAAAAAAATATTAATCTTAACCACCAAGTTAATATTGCTAATTTTAAAAGTTTTATATATGTACTTACATATTTACTGTATATTTAAATAAATGTATAGCCAAGAATCAATTCAGGATAAACTAAATAAATAAATGCTCCTTACTGGATAAATGTATAGTTTTATTCATTATTTTATTTTTATTTTTTTGTTGTTGATCCAAAATATTAAAAAATCTATCTAACCGTTATATTACGTACTTTAGAAATGTATTTTTCCTTTTATATGATTATTTTTATTTGTTATTATTATTATCCCCGCTCCTTGTTTTGTAAAAATAATATTTAAACAAAAGTGTATTACGTCCATAAATACATTGTGTAATAATAAAATATATTTTTAAGGTTTTATAAATTCATTAATTTTAAACAAACCTACGCCTACTTTTTTTGTCATTAAATAAATATTAAAAATTTTATGAACACATTTTTGTTGTAAAGTTGCATTTTCAGAACAATGTTCTTAAAATTGTAATGTTATTCATTATATTTCTTCGATATTAGCAAAATTACTTTGTGGTCACATATTATGTAAATAATAAGATAAAACATCTTTGTTTATACCACTATTTATTGATAAACCAACATGTTTCGATGCCTGTTTTCAGAAAACAATGTATACTAAAATTAAAAATACAAGCATAGATAAAAACAAAACTATAAAAATATAAGTGATGGATAACTAAATAGGAACTACTACAAAAACAAATTTAAAAGGTGATTATTTGCAAAAAGAATTTTGTTATTTATAATATCTAACTTGTTATTAACACTTTTTATTATTTTTAAAATTTCTAATTTATCTAACTAAACCCTTAGTATTTGTACGTATTATATATACTATAATATATACACAAATGGATAATTACATTTTTATTTTATATACGTATACAAACCGCATTATTAATGTCATTTTCTATAAATTTTATTGAAATCTAAATGTGTTTTATATGAACTCTTCTGCTTTTAATGGCTTTGACCATCGTCAATTATGTGGTGCATAAACATCTCAGGTGAGATCTCTAAGGTGCTAGTAACATAAACCACACTTCCTAACAGTCGGGCGTTCTAAACTTGTGCAAGTTAATTCTCAGAGAGCTAGTGCTTGCGCAACTTTCTCTACTTGCGGGGTTTTATCGTTAGAACCGATGCGAGTGGTCGTTCTCTCGAAGCTTTTCAGAAGATTGTTTTAGGAAATTTTGGAACAAACTAATCACCAATATTATGCAAATTGAATTAAACTGAAATGAGTTTATGGTTCGTCGTAAACATTAGTTTATATTTCAAACGCTAGTGGTGTCGCTGTTTGATCGTTATACCGTTTAATTTTAATCACAGCACATAGTGTTGGTTGAATGTTTGCGTTTTATTAGTACATTAGAAAATTTTATTACATATCTTTTTAAATAAATGTTTTGACTTCACCTATTAAATATTCTTCCAACTTTCACGTGTATTTATTGAAGTATAAAAGTGAGAATGTCTAATAAATTAAATGTGCAGTATGTATATTTACTAAAGTTATTTTATTTTTTATATGCGTTAAAAACTTTTAAAATAATGTGTGAAATAATGTTTTGTCAGATTTATTGAATATATATTTATTATCCTATTGAAGAATATTATGTGGTATAAATATTTGTAATAATTTTTTAATTAAATGACATATACGTGTATTTAATAATAACACTAGCTACAAGGATAAATATTATATATCTGATACTTATTGTATTAATACAAATTAAATTAATCTAAAATGTGTCAATAAGAAAGATTTACAGATAAAAATAATTTATCGAAAAAATATTTTTATTGCCACCCGGAAGCGAACCAGGAACCCTTCTTGTCCAGGAAGTGCGCTGACCTATTATACCACGTCAACATTAACGAATATTATCATAAGTGAACGATAATGCTTTCGAATAATGGAACAACAGATGTATCAATTTGAAAGTGCGACATATAGGTTCGAGAATTTGTCGTTAACTTACAATGTTGACATGGTGTAATAGGTCAGCGCACTTCCCCGGATAGGAAGGGTTCCTGGCTGGAGTTCGGGTGGCAATAAAAATATTTTTAGATAAATTTGTTCAATTATATTGTATATCTATATATGATACATTTAATTTGTTTTAAAATATCACAGAACTATGTTTTGAAAAACTGCAACTTCACAATAATAATCTGTTCTCCTTAAAAATTTAATTAATCAACTGTAAAGATGTACAAAAAAAAATTATTAAAAAAATATTTTAGTTGCTACCGAGTTCAAACGAGGACCCTTTTCTATCCAGAGAAATGCATTAACCAATTCCGCTATATCAACCAATTACGTTTACGACGAGTTTTCCCCAGATAGGAAAGTATATAGATTCGAATCCCGGTAGGAACTAAAATATTTTTTCGATAAATAGGCTTTTTCTGTATATCTTTTCAAGTTGGTTCATTTAATTTGTATTATAAATACCACAGAAGTATGTTCATAAATTGCAACTTACACCACAATAATGTGTTCTCCTTAAGAACTTATTAAATTTATTCCAATTTTCCTACATTTAATCGTTTAAGGCATCAAACTTGGGTATACATTTTTAGATTCCACTACGACAGTCTTCATCGAAGCGTAATGTGTTGTGCGTATTTCCGAAAATAAGTGGCTTTTGATCAATTAGCCCGAACAGTCACGCAACGCTTAAGTGTTCAAACAATACATTTAGCTAGTACCATTACATAAAAAATATATTTATTAATTGATACATCACAAACGTGCGTGGTACAAGTAAAACCATTTTGTTACGTGGTGGCATGATTTTTTGAAAATGTACTCGCGCCGTGAAGCTTAGCAAAATGGGAGGTTGGGGTGGTAAAGTGTGGCGTGTGGCTACCTTGATTTATGGGCACGTCAGTCGGGTAGGGAGTAGCTGAATCTACTCACACAAACAGTCATATCGGGAGGTATTGTGTTATACATTCTCTCTCCTGTACGAGCCACTGTATACTTGTTACGCAAAAGTTAATCAGGTTAGAATGAATATTACTTCATAATTGCACCTCTAGTTACGTGTTTCTTGCAACTTGTTTCTTACAACCTAGCTATGTGTTTATTCCAACTTGTTTCTTACAACCTAGCTACATGTTTCTTCCAACTTGTTTCTTACAACCTAGTTACGTGTTTCTTCCAACTTGTTTCTTACAACCTAGCTACGTGTTTCTTTTAACCTCTTTATTACTTTGTTGTGTCTTTCTCCTAGTTATATACGTGTTTCTTGATAAAGTATGACATAGATAACGTGCAATGATGTGCAGTTAAAAAATGTAACTAAAACGTCCTAGAGTTTTACGATTACTTAAGAAAATATCACCATTCTTCTGGTTTCCTGGGGCGAAAATCAATCGCCGACCTCGTGATCAATCGATCAAATACACACATGGCGCATTATAATGATAAATAGAAAGTATAAATTTACTACTTATAGATAAATTATAATTCGCCGATATAAACTTTTAAATTCGTAAATAAGAACGTCGTATGAATGCAAAAAAATATGTATTTGTAAACATTTATAAATATAATCTAAGAGCAACTCTTTTGTGTATATCGACTTTTCGAAACAATGTGGTAGCATAGATTTAGCGACACGCAAGGCACGGTATTGAAACACACGAAATTCATTTAGAGTATGTTAAATAACAGCAATAAAACAACAAAGTGTTGTAAATACAACGTGTTTATTTCATGAATTCAATAAGAATATTGAAGCGGTTACCACAATTATCCCAAATGCTAGATTTATATTCATAACAAAGATTAAATAAATACTAAATTAATGTATTAATTATAAATATATACATATAAAATCAATTTTGTCGAAAAATATTGTTTTAGCGTCACCGGGATACGAACCTGGATCTTCATTTCCAATCCGGGGAAGTGCACTACCTTTGTGCTATAACGCCAGTATTTTTCTTGACAAATTTTCGAAACTATATGTTATATTTTTCAAATTAATACACCTGTCGTTCCATTATTTAAAAGCCATCTACATTATTTTTACAGAATCTCAAATACCTTTGAGTAAACCGATTTGCATCCCGTATCCCGGTGATGCTAAAACAATATTTTTCGACAAAATTGATTTTATATGTATATATTTATAATTAATACATTAATTTAGTATTTAAAATATCACAGACCTATGTTCTGAATAATTACAACTTCACAATAAGAATGTGTTTTCCTTAATAAAGATTAAATATTTATTGTAAATAAAATACGCACAACATTAGAAATGAATTAAATATTTTATGGTTGATTACGTGTTTTTTTGGAATATAAAAATTAAACCATTCGGGTGCCTTCATTCAAGATTATCATCATTACTTTGAGATTTTAAAATGTTCAATATACAGTAATAAAAATATATAATGGTTTGTGAAAATACACTCAAAGTTTACTGTTGCAATGCAGCATATCGCTGTTCTTAGAAACAGTAAAGGCGAGCATTTGCTTTGAATTCGTGGCATCATGGACACTTTCGTGGTAAAATAAAATTAACCTAGTTCTCGTTATTTTGTTTTTAGATTTTAAACATGTATAAAATATCAACTACTGAATTATACTAATATATTTTATAAAATGATTATTTACACTCTTTTCTGTTTCTCTTCTCTTCTATTTACCATAAAATATGTTTTTTTTAAATTAAGTACAGTGGAAGTCAGTTATAACGCGGGTTTACTGGGGGGTGTATTAACATTACATGATAACCGCGGTATAAACGAATTTACCAAAATTATGCTTTTTTTCGATGAAAAATAACACATTTTTAAATTTTCTTTAAGTATTATTTGTATTGATATTTTTTTATAAAATATATATTAAATTCAATGCTGTTCATAAATAATTTATAAATTATAACAATTATTTCAAAATAAATGTTTTAATTTAATAAACATATTAACACTTAAATTAGGAATAATCTCTGTTAACATAGACTACATTTTACGAGCGACCGTTGATGATAATAAATTAATTTAGTAAAAGTTACATTAATATTTTTTTAGGATTTTAATTTTTCTTGCCGTATTTGTATGTGTTTTTTATGCTGGGTCTCTTAAAACAAAAACTGCAAAAAAAAAGACTGCTGGTAAATTTGAATTCGCGTTGTAAAAGACGCGCTATACCCGGCTTCTACTGTATTATTTTCAGTATTATTTATCAGTATTTTAATAACATGGCCAACACAAATTTTGATGTCCAAAAAGTTTTACCTAGTCCTGGGTATACTAGGGTTCAGCTATAGTTCTTGAGGTATGTTGCTTACTTTTTATGTTAACTCTTGTATTTACACATATTAATATAATATTCTTTCATATGAAAACAATTAGAAAATTCTAAATCGGTTTATTGCTAATTATTGACTTATACACGTACATAAAAATATAATAGTCACGATACACAATTTAAATAAGTTATTTTGCGACTTTTTCTGGAGTGGGGTTTTACAGAATAGTCTCACCTAAGGCTCTAACAGAAACCGCCATCTGCTGATATCCCATCTGCCTTGGTACCTTTTATCCATGATATTTATATCTTGGTGAAATTTTGTTCTTCACTTAAATCCAGCAAGCTTCTTCACTTAAATCCAATA
Source organism: Eubasilissa regina (assembly GCA_022840565.1). Taxonomy (NCBI): domain Eukaryota; kingdom Metazoa; phylum Arthropoda; class Insecta; order Trichoptera; family Phryganeidae; genus Eubasilissa; species Eubasilissa regina. Next base: position 23,468,564 of record JAINEB010000015.1, on the reverse strand, counting down.
CACGATCCATCAAGACAAGTGATTTAAGTGAAGAAGTGATTTCAGTGAAGAAGTAATTTCAGTGAAGATTACGTGATTATCAGAAAAGACATCAAATTTACTATAGAGGCAATGGACCTTAATACTCGTGTTGTAGTCAGGAGTGCAAAAACTATAAAGCTTGTTTTTAACTAGTTGAGCATAGTTATCTGATAAATGTTTCAAAAAAAAATATTTATCCCTAAAAAAATGAAAGCGAGGCACAGAATACTCAAAATCGTCCATCGAATTTATAAAAGCTTTCTTTAACTCTGATCTGAAGGATCATTAAATGCCAATACTTCAGTACATGCATTCCAACTCATTTCAACATTCCCAATACATTATAACTCACTCAATCAAATAAATTTCATGATTTCAGCAAATACTTAAAGTGCGATCCATGTTTGTTTAAAGCCTGTTGATCGTTTACTAATATTGTTTCACTAGACGAAGTTTAATGTGTAATGGTGGTAGAATGTTTTTTTTCTTCAACCAAATGTTTATTTATGTTTTCTTTCTATATCGCTTGCACAATGCAGCGTAGGATGAATATGGAGAGGGAAAGGTGATGGTAAAAAAAAATTGTTCATTAACAGTAAAATTTTTTCTTTCAACCAAATGTTTATTTATATTTTCTTTCTATATCGCTTGCACAATGCAGCGTAGGATGAATATGGAGAGGGAAAGGTGATGGTAAAAAAAATTGTTCATTAACAGTAAAATTTTTTCTTTCAACCAAATGTTTATTTATATTTTCTTTCTATATCGCTTGCACAATGCAGCGTAGGATGAATATGGAGAGGGAAAGGTGATGGTAAGAAAAATTGTTCATTAACAGTAAAAATTTTTCTTTCAACCAAATGTTTATTTATATTTTCTTTCTATATCGCTTGCACAATGCAGCGTAGGATGAATATGGAGAGGGAAAGGTGATGGTAAAAAAAAATTGTTCATTAACAGTAAAATTTTTTCTTTCAACCAAATGTTTATTTATGTTTTCTTTCTATATCGCTTGCACAATGCAGCGTAGGATGAATATGGAGAGGGAAAGGTGATGGTAAAAAAAATTGTTCATTAACAGTAAAATTTTTTCTTTCAACCAAATGTTTATTTATATTTTCTTTCTATATCGCTTGCACAATGCAGCGTAGGATGAATATGGAGAGGGAAAGGTGATGGTAAAAAAAAATTGTTCATTAACAGTAAAATTTTTTCTTTCAACCAAATGTTTATTTATGTTTTCTTTCTATATCGCTTGCACAATGCAGCGTAGGATGAATATGAAGAGGGAAAGGTGATGGTAAAAAAAAATTGTTCATTAACAGTAAAATTCATAAAAATTAATAAAATAATACAAAATAATACGAAAATCGGAATTAAACAATAAAAAATTATATTTTTCATTATTACAATTAGTTAAGTAGTAAATAAGCTATATCTCCAAAACTAGACCTAATACGAAATATTTGATATCATTTTCGAAATCAGATATAGATTATATAAATTGTTGGCCTTTGTAATCAATATACAGAACTCCATTCTTATCAATGAATCTAAAAAAGCAGTTTACTGAAACTTAATACATATTTAAAATTAAATGTCTGTCCGTTTGTTGGCTTGTCTGTTCTCTATACAATTGTACATTTTTTGGATAATCTAAACTACACTTTATATTATCGCAAAATAGAAGTATCTTCCGCCTGGCCACTCCGCCTTCTCCTCCCGAAATAAATATTTTATATTCCATATTCCTAATCTTGTATAGTTATGCTTTAGACTCAAAATATAGGTACCCTCCTTCCTCTCTCTGACTAATCCACCCTCTCACGTTGATAAAAAAATAAAAAAAACTGTATTACATCGAACGCCATCCAATTTTTGTTCAGTTGCACTCCTGGATTCTGTGAAAAATAATGTCATCTTGCTCCACTCCCTGGACATCTCAGTCACCCTCTGCTTGAACCAAATTGTGTATATTTTGTTTTTAGAGCCTATGCATAATAAATGCACCTCCTCCCCTAAAACCCTATAAATCTGAATCCCGGACAATGCCAGGTAACTCGAATAACGGATATATGTCTAGCTTTAGGATATTTGTATAGTAAATATCCTTATATTATTTTAATTTTATGCTTCCAGTACGTACATATTATACATAAATCAATTTTTTAAATTACCTTGAAAAATCTATTATGTGGTTCAATTGTGTAGTTAAAGCTGCTCTGCGGTTAGTTAATGTTGAATATGAAGTGACAAATCGCATTCCGTTCTAATTACGGGAAATGAACGCCATTCATTCTGAGTAATTGTGGAGATCACAGGAAAGGTTCTCAAAATATTCCAGATCAAGTGATAGATTAAAAAAGCGCTCTCCGTGAAATTAATGCACCCAAATGTGTGGGGTATGCCGTATACATTTTTTCCGTTGCATTCTCTGCGTGCAATGATGACATTCTTCTAAATAATTGCTGTGGAATTCGTGCTGTCTGCGACAATTTTTTTAAACTTTTGAATTCGAGCTTCCTTTGTTGTTTTTCTCTTAGAATAATCTATTCAAAACATTTAATATTTTTCTGCATTAGTGTGCCTGTTATGAAATATCGTTCATCTTTTTAAATTTTTCTTTATTTTTAGCCTAAAATATCTTATAGGTACGTGAGTTACATTTCGTAGTCAAAAAATATAATTTATTATATTTCTGAAATTAAAATAAATTACTCTGGTGGCCAGCGGATATAAAACATTTTAAAATGCAAGCTAAGCATTATTTATTATTTGAGATCCTACTTTACGATTTCTTTTTCTTTAAGGAATACATATTTTTATTATTTGATTATATGATGGCAGTCTGTTAAAACACAAACGTGTATAGACCACCAATTATATTATCAATAAATTTAAGAATATTTGTAATAATTAAGATAATATTGGAAATCAATAAGACTGCCACAATAAAATTTTACGTTTATTTCAATTAAATTTTCAGCTTTAATTTTTCCTCTTTTACACCACATAATGTAACAAAAGTCTAGCTTTACCACAATATTATTTGGATTTATAAATTATTTTTTCGGTAATCACACAATAAATTTTCAAATTTACTTTGAGAAATCATTTTTGTTAAATGTTGTTTTCAGTCATCCTAAGATATATCAGAATAACGCCTACGTGTTTGTATTAAGATGAAATTTTGCACCGTAAGGAGATTAATGATATTCACAATGTGAAGTGCATGTCATCCGAACCAGTTTACTAAACTGTCTTTGATGCTCCGCAAATCTCAATCAGCTTCTCCTGTTATTTTGTTTTGCATGTAATCCACAATGAAGCGAACACCAATTCGAAAACCGGTTAAAATAAAACATTCTGTGTATGTAAATGGTTGACAAGAAGCAAACACAACCAAAGCGAATACACTCTCTTGTATGAATAATATTATTTTTAATGTAAATAAATACATTTTGCCATTGCAATTTCAGAACATATTATATGAATAATTTAATTTACTTTGATAATATTATTATTTATAATCTAAAACAGAAACGGACAATATCATGTTAGTTGTTTTTGATTTTTTTTTTGGTATCATTGACATCTTCGCAACGTTTACCTAAGCTTTTCTTCCAACGTTCGTATAAGTTTTACGCAAAATGGTAAAAAAAAAAGTATTATAGTCTTGCCCGTGTGTGGGAATATTAAAATGCTATGTAATATTTGATTAATAAAGACCATACAATCATCCCCCTTTCCACGCCCCGCCCCATTGCCTGAGCAGACCACCCGACTATTTATTTGTTATTTACATCTATTGATGAGAGGGAAATTATAGTCGTGATTACAATATTACTCGGTTGTGTGTGTAGTGCAAAGATTGGTGTATTTAAAGAAAATTAATAAGTTAGTCACACTTCAAAATTCAAAAAAATGAAAAATTAAGTACTTTCATTATACATTTGAGTGTCACAAAGAATAAATCTCGTCGTTCAGTCTTAATAATGAAATTCAATACTCTCTGGAGTCCGGAGCGATGCTGGCTGATGCCCGATTAGAATCGTTCGATTTGAAATAATTGATTGAATTTCTTTTACAATGATTACTCTTCTCTGTAAAGTTAGCGACGTTTTCTGCGGAAACTTTATCTTTTTAATTTCAGATGTCAATCACCCGCACCTTGTGCTCACGTCACTGAAAAATTTCAGAGCTTTTCTCATTTCTTTCGCCTCTCGTGCAGTTTGCATAATAAATCTAAATCTTCATTACGTTGCGGATATCTCTGATTTCTACTTAAATGTGGAGATAATATAGTCAGTATCCGTATAGATGTAACGTATGAATTTTAATTTTATGTTGTCATCATTGAGTGTTCAGAAGTAAATACACATTTGATCCCGTTCAACAATCGTTTAGTCTCAGGCATAGCCTGTTCTTTTTTTCTTTAATTTGTACAATCTAGACACTGATCAACCTTGAAGTGGCCGTCGTTATCTAAAGTAACCTTTCTAAAGTAGTTTTTGAAATTGAAGTTGAATTGCTTACGTTTGATGTTCAACGACCGTCGTTTTCCTAACTAATTTATGGAATAGAAATTGAATAGCTCATGTGTATTTAATGTTATTTACAACACATTGTATTTTAAATCCAAATTACATAGTTTTTTACAATATTCTATGAGCAATTGACCTTACATTATAACAGAAAAAAAAATATTATTTGAGTTATGTGAAATGTACATGGGTTTTGAATATTTATGTAAATATTTTTGAGAACACATTTTTATTATGAAGTTGCATTTTCATAACATAATTCTGTGGTATTTTTAATGTAAATTAAATTAATCAACTACAGAAAAAACCTTTTTATCGAAAAAAAAAATTTTTTTTTGGTGCAACTTATTTTTTTATACAAATAGGTTTTTTTTGTATATCTTTCTAGTTGATATATTTTATTTGTATTGTATATGTGTACAACAAAGATTGGAGGTATTTTATATTGCAATCATTGATTGTCTCTCGGATGTATAATGTAAAAAAATGTACATTATTTATAACACTTGACCGTTATTTATAAACGTCAAGTCTTTTGGTGATTAATTCTGATAATCTTTCAATTGATAGATGTGTTCTAACATGAAAAACATCAATCAATTCGCTGAAATAAATATTTATATCAATATTTGTGATAGTGATATTGATAAATGTCCATGTTCATCTCTAGTTTCATTTGTTATATTGAATCATTTATTTTCTACGAACGCCCTATAGATGTGATGCAATGTACGTGAGAATTTCAACATTAAAAATTATAATAATTGAACCTTATTAAACGTTTTAATAAAATTTTATTCATTGTTAATATTGTTTTATTTTATTTTGTTTCAGGTATGTTATATTGTGAAATCAAGGCTTTGTGAAATATTGGACAATCCGTTTTCAGTAAGTTTAATCAATGTATTTTTTATTGTTAATTCATGTAATAATATATTCTCTACATTTGTATAATAAAGTATAGTATTTTTATAGTGAAACATGTAAACAGGATATATAATTGATATATTTTATTTTATTATGTACTTTGGTTTCAACAATATATGTCATGTGTTAATGATTTTAAAGTAGATTGTTCACCACCCACTACTAATTATTTTTGGTGGGTCAAATAACGCAGGAATAATTGGCTGAAAATATAATATAATATACAAGTATTATGGAATTTGAAATCGATAGGCTAAGTGTTAAGTTTCCACCACCATCGAGCGGAAGTTGGCCTGAATAAACAAAGTGTTCGCAGAAAGCGCACCTGCGATACAATTTAGCTTAAAGTTTACCTTACGACCTGGTGCATTCGGATGCAATTCCCTCGATAAGTTAACGTTGGATAGCCCTAATACATTGTATGCGCCAGACTTAGTGGACCCAGAATTTATTCTTGGCTGGACACTTAATTGCAGCTTCATAATCGATTATATCGGTAGTGTTCAGTGAATAATGAAGTGTGGGCTTGTGGGTATAGCGATCATGATACACTTCCTTGGATCTCTGCATGGGCACTGATACTTGTGCATTGCTGTCATGAGCGCTGACTGGAAAATACATCGAATTAAGTGAGTAAATCATTTGACTTCAGTCCATGTGTATTTATTAATTAATTCAATATAAACATACGGACTATATTATCGTTGCGCAGTTTAACCGCAGTTATAAATTATTCTTTTTTTTAAATATAATATTTTTATAATTAAAATACGTTTCGTTGCCTGTGAAATTTAGTACCTATGTACTACTGTATTCAATTCGAATTAATCACGATTACAATTTATTATAATTGTCTTAAGATTTTCCATTAACTTCGATTATAATTAATCTTAATCGTGAAAATAAGTTTATTATTATTTTCTAACGCAGAAATAATAACATGATTTTTGTTCTTCCCAAAGTGTTATGGTATTTTAAATATGAATTAAATATAATAATTAGAAAGATATACATGTAAAATCAATTTTATCGAAAAATATTGTTGTTGCGCCACCGGGATTCGAACCAAACCGGAGAAGGTGCATTATCCAACTATGCTACAGTGACAAAATTTTTCGAACCTATATGTTACCTTTTTAATATTAATACATTTAATAGTTCCATTATAACATTATCAGATATAGGTTCGAAAATTTGTCGCTAAAAATATCATCGCTAAAATTGATATTTTTTTTATTTAATACATTGTGAGCAGTTACTTTATAGTCTTAATACATGTTTTTTGAGGTAAAGATATAGTCACTCGACCGATGTTGGGGCGCGTTCTCGTTTGTCAGTGTAATTAAATTTGTATTAAAAATACTACTGAACTGTGTTCTGAAAAACTCTAACTTCCTAGTAATAATGTGTTCTCCTTGATAATTTTTCTTGTGTAATTATAGATTATGAATTTTATGAATAAAAATAATGCTGTTTATAACGTAATACAGTAGAAATATGTATATACTATATTTCATGTATATTATATACCACGTTCCTTCGCGGAGTATCAGGTCGTCGGCGCTGTTCCATGTAAATGCATCATATACTAATTTTTATGGGAATGCACCCACACAAAGACTTCACAGACTTGGGAACAATTTTGGTCTTGGAGATATTTTGATATTCAATTGATTTTGATACTTGGCCATTCTGGGTTAAACCTTAATTTTTATAGTTTGTTTTGCTTTTTTTTCATTTTATATACATTCCATGCTACTTGTGTAGCTGCTCACGTTTTTTTATACTTAACCAATTTTGTAAAAGCCCTTAAGGGCGTAAATTAATAAATAAATAATTATTAATATAATATGTAATTTTGACATTAAATTTAATTTTGACCTAATAGTGCATTAGCAATATAAGCCAATAAGGTTGCATACATGAAACAAAAGCGAATTAGTAAAGAAGAGATGCATTTTGAATTATAAATTCTCGGGCTTTGTTAGAGCAAATTGTTCCACGGTGCAAAGCCATTGGTCGCAAGTCGGGCGCGTAATTAAATGGAGATTATTAAAAGGGACGTGAAAGTTTAAGCGAAACGATGAGTGAAGAGAAGAAGAGGGATAATCAAAATAAGAGAACCTTCGAGAACGGCGCCGGCTGCTTCGTCGTAAACTAAATATTATCCATAAAATCACGAATGAAAAATCTATTTAATAGGATCTACGTAATGATGAAATAAATCCAGAGGTGAAATTAATTATTGAAAAAACTATTCTTATTTTTTTATTTATTTTGAAAATAGTTAATTATACAAGATGAGCCATAAGTTTTTGCACTTTTTAAATCGCTTCTGCGCGTGAACCGCGCAAAGAGGGGCACGTAGGCGACAACGTGCGGGACTTAGTCTTTGGAAATTTAGTCACAATAGATCGCTTCATGAGGAAACAACGCGCGAATTGCGTAAAATCCTTTTATAAAAACAACAATTTTTATGTGCTTGTTTCGCGCTCACTACCGAATTCGCGCTCACTACCGAATTCATGCTCACTACCGAATTCGCGCTCACTGCCGAATTCGCGCTCACTACCTAATTCGCGTTCACTACCTAATTCGCGTTCACTACCGTGGCTCAGGAATTTTGAGAAGACCGGTTCAACACTAAATGAGAGGAAAACCGGACGGCCATGGAGCAGGAGAAGCAAAGAGAATGTCGCACAAGTTAACCGGTCCGTACGAGAAGATCCGGCCTTTTCGACTCGCAAACGTTCCGCTGCTATGGCGATACCAAGATCAGCTTAATTAATAATAAGTGATAAATCAGCCACAATAACGCAACTTAAGGCTTATATTCGTCAACAAATAACCAACACTCACGCGCTTTGTGTCAGAGTGTTTCAAATCCTAGGTGCCAGATTCGAAAAATGTCAGCGGCGAGATGGTGGACATTTAGACGACATTCATTTTAAAGCATGATTTTCAGAATTGTGCTCTTTCAATGAAATAAACATTCATTATCATACGACCTGTAGTTTTTTATTTTATTAAATTTCCAAAAGTGCAAAAACTTTTGGCCCACCCTGTACTTTTGCATCTGTAACATCGTCACGACCAATAAGAGTATTAGCAATATTATATATTCCGATTAATAATTATTGTGAGATTTTTTAATATTTACGTAATATTCATATTAGTATTTTTGTTTTTATTGCTTTGTACTCGTACGTTATATGTTTTTTTCGGTCGCTCAGGCGTATGTTTAGAAAATATTGTATAGATGAGTCAAGAATGAAAAAAATATGACAAAATTTTAATCAGATCAAATATAAATGGGTCGCTTAAGCCTTATAGGTATGTAGAACTTGCGTAACTCCCAAATTCAGATAGGTACTGCTGAAAACATCGTTTGTTACATTTTGTTGGCTACATTTTTTACAAATTAATATGTATACATACGAGGCGTGTCCGTAAAATAAGTTCCACGAATTTTTTTCTCATAAAAAAACTGGTTTAATTTTAAAGAAAAGTATATTTTTGGAAAGTTCAGTCCTCTTTTATTTTTCTACATAATCGCCGTTGCGTTCTATGCACTTCTGCATTCGAGGCACCCACTTCTTTAAGCCAGAGTCATAGAACTCTGCCGCCTGTCCGCGTAGAAAACTAACAACCGCATTTTGTACCTCTTCATCTGTCTTGAATTGGGTTCCGCCAAGGTTTTTCTTCAACTCGGGGAAGAGATGGAAGTCACTTGGTGCTAAGTCTGGACTGTAGGGTGGGTGAGACACCATTTTCCATCCAAATTTTTCGATGAGGGCTGTGGTTCGATAGGCGGTGTGCGGTCGGGCGTTGTCATGGTGAAAACGCACTCCTTTGGTCAGCATTCCTCTTCGCTTGTTCTGAATTGCACGTCTAAGATTTTTCAAGGTCTCACAGTACCGTTCAGCATTGATTGTTGTCCCGCGAGGCATAAACTCGCACAACAATACGCCCTTTCGATCCCAAAAAACGCTAGCCATGATTTTTCCGGCAGACAGGATTTCTTTGAACTTCTTTGCTCTTGGCGAAGAAGGGTGCTTCCACTGCTTCGATTGCTCCTTTGTTTCCGGTGTGGTGTAGTGTATCCAGGTCTCGTCGCCAGTAACAATAGAGTCCAGAAATTCCTCTTCGGTTGTTCCGTGAAAAGCGAGAAATTCTTGGGCCGCTTCAACCCGCTGCCGCTGGTGATCTGCAGTGAGCATTTTTGGTACCCATCTTGCGCAGACCTTTGAATAGCCTAAATGTTCAGTCAAAATCTTGTCGATTGTGGTTTTGCTGGCCTCCGGAATCTGTTCGCACAGCTCCCTAACTGTAATCCGTCGATCTTCGAGCATTGCCGCTTCGACTCTGGCAATTGTTTCGTCGGAAACCGATGGCCGCCCTGCACGGGCTTCGTCGTGGACGTCTGTTCGGCCATTTTTAAATTCCCTGACCCATCTGCGCACCATCCCGGAGCTCATACACTCTTCTCCATACACTTCACAAAGTTCTTCGTGAATTTCCTTCGCCGATTTCTTCTTAGCGGCCAGGAAACGAATAACAGACCGCAACTCGCAGCTGGCGGGAGACGCAAGAGGAAGCTCCATCATTGACGGCTGCTGGGCCTAGACTAAACGTCGCAGCGACGCTGGCTTGGTGAGGAATTATAGTGGAGGAACCAAATAACCTGCCTCTGGTGTCTGGTCGCGCATAGAAACGATCCTAGCGCCAGCGGCAGTCCGTGGAACTTATTTTACGGACAAGCCTCGTACATATATATATATAGTAATAATTATATTTAAATACAGTACCTTCACAATCATCGAAAATGCTCAAGAAATAGACGCAAGATCTGAAAATCTATAAAATAATACCGAACACAGTATCTGATCATTCTTATTCATAAGCTGAGGTTTAAACCGTGATTGTATAACCTTCTTTTCGTGCGGATAAAGGTTGTATGAGCTTGCTTATTACAGCATGCGATTTCAACAAAAGATTTTAATTTCGTTCCGGCAATATAAAAAGTTTAATTTTGAACCATGTTCTGTTTTTTAATTAGCATATATATATATTTTACTTAATAAATAAATAAAAATGTGCGTCCTCAATGTCACCCGTTGGAAGTGCCGTATTATAAAAATTTTCCAATATATAATTAGTCCTTGAGTAGCTTCTTGAAAAGCTTCATTGAATATTTCTTTTTAATGTAAGTCGAATAGCGTGGGTTCGAGAATATATCCTTTTCATACGCCTCTTTTATCTCATGCTACATGGGATTGTATTACACGAGAAAGACTTGAGACAAAGCTACATCAGTATTCTGATTGGCCCAGCAGAAACAACAAAGTATCAGATGCGATAATATGCTCATGTATTGTTAATAATAATTTAAAACACCCAGCGCACGCAAGTACAGCGAAATTTCAATTAAATACAAAATGTAATACGACCCTCCTAGATTGCCGCGATATTATCGGATATCTCCATTTTGTAAGCGATCAAATCGTCGGGCGGTGCTCGCTCCTTTCGGATGCTGTGTTATAATTGTCCTCTCATTAAAATGAGACGTACCATTTGGTCGACGTTTTTGCAACGTCTCGTCTTTATCATGGCTCTCCAATTAAAATATCGAGATGCTTCCGTTAAAATTACTGTACGAATACTGATGAATTAGGGCGGAACAGATTGGAAATTACCGAAATGATCTATATTGAGGTGTCCGGGTCTAATTATTATTGAGGGGCTCGTTTTCGCCATTGTAATCAATTTATAGCCCTCTTTAAAATTAATTTATATCTTTACTGAATAATTAGTTGTTTTACTGCCAATTATTGTAATTAACTCACTGACTTACTACAGTTACCATCACACCGCTTCCCCGTAGAGCTAGGTGAAGAAGTCAGAACTCCACACACTTTTGTGCCATATCACTCTTGTCTCGTCCACTTTTATACATCTTCTCAAGAACTCTTCGGATATGAACTACCTGATACTACCAGGTCTTTCGCAGACGCTCTCTGCTCCTGTTGTCCTTAACAAACCCCTCATTTATTTTGTTTACCACCCTCTCCACGATTATTCGTTCCACATTACCAAACGATCTCAGCAACCAATTCTTAATCTAGCGACGTTATAAATAGATCTACATTTTCCCTACTGATCTACATTAATTATTATTAATATTTGAATCAAAATATACTCTTAACAGACATAGGGGATGATAGAACAAAACCATAACTATTAAGAAAAAATGAGTATTTACTAATATAATTATCGGAAGCTCTAAACGTCTTTACTCAATTTGTTTTTAATGTCCAATATAATTAATTGTGTTTAATAATATTGGGTACATGGCGGTTATTATACTTTCGAAGGGTCTGCAGTGTATTTTTTTTCACAAGTTCATTTTGTGTACTTGATCACAAAATAAATTATTATACAGTGTATTCCAGAGGCATTAATCCAAACGGAACCTATGGTTAGGGCAAACTTGCAACTCATTGAGCGTATATTGTAATAGCTACCACATAAGCTATCAGATTTTTGTTTACTGCTAATTAAAAAAGAGATAAGACCTAACCATAGATTCCGTTTGAACAACTGTATAATAATAATATTATCATTTCGTCTCATAATTATATTTTACTTTTTTCCGGTGTTAACGATTTTTAAATTTCTGTAAACATGTGTGCTATGCTTGACAGCTTTTATCACTTTTTTTTTAACCTATATTTGACCTACTGAATTTCATTTAACACAAAATGAAATCATCACTCGGTAAAAACGAAAAATGGTGAATGTTGCGAGCAAATTGTTCAGTATGTTTTGACGAATTAACTAAATGGCGTATATCATACCAGCTGTGTGCCTCTTGTAGTTTGTACATGCAGTTTATTAATAAAATGTACTTTGTAGTTTTACTCGCCCTTTTTACGTATTTTTTTCTACAAATATTTATATCTGCTTGGATTAGGAACTTTCTCAGCCTATTATTGTCGATCTTGAATTTTATGTTATATCTGTCTTACTTTTTCTTTAGAATCTCGCTCCATATACACTTATTTTGTCCCACATCTTATGTTACCCCAGCAACTTTTTTTTTTGCTTTCCTCTTTTCTTCTTGTACTATTTTATTATATCTTGTTTTATTTTATTTACTTTTAGACTTTCCATGTAATCTTTTTTTACATAACTTTGATTTCCTAAGGATCGGTTATACAATTATTAGTAAATTTTGACCATCGTAACTTTTTACCATCGCCCGTGGTAAAAAAACGTTTGCGGGTTGTTCGTACGTCAAATTTACTAGTGTCAACTAAGTCAATAGTGCCTAATACTTACGAGTTTTACAATTTTTTTTTTAAATATTTAACATTGGTGACACATACAATTGTATACTTTATCTATGGTTTTATTCACCCCTGCGTTCGAAATGTTCGATTTCTGCCGTAAAATTGTCGGTTATATAAAGTAAACAGCGTGATCACCAAATAACTGGATATTTAATGATTCATTGTCGTATTCTGCAATTTTCAAAGTATTAATGTGTCAGATGACTTTTGATAAAGCTATGAAGAATCCGCCATTTTTAACTAACGATTGACGGTTTTATCATCGGATATCGAAGAGTAAAATTAATTTACTACCGAATGTACTTTTAATGAGTAAATATTTTTTACCAACGATCGAACAACCCGTTTTCGCCATTTTTTTACCACAGTTAAAAGTTACCACTGATCACACTAAGTGACTCACATCAATAAATTGTCTTATATATTTTTTTAACATATTAAAATCTCGACAGCGTATACATAAAAGTCTTCGTTCTACATACATATTTCAACATGAAAGAATATGAAGAAGAAAGTTAGAGAATATCTTGATAAATGCAATACCAGTGTCTGAAAATATAATTATTTTAATTAATTATCTCGGGAAACTATAATATAGAATAGGCATTTCAAATTGGGTACCAGATAGTTACAAAATAAATTTATTAAGATAATTAACGATTAATGACAACGTTAAAATACTCGGTATATTTTGGCTAAATATATTTTGGAATGTGTTGTCAAATTTAGCTTTTTATTAATCCTCCCCAAAATTGTACGTAATTAAAGCCCCGACCGTGTTAGCTAACTTTAATATTTATCCCACGCCACGCCGACCCTCGAATATTATCGCAAGTTATACTTTAATGCTATATTGTATTTAATTATTTTCAACCAGTTCTGCTACATGGTTAAATCTTCCACTCGTATATTCGCAGGTAGGTGTGTGTATCTTGTTCGTTTCACGACTGTTTGCTAAAGACGCCACCAGGTGGCAGTAATGTTAAAGAGGCGACACGTGCAAAATAAACAACAGACTCCAAAATATCCTTTTGATATTAAAAAATAAACAAGGCTTAATATTCAAAACAAGTACAAAGTGTAAAAGGCAATTTCTAACGAATCTGAGATATTTTTTTCATACCAGACTTTGGGGACTAGATTTCATGACATAATTGTATCAAAGATCTTATTATGATAATAAAACACTTTTTTAAAATGCTAATATTGAACTCCATATCATTTTACTTAAAACCTTATTAAGTCTTTAAAATTTCATTTTTTTAGTAGATATAACTTTGTACACTGAACGTTATTTTATTTTCCGAAAATATTATTTATCGTTATCCTGGGAAATATTACTCATTTATTAAAGCACACATTTTCCAATTATCATTTTTTAGTTTGACACACTGTTCGTTCATTTATTATTCGTGTTAGTATTTGTCATGTGAATTTTTAATTAAAATATTATTTTATAGCTTCCGCATTAGCGCGAGTTTATTTGTTACTGTTAAGGCGTGAATATCAGATATTTACAAATTAATTGGTTATTTTTGTTGGATTGTGAATGAAATACACAATTATTGTGGATTGACTAATCAAGTAGTCCATAAACCCGTTGAAGCAGGAATGGTTAACCGTACTTAGGCAATTTACAACTAATCTAGTCTATATATTTTACGTAGTAATAAAATAAAACAATGATATATATTTTTTATATTTAGTTTGTTAGATTAAAATAAAACTGTCCAAGACACATTTGAAATTTTCATGAGAGTTTTGCAATATATCAAATATCACAATCAAATGTAGAGCACGTGCTATTTACTGATTAAGTTGAGAATTAACATTATTTTTACGCATAACTATATCAGTATCGCGCTAACGACGTTAACGTGAGCAGTCCGAGCGTGGTATCCATTATTGTGTTATATACCTACGGTACGCTGGAACTGCTCGAGGTAACTGAGGGTCTAATTTCAAGTATAAGAAAGCGCGACAAACTTCACAAAAAAGTTCAGCAGTATCCTCACAACATAGACGTACGAATCCAATATAAGCGATATAGAAATATTTGTAATAAGGCGACAAAAACGGCGAAAATACTATTTTATAGAAATCTAGTAGATCAAAATAAAACCAATACAAAAAAATATTGGAAAATTATTAGAGAATTCACCAATTTTAATATAGAAAAAAGTAATAAAGTATTTCAGATGGTTTATGATGAAAGTATTTCAAATACTGATGAAAATCAGACTGATATCTTAAACTATATAAATAAATTCTTCTCATCAATAGGTAAAAAAATTTCAGATGAACACTTACTTAGAACAAACACAAATGAATTACAGTTATGTAATAATGTCCGCTTAAATTCGCAAACATCAAACTCAATATTTTTAATTCCGACTACACCACATGAAATCAACATAGTTATACGGGGATTAAAAACTAATAGTGCTCCAGGTAAAGATGGTATTTCAATCAAGCTTGTAAAAGAAATTAAGATATACTTAACCGAACCGCTTGCATTTATTACTAACCTGAGTCTACAAACTAGAGTCTTTCCAACCGTGCTAAAAGATTCGTTGCTATGCCCAATTTATAAAAGCGGAAACCCTAGTGATATATTCAACTATTGACCGATTTGTTTTCTACGTGTTTTTTCAAAAATTCTAGAAAAAATTGTTAAACGGAGGTTCCTCAAATTTCTAGATGCAAATAACATTCTATCCACTCAACAATTTGGTTTCCGATCGAAACGCAATACAGAAGATGCCCTCATGTATCTCGTGGAATATATCGTATCGAACCTGGACAAGGGAAACAAATGCATGAGGATTTTTCTTGATCTTGCAAAAGCATTTGACACCGTACTGCACCTACTATTGCTAAAAAAACTTGAAAACATGAGTAAGGGGCATAGCATATAAGTGGTTTAAGGATTACTTAACAAATAGACGTCAAATTGTCCAAAACAATGAAAAATATAGCAATCCATCATTGATAACATACGGTGCTCCACGGGGTAGCATTTTAGTCCCTATATTATTTCTAGTATATATTAACGACTTTTATAATGCGACCCTAAACAATGGAAAAATAATCACTTTCGCGGATGATACCGTGCTTTGCTTTGAGCGTAAGTCTTGGGAAGAGGTCAATGCACAGGATGGTCTGAACAAAACGAAAAAATGGTTTAACATGAACCTCCTATCACTTAACATAAAAAAATCAAAATAAGAATGTTTCTATATCAACGAAAGAACAACATCAAAGCCCTACACTCATCGTACATGACTGCAAAGCAAACAAGAACACGGTTTCCTCATGCTAATGTGAAAAATTGACACGAGTCAAAATTATTCGACATCTGGGAGTACAGATCGATGATTATCTTAACTGTAAAGAACACACATCGAACCTAACTAAACGCAAAAGAAAACTAATTTACTTTTTTAAAGGAATACGATGTATAATTGATTACAAACTCTTAAGATCGGTGTACTTTGCACTGTGCTACTCCTTCATTAATTATGCTATTTTAGATTAGGGAGGAGGAGCAAAAACAATATTGGAGTCGGCTAAAAAAGCACAAAAAACAATTCTCAAGGTAATAAATAGTCGTCCCTTTAGATATCCATCAGATCTTATATTTAAAGAGTACAATGTCCTAGATATAAG
The DNA here is from genome assembly GCA_022840565.1 of Eubasilissa regina. Classification (NCBI taxonomy): domain Eukaryota; kingdom Metazoa; phylum Arthropoda; class Insecta; order Trichoptera; family Phryganeidae; genus Eubasilissa; species Eubasilissa regina. The sequence goes on along the minus strand of JAINEB010000015.1, from coordinate 23,452,051 downwards.
ACAAATCTTTATGTTGAGACTCGTTCAATATTTCCAAACTAACAACAACTCTCCTCAAGCAATAAATCATGGACACAACACAAGACAAACAACAAACATCTACACACCAACAGCGACATTTTATCAAAGATTCTATATGTTCTTAGCTCCGAAACTATACAACACACTCAGTACCAACTTGTATAATCGTATAATTCCAATAAGATTACACAAATATGGACCCAATATATGATTCAATCAGCTAGAAATGAATCAGAAGCACGGATATCCAACATTCTAATATAATTTATACAGTACCATCACTAATAATTCACTAGTCCTACAATACTCCCACTACATATGTATATTTTTTATTTTTACTTTTTTATACATAATTGTAATTCTCTTTTTATTCCTCTCGATAAATAACACCACAACAGCACGAAAAATAAACTGGCTACTTTAACACAGATTTCAGTCTAGCAAAGTAGCCAGGAAAACGCTGTATGTATCAGAAGTGAAATCTACTCCATGCCACACAATAAACTATGAGTAATGTCTTTTGTTTATTATGTATGTTTATTATATATCCACCTCTGTTAGAAGAAAAATATGTATGTCAATATATATATAAATAAATAAACGATATACGACGCTAACGCGAGTCCAAATCCAAAATAAAATAATATCTTTTCCTGTACATACGTGGTTTTTTGCGTTAAGCGTAAAACATCATCAAAAGTGAGAGGTGCGGGAATGATCTAAACTGCACTATGTATCAGAATAGACAAAACACTTTTACACTAACATTTAAATCAAAAATAAATCACAACAGATCGTTAAGTCATTTCATTTAAGACGCGTCAGAGTAAATTCATACCTAAATTAATATAATATAGAAGACTTACCAATGTGTCATCGTGAATTAGAAGATCTATTTATCAGTCAGATTTGATCAAAAATGAGATGCCATTTCGAAATTTTAAAAAAGTCTCCAATACTTTCGGAGAAAGTTCATCATTTCAATTCAAATATTTTGTGGATTAATTGAGCCTTTCTGATACAATAATATAAGTATATAAAGTAAGAAATATTGTCAGTCTTCTACCAAAATATGTGCTAAAAGAATCAGGTTCATCCGTTATATCTAAACAACATATTATTACAATTAATCTCAATTAAAATATAAGTTAAGAAATTAAGTAACCGGAAACATTAAATTATTTAAATATGTAACAAAATTGAATAATCAAACACACCATATATTACTGTCCGAAAGTGTTTTTAATTTTAGTTGAATTATATTATTGATAATGGAAGATATTCCCGAAAACGAAAACACAAAAAAATATAGTGGAATAAAACAGTGTTTACTCAATTTACAAATTACATAAATGTTCTTGTTTGCCTATGTATAAAACAAAATTCAAAGAAGAGAGTAGAAAAGAAAAGGAAAAGAAAAAACTGAACATTAAAATATAAATAAGTTGAAGAAAAATGATGTTCGGTTCATATAAGCATTTCCATAAATCTTTGCTTAGTTTCTTTTCTGCAAACACCCAATAACCAGTTTCTGAGATACTATTAAAGTTTGTCCATTGAGATATGTTTCACATTATTAGGCTTTGGGTGCCAGAAACATATGGGAGGATTGATAAAAGATCGTTCTTATTTTGAGCTTTATTGTCTTCACCTTCTCTATTTTGCTCTCGCGAAATACTTTGCTATGAGTATTGATGAAATTCTATATTATACACTTATCATTGCATTCTAAAATAAGATTCACCCGATCGTTCATCATTCATAAATGGTGTTTTACGTTGTAATGAATTTTTTATTTAACGGTGACCTGACACAATTTTTTTTCTGAGCGCCATCAACGTTGAGATATAAAACCCTAGCGAGATATAAAAGCGGTTATGGAATAATAGTGCAATTTATTACAGCGTTCGTCTCAAGAGCTATACACATGTGCTCAGGATAACTGCCCATAATGCCATAAGTGCATGAGATACTTTATCCGAAAATAAATAAGGTCGAATAGGAGAATTTCCTACTTTTGCTAAAAGTATTTTCATTTCTACTGAAATGAACTGTCGCTAGTCTTCTAACAGGAAGTATATCAATAATATTTGTAGCCAATCCCTTTTCAGCTTTATGTTGCGGCATAAAATATTTTACCTTGACTATTCAATGTGCTCACATATTGATTTATTATTGTCTACCTTTACTACTTATCATTTTATTGAAAAAATACAGCAATATACGTCATTTTAAAAACCAGCGATCAGACTTGGCGATATTTTTAGAAAAACTAGTTAAAGTATTGTAACAGTTATATAAATATACAAATACAAATAACCTACAAACCCCAAGAGCATATACTATATTTGGTCATTGGAACTACAAATATTTTGGACCTAAACTATTTAATAGAATGCTAAAAGACTTAAATCAATTGAATTGTCCCAAGAACATGAAACTATATATTAAAACTTGAATTCGTAATATGGGTAGAGTCAGTATCAAACATATTAACTCATACCTATATTAATTATTGCTACAAAGTGATCCAAAAATTAAGTCAATTTTAAAATTGTTTTTCATATACACCTTTTATATAGTAATAAAAGTAATTGTATCTACTTGTAATTCTAATTAATTGAACAATTGCTTGTAAACTATGCCCGTCTCGACACAGAATTTCTCTAGTGAGTCGGGCACAGTCCAAATAGATTTTTACATAGTATTATATAGTTACTAATAAAATAATAATAAAATAATAAATAATTACCTGGTGAATATTATGTTCCAGACCGATTTTGTTTGGCCGCCATTTTAGTTTGGCAAATACTTGTCAATTCGCATTTGGTAGTCATAGAGATTAGTTGATTACAATTTATTATAGAGCATCTAACGCCTCAATGACGTGTCGAAGTTATTAAAACATTTTATCTAAATAATAATGGCAATCCTGCAACCATTAATGTTGATCGCTATCTTCACATGTTGGAAAACTTATTGGTGGCCGAATTGGGTCTATTGAGCCTGCAACACATTTCAACATGACGGTGCCACTTTACAGCACGCGAAGTGTACAAGAATATTATGAAAAATATGGTTAAAATAACACTCATTTGTGCCACTGCCAGAGGCGAAAACTTGGCCGATGTCATATTCCATACATAATTGTAATAAGCCACATAATCGATAAATAAATACCAAATTTACGAAATATTTTTCATTTCCCATTTATTCAAAAACAACATCAACCTGGAACATAATATTCATCCTGTATTAATTGTACACAGGTATTTAAATATCTTTGTTTTAGAGTGAGGGTAACAGAATAATAATTGTTATGCAAATTTTTAATCATATAAAAAAAATAAGCACGTAAAATGAAATTAGAACTAATACTAACATTAGTTGAAATTTTCTGGAGCGTGAATTAGTTATACTTTCTTTGTAGCATCTTAACTTTTTTATGTTAGGACATCATATTTTAAACGATTGCTCTGTACAAAACAAGTTATTATTTAATAATCTAACATTCATGTGTGGATTATGATCAGATTTTAATTATTCTCCAAATAAACTGAAAAATTCTGATAAATAATTGGCATTCAGCCTCAATGGTGATTGAATATTGTATAAAGCTCACAGTATATTCCTAGTCCGATAAGTATTTTTATGCAAATTTATTTAGTGTTAATTCAAACTAAATTGTTAATTTGTGTGTAAACAATAAAGATTCTAAGTATTATGTAAACATATATTTGTAATAGTTTACTAATAATATTGTTATTATAGTCCTATCAGTGTAGAAACTATACCTTTCCCAATTTGAGCTTAATACAAAAATCGGTTAAACATTCTAATTTTATTTTCTTCTAAAATAATAAATCGAGTAATATATTTAATATTATCTTCTAACGTAATGAATGGAATAGTACTCAAACGTAAATATCTAATATAAAACAAAATACAAAGTAAGATAACTTATTTTGGTTGCATAGACTGTTAATTTGAATATATTTTACCGGAGTACATTTCCTATAGGTATTTTGTGAATCTCGTCCTCTGATATTCAAATCCAGGACGTGAACCCCCTGTCTCCTGATGCGATCAGACAACCGGCAGTGATTTACATCCGACCCCAAAGAGGGTCACCAAATTAAATCGGCCATCGTTGGAAGAAAAAAAAGCCTCATTTATCTACTTTCTCAGTGTTTATTTTACATTGGACCTTTATTAGAATTATTTTCGAAAAATCTTTAATAATTATTTGAACGTACATTAATAATTAATGCCAGCGCACCCATACATAATGTACATTTATAAGTTCATCTCAAAAACATTATTTTCAATGAGTTCTAGCCGTAATTATAGTTTAAACGTTCACACGTTTAAACGTAGTTAATAATTTATTTTTAGTAGATAGTTTACCTTCTCATTTTAATATTTTCTGAAATTTTTGAAAATTCAAATACCTAATACCATTATGTATATTGTAGTTTTGTTTTTTTAACAACTTATATGACTTCGTTTTTATCACAAAGAATTTTATGTTTACTACTTAGTATTGACCGGAAATTACCTCGAACATTCGCCTCGGCCGGATATTCAACTATTTTAAAATACTTGTCACGAAAAATATTATAACGGAAAATATCAAACAAAACATAATGTCGTTTTGATGAAATAGGTGTAATTTTTATATATTTTTTAGAAACATTACCGTATTGGTTAGTAAAATCCTTAAATATATATTGTCATGGCCCATCACACGATAGATATCTTCCGGGTTATTTTGTTTCGGGTAACATTTCATCATCATCAGGTTCATTGTACTGAAATGTGGCTGAATATAATTAACCAGAAGAAATTGTATTATCTATACATTTCTTTCTTAAATGTATTATATACAGCTAATATATTTCAGTTAGGTATATCGCCAGCATAGATAGTTATAATTGTATGTTCTTGTGTGTGTTTTATCTTTTTGTGCCGACCTGTATCGGAGCAAACGATTTCCTCTTGAGGACAGATTAATAATCATTCTTTCTTTGCTGAATTATCTATATAAGTCGTTTTGATAAATTTATTGAGATGCGCAATCAATTTTACTATGTAGAAGATTTCGTTTATTTATAAAATATTACAAAATCTACATCAAACAAAAATATTTGCTTTTCTTTAAAACTTGCCGCCACCACATATATAATTTATTTGAGAAACAATTCATTTAATAAGTTTATTTACAATAATAATTTTTTTATTCATAGTACAGTACAGTGTGTTATTATATTGTTATAATCAGATAAAATTGCAGCACAGTATGATATATATTTCAGCACCCTGCCTGCTATACTAGTATTTTATTGTATTATAGCAGACAGTGCCTTTCCGGTATAATAATAAACAAAGTGTAGTGTTCAATGTACAAATAAATATATATAAAGAGTAAATCAAGATGCGATTAGATAGCATATAAATACAATGTTCAATGTATATAAAAAGCAAAAAATATTATATAAATAGTAAAATAGGATGCAATTAATAGCATATAAATATAATGTAAAACTTAAAGTAAATGCAATGTTCCATTTATAAAAAAATAAAAAATTAAATAAAGTAAGAGAAGTACGGGAATATATAGATACTGTTGTAGCAGTTTTAACATCAAGTTTGGACTTTTAAAAGTTCTTGTGCGTAATTTCTCCCCATTTCATGGAGCCAAAACTGCACTTTTTATGAAAAATATATAAATACTAAATTAATGTATTAATTATAAATATATACATATAAAATCAATTTTGTCGAAAAATATTGTTTTTGCGTCACCGGGATTCGAACCTGGATCTCTATTTCCAATCCGGGGAAGTGCACTACCTTTGTGCTATAACGCCAGTATTTTTCTTGACAAATTTTCGAACCTATATGTTACATTTTTTCAAATTAATACACCTGTCATTCCATTATTTATAAGTCATCTACGTTATTTTTACAGAATCTCAAATACTTTTGAGTGTATTAATTTGAAAAAATGTAACATATAGGTTCGAAAATTTGTCAAGAAAAATACTGGCGTTATAGCACAAAGGTAGTGCACTTCCCCGGATTGGAAATAGAGATCCAGGTTCGAATCCCGGTGACGCAAAAACAATATTTTTCGACAAAATTGATTTTATATGTATATATTTATAATTAATACATTAATTTAGTATTTAAAATATCACAGACCTATGTTCTGAATAATTACAACTTCACAATAAGAATGTGTTTTCCTTAATAATGAAAAATATATAGTCTGTATTTAGACTGTTACGTATTTTTGATGCTAGAAACAAATGGAATCTTTGTGCAAATGATTTGTTTAATTTTGGCACGAGATAGTGACAATTATCCCGTGTCCTTGTTATTTGCTGATGATATTGTTTATGTGGGTAAAATTCTTTTAGTGTAGCAAGTATGTACATTTAACGGATGTCTAAGACGTGACATTCTTTGAAGAGTTCATTTAAAGGATAGCGAAGGGGCTTCTTATGAATAACTCTCAAAACCATCATTAGGGTTTTACTTACAATGCATTGACAGTTAGTGGCAGGTCCACATGTTAGATAAATCTGTTGATCAAATTTATTTAAGGATTGAACCAGAAATACGATGTATCGAATCTAATGCGATATATTAAATTTTGTAATTTGTATATTACTTGAGATTAAAATTTTTATTGTTCAGATTTTAATGTTAATTGTCAGATAATAATCTAGTTATGAGTCTGTCTCCTTTAGTACAGACTTCGGTGTAGTTATGGAGACAGATAACATATTTTACATACGTATACAAAACAAACTAAATTGAATAATTGAAAGTATATTTTTGTACATTCATTGTACAGCTCTTTACCAAATTATTACTCACGGTAAAAAATTATATATTTCTTAGAAACAATCTTTTTATTTTATTTTATTTTTTCTATCACATTTTTTATTATCCTGTCATCGGTGAAACTCTAGGAAATTTACACGTAAATTTTTAAATACTCCAATAAAAAAAAAATCTTAATATTACTCTATATACTCTGTTGCACTAAACTGCTGCTAATTTCAAATATAATTCAGCAATATTACTTAACCTTCTAACTGCCAACCGTATTTTAAATGGAAGACACCACATAGTGTAATGGTGAAGAGTGACAGTTCCCAGCTATTGATAGCTACTTTTATCTATCAAAAGCTGAAAGGGATGCTGGAATCCACAAATGGCAAAATGATTCAAAATAATGTATGATAGATGAAAAAGTACGTATTTTCACGCTAATGGCTTGGCGTAACACGCAAAGTTTGGCGTGTTAACGCGCTCATGGTATTTAAAAGGTTAGTCAATGCGAATACCGTTCATGAGTGTGAACAGAATAGTAAATGTGAAAAAAATAGTTATATGTAGATTTTTCGTAGCGAATCTAGTAATTTTGCAAGGAATGCGTATATGCCTTAACCTTTTAAATGCCATGAGCGCGTTTACACGACAAACTTTATATGCCACGCCGAGTTATAAGTGTGTTAATAAGCACTTTTAAACCTTGCAAACTTGCAGGGATTTAAATCATATTTTTAAATCATTTTTCCATCTGTAGACGACAGGTCCCAGTTTTTGATAGATAAGTCAAGACCCTTTAAGCCTAGTCTTACCCTGTGTTTGGTGTCTTTCATTTTAAATAATGTTGGAAGTTAAAAGATTAAATAAATAAAAAATGGTGCCAAATAATTTCTGCTGTATCTGGTGTCAGCAGTTCGACTGCAGAATGATAAATAGTCATGTCTGCACTGACTATTTTTATGATTCTGTCTTTAAACATTGCAAACCAAAAATTTTACGAAATTATTTTTAATGTTTTTGAATTTACGACAAACGGAGGCGCTCGTAGATCACACACTGCGATCGGAGAAAAGTAGCAAGACAAAGATCTTATAAATATAAAAAACTCGCTTAACTCAGATAATTCCTCAATGTACGTCGGTCATTTGTGAAGCAGCGGATCCCATAACTTCCCGAATAAATTTGTCACGGTCCGAGTTGTTTGTCGCTTGAATTCCAAACACAATTTGTTTTACGGACACAAGATGGGAGAAAAGGACGACACATCGTGAAATGATTTAGGAACTTTTCCAAAACGGAATGCCGACAGGGACGGGGGTTCAACAATTCAACGCGCGGCGACTGCGCGCGAAGCATTCCGATATTTATTTCCGCCGCTACCGCCATCTATTAAGCAAAAGAGACAATGACGTACGAGCTGGGAGAGTTGATATGTAAATAGCCCCTATTTCATATGCGATATGGTGCGTCGAAGGGAATTTACAAGCGACAATCAATTTTATACAATCGTAATCAATTACGCGTCGTTATGGATCTTGTTTATGGACGGGAATTCTAATTATTCAATTTTAAATTTTGGACGCGATCGGTGGTGGGCTGCGATTGTTTATGTGAAATTAAAACAATGAAAAGTGTACGCGTGTTTTTTTTATTTGTTATGTCAAAAATTCATTCCACTACTGACAGCTAGAATCACATTGATCGCGTCTGTGTTTGAAAATATGTTTTTAATTATCTCCGAGTCCAATACGAAATTCATGAACGATAGAATAAACAATGAATAAATGAAGAATGCAATGCTAATCTTACTGAATAGATTTGGTCGCGCAGAACGAATGAATGAGGAGGGAATTGGAAGATATATATATATATATTGACAGCACCAGAAAAAATGACGTTTACGAAAGACTTGATGACGAAGATGTATGAGTGTAGATGAGACGAGAGCTGTGTCAGGACATAAGAGTATGTCACTTCATCCTCTCTACCTAGAAAGTTATTTAGCTCGTCCAATATGAACGGAGTTACAAGAATATTCATGAGAAGAAGAATAAGGAACGTTTTAATACGTTAGGAGATACGAATCCAATACGAAAATCAATAATTATTTTTAATTAATTTTATAATGATGTCATTTTCTTGATCATTTGACTACATATATTTTTTCGTTAAGGCCGTAGCCAATGTTGACTTAGTACTCTTTGTGATTAGTAAATTTTTTAAACATTGTTGAATTTTGAAATCGTAAAAATAGTATTGCCATTATATTAGTCAGTGTCAAAATATCACTCTGCAATTTGATAGTAGTCACCTGGGAGGTCTAAATAATATCAAAAATAATGAAAAACGTTCCTAAAATAATTTATGTTATTGTTAATTAATTTATTAAACATAAATTAAACGAATTACAGAAAACACAAGACATTTTAGTTAAATTATTATGGCATTGTGTTATTTATCTTATTCAGTCTCAAAAATTCAAGATATGGAGCATTTTTTGCATAGATATATCGACATATATACAATTTATTAAACTGTCAGGAGCTATTTTGATGCCAGCATCAGTTCAGTTTAATATTAATTCTTACTTTACAAAATTGTTTTTGTAAGTGAGTTCGATCAATATGTCGAAATCACAATCATTTTTATTTAGAGATTCCGTTTATAATATAAAATAATACAAAATATATAAGTAGTACCTCAGCAACATCGTAATTGAATAATATTTTTGATCCTTTATTGTGTTATTATGCTATGTATTGTGAACGTTTTGATTAACTTTAACACAGTAATAGTTTTCTACATTGTTTAAGCTCTGAATCAGCCACAACAAATTCTAGTCCTGATAATGGAATCGTCACTGAAACTTCTGAACTGTTGTGTAAAATTAATTAAATTAAATTAATTTCTTTTCACTAAGGTTTTCTCATATCAATGCAACTTGAATAATAAAACTTCTTTAATATTGGCAAAATTACTTTGTGGTCTCATTTTTTATTAATATATTGTTATTTTTTTAATAGAGATGCGTGCACGGAATGCATGTCACATCAATATTCTTACTATTTTCAAACTAATACTTTTAGAGAAAATACTTTGTTTAAATTACTATTTACTGATTATTCTACATGTTTCGATATCTATGGTATCTTCTTCAGGAAAAATGTACACAAATAAAAAAAATATAAATATTCATATTTAAAAATCTTTAGTTTTCAAATTTCACGTGAATCGGTGTGATATTCTGCGTCAATACGGTGAGGGCGGAATTATGTAGTTCCGCTATGACCGTTGTTCATATTAATTGGTCTCATAAAGCAGTCGAGTTGAGAGTTAAATTTTGCTTATTATGGTGTTACTATTTGCGCTGGATTTGCTCCCGGCAAAAAATTGACACACGATAAATAAGAAATGCACGCTGCCCACTATTTACTGCGGTGTCGGTAATGAATCCACTCGTAATTCCAGCGGCTCGGTTGCGCGCCCACGAAGTAGGTATCACCCGATATCCAAACTTGTGTTTTATGACGAGGTTTATTGGTTGAAACGATGAGCCATAAATTAAGCTGGAGACTAAGAGGATCTGCACCAACAGATTACTCAATAATGCAGTAAAACCAAAACACAGATTAATCAAATTTTCACGGCCATTCAGAATTACGTGTTGAGTTTTATGAACTATCTTGTCTTGTTCTCTATATCCAATTATTACATTACAATTTATGCCAAATTTTTATTCTAGGTGTAGACTGGCTGATTAGATAGTAAACCTTACACAGAAAACTTAATGTAGGAAAGAGATCCAGGTTCGAATCCCGATGGCGCAACAACAATACTTCTCGATAAAATTTATTTTATATGTGTATTTTTCTAATTAATATATTTAATTCATATTTTTTATTTATTATCTTTGTTTTTGAATCACTGAATTGAGTTTAAATACATCTACCGGTTTCGAAAAATACCATTTTCTTCTTCAGGATGTCATAACTAACTAAAAACATGTATTATTGTTTGTTCACCAGAATCTATTTTTAAAAAAACAACAATTATTTAAAAAATAAATTTAGTACCTAACTCAAATTGTTACTTAATACAAATTTAGTCAAATAATTTTTAGGAAAAAAATTTAGAATAGGACTCGTATTCTAAAAAGTTTTTTCATAAATATCCTAAATAAAAAATATGAAATTTAACCACAAAGTTAATATTGATAATTTTAAAAGTATATTTAATTCATATTTACACTATTTTTTAACTAAAACTAAAAATAAAGCAGTATTGATATGAATTACACAACTAGTGCAAGATAATTTTATACTGGATGTGGAAAATTTAAAAAGATTCAGCTACTACCCCAGTTATGGAGGTTATGTTAATCAACATCCCTAAAGACAGCATAGTCACTTGACAGTGAGAGAGAGATCATTACACGATATTAGTGCATTAGGAATGTCAAGCTTAATTAGACGACACTAATGCCGGAACAGAGTATCCATTATCCTTGATAAAGAGCAATTAGAAGATTAATGGGTGTATTATAAAACAGGGTTGACAAAACTCTTTCGTAAATCAATGCTATGTTTTTATTCTAGCTATTAAAACTAATTCGTGCGCGAAATTTGAACTTGGACTATGTAACATTTAATTTTTTTTCATATAATTCATACCAAATATAATCCATTTTTGCACACCGTAGTTCTACTTTCTTAAAAGAAATCATCCATTATGTCTTTGCGCTATCTCGAATCAATCTGACATGATGTGTTGTCGCTTTAGAAACACTGTCTTGTTAGAGTCACGCTAGACTCTTGACAATTAATTTGTAATTGTCTTTAAATAATAATGTACACAATTTAAATTAGGGCGAGTATCAGGCACCGATAAGATTTTTAAAAAGAGTGAAAATTATCCATAAATGAATTTATTTTTTATATAAAATAGTGCACAACCTTGATTATACTATTCAAGTTGAAAGATCTTCATTTAATCACTATATTATGGGAAATCCAACGTGACACTTGTGTCGTACATTGATTGCATTATTAAATTAATTGAAGTACGAGTGTTTACTAACATTCAATAATTTTTAATCAATTTCCATTTATTTTATATTTAAATTGTCTCGCTTAGTTTTAATATTAAATACATATTTTAAATTATATTAATTAATAAAAGAATTACAGTTGTACAAATGGGTCTGACTCTTCACAACACATTTTTTGAGTGTGTTATAAAAGTTATTGATTACAAGATAATGTGCTCCATTTGCTTAAACTGGATCATTGTCAAATTTAATTACCAAAACCACTTTAGCCTCTTTCCAAATGCCAAAAATTTACGTTACAAAATATTGTTAAATAAAAAACAATCTGTATTTAATTTATCCAACGTTTCAATCGACTCTATAAATCACCGAATCGCATTATGAAATTAATGAAAAAGTATAATTAATTCATTATATTATTTATATAACGATCTATTAATCTTTTTAATTATCAAAATGAGCGCTTTAATATATTAGTAAAAAGCAATTAAATGAGAACATACATTGATTAACTCGATTCAAGAAATATTTTAAAATTAGAGTGTGCAGTAAACACATTCGGAAACATAAATATGTATGTTAGTGTGGTTTATTATAAAGCAGTTGTTTAAAGAGTGTACATTTTTATTATACTTTTATTTTAAAATATTAATCAAGTTATATTTTTTGGTATACGTGCTCTCCTTAAATGTTATCTTGAAGTTCATATTATTCACCGCACCAGAATAAAAGAAGGCTATTGATATAAATATATAATATATGTTGAAAATTCATTCCGAAATCGAACTATTATGATAATAATTATAATTAACTCATATCCGATCCATTGTGAGTATGGCGGAGTATATTCAGAGATTTTATATATACTTAATAATAATATGCTCTAGAGGTTTTATATTATTAAATATTAGTTATTTGTGCGCACCGTCGTATGTATATTTACATATACGAAAATGAGAGCGAAACTAAACTAAACGAAATGGAAGTAGCAAGAAAATGTTAGAAGGAGACTGAGAACACCGATTCAATATAACATAATTATGGAATCACCATATATGACGTCATTATGATGAAGCAGGAATCAAACGAATTTGAAGCCGAAATAAGTGAAATGAATATCAATTTTAAATTATGAAAGTATTAACAGAAATTACGATTTTTTAACGAGGTTTGTTTATAATATAGGTATCTCCTTATTTCTATAATATGTATAATATAATATGATACTTTATTAAAATACTCCTAACGATTATCCCTTTTTGCAAAGTAACAGGAGCACCGTTAAATATTTAAAGGCTCCGGTCCAGAAGTGACCGCAAAATTTAATACCTGGACGCAAATGTGATTTTTTGGAGTTAGCAGCAACATTAGAACCCGCGGGCAGAGTAAAGTACACAGCTGTTGGACGCAAACTTTATCGTGCTTCCTAGCTGCCAAGATCCCCGCGTACATAGTGGGAGATTAATTCATCAAACTAACTCAGAACAAACTCTATCCAACAGTCTATAAATTCTAATAGTGTGTTTTTATTACTATATAAAAATTAACTAATTATAATATTAATGTTACGTACTTGCTTTAATAGTGCGTATTCGTTGTACGCTTCGGTGATGTTGAAGGTCTTAATGAAACTCTTTGTAACAATTAAATATTTATTATAGTGAAGTACAATTGATATACAAGATGTACAACTAATAACAGGATAATGGTAACGTAGAAAAGAGACCCGAAACCCGTGCGTGACCACTATTTATATCCACACATACACACGCATTCGCATACATACATACGTCCCGCGTGGGCGGTGAGGCTCACATACACACACATACATCGATACAATCCGAGGACATCACAATTAACAAAATATACATTTCTATAACACCTATAAATGTATACTGATTTTTAATTACATGTACTTATCTAGATGTTTTCTTTTATTCACATTGAACTGATGTTGGCATGCCTTTATGTAAAATATACTTTAATAGTGGCAATTTAAATAAAGGTTTTTTTTAATAACCTAGTGAAAAATTTACAAGCACTTACATAACATAATTAAAGTAATATATTGGTAAATGTATACAGAATAAAATAAAAATTAATAATACCGTCATCATCATGGCACTAGAGCCCGGGATAAACTTTTACCGCTTCAAGTAAATCCCTTCATTCCGGAAGGTGTCGATAAAACCAATAAATGTTCATTCATTCAAAATTACTTAAATGAAAAAAATTACTGTATAATATTAAGAATCATTGTATTCAAAATATATTCAATTATAAATTTAATTACTTATTTTTACAGCATCCTATTTTTATATTGTCATTATCTATCAAATTTTTTAATGATGTATATATGTTAATATGCGGACTCGCTTCGAGTACCACTATAGCATCGACATCTATGGACTAGATTTGATAGTTTATTTTCACTGAAACAGCGAAAACAGAGTCTAATTATTTTTTTTTTAAATTGATTTAAAGCAATATTCTTTATCTGTATAATGTTTTTAATGCATTATTCTAGAATACACCTGAAAAATTTATATTTTTCAATTTATTTCAAATGATTAATATTATATCCGAAGACAGGTCGTAAGCCCTTTAATTATTCATACTTCCATATAGTTTCCATTAAATGTAAAAAAAAATTGCTTCATCTCTATGAGATATCTATTATTAGTTAAATAACAGTGCCTTTGAAGGTGAAAATTCAGTAATTGTGTGTTTTTGGACATATTCAAATATTACATATCGATATATTTACTAGTCTCGCGGTTGTCTACGCAGTAATTGGTTTTATAAAAAAGGAAAAATATTATATAAACCGTGGTTTTTACTTTTTCCCGCCTCGCAGATATCAGTTTTCTCAACTTTTTTCATCAAAATCAACCGACAAGAAAAACAAACGCCTCCTTTTCTATTAAATTTGCATACGTATTGTTTTGGGCCTTCTGGTTATATACGTGTAAGTATTATAGTCATGTAGGTAGGCTTACTATGTATTGTTTTTATAAAATATCATATTGTCGAAGATTTATAAATGTTCTCTATGCATGATGAAACAGAGCGAGAGGTATGTATTATACATATTAATTAATATTTCATAAATTTTCGATTAAATATTATACATATAAAGTACAGTGTGTCCCAAAAACCTTTTTCATTTTGGTTCATTCGCTGCATGAACGCCACGAGCGTAAGAGGGACGGAGGGAATGCCGATCGCTAGCCGCGACCTTGAGGATTCAGTTGAACGTGTTCTTATCAGTTTTTCGTGAAATTTTCCCTGGAAAATTGATATTCCGATGAGGTGACACAAACTGGCCTTCACGTAGCCCTGATCTAACACCAATGGACCTTTTCCTATGAGGCTACATTATATTAAAGCTATGCAATAACAATCCTCCATCTCTGGACCAATTAAAATAAAATATCCGAGAATAAATGGCAGCGATCACGGATAATACGTGCCAAGCAGTTCTCAGAAATTGTACCTCCCGTTTAGAAGAGTACCTTCGAAATAACGGATCACATTTAGAAAACATAATTTTTAAGAAATAAATTCTCAGGCACTGTACTTAAATGTAAAATAAACATTTTTTATTAAACCCATCCATTATTTTATTACATAAATTTTATTATAAATAAGACTTTTGGGACACATTTTACTATACTTACGTCGTTTCTGATGAAGAAGAAGAAAATAAGAGACTTTAGCGTCGACATGCTGCTTGAAGTGGTTTTACTATGTTTAGTGATTAGCTCTTAATAGCCGTTATGTTACATCCTCGTTCCCACATCCCTGTCTATATTATGGCAGATATTATATTTCGCGTCGTAAGACAGCGTCTAAGCGTTAAACATTAATAAAAAAATAATAGGACTACACTGGCAGAGTTTCAATTAATTTTTAGTAAGTACATCCGAATTTTGCGTCTTTATTAGTAGTATATGCATATGTTACCATTCTTTCTCACCACCTCTGGATAAACTGCTAAATAACTAGGCCTCAAAATTTAACTTTCGCAAATCATTCACCTTCAAAATATGTTGCGTATGTATGAATGTCGATGTAGCGAGACTTGTGCGTCAGGACAGAAGAGTGTGGTGCTTTACCCACTCGGCTTACCCCCGCGGAGAAACGGCGTGATGGTGAGTTAGTTGATGTTTACATTTATTATCACGATGCTATTTTATAAATATTTAATAATAATATTTGTTTTTTATTTCATTCAATTCACTACTAATTTGTATGTGTGTGGGATATTTAAAATGATCTAAAAACGTGATAATTTTCTGCGTGTACGAAGTATCACCTCATAAGCCGCTAAAGCAGTTAATAACAATCAAGGTATAGATCATGGGTGGCCAACCTTTTCAGCAGTCGGGCCAGATTTAAGAAATGAGATTTTCTACCGGGCCGTACAACAATTTATTTTATTATTCAAAGCAAACGACGGCGTTGCGAGCTTGCCACAGACTGGCGGTCGCACGACGCATCCCGCCCCGCATTTACACTCACGGCTATCCATACAAAAGCTCAATCAATCAGCTTAACGTTGTGATTGTTTGTTAATACGAATATACCATAGAAGAAATTGTCACGATAGTTGAATCAATGTATTGAGATACTTCCATATATGAGATATGATACGAACTACGCACGTTGGAATGTTTTTTTGGTGGCTTTACGTACATTAAAAGAAAAAAATGTGTGCATATGCTACGCGGGCCACAAGTAGACACTCAACGGGTCGCCGGTTGGCCACCCATGGTATAGATGATACATTAAGCATGTGTAATTTTTTCCTATAAAATGTAAACCCTTACGGTTTGATTGTTTAAATAGTATTCACTTTTTCCTATTCTATCATATTATGTATTTATTAAATTAATAGGTATACTCTCAATAAATTAATTGTTTTTTTTTTAAATTGCCTTCTATAAGAATAATAAATAAATCATTTGAACACATTCTTAATGTAAAGTTGTAATCATTCAGAACATAGGTCAGTGATACTTGAAATAATAGTTAAATTTATTAATTAGAAAGTTAAAATTGATTTTATATGTATATCTTTCTAATTATTATTTAATAAATACATCGTTTATTTATTTGAGTTTCGCAATATTTTCGCATTTGTAACATTAGCCGAATGTATTATTCATTGTCCGGTGAACAGGCAACACTACAGTTGTACTACTACCTGTATAGTGGCCGTTACCTCTTAACCTAATTACTAAACTAATCATAATAAATCCCCATTAGTTAACAAACGTGCTGTTAGAATTTCATCAGCACAATCTAATTGTTAAAATTCTGCTAAATAGATACCTAGAAAACTTATTCACGTCATTCTATAATTATGGAATATAATTTTTATGGGTTTTATATTATTATTATATATTAATGAATTTAATTTAATTTAATATCAGATGCCGCCGCAGCAACATCTGGTGATACTATGGTCAATATATGGGGTTGAAAAGATCTTTAATAAAAGTTTTTTTACAATAATTTTCTGTTGAGTTTTCTGGGCTGTTCTGCCGGATGTCTCCGATATCACTAGCCAACGTTTCAAATCGCAATTCAGAGTTCATTATTAATTCTTATATCGCTAATGAGACCTATAACTGTTGGTGTTATGTTAAGTACTCGCTTACAATACCGTGTCGAAAGCGGGGTGTGTCTTGACTAGTGTTATATGATTTATTTATATATTTATTAACACTCTTAGGGCTTTTACAAAATAAGTTTGGTATAAAACATAATAAAATAAAAATGAGCAGCTACACAATTAGCATGGAATATATATATAAAAGTAGTATAAAAAAATATCAATTAAAAAATAAGCAAAAAAATAAGTATAACAAACTATAAAAAATAAAGGTTCAAGGCAAAAAAAAAAATTTAGGTTTGACACAGAATGGCTGAGTATCAAAATTAGTTGAATCTTTGACCCTGAACAGCATCAAAAATATCACTCTTATATTTAAATATATATATCTACAAGTCCAAAATCCTTCCCAAGCCTGTGAACTCTTTGTGTAGGTGCATTCCTATGAAAATTAGTAACTGATGAATTTACATGGAAAAGCACTGACGACCTGATACTCCGTGCAGGAACGTTGTATACAATCAGTTCAGTTAAATTAGGGGCGTCCAGTATGCCAAAAATAATCAATCACTTATAGTTCTTCTACCCCACAAGTTAGTTAATATAAAAGTTCTCATTAGAAAATCATTATTCAATTTTTCAGCATGTATACGCAATTTGAAGTTAATAAACCTTAAATATTTATGCTAAACCCTTTTTCATTTTAATTCGTGCGCTTTTTAGAATGGAGACCAAATAGTTGAGTTGAATTCTAAACTGCTACGAACTACAGCCGTGGATTAAACTTTAAGTGAATTGATATCTTTCACCGTTCTTAATACAAAACCAATACATTTCATAGCTTTATTTGTGATTTCATTAATGTGTGGAACGAATGATAGTTTTTCGTCAAATAATATGCCAAAAATTTTAATTTGAGATATTTTTTTAAGAGTAACGCTGTTAATGCTGTAATGAAAAACAATGGGTTTTTTGATTCTGCAAAACGTTATAGATTGGCATTTATCAATATTTAAAAAAAGTTTGTTGTATAGATTATAGATTAGCATTCATGTAATTTGGTAAGGTTAGATTGATTAGATAATCTAACTCATGCGTGTGCAGTACTTGCAATAATACTCGTATTCAGTCGATTCATAGATTTCGCGTACATAGTAATCCTGCAATTGTTGGAACGTAATACCCTGTCATCGATACGGTATTGTCACAAAACACACTCTGCTTTCGACACGATATTGTACTATGGCAGAATTGGACAAAAAAAAATTTTAACAATCGTGATATCTACAATAACAATCACTTTATATATCTTCATTTGGTTGGACCATTACTCGAAAGTAATAACGCATTCTTCGAATTTAGATAATCTAGGCGTCATTGTCTAAAATTGCGGAATTTCAGCCGGCAGACAAATACTTCCACAATATTCCTAACTGAGGTTTAACGCGTATTACAATATTCCAAAACGTATTGAAAATTTCCTGGCTTCACGTTGATCAAATATTTTCAGAAATTACTCTTAATGTACTGTGGTCTCCCAAATTTTGGAGTAGTGGTTAAATTTGATAAATTTTTGAAATAGCTACAAAACCATATAAAAGATATAGAAATCTAAATCCGGCAATAATCTTTTTTTTATACATATTAAATGTATCAACTAGAATGATACACAGAAAAAATTAATTTATCGAAAAATTATTTTATTAGCTACCTGGATCTTGTGTTTCCCTGTATAGGAAAAAATCCAGGCTCGAATTCCGGTAGCAACTAAAATATTTTTTTGGTAAATTGATTTTTTCTATCTAACTTTCTAGTTGATATGTAATTTGTATTAAAATATCACAGAACTATGTTCAGGAAAATCTGCAACTTCACAATAATAATGTGTTCTGGTTAAAAAATATTGCTATTTTTGTTGTTGTTTAAAAACGATATTCTTAAATGCATTCCTTTTGGAATCATAAGTTATTACATTTGTAAATAAACGTCTAGATTGTGTAATTTTGTTTTTGTGTCCGGAGTTGTCATATTAGTCCTATATCTAACATAAGCACTTTGACTTAATCCGGAAATAGTACAAATTCTGGTAATATGTTTTTATATTTCTCTATTTAATCATAAAAATGTTTGATTCATGCTGTTTACACGAGGGGGTGGGGAAATAGGGGATGCAGTAAGGGTGGAAGGAATTCGGGAATTGGACAAGAATAGGGAAAAGGGGCTGGCTGATTGACCACTAGAACCAGAAAACACGACCCACTTGTGAAATTCTCCTTTCAATATCTTCCTCCACTGGATTCACAGGTCTTCCGGATCCAGGACACGTACAATGCTATTTAGCACGAAGTACGCTCAAACATGCACTTTTGGTGATATCGCGAAAGTGTCAAACAACACCATGCACAATCGCACAATGTGCAGATTTCGGTACGCATGGTAGAGAGGAACCAAAATGCACACAATAAACAATCGGCCCCTTACAGCACGACGGTAATTCAAGCCAACAATTCGTTACTATAGCAGAACGAACTTGGCGGTAATAAACGCACCCAATGCAAAAAGCTAAGGTACACCTTCAACTGTTACAAAACCATAGAGATCACAACCACAGATAAGATCGTATTCTGGTATATGGAAAAGGAATAGTGGATAGATAGTAGAAAGAATCATTCTAGAACGCGTTCATATTGCGCGTACACGGCGTCCGGCGAATGTTGGATAGTCATGAAGATCGATCACAAGCAATTTACTTTTAATTTTGTTTCCCAAATATCAGTGAAAATTAATTTTACATTTTCATATGATTTCTGCATAATTTGTTATAGTTAGATATATTTTGATAATATATTTAGTTGTTTTGATATATTCAAAAAACTTATCATTTTACACGTAATTCGCGTACACTGTAGAATTGTAATAGTGTACTTGTCGACGAGAAGGTCCCAGTCGCGGTAGGAAGACTAGGTAGGAAGTTGTCGAGACCAAACCCCATTACAGAACCCGAGGTATTAAAACTTTCGGGTTCCCAAGCGAGGTGTGAAGCAGCATCAAAGTTACTGTCTTCCTTATATATTTATTTGTAAAGTCATCAAAGAAAAATAAAAGTAGGATCAACAATAAAAGTTTAAATATTTTGTAATTTGGTAATGTAATACTCAATTTCATTAAATAATTATAATACATACATTCATATCGTTGCCTAGTATAACGTAAGTGGGCTGAGGAAATAATTAAAACAATTCAACCCAAAGGTGTAATAAAATATAGTACGCCTTTGGAGTTACCAGAATAAATATAACTAACCATGTCTTAAAACGCTCACAGATGAGTGACAGAACAATGGTTTAATGAGCTCAGAATCGTATGAACTGTCCATTACGACATACTAAATAATAAAATATGAGGAAAACAACAATAAGCTTTCAACGTTAGCTTAATCTTACTCCATAGCCACGTGTCTGAAATTGGAATATTTTCCAGATTTTGCTTGATACGACACAAAGGATCCCATTAAGCGACGGTTGATTACAACAGCACAATAAGAATAACCAGACAATGAATGAAATTATAATTTTCTTCATCGCACAATCATACCTCAGTTGAATGGCTCTAATAAGTTCCCAACCTGCTTAGACCATTCGGTCTGCGAAGTTTTGGCACTAAATATAGCAATTACACTAACATGGCACGAAATATAACGTTTCTCGAGACTGCTGCATTAGTATGGCATATTATCATGATCATCGTCGTCATCAGCCGTCTCCCACTTTTCTCTGTCCATTATTATTCGCTGCCATGTATTTCCGCAGAGTTTTATGATTTCGTCAGTCTCCGTTCTCCATGCGATGTGGCCCGTTAATTATCATGCGGAGGCCCTGCTCGCGCCTCACAGGCTTGGCTGTCAAACCAGACACTTTACAACAATTTCTCGCCGCCTAGTACCGCCCGAAAATCTAGACAACAATACATCGCAACGCTACCGGTTCGAGAAGTTAGCTGAAGCGATCACTTTTCCGCTGCCCGCATTCTATCAAACAGTGCAAATTAATTTGTGCATCATTCGACAATAAACGCCAACCGATTGTAAATCCTGTTTCATTTTATCAACCTGCTCTAACCGCAACACTAACACCTATACTCATACGCACGCTCCGTAACATGACACTATTCATATACACGCGTGAGAATCAGAGGAGTACTAGGGCCTTGAGTCTTACCTTAAACAAATCTTTCTGATATTCATAACCGACAAACATCAGTCACTCCATCTAAGTGACTCTCACAACATACAATCCGTAAAATCATTTCATTTTTTTGACGTATTTTATTGTTTCGACTATTTTTGTCTATTCTCTTATCTGCGCGTTTCTTTTCGTATTTCTTCGTGTGATATCTAACTTATCTTTGGACGTTAAGTTTTTAGATCTTTCCTTTGTTGAGAGTCTATGTTTCGCAACCATACACTTAGTCACTTTTTAAACAATTTCCCCGAATGCATCTATTTATGAAAATTTATCGTCCTAGGTAGACATATCAAATTGTAGACTTGTTTAAGTTGGGTTCTATTAAAGATAGTATCAACGAGTCAATAAAGCAATTCATCATTTAACATGACGCTTATCTGAAATTCTGCTCTACCACTGAATTTTGATAGTTTCTAAATTCTGTTCTGAAGGTCAATGCATTGTCTGAGAAGATCACAATATCTTTTCAAAACGTAAATGACTTAAATACTCGCCAATCATACAAATGCATTTCTCCTCCTACTCTAGGTGCCTGAATAGAGTAGTCGTTAGTATTTTGAATGATAGTGAAACGGAAAGACTGGCAAAGATATCGAAAGAAGGGTGATTGCGCAGGGAACAAATTGAAATTCGCTTTGAATGGAATTATATCTAATGAAAACTTTTCAACTGAGGCAAACTAGCAATACATAAGGGAGTCCTAGTACCGATACTGATGTATGGAAGTACAATGTGTTATATTATTGTTATAATAGAATAAAACATTGCAGTAAGTAGGACAGAGCAAGGGAGTTGATAGAAGAGGAATGAAAGTAGACTGAATGCAGTGGAAATGAGATCACTTTGTCGTATGTGTGGCAGATCCATTTATGACAGTGTAAATAATGAAGAAATAAGGAAAGAACGTAAAGCTGATCTTAGTATAGTGAGTTAGATATCCTTTCTTAATCTTATGTGGTTTGGTCATATGTAATGGATGAATGAGAAAATAATGGTAAGAAAGATATATATATATATATATATATATATATATATATATATATATATATATATATATATATATATATATGACACAAGTGTTGATGGCATCAGAAATAGAGTACGTCTGCGGAAGACTCGGCTCGACCAGGTAAACCAGATACTGGAAGATGGTCCTGTTAGAAGCCACAATAATCGGCGAGCTTGTATGAGAATATATATGAATGTGGATGTGGCGAGAATTGTATGTCAGGGCAGAAGAGTGAAACGCTCTATCATCTCTATCCACTCAAGAAACGGCGTGATGGTAAGTAAGTCCTATCACCTCATCGGAAACTTTTCTTGACAGGGAATCTGCTAGATGGCTTATGAAAATTAACGGTAACTGTTTAGTTACTGTGTAGTTGCATTATAACGTTTAAAGTGCATCTAAGATGATGACTTTTTTTATAGAATCGTAATTCCATGACCCCTAAAACGGATTTCGGATAATTTGAGTTAAATATGCAGTTTTGTAGATTTCTTTGTCAGCTACATGTCGAACGTAATGTTTCTCGCAAAAGCCACTTAAATCCACTAATATTGCATGTTCAAAACCAGGGTTAGTTCGAAAATACCCCAAAGTAGACAGAGTATAAGTTGCTATTCTTCCTAAACTGAAATCAGCCAATCACAACGCTTGTTAATGATCACGTGATCTAAAATCTAGTATGGCTGCCAGAACGATATATACAGAAAAAAATTACATTACAGAATTGTCTCTTTAAAAAATGCTGATGTAAAACCAAACATTGTGTACATTTGCTTTCAAAATATACGTTTTCATCTATATCTCAAAAATACAAGTCGTTTTAGGGTGTTTTGAAATTAGGCGCTGCATTTGTTCAAATAATTTATATGTATATATAAAGCGCATTTGACATGATTTTTGTTTGAATATGGTGCTATAAAGTTATCCAATGTTATTATTAATGAAATACTTTTTCATGGTCGACGAATTTTATACATAGTGGCAGTGCTCTAATATTTCTCTAACTACCTTATTATGATCTATAATGCTGAATTCACTTTTAAATCTGGATTGTTATCTTGGCCGTTGTTTGCCCTTTTTTAGACTTCTTTCTACCTCTACAGTTTGGTTATGTTCATATTGAATTTACGAAGTTCATCCCTTATTTTCTTTCGTAAAATTTTTACAAAGAGTTGAAAACTCGACATCGTTAGTTATTTGTTTTTCGCTTTTGATTATCCTCCAGCGCTTCATAAGATACAATATTTCCTATGAAAGCTTGTTTTGGGTCACAGAAACTTTTATTCTTGTCTGCAGATTTTAGTATAATTCTCATCATCTACTTTTTAAAATGAAATCACTTAGGCATATATAAATGTGGGAAACCCATTTATGGTAGATAGATAATGAAGAAATTAGGATGGAATGTAAAGCTGATTTTAACATAATGAATAAAATTATAAAAGGGGGACTTAATTGGTTTTTATATGTAGAAAAAACGAATGAGTCGACAGACGGTGGCAAAAAAAGGCTTAGCATGAACAGGTAAATCAGATACTGGAAGTATGGAAGATGGACCTTTTAGATGCCTCAACAACCAACGAGCATGCTTTAGAATATGTATGATTGTGGGTGAGATAAGTGTTATGACAGAACAGAAGAATATGGCGCTTTATCCTCTCTGTCCGATGGTAAGCCAATTAGAGGGTATATTCACATAATGATACTCACCCAGCAATAAATCATGGTCACAACACAAAACAACGAGTAACAACTATACACCAATTCCGAAAGCAACAACGACATCCTATAAACGTTTCTAAATGTTTTTTAACTTCGAAACTGTACGATTCGCTTAATACTTATCGGAAATAATTCACTTATAAAAAAATAACTCAAATATGGCCTCAATACATGATCCAATTGTGTGGAGATCAGTCGGAAGCAACGCTGTCCAACATTCCTACTAAAACTCAACACAATACATTAATAATTCATTTTAGATTTGCATCGCATTCATGATATTATTCATTGTATCTCTATTAACTTACTCGTTTTAATAAAATGACATGTCAACAACACGAAAAAAACTGGTACTCCAATACAGGTAAAGTTCTGTATCTACCAGAGATGGATAAGTACTACATTCCAAATTAGTAAACTTATAATAGCTATGTACAAAATTATAATAAGTGTATTATATAATTGTATTGTAAAAATGTAAAGTGTTGAAAAAAAAGTCTCAATCTTTATTGTATTTGTGTCTATAATATATTTAATTTGTTGCTCTTATTCAAAATATTCTTTATATGAATTGAATTTTTTAACTCATGATAAACTATGGGTCTACGTGAAATTTATATTATTGCTTTCACTTTCTTTTTCTGCCAATTTCAAGTATTACATTCACGTACATAGTGTGGATCTATTTCTGATTTACAGCTTCGACCTTGTGTTTTTTCTCTCTATTAGACCCAAGTGAATCGTTAGCCAATGACAAGTTATTACCGATGTTTATCTCTCAGTCCGGGTGAGCTCTCTACCCTTTGATCCCATCAGAATAAAATTACAGTTTTCTTCGATAAACCGTTTGATAAAGTAATTTATTTGATTAAGACATTCTTTGTCTCTAACGCTAACATTAAATCAACAACAATGGGAATTGTTCTCTGAATCTTCTTTTTATTATTATTATTATTATTATTTATTTAAACTTATTTACCCTTACTTGCTATACTCGAGACTTTGGAGGTCAAGTTGGTTAAACTCGTAAATATTAATTATTTACATAATCTAACCAAGTAATTCCAAATTACGCTGCACTCGGGATAGCAGATTCACGGAGAACGCGGGTCCAACTATTCAGAATGGCTTAACATCAATTTAGCTTACTAAATACGCGAACCATAGATCTGAATGTGTTTGTGAGGGGACTACAAAAATAATATTTTTACTGGTCCGCATTTTATCAATTTCACGCCAGTCTTCTATGCAAATTCGTTCCGAATACTTAAAGTAACAGTACTATGATTTTTATTTTATATTGTACAAAACAATAACAATTTAATGACAAAACATAGGTAGAGAATAAATAGGTGACAACAATTTGGTTATCACACGCGTTTACTACAATGGGTACATACGAATTGTATATGGATAATGAAATGAAACGAAATATGAAATATATACGTAAAAATTAAATGTTACAAAAAATGTTTAAACATAAATCATACATATTAATATAGTAATAATTCATTATAAATATACAAATATTTAGCACTAACATAACACAAGTTGGATGGATATAAATGAAACAATGTTATTACTCTACTAAGTATTAAACTTTCAATGCTTAAACGTATTTACTTACTTACTTACTTAAATAATACTTCACCTGTTGATGAGAGTTATTGTTCTCTCGAAACTCGGGTAGTGCTAATAAACTCAAGTAGAGTAATAACATTGTTTTATTTATATCCATCTATTATAATGAAACTCTACAAAGTTAACGCCGATTCTATTAATAATATAGCATAAGTTTTTTGTAGCTTTGTAATGAATTGGAGAATATGTTCAATTTTTTATCATGTTATTGTCATAATATAGTCTACACATTCGTGAAATTATACTGCCTGATGTTGCTGTGGCAGGTATCGAGTTTGAATGTTTCACGCTTCCTTAATGGTCTGGCATGAGGCTTTACTCTGGAGATCAGTGTGATGTCGACTAGATTATTAACAATTCTGTTTAGGTACAAATTCAAATGAAATAAATTAAAACGTAAATACAAAACTAGTGATGTTAGCTAATATTTCAACCATTCCACACCACATTCACCACGTCCTGCGGACGAACGTAATGGATAATAAGTATGCAGAAAATCTTCCATAATATGAAATAATATTAACAAATTCAATCCCTTATTTCATTTTTATCATGTACCTCCCCTTTTTACCATTGCAAATATTAAAAATATAATTTATAGACGCCCCACAAAAAGTGTAATACAATTAATGACTCGTGTACATTTGGATACTTGGCGATTGTAACAATAGTGTGAGACTATCTAAACTTTTTTACAATTATAATGAGATAAAGCTATAAGTATCACTAACAACACCGGTTTCGTTCGCGTAAAAATTTGGAAACAAAAAAATATATAAATTTCACTTCTTTTGACTCGTTGCTTATTCAAATACCCGCTTTTTATTTCCCAGACCCTTTTGTTATAATGTTAATTATGTCCTTTGCGGTTTGCGAGTTGTTTATTTTTAGGTAAAAATCAGACTTATTTGTTTTATATTTTATGTCTGAGAGGATTCCACTACCTGCTGACCTTTCTGTTCACCAGATGGCGTAACTTGATTCCTCGGCGGAGGTTCATTATCTTCATAATTTATGCGTTGTGGTTTTAATAAGCTCTCAACGATTCGCCTTTGAAGGGAAATGCACCGTCGTTTTGTTTGTCCATGCCATCAGACGGACGTTTTTAATTCTATCCGCTTGTTGTTCCTTTTTTAAAATCTTTTTTAAAATGCAACAAAGCATTCGCATTAAATTACACGCGAGACCACGCAGCTGGGTCACTTCATTCTGGCTCCAATCGTAATCGCTTACATAATCGTTTCTAGTGAATTCGATGATAATCATGGAAATTATTTTCATTTTTTCGTAACAATATTGTGTTGTACACCTATTTATAATCCAGTAAAAATATCATAGTTACTACATGTACTGCAATTTGGACAACAGATGCGCGTCCACGGATCTCGAGGCACACCATTACAACATTATTCCGTTTAGAAATAACTCTACTCTTTCTGTATCAAATTATTTAGGCACGTTTTGTTAATGAGCTTTTCCACTCTTACCTTGAATGTGAGACTCGTATTGATTTAGTCTTCTTTCCGTATAAAATACAACAGACAATTTTTTAATAAATATTTTATGTACTGACCTTTTTATAAATTCTTACCTATCAAAATACATATATTACAGGCTTTATTATTAATTATCTAAGAATTTCTCAAAAAAAAAAACATGAATAGGATAGAAAAGTATTGAAGTGATATGTTTAATTATGTTAAATTTTTCTGTATACGCAATTAAAACATACAATTCTGTATGTGCTATTACTTTATTATTTATTATTTTAAATATTCAGATTATCAAATGGAAAAATAGTTTTAAAAAGACAATAATGGGAAAAACATGTTACAGAATACTCTTTTTCGTTAAAAAATTATAAACACGATATGTGTTTAACTGATAAGACATTAAAACTACTGCATTAGTATACAAGTACATGGGTTTAAATGGGTTTATTAAATCCAGGTTAGCGTTATTGGATGAATGAGCTCTCATTTTAATAATTAAGAACTTTAGGCAGGGGAGAGAATGTAGTATAGATTGGTATTGTAAAACTTGGCGTGACATCTTTGTAAACTTATTTTGAATTTACAGCTCTCTAGAATGAAGTAATAATATATAAATAATGAGCTATAACTCTGTTTATAACGTTTAAAATACTGAAATTTTTTTTGTACGTATTGCGATGAACGGATATATCTCATGTATAGTATAATATATGTATGATCGTCATTAAAACGTTTTTCAAAATTAGCAGATTTCTAACACTTGTTGCGAAAAGTACACCTGATGTTTATTTATCATACAGGTAGCTTTAAATGTGTCTTGACACCGAAGACATTGAATTTTTGTTCTGTATTCCATAAATGTGAAGCGTACCAAATAATGTCAATAGATTATAAAATTTCTTAAAAATATTTGTGTCTGTACATATTATAATACAAATTTACTATACTAAAAAAACTATAAATTTGATACTGCTACATAAACCGTCATCTCAGAGGTAGAAATTACATACGTCAAATTTATTTATAATTAATAAATGTACAAATTAGGAATGAATATAAAGATGATCTTTATATATTTAAAACGATTAAGATATGGTCGCTTCATCAAGTGATTCGAATGATTGGGAAAGGAGAGAGAAAGGAGGAGAGGAGGAGTAAAATGTATGACGCATGTGTTAATGGCACCATAAATACAGAACTTCCACGGAGAATTTTCTGATACTGGAAAACGATCCTAATAGAAGCCTCAACAATTGACGAGCATGTACTTCAAATATGAATATGGTTAACGCGTGTGTTGTGTGTATATAGAAGATGCTGTGTCTTTTCTGCCCACGCCTGCGGAAAAACGGCGTAATGGTCATTTATAAATGTGTTTTTTTTTAATAAATCCTTATCTAACGGGACAGTGTGTTGTATTTACGTCGTACAATATTCTACTGGAATGTGATAATTTTTTATAATTTATAAAATGAATTAGCGTGGTTGAAGATCCACGATGAGTTATTGGTTGCTGCACAGTACTAGATACACATCAAATATAATAAATTACCCCCTAGCTAAAAGATTAGTTACAAATTAAAAATATTTTTTATTTTATATTGGCACGTTTTATACGGTGTGCCTTAGTAGCTATTGTTTTTAGTTTTTTTTCATAATATCCACGGTTTTCAGGTAAACTTGCAATTAACAGAAAATATTCAGTTTATTTTCACTTCATTTTCCCTTTCCAGTTTACTTTAATTTGTTTATTACATATGATTTATCAATTTAGTTCATTAAGATTTACATATATCTAACGGAAATTTGTCAACCGAGGCAAGACTAACGGTGCACAATAGAATCCTGGTACCGATACTGATGTATGGAAGTGAGGCCTAGAGCTGACAGAAAAGAAACGAAAGTAGACTGAATGCAGTGGGAATGAGATCACTTAGGCGTATTTGTGGCAAATCTATTTATGACAGAGTAAAGAATGAAGAAATAAGGAAAGAGTGTAAAGCTGATGTTAGTATAGTGAGTAAGATTAAGAAAAGGTTATTTAGGTGGTTTAGTTATATGGAACGGATTAATGAGGAAAGAATGGTAAGAAAGATATATGACGTAAGTGTTGATGGAACCAGAAATAGAGGACGTCCGCGGAAGACTTGGTACGACCAGGTAAACCAGATAATGGAGGATGGTTCTGTTAGAAGCCTCAACCATCGGCGAGCTTGTATGAGAAGATGTATTAATGTGGATGAGGCGAGAATTGTGTGTCAGGACAGAAGAGTGTCGCACTCTATCCTCTCTGCCTACCCCCGCGGGGAAACGGCGTGATGGTAAGTAAGTAAATAAGATTTATATTAAATTTACTTAGTTAGGAATCCGCAGAGTAATATATGAACTAGTTAAAAATTGAAAATAAATATTAAATTTATAGTTTTATCGACAAATGAACGTATTGCAATCACTTTGCAAATAATTGTTAAAATTGCTGCACTCGTTTGTGTACAGTGTTCATTTTCAACGAATCGAATGTTTTCACCTGTTTCAAATCATTCGCACTATCACCCCTGAGGTGGAGTGTGACGTCATAATTTCAGTGAATGGTTTTTGGCATTGGACTTTTACTATTAAAATTGACTTAATTTTTTGTTTTTTTTAATTATTTTATGTAAAGTGAAAATGTATCAATGGAAGCGGTGGCAGAGATATACACCCCTCGACGAAACATGTGATTGCCTTGTCTCAAAACTAGTCACTCGTACAAAACAAATCCAATCAATTGATCTGCAGAGCTCTCCCTTCTCTCTTCCATAACTGAAGGAATCCTAGACTGAAACCCCGGTATAAAAGAAAATTCTTTTATCGTTGCGACAAAGCACATTTAAAAGGATTTTCTTAAAATCCGCCCGCCACCAATTGCAGCCAACTCGGCTTTGATAAATACGCGTCTCCGTATTCTGTGTGACAGTCGGCTGCACCGATCGATACTTTTTATATATTGCAATGAAATGTATTCTTCTTCGGTACCAAGCATATCAAGCGACTTCAGATGAATAACATCTCATTTAATAATACCAAATTGTATGTTACCCACGTGTATAATATTAGTTTAAATTTTTGTTTAACTTTAAAAATAATAATATTTGAATTGTGAAAGTACTGATAATGCCTAAAATGCACGGTCAATCCCCAAATTAATTATATTGACTTTAACATAACAACAAATTTAATTTTTAAATTTAATTAACTTTGCAATTCTAATTTTTTTTTTAATTTCCTTTCTATCCATAATATAAAGGTAATTAGACTAAACATATCCACTCCAAATAATAAAGATATTTTTTAAATATTTATTGCAAACTTTACATTGTGATTTTTATTCATTTTAATATAAATTATTTATAACTTTGCTCCTATTTATAACAACTTTTTAAAGTTTAACTAATAATATTAAAAATCATTTAGTCAATTTCTACATCTTTCATCATCTGGTTTTGAAAAACGGGTTTAGTCTCCGGTTGGACAATTCAGAAGCCCTTGAAATAAAATGGCAATAAACAGAGGTACGCCAATTCTTAATATCCAAATTAATTTATCAATTAGCCTCATATTAGCTATGTTTCCTTTAAAATCAATTTAATACCCCTTAACACTATTTTACCCTCCTTTAATATTCCGTTTATCTGTATATATATTCTATGTCTCTCTTTCTCATATAATTATGTATTATGTCTCTTTTTATGTTCTATTTAACTGCATATGTATTCTGTCTCTCTCTTTCACATGTAATTTTATATTATATATATTTATGTGTATTCTTTTTGTATTTATGATTAGTTTCAAATACACCCTGATGAAGCTTAAGATAATCGAAACCAGTTGACGTATAATAAATTTCATGGTTTCATACAAAGTGATTGTTATTTTATTTAATATATTATGTCAAACCTCAAAGTGATTGCTTTCTACAAAAAAGAAAATATATAATAAATTATATTCCATTTTTTCTTATTTATATTTTGAACTGTCTTAATTAATGCTTTGAATATTTAAAAAATATATTGAGCGACTCCTACTTTTCATACTATTTAGCTCAGCTAGATATCAAATGTTGTTTATAGTGGTAACTGTTTGACAAAATACTGCTAAATTAGGTATCCTGAGCAGGCGAGAATTTTTAGTTTGCCACGTAAATCGCACTTGCGTGTACGAGTAGTTCTAACACAATAATTATGAATTATTGATGGTCTTTGGATTGTGGGTTAGCGCGCAGGCATGATCCGTCTTCTTCTGTATTTCCTTACAAAACTTGGCATGCTACGTCTGTCGCGTGCTTTGGCGGTTTCGTTCAGTTTTCCATACATTGTTTTGTAGATATCTGGGCGCTTCTGAAAGTGCACGGTGGTATTGTGCAGGCGGTCGCAATTGTATATGTATAAAATGCGCTGTTTATTATTTACAATGTATATTTTATGATTATTATTAATAGTAAAATTATCATATATAATTTTATTAAGTATAACTCAATTCTTTAGTTTTATATTGTTTCAATATAACGTTAGCATCGTTGTTGTATATATTTATAATTCAACTAAATTTTTAATTTCAATATTATGTATGCCATATGTTTGGGACATATATTTATTTGCTTATAAATATATTAATTATTGAACCAGTAAGTTTACAACGTATACGGAACAGCTAACACTGTTATACAAATTTAATATTTTGTGGGAACCCTAGACAAAAATAGTGCGTGAAAATAAACAGTATACAGTCCACATCTTTGGAGGTACCAGCAGAACCTGGATTGGTGGTGATACTATTTCTTCCTGTCCTGAGATTCTTCCAACATCTATGCTTGTACGCAACACCATACCTATCATAATTTTTCTAGGTATTATTATTTAATAAAAAAAATTTTTTTCCTTAATAAATTGTTCTCTGTATAAAAACATTTTCTAATAAATAGTCATTAAAAAAAAACAATATTTGAATTATTATCCTTAAAAATCTTCCGAGAATACTCACATCGTGCATTGGTTGGTATAAAACTAAGCTATATAGTGCCTTCAAATAGACAACTCTATTATTTGTTCATTTATCGACTGAAATGACATATTTCTTTCGGTAAACGACTTCTCGCTCGCTCCGGAACAGTTTACTTTTGAAAGTATCCCTCCCTCTCGGGGAGTAGACTCGCCACTTGTGGCCAACAACAATCTATTTATTCACTCTGTATTCAAAAGGTACCAAGTAAAGGTTTTTTGTTTTTCCCGAGTAACATTTTTGAATCCACCATTCTACTGCGTGCCTGGTGAGTGATCGGTTAGTTGAATTTGCCCACCGGGTCTTGGTACTGCGCCTCCACCGTGAAGAGAATAAACTTTATTTATGTGCTTCAAAGACCGTGTCGCAATTATCCCCTGCCTCCCTTTTCCCTTTTAAGTAACATTCCTTCCGGAGGCATTTCCCCCTGTCTCCTAAACGTTTTGATAAAAATCTCTTCCGCGTCTCCTTTTTAAAAATTCAACGTTGTTTTTCGTGTTTTCCAATTTCGACATTCCAACATTCCGCACCAATTGGATATTTTTTGAAAATGTCATTCGAAAACACCGAGGTTTCGTATATTTTTTAAGTATTGGTTGGCAATAACTGCCATATCTTATCATATCAAATAAATTCTCTTCGTAACCATATTTTACTGAAGTTTAAATATAGGAAATTTAATAATCCCAATAACTTTCTTCTAAAATTTGATTTTTTTAATAACATAATAATTAATTTGCTTTACTTCCACAGAAAGTAGGAAAAGATCTTTTTAATGAATGTACAACAAAAATGTAAATAAGCTAAACTTTTTTTGTATTAAGAGGGCGCGTCATTTGATATTTTGCTCGGAGACACTCAAGATCGTTCGT
The DNA here is from genome assembly GCA_022840565.1 of Eubasilissa regina. Taxonomy (NCBI): domain Eukaryota; kingdom Metazoa; phylum Arthropoda; class Insecta; order Trichoptera; family Phryganeidae; genus Eubasilissa; species Eubasilissa regina. The sequence goes on along the minus strand of JAINEB010000015.1, from coordinate 23,418,502 downwards.
TATGTTTAATCAACTCTTTCTGAAGCTGCATTGTAGGATATAATCATATTTTACAATTTCCTCTTTCTTTATATTTGTATAATAGGTACAAAAGATCTGATATTTCCCTGCATTTCAAAGAGGTCTGTGAAGCAAATGCAAAAAAGGGATTTCTCGTCTGAAGAATTTAGTTCTAAAAAGCTTCCGAATCTTGTAACCCCCTAGTTTTTAAGTGGATTAAGCGCTAGTCTTGTACACTGCTATAAATAGAAAGGAGTAGCAGCTGGAAAGATAGGTAGGAGGTGGGTTTAACTGCCACTTGACCTACCAAATGAACACCCGCCCCATCAACCCTCGAAACATGCCCTAACAAAATTTGCAATGTAAATTGTTTTTTATTCAAATGCGATTGTAAAGGAATACAAAAATCATGTTTCACCAAGCGGACGTGTTTGGAAGGTTTCACGGGAAAAAAATGCGCAAGTTTTTCTCTGAAGACTCTTTCAAAGTTTGTTTTCCTTTCACAGTTTTTCATCCCATTCTACGTACGTACGGCCTTAAGTAATTTAATCCATTTGACATATCGAACATTTTTACGGTACATTTTTATTCATGGGAATATCTGAGAATCTGAAAAGTTTTTTATTCTTGTAATTATTTGGATGAAACATCAATAAACATGTTAATATAAAATTCAGTATTTTTTAACTATTATTTTTAATTATTTTAAAATTATCATATTTGATGAAAAGCATATTTACTGCTAGGTACGTAACAATTAAATAAAAGTATACTCTCAAAATGCTTATATCAAAATCATAAAATGAAATACTTAAAAATCATAATTAGTATTTGATTATTTTACCACCATTTCCAAATCAATGCTTATTTTACCAATGTCTGTACACGAACCTATCTATATGTTTCTTTCGGTGAGTTATACACATTAAACTCAAATTATTGCTAAGATTTCGTATATCGATCTCTTGGTATTTTTGTTATGCATGGAATGAATTTTATTGTAACTTATTTTGCGTATATTATTAGACATACAGTCGTAGTTTGACACCCGGGCTTGGCAGGATGTTTGGCTCGGCACCGTAAAAATGTCAACAAAACCTTTGTACATTTCAGAATGAAGGCTTCATGCTCCTCAACGTTTCTTTAGACAGTCATTCCGATATTCCATTTCATCCAATTGAAGCGGTGAATATGGAAATATATTTTTCGGTGGCGCTCGTTAAATGTTCCTTTGTGTTTGTACTTTTTACCGCCTTTGTGGAGTTAGGTGATGCTTGTTGACTTTCTGTTTTGTTTATCAAAATGTATTTTGTTAGAGTTTGATATATACTTATTTGTACCGTAGCTGTATATGCAGGATGTCTGCTTAATCTCAACCATGTTAGAGATATAATTATTTTTTCAAAAAAATTCTAATTATGCGATTATTTAGATTATTGTAAATTGATTTCAAATTATTTATTGAATACAAAAAATTTAATTTCATCGAATTTCGAGCAACAAGACTATTTTTCGTTGCATGATTTAGGGCCTGAAAAAAATATTAGATTAATAATGGATATATTTCGTAAATATTTATTTCAAAGAACATGATTTTGTAAAAAATTCTAACAATAACATTTCCCATAACGGTGCGAAATTTTCACATATTCCTTGAACATTTTCGATCTGCAATTTAGTCGGGTATCCACTTATAAAATCTAACTAAGTCTGTTATACCCTGTGCATGTATAAATATATTTATAACAGTCATGTCGTATCATTATTATTATTTAAATGTATCTATTTTAAAAAGCGCTAAATTTGTATTTATATATATGTTATGTTAACACTTTACTATTGTTCAGTTATAACTGTTAACTATAGTTAACTTAATAATAGAGACATTTATGATTTATAACATAGCACATCTCGTTTTTTTAAAATGTTTAATTCATTTTTGTAAATGACAATAAAACAGTTTTTCACACTTATAAAATTGACCGGAAATCAGGGTACATTAACAATATTATTTAAAAATATCTGTGCAAAATAATAGTATGAAAAAACTTAAGAGACACGCGCTACCTGAGAGCTACTAATAATTTATATAATAATGTATATAACACAAAAATTTTTAAAAATTATTATTTACAGGTAACAGACCTAGTCCACAATATTTTATAGGTGGACACCTGACTAAATTTCTGACTATTTAAATAATATGTGTGCTAATCTCAACCAAGTCAGAGAAAAAAAAATCGTAATTATGCGATTATTTCGATTAATTGAAATATTTCATTGATTCTAAATTATATATTGAATGCAAGAAATTAAAGTTCATTGAATTTCGAGCAGCCAAACTATTTCATCTTAGATGATTTAGGGCCTGAAGCAATGGTATAAATTAATAACGGGTTAATTTCGCAAATATTTATTTCATAATCCGTAGACTTAAACATTTTCGATTCGTAAATTAATCAGGTATCCACCCATAAAATTATGTGGATTAGGTCTGTTACACCCTGTATAATTTCTGCTGCCTCTTAAAAATATTCGTATCTTGTGTCGCGTTTATTACATCAAACTATACTTTTCATCGTCTTTGTGGACTTCATATTAATAAATGATATGTTAAAGAGTCTTTTTTTTGTTCTTTTACTACTTCAAGCTATAAAATTAACTGAAATTTAAGATTATTTTTCGTTGTACAAAGTTTTGATTCACAAAACGTTGACCCGACCTGTAGTGACCTACGGCTTAGAATATTGGATCCTTACACGATGCCGATGAGCGAGCACTCGTTGTACTCGAACCACGCAGAATATGAAGATGGTAATTAATGCATAGTACCCAGGGTTCTTCAGCTTCTTCCCCAAAGAATCTATCTCCACATTTTTCAAAGAATAATCCGATCGACAAGCCACAAGGCAAGAATGGATAGTACTCAACAGGTCACATGGTCACAGGTCGATCATGCTCTAGTGGCTGGTAGAAAAGAATAGGGATTTTTTTAGTGTTTTCGTAGGTGTAATCTATTTTGTAGAACTCCATAATCGCATGTGTGAAAATAAAACACTTGGTTTTTTATTCTACTCGCTTAATTTACTTGAAACGCGTTTCATCTTATAAGGGCATTATTAATCTAACAATTTAACTCAACAATTTGTATTTATAACTATAATAGGGGACAGCTATACAGTTTTATTTGCATGAGTTGAAAAGTGACAACATTATTCATTGGAATTCTGAGAAACATTTTGAACGCTTCTAATTAACCATTCTGTTTCAACTACAATGATATTTTAATGACATGGGTAATTTGTAGAAAAGGAAAGCTACGCAAATAAAAGTGTATAGCTGTCCCCCACTATAGTTATAAATACAAGTTGTTAAGTTAAATTGTTAGATTGATATACAAAGCTGGCTGCAAATCCCTTACAAGGCGAAACGCATCTCAGGTAAATTAAACGAGCAGACTCAAAATCAAATGTTTTATTTTCACATATATGAATAGAGAATGATAGAGAAAATTCTTGTATGAGGCCACTTAGGTGACCCACCTAGGAGACCCACCCAGGGGACCCACCTAGGAGACCCAACCAGGAGATCCACCTAGGAGATCCACATAGAAGACCCACCTAGGATTGTCATGCCAATAATGATGAGTCCTCATTGTAAGTCCGAATATCCTTCAATATTGTTTTATAAATACTAGGGGAACAAATAAAGAACACTTCTAACTGGATATATTTATATGTAATATTTCAGAAGTTATCACGTATTTTAGGTAATATGAAATAAGTTGTCTGATTTTTACAAACAGCGATAATAATTGTCTGATTTCAAATACATGAATCGAAAAAGTTTGCAGTTTACAAGAAATTTCCCCATTATTATTCATTTTTATGTCAAAAAGTATCGTTAATTTAACATTAAATTCAATTGAAGATAAAATATTCTTTCTGACTTATCGATATGGCGGGCCATAACATTTTATTGCCGTTTTTATACACTTACTTATTTAAGAAGTACATCTAAAGGGTCCCTTTGACAAATAAATTATGCATATGATGTAATAAATCGCGAATTCAAGTGAGAGACGCCTTCTAAAACTCCATACAAACAACACATATCTTTCAATAGTTCAAAAAGTTTTCTAAAAATATCAAAAATAATGCACGGGACTATAAATATTATCTGTTTTTGTTAGAAAATAATGTATAAATATAAAAATTTATACTTAAATAATCTTAAGCTTCGTGACCGCATAGCTAATAACTGTTTTTATGGGTTATAGTTATTAAAACACTAATTTAAACTAATCTTTTAGCAAACTGTCACCTACGCTACATCTTAATTTAATTAAAATTCGTATTTTACCTTTATCAAAATCTACCTGTTTTAGAAAACGGTACAAGATTTTTTTGTTGATCTGTGTATATCGGTGTGTAATTAAAATCTTTGTTGCAAACTAAACTTATGGAATTTAAAAACAAAAAATATTTATTCCAACTGACATATTTAATTGCTAGCATAACTTACTGTCATAAAATCAAATAATTTTTCAAACTATGTATAAAATTATAATCATAATCATATTACTTCGAGGATATTCGTGAATGTTTAATTGACATATCTCAACCCCGTACCGTCTAAAGTAATAAAACAGGGTTTGTATGAAATTCAGTGTGTATGTATGTGCCAGATGAACTGTTAAGATGAAATAACTGATATCTTCAATCATATTATTTTATGAGAATATGTTTTGTGAACATTATGAAATAAAATTGATCGTGGTCGAATATGTTATTGTATTTTGGTGTATTAATGCGACAAGTGTAATTAAAGTAGAGTATTTGCTTATGCAAATACTCTACTTTATGGAAAAATTTTATCTTTTTGACACAATAAATATATTATGACGTAAGCAGTTATAATGGAATTTTCTTTTTCGCTTTTGTTTGGATGTTGAAAATAAATTTTTTAAGGTTTAGTTGGGTAAAAATTTAATTTAACAAGTACATACACGTTTGTATGTATTTTTTATTTATGGGTTCGGGATCAATGGTAACACATATCAACTATGTTATAAGTTCAGTGCCATAACACCAATCGACATAAAAATTTTCAATTCTTTTCCGCGTGCCACACCTATATAAGAAAGTTGTTTTGTCTTGTAACAAAAAACATCGATAAAACACCACATTTTCTACGTTATTTAAATGCAGATTTTTACATCACACGGAAAGTTTGGATTCGAACAGTCGGAAGACCATAAAGATTCGGGTAGGAATTTTTGGATAGGACATTAAATTCTAAAAAGATATAGGGCTTATACATCCTGATGAGCAGAGGGCTTATGAGTTTAAGATTTTTTCTATGACAGATTGTTTATATTTTCTTATTAAATATTTGAGTTCTCAGAATCTTTATATTTTTGTATATAATCTTTTGAAATCTAGGTTCAATCACGTACAGCTAGCTACCTTAAATTATATAATTTCATTATTTGTAAAATAATATAATTTACAACGATTTTTAATACTCTTTTTACGACACCGTTTTTCGCGGGTTGGCTGCTGCAATGCAAAATGTTATATCTAAAAAAAATGTAAAATAAGGGTATTTTATCGATTTCGATTAAAACGATAATTCCATTAGTACAGTCAATAATTATATTATTTACCATCATTTAACTGATTTTTTTGTATTTGAAACTGTTTACCTTTATTAAAATTAAATGCTTTTAATCTTACGGTTCATTAAAAAATTGTTAACGTGTTACATTAACCAATTAATTTATTATTGTATAATTGAAATTTTAAAATGAACATTTTACAAAATCAAGTTTTTCCATTCACCATCTAGAATTGAAAAAATACTCATCAGATATAACGACTATCTGTGTGCCTGCAATCTATCTATTTGCCTGCATTTCATCTGTTTGCCTGCATTTCATCTGAATGCCCCGCTATTTTATGTTTTATTTACCCCCGGAATAAAACATCTCATTCCTTCCTTCAACTGCGGGAAATGCTTAAGCTTCTTAGTGTTGCACCAACCGGATACTTTCTTACTGAGGATTCACGATTCCTTCTCGTTATGCCCAATTATTTCTCGACATTCAAAAGTTCACCCGTTTTTCCGGGAAACCATTCAAGTGGCAGTTGCAAACGAGGGGTGAGAAAAGTAATAAAAATAATAACGTTTCCGTGTTAAAATTTTACAATTATTTTATGCGATCATATACCTAATAGACTTATATTTATGAATAATGGTTGACATTTATAACGATTTCATTATTGTAAAATTAAAACGAATATGATTGATTATCATGTAATGGAAATTATTAAACATGACTGTAACATACATCGTTTATGTACATAAGTTGATAATTTGTTTTAAATATTTTAAATTACTATAAATGACGCAATTAATTAAATTTAGGAAGAATTTTTTGTATTTAATTTACGTATAACTATTATGATAATCATTATCAAGGAGAACACATTTTTATTGTGAAGTTGTCATTATTCATAACATAGGTCTGTGATATTTTAAATACAAATTCAATGTATTAATTAGAAAGATATATATTCAAAAACAATTATATCGAAAAATATTGTTGTTACTATCGGGATTCGAACCTGGATCTTTTCAAATCCGGGGAACGTGCATTAACCGATAAAATAAAGTACATGACTTTCAAATAATGGAACGATAGATGTATGAATTTGAAAGTGTGACGTATTGATTCGAAAATTTGTCTTCAATTTATTGTGTGCTGAAGCATAATTAGTTAATGAACGTTCCCCTGATTGGAAGAGATCCAGGTTCGAATCCCGGTAGCAACAACAATATTTTTCGATAAAATTGATTTTATATTTAAATATTTTTAATTAATACATTTAATTTATAATTAAATTATAGTTTATATTTATTATAATAATCGATTATGATAGACAATAACGTTATATATATACGGCTTATAATTGAGCTAAAAACATTAACATTAGATTTTAAAAGAAAGCAAGCACAATGTGGCTTGACATTATAATTAAATAATAGAATATTTTAGTTTTAAACCACTTTATTATGCACATACATTAAAGTCAACTAGTTTCAGTTGGACCCAACCTTCTTCGGGACAATATAGTGTATACACTAACCTAATTAAAGATATTTAAATTAGAGGTTAAGAAGACAGGGCAACAGTATATCTGATACTCTATCCCCCTACCTGATACTCTGTCCTACTGTTGCTCCACTAGTTGACTTTAGTATGTATTCATAATAAAATGGTTTAAAACAAAACATTATATTATTTATTTATTAACATTTGTGTAATCTCAAATCCTAATAGTCAATTATGCTAAAGAACACAAAACCACAACTAATATTTGAAATGTTTCAAATTCATCTGGGATTTAATAATATTATTTTTTTCACATTGAGGGCTAGTACTTATTATATTTATAAATACATATAAAAAAAATGTATTCAAAAATATCTTCTAGGACAATACCACAATAAAAATTTTATAAATTAATAAAGTAATTTATTCATTTATCTTCTAATTCGTTATTTGCGGTTTTATTGTTTTAGTAAACAATCATTCTTTAATAGTATATTTTATCAAATTAGTATTAAATATTTCTGTGTATAAGTTTCTGGGCTAATTTGCCGTGTATATCTGACCTTTCTGGCCGACGTTTCGGATCCCATTGTAGGGTCCATAAACAGGGCTATTGTGATGTATGACTGTCGTTCAAAACCATGGGAGTCGAAGAGCCCTCAGATAGTGATCCGACGGTAGATGGAACTTAAAATAACACAACACCTGTTTTCGATACCATGCATGCCAGTACTTAATAAACGACAGACCCTGCTTTCGATACGATACTGCAAGCCAGTACTTAACCACAATACTAACATACATTACATCAGCCCTGGTGATAAACACTGCAATGGGATCCGAAACGTCGGCCAGAAAGGTTAGATATACACGGCAGATTAACCCAAGAAAATTATGCACAGAAGATTCTGAACGATCATGAAAACCTAAGAACATTTTTAGTATTAAATATGTTTAGAATTATAGAGTAAAAATTATCTTTTCTTGTAAGGCCATTAACTCTTATTTTATCATTGTGTCAGGTCAACAAACATCAGCTTGGATAGTATCTTTTAATATTTTTAAGAGGTATCTTTTGTATATTTTGCTATGTTTTTATGTTCTAGTAGAATTTACATATATTACAATATATAAATTTTCCATAAATGGCTTAAAACATTTTACCTAGAAATTTTAGTTAAATACACCCACCCAAAGTAATGAAATAAATCCGACTTTTGCACTTTTTCTAAAACAAAGTATATATGTTATACAGTTGATTTTTTACATTTTTGAACGACGTTCTTCATTAAGGTTCGGCGTGAAAATTTAAAGCACTTCAGAATTTCAGACCGAGTCTTCTGAACTCAGTATTGACAGAAGGTGCTTTGTCCACCTTATTTAGTTGGCATCAAACTTTAGTTCATTAAAATTGAACGTGAGTTATTTACGAGCTTTGCGGTAACTTGGTGCTTCGAACTTTCTAGAAAATCCTTAAGTTTTTATGTAGTTTGGACCTTCAAAGACACCTGCTGGAACTATCGATTGACTGAGGGCGAGTATTTTTTGTGACAAAGTTCGGAGCTAAAGGTAAATTTGGCGGTTGGACTTTTAAGATACATTTTTTGTATCAAATTTAAACCTTTGTATTTTAATGTATTTATTTATTATTTGATATATACTTTCCAAACGTACATACCACGGTTTGGTTTGGTCATATGGAACGGATAAATGAGAAGAGAATAGTAAGAAAGATATATGACGCAAGTGTTGATGATATCAGAAATAGAAAACGTCCGCGAAAGACTCGGCATGACCAGGTAAACCAGATACTGGAAGTGGGTCCTGTTAGGAGCCTCAATAATCGACAACCTTGTATGAGAAGATGTACGAATGTGGATGAGGCGAGAATTATGTTTTTGGACAAAAGATCCGCACTCTATCATCTCTCCCTACTCCCGCGGTTAAACGCTGTGATGGTAAGTTGGTTAGTTTATATACTTTCAACGTGTAAATAAATATTACTTACTTATTGTTAGCGGTAATAAATTATTCTACTAACGCAACCAACTTACCAAATGATTATATAGTATAAGAACATTCTATAAAAATATATTTATTTAAGAAATCAGTGTAAAACCTGTGTATATATATTTATGTATTTATTTTGTTTACATCATTTTAATACCAATGGAGTAACATATACATTATAGATATTTTTGATATTCGTTTTAAAGTGGATTCATTTATTAAAAATTATAGATGAAAAATGCTAAATTAAAGAATGCAGAAGCTTGTGAAATAATTGGGTATGACAGATATTTAAATTGAAACTATTTTTAGTGTTCTTTTAAAGTGTGTAAAGTATTAAAGTAACAGTTTAAACGTAACCGAACATTACTGGACTCAATTTCAACACTCGCGTATGGTCTACGAAGCGCGTCCCTGGGAAGCCCCAGCCCAGACAGCACGCGGCGTACCTGAAGTTTCATTAAAGGGGTCCTCGTGGCGCCTGAGAAGCGTCCGAAGCGCGTCGCGCTGCCCCGAGTAGTCTCGAAACTCAAAAGGCTTTTGTTTCGACGGCCAGTCGTGACTTAGCTTTTATTTCGCTGGCACTTTCGCATTCTAATATAAAACACTGAGATATGCAATTATAGAATCATAATATACAAAGAAAGATTTGAAGGATTTATTTGGGCGAAACATTATACTCTAAGGGAATCAGGTGAAAAAGAAGTATTTCGTACACCAACAATAAATTACATAGAATAAGATGTTTAAAATAAGAAAATGGTCAGTCCTTGTACAATAGAATGGAATTTCAAAATATAAGTAACATTAATCAAAATCATACTTTTTAGTGAGCATTATTGTAGACATTTCTTAGACATAAAATAATTTAAGTGCAGAAAAGTCACGAAATCAAAAATGTTAAGTTAATATTAAAAGTGTTCGCGATGGATTTTAAAAAAAAATTCCTTTCATTCATGCGGTCCACTTTAAGGTAACCTATTTAAAGTAGCGTTGTATTATACTAAAAATTACAAAACAATTAATAAGTTCTTAATTAAAATAATAATTTGAAATAATTAAATGTTTTTTAACTTGTTAAATATGTATATAATTTTCCATTATTTTAAATAGTCATGATTCCTTAGTTGGTTACTTGTCACCAAGTTGTATGTGTGTATTAGTAATAAAGTATTTTTAAATGTTGGAAAATGTACAGGTTTTTTGAGAAATATTTTTAGTAACTATTTCTACGTGATGTAAAAGGGTCTTGAAGTGTAAGTCTATAAATTATTACTTTTAGGTACCGAGTACATTAAAAGTAACAGAATTAAACCCGCCTCTCTATAATGTAATATTAAACCATTAAATGTGTTTTATATTAAATTTATTTGATTTTACAATTTATTTTTTACTTTATTTTCAGGATGGCGATCGAGGCTACCTCGAAGGCCTCGCGTCCCGCTATGCCGATCTATTTTCCACACACTACGGAGATGTCCTGGACCACTTGGAAGAGCTGAGGAGAAGAGAGTGGGATGAGATGTCTCCGAGGATCCGCGTGCTAGGGACTGGCACGCCTGGCACCCCCGGCACGCCCGGCACGCCGCCTGGCACCCTGGGTGCGGGAGGGGCTTCTGGCAGCTCCGGGGGCAGTGCTGGCGAAAGGCCCCCGGTGTCAGGACACTGTGGGCAGTTAGGGACATTAACTACCTCGCTATCCCAGCCGATTTATGTCCCAGGGAAATATTCTGTGAGTATTAAAAATACTTGTATAGATGTTGTGATGTATTTTGTTAATCATTAGGTCTGTATCTAGGAATAAAAAGGAATTGTTACTAAATTCCAGTAATACACAAATGTTTTTTCAATAAACAGATTTATTTCTGTATATCTTTCTAATTGATTATTTTAAATTGTATTCAAAATAGCACCGAACTATCTTCTGAAATTGTAACTTCACAACAAAAATGTGTTTTTATTAAAATGATAGATGATTCAATTTCAATTAGACCAATGAGAATGGAATAAAAAGACCGTACGCGCGTATATATCATTGTTTATTTTTATTTCGATTTACATCAAGAAAAAGTTTTCTTTACTTTTTTTCTAGGGATCTGTTTGAATCTCTCTGCCGTATTCCATTGAAGGCATATTCTGCGGAAAATATATTTTCACTTACATGCAATTTAATTTCGCTGCGATGGGATGCCTCTCGTGTTTTAATCTCCCCAAAGTACGTATGATGCTCTTAATGAAAACACTTTCAAGTTTAGAGACTCTTCCAGTCTCGCGGCATCTTAAGCCTTGGCGGCTGTATTCACAAAACAAAACCTCCTGGCGGGGAAATGAGCGAGGAAAAGAAAATCTTTCCAGCTCCTCGGTATTAACCGCCATTTAAACAACGAACAACACCTTCCCATCGGGGTCATACAAAACTTAAGAGATTTGATTCAGCTTCGAATCCGGCTTTATATTCGAATTAATATTTTAATAAAAGTATTAAATATTTTATTGAGCAAGAACACGTAAATTAACAAATTAATATAATAGTTGAAAAATTGCATGAATCTGTTTCTTTTCTTAAATCAAATAACTATACAAATAATATAAAATCATAGAAACAATATTAGTGTAATTTGTATGTCAACTATCAAATACTACAGTAGACCGGAGTCAATTATAATAAAATGCGTTTTGCAATTTTTTTGCATCGTTGCTATAAGAAATATATAGGAAACTAATTTTTTCAATAGTAGACAGATTAGTTGTCTTTAAAATTATTATATGGTCTTTTCTCTATTTACAATATGAATAAAATTACAAGCTTATAAACATATCGAGGAAAATCGTACAACTGACCAGGGCTCGGTGTACCGGGAGAGCAATTAATTAAAACACAGAATTTAGGCACAAAGTAGTCGGACTTTAACAATGTTGGCGAAGAAAAATAGTTTCCTTACTGTTTTCTAAAATTGTAGTTCAAAGGTTTCACTACATTTAACATAGTACAAAATGTATTTAACCTCATTAAAATTCTAATAATTTTTGTTAATTGAAGTGTTAGTATAAACATTCACTACTTTAATATAATAAAATGACAAAACAAACATACTCCAATAACATATTTAAATCTCAATAAACAAAGATTTTTTTACTTGTATTAGTAAAATATCATATAACTGCCACCTAATGACCATTTCAAATTAAAATGTAGAATTTTGATTGTTCTCTACTCACAAGCGTTTCAAAACCCATCATAGATAACGAAAAAAATATGTAGACTGATGAAATGATAAAAACAGAGCATATAAATCATAATATCCAATTTAGCGCAGAAAAATCATTTTTCAAATACAACCATCCGCATTTCGCCAAATCATTTGAGCTACTGGAGATAAGTCTGCACATGTCAAACGCGCCTCCTAACGGTCCGTCATATATGTACCTACTATAGTTTACGAGTTATTTACATTGGTACTACTGCCCCTTAGTACAATTGACCCCAGTTTACCGTATATAATAGTATACGGAGTTAATGTTATAGGTTCTCAGGTATTCAGAATGTAAATCTAGAAAGCATTATCATGTAACTTAAATTAATATACAACTAAAATCAAGTACTGTCATTATAAGACGGAAAGGAACCATGCACATAATCTGTTCAAAATTATATATAAACGTATCTTATAAGGCATATAATAAGGCAATAATTTACAGAACATATCCAATAACCGTTTTTCATCTAATTTCCAACTTCCGTATATCTTCTTTATTTTATAATGTATATAACCAACTTTGTTAATTTTGATGGAAAATCGCTGCTCGCTCTACACAGTAGAATATACATCAAGCAGAAAAGGTAACGATTCTTTACATTGCTACAAACAACAATTATATATTTTACTAGTCATATTTTTTCTAAATAATTGTTAGGTATACAAAGAACATGATCAAATAAATAAATAATTATTTTTTGTAACTATTTGGAATATTCTGTTTAAGTTCGTGGATAATTCTGCCGCGTGTTTGTGATGATGTGTTTTGATGGTGTTACAAATCACTCAATCAACTCAATTCAATCAAATTCGAATCAATTCAACATGTGTCACTGACAATATATTGGGCCATGCCACGTGGTCCGAAACGTCAGTCAATTAGTTTAGATACACTCGTCAGAGAGACACATATACGCATATGCAGATGCGTATATGTGTCATAAATGACACATATGCGCATCTGTCATTTATGACATTTTACTTCAATCATGTTATTTTAATATTTATTTTCTTTGTATATTATATTTGTTTTGTGTTATAAAGGCTGTCCCAAAATTAACGCAAGATTTGAATTAAATAGAAAACACAGTTTTTACTCTTTAGATTTTTATTTTTTTATTGAATCATAAAGTACACGGGATAAAGTTATTTATGGAATAACACATCGGGCAAATGGCCTCCACGGCTTTGCTGGCACATACGCACTCTTTTATTGAAATTTTCCATGACCATTTTGCATAAATGTGGCTGAATTTCGTTGATGCTACGTTTAATTTCCTCCTGTAATGCACAGCTAGTTGTGGGCTTGTTATTGTTGTTGGACGACCAGTATGTTTAGCGTATCCAAATTTCTTTCTAAATTTTTCAATTAACCTCTTCGCAGTTAATGAACTTAAAACACTATTCCGACCATTTTTGTATTAAATTTTTGAATTGTTGTATCGTGTAGCGCCCCATTTATACTAACCCCAAACTCTCAGCTGTTAATAAATTTTTTTCAGGGTTGCCAACAATTTACTGCAGAAATGGCGGCAAATTCAAATCTTGCGTTAATTTTGGAACATCCTATATAAATAAATGAAGGACAGGTACAATAATGGCGTTGATCTAAATATTATTAAATTTGTTATTTTTAACAGTTTCAATGTCAATATTTAAAACTATTAAAATACCTTATGGGTTTATAATGCGTTGTTGTTTTACCATATTAAATGTTTTGATTCGAATATTTTTTAAGAATATATAATTCGATTCGATATTTTCTTTGAGATTTGCGAGGCCCTACTTTTTCTTCCCTTGTAAACAAATGAACAGTTAACCTGCAGTTACCGAGGCCGATAAAATCCGCGTGTTCTAGAGTAATTACGATTCCCATTTGCACGCCTGTATACTAACTGGCAAAACGCTTGTTTATTTATGCTTTTTGTTTCTCGCCGACTTACATTGAGACGTAAATTATGCTCTTGAAAATATGCTAGGCCCTGCGCGAAGTCCTAAAGAATCCTACAATTTATTGAAAGACTTTGAATTCGAACGTGCGTGAGTATTTTTCCAATGAATTAAATTTTCTGCTTCTGGAGAAATGTTTTCGTACGATCTTATCAATAAAATAAAGCAAAACAATTTATTGAAATTAACAAAATATACGCATTGCAGTATTTCGAGGAAATAATCAACGGACTTAGAGAACGATAACATTCCTACAATATTATTGGGTTCGGCATGACGGCATGTACATACACACTTTTTCATTTAGGTCTCCGTAATGGAGACATCGATATTGGATGAATTTATCAAATTATTTTGTGAATTTTAAAAGAACATTCATTCATAAAATGAATCCTGCGTTTTGTATGAATTTTTGTCGTACGTTATTAATAATAATCGAAATTAAATTAATCAACTAAAAAGATACACAGAAAAAAATGTATCTATCGAAAAAATATTTAGTTGCTTACCGATAGTAACAAAATATTTTTTCGATATATAGATTTTTTTTCTGTATATCTTTCTAGTTGATTCATTTAATTTGTATTTAAATATCACAGAACTACATATGTTCTGAAAAAGCAACTTCACAACAAAAATGTATTCTCTTGAATAATAAATGCGTGATAGATAATTGAAATTAATTAAAATTTGTTACAAGTAAAGACCGAATAAGTGTGAAACGGTCAATGAATCCCATTTTGCTTTACAAATTAAAATCTAATCTAAATTAGACAGGAAACATATTAAGAATGCCACTACGTCGTTTATTTTTAAATAATCTTAGGAAGAATATTAGTTGGATGCCAGCGTTTTAGGAACTGCAGGATCTTCAAAGGGAGTATGTACCGGTGGCAGCAGAAGACCGACATTGATGGAAAGCCTTAATTCTGCAATGAATAACGAGTTAAAAATCTTGGTTCAACAAGATTAGTAAATCTCAGTTATCAGTTAGCATTACAATATCGAAAATTCCGGCCTAAAAATCCGACTACTGTAAAATAATGTCTGCAAAGTTGCTGCTATAAATATATAAGTATATTATATTATAAATATTTTATTACAGGTCATGTTTATGTTAACTTATAATTTTTAAGTCATGTTGGAAGGAAAACATTTCTTAAAATCGGAAAAAAGACACGAGACACACGCAACGGTAAAGTTGAGTAAGATTACTATAAGTTAGTTTAAGTTAGGTTAGTGGGGTCGATTATTTTCAACACTTGTATAAAAAATAAAATTAAGAATATTCGTTCTCCCCTTCCTCAGCCATCCAGCTGTCTGACCGACAAGGAAGAAGACGAGATCTACGGCTTCGGCTACGGAGTTTTCGGCAGACACATGGCCGCTAGGCAGCTGCAGCAGCGGGCGCTGGTGGGCGCGGCAGCCGCGCCGCACCCCCAGCACCCCCAGCACCCGCAGCACCCGCAGCAACCAGGCCACGCGCAGCCCTTGGTGCACCATCATCATCACAATTACCAGACGTAAGAATCTATCCTCTCCAATTTTTTTCCTTTTAAAAATCCACATTTCTATACTTATGAATGTTATTGACTCGTGTTACTACATAGGAATCGCAAATTTAACTTTTAACAATTTTCTATTCATCTTTTCATTTTCAGTGCAATATAGATTTTGTATCAATTATTCTGTTTCGTAATAACATTAAAACTGATACTTCTTCAATATCTACAAAATTACTTGTAGCCTCATTTTATATAAATGATTATACAAAATACTTTGTTTAAACCATTATTTATTGATTATTCTACATGTTTCGATACCTATGGAATCTTCTTCAGGAAACAACGTATACTGAAATTAAAAAATACAAGCATAGATAAAAACGAAACTTTAAAGTTGTGAATTAGTAAGAATTAATGTGAAAACAAGTTTGAAACGTGACTATTTGCAAAGAGAATTTGGTTATTTACAATATTTAGCTTGCTATTAACACTTTTTACTATTTCTAAAATTTCATAGATTAATTTTAAATTTTATAAATAAGAATAGTCATCTTTTGCAAAAGTCAACTCATTACAAATAGTCACCTTTTAAATTTGTTTTCATATTAGTTTTTACTTATTCACCACTTTATAGTTTTATTTTTATCCATGCTTGTATTTTTTCATTTCAGTATACATTGTTTCCTGAAGAAGATACCATAGGTATCGAAACATGTAGAATAATCAATATGTAGTGGTTTGAACAAGGTATTTTGTCTAATTATTAATTAAAAACTAATATTTCATTTGTAATTGAAAACATTTAATTTATGTTACTTTGAAAAAGTCATTTATTAGTTTATCTGATGACTTGTAAATAAAGGATCTCGTCCTGCAGAACACTAATGTTGTACGCGTGTACATTTTGTTGTTATGCACTCTGCTAAGGCCGCGACGCAATAGAAAGGTCGTCAGATCATAGTCAGGAATTCAAATTTTGAACAAACTTGAAAAAAATATGATACAATTTTCAACCGAATTTTTTATTTATTAAATTAATCTTGACACACACACGATACTGATTATACGTAAGATATTATTAAGATACTTGGATACCCTCGCCTAAGTCCTGTTTGTTAATTGTCAGACGTTATAATGTGGAATTTGTGTAACACCCGGTAATAATCTTGCGAGTACCGTCGTAATATTCTATCATTATACACCAAACGTACAAAGATCAGGTAAGTAATCACAATAGGGTAACCCAATACTCCGTTGCCTCATCGAAACCCAGCCGATTAACTAGCTGTAATATTTTAGAATTCGAGTCATTTTTTAATGAATTTTTTTATAAATTTTTAATGAATTTTAATGACTTTTTTAATGAATTTTTAATGAATTTTAATGAATTTTTTAATGAATTTTTAATGAATTTTTTAATGAATTTTTTTAATGAATTTTTAACGAATTAAGTAGGTTTTTTTTATAACCTCTCTCAGAACGTAAGATGTGTGTTGTTAGAATGGGGCTGAATGATTTGAATATTTAAATAACTCTGATTTTTGAATCGAGAAAACATAAAAGTTGAAAGATTATTCCACGTCCGAGCATATGTTGCATGCACAAGCGACTTATTTTCATGCTACTCGTGCCATCATTACAGCTGCTTGGCAGATAACGACGTGCAACAGAATACACGAGGCGCCTACACTTTAGAGATTGAAATTACAAATAAAAAAGTTATATACTTATATCCTCAAATATTTTATAGGTATATTGTCGATCCACTACTGGACGAAAGTGTTTCCATGACTTTGCTACTCCTTGGTTCTTCTACAAATTTTGCCATGTCATTTCCGCTGCTCCTATAATTGTAACTAACCATCGAGATTTTGGGCGTCCTCTAGTTCAGTTTTTGTCTCGCGGATACCATTAAAAAATTATATATAATACACTTAAAAACCTTAAAACCGTTTTATTAAAAAAATATTTGATCAGTATACCGTATTTTTTTACTTTTATTGAAAGATCTTAAACAAAATATTATTTTTTAAGGAGATCGCATTATTGTTGTGATGTAGTATTTTATATTTTAATACAAATTAAATTAATCAACTAGTTGATTTTCTGTATCTAGATACAGAAAAATTCTCTGGTTAAAAATAATAAAAAGATGTCCAGGTTCGAGTTCCAGTATCAAACTTATTATTTTTTCCGTATATCTTTCTAGTTGATTAATTTAATTTGTATTAAAATAGTATTTAACTATTTTCATTTATAATATTTTAACAAAGTAAGAGTCAATTATCGCACTATTTTTTCTTCTAATAACATTGGTAAGGAGACATTCAAATTGATGGTGTTGCGTTCATCTCGACGAATCAGCAAATTGTTTTCATTATGTAATAACAACAAATTGTCATATTTATGCTAAACTTATGTAAATTTCTCAGTCAAATTACTAAAATCAACAGCCAACGCAAATTTAAACCCTTCTGGCAGCGCAGGGTAAATTGTTAATAAACAATGTCTTTGATTAACAATTCCTTCTAGACTCCAGACACTCGCGCTTACGTGGTTGTATGTATATTCTGATTACTCGATTAATCTTTCATAATAATAATAATAATAATTTGCTTTTAAAATACATACAGGCTCGCGTCGTGTTTACTGCGTAGTTGTTTGCTCAATACTTCCAATTATGAATGGCTTAAATTAACGACTCGTGTGATGACGCGCCGCAGTCGATGTCTCTCGGTCCTCGTGCACACGGAGGATTACACTTTCATTATGGAATTGGAGCAAAAACCGATCAATATGGGGATTATCTATGTAATCTCACGACCACCCTGTTAACTTATAACCTCATTAGCCTCCGACCTGAGGTAAAAGATTAATTCCCATTATCGGCATCCACCAGTCTTTATCAAAAAACGTGACAATTTTTATGGATTACAACTCTCACGGTATTGAAATAAATTGATAAATTATTATGTTTGACATTTAAGGTATACATTAATCATAAATGGCGACAAGATAAACTACCGTTTTGTTGACACGTATTTGTTCACTCGGTGATTAATGTCGTTTAAGAAACTTGTAAAGAGTTGAAAAAGTTTTAATATTTTTTTATTCGTTAAGTTAGAATTATAAAAATATCGCACGGGTCACTAGTTCATTGTATTCACTAAACAAATTAATGTATTTTGTTAACGAAAAATCGCCTGATTTCACACTGCGTATTGTGATTTATTTTTAAGTACAACAATAGTCTCACGTTAATAACCAAACCAAAAGTTAATTATTCTTGTCTCTCCACACACAGGTATGTCATGTTTTTAATACAAATTAAATGTATTAATTATAAAGATATAGATATAAAATTGTTAATTCTGGCGTCTCCTATCGGATTACTCAAAGTAATGAATAATAAAACTAATTTGAAAAATGGCTTTCAAATAATGGAACGATAGATTTATTAATTTGAAAAATGTAATATATAGGTTCGAAAATTTGTCGTCAATGCTCTGTGGTGCTATAGCATAATCGGTCAATGTACGTTTCCCGGATTGAAAGAGATCCAGGTTCGATTCCCGGTAGCAACAACAATAATTTTTGATATAATTGATTTTATATGTATATCTTTCTAATTAATACATATAATTTATATTAAAAACACTTTTTTTACCAGGATGTCTTTGATAATAATAATAATAATTGTAGATAATTTTTATAGCGCAATTTTCGTAAAAAATTTCACCTCAAGGGCGCTTTACACATAAACTGTTTATAGTCCTAAATTATCTTAGCATTTATAATTAAAAAATATTATTTGAACTTATGGAAATAATTTTTTGAAATAATGCGATTTTAATCTATTCTTAAATAAAGCCTCTGATGCACTATTTCTTATGATGGGGGGCAAAGAGTTCCACGCTTTTGAGCGAGCCTGCCACCGCAAATGTCCGTTCACTTAACTTAGACTTCTGGCAACAGCTGGTCAGTTCTACTACCCATCATGTGGGTGAAGTAGATGCTTATCTGAGAGTTTGACGATTATTATTCAAATCATCTGGGATACAAAGCTCTTTAAGATACAGAGGCGCCATATTATATGTCACCTTGTACATTAACCAGCACAATTCAAAAGTCAACTCTATTAAGGAACCGAAGCCTGTTCAAAAAAGATGTTATATGAGAGAATTTAGAAACTCTATGTACTCCATGCTGCTGCATTTAGAATGGATTGCAGTATATCCAGCTGAAACATGAGTCCCATTCTAAAGTTTTTTGCTAAAAATTATTCGACTAAATTTGTATTAAGTAACAATTTGAGGTAGGTACTAAATTTATTTTTTAAATAATTGTTGCTTTTTTAAAAATGGATTCTGGTAAAGAAACAATAATATATGTTTTTAGTTAGTTATGACATACTAAAGAAGAAAATGGTATTTTTCGAAACTGGTAGATGTATTTAAACTCAATTAAGTGGTTAATAAAACAAAGATAATAAATAAAAAATAAAAATATTTTTAATTTTAAATTATATTCGTCAAATCACATGCTGTTTTTAGTTCTCAAGTTTTGATACTATTTCATACAAATTTTATTTTAACATTCTTTACAATTTTTGGTTATGATATCATGAATCAGCTTCTTGTCTTACGTTTGTTGATTGTATGTCGCAATATAGTGTATGTTGTAACTAGAGCGTGGTATATAAATGAAAGAGTACTTATAAGGTTTCGTTTATTGAGGTGATGAATTATTACAATTTAAATGCGCGATTGAACTCTGGACTGACTCGCTAAAATGCGTTTGAATGGCAATCTTGATGATAGGATGGCCTGCAGAGAAGTGATATTCATTGCTTAAGCAGTATCCGTCTCTGGTGCTAATGGCTTATTTGAGTTTGATTATTGGTCACTCTGGTTCGGGCCCTAATGGTGAGCTCTTATACGGCCATGTCTACGGGCGCGTATAGGGTCTCTACTTACTAATTTGCAATTATTACATTTTATTAATTAATATTGTATGGGTCATCTTTCACTAGGTAAGTGGTGTCCGAATAAACCGTACCATCTCTATACTAAAATATACTCGCCGTCGTACTCATGTACTCCTCAAGTATTTATGCATTTTCCTCTATCACTCTGTTTTATAGATTGACCAATTTATGATCATATATAAAATTGTATCTCCCGCAAATAAATCAATTAATTATTCATTATTGTTGGTTTCTCATTAAACAAATTTATTTTTGCAAAATTACCTACAAGTATCACAATCAAGGTTATATAGTTCATAGTAAAAATTAAGCAGAAAGTACTATTTACATATATACTTAGTAATGAGTGTAGACTGAATTATAATATTCGTTTGTGATATTCTCTGATTGCGCAATCCTCTTACAGAACTCTGCATAATTTTATCATACATTCATTTGTTCATTAGCTCTAAGACTGAATTAAGTCCTCTTTAGGACACGTTTCAGATCGGATTACTTTTATCGCGTGCAAGTAACCCGATTATAGACTGGCGGATCATACCATGGCTATAAGTGCCAGAATCTATAATTTCATTGCAGGCTTCATGAGCGCGCTTCTAGCTAAAAGCTGTTGATTCAGGGTTGCCAATCGATGTACCTGTTTAAAATTATTTTTTTCATTTTTCATTTTCAATTCAAATAAACACCATGAATGTTAATTATATTAAAATTATTACAATATTTTATTGTTTCATTCTGATTTCTGTGTCTGATTTTATTATTATATTACTTTGAAAGTTCGTTGTTAGGATAAATATTTATTGAGACAGGTATTATTTTAAACCTTCAGAAATTGAAAAAAGAAGAAATACAAATAAATTCGAATTTAAACTTGGGTTTTATGGATCTCACAAATTTAACCGAGCATGCAGGAATCACTACTGGATAAATAGCAGATACGGTGTTGGTTCGAAAAGTTTTAAGACTTAAAGATACTGAAGAGAGTCGTACTACTGATGAATTGAAATTTTAATAATAAATGGATCCTTTAACCTTAAACAGTTTATTGATGAAGATACATTAAAACATTTTGCAAAACCAAAATGTATCATTTTCTAGTCTACAATCAAATTTGTGCCCTCAAAAGATATGGATGAGAGTTATTATTATACTTACATTACAAGAATTTACTAAAGTATAGAGATTTGTTAAAAAAAGCTGGTTAAGTAATAATAATGGTAAATGTTATCAAGCCTCGAGTACAAAGTAAAGCTATTTATTCTAAGCACATGTTATTATCTGTTAAAAGAAGCATATTCATTATATTTTACCTGGGTTATTTAATTTACTGACCATTTAATTTTAAATTAATGATAATTGAATTGATTTCTTAACTTTTACTTTTGTAACAATTATTATTCTGCTATCCTCACTCCAAAATAATCATATAACCAACTGCATGTATATAATACAATACAGAATGAATATTATGTTCCAGGCCGATGTTTTTTTTTAATAACTAGGAAATGGAGCATATTTTTTAAATTTGGTTTTTATTTATCGGTTATTCGATTTATTATAATTATGTATGGGATATAACATCGGCCAAGTAGCGGCTCAGATGCGTGCTATTTTAACAATATTTTTTATAACATTCTCGCACACTTCGTGCGTTATTTTAGCAATTTCATTTCGAATATTGTCTTGTAGCATCGGAATGGCTCGTTTATTGGTGTATACCTTTTCTTTCAAATACCTCCGCCGAAAATAGTCTGGAGCCGTCAAATCAGGTGATCGAGGAGGCCAGGTGATATCACCACTTTTTGACATTATATTGAGAAAAATTTCTCACAAAATTTCATTTCATGAGATAATACCATCCTGTATAATCCACATACGTTGCAGGCCTAATTTACTCAATTCGGCCACCAACATTTCACGAGAGCGATCACCATTAACGGTTACAGCATTGCCATTATTTAGAAAAAATGTTTTAATGACTTCAACACATTATTGAGGTATTAGATGTTCCATAAAATTGTGATCAACTACCCTCTACGACTATCACATGCGAACTGACAAATGTCTGCCAAACAAAACCGACCTGGAACATAATATTCATCCTGTATTAATTTATATTGATAATGTTAAGTAACCCTTTTAAAGCACCAAATGAGTACATCAAACTTTTTTTTTAAATTTTAACTTATCATTACAATAAAATTCCAGCGCCCGAGTGTGATAGAAATATTCCTTAAATTTATTTATATGCATAAATTTTTTTAATTTTAAAAAATGTTGAAAAAATCATCTATCATATTTACTAGTAATTCATTGTCAATCGTGGACAATTTATTATCATCATACAAAATACAAAACATATGATATGCCCAACATAAAGTTAACTACGGACTTGTTCAATGAATTTAAATGTGAATCTGTGCTCGCCTTTTAAATGAATAAATCGTAATGGAGAATGGAACGCTCTATTGGCAGGCGACATCTACAGGCTGCCATTTTCCCACAGGAAGCACCATAAAACAGAGCCTTATTGACATTAATTGCGTTAATGAAGTGTCTGAACGCACGTTCATTTACATAGAATATAACACAAATTTATGTAAAGTTTTCCGTTAATTATTCCCTGTTCTGTTCTGAAATTTAGTTTTACAGGTAATCTTATTCCATATTAAATTTCACGTTCTCTGATCAAATTAACCACTTACATTATATACCTTAATACATATTATATTACTTTGAAATATATTTAAAAGATAATTGACGAATTTATTTAATATAATATATTATATTTTTACATTAATATACAACATTTTACGGTATGTAAGGTTATCAGTAGTAGCTTTATATATGAATGTTGGTTTTTAAATTAAAAATTAACATTATTTTTCTAATTTTTTCATTTTTTAATTTTAGGTTAATTGACTTTAATATAATCACGATCTATTTTTACAGCCCGATATGATGGCTACTCATTATTTTATGTATTTAATTGTGACATTAAATTTTAATTAATTTTAGTTCACACCCATATTTAAATAAATTATTCTTTTCAGGTGCTTGAGTCCGAGATCGGCATATTTTTATGAATTCCCTCCAAGTGGTAAGTCTAAACAATTTTATTTAATTCGATATATTTAATATATTGATTTTGTACGTTTCTTGATTTCCATATTTTTACAAAATAATATTTTTTCATACATCGAATGCTCACAATACCAACAAGTTATTATTCCGAAGTTTTCTTGCACAATATTATAAATGAAACGTGTTAACGGTTATTAGTTTCTTAATTAAAACCATTTAAGTACGTACATTCACAATTCACATTGGTAAGATAGATGTATGACGCAAATGTTGATGGCACAAGAAGTAGAGGACGTCCTCGGAAGACTTGGCACTACCAGGTAAACCAGATACTGGATGATTGTCATGTTAGAAGCCTCAATAATCGTCAAGCTTGTATGAGAAGATGTATGAATGCGGATGAAGCGAGAATTGTGTGTCAGGACAGAAGAGTGTAGCGCTCTCTCCTCTCTTCCTACTTCCTCGGGAAACAGCGTGATGGTAAGTAAGTACATTCATGCTACTTGGCAGAAATGTGATTAGGAAAGTGCAGTGTCTGGAAAAACACATCAATTAAATTGATCGTAATTAAGATGGATGCTGCAGCAACCGGCGCCTGATGCTGAATTTGCCATTCTGTGAACCTTAGATTTTCTTGGCTGGTAATGGATTGAAATTCTTAAGTGAGCTTCACTCCAGGATGAAGTTTATCTGCACGTGTCACAAAGTTTAATATAATTAACCATCGCGCTAACTCTGAAATGTGCACTTCTAAAAAATTGACTTTATGCGATCGTTAATGCAATAGTACAAAAATTTCTGATTAAGTTTCATGGAAGGATCGATAAAGATATCGAGGCATTAATATATGTTTTAATTGTTTATACTTACTACTAAGAAAAACACATTCTTATTATGAAGTTGTAATTATTCAAAACAGAGGTCTGTGATATTTTAAATACTAAATTAATGTATTAATTATAAATATATACATATAAACAATTTTGTCGAAAAATATTGTTTTTGCGTCACCGGGATTCGAACCTGGATCTCTATTTCCAATCCGGGGAAGTACACTACCAATTGTGTTATGACGCCAGTATTTTTATGACAAATTTTCGAACCTATATGTTACATTTTTTCAAATTAATACACCTGTCATTAACGTTTTATATGTATATATTTATAATTAATACATTAATTTAGTATTTAAAATATCACAGACCTATGTTCTGAATAATTACAACTTCACAATAAGAATGTGTTTTCCTAAATAATATATGTTGTTTTAATGTGTCCAAAATTTAATAAAAATGAATTGGTAATTCTGGCGTCTGCAGTCAGTTTACTCAAAGGTATTTGAGAGTCTGTAAAAATAATGTAGATGGCTTTCAAATAATGGAACGACAGGTGTATTAATTTGAAAAAATGTAACATATAGGTTCGAAAATTTGTCATGAAAAATACTGGCGTTATTACACAATTGGTAGTGTACTTCTCCGGATTGGAAATAGAGATCCAGGTTCGAATCCTGGTGACGCAAAAACAATATTTTTCGTCAAAATTGATTTTATATGTATATATTTATAATTAATCCATTAATTTAGTGTTTATACTTACGTTCATTGTAGTGTAAACATAATATTATTTCTTAATTTTATGTTTCAATCATTTATAGTACTTCCTGGTGTATAGTTAAAGACCTTTGCGTATTGATTTTCTGTGTGGAAATATAGTTATCTTATGTCATATTGATAGTTTCACAGTATCATATTTTTTCACGATTTTATGCGCCATCATAATGTTTAGTATATTATTTATTACACTATCGTACAATATAAATATTTTAACATTCTTTAAATAAATAATATTTCCCTGTGTATGAAGTGAGATCCACTATAATAAATACTGAATGATTGTAAAAGTATCGACAGTTTTTATAAAATCTAATAGATTAATTTTATGTCAGATATAAATATTAGGCGACCATAGTAAAATAAGTCGGGGGCGACTCTGTAACACTTGGCAATAATTAAAACAATTTCTGGAAAATAGTAATATCAGAAGCCAGTGTTAAAAAGTTTTAAAGGAGAAAGATGTGTATCGCATAGTATGTATATTTATAGACATACATATGCGTGTAACCAAGTTGGAGCATTTACAATCATTTCGGACTGTCCAAGTGGTTAACAGTGAGAAAAACAATTTTTCTTTTAGCAATTCGTCGGAAGATAGCCCTCCAACAAAAGTAACTCCTTGGCGTTATTTTGTGGTGAAAGTTTTATGTTGTCGTTTCGTCCATACCCTTTATTATTATCGCCGGGAGAGATGCCAGTCCGCAGGCCGAACGTATTTTTTTATTCTTAAAAAATCCAACGAAATCACACAAGTTGGCCATAAAACTGAAATAAAAACTTGGGCAGACGCAGAAAGAAATGTTCCCAATCCATAAGGTCTGTCGGTCGTAAAGCCTACCTAGCAGGCGCAAATGAAAGAGTTATCCAAAATCCTTTATAACATGGGATCCGAAGGCTTCCTTAAGAAGTTTTTATTCATTATATCTCCAATATTCCACGCTTTTCGTATTTGTAGACTTTTAGAGGACTCACAATAAAAACTACTCAATTGAAGGTGCCTTAAGGGTACGAGGGGACCACGTGTGAATATGTGACTCAATTGAGATGTGCGTGGGTGAAAACCAAAGTAACCGTTATTTGTCAAATGGTAATTTTCCGTTATATATTCAATTTACACTGTGCAGGTGTTTACTTCAATTTAAAATGTATCATTCAGTTGCATATCGATATCCACTACCCCGCTACTTTCTCTGAATACTGAAAAATATTTAAAGGTTCTCGTATGGTTTAAGCTTGGTATAAAACGTTTCATTGATTGAACACGAATGATTGAGTAGCTTGTTAGTCTAGTGATCAAAACGCTCACCTAGTGATCTACCGGTCGGGGGTTCGAACCTCGTTTTCATGGCACAAGCGTTTAGCTTAGTTTGAAAATAATAAGAATGTGACATGTATTCCGTGTACGCATATCTATTTAAAAAAAAAGATTCCATAACTGGAACATTGCTTAAAAATATTTCGATTATATTACAATTATATTTTTTATTTATTATCTTTGTTTTATTAACCACTGAATTGAGTTTAAATACATCTACCGGTTTCGAAAAATACCATTTTCTTCTTCAAGATGTCATAACTAACTAAAAACATATATCATTGTTTCTTCACCAGAATCTATTTTTAAAATATATTTTAAAAAAAAAAACAACAATTATTTAAAAAATAAATTTAGTACCTAACTCTAATTGTTGCTTATCATAAATTTATTTTTAAATAATTTTTTAATAGATTCTGGTGAAGAAACAATGATATATGTTTTTAGTTAGTTATGACATCCTGAAGAAGAAAATGGTATTTTTTGAAACCAGTAGATATATTTAAACTCAATTCAGTGATTAATAAAACAAAGATAATAAATAAAAAATATGAATTTTAACCACAAAGTTAATATGGCTAATTTTAAAAATATATTACAATTAGTGATAAGCTAAACCGTTATTTTGACTATGATTGTGTGATTAGTATTTGATTGTAACTATGATTGATAACTGGTATTTAACTGTTGGAGGTTTAGTTTCTAATGTACCGATGATTGCTTACCGAATTACATATACTCAGTTACTCATCATCATTTCAATAGAACATAAATTGTACAATCATGGTTAAAATAACGGTTTAGTTCATCATCGATTACAATGTTCAATGATGCCGTTTTCTGATGATAATACTCTTTAATCTATAATTGTTTTAAGGTGCGCCGGCGTTTGATCGCATTTTCTACTAGCCGGTTATCTCAAGTGTCTTATTTCAATTTATCATTAATCTATTCATACACGATTAGCATTTCATTCAACTACTGCATTGCAGGAACATGTGTACACATTCATTAAAAATCTTTCATAAAAATTCAGATTTTATACTCCTAATGGCTTAGTACCTACCGCGAGCACGAGACAGTCTTTCAGGGATCATTCTCATTTTGCAAGTGACGGCTGCTCGCAATCATTATTGTAATGTCCCCACGCTAGTGTGAGCTATACAAATTGTGTCTGGCTGGTGTGCACGGCGTCTGGGCTGACTGAAGAATATGGCAACCATTTTTTTGACGCATCGCGGCCGTACCTCGCGCTGAAAGGAATTAAAGCTGAAACAAGTGAGGTGCGAGGTAGATCCTGAACAGACAACCCCCCAACAGGAATAGGGTTGATATGCGGTGGTGGTTTCTACTGTTTTTGATTTGAAATACCTCGCGCAGTGATTTATCATAATTAGTGTCGATGTTCGCAAGGCATCTTACAAATTAAAAGCTATATTCTATTATGTTGATTTTAGTTCCTTTCATGATAGAGTTGTTGGGTTTCAGATTAGAGGATCGGTCCCAATAGACGTCATTCAAGATATATCATACTTAATTAAACCAAAATTAATCAAACCTTTCTTTATTTTTTATTAAGTTATATAACTTACATTCTGTACCTACCTACATGTATTTTTATTTCACAATTTGTACTACAAAACACACACGTATATTCTTTACAGTTTTATTTACAAATATACAAACTATGTGATTCTATTTTGTATGTATAATTTTTTATTTATATATTATAGTACATGCAAAAATGTTAAAGCAGTAAAACTATAATTTTAAATGTAATGAAATAGACAAACTACTTACTTATTTTTCGTCTTACATTCATTTATTGAAAAACATTAGAACTTTGAGAATTTAAAAAAGATTACATACAATTACGGAAGAAATACATTATAATACTTAAATTTCATAATTTAAAGCTTTTACATTTTCATGTTATTTAGAATTTTTTATCGTAACAAAATTTTAGCATTTTATGTTTTTATTATTGTTTTTTTTTTTAATGAAACCATGACTATCAGTAGTTACATAAAATCATTATAAATTAAGGTGCTAATACTTTTTTAGATGATGCGACGCCAGACGGCGGCAAAAACATTTTCGTTAATGAGCAATTCAAACTTCTATTTTCACCACCTATTCATTTCCACTCGTCACATCCACCCCATCCCTTTCCATCCAGACTTTTAACCATTCCTCATATCTCTAAGCCTCCCCCTTTCTCTGTCACCAAAGCCATTACTCCGTCCCTTTTTTCTAGTCCAGTCAGTTATTCCCGTCTCTCTTGCCCACGTAAGGTGCTGTTGGAAAGTACATTCTCAGAACATCTGAGCCATCGCAATTATTAAACGAACTGAAAGTCTGATAAAAAAAAAACGGACGACCATTCGAGGTCCATTTGATAAAATTTAGTAATCGGTTCAAGAGAAGATTTTTTTCGATACACAGTACACCACGAGGGAACTAATTAGGCATGAAGCAAGTCATTAGTATGGTTGATGTCCGTTAATTAATAGATAAATCTCAAAAACTTATCGAGATTTAACTAAAAAAAATATTTCCATTATGCGACTAATTCGCAATTCAGTCAAGACAATTCAAATAGTTGTAATATACGACACACGCTTAAAAATATAACCTCTTCTATAAAGTTATCAAAATAAATTCTAAATATTGTGTACGCCTCCAACGTACAGACTTTATTAGGGGTACAAGATAAAAAGACGGTTTTTATTACAGAACTCTTAATATATAATATTTTTTAATTGTTTTTATAATATAATAATCAAAATAGTAATATACACTGCGAAATAATGTAATTTAACGTTTTCTTATGACAGGCACTTGATTAATAAACTATTATCAGAATATTAACAACACACTGTCTTTTGTTTTATCTTTTTTTTTCTGAATCTCAAATCTTTTAATCACTTTTGAGAATAACAAAGATTGTAAATTTGTAAATTACTTTCCCATTTTTATTAAATTTTAGTATAGAAACGCACACTTTGAGTACGTAAAAATGCTTTTGGTACAATAATAATTTATGCATTCGACAGAAATTCTCGCATAACGACTCGCGCACTAAGCTAAGCTCTACCGCAATCGCTATATTGTAGTTTTTTTTTAATTTTTGCGTAAAAAATTCTGTAAACTCATTGAGATTCTGGCGCGCTTAAAGCACTCGTCGTCAAAAAATTCCCATTTTAATTGTGAAAATTCTCTTGCTTTTTTTTCGGCGGCTGCGAAAATGTCTACAGGATGAATGTTTCCCAATTTCCCACCGCGCATAATGCTGCAGCGTTGTTTTGGACCAGTTGGAGCAAAAATTTCGCCGACATTCACACGCGAGTTGAAATTCTTGCAGCCTGCCCGCGCTCCAAAGAGCACTGCATAGATAAACTGTCTGGGACAGTTTTTTTGTTCTGTAGAAGAATTTTTTTTAACCACTCAATACGATAAAAAATTTATTTATTTTAATTAAAAATTTTTGACCCACAGACCACCAAATCTATAGACATGAACTAACGCAAATTTCTTGTCCCAATATTTTCTTGTTGGTGTCACCCGCGTGATCACTTTGGTACCACTTACGCAATCAAATAGTTACGCGACTTTTTTTAAAAAATTGACTTGATTGAATCGAAAATTTAATTGCTGACAACATAGTATGCATTAAAGTAAAAACACATCTTTAAACAAAGATTTAATTTTTGAAGAATAAGTACTTTTACTGTTGGATAAATGTATCATGAACTATCGGATTTATGTTTCCACCAAGAATGTAGAATGCCTCTCGTCTCACAACTAATATTCTACCCCTCTTCTATATGTACCATTTTTTCATGACTATTTATTTACTGGTTTGTGATTTGATTATTTTGTTATTTTATC
Organism: Eubasilissa regina; assembly: GCA_022840565.1. Classification (NCBI taxonomy): domain Eukaryota; kingdom Metazoa; phylum Arthropoda; class Insecta; order Trichoptera; family Phryganeidae; genus Eubasilissa; species Eubasilissa regina. The sequence goes on along the minus strand of JAINEB010000015.1, from coordinate 23,387,770 downwards.
ATTTTGTTATTTTATCCACACTTGTCACTTTAATCTTCGTAATTCAATCGAATTTAAGAATAGTAACTTGACCAACTAATAACAATGATAATAAAATAGTAAATAGTGATACTAACGAATATTTTACATAACAAGAAAACAAGTAACAGGTAGAAAATAATATTCACACTTATACATGACACACTACGCGACTCAACCAATAGGTACTTAATACTGTCTTACACATACAACACATACACATACAATAATTATAAAAATAATATTATAAAATTTGAAACAAGTGCATCCCTAGGATTTAAAAATAATTTTAAAATCCCAAAACGTAACATCAAACACTACCAACAAAATTTCATATAGTAAAACAATTAATATAGGCATACAAATTTTCAATAGTAAGACAATTGATATATATATAAAACAATTAAAAAAGAAATCAAACGAACACTTCAAAAATATACAATAAATAATAATATAGATTGCAATTATAAAAGCTCTCTCTAAGACCCTTTTAATTACTACTGTGTTAAGTCCCTCTCTAAGCACAAGAGCTAGTCTCTTTTTTGGAGAAGTACAGCGAAATACAAAAAAATATTTAACTTATGTAATTTATATAAAAAAAAAATTAATGCACACCCACATCACGCAAAGAATAAATAGATGTATAGATGATTATGGCATAATAAGTTATCAAAAAAATATCACATTTATGGTTTTTGTCTATGGTAAATATAAAATAAATAGTGGATGATAAATAAAATTTATCAAAGAGAAGACATTATTATTGTGAAGCTGTAATTTTTCAGACCATAGTTCGGTGGTATTGTTAATACAAATGTATCAGTTTGAAAGATATACAGGAAAATTCAATTTATCGAAAAAATATTTTTGTTGCTACCGGGATTCGAATCTGGATCCTTTTCTACCAGGGAAAATGCGTTAACCGATTACACTACACCGACGTAAATAAGTTGACGACAAATTTTCTAACTTGTATGCTTTAGTTCTTTTAAATTGATATATCTATTATTCTAAATTTAAAAGTAGTAAAATCGGTTAACGCACTTCCCCGGATAGGAAAGGATCCAGGTTGAATCCCGGTAGCAACCAAAATATTTTTTCGATAATTTGAATTTTCCTGTATATCTTTCAAATTGATACATTTAATTTCTATAATAAATAAAATATTTGACGCGAGTTTGTAAACAACATGAACAGTAGATGTTTCGAAGAAAGACAAACTAGAAAAAAGTAAATTTTCTTACAATTTTTAAAACACATCTAAGGACTCATGATCGAAAAATAGAACTCGCTGCTGGTTCCCCGAATAGACTTAAACTTTCGGCCTCGAATTCACCAGGCAAATATCTATATTGGATCATTCGAGGTTTATTCTATAAACTATATATTATTGATGTAAACATCCATCAGTACATTCCACTATATCTGTGCGTTCAGCGTGATGGGTTGAGAAGCGTCATCGACAACAGAAAAATTACTGAAAAAATGTAAGTAGTTTTGATACGGCTTAGAGACTTGACAATAATTAATTATTGATATTATTTTATTTTCACATAAATTAATCTAAATGAAGTGACTGATTAGAAATTTAATGGACCGATTGGTTGATTTTATTTAAAATATCGCATAACTGCGTTGTTCGTCGGAATACATAAATCTGAGCCGACTGCCTTAGATTCAATCCATTGAAATGACTTGAAGCGTGTGACCTTAATCCCTAAATTTTAGTTAACCCCTAGTCTTATTTTATTTGTTGATCACATGAAAATATCATATTTATTGTTACGGAAACCCATAAATCTTCTCTAGGTTTACAAAATGAAATAATTTAAAAGATATGTCCAGAATATTTTTTTTTTTATTGATATTTTTTCAATTATCTAAAGCGTTATCTTTAGAAGGTTTTTTTTTTGGAAATTAACAGACTATATTTGACTTTAATATTATAAATATTGTATCTTTATTTAATATAAATCAGTTTTTTACTTTACTAGTAGTCCATACTCTCCGCGCCCGAAATTCTGATTTAGTTATGGAGGAAACGGGGTGCCTTTGTTTGCTCAGGCTTTAAATAATAACAAAGTATGGGTATCCAAGGGAGCAAAGTGATTATATTTTCCTCGGAATCTTAGAGTGCAAATCAATCAATTTGAATGACGATCAATATAATACACATTTATACCGTGGATGGATTTGGGGTAACCATAAGTAAGGAGGAGAATGGCTGTGTTTTACGCAGGGTCCTAAAATATAACTATGCAAAATTTGGAATGGATAGCATTCAATTTAATATACATTCACATGGGTAGCGGAGGTTGTGGTGGTTTGGTGAAGAGAGGGGGGGGTCCTATTTTTTTGCAGGGTTCTAAAGAGAAACTGTGCAAAAATTGGAATGGTTGATGTTTAATTATATCGAAGGGATGGAATGGGTTGGCCAAAGGGTAGGGAAAGGGTTGCCATTATTTGTGTAGGTCGTAAATAATAACGATTTGATCTATCTAGGGGGGTAGTAAGATATCCAGGAGGATGGGTTGGAATGATTATATTTTCCTCAGGGATCTAGAGTAACTGAGCAATTGGAATTGATGGCATTCAACATAATACGCATTTAGATATCGAGGGAGGGAGAGGGTGCTTATATTTTGCGGAAGGTCTTAAAGAGTAACTACGCAAAATTTGGTTTAGATCGGTCAATGAGTGTAGAATTGAATGGAGAACTTACAGACTTCATTTTTATATATATTATATATACTCGTATATAAATTTACATTTGTTGTTATAATTATAATATTATATGGAATATATATATATTTCGTAAGAGTTTTCAAACATGTATTAAATGTGGATCTACATTATTCTTTAATATGAATACATTTTTTGAGTTTCGAATAGTTTATGACCTTGGAACGTGGTTGTAGTCGTTTACATTAGGATAAAGTAAGTGAACTCTTTTTAATCTTAAGGTCTAGATTTTATTTATGCTCTAGGACTGTTCCGTACTGCCTAAAAATATTTTATCATGATTCAGGTAGACGGGACGGAACATTACAACTCTCAGTCTAATATAAAACCATTTAGGCAGTTTTATTTGCGAAGAAAGAAAACCTTGAAATTCACGGCAGCGCGGTGTAACAAAAACTGGCTGAAATGTAATTCTCGTAAAGAGATTTCAGCGCTTGGCTGAAGAGCTTACAGCACTTAAAGCTTGCGTTAAATATCTGTTTAATGCAAGGTTTGCATTATAGTCGATATCCGCTGTTGGTTTCAGTGGTTCTCACAACGTTATTCTTTCTGTTGTGATTATTATATGTAGATATATATGATTATTATATTTTTCTATACCATTTAGTTGAAGATCAACTAAAGCAATTAAGTAATTAAATGTAAGTTTATATTTTATGACAAAACTAATGATATCTGAAAAGCATTCATAAATATCCAAAATATACGTAGCATTTCCGCAAAACAAGATTAAAAAATGTTTAACCGTACTCGAATAAACTTTCTTGCTCCATTGTAGTATATATGGGTTATAGGACGATACAGAAAATCATGGAAAAAGTAAATAGAGAGACTAGGAAGAAAGATGGAATTATCAGTGTCCCCAAGTAATTGACACAGCGCAGGATTGAGAGCGGTGGAAGAGTGCTGTCCAAGCGTTAAGTCCGATTAGGATAAAGGAAATGAAGAAGTAGTATCACATCTGAATTATTATATTTATAATGATTATTTTACATTTTGTAGCAAATTAGCTTAGTAAATATTTTATTTTATCTAAATCAAAATAGTCTATATCATTAATCTAAATCAAACTCATTTTTGTGAAGATGAAAAAAAATTAAGTCAGAAATACTTTTTCGCCGTTATCTCCAATTAAATCGCGTATTTTATTTAATAGCGTTTTCATGTAAACATTTTTAAAATTATTTTAACAAGTTCCAGTGGACTCACATATTTTCTCAGATGAACAAAGTTTTATTTTTTTAAATCCAGGTTTAGTAACGCTGCTACAATAATGTAGGTACTCCCGTATTATGTATACATTTCCCACTAAGCTCAGCCAAGTTGCTGGCGTTATTCCTTATCATGGGATGCTGTAACATCTCTCTTAACGTTTTGCGTCCATTTGTTTATGTCTTCATTAAGTTTAATGCTCTTGGAGCATTGAGCTTTTTCTACCCAGAGAGCCGATGTAAAGCTTAAATGTATATAAACCCGAATTCTGGTCTGCTCATTCGGCCGGGCACAAACACCTCTCCGTTTACACATTACGTGTTAGTGTCTGTAGTACCTGCGACCATAGTTTATTGAATTTTAACAATTTATTTAATGTTAATATTTGTCCGATTATTTGAAGTTATTGATGTCACGGTGCACCATTCCGACTACACGGAGCTGTGCTTAATAAATCAGACGCAGTACATGTATCAGATTTTTTAACACTATTTTAATACTTTTTGGTATTGCCACTTGATTGTCTTTAAACTAGAATTACTAACATTCCAGTTTCATGCATTTATTATTTAGAGACTAAATATTATTCTCATTTCAGAACGACATTATCGTTGAATTAACTATACACATCACGATATCATTTTACAACCGATGATTTATGATACCACCCCTGCAACATCACTGTACATCGTTTTTGAGCAAATTTGAGTAATGAATGCTACAACGTTGTATATCTTCCTGGGCATCGAATGGTTTATTTAACAACCATATTAAATAAATAAAAATACTATTATACGCAATTTCTAAGCGAGCTTCACTGAAACAACACATATCATCCAAAATGGCCGACACTCGATCTATCAACATTTGTAAAAACCGAAATACAATGTTATTGCAGGGGGCCTCATATTTTACTACTATTTTACATAATTTAAAATACTTTTTCTAACATGATAAATATATATAGCATACAACGAATATTAATTCATGTACATCTGTACATACCTAAAGTTAAAATAAATTGTTAAACATTTTCCTTGTGGTCTACTTCCCAGTATGTAGCTGGGATTGGTCTCGATATCGTAGTTCCTCATCCACAAGAAATATACAAAATGCTTAGGCATTAATTGTTATTGTAAGGAAGTTCTTTAAACAATCTCTCGAATTTCTGCTCCTGCACATTGTCATATATACGGTATCAAATATATGTCTTTATTTACATTTGTTGACTCGAAATGTGAAAGGAAAAATAAATCCTTAAAACAATAAAAACCCTGAAATTACAATATTTTAATATCCATAAAATATCACATTCTGCCTCTCAGCATTCAAAGCTAAAAGTCAGAGAACATCCTGGCTCAATAATTTAAGGCAGGTTCGAGAAGTTCCCAGTCCATCTATTTCGATTAAATAAAATAATGATAATTAAAATCTTAATTTCATTATTAAGGAAAACACATTCTTATTGTGAAGTTGTAATTATTCAGAACATAGGTCTGTAATATTTTAAATACTAAATTAATGTATTAATTATAAATATATACATATAAAATCAATTTTGTCGAAAAATATGTCACCGGGTGACGCAAAAACAATATTTTTCGACAAAATTGATCTTAATTTCATTTCAATGTAAATATTAAGACACACCCAAAATATTTATTGCGTGCCAATATCGTACATTTTAGTACGTTCTTTTTGGGTACAAATCTGGGATATCTTGAAACTATTTCCCGAATATTTTACTTCCAAATTTCCGCGACTTCCGTTACAAAAAAAAACTATACACACACATTCATTTCCAATCAACCAGCCGTTGAAAGCAATACGTGCGCAACATTTCCAACTAGCGGAAAGAAAATGTACATTTCAGCCCTGCCATAGACTGACTATCGAATTTATTGCTTTTCATTTTGACATAACATGTTCTTCCCTTTCGCACCTGTGAATTTTGTGAAAAGGGGTCATTGGATAGGTTTTTCAATATTAGTACAGAAATACCACGATTATTGCAGTTAAATACTAGCTACCAGAAAAAAAAACACAATGGATGAGCGAAAGCAATAATGGGGAACGTGACTGTGCGGAAAATATATGCTCATTGCAAAGATCTTTTGTTTTGAATTTCTTACAATGATATATTTTTTACGTGCATATTTAAATCACCAAGGTATTTAGTAAATGAAACGAATAATATAATTTTAAAAATAAGTTCACCTGCATATGTATGAAAATATGAATAAAATGTATTTTTTGCCAAAATATTTTATGATTTATAAATATTTATTATTTATAGACATTATATATTTAAAACTGTATATCATAAGTATATATATTACACTTCTATTACAATTACAATACTTGAAAAATACCGCAATGACTAAAAATGCAAAAATGAATTTTAGTATCGAAGTGTAAACCGCAATGTGAAATACAATGATATCGACAAATCGTACAATAATTTTAACGCATTTTTTCATCATTATAACAATTTTTTATTTTTTATAGTATTTATTTTTTTATGGTATTATTTTTACAATATTTTTATAATATTAATTAAGTACTTTACATTATTAAAATTACATGGTTTTTTTCGCACACCTCTCCAAAAAAGAAACTAGCTTTTGTGCTTGGAGAGGAAGTTACACTATAATAATTTTATATAGAGAGTTATTCATTTGTAGTCTATAATTATTTATTGCCTATTTGTGTACTTCTTAAGTGTTCCATAATATTTTTTATTTTCTAATTATGTTTTTCTGAAGTGTTCATTTAATTTCTTATTAAACTCTTTTATATCTTTTATTTCTTTAATTTGTGTATGGAGGCTATTGAAATTTTTTATCCCTAAGTATATAAAATTTTTCTGATAGAATTTGGTGTTACATTTAGGGATTTTAAATTAATTTTTAAATCTTAATGATGTGCTTGTTTCAAATTTTACAGTGTAATTGAGATTTTTTTGAAATTTTTTTCTATTTTGGGAACTGGCAATTTTGTAAATAGTGAATTGTTTGTGTATAGTATATTGCGTATAGTGGAATGTGTGTGTACGGTTTTTTTTTTGTAACGGAAGTCGCGGAAATTTTGAAGTAAAATATTCGGGAAATGGTTTCAAGAATCTATCTATCCCAGATTTGTGCCCAAAAAGAACGTACCAAAATATACGAAATGCAATAAATATTTTGGGTGGGAGTCTCAATATTTACTATTTTTAAATGTTACTGTGAATTTCATTAGAACCTTACATTTTGATGTCTGTCGAATGTTGATAAATTATTAAATGTAAAAAATTAACCTTTAAAAATTTAAGTGGACGTGAAATTTTATGAAATGAACATTATGATTATCATTATTTTATTTAATCGAAATAGATGGACTGGGAACTTCCCGAACCTGCCTTAGATTCTTGAGCTAGGATATTCTCCAACTTTCAGCCTTGAATGCTGAGAAGCAGAATCTGATATTTTATGGATATTATGGCCCAAACATTGTAATTTCTGGGTTTTTATTGTTTTAAGGAATTGAGATTTTTTGTAAATGTTTTCTATTTTGGGAACTGGGAATTTTGTAAAAAGTGTTTGTGTTGAAAAAGTTGATCTTTTTTTTATTATTACTTTGATGGTTGTTCTTTGTATTATTTTTACTGAGATAATTCTATTATTGTATTCTTCTCCACACTCAATTATTCCATACTAGAGTAGTGAGTGAACGGATCAAAATATACATTTTTTAAATTATTTATGCTTTAAATGTTTCTTAATCTTATGAATATATAAATACATTTTCTTATTCTTTTCACTAATTCGCTAATGTGACTGTGCCATTTTAAATGTTGATCAATAATTACCCAGATATTTGTTTTTTTTTTGGGTTTAAGTTTGTACATGAGTCGTTACAGGTAATTTTGTTACAGTTGTCGTTATGAATAGTAATTTTTATGTGTTTTAAGATTTTTGATTGAAAAGGGAATGTAATATGTTTTTTCGGAGTTTAAAGAAAGTAAATTACTATCGAACCAGGATTTTAGTGTGTTCATGATGTTATTTGCATCTTCGTTTGTAGTGTTCCAGTCTTGTCCGTCAACAATGATAGCAATGTCGTCGGCGTATGATTTAATTTTTCCGGTCAATTTTAGTTTGAAAATGTCATTGACATAAATTATAAAAAGAAGTGGGCCCAAAATATTATTTAAATCTTTTTTTATATATTTTAGGTCATGTTGAGTCTTTCATTATATTCTATAATATTTACTTTTCGATATTATTAGAACCTACCTACATTGTGATAGATGAGTCATTAATAATATTTTTTTAAATATTGAACTTATATGCATCATTTTGCATTTACCATTCTGTCAGTTATCTTCCTAAAATATATCAAAAATATTAGTAATTTATTGAAAAACCTGTCCATATTATTGTTATAAGGTTGTCTCTCAGTGCGGGTTTTCCATTCAGATCACGCCAACATTCAGCAGCGTGTCATGACATACTTTGGTATACTTCGTGGAAATCTTATTTTACTGTCACGATTTTTCCATTTATTTCTGACGTTCACTGCTCTAAACAATAGGTTCACGTGAAATAGGTTCGTTTTAATAATGTGAAGAGAATTTCATTTATTTTTAAAACCTAATATATATTGCATTCTAAAACGCAGGTCGAATTCCCAGCCCTTTGAATGTAGTATTGTCTTTGTAATTTCAGTAATTAGTAAAGTTTTTTTAATTTTGTTTTTTTTATAAATTGAAAATCAATTATGAATGTCTCATAAATATAGGCATTCTCCATTGACAGCATTATTTAACTATAATAATCATTTTGGAATTTGAACGATTATAACGGTGTCCTCAAAAAAACCAACCGAGCTATACAAAGGACTGTGCTCGGAATGTATTTGCGGGATTGAATAAAAAATTAATATATTAGAACCAAAAACTAAATGTAGAACCAAAATATAATATGTAGTCTATCGAATAACAATGCAGAAATGGTAATGGGTTGGACATCTTGACCGACAGGACGTTGGCCGTTAGGGTAAAAAAGTGCTACAGTGAAGGCACGCTACTTAATAGATCACCTCTAACTTTTCACATTTTACAGATGCCTTAATCTAGAAGCCTATTAATATATTCGCTTCTATAGATATTTATATTTCAAAATACATTTGTTTCTTAATGTTATTAAACATTATTATTTCAATCTATTTAAGGTATAGATTGATTGTAATTATTGCATTACCTAAATTCCTCCTATTAAGAGTAGTTTCTAAATGTAAACATTATCGTTAAAATGGATACTTTGGAATTAAACGAGTTACACTCCCTAACGTGATGGTTATCTGCGATTCCTACACGACTCTTTCTTTTTCTTAGTTTCACATCGTAACAAAATGTAGCACCCTCGGGGGTTAGATGCGAATATCCAAACTTGACGTGTCTAAACTTTGCAGACTGGCATGCATCATCACCGTAGTGAGCGTAACCTACAGCAATACCCACATAGCTTTTGTTTGAAATAAATGTAATTAATTTTGTTTTTTTGTTTTAGTGTTCGATACACTTCATATTAATGCAACAGCACCTTAATAAATAATATCCTTTATTAATGGTTATACATCTACGCTGAAATTCAAGTGATTTCTAAATATTATTCGATATTGAAAAATCGTTTAAAATCTGAAAAACTCATAAAAATGGTTGTCTTGTAATATAAGTATATCTTATAATAAAAGTAATATAAACTGTCTTCAGGTTATTAAAATAAATGTATTCATTTAATAAATAAATAACTTCTTATGTCGATTTAACTTAGAATGGTTATATTTCCATTGTTACTCCATAAAATAAACATTAGTTAGTGTACGTCCATCGACGACAAGCCGATTATTTAATCAGCAATTTGAATTAAATGATCCCAATAAAAAACACGCATTAATAGGATCGACATAAATATTATTTAGTAAGAAATTATTGTCTTTGGTATAAAATTTGATTTTAAATAGAATATAGATTTTTAATATAGGCCTCAAAGCCTGTAATTAAATATAATATATTATAGGAAAATATATTTTATATATGCAAGAACTTTCTATAATAGGGCAATTTTGTTGCACGCTGAAAATAAATGTAACGGTCGGGGTCCTTTTTATAATGCTTGTATTTTCTTAAATATGCCAAATATAATTCGGTTTTACGTTAGTATAAAGGCCATATCTAAGTAATAATTATTAAAAAGTTCAAATCTAGTGTATAATTTTTGATATAAATTAATAATAAAAACCCACATTTTCGCAAAAAACGCGAAAATGTGAATTGTGTTTGAAAGCGCGCCCTTAAGGAATTAATACAATAATTGGTTTAAACACTTTTTAATCAGTTAAGGAATTTTAGATAAGATGTAAATTCATCACAATAATAAATTTGTATCTTATATAAAAGTAGAGTCAGTTAGTACTTATTTGCTACAGAGTCGACCATAGATTTTTACGATATGGACTACTATTACCATGCTGTAAGCATTTCTTATAAATAATAAAGTTGAACTTGTACAATGTACTTACTATAACTACTTGACTTTAGAAATATTGACAGATTGAATTTTCTTTATAAAAATATTTATATTAAAATATCTCGTACCGACAAGAAGGTGTACGCAGATGTCAAATTACAACGTTATTACGCAAAAAGGTTACAAGAAGAATTAACCAACTGCCACATCATGATATTTTCATATTAAAATATTTAAGCTATAGTGATTATGTATCTTATTATACTTAGCTTGTAGAAATTCTCTTTCAATCTGACCTGAGTTTCAAAAGTTGGTCGTCTTTTTCAGCATGTCATCAATCATTATACATACTACTGTAAATCAAACAGTAATTTAAACCAACTTCATCAATTTTATGATTGGTAACGTTATCTTGTACGAGCAAATTTTTAAAAATATTACGCCAGATGATAAATGTTTGCGGATTCGTAAAAAAAACTACGAGTGCGTTTAAGAATCTTGAAAACAAAGGTCTGAATAAAACTAATTAGGTATATATCATGTATGTATGTATGTATATGAGTATGTAGTATGCAGAAAAATATTTTTTTATAATACATTATTTTATTATGTATATTATTTCAAAAACAAGCACATATATTCGCACCACTGCCAGACAACTTCTAATAATCAGACTGTCAATAATTAATACTCTGATGAAGATTTTCTTGAATGCCGGGAACATGCATGCGTTTAATTCGTTGTAGAAATATGTAATAACATAGTGGAAGCTTAGTCTTAAATTGTGTCAATGCTAAATGTATATTTTATACATTATACAAAAAGCGTTATGGTTCAGGTATGCATGTCGAAAATAAAATTGATTCCGTTATATTGAATGTCGCCACTTATAACTGACCATATGAGATATATGGAAACAAAACCACATTATCCAATGTAGATAAAATAGATGATGACGTGTTTAAAACTGATTATCTGACAATTTTTACAATTGATAACTGCTCTTGAAAATACGTTGGTATATTTCAGAAGCATTTTATCAAAATCATATCAATTTTAAAATCTCTCCACTGGTTACAAAATCAGCTACAAATATGTGGCAGTTACAACTGAATTTGGAGATTTTGTTTTTATACCCCTCAAATGAGACAATTATAAAATCGGGATGGATTGAGTGATTAAAGTATTAATGACACCTGATATAAAGGACGTTTACGAAAGACTGGACACGACTAGGTAAAGCATAGATACTGAAAGTTGGTCCTGTCAATGCCTCAATAATTGACGAGCTTGCATGAGAAGATTTATGAATCTGAATGAGGTGAAAATTGTTTGTCAGGGGAGAAGAGTGTTGCGAGATGTAAGAAGCAAAAACTCTTGTACTCTCCTAAAGGAATGCAAAAGAATCCAGCCAGAACTTGACCAACAAACTGTCCATAAATGAGATATATTTGTATAGTCCGCCTTGAATCTGGATGGTCTGTTCGATTATGATCGTGATAAAATACTTTTGAATGCTGTGAAAACAGGTAAGATATATTATCATCATGTCATATGATTTACGACAAATTGTAGCGCGTCCTAAAATACTTTTCACAGTTTCAGTTTTTCAGTTTATTTCTAAACCAATTTATAATAGTTCACAATAGTCCATACATCTTTTATAAAAAAAAGTTTTCTCCATGTAAAACCTATCTGGGATAAATCCTAAAGCTTGCTTGCTATTTTTAACAACTTATTTCTTGAAAAACATCGACTAAACTCATAAGAATCCAACAGGATTTTTTTTAGAAGAAAGCCAGATCATACGACCAATTTAGTCGATAGGGATCGCGGGCTTGGAGGCTTATGTATCATTACATTGCAAATAGTATACGCCTTCTTCTCGAACTGGCACAGAAGGGGTGGTCAAACGCTTCTGGCGGATACGGGGTAAATCTTCCCTTATATTGCCCACAAACATGAAGGAGTAATTGTAATATAAAGTTCTTAGTTATTTTTTTTCATTTTCAAAGCGGTAATCGTCTTAAATAATAGGATATATTATAGGCACATACAGCAAAAACGACACATTTAATATATTTAAGTACCTTATTTGTTTTTCTCATATAAATCACACGAAATTTGTTTTAATCATGAATCTGGTAATATAAATATGTTTTACATAATATAGTCGCGTTGAGCCATACTATCTCCTCTGCTTTAAGATTGATGCTGCAATGCGGTCCGATACGTCAGTTTAAGACAAAAATAGAAAATCAATACGGCGTTTTGCCCAGAGAAATTTCATTTATTATGGCCGTAAAAATGTTATTTGCATTTTTTCTTTATAGTGTAAAAGATTTCTAAATCATTTAGTTAAATAGTATTTCACGTATAGTCTCTATAAAATTTTTGTTATAAGTATAACGAATAATAAATGACGAATGAATATAATATTTTTTCTTTTTAAATTTTTTTGTATTTGAACATTTCCATAGTTAAAAATAAACTAGAATTTAAGATATTTCTTAAAAATATAATAATACATATAATAGTTGTAATCATCCGTTTTCTCAAATAAATATCAACTTTTCATTCCATGCTTATTAGTTTATTTAATTAAATAGTTTAGTTAATTTTTCCTTACCCATAAATAACTTTAACAAATTGCAATCAATAATAGTTTTAATTAATAGATAATTTGTTAAACAAAAAGTATAAGAAAAAGTCAGATCACTAATAATTGATAGTGAAAAACGGTAGAAAAAAAAAATATTTTAAAATAATAATTCTTCAAATACAATTATAAAAAATATTTTAAATTTTATATTATCAGCTTTTTACGCTAATAACAAATTTAAAAATGATATATAAGATAACAAGGATAAGGATGATATTTCAAAAAATTGGTGATCTACAAATATAGGTAAAACTTGTAGAAATATTGATATTAGAATTAAGGAGCACTTGAGATGTCTAACTAGCAACAACTTTTATGATTTCGCTAATCGACTTTTGGAAACAAACCATTTTTTCGATATTAACAAGGGTTTAGAAATTTTACTAATTAGGGGTTTACAATTAGATAAATTTGAATTTTTAGAAAGAAGAAAAAATGTCAATAGTCAATTAAATATTATAAATAACCAAATTCTTTATGCAAATAGTCACCTTTTAAATTTGTTTTCACAGCAGTTATCCACCGTTTATACTTTTAGAGTTTTTTTTTATCTTCGCTTGTATTTTGAATTTTAGTACCTATACCTCCATTATTTCCTAAAGAAGATAGATACCATAGGTATCGAAACATGTTGATGTATCAATATAGTTGTTTTAAACAAAAAGTTTTTCTTATTATTATTATAATATTTTTATTTCATGATATTTACCAACTTCAATCAAAGCTATACGGTGATCATTTTGAAAGAAACGAGCATTTATAAATTCGATAAATGATTATTAATGTAAACTAAATAATAAATCTTACTTTAACACAATATTGATTATTTATTGAAATACCTATTACACTTACAAATTATTCTTCTACCGTTGGTCGCCCTTCCTATGTTGCGAGTTGTGTAGAAACAATAATGTCTTCTTTAAATCGTATTACTGTAATTAAGAGAGAGACTATTATCCAAGGTTTTTAAATTGGATAATTATTTATATATTCTAACTAACTAACTAACTTACCACCACGCCGTTCTCGCCTCATCCACATTCATACATCTTATCATACAAGCTTGCCGATTGTTGAGGCTTCGAACAGGACCACACTCCAGTATCTGATTTATCTGGTTGTGCCCTCTTACTTACTTACATCATAAAATCTATCTTACCATTCTCTCCTCATTTATCCATTCCATATGATCAACCACCTAAATGATCCTTTCATAATCTTACTCATTATACTAATATCTGTTTTACGTTCTTTCCTTATTTCTTTATTCTTTACTTTATCATAAATATATCTGGCACACATACGCCTAAATGAACTCATCTCCACTGCATTCAATCAACTTTCGTTCCTTTTCTACCAGTTCCAGGACTCACTTCTATACATCAGTGTCGGTACCAGGACTCTATTATGTTCCGTTAGTCTTGCCTTGATTGACATGTTTCTGTTAGATATAATTCCATTCAAAGTGCCTTTCACTTTATTCCCTACAGTCACCTCCTTATCGATATCTTTCTCAGCCTTTCCATTTCTATCAAATATATAATACTTCAGAAATATATTCTATAGTATTACATATTCTAAAAAACGTTGTATTTTTCAAATTTTTTGCAAAATATATTTGTACATAATCCAACCCGTAAGATTCGTCTACTACTTAAGTGTAATATTTACTGGCAATAATAAAAAAAACCTTGTAGAGCATATATACTGTTTATATTTTATAATATTTTTTTACGTTTTGTAATTCAATACGATTGACGATTGTTTTATATGTCTCTACTTTTTGCCATTGAAGCCTGTTTCGAACGTTCTCTTACAATATTTTTGTATTGTGTGTGTAATACAAAAGGAAAATTTTTTACAATAACTTACAAATTTTTATTTATTTGTGAAAATTCAACTGTGTGTTTTATGTTCATTTTAATATAGATTATTTAATTTTGTTTTTAACAACTTAATTAGTTATTTTAATATACCAACCCGTTTCGGAAAATACCATTTCCTTCATCAGGATGTCAAATTAACTAACTTAACTCACCATATATGTCACGTTGTTATAATGTTTTATATACTGTTATATTCCAATTAAATTAATTATTATTGTCTATGTAGAAGCCCACAAAGACGTTGATGAAAATAAATAAATTAAATTAAATAAACACTGAAAATCTATTTAAAAAGTAATAATTTATGTAAAAAATAATAATTTTTAAATAGATATATTTATTTATTTCTATCAATCAATAATTATTTAAAAATAAATCTTGTACACAACTTTAACTGTTACGATGATAAAAGATCTAGAAATTTCCCTAATGACACAAAATTATTAGAAAATGATTTTTTTTGTATTATAATAATTGTAATAAATTTAGTTGGTTATTTAGAATAGTTTGGTTAATTTTACATGCTTTACTTATTTTTAATTATTCTAAATTATTCAATTTAGGACCAACATTGTTAAGAGGTAAAACAAAAAATCCCAAATGTTTATCAAAATGATTATAATCATTTTCTTATAAATGATTGTAAAATTTTGAATAACCATGAAAATGGTTGGTGTATTAAAATAACTCAATAAGTGGTTAAAAACAAAGTCAAATAATCTATATTAAAGACTTTTTTTTTAATTTGGTTTGTACAATTTCATTTATAATGGTATTAATATCATTAGCATTTACATTGCTTACCACTTACATTTACATTATGCTTGCTTGCTTGTCATTTACATTACTGAGATCACAAAGGAAATCTAAAATTATTATTTTTTAATTTTTAGAATGTTTCATCTAAATTATTGTTCATTTCGGCGTGATTTTTTTTTTCACGTTTCTGGCGTTTGTCAGACTAAATTTTTTGGAAAATTTATTTGAAACACGCAAGTTCTCAAACTCCAAACAAGATTGTTCTATGATTGTGGTGGTATAAAAATCGGACTACATTGCATGTCTTCAGATCCCATCTGCCCGGGGATTGTGGAAATATTACATACGATTTGTTCACTTAATCTGGCTCCGTGATCTCATCACGCGTTATGAGGTGACCACTAGTTTGGTTTTTATTGCTCTTACACACATTAAAAAAAAATTATGTAACTTTTTTTGGGGACAATTTATAGGATTTTTAAGATGTCTTCATCGATTTCAAGAAATTGATTTTATATATATTTTTCTTTTCACAATGCGCGATAGCCTGTTATCCTACTTTTTTTCACAAATTTGTATAAATTTACCCCACATATACTAAAAATACCCAGATCGTGAGAATTAAATAAATTAATACCTAGTACTTGTTTAATAAAAAATGAATACTAAGTTAAATGGAAATATCCATCATAAAATGTATATGGTAATTATAGGGTGACTGATGTTTGTGAAAGTATGTTGATTGTTGTTGTATGTGTGGAAGACGGGACCCTATTTCTCCCAGCTTTCCACTGTGTGTGTGTATATGTCTAGAGCAGGTTGGACAATAAAAACTACTTATAGTTAATGGACGTTTATTGGTGATTGATGGACAAGTACAGATTAAATATATGCAGTGAAAACGTGAAATGTTTGCTGAAGAATTGATCGGGAAGCCTGCTAATAATGAAATAAAGCTAAAAAACTGGCTTGCTGGGCGGTTTCCCGCATGTTTTATTGTTGTCAATATCTGGGTGGTGGTACCATTGAGATTGTGACTTATGAGAGCTTATGGTTTACACCCAGGAATTTTCTGTGTGCGTTTACGAACCGTCAGCGGTGTTGTTGGTTGTGGAGACGATAGACGTCTACAAATGTATTAATTTTAACTGATTTAGAATATATGTAGCGCCTAATTCCAAAACTCTCTGAATCGTATTTCGAATAATTTGAGTTAAATATGCAGTTTTGTTGGTTTTATTGTCAGCTACATGCAGAACACATTTTTTCTTGCAAAAGCCATTTTAATCTATTGATATTACATGTTCAAAATCAGGGTTAGTTCCAAAATACCCCAAAGCAGACAAAATATAAGTTGCTATTCCCCCTAAAATAAAATTAGCCAAAGACAACGCTTGTTAATGATCACGTGACCTTTAATCCAGTATGGCTGCCAGAATTATATATACAGAAAAAAAATGCATATGCATTGCAAAATTGTCTCTTTAAAAATGCTGATATAAAAATAAACATTTTGTACATTTGCTTTCAAAATACACGTTTTCATCCATAACTCCAAAACACATAAAGTCGTTTCAGGGGATTAGTCGCTACATATACGTATTAATTACAGTTTTTATATAAAATACCAAAAAAATGTTTTCAGTCCCATTTTATTAACGTCATTTCAAACGCTCCTATATTACATTGAATAAAATTATCACAATCACCTTGATAATCGACATTTTATATTTATAGTACACGAAAGCGATATTTGATATTAGATATATGTGTCATCTTTAGATATTTATGTATAAGGAAAATATATAAAATCAGTGTGCAAGAAAATAAAAAATTTAATTTATCACCAAATAAAATTTCTTTATTTCAGTCAACAGTCTCAGACACAACCCTCGGTAGTCACCCCGACGCTTCCGCCCCCGACATTGCATTGTCCCCCTCCCCCCACCCCACCACGACTACCCGCGGGGTAATGGATGACGTGAGATTTTTCACACAAACGATGATACTTTCGTCCCTTGGTTATTATTTCACTGCACGGAAGTCCGCCCATCACGTGATCTCATGGCCAATTTTTATAGTTATTTTTTTCATCGCCCACCCGTCAAAGCCTGATTAGGTAGGTAGGTACTATTTCAGATGGATTTTTTTTCCGCCTCTGTTTCTTTCGGTCACTGACTGGAGGAGCTAAATTGTCCACATACGTAAATCAATTTGTTAAAATTTTTTTTCTTCTTTTAGATAAATATTTTTTCGTGCATTAAAACAATGTTAATCTATCGTTTTGTTGAGATTTAAAGTCGTCGCGTGACTAAACTTAATAGCATGATGAATTATTTCTATTTGAATAATAATTTATTCGCCGTAGGTACCTCAAGAATTTAAACTGCTCGGTAGTAAAAAATCCTGTTGTTTATAAAAAAGAGTAATTCTTCGAAATCTCAAAGTACCAGTTACTTACAAATAATACGACTTAGTAAATTAATCAACTTAGTCATGCAACATACTATAATTAGTAAGATTCACATATTAAATCTTTTGAATTTTTACATATCTGGTGAATAAACGCGACGTGCGCGTGTCTCCGCAACTTATTTTAAAAATCTGAAAATTTGCACTCCTAATAAAATAATTTCTGGAATTCTAGTGTAATACATTATCTTAATACAAATTTAACGCACCAATTAGAAATATATACATAAAAAAACATTCAAAAAATTATGTGTTATTTTTAAAACAAAAATATTATCTTCACGCATGTCTTTTAAACTATGAGTAATTGAAATTTTGCATGAACACAATAGATAATACGATAGGAGGGAAGTATTGTGAGAAGATGTAAGTAATGATAGAATAGACATAATAATAGTAGGCTGAATTTATCTGCTAATAACTAATTTTTATACCGTATCAGGCATGAAAAATATTCTATTAGGAGCCATAAATGATCGAAATATATTTTCACCGTTTATAAGTATATTTTATTACTAGTATTATTTCAGTGAAACTTTATATATCGCTGCGTGTATGTCTAGGGGTAAGACACTCGCCTAGCGGTCGCGAGTTCTAGCATCGTTCCACGAAACCATCAACTTATTCCTATGTTTAGAGCACAAATACACTAAGCTTATATAGAAAATAGTAAACTTAAAGGAAATAGAAAAAATAAAACATACAAATAAAAACTAATTTTTAATAACATTACGATTGCGTATTTGCGATCCGTTCCCTTCGTTGTTTGGAATCAGAGTGGGTAGAAATGAGGTGGCATTGTTTTGCGCAGACTTTGTGTTTTTAAAATGATTATGTTTAAGATGTTCAGCTAGACCGGGTATATTGTGAGTGAAATAGTACTCACAGTAGTTACGTGTATTTACAAATTTAATTTACACTGTTTGTTATATTATAAAAGGTATAAGATAAACGTAGTATATTTTTTATTTATTATCTTAGTTTAATAACCACAATTGAGTTTAAAAAACATCTACCGGTTTCGGAAAACACCTTTTCCTTCTTCAGGATATGTCAAAACTAACTAAAAATATAGCATTGTTTTTCTATTTATCCAGAATCTATTTTTAAATAATTGTTGTTTTTAAAAATTTAAAAATAGATTCTGGATAAATAGAAAAACAATGCTATATTTTTAGTTAGTTTTGACATATCCTGAAGAAGGAAAAGGTGTTTTCCGAAACCGGTAGATGTTTTTTAAACTCAATTGTGGTTATTAAACTAAGATAATAAATAAAAAATATGAATCTTAACCACCAAGTTAATATTACTAATTTTAAAAGTATAAACGTAGTACACTGGAAGCGGTGCCGAGGTGCGAGTAGATGTATCCAAGGAGCTGGCCAGGAGAAGCGTAGTCAGTTCTAGGCTTCCTCAGACTGTTTGCAACGCGACGTATTGTTGTCTGGTTTGGCGAGTACTAGTCGGACTGTGGGTATGGCTATTAAGTGATTTAATTATGCGGCTATCTATGTGGGGCGCGAGTAGAACCACCACAGACTCTTAATAGTAATGCGAAATTTGGTTCAGGCAGGGAAAGAGTGAGACGGGGTAGGGTGGTTATATTTTCATCAGTGCTAGAGTATAACTGAGCAAAATTTGAACAGACGACTTGTATAATAAATTTCATTCATATACTATATTTGTATCAAGAGGAGCACGTGCGGTGGCCAAAGAAGGGTGCCTTATGTTTGCCAAGTACCCTAAATAGTAACTGTCCAGTATTTGATTTAAAACGGTCAAATAATGTAGGATTGTATAGAAAATGGACAGACACGGACATATATTCCATTTTTTATGTATAAATATTTATTATTTAATATTATACATTTTTTTTTTTTACATAAATAAAATGATTTTGCAATGATGATGATGATAAATATATAATGAAATGTTCACTTATTATCGTTTCTTAAAAAAAAAAATTAATGTGGACTCCCGAAGCTGTACGTACAACCCCCGTGTATTTAATGTGGACTCCCGAAGCTGTACGTACAACCCCCGTGTATTTAATGTGGACTCCCGAAGCTGTACGTACAACCCCCGTGTATTTAATGTGGACTCCCGAAACTGTACGTACAACCCCCGTGTATTTAATGTGGACTCCCGAAGCTGTACGTACAACCCCCGTGTATTTAATGTGGACTCCCGAAGCTGTACGTACAACCCCCGTGTATTTAATGTGGACTCCCAAAGCTGTACGTACAACCCCCGTGTATTTAATGTGGACTCCCGAAGCTGTACGTACAACCCCCGTGTATTTAATGTGGACTCCCGAAGCTGTACGTACAACCCCCGTGTATTTAATGTGGACTCCCGAAGCTGTACGTACAACCCCCGTGTATTTAAATGAAAACGAAAACATGCATAGCAATGAAAATCTGATTTACAATATTGTTCTGAAGGAGGTTGGGTCCAACCGAAACCAGTGGACTTTAATGTATGTACATAATGAAGTGGTTTAAAACTAAATATTGTATTATTTAATTATAATGTCAGGCTACAACGTGATTGCCTTCTTTGAAAAATTAAAGCTATATATAAGTTCCTCTCGTGCGAGAAGAAGTACCAGGACAAAGGAGAAGATGAGTATCCATTACTGCAACGTGAATTTAGTGATAATGGCGTTTCATAATGACAAAGGTCATGGATTTATTTCATTTGTCACAAAACGCAGAAAAAATATTCCGGTTTACACTTTTTTTATCATTTATTTCAATCATACTTGAATACATTACATTCATTATAGAATTGCTTATAATTTCATAATATCATGTTTTTTTTTTAAATATGTACTAATTCTAAAATAACATTTTTAGTGAGTGGTAAAATTAATGCACCACTCTGTGACAATGTGCATCCATACAATGTAGTGTGTTTAGGTATTAGTGAACTGATCAAACGTTAGTAATCTTATTTTAATATATGTATGTATTTAGTGGACATTTAGAAGAGGTGTAACAACTTATTATTAGCGTATTATAGCGTATTATTGTTACACATTGTATGTCGTTTGTTTTGGTGCCAATTATTTGTAAATGTCTCGTTTTGAACAATTAATAATTATTTTCTTTGTCTAATATTGATATAATTTGTTAATTTTAAATTTTCCACTTTGTTAGTTAATTTTAAGCATTACCACGAACAGTAAATGAATAGACATGAAATAAAGTGTACGTATAGGTGAGGGGTTTGGAACATTAGTTGAGGGACGAAGGGTATTCTAGGCACATTCTTGGTGAAAATATAAATCCGATAGTTTATGACACAATTATGCAACAGTAATAGTATTTACTCTACAAAAATTTAATATTTGTGTAAACAAAACGCATTTTTTACATTAATGCATATTATATAGATTGCGTTGGAACAAGAAATGTGCGTTAATTCACGTATGTTTATTTGGTTTTCTGTGATTACATTGCATATTTTGAGAATAAATATTATTAAAAGAATCGCAGCAACCCCAGTCAGGTGGGCATGTGTATTTCACCTAACAATGAATGATGGTAGAGATTATTCAACTTTGATACGTCCATTATTATTGGTTCTAGCGTGCGCTCTGTTTCGCCTGTGAAGAACCTCCATTCAAGGCCTTAATTGCGATTTCGTGACTTCGACATTTTCTTTTTTTCTATCCCATTCAAGTTCCACACTGAAGCGAAGGCTTCTTTACATACACAAGGGCGCTGTCGAATTTTGCAAATACTATGTTTTTAAAATTAATTATTATATGCGTTAGGAAAACCCTTAAATTATTTTTAAATTATTCTTCTGTCGAGATTGAAGAGTACAATGACTGCTAAACACATTATATTTATTTTTTACCTACCCTTTGTTGACTAACTTCATTTAGAGACAATCGAGGGAATATAGACAGGTCGTATATTTTTTTGGCTTATTGTTAATTGTATGAAATTGAAGGTTTTTATATATTTTCCTTCATCTACGTATATAAAATGGATTGTCTATCTGATCTAAATAAATGTTTGCATTATTACTCTTTACAACCCTGCCTTAAATATAAGTACCCTCTTCCTGGCCATACTTCCTTTCCCACTTATATAAATGTTTATTATTTTATTCACCCGATTTTATTCAGTTGCACTCTACAATCATGAGGAAAATATAATCTCTCCCTGGACGTCTCACCCTCGCCCTGCCTGGTCCAAATTTTTCATACATCGTTACTATATATTAATAACCTGCGCCAAATAACAAAGCCACCCCTTCCCCACAACAATTTTAAATCACAACAACGGGCAATGCTGGGCATGGACAGATAGTTCATCATATTTTTGACCTAGTTGTTTCCCGGAACAATGAGCGTTGTGATTATGTTTTATTCATCTATATTATGTACATATTAAATAAATAAGCAGATGCAAATGATATTCTTTTATAATCATCCGGGACCCCTTACTATTTAAGTTCTATATTCCAAAATGTTCACGTTTAGTAGTTTAGAGATTTAAAAACTTCTTTGGTAGTTTAGAGATCGTAAATACAGTAAAAACTATTATTCATTATTAGTGATTTAAATTGTTAGCTACATTACATGTATTTTACTAGGTGCTAGGTAAATATGTAGGAAGGTATTGTGTACTGTGCGGGAAGAAGATATTCGCTATGTCGGCCATACACGCACCGTTATACCTGACAGATTTACCTATCAGTTCGCCTGTACAGGCAAACCGGAGTATTTTTGTGACAAAACTGCTAGATATCCCTACTTGTACAGCCGACCTGACAACAATTGAAAATTCATATTTTCTACCTGTGGGTAAGTGCTAACTTCGGGCAAACCCGAGCGTATGTGTTACTTCAGGGCGCAGGTCTCAGTTGTTACTTCCACCGCGAAGAGAGAGGTCGCGTTACGTAGTACGAAAAAATGGCATCTCGCAAGCATAGCGTAATTGTGGAAGATTTTATTGAATTATGTAAATCTGAGCCATCCATTATTAAATGATGACAGTAATCTTGAGACTCTACATTTAATTTCTTTATCAAATTGACATGACTGTATTGGCTTTTTTAACAACCATTCTTATACCACATTTGACGCGGTTTTCTTTCTTTCTATCGTAGTATGGCGAAAAGACCTATTGAAGCTACCGCATCGTCGTAGTTGACTGAGAGACTGTCACAGGTTGGCCGCTACGTGTACGGCCAAGGTTAAATATTGGTCAACTTGTCAAGTTTTCCTGAACAGGTATGCCTGCTGGGTATACCGTTGCGTGTATGGCCAGCTTAAGACGAAATGGCGGGAGAGTGGCCGATCGTAATGTTATGCTGTACTTTTAAAATCTTGTTTATATTACTACGAAGAGCTGTTATATAAATTGATGTTTCAATACATTTCCTTTATACTAGATAAACGGCGTTCTAATTCATGTTTGTGGTAAGGTAATAGAATAATTTAAGCATAAATCGAAGAGTGTGCATGTTAGGTGTATTAATTTAGACTCGATTAGATTGAATTTTTGTAGTTAAACTCCAGAATAATTTTTTCAGGTTGTCATGATTTTTACGGTTACGGATCGACCCTGGAATTATCTGCCGTCATCGTTCTTTTAGATGATAAACCTCATTGTTTTACGTTATCATAGGACGAGAGTGGTAAATCTTCAGTGCCGTCAAAGTATCATTAATTTATAACACTAAGAAATCGTCTCTAATGCGGTACCTCAAGAGCGCGATCATCTTTCGTAGTTTCAGCTCGTATTATTCTATTTAAGCAATAAATCTATTTCCAAGGTAAGCAAACATAGCAACGCAATGTAGAGAAGATAAAAGTTAATATTAATTACGCAAATCCTTACTCCCATCGCGGATGCTAATATGTTTACCCTTCCAGCATCCGCGTGATGGAAATTAAACGGAAACATTTCTCTTTATCTCGGAAGTAGTGGCGCCCCCCGCGGCGAGGCGGAGGAAGACGGCAGATTCGCTGTAAGGTACGCTCATCCACCGAAAAAGCGTAATAAACATGTATGTAATGGGACTTATAGCTATCATAAAAACGGCACATAAAAACATCACACCTCTGTGAGCGTCTATCTTGTATTTTTTTTCTTTTTTTTTTGTGTACGCAAGAACTCGCATGTACACAGCGGCGCATCTCAAAGGGGCTTTATTCCATGGATAATGGGAGCGTGTCCTAAACAACCCCTCCATACCCCAGACGTACAACCTGAAACGTAATAAAATAAACCGTGTTTTCCGTATATCTTTATTATTTATGCAAACATTTTTTTGTGATATTAGACCAGCAGGTTTCAGGAGGAGAATAAATTATATTTGTTTGTTTATTCTGCGGAATTGTTTTTCTTTTGGTAAATTTATTTTGTTGAATTTTAAAAATTTGTATATACATACATATTTTTTTATATATTATAAATATATATATGTAATCACTAGGCATTCATAATCAGTCTTTACACAGCTTAATAACAGGAAAATTAAGAAAAGTATTTTGTTGAAATTAAGAAAAGTGTCTGACGATGCAATACGAGTGAGTACTAATTATAAAATAAATACTTTATATTAATGTATTTGAAATATGAGAGATTGATTACTCTTGTATTAGGTATCATAAGTAATTACACGCTTATACTAACTGATTATATATAGTAGAAAGATACTAACAATATAATATACAACAATTAATTTATTGTCACAATCTACGATATACGAGTACATACACGTACATACGGGTATGTATATCGCTTCGACGTAATTACCACTTACGAAATAATAAATTTGTTTATTAGGGACAACATTTTTGTTAATATAGAAAGGGGGCTAATTCAATATTTTAATCTTGAGAGTAAATTTTGGTATTAAACCTGAAGAATGTTTGATTTAACTATTAGTGTTTTATTTATCTATACCGACTGGTTTCAAAGCTATAAAGTAAATAGTTTTATATCGAATTGGGTCGCGAAATCTAAAAAGTTCAGTCTAATTAAATGGTTCAAATGACCCATCGCAAATGTATTGGATCAAACATTCTAGTTTTTTGAAAAAATTATTTTTTGTAGAGAACGCGTTGTGATGTCATGATTTTTGGACACATTTGGTAATGTGACGTGTTAATATTAATTTTGTCCGGTTATTGAACTTGCAAAAAAAATTATGGAAATTTAAATGCACCACTGGTTTAAATTTGAGAAATAATGGTCATCCTAATGTTTGATAAAATTTTCTAACGATGTGTACAGTGGTTATATAATAGAAAGAGGATTTATGTCATACGATGTATCTCCTGTATCGTGATTTTTTTTTCACTACAGCGTAACCCCTTTTTTGGCAATTGTTACATATAAGTGGAAAAAGTGCTTTAATATTTATCCATTCATTATATATATATGCATGTCAATGTATACCAGACATTATCATTACACTAAGGCCAGGTTATTACCTATATTTGTTATATAGTAAGTTTTTCTCTTTCTAGGTATGAATTATTAATAATTCTTACCAGTATTCCACAGACTAGTAAATGAATACATATGAAATAAAGTGTGAATAGAGGAAAGGGGTTGACAGGGGTTGGGGTATGACACATTTATGTAACAGTATAAGAAAAATAAATATTTGTGTAAACAAGATGTATTTTTTACATTAATGCATATTATATTGTCAGCATTTAAATTTTAGTTCAAATCGAGTAATATTTTTTAAAAAAGTCGCGAAGCTATTTGATTGCGTAAGTGGTACCAAAATGATCACGTGGGTGATATCAAAATCAAAATATTGGAATTTGCGTTAGTTCATTACTATTTATTTGTGTCTGTGAAGAATTCAAATAAAATAATAATTTAGACATGGTACTGTGTAGTTCTACGTTAAATGTATACTGTATTCAGACAGGATACTAGGTTTATAGTAGATTTTGTTAGATTTATTTATTTACGAAACGCACAGAATTTAATGCCACATCGCAAAAATTAATAATTAATCCTGTCTCTTAAAAATATGAAAATTTAGATTTAATTAGGGGATGTGCTCAAATCAACTAAATTTAGGAAAATGGACTTTAAAAATAAAATTTATATATTTTTGATGCTTGTAGCTTTAACTTTGTGGTTAGACATAATTATTAATTATTATAAACTAATAAATTTTTTATAAACCACATAAAGTAATATAACGTCGAGTAATTAAATTAAATTAAATCTTTTAGAAACAAACCATACGTTTCAAAAAGAAAAAGACAAACAAAAATTTTACATATCAACAACAGAGGCCTAAGGTTAGATAATTTAGAAATGTTAGAAATTAAAAAATCCCTTAACACTAAATCTAATGTAATCAATAGCTAATTAAATTTAACGAATAGGCCGTTAGTTAATATATTCTCCATTTCAATGTCGTCCTGTCACTCCTCCTCCCACCCTTCCACCATGACCGTAGCCACAACCCCACCCGATATTTTACTTCGTTACATATTTTGTTTTATAGATTAAACAGATGCACGTCCTCACAGAGAAAGGTACAGTGGTATCGAAACCGGTCGACGTTAAATGACTAAATGTGGCTTACACAAAGTTCGTTGATTTATAAAAATTAATATCTTTTTTCGTTTAAAATTGTGTTTTTTTTCTCGAACGAGATATAACTGTAGATAGTGGAGCCTCAGTTTTATTTTTTAAAAACACATGAGTAAAAAACCGAAATAATCACAATTTATTTTTTTATCGCCCCCCACCTTATTTAAGTAATGAATTATTCGTCCCCCCTGTGTCCCGTTATGCTGAGCACCCATTTCTCAATTGCTAATCCTTTTTTTCCTTAAGCCGAATCATAAACGTTCTCGCGTTTATTTTTTTTGATGTAATATTTATACGACCCCGCCCTCCGCGTGGGCCCGGACAGCGCGCGGCATAAAACCCCGGACCTCGGGGAGCCACCGTCCCCGCTGCATTATTCAAGATGTTCTCGGTGGTGTGCGTGGAATCGTACTATGCGTGAACTCGACGCATCATCTATGTAGGGTACTCTGCAGCATATTGCCTACGTAACTGAGGCGTATAATCATATTCGCAATACGCATGTACTGATAAATAACTAATCGGAAATAAATATCCTCTAGCGAAAATAAACTTTTAAAGTATTACATAATTCGTATAAATATTTTAGCATTATATCGACTGAGTTCTGTATTAAATTGTAAACCAACCGGTTTCAGAGTAAAATCCATTTATCTTTTATTTCAAAGAAAATATTCTAGTACTTGAAAGTATAAATAATATATATATGTCATGAAAGTTAAGAGAAAACTACCTTAATCTGGATCTTGTGGATCTGAAAGTGACGATAACTGATGTTTAAAAAACGTATCATAATAACCGGTAACGTACTTAGAATGAGTAACTTATCTATTATTCTGAAAATTCAAGTATCTCTGACTTGTTCTTAAGGGTTTTTTTCGTGCAATACAGAATAACAAATGATCAGTTAACTATTTATAACTTATATACCCGTACTAAACTGCAACATATAAAAAAAAATCGTGAGGTATATTACGTAAAGTAATTTATAGTGAATTCCGTGCTAGAGATCATCTTAAAGTTCCAAGTTCTCCAGAATCCTCGGCATATTTGTCGCATATGTTTATTATTTTCATCGCAAAGTTTAACCCTTTTTCCGGAAAGAAATGAAATCATTCCAATCCACCAATATTTTTATTCTTTCGTTATGAAACAGCCGACCAGATATGTTTTTCAATGCAAAACCATTTTTGTCATTTTTGTCTATATCCACGTAGTTTTGTCTTTTCCAAAACGAAGTCTGTTCCGTATTGGTTATACAAAATTTTGATACGATCTTTTGAATAATGTGACATACACTTTTTTTAAATTCTTATCCACCTTTCAACATTTACCTGCCAAATACAAATTCAGATAATAATATTACGAATTTAAATAATACATTATATTCATTCATTCTATTTTACGGTCACTGTCGACCTATCACTTCGGTCCACTGAGGCGTCTTCAACTTTTTCGTTCAGATCTTTATTGAACAACTCTTTACAAATTTATTCAATTTGCAATATTCAGCGGTTTTCTAGAGCGTGGCTTTTATTTGAAAGACATATTTGAGTCCTAACCCGAATATTTGAGACTATCCTGTGCTAAATTTTAAAATAATCTAAGCTAAACACGGTGTTTAGTTGAGACTTATCTTATGATCTGTGTGTAGTATAGTTATGCATATTTATTCTTTATATGCTCGTTTTTCATACCATCAGTTATTTTTTTATCATTCTGGAATCTTTGCCGCAATATTCAAATCACAAATATTTATGTCAAAAAATATTCAACGTCCAATAAATGCAGATTTAACATCGTACAACCAAAAGAATTTTTAGCAAAAAAGTGTTTCTAAAAATTACCTGCCTTGTCACAAGCCTTATAAAACACCCTGCATAGTTCCGCTTTTCTTACTCTTTCCATGCCTCACAGGCCAAATAAACCCTTCTCCGAATAAATTCCGCCATGATGCCGCCAAGGAAACGCCAGCTTACGTGATAGGAATGCGAAGAAGGCCAGAGGAAGCAACAAGACGAGGAAGAGAGGCACTCAGTTGGGATCCGTTTGTAAATAATACTGAATGAATTCCTTGGTTTCATTCAGAAATAGAAATCAAATAATTTAGAGATAACTGATCGCTGATCGTAATAATCTGTTTATAAATAAAAAAAATTGTTGATAAACTATTTATAAACAGATTATCACGATATTAAGATATTAAATACATTTTTTTTCTTTCTTTAATTTTCATGTTACATAACAATTTATTTTTTTCGTAGAAAGCAATCACTTTGTGGTTTGACATATTATATTAAATAAAATAACAATCGCTTTGTATGAAACCACAAAATTTATTATACGTCAACCGATTTCGCTTATTTAAAAACTTATTTAAGACGTATTTAAAATTTATATGAATTCACATGTAATTTTATAAATTTTATATGAATTCGCATGTAATTTTATAAATTTTATATGAATTCACATGTAATTTTATATTCAGTTTTAAATACGTCCTGATGAGCTTGAGGTAAGCGAAACTGGTTAATGTATAATTTATAAAATTACTTGTGAATTCAGATGTAATTTTATATTTTATCTCCCTCTTTATGTATATATAATTACACTATTTTTGTATTAATGATTAGTTTTAAATACGATCTAATGAAGTTTGAGATAAGCGAAACCGACTGACGTATAATAAGTTTCATGGTTTCATACAAAGTGATTGTTATTTTATTTTATTTAACAATTTTTATTTTTTTCCAAACTGCACAGCAGTTTTACGGCCCTTCAATTAAAATAATTAACAAAGTAAATTAATGTAAAATAAAAATTTATTAGCCACAATTTTTTTTTTAAATGTAATACTATACAACAAATAATTCTAATGCTTTGTTGATATCTGTAGCGTTCACTTTGTGGTTGGATATAATAATTAATTTTTATAAACTAACACACTTTGTTTAAGCCACATCATTTAACGTCGACCGGTTTCGATACCACTTAATCTTCGTCAGGACGGGCTTTAACTAATCTACAAAATAAAATATGTAAAGAAGTTAAAAATCGGGCTGGATGCATTCCTTGCAAAACACTATTTCAACTGAACCCACGTGTTGGTTTACTTACTTACTTATGTACTTACCATCACGCCCATTTCCCACGGGCTTAGGTAGAGAGGGTAGAGCGCCACACTTTTTTGTTTTGACACACAATTCTCGCCTCATTCACATTCATACAGCTCATACAAGCTCGACTATTTTTGAGGCTTCTAACAGGACCATTATCCAGTATCTGGTTTACCTGGTCGAGTCACGTGTTGGCAAATAAGCGAAAAAAAATGCTGGGTTAATACACTTTAGATTTCACGTCGGATGTTTTCTTGTAGGGCTTGTTTTGTTCGAGGATTATTACTGTACACTTTAGATTTCAGGTATCCCCACAATCAATAATCTGGTGATCGAGGTGGCCAGGGTATGTATTTTCTTGTGAAAATTGTCCTTAGCTTCTCCATCGAGATCCTACTAGTGTGTGGAGTTGCCGTGTCTTATTGAAACTGTGTTCCGTTGTATCCAAGAAATATTTTCAGTTACAGTACTCAAAACTCATCAATCGTATTGCAATAAACCTCAAAGTGACCATTGTCTCTGATTAAAAAAGTAGAAAAATTAACACTGGCCACCCAAAAAAATATATTCCCTGGAGCGGTAATGCTTTTCCTCGGATAGGATAAGTTCGGGGTGCGTATCACGGTAGCAATCAAATATTTGTTGATGACTTTTTCTATACATTATATCATACTCTAATTAATTTTTTTAATTTGTTTTAAATATCACAGAACTACGTTGTAAAATTGCAACTTTGCAATAAAAATGTTTTCAACAAAAATGTGAATACATTGATTTTTTTGTGTATTTATTAGATTCATGTTAATTAACAATTTATATTTTTAGCATTTGTGTACTATCAAATTTAAAAATATGTTTAAATGATAATTTAAAATTAAATAAAAATTAGTTCAGATATCATTAAATATTTAATATTCACTGTTACACAAGTAGTTAAATATGTATGTATGTTTAAAAAATATTTAGTTATACATATTATAAACGCTATCAAAAATAGTTTACTTTGGTAAGATAACTTGTATTTTCCTCAAATGTGTGTACTTAATACCAGCCTATCTTTGACATTTCAGAAACTTGCCTCAGCACAGCTAAGAAGAAAGCAACCACATTCTCCCGGCTGCTTCGAGGGTTGAAGACGTCGCATCGCAAAGAGAAGCACGGTAGCTGTTCCCCAAAACAGACTAGACAAGCAAGAACACAAGGGATGCCTCCGCAGAGGGTGAGTCTCAAAACTTACGCACGTTGTATTTCTCACCCTTAGTCAACACATCTGAATTCATAACTAGTTCCCAAACTTTTCATGTTTTGGTATTATAATATTAATTAAAAATATGTATTTTAAATATTTATACAGTCATTGTTTTAGTAGTCTCGGATTTATAACTCTTCTTGAGGTAAATTAAAATGAATTGATTAAATATTCGTCTCGTAAGATTGTTTATTTTTTATTACTGCATGCTATGGAGGAAATGAAATCTTTTATTGATTATTATACATAATAATGTTGTTACAAATTTTATTATTTTTGTACATACTCTACTGTTTTGTAATGTAACCGAGTGTTTGATTTTTTTTACTTGACCGTCCATTAATACATATTTAATTTAGTATATAATTTTGTTACTTTCGAAAACAAAACATTTCAGCAGATTTTTTAAACATGTAAGTAACATTATTAATATTTTATGTAAGTACCCTTCATTTCTTCCTTAAATATTTTATATAAATATATTTTTATATAATACACGCTAACATATAGGCCCATAATTGCGGTGACGATAATTCAATATCGATACGTTATTTAATTTGTCGTGTGAATTATGCTTATACATATATCGCACTAAAAAATTGTAAAGGACGTGTCTTGTTCCGTTTCCAAAATGGTTATCTGATTATATTTAAACATATTTTTTTTTTAAATATATTTTTTCTTTAAAACTCTCTGTACTTATCCTAAATTTATAAACTGAGTACATTATTTTGATAAATTCAACCCAAATTAATAGATTTTTTCTTACAAACGTTATCTACGCGTGTTTTAAATCAATTGAGCCTTTTTACGAGTTACTTAAGATCATTATATAATACAGTTTGATTTATCCAGAAACACACTTTTGTATAATATGATTTTTCTCATATTAAAATATCAAATAAAATAAATAAAAATGTTTAGAATCTCCTGAGTCAAGGTATTTATTTAAAGTATTTATATTATTATATATTCCTGAATGTAGTAAGTACACTGTAGACGAGTTGAGAGTTTTTCCAACCCAATTAACATTGTAAAAAGGACAACAAATCGATTTACCTTTTCAGACTGTCTATTCTGATAAAATTAGTGTTTAGGACGAACCAGTCAATGCGGAAGGTCGGAGGTCCTTCTAACCGAAACACTCCCGGGGAATGTACTAATGACTCTCTATAATTTAATTTAACGCCGGCGTAATAAAAGCAGACACCTTGAATTTATTCTGCTCGCGTGTTTACACGTAGGTATTCAGTAATTCTCGGCGCAGGTACCCATAAGGCGAGGCTTTATTGCAATCTTAACGACAGTATCTCACGGGGCTTTCCCGGGAGAGAGGGAAGATCATAGCACTTATGCTAGGGGATGGAGGGAGACGACCGAAGGGTGCTTGAGTAATTTTCCCATTAATTTGTCGTGTCCCAATAAAACCTTTGCTTCAAGGCTGTGAGATAAGAGGGTCCTTTGTAATAATGCAACTAACCTTTTCCGAATACCGATTGCTTAATACTAGACGTCAGGCAGATTTTTGAAACGTAACTATTTTATTTATTTATTTACTAGACACAAACGCTGTCCATCAGCCCGTTGGTCTAGACCGCTGTGTTTTCCTGTTTTTAACGTTGTAAAATAAAATGATAACATATTTTTAAATGAATACATAGTTATATATTACGATTGATTGTTATATAATATATTTTTTAACCTACTGCTTACCATCACGCCATTTCTCCGCGGAGGTAGGCAGAGAGGATAGAGCGCCACACTCTTCTAACCCAACACAACTCTCGGCCTCATTCACATTCATACATCTTCTCATACAAGCTCATCGGTTATTACGGCTTCTAACAGGACCATCTTCCAATATCTGGTTTACCTGGTCGTGCCAAGTATTTCACGGATGTCCTTTATTTCTGGTGCCATCAATACTTGAATAATATATCTTTCTTGCCATTTTTTCCTCAATCATCCGTTCCATATGACCAATCCACATAAATGATCCTTTCTTAATCTTACTCACTACACTAAGACCAGCTTTTTATTATTTCCTTATTTATTTATTCTTCACTCTATCATAAATGGATCTGCCATATATACGAAAAAGTGATCTCATTTCCACATTCGGTCCACTTTCGTTCCTCTTCTGCCAGCTCCAGGTCTCACTTCCATACATCAATGTCGGTACCAGGACTCCATTGTAAACCGCTAGTCTTGCCTCGGTTGATAAATTCACATTAGTTATAATTTTATTCAAAGCGTCGTTCACTTTATTCCCTGCAGTCACCCTCCTAACATCTATATCATTCTCAGTTTTTCCGTTTCTATCAAACATACTTCCCAAATACAAAAACTTTGCACGTTGTCTTGCTTTCTTCCTTCTCGAATACCGTCACTTCCGACTTGTTGACATTCATATAAGGTCGCTTTCCTTGTATACATCGTACATTCTACTAACGAAACTATATTTTTTTATAGAATAAAAAATTAATTTTTCCGGTATCCGTGATTGTATGTGTCTGTAATTTATGTAGGTATTAACAAAAAATTCTACAATATACATTTTACTTCATAAGTATTCTTGCTAATTTTCAAACTAAGTTAAACGTTTGAACCTGTTCTAAGATGAGGATGGAACGCTTTAGTTCACAAGAGGAACAGTCTCTGGTTCACCAGACCAAACTAGTATGTCAAAAATGTAAATACACATTTTGGAGGTATTGTTAATTTGGTGTCTTGGTGGCTTATTTTAGCAGCATTTTACGAGTTTATTATCCCAAAATATACTATACGGTATATTTATGCTAATATTTCCGGGTTAAGAAGTTTACAAACTAGTATTTTAATTTAATATAATCTTCTTTTTAATATTTTAGTTTAATGATTGATTATATATTTTGTCTAATACTATCTTTCTTACTTCAGAAACTTTTAAACACTGACCAGTAAATGAATAGAGATGAAATAAAGTGTAAATAGAAGAGAGGGATTTAGAACATTAGTTGCGGAACGTGGGGCACACTACAAACATTGTAACATAAATTCGATAGTTTGACATTAAAAGTATTTACTCTTTGAAGAATAAATATTTGTTTACAAGACGTATTTTTTACATTAATGCATATTATATTGTCATCGTTTAAATATTCGTTCCAATCGAGTCTTATAATTAAAAAAAGTCGCGGAGCTATTTGATTGCGTAAGCGGTACCAAAGTGATCACGTGGGTGACACCAACCAAAATGAAAATATTAAAACAAGTAATTTGCGTTAGTTCATGTCTATAAATTTGGTAGTCTGTGCTTTTAACATATTTTTATGTTCATGTTGGGACAACAGTGTATAAGGTGATTATGTTTATATCGAAAAGCAATTTCATCGGAAGGTTCTAAAGGAATCTATTATCGAACCAATATGTCCGGAGTGTTCGTGTTTAGTGCTCAGTGAACTTACATTTTGTTAAATAATTAATATTTCGAAAAGGAAGGCCAAGGTTAGCAGTTTTCAACGTTTCGTGCAATTTTCACTACGAACTCGAAACTAATTATTGCATAATTTTCGTTTTACTTTCCTTAGTAATGGATGTGCTTAAAATTATAAAGCTTCTATGAAAAGTGATTTTTTCTTTCCGTACTGACATTGTCAGGGTTTCCAAGTGCCAGTTTAAATAATTATAATATTTTTTAATTCATTTTAACACTATGTATACTAATACATTTGTAAATTTTAAATAAATATTTATCTTTAATTTATTACATTATATCTCGCTACCATTATGTTAGGTTACCACCATACTAGATAAAATTCATTAAGTTTAATTCTATTTACTATCGTTCTACCATGGTATATCGTATAAAGCGACAGTAATTTCAACATTTTGTGAGATGGACCACGCGTCACCTGACACTGCACATACACTAATTACACGGCATAATTTTAAAAATAAAAATGGCTGATATCAATTGTTAATTTATCCGTCGCGCTTTGGTTAAATATATAGTATTTTTTCAATACGAGCCAACTCAGGTAAAACAACACACAATTTAAGCTATTGGTACACAATAGCACAGATATCTCTTGAAATGATAATGAGGCGATTTTTTAATGCGCTTGATCAATATCGTATCGCGTATATTACATTTAAAAGTATCTCGCTCTCTTTCTCTATATCTGTTTCGTTTCTAAAATGTTATTTTTTCATCAAAACCTATTATGTTTTTGATGTATTTTATGAGAGAAATCTTTTATTTTCATGAACAAGGATGAACAGATTACGTCATTACTTTATGGTAATAAGGCTTCAAATATACTTAATTCGTATGATTTAGGCTTACTATCCGAGATACATATTTTAAAATATTTTTTTAATGATTTTAAAAAATTTTAGAATGATACATAATTATGACGGTAAATAAATCTTTTGATATTTTACTAGTCTTCCATACTTTACCGGTTACTTTACAAATACCCAGGAAATATAATAATATTACGTAAATAATGTTGATATTCTTCTCATTTCAATAAATGTGCCTTCTAGCATCTCCACCAGTCGCGGTGCACATCTAACTTCCCGCCAATTTAGGCAGCCACCAAGTCTCGTAACAATATTCTTCCAGACCGCAGCCGTTCCTCACGCGCTAGAGCGGCTGGGCCGGCCACAATGCGGGGCCTTAATGAACATAAAGGCTCGAAGGTGCAATACATCAAGTGAAAATGCAAACATTTATTGAGGCCACATTATAGCAAAGGTCGACCATCTAAACACTGTTACGTTGCGTGCTCTAATTCTCTTTCTATTAAATTTATATTATTTACACAATATTAATCCGACACGACTTTGTTGCTCTCTTTTATCTTCTTTGAAGCTATTCCAGAAAAAAAAAATTGCCGATACAATGCTGTTTCATCGAAATACCTTTTCATTTTGCGTGCGGATATGTTATCTTTATTATTATTTTATCTCGGAGCCTCCGTTATGCCTTCCATCGGACACCGCGGTCGATTTGCCCCAGACATACCTCGGGCTGTATTTGCCTTCCATTCTTCGAACATGTGACCGCAAAGTACGGCCGGGAGCCCCGCGGAGGAAATTTTAATGCGAAATCTATTATTAATCGCCGTAGACGATGCGAGCGAGCGGGCCCACCAATTATTTACACTCCAGACAAAACCGTAGACTTGAAGAATACTTAATTTTGAAGTGTGATTAATAGCGGTATCCTTTGAAATACACATTTGTCTGAAAGTATTTGTCGGATTCTATACGTTGTTTATCAAAAGAATAAAACTCATTTCCTTCCTCATAATTGAAATTCGCACTGCCTTTAGATGCTGAATTTTCGAGAAATCTAAATCTACACAAAATCTCATTGAATTGGTCACCAAATGCAACAGTAGTTATGTAATAACGATTATACGTTGGTTACCCGCATAATATTTTTTATTTATCTCCTATAATTGTTGTTCTTAACATTTATCCCTCGTTATTAATTACCCTAGCACAGAAACCATTTTCAATTATCCTTCAAAGATAAATCAAATTTATTCTGGATATATAACGCAACACACAAAATGACTCTTACGTATCTTCAAATCTACCTGCCACCCTGACAACTAGAATGAGACGCTATATCTCAGATCAGACTATATTAAAAATCTAAAAATCGCGTTTATTTAACGACCTTTTACTGCACCGGGCCCAAATTCATAGATTTTAAAACGCCGTATCTACAATTTTACATCATAATTTTCATGTTAAACTATTGGTATAAAGTCGTAAGTACAAACGACTGTTTCGTGTATAACGCTCTCGAGGTGAAATTTTTACGAAAATGGCTTTATATTTCTTTAATTATTGTATTATTACAAAACATATAGATGCAAACACCGATTACATATCACATAAAAATTCTTACTTATTCTTATTATTAATATTACTATTTAATTATATTACATTACTCTGACATAATGTGTACACATCTATATTTACTGTTACAAGATGTACTACCTCTCTTTAAGAGATAAATCGTTTCATTTGTGAACATGTACATGATAAAAATACAGTTAAATAATAATTAAAGAGTGTTATTTTGTTAAAATATATTTTTGAAACATAGAAATAATAAGATTTTATAAAAATAAAATATATAGGTAAAGCGTAGAAAAAGGTTTCAATATACCAAGTTATAAGTAAATTTAAGAAATAAACATCAAGTTAAATATAAAGTAGTTAATATAATCTAAGCTAAATTCTTGTACTATGAATATAGCACTAACTTATTAACTGAACTCCTGATCTTTATATCCACATGATCATTAGGCGATTGTATTATCACTAGACCAAATAAGGACATCTATAAATAATCTACTTCTATTATTGTTATTGTTGAAACGCTAATTCTTTAGCTTATTTTTTTAGAACTGTTTTTTTAGCTATATTAGCTATTTACATTAAATAAATTTATTTAAGCTGTATTACAACCATATTAGTCAGTGTTTTTAATCTTACCATGTTACCATAAGTCAACCTTTATACGCTGCGCCGTTAAGGTGAAAGTCCACGGCTGACTTATAAAACCCCGCGGTCTATACGAGACTAAACTATGTATCTTTCCAGCTAATCTCTAAATCTCTCATCCTCATTACTGCTTTACATATAAGAGTAACTTAAGTTCTACGTAAGCACAGCTAACATTGAAATTTCTATTTAAATGTTTTTTTAAGCAATCGTTTAGGATAAAACTAATTTTATAAGTATAGAAAAAAATAAAAATACGTTACGCTTTTAAACATCAAAAGTTGGTTATGAAGTTTTTTAAAATATTAAAAAATATAATGGATATTTTAACAAGTTGGCAAAGAAAAATTCTTGAAGTTCACGTTTCACATTTTTTCAATTTCGCAAGTTTCTAAAATAAATAATAAACTTGCTTACTAAATTATTAAATCAATTATTCTTAATATAATATGTATACTTTATTTTTTCCTTTTCGGTTGAGTTTAGAAGTTTGATGGTAAATTTTTGTTGAACGATTAATTATATAATTTCTTACTTATCATCACGCCGTTTCCCCGCGGGAGTAGACAGAGAGGATAAAGCGCCACACTCTTCTGTCCTGATGCACAATTTTTGCCTCATCCACATTCATACATCTTCGATAATTATTGAGGCTTCTAACAGGACCATCCTCAGTACCTGATTACCTGGTCACGCCAAGTCTTCCGCGGACGTCCTCTACTTCTGGTGCCATCAACACTTGCGTCATATATCTTTCATACCATTTTCTCCTCATTTATCCGTTCCATACGACCAAACCACCTAAGTGATCCTTTGTTAATCTTACTCACTATACTAAGACCAGCCTTACATTCTTTTCTTATTTCTTCATTCTTTACTCTGTCATAAATGGATCTGCCACACATACGCCAAAGTGATTTCATTTCCACTGCATTCAGTCTCAACGTTAATTTAAAAAGTAACTCGGTACCTACATTACTGAACTTTAATTTTTTTCTCAATATACAAAATAGATAAATAATACAAAGGATAAATAATTATATTTGAATACCAAAAATATATCTATTGATTAAATGTTCAAATTTATAATTATTTGAAATAAGAAGAAAGACTTAATATCGATCAAAGACTTTCTAATTTAAAGCCCCCGGCATTTTGTACGCTTGTCAGCCAGACCGCGAGCTCTCAAGGAACACCAAGAAGGCAGAAAACTTTGCTAAGCAATCGGCAGCCTTGGATTGTTTCACTATCCTGTTGGATGAGGGTGGCTCGAGGGATCGGGGATGGGAGAACCTATTGTCATTGGCTGGGAATGGAGTGCCATCGATTTACTCCGCGCTGCCTCTTAGGTGTGCTTATTTAATGGAATTCCTTGAGTAGCAGGAAGGAATCACTTATTGGAGAGAGCTGAAAGTGTTAGGGAATTTGTCGTGTTTGATTATGTTCGAGATGTGTATGGGTATATGTACATATGTATGTGGGTGCTCACGGAACTTGGTGATATTTCGCATATGTGTGTAGTCAAATGTATCACTGAATTAATGCTCTGAATGGATGGAATAGTTCTAGATTGAAAATCTTACCGAGTTAACAAGTAACATTGTGCTTGTAAAACCAGAAATCCGTTAAATAATGTATTTTAAATTATATTATATTTACATACAAGTTTTCAATGACTTTGTAATAAATTCGGTAAAATTTTGTTCGCATTACAACTACTTTTACATATGCGATTTTTTTTAAATGTTTTAAACTAGCTACTAAC
The DNA here is from genome assembly GCA_022840565.1 of Eubasilissa regina. Taxonomy (NCBI): domain Eukaryota; kingdom Metazoa; phylum Arthropoda; class Insecta; order Trichoptera; family Phryganeidae; genus Eubasilissa; species Eubasilissa regina. The sequence goes on along the minus strand of JAINEB010000015.1, from coordinate 23,348,273 downwards.
TTTAACGCGTAATATATGTACCACCTCCATGCATAATTTCAGAAATTTTTGAAAATTTTCTCAATACCATTTTACCTTTTCTTTGTAATGATAATTACTATGTTCGAATATTATTAGTTGGTGTTATCAATATATGTAAATCATCCACTCTTCGTCTAAAACTTACCCACATTTTTAACGCCCAAAATTGTCTGATAAAAACACGCTGACATCACGCGGTGCGTCTCATGGGCGTATCATGAGTGATCCTAAACAGGTCCAGAGCGGCGCCCCCATCTGTTACAGCCCGCCCCTCCCAGCCCCCCGTAAAATATGCTGACTCGTCGATCGGCGCGACTCTGTTCCCCGCCGCTCTCCGACAATAGCTACTCGATACATCGGGAGGATTTTGCGGGTCGACGGTCGACTTCCGGTCTCTTCAACTACATCCGAAATTTTGTGATTTGAGGGTTGCGAGAAATAGAGTTCGGAAAGATAAAAAACTGATATACAAAACATAATATTAAGTCTCGGTAAGCAGAAACGAAAACTGCTTAACGTTTTGTAATTTCTACAGTCGCTTGAAAAGTCTAAATAATAATAAAATAATTCAAAATGCTCACTTAAACTCCTTAACCATTTTTAAAAATCGTAATTAGTTAACATTGTATTGAATTTAGAAATGTTATCTTTTAGCAAGAGTAAGATTTTAGCTGATGCGGGAAAACAAACGTTGTTTTTCCAGAAATTTAATTCGAGCATTATTAGATGATTTTTCGGCGTTCGTTTCATATACGTTTACATTTCGAGTCTATTATTTTCAAACTAGGTTATACTTCATGACTGGCAATAGCGGGTACTGAACTCTTGTCCTTTGAATCATAGGACACGTTTACACCTTCAAACTCTTCATTTATCATCAAATGAATGCAAGAAAAAACGTAATATTATAAGATTCCGAGATTTTCTTTTTATATATATATATATACATTTAATTAAAATATAAGCATATGTTTTTATTTAATTTTATAAATGTATATTTGCGGTTAAAGGTTTACATCAAACATTTGTGTAAAAATCTATGAATAATAAGGATTGTTCAGTTTTCTGCGACAGGAAATATTGAATAATATGACAGTGCTGTTTATAGTAATTAAATCTATTCCATAATTATGAAACTGGATAGTTATAGTATTCACTTTTTTATGTAACGGCTGCTTCAGTTTTTTACTTAAAGTTTAATTTTGTAACTTACGTAAAGGACAGGACACATTCATTATACACATTCTTTGTCGATTGTATTCTGTACAGAGATCAGATTAGTCAACTGATGCATATTAACCTTTGGCGCCAAATCTCCGTCACTCGAGGAAAATACTTCGTCCATATACACACACTATTTAGAATACCAGTTTTTAATAAAATCTATCATATTTTCCAGAGAAATGAGTCAAGTATTGAGCCTGATGATTATATGATTGAAAGTCAACTTGAGTATGTTCCTGTATTTTTTAATTTGTTTGTACGCTTAGTTGTTATTTTTCACGCAATCTAGAAAGTATGTACATATTTTCAGAACACGTAATCTGATACCGAAATATACTGAATGATGCTGAGAACAAAAACCAGGTACAAGACATTTTTGTCAAAAATAAGTAACTGCATTTTTGGAATGCTAAATTATATTCATCTTTGGAAACTGTTTAGAAAATATAATTTTCAGTATTTATTATCGTTACTTATCTATGCCCAGCTCGTGACTTTTATTCCCATTGAATTAATTTAATTCATTTGATTCGCATTGAATACTTTTCTGAACACAATTCTGGGCTAAGTACGCACGTATTCTTACGATGACACAAAAATTGCATTCTCGCTATTTCATATAACCACCTATTCTGATATCAGTCCCGAAGTTGGCAGTTCGCTGTTTCCTCACATTCGCCAATATTTCGACACAAATTGAAAGGGTCCTTTTATGTTTAGGCTCACTTCCTTTCTTCCTCCGCCTGGAGATAAAAATCTTATTGGAAGGGGGAACACCGGGCTTATTTTTTAGAGCGCCTCCTTTCACATACCTATTAAGAGTTTGAAAGCTTTTTACACTGTCTTGTCTTTAGAGTGAAGTTTTTACATTTTCAGGGCAACATCTTTGCTATATCGGAAAATATACATTTCAGTTTTACTTTTTAAGACAACGTTTATGATTATAAAAATATATTGCATCATTTTGAAGAATATTTGTATTGAAGATAAGTTTTCTTGTGATGAAATATATTTATTTTTATTCTTTAATAGTATTCAAATTTTTTCACACGAATTGAATATATGTCAGTTATTTTCAGAGTACTTATTTATCTGACAATTTAAGTGTGTGTTTAGGCAAGTATGTCACTATTTTCATTTTTTTTATCAAGTAATTTTATCAATATTTTTATTCATGTAGTACAGAAGTACTTCTTCACTTAATGATGTATAATATATGGGAATTACTATCTCCGCAACAATTAAGGTTTGTCGATTATTTATTATGTTAACATAATTCTCAGATGTAAATTCAAATTACAGACCTTCTCTGGAAAGATGAGAGTTGCTGTTAATGCGGTTCACCGGTATTGGTTCGTTTGAAAGAATCACATGTAACAGGGTCGGTGATCACACGGTCGATTATGCAACCAAATAAAGTGGTGAATATGTAGATCACATCAAGTGCGAGTAGTGGCGTGCAGTAAACATAAACTTAGGTTATGCTGTTACCGACGATGCTAAGTTGTATACTATATATATATAGGTAGGTACACTACGTATCAAAAAAATGTTAGATTTTTAAAAATTTTGAGAACAATTAATTCTATCAATTTCAAAATAGACTATAATTGTAAATTTATTACTTTAAAATAAGCTATTTCTTTAATGCTCGGTACCATACTTTTGCTTTCGATTTCGCTTGAAATATTTTCTACGATTTCTCCTTCCGACAACAGATTAAAAATGTTTCATTAACAGCTTTACAAATTAGCATAGCCGAAACTCGATACAGAAATAATTATATTTTGACATTTAATTTAATATTAATAATAATCTTACTTAATAATATCCTGAAAAATGCAAATTCGCTCGCTTGACAGATGATAAATTATAACTTACAAATTGTATCTACGCAAATACCGAAATATGGAATCATAGGTTGGAATATACTAAGAGCATTAAGTGTTTTGTCTGTCAAGTAAAACAAATACTTAGAAATGTTATCTTGCGCTGTATTCGGTAAGGATTAACCCCTTTCAAAACCGGCAGCCTTAAGCACAAATTGTTTGAAAAATGCAGAAAATCTGCAGACTTCAAGATCCATAGATAGATTCAGTAAAAAAATATTTACTTTAGTATAATTAATATAAGGATTGAAAAAACAAGTTAGGTTCATGCGAGACCTAAGTGTTAGCAAATCGCGGAGCAGAATGCACATGAAGCTGTTACAAATGGTTCACAAATAACTGACGGCTAGACAAACGTCGTGAGTTACATCATAGACAAGGTTACGCTAATCCGGGTAATAACGGCTGGAATTTTATAGGGTCATAATATAAAAAATATTTTATTTCCATAATTTTTAGTAATGCAGAGCTTTTTTACTTATATGCAATGCACGCCTCTGAGCACGAGATACCATGAGAGTGAAAGGATCGGTAGAACACCCACGTGTATAGTGTCATTTGTATCTCAATAAGGTAATACATAACGCTCACTGATATTATGGATAGAGTCAACTGCCGTCAAATAATAATGCCGGAAGATCGCCTGCAGAATTACTGATGACAACGACTGCTCCGAGAAGAGCAAGAATATTAGGATAAATGAATCCATTACTATAGTATGCTGAAACGCCAGTACCGCATATACGACACAGGGCAGTCCATATAATCCGTCGTCAGTCGACATCGCACGACAGTTGCCGTCTCACCGCCGGAACGGTACATTATTGATGTAATTGTCTGATTGGATCTTGTTCGCGTCAATTGGTTAAGTTAAGTTGTACAAGAGTAGATCACTTCCCTTTTTATAGAAACATCGTCCGGAGTATCATCGAGCAATCGGTGATGACCGATTGTTTTCTGCTAGTAAGAATATAACCTACCTGTAATTTTTAACATAATAACAATTTTTTACATTACGGGTTATGTATTTTGTGTTGTTTAAACACATTATTCGTGCGGATTTATTGCACCAAAATGATGGCACCACTATAAATTTTTGCGGTTTATTTTCATTACTGTGAAAATAAGATTTAAATGTTGTTCAAACATTCTCAGTCCGCACCAAAATCGTTACTTTACTTTAGTAATCGTGCCTTTATCATGTTAAGCACCAAACTAAATAATGACGATTTATAAATTATACTAAAAATATATATTTTTAACAAATATTCCGTTATTTTAGTGTGGGAAGTATGGAAAAAATATTTTATATTTTCTTTGATTTTTAGGTTAACCTAATCAGGACCTATACATTTTTACATCTTTGATTTTCTTTTTAAAATCAGAGATTTTTTCTATTATATAAATAATATTAGTTTTCCAAAAACAACATCAAATAATTAGTATAAAATATAAAATTTACAACCACATTAAATTTATTAGAAACTCGTAAGAAAATAGTATTTCGGTCGTGAAAGTGCCCAAGTATCTTAATAAAAAAAACGAATTGTTTATTAAAATTTACAAGCCATAAAAATTTTTAAGAATCAAATGATCAATCAACAAAAATTAGAATAATATATTTTTTAACCTATTTAACGATATTTTAAAAAAAAAAATTATATAATTACTTATTCATTTTTAACATATTTTAAAAACTGTGGAGCGTATGTTGAATATCAATATTCTTACCATTATCCAAAATGAACTACCCATTTGTGCTACTTACTACAACCGGCACCGGAATTTAACATGCCTAATCGGTTACAGAACGAATGTTATATTTATTATCTTTTGACTTATAACTTCTAAAAAAAATTTTTTTGAAAACTTACAATCTTCAATATTTTTTATTATATGCTTTTACCCAGAGAATGGGAAGGAGGTTGATAATGTAATTATGAATGTACTCTCACGCGCTTTTAAGTAATATTACTTAAATAATCTCTATAACATAAATGCTATTTTTCTACGTACTAAAATGTTGTCGTTAAAGAGTACCGATAACGCGAGAATATGTTAGCAACGGAGAAAGCGTACTCCACTAACATTTGCCTATTCAAATTCCTTATCCGAAAGCAATATTGGTATCTGAATTGAGCATCTCTTCTGCTTCTGGCAACACTTATTTGTAACGCAAAGTGTGGAGAATATCGTCAATATCGGCATAGCGTATTATACTCTTGGCGGAAGGGTTAATCTGAGTTATCAAACAAGTCTGATAGATACGGATATATCCTGACTTCTAAATGTTTGATATTCGTTTTTAAACTTATAGAATTGTTTGTACCTTTAATAAATTTGACAACTTTAATAATGACCAATTTTTTAACTGCGAGTGTTTATTTTAACGATAGGTTTACAGGTAACCGTTATTCGTTCGAACATAAAAAATAAACGTTTTTTATATCCTAATGAAAGAGTAGTCGCTCCGAAACCCTTCAGCATCAAAAAATATTGAAGTATTATAATACGAAATTGTTTTAAATTTTTATATCTATGTTAATTCGCTGGGTATTGAAACAAAATATTACCAATTATAAATAACAAAATATAATAAATTCAATTTGTTTAAATATTCTTTAAATAAATTATCGACCAATGTAGAAAAATAATATATATTAGATTTTTCTACTGAAAATCATGATGATTTAAATTATTTGCCAGCGTGTAGTACATTTTTTTAAAGTAAAATAGTGAAAGATGTATCACTACCTTAAAATTCACAAAGCTATTAGTAAAACTGCATCCTCGAATCCCACACATAATTTAAGTATTAAGTATGTTTTAGATGGTTGCCTATTCCTAGATATTTCTTAACATAATACGCATTCATGAATAATTTAAAATGACGATTTTGTCTTACAACTCGCACGTGAATTGAAAATACTTTTCACTTTGTTAGAAAATCCATTATTTTCGGCATCCAACGAGGATACCGTGACCTTAAAGTAAAATATCTATCTCAGCGCTTTAAACTATCGGGACCGTCGTGTGAATTCTCTATAATATTTAAATCGTAGATTGAAAATAAGTTATACAGCATTATTTTCAGTTAGGGGTTTAAAAAAACAACCCTCCTAGAATTGTAGTGCTTCGTGTTTCTTAACCTCCCGACGTAGATATATTTTAAAATAGCAGACGGTGGAAAATTTTCTTGCTCGCTTTGTACCTATTTGTCAGGACCTCACGGTTAGTTAGTCTGCCGGTTGTGCTTGCTGTATCAGCATGAAGGATAACAGGAAACTACTTGAATACCGACAAACGCATTTATTTTTATTCGAAGTCTATTCACGTGCCTAGGGTTTTATTTAAATCCGCTAAACTCAGACTCGACTCACGCGGCGAAGGTTTCAGCCAAATCCTTTCATCCTTAGGTCACGTGACTGTTGAAAAGGGGCGTATTAAATTTTACAAATAATTAATATAGTTGTCGTTATGTGATAACCACAGAACTAATTCCCATGTATCATGTATTACCGTGTACTTTTGAAATCATTTTAAATATCCGTAAATTAAATGTTTTTATCAGTAAATGAATAGACATGAAATAAAGTATGCATATATGAGAGGGGTTAGGAACATTAGTTGGGGGACGAGGGCCATGCTGCACACATTCTTGGTGGAAACATAAATCTAATTTGATTACGTAAGTGATATCAAAGTGATCACGTGGGTGACACTAAAATGAAAATATTGGGACGAGAAATTGTCTATATATTTGGTTGTCTGCGGTTTTTATGATATCCATCATCTTGCGCGACCTGCAAATAATCTGAATCGGTCGCGAACCGCATTACTGCCAGGAGGATTGTGTATAAAATAATTTGCTTAAATAACATTACAACAACTATATAACTGAAGTTGTTAAATTGTGTCCAAGGCACCGTCATTGGCGTATATCTGTAATGAGTAATGACGTTACTTTTTTACGTCCTTTAATTGATTGCATCATCACCATTACCAATGTGATTATTCAACATAATCAACAAATCCTTAAAGTCATTCTCTATAATTGTCGAGAATCATCATTCATTTTTTTAATTTCTTGTATATGCATTTTTATGCGCACATGAATATATTAAAGTACAAATTTTTTCAGTACAAAATTATGTCAAAATACAAAAATCTAAAATTTGTGGTACTCACGTCACCAATTAGAATTAATTATTGATTTAATATTGTATATTTTTATGCATTATTAAGAGGTTCTATATTATTCAATCCTTTTCTAATTTATTTGTATTAAACATCGATAAATTATTTTTTCGTGTAAATGCATGTTAATAATAAATACCATTAGTTTTCTTACGATAACTGTTCTGAGAGTAGAATAACGTAATTATACACTTCTTTAAGTCTCTTAGTAGTTAATTTAGAATCCTCTCATAAGAAACCAAATTCTAATCTCACCCGAATAACGAAGCGAAGTATGCCAATGTTTGAATTTTAATTGCGCGCCAAACTTTCAACTAATTTGGTTTTTGTTTGATCTGAAACTTGGAGGATGTCTGATTCTATCATTGCCGCAGATCTGCTCTCCCGGTGTCATCACCGCGGGGCTAGATCGATTCTTGTTCGTCTTATCTTAAATTACTACAAATACTTTATAACCTTCTTTCATCGTATATTTGATCTGGGATCTTAAACAATCTGCGAAAGTCATGGACTTTGGTAATTATTTATGTTTTACCAAATTCTTTGTCAACTTAATACCTGTATTAATATTTAAATTTAAAATGCACCTATAACGTAGTACTTACGACTATGTTTATATATATATATATATATAAACCTATATATTCATTATAAATTGGTGTATTTGTTAATATTATACATAATAGTATAACGTAGAAAACAATTTATTAATCTCATTTCAGTTAAGCTCAGCACCATATGATTTAATTTTAGTATCTTTAGTTATAAGATATCGTAAGTAAGTAATTTTTTCTATTATGTGTAAATAAAATAAAGCAACCGTTATCTTTCTTGTAATTAATTTACATTTATTATATTTCCTAAATAATTTGAGAACTTAAAAATAATTTAATGAATGGTGTGATTCTGAATGCCTCTACCAGCTGTTGTTTAATTCAATTTCATTTCGACATTTTCCCCCGACGCTTGATTAACATTCATCATTTACATTTCAAATGTAGAATAAATACGCAAGTTTACCGGAACGTATTGTCCGAATATAACATGTAAGGTTTCCGCAGTAAATTCATCTATCGTAACATATCACAGCATAATGTAATTCGTATAAGCAAGGATGAGTTGAGGTTAGCATAATATTAATGTATGAAGAAAAATGAGCCGGTGACGTAATATATTGCCTTGCCCGAATATATTCTGGCATCTGTAAACCGAAGAGACAATTAATTACAAACGATATTTTAACATAACTTTTTTTAATAAGATAGATACCGATAAAATGCATTTAATTTTATTATTTCCATTCGTAGATAACGTGCACCTCTCAAAAGTATAGTCATGATAAAAATTATACTCAGGTTTATATGTAGTACAACGATCAATTTATTTTTAAAAAAATTAAAAATCTCACTTGTAGCTGACTTTCAAGTGAGAAAACTGCCACTCAGCATTCGTGAAAGAAAGCAGACAGGAGTAGAATACCACATATTTGTGTGGCGCACAGTCACCGCTTTTTCTATTAATTTACATTGACGCCTGACACTCAATCGTCGGTTTTCAAGCCGCCTGACATTCCCCTTTTCGATATTTGTTTTCTTGACATGCCAAGGATCCAGTGATCCTGCCAGTTTTCTTTGTATAAAAGTAATCTTAAACTAGATACTTTAGTAAGAAGAAAGCGCGAGATTGCAGATAAAAGTATAATTGAATAATTTCGACTTTGATTTTCGTGTTCACGTGTTCTTTGGTTTTTTAAATGTTTTAGAATTTTAATTTGTCTTTCTTAAATTTATTAATTGTATGAGGGATCCAAAATAGTTTTCATTGTTTCTTAGGTTTATTATATTTAAACACTCGTGGCTTTCTGGGATTGATGTTAAAAGCCGTGTGAATGTACAATTTGTAATAATTATTTTTTATACTTGTATATCTATAATTTGTATTAAATCAAAATTAATACGTGTTATTCAGGACAAAGTCATTAACTACACTCGGTCGAATTTTTTTTTTCAATATTTTACACTATTCAATTATAAACGTTGAAAGCCAATGTAAAAAAATATCTCAATAAACTTCTCATCAAATACACAATAAAACCTTTACTGAACGTTTAAATTTTTTGATTATTTTACAAAAATATATATTTTACAGTATATTGTGTAGGTGTCTCTTTTTTCATAATTATGACCATTTCAAGAATATTCGTATATTATTGGGTATGCAGTCATTCCGATTATATCAGAATTTACATAGATTTACTCACATGTACACCAAGTAATTATTAAATTCAATAATGAACAAATTTTACTTTTTACTTCTTCAATATTAACAAAATTACTTTGTGGCCTCATTTTATATTAATTATTAGATAAAATACTTTGTTAAAACCACTATTTATTAATTATTCTACACATAATTATTAAGACACCATAGGTATCGAAACATGTAGAATAATTAATAAATAGTGGTTTAAATAAAGTATTTTGTCTAATTATTAAATTGTACTTTGGTTATTGGTTAATCCACAGGATTAAGAAATGTTCCCAAATACGGTTTTTGGAAGGACAGGAAAAATGATAAGGAAATGAATACTGCGAATGTTTGAAGTAACATAAACAGGAAAAGTCCTTAGAAACACTTGGCACGATCAGGTAAACCAGATATTAGAGAATGGTCATGTTAGAAGCATAGACTATAAAGATGAATGTGGACGAGGCAAAATCAGTATATCGGCATGATAATAAACTTGTTAGTTATTTTGATTTTCACAACTAAATTGTATACTACACACACGTTGCGTTATTGTCACTACTAGTTTCGAAAGGTACAGTCCCTCTCATCAGCAACCCATCATCATCGAACCCCGCCCCATTGCCCGAATAGACTACAATACTATATTTAGAGACTACACCTCTCGAAATTAATAGTGACAATAACCCAACGTGTGTACAGTACAAAGTTTAGTTATGAAAATTAAAATAATCATGTTATATCACAAAGTAACCGCCATAACAATTAATGAAACTAGGTAGTTTTTCATTAGCTAGTTAGTCATTTACTGAAATGATTTGATAAAAGCCCGAAATGGAAGATTTACAAGATTTTTTCGGAGTTTTCTCACTTCACTGTGATAAATTCTAGGATATACCAAGTTTCGGGCTTTTACATTAACGTATATACATAAATAAATACAGTAATACCTACCTCGCATGTCTGGGTAATCGGTTCCACCAACATTCCTAACTGTTTGAAACCGGACTAATCGAGGAACTAAATACAAACAAAAAGTGATAATTGGTTTCAAAAAATTTTTTTTTAAATTTGTATATTTTCTAATTGATTCATTTAATTTGAATTCAACTTCACAGCAAAAATGTTTTCTTCTTAATTTCAAATGTTTTTATTAGAAATACATTTTATTTAATGTAATTTTTAAAAATACCTGTTTTTCGTAATTAATTTTTATTTGTTTGCATATTTTTCTTCTTTGGCTTTTTCTCTTCATGTATTTATTTGTAGCAACAAATTATTTATTATTCAGCGAATTGTAAGGCTACGTTCAACAACTTTCATAATATCTCGACAAGGTTTCAACCATTCAAATAATTTGCGATAGCTGTTCAGCTGTCAGTTCTATGTTTCGTAATATGTATCGTATCGTATAACTTTAAAACCACTCAAAAGAGACTTAACTATATAAAGGAAAAAACCGATCATTTATGTAGTATAAAATAATTTAAGTACCAATTTTTTAGAAGTTTCTTTATGTTCAATTTAATTTAGTTTGTTTTGAAATTTTCTATGGATTGATGTTGTTCAATTAAAATTTAGTTTGTTTTGAAATTTTCTAACCGGACTGTAGTGTATCCCAGATTGATCGAAGCCGAACTTTGCGAGGTATTGATGTATTACTGTAAATAAAGAAGTAATATGATTGCCAATAAAATAGCTCTCCGTTCCGCAAGACGTGCTAGTTTCCGCCGAGTGTGAGCCCGTGCAGTTGTAGTATCATGATTAAATTACCACTCTAAAACTAATAATTCTCTAATCAATCTGCTTCGTGACGTAAGTGCTTCTGTATTGCGATTTTCACGCATCGACGTGTATCGGTGGCAACAAATCCACTAAGCGAGAAAAAAATTACCTCATTAATTCAGTTTCGGCAATTTATGGCGTGCGTGCGTGATCCCTAATAGCGGCGCTCCGTATCTAGCGCCGCGACGGCAGTACGGAATACTAACACCTCGTTATACACTAAAGCGGGTGCGATGTTTCATTCGAGAGACATTTTTGATGTGTGCAAATCAGTTTAAATAATTATTGAAATTTTTAATATTAATCACAAATTATTTACGTGTTTAACCACTTTTTCTGTGTTTTTTTAAATTTTTTTTAATCAAATATTGCAGTATGCACGTAACTGAATATTATTTTTATCACTAGTTTAGAGAGGAGCAGTCTCTCGCCAATATGTATAAATAACAATTAAATTTTAAATAGTCAGGTGAACTTTTTCTAGTATTTCAGCCCTGCTTTCAATATTCTCTATGAAAATCAACCCCTCCCTCCATTCATGCCAAATAGTTCGGTACCTGACTGCTTTTAATTTAGTTGTTTTCTGGAGGATGTATAGTATAAAGTTTAATTTACTATAAAAATTAAAATTATGTTCTAATTTAGATTATCTTGTAGGAGGTACAAATAATTTGAATTTTTTAACAGTAGATCAGTTTTTATCATTGATTTTAGGATATTTATAGATTATTTTCGATCTTCTGTTCTTCGTATGAAATAATCACATTCATTTGACGATTTTACCGATGTAAAATAAATCTTTGTGGTTCATAAAGTGTCCTGATTTATAAAAACGACGATAAAACAAATTTTAGAATATAAGATCAATGGAATATTCGATTTTGACTATGCCATCTTATCGCATATTTAAACTCAAACACCGTAACTTTTCCGACCTTACAACTCATCCACCCCACCCCACCCCTCCGGCTATTTGTCAACTGGTCGGGTATTTCCCAACCGGTCGGGTGATCAATGTCCTCAGCTGCTTCGAGTCGGCAGCGGATCTGACGCACTTTCCAACTGTTGTTACGTTTAGAGAAAAATCGACAGACGGAGACAGCTTATTCGCGACTCTCCAACCGAACTTCAAATTCCTTGTTTAATAAATATGTAAATATATTTTAAATATGTATATAAATCATTTTCTATGGAAATTCAATCGATTACAATCTTCTTAAATATTTTAGTTGAATGCGAGGCCAGTTATGGAGCATTTGCAACAATAAATGGGTTTTTTTCGAAGAAGAAAATTACAGCATCAGGTTTTTTCATTAAAAATCAAATTACAGATTTTACAAAATATTATTTTTTTAATCCTCTAAAAAAAAATAATTACTTTTCTTAATTATATTTTTCCTTCATGGAAATATTACACCCTTTTAAATAAATAAAGTTAATTATAATAATAGTATGTTGCGTACTTAGCTTGGAGTAGAAATGGTTCTCTATGTTAATTGATATTATGATATGCCTATCTATTTGATTTAACAATATATACTATATACTTCTTCATTTACAATGGTGCTTGTTATTAGATTGTATGTAAATAAATATTTATTATATGATTTAATAGAGAGCTTGGCATTGTTTGAAGCTTTTTTTAATTACTTTCATAATGATTATAATTGTATATAATATTATATCATTATTATGAATAAGTATTAATTTAATTGAACATTTCTCTATTTGATAACATAATGCTTGTTTTCAATTAAAATCACACGTACATATGTTGCCCCTGCTCATTTAGACGGATTTATATTCATCTGGCAAAATTCATACAAATGGAGAAAAAATATCAACGAATCACGTTTTCCCTTTAAATTCCTTCAAATGACTCATATCCAGTGATCTAATGGATTAAACGAGACCTTGTTATGAAACGCATTATCACAATTTGTGTATGGCGCTAAGCACTCCCTTCATCTCTAGTGCGAATCACAACCCTTATATTACGACCTACAGAATCCGGTATTAGCAAATCGTCCGTAATAAGTCACGACCTCGTGCTCTGAATACCGTATGGGCCATTCTGCATGTAATACCAGACAGTCTCGCTTTCTATAGAAAATTCAGAACCGCCATCGCGCATCAGTTATCGAAAGGTCTTTTCTGACCTTGCTTTAAAAACTTGAACTTTAAACTGGACAAATAATAAATATACCATAAACGGACCCAATTCGAAGAATAAAATTTATCTGATATCTGATAATATGTACTATGCATTGCTATTTTAAACAGAAATTTAGCGTATAGAAAGAAAAATATTCATTCTTTATTGTTTTATTATTATTCCAACTATTCAACTAAACTAGACCATATTATAAATACAATATATAACAATTTTTTAAAATATTTTTTATTTTTAATACTTAAAGGTGTTGAGACATAATATTAAATAATATTATTAAATTAATTTTATATGTAACTCACGAGTTTAATGTTAAAACCAACCAGTTTCGGAATAATTATACTCATTCATCAGAGCAATAAAAACTAAACCTAAACGTAAAATTACTATCTTTTGTTTCACAAATTTTATGTAAAAATATTTTTAGTAGGCTGACTGTATGAAATAAAATCATAAGTATAATGAAAGATTTAGGAAAATGACTTTAATAATCCGACAAATTTTTAGGATAATACTGGTGGTTAAAAATAGTTGAGTATTTATAATATTTTGTATATTTCAACACGCTTTACTTAATTTTAACGATTCTTAATTATCCAATTACAAAACTACTACTCCATAAAAGAAATAATATGAGATGATGTTGACGCATTTAACAATGTATTCAAACCTAGAAATGCTTTACAAATGGATAAATTCTAATGGATGATTTTATATCAAACCAACTAGAAAATAACTACGTAATTCATGAATACGTGTGCAAAGATACTGATAAATGAAATTAAATAATTTCAAAAAAATTTGATGGTGTTTTTATAATCCATTTATTAAACATACGCAGTACTCAAAAAAAAAAGAATTTATTCTAACTATAAATAACTTAATTATAAAGCCGGACTGCATGGTGTTAACAGAAACATTCACAAATAACGAATAGCCACAACAACAATTACCGGAATATATTACAATTTAATTTACAACAATTTAAAATACAAATATTTCACTCATTTGATCGAAACTACCTATTCATTGTCATCTAAATTTGAACTATTTTCTAAACTATCTAATCGTTGCTAACATCACGCTATAATTTCATACATTTGGATATTTATTTAATACTTACAATTTCCTCCAGCTTTACTAACATCTTCTACGCAATCATTGGTATTCCTGTACCAAACCCATATTATCCGCGCTAATATTTCGTATTGGCCCGTGGAATTATTCAAATAGGGAAGTTGACGCCGTCTTATTGCGTCGTGAAAAAATGTTTTCTTAGCGTCGAGGCATGCGGCTTCGAAATGGGGTTGGTTGTTTCTCTTCACTTCAATTGACTTCTATAGGTGCGAATATGCGCACTGGGGGATTTCACAAACTAGCTCCGTCATCTCGGGAATACGTCTGGTTTCTTCATTTCTTGGTTGGGTTCTTTTGAATAATATTCAGATTTTGGCGGTGCCTAACCATGTTGTTATTATTTGTCGTTGAATTTGTGTTGTCATATTATGTTCAGCCATTTTTCTGTGTAAAATAAAATCACATTGACAATATTCTACGCAAATACACTTACTTCTATTTTGTTTCTCAAAATATATTCAGTCACTCTCCTCTTTATTCTCCCAACAAAAGTAAGTGGTTGTTATACGAAACATTGTTTGAAAATCTTAATGAAAAGTGAAGTTTAAAACGTGGCGGTTCTTGAAAATCGATCTTCGTATAAATAATGCTATTCAGATTAAATTTTCAATGAAATTTACACAATAATAATTTACACAAATAAGCGAGTTAGTGTGTATGTTTCCTCATTTTTGAATAAAATTGATTTTAAGTTTATATAATACCTTTAGAGACCGTATTCATCTTTTTAACGTTTATGTAGATTAACAAATCTCACCCATCAGATGTTTTTACCTCCTAACCGCATTTTAAACCTCGCACCAACCTATTATTTCTTAATTCAGTTGTTGATTCGAGTCGTATCTAGTATATAAATGTACTTGAATATCAAATAAAAATAATTACATACCAAATGAAAATAAATACTAAATGAGTATAACGTAAGTATTGACTATAAAATAGGAATTATAATAATGTTCAAGAGTGTATATATAATAATTTCTATCAATATTTTTCTTAAATATAATATAACTAAATAATAGGAAAATTAATATTTTAAAAAGGTTTGAACATAGTAAGGCTTTCAAATAAATAATGAAGTACAAAAATATCGATTAGAGAAATGAAAAAATTAATGAAGTTGTATTATTAGAATTTTTAATGAAATACCAGAAGAAATAAGAAAGCAGGAGAAACTACATAGATTCAAAATGAAATTGACCAAATATGTGATAGATAAGTTGTAGTAAAGAGGAACGATTATGATCTTATTTATAATAGAGCATATATAAATAAACTTATTTTTGCGCTACATAAAATACTATATATAGAATAAATAAATAAATTATAATCCATAAAAAAAACCATTATATTAAAAAAAAATTAAATGGAGTATTTTATATATTTACTTATGGAGTTCAGGAAGACTGTATCGAAAAAATGCAGGTCGGTGTAATGAATGTCTTAAAACTCGCTCCAAAGCAATTAACTGCATCGTCCTCCAGCCTGAATTCATTCCAGGGTGCAGCGGAGGGGGGCCGTCTCGAGTGTTCCTCTCACCTGGTCTACCCCGCTCCCCTTTGGCTGCTGCGCGTTACTCTCGTTTTTTATCTCCAAGAACAAAAGGCCAGAGCGCGGCAGTCTGGGACACTTTTATCTCCCTGATCTAATGCACCTTTGTGGCTGCACCGCTGTTGTACCCGTGCCCAGACGTGCCAACTTGTACGGCAGAGTGGGGACTGGGATATTTCATTGAATAACTATTCATTCTAGCAATGCGTAAAACTTATTACTAGATATATTGAAAAAATTTATTAAATATGTTCACATCACATATTTTTTACGAACCATTAATACCCAAGACCTACTTCACGACTTTTTTCCAAACATCCCGGTCCTGGGCTATTTTATCGCAGCTGACACTGTGCTGTTTTGTTTCTTTCTCCTCACATAGCCCACTGCATGCATAGACGGCCAAATATTTTAACATTCAAAATACTATTTTATTATTAATAATTAAAAATAATTAGAATTATAAATAGTAGTAGGTACTTCATTCTAATTACAGCTAAATTTTCTTCCACTTCACAATTGTTGCTTAAAAATTTGATGTTTTAGTTTCCTCCCATTCTTGACAATATATCAGGTTAAGATTTTTATTTAAAATGACTTGTTCTTCCAGTATAACGTAAGCACAACTTTTAATCATGTTTGTCCTTTCCTTTTGTTAATAATACACCTGTAAAACATCAATTATTTAGGTTGTATGTGTCTTTTGAATAAACTGGGAATACACTCTATTTCTGATAAGCTCAAATAAGTTCTCGGCGTAAAGATTCAAAGTCTTCTTTTCTTATTGCACTTGAAATTTCAATAACAAACATTTTTAAATTTTTGTTAGGATAGTCGTAATGACAGTTAGAATTCCTCATCAACATTACCGGGTATCCTATTTTTAATGAGATGGTATGTGATGGAAGAAAAGAAATTGAGAAGAATTGAACAATTTATTCAGAAATGCCTTCACAGTAAAAGCATGAAAATTATTCATTTCACGGATTGTGGAGTGATTTTTCTTATTATTATTTGGCAGTAATCAATACAACTAATTCATATATACAATTATTTTTAAACTCTCGTTATATGTAGTAGATTATTAGATTTCTAGTATATGAACTATTGTACTTGCCTAATGCAGTGTAAAAATCACCTATTCCGGAATATATTTTATTATTTGCACGTGTTTCGAGAATTGAATGTATGTATTGACGGCTAACTATTATATATACTCCTAAGAAATATAACTCTTCACCCACTTGCTATCTCAGACTCGTTATGGTAACTTAGATTAATAGTATAAAAGTTGGAATCATTTACACAATGAAATTGCAGATAAATATTACCTACCTAAATTGATATATATAAATATTAAATTCTTTTAAATCATGTCTGCTACTCAATTTAGTCCAATTTGAATGATAGAGAATGAAATAGAGTTTTGTTGAGGAATATACAATTTACGATACCTTCATTATTTCGTTATATAATCTACAATAATTTTGATTTCGTATTTCGCCAGTCACAAACAGGAATGATTTCGAAAAATGAAATACAACAAGTCGGAAAATCTTAAGTCGCCATTTTTCACAGGGCGGATCATAATCCATCTCGGGGATAATCACCTGGGGCAATGAGCTGCGCTGACATCACGGCCCAAAGTAAATCGACAGTCATCTGTCAGGTCTTCTCACTCCCTGCGGCCCCCCGTCCGGCCACGAGAGGGAGAGAGAGAGAGAGGAGATTAACTAATTTGGGAGCAACCCCGACTATTTTTAAAAATTTAATCCCGTTTCCGTGGATATGACGAATTACGTCAGTCTCATATAATTCGGAAGTTTATTCTTTTTTCAATTTCGTTTTTGATATGCTCAGTAGGTAAGGATGAAAAATATTCCACCGAGTTTTGTGATCTTCTTATCAATTGGAAAAATTAAGTTACGTCGTAGCAATTTGCGTTTTTGTTTACTTCTTAACTATTGCTAAAAACTCCCAACTATTCAGAACATGACGCAGAAAACAAAGTTTTTTCCTATATTATTTATTTAAAAAAAACAGTACCAACTATTCGATAAGTTGTTATTAATGAAATGGCACATAACTTTGTTGGTTATATAAAATTATTTCATCTGAATTAAATTACTGTGATTGAAGTTAATTCTATCACGTAAAGCTAATCTCCAATCTCTTTTCTTACTAATGAACAGCATGTTGGTCAATCCCTAAGCCCCTATTTCCTCAATTGAAACAATCAATCACTATGGATGTTGCGTCCATTAATTGATATCTCACTTAAGATAATCATTCCGACCGAACGGCACCAAAATCGTTTCAACCAAAAATTTACCAGATTAGTATAGCAGCACTGTATGATCCGACTACAAAGTGTTATTATTTATTGACCAAACAAATTATGGTCACCAAAAAAATAATAACTCGTGATTTTAGTTAGAGACATCAAAAATTGTCAAATTTAGTGAAACGTAAGAAAATGAAGAACACAATGTTTTTTTTATGTAATGCTAACACATTTTTATTTACTGATTCAAGTGATTTAATTTTTACGATTTCATATTTACCATTACTGAAAAAAATCATTTAAATATACGGTGCGTCGTTGTTAATTTCACGCTACGTCAAATTTTCTTTCTTTGACATTTCTTAAAATGATTGTCATTTTTCAAAAAAAAAAGTGATATTAGACGAGCTACGGTGGAAGTTTTCTACCTTAACATTAAAGAAGCAAAGATTTTCTTTATATTACAATACTTTTTCTAGTGCTGACTCACATTTAAATATATTTTTAAAAATGTACGAATTAATTTGAATTTCAATAAATAAATTAGAAATATATACATATAAAATCAATTTATCGAAAAAATGTTGTTGTTGCTACCGGGATTCGAACTTGGATTTGTTTGAAAATGTAACATAAATTTGTCATTAACTTATAATATTGGTGAAGCATAATCAGTTTATGTATTTCCCTGCATAGAAAAAGATCCAGGTTCGTATCCCGGTAGCAACAAAAATATTTTTTCGATAAATTTATTTTGTATGTATTATATATCTTTCTAATTTATACATTTAATTTGTATAAAAAATTTCACAGACCTGTGTTCTGAAAAATTGCAACTTCACAATAAGAATGTGTTCTCCTTAAAAATAAAATTTATTTTTATGGGTATTTAAATTTTTTGTCATACCTTACATTACACATATTGTGATAAATTTGAGGCTCTTTTTCAGTTGGAACTGTGATCTGCCTTACTATTTTATTAATTTAAAAAACAAAAGTGTTTTATGCCAAATGAAATCATTAAAAAAATATATTGTTTTTTTTTACATGTAAATTATTTCTTTCAAATTGTTTTATTTATTTTCGTCGATTATTTTTCATTTCTATATTGGTAGCAAATTAAATGACAGCGAAATAAATGCAACTTCAATAGTGTTGTTATCTCCCCACTAAAATCGACATTACCGCTTTTCAAAAATACTTTGAAATTTTCCATTATAAACGGTAGATTTTTTAACGACGTTAACGTTAACGTTAAACTGAGATTAGTAGAGTGATTGATGAGCCATTAGCGTGCCAGACTTGCTGCACGTGTAGGAAGGACACTACACAATCTTACTATATTATATTTTTTACCACCGAAAAATAAAAATTGGTAAAGATTTCTTTACTGCACACTAAGTTATTTTGTATTATGTACTACCAACTGGCATAGTCAATTTACCGATACTCAAACAAAGTTGTTGAACGTTTCACACTTTTACCCCCGAGTACAATTTTGAATCTTTCTTTAGTGTTTGAATTTTCTGATGATGTCAAAGTTGTTTTTATATATGTACAATATTTACATGTTCCACACTACTGCATCACATCTGAGTACCTCACGTTCGAATGAAACGTAGATATTTTTTATGACATCTTATTAAAAACATCTGATATTTACTGTACATTGCTGCCTTTCATGTGTTATCTATATTAAATACATTAAGAAGTGCAAATATTTTTGGAGTAATTTGTTATTAACGGTTTTAGATTTCGTTAATAATTATCTCTTATTGCAGTTGGAAAACTAGACATTTATATTGTTGCCATCACTTTATAACACAAATAAATACTATTGAAACTGATGTACCTACCGCGCTTACCATAATACAAATATATTTTGTCTTTATTAAAAAAGGGGTATCATATGTGAATTTTTAATTCTCAGAATTCCTTTGATTCAAATCACAAAGATTTTTTTCGCTTATAAAGGTGACAAATAATTTTTCTACCTTCCAAAGATTAGCGGGGAAAATATCCCTTAATCTTATGACACGAGTCGTCCTTCCTAAACCTAACGAACTCTAACATCGTCAGCATCCCTAGCGGATCCCGTTTGAGATTGATTCCATCTCCTTTCATCCCTTCTATCTCAAAGCAATTTGTCTTAAGTGACCTTTAGCTGATTGGCAAGGTGAAATGTCTTCACTGGGTCCTCATTTGTCACCGGATCCACGTTCGTTAAACTGCCCCTGAAGGTTTTATTACAAGTTGTACGTCAAACAATCTTTGATCTTTATCCCCAGTTTATTTTTTCCGGTCCTTCATTCATGAAGTAAATAAACCTAACTCAAAAGTAATTTAAAGCAGCTTCAACTTTTTACTTTCGTAATATTTAGTACATATAATGTAATAGGGCATAGAGGAATACGCATAGAGGAATATATTTTAATGATTGTAGTGACATTTTTGTTTTAAAATTTTCTAACATATATTTATTTGATTCTACGTTATTCTTTTTTCTTTATATTTACATATGTTTTTTTCTTTTACTCGTATTATACTATAATATGATTATTTTACAAGTTTTTTATTTTATGTTCACAAAATGCATAATGTTTATTATGTTACCTATTATATTATTATATTAAAAATACAAAAGACATATATATGTATATATATTTCTACTGTATTACATTTAAATATTCATTATTTTAAATAAAAAAATATATCCTTCAATTAAGATTACAAATCACATACATGATGAAACTGGTTTCTTCGATGATTCGGTGCGGTCACACGTGCTATCTTCAGGAATCGCAAACACATTGGAAATTAATTGTTAATTATATGTCATCATTCCTGGTTAGGTTAAGTTGGTTGTAGAGAATAGAATGCGATACTTTTCATACATCATTTCCTCCTCTTCTTCATGCATATTTGCACGTCCTGACTCGCGTGTGGCCGTTAACGTTATTCACAAATACTCTTTTTTCTTGTTCTTCAATGGCGCTACAGCCCAAATTGAGCTCGGGCCTCCCAATTTACCACCTCCACAATACTCGGTCTTCTGCTGTCAATTTATTTACCAGCAATAGATCCGTAGTAACCTTCTTCACATTATATTCCAAGGGAAGCCTGAGTCTTCCCATCAGTTTTGTGCTCCCAAGATTTTCATCGAATATACCAAAAAGCATAAACTTTTTTTAAATATTATATGTAGTGTTTTGTGCATGTGCCTCAATGCCCGAAAGGCATTAGTAAAGTTTTATTATCCAACGTATTGCACCGAACTCGGAGCCACAGTCTTTCTCCTTATAATCTAATTCCTAATTCTGTTCCCGACCAATAATACGGACACAGCGCCCCACGGCCATCCTGAAGCTCGCGCACTGTCACACGTTTAAATTTCGTTGACCCTGGAACCAATGGGCCTGGTAGTTCAATAATTATATTGAAATTTTTTTTAGTCTTCTTTTTCGGAATTAATTAATACAAACTAACAGTTATAAAGAATTATAAAGCATAATAAAATACGGTATTTTATTATGCTTTATTAAATTTTCATTATATTTATTTGCAGGGAATAAAAGGTATGTTAGAATGTATATATTTTATTTTCTATTTGTCAAAATGCATCTAATTTAAATCGAATGATGTATCTTATCGGATTTTTTTCAGAAATACCAACTCTTCCAACTTTTCGCAGTCGATGCATTATTTTTTTTTTTATAAAATTTTCAAAGGAATGAACATGTTGATTACCTTTTTAATTAAAAATAATAGATATGATTCCAAATATCTAACCTGTATTCTAAATGGAATCCCATAGTATCCAAAATATAAAGATAAGTTATTCATAAATTACCTCCACTTGCATTAGTTTCAGAACCTCTCAAAATGTAATAAAAATATTTATATAATTTTATCAAATATATGTAACGTTTTTTATTTAGAAAATTTTTCAAGTCACAATCAAGGTCAAAATTTATTTATAAGTCCCTTGAAAATTGAGGCTAGGTGGCTTGTATCATGAAGACCCACGGTTCATGCCCGCGATACACCGTTTCCGCTGTTCACTTATAAGACACTTGCGTGAATTCGTGCGATCGATACACATCGCGAGACCAGTGCGAACTAAGACGTCTAGAGTACCTAAACCCCGGACTTTCATTGCTTTTCAGTTTAATGGCTTAAAATTCAAAAGGCTCCACTTTAAAGTAAAGTAAGAAATAATGCGGTTCTTAACACTTCTTCTTTTCTCCTACGTGCCTCAGATTTACTTTGAGTTGCTAGTAGCTCGTCACCTGTTTGGGCCTATAATTTCACACGTACGGACTCACCTTTCCAAACCCTCACCGTAGCCCTGCATACTTAAGCCAGATTCTTCCGACAAGTTGAACTATCCAGTGCCAATTTATTTTTGCTCATTATCAAAAAGTTACTAAACAAGTACTCCCAACCTTTTTTTATTATGTAGAGACGTAAGGTGCCATTTGACTAGATCCCAAGCCACTTATTTGAAACATTACACAAACTGAACAAGGTGTCGGGAATGATAGGACACGCTCGGCCACTAGAATACGACACTCTTATCCTTTCATGGACTTTCACCCCTACTTACTGAAATTGCATGGCGCGTATCCTTCCTAGCCGAGCATTATTTTCAATGTAAAAGAATAACAAATATTCGTGCCTTTCGTGAAAATTCATGTTATTAGAAAGTAGTAAGATTTATCATTCATATTTTATTTCATGACTACATTATTTTTACAATGAAATTATTATTTGATAAAATATTAGAAAACTATGTAACAACCATCTACCGTGTTTAAGCAACCAGCTCTTATATTCTATATAATATATATTTTTTCTCCAAAATACTCATGTACTATAATTAACTCAAAATATTTTTATAAGTCATATGGCATTCAAATTACATATTTAAATCAAATAAAATAATCACTTGGTATCTACTCAATACAGCAATAAAATAACTATGATGTATAGTGAGGTATTTATTAAATATCATATGTTTAGAAAAACATAATATTTATTTTGTAAAAGATGCATTTATTATCGGGAAACAAAGAATTCCCTCCAATATAGGCATACGGTCAATTTTTCACCGCGCTCCATTAAGTCTGGTAGACTTTTGAGTTTAGTCGGGGAATGTTTTATATGTTTCCCTCGCGTTGTTTAAGGGTTGTTTCCCTTTGCAGCTGGAGTACTACCTGCGCCCCGCTAAGCTACCCCCGGATCCTGAAGGTGGTGGCTTCTGATACAAGGTTTAGCTCTAATCCTTAAATAGCATACACTTTTACACCGTGGACCGAGAGAAGATAAAATATATCTACTGGACATAACTCTAGGAGGGTGCTTTGGATTTAGAGAGGGGATTGTCAATAGCTTAGATGTCATAGCAGTAATACTGCTATAAAAATTGTTTTACGAGGAAGTATCGTCTATATCAAGCATGGATTTTCAAAACCATAATAGTTTATCGTGAAAGGTTCACGTAAATCAATATTTTAAAAAATTATCAGCATCTTAAGATGAGTATTTTACAATCACTTATTTACATTTTCATATCAAAAAGTGTCACGACAGTGTTCACTTTACGTTTTATAAATTTAAAAAACTGACCATGTAACATAACATCCAACATACAACATAACACAGCATCCAACATAACATAATATCCACCCATTGGAATAACTAGTTAATCAGCTGCTAAAAAAATAGCATCCGTTAAAAATTTATCGAGGATAATATATAATAAGACTAAATGTGTAGATACTATTATTTAAGAATGCGTCAATAATTCTTTGCACACTGTCGAATTTCATAACACGCACTTATACCAATGTAAAAATATTCTCGAAATATGTTTAGTTCACCTACGATATTACGAAGAAAATTATTATTTTATGTGAAAGTACTCGGTCATGCCTTACTATAATTTAGAGTGTCCCCTCTTTGCGGGACACGCATAACTCTGTAACTTGGAGATACACCTCATTTATATTTCTTACTGTCACAAGAGACGCCTACTGAAAATTTTGCAAAGCGTGTACCACTCATGATATGAGCTTTATGGTACTATGTACACGAAGCCTCCGAGATATGACGCATTGCTTATGTATAAATTGTGTATTTAGTACATGCAATGATGTAGATACAATTATTATCTTATATATAAATATTAAAATTATCAGTTCCGCCATGCAAATATTTACGATCGCTTTCGAAGACACGGCTTAACCAGGGACGGATATGTTAGGTTGTCTGGGGTTATGTGCCGCGTGCCAGGGCGCCTTCATAATTGGTGAAACGTGGACTATTAATACTATTCACTAACGCAGAGTAGAAAACTGCGGATTGGGGTGGGTGGGGTGTAGGGAGAAAAGTTAGAAAGATGGTCGGGGGAGTTAGAAATGTCAGCAAGGCACGCAAATACTTTTCTATTCATTTTTGTTTTAAATTTAGTGTTTTTAAAAAGCTGTTCATAACTTTCTTCATTAATTTTAATTTATTTTCGTCTTTATTTCCTTTTACTATCAATACACTGTTTGATGAAGGTTTCCTCATGACTCATCTACCTAATGGATCTTTAAGCGTCCATTTTAATTGTAATATTCGTTATGTCTTGAAAAATAGCCCTATCATTGCCACAATTTTTAGTAGAGATAATGTTATTCTTTACCTCGGTTTATGCTCTGCCCTATGTGATTGTAATTATCATCATTATCAACCCCTTTCTATCTACTGCTCGGTGAAGGCATGACAGGAAGGATGGATGTGAAAAAATATTATATTGAACATGTAATATTATCGAATAACAAATGTTTATGTGATTGTCCAAAACACAAACCCATCATCTTAAATAAATTATATTAAGTTCTAAAATAATTCCACCACTAAAAGTGAACAAAATGTATATTTTAACGCAGAGAGACATTTCTGCAGCAATTCCCCAAAGCAGAGGGATGTTTCTACAGTGATATCTCAAATCAGAGAAAAAAAATTGTAGCGATACCTCAAAGCAGAGGAACATTCATGCAGCGATATCTCAAAGTAGTATTGCCATAAAATATGAGTCCATATAGCCACCGTGCTTTATCCATGCGTAAATTGCAAAACAACAAATTTCTACTCCAAATTGGGTGCAACTTGGCCGGCTCTGCACTGCGAGCTGCTGCAATAATGGTTATTTATACCGCTGTCAACTTTGGCGATTATCATATATCAAACAGGCGTCCATTTCACAGTTGACTGTACTTGTAATAAATATACCAATAGTTACGGACGGCAATAACATATTGCAATTGATTTTACCCCGGCACATGTCCGTTGAATGAGGAATAATGTGTGGTCACCGTATCCGGGTCAGCCTCCTGTTGGCATAATTGATTTTTATTTAAATAATTAACGTGAATCATGTCATACCATATATCCATTTTTACTTAGCTAATACGTCGATTTTTCATATCAATTTTTAAATAAAATCAAAATTTTTCAAAATACACTAAATTGTGTAAATTTTGATGAGATGAAATGAATGTCTCGTTGTGTTTTTTGTTGAAACTGCTATCGCAAAAATTATACATATCTCTCCTGGTTTTAAAATCACAAAATCACATTAAAAAACCTTCTCATTGCTCAGATCCGTTTGATGTACTACAAGTATATAATGTTTGCAGATTACAATTCGGGTTGTGTGTAGGTATATGTTTGTGATTCGGCACTTAGGAGACTCCTCTCATTATCATCAGGTGGATACTCCCGACAGCGTGTTGCAGAGCGGGATGCTGGGGTTCTGCCCTCCGGGAGACACGGCCCTGAGGTCTATGGTGGACCCCAGGGACTATGATCGCCTACGGTACTTCCAGATGAACGGGGGCGCGCCCAACACCTTTGAAGAGACTATACACAGGGTGAGCGGGAATGGGGATATACTGATCATCCAAGAATTGCTTGATCTTGGTTTTCAGACTATTTTTGCTGTGCATACTGTATTTCCAATTATTTTTGGATCCTTAAATTATTTTCATTTTGCTTCGAGGCAATGATCTTTATAAATCTTGTATCGTGAATGTTTCCGACCATGGACACAAGTTTCAAAATTTTGCATGTTTTTCGGTATGTTGAATATCGCATCATTATTTCTAGGTTATTATATGGTAAGCTGATCAAATCTTTCTTTTTATCAATTCTGCCTATTGTTTTATATATTATATTTCATTTTTTTAAATCCTCTTCTGGGGGATGATAAGACTAAGTTAATTAAATTATTCATATCGATTATTATATGCACGAAGCTATTTTAAATATTTATTTGCTACGTAAGAGTGCGATCCATGACGTCGTTTCTGATTTGTCTCAAAATTTTATTTTAAAAAACTTAACTACTTTTTTATTTTATTTTTTTATTTGCTCTTGCACTATTTGTACCAACGTACCTAGTCGGAAATTATATTTGTTGTAAAAGAGTTAATTATTTTATTTTTTTACATTTTTCTTGTATTTGTCATTCAATCATTAAATGACATCCAATAACTACTTTTATCTTTCAATATCTTTTTAAGACAGTTTACAATAACTGTAAAAATGATTCATTTTTCTCTTTATCGGTTAAAACTGTCATCGTGTATTTTAAATAACATTTCCTCTCGATTTTCAACAAAATATTTTCATGTTAATGTGTAATGGTAAATTTAAATAATTTTTCTCTGTGATAGTTTGTAATAGTCACTCTATTATAATTTCTTAATGATATTGGTTTCAGGCATACGAATTATAAAAATATTTAATTAATAAATGTGAATATTTTACGATTGGTGCATTTTATTCCCGTATACATCTTTATTCAATATGAATATAAATGTCAAAGTTGAAAAATTGATTTTTAACTAGATGTGGGTAAACTTTTTGGTTTAGTTTTAATGTGATTTTTATCGCACTACCGAATTATTTATGAACATATCAACTCAAAATCCTATAACAATTTCCACCAAAAAATAAAAGGCGCACGGATCATAGCGCTGCAGAATCCGTAAAATCGCTTTACGACGGGCGTGATTATAGCTCGAGTCTGTCCGTTATCCGTTGTCCAGCCGTTGCTTTGTTTGCGTCCACATCGGTCAGTCATAAAATCTTTGATGTTCAAAGCGCTCCCTATCCAGAAGTTTTCTTTCTCTGACCCCTTTAACGGAGCAAAATAAGATAAAACAGAAATATATATAAATTTGTGAACGCGTACACCGTTATTTTTGCGCATATTCCTTAATATTTTCTACTAGAATGAGTCTATGATAATCATTTGTTTTCTGCTAAGGATTTGCGACTGAAGTATTTTTAAACTTATTATGCACTTACATGTCAAAATATTCACTTCTTGCGATCCGCAATTCGACTGTTAATATTTCCGCTTCGTGTATCAATTTTTTTTTATTTTGTTCACCATTTTGTGGTTTTATGGTTTAGTTTATCAAATTTGTTTTTCGCAGCATGACTTGCATGGTTCTCGCATGGCACCAGTTACTGTTCACGAATATAAAATATGATATGTGTGTTATTCTTATAATGTTCGACGTGCTTGTTTGGTCTAGCGGTAAAATACTCGCCTAGTGATCACGTGGTCGGGGATTCGAGCATCACCCCGGGAGACCACCAAGTTAGTCCTATTTTCATAGCACAAGCGCTCAGCTTAGTTTGAAAATAGTATGAATATTGATGTGACATGTATTCCGTGTACGCATCTCTATTTTTTTTTTGTAAGTAATTAAATATGATGATTACATTTTTGTGTATAATACATCTCTTTCTAAATCAAAACTTGTTTTTTTGTTCATATTTTTTTTAATGTGTCAAGTTTATAATTATTTATTTTCGAAACATTTTTAACATGTCTGATTGGGTGTAGTAAAGAGACAATCAAATAAAATAAAAAATCGAAGGAACACCAAAATATTCAGACGAATTCACAATCTAATGTGAAATGTATTTTGTTTCAGTTAAAAGTACAGGAAGCGATGAAGAAAAAAGAAAAATTTCATAGAGAACATGAAGAGGTATGGCTACTTACTCGTAATCCTTTCAAAATTTTTTGTTCGATAACATTTTTTGGTTTTTGAATCCATATCTTCGCGATTCGTTTCTTGTTAAAATAAAAATTAACACATATTTACTAAAATTGTATTAAAGAAATATCTGTTTGGAACATTTCTAATCACTATTTACGACACATACGAATAACGTACATAAGGTTGTTTTAAAACGACGAAGAAATTTGATTCTGATTATATATTACCTCCTCTCAAAAAATATTTTTTGTATTATTTATGGATTCGTATACATCTATAATTCATAGATATATGATTATTATTACTAATGAAAGAAATATTAGAAAAAAATAATGAAATAGATAAATCACATACCTAGTCCAGTGACTCACCAATTTCATTTGTAAGGTTTCAGGTTTTAGGGGTAAAAATCGAATTTAGCAACTTTTGGCGCAGATACAATTGTATGAACTTTTTGACATTTTGTATATGTGTATTAATTATGACTTGATTTTGAAAAATAACTTATTATAGAAAAATTATAGAGCAAAAGGTTTTGTTAGAGCATTATTTATAATTATTTTTAACAAAGTGCCACGTAATATATGTCAGAATTAGGGGTTGATAAAAAAGGAACAACGATCTCGTACCCTCATAATATCTTGTTGGATCCACCTGTTATTGAAAATCTGTCAAAAATTAGTGTATTTCAGGTGTACGTCAATCGTGATAACGTCAATACATATTTGTTATTTACCTGAGTACCCTTTCTGAACTTCAGTCATCTGATTCTGATGGTAGAAGAAAATGAGGAGGAGAATGAAGATTATTTTGATAGAAAATATATTACGTGATGTGTTGGTACCTACAGTTCTACATGGTGTAGAAATTATTAAAATAATGTCTCCACCGATACTATTCTCGATTTTATCTTCATTTTGCTGCCAACATATGACTTTCGTGAAATGTTATATAACGTTTCCTACAGTATATGAGAAAGGCATATTATACAAATTTTATACATACTCGTATTTACACAGTAGACAAGAAGAATGGGTGGCAAAGCGTATCAGCTTAATAGGATATTTAGTAGAAAGTTATTTTGAACATCTGCGCCAAAAATCTGAATTTTTCCCTTTTATTGTTGCGATGCCATTTTAATTCATTTCGTAATGTATTAACTTATATCTAATATTATCGTTACTATGCAAATAGTCTCATATATATAGATTGTTATTTTAATATCTAATATATTTACAAATTTACCTGTTCTTCGTTCATACGAAACACTTTTGATGAAAGTAAACTTGTGACACGAAACTTTTGACCAAATATTGTGGCAGTTGTTACGAATCGCTTTGAAATATGAGTTTACCGTTGTAAATTGCATTATAAGCCTACGTAAAATAGGCAGAGTGGGACATTCCGAAACTCTGAGTGCCTTATTACCGTCGAAAACTTTGGAAATTGAGGGTAATAATGTTTCTTCAACGTGTGTTTCCGCCTTTTAAAGTGAAATTTTCCGAAACAAGTTCCGTCGCGGCCGTCCTTTGCATTAAGTTCCCTTTGGATGAGACAAAGTCGGTGATAAAAGTTGGAAACTTTCTGTTTAACTTGTTATCCCTTTCTTCTTTTCCTTGTTATCAATGCTTTGAGTAACATTTTTGGCACTTTTATTTCTGTCGGCTACACTTTTTATTTGTTATTTTCGTGCCGCGTACTGAGGGCATTGTAATTTAGGATCAAAGAGTAATATCTTCTAAGATAACCTTCATCTTGCACCTTTTTGTGACGTTTATAAATGCTGCGGTTAGTTTTTATTTACTCTAAACAAAATCTTTTATATACATAATTAGATTTTTTTAATGTTGTCCTGACAATAAAATAAATTTGGTCATCTAAATAGTGAATTACAATCTAAAAAAAATTATCATTTTTCATCAAATAATATTTTTTATTGTATTACGATCCCTACTATTAATTTCTTCGTTAACAAAAAACAATATTCCGTAACCCACATCGTCGCATGGCACATATTTACCACCGTAAGAGACAAATATCTTGGCTCATCCCTTATTTAAAGGAAATCCTATTTATTTTCGCGGAGCTTGCCAAAAATCTGCTTGCATTTTGTGCACAGAACGGAAAATTTCTACCATAGCAGGATTTCGGACGATGATAAGAAAACTGCGAATTATATAACATGTATTGTAGTTTCTAACAAAAATTTTAAGGGTTGTTACATAAACTAACTTGCGTTCGAAATGCAAAAAAAAATGTTATTGTTATTGTTTATTATTTGTACATTTTGATCTGGTTCTTAGTTCACACTTTCACACTTTCATAAGCTAAAATAATGTGGTCCAAAAAATTTCCCACATAACCTTTCAACCGAAGCGTATAATTTATTGTTTATTATTTTTCCTTTTGTACCCTTGATACAGAGTCGTAACTCACATCGGCTGAATTTGCGTAGTGCATATCCGTGGCCGGGTGAAATTAAAGCCGTTAC
This sequence comes from Eubasilissa regina, assembly GCA_022840565.1. Taxonomy (NCBI): domain Eukaryota; kingdom Metazoa; phylum Arthropoda; class Insecta; order Trichoptera; family Phryganeidae; genus Eubasilissa; species Eubasilissa regina. Next base: position 23,317,207 of record JAINEB010000015.1, on the reverse strand, counting down.
ATTCCAGTCTTCTGCAAAGTTTCCTCGCCTCTTTTTTTTGTTTTACCACCCATTTTCTTCTTTTTTTCATTTCCATTTTCCCATATTTCTTTCGATGGCAACCCCATCTCGTTTCCCGCCGCTAAGTCTTCCTATAATATTTTTGTTCACGTGTTTTACGGCTGAATATTTCATTCATCGAAGCGCCATTTATTTATTACTTATCGAGTTTCTATTTCAAACTGAGAATACATTTTTCTCTTGCTGACTATTATTGCCATTATGGTTGGCTCACGCGACACTGAGTTAATGTCTCAATTTTCGGAATGGAATTAGAGCGAGAATATTTTTTATATTACCGGTAGATTATCATTACTTTCTGATTCTTAAATAATGACATTAGCACCTTAGTTCCGTTGTCTAATTTAATACTCCCTAGTTTAACTTTAATGATTATTGTAGACAAATAGAATAGAACCCACTTATTGTATTTATGTAACAGTGATAATTTTAATTTGCAATACTTTAGATGTTTCCCTTTTCAATCTTCCGTTAGTAGGGATTTGTTCGTTTTTAATTAAATACATTTCAATATTTTCATTCTTTCATCCAAACTAATTGTATGTCTATTGTTATTTATTTTCAGATCTTACGAGACATAAGGCACGGCTTACTGCATCTCGGGAGAGAAGGGGGTCGTGGACCAATGGGAGGTAAGATAAATACGGTTAACAGAAAAAAATTAGAAGTGAAAAAATTCTAGTAGAATATTACTAATACAGAAATATTTAATATTCTAATTTTACCATATGTAATTATTTCAATTAAACGTTATTTTTTTATACATAATATTTTTTGTTTAAATTTTATTTGACGATTGACCAATGTAACAATGCTGTTCAGTCTAATTTATAACAGTATCCCCTAAAATAAGCCACTGTTTCAAGGCTTCCGCATCGTGTGAAACCAGGTTCAAGCGAGGCTTAGCGACATTTTTATGTGTTTAAATTCCATTAAGCCTCGCTTAATCTTAAGCTTTGTATTTATTTATTAGCTTTTACGCCTTTTATGTGTATAAAATCAATAGATAAAATACCTGCGATCTTTAATCTTTCTAAATTAAATTTAAAATGTGTGTTTGTTGACTTCTGAACGGTGCTTTTTCTTGGATTTCATATTAAATATTTTATGCGTCAAAAAATACATTTTTTTCAGTTCAATAAAAGTAATTATTTAAATAACGCTGATGTAATTTAGATTTAATTGGAATCTAATAAAATATAAAGTTTATTTCATTTGAATTCTTATATCATTTTGATCTCTGTATCATTTACTATGATTGGTTATTTTACACATTCGGTCTAACAAAGACTGTTTTATTCCATAGCCGTCATATATAATGGTAAAAAGTATTTAAATTTGGTTCAATAAATCGCGACACACGCATATTTATATTTGTCACATCCTTGACGACCCTGCGAGGAAATTATAGGCACTAAATTCCCGGCGGACCGCCGCAAAACATGCAAAAAACTGCCAATTGCGACGTGCAATATTTTGTGTTTGCAAAATATTTTAGTGTATCGTATATAGGTAGGTATATATAAAAATATTACTTCCATTTCCCGATTAAACCTCGGGATACTAAGATACTTTTTTTCCGTATGTTCCTGTACGAAACATGCTTTTAAAATGCAGTGAATATAGCAAAGGAGGTATAGTATTTCTTTGCGAAAATTTAACGAAATACAGAAAAAGACGACCAGTTTTACTGTTCGTCGAATATACTTGAATTTTTTGATGCAGTTTCAAGGGGTTTTTCGAATGTATGCGGAGGCATTACTCTAGTTGTTGATGGTAGATTGGTTGAACCCATACGGTTATATAAGCCATACCAATGCACAGCGAAGGAAAACCATTGAACATGAGAATATTTTTTGTTTTGTTATTTCATATTTTTCTGCTTTATTTAAATTATGTAGCTTTTTTATAAAAAGTATTTTTTATATTCAATAAACATTACGTTGGATTGTAAGTTATGCAGGCTGTCTATTTTCATAATAAACGACTGAAGATAATACAAGAAGTATATTATTTTATATTAATACACCAATGTAATTCAAATAATTTATTTTTATATAGATTTTAGAATTGCATGGCGCTTTTTGAAAGTCCACAATATTGTACTTATTTTAAGTATAACATACTATTTTGTGATTCGTTAGCCTTTGATATTGTACAAGTTATTTTATTATATTAAAAGGCCATTTAGATAGCAACAGAATGTACCAATTCATTTCTACAAGTACACATTCATTTTTAAGTGCTTTTTTATTCAGTTCTCGAAAATAGTAATCTAAACACATTTTCGTTGAATACACACTAAGAATCGTAAATTTATAATTATTTAGATTATTTCTGTAGAATATTTTTGTGAACTCTTGGTTAGATATTTAGTTAATATCTAATTATTAATCACTGGGGTAAAAGGTTTCGTTTTTAATTTTCGGGGGTAATTAGATTATGTAAATGTAAAGTAAAAGGATACTGCGAGCTCCTCTGTCTGGGTCAGCTCTGTCGTGCTTGATGTTGTCGGGAAATGGTACAGTTTTTTTTTATATATAGTGATTAACAATAACAATTTATTTATAATAAAATATTAAATTAGTGAGTGGACTCTTGGGTAAATGATTAATAGCTATTAAACTATTATAAAATTCACCGAGCATTACTTTTTCATTCATATTTGTAATTGATTTTTATTTGTCCTTTTGGACAATTCTGTATTATGCTTTTAGTATTTTGTAAAGAAATGAATTGATGGTGTGTGATTCTTTAATAACGTCACATGAAAATGTGCTGCAGGTATTACTGGAATTTCGGGATTCGACCCTGACCTTACAAGAATATACAATTAGTTATTAATTAGTCACATTCAAAATAAAATAGATCATTCTATATGAAATTAATTTTTCATTTTGTTTTACAACCCCGGAAAAGTTCGCAACCCCCGCCCTTCGCAAGTTGCACGTTCGCCGTTAATCGGCTTAGCTCTCGCCGCCGTCCTAAACCCATCGATAATATTTGGAAATTACAACGCTTCGGTATTTTTTCCGCCGGTTTACTTGTTCGATATTTGAATATTCGTTTCGTTTTCCGTCCAGCGATTTAAAATTCCATTTGTCAAAAATCCTACACACGGATGGCTAAAGATAAATAGACTCAGTGGCTGAAGTATGATTGGTGAATATTTCCCAAGATGAGTTTTTTTTCATTTTCATGATTGGTTTTGAATCGATTCTACGGACGGGCTTTATTTTTTGCAATTATTTTTTATCTGCCATTGTTTTGTTTATTGTTTTCTCTTTTTAACTAATTTCTTTTAAAAATATTTTTTGCTTAATTAATGTTTTCAATAATTTTTCTTACCTTTTTTGACTATTATACTTCTCGATAACAACAACGAGAACTATGTTAGTCGGTTCCTCTAAAATCTAATATATGTATTTAATTTTGTTGGAATGTACTAGTTTATTGGACTAGTTCCTAAAGATATGTTTTGTGTTTTTAGTTAATTGTATTTACTCGTATTATTTTCGTCTCATCGTACTGAAGATACAAAATTATTCTCGTAATGACTTCCCAAGTACTTTTTGGTGTTACGAAGTTTCAACATAGTTTACAATAAGAGCTCTACACATTATATTTACAGACCTGTAAGGAAACTTTTTAAGAACATTGTTTTGAAAATTCCATTTTGAATTTCTTCTCGTGTTAAGAATATCGGTTACTTTTTTCATGGTCGTTTTTCAAGAAAAAAAAATTATATTGTATACAATTTTATGACAATGCAAATTTGATTTCATAATATTGATTTTAGTGAATGTCGGAAGGTAATATGATATGTATGAGGCGAATTAATTTTCACGGAGACTAAGCATGATTTATAAATTAAGCAATGAACGTCATCTTTCTCATCACATTTCATAGTTAACGAGGATTCTGGATTTCCAAGAGTAACAATTCACTCCACAGCGACACATGATGATAATCTCAGTGTGTTTTCCAGATGACACCTACATGTATGACGAAGACGCTCGTATGATGGGGCTGGCTCCCGGCCACTGGTATGACGAGCCACCGTACGAAAGTGACCCTGAAGATTTCCTCATGGGAGGAGGTCCCGTACCGACAGCTACAATCCAAAACGGAAGAGTTTGTTTCACCCTCAACTTGAGGAATGAACCTAGGGGAGAAGGAGTAATTTCTTTAAGAAGTGCCGGAGACATATCCTTGCCCAGAGAAGGCACCAGAGGCGCCCCCAGAAGAGGCCTCATCCTTCCCCAGTCTGGTCCCTATCCACCGACGATAATCCCCCTGAGATCCGCTCGCGACAGAGAGAGCGGAGACTATGCAGGATCAGATATACAATCAGTAAGCTCTCGTTTGTCTGGCCTTTCAGTTGAGACCGGCCGCTCGGAGCTAACGGACGGTGGACAGAGGGGGAACCAGGCGGGGTACAGACAAATGGCCGCGTACAGAATGAGAAGGGCAGAAGAAGGACTCTCTCCGCACAGTTCAGACTACGAGGACCAGGAAGAGAGCGAAAATGATTCTCAACACGTAGCCACCGTTCACAATGTAAGTTACTAAAAAAATTATAATTTTTAAAATAGTTTCCATTATTTCACAATTTAACTATTCTTCGTATTTTCAGTCTGCGGAAGATTGCGAAGGGGTATCTGGTTTAGTGGGAAGAGTCCGAGGTCTGCGACAAGATGTCCAAAGGAAGATTTCACGATTACGACAGGAACAAGGAGTAGAGCAAACCCCGAGACGACCGAACAACGACCAGGCATTCCCTTGTTCTAACAGCTCCTTTGAAAGTCTACCGAGTGGATCTGGAAGCAGTAAGTTCTGATTGCTGTCAGAATAATCGTATATCTTAAAAATATAATGTAACAAATAGTAACATTTGCTTTTCTTTGCAGGTACGCAAGCGCTCGTTCGAGCGGGAAGCAATCACTCGTCTATATCGGCGGAGGATAATCGCGAACTCAGTCCGACCGGTCATGGACCACAAATCCTTTGCAGGGCGAGGGCTCTTGTGGACTATAACCCAAGCTCTTACGACAAAGATGCATTGCGATACAAGGTATTTTTTATATTGTTTTTTAAATTTTTTATTATTTCGCACTTCAGTAAATAATTATGCATTTGTGTTTCGATTATGTTTGACAGTTGTATCAATATTATCATTTTTCAGAAAGGAGACGTCATCGACGTGATCAATATGAACGCATCTGGTCTATGGCGAGGTATAGCGCACAATCGAGTAGGGCACTTTAAGTTTATAAACGTGGAAGTGTTATCAGACAGAATGATCAGGAATAGTTCCAGCGCCAAGTGGCTTCACAAGAATGCCGCTATGTACGGTTTCCACAAATCAAGGCCCACTACAGTCGAAGAACTGTTGCACAGGATAGGAATGCAAGAGTACGCATCCATATTTATCATGAACGGGTATGAAGATCTAGAACTCTTTAAAGAAATCGAACCGTCCGATTTGGATTACTTAGGGATAATGACTGCGGACCACAGAGCCAAGATCCTGACAGCGGTGCAATTGTTGCATGACTTGGATTGTAAGTAAATCTCAAGACATTATATGTTTTTCTGTTTTTTTTTTTTGTTTGCTGTAATATACTTTATTCACAACTAAATAAACTTTCTTTTAAAATTAATTCCGTCTTTTATTACACATCTTACAATAAACATTCTTTATATCGTGCTTTTTAACTTTTTATTTCCTCCATGCATGTACACATAATTGAATAACTGTTACTATATGCATCATGTCAAGTATTTGACTAATTCTTTATATTACGTTCACAGGCAGCGAAGGAGACATTCACGGATCCAGCTCAGAAGGAGACGACTCGAAGAGGGGCATGACGCAGCAAGTGGAGTCACCCTTCGGGAGACGACAGTTCCCCAGGGACTCGGGTTGCTACGATGCTCCTCTTCACATTAAGACGTCTCCACTCATCCACCGCTCCGACAACTCTGACCACGAGCAGAATAGCAGCGATAATACATCCAACAGCCCCAACAATTTGGATTCGGTAGTGCAACAGTGTAGTAACGAGATCATGAAAAGAGTGGAGTCTCAACAAGTTCACAAACACAACACTATAAAAGATGATAGAATCGAACAATATCACCCAAACATTCCAGTGCCAAACAGTGTAATATCTAGCAGTGTTAATAATGAAAAGTGCGTCAGGACGATGGATTCTTATGTTATTGCCAGAGGGCAAACCGTGTCAGTGGAACCTTCTAGAACGAGGTCAAATATCATAAACAAATCAGCTTTGCGCAAAAATGCAATGCCAACCCTATTGAAAAACTCTTCGAGCAATGCCGGACCGCGAACCTCAGCCGTAGCGGGACAGCCGTCGGGGATAACACATGCTTTAGTGGAGGACATCTGTGAGTCTGATCACAAGTTGAACGTTGTTAAATATATCGTGGGCGGGGTCAACAGTGGCAACCAAGAACCCAGCAGCGGCGGTTCGGGTGGAGGTTGCTTGTCTGAAAAAAGTAGCGACTCCGGAGTCAGTAGCAGTTCGCTCAGCTCGGCTCCGTGCACAAGAGAGCCTTGCTCCAAGCCGCAGCCTCTATGAAATTCGCTTCAGACGGAGGTGGTGAAGTCTTTACACAAAAAGAAATTAACCGGTCCGTTGATTTGTGAAAAATAATTGTTTTACAAATGTTTAAATACATCCTCGACGCAGAAACGGCTGCTGAAGTTTTATTGAAAGAGTACGTGGATGTTGCAAATGGCAGAGAATATTAATAATTGTATTTAAACAAACATGTGATATGTATGAAAATTATTGAAGTATGTGATCGAAAAAAACAGTTATTTAACTTTCAAAGTGTATACAGTTTTCAATATTTTCGTTAAATTGTATAATTTAATATTTAGGCTTTGGTTTAATACAAATGTCATCGATTGCGAAATGTTAGTAACTCCTTAACTTTACCCGTATGTAATAATAATACCCAATTTTCTTATAAATCGTCTGTAAAGTTTCAATTGATTTAATACTGCTATTACGTATTTATTTTGCACAACTGTAATTTTGTGGGCCTAATAACACTGTCCAATAATCTTAGTTTTGTATTTTGATATACGTATGAAAACCTATTGCAAGGTTAAAGCAGCATAAATATTTATGTACATACATTGAAAATGCCTGTTGATAATGTAAATACAACTAAAATCTCGTATAAAATGTTAAATCTTTTTTACAATAATTAATGAAGCAATAAAAATTAGGTAAATTACACAATTCAAAATCTTCTTTAGGGGACATGTTGTGAATGTTAGTTAGATAACAATTTAATATCTAATAATGCCATTTATCTTGAGTAGGTCCAGTATCTTGGCCTATTTTTTTTTTGCAAATTTACATAAGATTTTATTATGTACATATTTTAAGACAATTGAAATTCTCGTTTAACATATTTTATTATACCTTTGAACCCATTTTTTCTTTGTTTTCATACAATTTATAAGTTAACATTCCAACTTTTCATATCTACAGCGAATTTTCAGAATAAATGTTTATAATATAAGTAATGTTGCAAATTTAAATGTTCGCCTTCCGTGTGTAAAATCGTTGTAAATCAAAAATAAATGTAGGTGAAACATAAATAAATGTTGACTGTAAAATCATCCTTTCTATCAATAAAAAAGACATAACTAGTCTACGAGATTTTGTAAATAGCCATTTATTAAATACTTTTTACATTTAGCCATTTTCTATTTAACATTAAATAATTTATGTCATCTGATAATAATATAACTAATTTATTTAATATGAACATTGGCGTAAGTAGATATATATTTATAAAAGAAAATATGTACGATGTATGTTAATTAATAAATATCACATTCTTACGAAAAATGTAGATATTTCTTGCCAATCTGTTTAACATATAGAACAATGGAGTTATGATTTTTTTGTATTATTACAATGAAAGATGTGTATAATGAGAGGTTAATAAAATAATAAATTTATCAATTATTGAAGTAACTTTTTTATTATTATAACCTTTATCTTAACTAATTATAGTTCTCATTTTTAAATAATTTTATAGAAATATTTAGTACCGGCAAGACCGATGGATGGTGCTAAACTTTAATTTGGTTACTCAGGTGTTTGAAAAATTATAGTACACACTTCACCTATGTACTATATTTAATTTATTATTATTTGCAAATACAAATATATTGAGCTATGGGGTCATTTTTTTTTAAATGTCTGGGAATAAAAATGACCCATCAAAAACATAAGAAGACAATACCTACTACATTATTTTAGATGAAAGGGTACGTCTAAAGTAATAGTCGTTTGGATAATACGAAGCACATGTGACCACCTATATATCTAAATAAAACAGATCATTATATAACAGTGGATGAACGTGGGCTGAAGAATATAAGAAAAAAAATTAGACTTATGGAGAACCAAAAAATATATGAGAAATAAACATGAATCCTACCAGAATATTTATTATTATATTAAACTTCTAAAGATGAGCTTCCATATTATTATTTTGATCGGAAATTTATGTTCCTGTTTTAATGTATAAAATAAAAGTGAGGTAATACAAATAGTTGATGACGACCCCTATCTCAAAGTCCTCTGATCAATGTGGTTCGTTGTGTGCCATGCAGAGCTCGACGAGTTTGAAATATAATAAATCAAACTTAATATATTAACTTATTCTATATAATGTGTTGTATATATTGTCTTCCACTGGGGATAAAAGCTACAGCACTCAGTATACATAGATTGCCCTCTTTACTATTTTATCAATTTAAATTATCCTGCGTTAATATAATATGGTACTACAGTTGCCACAGGACCCACTATCTATAGAAATCGGCGACTGTTTTATATAGATAAGCAGAGATTATTTATAGTATAAAAAAAATATATATAATAAAAAAATCGAACGAGTGCAATATTAAAGTACCCTCATATTTATGTGTAAACTTCGTTTGTAAGTTATGAGTACAGTTCACTTGAATGTAAGAAGAAATTGAAATTTTGTTACATTTTAAAATTGTATTAATTACGGTTCGTATCTTGGGTAGGTAGGTAAGTAAGTACATACTAGGAATGTATAATTTTTGGGATTCAAATTTTTAAGTAGGTAAATTTAAATTAATAAACAAAAAATAATTTAACCTTCAAAAATCGATAAACTCTCTAGAATGAGAATTGGGCATTGCCAGGTAGCCTCACATTTATTCAGGTTGAACTTAATAGATTCCCCAATGTGTGAGTGCGGTGCCGAAAAGGAAACCCTTGACCATATCTTTTTTGTCTGTCCATTGCGGATCACAGGTTTTTTTACAGTAATTTCGTCAATGATAATTTTCAACTCCCGGTTAACTTGAGTCGTCTTCTTTCCCTTAACTTGCCACATTTAATCTATGTAATACCAATTTTTTTGAACGACTATGGTATCGACTTGTAATATAATATTTTCTATTCTATAATATTATTTTTCTTTTTTCTATAAAATAAACTTTTAACTTGACTAATGGCACAAATCACTCTTGAAGGGTGGATTGCCTATTTAAAAGAAGAAGAAGAAGAACAATTGATGAACGTGCTTGAGAAGATTTGTGAAATTGAATCAGGCACTTTGTCTTCCATTTCATTATGACACGGGTGGGTACGTCAGAGTGGGTCAAAAAAGTGTAACGTTATATCCTCTCTGCCTACTCTCACAGTAAAACAGCATGATGAGTTATATGTGAGCAATAGATCCAATCACCATTGCAATATAGATATAAGAATTTTAAAAAATCTAGGGGTCAGCCCGTCTTAAAACGTTGTATTTATCGTTTTGAATCGAATAATAATTTATAATTATCATTTTATTCATTGGGGTTAGCGTGTCCTAAGATATTGTGATTAATAAAGTATGTGAAAATAGATTAGTCAAATTAAATCTTTGTTATATAACTTTGTCTTGATTATTCTCGATTAATTTAGATTTACATTTTAAATATCTCATTGGATATCGTGTTCTGTGTAAATTGTTGTAATTTTTTTGTGGATTCCTTGTAATCCAGTTTGGATGTCTTGATCCTTTCTCTTCCAATGTCGTGTCAGTTAATTTTCTATATTTTAAAATTCCGCTATTAATTGCAATGATAAAACTCAAATTTAAACATGGGAAGTGTCTAACGTGAGCAATATTTTGTTTTTAAAACAAATTCATATCCTTTTAGTGTGGGAACTATCCTAAATTACGTGCACATAGCACATATTAGAGGGAGAGGGTGGGGTTGCCTGAAGAAGAGTGCCTACATTTAGCGTAGGATCCTAAAGAATACATGTGCAAAATTTGGAATGGATGACATTCAATATAATTCACATTTATAAAAGTGTGAGGGGATTGTATTTACGTTTTGAGTAGTAGTGTTCATAGTTTTGTTTAGATTGATTGTACGGGATACATACATTTAAATTAGAATCATAATTTTGATACACCTTTAAACCAGTCGTATGCTGTAAGGGTAAAATTCCGGTTAGTCTTTATTTTAACAATTCGTTTACATTGTGACACGGTACAAAGTTTTTAAGGCAACTGAAAACCCTTTAAAGTACGATGCCTCCATATTTTCCTTTCCCACAGAAACCACAAAATGTGTTAGGTCTCGTCCCTTTAAAATCCAGTAGTCTTCCGGAGCTTATTATCCCTGTAGTTGTCAAAGGATCATCTGACTGATACAAAAAAAGATAGCTTTGTGTAAGTCATTCAGACTTTTCGTTGTATTATTTAGTTAACTATTTTTTTGGAAAATGAAACATTACAACAAATAAATAGAGCTTTAGAAAGATAAATATGTAGATAAATATTATAAATATTTTTTAAATGATCTTCGTGCCATTCGATACAACTAAGAAACTAAACTAATCATAATAGACATAATCAGATTTTTTACTGAATAAATTCAAAACGCACAAAATGTTGTATCACGAATGCTTCCAAACGAAAAGGTGATTATTTTTCTCTAAATCCTAGCATTATATCATTAAAAAAACCGTTGAATATTTTTTGTAATCTAACTTATTTATATCCGTACAAATTAATCCTGATTACAAAACATAAACGATTGTACTTCATTTACGTATAAAATAATTTATTTGTTTTATAGAATCCTGCAAAAAATATTTGAATTAACATATTTTAAACAGTCAAGAAATCTCTTCAAAGCATTCTTCCTAAAATAATAAAATATATCTAATTACTGTATATAATTCTAGGTAAAGTTATTTAATAATGAATAGGTTTTAACTTTCTCTAATAAATCACTATGAGTTATTTATATTCAACCGGTTTCGGAAAACTACCTTTTCTTTCATCGGGGTGAATAACTAAAACTAAACTAACTAGTTGAAACTAATCGTGATAAAGGAAAGGGTATTTTTTAAAACCCTTTCCTTTATCAAGGTTGAATATAAATTACTCGTAGTCAATAAAATATTCGTTATTAAAAATGAACCACGATGTAATTGTTTTAAATATTAAAAATTAAATTCAAAATGTTATAGAGGTGTCAAAATGTTTGTAGTCTATCTTCGAGTATAGTTCGAGTCTGAGCTTTTAGTAGTATGCTGCGAATATATGATTCCACAGCTTCTGCGATTATATCATTTTACAGATTTGTTGCACAATAATGTAACATAATCAACATGTTTTCATACGAGTACTTGCTTGAGTTTTCATCTCACAGATTCTATTATAGTATTAACTTGACTAGTTTCACGTGTACAATATTACAGCTGTTACAACAACGAAAGCTGTAAATATTTATTGTAGAATTTTGCATATAAAATATTTAACTTTAGTAAGTACCGGTGGTAACATGGAATTCCCTAGATAATAGGATAGGAACTTTAAAGTGATTAGGTATTCAATAATTTGTAAAAAAAAACTATGCGACAATAACATTTATTCTCTTTTATACTTATGAATTTGTGAATATAACCGCATTCTCTAGTTGCATATGAAGGTAGTAGAATATTAGTAAGAAATATTTTCATTTATAAGTATATAGAGGATGTAACAGACCTTGTCCATAATATTTTCCGTAAAAATATTGTGGAATAGGTCTGTTACATCTTATATATAATACCAATACATCAAAATTAACATCAAATGATACATTTTTGTGAAAATATAAAATGTTGTCAAAATTATTTATCGTACCTATATAATTACTTCCCTTAAGATATTTTATCTACTTGCTCATTTTATTATGACCGCATGCCAAATAATTAATAATTTATATGTATTTTATATTTATACATATTATATACCGTAGTATTATAATACCTGCAGTTTGCTCTGAGGCATTTTGAAAACTCGGACATATTTAATGTAGAAAACAAGCCGAGAACAAAAAGCGAACACAGAACTTGCACTTGTAACTGTTATTTACGCCCAGAGTTGCAGTGTTCTGCGGTTGTCTTACTATTTTAAAGTCGGTACATTTCTTTATTCTGTACATTTATTATGCATGAGAAGCTTTGCTTACATTGAAATATTATTCGCGGGGAAGGTATTAGAGAGATGGGAATTCATAGCGAGACAGTTATTCTTTCCCCGTCATATTCTCCGGCTTCTCCCCGCCATCTTAATTGCATATTCTTGAGTAAAATATCCTATTACTTTAGCAATTATATGTTTTCTTCAGATTTGTTCTGTTGTAGATACCAACATCAGAATAACTTGTGCAGTAACTATAATCATGACTGAATAAATTTACTCCATTAAAGATGACAGAATAAATTCACTTCATTAAAAAAACTACAGATGAAACACCCTATCAATGAGTTTTTTTTTACAAATAAGGCATCATTTTTCTTATTTAATCAGTATTATATTAAAAAATTAATTAAGCATAGAAATTTCGTAGAAAATACGTATTGTGCATAAAAAAGAGGACTAGCACGAATGGCCGCTAGTAGACTCAAACCCTCGATTTTTTTTGTCAAATACAGGCTAGTTGTTCCGACCACTCAATTTCACAAACCAAATAATACTAATAAATATTTTTCATTCCCATGTCAATATATTTATATTTCAGCGGTTTAACGCGATGTGTCCGATTTCTTTCGCCATACATACTAACTTTATATACCTACCAAACAAATCTTTTATTTTGTCCATTATTCTCACAACGATCTTAAATGATTCCTTTACATCCTAATTTATTTCTATATCATGTAGAGCCAGTATCTCCGCAAGACAGAAAATGTTCTTAAAGAGAGTATTCCCACCACAATCAGGCTATTGTTATCTCTCATTTGCCAAGTCGGAACATTTTACAATAAAAATGATAATGTCATCCGCTGACAAACATACCGAGAGTCCTAAACAATACGGCTTTGCGCGAACCGAACATGTTCCCAGGATAGAAAGGATGACAGAACATTAAACAGAATGCTCACTCCCTATAAATATCGCAGCCGAGACGTCGCCTGGTGTTCTCGTAAGAACAATAAGAAGTCCCTCCTGCTTCCAGGGTCCTCTTATTATTATATCAGAAGATCCAAGGTCTCCTAAATTGCTCGCGCTGTCTCCCGAACAATGCTAGATGCCTCCGATGATTACAGAGATGACAGATTAATGGAAGTTCAGCCACTGTGCGAGCGGACTATAAATATGAAGTGAAAGCAGCCAGCGATGCGTAGTAGTGCCGTCTAGTATCCACCCAAGGAAAGGAAAATAGTGGAAAACTTGTTCAAAAGTATTGTGAAAAAAAACTACCACTTCTCTATATAAGTGTACTGATAATATTATAATACCATTACTATGAGGAGGCTTGAACTTGATAAAAGAAAAATAAATACAGTGAAGATGGGTATATACAATATAAATACGATGCGAAGGTATTTGAAATAAAATGTTGTAGGTGTATTTCTGATTATAGCAATAATACAAGACTAATAATTGGTCGCTTAAATTAAGATAAAGCACATGGATAGTAAAAACACGTATACTAAGAGTATAAGTTAAGTAAGGCAGCCGTGAAATAATAAATAAATCAAAGTTGTAGCATTCGACGAGAGTTAATGGAAGAAATAAAATAATATGTAGTTCAATTTCTTCACTATTTCTACAGGGGTAATGGGGTAATAGTAAATATTTTTCAAACTGCTACCTATATCTCCTCTATCCACAAATGAATTCATGAAATTTTCATGTTTTAATGCATTCAACCACGATAATTTCATAAATTCTAACGCAACAATTTTATGCATTCAAACGCGAAAATATCATGCATCAAACATGACAACTTCATGCATTTAAATGCGACAATTTTATACATTCGACCATGATGACTTCACGAATGTAAAAGTGACAACTCCATGCATTAAAGCATGACAATTTCATAGATAATCAAACTTATTACATTAGTAACTTACGTGTATTTGAAATTGTTCGCTTAATTTTATATAACGATGAAATTTCTCAGACTCCTGAGGTAGGTTTATAAATTCTTCACTGGCTCTTATGGTAGGTTGATATATACATATATTCTGGCGCCAAATAAGCTACTTAAACCTTCATAAGTAGTAGTAGGGTCCGTGATATCAGTAGGACGGTGAAGATGGGAGGACGACGGTTAGGGATAAATGGTTAATCCAAGTCTTTAAAATAATAATAAGAAACAACAATCAGCAAGTCGCTCCATATTCGAACGACCCTACACATTTATGTTTCGGGAAAATGAAACTTGACAATGGGTGCGAATCGTTATTAACTGTTAGTATTTTACAGGAACATTAAGTATGTATTTTAAATGGTTTTTAAAAATAATAATATATTATTAAAATATATTTTATACATTATTTAAAAATCGCTAAATTGTACTACTTTCCTTCCAAAATAATTAAAAATGGTTTACATTATTTTTATGTTGATGTTTCATAAAAAAAAAGTATTTTTCATTCAACATATATGTAATTTTCTTATGCCCATTCGTGTTGTACAGCAACATAAAATAAACATATATTGATAGCTACTCTTGTCGTATGGCAACACAAATCTCCCCTGTAAGTCAATTTAATAATATAATTAATATGGGCGGTATCTTAACGAATGAACAGACGTTGTTCCAAAACTGGTTGGATTCAAGCGATAAAACTCAAGTATTTATAAACAAAATTATTTTTTTAAATATGAATTATTAAAATGTCTTTCCAAAAAAATATTTTTTTTGTAATCGCTAATCACAAAGTTAATTTAATAATTTAAATTACTTATTAACCACAAAATTATTGCTTGAAGAATTAAAAAATTATAGTTCAGATTTTTTATTAAAGAAATACTGTTATTGTCTCTAGGTAAGATATCAAAATACTTTGTTTCTGTCTTTCGAAATAATTGATCAAATTTGTCCATACAATTCCACTAAGATAGAACTGCTCAGGTCCAAGTAGTTTCGCAAATGCTCTATTCATTTATCAAACAGGCATCTGAATTTGCCAAAACTGCCGATAAATAGAACATTTGAAGGAAACTCATTCATCGACTTTCCAAGCTTAACCAGTTGATGTCCTAATAAAAGACTTCTCTTTAACCAAAGTGTTTCCCACTTATTTTTTTTCTCACACACCCTCTCTTGTATCGTGTCCTGATGATAGATGACCAGGTCCATCCAAATGCTACTAAGCCTTATCTTGACATCCCGAGTATTCCTAGTCATTTATGTGCCCGTGGTAAAAAGAGTGATCCAATTGCAGTCGGTTGAAATGGTATAAAGAATATAATTTACGTATTTTTGTTCGAGGGTAAGCTTGTAACATGGATTTTCCGCGACCCGGCGGTACTTTATCGCCCCATATCGCAATATTTCTTCTCCGTGTCCGGCAGCCCTGCCCTGCACATGAATCACCCCGTACAGGGTTGACAAAATTATTTAATTCACTAAAGTCATTCAGTCTATTTAAGAGTTATCTATGAATCACTTATATTGATTATCTTAAGACAAGTTTCCAAGCTTACAAGTTCGTAAAATATACTATTTTTATAAGATTTCAACATGTGTAAAATAAATGTGATTAAAATTAAGTAAGTTGGTTAGTTGAGTAAAACTATCAGTATATATTTTTAACGATATGCATATCAATAAATTAATTTGGTTATATAGAAATATCATCAACTAATTTTTATTTTTGTGGGGCTGATACACTCGTGTCAGCTACGCGCGCCGGTGTCGCGCACGCACAGCGCCGCCCGCTGCAGCGGGGCATTTGAGAATTAGGCGGCAGAACAAAGTAGGTCGACGTCCAAGGTATACGATAGTTAGAAGCCGTTTGTGGTGGTAGGAGTAATATCAATAATAAAAGTCTTGTGAACCTACAGAAGTGTCATTTTATGGAAATCCCTGCATCCACCAAAGTACAATTATAACAAGTTTGTTGAAGTAATTTAAATATTTAAACAAAAAAAATATCTTATTAGAGAAAGCAAAAATAGGCATCAGCTGATTGCTGTGATTCACTCAAAAATTCCGGAAATACTCGCAGTGACCAATGTTTTTGGAATTGATATAACAGAAAAAAGGACATAACAGAGAAAAATCACAAATGAGTTTCGTTAAGTTTTTATATTTATTTATCAATACATCATAAATTTTCTGTAAAATACGTAGTTTACTGATTTATCTAAATCTGTCTACGCATTAAATAACACAATTAGAACATAATGTGTAGTTACTTCCTTTAAAAATTATTTACCCCATTACCAAAAAGCGTTAATATAAAGGATTGCACAGAGAAACGAGCACCGTAACAGCGCACTCTTATAAATACAATGTTGAATTTTTTTACTTATTTATATATTCATTTTTAGATTTTATTTGCGTATAATCTATAAACAAAAATAATTGAATTTGCACCACCTTGCAAATAAGACAACCCTGCGCGGCAACCAAGGGGCCGGACCCAGGGTCAAGAGTGCCGACCCGTGTGGTGACGTGTTAACTGAGGGCTGGCCCAAATTAGGTTTAGTAGGTAAACTGTGTCAGAAGCGGCTGGGGGTGCTTCCTGGGAAGGGTAATAATTCAAGAGGAAAAAGCAAAATATACACACTCCTATCAGTTTTAGTTGAACGTGTTTGAATTTGGTATATGACATACCACTCCGTACTATTATATTTATTTATTCGAATGTTGAATGAATAAATAATGCATTTTTAGCCATTTAAAGTTATCTAGATTTATTTTAGATTAGTTGGTGGTAGATTGTGCGGTTAGATGCTTGACATTGAATGCATTTTTTTCTTTTAGAAAATATTTAAGGTATAATATCTTTAAATATGTTTAATCACATTAAAGTTACGAAAATTTTTATGAAACTTTCTGCTAAAATGTATGTTGTTTTTGTGCTCTGATTTAAACAAACATTCTTGCGTACAAAAGAATTCTTGCCTACTTTGGAGATGTTATTAGAAGAATTATGATGGCCTGGAGAAATTATATCACTGGTAATATAAACGATAAAGAGCAAAAGGTCGATTTCCAAGAAGATGGATGTAAAGACCTGAGCCTCTCTATACGTCGCACAAAACTAAGCCCATGATCACGAAGAATGGAGGCAAGCAGTTCGAGTTGCAGAAGCAGTACAGACCACGAACTCAGACAAGAGCACATCGACTAAGGCAGACACTATAAAATGTAATAATATATATATATTCGTAATGTGTATTAATACTTTATTTACATATTAAATATGACATTCAAATTTTTAAAGGGTAATGTTTTTTTACATTTGAAAAGTTCCTGTATCAGATAATGCGTTTCGAGATAATCAATATTAATTTATATGTATATTTATTCACTTAGATTTTCATTAGCGATTGGATTAAAAAAATATTTTATTAAGGAGAACACATTCATATTGTGAAGTTGTAATTATTCAGAATATAGGTCTGTGATGTTCTTAATACTAATTAAATGTATTAATTATAAAGATATACATATAAAATCAATTTTATCCAAAAATATTGTTGTTACTACAGGGATTCGAACCTGGATCTCTTTCAATTCGGGGAACGTGCATTCATCGCATAGCACCACAGTGCATTGACGACAAATTTTCGAATCTATATGTTACGTTTTTTAAATTAATACATCTATCGTTTCATTATTTGAAAGCCATCTCCTATATTTTTACGAAATCTCAAATACCTTTAAGTAATCCAATAGGAGACGTCAGAATTAATAATTCATTTTTATTAAATTTTGAACACATTGATACAAATTATATAATTTATATATAATATGTTATGGGAACATATTCTTATTGTGAAGTTGTAATTTAATTGTGAATGTAAGTTAAAAAAAAAAAAAAAAAAAAAAAAAAAAAATTATTCAGAACATAGGTCTGTGATATTTTTAAAACAAATTAAATGTATTAATTAGATAGATATACACATAAAATCAATTTTATCCAAAAATATTGTTGTTGCTACCGGAATTCAAACTTGAATTTCTTCCAATCCGGTGTACGGTTCGAAAAATTACTGAAAATTAGTTGTATTGATTGAGATGTTTTTTTTTATTTAGATCATATTAAAAATTTAATCTTCAATTCTGTAATATTTTATTTTATTCCTTGTAATGAACGTCAGAGAATCAGATCAAAATAATATTTATTATTAAAATATCTACAGATATATTTCATGTACAATGGCGTTTCCGCGTCATCTATGCGTCTCACACGCTAACTATTTATCAATTTTCACTAATTTAATTAATTCTCTGGTCTCTGGTGCGCTACTGAAAATGGTGTAGGTACCATATGTCTCATAAATAACCATTCAGTGGGCCGGTGCAGTGGGAATACTTATGGAAATGAGTAAACAAACTATGGCAGGTGGGTGGCGGCTCTTCTGAATATAACACGTTATAATTAAGACACGTCGTCCAAGTGAAAGGTGAAGGTGTATGTTTCGTGACATTTTAATTTGCAGATATCATTGAGTGCGTAGGCACTCGGGGCTGACTAATAGTGCCATTACCACTGGTAATTTACCAGTTACGTACTTAACAATAACTTGCTTTATTGCGTCATAACAAAATTATGTAATAACTGTATTAATCACCTGAGTTTTCTTCAAAAACTAACATGTTTCGGAATAAATCTTTTCCATCGCTAGGGTAATTAAAAACGTATCCTAAAAAACAAATTATTGTCTTTTGTTAAAATATTTGATAGAAAACTCATGATTAATACAAATATCGTATTTTTAATACTAATTAAATGTTTTAATTAGAAATATATAGACATGAAATCAATTTTATCGAAAAACATTATTGTTGCTTCCGGGATTCGAACCTGGATCTCTTTCCAATCCGGGGAAGGTGCATTAACCGATTAATACACATTCCCCAGATTGGAAAAAGATCCAGGTCCGAATCCCGGTAGCAACAACAATATTTTTAGATAAAATTGATTTTATTTGTGTATATTTCTAATGAATACATTTAATTAGTATTTAAAATATCACAGACCTGTATTCTGAATAATTACAACTTCACGAGAAGATTATGTTATCCTTAATAATATATAAGTGGTATCAATGTGTCCAAAATTTAATAAAAATGAATTGTTAATTCTGGCGTCTCCCATCGGTTTACTTAAAGGTATTTGAGATTCCGTATAAACAAAGTAGACGACATTCAAATAATGGAACGATAGATGTATTAATTTTAAAAATGTAACATATAGGTTCGAAAATTTGTCGTCAATCCATTGTGTTGGTATAGCATAATCCGATAATGAACGTTCCTCCCATTGGATGAGATATATGTTCGAATCCCGGTACCAACAACAATATTTTTCGATAAAATTGATTTTATATATATATATATATATATATATATCTTTCTAATTTGTACATTCAATTAGTATTTAAAATATCACAGACCTATGTTTTGAATAATTACAACTTAACAATAAGAATGTGTTCTCCATAATAAAATATCATATTATTAAAAATGACTAACTTCAATGTGTTTGCAGTAAATATAAAAAAAAAATCTTTAATATAAAATGATAAAAATGATAAAAAAATGTCTTATAATAAAAAATCCAAAGACTTATATGACAACCTAAAATTTATCATCTCTTGAATATTGTATATACCCGTTAAGTGAATACTAACTTAATTAATCAACACGTGAATAGGTAGAGTCGATATACTGCCACACTTTCCACAAATACCACTCACCTCATTCACTTTAATGTATATTCTCATCCACGATCATGACGTATTGAAGCTTCTAACAAGGCCGTCGTTAATCTGATTGTGATAGGCATTTTGCGAACATCCGTTACTTCCAACACTCACATCATATATTCTGTTGACCATCCTCTCCTTATAATATGTTATCCATATCCAAAATTAAGTTAACTATGCTTCCCAGATTTATTTTCGTTCCTGATTATTTGTCGATTATTCGCTCTTTCCAAAGTATATAGAATTATTAAAAATAAAGAAATTAAAAACTTTTTTCTAATAATTTTGCATCATCAATCATTCCTTGTTGATTTTAACGTCTTTCATCATCGTAACAATTTAAATTAGGTACTAGATTTATTTTTAAATAAATATTATTTTAATTTTAAAAAATAAATGGATTTTTAAAAACAGTAGAATAACATAACATGCATGGTTTTAGTTGATTAATTTGACATACTGATGAATGAAATTGTATTTTCCGAAATCGGTTGGCGTATTAAAATAACTCATTGAGTGGTTAAAAACAATGTTAAATAATCTATATTAAAACGAGCATAAACCACAAAGTTCAATTTGCAAATATTAAAAATATTTTATTTGTGTTTAAAGACTTAAGGTCCATTAATATAATAACATACAAGCGAATTAAAACCGCTGGATTTTTTTTTGAACGCCCCTCGTACAACATATTGTGGACTTAGTCTCTTACATCTGTATAAAGATACAAAAAAATATGCGACACAACTCAGATAATAAGGAATCATAAATCCCTACATTCTATTGATATCCTATATAAGTCTCCACCGATAAATTCCTTCGTCCTTTTCTCATATTTTCAATCCGTAGCCATTATTTACGTTTGAACAAATATCCCGATCTGGCGGTAAAGCACACTCACGGAATTAATTACCCCGATAATTTGTGGGGATATTAATGTTGCCAGAACAGATATCCCAATAGATAAGTTTGTCATTTCTGCTCCTTTCGTGCCAGCATTACATTACTTGCAAGGCGTGGGGCAACACGGGCCATAATCACCGAGACGACTTGATTTATTTTTATAAGGGTATCGAAATATTTATTCCATGTGGGTTTTTCTACCCGAGTGTATGGGTATTTCTTTCTTGTATATACAAAATGTATTCTGAAATTTATTTGTCGCTCTAGGATGACCGAGAAAATAAATGTTTTTGAAAACATCTACATACAATTTTCACTCGGATAAAACTCGTTCATGGAAATAAAAATTCGCCATCTACAATACATCTGTCGCTGGCTGTGTGTCCACTTTTATAGCAAACTATGCCGAACGATTGTCCCGTGCGACATCAACTGGAGTGCGGTACACTCGGTTATCTTATATTTTGGTGAACCGATTTGACGATTTAGAATCTTCTTTATCTTTGTCTTACCCTCGGTGAGAGAAGTCGTAGTCATAGAACTAAGCTAATTACAGATGTCGGCATTCTTACATTACCAGAACACCGATCCATTTAATTCATGGAATAGTAACCTCCGACATGAAATTCTCTAATCTCAAGCTACACCGATTTAGATTCGAATCGATTTACAATTTCATCAATAAGGGAGACAGAATAAATTTGGAATTCAAATTTAAACAATTAATAATTTGTAAATTTGTACATTCCGATAAGAATACGACTGGGCGGCGCCCCAATGGTATCATAGCAATTACCTCAGAACATATGACAAGAAAATTCAAGCTCGATATTAATCTAAGCAGTTTAATGGGCCTTATTGAATTAATATGTGTCCTATCTCTTATTATCTATACTAATTTATGGCTACTTTGGCATTCTTACATCTATATATGTTTCACAGTAACCACATTTGGGACATAACGGAATTGGTCCTCCCCAATGTCTTTACATCACAGAACAAACATCGAGGAATGAATGAACAAGTAAAAGGAATAAGAGAGGGAAATGATTTAGGATGGGTGTGTCTCTACCAAAATTGAAAGAAAGATGTTCTCTACCTCCGTTTACTGGTCCATAGAGTCTTGCTGCCGGGATCTCGGTAGACAGCGTCCCCGTCCGGGGCACCACACGCGTATTTTCGAGTCTCGAATTGACAAAACTTCTGACAGTCAATCTTGTGCCATGGGACATGATTTTTAATACATTGGCGCACGGATCAGCTATTTATGATTGCAAACGTATTTCTAAAATGAATATTCTTGATATTCAATTAGTCAAAAGTTCAAAATAAATTATAAATATGGATATTCTTTTACAATTTACTGTAAAACGTTGTTCTTGCTGACTTCAAACAATACTATTTTTAAATACTAATTAAATGTATTAATTAGAAAGATATACGTATGAAATCAATTTTATCGAAAAATATTGTTGTCGCGCCATCGGGATTCGAAATTGGATCTCTTTCCAAACCGGGGAAGGTGCATTATCCAACTATGCTACAGCGACATTATTTTTGACTACAAATTTTTGAATACATTTTTTCAAATTAATACATCTATCGTAAAATTGATTTTATATGTATATCTTTCTAATTAAAACATTTAATTATTATTTAAAATATCACAGACCTATGTTTTGAATAATTACAATAAGAATGTGGTCTCTTAATAATACTGTTTTTTTATTCAATAACACTTTTATTATATTTGAATTTTTTTAAAGGAAATCATATTATTATTGTGAAGTTGCAGTGTTTTAGAACACAGTTCTGTAATATTGATAATACTTATTAAATGTACCAATTACAAAGATATACATATAAAATCAACTCATCGAAAAAATATTTTTTGTTGCTCGACCAGGAACCCTTCCTATCCGGGGAAATGCGCTGACCTATTACACCACGTCAACATAGTAAGTTAATGACAAATTTTCAAACTTATATGTTCCATTTTCAACTTGATATATCTGTTATTCCATTATTTGAAAACAATCAACTTTATATTTAGGTAGAATATCAAATATCGTTGAGTACAATCCGATAGGAGCCAGAATTAAATCATCAATATTTGAAACAAAAATACAATTTTTTTTTCTTAATATTTTGTTTATATCCAAATCTTTGTGGAAACCAATTACTGAGATTAATTCCCTGAGGGATTGTCATCAAGATATCTCACAGAGAGGTAACACAGGTAAATAGGTGAACGTTACATTGTGTAAAGTTATCACTTAAGCCAGCCAATAACAAGCCGTAAGCCCTGTAATGTCCAAGACTTCCATACTTCCCATGTAAAAATATCAACTTCGTCTCTGTGAGACATCTATATCTTAATACAACTTATATATTTTTAAGGAGAACACATTATTATTGTGAAGTTGTAGTTTTTCAGAACATACATACAACATACATACAACAACAGAACATACGAGTAGTTCTGTTATATTTTTAATGCAAATCAAATGTATCAATTAGAATTACTTACCAGGAAGTAAGTAAGTATGATGAAGGCATTTATCCTGCGGGTTGTACACGGTATGCGAAGCATGCATCCTTAACACCATATTTCCAAACCGCATTTATTTTAGCACCCCGTTCTCTCATGGTCTATACACTGTAGAGAAATATCGGGAAGATAAGACTTCCAACCATTTAAACTTTTATGGATATGTTTTGGTCATACCGTGTCATTTTGATATATACACTATATTTTTTCATTGAGTATGTCTTTCCAACCGAGTCTAGTCATCACCTGACATTACCATAGATTTTACCTTAGACACTTCGCGATAATTTATATCTTTACATAAATAGTTAACGTTTAATCTTCTTCTACGATCTGCAGTTTGATCAAATTTATACGCATAATAAATGTCATTAAAATCACCGCCGTATTTTAGACAGTACAGAGGGCGAAGAGATTACCATGTACCGAGAGTTTCAAAGCCTTAAAATTATTCAACGCTCCTTCTCATACCATTTGTGAGAATGTGAAACATATCAACTTTTACGATAACTTCAATCAATGCTCTGTAAGTGTTCAGACGTTATCAAAGGTAGTTAGTTATTATAGATAAAAATAATAATTCAAATAGAAGTAACAATTATTTTATTTCAATTCAACTAACGACTTTCCAAATTTTTAAGTATAAGTAATTTCTTTGAATTTTTACTTTATACAAATGCAGTAGTGCCTTGACTTGCGAGTTTAATTCGTTCCGTAATGAATCTCGTAACTCAAATTACTCATATTTCAAATCAATTTCCCCTATTTAAATGAATTGAAATGCCATTAATCCGTTCCGGCCTCAAAAAAAACCCAAATTTTATTTGTTACATGTTTTTAAAAAAATTACCCAAAACAATATTTTGTTTTAGTCTAAGTAAGGGACGTAATAAAAGACAGTATTGTTAGACGCAGGTTCACCGACACAGCGTGGGAACAGCGTTAAGGAATGTTAGGTCGGCAAGTACACCATGGGGGGAGGCATTACTTTAGACGAGCAGTCTTCAAAACTCGGCCGGGAGAACTCGCTCCACAAAGGGATCTAATTTTCAATTAGAAAATAAAATCAATATCGTCTCTGAAATATTGTGCAAGCGCTTTATAAGTTGTGGTTCCGGGGAAAATTTAAACTGTGCGCCTCGAGTTTAAGCTTAGACTGTGATGTTCTCTGCGTTTAATCGTTGATGTGAAAGTATTAAAAGGGTCCTGGTGGATCTATAAAAAAAAGGTTGATCGACATAATTTGGTGTAGCGAGAACAAACTGTCGCTATCAGGGCAGATAATTGGGCATTGTCTGGTGGTCAATCAACTACAAGCCTGAACTCCGTCACCCTATGCTGGCACCACAAGCAGCTGGCCGCACTTCACGTCCAGGATCCAGGACTATCCTGAGAGGTAATCTCTTATGTGAGGAACCTGCATAATCTACATCAGACAAGCGTCAACATAGACAATTTGGTAGATAACTTTATGCTGGCATGATGGGCACATAATTAATGTTAATCTCAGTCTAATTATTTTTGAATTATCTTACTAATAAGTAATCAGGTAAAATGCTCATTTTCCACTTTTAATACATGCAAGTATCATAAAATATAGATAATAAACTTTCTTGTAAACAATGGCATTTTGTAATTTCATTTCATAACCATTTGACTTGACAATATTTAAAAAAGAACCAGTTTGGCTAGATGCCTCCCCCTGAATATGAAGCCGAGGCAGAAAGAAGAAATTCTAACACCGTCACGATATCTCCTGCAAGCTACATCTCCATATTTTCATGGATAGATGTCCGCTGTTTAGAAATGATTTTAACATCCTTGCATGGCATTATAATTGTTATCCTTCTATTTACTTCAGTATGGTGCAGATCGTAGAAGTGCTGCTCCACGCACACCTTGGTCATTTTATTTATTTATTTAATTCAATACACATCATCCACTTTTTCTTCCCAGCAATGTCCTTCGCAATCACTTTCTTCGGTCCCATTGTTGGAAAAACAAAGTCTTTCAAAATAACTGCACATAAATTCGAGCATAATACTCATGCGTCCACTGTGTAACCGCTCGTGTGCTTGTGTGACACGCTAACAGTTCGCCGTCACTGCTCTAACCTTTGCTCATTTTTTTTGTGTGATAATTTAATAAACTGATTTATATTTTTGACGATTGATTAGTATTTATATAATTTTTATATCATATTTGATTACTTAATTAAATTTATTTAAAAAAATTACTTCTTTTGAACTTCGTGAGAAGTTAAACAGCTTTAGTTACTTGCAAACTTATATTTTCACATTTTATTGATTTTCGGCAGCATAATGGATTGTATTCCCACATGTTAAGAGGAAGACTAGTGTTCAATTCTCGGCTAGGGAGATTTTTAGTTTATTTTATTAATTTAACTAAATTTATGTTTTTTTTTAATTGTCTCAATTGCTTACCCTTACCGATTGCTATGAGAAATTGATTTTCAACGTCAGGATTACTTGCTTACCTTTTTTTGGTTATGTCTACATCACTTATGGATAGAAATTATATTATTAATTTCAGGTATTTTCAAACAATAAATACAACAATAATTTGTACTACATTGAAAGAGGTTATTGGTTTAGGAAAATCGTATATTCTAAAAATTGACAAATATAATTATGATTCGAATTCAAGCAATTCATTCCCATACTAAATAATGATTTTAACACAAATATAACGCAATCTAAAATTAAATTTTTAAAATAAGAAATATTAAAAATGTGTAATAATTACATTTACCTCCAAGAATAATGTCACAAATAATATCTTAGTTCTGATGATCGTACTTGTGAACAATATAAATTAACAGCAATAATTAAATAAATAAAAATGATTACTTTCGGAGAGCTGTAAAATATTTCTAGGTTAAAGTAAAAAAATATATTTTTCAAGCTTTACTAATGGAGATGTCATCTGAACGGTATGGTGACACGTAACATCTTACTGTGACACGTAAGCCGTTTTTTTTTCAATGTAGGCATTAGTGCGAGGCATTTACTCAAATCAAATCAAAGCATTGAGCATGAGGTTTGAATCAGAACTGAATGAGTTTCTGCATAAATTTGAAAATGCTTAACAGTACATATCATAAACAATACGTCCTCAACGATGCAATGCATTCTGGATAGCTATGATGAATATACCTACTTTTATGATTCGTACAAAGCTCTTAGAACAACAAGGTATCATTTTACATTTACATCAAACTGAGATATTGAACTTTCAAGTTTTGAATATTAATTTTTCAATTAGCGGAGTTTGGTTCGTCGCCCACAAAGTGAAATTTTTACAAAAATGTAATAAGTAAACCGATTTCTGAATACAGGCACGTCTCAAGAATAAAACTCTCAAAGCATTCTAAATGTCTATTCATCACAATTCGAAAATTAAATAGGAAATTCATACACTACATTGAAGAGAAGTTTTAGATTAGTTTATTTGACCTATTTTTTACAAAATTTAAATTTTTCTCAAAAGAATAAACAAAAATGTCCATTTATATTTTGAAAAATTTTAAATTGATCAGCAATATTTCTAAATACTAATTAAATATATTAATTAGAAATACATAAATATAAAATCAATTTTATCAAAAAATATTGTTGTTGCTACCGGGATTCGAACCTGGATCTCTTTCCAATCCGGGGAAGGTGCATTAAGCAACTATGCTATAGTAGACAGTACTTTTGACGACAAATTTTCAAACTCACATGTTACACTTTTCAAATTAATATATCAATCGTTCTATTATATAAAAGCCATCTACTTCATTTTTACGGAATCTCAAGTACCTTTGAGTAATCCGATAGGAGATGCCAGAATTAACAATTTATTTTTAATAAATTTTAGACACATTTGATACAACTTATATATTATTAAGGAGAACATATTTTTATTGTGAAGTTGTAATTATTCAGAACATAGGATTGAAAAGAGATCCAGATTCGAATCCCGGTAGCAACAACAATATTTTTCAATAAAATTGATCTTTCTAATTAATACATTTAATTAGTATTAAAAATATCACAGACTTATGTTCTGAATAATTACAACTTTATGATAAGAATATGTTCTTCTTAATAGTAATATTTCTGACACAAATATTTTGTAATATATAGGTAATTATTATTTTTTATCTTCTCTTTTAGAATAGATAATAAAATATGTATAAATGCATTAGTTATGAAAAACAATTTATGGTATTTAATTAATATGGAAAAAAATCTAATTAAAAGAAAGCTACTTATATAATATAATTCATACATTTTATTTACGTTATATACCCGTAATGAAACTCATACATTTTATTACAGACCAGTAAATGAATAGACGTGAAACAAAGTCTACATATAGGAGAGGGGTTTGGAACATTAGTTGCGGGACGAGGGGCATTCTACACATCCGATAGTTTATGACACATTTATGCAACAGTATTTATTTTTCTAAATTAAAATTTTTGTGTAAACAAGACATATTTTTTTAATTCAATGCATACTATATTATCTGCGTTTAAATTTTCGTTTTATCGACTCGAAGTTGCGTATCTACTTTATTGCGTAAGTGGTACCAAAGTGATCATGTGGGTGATACCAAAATGAAAATATCGGGATAAGAATTTTGCGTTAGTTCATATTTGGTGTTATGTGAAATCAACAGTTGTTGTGTTAAAAAATATAACAAATGCTACTAAAATATATCTTTGTTTTCTTAAACTACAAAGCTTTTATACTGCGTTATACGCTTGTAACCATGATGAGTTAAACCGTTATTGTGACTGTGATTGTGTAATTGGTATTTGATTGTAACGATGATTGATAACTGAGATTGAATCGTTGGAGGTTTAGTTTCTAGTGTAGCAGTGATTACTCAATAAATTACGAATAATAAGTTAATAATTATCAATGTAGTCGAACACAAATCTGCCAATCACAGTCATAATCACGGTTAAAATAACGATTTAGCTCATCACTACTTGTAACACAGTTTAAATGTGAAAATTATTGTCAGCATTTTTATACGAAAATGTTAATTTTGACCAAAACGTCACATGATACTTTATCGTTCCAAGGTCACACGATATGACTAATGTATATATGTCGAGTAATGTGGACTGTAGATCGCTCGGGCAGACGTGACATATCTCACCAGAGCGCCGGCGGGGGCAGGGGCGGGGGCGGGGGCGGGACAGATGCGCAGCTTCCGCCGCCCGCACGGATGCAATGTGCGACCGCGTGTCCAGTCACGGAAGGCCACAAAATATAGCCGGTCCGGTCGCTGCCGCATGATCGTGAGCTCGCCGCGAGACAATGGCTCGTCTGGATGTAATATGTAATAACGCATCGCGTCCCTGGCAGGCGACGGAGCCACGCCGCCTCACCACGACGGCCATGGTTTCTACATGTCGTGGCAGTACGAGTTATTCCGGCGCTGAATTTAGTGAAAATGGTCACATAATTCGAAGAAAGGTGACAAATCGCTTTCTATAAACGTATTTATTCAGTTGAATTGAATTATATTGTAAGTTTCTCTTCAGGAAATAGCAAATTTGACAAACTCATCCAAGGTAAAGTGGCAGCGGGAAATAAAGGGAATTCAATTTTTTATTTTTGTAGGATATATTTTTGTTCTAAAAATGCAACAAATCTGTGTTGTGAAGTTACATTTTTAAAAATATATATGTTGTAACAAAGTTAATCCATGTTTAATAAAATGGATTTCTGGCGTGATTTACTCATAGGTATTTAAGATTCAACGCAAAATTAAGTTTTTAAATACAAATTAAATGCATTAATTAGAAAGATATACACATAAAATCTATTTTCGAAAAATATTGTTGTTGGTACCGGAATACGAACCTGGATCTCTTCCAATCCGGGAAACGTGCATTAACCGATTATTGACAACAAATTTTCGAACTTATATGTTACATTTTTAAAATTAATACACCTATCGTTTTATTATTTGTAAGTCATCTCCTTTATCTTTACGGAATCTGAAATACCTTTGAGTACTCCGATAGGAGATGCTAGAAGTAATGATTATTTTTTTATAAAATTTTGGACACATTGATACAACTTATATATTATTAAGGAGAACACATTTTTATTGTGATGTTGTAATTATTCAGAATATAAGACTGTGATATTTTAAAATACAAATTAAATGTATTTATTAGAAAGATGTACATATAAAATCCATTATTTCGAAAATTATTGTTTATATCCTGGTAGCGACAACAATATTTTTCGATAAAAAATTAAAAAATTGAATAATTAATTTATCAATTTAAAAAATATACCAACATAAGTTCTAAATTTATTGTAATCGGTTACTATAATTGAATGGTTAACACGTTTCTCCAGATAAGAAGAGGTCCTGGTTCGAATCCCGGTTACAACTAAATATTTTTATACTTTTAAAATTAGCAATATTAACTTGGTGGTTAAAATTCATATTTTTTGTTTATTATCTTAGTTTAAAAAAATATTTTTATGATAAATAGATTTTTTCTGTATATCTTTCTAGTTGTATTAAAACAAATTAGATAAATCCTTTAGAAAAAAATCTATTTATCTGAAATCCGGAAATTTCTATTGCCGGTAAACTGCTTTGACAATTACGCCAAAGTTATTAAAAAATTGTCTAATTTTGATCATAATACCGTACTTTTTAACACATCTATTTTTCCAGTTGGAAACATGCAAGCAACCAATCATTTTTTTAATGATTTGTGTCTTAAATACCTTTAAAAAAAACTTGCTGGATGGTGTCAGAACTTACAGTTTATTTTATATTAAACAGGAAACATTCGGAAAACTAAATTTGTAATTTAAAATTAATACCATTATTTATAAAGGGTATTGTGCTTTGAATGCAAACAACGATAATAGTAATTCATCGTTAGAAACAGGACTAGCGATATGCAATAGAGATCTAATACCGTCGGTAAGCCGGAAACCGAAAAAATAATATTAAAAATATACTAAACTAAAAGCTTCAATAAAGTGGACAAAAGTTATTAGCAAGGATAGAAGAGTATGGCACTTTATCCTCTCTATCATTATCACTTATCATTTGTTAATAATGACACCAAAAAAACTGGCTCTATGCTATCATTTTCTTCGTCTCGATAAATCTGCAAATACGAAAAGAGCAAATTAGAAAAATTTAAAGACGTAAGTAAAAAAGTTACTGTATTTGTGACATGTACCTATTCCATTTAAAAAAATAGAAGTGGAATATTATAAAAGTTGACGAATAATCTGATGAAATTAAGTGAATTGAAATATTTATTTATATATTTTTTATAAACAGCTTTCATATAATCTTTTTAACCATTATATGTTAATGGTGTAAAGAGAGCCATTAAATACACCTTCCCGGCTCTTGAAACGACAGGCTGCGATCATTATCTTCGATGGAAATAAACACTTAATTTTCACAGTGAGAATTAAAGTGTACTTAAGTTTAAAAGGATTTATAAAGCAAACAATTTTAAACTTTTTATATTTTGCGGGAGCGGGGAATTAAGAAGTGATTTATAAAATTCAATATAAAATTTAATTAGAATCGAAAAATTAATTAATTTTGCTAAAATGTTAGCGTAGATTGTTTAAATATTATACGTATTTATACATCGATAACTTCGATAAATTACCAATAAATTGCAAAGAAAGAATGGAAACAGAAATTTACTATTAAAATGTACCTATTTATTAATTTTTAATATACACGAATAAATATTGATGTATGTTGTATTTAGAGTGAATATTTTTTTATGGGTAAACTATTATCTTTAAAGTCGAATTGAATAAATTTTAAAACTTAACATTATATTTAACGTTTAACAGATTGCTAATGAATCGTTATTTTTTATTTTAACTGATAACCTTTTCATTATACCATGAGACAATAATAAAATTGTTTATTTTATTAACGATAGTATTTTTACGAGTATATTTTTCTCCGTCGATTTGCTCGTGAGAGCACTGTAATCTTATATTTTGCTTCTACATACAGCATGAACTGCTTGCCTTCACTCTTCGCGATTCTGGTTAACCTTGATAATTGCGGTTATATCTTGGACATGGTCTATCCGTCTCATTGGAGGTCGACCTCTTGGTCTTCGTCATTATTCATTCCATTCGAGATCACTAATTTCTCCAAGATATGTCAATCTCTTTTAGCAACATGTCTATAGTAGGATAGAATTCTTTTCTGCACATTGGGGAGACATTTTCTTTAGTACGGTGTTCCTTACGAATAAAAGGATGTTTTTTTCTTTCCTTCTCAGGATCAATGTATTGACACAATATATTCTAGATATAAATTAATACTTATATTTAGAAGATTCATTAGAAACATTATATCATATATAAGATATTATATAGAATGCTTTTCACAATCGAATACTGCGTGCGAGTATGATAAAGAAGAATAAAGTAAAAGTAGGGTATGATTATCTATCCGTATTTCAATAAATGTAATTAGGTAGTAAAAATAGAGTCTCACATATGTCAGATCATGATAATATTAAAGAACAATTTGTTAGATGAACTTCGTGTTTTTTAATATTATTTATTTATTATATTAGCATTTTCTATTTCAATTAATGGTTTTAACTGTGAGAAAAATAACAACCAAAACACATAATTCACTAGCTAAAAATGAGTAAAAAATGTAATAAATACAAAACAAATAATAGATATATCATAAAGACGAACTTATTTTTTATTAATGGAAAAATATGAAAGTATGGATAATTACAGGCCTTCGGCTGGCTTAAGTGATCACTTAACACAATGTAACATTCACCATTTCACCCAATCAACCGCCATATCCATCAAATTTTGAAAGTTGTATATATGTTATTATGTGTAATCACTTCGAATACCACTACACTATCACCATCCATGGATTAAATTAAATATTATTTTTTCTTGAAATAGCGTATGTGTCACAATGAGAATCTAATTAATTTTTGTAAATTATTCAATATTCTTTATCTATAAAATGTTTTTAACACATTATACTAGAATACGCCTGAAAAATCAATATTTTTCAAAGGCTTAACCTTTGTATGAACCAAAATTATTTTCAATTTAATAATATAATGTATAGTTAAACAGAGGGTTTTTGTATGGAAACACCCACAAGTCCAATATTTTTGTAGACAATTTGGGGAGGAATATTTTTGATTGTGATTCTTTTTTATTAAAAAATGTTTTGATGTGGAAAAGGTGTGTGGATGATATATTAGGTCAGGTTCACAACGTCAACTAACCTCATTTTTAAATTTCGTTAATTCATTTAATAATAAAATACAATTTACATAAGAAATGAAAAATAATTCGACCGTAAATTTTTTGGATCTAACATTGATTAAAAATAATAATAAAATTGAATTCAAAATTTTTATAAAATCAACTTTTACAGATAATACACAGTGAATCTAATCATCCATTATCACACAAACATGATATATCGTTTAGTCAATATTCTTATGTTAACATCTAATTTCAATATTGAATTGAATACAATTAAAAAAATAGCATTTAATAACGGGTATAATACAATGACAATGATAGACACTATTTTAAAAAATATATAAAAAGAATATAATGATTATTGGCATAGAATTTTATACATAAATAACTTTTCGAATCAAATATCTAAACACTTACCACGAAACATTAGACCGGAATTTTATTCAAATAATAATATAGGAAATTTACTCAAATTCTAAAGACAAAGATGATAAATTTAACAATTCTGGTGTCTCTAAACACAGTTGCAAGAATTGTGCTGCATTTTATATTGGTAAAACGGGTAGAAATTTTAATATAAGAATAAAGGAATATTTGAGATGTTTGAACAATAGTGGGTTTTTATAATTTTCTAATCATTTGATAGAAAATGGTCATGGTTTTGTTTTGGGATTGTCAATTTTGCATGTAAACAGTATTGGTCATAAATTTAATAATTTGGATTCGTTGAAGATAAATAAAGCATGTAAAACTAATAGAAAAATTATAAACAACCAACTTAATTTAACTACGAGTCCCATTCTAAAAATATTAATAATATTTTTCGAGTAAATTAGTATTAAGTAAATAATTGTTTTTTTTTAAATAGATTCTGGTAAAGAAACAATAATATATGTTTTTAGTTAGTATTGATATCCTGAAGAAGAAAATTATATTTTTCGAAACCGGTAGATGTATTTTAATTCAATAAGTGGTTAATAAAACAAAGTTAACAAATAAAAATAATGAATTTTAACCACAAAGCTAATTTTTCAAATTTCAAAAGTATCAAATATTATTAATAATTACTGTTTGATAGAACATGAAATGTATTTTATAACTCAATATTTCTATAAAAAATTATTTCATTTAGAATTTTAACTCATCGAGTTAGATAATTCCACTTCATATTAAAAAAAACGCTAAAATTTATATTTATTAATTCCAAACGTTTGTAAATGTTTTTATTTACATTTTTTATAAATTTTCACAGTTTAAACGGTTTTTTTCCATGTACTTACACACACAATCATTTGATTTATCAAGTCACGTGCAATCCTTGTCACACCACCAATAAATAAAATATGTCAATAAAATCACATTGAATGAAACCTCCTTCATCCATTCAACTTACGACGATCCGGTCCACCGCCCACGCAACACTATCTGATGCTGTGAAGGTCCTACTTCGGATTTGACTATCTCTCGGCATATCAGAAGAGTTGACTTACATGTCCCGGTACTTAGCTGGGCCAGTTTGGTATTTCTCGCGCTTTTCTTTTTGTCTGCTTCTTATGTTACTTACGTACATGTTTGAGTTTGTTGAAAGAGTTAAAAAGTTATTTTATATGTATTTTTCGGTTATTTTGAATAGTAGAGTTTTTTTTCTTTTATTTCATACAGATTGAAACCATTGTAACAATTAATCATGTATTTTATCTGTCTCTATATCTCTATATTATTCATAATTAAGTAATCTGAAAAAATAGAGGATTTTCTGAGTTTTTTGACTATTATTCGGTGTGTCTCAAACGGCAGAATAGTCCTACACTGAAGATTCTTAACCGCCGTGAAAACATGAGAAAATTTTCAGTTGAGGATTATTCTCTGAAATTTCCAAAACCTCCACACACGCCTCCAGTGTCCTATTTACATCATATATCATATCTTGGAACTGAGGCATTAGGGTACTTAAAGGATCCAAAATAAGATGATGAATGAATATATTATTTTATAATGAGTTTTAATTGTGATTGTTTCAAAAGAAGAATGTTAATTTAACCAAAATTCAAGTAATTTATTCAATACTTAGTAATTTATTTATTTTTCATTTTTAACATCGCAACAAGCCATAATGCTCAATTACCAGTGGAGTGCAGTGGGTAAAAATTTAGGTTATGTTATTACCAATGTTATTCTATGATCATATGTAATATATGTACCAGAATATATTTTGTACATAAGATTAAAAACTTTCGTCTATCCAACATTTTTAAACAAAATGAAACCGTCGTTTATACGACCCTACCATGTATTTATTTGAAATTTTAGAGTACTATTAATAGTGTTTTTAAAGTTTTAACGTAAAATTATATCTTCTTACCCATATAAAAATCAATATAAAAATATATTAATGTTTTTAATAACACTTTTTTATGACTGAACATAATTCTTTTATTGTTTGAATATCCTTCAAGTAATAACTAAACGAAATAATTATTTTTGTTAAAGGTTAACGTAGGAAATAGTTTTACCAATTGCTTTTTGTTTTTCGCGAATCAAAAATAAATTCATGCACCAAATGCTCCTCAAACGCAAAGAATGATCATGAAATGAGCACGTTAAAAACAGTAAGATAGTAAAAATCCCGAATTAGTAAAAAAGGAAGTAGACACTAATGATTTGCACGCAGTTGTAGGCCTTTCTAATGTTATTCTGTTAAAAACAGCATAAGTAATAACTCCAAACAAAATGGATCAACAAAAGGCATTTTCAATTCAGTAAATAGCCAATTGTATGACTTGAGTAATTTACTAGCTTAAAAGTAGACAATAGTAAGGTGAATAGCTACAACGCGTCGATTGTAGCTACTAGCGCTAAGGCTGCAGCTGTGGGTTGTCGTGGTAGTTTTTATTATTTCTCATTAAAGTTTCTACTGGTACATAGATGGCGCTAATTGTAATAAATCCATAAATATACGTTCACGGTCCATATTATAGATTATTTAATTTATATTTGTTTCCCAGAATTCTTAGTAATGCACAGTTTTTTTACTTGCGTGCACTGCATGCCCCTGCCAATTACTCTAGTGAAACATATCACAAAAACGCCCAGGCTTGAGAAAATAACATATATGTATTATGTTCTCACTGGGAAACAACCCGAACCCCCCCCCCCCAGTATGAGAAACAAGTATCATGCCCACGAGGGTCGCCAATTACCAATAGCTTGAGGACCTGAGAGTCTTCTTGTAGATAAAGTAAGAAATGAACCAACGGCAAACGATCTTTTCACCATTCTATATGCGTGTATTTAATATAATGTAGAGATAACACATCGTAACATTGGCAGTATATTCCGCTGACTAAAGAAGAGATACATATATTTAATTATATACATGTAGTGAAAGATAAGGATATGAAGAAATAATCCATTAAGTTGCATGCATTAAGCCAAGATTCCCCATACTACTTATGATCGTCGGTTAGCGATTTATATTGCGTGATATGATATATAAACTCGAAAAATCTTCACGTTTAAATATTTAAACATTTCTGATATGTTTGTTGACGTCGCAATTACTTTAAATTATTTAGAAATTATAATTACAAATTGATTATACTTTAAAATTCATTTGTGAAAATAAAACATTTATTTTTTTATGCTACTCGTTTTATTTACTTGAGGCGCGTTTCGCCTTTATCAATCCTACAATTTAACTGAAAAATTTGTATTATCTGTAGTCGTAGACAGCTATATAATACAGATTGGTTTACTTTTACTCTTACAAGACGAGACGTGTCTCAAGTAAATCAAATGAGTAGAATCAAAAAACGAAAGTTTTCTTTTCACATAATATGTGATTATATAGTTTTACAAACATACCTCGGAAATAGTAAAAAATAACGCTTGTTAATCATAATACAAATTATTTATGAAGGTGTGTTCAAAGTACTATTGTTTTTGTAGGCTTGAGTTTTGACAACTTAATTAATCACCGTTGATTTATTCCTATACATGTTTTTACGAATTATGCTAGAAATTACATTTATGAAAGTTTAACAAACGAAGTATCATTCAATGTACCTACTATGATTATAGTAAGAAATAATAATATCAATAATACTTTAATAAGATCTTAAGATCTTAAAGAAAAGTACATCTTCAGGTGGCTGGCGAAATGTAGAAAATATTGAGTGCAGTGAGTGATTCAAATAGTATTTTTTATTTATTATCTTAATTTTATTAACCACAATTGAGTTTAAAAAACATCTATCGGTTTCGGAAAACACCTTTTCCTTCTTCAGGATGTCATAACTAACTAAAAATACAGCATTTTTTCTTCACCAGAATCTATTTTTAAATTTTTTAAAAAAAACAACAATTATTTAAAAAATAAATTTAGTACCTAACTCAAATTGCTGCTCAATACAAATTTAGTCGAATAATTTTTAAGAGAAAATTTTAGAATAGGACTCGTAGTTAAATTAAGTTGGCTGTTTAGAATTTCCTGATTACTTTTACATGCTTTATTTATCTCCAACGATTCCAAATTAAATAATTTGGAATCGTTGAAACCGGTAGATGTTTTTTAAACTCAATTGTGGTTAATAAAACGATGATAATAAATAAAAAATATGAATTTTAACCACCAAGTTAATATTGCTAATTTTAAAAGTAAATAAGTATTTCATACTATGGTAAAATAAGGTGAGATTGGTTCAAAGGAAAATACATAAATCCATGATCTTACTCACATCCCTTTTTTATGTTCAATACCTTTTCAAAATACGAGTAGATATTATTTTAAATCAACTTTCTTTTTAGTGTCTTGTTTTTTTACTAGTGTCTGTAATATATAAAGGTATAAATATTATAAACTAACTGTTGTGCGTTCTTTTCCTATTTCATTTAAACATTAACGATTTTAACATGAACAAATAAATTCCGGAAATAAGCGGAACGCCACACCACTACGTGTAGATATAATATAATCTCATATTATGCGGAAGATGGCGATACGCAGAGAATATATAAAGATCCTCCAGAATTGTTCAATATCTTTTCAACATGATGGCATAGCTTTTACTTCACCTTACCTCAAGCTTTTCTGGAAGTAAGGGGCACAAATAAGCCCAAATAGAGTGTTTCGTATTCATAATTATTTTGTTTTTTGATAGGTGAACATATAATTTCTACTTTATGTTCAATGACTTCGAAATTATTATTGTTAAATGTAGTATTACTAGCAAATAAATAATCGATTCCACCGATTGCTTACTGCTAGACCCTGCGGGCGGCTATTGTGGCCGCTTTGCGACCAATAGTGAACGCTGTGCTGTCTCATCAGCTACCTCTGATTGCTTGCTGCTAGGCCTTGCGGGCGGCTATTGTGGCCGCTACATGGCGTTTGGTGACCGCTAAATTGCAGGAATAGAATAGATATTTCAATGATAGAGTTTTTCCCAAAACTAACCAGATGGAAATATAATCTCGAAGTAATTAAAATTATTCCAGCTGTAAGTTAGCTGTCAAAACTGATAAAAATGACATCTAGATGATGTGTGAGAATCGCGGATAAATTATAATAAATACAAAAATGCTATTTTACCAGTTTAATATGCATTTAAGAAAAAAAAAATGATTTTCTCACTCAACCTATAACACATTACATTTTTAGTTATGATAATTATTTCCGCGCAGATTTTGACAAATATTAGGTCTCAATCATAACCAAAAATTAAATTATCATTTTAATTTGTTACTGTAATGTAATGCATAATAAAAGAGAAAACATTTAACATCTTGCGCCGCAATTAACAGCACAACCATATTCTTGAAAAAACTGAGATCATGTTCACCTAAATGATTATTAAACACACGCAAAAATTCGACTTCTGTTAGTGTTAATGAATATATAAAAGAAAACACGTTAAATTAATCTTGACTTAGAGATTTTAAAAACACATTATTGTGTGCCACGATCGCGTTTCACAGACCTGGCCGCTTAATCAAGTACTAAGCAGCCATAATTACACTACTGAAACCGAAACCGGCATCCAGAAAGTCACAAATGTAGACGGGAAAGCGTAATATTATTATGAATTGTCACCAGTTTTAGTTTTGTTCCCTCACCTTGTCCACTCCCATTTATTATTTATTATTTACACATTGTTCCTTCAGCTCGACTAGTTTGTTTTGGATTCGTCAAGCTCGTCAAAGTTTGGAGAGGAACTGTCCTCGAGTGATCATTTCATTTAAATCACCACTTCAATATATATCCCTTAGATCGACTTGTTCGTTTTTTTTTTGTACTTGTGAACCTTGTTGAGAATCGGAGTGGAAGAGTCATATACCGCTGTGATTCTTTTGTTTTGTGGAAGGTGATTTTCTTCAGAGTTTTTCCATTGCAGTTTTATTCAGTGGGGTGAACTTAAGAATAAAATGGTGACGGCGTCATCATCAAGTTAGTCAATCTGTTCTCCTTATCCCGTAAGTCATCCTGGTCCACTATCGAAGGATTCCCTCATCCTTCATCATTCCCGATTTCCTTTCCAATTCCCTATTCTATTCCCTACTCCTTCATCTACGCATTCACTCATTTCCTCTTCCCATTCCATCCCGTCAGATTCTATCATCGCCACCTATTTTTAAACAGGTATCAGCATGAATTGCATCCATATATGTCAAAACTGATGGTCACATCTGATGCACAAACGGAGCTAAACGTAGTGCGGAGATCCTCAAACAACCGAACACATCGTGGATCAACCTTTTCCCAAGGGTATGATGGAAGTGCATAAAAAGCTAAAGCTCAGAAATGTTAAACTGAATACAGAGTTTTTCTTCCCTACTGTAACGAACCTGACTACCATATGTAGACGAAGATGTAATCTACTTTACCTTGGTTTTATTTTTTGCATAATTTCGGACCAATGTTAATATTTTAAAATCGGCTATAAAAGACATTACCACCGATTCTTCTCAATTAGGTAAATATAAATATAATGTTGTTTGTTAAATATAATAACATATAATGACACTTTTGTTAGAATTATTTATATTACAAATATATAATTTATACACACACACTTATATATATATATATATATATATATATATATATATATATATATATGTTTAATTTGTAGTTTCCGCGAGCACGAGTATACGTAATTGACTTTTCTTCTGGGTTAGGTTATGTTAGTCTAGGAGCTCGCGCTGTGTGAATGGTTTCCTTGGGTAAATCTTGGGCGACGTTTCGGCACCGTAACATGTGCCACTGTCAAAGAGTTGCTTAAAAAATTACGGTACAACTTTACTTTTTCGCAGGAGACATAAATCTGATTTTTTGAGGCAACGGCTTAGCAATTGTACGTGTTACCATGCCATATCGTCAGCCTAGGTTTTCCTAAGAAACCCATATATATACACATATATATATATATGTTATATTTGGTCATTTGACAATTACGGTCCTTCTCGGGTCCAACAGATGCGGTATAACTAAAGAACTTGTTCTCTGGCATATACACATATACATAAAACGCAATGTCACTCAGTCTATTCTCGACAAACTCCCACACTCTTTGACTGATTTAAACCAAATTTTGCACAAGTGCTCTTAAGGGTTCGGCGCTAAACATAGGCACCCTCTCTAACTGATAATAGAGTGCACATAAATTTTAATAAGACTTCTTTTACAGGTGCTGCCTTTTATCGAAGGTTTTCGACCATGTTGTGATATTTTGAAAAATTTAACCACTTTTTAATGTTGTACAGCCAAGAAAATCTCTTTCTATCGACGCCTTTGCTGCCTTTTATCTTCCTCCTCTGCATAATATTTTGTAAAATGTTTTTTTCATTGCGGAGAATGTGTACGAAGCATGCAGCTTTCCTTAATAGCTATTATTAGTTATTATTTCATCTTATTTTACATATTAGTGATGAGGTTAATCTAGACCCTACCAGTAGCTTTTTACTTGTAAGGTAATGTTTTTCTTATTTTCTCCCTCAGCGCAGAAATAATAACACTGGTAATGGTTCTGTGTGCGCTCACCGTGATCCAATCACTGGTGTGAAGATATTATTACAATTCACTTACATTTCGAACTCTACGTTAGCGTCTAAATGCACAGTCCAGCTTAAACATTTAGCTGAATACACAGTGACAATTAGTCTGGAATGATTAACATAACCCAGCGCGCTTAGGAGGGACCTCTAAGTAAGTGG
Source organism: Eubasilissa regina (assembly GCA_022840565.1). Taxonomy (NCBI): domain Eukaryota; kingdom Metazoa; phylum Arthropoda; class Insecta; order Trichoptera; family Phryganeidae; genus Eubasilissa; species Eubasilissa regina. The sequence goes on along the minus strand of JAINEB010000015.1, from coordinate 23,275,915 downwards.
CTGAAGCAACATTCCGTTTTCCTATCTCCGTAAATGCTCTCAACTTGCGAGCACCTGTAATCTCACCGGAGGCACGGCGCACAATGAAAATCCAAATTATAATAGACTGCGAACCGCAGAGTGTTCTCGACATTTCGGTGTTAGCTTGTATTGTTATAACTTTAATACGAATGCTCGTATGACACGAGCCGAGGCAAGATTGCTCTTCGAAAACCGTGTTATTCAATTGGAATTATCTCGCGTTTGTTGCTGCGGAGTGAAAATTGTTCGAGCTAACAAACATCTTTAGTAATTTGTTGTGAATATTGTACGCTTACGAAGGAAGAAAGTAATAATCTCCTTCAGGTTATGGAATTTCTAGACCTACAATACTAAGTGTCACAATATTTTAGATAAAGAAATATTAAAACGTATTACGTATTAAAAATATGAGTCGAAAATATTCAAAGTGCGTGTGAATAATCTCAACCATGTCAAAGATATAAGTATTTTTAATTTAAATATTTTATTAAAACGAAATTATATTCTCGCCAGACTATTTTTTGTTACATGATTTATTACCTGTAGAAAAGATATAGTATAATCTTCTTCTTTGGCGGTCCCTCGTCACGAGGATGGCGTCTGCTAAGGTTTCGTCGGTTGGCCACTGCAGAGGCCTGTGCGTGAGATTGCTTAAGGTGTAGGTGATATTGCACAGTTCCACCCACACGCACTCTTGGAATAATGAAGAGCTTGGTTCAATGGCAAGGGTGGTGCGAAACAACTGGAGCTCTCCGTTATTTAGAAGCTTTTTCCGTCTATACACAGGGCTTTGTGCAGACTACAGTACAGTCTCAGATGCAACTCCAGGTAAGCACCGGCGTCGATAGTTTATACGAGATAATGCATCATTTAACGAAGCTAATTACTCATTATATTCACTTATGAATTGGTCATTCAGTCAATTGTGTTCTGACACCTGACACTTGTCACATAAATTTGTCAATTTTTGTATCTGGGTAAGCGGTTGAACAAAATATGGTTATGTCGACACTATTGGAGCTCCTAATTGGTTGAAGCGAAGATTTCTACTCGACTCTATAGAATTCTCCAACCTCACTCAAGCTCGATGTGACATATTTGTTCGGTTGTAAAACTAGTACATTTAATTGCTTTAAATGCACTCACGATAAGCACTAAATGCATAATAATAAATGCATAAGTTCACCATGTAAACAATACGTCCCAGAACTTCGCTATTTCCCATACCAGTTACCCATACCTAACTATATTTAGTTTAATAATGCGTCAATTTCTCAAATATTTATTCCAAAGTACATAGGTTTGAAGCTTAATACGATTTTGTAAAAGTCTCATAAGATAAGATTTTCCATAACGGTACAGAATTTTTTCGACTTGTAATTTAGTCAAGTATAAAATATTGTAAACTAAGTTCGTTAAATCCTGTATATATAAAAAACGTCTTTAAATCTCAAAAATCATTAATATTTACGATAGATACTTTAAATAGGGTTCACTGACTCATGGGATTCCGCAAAACTGTTTTAGAGGATTTAAAAAAAAATTGCGAGTACACATATATATTTTATATTCTTCATAGCTGGATTATGGTACCAACCATGTGTATCGTAAAGACAAGGAATTGTAAAAGAAGATAAGAAGGAAACTCAACAACATGTATCATTACACTTTTAAAACTCTGTTTCAACCAATTATATAAGTATGTGAAATAAAAATTATAAATATAAATATATAAGATTAAACTTTTTCATCAGCGAGCTAAAAACTCATACACCGATATTTCTTTAATGATTAAATATCATATTTTGAATAGTAAGAATTCATTTTAATTTAAATATAATATTAATAAATAATTTTGAAGGCATTAATTTTTTTACAAATCATTTGTAATTTTTAAAGAAACATTTGAAAAGGGGTCCTCAGGCCATTTTTTTATGCACACACACACACAGTTTTAAACATGATGATCACTTCACAATTATATGAAATTCAAAATAAAAAGTAAGGTAAAATTCAAAAGATAAGATAGATTTTTACTTGTTTTACATTAGAGGTAAATATCATCAGCCATTGTCAATCCACTGGTGGATGAAAGCCTCTCTGTGACTTTGTCACTCTCTTCGGTCGTTCGCCGATCTTCGCTTCTTCTCCGAAAATTTTGTCAGATTTCGGGCGTCTTCTGTTATTTATTTTCTCCGGAATACCATTTAAAAATAATATTCTTTGTCTATCAGTTATTTATGCTTTTAGAAGTTGTGTTGATAGTTCATTGTTTTAAAAAAAATATTTCATCATATTAATGTAATAACATAAGATAATCCTAATGATATTTTTGTATGTTTATTATTAACTTAAGCGTAGAAAGATAACATTACTTGGTAGCTTAGTTAATGGCTTAACAAAACAGAATGTTTTATTTTGGATGGCTTTAATCAAAACATAATTTCTTAAATAAAATAGAATTATTTAAGATCAAATATATATATTTTTTTAATTTTAAATGTTATTTCTGTTAATGTATCATTAAAGTTACTTTTATTTGATCTATGTAACTTTTGAAAAATCTTTTTGTTATTCTTTCTATAAATGGAAAAAAATATATTCTGTACGTTTTTCAAGAAGTTTAATAAAATAATGTAACTTACAATCCTGTTACATTTGTTAAAAAATATTCTATTCTAAAACTATAAAGATAGTTTTTTTACTCTTATAAATACTTTTTCAACTTTAGTTAGTTTATAGAACTTGTCGGACATATTCTATTAATTTACTTTTTTGTATACTATGAAGATATAAAGTATCAGTTGGAGTAGAGAAATTACGAAATGAATACTAATGATTTAATTTTTTCTTTGTTTAAAGTACTAAAACAGATAGACCCACAATTTTTTTACTACATGCTTATTTGTAGGTTCATTAATATTTTATTACACAAGAAATTTTTTTATTTATTCTTCTTAAAAATTTCGTATTGACTTGCAAGCATTTTGACTTGCTTAATTTATGGACATACTATTCATTACTCTTGTTTTAAAATTAATGGACAGATTTTAAAAATCTTTCTGCTTTTATTGTTAACTGTCACCTGTCACTTTTCAAGAACAGAAGCATGCCTCCTCTCTTACTTTTCTACAAAGAGATACTTTTATTGATTTATGTGTATCCCAAAAAGCATATAAAAATTATAGTAACATTATTAAATAAATTATCTACCACAAAGCTACAAATAAGACAAATACCTATATAAAAGTTAAGCAAGCATAAAAAAGGATAATATAATTGTTCGATCTTTATGACTATCCAACGATCGCCGGTCGCCGTGTCCGCACAATATGAACGTGACATAGAATTGTTCCTGTCTATTACTCCCTCTCCATATAATCAGAACACGATCTATCCTGTGGTGTATTCTCTATGAATTTGGAGTAAAAGTTGTGCTTTCGAACTGAAAGTAGCGTTTTACATTTTGGGTGCGTTGACTGCCGCCAAATTCGTCCTACCGTTTAGGAACGAATTTTTGACTTGTGAATTATCGTCCTGCTATGTGGGACCGTTATTTGTTTGTGTGTAATCGGTTTCTCGCTACCGTGCGAACCGATTAAGTATTGAACATCTTGCTGTTGTGCAAGGTTTTGTTTGACACTTTCGCGCGATCAGCGAAAGTGTATGTCCAAATGTACTCCGTGCTGAATAACGTTGTACGTGTTCTGGAGCCAGAAGATATGTGAATCCAGTAGAAAAAGATCCAGATACCGAAGGAGCATTTCACAGGTGGGTCAGGTTTTTTGATTCTGGGTGGTTCTTCAGCCACCCCCTGTTCCCTATTCCTGTTCCTCTCCCAAATTCCCTCCCCGATTTTTGCATCTCTTATTTCCCTACTCCCCCGTGTTCAGACAATAATATTAGGTCAATATCACTCGCTTGTGTGTAATATGTAATATTTTTTTAAGATTTGCAACGTATAACGAGAACTGTAATTAAAATGGTTGCTTGAATCGTCCAGTTGCTACACACAGGCTATGTGTAACGTGTTCTAAATTTTCAAAAAAATAAAGTTCTATGTACCAATAAAGTATTCGACAAAACTTGGTTTCACTGAAAAAAAATAATAATAAAAATACCTTTGTTTTGGAGGCTAAACTGATACTTGAAATTCCGCAAGATTTCTTCAACTTCCTATGAACTTTGACCTGATGGAGCAATAACTCGGAAGCACGTAGGAAATGCTTCCGCTCGGGTCAGGTGAGCACCCACCTGCCGCAAGTATTTCCGAAATAACTACGTTGTACTTGTTTGGCGGAGTACGTCCGTTGTACTCGTGTTTATTTGATTTATCTAAATTTAATATTATTTTGCGTTTAGAAATCATCAATTTTTATTAGAAATAAAATATGTACCTCACGTGTGGAACTAACATTACATGATATTAATTCAGTTGAAGATATCGAACGTCGAATGATGTAATGACTCTGTACTTTTTGGCATTTTTTCAGCATTTTATCTCTTGTCATACAAAACTATTATATTAATAATCTCACAATATTCATAGGTAGGCACAGTTTGTATAATAAAGTACACAAATATGTACAACACAATATTAATTTATTTTACAAACATAATAAACAAATACTACATTAAACTCAAAATTAAACTGCAATGCAATGAATTAACACAATTTGTAGGCAAAATTAAAAATGAGATCACAATCTCTGATCTCTGAGGGTAGCGCTCTATTCTGTTTGCTGACTACCGCGGAGGAACGTCGTGATGGTAACTAACTAATTTGGTAATACAATGTAAAACTAATTTGGTAATACAATACGTTTTTTTTAAATAATAAAAATAATATATGCACAATCAGATATGTTATCTTGAGAACCGAAGAGAATTGAAAGAGAGCGCAGCTGCGATTCCAGCGTCTTTTAACTTCGCGCGCCCACTTAGTACCGGTCAGCCTTCCCATATACTCTCTCATCTGTCACCCAGCGACCACATACACATACATACAACTTTTACACATGTCAAATATCTCACATTTAATATAAAAATAAAGTTAAATATTCTACGATAAATCATCAGGAATATGGAAAGTTAATAATTTTCATTAATATTAAGGAAAACACATTCTTATTGTGAAGTTGTAATTATTCAGAACATAGGTCTGTGATATTTTAAATACTAAATTAATGTATTAATTATAAATATATACATATAAAATCAATTTTGTCGAAAAATATTGTTTTAGCGTCACCGGGATTCGAACCTGGATCTTCATTTCCAATCCGGGGAAGTGCACTACCTTTGTGCTATAACGCCAGTATTTTTCTTGACAAATTTTCGAAACTATATGTTACATTTTTTCAAATTAATACACCTGTCGTTCCATTATTTGAAAGCCATCTACATTATTTTTACAGAATCTCAAATACCTTTGAGTAAACCGACTTGCAGACGCCAGAATTATCAATTCATTTTTATTAAATTTTGGACACGTTGATACAACTTATATTATTAAGGAAAACACATTCTTATTGTGAAGTTGTAATTATTCAGAACATAGGTCTGTGATATTTTAAATACTGGCGTTATAGCACAAAGGTAGTGCACTTCCCCGGATTGGAAATGAAGATCCAGGTTTGAATCCCGGTGACGCTAAAACAATATTTTTCGACAAAATTGATTTTATATGTATATATTTATAATTAATACATTAATTTAGTATTTTTAATAATTTTCAGTTGTAAGTTATTAATTTCAAAGTAAATGCATTTTAGTTTTTATTTAGTTTGTAAGTTTTTTAGTTTTTGTTACCTTTGAATATGCTGATACATATACACCAGAAAGATTACCAATAATATATTTATGTTCAAAAATTAATTCATCCATTAAAATAATCTTGAGTAAAATTTCTTGAAAATATGTTTCATCTTTCAAAATTAAACATTGAAGACGGTTTACTTAACTGATTTCCATAAGTCAGCATCGTATTATGGCGAAATTGTGTATCTCGTTATCTCCAAACGATATTAAGTCAAAAAATAATATCTCTTTTCTTTACGTGCTTAGAATAACATTGGCAACATTTTAAATTACTGTAAATCTAACATTGTTGTCAGAATATTATATGTTTTTTGTTGAAAAATGTATAATTAATAAAATAGAGCATATGGTATAAAATTTTTCAGTAATATTTCCATTTTATTAGAAAACTACGATCACATTTCTTTGTGTCTTTCAGATTTATATTTACATAGAATATTACATGTTGACTCTTTTATCTTAAATCTTAGTCTTATCTTAAAAATACAGAAGTATCATAAAAGTATATACCAATCGCATACGGAACATTTTTATCAACTTGCAGTTAGGAAACAATATAATATAGGTATCTAGGTTAATATATTTTTAATACAAATTAAATGTATTAATTAGAAAGATATACATATAAAATCAATTTTATCCAACAATATTGTTGTTGCTACCGGAATTCGAACCTAGATCTCTTCCAATCCTAGGAACGTGCATTAAGGTTCAAATCCCGGTAACAATACAATATTTTATACGTATATCTTTCTAATTATTTACTTTAAATTTGTATTTAAAAAATATATATTCTTAAAAAAATCAATATTAAATTAAGTAATGCTTCTGAAAATTTTAGAATTAATTCAGCTTCTCGACACTGTTTCAGAGCATTAATAATAAATAATAATTATAATACTTTGACAAACTTTGCTTCAGATCATATTTTATAATAACCTAAATTTATTACGGACTATTATTAAAAGTGTAATATGTCAAATAAAAATGTACATTATTTATAATTAATAATTTTACCCCTCCGTTATAAACGACTGGGAAACGTGCTTGTTAGATATTTTTTGGTTTGAATGTAGGTTGGTACCTATACGTACCGGGAATGTAAATTGTTCTCGAGTGGTAGAATATTACCCTGAAATCACGTACTAGCTTACTCGATCTCTGGAGCTATTAATCTAACTCATTCTTTGACAAGTCACTCCCTTCTTCACGTAACAAATTTGCACGTCAAAGTTGTCAGTTTTACCTGCGAAACGTGCGCCATTACGAACGAAGATTCTCGAATTCAAATGACATTGATTTACTGCTAGAACAATAAATATAATGGCTTATTTTTGGCAGGGTTCAGTTCTAAAAATTAAAAAACCTTACATATTAGGAAAAAGGGTATTTTTTTAATATTTAAAATTTAATATCTATCTATAGGTATTATTACCACTAAATATGATTTCATTTCTTTATTTATACAGAACAAACAAAAAGTTTGATAACTTTCACATATTTTTTATAAGTTTTTTTTTAAATATATCCACAAACACTTAAAATACATTCCAATCGAAAATAAATTCTGCCAACATTAATTTTTTTCTGGAAATTGTTTTTTAGTTACATCCTTAGAATGGAAAGTTACTTAGATGTTAGGGGCTCTCAATGATATAACTTTAGTACGGTTCGTAACTAGGAGCTAATTGTTGCATTCACAATTTTTAAGGATACATTTAATTATTAGTTTCCAAATAGTCACCGCATCAATCTCTTATCACTTTATAATTCATAATGATTCGAATATTCCAATGAATGTGGCTCAAAATAATCTAAATTTAAAAAAATATTTTATAAGTGACTTATTTACTATTATGCCATTTTACCCATGGAGAAATGATATAACATCACACTCTTCTGTCATGACCGACCACTATATTATTATATAATGTTTATATAAAATATACAACACAGTATTTATGAAATGGTTGTTAGCAATTAATAAAAACATTATTATACAAAATTAAATAAGTATACTTTCGTGGAATACACTAAATTTATAGCTTAGAAAATTTTAATAAGAAATAACTTTACGAGATAATATGGTCACCTAATACAGAGTGAATATTATGTTACAGGCCGATTTTCGTTTGGCCGCCATTTTGGTTTGGCAAATATTTGTCAATTAGCATTTTACAGTCGTAGATAATAGTTAATTACAAGTTGTTTTGGATCATTTATCTTCTCAAAAACGTGTTAAAGATATTAAAACATTTTATCAAAATAATAATAACAATCATTAATGGCAATCGCTATCGGCACATCCTGGTGACTGAATTGGGTCGATTGGCCTTGCAACACATGTGGTTTCAACAGGACGGTACTACCTCATACACAGCCCCAGCTACGCTTGAAATTTTGCTAGAAATTTTTCCCCGCCGCATAATGTCAAAAAGTGATGATATCTACTGGCCTCCTCGATCACCTGATTTGATAGCTCGTGGCTATTTTCTGTGGAAGTACTTGAATGAAAAGTCTACGCCAAAAATCCAAGAACAATTCCGATTTTTGACATAACACGCGAAGTGTGCGAGAATCTTATGAAAAATATGGTTAAAAGAGCATGCATTGTGCCGCTGCTCTAGACGGCTATTTGGCCGACGTCATATTTTATACATAATTGTAATAAAGCAATAAATCTATAAGTAAAATTTAAAAAAAAAGTGTTTTATTTTCTAGTTATTCAAAAAGAACATCGACCTGGAACATAATATTCATCATGTACTCGTACGTCTAGTAAAATATATCTACATAATTAGAAATATATTTTATATATAAAAATGAAGTATATTTTTATTACGATGTAAATTTAATGCCCATTAAAATAATTTAATATTTAATAAGAAATTAGAGTAGATGGACACTCAAATATACATAAATCTTAAATAATTAATCTCATTTATAATTTGGATCGCTCGGTGTGCAGACTTATTATAAACAGAAAATAAATAACTTGAATGCCAGAATTATTATTTTATTTTCAGTCGAGTAATATTAAATTTTATAAGGAAAGTAGATAATTTCATTAGTTGATGGCAGCGGGTGGGTCACGTTCTGGATATGACCCACTTTGTATCTCCTCTCGTATATTTCCTGCAACAAAAACAAAAAGATAACGGGAAGAAACCCCAACTGAATAAAGGCAACCGAGCTGCCTTGAAATAGCGACATTTTTCTCTGTTAAGATTGTCATAAAATTGAATATACTCAACATTTCTTTACCCCTCGTGGTTAAAAATATTTAATTATTGCAAGTAGTCTCAAATATTTTTTTTTGTAACTTCTTTCTTAAATTCAATTCAATTCAAGTTTTCTAATCTAAATATAATTATTTTATTTTGCACAAAAAAACTTTGTATTACACACACGTTGGGTTATTTTTACTAGTATTTGTAATCTATTCTGATAATGGGGAGGTTTTGGTCGTTATCGGGAATATAGACACTAAAGGTGAAGTGTTAGGGAATTTTATGTTGTTAATAAATGTTCTCTTCGAATTTAAATTTTTTACATTTCAACAGTTTTCAAATTCTTCATTATTAATCTTTTGTAAGGTACCAAGTGGAAATTTTTTAGTTTATGACTATCGAAAGAGTGGTTTGTTTCCATTATTTGGTTAGTAAATTCCGATAAGTTGTTATTTTTTAGACACCACCGAAGTTCCTTCATTCTCGTATTTAGATTTCTCGCGGTTTGACCTATAAATATGTTTTATCGCAATCTCCACAAGTTATATAATATATTTTATTTTTTTTATAATATATTCATTTTTGTTTTTGAATTTACTAGAATTTTGACTATGTTGTTGATGGTGTAAAATGCAGGTTCTATATGCAAATGGAATTATTAGTAATTTTGTAGGAAATTGGACCAGTAGTGAAAATAACCCAACTTGTGTGTAATACAAAGTTTTGTTGTGTAAATTAAAATAATCACAAAGTAACTTCCATGTCAATTAATGATGCCTTTTTCTTAAACAATAGTCTCGATTTATCTGTTCCCTAAATACAATGAACAAGTTCATATTGAACAATATGTTGAAAATTATTGACATAGTTTAGTTAGAGGTTAAATAATCTAATTAGTTTAAAACATGTTTTGTATAATTTTACCAGATACCAGATAGATCTTCTAGATCACTGTATCCATATAGATACTTGTTTGTCAAAAAAAAAAAAAATTGGTTGAAATACCTCCATCACAATAAAAATTAAAAACGACACATACACGTAATACTTTTTCAGATCTGAGAAACTATATTTTCTTAAAAGTTCACTCATGTAGTACCTACATCATCTTTATTTTTTAAATTAGGCTAAGCTCTTGTGCTATGAAAAACGACTTGCCAGTCTCACTAGATTAATTTGAACCAACGTACTAGACATATACAATTAATTTGATTTGAAAATCTGTGGTGATAATTAATATAATTTTGTACATATATTGTTGAAGTTTATTATTACAAAGCAGATTTCTACCTTATCTGTATTACACAATAAAAAATTAAAACCTACAGTGTCCTCCTCAATATTGATAATTTTTTTCCACGGAAACAATTTATTTATCTACGATACAAAGACCTTTTACATATAACTTTTTAGTACATACTATAATAATATAAAATAAACAAAAAAATCTTATAAACATTGCAAATAAAACAAATTTAAAATTAATAATATGAATAACGTAATTAATAATAATGTCTTCAATTTATATTCGATACAGAGAAATGTATCGCCACCTCATATACCATAAACTTTTCTTTTTAAATTGTATTTGTTCTATTTGATTAAATACAATGGTAGCAGATTATATACAATTAATTTTTTTCTCTCTCTCTCACTTACTACGCGCCATCCGTGTTACGCAATGGTGTCCCTAGACTTTGCGCTTAAACGACCGGAAGATGAACCTACCCCGTCCGAATGAAATATCAAGAAGAAATCGACACTCGGCTTAGCTCTGCAGCTGAGATGTGATATCATGGCGATTTCACTCTGCTCTGTGGCGACAACAAGAGGAGATAGAATTCGCGAGAGACCTCTATGCAAGACAGTGCGCGTATCACGAGAACGGAACTAAACAATCATATTGTCGGGAATAAAGTGGATGGTTATTTTAAGGCTGAAAATATAGTTTATAATGTAAACAAAAATTGTGCATCCAATCTTCCATACGGATCATATATGTATTGATTTTTTTTAATTTACAATACTTCAATTTTGTTGAAACTGAGTTTTTTTCAATGTTAACAATTATAATCTATTTTCATTGTTACCAATATATATATTTTTTCTTCTTTTCAACAAGTGGTGGAGGTTAAACTTTGTTGACAAAGGGTGAGTTAGTGATCCTGAGGAAAGTGATCCACAAATCGTATGCTATAGGCTGAAGCTGTCGGTGAAGGTGTGAGACCAACGTCTCACCCCGACAACATACATATGTGCCATATCATATGACGTACATAGTACATATGTAATGTAGTACATATGTAGATTTCATTGCCAAAGAAATAAACCTAAGATGTTGGGCTGCGAGGCAGCTAGGGGCGAATCCCTAATGATAATTATTTTTATCTACGTTAATGTTCTAGATATATGTAATTTGAGCTTAAGAGAAATATACAAAATTCTCCTTGAAAGTAAATCATTTTCTACCCTTTTTCATGTACTTATATATAAGATGTTCCAAAAGTATTTTTCATAATAAAAATTCTGTAATAAAATAATATATGGATTTAATAAAAAAAAGTTTATTTTGCATTTAAGTAGTCCCTGGAATTTTACTTAACAATTATGTTTTCTAAATATGATCCGTTATTTTGCTTGCTGACACTCTTCTAAATGGGAGGAAAAATATCAGAGTAACTTCTTCTCGGATATTTTTTTTTTAATTGGTCAGAGATGGAGGATTATTACTGTATACTTTTGAGTTAATGTAGTCTCATAGGAAAAAGTTCATTGGAATCAAGTCGAAGCTACGTGGAGACCAGTTTATGTCACCTCGTCGGGATATCAATTTTCCAGGAAAAATATCACGAACAACTTGTAAGGACACGCTCCACAGCGACTGAATTCCCAAGGACGCGTTTAGAAATCGGCATACCCCGCCCCTCTCCTGCTTGTTTTGTTGGTGCAGTGAATGAACCAAAATGAAAAAGAATTTTGGGTCACACTGTATTTTACAAATATCATTTTTAACTCAATACCTTGTTTCACACAAATTATAAACGTGAAAATCCAATGATCATATGCGAGGTTATGTATCTTTTGGAGGAGTTGCACGATATGTTATTTTATTTTCTTTACACACCCATACCGTATGTTTCATTTTCACATCTAAACAATATTACATTTCAAATAAACTCCTTTGATTTATATTTTAAAATTCGCTATTTGAGATTCTACAGGCGTTACGCGATATCACTGCGTATTACAATATAAAATCTGAATAATAAAAACATATCGTCCAAAAGAGTTTGCGTCTGTAAAATTAATTACCAATCAGAATTTTATTTAAGAACATTTACTTTTGACTAAAAAATAACCGAACGAAGAATAATAATAGAATAATTTAAGGAAATGTGTTACATATTTTTTTAATACCTAAATTTAGAATGGTCAATCCTTCAAATGTTCTCAATATAGTTAAGCACACATTTACATAAATAAAGTATAATAAAATATGAGTCATAAAATTATTTATCGTGATCTATGAAAGATTACCTTGATTTTGAATTGTGTAACTCTGCTTTAAAATTTTCTTATTCTGTGTCATACAATAAATGCCTAAAAAACAATAGTTAACGTTCAAATAAGAAAATGAACCATTTCCACGTCTGGTTATCCATCCATCAGCCACTTTCTTTATACGCCTAAACTAATTAATAAATGTATACACAAATCTTTTTTATCACGTGCTTTTTATTATTTGTAATATATTTGTAGCTGGCTGGATCCATTTCAGATATTCTTCTTAATTAACGCATTTGCAATCAGTCTAGTGTGACTGCTGAGCAATATGTTGTAATCCATCACATGTATGTACAATCCAACTGGCAAAAAGGAACAGTGATTAAGAGATCTTCAGTTAACTTTTGGAAACCTGACATAATAGCGAGAGTGAGAGTTTTGTGACAACCACGTAACAAAAAAATTATCAAGTTGATGATTTAAAAAACTAATCATGGTTCTTACAAAATAATATTAACCATATTAGCTTTATTGAACACTATAGGTGGCGTGTTTTTTAAGTAAGTACCGAATTTTTTTAAAGAACGCAAGATCATTTATGCAATACTTACGTTCTTCGGACGCTACACACCATTAACTACTTTTCCACATAGCCGCCACCATTATTTGAGCACTTGTTATAAGGGGGCACCAATTTTTGTATACTTTCGTCACAGAACGACGCCGCCTGGGATGAAAACCATGTTTGTACTCTGTCTTTGCGTTCATTTCCGTCATCAAAACGTTTGCCACCAAGGAAGCTTTTCACGTGAAGGAAAATATAAAAATCACTTGACGCCAAATCAGGACAAAACAGGACACGCATGGTGATGAATGTCAGCTGGTTTTATGTTTTGTGCATTCAAGAAACGAATTACGGACGGCGGGCTGATCTGTTGTCTTGAACATATCTATCACTCACTGCAAGATGGCCGCACTATGTGAATATCTCTAACGTTGCATGTGGTGAATCAACAGATGAAGGAAACCATTACGCATGTGCAACGGTACTCACTTAAAAAACGCGCCTTGCACATAGTTTATGTTTAATTCTAATGAAAAATAGTTAACTATGTTATAAAGTATAAAATTTTTCCTACTTCACCGCCTACAAATGCAGGACACGCATATGTAACATCTCTCTGTTTCGTTTCGGAATAGAAGCGTACAACATGCAACTCTCTAAAGTAATCCAAGTTTCAGAGTTTATCGTTTCCCTAGTTTATCTTATGTACTTTGGTATTTGTACTAATATGATAACGTAACACCTGACATTTCAATTAACTACAATAAATGATGCTAATATAGAAGGACTAAATAACGACAGGTATATGTTATTTATTATGTAGATCCAACATTATTTTTCTTCTGTTCACTTCACTCTCTCGTCTCCAGTATGCATCAGTTAACTAACTAATGCCGGTATGCATCAGTTAGTTATTGTGTACTGCGTGTAAAATATCATACACAATGAATACATTTCTGTACGCTCGACTTTCTGTACGGTGCTCTAGATAAGTTTGAGACAAAAGATTCATCCTGAAGGCTCTACATTATTATAATAATATTAACTTAATATTAACGGTCAAAAGCGGTTTTGATTTCTCTAAATTTACAAATCTCTCAAAAATGAATGGCCGTATTGGAAGTTATCTTAGCAGATAAGTATATTAATTTTAATGAAAATCATCAATTTTATTTATTAAATTACTTACAGAAAAAATTTACCTTTCGAAAAATGATGTCTCGGTGGTAAAACAGTAATTCACAAAATTTGTTTTTCTGTTATATATATATTTGTAAGTACCTTCCGTATTATATTAATCATCATCAAATTTGTTAACACTACTTAGTATAAAAATATTTTCATTTTTTTCTTTTACTACATTCTCTTTTAGACACTCTAAAATCTTTATAATTCAGAACGTAAATTATTTTACCGAGTACGTCATTATTTGTATACGAATTGTGAAACCCCAAGACGAACGTTCGATATCAAGGTTCACGGTTGTTCCTAGTTAACCTGTTCCATCTTCTTAATACCGAAGCTTTACACTCGTAAGCTCAAATTAAGAAAAATAAAAGTTTCACTAAGGCATAGTATCTGTTTTGATTTTCTTGCTCGTGGTAAAAGTTTTTTTTAAATTAAATTAATTTTGTATATTCTTTTTAATTTTAATTTATTTTGTACCAAATTGTTTTGTTAAACTTTATATTCCAGCGTAATCTGATAGGCTCATTAAAAGTGTAAATGAAATTTTAACTCACAGTTATATAAATATCTGAGATTTGAATTGAGTTCGGTGGAAAAGTAACGCGAGTAGCGGGCCGGCGACACACCTGGCCGACATTATTCGGTGCTAATTTGGAATCGATCCGACAGATGCCATTTTGTGTCTAGCTCAACATATGTATATGTTTTTAAAATCTTGTTGCAAATATACATAACCGAGTTAATTATCTTTTGATATCTTAGAAAATTATTATGTTTAAATGACTCTATTTGCTTATACGGGCTATTTTAATATGGCCTTTATTCTAAATTGAACTTGCATGAAATGTGTGAACACCTTTAATGACATATAATATTAATTGACAGCGCGCGTAGGTGAAGTATATCTAAACAACAAACTTCGAACCAATATATGAGATGAAAGATAAAGTATTAATTGGTTAACATTTTAAGTTGAATTTGCAGAAGGAATATTGTATAAGGATTTTGAGTAACCGACGATTGATTCTATCTGAAGAAGCAAAATGGAAAAAGAAGTACTCAAATGATTTGTAAAATTATTATCTACATTTAATACATAAAGCGTTTAAATAAACATTGTAAAACTAATCAATGATTAAAAAATATGTTTAAAAAAACTGAATTGGTGCCACATACAATCATCATAATTCAACTGATTCCATTTTGGATAATAACGTTCTTATCTCTGGAAGAGATTGAGATAGTTTTTGTTACTTGTCGATCGCGTATTACTTATATCCAACTGCCAGTTGCGTGTTATTTCAGTGCATGCAACTTGCTTGAGTGTTCGATGCTATCACGAAATATTCTATTCCCTTTTTTTATGTTCCTTAGACGAACGTTAGTGTTCTGGATTCCGAGTATCACCGGTATTTTAAGCAAAGAAAATTATTTTTTTAAATACGTAATATAAGAGGATTTTAATGACTTGTGGGGCTTATGTAAGTGCAAGTGAGATCCAACAATAGTGCAACGAAGTTATCAAGCTTATATTGCTTTCAATATTAAAAAGAAACAATGCAAATCTTTCCTTTTTTATTTAAAAAATGTTAAACATTGTAAACATTCTTTGTATTTCCAAGTATTTACCTAGTATCGCACAGCACACAAAAAAATATGTTTAGATTTTTAAATATGCATAGGTTTTTCACAAGCGCCGGGAATCCCAGAATAAAAGAGTAACATATTTGAGAGAGATACCTATGTGTAACTTTTAAATTTCGAGATGCTAAATGTTTATTAGTGCATAACTTTAAAACAAAAGCTGGTATTATTGTATTATACATACACCATATTAAATACAGTACTTTTTTATATTCAATTTATATATTATTCGATTTCAAATTATATATTGAATACAATAAATTAATGGTTATCGAATTTTAAGCGGCCAGACTAAATGTTTTCAGATGATTTAGGGCTTTGCAAGGAGATTGATTAATAATGTCAAAATTTCGTAAATATTTATTTCGAAGTACGTAGACTAGCTTAACATGATTTTGTAAAAAATTTAAACAATAATATTTTTATTTTTAAAATAAGTAAAATCAACTTAGTGGTTAAAATCCATTATTTAAAACTGTCTTTGTTTTATTAACCACTTAATGAATTAAATACATCCACCGGTTTCAAAAAATATCATTTTCTTCTTCAAGATGTCATTAATCAAAACCATATGTTATATTGTTTATTTAACAAAATCTATTTTTAAAAAACAACAATTATTTAAAAAATAAATTTAGTACCTAACTTAAATTGTTATTTGATGATACACAATTATTAGAATAATAACCACAAGTCCCATTAAAAAAAAAATTTCTAAAAATTATCACCAAGAAACAAATTAGTTAAATTTATTTTTTAAATAATTATTGTTTTTTAGAATAGATTCTGTTAAAGAAACAATATTACATATGTTTTTGATTATTTAATGACATCTTGAAGAAGAAAATGATATTTTTCGATATCGGTAGACGTATTTAATTCATTATATGGTTAATAAAACAATGTTAACAATCTAAAATAATAATAATTTTTACATATTCCTTGAACATTTTCGACTCGTAATTTAGTCAGGTATTTACCTATAAAATATTATGGACTAGGTTTGTTACACCCTGTAAATATATATATATATACGTGAAAAATAGCTTTAGTACGGATGGTTGCAGTATTTTTATAAATAATGGCGTAAAACGTGGAATAGTGCTTAGAAATTGTGTAAAACCTAAAAGACACATAACACGGTATCTATTAATAGAAGTGTTGGTGCCAATCAGTACCTCGAAGAACAAAAGTTACGCCAAACGTAAAAACAGCAAAACTCAACCAAAGAAGGTAATTAAGATACATCACACATAATCCAAGACGTATCCAGTCATTGACGAGGAAACGAGCCAGAATCTCATTCCTTAGTAGGTAGTAGAAAACCTTAGATTCGTACAGTAGGAGAGCTCAGCCGTAAGCATAAAACAAATCAAAGCTCTTTTATACCTTCTCCAAAGTTGTTGATTTAATACCTTTATTATTAATATCTTTAAAGTAAGCATATTGTACTTAGATTATATATTTCTACAAATAAAAATGTTTCATTCGTTACTAAAATTATTTTTGTGCTTGCTAAATTTATCCAATTTCACGACGTTTGATATGAAATGTCTGAGTAATTTAGATATTTTAAATATTTGTGATTGATCATATCATTTTGGTTTTAATAGTTAATCAAATACATAATTAGATGTCTTTGACTAATTCATTTAGTTTTTTTTTAATGAAAACAAATTTTTGTTATGAAGTTACATTTTGCAACCAAATATTTTTTCTGTATATCTTTCTAATCAATTCATTTAATTTGTATTCGTTTATTTTGCGCTGATAAAGAAATGGTCGTTCGGATATCGATCCGCAATATATTGGCACCATTGTGACTAGTAAATACAGTATGACTTTTCTTAAAAATATACAATACATTCCCTATTAATATTTTGTGTTAAAGTAAATAGTAAAATAATAATACTTCTGTTTACAGCTGTAACATCCAAAAAAAATAATGTTTCTTTTTACTAATATTTTATGCCTACGCGCAGACTTTCATTATTATATTATAAAATAAAAATATGTCATAATTATGGTAATTTTTCAAATCAAATTCGTAAAATATGATATAGGATGAATATTATGTTCTAGGCCGTTGTTGTTTTTGAATAACTAAAAAATGGATTCATTTATCGATTATTTGACTTGTTACAATGATGTATGAGAATATGACATCGATCAGTGGCCGTCTCTGGCAGCGGCACAAATGCGTGTTCTTTTAACCATATTTTCATATCATTCTCGCACACTTCGCGTTATATTTTAGCAATTTCAATCGAAATTGTTGTTGGCTTATTGGCGTATTAGACCTTTTTTTTCAAGTACCTCCACAGAAAGTAGTCGGGAGCGGTCAAACCAGGTGATCGAGGAAATTTTTTTCCCAAAATTTATGTGCATCGGTGGCATCGTCCTATTGAAACCACATGTTTTGCAGCCTCATTAGATCCCATTCGGCCACTAAGAAGTTTTCCAACAGGTGACGATAGCGATCACCATTAAAGGTCATTATTATTTAGATAAAATGTTTTGATGACTTCAACACATTGTTAAAGCATTAGATGCTTGATAATATAATAAATTGTAATTAACTATTCTCTATAACTATTAAATGTGAACTGACAAATATCTGCAAAACTAAAATGCTGTCAAACAAAATCGGCCTGGAACATAATATTCATTCTGTATGTAGTGTTAAGAGGTTGACAAAGGGAAAGACCAAAGCTACGACGGAGCAACAATGGCTTCGTAAACATATCTAATTTACAAATCCAGGACAAGAGAGAAATGGCTAATAATAGGGATCAATGTATTGGGCCCCCAGGGGTTATAGAGTTAATAGTGATGATGATACGTAATATGTTACATTATTATAGGAATGTTTGAACGTGGTTTCTTTAAAATACCGCCTACTTTAACGATTATTCAATAATATTATCTTATTTATCTGGTGGAATCGAATAATTGGAGCTCTTTCCAGAAAACCATCAAGTTTATTCTATTTTTATATCACAAGCTTAGCATAGTTTAAAAGTAGCAAGAATTATTAATATGCGTATTTTTGTGTTAAATTGACTTTTATTTATTGAAATTTTGTAAACAAATTAAATAAACACACATTACATGTATTATTGCGAAAACTTCGATCAGTTATGGAGAAATCCGCGTGCCACCACGCCAGAATTTTGAAACTCTCGGGCAGCTCGTTAGGCGGCCGCTCACGTTCCGCCGCCCATCGCCTGCAATGGATACTTCAGGCGGAAATCGAAGAGTCTGCCGTTCTGGAAGTCAAGTAGCTAAATACTAAACAATACTGGCCAGGCAAAAGGAAGAAATCTGTCACAGAATTCGTCTCGTTATTATGCGGTTGGCGTACGAATTATACCCCAATTCGAGTAGCTAGCTACACAATGTAATAATAGTAGCCGATATTAAGGTGTTGAAAAATACTTTATCTATTCTATAAAATATTTCATCTGTGTCAATAAACTTACGTAAGAAAAGGTAGGTAAAAACATTCTTTGAAAATATGATTCCAAATATAATTGTAAGATACTACATTTTTTGTACATTCAATCAACATTAAAATGAGTATAAGCAAATGGTCATATTATACACAAATTGAATGAAAAGTCAGAAGTATGAGAAACTGGAAGTCGAGAAAGAGGAAAATCTAAAGGAGCGAGTGAAAAATATGAGACACTAATAGAATAAATCACCGGATACTGAGGAGGAAGATAATCAAGAGAAATGATTGACAAATAGAAGATAGTTATCAATTGCTCTTTAGGATTCTGCACAAAACGTAGGCACCTCTCCACCCCCTACCCCCTTCAACCATTCTACTCCATCCTCATAAAAAATATGACTATTGTATTGTATTAAATGTTGTTAGTTCCAAAGTTTTCTCATTTACACTCTAGGACCCTGAGTAAAATATTGTCACCCTACCCCACTATTATTATTTAGGGCCTATGCAAAACAAAAGAATCTCTTTATAACAACCATTTAACCCACTCCTTAAATCTCAGACAACGTCAGGCATGGATCGCTCGTTATTTGATAAAATGCTAACCCGTGGACATCACGTGTCGTTAATTTGAATTCTTTTGGATGATTTCGATACGTTAACAAAAATAACATATTTTTTTCTACTTCTTGATTTACTTTGACACTTAGCTAATTATTTTCAAATTCAATGATAAAGTCATCCGTTTCGCATATTGAATTATGATAAATGGTGTCTTGAAGATGAAATTTAGAAGTGACATTAGCCCGAAGTGAAAATAAATTATTTACTCTCTACCGCACCCGTAGACCGTGGAATGAGTTTTCCGTCCATTTACAATTCTCGCAAATAGAAAGAACTAGTTGTACAAAGTAGAGTTGAGAGAACCTGCGTTGAAAGAATGTTACCAACGTTCATCTAGACGGAACTGGTGAAGTCTGCAACCGAAGCTACCAGATAGCAAGATGGCAGATGGTAAGAGATGGCAGATGGTAAGAGATGGCATCACTAACGTAACAATTACAACTGCTCTGCTAAAAGTGTAACAAATGAGAAAAGAACCATATTAAGGTTCTGTATTAAAATTTGACCAAAAATACCTAAAATGATGGGGCACACAGAGTATAGGTAGTATACAGTTTTATATATTTTAGTTTTATACACAGAGTATAGGTAGTATACAGTATATAATTTTTACTTACCTTTATGGGAGGTCTATTTCTTTAACCTTTAAGCGGATGCGCAGTCGCGCGTAGTCGTTTTGATTTTTTTTATTTTTAAGTATTATAAAATACAAATTAATAAAATAACCATTTATTCTTTATAATATGAGACATTGTCTTTGGATTAAAAAACATTTTGCTACAAAAATCTGACGTAAACTTTTTCAACAATTACTCATAATAAACTTAAAATTATAAAATCAACATTTGTTGAAGTCAAATAACAAGTTTTATAATAGTTTTTATCTTCTTCAAAGTCCTTAAATTTCAGATGAATAAATTCCAGGCTTCTACAAAATTAGTCACCCCTACGTCGTTTCTACGAATGCTAGCCTCTTATGTAAGAATATTTTACAGTTAGCGTGTCACCCTGTTATCACGCCCCATAAAAAATCCACCTCTAACTAATACAAGTACATCATCATCGTCCAAGCTGCTCGCTTCATTTAAATATTGAATTTCTTCAGTTTTTTCTACATCTTTGTCATCACCTTTGTCACTGAGCGTTGGTTCACTTTCTCTATCTCCTTCGCACTATTTCATCATCACCAATACATATGCGAGTCATTATTTATAATAAAAATACGCACAATATGCGAACTTCGTTGACACAAACAGTGAAAAACTTTAGCGAAGAATGTTGCGCAGAATTTTTTCGACTCCTTGAACGCTACGTACGCGTAATTGATTGAATGCCTGCAACAAAAGCTATCTGTACTGCACATGGAATGCGGTAAAGTGATGGAAATAGTTAATTTATGTGCGTAATGGACCTATCACAGGCTACTAGAGATAGGAAGTACCAACGATGTGAAAGTATGATTTTATGATGGAATATTCGCGAAGGGCGGTCGATCCAACGCCGCCCACCCGCTTGAAGGTTATATGTCCTTAATTATGATTTTCCTTTTTTTTTAATTTTGTCGCATTCTTAATATGTTGAAAAATATTTACCGGTTGGGATATTTTGATGTATACCTACGTTGAATTGAATACTATTATATTTATTAGATGCAGGACATTTAAATAGGCAAAAATAAAGAATTAGGTCAGTGATGGCGAACCTTTTGGGGTCAAATATCAGACTTAACTTTTCTGGCGTGTCACACCCCTCCCCCAAAAAAGCCTCAAAGTGAGACCCAAAAAAGATACATATGTAATATGTACGTAGAGATAAATTCGAACGGTGTTGTCGGGTAAACGTCTGGTGGTAGGACACGAGTTCTTTGATAACTCAGATATTAGTGAACGCTGGCGTGTCGCCCAAAACGCTGTGACACGCGTGTCATACGTTCGCCATCACTGATCTAGGTGGTATTGTAATATGGTTTTTAGTTCACAATATTAAGCTTATTAAATGATAAATGAAAATTATTTATTTATGATACATGCTGTTCCAGTTTAAAATCATTATGATCAAAATAACTGTTAATCAAATGATGGTACGATAAATATAATATAAATTGAGTTAAAAATAGGTCGTTAGAAAATTTGTAATTGTATTGTAATGTGGTTTTTACAATTTTAGTTCACAATATTAAGCTTATTAAATGATAAATGAAAATTATTTATTTATGATACATGCTGTTCCAGTTTAAAATCATTATGATCAAAATAACTGTTAATCAAATGATGGTACGATAAATATAATATAAATTGAGTTAAAATTAGGTCGTTAGAAAATTTGTAATTGTATTGTAATGTGGTTTTTACAATTTTAGTTCACAATATTAAGCTTATTAAATGATAAATGAAAATTATTTATTTATGATACATGCTGTTCCAGTTTAAAATCATTATGATCAAAATAACTGTTAATCAAATGATGGTACGATAAATATAATATAAATTGAGTTAAAAATAGGTCGTTAGAAAATTTCGTAACCTTTTATAGGAATTCGCGGATGGATATGTAATATATTTAAAAGCATTACGGGTACCAACTTACTAGATACTAGCAAAGAATAAATGTGAAAGAAAAGTATATTGCATGATTAGTTATGTGTGTGCGAGACATTTAACGCGTATTTTTAATAATTATTTTTTAGATTTATCTTAGACGTAATTAAATCGAGTAGGTAATTTTGTAATGAAACTGATACATTATATTTGACTAAAATATTCTTTGAAACACGAGTTAATGGGTTGTAATTTTGCAAATAGAAAACAAATAATTCAATTTCTATTGTCAGAAATATGAAAAATTTAACACTGTAATGGTACAGTAGGTATGTAGGAAATTATTTAAATTGTGTAATATGTACGTTTTCTGTGCCCATCTTTAAATAGTAGTCTTGGAAATGATTTTAATTGGGGTGAAGCTAAATAATTAGGTAGTCAATTTTTCAATTTTATAATTATAATTTTGCGTAAAATGTTATATTCATGATAATAGTGATTCATTTTTACTTTTATATTCTCTATTTAATAATGTTCAAACACGAAAAAAACAGACCTTTCAAAAACTTTGTCAGATTCATGTGTTTAAAACATTTCCACCGAGCTTGATATACCCCCCGCAAGTTTACTGATTTTTACAGAAGCGACATACATAAACGTCGAACTTACTCTTAACTTAGTATGTGTACCTTTCCCTTTTCTCCCTTATCTACCCCTTCTCTCTTTATATTCCTAAACAGCCGCGGGGGTAGACAGAGCGAGACACTTAAAGACTTCTGTCAAAAATATGTAATGGCTTCTTTTCATAGCTGACGACAGAGAAAAATTAGCGTACAAAAAATTTAAACAAAGAACGAGACACAGGAATAATAACCAGAAAGATAAATTTCCCCAACTTTCAATCTTGTACATAGTCTTCCTGAAGGAATATCGTAAAGATGTTCATTTATTACCCAAAGATAAAACCTTTTTTCTTTTTACTGCCCAATTAAACAATTTGTTTAAGCTCTAAAAGTTTACGTGATTGAATAATTCAATTATAAAATTCTAACTCAAATATCCTCTCTGTAGGATAAAATTACTTGAAATACAGCAATTTGTTGAAGTTCCACAAAACCTTTTATTTTTACGTGAAAAAATAAATTTAGGCTAATCAACTTTAATTAAGTACATAGTCAGGTTAATAAAATTCTACTTAGAGAAACTTTTTTTTATTGTGAAATTATTCGATTTTCTAACTGCCAGGATTAATGTATCTATCTGACCATTCTTCTATCAATCATTCTGTTTTATTAAATCTTTCTACATAATATGATAAAACTCAAAAAAATTTCATGCCGCCTAAAAATCTAATTTTATTCTAAATATGCGTAGGACATTTTTAAAGGGTCGTTTGCGTATATTAACAACATAAGTGAGCGTTTTGGACTGAAACGCCGCCAGGAACTTGTCTGTAACCCTGCCTATCAGTTCTCAGTTTTTCAGTGCGCCAGACGTAATTTCTTAATGGTATTTTATTAATCAAGTCTGTTTTAAAACGTGTACAGAAAAACGATGATGGCGTCCGCGTAACTCATGGTCAATGATTTCAACAACTGTTTCAAGGAACAGGCGATAGACTTCTTCAACGAGGGGATTATTAGCTCGTCTCCCGGTCTAAAAATGGTTTAAAGGGGTTAATATTTAAAAGTAGTTTAAGACATATTTTAATTGTAATTAGAAAATTAGAGTTATAATAAACTATCATGAAAATCAAATTAATCAATCAGAAATATATATCTACTGAAATAAATCAATTTATCGAAAAAATATTCACCTGAACCTCTTCGCGAAAGCGCGATAGGAAGAGCTCCAGGTACGAATCCCGGTACCAACTAAATAATTTTTCGATAAATTGATTTTTTTCGCATATCTTCTTGATTAATTTAATTTATATTCAAAAATATCATAGAACTATGTTCCGAAAGATTCAACTTCACAATAAAATGTGTTTTCCTTAAAAATTGTAATGAGTTTACGACAAAATTATTCTTATTTTAAAAATAATCCTAGTATTTTACATTTGTTCGTGCGTGCTTTAAACATAAAATAAATTATGACTTCGTATGTGGATTTCCTGTATTTGGTCAAAATCTCTTTCCTACTCTTTTTCATACATACGAGTACATCGACTCGCGTCTCTCTGCGTTTGCGTTTCCGCATTCGCGTGGGTCTCATGGCATCTACATTCTATAACAACATAATTTCGATAAATAATTTTAAACAAGAAACTTTGAATATATCATAACAATTTTAAATGTGAAGGTATATGTATAATTTTTAACTAAATTCATAGGCGAAAAATAAATGTATAAATAATAATATGACTATATATCAATTAAATCATTAACGTTATGTTACTGTTAACGAAATTACGTTAATTTTAAATTAAACTGAGGTTAAAAAACAAATAGTTTTAATTAAACTAAATATTATTTATGTATTATTAATATATAAATAGCAAAAAATAAATACAAATTAGATTTTATAGATTTCACCAGCATGTATACATGCGAGCTCTGGTCGAAATACAAGCAAGTGACGTATAACCGTCTCCGAATTCAATACAACAACTCATACAGAATACTGTTCGGAATGGCGCGTTATTGCAGCGCATGTACAATGTTTGCTGAAGGCCGTATACATGGATTTGTTTTGTTTCCGAGACATCGAGTTGCAGGCTTAAAACTGCGGCTGGAGCTCAGCACCAACTCTCTGGTGTAATCGGCACTCTCATGGAAATCTGGTTTCGTGACCAGAAAATGGCAACGACTACAGAATAGCTACAGATGCAATGATGGCCGTGACTGAAATATTTGTATTTATATATATATACTTTTTATTTATTTATATTTTCCTCGGTTTTTTTTAATAACATGACAAATGGGGTCTTCATAAAAAAAACCCGATCACGGATTTTAAAAAGCGCATTATTATTATTATAGCAAAAATATTTTTTTAGGTATAAAATCTATTTTTTCTTTGAAATGGTTGGAAATTAAGCAGTACTGCAGTTTGGTTCAGAATAAGTACTCTTAAATCTATAATGCTCAGATGTGATTTCCGAAGAACGCAAAAAAGATTTTTTTTGTCGACTAGTGTAGTATGCGATAAAAATATCGCGCTTGTGCTATGTGAAATAGGACTAACTTGATTGTCTCGGGAGTTCAATCTCGGATTAAATCTCTAACCTACCTGTCATATGACAAGCGTCTTGCAACTAAACAATACAAATACTTTAAATCAAATACTTTAAATCAAAGTGACCTCCCCAAAAATACTGATTTTGCACTTGCTAAAGTACATTTCATAAACGTCTACTGAAATGAATTTCTGAATTAACTCCAAGCATTATCTTTCAGAAGTGACAAGCAACTTATCAAAGTACCGCTGTCCAGAAGATAACCTTTGACGGAGCTTAGCAAATAAGCAACGCACGCCAATATTCAAGCTCTTACACGAGCGAGCGAAACTCAAACGAAAATACTTGGTATTATTTTAGGTAACGCGTCATGTAGCATAGCACGTAAATTTGTTTCCACGAATGCTCATTCAGAATAATTTAGTGTATGATTGTGTTCAGCTGATATGTCAGCCACAGAACCTACCGCTAGAGGGCGCATCAGAGAAAACATGAACATCCCTTTGTTCAAGAAACTACACAATACAGCCTTATTCCGGGTCGCTCCCACGCTGACGTCGCATATCGTTAACATGAGCAGTCCAAACATCACAACACAATAACAGATAGCGCACTCGGACTGCTCACGTTGACGACATGCGTCGCTAGCTCGATACCCGTACTAATAAGGCCATTGTCCGAAATGAAATCTCACTGTTAAAATACTACGGAGATTTCATCACAAACAAAGACTTTCGTCATGTCATAGGCTGATTTTAAAAACGAAAATTTATTATACTTTGTTGATATATCCGTGTTACTGTGCATTACGTAATTGCATCACATATGCACGCGTAAGAGTACTTATGCGAAAACAACACGGCGTTCCAAACCCTGTCACTTGTTTCAATTTTATTATATCTGAAGATGCTAAATGGAGTGCTATAATTAACTTACACTTATTTTTTTATCTGGGATATGCATTTTTTCTTGCAGGCAGTCCACTCTTGCCGAGGCTCCTCACCTCGCCTCGCTTCGTCTACGTTCCGACCGGAACGGAGCGTAGACGGGGCGAAGCGAGGCGTGCAAGGCGAAACGATATGGCACGATACGACCCGTGTCAACACGAGAATAGGCGATGCAAGCCGAAAACTACAATACATTCTCGTGCATGGCTCCTCTCGCTATGCCTCGGCGAGTGTGGACTGCGGGCATCTCAATTGTAAAATTGATTTGATTTTTTTTTCTGCTCTGAATGTACTCTTATATATTACATATGTGATTTTTATAAGAATATCTAAAAGGTTTGTAAAAAAACACTTAACTTAATTAATACAATTATAAAATGTACCTACACCTTAATAAATAAACTTTTTTTTTAAATCATGTAAGGTAAGAAATACATATTACAAAAGAGCACATTTATGTGTTTATCTTTTAGAAAAACCGGTTTATGTGCTTGTTAAATAATTTAATGTTAATAAAATTATAAAATCACTTCTTATTCAACCACGTGAGATCTCATTAAAAAATCAAACGATTTCGGAAAAAAGCAGGTTGAAGTTGAGAGGAGAAAGTGAACGAAATATTGGGGATTTAAATTCCACTACCAGCCATACTATTTTCGGCATTACTTTCTTAGAAAGCTCTTATAATCATTTTATTATCATTTTTACGAACATTCTATATACTACATACTATATACATTCTATATACTACATACTATATACATTCTATATACTACATACTATATACATTCTATATACTATATACTACAGTTTTCTTATATAAAAACGTTAACAATTTGAATATAATCGAAATTTTCCTGAGAAATATAATATCAGCGCTTTTTAAACATATTTCTTTTAATTATTATTACGTTTCTATCGAGTAGACATATATATAAATTTTGTTTTATTTTTCTTAACACCAATAATCAACATCATCGTGTGATAACTTGTCAATAATTCGTCATCAAAATATCATTATGGAAAATGTAGGATATTTGATCAGCATAATATCATTGGATTATTTATATTGTTCCATTTTCGTAAAAAAAATTCAACTCAAGGGCACTTTCTCACCATAAATCAAACAATAATTTATTCTATTTTTTATTTTAATAGTGATTATGGGAATAAAAAAATGTATTAAACATAGCCAGTCTGTTATGAGCACTTTACCAAAATAGTGCTGCTGAAATTAAATCTGCTATTAAAAAAACTTAGATACCTCGTTTCTAACTTGAATTTTTGTTTTAGTCTCAATACATAGTATTATTAATTTGTTATATATATATAAATACTTATGAATTATCCAATTCGTGTAACTGCGGACGGCGATTGTACTTTTTTCTAAAAACAAATAATTTCGAATCGGCACATTTTACATTTTTGGCAAAAGAAAGTTTCATGGAATTCTTGTATTCACCCTTAATTAATTTACCAAATTTGCTTAGTTTCGTAGTAATATCACTTACTAATGAAAATAGTTAGATGATTTGATTTTATACTACCTACCCTGTTCAGTTTTCAGTTTCTGTGCCGAGCATCAGGCAATGTTTGTAATTATTAAATTAATAAAAATTAAATTAATCAACTAAAAAGATGTACAAAAAAAAACATTTTGTCGAAAAAATAATTAGTTGTTAACTGTGTTCTGAAAATTCAATCCACAACAAAAATATAAAAAAATTAAAAATATTTATTATATTATATTCGGTCAACAAAATTGTTTGATACACATTAAATATATCAATTAGAAAGTTACATAGATAAAATCAATTTATCAAAAAAATATTTCGGTTGCTACCGGGATTAGAACCTGGATCTTTACCTAACTAACTAACTTACCATTACGTCATTTCACCGCGGGGGTAAGCAGAGAGGATAGAGCGACACACTCTTGCCAGAATATTTTCCTATTCGAGTAAATGCGTTACCTTTACGTTACACCAATCGAGTAAGTTGATGACAAATTTGTCGAACCTATATGTTGCAGTTCTTTCAAATTGATCCATCGATTATTCCATTTTATAAAAAAAATCTATCACCTTTTATTGCGACATATCTCAAATACCTTTGAGTAATATACGCTTGGAGATGCCAGAAATTAAATCGATTAATTATTATTAAATTTGGATATACTTTTATATTTTTAAGAACACATTATTATTGTAATGTTGCAGTTTTTTCAGAACATAATTATGTATTTTCCTTAACAATATATATATATATATTTTTGTGCTTTTTGCAAATATCTTTGTCTTTTTCAGATCACGCATATTTATAATAAAATATAAAATAATAATTGTTTAAATCGTCCGACACTTTGTTAATTGAGTGGATCTGAAAAAATATTACTCCATTTTTTTATACGAATCAACTGAGCTTTGTCTTACTTAACTATCATTCATGTCTAAAAATTTAATTCGGTTATATATATATATATATATATATATAAGTTTTTTGAAGGGTTCTCATCTAATTATATAATATTTTTATAAAAAATTTCGTTACTCTCATTGCCTCTGAACTGGGCCAATTACACATGTAATTTAGGGGAGAAAACAAAAACAATAAAATTTACCTTAATAAAAAAAATAACATACATAATTATAACGTGAAAATTTTAAACACATTTTATATTTAAAACTGAGTGGTCAAAGTGAACAAAATGTTGGTGGTTCAAATTCAACTAGTGATCATACTTTTTACGGCTTCACTTTCGTAGCAAACTTGCATTTCGCTTTCAAATCACTTTGTCATATTTTAATTAACATTCTAAATACTGTTATGTTATGTACTAGGTGAACACTTCAAGGTGTTCGATATTTATAACTTATTTATGGATTGTCGTGCGCGCGCATGTGAACATGACATACGTAGATCGGTGGTTATTGTCTATTACCTATCCACAACCCTCCTCCTCCTACAACCAGAATACGATATTTTCTGCGGTTGTGTTCTCTATGG
Organism: Eubasilissa regina; assembly: GCA_022840565.1. Lineage (NCBI taxonomy): Eukaryota > Metazoa > Arthropoda > Insecta > Trichoptera > Phryganeidae > Eubasilissa > Eubasilissa regina. The sequence goes on along the minus strand of JAINEB010000015.1, from coordinate 23,246,191 downwards.
TATTTTGGTTCAGTTGAAGTTGTACCTTCAAACTGAAAGTAGCGTTTACCATTTTGGGGGGGTTGACCGCCGTCAAGTTCGTCCTACCATGTTAGCTTGTGTTGATTATCGCCCTGCTGTGCGAAGCTGATATTTGTTTATCTGAATTAGTGTTATACATATTGTTATCGCATATGGTGTTGTTGATACTTTCGTGCTATCACTGAAAGTGTTTGTCCAAGTGTAACTTCGTGTTGAACATCGCTGTACGTGCTCTGGAGCTAGAAGACCTGAGAATCTAGTAGAAGAAGATCCAGATACCGAAAGGAGCATTTCACAGGTGGGTCGTGTTTTCTGGTTCTGGGTGGTCATTCAGCCGCTTCTTGCCCTCTATTCCCGTTTCTCTCCTGAAATTCTTCCACCCTTCTTTTATATTTTTAATTTTTCCCAATATTTATTATTTTCCAATATTTTCCCACCCCCACGTTCAGACACTCTGTATACATTATTAACACGCCAAACCGACATTATTTAAAAATATTTAATAATATTTTAATTTATATAAATAAAAAGAATGTTATGATAAATTTGTTTCAAGCGTGTGAAGATTGATAAGAAACAGCAATATGAACACTTTGAAAAAGAGAAAAAATATATATTGTTAAGAAAAATAAAACATGTAAGTAAAATAATAAAACCTTGATTAAATTTTTACTTGATAAACTTTTCGCATTGGTGAATTTATTTAAGTTTAGGACCATATACCATGCAAATTTTCAAGTGATAGTCCTCAGCACGTGAAATGTGAAAAATCAAAATATTATTTCATTCGTTTACCAAAATAACTTCTTATCTTCAGCACGTAAGTCGTACATCAGCACAGATGAATGTGCCATTTTGATTTCACAACGTAAAGACATATTGGAAGGAACCCGCATCATTTTCCGGACGATTTGAGTTCTTTGATCGATTCGTCCGGTCTTCTGGGACCGACCGAAATTGGACATTGAATATCAATTCGGTTAGTTACGTTCCATATTCAAATGTCGAAGCAAGCACGCTTCCAAGATGGAAGACTTTGCTAGATGCCGCTACATTTCTGTTTTTTCAAAACATCAGCTTTGTGTAAAATAATAATATGAAGTATCTCACTGTAATAACTTATAAAATATTATGGTGAGTCAGGAAAAAAATAATACACTGTCATATTTTCTTTGGCGCGATTCAGTTTTTTTATTCTTTCTATTCGGTGAAGTTATTTTTTGAGGATGAATAATGTAAGTGTTAGATTATGTTTCAAAATAGCTTCAGATACCGAAACTATTTTGCTTTTTGCCTAAATTCAACAATAAAAAAACAGCACAAGATTATTTTTGTGACATTGCTTATAATGCGGTTCGCGCAATGATGACAAATATATAACTTAGCGCGGCAAGTAGGTTCTATAAAAAATATATATATTCTGATTGAGGTTAAACAAGATATTCTACTTTTATCAAAAATAAATAAAGGGTTTCAAATAATGGAACGATAGATGTATTAATTTGAAAAATTTAACTTATAGGTTCAAAAATTTGTCGTCAAAAGTACTGCGTGCTATAGCATAGTCGTTTAATGCACGTTCCCCGGATTGGAAAGAGATCCAGGTTCTAATCCCGGTAGCAACAACAATATTTTTTGATAAAATTGATTTTATATGTATATCTTTCTAAATAATACATTTAATTAGTATTTAAAATATCATAGACTCATTTTCTGAATAATTATAACTTCACAATAAGAATGTGTTCTCTTTAATAACATATAAGTTGTGTTAATGAATCCAAAATTTCATAAAAACGATTTGTTACTTCTGGCGTCTCCTATGGATTACTCAAACGTATTTGAGATTCCGTAAAAATAAAGGAGATGGTTTTCAAATAATGGAATGATAGATACACAGTACATATATCGCGGGAAGGCGTATCTTTTCTGTATTAAATACGAATGTTATAAAATATATGTTTAATAAACAAGCCATTAAAGAACGTAATAGTGAGATAGATATATTTTTTTTAAATTATGGTAATTATTACAATAGTTAATAACTAATACCAATGCGTTTTATTTGAAGTAAAGTAAAAATTATTTCATATATTAAAATTATAACAGCATTTAAACGTTGGTTACTTTGAATTTTTGTTGCATTGACTGCAATCATTTTTCAATAAACTTTTATTTGTACCGACTGCAAGAATTCTGCAATTAGTTTTTATTATATTGTCTGTAAAAAATTTTGCAATTAGTACTTGATGTATTTATTGGCTTCAGAAAAATGAACACATAAATAGATACACACGTAGATAGATACAGACATAGATACACACATAGATAGGTACACACATAAATAGATACACACGTAGATAGATACAGACATAGATACACACATAGATAGGTACACACAGAAAGATAGAACACATTTTAAATTGTGAGTGGGACATTTCAGCGAATAAGCTTGTATACTGTTTCAATGTAGGTTTATGTATATATTTCTTCGAGACTCTTTCATCATAATTTTTTTTCTACTTCGTATCTGTGACCTTATTAAGCAAATAGAGTCGGTGTGACGACATATTATATAAAAGAGAGCGATTTGTCTTGTTGACACCTCCATGTTCCGAGAGAGTAGCTATTATTGTATCTCTGAACACTTGTATTTTCTATTTTTTTTTAAATATATTTACGCACAGCTAGTAATTTTTTTGTAGCAGCACTAAGGATACATAATTGTCGTGCATACATTTCTGAATATATAGAACACGTTTTAAAACATATTCATATAAAAAAACAATTTATTGTAATATTTTATTTTATTATATATATATGTATTGTTTATTACAATACATTACTAGCGGCAATAATAATTATTATCAATAGGTCTGAAAGATGTGTGCCTTCTTGGGCAAGTCTTGGTTATTACAGGGTTTACGATCTGTCATCAGCTGGCTTAAGTGATCACTTTACACAACGTAATGTTCTCCTATTTACTCATGCTACCACATCTATAAAATTTTTGAAAGTTGTGTATATGTTATCATGTTGGAACATTTTAATTATTTATTGCCAACTATGCTGTCGCCACCTATGGATTTTTTTGAAAATTTGATATTCATTCTCATGTAACAGTATAAATGTCGTTGACACTATTTTTTGAAATGAGGGACTATATCCTTTATGTACATATATGAAATTCGTTCGAATTATTAACATATACATACTAAAATACGTCTGAAAAGGCAGTATTTTTAAATGTTTAACTTCATATTTTGACTAGTATATTTCAATATATTCTAAGTATATCCTAATCTAAATAATTAACTTAAGTAACTAATTATTGAGATTTTATCCCCTGGAAGATTGTCATAAAGATACAGATGTCTCACAGTTGTATATATGTTCCAACATGATAATATATATATATATATACAACATCCAAAAATTTATCATGGGTATATAGATGATCATCATTTTGCGTAAATTTATCACTTAAGCCAGCCGATGACAGGTCGCAAGCCATGTAATGCCCAAGACTTCCATACTTCCCAAGTAAAAATAATAGCTTCGTCTTTCTGAGACATCTATATCTCGATGACAATCCCCCAGGGGATAAAATCCTAGTAATTATTTCTTGCAAAGATTTGGACATACTCAAAATATTGTTGTATTAGTTTTCGATCACTATCACTGACAAAATCATAATAATAATAACATTTCTGCCTATTTCATCTTAGATTTCTCTAGTTATGGTGTACATAATTTACAAATACATTGGCCAGATCACGTCCGCCTATACAATTTGGTACACAGTAAACATTCAAGACGAAAGAATAATTTATTATTTCTAGAGTCATTCTTGATTCGTTTTTGTATGGAAATGGAAATCACGTAAATAGTACATTCATACGTACATACTAAATTGTATGATATTCAAGAAAAGCTCTATAATTTTAATTATATTTGATCATTTCAGGTAGCTGTAATAAATGAGCTCTGACTAAGAAAGATAATTAAAAATCACATCATTAACACGTTGGTTTAACTAACCATTATTATATTTCACAAAATATAACAAGATCATTAAATATATTTGGAATAAGTTACAAATATCTTGGAAGTTATGAAATGAAGACAAAATTAAATATAAACTAAGTAGGTACTGTGTTCTAAGGAAATGTATTACACAATACGATAATAGAATTATCTTTGTTCAAATGATTTGCTAAGAAATTTTATAAAAATATTTCAAATAAAGCCAGCAAGTATATCTGCCTACGTTTAAATATACAAGATTTCTTTGACATACGAACGGTTTTCTACTTTCCCATTGATATAATTTATCCGTTTTGTAGTATATTTAGATTTATATCTCAAATCTGTATTATTTTATAAAATTGGTGGAATACATAAAAATATTATATTATACGTATTTTAAATGATTTTTTATTTGTGAAGTTGAGATTATTCAGATCATAGTTTTTTTCACAATGAAAATATTTTAGAAAAAAGTCTCCTAGAAAGATATACTAAATTAATCCACCTACCAAAAAAAATATAGTACCTAAAACACAACATACAATCAAATATGATTAAATTAATAAGGTTATTATATAGAATTATTGATAAAGCATTTTACCGGGAATGGAAAATCCCGGAAGAAACAGTATTTTAATATGAGTTAACAAATAATATTTACAGAATCGTGTAAAAAATACATTAGGTCCCGGTTAATACACAAATATCATTTCTAAACAATAATTAATTAAATAAATAATAAGAAAACACTTTGTTTAAATCCACTATTTTGTAATTATTGATTAATAATTAATTAAAAATAACAACTAAATTAAATAGAAAAAATACAGTTAAATTGAAAAAATACATCTGACACTGCTAGAGTACTGGATGCCGAAACCTTTCAATCACCGGTAGAGTGCTTTTCTAGCTAAGCTATTCATGTATGTTGAGATTAAATCAGAGTATCTTACTATTGTAACACATCGGTTTTTTTCGGTAGAACTTTTTTTTTAAATTCAATGTGTCTCGCATTAAGCTTTGAGCGAAACCTTTAACACAAATTTATTATTTAAACACAACTAATTTGACAAACAAATGATAAATTTGCGTGTTATTAGTCATTAAGTATCATTCCTTGTAAATATATCACAGCAAAAATGAAAAGAACGAATGTTTTTTTCGAAAGATACTGATGTAGGATATATAAAACAAATTTTACGATATTAATAAAACCCGTCTGGGGTAACATTCTACCAAGCACAGAAAGGTCGTGAGTTCAAGTTTATTCGGGATACCATGGAGAACCAATATTCGTCTGAAATATCTAATTCATTTACATAATTTATATGTAGTTAAATCAATATTTTTAATGAAGTTATTTCGTGTAAACTGTCCTAATTCATAGAGGTCATCCTAAACGATTTCATTGGAAGTATCTACCCTTTAGTAACTTGGAATATTTTCTCTTGGGCAAGTTTTGTTTTCGCAAACTTGATGGCAAATTATCTTTCAGACGGCCGAAACTCGAGTTTCCTAATCACAACTCAAACTTCGGGCCAAACTTCCAAGGGGTCGGGTGAAGCGAAAGGGTGGCGCGGAGCAGCAAGGGTTAAGAGCGTGGGCAACCCCCGACTGCTTGCGGATACACTGACTTTACCCATGTAAAGGTGGGCGTGGCACTAATGAATTTTATTGCCAATCAGAATGTTTAGGTGTTGGTTGAAACTTGTTCGCTCCTTGAAAACCCAAACTAGCAGTAGTAAGGTACATACCTACACACGTTACGTCTTTACGTGGTTTATCAAGTGTTGCAATACTGTATGGATAATATTTATCAACATTTTAATTAAAGAGATTAATACATATATTTTCTAAAATAAATTATTGATGAGATGTAGTTATATCGACTTATACTAAAGATCTCCTGGTTTGAACATATTACCGATAAAGAGTTTCTAAGATCAACAACTATTAAACGAAGCATACTTTCTCCGCAATAAGAAATATAATATTATCGGTAGAAATAGATTATCTTGGCTCCACGTCCTTAGGAAGTGGCTCAATATCTAAAATGGCGGTGATGTTTTATATTTTGCACAGATTAAATAAATATACTGCTACTTAGTCATCAACCTTCAATAGAAGTTGACATATGAAGAAGAAAAATCGAGTGTAGATTAAAGTTGATTTGAGTACTCGATTTTACAGACTTTTGAGGACATTAAAGCAAGACGTACACTAGAAGATAATCATAAATATTCTCATTCACCACCAACCGTTTTGATTCGATTGCTATTATATAACATTTCACATTTTTTCTATTATAACGTTCTCAGAGTAATGAGTTTAAATCAATCTCTCCGCTATAAAGAAATAAATAATAATATAATATTTGTCAAATTAAAGTTTTTAAATATTTAAATAGAAACATTAAAATTTAGACATTTTTCCCAATGGTCAAAAACGTATGTCTGTGGATACGTGTTGAATGTTAAGATATAACTGTGAATACTCGAGCAATGCGAGCGTGAATACTTATTATACTTATACATATACAAGATTGATTTATGATTTTTGATACCCGTGAGAAATGTGAATATAAAATAATGTCTAAGCACTTTACAAACAACCTGTACCATCACAATACGAAGCACCCAGGGTTGCTAATTTAGTCTTTATTGACTATGACGGCTATCGGATGTAATTTGGTAACAACTTGCAATGAAGTGGTGTAGCGCGCTGGTAACGCATCTCCAGTGCGCAATAAAGCCTTCATCGCCACCACTTCGGTGCCATCACAAAACCGCTCGGCATCATTTTGCAAACCCTTAATTACGTCACGTGATCACTGAAAATGGCATTTTGTGTTGTAAACGTTTTTTTAAATTATCATTTTTACACGATTAACTATTCATCCTAAATATACGATTAAAGCTGAATATATATATAGATTGTATTATAAAAAAATTCTTACTTATATAGCCGACTATTGAATTATGTTTAGACTATACAAATAAAACGCATTCTTTCAAAATTAAAAAAACTAGCTCTTTGTAAGAAGTAAATTGAATACGTTGCAGGTGGTGACACCTAGATCAATTTTTTAACGTTCCGTATTTCTAATATTATTGATAAATTAAATACGATTTTTAAATAAATGTATCTGATAGTTAAGTATTTCCTAATTACTACAGAAATTTAATCATATTCAGCGCCATATTTCATTTATGGATCAATGAATTTTTAACGGGTGTTTAAAAAATGATTGCCTCTTTAATTTAATCGCGTCATAATTTTCGCTGCATGGAAATTGTGGATTATGAACATGGGGTATAAATGTACCCTTACTTATTTACGGCATCATTAATCACACACTGGAAGACCGCCGAATATTCAGGAAGGCCCGGCATAGGTTTCCAGTAAACATATATCGGGGTGACGTTATAAAGCATGTGTCGGACGAAAAATAAAATGTTAGATGATTTTGCCGATTTACAATTTTGAGAAGTTAATTAAGAAAATAATAATTTTAGTTTTAGTTACACATTTTGCTTAATTGTTTCATAAATGTACTTAACACTCGTAAAACTATTAATAATTATATTTTTTTCCAAAAGTTAGGCACAAATTTATAACTCAAACAATGATCCATTTTTTTTAGATACTGAAAATTCAACATTATTTTAAATTGTTAACTATGTTTTATTAATCACTAAATGAATTAAAATACATCTACCGGTTTAGAAAAATGTTATTTTCTTCTTCAGGGTGTCATTAACTATTAATAATTTGGAATCGTTGGAGAAAAATAAAGCGTGCAAAACTAAACGACCAAATAAATTTAACCACAAATCTCGTTCTAAAATTTTCTATTCTAGTAATTTTGTATCATCAAGTAACAATTCAAGTTAGGTACTAAATTTATTTTCAAAAATAGATATATAAAAAAAATCGATTTTATTAAAAATAGGTTCTGTTAAACGATCAATGATACATGTTTTTGATTAGTTAATGACATCCTGAAGAAGAAAATGATATTTTTCGAAACTGATAGATGTATTTTAATTCATCAAGTGGTTAATAAAACAAAGTTAACAATTTAAAATAATATATTTAAACCACAAAGTGGAAATATAACACAATGTTTGAAAAATCTATTTTTTAAATATATTTAGTAAAGAATAAAATATAAGAATACACGTGTTTTTATATTACAAGCTATGAAATAATATACATGTTGTTTTAGTATTTCAATGAATAGTTGAATTCATTTAAATATCAGGAGACCGAAAATAGTTCGGGCGGTTATTTAGGATGAAATAAAAACCAACGTCAAATTTTTTAATTGTTTTTTATCGCATCTTTAACCTTTTCCAGGCAAGATATGTCTCAACTACAAAACTAAATATCTTTAGAAATAAAAATAAAATAATCTACTTCTATTTCTAGGATTCCGGGTATTAGAATTGCCCGCCGCATATAAATATTAAATTCAAATCATATTGTGGAAAAATATTGTTGTTGCTACCGGGATTCGAATCTAGATCTCTTTCCAATTTGGGGAAGGTGCATAATTATAACTTCACAATAAGAATGTATTCTTACTTACTTACTTACTTACTTACTTACCATCACGCCGTTTCCCCATGGGGGTAGGCAGAGAGGATAGAGCGCCACACTCTTCTGTCCTGACATACAATTCTCGCCTCATCCACATTTATACATCTTGTCATACAAGCTCGCCGATTGTTGAAGCTTCTAACAGAACCATCCTCCATTATCTGGTTTACCTGGTCGTGCCAAGTCTTCCGCGGACGTCCTCTATTTCTGGTTCCATCAACACTTGCGTCATATATCTTTCTTACCATTCTCTCCTCATTCATCCTTTCCATATGACCAAACCACCTAAGTGATCCTTTCTTAATCTTACTCACTATTGTATTCTCCTTAATAGCATATATATATATATATATATATATATATATATATATATATATATATATATATATATATATATATGTGTGTATTAGATATATTTACAGTTAGAAAAATATTATATTTAGATAGTTAGATGTCTGGGTAGTACAGCTATTTAATGTAGGTACAATTGTCTTATTCCGGGGGACTGAGACATCTCTCCATGAATGAAAATAAACAATTCGTGTTATCTTATTTTAATTTTCACAATAAATAAATGTGAACGAAAATAAAATAAACAATATTTTAAATATAAAAGTAAAATAGTATCATTAATTGTCATACCGGTTATTTTGTGGCGTAACATAATTATTTTAATTTACACAACAAAACATTGTATTAATTAACAACATAACATTCCCTAATACTTCGCCTTTACTGTCCATTAACGTCCTGTTAACGACCGAAACCTCCCCCCTCTTCTCAAGCCCCGCCCCATTTCCAGAATAGACTATAATACTGTATTTAGTTTAGTTATCACCTGATAATGAAAGAGACTGCACCTCTCGAAACTAGTGGTGAAAATAACCCAACGTAGTGTAGTAAAAAGTTTTTATTGGGAAAATTAAATTAATCATTTTACTCCACAGAGTATTCACCATATCAATTAATAATGCATACTTTTATTTATTTACTGTTTATTATATTATTAACAATTCTTGACGAAATTTCAAAACAGATTACATGCTTCTCTCGATGAATGAAAGGTTTGTTTTAAGCCTTTTCGAGATATCAATTATATATTATCATAATTATAAATTTCTTTTTTTTTTCGGTTAATAACCGATTCAAAAAATTTACACTAACACTACATGTCGAAATCTTGCGTTCCAACTGAATTGAACCAACCGATGTGGAGTGACTATTACTACTACTGCTTTTTCAATACTCGCTGACAATACACTCTAATCCAAAGCAAACCTACGGTCACGGACTTTTCTGGTCATTTAAATAATCCTAATTTCAATCTACTATTATTTAAAATGATTTTAATTATGTTTATTTGGAAAAATAAATGAAGCGGTTTATATTTTCCCTAATTATAGAGAATGTACACCACCGTTACAGTAATCATCAAAAAAATATGTATAATACAATAAATTGTATGAATAAATTCAATTCAAAATATTGAGAAAAATTAAATTTTAAAAAACATTTGAATTCCATCGGGATGCGAACCTAGAATTCTATCGGGATACGAATCCAGAGATGAAATGGATTGATTAAACCTGGCGTTACCTAGCATGTATTACTCAAAGGTTTTTTATTAATATACAATTGATTACTTATTAAAACGAAAAAATTGATGTTTCATTTATAAAATAAACTTCATACTTTATGCCTCAAATTGTTGTAAACTTAAATGGTTAACGTAGCGTAATGGTAACCGGTTTCTCTGGAAAGGAAAAGTTCCGGATTCATATTCCAGTGGTAACCAAATATGTTTCGAGAGATTTTTTTCGTATCTCTCCCTCTCTCGGTAGATATGCTCATAACCGACCATCGTGGTCCTCAATTCTGCTTCTAAAGCTCCACTCTTAATGATCACGGGCCCCGTTTACTACCATTTACGTTTTACACGTTGCACTGTAGCTAGACTCCAGCCATTTCTTGGACTTTGTCTGCCCATTTTATTGGAGATCAACCTCGCCTCTGTCCTTTAACATTTTCCGTAATCACTAATTTCTCTAGGTTATCTTAAATAAATATATAAACAAATGTCTTTAAAAATTTAAGAACGTGTTAAAATGTTATGTAATAAATATATTCAAATTAAATCAATTTCAGAATTGCTAAACTTGTTTAACAAAACTGTGTTTCTTCTCTCGAGCACAGCAATTCATTCCGCTTATTGCGTATCTGAATTAAAATCCGATGTCTGCCGTCAACCTGGGGGGAAGGGGGTACCTTCCATATCACACACTTTCTACAGACAGTGGCTGTCTCAAGTGAGTCTAGCTCGCGAGAACCACCCTTCCTTCCCGACAAATCCGCCCTCACAGGTGAAACAAAAAACCCACCACAAATACTTTTTGTCGACAGTAAGCCGCCCCGTGTCTTGATTTATTCAAATTTCTATTCTAGTTTTTCGAGACAGCATAAAGGCCAAGAACACGATCGAGGCTTAGTCAAGTCTGGTGTCTCACGATTTATTTTTATAGTTTCGAATAATGTATAATGTACGTGGTACAAATAAAATAAACCTACGATAAAAAGCACTGAAAATATTTCTTGTGTTAAATGTATCGATTGTATCGATGGCACATGTATCAACCGAAAAAAACTTTTTTTTTTGTTTTCTGTCTATAAATTATATTAATACTTATTTTTGACATACATAAAAATCATCTTTATCGGTTCGATAGCGGGATACTCATTACCAATGTTATTAATCATGATTATCTATACATTATCTTGTTGTTTATGTAAATGCCTTCGATAGCTGGTTCTCAAATTATATAAACTGCACTAACCTTTTTATTTTTTCTGTCTTTCTGATACTGTGTTGTTCTTTTAGCCGGCTTGTCTTATTTAGGTTTCGACCGACCGAAGCGCGCACTAGTAATTTATTTGAACCTTTGAACTGGTCAAAGCACGGAATCTAATTAAACGCCTATCGTTTACCGTCTTCTTAACTTTCCAAAAAAAGGGCGGCAATACTCACATACACACATGTACATTATTATAAACCAGGAAACCCAGTGGTCCCAATCGAAGTAACGAGGCGTGTAAACAGTTGTGAACAAAAAAAAACCTTTTTTATAGATCTCTAAAAACAATAGCCATAGTTATATGTTAGTTGTTAAACTGATATGTTAGTTATTAAATAATGTTTAATATCGGAAGTCATGTACTTATACATGGCAAATTTTATAAGTGCTCTAACAACTAAATTAGTACGCTGTTAGTTCACAAACTAAGAAACATAAATATATCCCAAATAAACATATTTATATTATTAACAACTACAAATTTACATATATGTTAATACACTTGTAGGTTTAACAACTGTCAGATTATAAAGCAAATTTTCTCAGTTATTTTTCTTTTGGTCGGTTTTTATCGTAGCCAACGCTTCTGGTCCCATCTTATTAAGTTCTATGATCTATCCGTGATTCATCTACCACCTGTCATCTTTTCTTAGATTACGTGTAAACTGAGACTTGTCTCGTAGTTCGCGTAAAGGATAATGTCATTTCTTGTTTAATGTATTTTCTTCACAGAGCAAAATGACCAAATAAAACATCCTTTACCGTCAAGTCTCCGAGTCGCGAGACTAAAGTCTCATCCATGTACACGCAGCCGTACCGTTTCCTCTATCAAGTGTCAGTCCAAGCACTTTAAAACAAATATCTTTTTATCATTTTCTGTTACTTAGAATACATATTTTTTGACTCCTGCAATAAAACAAAGCCGGGTGCTCTGATGAACATTTACATAGTCATAACACTGCTAGATGAAGAAGAGAATGTGAATAAAATAAAGATTTGCGTTGTGTACTGTGTTTGACGGCTCGGTTATGATAGACTGAAAGGCTAAATTTACAAACCGGATCCTTCTTTTCATTACTCGTGTCTTCTCCCGCTTTCTCCCTGCCTCCACCGCGATTTACGTGTCATCTTCTCGAACAGCGTTCTCAGCCTCCCCCCTGCCCTCCTACGAGGACGTCACAAATGAAAAATCCGTCGTTAGATCACAAGATTTGATCCAGATGGTCGCTTTGAGATGAGATTGGTGTCCGCTTTACCCCCATGATTAGAGATTTGCTTCCGGGTACAGAATATTTAATTTTAACCGATCTTCATACATTTCAATATTTAGTATATTAATTTTTTAATATTTTTTGGTAAATCGTTTACGAAAATGCACAGAATAAATCGTGAAATATAATCACCATAGGGACAAGAATCCGGAACGTTATATTCTCGGTGGATTGGTTTTCCGATTGAGCTACAACGATCCATATATAAGATGTCGAATTCCATCTACATTTTCTAAATGAGACACCTGTATTTTTTTCCTTTTGGAATCGATCATTTTGTTCTACTCAAAGGTTTTTGAGAAACACTATACTTAAAAAAAATATGGTTACTTCCAACAAAAAAAATTGATGTCTGACTTTTATATAAGACATTGTAACTTAGCAATAAAAGATATGGCGATCGAATCTTAGTGATATCAATATTTTTTCGATAGGAATATTTTTCAACGCATCGTTCCAAGTGATTTACCTAAATTTGCTTAGATAATCACCGAGGTCTGTTCTAAAAAATCGTAACTTCACCAAATAGTATTTCTTTTAAATTAATGTTTAATTAATATTAGAAATTAGCCTCGGGTAATAAAGTAAAACGTTTCAAGTAAAAGTAAAACGAGTCAAATTAACATTACAAGTTAAGTAAGAAAATGCAATAAAAAAATAAGTTTCGGGGCAATAGAGAATCATGAGTAGTTGATTTTTATTTAGATTAAAAAGATATATATGTTTTCTTTTCAATTTTTCAATATAACCTATATGCTAAATCATTATTATTGACCAGCAACTGGTTATCTGCCATTACTTTTTCGAATACAAGGGGAAAATATGTACAGAATGTATGTAAGCTGGAGGGTAAACAGGGATAAATCTTTTCTATAGGGTTGTTAAGGACTCAAATCCTAAAGGCACAATAACACGTAGGCACGCTGTTAAATGGATAAAAATATTAATAATATATAATATTAACACTGTGATTTAAAGAACAGGATCCATTCAAAGGTTTAAAAAACTTTCAGATTTATGGATAAGCCTTTAAGGATGGAAATAGCCCAACAAGATGCGTCCGGTGTGAACCGTACATTAAAATGTAAATCCGGATACGTGCCCTTAAACCGCACTCATTCGCTCATACATATATTCTGGTTTAAGCCTCTGCGGTTATAAATTCATACGTTATAGTGGGGGTGTCCAAAGACAAAATGGCTCGAGCCCTCTAGTTTTCAGACAAATGTATGTTTAAAAGATTTATATTTTCCCATCAAAAATAAATTAATAAATCAATAATATAATATAACATTGTATAATCACTTCGGTCTTACTGTTTAACAACGACCGATTTTAACGATAAGATAACCATTAAAGTATGTTAAACCAAATAGGTATGAACAACATATATTTTTTTGTTTTGTTTCGCTGATAATCTCGAAATTTAAAAAATTCGTAAAATTCGAGTTTCTGGCGGGCCGTTGGTAAAAAAATAATAGTGTGGAGTGTCATGATTAGGGTTATATGTCATATTTATAGGAAATATTCTTACGGCGCATGTTCACGGGTGAAACTAATTCCGATGTAAGGATTCGTAAGGATAATACAGACTTCAGCACAGGGAGAGGTATGCTCATTTCTCGATATATTTTTTATTATGATGCAACTAGTACATGCCGACCCTTACCACGAGACGAGAAATCAAAGTTGTATCCGTATCTATGCAACACAGAATAAGGCGAGTGTTTAAATTCATTTATGATATTTTGATTGTTTTTCAATAAATATTAAAATATCTAACCACAAAGTTTGAAGCCGTAAATACTTCGATAACTGGTCCTGAGTTTTCTATAGGTAATGTTGAATACAGTAATTCAATCTATGCAAATCCAAAATACACCAACCTTTGTGAACCAGGGCTGGTAGACGCCGATGTCGTTCTCCTTGTAGTCTGATGGTCCTTAACTCTGCTGGCCAGCCTCCGAAATTTTCTTACAACTGATAATCCGAGAATATATAATTCAAAATTCTTTAGAGTAGCTTGTTGGTGGAGTGGTCAAGACGTTGGCCTAGTGATCTAGTGGTCGGGGGTTCGCGCCTCGTTCCAGGACACCAGCAAGTTAGTCCTATTTTCATAGCACAAGCATTTAGCTTAGTTTGAAAATAGTAAGAATATTGATGTGACATGTATTCCGTATATGGATCTCTATTTTATTAAAAAAAAAAAAATGTTTTTATATCGCCGCCGTAAATAAGTCCGTCGCTACGCTTTTGTTTTTAAATCCACACAAAAAGAATCCACACATACCAAATTTTATACCAGGCCTACCTATAGAAGTATAACAGCACGTAAACAAAATAATTACTTCAAATATTATAATAATTAAATTAGTAACAATAATTTAAATTATAACGTTTATATATATATATTATTTTTGAAAACGAAATAATATATTGTTGCATTATATAAAATAATTATATAAAAAGGTGTCCATACATTTGTATGAGTTAGCTAACAAATGCTCTTATCCTGTTTTATTTTGGATATTTACAATAATTGAATACTTATTTATTTTATTTTTGTAACACATCATAATATATATTATCTGCTTTGTTGCTAATTTATAAATATCTCAATGTCTGTAAATAAAATAAATTTCTTATTTTCATAAAACGGCAATCCATAATAAATAAAATTGATTATCTTTCTTTTCTCAATATAATCCCACATCCTTAGACCAATCTAAACCAAGTTTTGTATAATTACTCGTTAAGATCCTACGTAAAACATAAGTTCCCCATGTTCACTTCATTTCTTCTTTCTTCATCTATATCGGACATTTTCATATAATATAATAATTGAATTCAGAAATATGCTTTTCAGTTTTAAATAAATTAGTAATTTATGGCATTGATTAACGAACAATTGGAATTATTGTTATATAATATTTTCATGAATCTATTTATTATCAAACCTGAATCATCTGCCACATTCTAATAAACCCTGACATCCAAATCTATTCTTTAACGTAAATCCGCTTTGCCACTCTCTTTATACTACTTTTATGTCCACTATTTAATTCGAATGTAATCTACTGACCGTTTATTACAGGTATTTATTACCTAACATAACAATATGTAATTTGGTATTAATTTATATATTATAATTGGTATTAATTGATTAATTTCCATTGCCGACTTAAACAATGGCAAATATATTTTAAATATTCGATAGAAAAAACAAAGTAAAACATAAATAAAAACACTTATTTTTAAATTTTATTAAAGTAAGTTTTTATTGCTAGGATTTGAACTGGTGGTTCCTTAAACTCACTAATATTAGACAAGTGATGATACTGAGTGGTGGTTTTGAACCAGATTGGTACATAATCTTCAACCATGACAGTAAATGGGTGATACAACCACATACGGAGAGTTCGAAACCATCTCTCCAATACGATATTATGCTTTAGTAGGTAATAGAGTTTAGAGAGAGAGCTTAGAGAACTTTAGAGAAGATGAATTTACTAACATTATAAATATGATACAATAGTTAGTAAGCAGTTGATTATAACTATATAACTACATTGCCAAAAATTCATGTTTCTAGGTCCTTTATCATAATATTATACGAAGCATTGATTCAGCTAACCTATCAATTTTATTACTGAAAAACTTTTTGTTCATCTAATATGCAGATATGATGTTCATACATATTATTTTTAATATTAATATTGTACTGTTTTGATTCAAACATACAGCTTTTTTATAATAATTATACGGTTGTTATAATACGGGTGTCAATTAATTATTGTTAACCAAAAAATTTTGGTTTGAGACATTTGAAACTAATTTAGTTTATTATTAAGGAGAACACATTATCATTGTGAAGTTGTAATTATTCAGAACATAGGTCTGTGATGTTTAAAATACTAATTAAATGTATTAATTATGAAGATATACATACACAATCAATTTTATCGAAAAATATTGTGTTTGCGAACCTAGATCTCTTTTCCAATTCCTTAATAATATATAAGATTGATCAATGTGTCTTTGAGATTCCATAAATAATGGTACGACACATGTATTAATTTGTAAAAAATGTAACATATGAGTTCAAAAGTTTGTCGTCAAAAATACTGGCACTGTAGCATAATTGATAATGCACCTTCCTCGGAATGGAAAAAGAGATCCAGGTTCGAATTCTGGTAATGCAAAAACATTACTTTTCGATAAAATTGGTTTTATATATATATCTTTACAATTAATACATTTAATTAGTATTTAATTTAGTTTAATATAAATATTTATATATTTGTCTATAAGTACTCAATTATAATGGTTATTAGGTTATTATTGGCAAAAAATATCCACAGCATGAATAGTTCGTTATCATTAGCCAACGATGTTAGTGACGCCGGTTAACGATAACCATTAATAACGTAGGCTATGAAAAGATTACGCTTGCCCGGGGATTTTATTAACGAATATGTGATGAATCTCATACATGTATGCAAAGGAACTAGGAAATCTAGAAATTATTAGTCCAAACCTGCAATTTAACCTTATACAGGCAACTAACTACCTTAGCATTATACCGTTCCCGCGCAGGAGTAGGCAGAAAAATAGATCGTCACACTATTCTGTCCTGACATACCTATACCTCATTCACTTTTCGTGCACACTCGTTAATTGTTGATGTTTCTAACAGAGATGTTCCGTATTCGTAATTATTTTGTTTTTTGTTAAGTGAATACATAATTTCCAAATATATTCAATGACTTGAATTAAAATTATTATTGTTAAATGTAGTATTATTGCTACCGGTTTTAATTTTGTTCCCTCACCTATGTAGTGCTTGTCGTTCCTTCACCTAGACTGGTTTGTTTTGGATTCAAATTCGTCAAATTCGTCGAGATTTGGAGAGGAAGTGTCCTAGTATGATCATTTTGTTTGGATCACTAGTAAAATACATATCTGTCCCCCAGCTCGACGTGTTCGTTTTTGTGTCTGTGAACCTTGTCGAGAATCGTAGTGGAAGTGTCATACCGCTACGATTTTGTGGGCGGTGAAGTTCAATAGAGTTTTGTTGGGGCAGTTTAGTTTTTGGGGTGAACTTCAGGATAAGCCAACGAGCGTCATCATCAGGTGAGTCGAGCTGTCCTCCTTGTCCCGTAAGCTATCCTGATCCGCTATCGAAGGATTCCCTCATCACTCAGCATTCCCTAATTCAAATTCCCTGTTCCATTCCATCACTCGCGTCGGTCACAAGAGGCATTCTCTGATGTCTGATATGTCTGATCAGGGCATATCAGGTCACTTTTCATAGTTTCATATTCCCAAATAATTTCAGCAATCCTTTTTAATTCCTCGTATAAATAAATTGTTTTATATTAGTGCGATATGAACATGATTTGGCATATACAGTGACAAATTGTAATAAAATGTAAGAAAATTATTGGCAGCATAGTCACAAAATGATTCCACGACAAAAGCATAAATATTTCAATAGGTAATGACCAAATTCACGCAACTATAGCTACCACATTTATTGACTGTGCAAAACACCATAAAGCTATTTTACACCGTCATTATAATTGCATGGATTGCAGCGAAGCTCCATTACGAAATCACCACTGGTTGCATCATTAATGGTTTGAATTAACCACCCCAAAATGCAATTAAGGGGGCGGCGATACTGACCTGCGGTTATAGATACTAACAGACAACATGAATAGTAGATGTGTGTTTACAAAATGTTACGGAAAATTATATATTTTTTTTAAATTAAAATATGTACATGGAATTAATATTCTTAATATTTTCAAACCTAAGCGAAACGGTTGTACTATGAAAAATGAATACCTTTTCGTACGTCAATTATTTGTTTATTTTAAGTATCAAAAGTATTTAATTTAGCTATATTTCGAGGAATTGCAACTACCAATAAAATGTAAATTTATTATATAATTCAAAACTGTTATCCAAGTTTATTAACAATTTTTGGAATAATTAAATTATCAGCGGTTTTGAATAGCAATGATCTACGAGAACTGAGCGCTCTCATATGTATTTACCGCTACATGCTCAGGAAATAAGAAACTTCTCAGAGGTTAGGTTAATTGGCAATCAGCGAAGCTTCTAGATTAAGAAGAGTTTCAAACACCTTTACGTTCTTGAAACCAAACAAGTAGAAAAACGATGATTTAATTAATGTATTAAATAGTATATGCTGAGCCCATACCTTGAGTGCATGTATTTAGATATATTTTTATTGATTTTACAAACGATTAAAATCTACATATTAACAGTATTCAAACAACATTAAAATTGAAAACATAAATTGATTTTATTATTTAGTACCACCCGTAATTAGATTTTGTAACACATAAATGTTAACATGATAATAACATTTATTACTAAATTACTTTAATGTTATTGTTTAATAATATTTTATATATACATTTTTTAAAAAAAATAATTGAAAAATATACTTTTATGTAAATTTATGAATTTTGATTCAATTACAATAAACGTTGCAAAACATTTTTTCAAAAATATTTAAAAACTACTTACGATTTCTTTTTCACCCGCATAAAGTTTTTAAAATATTATTTTTTTTCATAAATAATTATCGAAAATAAATTAAAGATTTTGTTTATATGATATAAATACACCTTTTTATTTTTTAAATACATTTATCGTTGCCCTCTACTTATTTGAATTAAAATGAAAATATAAGAATATCGTAAAAGAACTCGCATAAACTTCCAGGTTTTACGATACCGTTAAAGATATTACCGATAAGTTGAAAAAAATTGCAAAATCTTTTACGATCAGCCTGTATAACCATTAAAATCTGCGACAATGGCAAGAGCACCCTGTAATTGACGTTTATAGACAATGAATTAAACGAAAAGATTTTTTAACGACCCCCCAACTTTCCGAACAGCGTTAGGTATTGTTTTCTGTGACAGATTTGCTACGTTGTTTTCGGTGGATTTTTCTATTAAAGTGTTTTTGTGAAAAGAATTTTTCGTGCTATAGATTTCTTCTTAGGTTTACGTTTGTGAAAATAAAAAAGTCTGTGATAAAATTTTTTTTTCGTAATGTAATTGGAAAATGCAACGATACAATTAAAAAAAAAATCATTTTTCGAACTCATCAATTACTATTCTTTGAGAACTTTTCCATACCATCGCGGGGTTTTATTTTTTAATATGTCATACAAAGTATAATACAATTCCTTATTAATACTCTTCCATTCAGTGAAGAATTTTTCAACCAAAATGCTAACGAGAGCTAAATGTAGTTTTAATAAATTGTTGGTCATATTACGCTTTGATTACTGTCAACATATTAATTCTAAAACAAAATAATAATTTTACATATTATTAGAAAAATTAACTGTAATGATACGCGTCGGTTTAAAATGATTCAGCGCAAAAGTTTTACAGAATACTGAAATAAAGAAAAATGGTTTCATTCGTCATCTGTCACCTCCCCTCCGCGCATCGTCATACTTAATACGTATATCAATCCGTTGACGCTTGCCACGGAGCAGCGCAGGTAAGTGATTTTAACAAAATAATTTTAATTTATATAAAATAAAATGTACATAAAACAATTTTATACATAAAATAAATAAAAACTAAGGTATCCCGGGTAAAATTTGCCTTGAAACTGCGTTAAAAAAGGGCGTAAAAATTTCCAGAAGGTTCGCGGGTGGAATTAAAATATTGTGGGCGACGATATAACGAGGATGAGCGGGGTGAACCATAAAACATATAATACGCAGGGGTGGTATGATACGTGTGTCTGAGATTGAAACGCGCTTTTTAATATACAAGTTTTGCATTAAACATCATATATACAACTAAATAGTTGTAATTAAATCTTACGGACTTAGTATTTATTCAAATAAAATATTGAGAAACGCTGGACGAAATCCTCCGGCTACGATCGTTAAGACTGTTTCGTTTAAAACCGTTTACTCCGGGCTTAAATATTTTAAAACAACTTAACCCCTTCATTTTCAACTTCTACTAACCCTAAATGCATTCTCATCGCTTGCGCCAATGGTTTCTCTAGAAAAGTATTTCGTACAACTGACGAAGCACTACAGTGAGCAATGCTAGGAGGCACATTATGGTAAATACTTTAGTAACATTGTATGGCATATATTTACTTTAATTGATACTCTAGCTTACATGTTTTTACACTTACAAATTCAAATACAATACTAGTTATTATATTACTTTCTAATTTATACATGCTATAATAAAAAGATTTCTTCAATTTAAAGTTTTTAACTTTTTATAATTACAAATAACACATTTACTAATTATACGAGCATGGCTAACAATCAATAACATGCTTAATAATCGGCGAGCTTGTATGAGAAGATGCATAAATGTTGATGAGGCGAGAATTGTGTCAGGGCAAAAGAGTTTGGCGCTCTATCCTCTCTGCCTACCCCCGCGGTGAAACGGCGTGATGGTAAGTCAGTCAGTTAGTTAGCTAAGACAAATCATATATATGAATATTAAATAAGGAGCATCTTTACAATTTATATATTAGAGAACTCATTCTAATATATAAATTGAACTCATTCAGATATACGTTGAGTGAGATATTATCTATAATATAACGTTCACCAATTCTCACCCCTCAATCTCCATATTTATCAAATTTTTGAAAGTTGTATATATGTTAGTACGTGGACTCGCTTCGAGTACCACTACACAATCGCCATCTATGGACCAAATTTGATAATTCATTTTTATTTAAAACAGTATATATATCAACTCAATGAGAATCTGATTTATTAGAAAATTATTTGAATATTCTTTATCTGTAAAATGTTTAAGATAAAGAACAAATAAAATGTTTAAGATAAGACAGGTCATAAGATAAGACCCCATATTTCTATATATTTTCCATTGAATATAATAAAAATAGCTTCGTCTCTATGAGATATCTGATATTTATTTTAAGGATGTTCTCAAAAAATTCACTTATTTTACAATCCTTTTGAAACTTTAAATACACATACTTATGAGTGTCTTTTATACGTAGAATTTTTTTTCAATTGTCCTTGCGATAGTAAATTTGTAAATATTGACTATTAAAATTAGCATATTTAACATACAAACCATACCCCGATCGATGTTGTAGCGCACGTTTAATTGAATAGCAATAGTAATTTTCTTACGATTGTTTTGGAAAACTGAGAATCATTAATTGAAAATTTAACTAATATCTTTCTGTAAAAATAACTAAAACAAGCTGTATTCGTTTTGTTATAAAAAATGTTAAAAGTGAGCTACTTTTGAATGGTTTTGACGTTTCCTTTTATAATTTGAATAGTGAGATTTTTAAACTTCTGCGCACGTGAGCGGAAGCGAAAAAGTACACTGTACCTCAACTATTTTTTATTCTATTCATAGTAGTTCATAATAGTTTACATACGGGGGAACCTCCTTGAAGATTGAGTACAACTGCTCTTTGGGAACGTCCTTAAAAGGTTGTAATTAGTCTTAATAGGTACTTATTTTATAGTGATATAAATGAGTAAGATTTAAAAGATGGTCATAAGCTTGATCTTTATAGCTTTAAAAATGTATATATTGGTTTTAATATAGATATGTGAATAGTTTTCATACTAGAAAAATATCATTTTATATTACAATATTAAAGAACGAACATTAATATGTATTTAATGAAATTATTAACTGTAATTATTTTTTCACACACAGAATAATCTTTCTAATAAAGTAATATCAGTCCTAGTAAAGGTATATCATCTCACATTAGTAAATAACACATTTTCAAATTAAATTAAGGTTATCGTTTTCTTGAAACGTTATTAGAATTGTATTAACTTTTGTTGTCCAGAATCATAGCTGATTCCGAACATCGGGTTAACATGATTACATTGGGGTTGCCCGATACGTATTGCAAAACGGCAAACCAGAAACTCAGTAAAGGGAAAAACACCCAGCAAAGATACAAATATAAAAACAAACGTTACAATAAAAGCTAAGTGTCACCTCCTCGTAGTTTTATCGCCCTCGAGGGAAACGGGACAGGGCGATACTATTTGCATACACCCCAACTCTACTTGCCTGTCCCTTCTCGGGGTCGTTCTAGATCAGGGGTAGTAACTATGCCGATGTCTTAAGCTCAACTGGGTTCTATATTGCTAATTCTATTCTTACTTACTTACTTACCATCACGCCGTTTCCCCGTGGGGGTAGGCAGAGAGGATAGAGCGCCACACTCTTCTGTCCTGACACACAATTCTTGCCTCATCCACATTCATACATCTTGTCATACAAGCTCGCCGATTGTTGAGGCTTCTAACAGAGCCATCCTCCATTATCTGGTTTATCTGGTCGTGCCAAGTCTTTCGCGGACGTCCTCTATTTCTGGTTCCATCCACACTTGCGTCATATATCTTTCTTACCATTCTCTCCTCATTCATCCTTTCCATATGACCAAACCACCTAAGTGATCCTTTCTTAATCTTACTCGCTATACTAACATCAGCTTTACATTCTTTCCTTATTTCTTCTTATTAATTCTATTCTCGTTCTCCAAAAACATGTACATTGAATTGTTTCTCGGTTAATCGTCTTCTCGCGGTTATTATTTCTGGTTCCAAAATGTTTACACATAAAATTGTATCGCATCGATCATATCTATTGTTTTCGGATATTAACTGAGCAAAATACAATTCCTTTATTTATGGTTTAGAAATTACTATTCACAATAAATTTTGCATTATATAAATCTTCATAGAAGAGCTAAACATTCTCTGATTTGATTGTTAAATGGGGGAAGGATAAGGGCTGAGCCCTCTTGTCTCCGACATATGACGTAACAACAATGGCGTGAGATTTTTTGGGAGACCCCCCATTCGGGGAACGTGTTGAAATAATTATTTTTTTTAATATCGAGTAATTTTAACTTTGTATGTAATTCTATAAAGTAGTAGGAAAAATGGGTAAAGTTTTTTATAATACTTTTTATTTTATTTTATATTTTGAAAATTTTCTTTGATTTTGTTTGTTTTTTTTTACAAATTTTTAGTGGAAGTTTTTATAGAATCTTTTTATAAATTTTGTTCAATAGGGTCAAGAACAGGATAAATAAGTGAAATGGGAGGAAGATTATGGTGATCGGATGAGAAATCATGCAGGCCGAGGGAGTTTATGGAAGGGTTTGGGATGGAAATTAATTTAGAATAAAATTTAGACGACAAATGGTGTGTGTGTGTCGTTTGAGTGAGGATTAAAGCTAAACATTCAAGATAGGTTTTCCATGATCTGCCTGAGACTCATCCTACAATTCTTTAAACATATTTCCCGTAGATAAAATGAAATCTTAAGACAATATTGGTGTTTCCAGTTTCAACCTTTCAGTTTTCTGTGTAATATTGAAACCAGAAACAGTAGTGCAAGGACAAATGTTAGGACATCAAGAGCATAAATGTTAGGACATCTCATTATATTCCTCCACATCCACAGCAACGAGTAATAATTCGAGTAGAATAAAAATGCATTTATGGTGTATTGTGGCCCTGCTGAGGCCCCACAAATCTGCATAAAGAAATTACTTAACATCCATACAGTCTGACTGATACCCGCCAAATTGTAGATAACAACGCTCCGCGATTAATCAGTCTAAGAAGCCGTTGAACTGACTAGCTCGTCACACACATCTTCTCGCGCGGACCTCGACACCGCCTTCAGTGAACTACGTTCTATTTAACTTAATTCTATCTACTATTCATTCATAATATGCCCGCTCTAGCCACAAATACTCACACAAATACCAGCCTTTATATTGGTAACATTTCATATATATACGGGAGAAGTGAGGAGGTGTAGAACCTTCGATTTTCACCATACACATCCTTCTGACACAAATAATCCCTATTGGTGATCCTATCGAGTCTACATAATCATTCACATAAAGTCTCTAAAGGTGTAGAGTCAACTTTCATATACCTACCTACCAAAGAAAAATGTGTAATGGAAAATTTCAGTACAATATATCAAGAGTAAGAATCAATTATCGTGCACAGTCTCCCGCATTGCACAAATTACGTTATGTATGACGTTCTATGCATGACAGTATGCTATGTTCTATGCGTTCTATGGAGACAATTCTATGCATTTATGCGCAAATGTGAGTGTTGCGAACAACTAATCATCGCAACAATTATAAATCTCTGAAGCATATTTTATTTCAGTATTTTTATAAAAGTTGGTATGAGGAACTGGTTTTACTAATTCATTGTTCATCAGTTTACGAGCACATGCGTGTCTAACATTCGTTCACAGTCGTATAAGAACGAATCGTCTCTGAATCATTTATTTTGAGTACCACTCGGTTGGGGAGTGATATTTCGAATTTTTCCATCCTCAACCTGGGTTAACATATATAATATTTATTTACGACTATAATGATATTTTACATTGTTTCTTTAAATAATTAATAACTTTCAGTATTATTACTTTCTATCATAATTGAAGTTTTAAAAAATGTTTGAATTATCATTTTTCATCGTTATACTAATTTTACATTTTATGCACAAAGTACAATAATTTGATCTTTAAGTTTAATTTTTGACCATTATGATGAAGAAATATTTTTTCTGGACCCAGTTTTTTAAAGAAAATACGTTGTTAATACAAAGATATTACATAATTTTATTAATTGTTATTGTATTGCATTTATTACAAGAATATAATTGTAAAGAAAGCGGTACTTCCAATAATTCCCTGCCCCGCATCATGTCTTATATCTAAATAACGGATAATTCAAACTCAACAGTTATTTGTATAACTATGGATTTATTTCTCAAATAAGAGCTCGGATATTGACCTTAAATACTTAGATGTTCCTAAAGTATTATTCAAAAGTAACCTTATTTATCATATAACCACAAAGAAATAATCCAGCGGCGCTAAATCACACAATCTGGGCAGCCAATTGATATCCCTAAAATGAGAAATTACGCATTCAGGAAATTATTTATTATTTTGCTTACCATTTTTAAACTTTTGAGGTACGTAGCCTCATCTTACAGAAAATATTAGTGTCTAAAATCTCTTCAAACTTTACGATAGTTCGTAAAGTTTGAAGAGATTTAGAGAGAGAGAGAGTAAAGGCAATAGTTTGCCGCAAATTTTTCACAATTTCAATACGCTGCTCAAACATACATCAACTCTTTTACGTTAATGGTATATTTATTTTTTGAGAGATGTTATAGATATATTCATCGCAGCGTATAAATAAAAGTGAATGTAACGATGCCAAATGTTTATCCATAAAAAGCAAAAATAGTATAATGTATCTGGGTGTCATAATAGACAGACAATTAAAGCAGAACGAACAAGTACAAAATCTGTTCACCAGAGTAAGAAAACTTATTTACATATTTATTAGATTGAGAAATATCCTATTATCTAGTATAATTAAAACAATTTATTACTCTTTTGCTCAATCTATTTTACAATACGGTATAATCGATTGGGGGGGGACTTTCGAGACTAACCTCTTACCTGTAGAAAAGGTTCAGAGGCTGGTTTTGAAAGTCATCCTTCGTAAACCATCAATAAGTTTAAATAAAATTTTCAAAACAACGCATTGCTACAAATTCACAAAGACCATTTCAATTCAACAATTTCCACAACAATAAGTAACCGACCAAGATCGCGTGGCAACAGAAAAAAATTATATGCCCTTCAAATTGCAAATCAAACAAATGTTAAAAAACTTCGACGGCAGTTCTAATTGATTATGTTTATGCATATGTATTTAAAAATTAATTCTATATTTATATCTTACTTTTATACCTACCTTTACATTATTTTTAAACTTAAATACACCCCAATTCAAACACGAGAATTGATTTCCCTATTGAGTTGGGTAAATTTTGTGAAAAAAAAATTAATTAAGTTATGTATATACAATATATGCATAATGATACAAGTGTGAAATAAATTTAAATAAAAAATATTTTTTCTAACCTTAATAGATAAAAAATAGAGTTATATTTAAAATAACGGTTATGTTTGAACGATCGTATTATATCAAATGAAAATCTTTATTTAAACCCGAGTTTAAACGAATTATTGACCAAGAAAAAGTCACGTTTCACCCTACAGATTCAGCACAGCCCCCAAAGAGACCTAACATTTTAAATATCACGAGCGAGCTAAATCACAAATCTTTGTATATCACACCTGACCATGAACAGTAAAAAAAAATTATAAAAATTATTTGCAATCTTTATTCGTTATTACGTATAAAAATTCCAAATATTTTTTGCAATCTTTATTCGTAATAACTAATTCGTAAGACTATGAGCAAATTATATATTTTTAATATAAATTTGTATGTCTTTATTATCACTTTATGAGGTAGATTTAATACACCAACTGGTTTCTTTCATCAGGATGTCAAATAAACTAACAAAACCATATGTCAAATTGTTCTCATGTTCTGAAAATTTATTTTAAAAATACATGTTATTATTTAAAAAAATAAATCTAGTTCCTAATGTGGAACTAGATTTATTTTAACATGTTACGGTGATGAAAGATGTGGAAATTGACTTACGATACAAAATTATTGAAAATTTTTTTAGAATAGGACTTTTGGTTAAATTTAGTTGATTATTTATAATATTTTGATTAATTTTGCTCTTTACTTATTTCTAATGATTATTAATTATACACATTAAGACTAACATTGTTTATATGTAAAACAGGCAATCTCAAATTTTATGGTCATTTTCTAATAAATGATTGAAAAATTCTGAAAAACCATTACTATTTAAACGTCTAAAATGCTCTTATGTTAAAATTTCGACATTTTTTCCAATATAGCCAATAGACATTATTTACTGTTAAGTTTATAAATACCGGAATTATTAAATTTATTATCTTTGTCTTTGGAGTTTATGAATAATTTTCCTGTATTATTTGTATAAAAT
The DNA here is from genome assembly GCA_022840565.1 of Eubasilissa regina. NCBI lineage: Eukaryota > Metazoa > Arthropoda > Insecta > Trichoptera > Phryganeidae > Eubasilissa > Eubasilissa regina. Next base: position 23,218,424 of record JAINEB010000015.1, on the reverse strand, counting down.
GCAGAACTAATATTTGGTGATAAGTGTTTAGAAAATTTATTTATGAATAAAATCCTAAACCAATAATAATTATTATTATTATGTTTTATCTGTAAGCTTGACTAGTAATTTATTATTATTATTTTTTTTAATTGTTTATTAATTCTGTATTGTATTTAATTCAATATCGAAATTAGATAGTGACATAGGAATGTATTCAATTGTATCTTATTGACTGGTCTTCCAAAAAGCAATTTTTACCATTGCATGTATTACTCCAACAATGTTCGTATGTATGTTTGCTAGAATGTGAAATAATTTGTGGGTTTTTATGTTTTGTCATTCTGAGTATTTTTCGTCAACCGTTTCCTTATTTCCATCTTCCTACTCAATAACCGCCCAAAAGTATATTTAAAATAATATTAGACAATGGTCAATTATTTTAAAAACAGATAAGGAAGTTTCCTCTTTATTTCTACGAAACGTGATTTTTAAATTTTTATTATGTTTAACAAAAACTTGTTTGTCTTCGTAGAACCTTTAACAAAAGCACTTATTCTTTATAACTTAAATAACAACAAAGAAAGTATAACAAATATTACTACCGCCCCTTATAAAAATGTCACGTATCGTCCTTCGTTGTAACAAAGAGCAACTTTATCGTTCGTAAAATATGACAGTCATAAATATGGCTAAGTTATATGTAAAATACTAGCCACACGCAAGAGAGACCCCGGATCTGGTCTATCGGAAAATTGATGACGGAAATACAGTTCCCTTTGAAATCAAGTCTTATTATGTGTATGATACATGATTATTATCCAATGATCTCAATACTTTAAGAGATAAATATTAATAATTTAGTTGTGATACGTTATTTAAGAGAACTATTTAATTAATAACATCTCCATAAACTACAAAGGTATTATCACAGATAAATACTAAAAAATAAAAATTTATTTCTTCCTTAATGTAGGGTACACTTCACTGGCCAAAAGACAATATATTTCTCCGAAATTTGTTCCACACTACGCTGTTCATTCACAAAAAGTGCAACGTAAATAGCAAGACGTACAATAAATATAATTCTAATATAAGAATAAAAAACGTTTCAAGAAAATTTGATAAACGCAATAAGTATCATAAAAGTTTTCTATATAATAACACCGTACAGGATGGATCGAGTGAAATGGTTTTTCATTTTTTATTATAATTAAAAATAATAAAATAAGTAACCGGCTTATTTATAATAGCCTAGCAGAAAATATGGTGTATTTTATACTAATTGAATAGAATAGAATAATTAAAACTTGTACCGAAATTATCAGTCAGGAGAAAATTAAATAATTACGTGTTTTAAATACTAATTTAATGTATTAATTATGAATATATACATATAAAATCAATTTTGTCGAAAAATATTGTTTTTGCGCTACCCGGATACTTGTATAATTAGTATTTAAAACATCACAGATCCATGTTCTGAATAATTACAACTTTACAATAAGAATGTGTTCTTAATAATTACATGTTTTGTTTTGTTCAAGAAATTTTAACTCTTAATTTAATGCTTAATGTCAACATCATATCAGAAGTAAAAATACATGCGATATTTATATAAATATGTTACAGCTTGTACCTACTTATAATGCATAAAAATGAAGATTAAATTGTTTTAAAAATATTAAGCAATGAATTTTCCAATGTTAAAGTAAGATGTTATCAAAGTGAATAGATACAAAAAATCAGTTCTAACTCCATTTTTGATGATAGAAGTTCTTACTTATTTTAATTTTCACAACTGAACATTGTACTGCACACACGTTGGGTTATCATCACAACTATAGTATCGAGAGGTGCAGTACCTCTCCTCATAAGAAGTTATCGCCAAGAGGAACTCCACTCCTCGAAACTATAGTAGTGAAAATAACCCAACGTGTGTGTAGTACAATGTTTAGTTGTGAAAATTAAAATAATCATGTTACACCACAAAGTAACAGCCATATCAATTAATGATATCAACATCATCCATTTATCGAACTCTTACGAAACCTGCGATAATTCACCCAAGTCATTCGGTATGAGAGTCTATGGAGAGAATTGTCGTCCAAAGAAATGCTGAGGATCTGCAATATGGTGGGTGGACCTGCAGCCTTATTTCTGGTTCCGCGTTAGCCGCAGATTGCTAAGCGAAATCCGGAATATGATTGCTGGTGAAAACAGGAACCAACCGATGTTACGGAGCCTTTGAGCTCTAGAGGATAGGAAGCTATAGGGGCCACTACCAATTCAACTCAGTCTGAGTCTTTAAGTGTGTATGTATGGTCTAGGGTCGCCTGCTACCTCGGATGGAATGTTAATGGATTCAAGGGAAAATTCTGCTTTTCACGTTATACATTTTATTCAAAATAACACAAATTATCCCGACATTGAATGAACGTAAAATATATTTTGCCTCTTCTTTCAACATTCCTCTGAGGGATGTCACTTAGGTTACTCGTTTAGCACATTATTAACCAAGGAGTGCCGATACAGCCGTGAATCCGGGCTGCCGCACCCCTGCGCCAGGATTCATCTTCTGCTCCAGGATATTGCCCATGTCCAAGTCGCCCATTCATTCGGCCATTACTCGCATGCCGCTTCTTTCCTCGTTGCAGCAGGGTCTCTCTCAACTCACGGGTAGACCAGGCCTATCTAGTACTATCTAATTACTTTCTACTAATTTTAAGTATCTATTAGTATAAAAATATACAATACGTTCAATTTACTTTTGCTTTTTTTTGTGCTGTTTCAGATTATTTATTATCTCATCTTATAAAAGGGTTAGTAAAAGATAAGCATCTTAATATTTATTTCAAAATTATTTTACACGATTAAGTTAAAATATACTTATTGAAAGCCAATTCGTGTTACCCGACATACGCACTGTAATCTGCCCTAAAATGCGGAGGTCTCGTTGCCCATTCACGCTAATATTTAGAGCGCACTATCACGCAATAACGCCTTTGGCGTTACAAATGAGCATCAGAAATCAGGCATAAAACGCTGGTGATATTTTCACATATTTTATCGAATTAAATATAGATTTTTTTTTCTCAAATATAATTACTTGTCTATATTTCAAGTTTATAAATAAACATTTCTTGAGTTACATAAGAATATATTAGATATGAGGTGTATATAAGTTTTGTTATAGTTAAGAACCACGATATATACTACATTCAAAATATTAAATCTTCACATTGAAGAAATTAATTACATATCCAAATTGAAATATCGTGGTTTTTATTATCCACACATATAGTAGTAGTTCACAGAAAAATTATTTCAATATTTCTAAATTATTCGTTACTAATGGCTAGCAATAAGTTTAACACTTTAATATGAACAAATGGAATACTAAATACGTAGCCATAATAACTCTACAATGAAAAGATCTGGCTACTTTGATGTTTGGTAGGAGTAGAAAAAAAAATGAACCTGATAAAAAATAATATCTTTTCCAGCGTTAAATCATTATACATATATAATATTTTGTCCAGTTTGCATTAGCTGTCAGCGAGGATGATAAAACAATTGTATTTATAACATTGGCACCATAGAGCCAATCACTTGTTACGAAAGTTGAAACCTCTTCTTTCTCGTAAACTCACTTCGATCACGAAATACCCTTAACCCTTCCCAAACCATGCTGTAACACAGGTCTACTATTAAAACTAAAATTAAAACTGTAATATTTCGGTAAATACGTGCAACATAAAATTCATAATTTAGATAATCCTAAAGAAAATATTAGCGCTTAGGAATAATTAGTGATAAACCAATTATGAAAACGGAATCATACAAAAACAATTATTTTTTCCATTCAATCCGTTGTAAAGTTAATACGTTGGTAAAAATATAATTTGTGATATGAAAGACAGAGATCACATACTATTTGCACAGTGAAAAGAACAACAAACATACAAATATAATTTTCTCTTTCTCACTAATTAAATGAAGAGAGATAAGAAGGAATGACACATTGTATAGGACTTAATGCTCAATATTTAGAGTAAATTCGTGGCATTAAAGCCATTTAAGCTAATAAAAACATTTTTTCTAACTGTTATTTACGGTAACACGAGTTGACAGCATGGCTGCGTTCGGGTATTTTATGTCATGGTATGGTAAAGGTTAAGAAGGTGGTTTCGCTCAGAGAGAGCAATGTAAGACAGCTTAGGGCAGGGTCGGACGTACATGACGTGGTTGATTATTTTTATGATGGCGGTACTGCTCCGTAGGTTACCAAAAGGATAACTTCAATGAAAGAAACTGAATTGTATATTATGTGCCTCATGGCCGATGTTTATTAAAAATGCTACCAAAACAATTATGCCTAATAATCTTACACACTAAATAATTTTTACATATCAACAAGGGTTACCAGTGACAGAATGGTGGTCGCAAAATAAAACATGCACTCAAATAATGTAATTATCTCGGAGAACGGGTGCCACTAACAAAAAGAAATGCGGTATTAAATCCATAGGTGACTTACCCGAGGAAGCGATGCCACCTCAGAAAGCTGGTTTGATCCCTGGCCAAATAGGCAGGGTGTAGCGGTCGGCGGTCTTCCGAGAAGCACGCGCAGACGTGATGAAAATATCGCGATGTGAATCTCGGACCCGAACGCCGGGCTTAGACACAACGTAGCAAGCGCTGTTCCTATCAGACGGTGTGTGTTGCGGCAAGGGTTTTCAGTGATTTCGTAAGTATCCGCGCCACCACTACCTATTGAGAGCGGTGCATCTCCACTCCAAAGATGCGTCTACGCATAATGCTTGTGACCTAGCGTGACTGCCTTTCCACTTTTTGACCAACAGGCGCGTCTGTGCTTGGACACGTGACTGATTCGCGCCTACGCAACAGAGCGCAGATCGTCCAGACATCTAATCTTTTTATTAAAAATATATATATATTTAGGTTTGGTTTAAGATGCAAAACTAGATTCAGTAAAATAATTGATTGGAGAAAGATCTTTAGGTTTATAAATGGGAGTAGAAATGTCTCCGGTCCGGAGCATCAGACTCGAGGCAATAGCGTTGTGAAAATAAAATGGCCTTGGGTTTAAAATTACTCTTTATATCGTCGTATACAGCAGTCACAAGATATCGATTTGTAAGAGGCTTCTTGTGTGAGACCTTTGAATACCTGATTACACAGAAAAAATCTGCATTATTTGAAGGACAGGCGGAAAATATTTACGAGTTTAATTTAAAACTTACCCAGATCCGTTTATTTACCGGAACGTATAAGCGAGGGTACTGGTATATATATTTTATTCAAAATATCATACATAAAATACTATAAGCTTCTACTAGAAATTCACATCTGAATTCGAACAAAATTTAATATTACTTTGGAGACGAATACGTTGCAAGCATCTTCGATTCGAGTGTTTGCACTTTGCCAAAGCAAACATAAAGATTTTCCAGAAACTTTTACACGTTCTTCTTTCATACAATTTGTCAAACCAGGGGAAGTCCTCACTTCTATAAAGTCTCTTGTCCAATGAAGTTATCTAAAGTCATATATACATGAAGTACCTATTCCGTACGGTGAAAAGGTTCTTTAGTAAGTTTCTGTCGGCATAAAGATAGTTTTACCTAATAATGAAACCAATAAAATGAAATCTGACTATATTTTATCATTTATCAGGAGTAGTTATTATATACCTATAGATTCCACGCCAACCTCACTAAATCCAGGTTACCGTATCGATATTGGCAGTATTATTTCGTGTATAATTAACGAATCATATATAAATAGAAAATATTCTAAAATAGGTAACACTGCTGCATTTAAACTAAGCTCTTGTTCGTTTTCTTATTTAAAGCTTCTGTTTATAAACAATTTGAAATAATTTAAATATTTCATATTTTTATAAATTTTTTAAATGTAAATTTTTATTCCATATTTTCTTTCTATAAAAAAAAAAAAAGATGAATGGATATCATCATCATTCGATTTTCAAAAAAACATAATACTTCTTTGTCTCGAGTAATATATAAACATGTTCATAAGTTTATAGTTTAACTACGGATAAATAGTTACATTTTATAAATGAACAACGTCCGTCCATTAAATAATTAAAACCGTATTAAAATTATGTTGTGTTTATTAATAAAATATCTACGTAAAGTTAATGTTTTTAAATTACAAAAATATTTATTTATTTCGTAAGTTTATTTCATGTTAAAATATCACATATCATTGTGTTATTTACGAATAGGTAGATGGCAATCGTCGTATTATTTGAAATTTAAATGCATGCATACAAAATGATACAAAACATCATATTGACTTGAAGAAAATCCCTTAAGTTAACCCTTATCTGTGACATATTTGATACGGCATATTTCTTGCGCTAGTTTACTTACACAAATTTGGTCGCTTCTTTGCAAACAAGGTTTCCTTGCCGATGGAAGTTCTATGTTTGCTCGCGCGATGCAAGCTTAGGGCGCAGGGGTAAGTCCCCAACCACCCTTGGATCAGGGGCGCATAACCCATTGCATATATGGCACTAAAAGCCTCACATTTTTTATTGAAACTATTTTTTTTTTAAATGTACTTGTACGTTGAAAGTCAACAAACATGTCCCAATATAGATTCACATGTCATAAAGTTACTGGTGTTTTGATTTTTATTCAGGTATCTCAACAAGAGACATCATTTTAAAATTTCAATAAATCGCATTACTTTGAGAATTCCAGTTTAAGTATAAAGTATAAGCGCTGATATTGAACGTGGAACACAATATCTAGTAAATATATATAGTTTCATCAGTTACGCAATATGTGCCTAAGGTGGTGCAGCTCTTACTTCAATGGATTTTCTAATTAAGGCTCAGAAATGGGTCATCAGAGTAATAAACATGAGGCCATTTAGACATAACTCTTAAGAACTCTTTAAATCCTTTCAAGTTTTGGATATAAGACAACTGTTTACCAAACTAATCTTAAAACTTTTTTTTTTTTAAATTAACTTTACTTCCATGATCCGATCCAAAGGAAACCAGGCCAAAGCCTTAGGATACTACTCGGTGTCAAAATTTAATATCAAATTCGCTCAACGAACTTTTTTATTTTGTGCTCTGAGAATATTTAATAAATTGCCACTAGACCTTAAAGGGTCTAAAGTGATTAACTACTTCAAACCAAAAATAACAAAGTGGTTGCTTGATGTGGGTAGAAAGTAAAATAAAACTAATTTGTTATTTGTACTAACATAACTACCCACATATTTTTGTCTCTTACTATTGTATATTACTGACAATAATATTTTTATAACTTTTGATTATACTTTTTCAAATAACTTTTCATAACGTACTTAACATTATACTTACTTACTTCTTAATATTTACAACTTTTAAAAACTGTAAAAAGGTTTTAGAGCTGACAATTACCTTTATTTTTTCATATGTACTATTTGTGCTACAAAAAAATAAAAATATATACCAGGACTCTGTTTTACACACATTCAATCTTTTGAATAAATTCATTTTCATGACGTTTTCGCATAATTGCAGCTCTATTTCACCAATACTGTGTCGAATCTCGTTCATAATCTATTAAATTATTGACATAGGCTTCATTCTTCACAAAACAATAAGTTCAATGGCGTGATATCGCTCAATCTTGGTCACCAAATCGAGAGATGACACGCTTCTGAAGCTTTACGTGCAATAACTGCATAGAGTCTCCCACTGTGTGGCAGGTTGTGTGGTAGGATGTGCTGAAACTACTTGTCTTCTCGGTTGACAACGTGCAGTTTGTCCTATAAAAAAATGTTATCATGTTACTTACGTATATCATGGACAGCTAATACGACTCCAGCAGCATTTTTAAAGTACAGAGGCGTTGGTTGTCGGAAAATATAGTCGCAGCTTTCACTCGCTAACACTATGTTTTCAAGACACCACTATTCCGAGACGCAAAAGAATTTCGACATCCGATACCAAACCAGTACGGCCAAAATTTTAGGATTAAATTCACAAATGTCGTATTAGATTAACGATTATTGCAGTTTGCGAAGTATTGCTGTAATATTTTCCCCATTTTGTAATAAGTTTTCACAAAAATTATTTAATGTGCTTTCGTGCAGCGTTTTATAGCTAAAATGTCACTAATTAATTATTCGGGTAATTATTATCTATATATTTTCATAAAATATTAATGGTTTCATATAATAATATTGTTAAATACAGATTTTTATAAATAATTATCATTAACGATGGTGTTAGTTGTTTTTTTAAAAAAAAAATACAAATTACATCAAGAATAACGAAATATCACCATAGATAGTAGCTTGTTAGTCTATTGATAAAGATACTGACCTAGAGATCTAGTAGTCGAGGGTTCGAGTCTCATTCCAGGAGACCAGCAAGTTAGTCTTATTTTCATAGCACGAGCATTTAGCTTAGTCTGAATATTGATATAACATGTATTCCTTGTACGCATCTCTATTTATTTTTTTAATAATATTGTTATTGAAATACGCAGTCAATATCAAACACGTCTAAACAAGTTCAAAACACACAAAAAATTTGTCGGAGATAAGAATTATAAATACATAATATTAATTCTAGACTGATGCAAAATCAATGATCCCAATGACGTCTACGAGCCGCATAGTGCGCATCGCTGCTAATACAACAGGCTTTCCTCTAGGAATTTCCACCATCCCAGTCTCCCAAACCAATGTTTCGCAAACGTCACAAATTCCAAAATACAAGTGCCTGATGGATTTCTCTGTAAATTGGATGGAGATGTGTTTTTACACTACACCTATATATATTTTCATAATTATTTTAACACAAACTTTAATCATAGATTTTAATTCTTCCCAACATAGTAATATTATATTTGATTAAATAAAACTCAATCACTTTGTATAAAACCACGAACTTTATTAAACGCCAACCGGTTTCGCTTACCTCAAACTTCGATAGGGCGTATTTAAAACTATCAATAAATACAAAAAAGTGCACTTATATATACATAAGGAGACAGAATATAAAAATATATCTAAAAATAATCTATATTTCGCATGTAATTTTTATCGGTTGGCGTTTAATAAAATTCGTAGTTTCATACAAATTGATTGTGTTTTATTTAATCTAATATATCAAACTAATAAACAAATATTATATTATATTTACTTTTTATATAAATAACTAGTGAAATAGTAATCATGCATACATACGTGCCATCAGATCATGGTTAGGAGAAGAATAAGCTGATGACACATGACTTCTGAAATTGTTCCGCTTTGTGTTCTCTACTTTGAAGGTTTTTTTAGTTATTTTTAAGTTATTTTACCACCCCATAATCATGTACGAATTCAATCTTGTAAAGCACAATACAGGAACTCTCTTTATGTATCTTAAAAGTTACTACCTGTTCCGTACAGGAAACAAGAAATGTAGTCAAGGGTGGTTCGCCGATCTCCGCTTCTCTCAACCGGCGATGATGATGATGATTATTATGAGGTCGAAATAAATTAAACAAAAAAGGTGTTCAATGTAAGTACACTACGGAGACAGAATCATTCTATTAATGCATTCTCACCCGCAGAATACCTTGTTTTATTTCAGTTACAAACAGCACCTTCATTTATTCATATTTGTCCTACTGCATTAGCAAGCAGACAGCGTCGGGCGCCACCCTGGCGTATTTGATCAAAAACTCTAACGTATTTCTGGCGCCTCGCTGATAATATAATTTTAATTACTTTCTCGTGTTCAAAACATATCATTTATTTGGCGTCTCCGAGTTAACTAATCTTGTACGATACCTACTTTAATGATATCGTTTGATTTTTCATTAATTACCATAAGCCTTCACAGATGATAAACGTGGACGAACGAGTTGTCATTTCGATAGTTGCGTCGATTAACCTTATCATATTTGTAGGATGTCGCTTGAAATAATTATGTTGATTTAATTTGAACTTTCAATTTGATTAGCAAGTTCAAGGCACTGCGTTGTTGCTCTGCGTAGGTAATCTTCTTCTCGCAAGCTGTTAAGCACCTGAAGGTGGTATGGATTTTTGTGATATGCATAGATCAAGTTCAAACATACACCAGAAGTACAAACCTATAGGCCAGCATAAAATTTTTTAAAAACATCCTGTATCACTGAAGTAGATAGTGACTTTTCGGACACCCTATAATGAAAAATTTTATCTTTACTTTTTCGTTCTAATTATTTAAAAAAAATTATGTATGTGTATATATATTGGGTTGAAAACATACTTTTTGTTTAGATTTAGTCATTATGAACACATTAAATATACATACAAATATATTTTATAAAATACAATCACTTTTCACATTACAAAATAAAATAATATTATTATCATATAATTTATATCATACAGCAATTTAAAACAGGTATCATGTGTAATAATTAATGAATAAAGAAACATATTTGTCAATACCTTTTTTTGAACATTTCACGAATATTTAACAACAAATTTTGCTGTTTGCAAAAATCTAATTAAATTGAATTATGGTGTTTCTGTGCATTAAAGTATGAAAATTTGTGTCGATGTCAATACAAATATTTTATTCAGAATACTCTTAAACACGTCCTTGCGAAGTACGAGATTATATCTGAGTCACGTGGGTAATTAAACAAACGTGATGTAGATTACAAAACCTTAAACTTCTTAAATGAAACAAACAATCATTTGGAGTCAACTAGAAAATTCATTAGCTCGTGTCGTGTATGTAAATTGATATTTGCACGCGACGCGTTCTCCATAAATACTAATTAACTACGTGTTTGGACCATAAATCTATTGCCTCCGAATCCGCACATAATTTTCTTCATTTAAATGCAAATGAACGTTCAACAAAACCGTACACAATGCGACATAAATTTCTCGTCTCTTCAAATACAAACAGTTTGCACACGCAGTGAAAGAAGAATCCGGGACCATAAATCTGCTCCCAGATGGAAGGAGGCTTCGGACAAACATCGTGGACCGGAGGGTTATTTGTGGACCAAATCTTTCGTCTGCTTGGTTCAAGATCTCCCGCAAGACTCGAGCTTGAAACAATGTAATGTTTTAAATTTATTTTTAAGCTTAATTCTTTATTTCCCCTAACATAAATGATTAAAGATGGAAGAATGGTGAATATATAAAATGTACATATTACTAAGAAGAACACATTCTTATTGTGAAGTTGTAATTATTCAGAACATAAGTCTGTGATGCTTTAAGTAGGTACTAATTAAATGTATTAATTAGAAAGATATAAATATAAAATCAATTTTAACGAAAAATATTGTTTTTGCGCTACCGGGATTCGAACCTGGATCTCTTTTCCAATCCGGGGAAGGTGTATTACCAACTACGCTACAGCAACAGTATTTTTCTAGCATCTGCTATCGGTTAACTCAAAGGTATTTGAGATTCCATAAAAATTTGTCATCAAAAATACTGTCGCTGTAGCATAGTTCGTAATGCACCTTCCCCAAATTGTAAAAGAGATTCAGGTTCGAATCCCGATAGCGCAACAACAAATATTTTTCGATAAAATTGATATTATATGTATATATTTATAATTTATACATTAAATTAGTATTTAAAACATCACAGACCTATGTTCTGAATAATTGCAACTTCACAATAACAATGTGTTCTCCTTAATAATATAAGTTGTATCAATGTGTCCAAAAAAGATTCGAAAATTTTTCATGAAAAATACTGGCGCTATAACACAATTGGTAGTGTTGGATTAGAAATAGAGATCCAGATTCGAATCCCGGTAGTACAAAAACAATATTTTTCGACGAAATTGATTTTATATGTATATAATTAGCTTAAGTATCTACAAACTGAACACGAAATTATTAATACCAACTTTAAAAAAATATATATATTTCATCTAACGCTTCACTTTAATATTGTTATGATAATTCCAATGTTATTAAACATTAGAATTTATTTATTTATTAAAAGAGTGTGTTTTAATGTGATTATTACAAACAATTTGATTAATATATTTTAATACAAATTAAGTCCAGGTTCGAATCTCGATAGCAGCTAAAGAATTTTTCGATACATTGATTTTTTGTGTATATATTTCTTATTTATTCATTTTATTTGTATAAAGTTATCAAATCATTAATAAAATCAATTAATAGAATCAAATTATTCAATTAGATTTTTCTAGTGATAGTTAGAAAGTGTTAAATGTTAAACTATTTTATTTGTATTATTTCGAACGGCACTCTTCTGTCCTAACACGTAACTCTTGCATTAACCACATTATACATCTTCAAATGGATACTTGTTGATTGTTGAAGCTTCTAATAGGAGATAGTTATGGTTATAATTTATTTTATAATCACACAAACAAATATTTATTTTTCGTTAATGCATGTACGCAGTATTTTTAAATGTATTCTTGCAATACCTTCTCATCGCTGCTTTAGAGCGCTCATAAATGACATTGTTTCGATCCAACAAAAAAAATACCAGATTGTGTAAAAATTTATAAGATTTGATGATTTTCGTACCATAAATCTTTACTAAGAATGAATTAAGCTGTGAAATATAGCCCTCCTGGACAAAGGAGTTTGTTTGTAGACCGAAAGGTCGTACCTACCTCTCCAAATTTATTTTTTGACGGGTTCAGTATTAAAAAGTGCCGTTGAGAGAATTTCCGGAAGGCTAAGGTTTATTTTACGTGACAATAGCAAACCTAAAACGAATATATTTATTTTAAAGAGAACACATTATCATTGTAAAGTTGTAGTTTTTTTCAGAACATAGTTCTGTGGTATTTTAGTACAAATTAAATGTATCAATTAGAAAGATATTCATAAAGATAAAATCGATTTATCGAAAAAATATTTTGGCTGCCACCGAGATTCGAACCAGGAACTATTCCTATCCGGGGAAATGCGATAACCATTACATCATGTCAGCTTAGTAAATGGATAACAAATTTTCGAACTTAAGTGTTGCAGCTATTTCAAATTATATATCTATTATTCGATTTTTTTTAAAACGTATCTATCACCTTTGAGTAATATACGCTAGAAGACACCAAAGATTTTTCAATTTCATTTTATACATTTAAAGAGAAATTAAAAATTAGGCACGGACGCTTTATGTACAATGCCGCCTTATTTTAATAATTTATTTTAAGTAACTAAAATCAGTTAAACTGATAAATATATATTTATTTAAAATTATCTATAATATAATTTAGGTCCACGCTATCTCTACAAGGTTGTATTTCAGTCCGTTAGATCAAGCACGCTGTTTTGTTTCAGGAAGTAATTAACACCTAGGCAATCGGTATTTCTACCTGTTTTATTTCAGTGGGATCAGGTAATGTTTACTTTATTTTATGTATTACTAGTTTAGTCACGGGTTAACGTTAAACAACAGTTATAAAATGCATTTTAAATCCGTCGAGTGACGTTAATCGGATCTTGACAAAAAAAACAAGCGTACCTCCTTAACTAATGACATAATTCTAGCGGAATGGTATACAGTGAAATCTCGATCGATCGTTCCTCAAATATTCGTTTCCCGCATGTGTTGTTTATTTCTTCCAGTTCCGAATTAATTTCATACAAAACACGCAAAAATAGATATAAGCATAATTTTGCGGCATTAATCATTTAAATTACGCAGCATATTTCGTTACACTGGATTGTTTTATAATTGCCTGCCGTTAAAGAGCGTGATTAAGAGAGGATCTCTGTTTTGCGTCAACAGTGATGGAACTGACATATGCGAGCCAATTGTCATTGACAAATCGCTGTAGCCTAGGTATTTTAGGAAACTTTAGGTATGGATGACTACGAATATTTTTAATTTTTTTTTAAGAGACCTTGACACAGAAATGCTCAAGTTATTCTTGAATAAGAAGGAGACAGTAAAAGAGGTTGAAGATGTTGATGAATAGGATCCCTTTCCTGTAACTTTGTTAAACTAAAAATTAAAACATTTTATTTTATAAAAATATAATTTGCAATACCGAAAAAATACTATTTTCTTACAGCAATAACGGAACAGCCAAAAAACAATTGATGATGAAAGATTATGTACAATACAAAGTTTAATTTATTTATTTTTGGTTTCAGTGCAGCTTTCTAATTTTATTAGTATTTAAACACATTAATTTACATGTAAAATATGTATATTCTTTATAATATAATGTATGAATGTAACTTTTTTCTATATTCCCGCTTTCTTTGTTTTCCCGCATTCAAAGTTTATTTTAATAGGTCCCTTCAAAACCGATAGATAAAGGTTTCACTGTATACTATATATTTTTATATTATACAGATTAACAGTTGAATGACACAACATACACCAAAATAAATGAGCCATATTAAAAATATGCCATTAAACCCCTTAAAAATGCTTTTGCTTATAGAAAATAATAATTTTTAAACAGTAATTTTGGATTCACCTCTCCGAAATATAAAAAGCATGTAGTTGGCCAGCCTTGAATATATTATATTTCTATATTTGCGTATGTATATGCATATATGCTAGGTGTATATGTATGATATATATGGGTGCCTACATAAAATTGGGAATAAAATCGCACCCTTTACTCGGCGTCGTTTATTTGAACAGCCAGTCGAGAGGTGTGGGCCGGTGAGGGTGTGACGAGGGTATGTTTGCTATATGACTTTTCCATCTACCCCTAAGAAACGTGGTCGGCCTCTGCGAAAAGAGTTCTGCGGTGCGAAAAGCAAACGAATCCAATGCGTCAATTTTATCGGAGCGAGCCAAAGGTGCGAACGTGGGAATATTAATGAGGCCACGATACACGTGGAACCCTTTTTCTAAAAATATAATAAATACATTCTTTAATTACCTACCAACAGTTACAATTCTAATACTAAATGAAACAATCTTAACCAAAGTAATATATAAATAACGAGTTAACCATCGGTTGAGTTTCATTAAAAATATTTATTTAAATTCAACTAATATAAACCAACAGGTTTACAAATGTTACAAGATGAATTTTATCAGAGAAAACAAAAATTAAACGCATATATTTCGTATTTATTATACATCTTTATCGTTCACTATTTTATATAGTGTACAGCATTAAATGAAATTTTATGTGAACAAGGACATCATTAATTACATTAGTTTATTTGTTTGTGTTTGAGACTGAATTGTGATGTCCCATTAAATAATAATAAAAAAAATTAAAAATTGAGTTTTGTGATATATCTCCAGTTAAAAAAACAAGCGAGAAATAGAAATAACTTTTAACCTTAACATCGCCAATTCCGAAATTGAATGGTATGCAGTTGTGTTAAAATATGTAATTTATTTACATTAAGGTATTTCGCAAAAATAATCATTAATATAATTGTGAGAGAAGTTGTGTTGAAAAAATACTTGATTAAAAACATATATTATTATATGTCACTTACATCTGATACTAAAAAATAATCCGGGAGACGCACAGACCAGTAAATGAATAGACATGAAATAAAGCGTACATTAGAAGAGTTTGGAACATTAGTTGGGGGACGAGGGGCTTTCTATACACATTCTTGGTGGAAACATAAACCGATAGTTTATGACACATTTACCTAACAGTAAAAGTGTTTAGGTACTCTTCGTAAATTAAATCTTTGTGTAAATAAGGCATATTTTTTACATTAATGCATATTATATAGTCAATGTTAAAATTTACGTTCCGATCAAGTCATATTTTTTTTAAAAAGTCGCGGAGTTATTTGATTGGGTAAGTGGTGCCAAAGTGATCAAATCGGTGACAGCAAAATAAAAATATTGGAATAAAGAATTTGCTTTAGTTCATGTCTATATATTTGGTAGTCTGTGGAGAGACTATATACTTTATTTTTTATACACCTAATGCTATTCTATAACCTCTACATTACATGACCTAAAATATAATCGATTATAGGTTCAATTTTCCTTTTTTTCATTTTCATGTGTATCAGAAGGCGTGGATAAAGTCTGATTGAATTTTTACAACATATGAAGTGAACATTTTTAAAATTTTTCTCAACATTGATATTTTCAAAGGCTAACAAATATTTATTGATTAAATATATTTTACAAAAGTAAACAAAAACGAACCTATTCAATTTTCGTTCTTTCTTTTCGAACCTCTTTTTTTATTAAGGTCTTAGATTCATAAAGAAACGTGTATTGTAGAATATTATTTGATCGTTGAAATTGAGATTCGTGTACTTATCACAAAAGATTTTAAGTTACTGAAAATAATAAACACGTAACACATTTTCGGCTTCAAAGGTTTCCCGTGTAATATAAAGTTGTTATAATTATATTAAAAAAATTTATAGCATCATTCAACGGTATCATTTTCACCACTCTTCACTGTGAGACGCAGCTCGCTTTACAGAAAATTCTTGAAAAAATAAAATTGTACCTATATAGAATAGTAGAATACCGCGTTTTCAGTTAATTATATTTTAAACTTTACATTCATCATTATCACCAATTGCATTATTATCGTAAAAAAATTCACCATGAAAGCTAATTTTAAGTCCTACGCTAACATTTATTGATATTGTATGATTTTGTATTTAACTGTTTTCTTTACATATGTCTCTGACGCAGTTTTATTATATATTTTTTATTTATTATCTTTGTTTTATTAACCACTGAATTGAGTTTAAATACATCTACCGGTTTCGAAAAATACCATTTTCTTCTTCAGGATGTCATAACTAACTAAAAACATATATTATTGTTTCTTCACCAGAATCTATTTTTAAAAAAACAACAATTATTTAAAAAATAAATTTAGTACCTAACTCAAATTGTTACTTAATACAAATTTAGTCGAACTGTATTCCGTATTAAAGATTCGTAAGAGTGATATTCTAATAAAACCTGTGGTTTTGTACTGTAATGTTCCAACTTTTAAATTATGTAATTTTATTACAAAAACTATAAATAGACTTAATATTTTTAAACCAAAATACACTAAAAAATTCGTTGTATATTATAAGTGGATATGTTAAAGCACGTGGATCTTCCCAACAATGTTAAACTTGTTTCTTTTGATATTGTTAATTTGTTTTACTAATTTACCTATTAATGAAAGTAAAATTTTAATTTCTGATTTACTAAATTCATCTAATTTACCTAATAATTTGGTAAAAGATCTATGTCGTTTGTTAAACCTTTGTATGAACCAAAATTATTTTCAATTTAATAATATAATATATAATCAAACAGAGGGTCTTCCTATGGGAGCACCCACAAGTCCACTAATAGCAGATATTTTTGTAGACAATTTGGAGAGGAATATTTTTGATTGCAATTCTCTTTTGTTAAAAAATGTTTTGTTACAGAAAAGGTATGTGGATTGTGTATTTGGTCGGGTTCACAACGTCAACTAACTACATTTTTAAATTTTATTAACTCATTTAATAATAAAGTACAATTTACATTAGAAATGGAAAATAATTCTACCCTAAATTTTTTGGATCTAACATTGATTAAAAATAATAATAAAATTGAATTTAAAATTTCACTATCATACACTAGGAATCTAATCATCCATTATCACATAAACATTCAGGGTTTCACTCTATGATACATCGTTTAGTCAATATTCCTATGTCAACATCCAATTTCAATATTGAATTGAATACAATTTAAAAAAATAGCAGTTAATAACGGGTATAATACAGGTTTGATAGACCCTATTTTAAAAAATAAATTAAAATAATATAATAATCAATTTTTATATAAATCGCAGATAAAACATAATGGTAATTAGCGTAGGATTTTATACATAAATAACTTTTCGAAACAAATATCTAAATACCTACCACGAAACATTAGACCGGCATTTTATACAAATAATAGTATAGGAAATTTACTCATAAATTCTAAAGACAAAGATGATAAATTTAACAATTCTGATGTCTATAAACTTAGTTGCAAGGATTTTGCTGCATTTTATATTGGTAAAACGGGTAGAAATTTTAATATAAGAGTAAGGAAGCATTTAAGATGTTTGAACAATAGTGGGTTTTCAGAATTTTCTAATCATTTGATAGAAAATGGTCACGGTTTTAATAAAAAATTGGGATTGTCAATTTTGCATATAAACGGTTTTGGTCACAAATTAAATAATTTTAAATCGTTGGAGATAAATAAAGCATGTAAAACTAATCAAAAAATTGTAAACAACCAATTAAATTTAACTACGAGTCCCATTCTAAAATTTTTTCTTAAAAATTATTCGGCTAAATTTGTATAAAGTAAATATTTGAGTTAGGTGCTAAATTTATTTTTTAAATAATTGTTGTTTTTTTAAAAATAGATTCTGGTGAAGAAACAATAATGTATGTTTTTAGTTAGTTATGATATCCTGAAGAAGAAAATGGTATTTTTCGAAACCGATAGATGTATTTAAACTCAATTCAGTGGTTAATAAAACAAAGATAATAAATAAAAAAATATGAATTTTAACCACAAAGTTAATATTGCTAATTTAAAAGTAGTTTTATTTTACACTTTTACACAACTAATACCTGTTTACTGTTCAATGCGTACAAGCGACTATGTCTGCAATTAATCCAATAATAGCAGCTCAAAAAATTATATAAAAAGTTATCCTCAAATCCCCAATCACAACGAGCACTGACGTAATTTTTGATAAATTCAATGTCTTTGATATTAGACAAATATACGCTAATACTACTCTCAAATACATATAGAAATACAAACAGACACATTTTAAAACAACACAAAACATAATTTCCACACGGTCAAATACAAATAACCTTCAAACCCAAAGAGCACATACTACATTTGGTCAAAGGAACTACAAATATTTTGGACCTAAACTGTATAATAGAATGCTAAAAGACTTTAATCAATTGAATTGTCACAAGAACATGAAACTTTATATTAAAACTTGGATTCGTAATATGGGTAGAGCCAGTATTGGTACACTCACCCAAACATATTGACTCATACCCATATTAATTATCGCTACAAAAATTAAATCCACCTCAAAATTGTTCTTCATATACACCTTTTATATGTTAATAATAATAAATCTTTCTACTTGTAATTTTAATCAATTGTACAATTGCCTGTAAACTATGCCCGTCTCGACACAGAATTCTCTAGTGAGACGGGCACAGTGCAAACAAATTTTTTATATGTATAATATAGTTATAAATAATAAATAAATAATAATAAATAACTCTTCGTGCGATCTGAGTCGCAGAGCTCTTAGAGATACGAGTTTATACATGTTTAAGTATCGTGTTATATATTGCGTAGTACATCAATCAACGCAACGTAAATTCTACCCTCTCAGATAACAGAGCCAATATTAATGTTCCATATATTATTTAGAATTTATTGTAATATTCTATTCAACTGATACATCAGTACCAGCGTAAATACTATTACAGTAGTCCATATCCGATGACAAAAATGCACAAAAACGTTATTTAAACTTCAATAAACATTTTATTAAATAGTCGATGGATATTAAATAAATGGACGAATGGTTTTTCACTATACATTATATATTATTGTAAGTAAACTTCTTTATTACATGTGCAAACGAAGCTCAATTTTTAAAATGTAAAAAATATGTTACAATGATCTTTTATTGTGATTATATTAAAGTTTCTTATTTTTGACATAAAATTAAACTACAATTTTTATAACACAACGCGTTACACCAATTTAGAAAAGAATTTGAAATAGGTATTTGAGAGTTCAGAATTTTTTTATTTAAGATAAAATATAAGAAACGAGTATCAATGTCAGAATGCTGAATAGTTTTCAATTTGTGAAAAGATAGTTTGGGAAAAGGATGGCAAAAGAAATTTACCAAAAAGGTATACAAATGATATAAACCCATCTTTCGAAAAGCGGCGACCCAGAACAGTGTATTTTGCAAGTTTTTCAAAAGCTTTCAAGAAGGGTATTTTTTAAATCACATTTTAGGTTACAAAATAACATTATGTATCACAACCTTCAAAATCTAATGACACTAACGTTGTAAAAATATGTTTTAAATTAATTGTATTCTTACTGTAATCTATATTTAACGGAATAAAAAAAAAATTATATCAATACATATTTGCAATTTTTGCTAATTTGTATCGAATGTCTTTCAAACATAGATGTATTGTGAACACATCTTAAAAGTCACTAAATTGCACAACTACAGAGGTCTGCAAATTATTATACGGATCTTTAAAATGCTGCACTTAAAACGGTTCAGCAATCTGGTGTCTACATAGGTACGAAAATAAAATGTAATATTAAAATTCATCTAAAACTTATCGGCAATTAAAATTTAACACAAATAATGCACTAAGAATATTTACAATAACAACGCAAGTTGCAAATAACAAGCAAGCAAGGTAAATCTTTTTACCTTGCTTATAAATTCAAACATACCACGCTTCCTAAACGTATGCGAAAATTATTTGAACAGTTTTTAAGAAGCTAAATAGTTTATTTTCTTAAATATCATTTTGAGCAACTTTCAAATTTGTATCTTCAAGCAGCTCCAACTTCGTCTCTCGGTAGGTGCGCCGCTGTGAAGCGGTGTTAACCTTTATGGTCCCGTGTTCAGTGTTCAGCCAAGTGGTTGTTTGAGTGGTTTCAAATGAACTAATAATAAAGTTGATAAGTGCTCTCGTTATAAACTATTCCGTGTTTATTGCAACGTCTGCTCCGGATGTGACTAATTGCACAATTTCTCCAGGGATCATCAAATACCTGCTTCTATTTACCAGCAAACCTCTATGCTAATGGACGTTTCCCACAAATTTCCGATAAATTACTTAACTGCAAACTACTCAATTAGGCAAATTCTTAAATGTATTCAATATACAATTCAGCTCCAATCGATACTCACATTAAAAATGTACATAATTAGTTTACCAGAATTTTTTCATTTTTATTTTAACAAATTAACATTATAAATTAACACTAATACTTTTGTTTTTAACCACTTAATTATTTATTTTAATACACCAAACGGTTTCGAAAAATAGCATTTCCTTTGTTTAATTAATTAATTTGACATCCTGACGAAGGTAATGGCATTTTCTAGTCTCTAGTCTAACTAGTCTATATAAAAAATATTAAATTTATTAAAAAAATATTAAACGAACGGTAATTAACGAATATAAACGAAATTTATTTAAATGTACGTAGTACCAAATATCCAACTGAAAAAGGCGTTTTTATAGAATATCTAATGGATAACAACCGGCTTTACCGACTGTCACAGCTAGACACTGGAGAACATGCTCCCGAAGAAAAGGGTTCCAATAAATTTCGGTAACCTTTTTTACCTGGAACTAAAGTTTCAAAACCTACTGATGTAATTTTAGCATTGATAGCGCAGGACAATACAGTAGCCAGAAATCAACGGTTATTTAATGTAATTAAATTCGATTAAATTTCATTAACTAGTATATGCTTCATTATTGTATAATATGGTATATGCTTCATTATTGTATAACACACAAAATCTGAGATGTATAATGATTAGTCGAAATTAATTCATGTATCAACTGTTATGGTTCACTATGGTAATATTATAATGTATTTTAAACACAAAACAGAAGAATTGAAAACTCATGAAAGTAACTAGACTAAAAGCAGATTTTATATTTAAAGAGTAAGCTTAAAAACCGTAAAATCCTTCCCGCTAGAACATTTTTTTACAATAATTTAATCTAATAATCGAAAGAATTTTCTGCAACACTTTAAAGCATAGTTTTACAACAATATGAAATATACATCCTTGACCACAAAACGTTGCATTCATCCTCGACTCTGTATTGTTTGTTATAGCAGTTACAAAGTTCAACATCATCCCTATTCCTTATTAGTATTTGTTTACTTCCAATTGATAAAGACAGCCGTATGACAAGGAAGGTAGTCGACTAGTTTGAACAAGTAAGAAATTGTTGACTTAGTAATTAGTAGATAACTTTGATAGGAAACTCGAATACACAGCAAATAATGTTTGAGTGGACGGCCCCTCGGTGGACAAACAACTAAGTTAAACCCCGACTCTTGGTCAAATAACTGATTCGAAGCAAGTTCCGTTCATTAAAATCGTTATAAAACTTATTTGAAATGTTATGATTTATTATTGTAAATAAAAATAAAATATATTATTGCAAATAAAATCAACAACCTTTGAGCATTTATGTCGTTCTTTTTTTATTTTTGAGGAATAGCTGTACAAATAATATTCCACTGACTACAAAAATATTGTCTTAAATTAAATTAAATTTTATTCTGATATCAAGGGATTTATTTTTTATTTTTTTATACCACGAAATTAATTTTTGTTATTTTATACACAGGTGGACCATAAGTTTTTGCACTTTTTAAATCGTTTCTGTACGAGAACCACGCAAAGGAGGGGCACGCGGGCGACAGCGCTCGGAAGCTTGGTCCTTGGGAATTTAGTCGCAATAGAACAACACTCGTTCTGCATAAAACAGTTTTACAAAAACAACGATTCTTATGTGATTGTTCGACATGAGTGAGCCATAAAATTTTGCACGTTTGAAAATTCAAAAAAAAAAAACTACAAGTCGTATGATAGTGAATGTTTATTTAATAAACTAAACTTAATTTACAAGGACCAAACTACGACGCGCTGTTGCCCGCGTGTCCTTCCTATACGCGGTTCTCACACAGAAGTGATTTAAAAAGTGTAAAAACTTATGGCCCACCATGTAGAAGTAAAGTGTTATCTTTTAGTAATATAATCATTTAAACCTTACAGTGTTTCATCATACGTCATCATATTTACTAATTCTTTAAGAGAACGGAGGAGCATCTTAAATTATTCAAAATTAATATACACAAAAATAAGAATGTAAAATTAAAAATATAAAAATAAATTCAGGTTTACAATATAAAACAAATGAGACAAAATATACTCTAGTAATAAAAATTAATTTTCAAATATTAAATTAAAATAGATTCACTTACATGATGCAACATTAAGAGGAGAGTTTAATTCAGTATATATGTATAAAAATATATAAAACTTATAGAAAAAGTCAATATACAAATGTACATAAAATACTTGAAATATTAGTAGCTAGAAAGAAATGACGATGTGTGTAGAACACTAATGTCTTGAATAAGTAACAAAAAAATTATAGTATGTCCACATATATAATACACGAAAATTATTAAGAAAAAATTTAATTCTTTTAAAATTAGCAATATTTACTTTGTGGTTAAAATTCATATTTTTTTATTTATTATCTTAGTTTTATTAACCACTGAATTGAGTTTAAAAACATCTACCGGTTTCGAAAAATACCTTTTCCTTCTTCAGGATTCTGAGTTATGACCACTGAATTGAGTTTAAAAAACATCTACCGGTTTCGAAAAATACCTTTTCCTTCTTCAGGATTCTGAGTTATGACATCCTGAAGAAGGAAAAGGTATTTTTCGAAACCGGTAGATGTTTTTTAAACTCAATTCAGTGGTTAATAAAACTAAGATAATAAATAAAAAATAAAAATAAAATTAATATCACATCACATAAAATATGTAATTCATTTATAATTCTCGGTTTCATTAGAATTGACTGAACACTTTTTTAGTTTATGGTGACCGCAACGAGCGTGAATTATATTTTTAAAAGATTTATTTGATAATTTAGCCTAATTTATTAATAGTGCAGTTATTTTGTTAAATACTTTTTTGTTAAATTAAAATATATATATTTCGTATTTCTATATAATTTATTTAATTCAACTCCAATTCAATGTCGATTCAACAATAAAAATAGCACTTACAATAACAGAAAATTTAATAAAACCCACCGAATATTGAGCGGACAATACCATTCAAAAATGATAAACCCGCAATCTTTGAACTAACGTCTTAAACATAATTGAAAAAGGATTGAAGAAAGATCCTTACAGATACATTATGTCCTATCACAGCTTTGCATCCTCGCCAGAGATGCATGAAAGGAAGCCTTGCACTTCGCCATCGTTATAAAGGGATGAAATCATCCCCGAGCAGAAACTACCCGCTGTGATACATAATGGTTTTACAGCGTGTCTTTCACTTGCACCCCTTCTAGTGAAATCGTATCATAAAATATATCTACACAAAATATAAAGGGTATATTCACATCAATATCACGAATCAGAATGAATTATTTAGAAAGTAAGAAAAATAGATATGATGTCAAGTGTGTGTGTTCATTTTTATCACATCAAAATGCCTGAATGAATTATATTCAGCATTGTATAATATATAATTAGTATTTAAAATTCGTCCTAGAACAGACGTACGCAAAAAATACACGTACAATTGATTCTGTGAAAAAAAAAGAATAATTACCAACCTGCAGTACGGCATCATTAAAATCTTCTTATTGTAAAAAATTTAACAATATACTTGTTTATATACTATTTTTTTTAAATGTATCTTAGAACAAAGGTAAAATTTTTAATTTCATTATCAATATTTCAAAGGAAATTGATACTTTTATCCAATGAAATATATATATTTCTCTACGTGTGACATAAAACGACATTGGGATTGTATTGTATAAATAAAAGTAATAGGGTAACTAAATAGTTTTTAAGTGTATTCTAAAAATGTTAGGTATACTGTCAGTCTATAAAAAAAAAAATCTATATACCTACCTATCCTTTTATATAATACAAAGAAAGTTTTTTAATATTTTACATAATATTATATCTTTTAAAATTAACAATATTAACTTTGTTTAGTTGTGACATCCTGAAGAAGAAAATGGTATTTTTCGAAACCGGTAGATGTATTTAAACTCAATTAAGTGATTAATAAAACAAAGATAATAAATAAAAAATATTATATTATATCATTGAAAATTATATTGTGTTAAACTGGGGAACACACATTTTGATGCCAGAGATTATTTAACTGTTTATTGGTAATTTTTGGGTGCAGATTCCAAAAGAGCTATCAGATCTAGTTTTTGAGATACGCTATATTAGCCTCGTTTTGAATAAAATAATCTTATTTTTAACTTATGTAAAGTTCACTTTATTACTATTACTATTTGCTCCAAATGCTAGTTAAAAAAACAAAAAATACAAAACAAGGTATTTATTTCACACAGTAGATAAATAAATGTATTATACTTTTATCACTTTTCACTTAAATTTTTTTTTTTATATAACTTTCTAGTATAGATTTCACCGGAACAATCTCGCTGAAGACTCCAACAATAGTCGATCAACATGTGGCTATTCTATCTTCCTTGATATCGATATTCCATAGTTTTAATGTCCTAATGGAATCATTCTTCCTGTTCTTCACTAAAATCACCTAGATTTTCTGTAAACCGATCTAAGTGATTGTAGAGGTAGTGAGCTTCTATGCTCATGTTACAACCGAGAATATTAAAGTGGGAAAGAACATTTTACACTAATTCTATGTAATTTTCTGCCGTATAATTTCCAAGAAAAAATTTAGTTACTTGAACAAATGAGCACAAAGCATTAGATTCAATCTTGTTCATTTATGCGGTAATTTGTGTATAAATAATAATAATAATAATAATAATGGATAATTTGTATAGCGCCATTTTCGTAAAAACTTTCACCTCAAGGACGCTTTACAAATATGTATAATTAATAAGCTGCCTCATCTGAGGACCATCAAATACTGCGACTTCATTTTTTCTGTGCTTATCCCAGGAAGTTTTTGTATCAAGTAACCAAAACGAAGTCCATCTCGATTTAAAGCCTTTAAAAATTGCTTCATAAGCCCCAATTTGATATGCAAGTGTGGAAACGATTTTCTCTCTCGAAACCAAAGTTTTGTTGATTAAGTTTTGATTTCCTTAAATTATGACATTTCTTAAAGGCCAATTTCTGTTAACTTAGTACTGATCTTTAGCTCTTCTAACCCAAAAACAATAATATTTTGAATATACACATTGCTGTCCAAGGAGGAAGTTTGCCATTTTTAGATCAACACAAATTATCCACTTCATACTTAATTATTATTGATTATAATTATTTTTGTCAGGACTAGTGATATTATCTCATATTCCTCTTTCACTTTCGTTTTTCAATTGTCCACTGCTGCTAATCTTCAATTCATGCTTTACATATGAATGTGGAGCCCACGATTTATCCTGGTCTCCCAAGTGGACGCTAAAATAAGTCAGATAAGTCCTTTTCACAAATTCAGAAATAAGTTTTCTACTTTATTTCAAAGTGAATTCACCGCATACTTACATAACAAAAAATACGTAAATGATTCACTCATGATTAATATATTGTTTTATTACTAAATACCGCCGAAACTTTACACAATAATAAACTTTCTCAAAAAGCGGTTATGTGGAAAGTTTATTTCCACTATTAGCAATGTCATACATGATGGTATAATAATACAAAATGGTATAATGACCCTGGAGAAGCGTCGGGTAAAGTCTGTTGAGGTAGAAGGAAACTATCTAGAAGAGTATTACTACTATTAGAACTAGTATTAGAATTAGTACTTTCATGTTAATTTTTTTTTTCTTACTTTCAGAAATTTATTAACCAGACCTCGTATTATTAATACATCACATTCACAGAATAAAAATGCAGAATATAAAATAAGAAAAGTTAAGTTAGTTAATCGAATTTATAATAAAAAATATGCTATATTTTTTATACTAATTCAAATAATTATCAGTCATTTTATTCTCGTGTTTAAGATATGTAAAAAATGTAGATGAACGCGCTATTATCAGGTAATATTATTATATTATATGGCCCTCATTAAGGCTAACACGCAAGAAGCTATCGTTTTTTGCAAGTGGGAGTGGACAGTAAAGTAGTCACGGGGCGTAAACCCCTAGTAAATAATCACCTTAACGAGCGAAAGAGCGACGTTCTTTCTTATTATTTTATACCACCTAACCACATCGCAAGGTCATTGCTATATATAGGTGTAACAGATCTAGTCTACAATATCTTATGGGTGGATAGCCGACTTAATTAATAGTCGAAAATATTCAAGGAGTATGTACTAATTTTGTACAAATTCACAAAATATTATTGTATAAGATTTTTACTTAAATATATTGATATTTTTAAGTTTGCAAATCTTGTTATGCTTTCAGTTGAAAAAAATATTTGGGAAATTGATCCATTATTAACAGGCTTTCATTTAATGTTCGATGAGCTTTTGTTTTTTGTAATCAAAATATAATTTTAGCAATAGTGAAATAATTAATAAATATCGTAATAACAATAAATGTTCCAAAAATCTTAGATAGAAACGAGATAATATTTGTTTTTTGGGTTTCTAACCAGCTTAGTTTAGATTTATGGGGTTGAAGGTTTGTATGTAATGCGTGTCATCCGTGTGGGGGTCGAGTTTTTAGATTGATGAGATGTATCAGATGAATCTGTTTAAAGGTGAGGCTGGGGGTCCCAAAATTCCCCAGGACTCACTATGTTCCTGTATATGATGTCAAAGAGTGTGTGAATGTGGATGTGACTGTGGCTAGAACAGGTGGATGAAATAAAATAGTGGCTTACAATTGATGGGGTTTATTGAAGATTGTAGCACAATTTACAGCACACAAGTTGAAGTCAAAATACAGATAAAGTTTATGACGAGAAGTGTTCACTGACTCTCCTGTAGTGACTACGCTGCGATGTATTGTCTGATTTGTAGTTGGTACTAGGAAATATTATAGGACCATTGTGAGTCAGGTACCGTGAGGCGCGTGCAGATTCCTGAAAAGTGAATAGATATCTGCAGCCGAAATTCGTGCCTACCAAACCAGAAACAGCCTATACTTGAGGACGCATGATAATCGAACGAAAATTGTCATAATTATTCATAAACATCCGTTAACTTTTTTGATTTTTTATACACCGATGAAACTTTTGAGGGCCGTATGAAATGTGGTTCTGAAGTCTGTCACTATATACAGTTATTACGCTGCTCTCCGAAACATATGTTATGGTGGCAGACTCCAGAACCACATTTCACAAGATTCTCAAAAGTTTCATCATGTAACGGCGAGGTTATTTAAAAGTTGCATTATTATGAATAAAGTTGGTTTTTAATCAATCAATATATGAAACTGACGTGAAAAATAAACAAAAGAATAAATAAAAGCATTACGATAATTAAATAGAGCATTGTATAAGGATTTTTTATCGTACTATTTTGGTTAAATTGTCACATACCTATAGCAAAACAGCAATATTTTAGCTGATTAATTATTTCTTAACATATAACGATGTTATACAAATAATATCACCCATCAATATAATTAATTCAGAGAATACTTAAAATTTGGGCAAAATAAATAAAACTATTTTGCGCTTTATGATTTGCATGCTGTATAAATCGTCAACATATTAAGGGTGCGCGTGTACGATAATGAATGAAACTTGGCTCTCGTCTGGGAGATTTAGCGGTAAAAGTCGGTATGCATCAATTGGTCATTTTTCTCGCCATACAAAATGCAATGAGTGAAAACTCGCCCTCTACTATGTTTTCTGTATTCACTTTTAAGCTAGTTTTGAGACAAATCTTACTCAATCATACACGCACTCTAAGATTTTTATAATTTTAGTCAACTTTAAGTTAAAAATTATAATTTAATTTTTATTATATAGTAATACCCCGACTTACGTTACCCCAACTTCCGAGTTACACGGTTCGTTTGGCGACACTGACGCTAGACTGCCGTCCGCTATATTCAGCGTTTCTCTTACTGTGATACGCATTGGACGTGTTTTGCGCAGACTCTACGTGCACGATTACGATTCAACGATCGATGAAAGTTAAGATTGATTTATTATACGTTTTCTAAACCCTTAAAAAAACTATGTCGTCCAAACGAAGTAAATCTGACTCTGCTGCAACTAGTAAGAAAAGAAAAACGATATCTTTGGAATGTAGACATAATTTTATCTTAGATTTTGATAACAAAATGAAAATTTGTGAATTGATAAAGAAGTTAGAGCTACCAGAATTTACAGTAATAACAATAATAAAAGATAAAAAAAGTAATTCTTGAAGCTGTGAAAAATGCTCAATCCTTGAACTTTTTTACGTAAATTGTTAATTTTTTAATATTTTGTATTAATATGTATGAAAAACACCAATTTTATTAAATATTTTTCTTCTAAACTAGTGTTTTCGTTAGTCCTTGGTCCCAATTAAACAAAATTTTATGTAGTTATATGAAAAGTTGTACCCCGACTTACCCGAATTCGAGTTAAGCAATTTTCGTCGGTCCCACCTATTGCGTAACTTCGAAGTATTACTGTATTTTTTCAACTGTCTTGGTATTCTTAAAATCAACATTTCAGTACTATTTTCAGATTTACTTAATGACATAAAGTGTGAATTTTCAAACGATGCTCTTCAAAGCTAATGCTCTCTTTTATGGACAATTTAAGTTATGTCATAATTCGTTATAATATATATTATTTATTGTACTTCTGCACTTATACGGAAACGCAACAAAATAAAAAAATAAAAATTAATTGATGTACATTATTGAAAAAACATATTTGTTTGACAAAAGCCTAATAACGTATTTCAAATTTACTAAATATTAGTTAACAAGATTTGGATAAAAGTTTATGTAAATTTTGCAAACTCAATATCAAACCAACTGTTACATTTTTATAAATTTATGATCGATGTTAGGTTATTTTAATTCGTTAATTGTTATATGACTTGGTCGAAAACAATTTCTAATTTTTGCAACTGCTTTTATGTTGAAATTCCATAAAAATATTAATAATTTAATATAATCCAATTTAATCTCAAATTATGATTTACTGAAAAAGGTTAAATAAATCATTTACAATCTTTAAATTTATAAATTATAAATAGATAGATTTTTATAATAAGAATGATACAACAGAATCTGAAGAATGATCAGATTCCACTTTTTTTAATTAATACTAGCATGCCCGCACAGCTGCCGCACGGTAGCAGACGTATCCTGCAGCGACCCAATACTCTGTTTTCAATCTCACCCAACAAAAAAAAAAACACTTTTCTCGGTATCCCAGAATTGGAAGAAACAGAGCCGACGTACATAGCCAACAACCTAAGGGGTGGTGGAGAAATTGTGCAGGAGCTACACAGACACACCCCGTGCACCTAAAAAAAAAACACCACTTTTCTCGGTATCCCAGAATTGTAAAAAATGGACCCGACGTACACAACTAACAACCCAAAAGGGTCAAAATTGTTGATCTTTGAGAAGCGTTTGGTTAGATTACTAACCACGTAAAAAAAAACACCACTATTCTCGGCATCCTAAAATAGTAAAAAACAGGGCTGACATATATAACCTATAAAAATCCAAAAAAACGTACAGAAAATTTTTCTAAGTATAATGTATGATTTCACCATCATTAACCAAATTCCGGAGTGAAATCATCAATTTTATCTTGTGCGGAAAAATAAATATAGAGAAAAATGTACATGTCAAAAAATGTCAATGTACATATTTAAATAAAAATACTCTTTTTAATTCGTAACATTTTTCAATGATAACGTCCCTGTTCATTGATAAATATAACCACGAATACCCTTAGCTTCGTGTCTACGTGCTTGTAAATAATCAATTCATATTATTTACTAAACAAACTTTATTACAAAGTTGAGAAACATAGTGTCATTTTTTTCAAACCCGCCATGTTTATGATCATGTGAACATATTTTTTGTTGGCTATTTTACCAATTAAAGCGAAAGGAAGATTAAAAGAATAACAGGGCTACGTTCACTTCCGAAATATATACTATATGTAAACTTAAATACATCGCAAATGAAAACTCATATTGAAAATAGGCTTTGTTATTCATTCAGTTTTTCAATATGTATAAACGCTATTCTGTTCTATATATAGTAAAAAAGATATTTCAGAAGTAAAATTATCTCAAACATTTTATTTTTTACCACATTATCGAAATAATAATACCGCATTTAAAAATAAATATATTGTGTCATTCTGGACACATTTGTAATTCTCGTGAATACTATTTAAACAAATTCATAGCATGAATCTATATGTATAAAATGTCTGTGCTTACATTATTTCAAATTGTGCGCGAAAAACTTATGTATTGGAAATATACAGCGAAATAATGACAGTTAAAAAGCTTGAAACGTGTGTTTACCACATATCTCAATGTGGAAGATGGCTGTTCTTTGTAAACATTGATTCGAAAACAAAATGGTGTCCAGAACACTTCTGCGGGATCACCATAAAAAAATGTCTAGACCATCTGTAAGAATATTAACATCACGAGTTTTTATTTCGGTGGAAACTCCGATTATACAGCATAGTGGTTATACACACTCATCAGTTCAATTTTACACTGTAAATGAGATGTACGTTCATACTTTAATCTAAACATTTTAAATCTTTAATTGATGCAATTGAATTCATAAAAATTTTAACATTAAAAAATATTCTCCACCTTTTTGAGGAAACTAAATTATATTTATTAAGTTTTTTGTTCAGTATATTGTAAAAACATGTTTGCCTTACTATTTTTTTTAAATATGAATCGATTATTGGCTCAAACGGCATGTATAGCGACATCTCTGTAAAATAAGGTGTAAAGAAAAAACCTAATACTTAAAAAAATTGTTTACATAAAAAAAAAACATTTAAAATATTCCTCACCCTTTTGTGGAAAATAAATTATATTTATTAGAAAAATATTAATAATAGAAAATCTCATAATCTGTAAACATATTTTCCTTGCCAAAATTATTTAATATATTTTTTTTTTCTGAAACGGCATGTATAGTGACATCTGTATGTCAAATTTGTAAAAAATGCACATGGATACGAGGCAAATTAATTATTAAATTTCGTTTATTATCTATAACATTTATTAATATTCTGAAAAGGCTATAAGATGCCATAAATTAAAAAAAGTAGTTTCCGTAAATAAAATAAATGAATTTCTACCAAAAAATCGTTTTATTCGGCGGTAAAGATAACCTAGAGAAAAAAGCAACATGTCGAAAAATGTCAATGTACATATTTAAATAAAAATACTCTTTTTAATTCGGATTCGTCACATATTTCGCTTCAAGGTGGTCGAATAAACCGTTACCTGTATTATTACAATATTTATTTAATAAGCTTAATATAATATAGAGTGTAGAATTAATTTTCAAATGTTTCATTTCTCACGTGAAAATGGACATTTTTGATAAAAATGAAATAATATTAAAACATAATTTAATAAAAATACTATTTTAAATTCGTATCGGGTATATATTATCATTCAAGGAGCATAAACGCAAAGATTTTTACATAAATAAGGGGTTTTCTTATGTACCGCTCATACCGAATAGTGTATAGAGACGCTTTTCAAATAAAAAATTTACATTTTTTCATGTGAAAATCGACATTTTTCATAAATCGCAAAGTTTGTCATTGTTTCGCCTGTCAAATGTGGAAAAAACCGCATTCATTTGTTTTCTCCGGCGGTCGTGAGATTTCACTTTTCCGGGGTTATTTGTATCAGTTTTTTCGCATTTTCGGCGCATCTAGGTAGGTCCGGACGTTTTTCAAAAAAAAAATACGCGTTTTTTAGATTTTTAAGGTGAATTTTAAACGATAGAAGCTTACAAATACAAAAATAAATTATATTCCATTGTGATGTATGCACAGATGTAATAAAATTATATTTTGGTCGTAAACTCGCAGAGAAAATCTCAAAAATACAAAATTTCACTAAATCAGGTTTCATAAGAAAATTAGAAGACGAAGAATTTAAAAAAAAGTGTGTAACGATACTGCCCATCGGTGGCAATTGCCAAAAAATATTAAAGTGATTTTAGCTCTTAAACTCGCAGACTTATAAGCGAATGAAAAAAAAGTTAGGCTAATTAAAAAGTTAAAATTTCCAAAAATCACCAAACTAAAAGAGTTGTAACAAATAGAGGAGAAGAAGAAGAATGAAAAGAAAAAAATGTAAAGACTCAGTCAACCTTCGGACGTCTGGGAAAAATATCAGAATGCGGATAGAAAGCCTAATAAGCGAGATATT
The DNA here is from genome assembly GCA_022840565.1 of Eubasilissa regina. Classification (NCBI taxonomy): domain Eukaryota; kingdom Metazoa; phylum Arthropoda; class Insecta; order Trichoptera; family Phryganeidae; genus Eubasilissa; species Eubasilissa regina. The sequence goes on along the minus strand of JAINEB010000015.1, from coordinate 23,185,316 downwards.
AACCAAAACGTGTGTGACAAAATCGGTTACATATAAACATATATATAAACATATAAACATCGCGAAATAGGGCTTATTATTTTAGTATATATGATTATAATATAAAATAAAATGTGCGTTGTCCATTGAAATAATTCATCGAAATTTAAATAATTTATTGAAGTACAATTGATATATGTGAAAATATTTTGAAATCAGTTTTACTTTCAAAATTATCATGTCAGATGCATTTGGTGGTTTTGTTTAATATTAACAATTTAAAACACCACTTTGAGGTTTTGTGAGCAGTTTATTTCATAATTACGTAGTATTTTGCTATCTTTAAAGACAATGGTGTAACATATATACAAAATATTTATTTGCGACATACATATAAAAGAGCGTCCCTAAAATGTTCACTTTTTTAAAGAAAACATTGTTTTTTCTTGAAATCAGTGAAAAGACATCTAATTTACGACTTACGTTATAAATAAGTTCAATATTCATTCAAATAATGGCTAAAATATGGATGAAAATACATATTTTTGGTATTTTTTTTTTTACGAAAAATACGAGAGTGCGGAATTTATATCCATTACGGACGCTAGAATCGGCGCAATGAAGCAAAAAAAGCAATAAAAAATACCCATTAATAGGATCGATATAAATATTCTTTAGTCAGAAATTATTATGTTTTTGATATAAAACTTGATTTTAAATAGTAGCTGAAGCTTTAAAGCAAATGAGTAAATAAAATACATTATTTAAAACCGCTTGTTTTCAGTAAAACTAAGTATTTTAAAAACATATTAAATTGATAATATGTCTTGCAAATTTAACGGTTTATATAACTAGTAATTTTAAATACTTTGTTCGTTTTTCTTATTTCAGATTTGTCTCCATAATCTTGGCTTCAAGATTATAAGAAAATATATTTCGTTTATGCAAGAATTTTCCATATTAAGACAATTTTATGGCTCACAAATAATGAAATTAATGGTCACAGTCTTTCATATAATGCTTATATTGTCTTAATTATGGCAAATATTTTATTAGTTTTAAATTAATATAAATATCCTATCTAAGTTAATAGTTTCAAAAAATTTAATCTAGTGTATAACTTCTGATATAATTTAATAATAAAAAGCAACATTTTCACAAAAACGCGAAAAGATGAATTATTATTGAAACAAATATTTCTCTTACTTTCCCTCTAGAACAGTGTTTCATAAACTAAGGTCCGCTGTGGTTTTGCTGGGGTTCCGAGAAAAAAATTGGCATAAATTTACGGCGTCTGAGAACGTCTCAATTATGTGCATATTAACTGTAATACCAATTTTTATTTTATACTTCTTTTCATTTTTACAAGATTACAAGTCAAATTGTATATAATAACAAGTAATATAAAACGAAATTACAGTTAACATTATGAAAAAAAGAGTTCTCAGATAACTTTAATTTACGAACCGCTGTTCTAATACAAAAAATTATACGTTACTTATCTAATAGTGACTCGAATCTCTTATCAAGAATTACTTCCTCACTAATATATTCATACTTATATGTATATAAAGTAGACAATCAACACTTTGGTAGATAGTTAATAATACATGTTTGATCATTTTCTTACCCTTGAACCCATTTTGATTTTTTGAACCCGCGTTTGATCATTTTCTGAACCCTGAAGATTTTTAAAATAGATGAATATCCGTTTCTAACTAAATAAATGAAATAGCGCTTCTCAACACCACTACGCCTATCAAGGAATAAAATTTCTTCTATATAAAATAAAAAAGGAAAAATTATAAAGCCTTCAAATCCCAAATCGAACAAATATTAGAGAACTCCGACAGCAATTACAAATTCTAATTGATTATGTATATGTATTTAATAATTTAATTCTATCTTACTTCTATACCTTCTTTGACATTTTAAAACTTAAATACTCATCAATTCAAACACGAGAATTGATTTTCCTTTTGAATTGGGTAATTTTGTGTAACACACACAAAATATAATAAAATAAAGTTTTATTAAATTTAAAAAAAATTTTAATGTATGCATCTAATAATTATTTTGCAGAAGTCCTCTCATAACCAAATACGTATCTAATGAAATGTCACTTACACTCCATAACTCAGTATCAAACAAACTTTCTACCGTGTTTTAAATTTTTATAAAAGAAAATTACATTCCCAACTTTCGTCGTTATTGGATCTAAAAATATAAAATTATGTGTCAGCATCACATATTCCGCGTGTGGTTAAATTTTAAAATAAAATGAATTATTTTATATGATTAAATTTTAAAACGCATGACTATGAATACAAATTTAAAAAAATAAAATAGAAGTGTACATAGAAGTGAGGTGCGGTGAGAAGTAAAGTACACTAAACGATATCATACAGAACTATAGCATTTTCTTCGCTTAGAAGATCATTTTATTGCACGACAATAGCAAACTTTAAATTGTTGATTCAAACTTTACTCGAATTGCGAACTAACAAGAATTGAGATATTTCGACAACTGTTTTACGGAATTGTCTTTTCATAAAAAAAATACTTATCTGATATAATAAATGTAAAAAAAAAATTAGATCTGAATGTTGAGACAATAATCATGATTATACTGATTGATAATTTGTAAGTTATATCAAGTATTTTAAAATATTATGTAATTTTACCGTTATAAATGTATCGTCAAGGGGGTATAAAATTATGTAATAAAATTTTACAATAAATGTTGTGGTGATCGGGACCCAGTCACCCTCAAAATTCAAACCGCCTACCAGCCGACGGTCATAAATTGTAAACTATATTAAAATAAATTTAGTGACATTATATAAGTACCTATGGCTTAATTCTATACCTGTTATTAATATCTACCTCATCCTCATGACATACCAAGACGACTACCGCGATATAGATGAACACGAATCATAAGCCGTTTTGGAAGTGGCTCACCATTCGCATGTGATTTATCTGATCTCATCTCATACAACACGTATATCGCGTACCTCCATAATGTTATTAAAATTACTTTTTTGGTAAAGTTGCGATCTTCCGAAACATACTCGTATTGCTATTTGATAATTAATCCCAAGTTAATATGTCAGAGAAAAAATGTAAAACAATATTATAAAACAAACGTGTGTTGAAATATTCGGATTATAAAAATATATTGAAAGTTTTGGCGTCACCTGCCAGGTTTCATTCAAAGATAAATCTGATAATAATTGTAATAAAATAAAGAGGTAGTTTTCTTTAAAAATAGATGTGTTACTGAATATTGTTACGGGCAGAACGGTTCTATCCGTCATCACCGGCTGATCAATCGGTAAGCATGAAAGTGTGGGATCGGCTGGAATGAATCCTGCTCATTTACGTTTTGCTGACGACCTTTTTCTTTCACCTGTGGTACTTTTATAAAGTGTTGTGTAGTTCAGACTGTAAGAAAATTATATCTGGTTAATGAAAAAAGTTAATTTTCATTAGGTTTTTTTAATACATAACAATCGCACGATCGTATTACAAATATCCTCTCTATTCCAGCATTAAATGCCACCAAAACAAAGAATTGAAACAGCAATAACTTTCCAAGAGACTTTCCTTTTGGAGAACCAGGCGGTGCGGGGAATAGATCATTGAACTACTTTAACCCGATTAGCCTTATAATTATTTAAATCCATCCATTGTGCAGTCCAGATAGAATTCGTACATTTTTTTACCATACTAAGTCTGTCATACATCGGGATATGAAATTGATGAGGGAAAACTCTGGAAAGAGTGGCCTCCTTGGCCATCTGCACTTTCATTTCCATAAATTCCATTTTGTGCATGGGTCCAAACGAATCACACCTGTTTATTATTGCTATCCAAATCAAATAGACATCTTCTGATGGAATAGATTATCTCATTGTCTAGCCACACTTTCATATTAGCAGAGAGGGATTCAAGAGCTGCTTGCGAGTCGGATAATACAACAGGCTTATCGACGTTCCGGAGTACGCAAATGTCCAAGGCCTCTTTAATTGCTCAACATTCTGCTGAGAAAACCGATGGATCCGAAAGCAGTCGCAGCTTCACATTTATTTTTAATTGAAGCATGGAGACTGCAGCACCGCAATAGTATTCCTTGATTGATCGTGTACGAAATTCCTTGACTGTGCCAGTCCCAGCAACGCGTCGAACCGCGCGCTTCCCAGCAAAGAAGTGCTCGCCCGTTCGGTGTCGTCCCCCGGTACTGATGTACTTACGCGCGGGTCAGTGTTGACCGCATATAAATGTGGTGAGTTGTAAAAAAGATTACAACTTGAGCGATTAAATTCTTACTTAACAATATATGAAGAACAAAAATTCGACAGAGATTAACGTGTTTAACATTGTTCAATTAGACAGAGCAGTCCACTGGTAATAGAAAGGCCCCTAGTTGATGTCCAGAGAAAAAATTTTTTTCTTTGTATTTATTCAGTGACTTTTATATTGGTTTAATAAGTATTTTTTTCACCATTATATCATACAGCGCACCTGCATAGAAATTTTTTTTGTAATAATTAAAAAGATGCGTAAATTAATAACAAAATATTAGTCAAAATAAAAATGAAATCTTCGCTCAACTTAAACGTGGAAATAGCGGTTTATAATTATTTACTCTCCTAGCTTATTAGAAGTTCACCAGGGTTGTCTTTTTTAAAATATATTTAAGTATGACTATTAAAATGGGTGTTAGAATGAATAAATAATTTTTCAAAAATATAAATTATTGCATCAAATTCAAACACATGCAAGAGAAAGCAAGAAATAAAAATAAATATATTTTCGGGATTTGATTCGTTCGATTAATGCTCCACTCGATATAATATACAAATAATAATTGGTGGTCATTGGGACTGTTGCAGAGTTGAGTTTAGTAGAAGCGCCAGTTTATTCTGGGTGATGCGAAATAATATTTTGCGTATACGTAGGTATTATCTTTTGAAATAAATGTGAAAATAAAACACAAGGTAAAAGTGAGAAGAATGTTACAAAAATTGTGCGCCATATGTAACGCAGTTTTGGGGACAAATTTTACTAGAGAAGTCTCTAAAAAATCATACTCTATGTTGGAAGGTCATTTATATTAAAACTTTTACTAAAAATAATATATCTAATAAAATATTCACAAGATTTAGGTATGTCGAAGGAAACCCGCTAGCTTAATCACGAAGAAATTAATGTTTATTGATAATTAAAATAGATTTATAACTCTATCGCATGTTTAACCGCCAAACCGAATTAAAGGCAACCCCAAGAAGAGCTCTAACCTCAACTATCTTACCTCCCCTCTCCCGAACCGCAGAATGCCAATCAGCCCCCATCGTTCAACTTTACCACCCTTCCGTTCAACTTTCCTCCTCGCCGCGACACGACTAACACCAAAGACAAATTCAGCGCTTTGTTTGTTTTCGAACAGTGTTTTGTACTATTAAATTATTCATGAGTAAAGCAAACAGACTTCGCTGGGAATCTTGTAGCTTGTAGCCAGTAGCGACGGACAAGTCCCCAGTCTGGCCTCAGAGGAGGTGACAATATTGACAATACCAGGCCTATTCTCCCAATACAACAAACAAATTAAAATATTTGAAAAAATTAATAGTTTGACTTACTTAATGAAAGGTTATGCGTAACAGCCATAACCTATATTAATTTGATTTGTTTTGATAAAACAATAGATTGAAATCCTTAAAACAATGTCCCGAGAAAAAAGTTGTAATAAAGAAAACAAAAAATTACCTTCATTTTGATGTCTTAATAACATGAAAACCTGTTTACAAATTGTCGAGATTTCAGGAGAGAGGAAAACAAGTATTTTGTGGATTAATTGTTGACTAACTAAAAGTATTAAGCAAACCAAATTTAAACAAGTGACTTTTTTTTTAAATAGACATACAACGACTTATCAAATGATGCGTTGTTTAAATTTTTTAACATCAAACTATTTAGATTATTTCACTTTCTGTAGTTCTTATATATGTACCAGTATAGTCATGTCTGCCATGTCGAAGTTGACTAAAATTTGGATGTAGCCATTTCACAAAACGTTACTACAATTGCTCCCAGTATTTAGTTGTCACAAATATTTGTATCACCTCCCTTTCAATTCTGTATTATTATTATTTTTACTGTGTAAAGAATAATTTAACATATTTTATATATTATGTATTTTGATTCACACTGATTTATTATTAAATTATTATGATAATATTCTACCTAATAATTTGTTTCTGATATTTACCCTATAGAATACATAAGCTACTGCCACCTCTAAACTTGTTAGTTATTGGCTGAATCATAATGATTTTAGTTATTATCATTATTCACGCATTCACAGTTGGTGTGGCTTCTCGATTTAAAATTGTTGATCATTATGAATAGTTTTAATGTATATTTAACATTATATCATAGCTGATTTCCTGAAAAAGATATATTATATTATATATATTAGTTATAGTCATCGCTCGGAATGGGTTGTTTTATTGTAAACTAATTATGTACCTACATTAATATATGTATATCAACATAATATTTATTAAATTTGATTCTACGATCCTTACACAATTCTTGGGATATTTCTGCCAATTTGCACAATATTTGTTAACAACAATTAATTCGAAATACGTATTTATTTTAATACATTCATAAAACACTATACAAATGTACAACATTCAATAATTGTTAAACTAAAAACTTATCAAAAATTTTTACATATTTGTAATTTTTTTTTTCTTAATAACAATTTTAAATACATTCATGTTCACATTCACAAAGAGTTTGTTCGAACATACTATTTTATTATCTCATTCAATTATTTTTAATGACGTCATATAACTATGACCCTTTTAGTTCAGATTTGAGTAGAGGAACAAGAAGTGCGCGGAGGGCACCACATGATGGATAAGTTACGATAAAGATACGTTAAGAAACTTTTTTTTTAAAATTATTCATAGAACATCATCTTTTGACATCAATTCATGAACCGAATCAATCATCCCTAACATTCTTCTCACTAAGGGTCTTTTCACCCATTCATCTCGTTGTCATGTCGACTTATAGTTTAGCTGTATAGGTTTATTTCGGATCGAAGAAAATTCTGTGTATCATTTATCTGAATCAACCCAGAAATCTTTTCTTACCATTTCTTGCCCTCTAATACTAATAATTATGACTCACAATAGCAGTGATACGACTCAATCCATAAAATTTCCCTCAAAACTTTTATTTTTTTATATTAATTCAATTTAAAATTATTCTACAAACCATAATCATCATCACTTTGTTTATTATATTTGAAAAACAAACAGTTATTCAATCATTAAAATTATAATAATTAGTGATGAGCTAACAATCACCAACCGTGAATCAATCACGGATATATTTGAATCACACTCGCTATCAGTGATTGAATTTCTAGAAATATCGTGAACCAAACTTTTTTTTTGAAAATTTTATTAATTTTCTGATGCCGCCGTTTAAATCGATTATCATTTGAAGCACCATCAACCGGATTTTACTTAAATTGATTAGAGCTATCTATTCGAAACTGTTTTTTTGATTATTTTTATGCTAGCTCGTAAGATAATAATATAAATAAATTACGTTTTTATATTTGTTTCGTGTATTGTGATATCAGAAGCTGTGATCACAGTCACAGTTTTCAATAACTGATATTATCGAATACCAATCACAATCACACCAGTGAGTCAAGAGTAGCATTTTTTCTCATCACTGGTAATAATAGTATAACAATAAATTCAATTCACCCAATTGAATATATTCTCCGAATTATCATTGTGTATCCATAAATAATATGTATAGTATTAAGTTTAGTAACAAAAATTAATATTACTCGGTGTAAAAGATTATTAAAAGAGTAAAAGAAGTATATTGAAGAAGTAAGAAAAATTACGAGAAGGAAATGAAAAAAAAACGAAAAAAATTACAGAAAAATGAAAAAATAAGTTTAATTTCTGACGTATATATATAGAAGACTTTAGTCTTCATTACTGATTCTTGTAACAAAACAGTTTTGTATAGTGCCTAATTCACTGTGGTGATTATTTCATGTTCATTAAAAAGCGCCATCTAGGAGTTCACAAGAATTCTTAATGAATGTGAAACGTAAAAGGATTCCGCTGTAAATAACTTACATTTTACAAATTTTTAAAACAAATTACCATCTGAATCAAAACTTAATTTAATGGTTTTCTATCTTATACACATTGTATATCATTAAAATTTTTAAAAAAACATTGTATCATTTTGTGTCACCTTTATTTTATTTTATTTACTTATTGAATTCAAGCCTGTAGAATAGGCCCGAACTTCAGTTGCAAAGACACATTGAAACATTATTTATCCTCACGTGCCCACGTGGTTTCATGTTTATTTTTAAAAAGTGCTGAATTATGTACACGGTCGAAGAGGCGGAATGGAAAAAACTTATTTTCTGTTTTTTCGAAGACACCGCCATTCCGGGTGGCGAATTTAAAAAAAAAATATTTACATGATTAATACATAATCCATTCATTAATTAAAATTTGGATAAATTTTAATTAATTTAATGAAATAAAAAATCGTACTTAATCTTAAATATAATATAGTACAGGGAGAAGACGACAATTTAAGAAGTACCTAGGGTGTATCTAGCCCCGAGGCACGTCAAATATAAAATGTTTTATGTTTTAAGTTCAAATAATTTATTTGAATTATAATCAAATCTGGTATCTTATTAAAAAAAATCATTCTCATAATGGATCTGAAGACGTTTCATATATATTTTTATAATCTTTCAAAGAAGCCTTTGAAAACACTTTTTACTTTTGATAGCCTTTATAATAATTTTAAATACATATTAAATGTATTAATTAAAAATATGTACATTAAAATAAGTTTTAACGAAAAATATCATTGTTGCTACCGGTATTTGAACCTGAATCTCTTCCAATCCGGGGAACATGCATTAACCGATTATGGTACAGTACACAGTACATTGCCGAAGAGTTTCCGAACCTACATGTTGCATTTTTCAAATTGATACATCTATCGTTCCATTATTTGAAAGCCATCTACTTTATTTTTACAGAATCTCAAATATATAGTAATCTAATAGAAGACGCCATAATTAACAATTCATTCTTATTAAATTTTGGATACATTGATACAACTTATATATTATTAAGGAGAACACATTCTTTTTGCGAAGTTGTAATTATTCAAAACATTTTTTTTTATATTTTAAATATAAATTAAATATATTAATTAGTATTTAAAATATCACAGACCTATGTTCTGAATAATTACATCTTCACAATAAGAATGTGTTTTTCTTAATAATCTTCTTAATAATTTAGCAATTTCGACGAAATTTTCGGTCAAAAGTAAAATAACAATTTTTTACCAATGCTTGTTATTCATAATATATTATGAAAAGTACGAAAAGTTTTTAAAAATAAATAGATCTACGTAACACATACGTGTATTAATGGCATATCAGTGTACTATGTACTACTTTCGAATGTTAGCGCTTGTACTATGATAAATAAAACTATATTAATATTCTCCTTATTTTTGTTGAGCTGCTATATTTTTTCAAAAACTAATATAAATTCTTGTAATTTGCTGTTTGAAAACTTCGCGATCAAACAAAATTTTCTTATTGAAAATTTATGTAATTTGAAAAGTTTTTAATAAAATTCGGGATTGCAGATTAAGGGAAGACTAATTTTGTGGGAAAAAAATTAGGTTTAAATTTTTTTCAGCGCCTATAAGTTATGATATTGGAAAATATAAAGTAATAATTTAATTTCATCATTTGTTGTTTTTAAAAAAGAGGCGTAAAAGATATATAAAAGTTCTGCCAATATTTACAATATTTTTTTAATTATTTGCATTAGAATCGATCCAGTTGAGTGTAAACTTATTAATTATTAAGGAAAACACATTCTTATTGTGAAGTTGTAATTATTCAGAACATAGGTCTGTGATATTTTAAATACTAAATTAATGTATTAATTATAAATATATACATATAAAATCAATTTTGTCGAAAAATATTGTTTTTGCGTCACCGGGATTCGAACCTGGATCTCTATTTCCAATCCGGGGAAGTGCACTACCTTTGTGCTATAACGCCAGTATTTTCCTTGACAAATTTTCGAACTTATATGTTACATTTTTCAAATTAATACATCTGTCGTTCCATTATTTGAAAGCCATCTACATTATTTTTACAGAATCTCAAATACCTTTGAGTAAACCGACTGCAGACGCCAATTCAAACTTGTCAATTCGGTTCGATAGTTTTTTTTTAAATAATTCAAATGTTCTAAAAATGCAACAGCTTCCATTGTTATTTTGATTTATCGATAATGTACATTGTCAAAGTCGATAATGATAATTTTCACTGTTTTCTGTAATGCAATATCAACATTAAAGTTAAAACTTTTCAAATTATAATACAGCTCGCAGCAACAATGTATCGTTGCACTTTTTATATGAACAATTTCACACGGAATATACTTCTGAACCAGTTAAAGTCGAGTAAACTTATCGTTATTAGTTTTCTTTTATATTTTAATCTCCGAGTTAAGCTTTCATATTTTTATTTTAAATGTGAGCAACTTCTCCGAACTCAGCCGCCGAAGGAGAAATGTTTATACAGTCGGGGATATTCGGACACATTGCACACTCATATAAAGCTGTGTTAAAAGTTTGCGAAAACTGTAGAAGAGATTTCCCCTGCGGCCGACGATACCAATTCTATCTCTTTTTATAAGAAAACACTTATAGAAGAAATATATGAAAAGAGAAATTTAAGTTTACACAAAAGAAATTAAAATAAATTGTTTACACTCAATGGATCAGTCTGTACAGTTAATAACAATATTTTTAAGTGAAACCTCTTTATCAGAACCTAAAAATAAATACAATGTTTCCACTTTTATAATACGTTAGTGAAAATATAACTTATTATATTATAACAGCCATACACCTGCTGATTCTGTACCCCTCTTCTGTCTACCAAATGATTGTCCCGGGTAGTAAAAACTGAAGCACATGACACGTTAACACTTTACAATTCATAATTTATTAACTTCTAAAAATTTTTATTAAAATTCATACATCTTCCTTTTTTGAATGACGAAAAAATATATCCACAAAAAAATTGTACTGAAGTTGGCAAATCATTCTATAACCGAGCGACCGCACACGTTACGAGATTCGTTCTTTTGCGACCGCGGTTAGCCATGCACAGACTTGGATTGTGGACTAATTACATGCGACTTCTGGAATCTTCGTGCGATTATAGCTGACTATAAGAAACTTATCTCTAAATATCATCATCTGGTGCAGGATTAGCGTCATATTTGTGTATAAATCTTAATAAGTCAAAATAATAATCAAAGATGATTGAATGTACTAAAAATACGGTCACTCGAGGTATATTTTACAAATGTGTGTATGCATGATAGAATGGAGAGTAAATAATGAGGACTGAATGCGAAGTGAAGCCACATTGAAACAGATTTAAGAAAGGTTATTTTATGTGGTTTAGACCCCACGACAATTGATTATAGACAGGTTAGTAAGAAAGATATAAGAGTGTTGATTGTACTAGACACAGACGTCCACAAAAGGCTTTGTTTGATTCGATAAATAGAGTATTGTATGATGGTCTTACTATCATAAAAGCCTCAACAAAAGTATGCACGAGAAGTCGTATGAATATACGAGTATGTGAGGATAGAAAAGTGTGGCATTGTATTTTATCTACAATATTTACCTTACAGAAAACAGCGTTGTAGTAAATAAGTAAGTTTTGCTGTCTACTAGTCTGTGAATATTTTTTAATAATACATTATAACTAACATAAAATAGTTCAATTTAATTTCAGTAGTCCGTCATTAAAAACATGCATTTTAAATGTATAAAATGCAGCTCTACAATGCACGTTTCAATGTTTCGTAATTAAACAGACAGGCTTGTGAAGAAAAAATCTTAGATTTTAATTAAAATTTTAATTAAAGCGTCGATAGTTGGGACCGGCAATGTTATTTTTTTGCATTTCTCTTTTTCGGGCTTAATTATTTCCGCGCTCATGAGTGAACCAGACGGGAAATTATTTCAATTAGACTCCGCCGTGTCATTCTAGACTGTCACGGGTCGAGGTGTATGGGCCGCACAGTGTAAACGTCGTCATCGATTCGAACCGCAATCAATTGCAATAACTACCGACATTTTAAGGAAAGGGTATATTGTAAGTTGATACCACTGCCGATAATTTTGATTTTATTTATTTATTATTAATATATTATTAAGGAAAAACCATTCTTATTGTGAAGTTGTAATTATTCAGAACATAGGTCTGTGATATTTTAAATACTAAATTAATGTATTAATTATAAATACATACATATAAAATCAATTTTGTCGAAAAATATTGTTTTTGCACTTCCCCGGATTGGAAATAGAGATCCAGGTTCGAATCCCGGTGACGCAAAATGATTTTATATGTATATATTTATAATTAATACATTAATTTAGTATTTATTATTAATATGTTTGTTGTAATACCTGTATATTTCCCAATAGAAACATTTATATATGCTATATGCATGCACCATCTTGCAGTCGAGTAAAATACGAGTAAAATAAAGGTATATATTTTGTTACTGCATTTAAGAATGAATTATTTAATTATAACAAATCAATTACAGAAAAAAATCTATTAAAAGAATATTTGGTTTCCACCGGGATATGAACTAGATAACTATTTATATTTGGAGAAATGCGTTACCATTTCGCCACGTTAACCATTTAATGAGTTTCCGACTTATATTACAAATTATTCCATTTTTAAGAGCAGTCAACTTTATATTACAATAAATCCTACAATCATTTGGTCAGAACACGCTAGGAATTAAATCAATCCATTTCAATAAGTGTTCAATTTCAGAACATATATGTGTAGTTCTGTGATATTAAAACTAAATTAATTAATTATAACGATATGCATAATAAAATATTATTTTATTTTATGCAATGTGCAACCGTTTATTCAATATTTATATTTCATAAATATATTTCAAATACAAATTAAATCTATCAATTAGAAAGATATACATATAAAATCCATTTTGTCGAAAAATATTGTTGTTACTACCGGGGTCCGAACCTGGATCTCTCCCAATCCGAGGAACGTGCATTAACCGATTATACTACAGCACACAGTACATTGACGACAAATTTTCGAACCTATATGTTACACTTTTCAAATTGACACATCTATCGTACCATTATTTGAAAGTCATCTACTTTATTTTTGCGGAATCTCAAATGCCTTTGAGTAATCCGATGGGTAACGCCAGAGTTAACAATTCAAAATAAATTTATTTATTATTATTATCCTACGAAGGAGCCAGAAGACATGCAATTATTTTGAATATCATCCTTTGCTTGCATTATATGTTGAGATGCTGAGTACGAGAAAATGATGTCGAAGAGATAACATGAATATAAGAAACCTGGAAACCCAGCAAAGTCATTATCATGCAACATTTTGAATGCCGAAATGTACCAGCATGTAGGTAAAAATACACCTTCGACGCTGATAGCTCAGCTCTCAAGCAGCTGATATCGTGCCATGAAAATGTGAATATCCTCCGCCATCATTTTTAGATTGTTATTCTGAATAATATTATCCAAGACTCTCGCTTACATCTTGAAACACACTTCAAAAATCAACATTTTTTTAAAGCAACACATAATAATAATAAAAATTTTTAAACAATTTTAAAAATGACAAAAACTCTGAAATTTATACGTTCATTAATATGAAATTTTTATTGTTTTTTAATATTTTAAAACTTCAGTGTTAACCAACTTAAAATCCCGCTCAGGGGCGTGCAGTGCATACAAGCAAAAAAGCTGTGCATTAGTAAAAATCCAGGAATACAAATATATATAAAATAATCTATAATATTGACCGTGAACGTATATTTACGGATTTATTACAATTAGCACCACCATGTACCAGTAGAAACTATAATGGCTTAGTTCTAAAAACTGCCACGACAACCCACCGCTGCAGCCGTAGTACTATAGTAGCTACAATCGCCACATTGTAGCTATTCACTTTACTACTGTCTGCTTTTAAGCCAGTGAATTACTCAAGTCATACAATTGACTATTTATTGAAATGAAAATTCCTTTCGGTTGATCCATTTTGTATGGAGTCGTTACTTATGCTGATCTTTTACAGAATAACATTAGAAAGGCTTACAACTGCATGCAAGTTATTGAAGTGTCTACTTCCTCTTTTACTAATTCGCAAATTTATCCTATCTTACTGATTTTAACGTATTGATTTCATGGTCGTTCTTTGCGTTCGAGGTGCATTTGGTGCATGAATTTGTTTTTGATTTGGAAAAAACAAAAAGAATTTAGCAGAACTATTTCCTACGTTAACCTTTAATAAAAATAATTATTTCATTTAATTACATTTAAAACAATAAAAGAATCATGTTCAGTCATAAAAAGTATTGTTAAAAGCGTTCATAATTTTTTTATATTAATTTTTATGTGGGTAAGAAGGTATTATTTTACGTTAAAACTTAAACTCTAAAAACATTATTAAGAGTACTCTAAAATTACAAATATAAATGTACAGCGTCGTATAAACGACGGATTCATTTTGTTTAAAGACGTTGATTAAACGAAAGTTCATAATCCTATGTACAACATATATTGTAGTACATATATTATATATGATTGTAGTAACAGTATAACCTTAATCTATATCTACTATACGCCACTGATCATGCTGTTTCTCCGCGGGGATAGGCAAAGACGTTATAGCGCCATAATCTTCTGTTCTAATACATAACTTATATATTCAAATTTATACGTATTTTCATGCAATCTCGTCTATTGTTGACGCTTCCTGAAGACCATCTTCCAGTATTTGGTTTACATGGTTACGCCAAGTCTTCCGCTGACGTCCTCTATTTCTGGTGCCACCAAAACTCGCTTCGTACAACATTTTTACCTATTTGCTTCTTTACTCCATGTATTTTTTAAATTAATTCATACAAAATAACTAAATCGCTTATGCAATCCTTTTTGGATCCTATTTACCATGCTAAGATTAGCTTTACAATATTTATTAATTTGTTCATTTTCAATTTTAATGTTAATGATTTGATTTTTTTTTTGGTTGCATATTTTATTTTGAGAGTTACTTTACATATTTTTTTTATATGTTCATTGTGATATCAATGTGTGGTACCTACAATACATTATATAGTATATACTGCAGCATCAACCAACTCAACTCCCTTTTACAATCCTAGTCTTAGTTAAAAAGTTAATAAAGCACTTTAAAGAATCGCATTACCAAAATGTAATTTTATTATTATTAAAATATACATTTACTTAACTTATCGCAGAGTATTTCATTTGAACAAATGACTGTTTGAAAATGGTCTTAACCGCCAAAACAGGTGTAACATTTAAATAATGCGTTACGCATATCAGCAGAATTTCATCAAAAAATAGACATACTATTTTTTTTCTTTAAAAATAAAACCTTTATTTTCCGAATTCTGCCAAGAATATAATCTACATTTTATTCAAATTTGTCATCGATTCTGCTTAAAAGGACTTACAAACATTACCTATTTAAAATTAGAATGTTGAAACCACACCCCTGCGGTGAGCCGCCGATCCGCGCGCGCGTCGGTGCCTCGAGCGATAGCGTTTGTTTCGCGCGCTTTTTGTTTTTGTTTCCTGATTTTATTTTTTTGCCTAATTATTTTCGTGCAATGGTGTTTGCTGCGAGAAATCTGCAAAATTAATTGCTGTAGTTTTTTTGGCCTATTACTTGTCGCGCGGTGCGGTGACTCGTGAGTAGGGTCGAGAATGAAAAAGTACATTTCAGCCCGAGAGAGAACTGTTTTAAAGGTGAGGCAAAATATGCGAGCAATACTTCCTTATTACCTCCTCATTTTATCAGTGAAGTGTAGTTAAGAATATATTTCTATGGATAGAAATGAAATTTAGTTTAGTTAAGTTTTAAAACAGAGAATTTTGAAGAGAAAGTAGTCTCTTATATCTCGCATATTAAAAAGTATACATATTACATTAAGTGAAAATGCAGTCTGTTATTTATTGATTTATAAAAATTTATAAAAAAAATATTTTTTGTTTCTGTTTATTTTTTTATTCTGCGTTATTTTTTTTTTATAAATTTATCAGAATTTTTTCTACAATACGAAATCAATTATTCTACTTAAAATATTTCACAACTTTGTGGTCAAATTTTGAACAAATCAAATAAATTCCTGCTATTTTTATCCATTAAGCTGTGTATTGAATAGTTCGTGAATCTTGTTGATAATATTATACTTATGATATATGATACTCTTTCGTATTTATATTATAGTTCACCTAGACGAGATGATGACTGAGTTTTATACTGCCTTCAAAATTAAGCAGTCGCTAATCTCGAAAAGGAAAACAAGCGGGATAATGAAGTTATGGGGCTGTGTTTAACATTTTACCATTACACCAAATAAGAAATAAGATAACGCAACCCGACACGTTGATCAAATAAAGTAAGTTGAATGTCGTGGTGCATCACTGGTTAACGCTGGAGATATTAACATGATAGCATCAATGAATGACTGCCTGGTATCTTGTTACGTAGTGCGCTGGCACCGGTGGATCGAACGACAGCGCATCACGCCACCGGCTAGACTCAGTCTGTGAGCAAGGTGTGTGTGGTGTCGATATGCCCGTCTCGGTAGGATGGAAATGGTCTCTAACAATAACAATCCTCATTCTCACATTAAACACACTACATTTACACATCAAAGTTACACAAGTCGCATGAAATTGTTCTAGGGACACATCCCGCTCGAAGCAGCCGAAGACTCCGCTGTGATCATGACTCGGCGCCACACACCTGAATCACCATTATTTATTTAAAATAATCTACTTTGCCCGGGTAGTGGCAACGGACTTGATAGTATTCGTCCCACGGCCAGTGCAAAACTCTCTCTTCTGCATTTCCATGAATCTGCGCCATACCCGCAGATTTATAACCGGGTTTTGCTGATGTTCCGCCTCGCCACGAGTCCAATCTCTCGCCTTGATTTCGTCGGGGCCATCCCAACTCGAGTTCTTCTACATGGATAAATTCGGGGACCAACCTCTCTCAAATTTACCACGGGTTTCTAGGCTTCGTATCTGCGTCCGTCGCCATTGTTTACTTAGTGCGGCTGAGGCCCGCGTGCCCGACCTCCTCCGCCGCCTGTCAAAAAGTCCCCCTTCCACTCTCCTTCTCACTCCACAACCGCGTCTACTCCGGTCGGTAATGCAGCGCTCGGTTTGCCGCGCATTTTGAAATGTAACATCACAACCTTTCGATAGACTCTCACTTAGTGGCTAAGAAGTTGGAGATCGATCTTCAATCTGGGAGACCACCAAGTTAGTCCTTAGGTTATCGTAAAAAATATTGCAACATACATTTGCGTGTACTATGGAGAAAAAAAACTCGGTGGTTAGAAATTAATATTTTCTTTTTCTTCTTCTCGAGCCATGTAGATTCAATAGATGTTGCTTATATACTGGATGTCATTAATTAATTTAGTATGGGCCAGAGAAGCTCTATAGTAGACTGGGCAAACCATTACCTCAGCTAATGAATCAATTCTTCTTCTTTCTTTTCTCCAATTTCTAATATTCTCTCCTTGCATTATGAGGTGATATAATATTTATTTGGAAGTATTATTACGTGTCCGATATATTGAGGTTATCAGATTTTTATTTTATAAAATACTTATTTTTCTTTATTCATCCAAACCATAATACTCGTATCTTTATTTGTAACTCTATCCATCCAGCTTATTTTGAACAATCTTCTGTAGATCCACATCTCAAACGCTTCAAGTCGCATTCTTCAGTCAGTTTCTTCGATAAGCGTCCGAGCTTTCATTCCATAAAATAATACTGATAATCAGGAGTGTGCAGTGCATACAGCAAAAAAGGTGTACATTATTAAAGATTTTGGGAAACAAATATAAAATAAATAATTGGATTAACATAAACAAAAACATTATTTTACAATTAGTACCATATGTGTACCAGTGGAGACTTTAATTGCTTAGTTCTAAAAGCTACCACGATAACTCACTGCTGTACTCATGGCGCTCTTTTGTATTTGCCGCATCAAGCTATTTACATTACTCTATTATATCTTTAAGCTAGTGAATTACTCAAGTCATATAGTTGGTTATTTACTGAATTGAAAATTTCTTTCGGTTGATACGTGTTGTATGGAGTGGTTACCTATACTATTTCTTAACAGAATAACATTAAAAAGGCTTACAACTGCGTGCAAAGTTTGGAGTGTCTACTTCCTCTTTTACGAATTCGCAAATTTTACTATCTTACTATTTTTAACGTGTTGATTTCATGATTGTTCTATAAATTTGATGCATGGATTGGTTTTTGATTTGGGAAAAATAAAAAGCAATTATTTTTTATGTTAACCTTTAATAGAAATAATTATTTCCGTTAGTTATTACGTGAAGAATTTTCAAACAATAAATTAATCATATTCAGTCATAGAAATAGTTCTTAATAACGTCCATATATTTTTATATGGGTAAGAAGGTATTATTTTACGTTAAAATTTAAATTTTTAAAACACTATTAATAGTACTCTAAAATTACAAATAAATACATGGTAGGGTCGTATGAATGACGGATTTATTTTCTCTAAAGATGTTGGGTAAACGAAAGTACATATATTGTATTACATATACTATACATGATTGTATAATGTCATTGGTAACAGCACAACTTAAATCTATACCTACTGTACGCCACTGCTGATAACATATCATACATATTAATTTTTAATATTTAACTCGTCGCGCAATAAATGATAGTCCAAAATAAATTTTATCAAAATGAAAACATATTCCAAAATTAAGATTTATACGCCACAATCAAAAAAGCACACCGCGAAACCAAACCGTAGCCAAAATAATTTAGGGTGAAATAGCGCCAAATTATCTCTAATATTAAAGCGAGGAAATTTCAAAAAGGCGCACAAGTTTATGCCATGTTCCGACGAGAAGAATGCCAAACTCTCCCTTTTCTTCAGTATAAAAGCCAGTTTACATCTATCAGCTGGCGGTTTTATGTACTCCCTTTACGGTACATCACACGGTATGATACAGCTGAAAGTTTCAAAGTTACCATGTAATATATACATTCTTCGAATACCTAGATTTGTTCAGCTTCTTCGGGTGTATCGCCTTTTAGCAAGGTAAAGAAAAAAAACGCATTTCGTTGTGTCAGGAAGTTTTAATACAAGAATTTTCACATTCATAATAACATGTATTATAATTTATTTATACAAAATAATATATATGACCAACGAACCAACTTACCGTCACGCTGTTTTCTCGCAGGGAGAGGCAGAGGAGATAGAACGCCACACTCTTCTATCCTGGCACACTACTCTTGCTTCGTCCATTTTCATTCATCTTCTCATATACGCTCTTCGGTTATTAAAGCTTTTAATGTTACAATGTATATATGGAACTGACGTCTCTTCTAGCTTGGATTGCATTTTATGTAGATCTTGACGAAATCTAGGCCGACACGTGTAACACTTTCCATCGTCAAGGTGTTGTCTCAAAAAAGCAGAAAAGGTACTTTACAGAATTCGTCACCAATTCATACCGATAGCCATCGAAGATCACAAAGATTAAAAGAAAAAAGTTGAGAAAATAATAACGCGCTTATAAAATTAACCCATAGATGGTGCCAGTATCAGTGCAAGTTAAAAGAAAACATAATAATAAATTCAATAGATGGCGGTAAAGTCATTCGCAACTAACATATAAAAGAAAATGCAGAATTAGTTCAATAATGGGTGACTTCAAACTAAAATTAACTCAACTGTGGGAGATTTACATTCCCTTCGATAAAGTACCTTATATATACCTATATATCATTATATTTTCAAATATTTTAAATTTATTTTTTCATATACAATCAACAGATCGTTGAGGACCCTAATAGATAATTCTAGTTACGACATTGAGATGCTATGTAGAATCATTCGAGACAATTAGGACTATAGCATGTTGCATAATATATTTTTATGGTTAAGTAAATTAAACAATTCTGTAAAAATTAAAAGAAAACAATTCGTTATTTTAAAAAATCATTTTTTCATAATTTTTTAAATCATTTTAAAAAGGAGTAAGACTATACAATTTGTGAAGAAATAAATCAAATGTAATAGATTGTTTGAGAGCAGTGAGATGAACAGTATCCGCACACAATTTTTCAAGTGTTTGCTCTCTTTCAATAGAGAACTATTCAAGTATGAAAATAATGGGCAGTCAAATGTAACAACAAAGACGTCAGCTAGGAAGTTTGTCTTTTTCTTAGTATTTAAAGTAAATTGTGCTGTGGACGAATAATAAAAGACGTATAAGGAGGAAATCTTTGAAAAACTTATATCGTTTAAGATTTTGTGAGATTCTAGTAATTATGGATAATTAACCTTTTTATCATAACTCTCTTAGAAAAACAAATAAATATACAAGTCACCTCGTCGTTGTGTATTATTTATTTCACCAAACTGTGTATTGTTTACTACGTCGTCATCAGTTTATAAATAATAAAATAAAAATTCAAAAACAACGCGGTGCAAATAAAAGATTTTTTAATAATCTTTATTTTTCATTTTATATTTATTTTTATCACACAGATTTTATTCCCTATCATATTTTCCTTTTCCTTTCCCCTCGCTCTCCCGTTTTCCTCGAATATTTTCTTATTTTATTTTTATAACTTTTTTCTCTCTGTTTATATTTTTATTCTCAACTTTTTGTCTCACATTTTTCTGCATTATAGTCCTTTTTAAATTTTAAATTGTACTCACTGTATAAGTTATTGTATATTATATGTATGTATATTATATATTGTATCTACAGAGAAAACATGTAACTGTATCAATTATTATTATTATAATTAGCTTTTATTATGATTTTCGTATTTACTGATAAACTATATATTTTACGAATAAAATAAAAATTAATCTAGTCTTACCGAGTTATCCCAATAAAAAAATTCAAAATTTTAAAAAAATTGTTGGGAATGTATTGAAAGAAATATATTGAGAAAAACTAATCTAAGTTGTCGATTTTCACTAAATTACTAAAAGTACCAATATCTCGAAAACTAACGATTTTTTACTAAGGTCATGTTTTGATATTCTGGTCAATCATGAGCCCTTTAAGGAATGACGTTGACTTTCAGGACACCTTGTATAAGCATATAAATTCTTCTATAACACATGTTCTATTTTTATAAATACACAGTGAATCGCAATGTGCCCGAGTAAACATGAAATATCGTGAAACCTCTGCAAAACGACTTTTGTTCGAACCTTGCGCACATCAGTAGTGATGTGTTGGCACATTTAGCGCTGTTTTCTTGCTTGTCTACTATCGTCTTGGAATCTATGATTTACTTTCAATAGGAAGCGGGCCAAACACACAAACAAAAAGTGACTTATGTGTCTGGTTTGGTCGATTGAACTCTTCACTAAATACGATCTTGGCAAGGAACAGCAAACCGCATTGGTAATAACAGAATTGGTAATCACAATGGATGAAAGTTATGTCTAGACGCCTTTTATGAAGGACTTGTGCAGTTAGTTACCAGCCAAGATAAATGTACAAAACATCAATCTTTAAGTTTGTGCAATTTTTACTCTGTTTAGGTCAATGTAGATATATACTGGAAATACATTTTAATATAGATTATTTATCCACAAAAATAGTTATTTTATTACACCAACCGGTTTCGGAAAATACCATTTCGCTCAAATTAATTAACTAAAGCCATATATGTCAAGTTATTCTAATGTTTTTAACAATATATGGTTTGTTGACATATATGGCTTTAGTTAGTTAATTTGATATCCTGACGAAGGAAATTATATTTAGAAAGAGGTCCAGCTTCATATCTCGATAGCAACTAGATATTTTTTCGATAAATAGATTTTTTCTAAAAACAAAACATCTTTTATATTGGTATCTATAAAGATATCAACAATACTTATTCATAGTTATATTATGAATAAGTATGTAAAAAATGAATAACTAAACTACGAGAATCGCAAATCTGAAATTTCACCTAAAGACTTGTAGAATTAGTGACTTTAACTATATTATTCTAATCTGATTACATTATAGATTAGTACAAAATAATAAAAATAATGGTAAATTCATCTTAACTGATTTCTTAATACATATGTTAAGCTTCTTCATAGATGGAGACCGAGATGTATTATACAGCCACTGATGCTTGGTACTGCTTACTCAGCTTTTTGGAATTCAACTGATCTTCTTTCAGAAGGTTATTAAAAAAATATTATATTATGCAGATATTCTAACGGCTTCCTTAATACGTATCTAAGCTAGTTAAAAATAGATATCCCTACAAAGAGCAATAGGGGTAAAAATTTTAACAACTTTCACTTTGCCGCATTCGAGTCGGCAGACTCAGTAATCGACAAGTATGCGCGAGAACGTTCAAAGTGAAAAATTGCGTAACGATTAAAGTGTGCAAGCCCTAACTTGTTAGTCTAGTGTAACATATACCATCAACATTATATTTTGTATGTCATTAATGAAATATACAAAAACAGATTTATTTATTTATCAATTTCATTCCATAGACGCATTTAAAAATTAATCTCACATTCAACACCTACTAATTTGTTCTCACATTATATTATATACATAGATAGGGAAATTATTGTTAGCTGTAAAGGTACAGGAAATTAATATTCTTTTATAGAAGAAGTATATTTCCTTTACTACCTCAAATGCAACCAGTTAATGATATTAATTTTGTATTTATTGCATGTCTTATTTTTTTTTAATATTCCACTATATTTCCATGATGCAAATAATTATAAACAAATTAATTATAACAAAATAAATGTTGAAATTGAAATGAAGATATGTTATTAAACAAATTACAGATATCTCAGAGAAACGAAGCTATTTATATTATATTAAATGGGAAAATATGTAAGTACGGGTAATTACAGGGCTTACGACCTGTCTTCGGCTGGTTTAAGTGATCACTTTTTACAATGTAACGATTACAATTCCACCATATCTTCCATATTTATGAAATTTTTGGAAGTTGTATATATGTTACCACGTGGAAACACTTCGAGTATTTAACTAACACTTCGCTGTCGCCACCTATGGTCTGTAACTTTATATTCACTTCTCTGAAACAGTATAGGTGTCACTAATGAGAATCTTATTTTAATTAGAAAATATGGAAGCTATATTCTTTAGCTATATATATATATGACAAATGATTAACACATTATACAAGAATACGCCTGAAAAATCAATATTCAATTTTATATATTTCTTATTGAGACCAGTATATTATATTGACAATATTTAAGTATCCAAGAACACACAATTAGTGGATTTTTACTTCCAAAGGTATTGTTATTAACAAATTATAGATGTTAAATAATTACCAATATTTCTATATTTTCCCGTTTAATATAATATAAATAGCTTTGTCTCTATGAGATATCTATAATTTCTTTAATAACAATGCCTTTGGAGGTAAGAATCTAGTTATTTTGTGTTCTTGAATATACTCAAACATTGTTGATGATATATTAATTTCGGCTGCTTACTCAAGAGCTTTTCACGTACACCTTATTTGTAATTTAATTAAAATTCAGTTAATAATCTACTTAAGTAATGGACAAATAATATCAAATAAATTCAGCAACATGCGTATTAATAAATGTGTTAAAGTAATATATGAAGCGTGTCTTGACAGTCGAAATAAATTAGTTATGTTTTATAGCAGCACGAGACAATAGTTAAGCTTGTACTCCCGCTGTTGCTTTGTCAATGCGCTTTGTAAACAGACAAAGGATCTGAAATATTCTACATGGAACAGAATCTACAAATGCTGATTGCAATATTGCATGATACAGTATCAGAATAACAATTAAGTACGTATTACTGCATATTTACCATACCACCGCGATCTGCACATTAGGGGATAATCTTCGAACTGTCTTGAGAAAATATATTTATTTTGCTGTTATGTTATCTAATTAGTAATTTTTAAAGTATCTGTAGGCCAAATTATAATTAGCTAAAACTTAGAAAAATATTTTTTTAAATAAAATTTTTAATTTTTAGAAAAAATAATTATTATGGGGAAAAAAATGCATTTTTAGTATAAATAAAGCCTTCCTTAATTAATTTTACTATGCATATTTTAACCACACACTCGTTTGAAAGTGAAAATGACGTTTGTGTAAAAAAAATTCGAGTTGCATTAATTGAAATCATATATTTAAATCATACATATAGAATATACCTAATAAATATTTCAACGATACCACAATAATAAATTATGAGACAAAAGAGACAACTACTTATAATTTAAAATCTGTGATTTATCGCCAGAAAACAAGCTTTTTAACGAATGGTGCAGCGTTTCATTTTCCCAAGATTTGATATAATATTAAAAATATTTATTTCCATAATAAACATACATTTTGCTTTAAAGATTTTTAGATTTGTGAAGGGCCTGTACGCGCCTCACAGTTACCTGGGTGTTAAACCAGGCTCTCAACAGCCAACAACACTCTCGGTACCGACGTCAAGTAATATGTCACAATAATATCAAGCGACAACCATCGAGAAGACCGACGTGTGAGAGTCAACTCTCCTACCTGCCATCTTCCCGATTACAAGTTTTAGATCAGCCTTCAGTAACTACTCGCACACAAATTTGTAAAATAGTGTGAATAAATCTAGTTTCAACCCTAGTTTCTCTTTATATAACCTGTAATAGCAAGGTTATAAAAGTTTGATATAATTTGATATGCCAAATGTATATATATTTACAAACATGCGTGACTGCTTATTTTAAATATTTATACAGTGGATAGGAATGGTCTAGACGCACAGTAAGCGTGAATCGTTGTTATTTTCGCCTCCAAAATTTAATAAAATTTCGACCATTGTCCATAAATGACAAAGTTTTAATATACAAAACGCTTTCAGATCAGTCCGTTCGAAATGTGGATACTGACTAATAAAAATAATACTGGACGTTTTGAAACGAAAATTTTAAGGCGTGTCTTTGGGCCGATTTTATAAAATGCATTTTGGCGTAGACGCCACTGCAAAAAGTTTTTTTGTATATGAATGAAGCCCCAAAGAGTCCCACCCTATCCTGGAATCGTTTTGAGAATTGTTTACTCTCGCTTCGATTCCACTCAACAATGCAACACGTGCAAAATTATACAAAATCTTTAAAACTTTTCTTGGAAAATATTTATTTTGAAGTAAGAGTATTAAGTTAAGTTCCGACAGTTAGTTACTAAAACCTTATGGCTTTCCTTCATGTTAACTGGTTTTTTTTTGTTATATGGCACAATTATTACATTCTGTCATTAAGATCATAGATTGGCTCCGGTATCATCATACCAGAGCCATATTTGTACAATATGTATCAATCTTAGGTGAGGCTCGTTATCATAAATTCAGAAGGCAGCCAGAGAGAAGCTATAGATGTCATATACTCCCAAAAGGGGAGGGTAAACGCCACATGTATGTGTTGAAGTCGCAGAACTTGGTCGCAGTCCGGCAGAAGTTCGCCCTATCCAAGTAGCAAGAAGATTCGAGGGAGAGCCAGTGGAATACTCCGTTATGTCTCACTAGCCATCACTCTTTCTAATCCATCGTCCATCCCAGCAACCCCCAGTGGAAAACCCACACCCTAATAAATTCCGGAAAAGTTCGAAATTTCTTTAATTTCTTAATTGGTCATCGAAAGTTATGTAATCAATTATGTCTTCTTCTTCTTCAGCGGTTGCTTGATGACGTCTACTATGATTTAAATATTATAATATATAATTAAAATAGGAAGACTTCGGTGGTTAAGTCATGTTGAGAGGATGACCAAGTAGCATTCACCGAATTCATTCCTGAACACAAGATCAACAGGGCGCAAAAGCTTGGGAAGGCTAAAGCTAAGATGGAGTTTAGTGATGTTTTAGAAATATAGAATACTGAAAAAATTGCTTATAATAGGGATCAATTGTGGAAAATTCTTGAGAAGACTGAGAGACCAGGGCCAATAGTATGTGCCAATAATGGGTAGCGGTTATCATTGCTGTTAAGATATATTAAAATAATAATGAATATTTTGAGATTATGATAGTTTTGCTGTTATTATTAATGAGGCTAATTTAAAGATAACTTAAAACCTGAGCTAAATTTAAAATTATTTATCAAATAAACCAATGTTATTACTATGATCTAGTTACTAGCATGATCTAGCGTGCTAATAGTCTAGTGGTTACGGTCGGGGATTCGACCCTCGTTCCAGGAAGCCATCAAGTGTGTCCTATTTTCATAGCATAAGCGTTTAAAAATAGTAAGTATATATTCCGCCTACGTATCTAATATCCGCCTAGTAAAAAAAAAAATCGTAAATACTAAAACAACTAATAATATCATGCCCAAGTCCTGCTTCCCTTACAGCGACCATTTTCCTGATTCATAAACTAAGCAACATAAAAATTATATCTTTTAAGGAGAACACCTTATTAATGTGAAATTTTTCAGAACATAGTTCTGCGATATTTTAATACAAATTAATTTTTTGAATAATGAATATATACAGATAAAATATATGTGTACTTTTAAATTGATACATCTGTTATTATGATGGGATTAAATGAATTAATTCATTTTTATTATTTTTTTATATGTTTTATTTGCCGTTAACTTACAATGTTAACGTGGTGTAATAAGTCAGCGCACTTCTGTGGATATGAAGGGCTCCTGATTCGAGTCTGACAAAAATATTTTTTCGACGAATTTATTTTATCTTTCTTATTGATAGATACATTTAATTTATATTCATAATATTTACATACTCAAATATTCAAAAATCTCTAGTCATTTACTTCGACAACAATATCGATAAACTTGGTCGGAATGTAATAAAAACTTTAAAGGGTTTTCGATTTATCTCGCTTCGCTTGTAACTTTGCATTTTTTGTGCGGGCCCCCGATACAAACCCTACATTCGTTTACATTCATTCATGTATATCCTTCCTCCGTTTTCCCGCGAGTATTTGCACAAAACGTCAATAAAAAGGTCGGTAATTCTTTAGCTCGCAACATAATTCTCGTCCGGTGGTCTTCCTCTTACATTTTTAAAGTCTAGTTGAATTTTATTGGAGGCAATTAGGCGATGGGGCAGAGAACGCAAATGGCTGAGAAAGCGCGGGCAACCGCCGCCTCGGCCGCCATTTGCAATTAGCTTAAAACGTCAGGTTCAAATGTTAATTTTCTTCTGTAGTTAATCAATATTACACTCATGTTTCAAGCGGTTCTGTTAACTTTCTTGCGGTACAAGGGATCGAGGCCGATCCGACTCCGAGAGGCTCCTCAGCGCCGACCGGCAGAACCTAATTAGTTGATTAAGAAGAGCGAACGTTCGGAAAGGACGTCTCCAAGATGACAATTAGTATTCTAAGGATTTTTTTAAAACAAATAAAAATATTTAAACGCGACTTGACGGAGGAGGGATCGTCAAGGTCTTGGAATCTTTTAGAAACTGTTTCCTACTATTTAATTAATAAATAATATAATTATCATGCCGGAAGATGTTTAATTATGACTTGTTTGTATATTTGTCTCCATATCTCGTCATGAACTCTGGTCTAATTAATTTTTTTCATACAAATTTTTAAATCCTGATTAAGGAAAAGCGGGGAAGTACTAAAATGCAATTTAAAGAAATAATAAAAATAAGGTGCGTCATTATAGTAGGATTAAAAGATACAGTATGGTGGGAAATTCTGTTACTAATGTTATTTTAAGACTTTTATTTGATACTATAACACTAATAATAATAATATTAATAATAATAATAATAAAGAACTCGTTTTATTTCGGGTGCTCTAATTAGGTGGCCTTGGAAAGTATTTATATTCTGTGACTGTGACTCGGGCAGTACAAGTTGTGCTTGATCTTATTGAAACCACTTCTTCTGTTCATCTAAATGTGGCAAGAAATAATTTTTGAATATGCCGTGTTGGTCTCTATTTACAACGAGAACTCGACCTTCACTATCTTCAAAAAACTGGACCGATGATCTTTTGTGACGATATTGCCGCCCAGACTATGACTGCTCCATTTGGTTGCAAAGGCCTTTGTGCAGTGCCCCAGAGTTGAAAATTTTGCTTAATTATGAAGCTGCCAAGGTTGAATATGCCTCGTCATTCTTTCAAAAGGGGACGACATACAATTCTAGAAGTTACAAGTTTTTTAACATTATTGGGTCGTAAATCTTGCGCAAGGCCTGGAGCCTACTTTTTTATGCTAAAATGAAAGATCTAGCTTTACAAGCGCGAGAGATCCTAGAGCTATCGGTTATATCAGCGTTGTATACAGATAATAATCCAATTACTGTTACAACAACTTCTATGACAACAATTTCTGAACAAGTAACAATCATTTTCAGTTGTTAATGGATACATGAGGACGAGTCAAAAATTATCTACACTTTCGTCATAACACACTTTCAAGGTTGTCACACTGCCTTATGCATGTTATGCGTGCTTAGAGCTGGTATAACTGCGGTCACGTGTGCTAAATTTGATCCCGATCGCGTTATTTGCCTTCCAGATATTACAGTGTAAACATGTCCGCTCCGCTAGCAGTTTGCACCAAGAAGAAACAACGAGCAGTGATCCGATTTCTCTGGTCGGAGGGTGTGAAAGAGGCTTAAATTCATCGTAAACTTTTATCACAATACGGGAACAGCTGATCTTAGTATAGTGAGTAATATTAAGAAAAGATCACTTAGGTGGTCATATGGAATGGATGAATGAGGAGAGAATGGTAAGAAATGACGCAAGTGTTGATGGCACAAGAAGTAGAGGACGTCGCCGGAAGACTTGGCAGGATCAGGTAAACCAGATACTGGAAGATGATCATGTTAGAAGTCTCAATAATCGGCGATCTTGTATGAGAAAATGTTTAAATGTGGATGAGGTGAGAACTGTATACCAGGACAGAAGAGTATGGCGCTCTATCCGCTCTGTCTACCCCCGCGAGAAAACGGCGTGATGGTAAGTAATTAAGTGAGTAAGGGACAGTGATTTATTACATAAAAGTGTTATTTTTGGATCGACAAGTTTAAAAGTGGCCGGACGAGTGTGACGCACGAAGATAAAGCAAGACGCTCGTCAACCTCCACCACGGGCGACAAGATTTAGCAAGCTCGAGAGATGGTTCTAGCGAATAGGCGAGTTACCATCGGTGAAATAGCGTGAACATCAGTCATAGTTCTGCCCATCAAAACATCCACAATGTACATGAAAAATGTAAATAATTTTTGACTTGCTCTAGTAATACCGTTACCATACCATACCATAATGATGATGGTGTGAAGTTTATTCTTGTTACACGGTCTGTGCTCTCAACGTTATCAGTTATCAACGCAGCATCGTAATTATAATAGTTAAAGCAGAGTCTTGAAAAATCTTTGAAAATTGTGGTTGCGTCTGTCAACGCTGCGTCTCGTTTCCAAATTATTATTTTTTTTTTATTCACTACGATCCGATTCTTCCTCTGTCTCCTGATTTTTCCTTCTCCCTCTCGTATCTATAATATTATTCCTCAACAGTTACTTATTCTGTTTTTTTTTCAATTTATTGACATGCATCTATTTTTAATGTGTTTGTGGAATTTTATAAGGATATTTACTCTAATAAATAAATGTGTTAGCCTACAGTGTACACTTGATGCGATGTAAGTTTCGGGTATGCGTCACGGTTGATAATAGCTATTGAAATGTGACCCATCGGTTGTGGGAAATACCGATCTACGGCAAAATAACCCTTAAGAAAATCTTTTATCATAAAATATTCCCATCTTTCAACCCATTAAACCAAACATGAACTAAAATATATTCAATTATAAGTAAACTACTAAATGATACTTCGTAATTCGAAAAAAATTATACAAAGTAAAAAAAAATTTCATTGTTCACTTCTAGAATCTACTTTTAAATTATTATTCATATTCGCTTCTGTTTTATTATAAAAATATATATTTATCACGTTGAATGATTGAATCATGAATTGAACATGATCACATGGTCACATAAACATTGATCACATGAATTGAACATGGAAACGAACTTTTATCGTCACTTATCACGTTTAAAAAGCTAAATATTAAGCTTGAAACATAATGTATATAAATGATGATTTGGTATATTTAAATATTTTGTCTACCCAAGACTTTGGACGTCCTCTAGATCGTGCTTTGTCTCGTGGATGCCAATCAAGAATATTCTTTGTCCATTACCCTTTTGAGCAGTAACAACGATATTCTTCACCGTGGTGTGCGTTCTAACCCACGTGTTTATTTTTATGTCGCATTCCGTGATTCCCATCAAACTTCTTTCCATAGTATGTTGCATCGTCTGAATTTCTGAGTTAGCTTTTCTCAGCAGTAGGGTGACAGCGAAGATTGGAGAATCGATGAGAGAAAGAGTCATAGGGAATTCTTTATCTAGCAATGAATTGAAAATAGATGATAATCATATAGTAAAATATCGCGTTTCATTGTATAAATATTCATTTATATTGTATTACAGTTCAATATTACTGGGTTTTTATAACATTAGATTATACTATAATTTTGTTGGTGTGATTTTTGAAGTGTAATACCGAGTCGAGTATTATTTATTTCGCGGAAGGTCTCGCAAGATGAAGTGCACATAAAGGATGTCCTAAATAAATATCGGAGCGGGACGCCGTCCCTTCGCGAACACATCTCAGTGTTTATCCGTACGAGTGAGCACCGGAACGTGTAAAAATTCGCTGGGGAACTGTCGCGTGCTGTACAACTTGCTATTTTATTTTATCACAGCATTAAGGCGAACCTCCTCGGCAAAAAAAGCAGTGAGAATGGTTATCTGGTTGAAAGTTTTTACACCTCCTTCATTTATACAGGATGTTCTGTACGATAAAGTTACTTTTTTTCGGTTATTTGTTGGGCTATAATTGTTTAGTTTTTTAAGGTTTTTTACGCACCTTTTGTTCCCTCGACTGGCACCCCTAGTTTCTTGTTGATTGATATGTGTCATTTATGTTGTATGAATGTTGCCACTTTCGGAGATCAGGATCGATGTTAAGTCACGGTCGGAGCTCAATTGCGGTCAAGACGTCATCCGATAAAGATCTCTCAATAATTGGAGCTTCGAAAGTAAGCATTTTAGTCGTTCGGAATACTACCCAAAGATAAAAAGAACAATAACATTGGTTAACGTCATCTTGACGTGTGTTCTTGAATTAAAGGCATTTTTCTAAAATATAATGTATTAAAGTGTTACGTATTAAAATTATCAATTAGTACACTTTTTTTTATAATTGTATTTATCTTAATTTTTCAATGAGTTATTTAAATGTACAACAAATACGTAATTTATAACATGCAGGTATTTTTTTTAATACACGTCACTGTATACATTTTTATATTAAACTAAATGCTTGTGCTATTAAAATAGGAGTAACTTGCTGGTCTACTGGAGTGAGGCCTATACCTCCTCCCCCAACTACTATATCACTAGACGAATATCAAAAACATTAGACCAACAAGCACGTCAAATATACATTATACGGGTACTGTGATTAAAAAACACTTCTAATTTTTTGTACCCAAAACAAACATAGCTATATAATTGGCAGAACAGGAACAAGCTTGTTATATAACTGGAACAGCTTACGAATAGTGATTAGACTATTTTAATACCACGCCGCGTATCAGTGCAACATGACTACTTACCTGACACGTCTTTCATACTAAATTATGTTTACTACCATTGATATGTACGATATCATGTATAAAAGGACAATAAACAAGAAAAGAATTATAATATTTAAATAAAAATAACTGTTTTTGTATTACATAGCAATATATGAACGTATCGGCAAAGGCAGACATAATGTTATATTTAAGGTTTTCACGGGTAAAAGATAACGAATTATTTTCTGAGGGAACCAGCATCAAGTAGTATTGAGAATAACTTTTATATTACCGACGTTTCGAATAAATATCATTACTCATTCTCAAGGATCTTTTATTCTTAATCCTGCTCTAAATTAACGAGTAAACTCGACCTTTTGAAGCAAAAGCCAAGATGAAAGTGCGTTAAAATTTTAATAGGTACTTAATATTATTAGTTGATGTCACAATTAACTGTATCTAATGGTAACGAAAAGTTAATTTTAATATTTGTTTAATAGCCGACTGTACACGCTTAATTACCTTGCTAAGTGGATCTTTGATTATTGGAGGAGGATTTTGTTAGTTTATTTTTGATGGTTGTATTTTCGTGGACGGGTGTATCTAAGATATTTGTCTAAGTGTGTGGAATTCAGAATTCCTATGTCTCGGCTATAATTGCTATTAGACAGCAATATACTATGAATCAACTTATAATTAAATAAACTTTAAACATACCTAAAAATAATGGTTAAGTCAGTATTAAAAAAATCACATTTTCCATTCAATATTACAAATATGACATCTCATTAACTACATCTAAGCTAATTTAACTATGCATATTATCTTTCAAATATTGAAATATATTTTAATACATTAAAAATATATAGGTATTTGATTTATCAAATAAATAAATTATTGTTTTTTTAATTATTCTCACATTTTCTAATAATGTTATTTTCAGAGTGTTAAGTTTCATTTTAGATACATTATTTTATATATATTTATACCAAAATTATATTTTACATTAAAATATTCTTTGAGACCAAATGGACACCCGGTATTAGAAAAAAAAACAAGTTAAGAGTCTACAAATTTGATAAAAAAAACTTTTCCTGAAAAATAAAGATATGATAAAGGTATGAGAACAGTTAATACTTTTCTTTTTAGTGACTGGTTAAGGATTTATCAGGTGTAATTTATGATTATTTAGAAAAATATAAATAATTCATTTTGTGACTAAAATAATTAAAAACATTTAAACAGCGATAATAAGGTCACGAAATCGACTCCGTATGACAGTAATTCATAATATTTGTGTATTTTAATTTTGAGATAGTCGTTCGTTTGACTATCACGTCTCGGAAATTTTTGAAATAGTTCTAATGTTGAAAATCATGCGGCCACGAAATATTTTCAAAGAATTTCATAGAGAAAAGAGCGTCACATAATCCAGTGGCGCGCAGTTTTCAAAAAAGGTATAATAATATTAGGTGTAAGTACAATTTTTAATATTTCTCTTATAATATTCCTAGTGCAATTATTATTGTTTTACTTACATTTTTAATGTTCGCAATATTTAAAAAATATTTATTAAATTTCAAAAGAGAAATATTACATTTACCTAATTTACATTTTTTGACCAAAAATTTTGTGATATACCAACACCCACATTTTATTTTAATATAAAACAAATTATATATATTACTTGGAAACATACACAAAAAAGTTTAACTATCGAAAAAATATAGTCACCACTAGGTCACGAATCCGGAATTTTCTGTTACCGGTGGATAGGTGTGCCAATTAAGCTATACTAACCCTATACATTGTCGACAAATTTCATCCAAATATGTTTTCTCGTTGGAAGTGACCATCCATTTAATTACAACGTTTCCCAAACACTTTTAAGTAGATCCTGCCAGGTAGCGCCAGAGTCAGTCCATTTTTTTAACAGAAATCTTTGACACAACTAAATATATTCATATTTAAACAAACTTTATGAAACAAATAAAGTAATAAATGAATACAGAATTTTCTTCGCGTATTTTCATTACCAATCAGATTTAATCAGAAAAAAAATAGTATTTACCACCGAGGATGTTTTCCTATCAAAATAAAAATAAAATAGGTTATTCATATTACATAAGTAGACGTATCAAATGCGTAAAAAATAACATCAAATTATGATATCTTCCCCGACATATCTGTTTTCTTTTCAAAGCAGACCTTTGGGGGAGCGAGGTTACATCGAGCACAGCGGAAGCGCGTTACTCGCCTCGTCACCATTTCCCCTAACGGAGTAACGCAATTTAACTTTTGCATCCATTTGTCATCATGCCCCACCCCACCCCCGCCGGCTATCTGGGCTATCTCCCACTTACCCTTTCAAGTTTTTACAATGGTCTATACAGAAAATTGTTATCGCTACAGCTGAATAATGACTTACTCCGCTGAGAACGGAATACATTAAGACAACTTGATTAAATTTCACTCCCGCAGTGTCTGAATTATAAATTGAACATTTAAAAAGAACATTTAATTTCTATGTAATATAATTAACTTTTTTTAACTGATTTCTTTATCGTTTAATTTATCTATCATTTATTTTTATAAACATGAAATTTAAAAACTAATCTAAAAAGAATGCCGAAACCAGGGATCGAACCAGGGACCTTTAGATCTTCAGTCTAACGCTCTCCCAACTGAGCTATTTCGGCTGATGTTTATCCTACTAAATAATTACACATATTTATTGCTCAGAATTCTAATAAAACTGCGTTTTATTTTTTCTTAACCAATTTAATTAATTACTTATCAAAAATGAACAAACAAATTATATGCTTTTTATCAATTGTCGATATTTTTAAATCAGCACTAATTGATTAAGAAATAGAACATATTACTCTTATAACATATTATGTACAACAATATAATGAGACATTTCCTAAGTTACACGAAACTATCGCAAAGTTATTGTAAGTTAATATAAATCGAAGTAAGTCATAAAACTGTCGTTTAAAAGGCGGAAAACCATTTTCTGTAACTATTCACACTGGAAAAGTTGTTGTAATGTATTGATTAAGTTGGTACAGTCCACTCTTGGTAACTTTTAACTCGTTTATCCTTGTGTGAACAAATCGTGTTCTCAAGGATTGTAAGGGAGGGTATTTCGATCAATTTAAATTAACCAAAAATATTCTTCTTATTTTCTGACTGACTTTTGTATTTTTACGTTTAAGTATCTACACAATTCAAAATGAACACAGGTGAAATGTGAAAAAAAAATCAAAATATATACATACTTATAAACTTTCTAAATAATTAAGGGAATATTTTATATTAAATGTATATCAGCTCTGTATTGAAATATAATTTTATCATAGTATTTAATTATATATCAGATACCTGTTATATCGGAATTATTTTCAATAATAATAAGTGTCCATGCGTAGTAAAAATAAATTATTAAACGAAAAATAAAATAATTCGAAAGTGGAATGTACTTTAGTCAGAGGCTACGAACTCTTGTGCTTTGGCAATGTAAGGGTTTTTTCGTCACCAATATTCTGTAAAATTTTCACCATTCGTATAATACAATTAATAATGGGCTGCGAGCATTACATTACATATGCACGCACATTTTGAATAAAATAATTATATAATCGTCTGGTACTTTGTCCCTTGACTGAATATGATAACGCATTGCTCTCTAGACTTTTTTAAATACATAAATTAATTAGTATGTTTATTAAAAAATGTGATTGAATTATTTATTTTAATTAATTTAATAAATTATTTATTATTTTAACAACTTTTAAAATATACGTTTGTGATAAAAAATTATTTCTTAAAAAATGTCTGTAATATCCTATCGTACCTATGCAGAATAAGATACGGAAAAAATGTGTCAAGGCTCAGTTCTAAAGATTAATTTAATTTATACATATTTATGAACGAACAGTCAAAAACTATCATTATTTGTAGAATGTGATTGATATAATGATAAACATAATATTTTGATGCCGTAACAATGCTGCTCCGCCCTCATGACGGACCTTCCTAAATGTTTGAACAGTTCCAACATTCTTCCCCCCGACCGTCACGGCAAACTCAATTAAAGTTCTACGGTCTCAAAGCTCCCGTATAGAATTAACTAAAGGACAATTCTGTTACATTATTTTGTCTCCAAAAAATGATATTTTCATAAATGACTCTTCAACTTTTTCGCTATAACTTTGCTGCCCTTGTGGATAGGGGCGGATGAGAATTCACGGAGAAATGGGTTTCGAGTCGTTTCTATTGTATAACTTTGTCATTGATCAAAGTTTGATAGATTTATTTTGATGATTGCGATACTTTTCTGGTCATCCCTGAGCATTGTAAGTACAAAAAACTAGGTATGGAATTCTTTACAAAATTCTTCCACTTTCTTGTTTTGTATTAAAGACATTTTATCTTTTACATAATAAAAATTAATTCGTAATAAGCCTAAAATATTATCACGATGATCAAACTTATATCCATAGAGAATCATGATGGTGCGTAAACCTCAACTATCAAATATCTCTAGAATGAGAATTGGGCATTGCCAAGTAGCCTTACATTTATTCAGATTGAACTTAATAGATTTTCCAATGTGTGAGTGTGGTGCCGAGTAGGAAACCTTTGACCTTTTTGCCTGTCCATTGCGATCACAGGTTTTTTTTACAGTAATCTCGTCAGTTGAGTCAGTTGAGTAGCTTGTTGGTGTAGTGGTCAAGACGTTGGCCTCGTGATCTAGTGGTCGGGGGTTCGCGCCTCGTTCCAGGACACCAGTAAGTTAGTCCTATTTTCATAGCACAAGCATTTAGCTTAGTTTGAAAATAGTAAGAATATTGATATGACATGTATTCCGTGTACACATCTCTATTTAAAAAAAAAAAGGTAATTTTCAACTCCTGGTTAACTTATGTCATCTTCTTTTCCCTAACTCGCCACATTTAATCTATATAATAGCAAGTTTCTTAAACGACAATGGTATTGACTTGTAATATAATATTTCCTATTTTACTTATACTTTACTATTATTATACTTTTTTCTATAAAATATAGTTTTAACTTGATTAATGGCACAAATTACTCTTGAAGGGTGGATTACCTATTTAAAATAAGACGAAGAAGTCTAAAATATCGGAAAAAAAATGTATTTTAAAATCGATTAAAAGTTGCTTAACTATTTTTTACGAATTAACAATTTTTTCGAAAAATATATGAAATCAATATTAAAAAAAAAAATTATATTCTTGTTTATC
Organism: Eubasilissa regina; assembly: GCA_022840565.1. Taxonomy (NCBI): domain Eukaryota; kingdom Metazoa; phylum Arthropoda; class Insecta; order Trichoptera; family Phryganeidae; genus Eubasilissa; species Eubasilissa regina. The sequence continues at coordinate 23,148,091 of JAINEB010000015.1, read as the reverse complement.
TCCTGTTTACGTTACTGAGGTTATACCGCGTTATACGTATATAATGTTGATAGGAATAAGTATTTTTAGTGCAAATTTTTGTTCCACACACACATCTAACCTCCACTTGCAATTTTGATAGGTCACAACGAAAAGGTCAATATTGCACATTGGTCTAACTATTCAGCTCTAAAACAAGTTCTATTTTGGATGTATAATAGCGCTCATCGATTTGATCAATTGTCTTTATTTGTAGTTCTTTATGAAGTTTAGCACAATTCTCAAGTTATCGTGAATCTAATAACAAAGTTGGGGTTGATTCCACCTCGAAGACAAGATTAGTCAAACACCCCTGTGCTCCGATACCCTTTCTCCAGACTGTTTCTTCAATTTTTCTCGTCAAGAACTTTACACTGGTAGAGTTCAATTCCATTGCACGTTCATAAATAATTTTAGATGTAATACTTTGAATTTTTATACATTCTCAGGTATCGAAAACAAATTCGTACAAAAATGAAAATTGTCAAAAATTGTAATATCTAGTTGCAGCGAGAGAACAAGACATTCAGATGATGTCAATTAGCGGCTCAACGTGATTACAACAAAATTACTAATCAAAGTGAAACAACAGATTGATGTGATTCGTTCTATAATACGAATATCATTCAATATATTATTTTAACAGCAGGAAGCTTTAAGCTAAGCTAACCTAACCACGTGAACTATGTAGTTACGTGGTAATAATTAAGGTTATGAAATAAATATAATGCTATGAAAAAGAAAACCAAGGAAAATATTAATAAATAAAAATAAAATAAAAAAAGGTAATAAAAAGTTCATACATATATATATACACACAAAATGTAAATATTACATATATAACTACTTCAGTCACGGACATTGTATATGTAGCTATTCTGTAGGCACTGCCATTCTCTGGTCAGAATCACAGAAACGGAACGAATCCATGTATACGGCCTTCGATAAATATTGTAGATGCGCTGCAATAACGCGCCAATCCGAACAGTATTCTGTATGAGTTGTTGTACTGAATTCGGAGACGGTTATACGCCACTTGCTTGTATTTCGACCTGAGCTCGCAGGTATACAAGCTGTTAAAGCTACGTGAAAACGCATCTAAAAAGATTTTTTTAAATGAATTCTCTGATGCACATTTAAAATTATAATATGTTTTTCATTTGAATATTATTCTCTCAGAGTATGATGGACTGAAGGAAATTGAAAAAACTTTACTTACATAATAATAATAATAATAAAAATGTTCCATAATTTAAGTAGCACGATTTTCATAAAAATTTCACATACTTTTACACATAATTGTAGTTAATCCTACATTATAGCATTTAAAATAACAAATGTATGGATATGATTTTGTGAAAAAGTGTGTTTTTTGTGAATCATTTTCATTTTCGTATATTGAGGAATTTTTAATTAGTAATAGTTTTTAATAATAATAATCAGTTTATTCTAGCATAATCGGGTTGTATATGCAATACTGAATCCAACTTATAAATTGCATTAGATACAAAACATTACATATAAAAAATATACAATTAGGAAGATTTACAAATATTTAACATATACAGAAATGTCGAATGAGACTGTTATATGCAATTTGTAAACATATAACCGTATATATTATATTTTCCTATTTCTCATGAAACATGAAACTAAACGACCAAAAGTAAAGGAATTGGGATAAAGGGATAAAGTCTGAAGGATTTATAGTGAAGGATAAAACTCCCAGAAATTTATTTCTCCTTAAATTTTGTGTAGGCATTTAAAATTTTCAACGCTAAATTTCCATTTCAGCGAGATTTAAATAAAACAATTTGAGTATTTCATATGAAATTTTCACACATGTTATCTTATTTATTTAATTTGTAAGATAATTCAGTTTCTTTTAATTAATTAAATATATGTAAGATACGTGATATTAATTAAATATTTTAAAAACATTAACTAACAAATTGTGTTTGTGGTTTCAGGATTATACGAAAATAATATTTCACTTCCACCCTTCCAGGATCCCACAAATAGTTTTTTTTTTTAAATAGAGATACGTACAGAGAACACATTACAATTCTTGCCATTTTTAAACTTGGTAAAGCGCTTGTGTTATAAAAAAATTAAAAATTCCTAGTCTCCAGGAATGAGGTTTGAACCCGACCACTAGGCGAATCTGTTCTTCCTCAGGATACATTATTACCATGAATTAAATTTCTTCTTATAAAGTTTAAGCAGTAAATGAAATAAGTGGAAACAATAAAGAATGGTAAGACTGCATATTCAATCTAATCATTAAACAAAATGAATGCCAAATATTAATTAAATATATTAATTAGAAAGATATACATATAAGATCAATTTTGTCGAAAAATATTGTTGTTACGCCACCGGGATTCGAACATCGAAACCGGGAAAGGTGCATTATCCAACTATGCTACAGCCACGATATTTTTAGCGACAAATTTTCGAACCTATATCTTACCTTTTTGATATTAATACATTTAGCCATCTACCTTATTTTTACAGAATCTCAAATACCCTTGAGTAATCTGGTAGCAGACGCCAAAATTATCAATTCATTTTTATTAAATTTTGGACACATTGATACAAGTTTATTATTAGGAGAATGCCATTCAAATGTGTTCTCCTAATAAAAAGAATGCCATTCAGAGGCACTAGAAACTATTAAGGGTATTAAGAATATAATTTCCAGGGCCATATTGAACGTTCTTTCTTCTTATGACACTTATTCGGCCTCATATTCATATAAATAATTTTCATAAGACAATAAATAATAAATTCAATCTGTGGGAATGCTGTAACCTGTTATGGCGTAATCTAGTTATGTACATACTTCTGGATTTCAATGTCTTGTGAAACTGAATTTTGTAAAAATAGAATTTCAATTGATTCTGTGATGGAGAGATTTAATCACTTATAGCTCTGTTTTTAGATAAAATTGTTTAATGGAAAGAAATTAAAACATGTAACGATTTTATTTCTTATAAAAATAAGGAAAACATCGCCGTCTCAGACACAAGTATCATACCACTCCAGCTATAGTATATTTCTTTCCGTTGGTATCTACAAAGACACTAAATACCAGTAATAATATCTTTATTAGCGGATAGCTTGTTTATTAGCTTGCGGGCGACCATCAGTTTCCGCTGCTCGTTCAGGGTCTCAATTGAATCTAAATATATTTCAATGATAAAGCTTTTCCCAAAACATACCACACGTAATTCAAATGTCGATCTAATTAAACTTATTCCATCTTTGTAAATTAGCTGTCAAAACAAACAAAAATGACATCTACATGGCATATAAGAATCGTGGATAGACAATTTCTATGGTAAGTAAGATTTCTCCCTTACCATAGAGAGAAGAAAAAATGACAATATACGATTTCACTAAAATAAGTTTTTTTTCTTACTCGTAATAAAGACAATGTACGCTTCATTTCATATTGAATATATATTTGCGTACTGTTATTGAATATATAAAAGAGAAAACATTTAAGTAATTTTAAGCTAGAGACTAAGTAATTTTGCCATGCTCGCGTCTCACAAACCTGTCTGTTTAATCAAGCACTATACAACCATACCGAACTACCGAAGCCGCCACATCCAGAAAGTCATAGATATAGATGGGGAAGTGTAATATTATTATGGATAATAGGACGGCTAATTGATAGGTTTCCAAAACGAGTAAGAATAAACAGAATATTATGAAAGTTATTTATTGTTCTACATAGTTTTCTTCTACTTCAGCACACTTAGCTCAATGCTTTTCCGGGGTCATTATACCATTTTCATAGAAGGATTTCTCAAGACCTTCAAAATAGCCATTTACGGCATGTGTGTTATCGCTATTGGTGGAAAATTTATTTCCACCTAACCACTTTTTGAGATTTGGGAACAAATAAAAGTCAAGAAGGCCAAGTCTGGCGAGTAAGGTGGATGAAACAGCATTTCGAAGTGTAATTTATGAATTTTAGCCACTTCAACCAACGTCGTGTGACCTCGAACGTTATCTCGATGAAACAAAATTTTCTTTTAAGCCAAAGGGGTCATTTCACCTTGATTTCATTGCCCAAATTTTGTAACAAGTTCGCATAGTATTCATCATTTAGTATTCTTTCTCTACTCCACGAGCGTCCCAGAAAAGATTCGCCTTCAATTTGCCAACCGATAATTTCGCTTTCTTCGGTGCGAATTCATCACTTTCTATCCACTGTTTAGATTGCTCTTTGGTCTCCGTTAAATAACGAAGCCATGTCTTATCAACCGTGATGTGACTCGCGAAAACTTTCTGGAATTATATCCAAAAAACTCCAAACACTCCTCTGAAACCACTCGGCGATGTTTTTGATCGACTGAGAGCAAACAAGGCAACCAACGCGCGCAAAGCTAATTCTTCATACCCAAATGCTCATGCAAGATTTTAAAAACACATTCAGAAGAGATATAATCTCTGCTATCTTCCATAATTTTTAATCATAATCATTCAATATGATTTTATTGATTTTCCTAATCATTACCGAAGTCATCATATCTGTTGGTCATCTACTGCGGTAAGCATTTTCACGTCCCCGTTTAAAATCGGTTACCCAAGTGGGATACTGTCAACGAAGGAGAAGAGTCCCTTAAAACAGCACCCAGCATAGCTTTTAATCGAAGTAGTGATCTTCTTTTTCAAAACGTATAACTTTATAACTACACCAAATTCCATTTTAACTATTTTCACAAAAATGGTAGACCGGTTCATTTTTATAAGCTTTCACGTAAAAATCAATCTTTGAAATGGGCTGATATTTGGCGTGTATTCTAGTGAAAAATAATAGGTAACAATGTTCACTATTTTAAAAATCTAAACACGTTTTAAATTTGTTATTTCGGATACTTATCAATCAGTTTTATTCAATTACTTATCATTCCACCCGTAACCGTCATTTCAAATGTTTTTATTATTAACGTCTTATTTTTGACATATTTTACACAGAGAACCTCCCATAAAATATATTCTATGTTAACTTGATTTTATCTGCAAATATTTTGATTCACTTTATCTGGTAACCAAATAATTGATCTAGTATCCAAACAATCAATATTTCACTTCGAATCAGCGGCTTAATATGTTTTGCTTATGATTAAATAATCTGCCCAAAATAATCTACACACTGTAATTCGAGAACTAAAAAGTGAAGAAACTGTTATTGAATTGTGTTCTTCTTCTTCTTCTTCCTTTATATTAAAGATCTGTATTCTTATCGGTGCAGTGCTCATCATGCAGCAATGTCCTGGGCTCTATCCAGGAGTTCTCAGTAGCTGTTCGCATTCGCCTTAGTTATTATTTGATAAATTAAATTTAAGCGCGACTTATATTTTTTTGGTAATCCTTGGCATTATTGAATATTTACTTACGAAAAATTTTATATGAAATGGAATTTGTTCACGAAAAATTCTATTATATTATAGATTTTTATGTTTTTAACTAATATTTTGGAACTATTTCAAAACATATTTTATTTCGGAAGAGCATCACTGAAGTCGACGCCCCACTTTTACTTTTAGAAAAAGAGAGAATTCTAATCACTCTTCACAGTGCCTTCCTCAGGAGTAGGCAGAGATGAAAGAACGCCATTTTTTTCTATCCTGGCATTCCACTCTTGCTTTGTCCACTTTTTACTTCTTCGCAAGCACGTTTTCCTATTGTTAAAATTTTTAACGAGGCTGTTTTCCAGTATCTAATTTATTTGTTCATACTATTTATTTGTCATGAATACTACATTAGGTTACACACAAATATGGAAAAATTACGTATATCTATAAGTACTTAGCCGAAGACTTATATTTTAACAATTGATAAATGTAAGAGAAACTAGACGCAAAAGTTAACAAACAATTCGACGTATAAACTGAAGCATATATTAATAATACAGACAACCGATTCGTTATCATACAAATAGTTTAAACCGCATACAGTTACGTGTTGGTCATATTTTACTGTTACAAGCCGTATAAAAATGTACTATTTTTACGCTAGAGTACTATTTTTATATATACTATCATTTACTCTGTTGAACCATAATTTTTCATTTTATGATATTGTGTGTGAATTTTTCTGGCGGTCGTTCCAAATATGGAATTACAAAGACACTAAAAATAAAACGGAATGATTTGGCATTGTTTCATCAAAGTTATTTTTCAACTCAGTGAAATGTCAAAGTCGTAACAAGGCTTTATTGTTCAAAAAATTGATTAATATTGCTTTCACGGTTTTCCTTTTAATCAAGCTGCTGTAGCGCGGAATCTCACAAGGGACGAGTGTGAAACAATTCATTTCATTCCTCTCATCGTTTCAGTTGACGTGATAAAAAATGAAACGATCAATCTCCATCTGATTTTTTTATTTCTTCATAGGGAGTTAAGTGGATAACAAGAGGACTTACTGCCTTTGAGAAGACAGCGCAGAGTCAAGATAAGAGTATTCTCGAAGAACTGAATTGAAAGAAGTACCCGAGAGTTTTTGCGATTTTTAACTGGATTCGTTGAATAAAATTTAAATATAACCCCTCCCGACCGTGGGAAGTTTTCATTAACGCCATACTTTTTTGTAAATATTTCAATCGTTTAACTGTTTTAACTATTTTATTCTGAAAACGTCGTGGGAAATTATAAAAGAGCTAAACTAGCAATATTTTCATTAAAGTAGTACACTTTTAGTAAATTAATATTTTTGTAAATTAGTAAAGAAAATATCGGCTACAACTGGTATAGTTATTCCTTCCGAAAATTTTATATTAGCATAAAAATTCGGTGATCATATTTCACGTCAATATTTTTACTATTTTCAAACTAAGCTAAACGCTTGTGTTATGAAAATAGGACTAATTTTCTGGTCTCCTGGAACGAGGCAACATAAATAAGTAGAAAACGAATGATTGTAGTTTTGTTATGTATTTAATGAAGAATAGTATTTAAATTATTCACTTCGACGTGTGTTTTGATCTATTGATGAAAGATATACTTTGAAAACAATTGGGTAAAAATAAGAAAAATTTAATAGCCATAACCTCATTGAGTGAAGCAAAACAGACCATTCCGAGATTGATAAACTTAACAGAGATGAATAATTAAAATTACTAAAAACAAATTTAAATGACTCCGTAAATATTTAAGATTAAGAACAAAATCTAGTACAATAACACAGAAAAATTCAAGATTTTTTAAGTGGTTGAAGAATCTCGTTCAATTCAGAAAGAAAAAACTTGTTAATAATTTTTTATATTAAAATTTTTGAAGGATTTTTTAATAGATATATAATGCATTAAATGATTTTTTATAAAATTTTACCATTTTATCAATCAGGTATGTGATGGATCATTTCATTACAAAAGTTCTAGGTGAGTTAATAAATATTTTTCCTACGTAACGTTATTATAAAAGTTTTAGGTATCATTAGTTATCTAAATCTAATTTCCTAGTATGACAACAGCTATCAATTTCCCAAACCAAGCCATAAATAATATTTCCACCAACCATTATAGCAGGAGAGAAAGTATGACGCAAATCATAAAATGGATTTTATTATTTTAGTTTATATAACATTATGTTAAGTGTCTTTTGTTTTGATTAATTATAATAATGAAATTAAAATTTATATATGAATCGGGCAATCTATTTGATGTAATTCTGTAGAATCTTTCTGGTAAAGAGATGCATAACTTGCTCAAATAATGTTCGGTTCTTATTAAGTTATATAATCTATTTCATATTTCTCCGAACAGTTGAATTCAATGAATCTTAGCGTTAACTAAAAAAGTTTTTATTGATTGTGTGTAAGTGACAGTTCTGTTCATGGTAATTATAGACCAATATCTCGTTGAGGAAAAAATGTGAAAAAACTTCTGAAGGCGGTCAGAAATACTAGCGAAAACTTGTAAAGCGATCAGAATCAGCAGTAGAACTTAAGGTGCACTATATGAAATTACCAGATTGATAATGAAATATTTATATAATGTTAAAAAGTAGTTGGGCCCTTTACTGGACTTATCTAAAGCCTTCGACGCGATATTACATAAGATACATGTAAAAAATTAACATCAATGATTTGTCCTCAAAATGGTTTAAGAATTACCGTAGCAATTAGCAACAAGTAAATATCGGCCCAGATAATTAGTACTCATATTGCATCATCTACCTTATAGAATACCACGAGGTAGTATACTGAACCCGATAATATTCTTAATGTGTAAATGATTTAATATGCCTATCCCTTCAAAGTGAACGTGTATAAAAAAGCTAAGTATGGACTAAAAGTTACAAAAAACAAATTGACAGTAAAAACTAAATTAATTATGCTCAGCATTACTGAATATGCCCAACTAGATATGAATAAGTAACTCCGTAAATGTGCAAATCCTCCTATCGATGCATGTAATTATCTTATACTAATACTAGGGTACTACGGATAACCAAAATTTAAAATAGAAAAACAGGATGTAGAAAGTACAAAAGTTTATATGAAGATTCCGAATACTTAAAATCAGATAATTAATAAAATACTTATATACTATAGAGTATGTACATGGAAAGTGAGCGCAAAATGTCGTCATCTAAAATCAAGACAAGAATATCTTCTTTTTTAAATAAAATTAATAATGCATACATGGAATACATGACACATTGATATTCTAGACTAAGATTAGCGCATGTGCTATAAAAATTGAACTATCTTTATGTTTCCTGGGAAGAAACTTGAACTCCTAACTTGCTATTTATCATATAATCAGTCATAATATAATATTACTTTATGTCATAATTTTTTGGGTCAACACAACATAAATATTAATTTTATAGTATTTAAACCTGTTAAGAAAACAAAAAGAAGTTACGAAAGAGGTATATGGGAGGTTTTCTGAAAAAAAATAATAGTTTAAATAATAAAATATCTACATTACAGCATTACGATGTTCTGATGTGTTAGTTTTCATTTTGAAAAGTGTATCAGAACTTCAGAACAAAAAGTCACATTTCCATCCAATTCGTATATTTCAAGGGAATTGATACTTTACTCTAATTAAACTTTTAGTGTTAAATTTCTCTACCCATAACACACAGGAAGACATTGGGATATTACGAGTATAGTGAAACCTCTATATTCGTCAGCCTCTATATTCATCTAGTTCAATATCATCACATTATGATAACAATTAAATGTTCCATATTCGTTAATATTTTCTATATTTGTCACTTCCACCGCCCGGCAACGCTCTCTAACTGGGTAAAAACGCAGAATATGATCGAAAAGTGGCACTTAAATATTGTCATAGTTAACCAAAACATAAATAAATTCAATGGTAATGTAATTGACTGCTTCATGAAGCATTTAAAAAACAGACAGAAACTGGCAACATTGGGCATTATCGAGTGCTACTGAATTATCGGCAAAAGAAAAACATCACTAGAATTAGAGTTACCTGATGTTTAAATTGTCTCCTAAATATTAGTAACTTTCATCTTCCGCCGCTTCTACCTTCATGCCTCCTCAGTACAATAAAGGTAAAGTTTTGACATAAAATTTATTAATCCGTGTATTATTTTTGTGGGCTGGAAACGAATTAATTGAGTTTCAGTTTTATCATGGAAAAAACTGTATTCGTCAGGCCCTCAGAAAAGAATTACTGACGAATATAGAGGTTCCACTGTATATGTAAGATTACAACCTAATATGCAACTTAAATTCGTTCAATAACACTTTGTCATTCCTCATTCTTATCTATCTTCATACGCAAGCAACATGTAAATATTTGTATTTAAAAATTAATATAACATGTTTGTAGTCCTGATGTAGTATTGATATACTATTAAAAAATTCTAATGGTCCGGTATATTAGTCTTATAAATAAATGTTCATAAAATCTGCATTGAAATATGTGTTCACCAAGAAAAGAAGGGCATGGGGCTTATAAGTATTATCTACGTATTATCACAGAATTTCTCTAGTGAGACGGGCAGAGTCCAAACAAATTTTAATATGTATTATATAGTTACTAATAAATAAATAAATATATTAACAAGTATTATTTATGTATATTATTATTAATATCCAAAATAAATACTTTTTGACAAATTTTAAATAAATAATATATTACATGGTAAACATACCTATAATAAAATAATTTACCTGCAAATCTAATCAAAGTAATATTATTAATTTACGCTCAAATATTTCCTCAAAATTAATCATTTTAATTAAGTACTAATGTATGGTAGTATTTTATTGCTAACCTCGTTGGGTTTCGCCTGTGTCGAGGCGAATATTTTACGCTAATATACTGAAAATTATGTATGAAAACTCCAACTGCTATGTTCTATTTTTGCAAGGATAATTAAAAATTATTGCATCTAAATTATTAAATGCACTTGAAATTGAAGTAGAATTTAATTGCCTTACTTTCAGTAATAACAGACCCCGAGTAAAGGAGAATTATGGTGATGATCTACGACCGGTTGTATTAAAATATGCCAAAAATAAAATTGAGAGAAACCTAGGCATTTTAAAAAAGCGGGTCAATTTGCATTTTCATGAATTTTTCACTATAAGACGAAAAAGTTTCTTCTCGGATGGTGTTATTATGGAGAAAGTCTATGATATTGAAAAGCCATATGTTCCTACATTAGCTATTCCTGGGTAAAACACGAATATAACTATTAAAATTATGATATATTTTTTTAATATTGTAATTCATATATATTTATATATGCATTCCAAAAGACTAGTTCTGAAATACTAAAATAAAATCTGATTCAAGAAATTATCTAAAATGAGCAAGTTAAATAATTATTAATGCTGGAGATAAAAAGCACTAAAAAATAAAAATCATTGATTTTATTTCATAATAAATCACTAGGACTTATATTTTTTTTTGTCAATATTTTTTATAACTATTTTAAATGTATGGTCAGTATTTTTAATAAAATACTTATCAGTACAATTAAGTGCGTAAATTTTCATATAAATAATATATTATCTTATCCTAATCAATAAAATGTACTGACTATAATGTTATTGATTAAAGGCCCAAAAATCTAAATTCTACTGACCAAAAATTATATTTGATACTGATACTTATTTTTTATACTGATCAAAATATAATATAACATATTGTGACGTTTATTACACGTCCACCGACTTGCTCAGGGTATAGTATGAGGTGCATGAATTCGATGCACAGAATTCGCCATTTTGCCTGCCACTCACATTAGCCACCATTCTCAGGGAAAATAATAAGATTAATTCAAGTTTTATAATAACATAATTTTTTAATTAATAGATAAGAAAACATATGAATATTTTTAGTAGAAAGTAGTAAGAGATCCATCACTAGAATGTGATAAGATGAAAAGATTAGATGGACAATTCTTGCCTTAATCAATTTAATAATTTTTTTACTACCATTTGAATATCTAAATCAACAGATTATTATAAAATTAATAGTGTGATAAAACACTGGATTCATTAAAATGTGAAATTTTTCATCTAGGAACATTACACAAATTTTATCACCTGACAAGTTTATCAGATTAAATGTAGCAAAAAAATAATATATAAATTTGTTCAACATGATTAGAAAGTTATTATTTTATTTTGTTTTAAACTCAATTGTGGTAACTAAGATAATAAATAAAAAATAAGAATCTTAACCACCAAGTTAATATTGCTAATTTTAAAAGTATTAGAAAGTTATTAATTTAAAATTTAAAAATGAAAAGAAAAAATAAGGCTACAATAATCTCAATATTACCAATTCACATCAAAATTTATTTTACGACCATACACGTGAGGTAATCGTCCATGCGGCAGAGATCCACAGTCTTCATCCAGATTTGATTTTCCGAGGCACCCGTGAATACTTGCATCTCTGACTGATCAGAACGTCTGGAAGACTGGGTCATCTTCTTGCGTTTGAGCTCGCCATAAATTCCTTGCGTCATCTTCGGTTATAAAATAAATCCAGTTGTGAATTGATTAGCGGCAGAGATCAAATCGTATCCCCATCATTCATTCTTCAGGAGAAATCCTTCTTGAAGTAGAAAGTATTGTCATCTCATGACCACTTTCCCTTCTTTAACCTATACGAAGTCACACCTCCGTTATTTTTGCAACGGAACAACCGCCCGTGCTCGTCAATACTTGTCAAAAAAAAGCCTGGTAGTGAGAATTCTTTTTCTTACGCGGTCAGTGTTACCAATTGGTAAATGTCAACTCCCAACATATCTCCATAATATGTATACCTTTTATTTTATAAAATACTGATAATTTATTTTTAAAATTCTGACCTATATCTCCATGCTTTATAATAAAAAACATGTATATTTCAAATTTATTTATTTTTAAAACTTATAACATATATCTATACACCGACTGTCGACCAGTCCAACAGTAAAGGAATAAAAATATTAAATTAGTTCAAGACTATTAAATATGATACCTCTTCTAATTCCAACAGGAAAGGAAACAATAAATCATGGTTAAATATTATTCCCCATTATAAATCCTCTTAAATGCGACCGCAGTCCTTTTAGGGTCCTATGTAATTCAAAAATTTGGATTTTTCTAACAAATCTACAATAATCACAAAACCACTAGCTGGCATCTACGCACAGGTGTACTGTTTATTAATATAATCCCTGGTTCCTATCATTAGCGCTATAAACAAAGACGTAATTAGCTCCAGTACAACTTCCCTTAACAGTGTGCTCTTTAAGCCCGGGGGTTGCAATATCACTGCGTTATGAATCTTTATTGCACCCTCAGGAAATAAGGTAACAGGTAGGAAGTAAAACTTTTGCTGAATGGATCGGAAAGACGCTTAACCGGTCTGAAATTTGAACTATTATCTTTCAGGTGTATCCATATAATGTTGTTGTGCACAATTTAAAAAAATGTATAACATTTGTATAAGTTATAAGACCTAGTATATTTATTTTCATTTTAGATAATAATAGCAGAACGAATATTTTTTACATATCTGGTGTATTATGTAATCTTAACGAAGACCAATAAATCAACATGTAAAACTATATATTTATATCAAATTTACTATAAATATTGATAGACTATGACGTAACTAGTATAACCCTATTTAATACCCTATTTTTAACGTAACTAACTATTTATTACCCTATTTTTGCATGTACAAGTAGACACCGTTGCAGGCAAAGAGATTAGAGCGCCAAATAGTTCAGGCAAACACCCACCGCTTCTTCTTCACATTCGTTCGCGAGTAAGCGATAATGAGTTTCTAAACCCCATTTCTTTTAGGAACTAACTTTGTAATATGAAGGAAAACAGGGATAAAATGCACTATACAGACCGCGACTGTATCTTTCAATTAAACATTGTGCATTTTGTATGGAAATAATATTGAACCAGTTGGTATAAATTAAAAGAATTTCTACTATGTATAATGCTTGAAAATTTTTAAAATTTTATTTATTCATTTTTCAGCGAAGTTTACATTGCTAATAATAAATCCAGCAGCACGTACAAGCTTTTTTCCGCCAGCCAGAACCGCCAAACAGACAAACGTTTCGATGTTATTATTGCCGCAAACAAAAATACCATTGCGCCGCATCCCCCACTCACCCTCCTCTGCGCTCCCTGCGCCGGGAGGAAGTGGCCAATCAATGTTGCAATATTTCAGGCTAGGGCGGTCATTTCCCGCGCCGCCGGAACTCCTTTGTATCGGCGTCAGCATAAAGCGACGCTTTCGGACGACGCCGTCGCGCGACGCTGACGCCGCGCCGTGGCATGGCATAGAGATGTTCGGTAAATGGGGATTCCATTATCGGCGCTGGTAGGCACTTGCATCGATCTCATGTATGTGTTGCGTGATAAAAATATAATGCATATCAAGCTCATACAGTGTATGATTTCTTGAGTTGAAATTAAAATTACATTATTTATTGCTTTTTCTGAAAAGAACCGAAAATAAAACCATTTTATAATCTTGTATAGATAGATATTCTTGTATCCAAATGATCTCTTTTGCGCTTATATCTATCTTATTACTTCAGTACAAATATTGTGGTTATTAGTTATGTTATTTTATTTGTAACATTAATAGAGTACAGTCAATGCATATAAATATTATATGAATTTACAAAATGTTGTATTATATGTAAGTGTAACGTGCATTTTATTTAAAAATTCTGATTAATAAATGTAACGTATCATGATGTAGCGAATGTGTGATGCGCACGTGTTGGCAAGAATGGAAGCGTGGAAGGATAAAAGAGCGTCGCGCTTGGGCGCTGAGATCTGTAATAAACTCTATTGTACACACAACAAGTACAAAAATACATCATCTTTTACAGCCGTAGGAAATCGGTGCAAGTACTTTACAAATAATATGTTAATAAATTAAATACTAATTTAATGTATTATTTATAAATATATACATATAAAATCAATTTTGTCGAAAAATATTGTTTTTGCGCTACCGGGATTTGAACCTGGATCTCTATTTCCAATCCAGGGAAGTTCATTTGTATGAATCGGTAATTCTGGCGTCTGCAGTCGGTTACTCAAAGATATTTAAGATTCTGTAAAAATAATGTAGATGGCTTTCAAATAATGTAATGACAGATGTATTCATTTTAAAAAGTGTAACATATACGTTCGAAAATATGTCATGAAAAATACTGGCGCTATAACACAATTGGTAGTGTACTTCCCCAGATTGAAAATAGAGATCCAGATTCGAATCCCGGTAGCGCAAAAACAGTATTTTTCGACAAAATTGATTTTATATGTATATATTTATAATTAATATATTAAAATAGTATTTAAAACATTACAGACCTATATTCTGAATAATTACAACTTCACAATAAGAATGTGTTATTTTTAATAATATTAATAAATTACTTAATTGAAAATTAATATAAGATTAAATAAAAGTTTATTTTCGTGCTGTAAAAATATTTTTTTTTTTAGATTTTATGGCATGTTTGAGAGCCCGTGCTTATTGTGCAGTTCCTGTAGAACGGAAATAGTTGTGCGTCTCACAGTCCGTGGTATGCACAGCACGTACCTCCTGCACTTCATCTCAAAGGCATCAATCCTAGACACTAGAGACTACAAGCCTGACACCTGACATTGGTTTTAGATAAATAATGGACTTTTTATATCTATTCAAGTCTCATCATACTCAATTTAAAGAATTATACTTTTAAAATTAGCAATATTAACTTTGTGGTTAAAATTCATATTTTTTATTTATTATCTTTGTTTTATTAATCACTGAATTGAGTTTAAGTAAATAATTGGCGTAGGATTTTATACATAAATAACTTTTCGAAACAAATATCTAAACAAATTTTATACAAATAATAGTATAGGAAATTTACTCATAAATTCTATAGACAAAGATGACAAATTTAACAATTCTGGTGTCTATAAACTTAGTTTCAAGAATTGTTCTGCATTTTATATTGGTAAAACAGACAGAAATTTTAATATAAGAGTAAGGGGAGCATGTGATATGTTTGAATAATAGTGGGTTTTCAGAATTTTCTAATTATGTGATAGAAAATAGTCACGGTTTTGATAAAAAATTGGGATTGTCAACGGTGTTGGTCACAAATTAAATAATTTGGAATCGTTGGAGATAAATAAAGTACGTAAAACTAATCAAAAAATTATAAACAACCAACTAAATTTAACTACGAGTCCCATTCTAAAAATTTTTCCTAAAAATTATTCGACTAAATTTGTATTTAGCAACAATTTGAGTTAGGTACTAAATTTATTTTTTTAAATAATTATTGCTTTTTTACAAATAGATTCTGGTTAAGAAACAATGATATATGTTTTTAGTTAGTTATGACATCCTGAAGAAGAAAATGATATTTTTTGAAACCGGTAGATGTATTTAAACTCAATTCAGTGGTTAATAAAACAAAGATAATAAATAAAGAATTATTATCAAGATTATAATTTTCACTGTAGGTAAAAATAATCCAAATTGGAATCCTTATTATCTGCCATACCACAATTTATTTATTTTGAAATATAATGATTTAAGCGTTATTTCTCAAAGATAATATTACATCTCAATACTTCTAGACATATCATTTTATGTTACTTGGGTCAATAATTCTTGCCTCCTCTTTTATATTCCCAACAATGCCACGTAAACCATCCGCGTATTTAATTAAAAACTTCTGTCATTAAAATCGGTCTTTTGAAAAGTTCCCGCTTAGTCGCAATATATTTCATGCCACCGGTTTTATGCTTTAATCCAATTTAGTAAAGTGGACAACGCTATATCGCTTTCTATTTCGTAGAACTCATTGCAAATACGGTTGTTTTATTGTCTTCTGTATTTTTTAGACGGAAGCCATAAAATCTAATGGTATATTTGAGTATTGAATTCGGTGACAGGATTATTTATGTTTGCTTACTCAGGGAATACGCGTAATACGTAGTCATGGGAGTCGCGCGACAGAACCTTAACTTCAGTTTTCGTGAATTACTCACGTACTTACTTGAATATTACATTTCGATCAATTTCACTATGATTATACTGACATGACAGAGAAAAAACATTAGCAATTAACAGTATTGATGTTATATCAACAAAAATATCTGAATCGATCTGGTGTGGAATGATTAGTAAACATATCTGTTAATGACTTTAATGTTTCATTTTTTTGATAAAGCGTTTCTTCTCTGTTGAAATCCCAATCCTCACTAAGTGCGAATGATATGGATGTATATAAAACAAACCGTCCTAAGAAGCTTTCTGGCTCGTGATTTCTCTCGTAGATTCGATTCGAGTGCGCATAAAATACAGTATAATTATAATTCACCATCTCATATGTTTTGCGCACTGGATAGAATGAAGCATCCGGTATAGTCGTACCTTTAGCGAAATCGAATCTCAGATATCAAAGTCTCATTTAGAGTTTATCGTAGACATGGAACATTCGAAACTGATGAGTTTTCATCAGTTTAAAAATTACGCGATCATGAATAAGTAAAAGGTATATAAGTTTTGCGTTATACATTTTCTTAATACCTACGCTTAAGTGAATGCTTCTATATACATGGATAAAATTATTGTTGTGTGTCAATAAGAAAAATATTTATTGTAGAAACAGCTCACAATTTAAACAAAAAATTAACACATTTCTTCAAAAGCAAGTAATACAGCTGAAAAAGCATTGTATGTACGGGCGAACGAAGTTGCAATTTTTAAAAGCTTTTCGAGTGCATATGATAGAGTGCTTCTACTAAATTAAGTTTGTGGCTTAAAGCTGATATAAAGACTGAAGTTCGCGTGTGCTCAAGGAAACCAGGTAATGCTTTTCTTTCCAGTTTAAGTGTATGCAAAGAAAATCTATCGCTTGTGTTAAGGTAAAAAAAAAACTATCTTCTGAAACTTTGCACCTCTTAAGTCATTTTACGTATAACGCCATAATGTGGTTAAAACTGTGCAAGTGGGGTGGTTTTGTCGAGATGTAATCAAAGCACCTAAAGTGCGTGGCTTAAAATATTTCGTTTCTACCCGAAGCCTAAATATCGTATGTCTATATATTTGTGCAAAGTATTCCGGATTAATTGAAACACGTTCTTTAATGCACATTCAAACATAACTTACCATTCCTTAACCGACAAACGTGGTGTCTTATGTCAGACCAAAATTCAGCCGGTATTTTTTTTTTCTTATCGGATTGAGTAATGAGGATTGAGTATCGGATTTACTAAAATAAACTTTTATTGCTACATTAATGGGCTAAATAAATATCATGCTCCCATTCAGATAGGTTACTAAGAGCTAAAATGTCACATATTAGTTAAATTTGCCATCGTATACTATATTTTTATATGTTCTTTAAACAGGAAAACCTATATATGTTCTTGTGATTAATATTATAATTATTTATTTCTCATTATATTAACAAGATTAAAATTCAACATTCAAACGTTTTTAAAGGACAAAATGTTTTATTTTTAGTTTAAAAAATATAAACTATAAAATATACAAACCAGAACGTACGAACTAGATAAAACTAAAATCTTTTAAACTTATAATATTATTTTTTCACTTTTTTCAAATTTAGGTTTTATATCTCAAATACTTCTTTGTAACTTCAAAGATAGGCTTAACTTTATGTCTTAAATAATTATATTTTTTATTTATTATCTTTGTTTTATTAACCACAATTGAGTTTAAAAAACATCTACCGGTTTCGGAAAACACTTTTCCTTCTTCAGGATGTCATAACTAACTAAAAATATAGTATTGTTTCTTCACCAGAATCTATTTTTAAATTTTTTAAAAAACAACAATTATTTAAAAAAATAAATTTAGTACCTAACTCAAATTACTGCTCAATACAAATTTAGTCGAATAATTTTTAGGAAAAAATTTTAGAATAGGACTCGTAGTTAAATTTAGTTGGCTGTTTAGAATTTCCTGATTACTTTTACATGCTTTATTTATCTCCAACGATTCTAAATTATTTAATTTGTGATTTACACCGTTTATATGCAAAATTGACAATCCCAATTTTTTATCAAAACCATGACTATTTTCTATCAAATGATTAGAAAATTCTGAAAACCCACTATTGTTCAAACATCTCAAATGCTCCTTTACTCTTATATTAAAATTTCTACCCGTTTTACCAACATAAAATGCAGCACAATCCTTGCAACTAAGTTTATAGACGCCAGAATTGTTAAATTTATCATCTTTGTCTTTAGAATTTATGAGTAAATTTCCTATACTATTATTTGTGTAAAATGCTGGTCTAATGTCTCATGGTAGGTGTTTAGATATTTGTTTCGAAAAGTTATTTATGTATAAAATCCTACGCCAATTATCATTATGTTTTATCTGTGATTTATATAAAAACTGATTATTATATTCTTTTAATTTATTTTTTAAAATAGTGTCTATCAAACATGTATTATACCCATTATTAACTGCTATTTTTTTAATTGTATTCAATTCAATATTGAAATTGGATGTTGACATAGTTAATATTGCTAATTACCAAGTTAATATTGCTAATTTTAAAAGTATCTTAAATAATTATTTGTAACTTCAGGTACGAATATTGATTTATTTCATTTACGATAAAAATGCAAGAAATGGTAGGACATTGTTGTACAAACTCGGAAATAATAAAACGTAAAGCTTAAAAATATTTTTATCATCAACCCATAGTAATACCTACAGGGTAACCTTCAGTTAGAAATAGCGACATAAAATGAACTCATTTGACGTTCATCTTTCTTCATTTTCTTCTCCCAATGAAGCAAATTCAAATGCACGTTCCAGGAAAATATTCAAAGCACTAAAATCTGCAAACTCTAAACTAGCGAAATAGCCACATAGTAAATTCCCTTTGCAAACGTAATGAGATTCCCGTTTGTTGCAACTTTTACGATCTTTCCTTCCACTGGCTGGGCTCACCGGAGCTTTGTTTTGCCCTGATTTAAGGGGAAGATTTTTTACCGTTTAAGATTTCCACGTTAAAACAAAATGGTTTCACGTGCAATTTAACAGAAAAATGTAGGCGAAACGGCTTATACATAAGATGGGGGTGGAATATATGCATTGGACGCGCCGGCCTCTTGCTGTTAGCGTTTTAATCAATCAGAAAAAACCCTAATTCCACAATGTTTTGTCAAAGGTCGTGAAATTTGTAAGTGAGTCAATCTACGTAAGAGCTCTAACGCCAAGAGTTTAGTATTTTTATCAATATTAAATGTTTAACTATATTTCCTAAAAGAACATTTTAACTAAAATTCATTAAATTAGACATAAAAATAAAAGGATATATAAGAATAGGCCTAAGGTAAGTTAAATAATAAAAACCATTATTACAGACCCGGCGCTAGAATTTTTAAAAAAGTTTTTTCCGCTCTAGTAAAACATAGTGGTCTAAAAAAACTTTGTGGATAATTCTCAATTTGGCAACAACTCAAATTCAGGACGTGCCTAATATTAAAGTGGGATTATTATCACATTAGATAATTAATAAATACAAAAAAATATATATTAATTATTTTATGAGTAAATATAATATAAAGAATACATAAATAATTAATTGTTCTATTCATTTTTATACACCACATATTATCGTTTTTCAAAATAAATTTTGTTGTTCAGTTTTTGTAAAACATTATGAAACCATCCCCACGCCGACCCCTAAATTAGCCGCCATGGCATGGCGGTATTTTGAAACTTTCCTAAGGGCAGTTTTTTACTAAGAGACGTTCTGGACACTAGTGTTGACTACAAAATACTGCCATGGTGTTATTTATTGGATTTGCTTTCTTGGATTGTTTATTTCTAGACAATTTTTATTACACACAATTATCTTGGGATTTTGTTTTTCATTTTTTATAAAATAAGACAGTAAGAGCCGGCGCCTTGCTTCAGCTGCCACAGGCGATCGCCTGTTCCGCCTGTGCGTAATGCCAGCGCTGCATTAAAATGATTTTATTCATTGAGTTATCTAATTTTGTATTCTTTATCTGCACACTATCCAAATTTGTTGTGAATGCTCTTTTTGTTAAAATTGTAATGCAATATTGCACATAAATCTGTTTCATTCATAACTTTCCCAAATTACATATATGCAACAAAAACTGCATTTGAATTAAACACCTTTAAACCAATCAAATCAAACCATTGTATCGCATAAATTGTATGTGTTTTTAGTTTAAATAGAGATGCGTTCATGAAGCACGTATCAAACTAACATTTTTATTTTTTTCAAATAAAACTGTATACTTGAGCTATGAAAATAGGAATGGTAGAAATGTATAAATTGGTTAATATTTTTTAAATATTTGAACATTATTTCATTTAATTTTATTATCAAATGTCCAATTAAATGATTTTTATTCGCAGATATTTCTTGTTAAATTTTATATGTATTTTAATACATGATTCTCACATTACAATGTCACAAATTATGGGTAACGCTCATCAACCAATAACTTACATCATCACCAGGTAATCCGCCACATAGCTTGCTTAAACGTATTTTAGAAATTCATTTAATTTGAAAAATACTTTATCAAAGTATTGAATAATTCATTTGTATATGTATATAATAATAAATAAATATAGAATAATAAGATATGTAGATAATAATAAAATAAAAAATATCTATCTCCTATCAATGACATTCTAATATTTCGAAATAAAGTCGGATAAAAATGAAATTGCATTATTTTAAATGTTAAATTGCTTAAATTAAGAACTTTTATATCTAAATTCATATTTGCAAAAATAAATTCCCTATATAGGTTAGATTGGTTATCTAGATCCGCTCTAAGTCCGGCGAGTTTAAGAATTCAAGAACCAAACACTGTCGGTCGAAATTAGTCGGCAACGAAGGGTATTAAAAATTTAAACACTTCGTTTGCATTTTAAATCAATATGATAAATTTAAAACTTTCAAGTTGATTTTTATTTGATATCTCTTCTATTGCATGAGATAAAATTTCCGCAGGTAAAAGGTTCTAGAAAATGTTATAATTATTTTTTATCAGAAAACTGGTTGGCCTGAGAGCAATGTAAAAAGTACAAGTAAACATATTTTTTATTGTGTAATTTCTGCGGGTTGCGTATTAATCATGACTAATGATTAGGATACATGCTATTTAATAAACCAGCACTTAGGTTTAATTTGTAGGCCTTTGACAGATTTAAAACATTTTTTTACTGTTCGAATTATATTATTAAAATGAAATATTCGTGTTAGAAAATATTTTGTTGAATTACCAAAATGTATAACAGTATTACGCAATTCCTTAATCAAAATCAAAAGTCTTCAATCAAGACATCTTTCCAGTCCTAACTTACAATGCCCAAACGTGAAAACTTGCGACGGGTCTCATCTATAATTTCAAGTTAATACCGTGAATCATAGAAATTACTCTATTCAGAGTATCCTTGCGAGATGGAATAAGAAATGAAGATATTCACCCTAAGGACAAAATTAAAGAATGTAGTCTGCCGAGAAACAAAGACTAAACGGCACTAGGCTGTGTATCTGAATGATTTAAAAAAAAATTATATTAAAATTTTTAAATATATTAATTAGAAAGATATACATATAAAATCAATTTTATCGAAAAATATTGTTGTTGCGCCACCAACCTATGTTCTGAATAATTACAACTTCACAATAAAAATGTGTTCTCCTAATAATAAAGTTGTATCAATGTGTCCAAAATTTAATTTAAAATGAATTTATAATTCTCGCGTCAGATCAGATTACTCAAAGGTATTTGAGTTTCCGTAAAAATAAGGTAGATGGCTCTTTCAAATAATAAACGATTAAATGAATTAATATCAAAAAGGTAAGATATAGGTTCGAAAATTTGTCGCTAAAAATATCGTCGCTGTGGCATACTTGAATAATGCACCTTCCCCGGTTTGGAAAGAGATCCAGGTTCGAACCCCGGTGGCGCGACAACAATATTTTTCGATAAAATCGATTTTATATGTATATCTTTTTAATTAATATATTTAATTCATATTTAAAATATCACAGACCAATGTTCTGGATAATTACATCTTCACAATAAGAATGTGTTCTAATAATTAATATTTTTATTTGATATGTAAATATATTTTTTTAAATTTTAAACGGATTTTACGTATTACTTCATTAGAAAAACAATGTATTTAAAATTATTATTTTTAAAATATTCATTTTGCACTTTTTTTAAATATTAAGATGTGTGATAATTTAAAACATTTGTTTATTTTACTCAAGCAAACAATAAACTTATATTTTTTACAATTTATTTGATATTTTCCTTTTCAGTCAGTCATTTTACAATTGTTTTGATTTTCATTTCATTTAGGCTAATGTTCAATAAAAATTGTATGATAATCTTTTTTTATTTTACATCAAATTTTTCATTTAATTGATGAAAAATCGACGTTATTTTATGCAACTTACTTGTTAAGTTAATATCCAAAAATTGTCAAATATTTTCAATATATATTTTCTCTTAATATTCAATATCATCACTAAAAAAAAGTAAAAATTATAAATTAATCAATTTCCATGAGTTATATTGTACTTTGTTTTTTAGATAAAGACACGTGTCTTCCAAAGGCAGGTAATCAATAGAATAGATCATCACTTAGATCACATGTGATCTTGTAATATTCAATTCATGGAATATATGGATGATATTCCGGATCCACCGACGTTTTCTTCATCGTTATAATACGTCCTCGATTTTCAGGATTTTCGATGTTGTCTTGGTTACGGCTATTGCAGTAATGATAAACTAAAATATTGACGTAGCAAGAATAACTTACTGCATGATGTATTCAAATAAATACAAAGATTATTGTCTATAATAGATATCGTTGAAAGTAATATTGAATGTTCGTACTAAAATATACTTTATTATTTTTATCTCCTACAGAAAATTAATTTTATGTCGATACAAAATATTTCACCAAATACATACACTTTCAAAATACAAGATTTTTATTTTGGCAAATTAAGATTATAAACTCCAAATGTAATTTTAATACATTAATAAACCCTCCTAGGCAATACATTTGTGAGTAGTGCAAATCGAAAATCATGTAAACAACTTATGATTTGAGTCAAAGCAAAAAATCGATCTGCTTAACGTGAAATATGATTAGTGTAATGACTTTCCAATTTAACTGCACCAGTGTGATGCCTTTGGAAATACTATCACAGATCCCCTTTGGTGTTCTCCTCTGATTGTACATCTCGAGTTGCTTGATTGAGTCCTTGTAAGTTAAACTCAGTAGATATATGTGACAATTATCATATTTTTATTATTTTTTTATTTATTATCTTTGTTTTGAACAAAGATAACAAATAAAAAATAGGAATTTTAACCACAAAGTTAATATTGATAATTTTAAAAGTAATATTTTTATTTGTTAACTTTGTTTTATTAACCATTTATTGAGTTTAAATACATCTACCGGTTTCGAAAAATACCATTTTCTTCTTCAGGATGTCAATACTCCACAAAGTTAATTTTGCTAATTTCAAAATTATCACAATTATCCTTTATTACGACACTTATTTGCAGAAGGTACAATTATAAAACTCAAATATTTAATTATATTATTGCGAAGGAACGATGGGATAAGAGAGCCTCTTCCTCAGTGACAGCCTCTTATATCCCCTGAACTCCACCACTCATCTCACACATACCCACACATAAAAAAGTGACAGAATATTATGCATTTCAGAGTTTTAACCAGAAGAGTCCCTGCTGCCATCATTATATTGTTTTATTTATTATAAATCAATTTTAATTAGTCAATCGTCTATCTCTTGCCAAAAATTATTTCGTGAAAATAAATTTCGTCGAGTGAAATATTAAGAATCTTCCATCAAATTCTCTTAGAAGCACGCAACATTCAATAACGTGCTGTTTGTCAGAAGTTTTCAATTTTGTTTATAAAATTAAACCAAGATTAATAGCCGTATCTCATGGCTTCTAGACGCGACTCCCTGCGTTACTTATTATATGAAAGTAATTTATCATCTTAATAATTCAATTAATATCAAATTAGAAACTAATTGAATTTATTCAGGGATGAGACAGTCTCACCCCGCCAAACACACCGAGTCAAGTCTCAACCGACTCACTAACACCGTAAGTGTACACAACATTTTCCTTCTTATTTACGTAATTAAGATCCATCTTGACTGTAATTAAAAGCATTTATGAAATGTCAAAGCATTAGCTTAATCCAAAAACAACTTATGACAGATAAAATTTTTATAAACGTATACTTTAATATAATGTTTTTTTCAACTTTTAATGATTATACATGTATTTATATATAACCACTAGGTACATATAACACTTCTCCGCAATGAGAAATATGATCTCTTACAACTTATTAATGCTGGGGGATTGTATAAGCGTTGGTATTGAGGTCATCTTGACTGCATAACCTCAGAAAGTGACTCAATGTCTAAAATTCTAATGAAATACACCATACATAAGATAAATCAGCATAAAATTTATGCAGTTTTTATTTATGCAGTTTTTTATTTATGCAGTTTTCAATGATGCGTTATTCTATAAAATAAAACAAACACTAATATCAATTATCAACAGCTGTAAAAACTACATGATGTAAAATCAAAATCTCTTATCTTTAAAATGTTGCATTGTATACAAGGAAATATTCCATTCAATTTATTCCGATTAAAACATAAATCAAATTACTAATACTCGTGTTAATTAAATCCATCGAAAACTAATGCACTTTCCGCAAAATGTATTCAATCGTTTCATTTCAGCGGAACTTGAAATTGTAACGGAAACTGCGCTGTATACCCGAACAAAAATAATGAGGGAAATGAAACGTAAACTTTTCCCATAAATTGGGTGAAACGGAATTTCATTCGTACGGCTCGCATTATACAGGAGCTGTTGCAAATAAAACGTGCCTTGAATTCTTGCTCCATGCAGACGTGTGATTTCAAGTGCAAGCTCTATATCCTCTCTGCAAAATACTGCTTCAAAATCTCTCAACAGCTATTTTCATCTCTTTTCTCTTATCGAAATTCACAAACTCCGCCGAAAACACCATACTACTGCGAATTCCTTCAACGACGATTAGAATTTTTTTACGTGGCAGTTCTAATGGCGAATATTGAACAAAAACTACAGAGTCTAGTGAGTACAATGTACGATCTGTGCAAGGAAAGCGACCTCATGATGATTGTTAACAAGTCGAAAATGATGATATTAGAGAAGAAGAAAAGCAAGATACCGTACTAAATAAATACTTGTAGGTAAATAATGTTCAGAACAATTTGATGATTTTGTGTATTTGGGAAGTATATTTGATAGAAACGGAAAAACTGAGAATGATATAAATGTTAGGAGGGTAACTGCAGGGAATAAAGTGAACGACGCTTTGAATGGAATTATATCTAACGATAATTTGTCAACCGAGGCAAGACTAGCTGTGCACAATGGAGTCCTGGTACCGACACTGAGGTATGGAAGTGAGGCTTGAAGCTGGCAGAAAAATAATTAAAGTAGACTAAATACAATGGAAATGAGATCAGAAATAAGGAAAGAATGTAAAGCTGATGTTAGTATAGTGAGTAAGATTAAAAAAGGATCACATAGGTGGTTTGGTAATATGGAATGGATGAATGATGAGAGAATGGTAAAAAATATATATAACGCAAGTATTGATGGAACCAGAAATAGAGGACGTTCGCGGAAGACTTGGCACGACCAGGTAAAACAGATAATCGAAGATGGTTCTGTTAGAACCCTCAACAATCGGCGAGCCCGTATGAGAAGATGTGTGAATGTGTACGAGGTGAGAATTGTGTGTCAGAACAGAAGAGTGTGGCACTCTATGGTACTCTATGGTAATGGATGGTAAGTAAGTAAACAAGTAAAAAGTAAGGATTTTCTAGATCAAACTCAACGTCTCTACAAAATATTAATAATAACCACTACTTTTTCGTAAAATCGTGCAACTATTTTCCTATCTTTTTCGAAATTCTCACATCTGCCAAAAAACAGATTCTCGGCGTCGTTTGAAGTAATATTCATTTTGAGCTTGTTTAAAGTGAACAAAAGTAAGGTACAGTAACTTTGTGCGCTGTGTTAGGACAGCTTAAAGGCAATAATTTTGTTCCAAGCAGACCACGAACTGAAGCAAACACAAAAAGAAAAATCGTTTAGGTACGTACTGTGAATGCATTTTCCGTGAATACATTTATTCGATCGTACCCAACAAGCTGTCTTGAGTTCCTGGTTTCATTTTTCTTAGGCAAAATATAAAAAGATAAGTTTTTTTCAAGAAACTTTCAGATATTTTTAATGCACACTATTTTTAATAAGCTTGGTAGATATAGTACAAGTTTTGTATAGATATAATTACAAACAACATCAGATATTCTAGGCAGTATTTGCTAGATTTTACATCCATTTAAATTATTCAACAATATTTAATTAATTATAAGATATTAACATATGTTTGTGACTCAGTATGTACTATCCACGTCCTCTATGATATTATGGACGCACAAAGCATAAAGTTATTATTTTTTGCTATATTTTATTTTCAATTGCCATACATATTATGAACAGTGGAGCCGGAACCCTATATCTCCACCGACCGACACAGCATGAGTAAAACCTATCAAAATTTCTTACATACCAACGGTCCACCAAATCCGCATTCGTCACTTGAGGAAAAATAATAATTAAGAATAACAAAATATGAAGGAGATTTTTAATATTAAAATAATTTTAAAGTTAAAATGAACAGGTTTAATAAATGATATTCTTTTTAGAGGTTTGTTTTTTCAAATTGGCAACATTTTTTTCAGCGAGATATGCCTAATGCGAATTGGCCTACAAGATCGTGTGATTTAACTAACACCTTTGGATTATTTTCTGTAGGGATATGTGAAGTTGCTAGTCTACGCCCAAAAACCAGAGACGATAGATGACTTGGAAGCCAACATCATTAGCGTTATTGTCGATATACAGTCCCAGCTGCTTCAAAAAGTGGTCGGAAATGGACTTCCAGATTAAGCTTTATTTGAGTGAGCCGCGGTGCCCACATTCCCAAAATCTTATTTAAATAGCAATGGCATAAAATTATCATTTCGATAAAGCCAACACCATAGCTATTACCACCTTTTTTATGTGTATTATTTCATTTTAAAGTTCTATACCTCTTAAAAAAAACAGCCTTTACAATAAAGTATAACTGAACTAAAGTGAATGAAATTGGAGGAGAATTTCGTAAAGAAAAATCTAGTCATGGGTAGTATTTACATCAATTAAACAGAGACATCATTATTAACACACTAGATCTTTCGTTCCATTTCGCATATCGTGGAGGTAGATCTTCCATTACCAGAGACTGATGATCATCTCATCATCAAATGTCGCGCCGAGATACAGAACTGCCCAATAGTCCAGCGCGTCCACATCTAAATGTATGGCCTGGCAAGACCAAACCCTCTGCCAGCCAGAAAATATTCAACATTGCCCCACTGCCCAACCATAAAATATCCAATACCGCGGGTCTCGACACCGAACCAAGTATGTAAAACATCCCGGCAGGCATTTCGCATCTGCCAGGATCCGATGATTTACAAATCCAATGTGCCACCATCAATAATTTTACGTCCCAGAATCGGACACCTTTTTATATTTTTAAATGATTCCTCGCCACAACTGAGAGACCGGTATAAATGTATTTTTATATTTTATCTCCTTCTTTATGTATATATAAGTGCACTCTTTTTGTATTTATTGTTAGTTTTAAATACGTCCTGACTAAGCTTGAGCTAAGCGTAATCGGTTAGCGTGTAATAAAATTCGTGGTTTCGCTAAATAATAAAAGATCAGCGCTACAGTATTTTCTGTTTTAAACATACTAGAAAAAAGTCTACCTCATAAAAGTTCTAAATGAACTGTTTTATGTATTTTATTTACACTGCATTTTCCAAATCATCCTATTATACATTATTCCTGTACGTTACGTCTAGGTACTTTTCCTTTGATCATTTATAACAATTCTCAGTAGAAAGAAACCGCCATTACCGAAGCTCAGCTTCCACTATCTATTGCGCGGGAAATTGCACACGCTGACTTCGCCATTTTGAATTCGAGGGATAAATCGTTATTACATTTCTCCAAGTCCTTTATTATATTGACCCAGTAATAGCCGCGAGTTCATAACTTTACTTAAATAGGTCAATTATATAAAATAAAGTCTATTAATTTTATATACTCGTAAATATCTTTAACTTAAGGTTTCCGCGAGCACTAGTATAGGAAACTGGCGTCTTTTCTAGTTTAGATCGCATTTTTTGTTTTTAAATTCTAGACCGACGTTCAAATGTACTTATTCACATTCATAAATATCAAATATGTGAGATACGGTTCTGGGTAAACTGCTCGAAAATGAATAGCTCAAAGCAAAGCGAAATTGCTCGAAAAACTTATTAGGTACTCGAAAATAAATTGCTCAAAATACAACATAATTTGTTCGAAAAAGTTATAAAAGGCTATTTATTTAATAAAAATCATTTATTTATTTATATTCATATTTTTATTATTCATGGCATTCAAAGATATGTTAACGAGAAAAAAATTCACGATACAAAAATTATGTTAGGATAAAAAAAGTCGTAAGTTATGAAATAGATTACCTATCCAAACCTAACCTTTAACACCCTTCAAATAACCAAATTGGTAATCGAGCAATTATATTTTGAGGAACTTGTATTTCGAATAATGTTACATTCGAGCAATTTGACTTTCAGGTAATTGATTTCGAAGAATTTACCGGACACCGTGAGACAATATTTATTTACGAAGAACAAAAATATACTAACGAAATACGACATTTCGTGTGTTATAGATGGAAGGTTCTAGGAGTACAGTAAAGAGTTTACTAGGAGTATATCTTGGCGGTGGATAACACAGTCTATCAAAGGACGAGTAGAACGCAAAGTTCAGGAAGAGTGGGGAATTGAGAGGAATTAATCTCAAATTCGCGTGCACCCCTTCAGTCATAATTAACCAATATTTGATTTTGACATTTCAATCCTGAATGTGATTGAAATTGAAATAAAAAAGTACATAGTATAAAAATTTCCAGGAAATTATCAAACAGATCAGTGATTCTTTTCGTTTTTTTTCTTTGCGTTGCAAAATCCAAATTTGTATTGACAATGTTTCAAGAAGGGCCTATTCAATAATTCTAATATTTTTTAATATGTAGCATTCGATTGTGTATTGGTAAATTGTTTTTTTTTGACTTAAAAAAGAAAATGTATAGAAAACTAGCAGATAAGCAATAGGCTCTACAGGCTGCTATTATGGCAACTACACAGGGACTAGCAGCGAAAAACAATCAGCTGTCGCCATTTTTTGCAATCAGCAATCGCTTTTTCTGTAGTACATTCTGTATTACTCTCCCTGGAATAGTATTGTTCTTACAAATTAATATATATCCACTTAAAGACAATCTTGAAAAATACAAATAAAACATCCATATGTCACATTTGACAGTGTTACCATAGATAGGGAAAGAAAATATAGAGTGCGACGCGATATATACCATGAAACAGAGATGCGATGACAGGATGCTTTTCTTATCTATGACATGATGATAGACGCTCAATATATTTGCCAGCCGCAATACGATTTCGCGGATACACACTGTTATTGAATATACAAAAGAGAAAACATTTAAGTAATCTTAACCTAAAGATATTTAAAACACGTTCGCTTTTGCCCTGCTCGCGTCTCATAGATCTGGATGTTTAAGCAAGCACTTTATAGCCACAAATAACACTACTGAAGCCGCGACATACAGAAAGTCATAGATACAAACGGGTAAGTGTAATATTATTATGGATAAACACTCGAGTTTTATTTATTAATGTGAACCGGTTGTTGTGACATCAGCGCAGAATTAAACTAATCGAATCGTATAACTTTGTTTATTATGTCTAAATTCACTTTTGATCTGCAATATTAATATTACACGTTGATAGAAAGAATATTAGTGTCAAGTGTCATCAGGGTTGTAGAAACAGGTGTTGTTCAAAAAAAGTTTGACGTAAAATAATAAAACGCATATGGTTGCATAAAAATATTTTAAGTAAATAAATAAATAAAAATGTTTACGATCAAAGTTATTGCTTCAAATATTACAAACAATTCTACCTACGTTTACTAATGAATTTTCAGGAACATAATTCATATTCAAATGAATATAAATTGTACGAAATCTGATAAACAGTCACGCTCTCGTGGCTCCTACTAATAACATTTAACCGCCGCACGCGATGAGCAGAAAGTAAGAATAGTCGGCCTCTAAACTGACCATTACCGCTCTATCATGTCATTACACCTTTACCACCTACCCCGAAATCCCTTAACCCTTTCGGATACAAGTAGCACAATTAATGCATCCCGCGCTCAGTCTGATCGGAAGATTGGTGGAGGCAGTGATGGCAAGTAACAGATGTTAAAAATAAAGAACTGACGATAGACCAGACGACACACTAAGGAGTAGTATAAATAGTATCAGAAACCAAAGTGCATACCTGATAGATTCACCCTTACCTATGGAATTGCTCAAATAAAGGAACATAACATGAATATTTACATTTTTTATTTATTATCTTTGTTTTATTAACCACTGAATTGAGTTTAAATACATATACCGGTTTCGAAAAATACCATTTTCTTCTTCAGGTTGTCATAACTAACTAAAAACATATATTATTGTTTCTTTACTAGAATCTATTTTTAAAAAAACAACAATTATTTAAAAATAAATTTAGTACCTAACTCAAATTGTTACTAAATACAAATTTAGTCGAATAATTTTTAGGAAAAAATTTTAGAATGGGACTCGTAGTTAAATTTAATTGGTTGATTATAATTTTTTGATTAGTTTTACATGCTTTATTTATCCCCAATGATTCCAAATTATTTAATTTGTGACCAACACCGTTTATATGCAAAATTGACAATCCCAATTTTTTATCAAAACCATGACCATTTTCTATCAAATGGTCAGGAAATTCTGAAAACCCACTATTGTTCAAACATCTCAAATGCTCCCTTACTTTTATATTAAAATTTCTACCCATTTTACCAATATAAAATGCAGCACAATCCTTGCAATTAAGTTTATAGACACCAGAATTATTAAATTTCTCATCTTTGTTTTTAGAATTTATGAGTAAATTTCCTATACTATTATTTGTATAAAATGCCGGTCTAATGTTTCGTGGTAGGTGTTTAGATATTTGTTTCGAAAAGTTATTTATGTATAAAATCCTACGCCAATTATTATTATGTTTTATCTGTGATTTATATAAAAATTGCTTATTATATTCTTTTAATTTATTTTTTAAAATAATGTCTATCAAACCTGTATTATACCCGTTATTAACTGCTATTTTTTTAATTGTATTCAATTCAATATTGAAATTGGATGTTGACATAGGAATATTGACTAAACGATGTATCATGGAATGGAACCCTGAATGTTTGTGTGATAATGGATGATTAGATTCATTGTGTATGATAGTATCTGTAAAAGTTGGTTTTCTAAAAAATTTTAATTCAATTTTATTATTATTTTTAATCAATGTTAGATCCAAAAAATTTAGGGGCGAATTATTTTCGTTTCTAACATTTTAAACGTATAACATGAATACATGCTCAATCTACGCTTTTTCGTGGGGCATCATTATTATTTTAATTATTATTTTAATATTAGAAACTATAATACATTTAAAAAATAATCAGTAGGATATAAATATAATTTCTTTTAACATTTATTTCTTCTCTGTGAGAGTAAGACTCGTGTATAAAAAAGGAGTATATGCGAGAATTTTGATGCCGTGATAAATATTGTGATTTTGGGTTGAGGTATATTTTAGTTTAGGAATATCAATTTGCTCTCTAAATCTTCTAGATCGGAATTCGCTTCTAATATTTAACTGTTTTTTAAATTTGAAAATTTATATTATCAAATTTCATTCTATATGTCTATTATTTTTGGTACTTTGAAATCTATGAAAAGTTGTATACTTGGATAGTCCATTTTTTTAAAATATTTTTTGAGTAATTTCTAATTGTGATATTGAAGTTTTATATACTCCTCCCCATCCGATAATACCGTATTGTAAATGTGACTACAAATGCGTAATAAATTCATTTTCAGATTTGTAAGTGATAAGATGTTTCTGAGTCTTAAAAATATGTAGGCAGTTTTCCTTATTCTGTTTGTAAGATTAGCATGTTATTTGCATTTGAGTTTGTTATTTATTATGATTCCTAGGTACTTGATACATTTTTTTTTTTCAATTGATGAACATTGGTCACAGGAGTCTTCTTGAGTACAGGCTTTAGTGTGAAATTTAATATTAATTTGAGTGTTGTCCTTCTGTTGAATAGCAAATCGTAGAAAGTATATTTTATCAGTATTAATTGATAGTAGGTTATCATCCATCCACTTTTTTATGGTACTAATATCCTCATTTGCAGATATATTAGCTTCAGTCCAAGTTTTTTCATTAATTATTAGAAATGTATCGTCTGTATAAGATATTATTTTACCGTGTAATTTAAGTTTAAACATATCAATAGAATATAAAATAAATAACAATGGTCA
Source organism: Eubasilissa regina (assembly GCA_022840565.1). Lineage (NCBI taxonomy): Eukaryota > Metazoa > Arthropoda > Insecta > Trichoptera > Phryganeidae > Eubasilissa > Eubasilissa regina. The sequence goes on along the minus strand of JAINEB010000015.1, from coordinate 23,114,820 downwards.
AAGTACTGGGCCTTATGGTATGCCAAAGTCAGTGGTTTTTGATGTGCTATTGTGTCCATTTATTTTTACTTTTTGTTTTCGGTGTGTTAGGTAACTTATTAGCCATGATAAAACAATGCCATCGGGGTCAATATTTCTAAGTTTATTATATAGTTTCTTGTGTGATATGCTATCAAAGGCTTTTGTTAGGTCTATAAATATACCAATGCATTTGTTACTGTCATCTATATGTTTGTTTATTATTGATCTTATTTTTGCAATAGCATCTTGTGTGCTAATGTTATTGCTACGGATATACGACATGAGCTGGTTTTTTCGTAGATTTTGGCTATGTTGGAGATAATTGATATGGGGTGGTAATTTTTAACATCTTTTTTATTTCCTGTTTTAAATATTGGTGTGACAAAACTTTTTTATAGTTAGGTAGGAATACTCCTCTTTGAAGGCTAGTATTTATAATATGTGTTATGGGTTTGGTAAGAGTTAATATATTTTCTTTAAGTATTTTTGTTGTGATTTGGTCGTAGCTAGGAATTGTATCATTTTTTAAGTTATTTATGATATTTTTAATATCATTTTCAGTTATGGTTTGGAATTGAGAAAGATATTCATGGGTGCAGTATGGTGGTGGGTTTAGCGTTTCGGCATCATAATTTGGTGATATTTTTTTAGTCAAATTTTTTCCCACATTTTAAAATTAATTATTGAAGATATTATCACATTTAGTGACTTCTAAATCAGCATTGATGATAGTATTTTCATAATCAATTTCTTTTACATTTATTTTCTGTTTTGTCTTTATGGTTATTTTATTTATCGTTTGCCAGATTTTTTACTTATTTTTGCGTGTTCAATTTTAGTTTTTTAATATTTTCTTTTATTTTGCTGATGAGAGATAGTAATTTTTTTCTATATCTTTTCCAATACGTTTTTAAAAATTCGTTATATAAATATTTCTTTGTTTGTAGGAATATTTGTTGTTGTTTTCTAGTGGACATTACCAGACCATATGTAATCTATGGTTTTATTATACGGTATTTTGAGGTTGTTTTTGCAAATTTCTGTTGGTGTATCATTTATATGTTTTGCAAGTGTTTTTTCGAAATTTGTTGTACTTAATTCAGCATGATTTACTTCAAACGTTTAGCTTATTTTTATAACGGCAACGGCTTAACAATGCCATTTGATCTCTATTATTTACCAACTTAAAAAAAAAAAGTCATTACCTAAATACCCAGCACTCGCAATCGTGGACTGCTTCTTTATGTATATATATTTATTTTTTTATAAATCACTTTACATCTTGTTACTTTTCTATTATACATTAAATATATTAACCGCATCTTTTTTGAGAAAGCGAGAAAACTTTTCGAAGATGCGAAGAAAATTATTTTCATGACTTAATTAAATTCCAAAAATGGAGTATTCAAGTCCATTTTACCGTCTATGCCCCTTACTTTCCCCGTATTTATTTTCAAACATGCTGCCTTCACTCGTAAATAAAATATGCCTTCACATAAATACATAAGTACTGTATGTACATAGCTGTATACTTTTTAAGTCCGTCAGCGAATTCTCCAAAAATGTAAAAAGAATGATGCGTTTATATGGATACCTAACGCAATATAATACATGAACTAAGTTCTTTTTTACGACAAGCCCGTCGGAAGACTTAAAGTATATCTTATGAGTATTGCATATAAAGGTACATTGGGGTTAGTTTTGGATAGAGGACGTCTCTTTGAGACACGTTTCCGGTATTTTAACAATTTTAACGAGTCTGTTTATTTATTTGGCTTGGTTAAGCTGACTAGAACATATCTGTTTATTATCTTACACCCCACATATTTTTCGAACGTAAAATATCTGGGATTTTTAGTACTCCGCATGGATAAAATATTGAGGATAGTTTGCCGATTTTTTACAAAAAAATAAAGATTGATTTAAGTGTTTTTATTATTTTGTCAAACATTTAATAAATTGACGATGCTCACAAATGATCAATTAATTTATTTTTTAATGTTGTGTATGAAACTATAATTACCTACGTCACACTTTAAATAATAGCCTGCGAGTGCAAATCATATACATGCTTTTTCTGAATAAAATATTTCAATAATCGTCTGGCACTAGACTATTAATATGGAGAAATATGAATATAAAATATAATAAATGAAAAAATAATTTCATTCGATACCATCAAGTATAATGACCTAATAAACCTAGCCATTAATAGTATTGTAACTTATGAAAGAATCACAGTTTATGATTTTTTTTGTAACAGTTATTCCCGCTAATTTTATAAAATTACCTCGGAACGAGAGTCGAACCTCCAACAAGGTCACTAGGCGAGTACCTTACCACTGGACCTAACAAGTAGTCAATCTAGATTAATTGGATATTTATGTAGAGAGATTAAAGTAGATATCTACGTTATACCAAATTTTATTAATTTTAAGCAATACAATATTTTAATGAAACAAGCGTTATGTTTTTTGACAAACGTTAAGATTTTTCCAAAAAAAATTGTTAGAATGCTATAAAAATACTGTATATAATAGTATGTTTTGATTTTCAATTTAATATGATATGAAATATTGTGACAAAACAAACGTAATCTTTATTATTGAATGTTTATAGTAAGAATATTTTGATATATAATACTATTGGCTTTTTTCAGTCTAGCACTACCTCCAGGGCGCCGGGGCTTATTTTTATTCCTGGGAAATCTGCAAAAAAGTCCTAGAAAAAGCGCTAAGTTTTGTTTAAAGAATTGTAAAAATATTGGCGTGCCATGTTTCCGAGTAGCTTTAAAAATCGATATGGCACATTGAACAGTTTAACTTCTAGTTAATATAAATTACAACTGACAATGTTAATTTAAAAGACCTGCGCAGACCTAATGGTCTGATCTTTGTAGAAGAAAATTTTTCTCTGTAGATCGGTGGACCGTAATTAAAAATGAACTTTTTTCTTTTTCAATTTCTTCAAGTTAAATGCGCACGCAGTACATACATATACCTTTTAATAGTTAATTTAAAGATTCTAATTGCATCCGGAATCTTCCATGTAGTGTTTTGTGGGCCGTTATGCCATGATTATCCGACCTCTTTGGCCGATGTTTGGAAATTCATTTTAGAGTTCATCGGAGCTGATGGCACTCCTAAAATACCAAGCAACGCTATCTGAATCATCGGTCAAAGAAGTCAATTCAAGCGGCATAACAGGTCAGAATACCCTCCGTAATATAAATAGTACGCTATACTTTCTATAATATAAATATAATCGGGCTATTTTCACATTTCTACAAAAATCATGGCATACCTAATTTTGGCATCTCCAATCACTCACCTTGGAGATTCTACAAAATCGATTGCAGAAATTTTACAAAATTGATTAAGATTTTATTTAAATCCGCTTCGAAAGGATCAAATTTGTTATCTAAATACACTCATAACATACTGAGTGGATGAGCTTTAGAATTAGCGGCGGAAACAGCTGAAACCAAAGCTTTTGAACATTTACACAAGGGATGCTAAACACTTCCGAGCTCCTCGTCAGAAAGACTTAATCGATTGGATTGAATATTAATAATTAACGCGTTATAGTCTAAATAATTCAGATGAAAATCTATGAATTAATTGAGGTCTGAAAATTTAACGAATAGTTTCATTTCGCTGAAGTACAGAATGCTCCACTAAAATCTAAATGAGTATCTATTTAGGAAATACTTGGGTATTTTAGGCGTGTTATACTAATGACTGGTGATCCGCAGTCCGCAGCTGAATTGCTTACTTCGGTCGCGCCTATCAAGGTGTTGACGCTGATAAGGGTTTTGAGTACTAAACATGTTTGCTAAATAATTATTTATTGCATTTCAAAGTTGTTGATCGTCCAGTGTGTGATGCCATCAAAATAAATAATATACATTATACGGATAAGATAGATTAATTTAATAATTTTATGAGTTCCAAATTTGTCGAAAATTTAATCGGTTAATATGGCGAAATGGTTTGGTTTCCCCAAAAAGGAAATGTTCCGGTTCATATCCCGATAGCAACCAAAAATTATTTTCAATATAATATTATCTTTCTAATCGATTCATCTGATTTGTATAAAAAATATTGCGGAACTACTGAAATTGTATCTTCACCACAATGTGTTTTCTTTAAAAATAAATATGATGTTGATAAAGGAAAAAATTGAGAACTTTTATATATTTTATTTGTAATACATTGGACGTTTTCAAATCGTATCAAACGTGTAAAACAAATAATCCGAATATTTAAAAATTTTCCTAAAAGACATTCATTTTTTCTTATCCGATAAATCTTTGTAAACCCTTCATCATCCAGTTTGTTACGCTCTCCTAACCTTTTTTTGTCAAAGAGAGTCACCCCTTATTAAAGTAGCAATTACGTTGACTATTGTATTTAAATATTATCGACAGAGGTTTTATATAAGTATATTTTTCATAAATTTATATAAAATTACAGTTGGTTTTTGAAAATAATATCCGTATTTAACTTGACAAACAAACTTTAACTCTGGGTACCGATGCGACCTGTATTGATTAATATTTTAGTACGCCAGCTGAGGGTTGTGGGTGGTAGAATGCTCAGATCTTCCTCTCCCTCCCCTCTCTTTCACTATACTCCCAACTCTAAAATTCTGATCTCTAGCTGAATCAATCTAAAACAAATATTTTGATCTAAAATAACTACCAATTACAACACCCCAATATCGCAATGTGAAAAACGATATGTTATACAATTTCTAAAATGCAGCTAGCATAATGCATTTTTAAATTACAAAAAAAAAATTATTAAAAATATTTGCTATTTTAATATTACTTAAAATTTGACTACAATGTGATTTCATTGAAATTAATAAAAATGTGATTTTTGGGAAATAAAAAAAATTACTAAGATAATAATAAAATTTAAAAATATTTGCGAATTAAATTCGTTTGAAGTCAGATATGATAGATTCATCATATCATATTTTTACGGTGCCTTCTAGCCCTAGAGGATAGGATGCCAGAGGTATCTCCACCGATCTAGCTCAGTCTGGGTTCTGTAAGTATGTGGGTGTTCGTGTGTCGCTTGCTATCTCGGGTGGGTGGATATAGTTTTAAGAACAAACAATGAAGTGACACATTACAATAATTTATACATGAAACATAGCAAATTCCGACATAATTCCGATAATAGTCTTTGAAATTTTCTGTCTTCTGGTTAAACTTTCTTCTTAGTAAGGGCACACAATGTTACCGATTTAACACATATCGATTTATACCCAGCTTGCCAAGATGTGAAGTCATAACAAATGCCAGGCTATCATGGAGTGTTGTCGCAGCATTTGTCCAGGCCGCCACGCTACCGTACCAGAATTGATCTCCTTTTCCAGGAGGTTACCCTGACACCATCTTGTCACTGTGGAGTCCATCGGCTCCATCCGTCTGCCATCGCTCGCAGGCGGCCTATCCGCTGTTTGCAGCGGGGCTTTATCTAAGATGGATGAGGCTCATTTTCAATCTCTGAATCTATAGTGGGAACTCCAACTTCCGTCACAATGCCGCCGCCTTTATCCTCCGAAGAGCGGCCCCACCGACCAGCTACTCCCTCTCCGAGCAGCCTCTCAAAAGTGAAGTCTTGCTCAGTTGCCTACTGGAAACGGATTCTCGGTCCCTGATTTGTTATTTTAGGCAACCAATTACCGCTCGTATGATGGGTCGGTAAAACAGGCCATCCAGGCGTCTAAATACTCAATAAAACATCATGTTTATAATTACTATGTCTCAAACACAATATCAATATTAATAAATAATAAACGAACAATTTAGTACATATGTCAATATTAAACTCTGGTCCCTGGTGTATTTTTTATATCTAAGTATTATACTTTATTTATAAAATCTCAAATAAAACTTGAAATTGTTAAGTTTATTTCGGAAATTACGCTTTAATAATGTATTCTGATTAATTATTCATAAGACAGACTTAAGAACAATCTCCAGACAAACGTAAGCAAATCAGTATTCTTACATGCGTACACCACATTGTCGAAGATGGTGGGCCGTGCAAAGACGTTATTAAAAACAACACACAACTTTATGGCTACAAGACTTCAGAAATCTCTCTGTCACATCTTTGTGATCATTTGACTATGATTAAGACAGAGACAGATTTTAATTTGTAATTAAAATAAAATATTTTATAATTTATTTTTTGTGAAGATAATATAAAGAAAGAATTGCATCCTCCATTGTATAGGCAAGAATGCAGCCATTATCTGTCATTTTTTGTAAATAATATTAAACGCAATCACAAATCTTTACTTCCTCTTCACGTTGACTTAATTACCTCCATTTACTACAAACATGCTTGAATCCATAATCCGAATCTGCAAACATTCAATTCCTTCAAAATACTGTAGATACTACGCATTTGTTCGAAGTAATTTAGACTTCGCATTTCAAACCGTACATTCCGAGATTATTGTTCTGTACAGGAAACAAGAACTGTAATCTGCAGGAGTGATTTGCCGGTTCACTCAAGCGTCTTCGGACGTCGATATCTGCAGGGGCATGCAGTGGTTCAGAGGGGTCCAAAATCGTCGCTCAGTTTAGCAGCTAAAGTCAATAAGTTCCAGGTTCGGTCCAAAGTTGTAGCTAGGTCGAGAGTCTAGAAATCCAGTAAAACACAGCAGGGTCAAAGCGAGGTAGAGATGAATAAAATACGTTTAAGACTTGAAGAGTACAGCGGCAAGAGAAGGGAAGGGAATGCTCTCTACAGCCGCTGGACCAGTATTTATTTCAGGCGAATCTTCCTTGGGCGTGTGAGGCCCCACGTTTTGCTCCGAACCAATCGGAGCCGATAGACAGATCCCGTGCCACCCCGATTCGGTCCACCAAACCCCTAGCGGCCAGACTCTGTAACTTTCGCTCATTTTTCTGCCGTCCCATCCGGGTCAGCAGAACTAGAGTTTTCTCCTTGTTTGGGGTTGCGGTAAATCTAATTCTAATCCTGCCTGCTACATTTCAATCCGAGACGATAGCCCGGGAATTTTATATTGCACCTTAAACCTAGAAAATCTCTCTCTTCCTTTAGTAAATGTTTAAGGTACGTAATATTACCTTCGGGCGATAGCCTTTGTCATACTCTTTTTATTGGTATACACAATAAACATATTTCATTACATAAATTATAATTACAGCGAAAAACGTCAGCTAGTTCCTCCGCTGTTGAGTGGGCGGAGCCTCGCATCGGCCCGGTACCCCCTCCACCCGGCGGTCCGCTAAGCACAGGGGCGTAGAGTTTCCAGCGGCACGGGGTGACGGGCGAAAAGTGTTCCTGGTGTGGGAAAGATGGGACCCGCATAAAACCTTTCCTCGGGCCGCGATTATCGCGGTCCTACAGACCCGTAGCTGTGCGGAATAATTATAACAAATACAAAATAGGTTTTTTCTACTTCTCAATGTTAAATCTCATGTATAATTTCATTTCTACTTAGATGCAGGTATCTTCCACAACATGAAAACCCTGGAACATCGAAGAGGATGTGCTGATCAAATACCACTTTCTAAATTACGGCAGGGATATTTTGACTCTTCAATCAATTAGAACTATTATTATCTTTTCGCATTTCATCCAAATCAAACCAACAGACTGTACTCTTCCACGTTCCTAAAAGTAAAACATCTTACGGACAACATTCGTTCATTCACCATTCGTGTTAATTTCATAATCATAATTTAACCAACAATGTTTTTTTCAATATTAACCAAACTACACTAAAAAAAATTATGAACCCACATACACTTTTTTGCTCTTACTCTACCTCAACCCTAATTTCAACCTCCTCACCCTTTCTCCCCTCAGTATCACTCCCCGATTCTTCCTTTCCACTTTCACCATTATTTTAACATTTATTTACTTTTATCATATGTTTAGCTCATTATAATGCGTTATTAAAATATTGTTGTGTACTCAAAATAAATTGATCTAACAAAATCTCTTTTTTTTTTAATTATTCTACTGCCATAACGAATCCTTATTTGGGATCCATTATCAGAGCTGATGGATCCTGTAATGGAATCTAACGTCACAATAGACTATAAAACTACATATAGAATACTTTATTTGTACAGACCAATAAAAAACTATTTCAATTTAAAAAGGTAATCAAAAAGCATTATAAATATATCTCTTCAAATGAATTATTTGAATGTTTCATATTTTGAATTGAAGACGAATAATTTATACAAACACTCCGACAGACGAGAAAATTGAAAAACCTTACTTTATTTTTCAGTTAATATAAATTTTTAACCTGAAATTTAAAAGCTTTACATTAAAATTTATTGTAATATTTTTTTAAAAATACTACGCTAATTCGATGTTATATGTATAATATCTCACTTGTAAAAATGTTTTATTTAATTTTATCTTTTTTTATTTGTCCAAGACAAGGTCGATGTTTGACAATGTCAATACATTTCTTAATTGTTGATAAAACCTTAGCGAACATTGTTTGCTTGTAACACAATCGCGATATTTTTTATCTCTTTTGTAAATACTTTAGTTACTTCTGCAGCATTCCCCGCTGAATTTTTATTTTTGATGTCTGTGTTAAAAAAAAAACCGCCCCTAACAATGGTAAGCTTGTTGGGGTTGCCCGAGGTGGGTGAAGGCGGAATTCGTCATCTTGCCCAAAGCTCTGTAGCGTCTGTCCTCCCAAACAAGATAAAATATTTGCACAATGTGGTCCCAAGACTGTTTGCTTGATTCTGCCTTGTCTGGAATATTCTCTGAAATATGTTATAGGTGTTGGCAACTTTCTACAATTGTGAAACAAAATGGAATTTATTGCGATATTTTGTACATGTACCTACTCGTATATAACAGAGACTAAGTTCATAAATATATTTTCTAATTAAAAGTTTCATTGATTTATTCAACTCTAAAAACGGCAAAACTTGCCCTAATTGATTCTAGGTAGCAGAAATTTAAATTTAAATATTATTTATGTATTGTCTTGTGATGCTCTTTGTAGCATTGAGGTTAATTTTCTCTTTAATTCATTAAAAAAACATTTTAAATATTGGCGAGGGTTTGTAAATCCTTAGGATTCTTGATGATCAGAGCAGAAGAATGAAAATTACTTTTAGTCAAAGATTATTTACTTTTCAATCTTCCAGAATATATAATCAAATTGGAAATAATATCAAAACTTTAAGTGACATAAGTGAAAGCTTTTAAAAGGGATGTTTCAAATTGGTTCTTAAAATTAGGTAAAGCAGATACCTAGAGTAAACTGTTTTATATTACAAAATAATTCTTTTAACAGCATTTTGTGTTTTATACTGACCGCATTATAACTCTAACTTGTATGTGCTTACATCATATTTGTACATATTGTATTGCTCATTAGTATTTTAATTCTCTCATTTTATATATTTTCACGTTTACTTGCCTTGTATGTTTCATTTTAAATTTAATTGTGTTTTGCCTTTAATGAGTTATTTAGTTTTGTGAAATAAAATTTCTTTTCAAATTCGCTCTAATACAGGCTTGCCTAGTTGAGCGTTTTAAAATCTGTGTAAAATATATGTAACAACGTGTCTTTTTTTAGCTGTTCAATACTTACATATATGTCTAAATAAAAATATTAAATATAGTTTTTAACGACCTGAAATTAAAGATATTATTCGGCCGGTTTTGAAACGATTGACTTACTGGTTAGATTATATTAAACAAAAATTTTATGGTAATATTATACGCAATAAAATGTACGAAATATACAACAGTAAGAATTAGTATTGTTGGTTGACGAAATTATTTTACAACCGATAATTTCTTAAGAATTTTTTTTATTTTAAATAATAATTATTTTTTTTTTTTTATGGTAATCGCAATGTCCGAATCGGTTTTGAATACAATTTTTCTCGGCAAAACATTACATTTCAGACATTATATATTTTAATTAATTGTATTATACATGAAACGTAAAAACGTTTCAGCGGTTTCATGAGATAGCAGTGTTTCAAAGAACTTCATGAAATATGTACAAGTATATTACGCTGTCAGAATTCCGAGCATTTTCGCGTTCATTCGCGCTCCCGCCCACAAATGCACCTGAATTTTCACATCCCCCGCCCCCGGTTAGGGCAGGTGTTCCACTCATAATATGTTCACCTAAACCTTGTGCACTAGACTGTGCCCTCCCTGTAAGAGGCGGGAGGCTAACACTGCTGAATAGAACGTAAAAAATCGCATGGGAAATTAGGTTGCAAATTCCACCCTTGCTATGATTCTTTTGTTTTGTCAGAACGTTTTCCTTTGAAGAGCGTTAAAAAGAAGTAGACGTCCCCTGAGAGACGTCGTGTGTGATACAATCATAGTTTTGACTTTCACCGCCAGTTGTCGCTAGCCGTTGTAGTCCTCTCGAGAAATCTAGACATCATGCATTATTTTATTCGGAATACCTGGGTGTATTTCGATATCAAATGTAAATAATAAACTATGTTTGACAGTGTATACGGAATACTATTGAGTTTGTGTTTGTCAAATGTTTCGTATATACAAATTTGTAGTTATTGAATTACTTATAAGGAAACAGTAGAAATTTTATTCCTCTAGAAAATATATTTGGGAAGATATTGAGGAACCTTTCGATTGTTATGTATGTATGTAATAATCTCAATAAATATTTATTGTACTCTTTTTTAACGTTGTGTTTCTCAAGTAACTTTCATGTACTCCATTTCAATTGCTGTCAATCTTATAATAAAATATTTGATTATTGATAAAAACAAGTCAAATATTTTGTGAAATCGAACCAAAATTATCAATAAACATATTTTATTAGTAAATATGATTACCCATATGATAAACAAATGTGCGTAAGAAAGCCAAATAAATTATATATTTCAAAGGATTTCTTTAGTTGTCTTATGTAAGTATGATCTTGAGAATGTAGACTGTCAAACTGTCAACTATTCTTTCGAATACCCTGTGGGTTTGCATAGTATTTTCAGTACGAATCACTTTTCTTAATAGATATAGTACGCACATGTTACATTATATACGTCACATACTAGTTGTATTAAAGTTTCCAACTTTTATAAAATAATTAATTAATTCCATTCTATTGTCCCCTATCGGGTTTTACTAAAAGGTATTTGAGATTCACCGTAATATAAAGTTGATTGCTTTTAAAGTTGGAATAGTAGATGTATCTAACTAACTAACTAAATTACCATCACTTTTCTTTCACATTTTTCTGCAGGGATATGCAGAGAAGACGCCACATTCTTCTGTCTTGACACAATTTTCGCCTCATTCACATTCATACATCTTCTTGTATAACCTTACCGATTATTGAGACTTCTAACAGACCGTCCTCCAGTATCTGGTTTACCTGGTTGTACCAAGTTTTCCGCGGACGTTGTCTACTTCTAATGCCATCAACACTTGCGTCATATATCTTTTTTACCATTCTCTCCTCATTCATCCGTTCCATATATCCAAATTACCTTAGTGATCCTTTCTTAATCTTACTCACTATACTAAGATCAGCTTTACATTCTTTCCTTATCTCTTCATTCTTTACTCGGTCATAAATAGATATGCCATATATATGCCTAAGTGATTTCATTTCCACTGCATTCACTCTACTTCCGTTCCTACTCCGCCAGCTCCAGGCCTCACTTCCGTACATCAGTTTCGGTACCAGGACTCTATTGTATACCCTTAGTCTTATCTTGGTTCTCTGACATGTTCCCATTAGATATATATTCCATTCAATGCACCATTCGCTTTATTCTCTGCAGTCACCCTCCTTTCGATATCTTTCTCAGCCTTCCTGTTCTCATCAAACATACTCCCCAACGCGGGGAAACGGCTTGATGGTTAGTAAGTACTTCCCAAATACACAAACTCATCTATTTGTTCCAAACATTCATTACCTATAAGTATTTTGCACGGTGTATTGCTTTCCTCCTTCTCGAATACCATCACTTTCGACTTGTAAGCTGTAAGCGACGAAAGGTCGCTTTCCTTGCATACATCGTACATTCTACTCACTAGACTGTAATTCTTGTTCATTTTTCAGTAGTATACAATTAAATCGCTCATTTTTGCTCCTACATTCATACTTTCTGTAAATATTATAGAATATAAATTCAAAAATTGTCGAAAATGTATTCGACTGATGTAGCAAAAGTGGAAAATGCGTTTTCCCGGATAGGAAAAGGTCCTGGTTCGAATCCCAGTAACAACTAAATACATTATCGAAAGATAATTTTTTTATATATATCTTTCTAGTTGATTCATTTTAACTTGTATTAATATTCTTATTATTTCCAAACAAAGCCAGATACTTATTTTATGAAAATAATATTTCTGAATAAATTGCTAAAAATACACGAGAATATCTATTTTAATATGAACTTCGGTTCTGCAAAATATCTCGCTGTATAGATTTATATTGACAGCCTGCTATATTAAAGAAATGAGTTTAATAAAATGTTAAAAATATCATTGGAATTGATTGAAAGATACTTCTTGAACTTTTCAGGTCATCAAATAATCTTCGTCTTCTTTAGCGATCTCATGGGACTCGAATATTTATGATCGTAGTCACTAGGTACATAGTGACACTAATTCTTTAAAATATACCTTTTGCAGGTCTGATTTGACATTTCCCGCCTGCCAAAGTTCCGATTATGTCCTTGTGCGGGGCTCTGTACTTGTTACGGAACTCGTCATCTTTCACTGCAACCTCCTTGCTTTCACCTTCCTTAGGATATCTGTAGCGAATCTCGAGACTTTGTTTTTTTTTAAATTCCGTGACTTGAGAGAGAAAAAAACCATGTGATTCCCGGGATGTCTCGACGCAGGGTGACCAAGCCGCCGCAACAGCAAAATCGTCTAACCCCTAATGTACTAAAAATTATAATATATTTAAACCGTTTTTAATTAATAAAATAAAATAATTTGATTAATAAAAACTATTTATTTTTGTATAAGAACCTTGGAAAGTTGAGGAAGTAAATTTCCTTACTTATCATATTACTTTTTGTAATAATTTATACATTCAATGAAATATGTTCAACTGTAAGTATTTATTTATTTTCCTAATATCGTTATGGTCTACATATTTTCTTTTCATATTACATTTTCTTGTTGAATTTGCGTCCATCAAAGGAAAAGGCTTTCTCTTTAATAAAGCAATGCGAAGAATATAAGAAAATAAATATCTTGATTTGGTCCCAGGAGCAGAGTATGTTGACTAAGAATATTTAAATCGAAATCTCGAATTTATTTTTATGCTTTTTCAGATGTTTCATATTCAGTCCTTCAAATTTCGCCTAGAGTGATATCTATCAAATTCACTTTATAAACATAGGTATTACTAGAGTGAAGTCTTTTATGGTAAAATAAATTTATTAATATGGACGGTCGTTCAATTTTTACATCTTCAAGTCAATAACTTTCGTACCGAGATATTTTTTTAAATATGTCGAAGTAATCCATTCTAATAATATTATAATTTAATTATTAAAAACGCCGCGTCGACGTATGGTATTCTCTTTTATTATAAACACGGTAATATTGACACATCTTTTATCATCGGCCATGGCTGAGTGTGCTAAAGTGTTTGACTTTCTCTCTGAAAGTACAGATTCTAATCCCCAGCTGCCAGCTTTTATAAACATTTATTTTCACTCTATGAAAACTTGTTTAGTTAACTTAAAATTATATTATTTTTGTATTTTATAAATTTTTAAAACGCGCAGCGACCATCATTTGCCGCAAAGCGGCCTGTGTGTGCCTAATAATATTCTGCTAGTTGTAATTTATTTTTGTGATATTTAAATCTTTCATACATTGTCGTAAAACAATGTTCATTTCCAACAAGATATTAATAATGACGCAAGAGTGTTGGAATATTTACATCTTTAATCTTCAATTGTTTTCCGCCCCTTTAAGCCTTCTGGCAGAATCTAGTTTGTGAAATATGATCAAAGTGAAGATACGGCTGATTCATTTATGATGCAAACTTATAAGTGCCATGTTCACGAAGACCTCTCAATGAAATTTTGATTTCTGAGGGTCAGTAAAGGTACTTGCGTACTGAAAGCGTCATTCTATCCAAACGCCAAACATATGGGGTGATGATTCATAAATTGCTTTCCGCTGAACGCTGCTGAACTATCCTTTTTCGAACTCGAATCTCCGAGATAATCTCGTCCGTGAACACGGGCCAATAAAATATATGAGTAAAGCATGAACAAATTAGGAATGAATGTAAAGCTGAGATCAGTTTTAGGTAAGCAAAGTGAGTTGAATTAAGAAAATAACTATATATATATATATCCGTTATATTATATTTATATATATATATATATATATAATAGAACGGATGAATACGAAGAAGACAGTAAGAAATATATAAGTTAATAGCACCATAAACAGAAAACTTTCTGCGAAAGATCTATTCCAGTAGCAACTAAATATTATTTCGATAGATAATTGTTTTATTTTAATTTATGTATATTTATGTATTTTTATGTATATATATATATATAAATTAATACACATAATTACATATACATAAATTAATCAAATATATATATATTTGATTAATTTAATTTGTATTAAAAAACCACAGAACTATGTTCTGAAAATGCAACTACACAACACGTTCTTCTTAATAAATTAACTATTTTCAAAAAATTAACAAAATAAATATTTTAAAAAGGATTTTTTGTTATGGTTGGTAACTAATTCGTTTCAATAATCAATAAAATAATTTAGAAAAAATAAAGTAATTAGTTTAGTAGTAAAATAATAATGATTCAGAACACAATATTATGAACATGGAACACAATATTGTAAATACATATATCTTAATTAAATATACATATGTGCCCATTATTTTTAAAGTGGTCTAAGTCATGTTTCTTTCGTTTCGAGATATTTAAAGGTTTGCGTTTGAATTGATTAAAAAATATTTTTATATTTCACAACACAATATTTCAATATTTATTTAGTCTACTAGATTTATATTTTATTTCGATATATAAATATCACATGTAGCTTTTATAAGAAAATAAAATTTAAGATGAAATAACTTACTCTATTATCAAAATCAACACTAGCGGAATACTGTTGAACGTCATACAAACACTGAATATAACGTTAAATTTTTTTCACAATTGTTTAAATTTGCTTCATAAATTATTAATTTAAACCAACGTGACGCGAAATATTGTCTATATTCATTTTTTAAATTTCTTAACTTAGACGATTTTCATAATATTGGTCACATATGATAATTTCATTTGTATTTTTATTTGAAATTATGTTCATACATAATGTAAACGATCTCTCTCTCTCTCTCTCTTTGAACACGAGATTTTTCTCATATTCAAGCATAGCACGTCACAAAAATTCTTAAATTTTTGAAAACTCTGTGGTGAGCACAATTTCGTCATCAGTGCGGCTGAATGTTCCGACAGAGCGCTACCTAGCTGACTGCCAGCGACACACTTGAACAACCAGTGGCACCGCGGTTTCGAGATCACATCTATTCTCTTTCCGGACGGCAGATAGATAGCTATATTTATTTTGAACTCCGTTTGCATAACGTAAATTTCAATCAATATATTTCAACCAACCTTTGTGAATGAACTTAAATAAATTCAGCGAATATCGTAACTACGCGAATCTGTTCTAATTAGCTTTGCTGCCTGACTACACTCGCACATTACCCAAGATAGTCTACTACTCTCACGCAGTCTAATCCTCCAAAACTTTAATATTAAGTGTAATATACTGATTTAATTATAAATAATATAATAAAAATAACATTCTTCAACGGTGTCCTAATTCAGAAGTAAGCAAATTTCATAATATTTATTTAATTCTATAAAGATTGAACACTCTCGACTACGATCGTATTATAGTGATCTTTCTTAGCTCATTGGAAGATAAAATAAATAACAACATTATAATTCGGCATTTTGTCGAAACTTTGCAGCGTTTCGTTCGAAAACGGGATTATTAATTATCTATGTACAAGGGATAATTGCTTAAGAACTTCAAACTCTTGGAAAATGGGCTGTAACAATACGAGCAGCCATTTAATTCATTCATTACAAGACAAAGTTTAAATAATCCACTTAAAACTCTTTGCGTTGTGCCTCGAGTTTCGGAGCTGATATTCATTTTGACTTTAGGACAGACTGAAGCATTTTATCAGTATTCCGACACTACAATTAGCTTACTTCATTCCCCGCGTCGCGTTGCTGCCATTTTCCGAGGCACGTTTTGATAAACAAAACTTCTAGAGGATCCAAAAATTTAAGAAATGTTATTAATCTGAAGGATCCAAAAATTAGGATTAGATTAGGTACATTTTTTTTGTATAATTAGGTTATTGTTAAAAAGAAAAGATTTATCTTCTATTACACACGCCTGTCAAAATCATCATTTAATATCAAAACATTGAAAACATCGCCATGTTTACTGACCTCTTCTTTGATGCAAGATAAAATAGATCACGCTTTATCACAATATATTAATATTAAATAAATATGTGTCTTATTTCTGAAGTTTCTTTTAATACAGTTAGTTCGCAATGGAGTCCTGGTTCCGAAGTGAGACCTGGAGCTGTACGGAAGTGAGACCCTGTAGCTGGTAGAAGAGGAACGAAAGTAGACTGAATGCAGTAGAAATGAGATCATCGAGGCGTATATGTGGCAAATCTATTTATGACAGAGTAAAGAATGAAGAAATAAGGAAAGAATGTAAAGCTGGTTCTAGTATAATAATTAAAATTAAGAAAGGATCATTCAGGTGGTTTTCTCGTACGGAACGAATAAACGAGGAAAGAATGGTAAGAAAGATGTACGACGCAAGTGTTGATGGAACCAGGTCTGTGGAAGACTTGGCATAACTAGGTAAACCAGATAATAGAGGATGGTTATGAGAAGATGTATCAATGTGGATGAGGCGAGAATTGTGTATCAGAACAGAAGAATGTGGCGTTTTACCCTCTCTGCCTACCCCCGCGGAGAAACGGCGTGATGGTAAGTTAGTTAGTTACATTTGTTCATAGTTCAAATAAAGTATTATATACTAATATAATATATAATGAAAAGTAGGTACATTATGTTCTAAAAATATATACGTATATTAAATTTTGATTTTTATTGTTGAATTCAACCAGCACTAGGGCACGTTCCTGAGTAGAGTGTCACAATGATGATCATTTTTATAAAACGCTAAAAATTATTTATTGGTAGGCATTTATGTTAACACTTATCTATATCCGAGTTATGAGAAGTAGATCTTTACTTCGTTATTTAATAGTTATTTTTCTATGGTAACGTATTTACCTGACCAAACCAAACACACTTACATAATCTCCATTCTGAAGGTCAGAGCAAGTCACTTAGATTCTCATGATTTATAGGTAAAATCTTTCATTAATATAAATTATATTATGGCAACACACGGGGTTATTTATCAAATAATTAACACAAAATAGTAAAATAAACATACATTGTAAAAGTTTGTTTATCAGAATGTTATGCAATAAATGAACCTTATAAGTACAAAAACAAGGAGATTTATTGCTTACAATAATAAAATAAGGTTTACATCAATAACAAGTGTTATGAATTCTAACCCTAAAATGTAGTGAAAGAACACATTCTAATATAATTTATATTAACCTTTACCATACCATGTTAAAAATATCCTGCGCAGCCATGCTGTCAACTCGTGTTACTGCAAGAAATTTGAGTTTTGTAAGCACTTTAAATGGGAAAAAAATGCTTTACAAGCTTAAAGGACTTAGTTAATGTTATAGTTAATATAAATATAATAAAAAATGATAAATACAATAATTTAATACGTTCATTGTATCCTCAAACGTTATTCTTGTAACGCGTTCGTCTAAAGACCCATCAAACATGATCTTTATCTTTATCTCTCATTTAAATTAAGTTGGTACAGGTGGTATTTTCATGAATTTTATATAGCATTGAATTCAAAATTTTATTTTTTTTATTATGATTTGCTTTACATAATTGGTTTTCCACTAATTATTTCTAAGCGAAAATGATTTTTTTTAGAAGTAGGTAAAATATATGTTTTACTTTGTGCGTATCTATTGAAATACTATTTAATTGCCTCGGTAGATCTATGTTAACGCGTGGCTAGGGAAGGGTTGAACACATTCTTATTGTGAGTTGTTATCATTCAAAACATAGGTCTGTGATATTTATTTAAATATAAATAAACAAGATATTTTTTCATCTAATGTTTGTTTCCTTTGTCGTATTTCACTTTTTAAAATGTTGTTCATAAAAACTCTTTAATTGCTATGTGAAGGACAATCTTTGGCGTAAAACTGTTATGCAGTTTGGCAAATAATAACAATTATTATGTTGAAATGTGATCCTATCCAAGCAGTAAATAACAATTGAAAGTTGTTCCATTTGTCTGATCACTTTGATATAGTCCTCGGGACTTTTTTTGTTAACATTACCATCACAAGTTTCTGCAATCTTCTTGTGTGCTCCGCACGAGACATCATTCTAACCTACAGGATCGCTAACCTATCGAAATCTGCAATCATCTTCGTAAGTAAAGTACCATATCTATTGAACATTAAGAAACTTTCATACGTCCTGTTTAATTTATATAAATAAGAAATTTGTGAATTATGTCAAGCAAAGTCATTCTGCTATGACTTTTACAGTTGCCTCAAACTCGACAAACATATCTGATTTTCATTTTTTTAAATTACAAATGTCAAATATTCTAGAAATATACGAACCTCATTTAATCTTTTGTGTCAATATTCCAATAATATTTACTGAACCTTATTTAATTATATGTGTCTGGCCCAACAGCCAAAAAAAATTACGATTTATTTTTATGCATAACAAACTGTATTTCATACTGTATGTATTTTCCACACGTTCTGACTATGTTGCTTTTTCCTACATCCATTCATCTTATTAGTATCGTTGTAACTTTATAGGGGACAAAATATGTTATTTCTAATTGTACCACAAAACCTTATTTCATTTAATGGTGTCTGAAACGTTTGACATATTGATAGAATGAGATGTGAAATCCCACCTACCATCCCCCTATTGGCCAAAGAGTACTTCCTCGTCATCTGAGCTGGCTGAGAGAGGGCAGTTTATGAAAAGTAGGTGGAACGAGAATTCCTCCACTATATCGAAACCTTAAACCTCAACTTATATCGTAACAAAAACGTTTTTCTTCTATTTTTTAACAAATGTTGAAATTATAATGTAAAATAGAAATATATATATTTTTTAAAACTCTTTAATTTAAAAGATGACTATTTTCAAAAAGGATTTAGTTATTTATATTTAATTTTCTATTGACACTTTTTCTTATTTGTAAAATTTCAAATTTATCTAACTGTAAACCCCTAGTAAAATTTTTAAACCCTTGTTAATAATAATCAAAAGAATGATTTGTTTCCAAAAGATGATTGACAAATTCAGAATAGTTGTTGCTATTTATTTATTTTTTATTGTTTACGAAGATTTATTCCGAAACAGTTCAATGTATGGACATATGAGATCCACAGATTACCTCTTGATATAATATTATCTGAAAAAATTGACGAAAAATTCGTTATCATTTATACAAAAATAAGGTAATGTTATTCTTCATTGTGTATACCTTCTTCCACTTTTGCCTTGCATAGAAAAAAAAAACAAATTTCAAAAGCCCATCTTATCACTGTGCTTCTAATAAAATTTATTATGATTCATTGACAGACGGAGCAGTGCGGCGCGGCGCCGGGATTCTGTTTATGACAAGTTAATTTCACAAACAAATAATCATATAAATTGGATTGCTAATTTTTTAACAAGTACGATCTATAATACTTTAATCACCTTGTAGAGACATATTATGCCAATTTTATGACATTTTACACTGTTGGTTTTGTGTGGCAAATTTATAGGTAAATTGAAATTATTTTAACTCGGTTGCATTAAAAAAATATATTTTTAATGAAAACACATTTGTTGTGAAGCTGAAATTTCAGAACATAGTTCTGTGATTTTTTTAAATACAAATGAAATTAATAAATTAGAAAGATATACAGAAAAAAATATTTAATGAAAAAATATCTCAGTTACTGCCGGGATTCGAACCCGGAACTTTTCGTGACGCATTTCCCGGCCTAGCAGCCTACCTTAGACCCGCGCCATACGAGTGATTCAATGTTCACCAAACTCCTCCAACACTAGGTATTATTGTCTGTTATATAAATGAGCCCTCACTGTCAATATTAAAAATCTTCCATGTTTATTCGGTATTTTAACTATTTCATACAATTCAAATAATGCCTAAAATATTAATAATATTGACAATGAAAAATATTCAGAATTACATTAGAATGCAATGAAGAAGAGAAGAAAAATAATTTGTGAAGACTGCGACCAAAAATACGTAGGTCAAACAGTGAGAAACATAATTATGAGAATAAAAAAATATCGCCGTTATTTAAAGAATAATATTAACAATATCTAAGTACGTCCAAGAACACACAGTTACTGGATTTTTACCTACAAATGCATTGTTATTAAACAAATTACAGATATCTTATAAGGATGAAGCTATTTATATTTTATTATATGGGTAATTACATGACTTACGACCTGTCTTCGACTGGCTTAAATGATCACTTTACACAATATAACATTCGCCGTTCCACCCACAATCAACCTCCATATCTATCAAAGTTTTGGAAGTTGTATTTATGTTACCATGTAGAAACACTTCGAGTATTTAATTACAACTTCGCTGTCGCCATCTATATTTTCCATACTTCCATATTTTCCCATATAATATAATATAAATAGGTTCGTCTCTATGAAATATCTATAATTTGTTTAAAAAAATAATAGCTTGTTCAGAATTTTCTAATCATATAATTGAAACTAATCATTATTTCAATAGCTCTTCCACTCTGTACCTTCTCACCCCTTCTGTCCATGTTCCTATTAGCGATCGAAAAAACCCACCAACCCTTTAACGCCCCGTCCCACACCAAGCTGTATTTAGATTAATTCAATTACATATCGATCCGATAATAGTGACAAAATAACTCAACCCATGTGTAATCTAAAGTTTTGTTTAATTAAAAAATAAAATAATTTTATTTGATTTATTTTATTTATTCTAATCTTTGAGAAAATATAAATTTTAACAGTGGAATATTCTGTGGAATTTCAAGAAAAAATCGTGCAGTGCTTCGATTACAAATTTCAAAAGTTGTATTTTATTTCATTATCGTATTTTTTATTATAAAATATTGTCCCTAGGAAATAAAATATGCTATCATAAGACCGAAGTGTTTTTTCGATAATCGAATTCAATTGGTGCCCCAATGACGTAATGTGGTTTCATTGCATTTATTCGAAAAGAATTACATGACAATTGTTTGCGCATGTTTTATATCCTCCTATTGGTAGCTCTGAGTTTTTATGTTGGTGGCAATCCTGTTTTGCTCTGTATTAACGGATATATGGTATCTTACCGCTGTCAGAATCGGTCCGCTATCAAGAAACGCTCTAAGAAGTTTATTTATTATAAAAGTAGAATTTGTAGAGAATGGGTAAGAATCATACAACATCAAGAATAAACAAAAAATGTATAAATAATGTATGTATGTCTTACTAAAGTAGCACGGTTTTATAATCAATTTATTACCCAGGACCAGGATTCAATGCTATCGAAAGCGTTAAACATGCACAACATTATTAATTATGTCATTATACTCGTATTCATATACAAGTATTATTACCGCTGATCCATGCTGAGTTAATTGAGTTAACGATTTTCTATAAATCATGGTTGTGTTTGAATTGAATACACGGTGTTCCGGATTTGTAAAACACACTTTTGGCGCGACTTTCGATTCAGCCACGACCTTTTGTTATTAACATTATTCCGCATCCAAATTCGCATACACACATTTTCTCATGCTCGTCTTGTCAGTGTGAATTGTGACCTTGACGTCACAAAATATCAACTTGACCGATATTTGCTCGATTTCGACATCGCGATAGCATTTGCGTATTGTTTGTTGTTTGCGTGCCGTGGGTGAATTTGTGACATCGCCGTATTCAATCGGAATCGGAGATCGGCTCATCCGCGTGCCGTTTGTGTGATCTCGGCGGTGACTGCGAGGATTACGGAGACGTCATATACAAGTTATACCCGGAGTTTGCCCAATTCGTTCATTTAGATTCTATTGATCCAGATTTATAGTTCGAATTCACATGGTTTGATTTGAATACATGATATGAATACATTAATTTCGTCGTAAAATGTATTCATTTCGTCCTGGTTTTCATTAATAAAGTGGTATGCTTTCACTATCGAGATGTGTCTAGACAGAAAAGTGTGGTGTTCTACAAATCAGCTCATGGAGAAAGAGTAATGGTAAGTTGGATGCCTGAACACACTTTTCAAAAGTGATTCTCTACTGTGTTTAAAACTGAAATTGTTAAAATAATGCATTCTTCCATGGCTGCGAAATATAAACTCTCAATAAAAGATATCTCAAAAAACTTAGAGGCGAATGTAAAGAATCACGAAGAGACAGGAAAAATACGTGTGGTTAAAAAATAGACAAGAGTAGTCAATATTATAGAATACATTATCATAATCATTAGGTAAACGCGAATCAAGAAGCCAATATGCCGCCCTAAAGCTCAAATCACTAAACTCTGCAGAAATGCGCGGCACTGAATAACAAAGTACGGACTAAAGCAGAAGACACGTGTGAAGGCCTTTATCCAGCACTGAATAAAAAACAGCTGTTGATATGGACATTTATATTTTTATTTTGATCATAAAATAATTCATTTCTATTTACAAATGTGTTAACATTTTTTTTTTTAATTTTTAGGTACAGGAAATAAACGAAGAATTCATTTTTGGATGCAGAAATTATTGTTCCGTGTTAAAAATAGGTGGTGTTCTTTAATATCAAGGAATAAAAATTTAAAAAGAATACTGTCACTACTATAGTTTCGAGGGGTACAGTCCCTCTCGTCGTCACCTCTCGAAACTAGTGATGACACTTTAACCCTACATGTGTGTAGTACGAAGCTTAGATTACTATATTAATAATTCAGATCATTTAGATTAAATAAATTTTGTGAAATTTGCACGAAGTTTATATCTATATTTTTTAAATTGCAATTCTGAATGAAATATTAGCGAAAAAAAAAATTAACGATATTGCAAAAAACGTAATTATTTACAAATTACTTATTTAAGAACCCACTATATTACTAACTGGCTTTAGCTGATTAGAAATATTTCAAGTTTCTACATTTTTTCCATTTAAATTTCCTTTCGTACATTGTCTAGCATTTTATCGCACGGGGGCGAACTATAAAAATTGAACTCTATAGACATTTTGTGATATCATTCCATTTAATACCCTTCAGTGATCGTTACGCCACTGCAACATAACTTCCATTCCAGTTTGGAAATATGACAGCGATGCGTCGGCAAAATTTGGCACGGATTTCGATTCGTTTGGCTTTCTTTGGCACAATGATGACACTGCTAGCATTGGCACGCCTCACATAACATCAGCTCGGAAAAATGTTACTTATGGCCATTTCTGATTTTGCTTTTGTTCAGTTTTCAAGTGACAGTACGTTGAAGATACTAAGGGTGTAATTTTTAAACTACAACTGAGGGCTAACCCAATTACTAATAAAAATAATAGATTCCGTTGATTTTCTTACACGTATACGTTTTGAAAACACTAATATTTTGTCATTTTAAAGTCGATACGATACGAGAAATCAGTTAAAGTTTGAAATTTGATGAAGTTTAAAATTGGGATGAATTTTGGTGCGAATATTTCCAAAAATAATTTTCATCAAATAATGAATCGCTGTACTGATAACGTTTGTGTGGCACTGTATGGTTGCCAAATTCAAAATTCTTTCCAGAATTTATATAAAAGGTAAATTTTACATACAGATATGAAGTGACAATATTATTTATTAATTTTAGAATTTGCGTCCGTGAAATAATATTTTTTTTTTTTTTGATATCTTCATAAATTCATGACATAAAATAAAATTTGCTTATCAAGTTAACACACAAAAATTAAAAATAATTTACAATTAAACCAAAATATTATATCACAAAAGATCCACTAAATTTAATATATGAATATCTTTTATAAGGCAAATTAATTTATAACCTTTTATAAGGCAAATTAAATATTTTGAAATTTGAATTAGAACTATCATATTTTAAAATACTAATTATCCACAGAAAGTAAATTTGATAAAAAAAATATGTTGGTTAATTTGTCAGAAAAAAAAAAATTTTGTTGGTCAATATATTGACCATGTTTGAAAATAAATTTATGAAGTTTTTATTAGTAAATATAAACAATTACAAATAAGTATTTTTAATAATTGTGATAAACTTGGCTTTTACCACCCGATTACTTTGGTGTTCTATCCTCTGCTGAAGATCTGGTTATCTCGTGTATGGATTATTGAAAGATAAACTCGTCTCCTTTGTAACAATTATCAGTTTATTGTAACACGCAAGTACAGAGGTTAATATAATATATACACCTCAGAAATATTCATTATAATTGGAAGGAGCTGAGATGAGAGAGCGCTCCCCGCTAATGCAGCGACTTATGAATGCTGGATTTCTCGGACTACATAATTTTATCGCCCTTGACGTTTTTATTTATCGGTTTATCGGGTAAAAGATCTCGGAAATATAATTGTCATTGGTTTTTCTCGATTTCCCATAAGATTTCATGATTTATTTACATAATATATAACTGTTAACCGTGCAATAGTTTAATTTTTCTGTAAATAAAAAATATAAATAAATAAGTATAATAATAAAAACTATAAGAAACAATAAATTTACAAGTAAAAATTGCAGAAATATTTAATAAAGTTTTGGTTGTGTAACGGCGAAAGAAAATTTTACTATTACTCAATAAATCATTTTAAAACATTTCCGATCCCAAATGAATTGATAAAAAATGAGAGCAAACAATGATAATACAATTACTAACTCAATCGAAATAAGTAAAAGACTGCGCCCTAATATGGGCATTTATATTTTAAAACAATTTTATATGTCAACTCTCCGACCTTGAAATTTGACGTTGTGACATTACAACGTGAGAGTACTACAGACTGTTAATTCATGCGATATTTTTTTTTAAATATATGTATAATTATATATTAAATGATTATGAAAATACCTTTTCTCTAAAATTGCACAACAGCCTACAAATTTCAGCCCCAAAGATGTGTCAGGTGCACGCTCACACGGTTATTGGTTAATTTTTTGACGCGCATCT
The DNA here is from genome assembly GCA_022840565.1 of Eubasilissa regina. Classification (NCBI taxonomy): domain Eukaryota; kingdom Metazoa; phylum Arthropoda; class Insecta; order Trichoptera; family Phryganeidae; genus Eubasilissa; species Eubasilissa regina. The sequence goes on along the minus strand of JAINEB010000015.1, from coordinate 23,089,374 downwards.
AAATACGTTAATTTTCAGGGAACAACTCAAACTTCACGCCATTGGATCATTTTATTAATTAAAGAACATTCTTACAAATGTATTGAGATACTAAAATTGACTTCACTACGGGTGGTATTGGAAATTTGGACTTCAATGCGACTGGTTAATATGTTAACTAATTTCGACCCAGCCTTATAAAGGGTCGAATACTATTTTTGCCCATCGATGCTCATTATTTGATAATCAGGATCTTTAGAGATAAAAACATATCAAATTAACATATTTTATTTATGTAACTTGTGTGTTAGCCTGTACATAAAATGTTGTAATTGTGTTAGCTGACATACTATAGGTTTCATTAGTAAATATAGTTAATTAGTTTTTAAATATAATAAATATTTTTTAAATAACTTTGTATGAAACTTTCCGAGTTTTAATATTTTACACTAGCCGATTTCAAAACGTCAATTCCTTAATTGGGAAAAATAAAGTAACATTGTATACAAAATTATTTAATTTTATTATTAAAAAATTCATTTTATATTAAATTAATAATTCAAATATTACAATTTATTCGATTATTTTACATTATGTAATTTTAGTATTATCCTAAATAATATTTAATAATTGTAACTTAAACAATAATTTTTTTTAAAGTATTTCTCAGTAAATTAAAATAATTTTTATTATTATTCGCATTACAGCTGGTATGTAAATACTATTTTCGTATTATAAAACAAAATTCTCAACAATTTATCAAAATATCCGTTTGTTGACTTTTCTGTACATATAAAGGTAAGTTAGTTGGTGTAAACAGTCTGACATATTATAATCAAATAATTCTTTGTTGACCGAGATGATTTGCTAATTAATCTAAAGGTTCTTCGCCATTGTTTGTCAGTTGATACAATGTCCTAAATAAACAATCGAATACACCCCTTGGCAACATAGACTTCTTCGATGGAAAGGTAAATACATTGTGTAACATTTGTAATTTCGTGTAAGACGTAACAATTGTAATTTAATAAAATGGTGAATTGTTTTTAGATGATGAGAGATTTAATTTATTTTAAAGAATAATGTAATTGAGTAATTATTGGAAGTGAATACTAAGAAATCCAAATAATCCGAGAATCTCTGTGAGAAATTTTTATTGTCTGCAAAGGGATATTATACACCATAAACAGATATGTAATAATTTGTATTTTTTAATATTAATGTGAATTTTTTTCTCAATACCTATATATATATATTTATTTTTTTGAAATGTTTATTTAGTATTTTAGTTAACCCCTATGAGAATGACTATTTTCACTATTTTAATATTTATTTTATTACACGTACACAACTCTTAGATCTTATTAATATTTTTAAAAACACATTGAGAAAAAAATCATGTAAGTATTGTAAAAAATAAGTCACCCCTTTTTAAACAGGTCAAGGTCTAATTCGGCGTATTTTAATATAAAATTCACTATCCCAAACGAGGTGTGATGTAAATTCTAATTTACGCTTCTGCAATACCGTTTATAATAATTTTAATATAATCTACGTTGAAGAGTAGCAGTAAAATTATTTTAACGTATTTAATATATTGATTTAACAAATGATATGATTAAGAAAATGATGTAAATAGATAGATAAATCTATAAATCGTTTAAAAATATCACCAATTATCGGGGAGACCTTGGAATACCTAAGGTTAGGCAAGTACATTTTGCTAATTTTAAAAATAAAAAGCTTTATATCTATTTATTCATTTATTGTCGATCGGTTTCGATATTACTGTATCATCGTGAGCACGGATGTACCCTGTGAACTTTTGATCTGACAATGATGTACATAGTAGTATCGAAACTGGCCGACGTTAAATTAAAGAAAGTTGTTTATATAAAATGTATTATTTCATAAATTAATAATTATCTCTATCTACAAAATTATTACTATAAGAAAGGTACAATTTCTATCTAACCTATGAATTTCTCTATGGTACCTAACCTAACCTAACCTTTAGACTTATAATTGATTTCATAGCATATTTCAGACCTCTTCTACAATAAGAGAGAATAATTTAAATTCCTACCATAATATTCATTAAGTTTAATTTTAAGCTTTAAATGGGATTTAGTTACAATATCAAAAAATGACTCAATAAGTGATATTTAAATTGACTATACATAGTCATATTTTATACCTATCTGAAAATAAAAAAACAACAGTTCTATCACACCTCAAGAAATATTTCACAGGGACCTAAGAATGATTGTGAGAATGGTGCTTTTATTTTACGTGCGCATTAAAACATTCAGAATTACCACGTAAAAAGTTGCAAGCGGGTTTCAAGCCACCACTGGTGGATTCGCGTCACAGATCAAATAATCTTTCCCTTTGACAAAGGACTTTAAACAATGAAACATTAAGAAAATTAAAAGGAACTCTTCCGTAGCTTTTCTCAGTTTTAGTTTTACAAAAAAACGAAGGCACTTAATGTCTCAATAAAAGTTTTACTCTGAACGGAAATTGCAACTTCTTTTTGTCTCTAAATTTATGGTTCTATTTTACTTTCTCTACTAATCGAGCGTTTTGAACGCAATACAACAAATCAATTCACAAATCTCTTTAACATTATAATTTTCAGATGATATCAATCGTAAATATAAATTTACAGACATAGTCACTCATCATCCTAAAACCATTAGCAGACATAAATATAGCCGTAATATCGTTTGTATTCTTGAAAAGAATGTGAACTGTATATTCGACAATTAAACCACATTATTACAAATATGTAATAAATTGTGTTCTAACAAGTATGGAATTAACACTAATTATCAACTTATTTTCAACGTTCTTTTCATTTTCACAACTATACATTATACTATACACTTGTTGGGTTATTGTCACCACTATAGTTTCGAGAGGTACAGTCCCTCTCGTCATCAGGTAAAAACTTTGTACTATACACACGATGTGTAGTACAAAATATATTATTAAAAATAACACATTCTTATTGTGAAGTTGTAATTATTCAGAACATAGGTCTGTGATGTTTTAAATACTAATTAAGTATATTAATTATAAAGATACACACATAAAATCAATTTTATCGAAAAATATTACAATAAAACAAATTGTGCATGGTTGGTAATGCAACTTCCCCGGATTGGAAAAAGATCTAGGTTCGAATCCCAGTAGCGCAAAAATAATATTTTTCGATGAAATTGATTTTATATGTATATCTTTATAATTAATACATTTAATTAGTACAAAGTTTACTTGTTAAAATTTAAATAATCATGTTACACCGCGAAATAGCCACCATGTCAATAAATGATATTTTCAGCATGTTAAAATTTTTGCTACCTCTCTAAATTTATTAAAATACATGTACGTATTTATATTAAAGCTATATAACTCCTAAAATAATGGTAAGTTAAATGAGAAGTTTGTAAATAAACTTTTAAGTTAAGAGCTTTGCCATAACACTTCTAGTAAAACTTATAAATATATTGCTGGAATACGTTTCAATGTAGTTTGATTTTATATTTTCGTTTCCAAGTAATCTTTAAAATTATCTTTAAAAGTTTTGAACACGGCAAAATTATTAATTTATTAAGGTATGTATAAACCATGATATTTTGAATAAAAACATTCTAAAGAAAACATCAAGTTTTTTGTATATATAATAATATATAATGGCGAAATTCTTACAAGCAATTTTTTTATAATTTTATGAAGGGATAAACTGCCCAACAAGTTTAATATTAAATTAATAAAAAAAACTACAATGTTATTCTCATATTTTATTTATACAAAATGTAGTTCAACGATGCGGATTTTACGTTTTATAATCAATATCGTCTAAATGCCATCCATTTCTCTCAAGACACTTTTGCAATCGGACTCTTAAATTTGCGAACACGCGAGTGCAAAGCGTTGATTCAATGGCAGCAACTTCACGGCGAATATTTTTTGTAGGGCCTGAATTGTTCAAAGATTGTTACTTTAAACTCACGACTTATCCCCACAAAAAAAAGTCGCACAGTGTAAGATCCGGTGACCGAGGTGCCCAGGGCATGCCTCCGTACTTGCTAATTAATTTATTAGGAAAAATTCCCCTCAGCTTCTCCATTGAAACTCTAGATATGTGTGGAGTAGCCCCGTCTTGCTGAAATTGTGTTCTGTTGTTAAACCCGGGAAACAGCTGCAGTTGCGGTACCAAAAACTCGTCGATCATTCGGCAATACACGTCAACAGTGACTGTCTCTCGCTGGTTAAAAAAATAAGGGCCAGTTATCCCTCGGGCAGAAATTCCACACCACACTGTCGTTTTTGGACAATACAAACGTTTTTGATGGCGTTCTCTTGGGTTATCGGGGCACCATTATCATATTCTGTTTATTAATATAGCAATCGATATGAAAATGTACTTCGTTAGTAAACAATATGTTTCCAAGCGTTCATGCTGTTCCAAAACGTTCCAGCATCGTTGTCCCTAAGGTTTGACGTAAAGAATAGTTTTCGTTGAGAAATTGCACGATTTTCAGTTTGTATGGGTAAAACTAGTTTCTTTTTCAAAATAACGTGTACTGTTGATTTTTTTATTCCAGTACAGGCTGAAATCTTCCTTCACCACATGTTCTGGTATCCACATGTTTGAGCCACATGTTCTGGTATCGCTGCTGAAGTTGATGGTCCCGGAAGAGTTTGGTTAACCATTGTCTTTCTTGTCTTTTTTTGAACCCAGCACCAGATAAGTTGCGTGCTCGGCCCATCATTTACTCGTCAAATATTAAAGTGAGTACAAAAAGCCCGTCGTGCACGAAGCAATGAATCACCGCACTTTAAATATTGCTCAACCACGAACGCGTGGTACCCTTCCGACCAGTAACTCATTGCGACTGGCAAATTCACAAATCACGCGCGTCGAACATACCATATAAACCAATAAATTTTTCCACTAGACACTCTTTACCATGACAAGTGAAACTTCAGGATTTTCTAAAGGTTGTATTTTGTTTAGGGCTCAACTAAATATTCCTACAGCTAGTAAAATTTATTAAAAAAATATCCATTTTTATATTTCATTATTAAAATAAATGCAATTTTTTGTTTTAATTAGTTTAATCTAGTATATCAATAAGATTTTTGTTTAATCCCTTTGAATTATTAAATGGACTAAGAAGGACGGACCTTAATTATTAAATAAAAATGTTATCAATCATTTAATAAAGTTTTTAATAAACAATATGCTTCCCAATCAAATTAAAAAGTAAAAGGTACAAAGCGGGGGTCAAATCGGCCAATTTTTATGGGGCAGAATACTGACCTCTGAGACGAAATACTCAATTTGTCGCCAAGCGTCTTCTGATTGTATAGGCTTTGAAATGAAACTATCCAGGAACCAATCAAAGTGACACCAATATTTGATAAACCCCGTGAAGCGCGACTACACTGTTTTGATGACAAAACCGAAACACATTTATTATCAGGAACGTGATTTAAAAAATATCTAGAATTCTTAGTTTTGAATATCTTGAGATTCGCGCAAACAATCATCCCTCTTGTTTAAAATAGTAAAAAAATTATCTAAAATCACACTAATTTAAAAATAAACGCTTAGATATACGTTTGTTTTGATTTTCATTTCTGTATTTTGAGGTTTAGGATACAGATAAGACGAAAATAAAATTTCATACAGAGAAATACGCTGTTGTTAATGTCTGTGCTGGTATTGGCTATTATGCTGATAAGCGATATGTATTATTATCATTCTGTTTTAGTTAAAAAATATATTACTTGAGTTATCAAAAGTTTTCGTCATATCAGTATAATGTCGCGGCCCGCGTAACTTATAACATACATATGTGACTCGAAGAAAAAAAGGTTGAGTATGGGTGGTACAGAACAATAAAAAAAAGATTATATAATACACTATACAAATCTGTAGATATTTTTAATACGTAGGTATGTATAAATAACCAAAGAATGCATACACATTAACACAAAATATATTTAAGATATCACTACAATTTGTGAAAAATTTCACACATATGTAATTTTTTGATGTTTTTTATGTTTTGCTTATTACTTTTTTGATGATAGAACCCCAAAAATATAACATAAGAGCTTGAAACTCCCTGCAACACTTCCTCACAAATTTGGGTCCCAGACCGTAGACCGTCCCTGAAGCCAGTGCGCACGTAGCTTTTAGCTCAGCCGTATATGGCAGACATAAAAAATCTGTAAGCTCTTATATGGATTACACGTGTAGATATAAAACATTTTTGCAAACTTTGATGATCGTGCTTTAAAGTAGGGCGGGTTTTATGAATTTAGCACTGCTCAGGGTTGATAAGCCTGTGCGATACTTAAATTCTAGATGCGTCATACAATGTTACATGAGTCATTTTACATAAACTCGTGTTTTTTATTCGACTTGATCAATATTCCTTCAATTTCGCTCACTACCGATCATCATATTTTCATAAAAGCAAAGCTCAAAGAAATTAAAAGTTGGAAAAAACAATAAAGCATTACACTCCCTTTATTGAATAAGATATTAATATTTTCCACTTTCACGCGCAATTCTTTTCTATTAAATTTTTTTGCACTGCTTTCTTTTGAAATCTTTGGTAGTTCATTATGAGTTGAATTGTTATCCTTGTCACATGTTCTTAATAGCGGTTTTGATAATTATTTGATCACACTGAGCGCACTGACATCATCATTTACATAATCGTGGAAGGAATTCAGGAGAGGAACAGGAATAGGGGATATAGGGCAGCTGAAGGACCACCCAGAACCAGAAAACACGACCCACCTGTGAAATGCTTATTCCGGTATCTGGATCTTCTTTCACTGGATCCATAGGTCTTCTGACTCCAGGACACGTACCCCGAAGGCCCGCACGAAGCACTCTTAGACACACACTTCTAGTGTCAATTAAAACAAAACGATGCACAATAGCAAAATGGACAGCACTAAATCGGTTCGCACGATAGCGAGAAACTGAATACACACAAACAAATATCAGCCCCACACAGCAGGATGATAACTTACAAGACAAGACTTCGTTCCCACACGGCAGGACTAATTTGGCGACAGTCAACGCACCCAAAATGGCAAACGCTACTTTTAATTCAAAGGTACAACTTCAACTTAAAAACCGTAGAGAACACGCCGCAGAAAATATTGTGTTCTGGTATAGGGGGAGGGGTAGTGGATAGATAATAGAGAAGAACCACCTATCTACGTATGTCATATTCACAGCCCGCGCACGGCGACCGGCGATCCATAAATAAGTCAAAGATCGAACAGTCAGTTTACACTTGACGAACAATCTTTAGGTATCATTACTTTTCTGGAAGTAACAACAAACATACGTAAATAATACAGTTTATTTATCATAGATCTCAAAGATGCGGAATGTAGAAGAATGTTTCGGTGCGCGCAATATATATATACACCTTTATAAAATTAAGCACTCCTGAAGAATAAAATGCTAAAGATGAAAGCGAGTAGAATAATGGTATAATTGCTAGAATTAAAGCATTCAGTTGCAGGGTTGTAGCTCATCCAGGGACCAAACTCTTTACAGTCTCCCCAGAATTTTCTGTAGGTACAACAAAATAACGTAAATTACTTAGACGGAAACATACAGCGGATGATAATTACGCCGACCACCTGGTCGCAGTGTTACCACCATTCCCTTTTATTATTCCTCATTAAAAGTACGCAGGGAAATACATCATTTTGAGTAGCGTCTGAAGTTTTTATAAAATGATTACACTTCGGTTTTTTTTATTAATTTTATACAACTTTGTAAATAATTAAACTTTAAATCAATATTTGAGGCGAGCAGAAACAACGTCAGCAGTGTCCACCAACAACGATTGTTGGTAATTTGTTGGTAAAATTTATCCTGTTCTGTTATGAGCTTAAAAATGTATACAATCAAATGCATCAATTATAAAAATATACATACAGACAAAATCAATTATTATACCTTTATTAAAATGGAATAATGGATGTATCAATTTTAAATAGTTGCGTATAAGCTCGAAAATATGTCGTCAATTTACTAGGCTGACATGGTGTAATTGGTCAGCGCTCATCCCCGGATAGGAAGAGTTCCTGGTTCAAATCCCGGGGGTAACTAAAATATTTTTTCGATAAATTGATTTTATCTGTGTATATCTTTCTAATTGATGCATTTAATTTGTATACTCATATTTTCGTGTTTTTTACGAAAATGTGGGTATTTATTATTCATTTATATCAGAAGTTATACACTAGATTTGACTTTTTTTGAAACTATTACTTAATTATTATTGTGTATTATTAAGACTTGTGCGCTAATTTAAATTAATAAACTGAATGTTACTTGTTATAATTAATAAAATACAAGCATATAATTGTTACATTTATTTACCGCGTGCCACAATATTGCTTTAATGTAGAAAATTCTTGCATACACGAAATATATTTTCTTATAATTTTAAAGCCAAGATTACGGAAATAAATCTGCACTGAACCAAGTTAGCAAAATGCTAAAAATTAATAGTTATAAACCATTTAATTTTCAATACATATGACCAATTTTCGATGTTTTTAAAATAGTTTGTTTTAGTGAAAACATACGTTTTTAAATAATATATTGTATTTACTCGCATGCTTTGAGGCTTCAACTACTATTCAAAATCAAGTTTGAAATCAAAAACGCAATAATTTTGCACTAAATAATATTTATATCGGTCCTAATAAAGTATATTTTTTATTTTCTTTATTAGCGTCAGATCGCGGCCGTAATGACGTCTAGTCCACGCTCTCGTAATATTTGTTAAAAAAATGCCAAAAATATGTGTTTTTACGCATATTTTAACCACAGTATTCATTAGTTCTCAACATTAGTAGCAAATTTCATATACTAGATGTTTTTTTACTGATTCTACAGGAAAACAAAGTTTTCTTGAACAAAGTATAAACATTTTATGTACAGACATATCACCAAATATCGCCAACGTGGCGTTTTAAATCGATAATATTAAACAAATAATAAATAGAACCTGTCATAATTATTTTAAATTTATAATATTGGTTTTAGCGACCATCTAAATATATGTAGGTACTTTGTCTGATTTCAAAACATATTCATATATATGAATTAGGTACTCAATAAATTATTTAATTTTCGATGGATTAATTCAAATGACAATACGTTTTTATTTCATTCCATATATCAGTATGGAAAATACTAGAGTCTTACGAGTTATTTTTGACACTTGCGAGAAAATAAACATTTTTATTTAATTATTTCTCCGATACTTATAAGAATTTAACTATTAACCTCATCTTAAAGGCACATCTAATTCGTATAGAATTTCTCGGATTTCAAACAGGAAAAATGAAAGCTCGCCTTTAATGAAGAAACTGAGTCATGCAAATAGATACTGCCATTTTAGTTTCGCATATTTGAAGATTTTTTCAATAACATTTTAACGGTTTGACATGGCGTCTCTCGCAAGAATAAAATACCATTTCGAAATTAAGAACTTATAGCGCCCTTGATTCTTTTCAAAAGTTTCAGTTTTTGTTTTAGAATAAGGTGGAGATTGCCGTGTTTGTTGAGTTTGTTTTTGTAACCCGGGTGTACAAAATTTACGGGTTTAAAACTCTTATTCGAGTATTTATGTTGCCAACAGATTTTGTCACTGAGATATAAAAAGCTTTCTCTACAAAACTACATATTTACTTTCATTAGTCATTTTGTGGACACTGTCGATATTTGCTTTTACATGCCTTATATTTTTATAATATATAAAAAACAAATCTGTTAAACACAGTTGCTGATACACAACTTTAACTCAACTTAAATTTCAAGATGTTCAAGTCGGCAAACGCCTACGGCGCACGAATACGATTTATTGTATGAATATTTCACTCATTCTCCGGTGACATCATCGTATATCAAGAACGTATCCTTTATTCTGCAGGTCGGGACTGGCTATTATGCAGGAGTATGTAAGTGCCAGACATAAAACGAAAAAATCGCGAGCGTTTCATAGGCCTAAAATAAGACTTCTGTCTACAAAATGTCGCTCCCGTGATAAAAATGTTCAGGACAAAGCTTTTGCACATTAGAGAACTGTAAATTTTTAATTTAGAAAAGTGAAATTTTTACGTAACAACTGGCATTAATTTTCGTTGGTATTATTAAGTTACTTGTATTATTTACTAAATACGATATCTATAGATTAATATAATACTTGCATTCGTGGATGCTGCTATAGGAATTTTTTTTTAAAACCATAAATACATATGTAATTCTTCTTTCTTATATTCCTCAAGTTCACAAGTGAATAAAAACACTGCCATTTACTTAATATTCAACATGCAATTCTAGAATAAATTCATGACTCTTTAGGAAAATTTCGATTTATATTGCCTGCTAATATACTATCCCTTAATAGGTTATGAAAAACGATATAATGAAAAAATGTACAATTTAAATAAGACTCTATTAAATTAATTTTATTATTCCAATAAAAAATTTATCTATTTTACCACCTCCTACCAAATAAGCATTCAAGTTGTAATAAACCTATAATATTGTTACCTGAAATAACTGACTTTGACAGTAATCAGAAGATAGAACTCCAAAGAAATCTAGTGGTAATTTAAGAATTATTACAATTCGTTTGCTCTGTTTTGTTTGAAAATAAATTTTATTATTCTGTTTTATTTAAAGAAAGAATATACGTAGTAAGAATTTATTTCTCCACCTACCTATGGACTGAAAATGTGTATCTATCTATCTTTTTTATGTAAACATTATTATGGACAAATAATTTATGATAATATTTTTTACAAAACAGTTAATCCTTTAACATAGTCCTAATATGTCCCTAACTAGAAGCAAGAAAGTAATAAAATAAAAATATGAATTTTTTGATGTTTTCCAAATAGCCATGTCAGATTCTTATAGCACAATCACAGCTTCCTCACTTGGTAATACAAAATATCGTTAGTGGGCAATGAAATGAATATATATTTTTAAATATTATTTTTAAAAGAATTTAAAGGATAGTTTGTCCTTTCAAATTCCATGAATATTTAATATTAATTTCGGGCTACAAATTCATTACTTTATTCAGTTCATATCATCATAATCCCACGTACAAATAAAATATCTGCTTTGTGCCTAACGCTTTTTTTGTAGATTTATTTGAAATTAATCTAATTACATCTGAGTGAATTGTGAATTTCCTTTGAAATTCGAATCAGGTTATTATGATTTGTTCTGAATATATTTTTACTATACGTACACTACCTATGTCTGAAAATGTATTACGCTGAAAGATCGCTAATAGTTATAACCTTTCCGAATTCATTTAACTTAATGAAAATCATTTCATAATTACAAAAATTAAATCTCCGGCTTGAGACCTGACGCCCTTCTAAGATTGTATTAATTGTGATTTTTACGCTATGAAAATTTACTTTTTTTACCTTTCCTGCCCTCCTCCTTGTTATTTCCCCTTAATATCTACTGATTCCATTTTAACTGTTTTCTTTGGTTCATTATTTATACACTCACTTGGGTTCAGTAGTTCATGTAGTTAAGTTAGGTTAGTATTTGTTTCCCTTTATGTCTTAATCAGTTTTAAAATATTTTAAAAATTGAATCAAAAGATATTAGCTATCTAAGATGTCATTTAATATATTATTCAGAACCAAGCAAATAGTGATGGACATATAACAGAATAGATCTTTTTTATTTATTTAAAACGGAGAAAAATTTTGATTTTAATATTTTAAATTTCATAGGTTTGGCATGGATATGTTGTACCCATACAAAATCCAAAAGTATTCAAATACTCCCATAGGAACTTATACCTTGTTAATTAAGCCAAGTTCATTCAACCGACGCTGCGCACGACCGGCATATCAAAGACATAGAAAACGAGACGGACGAGGTTAATTGCTTATTAAAGCGACGGCAGAATTTGAAAGGTCGTAAAAAGTCGAAACACGGATTATGAAGTAGGTTAATTCAGTTTACAGTTAATTAATCGCAGCGCTACGCGTTCGGAATTAATTCCTGAAAAAGAATCGCGACTGCTTTTCTCCACCAAGAAGATATTTTTTCTTACGATGGTGTAAATTTTATGTAATCTTATGTTTCGGGTATTTCGCAAAAAAAAATGCTTTAACAAGAAATGGCAGCAATCAGTGGTGTGCTCAAATGTTACGTATAACTGGAATTTCTGGGAAATAAATCAAAATTACAAATATTTTTCTGACAGAATGTTACGAGATTAAATTGTGAATTATACTTTTATAATTGCAGTACGAACGTAAAAACGTGAGTATTTAATTTTTTTTTTTTAAAGATAAAGTTCAAGTTATTCGTATCTTTTTTTATATGTTCTATACATGCTCCTGGTAACAATGTTATATTCCTGCAACATTGAAATTTTTAATCTTCAACGTGCGCTCTAGTTTAGCGTGTCTAGTTCCTTGATCTGGTACCCTGGTCCTCTGATCTGTCTGTAACTTGTTGCACAATACGTCTTCGTTACTCCTGACTTTGAGTTATGTTTAAATGCCATGCAAAGTTTAAAAAGAATCCTATTGACTCTTTTATTTAGTCTATCTGTCTTGCAAGAGATCTAATCTTGCTCGCTTTTCTCAACTATCCTTCGACTGTCCCTCAATTGTCCCTCAACTGTCCCTCAACTGTACCTCAACTGTTCTTCAACCATCATGAACTTCTTGAAACACTTATCGTTCGTCATCATCAATATATCCAAAGCATCCAAGAATCCTTATATATGTTCTTATACTGCATATTAATTAAAGTCTTTCGGTAATCCTAAACTCTTAAAGATTTGTACGCCTGACGATTCACGATATACGCTACATTCACCTCCAGCATTACATCTCGAAGGCATCCAACATATCCCTTTCCTTCAAACGAATTATCTACATAAATTTCCATTTCATACAGTGCTATGGAGAATATAAGAGATATTACCAGACGAATTTTGGTTATTTTTAGAAAACGATTTCTCCATATCTTCGTCAGACTGTGATTTCGGCATTCTAGTTCGTATTCAGATTTTTACCTCACATCCTTCATGTTTTGAAATGATGGCATCTAGAAATGTAAACTTTTCAACCTCTTCGTAGAGCTTTATGGAATTCTACCTTGTTAGAGTTTCGAATCGATCGACGATGAGGACTTTCATTTTTTTCATTTTTATGTCTAGTATCAGTTTTACTGCTCTCTAGTTCAACTCCTTAGAATAGTTCAACCATTTATCCTTGGCCATAGCGTTGTTTCATCTGCAAAAAATCTTACAAAATTGATATTATTTTGTACTATAAGTAGTAGTAGAATTGTATCAAAAAGAGAAATCACTGGAATCTTTACATTACTACTGATTTTATGTAAATATATTTATGAAAAAATGAATATAATAATTCTTTTTTTTAATATACCCAAGAGATACTATCTTTTGGTTACCAATTCAACATATTATATTCTTAAACATATTTATTCCAGTATACCATAATAATGACCCACATAGAAGACGCCTTACATCAGACTCGCTCCCTTTTATGTATTAAGATTATATCTTAGATGAAAGTTTGAAAGGTTTCTGGAATATGAGAAAGGAGGAAATTATAAACAATTGGTTCTGAATTGTTTTTCATCGGGGATGAGCTAATTAATCTGTATATGCTGTTAACGAGGCCAAATTCTGCTTAATCGATAATATTTAACATCAAAACGTAATCGTAATCGCTTTAATGAGCATAAACTGAGTCCAAATCCGCTTATGTCACTAATCATCGAGTGTGGTACACAAATTATACATGTAGTAGTATTTATCAAATTATATGAATAATAACAATATTTTAATAATCAAAACAATAGTGATTTAATAACCTATGTTTCCAAAAAGATAATAACAAATATTAGAAGAACACATTCTTATTGTGAAGTTATAATTATTCAGAATATAGGGCCTCACATTTATTCAGATTGAACTTAATAGATTCCCCAATGTATGAGTGTGGTGGCGAGGAGAAAACCTTGACAACACATTTTTTGCCTGTCCATTGCGGATCACGGTTTTTTTTTACAATAATCTCGTCAATAGTAATTTTCAACGCCCAGTTAACTTGTCATCATTCCCTTAACTCGCCACATTTAATCAATATAACAGAAAAATTTTTGAACGACAATGGTATTGACTTGTAGTATAATATTTCTTATTATATGATATTATTGTACTTTTTTCAATAAAATAAAGTTTTAACTTGATTAATGGCATGAATCACTCATGAAGGGTGGATTAACTATTTACTAACCATATATCTATTAACATATATATATTTTAAAGAAAACACATTATTATTGTGATGTTGTAATTTTATAGAACATAGGTCTGTGATATTTTTAATACAAATTAAATGTATTACTTAGAAAGATAAAATATAATTGTTGCTACCGATATTTTTTCGATAAATTGATTTAATATGTATATCATTCTAATTAGAACATTTAATTAATATTAAATATATCTATTAGAAATAAATTGACATTTTAGATTACAAGTTAGTTTTTTTGCGTGGGATTGTATATATAATTATAATTATTAAATTCCTTTTTTCTATTTCTATTTTTTAATGCAAGTAGTTATTTCATTTTATATATATTAATTGTAATATTTTTCTTACGTCAATTTTAGAATGCACAGCTCCATGTGCATTCCCCGAATAGACAAAGTATACAAATTTCCAGTCCGCTCAGATAAACCCACCGGGATGGAATCAACAATTGGATTTGGTTCTATACATTTGCTTCCACGAAGTGGAGGTAGGTTAAAGCTATTACATAAGTTATATATTAAATAAAGTTATTACCTAAAATCCATTAATTTTACATTAAAGTCCGTGACTGTGGAGCCAGAGAAACTATTATTATTATTTCGCATTTTATGGAATCTTGTTTAGTTTCACAAATATTCATGGAAATTTTTTTAAGTTTAATTTAAAAGTACCTATTAGTGTTTAGTAATAAAATTTTGTAACATTAAATGTATTAATTAGAAAGATATACATATAAAATGAATTTTATCAAAAAATATTGCCGTTGCGCTACCGGGATTCAAACCTGGATCTCTTTCTAATCCGAGGAAGGTGCATTGATTTTATATATATATCTTTCTAAATAATACATTTAATTAATATTTAAAATATCATAGACCTATGTTCTGAAAAATTATAACTTCACAATAAGAATGTGTTGTCTTTAATAATATATAAGTTGTATCAATGCGTCCAAAAAATTTAATAATAATGAATTATTAATTCTGACGTCTGCTATCGGTTTACTCAAAAGAATTTGAGATTTCGTAAAAACAATGTAGATGGCTTTCAAATAATAGAACGATAGATCTATTAATTTGAAAAGTGTAACATATGGGTTCAAAAATTTGTCGTCAAAAGTACTGTCGCTGTAGCATAGTTGGATAATTCACATTTCCCGGATTGGAAAGAGATCCAGGTTCGAATCCCGGTAGCGCAATGACAATATTTTTCGTTAAAATTGATTTTATATGTATATCTTTCTAAATAATATATTTATTTAGTATTTAAAATAATTTTTATTAATACATACATAATGATTAAGTATTTTCGTCATTCAATTGTTTGTTAATTATATGTATTTGTTATATTTCTATGCTATTTATGTGAGTAAGCTTCCGTAAAATTGTTCATCAGTCAAACGTTGAAAATTATAATGTAAGATATATATGTAATAAAGATGGAAAAAAAAATTCAATTCCTTTACGTAAAAATCTCATTTATTAAGTGATAATATGACAATTTTTCAAAAATATTGAATTATTACTCAGAGTACCTACCTAGTATTTTCAAGCTCTAAATAGAACGAAATAATTCAATTCCAAATAAAACTATCAGAAAATTGCACAAATTATTAGAAAACTCGGATCACTAAAGCTCATTTTACTTTGGTACTCCATTTCACCGAATGCTGGCATCCCTTGGCAGGCTTTAACAGAATAACAAGACCTCATTCCATTATGGTTTGCAATTTTGGCTTGAGATTATGCACCTTATAGCTGCGCTAGCTTTGCACAACATACCTGTCTCTAGGATCGGAATACCTGATTAAGCATTCATAAGCAGTATTGACTTCATCCTATTACATAACATAGTATCATCAACCTACTTAAGTGGACGAGAGAAATATAATACTTGTGTGTTTGTTTATTCAAATAACTTAATTGTTATGTTATTCATGGAATTCATTTCTATTTAGTTATAAATGGAAATATACAAAACCAATAATCGAAAATGAATATATGTAATAATATTATCAACTTCCAGTTTTCGTAAATATCGTATCATCATATAATGCAATAAGTTTGGTTCTTCGTGGGCCATGTCAGTTTAATGTAATGTTCGATTCGAGACAGGGATTGTGTTTCCAAGAAATTCTTTGGAGACAACTCTAGATTTTCGTTCACTCGTGTCTCTTCACTTCACTTTTGTTATACGTCAAACGTCAAATATCGGTCAAATAATTGATGATGTTCCGCTCTTCAGTTGGATGAATTTGAATCTCTCCATCAGCTGTTTAAATAGAGTAAATAAACGGTTGTAATTTAATACCTTCTTTTTGTGTATATTTTACAATAAATAAAGTTGTATTTATGATTTTAAGTAATGTATTACGCACGTGTTGCGTATAAATGTCAAATCGAACATCGTCTACATGAGTTTGAGTCTGATATTGTCTCATCATGTCTCATTTCGTGGACACGAGCCATTAATAATTATTTTACACAATGATAAAAATATTCGAAAGAAAATTTTGAAGTATTTTATATTTTAAATGCGAGGTAATTTCTTATAACTCTTTCAAATTATCATTTCGTTTATGAAAAATGCCACAAATGATTCACTAAAGTAGCACGCTTCCATTCGTCTCGTTCATTATTTTTGTGCATATCTATTTTCTTAAATTTACGTACAAACATGTGATGCCTTATTTTTACTAATTCGTTATTTAATAAATTTACATGAAACACTATGAATTGATCGGTCATCATTAGTGTTTCAACTCCTCAAGGATCCGTTTCACAAATTCAACCAGCAAATATACTTGTTTGGTGTAGCGAAAAAACGCTCACCCAGTATTCAAGAGGTTTGGGGGCTTGATTGATTTGTCGAGAGTTAGATGGTGCTCTATTGTTACTACAGTCATGGACTTCCGAGACCTATAACACCGTTAAAGTAGATTGTGTTGAAATCATTGTACGCAATTTTAGCTAGCGATAAGTGAAAACACTGCGATTTTCTCGTCTGTAAGGGTTGTCGATATAAAGGTGTTTTTTAGAGGTTTGTTTTTCGAATTGGCAACAGTTTTACTAGCGACAACCAATTTGACAGTTGACAGCTGATTTGTACTCAGTTTGGTTTGTTATTTTACTATAAATAGGCTTACGCTAGAACAACGCTTGCAAATTGTGCATATTTATTTCTAAAATTGTGGTTCAGCTCGCGAAACTCACCGTGGGCTACGTCCATTTTACGGTCGATATAATCGTCTATCCGAGGAAGTAATTCGAATAATCATGGATCGTTTTCACACCACGCACACTCCAATTGATAATATGCATCCGCAGAGACGTCGTACAGTGCGCCACTGAAGAACCTGTTGTTGCAAAAGAACGTAGTATTAAGGAGGACCCAAACGAGTCGATTCGCCATCGTGCACAGCAATAAATCTGTGATTAGTGATTTTATCGTATCCCAATTGAATAGCATTAATATGAAAGAGTTGTAGTATCAACAATATGGCGCAACATGGCACACAGCGCGCGCCACAATCAATTTATTGAAAGAAACATTCGATGAACGCATAATTTCGCGTAATAGACCTGTGAATTGGCCTCCAAGATCGTATGATAACATTTTTGGATTATTTTCTGTGGAGATGTACGAAGTCGCTAGTCTACACCGATAAACTAGAGACGATAGACGACAAGATTCGTCGCGTTATTTCCGATATACATCCCCAGCTACTCCAAAAAGTGATCGAAAGTTGAACTTACAGACTGCGCTTTATTTGAGCCAGCCGCGGCACCCATCTGCGCAAAATCATATTTAGACACTAATGTCATAAAATCATATTTTCATATCATTCGCCAATACTATGGCCATCACCGCGAGATTTATATGTTTTATTTGATTTTAAAGTTATATACTTCTAAAAGAACACCTTTTGAATCACCAGTATAGATGTTAGAACAAATAATAAGTACCTTACGGTTGATGTCGTTTATTGAGATATGATGCACAATACGGGTAAAATATAAGCAGTAGGCCCGTGAGGCGTCTGCTGTTAGTCGAACTGTACGAGAACGGCCGAGAGAGAAGTGGTGCTAAAATATCGGGCTAAATTTGCTAGGTGGTTTCCAGCGTATATTATTGTTGTTGGTTTGCGGAATGATACCAAGAGAGATTATATGACCGTTCAGTGATTCATGTTTGCACCCAAGTATGTGCGTTCAGGACCTATCCGCGGTGTTGCTAGTTGTGAAGGCGATAAACCTCCACGCGTCAATATTATTATTTTTTTTTTATTATACATCTCTTTTTGTTTCTCAAGTTGTTCTCTATCTGAAAATCTCCATAATAATCCAAATTGACTGTTTAATATCTTAAACACCACTCCGCTCTTTCGTGCGGTAGCCATTTCTGATAAAATAATCTTAATTTTATCTTTCCTCTAAAAGCAAGTATTTGCAGTTACGACACTATTATCTGTAGCATTAAAACAGACCTTCGTCCATTTTCATCACTTCCTGTATCAGTTTTATTAAATTACACGCTTCCTGAATTTTCCGTACCGGAAGCATCAATTTAACGTTCGCTGAGTGCAGTTACTCAGACAACAATTCAATCGGTAAAGCAGGAAGCTTTTTAATGGGCTGAATAAATTATGGGATATGGTATTCACGCGACTGTACCGGCGGGAGGGCCTAATCCAAAACTCAACTCGGATTATAACTTGTTTGGATGCACATGCAGGCATTCATGAACAGACTTACCAAGTTGTTATTTAAGTAATTTTCCAGTTCGCAGTTATGTTCACATGCTGATACGTTCCATTCATCATCAAAAAATTTTTAGTATGGTCTCAATTCAATACCATTAAAACTTAGAAAACAAAAATCAGCTTTTAAATTAAAATGATTTTTTTTGTTTATAATTTGTAATAATTTATCATACCTTATTGAGAGTTTTAAAAATTATACTACTTTCAATTTAAGTATTAATTATTAAGAAGAACACATTATTATTGTGAAGTTGTAATTATTCAGAACATAGGTCTGTAAAAAAACAAAATAAATGGCTTTCAAATGATGTATTCATTTAAAAAGTGTAACACATAGGTTCGAAAATTTGTCGTCAATCCACTATGTTGGTGTAGCATAATCGGATAATGCACGTTCCCCGGATTGGAAGAGATCCAGATTCAAATCTCGGTAGCAACAACAATATTTTTCGATAAAATTGATTTTATAGGTATATCTTTCTAATTAATACATTTAATTTGTATTTAAAGAATTAATTGTTTATTATACATTTTATATCATTGTATTCGATGAACAAACAAATTATAGTAACGGGTTAAACAAAAACACATAAGTCATATAAAATTGCCTTCCAACCACTTTAATGATATCACAATTCTCATAATAGTCAGGGTAAACAACTTATACAGAATTTGTTTTGGTAGTTGGTAGTTCAAAAATATTCTAGTAAAAATATAATATATACATATATGATTACGTGTATAGGTATACGTGCATTTATGTATAATTATTTGTATGCGTATTGTCTGTATTTATATTGTGAGGTGTAACCTGCCACTACTTGGAAGCTCCGATGTGAGGCGTGTTCTGGCGGACTATCCTCCACCGACTAGTAACAGGGGAGAGCATGAATTTGTGAGCACGTGAATCATATCATTCAGATCTTTCAGATACTGATTCGAGTACATCTATTTTTTCTGAGTATTATTCTCATAGCTTTATTTTGCAACACTGACAATCGTTCCAGAAAAACAAAATGCTGCTGCAGTAGTTGATGTGAGTAATAATAACAGAGTTTTATACTATTTTACTCATTCTCAAGGGCATTTTATCCTGAATCCTGTCTTAAACTAACTATTAAACTCGACCGTTCGAAGCAAAAGCCAAAATGAAAGTGACTCAAAATCTTAGTACTTAATATTATTATTTGACGTCGCGACTAACTGTATCTAATGATAATTATATTGCCAAATGGTTTCTTTGATTGTTTTATGAGGTTTTTTGGATGGACATATTTTTATGGAGGGCTGTATCTAAGATATTTGTTCAAGTGTATGAAATTCTTATGGAGTCGTTTCTACTGTCCACGTTATTTTTATGTTTGAAAATTTATATTGCTTTACATAATTTTAAGTTAAAAAATAAAAGCTCCTTGAGAATGAGTTATGTTATTTACTCGAAACGTTGGGAGTGTAAAAGTAATTTTCGGGACTATTTGACGCGGATTCTTTCAGAAAATAATTCGTTTTCTTTTATCAGTGAAAACCTTAAATATAAAATTATATTATATATACATGGAACATGTTCCATACACTAGTACTCGCAGAAACCTAAAATTGGGTTAAATCGCGTTTTTTGTAGATGACTTCTAGTCCTACATTTCAGCACGGTGACACGTGCCAATGTCAAAAAGTTGTCTCAAAAATTTACGGTGCAACCGTATATTTTCGCAGGAAGTATAAATTTCCCTCAGTTGAATATATATATTCAACTGAGGGAATATATACATATATATATATATATAGACCTATATAAAATATATGTGTAGAGGTATGGACGTTACCACCAGAGCGTTTCGTTTGTCTTTCGTCTTTACGCATGACCTTGCATTGACCAATTTATTTTTTCCTTTAATATTTGTTCAATTTCATGATATTAAGTATCTATTTTATCTTAGTTACATCTCTGGAGGTGTTATCCATAAATACTTGATTACATCCTACATTCATACAATAATACATTCTATCACAAATATTTCTTCAATACACAAACATTTCTTCATTCTGTTACTTATCGAAGTCGTACATTATTTCCGTATCCCTAACTCCCCCCATATAAATTGTATCGCCTTCCCACATAATCGTATTAGTGTTGCTTGTCATCTCCACTGTACGCAATCTGCTTTCATCCTTCGTCTGCTGATCCCAAGTACCGATACGCTCCTACATCTTTGACTATTATTAACTCCCTAATTTCCGGTGTACATACAACACACAACCCCTCTTCCAAAAGTTGTAACAAATTCCTGAATAATTAAATAACTTATGCAGGTTTTTCATGCAACCCATCTTCCGCTGAGAGTTGCCGCTAAAGTAATCTCTAAACAATTACCCATGCCTCGGGACTCGATACTGAACATTACATCATCTTCCTCAATAGTACGCACATATGTAGGAAAGTTATGAACACGATATTAAAGAGTGGGCTTACAAACATGTAGCACCTAATTCCAATACCCCCTAAAACGACTTTATGTGTTTTTGAATTATGGATGGAAAGGTATATTTTGAAAGCAAATGTACAAAATGTTTGTTTTTACATCAGCATTTTTTAAAAAGACAATTCTATAATGTAATTTTTTTTCTATATATATATCGTTCTGACAGCCATACTATTTTAGATCACGTGATCATCAACAAGTGTTGTGATTGGCTGATTTCATTTGGAACTAACACTGATTTTAAACATGCAACATCAATGGATTTATGCGGCTTTCATTAGAAACAATGTGTTCTGCATGTAGCTGACAAAAAATCTACAAAACTGCATATTTAACTCAAATTATTCGAAATCCGTTTTAGGGGGTTTTGGAATAAGGCGCTACACATGGTCTATTTTGTAATGGTTAAATCAATACGTGTATATAAACATTTAATTGTTTGATAACTTTTGTTTTTTGACGTCTGCCATGTAAGTCCGAGTGTGGCTGAAGAGCTATTCTCGAACCGCACACCCTTCCACATGTTGTGCACGTGCATCCGCTGGGCAGGGAGGTTCTGAGTGACAGAACTTCCTCCTTTTCTTCCCTTTCTCTTTTTCGTTAATTACATCAAGCCTCTTCCACTAGCAAGTTTTCCTTGCGCTATTTAGGTATTTATTGAAGCCATCGTCTTCGATCATGGGCCGCGGTTTCCCAGTGTTCAGAATATATGTCACATCTGCTCAGATTCGCCATCAGGGTATATTTGAATATTGTCCGTGACAATAAATGGCCGTAAATAATAGTAATATTAATAAAAATAACCTTATTATTATTACTATTATTCTTAATCGTGCGATTCACTTTCAGTATTAAAGCCATGTCTAAAAATAATATTTATAAATAACATGTATAAAACAAATAACTATTATTACGTTAACTATAAATCTAAAGCTAGATAAACAAGTATTACAATATTCATCTTTGTATTGAGATGCAAGACGTTTCGTAAAGCTCTGATTTATTTTTGGCGAAATTATTAAATGACCCGTGTCTATCTTGATCTTTCAATGAAACCACTAAGACTCGGTACATGTGTGAGTTACATGTGTGCTAGAGGCATCATTCTAATATACTCTGACGATAGGGAACTTTGGACTGTTCTTTACGCTCGGTCGAGTTAAATTTTCGAGAGATATATCATTGATGAACACAGGTTACAACGCATATTTCATGAACGATAGAGGAATTTATATAGCGATATATTAAAAAATATATTTTCGATTCTTAATACGTAAGTAAGATTAAGAACTATACATATGTAAGATTACGTAAAGAAAAATAAAAATTATATTTTTTATAGTATTGTTGATGAAAAAGGGAGATATTTATTATGGTAATATCTTCAGTACTAGCACTATAGCACAGATAGAGGGAGTCGATTCAGGACGATTATTGCGCTAGTAAAATCATTACATTGGACCTTACAAAGAGACTAGTAAAAAATATATTATTTATATAAATACAAAATGGGCCCGAATAGGTCAATCAGAAAGGCCGCAATAGCTGCTATCAAGTTGGTGGGGGATGACTGCGAGGGGATGATGCCAGGGGATGATGTGAGAGGTTAAGAGGGGCTTCTGGCTCTCGCCCCAGGGGCCTCACCAGGTATTCCTTTGATCTGACCACACTCAACTCTCAAACTTACCCCTAATGAGGCCTTTTAGAGGGGGCCACCAGCGCACTTCCTCTAACACCTTCAAATTCATAATATAGTCATTAATTATCACCATTAAAATAGCGATATTAATTTATATAATTTACTTATATAAAAGAAGCACTGAATATAAGTAAATATCCATACATAAAAAATGCAGATAAATGAAAAACAAATTGTTTTAAATAAAAAGATACGTTATATTAAAATGTTAAAAAAAGTTTATGTATAAAACATATGTTTATATTATAATACGTACAGATAAAGAAAAATATGTTTTTAATCAAAATCATTTTCAAATATTATTTTATGTAGCTGTAATTTTCGTAATTTTCCATTATTATTTCATTATAATATATACTGTAATCACAATAACATTTTAAATATATTGCTAAATAGATAAAATAGTATGTTTTACTATTTTATGTTTAATTACTTTTTAATTATTTGAAAATTATATATGTTATTGTCCAAAACAATAAAGACATGTTAAAAACCGTACAAATATAATTTGTATATATGTAGAGATAAATCAAATTCTTTTATTTTTTAGTCACGGCTAACATGGAGTCTGTCGATCTCCAAAAAAATATTTTTTAATTATCGCAGACTATTATTATATTTTCGACTATTTTTCGTGTTTCTAACATAAAATAATATTTTAAATAATGGTTAGAGCCCTAATTCATGTGAATAAATACAATTTATAGTTTAAAATTGACTTTTTTTACCAAAATTAATTATTTTATAAAACATCAAAAACTGTCAATATTTTATACGGTTAAATTTACACAAATTTTAACTGTATAAAATTCTACCATATAATGTTATGCAACACATCAAAATTAATGATTAATTAATAAGTTGAAGGGTTATGCAAAGGGCTTATACGGAGTATGGAGCATTCAACTGTCTAATTAAAACAGACGAGCAGTGGTGGGCTAGTTTCAATTTAGGCACTTTAAAGAAGAAAACTAGCTGGTCTCAAATTATTATTGTTCACAGACATTATTTGTATCTTTCGTGTACTTGCTGTTTGAATTTAATATATTTAGCATTTTTACGAAAATTGTTAATACTCAATTATTTTTAAAAAATTATCAAATTTTTTATATCGTCATTTGCAATGATTAAAATATCAGCGGCCAATATTAAACGCGGACGGCAGAATATTGATGATAACATTCACGGTGATGGGCATTTAAATGGATTGATTTCTACATCTTCTCTAACTCAAAAAAAGTCAGCGGGAAAAAATTAACTCGAATAATGATATCGTAGCGGTTGCAGAACAGTATTTTTAAAAATTTGACAAATCTGTCTCTATAACTGGGATATCGCTTTTGAAGCAACATTAAGAAAGTGCATTCAGCTCCAAGGAAATTACATTGAAAAATAAAAATGTATCTAACCCTTCTCTAGCGAATTTTTTTAAGACTGCCAATAATTTTATCTTACAGAATTATAATTTTTTTTAAATTTACTCTCATTATCTGCGTTTAACTTTTATATAAGTTCTTGTAAATATTTTGTAATATTTATAAAACATAAAAATTTCATATTAAATAAATAAACTATTTCTGAGACATTTTTTTAAACGGCTGGAACTTAATGTGTCAAAGGTCTTCTCAAGGAGAAAGTGGTCGGAAGTTGGTCGTTTCTTGGGCCTTTGTCGGTATGAAAGCCATTGTTATGCATTCAATAACCCAAAGCACACATGTTTAAGACGTGAGCTTTTCCAAATTAGCTTTTCATTAATTTTAACCAGAGGTATAAAAATCTGGTATAAAGAAATGTTAACAGGTATTAGCGTTAAATAAAATACGAAATAAAATATATAATAAAAATGTAGATTTAGATCTAAATAATATATACTTCATACTGGCATGTACTCAATTAACCCATTCTTTAAATTCTCTAAAATTCAGACACAAAAAATAACTTCTTTTTTTTAAGATTGAAAAAATTAACTATGTAATATAGAAAATTTACTCATAAATTTTAAAGACAAAGAAGATAAATTTAACAATTCTGGTCTCTTTAAACTTAGTTGTAAAGATTGTGCTGCATTTCTTATTGGTAAAAAGAGTTGAAATTTTAATATAAGAGTAAAGGAGCATTTAAGATGTTTGAAAAATAGCCGGTTTTCAGAATTTTCCTAATCATTTGATAGAAAAAGGTCACGGTTTTGATAAAAAATTGTGATTGTCAATTTTGCATGTAAACGGTGTTGGTCATAAATTAAATAATTTGGATTCGTTGAAGATAAATAAAGCGTGTAAAACTAATCAAAAAATTATAAACAACCAAATAAATTTAACCACAAGTCTTATTCTAAAAAATTTTCCTAAAAGTTATTCTAGTAATTTTATGACATCGTGTAACAATTCAAGTTAGGTACTACATTTATTTTTTAAATAATTATTGTTTTTTAGAAAAGAAACAAGAACATATGTTTTTGATTAGTTGTTGACATCCTGAAGAAGAAAATGATATTTTTCGAAACAGGTAGATGTATTTTAATTCAATAAGTGGTTAATTAAGTTATTAATTAAGTTAACAATATAAAATTAAAATAAATATCAATACTTTCCTATTGTATTTTTGAAACAATTTTAAGGTACTAAAACATAAAATAAAATCTATTTTAATGGGTTATTAAAACAAAAGCTTTTGCTGTATAGTATTCCAATGAATAATACTGAATCAATACTGTATATTCAATTCATCTCTACTTTCAAATCAATTGTCCTACACAAATTCACAAACGTCTATTTATTGTTCCTTATACTACTGCATGTATAAAACTTCTTTGTAATTTTGTAATGGTCAAAAAAACATGTAATTTATCATTATATAAACATTACTGTCCACTCTAAATATTAAAATAAAAACCCAAAAAATCTATTAATCATAATATACATGACCAAGGTATTAATCTAAAAATTCTAAACTTTATAAGACTCAAAGATCAAACTTGATAAAAACAAATAATTATTAGAAGTTAGGATTATGAAATTTTAAACATTTATCTAGCTTAATAATTCGTCGAACATCTCTTCTATGAATGTATGTATATGTGTAAGCAGTTTCACTCACACAAAACATAAACTTCTATAATAGTTAACTTGCTTTCCAAATAACATGTTCCTGACATATTAAACTAAGATTCGAATTGAAATACACAGATTTAATTTGCTGTCATAATATTGAGAGAAATTGTTTGGAACAACAATTTCAAAACTCAATTATCCAGTGTCTTTTAATTTTATCAGACACAATTAAATTGTATCTGTAAAAAAAATCATTTGACTTGGGTTCTTGATAAATAAAATGTCCGGCTTACAACAAAAATTCTTAACGTACATGTGTCATGCTAATTCATCACGACAAACTTCTCAAATAGCAAGATGCAAAGTAGTTAAAGAGGCAATTTTTTACGAGCCTCGCTGATCACGAACACCGCTGACTGTGGGCAAAAAATTCAAAGACGAATCCAACAAGTTAAAGTTGCTATGAACTAACGTAAGAGAATATGAAAAATCAGAAACATTAAAAAACAAACAAAATAATATTATAATATAAATTAAATATATCAATAAGAAAGATATACAGATAAAATCAATTAATCCAAAAAAATATTTTTGTTGCCCACGGACTCGAACCAGAAACCATTCTTATGCGGGGAAATGCGCTGATCTATTACACCACGTCAACATTGTGAGTTAACGACAAATTTTCGAACTTATACGTTGCACTTTCAAATTGACACATCTGTTACTCCGTTATTTGAAAGCAACCTACTTTATATTTACGAAAATCTAACACGTTTAAGTAAATTCTGATAGGAAACGACGGAATTGAATTAATTATTTCATTTTTTTTTAATTTTGGAAAAATTAATTCCAAAGAGGACACAAATTTGTTCTCCTTAATAAAAATATAAATGTGATATGTACGTACTATGTACGCGTATTTTTTTTAAATGACTCGTACTAAAAATACGATGTAAACCCACAAGTTGCCACTCGGACTCGAACCAGGAATTTTATTGTTAACTTACAATTTTGATGGATAGTAATAAGTCAGCGCACATCCCCGGATTCCTGGTTTGAGTTCGGGTGGTAACAAAAATATTTTTTCAATAAATAATAATGTGTTCTCCTTAATAAAATAATAATAATTCACACTATTGTCTATCGAATTTTTATATATGTAGTAGAGATTTAAATAGACGGCAATAGAGAAAAGTGGAGAAAAAGATGCCCCTAAAATGTAAAATGAAGATACTTATCCTACGGATAGCACGACATAATAAAGACGAAGGAACAATATGCTATTCTATAGAAGTCCATCGCTATATTGCACAATTTACTTGCTTCAAGTCTAGAACATATTTAATATACCCTGAGGTGGCGATTACTCATTGTCTCCGCTATCAATAGCTTTTTAATTTTTCTTAAATTATTTGCAATACATGGCATTCTCAGCAATATTGTATTTACACCGCAGACCATAGACATGAACTATTGCAAATTTCTTGTCCCAATATTTTCATTTTGCTGTTATCCGCTTAATCTCTTTGGTACCACTTACGCAACAAATAGCTCCACGACTTTTATTTTTAATATGATTCGATTAGAACAAAAATTTAAACGCCTACAATATAATATGCATTAATATAAAAAATATGTATTTTTTACACAAAGATTTAATTTTCGAAGAGTAAATACTTTACATATGAATCAAATATATTAATTAGAAAAATATACATATAAAATCAATTTTATCGAAAAATATTATTGTCGCGCCACCGGATTTCGAACCTGGATCTCTTTCCAAAACCGGGGAAGGTGCATTATCCAACTATGCTACAGCGACGATATTTTTAACGACAAATAATGGAACGATTAAATGTATTAGTATCAACAAAAATATATAGTACAATATGTATTAAAATCAAAAAAACATATAGGTTCGAAAATTTGTCGGTAAAAATATCGTCGCTGTAGCATAGTTGGATAATTCACCTTCCCCGGTTAGGAAAGAGATCCAGGTTCGAATCCCGGTGGCGCAACAACAATATTTTTCGATAAAATTGATTTTATAAATATATATCTTTCTAATATCATTCATATTTAAAATATCATAGACCTATGTTCTGAATAATTACAACTTCACAATAAGAATGTGTTCTCCTAATAGTAAATACTTTAACTGTTGCATAAATGTGTCATAAACTATCGGATTTGTGTTTCCATTAAGAATGTGTGTAGAAAGGTCCTCGTCGCGCAACTAATGTTCCAAACCCATCGTCTATATGTACACTTTATTCATTTACTGGTCTGTGATTAATACAAGTTATCACTACACACCATTCACTTGAAAGATTTTGGATGAAAAGATTTACCAATACAAATTATAATATATAGTATTAATTTACAACACCTGATGTATTGGTATCTTTGGTAGCATTATTTAAATACAGCAATACACAAAAAATTCCAAAAATTACTAATAAGACTTCATTTCGCTTTTCGAAAAAAAAATTATTAAAGTATCTTAAATCAAGCAACGTTTCAATTCTTTCAAAAGTGGAGCTTTTGTACCCACAAGTAGGATTCTGAAAGCTCTCCACTCGTCCACAAAAGATTTGAGTCCTTAGGACCGAATTCCGGTTTTTGGGACTTGAGCCGTTTTGTGGCCTACACTTGCATCCTACGTAACAAGTGGTCACCATAAAACGGAGGTTCTTGAGGTCCGACCACCCTTGTATCCCGTTCGCCTCTATCGTGTGGTCGCCGGATTGTTACGCTACACCACATCCTACATGAATGAGAACATTTGAAAGAGATAAATATTACTTTTAAAATTAGCAATATTAACTTGGTGGTTAAAATTCATATTTTTTATTTATTATCTTAGTTTTAAAAACTAAGATAATAAATAAAAAAGATAAATATTATTTTGATGATCGGTTAAAAGTATTTGTTGTTGATATTTGTGACTATTTTAATATGACTTCTTGATACCTTTGTTTATTTTTAAATAGATTCCGATAGGAATATTATCTACTGCGTAAATGCGAAAAAATCATAATTCCGGTAATATCGATCA
Organism: Eubasilissa regina; assembly: GCA_022840565.1. Lineage (NCBI taxonomy): Eukaryota > Metazoa > Arthropoda > Insecta > Trichoptera > Phryganeidae > Eubasilissa > Eubasilissa regina. The sequence goes on along the minus strand of JAINEB010000015.1, from coordinate 23,059,934 downwards.
ATAAAAAGCCACTTTCCACGTGAAGAATAAATATGCTTGTGATTTATAAAATAGGATAGTCTGTTTTACATATAAACAATGTTGGTCTTAAATTGAATAATTTAGAATCACAAGAAATAAAAAAGTCACGTAAAATTAACAAAAATATTATTAATAACCAACTAAATTTAACCATAAGTCCAATTCTAAAAAAAAATTCTAAAAATTTTGTATCATTAAGTTAATTTCCACATATTTCATCATTGTAACAATTTAAGTTAGGTACTAAATTTATTTTTTAAATAATTATTAATTTTTTTAATTAATTTTTAAAATAATGTATTTAAAAACATTAAAACAATTGGATATATTGTTTTAGTTAGTTTATTTGATGTTCTGATTAAGGAAATTGTATTTTCCGAAACCGGTTGGTGTATTAAAATAACTGTAACTTTAAGTGGATAAAACCAAAGTTAAATACATTAAAAGTAATCTGATTGTTAATATCACTACCAGAAGGGATGCTTTCGCATTTAATATATTAAAACTTATAAATTTTGTCTCATTAATACAAGCCTTCTCCCTAGACGCCGATATCTGAGTCAATTTTCTGCAACAATCTAGTTACAGCATGTTTATGTAATTTATGTAAATTTACCTATATATTTTGATTTTTAATCTACATATGAAGTTATATTAAAAACCCTGAGAAGGACAAAAAGAAACATAAGATTTACAGACCATTTCTAGTAAATGATGAGAACCTCACTATAAGTTGATCTTAACAAGGCCCACATAAATAGCACATAAGACCAAAAGACCACGATGTTCAAACATAATACATTTTTTTTTTAAATAAAACCATTGTACGGTTGATGTAATACGCATTGAATTCATAAATATATATTTATACACAATACGTTATTAAGCCATATCCTATTAAGGCTTACGTAATAAAATATAATCTATTTCCTATCCAAAAGTGTTCTCTTACCTGTCTGTTGAAAACTATATTGATTGAATAAGATAAGATGGGAATATCTTCTTAAATTCATAATAATCCTAAGAAAAATAATGTGTAGTAATTGGAAAGTTACTATTAATTCATGGTTCAAAATATAATACCAATATTAATATTAAACTTAAAAAAATATTCTCGACATACTACATTCCATCACGATCCCTTTCCTTTATAATTACGATCCGCCATATTCGTTAATTAATAGCACACTTTAAAATGGATTTAATTTAATGCCACTTACCTTCGCTTCAACCTGTTTGTTCTAAGGTTGAATTTTTTTGACGTGTACTTTATATATACATTGTGACGTTATAAATTGGGGTCACGTACGAAATTGCTCCGTCATTTATTTTTTGTCAAGCACCTTGACATTCACAAATAGTTACCCTTAAGTTGGTATCCAATTCGGTTTCTGAGGTTATGAAAACAGTTGGATCTATGGTTCGTTTTCAAAACCATCGAAAAAGCTGTCAGATTTGGGCGATTGAACATCCACGACTTCGTTACTAAAATGTAGCTGTGTGCGATTCACTATAACCAGAAGGTAAATATTTTATATTATTGAATCACTAGTACCCAATTTACTATTAACTTATTAATCTAATTACATGGTAAATAATCTTTATAGGAAACAAGATGTTTTCCTTTTGGATTATGCCTCTGGTGCATACCTCTGGATTTGACCTTTGGTATCTAATTTGACTTTAATTTCTACCTTCGGTATCATCTTGGAGTTAGTCGCCTCACTATAGGCGATGTTTTTTATTCTGACGATCATCTACAACAAATTCCGTTTACGAATCCGATCGTGTCAGCTTGGATGATGCATGTCAAACGTAATGTAGCGCTAAGACATCTGGTTATCACATGCAAGAAGGACGTCGAACTCACGCCCAACCCGACGAGATGAGGATTTGTCGTTTGGATTTCATTTTATTTCTTATAGTCTTGTGTTTTTTTATGATTAGATGTCTTTCTATTTCTAATGAATAACATATTTTATTTATCGGCTCTAGGTGTTACTATAAATTTTTCCCAGTTTAGGATGAAGACAAAATGTGACAAAAAATAAGGTGGGTATGTATTGCTCAAGTAAAAAACCCTCGGATCTCGTATTCTTTACTAACTAGCCGGAAAATGGAAAGGACTCAGGTCTTTAGCCCCACAATATATATATACACACACACACGCATATATATATATATATATATATATGTATATATTGTAACATTTGAAATCACGCGCGAAGACCGAAGGCGACATCTTCCGACACGAGCAGACGCGGCCGGTAGAGCGAAGAAAGGAGGGGGACTTGGTAGCCAGCGCCCGTGCTGAGTAGGTGTGTAGGCGGACGCCAGGCGGCGCTCCGCCGAGATCTGAGTATTGGTGTAAAAGATCGAGAAATGGCGACAAATAAGACGGAATATTATAATCACGGCAGGACAAGAGATATTTGGGCCTTGTTTTGTCCGTGGGTATCCAGAAAGGAAGGACTCTTCGCGGGTATTTCATTCACGGCAAGAACAAGAGATAATTGGGCCTTGTTCTGCCCGTGAATGTCTATGAAGGAAGGACTCTCCGCGGGTATGAGTGGGAGGCTGCGAGCAAGTATGGAAGAGAGGCGAGCACCGTCCACGCTTTTACGTCAAGATTGGTCCACTGGAAACCTCCAGAAGACGAGATGATGCTTTGGTCCGGCCACGGAAAGATCGGGATCCCTCTACGTGTAACAAAGATAATTTTCCCTGTTCAGTGAATAAAGTATAAATAATGTGACTAAAGTGTTATTACTGTCTGAGACCTCCCCCACACATCTGAGATAGGCATTCTGACACCAACCCTTATGTACCCACAGACTGAGTTTAGCTGGTGGCGTTGTGCGCCGGATTCCATCCGCGGATGAAGGCCACGGCGTAACAATATATATATATATATATATAATTTATTCTTTCCCACTGTTACTTTATGCCCCCCCCCCTTCCATATTCACCACCCACACAATTATGGTTATACCGTAACTTTAAGGGCAAAACCTTGTATTGCCATACCGAAACGTCGGTTTCCTTCGGAAAATCATCTACAGAATATGCAATCTAACCTAGAAGATATACACCATGCATTTCATACACATTCTTCCACCAAGAGTATGATTGTGTTAACTGTATTTTTTTATTTATTCTTCTATATGATTCAATTATTAATAAACTTTTAATTTTTAAGGAGAACACATTATTATTGAGATGTTGCAGTTTTTCAAAACATAGTTCTGTGATATTTTAATACAACTTCACAATAACAATGCGTTCTCCTTAAAAATATATAAGTTGTATTATGTAATGTTTCCAAAATTTTATAAAATAGATTAAATCATTTAATTATGGCGTCCCCTATCGAGTTTTACTCAAAACTATTTGAGATTCTCCGTAAATATGAAGAAGATATCTTTTAAAAACTGGAATAACAGATGTAACAATTTGAAAGTGAAACATGTAGGTTCGAAAATTTGTTGTTAATTAACTATGGTGACATGTTTAATGGTCAGCGTATTTCCCAGATAGGAAGGATTCCAGGTTCGAATACCTGGCAACAAAATATTATTTTCGATACATTAATTTTATCTGTATATCTTTCAAATTGATACATTTAATTTGTATTATTTACCTAATTATTCTATATTTCCGAATCTATGTAAGCCGTTATAATATCCGGGGTATGATAGAAAAACTGCACACATTTTCTTCATTGGAGTCCCTTAATACGGGTAGATGTCTCGAAATTTCAGCGAGATACAGCATTACAAAAAAGCGCCGAAAAAGCACATAAGAGCCTTTTGAGCCTCTCTACCTTTAATCCAGCTCTGGCTACACAATTCTAAGTTACTACGACCACGTTACAAAAAAGAAAATATCTCTGCCTTTCGTTCACAATTTTTTACTGGCATCAAATGTATCCTTGTACATCGTGCCAGGATTTTAACATGAGTCTATTTTGTATTTTGCATTTCTGGTAGTTGGCGTAGTCTGTGACCACCCTCGTCGTTAGTAAAATGTCTCAACAATTTTTCAAGTGAGTAGGCGAACTAGAGGACGTTGTACTTGGTGCAAGAAGCTGGAACTCTTATAGAACTTACCCTTTGAAAGTCTCGACCGCAGTAATGCTAAACCACCCCAGGTAAGGGTTTAATAATCAAATTCAATATACTTGGGAGGGTTGCAAAATTCAAGTAATTTTTAGATAAAACTGCTGGTGTGCAAGAAATATGAAGTAAGTTTGTAAATAAAGTAATTATGTGAATAATCTGGATAGCAATTCATACTGTGTTGACATTAAACTATTTATTTAACATATATGTACATTAAAAAAATACATGCATGAAAAAAAAATATATTTTTCAATTAATTAATTAAAATTTGTATTTTTTTATAGAGCACCGTTAATGTTAGGTATGTATTCAAAATATGAGTCTGCTAACTTTAAGGCCATTTCATCCCCTTCAAGAAATCAGGGTCTCATCTAGAAAGGAGCTATTATAAATTGTAGAAACATAAAACTACTAATATATTTTTAGAGAAACCCCACAGTACATTAATTGTTCCAGTTTTGATTGTATGGCGTATGTAGTTGTTTTTTAAAGAGATTTGGTAATATTTTATAAACTATTAACATTATGATATATTTGAACACTAAAATTATGCTTAGTTTGCTGAATTTTTCAAAGATTTTTCATTTTATTGAATTTTCCCGAGCACATTTGTCTGAGTTCAGTAAGCCTAAGCCCACCGTGCACCATGCATATTTGATGAAGAGAATATTGAATATAAATCTGAAATTAAATCGTCGTACCGAAGCAAAAATGCTTTACTTAATACAAATGTTTCGTCTGTTGAACAGGAAATTTATGTAATATTTAGTAATTAAGCTGTCGGTATCTTTCTGAAATTACGATTCAAAGATCAAGGTCACAAAGGTAAAATTTTCAATAAATAGAAATTATACAAATAGTACACGGATTACACCAAATTAATATATTTAAAATATTAACATGTATTTCGAGAAGAGTACCTGGAAATGAGGACAATCTTATTATAATAGATCACTAGCTCTTGGGTTATTAATGACTTAAAACCTGTTTAAAAAGATCGATATACCTATTGGTTAACCCTTAACAGATAGTACTTGATCTTTAAAACAAAAAGTGTGTATAAAATTAAAATAAAATGTACAAACAAATATTGGTAAATTCTACAAATTTTTTAATAGATCGCTCTCGGAAAATTAATCGTAACCTTGAAAATGTGCATGATGCATTGACTACCTAATCTGTAAATGAGGCTTTTAGAAACAAAACCGCCACAATATATATAATTGACAAAATTAAGATAAACGTACGTATTTGTAGCTAATATGCTAGTGTTAAATTGCCATTAGAACATACAAATATAAACTCCTAACTGTGATATCCAAAATTTTATTTTTCTAAAGGCATTCGGGCAATTTTGTTAAATTTTCGATTAATAGGAATAATAAAAACAATAATACACAAGTACTCAAGTTTAAAAACCATCCTACAATGGACGCGAAAGATGTAAAATAAATCTAATAATTACCTATAATATAGCACCATTACAATGTTCCAATTTTCAAATATCTGACAGAAAACTTTTTTGGTTTCTATTTTGAAAAAAAAATTGCCTTCAGAACAAAATGGTCGCGTGTCTACATTTTAAAGAAATTTGACGCTTTACTCTAATTAAATATATTAATTTCCTTACGTATGACACATAAAGATATTGGGATATTGTGTATAAGAATATTCAATAATCAGTTTTAAATATTTCAATTTTTTTGAACGATAACCACCATTATCGCTATAATATTCATATAAAATACTTCATTTTATTTAAAAAATATACAACATATATTTTATATAATAAGAAATATCTGAGAATACAGAAACTTACTTTACGCAACTTTTAATAAAACATGATTTTTAATAAATATCAGTAGCGTTTTATAAGTAGCATATATTTTATTTAATCATTACTATTTTAGTTAGGTATTTCAGTCACCAATGTGAGTTTTTTTTTCTCCATATTTCATGCTTCATAGACCCCATTTATCATTCTGCTAATCTAAAATGTATCAATGAAGTTTAGTCAGATGAAACATTGCACTGTGCCATTCTAGGTCTAGATTCAAACCTAAATGTCGTTTTTTTTATTATAATATATACATCTAACAATGAAAACCTGCGATTACCTAATCCGGCTCCTCCCAGATGCTTGAGCGCGGAGTGCGGAAGATAGGCCCCGGCATGGGAAGCTTTTACCCGAAGATCTGATTTCGACTGAACTCTCATGAGTGCATGAACCTTCGCATACATTAATGAGGAAGGTTGCGCTTCTATTTGCATTTTGCGAGAAAACAAAGGGAGATCTTCAAAGCCTTGGCCTGTCTTTGTATTTTGGAGATTTTCGTTTGAGTTTTCCAAAAGCAACGACACGGAATTTCTAATTTATTTTGGCTGAAATGTCCATCAAAAATACATTTTTATTAACAACAAACCATTATAGTTAGCGCATTTATTATATACCAAAAATACATTAAAAAATAACTAAACCAATAATTAAAACTCGTTCTATGTTAAAATAATTACTTACCTCTATTACATCAACATTAGTGTTTCAATTTTAAAGTTTTTGATATAAGAAACTGAAAAATATACGTATCTTCAGAACGTAAATGCTACAAATCCAACAAATTCATATATTTAAAAATATATATATACTTCACTGCTATGCAATATGTGATATTTCAAATTTTTCTACGTGTGAAGCAGAAGGATATTGGAATATTACTACCGAACTAACTTGCCCTCTGCGAACAACAAACACATTCAACAAAACAGACAACGAAATTGTATTTAGATAAATAAACTGCTAATTGCGTCTCTTAGAATGCCCGTATATCCGTATAAATAAATATTTAAACAGTTAAATATATAAAGTTATACGGCCATTCTAAAATATATACATATATATAAATGCCCCAAATAGATTAAAATCGCTAGGAGCCTACTCTTTTGTACATAGAAACAAAAATTAATGATTCTTATTTGTTATGCTTACAAAACACTTTTAATTCGAAAACAAATAACACACCGGCGTGTAATGAATACCCAACATTTATTTTCACTTTGTTCAGGAACTGAGAACATACGCCCTTTCTACTAAGATACCCTTCTCGGGTGATGTAATAACGGACTTAAGATTCTTGTTGGCAGTGGGTATTGGAATTGGGTTATTGGAGAATTAATGCTCTTAATAGCCTCAGACAGTAAACAACGAGGAATTGCGTTCCCGGTTCATTGATCACGTTATTTATGTTGTAGTGTTGGGAGAAATGATCATTCCTAGAAATACCTTCATCATTTCAGAATTCCGTCCATAAGACACGTATTTAATTATTTCAGCGTCCAAACATTATGCTACAATGCCCTACTCTGAGCAGACTATTGCAAATTAAATGAAATTCGGGGAAAGTGCGAAAAATGCTTTCATTCTACATTTCGTGTTACCGTTTCTCCTTAGAACATCAATATTGTATATGATATTTACATTTATTTCACAACTTATTCTGTAAATGCAACTTTATTATAACAATCATATATTTTAAATTAGTGTTTCGCGATATATGTATATAAGTACAATTTTCTGTAACACCTATTTTTAATGCTTTTCTACGAAATGTCAACCGCTTTTTCTGTTCGTAAAAATTCTGATAATAGACAAAACTCCGCCGCATTCACTTCTTTCTTCTTTTTCACTTATTCTTCTTCTTATTTTTACTCTTCCTACATTTTATTCCATAAAAGCATTACTTGATCAAGCTAGTAATGGATTAAAATGATGATGACGTAAACTGATACGAGTTGATACGAGATAATTTATAATTAACAAGTAATAAGAAAGTATTCTAATCGCGTAGTCAAATCAAATCATACTTTCTTCGCAATAATCAGTTGTCTAGTGTAGTTGTCGTACCAAATATCTCATAAGTGTTATATTTATAAGTAGGTATAAAAAAATAAAATAAAAATATCTAAAATAAAAACAGACGAAAAATGTTATCAATCTTTAAAAAAAATATATTAACTTGCACAGCGTCGAAAAAAAAATCGAAAAAATTAAAGAAACTTACTTTAGGATCCAAAAAATCGTTAAACAACTTTAAACGCACTTATTTTTTATTTATTATCTTTGTTTTATTAACCACTGAATTGAGTTTAAATACATCTACCGGTTCTACTATTTTATACTATACGGAAAAATACTATTTTCTTCTTCAGGATGTCATAACTGACTAAAAATATATATCATTGTTTCTTCACCAGAATCTATTTTTAAAAAAAGTTTCTGGTGAAGAAACAATGATATATATTTTTAGTTAGTTATGACATCCTGAAGAAGAAAACAGTATTTTTTTGAAACCGGTAGATGTATTTAAACTCAATTCAGTGGTTAATAAAACAAAGATAATAAATAAAAAATATGAATTTTAACCACAAAGTTAATATTGCTAATTTTAAAAGTAATAAACACACTTGACTAAAACATTGATTTCAATGACTACGTGCGATGTTATTTCAAACGATTTAATAACTTTTATCCCTGTTTAGGCAGAAGTTGCAAATTAGGAGTTTAGAATTGAATAAATACAATATTACGTTCGTTAAACGGAATAAACTTCATTTAGTTGGAAAATATGACTAAAATTGAAATTATTCATATATTATTTTGCAATAAAACTCTCATCAACGAGGTATAACGAGCCGAGTGATTGACAAAGAAAAGATTTTGTAATATATAAACGTCGATATCCACCCCCATAATTCAAGATCTTTCTTATTTGGGGGTGCATAATAACTTTATTGTTGTATTATCTTGTCGAATGTATTATATATATAAAAATAATAAAAATAAAATAATTAAGAACACAACCGTGTGACAATGTGTTTAACAAAGCAGCGGAACTGCCGAGGAAGAGCCGCTTACTGAATAACAATTTCGAATTGATAACAAAGTAAAAAGACTGCCAAAGAGAGAAACAAAGCGCTAAATACTAGATAGCCTACGGCGTCAAAATTTGAGAACTACTGGTTAAATTTAAAGGACGAAGCAATCAATTATATCCCGAGTTCGATGATCTCAACTTTGGAAAAAACTTTAATAATTATATATAATTAGCAGTTGGATAAAATAAAATAATTCAAAAAATTTCTAAACTTGATCAAACGAATAAAAATTAATATTTCGTCTCCAAACATTTAAATTACTATACTAAAAACTAGTGATGACCTAATCCGTGATTGTGACTGTGATTGTGAGATTTGTGTTCGATTGTAACAATGGTTGGTAACTGATTGTTCGTTATACTTTGAGCACTCAATGGTAGGTACAGTAAAAAGTAAATCTTTCATGGTTAAATCTCAGTTTTAAGTTAAGCGTTTTCAGTAAAATAAGTCGTAACACTTACTTTTCAGTCAAAAGACTTTTCTATAAAAATATGGATAAATTTATTTCATTCTTTCATTTCTTTCTTGTATTAGTAATATACACAAATAATAATATTTCATTATACTCGTAAATTAGAAACATTACGATCTCCAAATAAAAAAAATCGTTATTGTAAATACACATCGGGTTAATTAAGTTGCAAAACCTAGTAACCATTAAAGCAAATAATAAAGACCTCCTTGGGTAGTACTTAACTCAAGGTGTTATTAAATTAATTGTACCAATTTTCAGCCATTTATAAGTGGAAGCTTACTTAATGGGCGAATTCACCGTATTATTTCCTTGCTCGCTTTAATAATTGAAGTCACCTGCAAGCCGTATTTAAAGTGCCAAGTAGCATCGTACATGAAGCCGAGTGCAAAGTATTTTATCCAATATACTGTTGTATATACAGAAGAGCTACCCAATATACCGTAACGTGAACTAAGGAACTACGAGACTCATGCTGCAGTATTTATCTTGTAGCCAATAATTTAGTTCCTGGTGAAAGCGCAGTGATCACGTAGTTAATAATTGGTTTATATTACGAACACACCAACAATTTGTTGGTACAGTGGTAATATGACTAGTTTGTTATTAATCTAAGACTGATCTTAAATGATTAAGATTTTTTATCTAATACGGTATAAATATGTTCAAACATTTTTATTACTGCGTAGATTTAAAAAATTCAAAAATGATCAACTTTATTATATGTGATAAATGAAATTAGTTTTTAAGAAGAATGTCGACTGATGTTGTGTCATTTTCTTTATCACAGAAACTTATTAAAAATTATTACTCGTAAAACTGCTCCAACCTTACAACGATTAATTGAAAAATTAAAACTTTCGAAGAAATCCCAAAGAATCTGAACAACACGACTTGTTCTCGTGTCACACTTTTCAGAAAAACAGTTGAAATCGATATTTTGCTAGTGAAATTTTATTATCTAGTATACAAAAATAAGTATTAACGTAATTTATTATAATATGTACGAGTACATCTCTATGTGGCCGTCCCCGACGTAACATTCAGCTAAGAATTTTCAGCGCTTTCAATTGTTAAATCAAATTATCAACAATAAATATAATATACGTATAATAATATTTTAAAGTCAAGTTTGTTAACTTAAATTTTAAAGGTTGTTTTTCCAACTTGCCAGTAGCCCGACCTAGTCTAGTCCTATTTAAGCTTTAATTAAATATATATGTCCAAAAACGTAATGGTAAGATTACATCAGAATAGTTGTTGGGTAAAATTGGAAGCCAAGCGCAAGAACGGCGTTGTGTGGAAAGTTATATAAGAATGAGGCTCGATAGTCAGGCAAATTGTTAATTGTACTCGTATTCCACACTGAACTCAAACTGACAGAAGATGATTTTAAGGAGAAAAAGTACTACTAGAGTACAAATTTCAGATCACAGTATATTCAAAGGTTATATTATATTAATACATAATATAAAAAACAAATTCTTAACTAGAAATTTATATGTAGGAATTTAAATGTACAATAAAAATTAATGTATTTGTTAATCTATTAAAAAATTTAAATTTCTTCATATTTTAAAGGAAATTATCACTTCTCTCCAATATCAGTTTCCTTTGAAATTTACATATAAGAAGCCCTATAAACATAAATTATATGATTATATTATTAATATTGATAAGATCTCAATTGTTCTATTTATTTTTTAAAACATACTAAAACGATAAGTAAACAGCATCATCTGTAAATTATTTCAATCCTTTTTCTTAAGATCCGGTCCTAAATTACTTAAACCTTATATGTATTATTCTGAAATAGCAAATGACATCAGGGGAGAACAAGGAAAGACGTTCTAAGAACGTGCGTCTTGCATTAGCAGTAACGCAATAGCTATTACTGGTGGAAGGGTAATAAAGCGAAGCATTTAGGGAGCCGTTAAGGGCGTGGGATGCCAGTGTCAAATCGTATTTTTTCAGGATTAATAAAACAAATTTAATACAATATATAAAACCCTAATGTATTTTTGTGAATCCCGCGGGAAAATTGAATGAAATCTCGATACATTTCATTGAGAGAAATGTAAAATTTCTTCGAAATATGGATACGACCTTTTCATTCTGAAGGATTTTTTTTTAACAGTAAACAAAGTAATCTATTGTCAGAAATTTTATATTTGAAACTGTTTTTCTACTTAAGGTAATTTAAATTAATAACAATAATATTAAATAGGTAGTAATAATTTCATAACTATTGAAGTTTCTTTTGTTTCATAAGTCGGTTACTAAAAAGCGTATGTCGTATGTCATTAATTTGAAAGACGATCCATTTTAAAGAAAGCGATGCTTAAATAAAGAAAAGCAGCAAAAATGGTGAGCTAGACGATTAACGAGATTTTAAACAGATAGCAAGTATTAGGAAAATTTTGATAGAATAGTAAATCATAAATAAAATAGCTTATTTTGTACGTACACTCATACAAATAAACAAATATATAGAAATATTCGAAAATTGATCGATTAATGGATTGAATTAATGTATTTTGAATTTTTAATACTCGTATTTAAGGCAAACTTTACGCTATGGTTATTCATTTTAATATTTAATTATTTACTTCAGCCGTTTCGGAATTGATATTTCATTGATATTTTTGCAAAACCGTTTGATGTATAATTTACTCACAAAAGTGGTTTAAAAACAGAGTTAATAAATAATTTAATAACATTATAATGTAGTTACACCATCTAAAAAAAGTTGTAAATTAATGACACATTTCATTCATATGTTTAAATATTAAATTTCTTCTATTCAGTTTTTAAACAGTCTGATAAGAATGTAGTTCAAAACGTATACATAAATAAAATTAATTAAAAACATCTGTACTGTTGCGTACCTGGTGAAGGCATTGCTTTGTCTTCAAAATATTTTATTAGCACGTAGGAGGGCTGTACGGCTGAAGCAAATATGCATTCTGTGTAGAGACAGCGGTTCAGGGGCGCCGAGGTTAATGCTTTCATTATTAATTAATTGTAATTATATTAATACTGCCTCAGCAATAAAAGCTAAGTACTTCAAATTCAAACACATGTTCATTATGCAAATGCAGTGATGCGACGAATGTGAAGAATTTCTAATAAATTATCTAGACCTTATTAACGGACTGCCGCACTGTTAGCAAGTACATTTTTCTACGTATTACAGATGATTATTCAATAGTTACTAATGTTAAGACATCTATTTATCTTGTTAGAAAGATACGAAATAATAAATTGGGGGTTACATAATACTTATTAATCATATTAATGAGTAGCAAAACTTTGCTAGCGTGTGGTTCAAGTAAGATAGTTCGATAATTCCCGCATTTTTCGTTGATTCTTTTTTATGTTTTGTAATAAAATTGGATACAGCCCAACCACTTCTCTTTTTTCAGACTAAGTTACATACTCCTAGAATCGCTTTGATTTCTTTGTCACTCATTGCCTTAAGAAATTCATCTTGAATTTTGTCCTTCCCTGGCGACTCGAATAGCTTCATTCCAACATTCTCTATTTTGCAGAGAAGTAATTTTTTTTCTTGGGTGATGATTCCCCGTCTATTTGCATACAATTCTTATACAAATTTACGTAATATTCTTTCCATGTTTCAACCACTAAAAGACTAAACGACAGTTTACAAACAACAGGAGAGGACCGCAACTAAATTCTTTCTCTGAGGGATGTTAATTTATCAAATCTAATTAAAAAACCTGCACAACTGGTCACAACCAGTGGCGTGCAGTAGGTATAGATTTAAGTTATGCTATTACCGATGATATTATACAATCATATATAATATATGTAATACAATATATGTACTTTCGTTTAACCAACGTCTTTGGACAAAATAAATCCGTCGTTTATACGATCCTACCATGTATATATTTATAATTTTCGAGTACTATTAAGAATTTTTAAAGTTTAAGACTTATTGTGAAATAATATTTTCTTATCCATATAAAAAATGTATGGACATTTTTAAGAACACTCTGAACACTCAGTTTTTAAGAACTAAACATGATTAATATATTGTTTGAAAATCCTTAACGTATATAACTATAGGAAATAATTATTTTTATAAAAGGTTAACGTAGAAAATAGTTCTGGCCATTACTTTTTGTTTTTCTCAAATCAAAAACCAATCCATGCACCAAATTTAAAGAACAATCATGAAATCAACACGTTAAAAACATAAGATAGTAAAATTCGAAAATTAGTATAAAAGGAAGTAGACACTTCAATGATTTGCACGCAGTTGTAACCCTTTCTAATGCTATTCTATTAAAACCGAAAGGAATTTTCAATTCAGTAAATAACTATTTATATGACTTGAGTAATTCACTATCTTAAAGACAGAACTAAGTTATGTAAATAGCACGATGCTATGAATAAAAAAGAGCGCCTTGGTACAGCGGTGAGAGTTTGTGAATTTTTAAAACCAAGCAATTAAAGTCTCTACTGGTACACAGATGACGCTAATTCAAAATAATGTTTTCGCTTATGTTAATCAAACTTTTTAATTTATATTTGTTTCCCAGAATTTTTAGCCATGCACAGCATTTTCGCTTGTATGCACTGCACGCTCCTGATCATAACAATAAGTTTCTTCATTTGACTAGCGATTAATGTGAGATTTGAGGAAACACAATGTAAGTACAATTGACATATAACAGAGAATATATCTGCGAGTAATTTCATCCATTTGAATGTCGTGAGTTCGTGAATCTATCTTAGCAGCCGGTAATAGGATACGACTCCGCAGACACTTGTGGAATCTAAATGCGTTGATACAGATGGCATTGTCTGTCGAGTTATCACTCTCATTTATTCCGGGGGTAGCGAGCCAGAAACTGGGACTATCTTTGAACGCTCGGACACTTGCTACAACAGTGGTGGCGGGAAATTTTCTCAGCTTATTAAAAATATTAATATGTGGAATTTGATGCCTTCTACGCCTTTAGGTTCAGTTCAGGGTCCTAAAAACCATTAAATTTGTATTGTCAATATCGCCGTTCCAGAAGAAAAATGACGTAACTGTAATAACTGCTATTTTACAGGAAAGGCAAGAAACTGATTGACTCTTTTTGATTAATTAATTGATTGATTGACTATAGAATCGAGCAAATAATTATAATAAGTATCCGTATAAAATAAAAGAATTTTTTTGGCCGAAAAATTGTGGATTTCTGAGAACATTGCGACACTTAACTACATTTTGTCAAAGTTTTCAATAACGTCATTGTTCTTCTGGAACGGCGATATCATTCGGTTAAGATAAAGTGAAATTTTGCCATGTTAATTAAAATTAATATGTACATAAAACTACTATGCCCATCCGTAAAGATGATGAAGTTCAGGTTGTCCGTGGCCATTACTAGGGCCAGCAGGTGGGCAATGTGGTGCAGGTGTACCGCAAGAAGTTCGTCATCTACATCGAGCGCATCCAGAGGGAGAAGGCTAACGGAGCCAGCATCTACGTTGGTATCCATCCATCAAAGTGTGTGATCGTCAAATTGAAGATGAACAAAGACCGCAAGAAGATCATTGACCGCAGAGCGAAGGGACGCCTCGCTCGCTGCCAAGGGCAAGGATAAGGGTAAACACACCGAGAAGTCGGCAGCAGCCACAGCCACCGCTATGGAAGCCTCATAGATTCTTCACCCTTAACCTAATTTGTTATAATTAAGTCAAAAAAATATATTTGCAAAAAAAGTTAAATCAATCACCTCCTCAATTTTTCACCTCCATGATACTCGATGATTTGTTGGTACAGACTTATATCAAATACTTTTTTTACATTCAACGACGGAGAATTTTCCACAGCCAAGGATATCCGCACCACACTTGATGACGCTTGCTGTAACAGATGAAGCAGCACATCTATGGTGACAGAGTAATTCGAATCATCATATTTTCATTGAATGTCATATCCTTAATTTCTATAATTGGGCGATACAATAGAAAACATTTATTCATGATTTAACTAGTTTCATTGCGCACACTAAAATTTTTAAAGGATTACGATCAAATGAAAAATTAATTACGATGAAACCGTTAAAATTTTAAACACTATACATTTTTTAATTGTCAGTAACGCCACTGCACGAATGTCTCAAAAGAAAATACATAGACAAAAGTTGCGTCCTGCACTTGTGATAAAATACCCTTTTAGTTTGAATGAAAGCGTTTAAACGTTTTGTCAAAGGCGATTCTTTCGCCAAAGATCCGTGAAATTAAATTATAAACAATATTTTTTAAGTTAACACTTTTTTGTTGTGGAGTTGCATTTTAAGAACAAAGTTTTGTGGTGTTTTTTATACAAATTAAATTAATCAACTAGGAATATACATAGAAAAAATATATTTTATTTTATTTTCGATAAATAATTTTTTTCTGTATTTCTTTCTAGTTGATTAATTTAGTTTGAATTATAAATAAAATTCAGTTTACTGTATATCGATAAAAATAAAATTAACATAAACATCTATCCTGAAATACCTTTTCACAATATATTCGTATATATGGGCACTACATTTCTGAGTAAATAAATCAAAACAACTTTTCTATTCTTCTTTAAAAATAAATCGTTTAACATATCGAAAAAGCCAGCGTTATTTTTACACTAAAATCAATCAATACTTTTCGAACAACGTAACCAGCTCATAGCTTAAATAGATTGAGCAATTGCGTGCAGCGTGGCGCGATATCGGAAAATTTTATTAAATTGTTCCACATCTCAAGTGTTGCCATAAAGGGCGGTTCACACACAAAAGGACAAAGGCGCTGCGAGGCGCCGGCGTCGCTTCGCAAAGCGTTCGCTACATGCGCCATTCAACCGTAATGGCTCGTCCACACAGCGCGGAGTGTCTGAATGACGATAAGAAGAAAGAAATGGATATTTTTACGAAAGGACGTTTTTCCGAGGCGAAAAATTGCTGAGATAAAATATCATTACCGCAGTCACTTGTCAATTCTTATATCCGACAGTGAACCAGAAGAATAGTCTAGTGAAGCTTTTAAAGCATCTTTGGATCTTCGAAGGAATATTCGACAGTTTATGCGGCGTGTTTGTCGCGTTTTATCAAATCTTGTATCAGAATAGTAGCTCATTTTCCATTATTTTTGGAAAGAATAATATTTAGATAAGGAATTACAAGTACAGTTGAGGCGTACTAAATTAACCGATTCTATTATTTACACATATTTAATGTTCAAATGTGTATTATTTGATGGCTGAGTGAGTGCAAACTTTTCTATAACACAAGTATTCGATCGTCGCTCTCGACAGTCATAACTTTATTCCATACACAATACAATACATGAATAGTATTTAAAACTCATCTTGGGATGAGCAAAAAAGGCAAACATGGAACATAATACTTATCTATTTCAGTATTACCGGTGTTCCAATTAAATTAATTTCAATAACTTCAGAATAAAAAGGTCAGTATCTATTTCGTACATTTCGATGGAAATTGACATTTACGAGTTCACATATATACTCGTATAAGATATAAAAATAGTAATAAAATTTAAATATTAACTTGTAGTATAACATTTAATTCATATAAATTTTGTATTAGTTTGTTTTAAACACATTGATGAGTTAAATTTAATACATCAACCAGTTTCGGAAAATACATTCTCCTTCAACAAAATGTCAAATAAACTAACTAAAACCAAATTTCAAATTATTGGAATGTTTTTAATTCAAATTATTGATTATTTAAAAAATAAATTTATCAAACTTAAATGGTTACAATGATGAAATATATGGAAATTGACTAAATGATCCAAAATGATTGGAAATTTTTTTAGAATTATTATGAAAATATTTTGGTTAATTTTGCACACTTTACTTATTTCTAATGATTCTTTATTATTTAATTTAAAACCAAAGTAATAAATAATTTATATTAAAAAGAATATCCATAATGTAAAGTTAGTTTGAAAATAGTAAGAATATTGATGTGAAAATTTAAATTTTTCTTTCTTGTTGGGATACCATTTATTATGTTGAAATCGAACGGAGTTGTATCTTATTTTTACCATGAAATGTATTTTATTACATTACCAGGTAGAAGTTTGGGACAATTAATTAAAATTTAAATAAAAATAAAAATAGGTAATGAAACAGAGATAAAGTTTTATAAACACATAAATGTAATGAATCGAGTATACGAAATAATGTTTTACAGTGGTAATTTATAATTTTTAGAATACTTGTATCACGATACAAATATATTGATATGATGATTGAGTGGACCAACGAAATATTCTAACGATTGCTAATATTAAAAAGTAGTAAAATCATTTATGGGACGTCTATTCCGCGTATCTATCATTATTTTAAATAAATATTGAGAAGAATATTTACTTTTATTTGTATATTTACAAAAGTATTCATTTACAGTTTATTCTTTATAATTTGTTTTCAGCATTAACCATTTTGCTAAAAAATTACTATCAAAATAGCGACCTAATTTTAAATATATTTTTCTATTTCAATGTATCGTGGATGCTGCCTAATTAAAGTAACGTTAGTAAGTAACAACCCCTTGTATTATAGTATGTATTAAATAATAAATTCTACCGCATTTTCCTTTAGAATAAGAATCTTATAAAAATATGTACCTTTGTGAACACTAAAGAAACATATTGAACAGTATATTACATGAAACAAATATTTAAAAACTTCTTCGTGTATTATGTATTTTTCTACACTAATATTGTGAACCTATGTAAAGAAAATAATTAACTTTTTCACAACCAAACCTCTACAACAATAAATTCAATCAAGCAAGTAAAAATTAAAAAATAAACAAAAATATTTATATGACGTATGATCGTACAGTATACAAAAAATGGTGAAGCTATAAATATTCCGAGGATTTAAACAGTTTTTATGATTTTCAACATTTTTTTATGTGGGCAATGTTTCACAAAGCACGCGTAATAAATAAATTTGAAAACATTTCCCGTTCATCTGGCATAGACATTTTTGTGATGCAATTTTTGGTAGTCTTGCGTGAAAATGTTTTATATCCTCGAATAAAGAAATTCGATGGAAATGCGTTTGAAGTTATTTTGATGTGAAAATAATTCGTAATAAAAATGCTTAAATTAAATGCAACTCCATTTAGTGGTCTGTGAATGCAACGTATTGTGTAAAATCTTATCAGAATATACTTATTTCATTGTTTTCTCTAGCTAATTAATTTGTAAAAAATAATATATTCGTACTCGGGTACCTCTATTTATTTCCAGTGATTCACGAGCGGCTATCGATGAATCATTTTCATTTTTTTTTTAGATTGTTAATTTTATTTTATAACTGCCTAATGAAATAAATACAACAACCGGTTTCGATAAATATCATTTTCTTCTTTAGGATGTCATCAACTAATCAAAAACAAATAAATTTTTTTTTAGAAAACCATGTTCCATAGAAAATGTTCCACTCCATGATACATCGTTTAGTCAATATTTATATATCAACATCCAATTACAATATTGAATTAAATACAATTTTTTTTAAATAGTAGTTAATAACGGGTACGATACATGTTTAATAGACACGATTTTAAAAAATAAATTGAAATAATTTATTACTAGTCTAAATACTAATTAAATGTATTAATTATAAATATTTAACAGAATTTAAAATATCACAGACCGTCTGTTCTCAATAATTACAACTTCACAATAATATTACTAGTCAATTTTTATATAAATCACAAATAAAACACAAATAAAAAATAATTGTGATGTTCTTGAGATTGTGACGATGTGTGTATGTGTGGCGGGTTTAAAAGGGTGATACCATTGTAATAAAGATTGTAATTGGCACCTGTCGAGATTCATTATTGGACTAGCAACAATCTTCTGTAAGGTACATAATTATGGGATTGACTAACATCTCAAATACGTAACAATAATGATTATTGGCGTAGGATTTTATTATTTGTTATAAAAATTTGGGATTGTCAATAAACAATGTTGGTCTTAAATTGAATAATTTAGAATCATTAGAAATAAATAAAGCATGTGAAACTAACCAAAATATTATAAACAACCAACCAACTAAATTTAACCACAAGTCCCATTCTAAAAATTTTTCCTAAAAACTATTCAAATAATTTTGTATCATCAAGTAACAATTTAAGTTAGGTACTAAATTTATTTTTAAATAATTATTGTTTTTTAAAAACTTACAAAAATATATTTTTAATGTTTTTTGAATTGATTCTCTTAACGAAACAATATAACATATGTTTTTGATTGGTTTATGACATCCCGAGGAAGAAAATTATATTTTTCGAAACCAGAAGACGTATTTAATTCATTATCTGGTTAATAAAACAAATGTAACAATCTAAAAAATGGATTTGAAGCACTAAATTGCTTTTGTAAATATTAAAAATAATGATGTTTTATTTGTGAAAATCTGTTTATTCCAAATAAGCCAGATTACGACATTAGTCTAATTAAATGTTTTAAAATAAAGTACAGGAAACTACATTTGCAGATATCCTTCTTCACGCCGCGCTTCCTCTATGGATAGCCGATAAATGATAGTAAAATATTATAACCAAATTAAAAATTTATTTTATAGAAAGCTTATAGTATTTTACGTGACTCCCGGGAAAACTTGCTAATCTAAATAGAAAAACTATCTGACGTTAATAATACTCATGCGGTGAAAAAACTTTTGTTATAAATTCAAATTATAAAATAGTAAAATCCATTAGTTATAATAATAATTAAAACACCGCATAAAAACTACAAGATTTTGATTAAAACTACAAAAAATCAAAGCAGGTAATATAATTAATTATATATATACAATTAATGCATTTATTTTGAAGTTCTTGTTGGTTTAGTGGTTATGACACTCGCTTAGTGATCTTGTGGTCGGGGATCGAGCGATAGTTTAAGAAGCCAGCAAATTAAACGTATTTTCAATGTACAATACATGCTTATTTTTGTTTGAATATTAATATGACGCGTTTTTCGGGTACACATCTCTATTTTTTACTGCATTTCTAGAGCGTACGTCTTTCTGCGTCCCTATGCAAATAAATAAATGCATCTCCACATCATTACGCCTACCAAGGTATAAAAAAAATTTAATGCCCTCCCATATAAAATCAAAACAGAAAAAATTTATAACAATTATTAGAAACTATTAAGGAGAACACATTCTTATTGTGAAGTTCTAATTATTCAGAACACAGATCTGTGATATTTAAAATGCAAATTAAATATATTCATTAGAAAGATATACATACAAAAATTTTATCGAAAATATTGTTGTTACTACCGGAACTGGAACCTGGATGTCTTCCTATCCGGGGAACGTTCATTATCCGATTATGCCAAATTTTCGAACCAATATGTTACACTTTTCAAATTAATACGTCTATCGTTCCATTATTTGAAAGCCATCTACTTTGTTTTTACGGAATCTCAAATACCTTAATACCTAATACTTATAGATACCTTCCAACCTTCCGACACATATTTGGTTCGATCTACTTGTCCATCAATGCGGGAATCAGTGGTAATTTGATAAACACTACATTCTGTACATTTTTCGAATACGCGCCGGTCATCTACCTACGTCGCGAGATACTTTGCAAAGTGGCCAACGCTACCTTCTACAACTACTTCGAGTATCTTAAAAGTGACTCCCAGCTTCCGTCGAGGGATCCTTCAATTGCTGAGCGTGGAAAGAGAAGCGAGAACACAAAAGGTCAGTGGTAGTTTTCAAGTATTGTGTTATTCTGTTTCTTCCCTCTATATTCTTCTTCATACAGTCCACTGTGATAATCCTTAACAGATACTTTGATACAACTTATATTTTATTAATGAGAACACATTCATATTGTGAAGTTGTAATTATTCAGAACATAGGTCTGTGATATTTTAAATGCAAATTAAATGTATTAATTAGAAAGATTATACATATAAATGTTATGCAGACGATACGCAAATTATTTTTTTCTGCAAGCCGGTTGAGACAGAGGTATTAAAAAGAAAAACTGCAAGATTCGTAGATAAAATAGGCGAGTAGATGGCACAGAATAGACTTCCATTGAATTCATCCAAAACAGAATTACTATGGACAGCAACATCTAGAAGGTAAAATTGAATACAGGACTCAATGTCTGCGAATGCTAAATCTGCAGTTACGTTGTCGGGCGTGCACATTGATTCAAATCTTTCAATGAATACACAAATCAGTAAAATTGTCAGTGCATGCTTTTATCAACTGAGACAGATTAAAAGTATTCGGAGACATCTTCCTCTTGAGGCAGCCCGTCTACTTATAAATGCATTTGAGGTGTCACATGTGGACTGTTGTAACAGCATCTATACTGGCCTGCCAATGTTTCAGCTGGATAAATTGCAATCTATTATGTTATGATAATATATGTAGTTTCCAAATTCTCTCATATAACATCCCTTTTACATCAACTACATTGGCTCCGATTCCCTGAAAGACTTTTATTTAAATTGTGCTGGTTGATGTACAAGGCGACACACAACATGGCGCTTCTGTATCTTCTGTATCCCAGACAATTTGAATAGTAGACGTCAAACTCTCAAGTCAGCCTCTAATTCAGCTGCAGGAAGGGTTGTAGAACCGACCAACCGTTGCCAGAAGTCTAAATTTAGTGAACGGGCATTTGCGGTGGCAGGCCCAAAAGCGTGGAACTCTTTGCCCTCCGTTATAAGATACAGTGCATCAGAGACTTTATTTAAGAAGATACTAAAAACGCACCTTTTCAAAAAATCATTTCCATAAGTGAAAATAACGATTTTTAATTTAAAAAAACAAAGATAATTGTAGAACTATAAACATTTAATGTGTAAAGCGCCCTTGAGGTGAAAGTTTTTACGAAAATGGCGCTATACAAATTATCCATTATTATTATTATTATTGTTATTATTATTATTATTATTATTATTATTATTATTAGTATTTTTATAATTATTATTATTATTATTATTATTATTATTATCATTATTATTATTATTATTATTATTATTATTATTATTATTATTATTATTATTATTATTATTATTATTATTATTATTATTATTATAAAATCAGTGTTATATGTGTAACTTTCCAATTAATACATTTAATTTGTATTTAAATTATTAGTTAACTCCGACAGAAATTACACGTTAAAATTTATTTTAATTTTTATTTTAAATTTAAATGGCCGTGCTCCCCAATTTAAATACGAGAATTAATTTCTCTATTGATTTGGGTAATTTTGTGTAAAAAAATATGTATAATTATTCTAAGATATGTATATTCGATATAAAATATAATATGTGTAAAATAAATTTGAATAAAAAAATTAAAAAGTTTGTTCATAATTTTAGTGTTAGTTGATATCACTCAAGTTACCCAGATAAATTGATAAGGAATTTATTAACAGGATCAATTACATGGTTAATGTTGTGAATTTCAAAAATGTGAAAGAAAAATTGCTTTATTCTGAGGCTTCGCGACGCTTTCTTCCTTCGGGAAATCCGCTGCAGCGTTCGACAGGAAACATCTATCATTAGTTGCACTTTGATCGAGTTCATTAGGGTCTTCCTAGAACACGTCCAGTTATCCTTTAAAAGATATCTTTTCCTTAACGCTCCAGCTAGTAAATCTCCCGTTTGGTAGTAAGTAGTAATACTAATCGCTGGTACTTGCAAGATAAAATTATTTTGATAAATGTAATCCTTTGCATTTTGTCACTTGACTGCTATTATCGCTCCTCTGCCGGACTGAGCTCATTGTCCGAGTCGCTGTTCCGCGACGCGAAGCAGGATGACATTATATTGTGTACCTACGTGTTTTGTTGGGCGTGCGATATTAATTATTACAATAGGCTGACACTTCTGGTGAGGCGGTTAATGTGAATATGAGATCTGGCTTCCGAATCCGTGATGAGTGTCTACAATAATCTGCAAGCTAATGCAGATATAAAATAAAAAAGTTAATTGATTTTTTAATAATTGTTAAAAACGTTATTAAATACTGAGGAGCTTTTAACATGTTAATGGAACCCAGTGTGAACAATGCGACAATAAATTTCCATAGTTGCATAGTTGGAGACATATCTAAAGAATTTCGAACTTTCAGATGCTTAAACACATTTTTCAAAAGTGATCTATCACTGAATCTAAAACGGGAAGTATTCGCCAATGCACACTTCCGTGCCTACGTATGGCTGCTGAACACGGACTCTCAATTAAAGAGATATTCAAAAACTTAGAGTTACCCAAAGAGGCATTGGAAGATGTTTAGTGGGCATCACACAAAAAGTCAGGATAATGGACGGTACAGGAGGTAAGGTCTTGACAATGGTACGTGTTACCGTGCCGAAATGTCGGCCTAGGTTTCCCCAGGGAAACCATATACAAATAACGTGATCTAACCTAAAAGAGACATCAGTTACATATATAATACATATTTATATATGTATACATTTATGGTAAATTTGAGGTTTTCACGAATCGAGCACAATCTTAAAGACTTAGTTTTTTGGTTATCCTGCATCTGTTAGTCCTGAAAAGGATCATAATTGATCCAACGTTTCAGGCAAATCTCATTACAGTCGTGCGATACGTCCTTTTAGGCCGGCAGTTCAACGCTAAGTGAGTTAAACTAATCTTCACTTTGTATAATTAGGGCAATAAATACCTTACAGCGACACTTTATCGATAAGTCACCCCCTGAAGATGGGTAATGAGATTTACCATAGACAACTATAGTCCTCAGGATCAACAGACGCGAGGTAACCAAGAAATTTTCCCTTTCACATATACGTATAAATCTGATACACTGATATAAATTTTGAAAATATATCTGATTATCCAAAATGTAAATTCATAAATAATGATAATAATAATAATAGACTAATTAGTCAGTGGGAATAATGTAAAAATAATATAGAGACATATTCCAACGAAATATGCACATTTTTCAAATGAATTACGATATAACTGGAAAATTTATGTATAAAAGAGTAAAATTTGTGAGAATGCAAAATAGTAAAAAATGTAGGTTCTACACACAAAATAAACGACGTGAAATGTAAAGCCTCGAGAAGAAAACAATTTGTTTTTATCTCTTACTCGCGGCCATTTTACGTTTTATTATTTTTTAAAGTCCCTTTCTTTGACAAAAGTGTCTCAAAGAAAGGAACTAATGTCCTGAATTATAATTGAAATCATCTCTCAGCGGTAAAAAATTCACTTTTGTTTCTAACCTCTTCGACCATTTTCTTACAAAAAACTGTCACGGCTGAATAACTATAATGTTTAAATTTCAGCGTTCTAGAGCCGCAACATCAAATGTACAAGTGATGAAAAATTTCACTCCAAACGATTATCGTAATTGTAAAAAATATTATTTGGTAAATGTACAAAACTACGGCATTTTTACCAAGTAAATCGCTGATATTTTTATTATATACTCTTCTTTGGAAATCTTTCTAGAATTCAAGAAGAGAAACCTTTCCTTACTCTGAATAAAAAAGGTGGTTAAAGCTTCATAAATAAATCTGAAACCAATAATATAAAGTGAGTGCTGAAAGCTTATCGATTGTACCTACAGAAAAAGCTCACGGGATAGAAGCAGGGCTGTCCACTACTTCCGTCCGCGGAATCGTCCGGCCGTTAACAATACTCATAAATAAAGATAAGCGGGACATTAATATTTGATTCTCCCGTTCTGGCTATTCAAATATACTTCTAACATTATGATTTATTGTTACGATACACAATTTCATATTTATGAGGAATATGAATATATAATGAGTCTTTTCTTCGCTGTGTTTGCTCGATAGAAAATAAAATCATTGTTTAAATAAAATATTTGTCATTTTAACTGATCAATGACAAAGTTAATATTTATTATCTTTTCATTACTTCTAATAGAATATTTATGAATTGGAAATTCTAACATTTAATAAATCCGCCCCCATTTTAATATGTTGTCACTAAACATGAATCTTTATGGATTTTCTTAGGAGAGTAGCAAGATTATCATTATAAACCGAGTAAGTAGTACCGATACATGAGAGACTTTATTCCTAAATATAGAAAAAATCAATTAAATGTGGTTTGGACATGTCTTCAGAATGACATAAAAATGACTAAGGACTCAATTTCGTTAACTGCGAACGAGTAACAAATATGAAGTAAATTACATTTGATAATAATACTCCCAATAATGTTTACAAATACAGTTTATAAATGTTCAGTGTGACCCCATTTGGCTGCACGGCAAATATCTAATCAGTAGCTGAACTCTTTCCACACCCAATGAACCATGTATTGTGTTACTGAGTTTACCGCAGCTGTGATACGGTTCCGCAGTTGTTGGTAGAGGTGGTAAATAAACTGATTTTTTTACGAAGGAGATCAGGAGAAGAGACCAGAACTGAAGAGCCAGGTCTTCATTCCCAATCCGACCTATCCATCGTTGAGGTAGAGATTCATTCAGAAATCCTCGAACAACGCAGTGCCAATGAGGTAGAGCTCCGTCCTGTTGAAAAATAAAGTCTTCTAAATTTTAATTTAATTGCGGAAGAAGCTAGTTTCCCAGCATGCTGAGAGATACGTTACCCAAGCAACCGTGTTAATGACTGCTTGGTGGCGCGAGCTCTCTAGCAGTCGTTTGAGCAACTATGAGCAATCTAGCAGTGGGATTCAAAACTTTCGAACCTCCTCTATCAATTGCTATATAGATCATTCACATACAATGTATAATTCAGGAAATATAGCAGTATGAATCTATTATTTTGAATAATCCTGTATATCTTTTTGGCAACTCCGGAGGGAAGGCAGTCAGTAAGTCGCCTCAGACTAAGCTGGAATAAACAGCAATAGAAACTATGAGAACAGATTGGGTCAACTGGAACTGGTCAACAAGTACCTAAGCGACGTAAGACAGAAACTTTGGGCCCGCGACCCTTCGAGAATAACGGAACGATAATGAAAAAATAATAAATCCACAGTTGATATTATTAACACTATATTATTTAAACTGATATTATTTAAATTATTTAAATTATTATGATATTATTTAAACTATCCATAAAATACATATTTTTGTTTGATGCAAAGTAAACACGTAATGGGGTTCATTAGGCACAAACTTAGGATATGCCATTACCGACAATTTTAATTAAGTATATGTACAATAGGTACAGGTGTCAAAAAAATTATAGAAGTTTTTTTTCAAATTTTGAAAACAATTCCATCAATTTAAAATTTAGAATAAAATTATAAATTTATTACTTTAAAAAAGGCAATTTATTTGCTCGGTACCGTACTTCACTTTTGATTTCGCTTAAAATATTTTCTACAATTTCTTCTTCGGACAACAGATTTTGAATGTTTCAACATGTTCAAAAACATTTATTTAAATAACTAGCATTACAAATGAAGTATGGCAAATATTAACGTATATTATTTTAATATTTAATTTAATATTGGTAATAATAAATTCTATCTACACAAACACCAAAATATGGAATGATTTTGCAATCACAGGTTGGAATACACTTTGAAAATAAAACGTTTAGTCTATCAAGTAAAACAAATACGTAGAAATGTCATTTCACGTAGTTTTTAATAAGGATTAATTCCTATAGAAAACAACAGAATTAAGCAAAAATTGTTTGAAAATGCAGAAGAAAATTCGGAGACGTAAAGATGCAACGTTGTTTCAGTAAGAAAATATTTAATTCAGTACGATTATTATGGAGATTGAACAAACAAATTACTTGAAGTTTCGCAATTTTTTATAAATAACCCACTGCTAGACAAAGGTCGTGGGTTACGTCATAGGTAACCTTACGCTAATCCGGGTAATAACAGATAGAATTTTATAGGGTCATGAAATAAAGATTATTTCATTTATTTTTATTTCCCAGATATTTTGTAATGCACAGCTTTATTGCTTGTATGCAGTGCATCCCCCTGCATATAACGTATTTATCACGTAATATAAATTTAAGTTTATAAAACAAATTGATTTAACTGAAATGCTGATGACCTCAACATGTGGGAAATACAGTTTATGAACGAATGTTCTTCGAAAGTTGTAGATGTAAGTTAGAGGGGTTAAAAAGTTTATTTAAGAATTTTAGTATCAATTTAGAAGTACCATAAGTATCAAAAAGTAATTTGTTAATCTATTAATAATCTCTTCGTTGTTTGTGGCCATAAAATAAAATACTCTCTGTATATTTTTGTCATTAGAGTAAGTTAAACGTCAAAGAGATTCTGTTCTTGGTTAGCAGTTTCCAAGTACCTAGTGTTTGATTAAGGAAATTTCCTGTTTGCGATGTAAGACTTAAGTTCATTTACTTTGTCAGTCGCTTCAATCATTTTTTGATTATTTATATTTATTTCAGAAATATCAGATGTTTTTGAAATTTATAGATAATTAACTTTTTTAAATACGTTCTAAATAAGTTATGTGTGTATTGGTTTGGTCTTGTTTAAGAATACATTTACAAAATCATTCCATAATTTGTCTTATAATTCTATTGCACAGATTTCGATCTTTTATGATATTCTGCAAGTTTTTTCGTTTTACGAAATTTTATAAAAAGTATTTGTACACATTACATTAAATATGTTTGTGATCCATAGTTTCAATTTCATTTTCTTGTAAGTGATACCTTTGATGTGTTTATTTTTATAAATTGATTTAAAATTGTGGCAAAAAAGTTCAAGTGAAGCTTTTATTAAACGTTAATTATTAAAAAAAGTCAATTCAATTAAATTGTTTTAAAAATATATATCATACAATAAACATTATTTAATCCGTAAACCAATGCAAATATAGATTTTTTTTAATAAAAACTAAAAAAAATTATTGTTGTTTTTTTGTAGTCATGTATTTTGTGAATTATTAACGTTGGTTTAATGACAGCTGATTCAGCTTTATGTATTGATATTGTATGTATATGGTCGAGACATATTTTGAAAGTGTCACTATAATTCATTTTTATTTGGACTGGCATTTAAATCTTCACCTACAACATTTAAGTTAATAACACCTCCAACTACACTGCATTTATAATTTGTAGTGAATTTTAATATATATTCAGTTGGTCTATTTGTGTTATATGAAGATAGCTTGCATCGTCTAAGTGTATTTACTTATAACTAACTTCCATTTTAGATTACACTTCAATTCGATTTCTATTTCTGTGGTTGTCTAAAAATTTTCGTATCGATTAAGAGATTTTGGTATGATTTTTTCCTGAATTTAGCTCTCTATTAATATGATGACGCCGTTTTGTATGTAAACATCCTATAAAAGTAACAAAAGTTCATCACAATTATTGTACGTTAAATTTTTCTGATACTGAGACTATTATTTTGTACAAGCAGAAAGCAATCGGCTTTCAGAAAAATCAATCGATTATATTGTGTCCATTATCATATATCCATATTGTGCCCAGGTCGATGCGTTTTAGTAATTTATTAATAAATTAAAATTTTTTCAGTAATAAAAATATTTTTTTTATCAAATAAATTCATGTTGTATATCACGGTACAGCCTAAATTAGCCAATTAATGCAAAAACACAACCAGGCACATATATTATTTCAAAATAGCAATACAAATTAAATGAATCCACTAGAAAAAAATCTATCAAAAAATATTTTGTTGCTACCGGGATTCGAGTCTGGAGCTCCTTCCTATCTATTTTTATTAGATATATTTTTTGTTTATCTTTCAAGTTGATTCATTAAATTTGTAATAAATACCACAGAACTATGTTCTGAAAATGCAACTTCACAACAAAAATGTGTTTTCCTCAATATTATTATTTAAATATGCAATCTACCGTTCGAAAGCTAAAGTAATGTACATCAATTTTTTTTTTAAATACATACTATTATATATATCTCACTATTTTCAAAATAAGCTTAACGTTTGTGCTATTAAAATATGACTAACTTGATGGACGAGCATCTTAACTACTAGACCAACAAGCGACTGCGGCACCTGTCGGTTGGCGACTGACGTGACACCAAGTAGCTACAGAATAAAGTGGAACTACGTAGATAGTAGATATGTTACTTCGATCGCCTTAGGATAACAGCGCGAATCAAAATCTTGAGTACGGAAAATTTTATACTGTATTTATTAATATTTCATAAAACAATGACACGTGCAAGATTATTACACATATTTTTTGTACAAGTATCGTTTGACTGGGAATGATATTGATGAGGGCGACATCAGTAATGAAAACATACACAGTTTTATTGTTAGTGGGATAAGATTTTTTTTTTTTTTTTTTTAAATAGAGATGCGTACACGGAATACATGTCACATCAATATTCTTACTATTTTCAAACTAAGCTAAATGCTTGTGCTATGAAAATAGGACTAACTTGCTGGTGTCCTGGAACGAGGCGCGAACCCCCGACCACTAGATCACTAGGCCAACGTCTTGACCACTACACCAACAAGCTTGTATTTGTATGAATTGTGTAATATATTTCTTATATCTTTGGTGTACTTAAATTATCTCTGACTATATATATATACGAATGGTACTGAGAAAATATGGAAAATAATAAAAAAATATAAATAAAATGTGAAAACTGGCATAGTCAGTAATGTAAAGCTAAAGAAACAACAACTAAATTTAATAGTCTGCGTCTACGAATCTATGTCTAGTCTATGAATCTTCATACCTATGTGTTGTGCTTCTAGATTAGTAGTATCTAGTACATACATACGTACCAGTATATTCAGAGATCTAAGTCTCATCGAGTCAATATGTCTCTACGTACGTTTTTCTGCAAAACAAATTAATAAAATAAATATCACAATGTACATCTTCGAAATAAATCATTTTGCATCCGTGAAATAAGTATGATTTTGCACAATGGAAACTTTCAAATATCTCTCACATCCGGTTATTCGCTCTTGCGGTGAATATGTTGCTTCCTGTCATTTTGAAACAATATTTCCACGCGATATGTTTTCACTCGCTATCCCGGTTTATAGAATACATTAGCGTCAAATTTTCCGGTCCAATATTATTCAGGTGTAACGAACGATTTAGTTTTGAATTAAACACCTTCATCGAATAAAAATTGTTTTCAAAAATAAATTGGCCAAATAACGAATGTCAGCACATTTAAAAAAAAATTATTGTACATTTAATTAATTATTAATTTATATTGAGGTTGTGGATAAAGCTGTTATTATTAGTAGTATTAACAAATATTATATATAATACTTATTTGTTATTTTCGAAATGTAAAATATTTAAGGAAATCTTTAAAATAAAGACTGAAATAGTGGGTATGAAACAAGATTTTTAATATGCAAACTTATTGTCAATTTATAAAATATCACCACTTCCGAATGTATTTTTAAATGTATGTTGGCTTATATATTTTATATCGATTTCATGTATTTATATTCCTTAAATCACTAATAGTACATCATACTTATATAACAAAATTGTAATAACTGCACTGTCGACGTTGCTTCATACGAATTAGTGATTTGAGGAACGAAGAGACATGAAATTTTAAATAATTGTAACTAAATCTTACTAGGTTTTAATTCATTTCTTAATTTACAGGTTTTTACTTGTATATATATAATAAAATTTATATGCCAAACCTTTTTTAAAAATAGAGATGTGTACACGGAATATGTGTCACATGAATATTCTTATTATTATCAAACTAAGCTAAACGCTTGTGCTATGAATTGATGTTCTCCTGGAACGAAGCTCAAACCTCCGACCACTAGAACACTAAGCGAGTATCTAAATCACTAGATAATATTAATAGAGTGCTGCTTATATTTACTCTATTTTATCTACTAATAATCTTAAAAAAAGATATTCCAGAATAGTATTTAAAACATTTAAGCGCTTAAACATAAATATTAAATTTAAAGAAACTAAATATATTAACTTAAATAGTAATATAAAAGTTCGTGTAAATTCTCAAGTAAATTAAGCGACTAGAATAAAAATACAAGTGCTTTATTTTAACATGTGTGACTATGGAGTTCTACAAAATTAACTCGGAAACAGCAAAAAAAATAAATCTATTAATACAATTAGTTTAACAATATGGTAAAATAATTTAATGCAAAATAATGTAAGGGGCCAAAGAAAGATTTGATTATTTTTATTTTTTATTTATTATCTTTGTTTTATTAACCACTTGAATTGAGTTTAAATACATCTACCAGTTTCGAAAAATACCATTTTCTTCTTCAGGATGTCATAACTAACCAAAAATATATAGCATTGTTTCTTCATCAGAATCTATTTTTAAAATTTTTAAAAAATTAAAAAAAAAAAACAATTATTTAAAAAATAAATTTAGTACCCAACTCAAATTGCTGCTCAATACAAATTTAGTCGAATAATTTTTAGATTTGATTGGATTTTGATTAGCTTTAATTACATGTTATACTAAAATATATTACGGAACTTTATGTAATACTTTAAATCGTTTAATATTTTTTTCTGAATAAAGCCAGACATAAAATTTTCGAGTAAATTTACAAAAAAGTACACTGGTTTTATAACCATACAATGTAGATTACGATAAAGATAGGTACTAACAATTGTAAAGTGTTTCATAACGCAACTTCCAGAAAATTTCAATGCATTTTTACGATCATGACCAGGAGTCCTCAAAACCACCCGCCGTTAAAAAGTGTATCTTCTTAAAAAAATTGTTATATGGGATATATGCAGTTCCAGTAAGATTTCGATTAAGCTTTTCTGATCCTGTAGATATCTCAAATAAATTCGTTAATCAGCCTGATCTGCCGCCATCTTGTTTATAAATGGTGGCTGTTTGAAAAGTAACGGAGGGGTTCTTCTTTTATTATAAATCTCAAAATAAATTGTCGAAAAAAAATTCAAGTGTTTTATCACTGCAAGCGTTCTTTTCATTTTGTTCATTCTTCAGAGGAAATAGATGCATTGACGGAAGGTTAAGGAAACATTCGGAAAATTTCCATTTCCATATGTCACCTCTTGTTCCTATGGATGAAGTAAAAACTGAAAATATTCGATGAAGCGTGAAGCCTGCAACAATATGAGATACATTGTTCGTAATATATTCAAATCGAAGACAATTTTGGTAAGGTGTTCAGTTTCAATATTGCGTGGGGTCATACGAACAAAATTGATTTTATTAACTTATTTTAGTCCAGTGACGGTACATCACGTGCGCATGCACGTGCTAGATTAGGAAACCGTTGACCTTTTTTTATAAATGGAATAATATGGGAATAAAAAGATTCATCCATATTATTCCATAAAGACAAACATTGTAAATATTCTTCCGCGTAGAGTTTTTGGGATATTCTACCGTGTGTATCCAACATCTCTGACTGACGTTTCGAGTACAGCAAGCACCCTACTTTTGACACGGTATCGAAAGCAAATGCTTGACATAATTCCTACACGTTAGTTTACTTAAACATCGCCCAAAGATGTTGGTTACACACGGCAAATTAGCCCAAAAAAACTCTACACGGAACATTCTGAATGGTCGTGAAAACCTGAGAACATTAAAATAATAATGTGCCTAATATACCGTAAATATAATAGATAATATTATTCTTTGATTAAGTCAATATTCGAACAATCTTATTTAGGTAGATTTTGATATAATATATTTCTAATAAGCGCGTAGACGATTCAACCCCACGCTCGATAAATTGATTATTTTTAAAAAACTTTTAAACATACATTTTGGATGCTTTGTTTAATTATTTATGAAAGATATATTGAGGCAGGGACACTGTGAAAGTTGAGGATTGTTTTTAAATTATTTTTTTAGTTTTCGTTTTGGTATATTGATTGATTGATTATACATTGAACTATATATACTCTGACTAAATTTGTTTGTTTTCAAGTATTAATAAATCATACTTATTCAACAAACGAATTTAGTCACGGTGTATTGAAAATAGCGATTTCAAAAAATTTTGAGAATAGTCCAGCGAGCTGTAATGAAACCTTTCCGACACTCATAACAAGGCAATTTGGAAACGGTGGAGAATAATAAAATGCTGGCTGAATTCAATGATAACTTAATACATAACAATGTGAGGGAAGACAGTAAATGATCGAGTAAGAAACGAAAGTATGTGAAGGACGAAAAGTTTACGTCTTCGGTGGACTGAGCATGTGGAAGATAATCAGATAGATATAGGTACATGGTTCTTAATGATATAGAAATCGAGAGACATCTGATATGCAACTAACGAGTTCTGTCAAAAGATGTAAGGATGGAACAAGCGGAAGATGTGAGCATTTAAAAATATTTTCATATTTTTATCAGTAAAATGTGTTGAATTTTAGTAGTCAAATATTGTATAATATAACAAAAATTCATAAAAATCTTATTGTCGGCGGTAAAAATTTATACCATACTACCATTTTTGATCCCAGAAAAAATATTGAATCGAAAATAATTTACAATATTTTGAGTATGCACAAATCTTTGTAGGGTTTAGGCATACTCAAAATTGCTGGGATTTATCCCCTGAGGGATTGTCATCAAGATATAGATTTCTCTCAGAGACGAAGCTATTATTATTATTCACATAGAAAGTATGGAAGTCTTGGCCATTACAGGGCTTACGACCTGTCATCGGCTGGCTTAAGTGATCACTTTTGACAATGAAACGTTTACCTACTTACCCATGCTACCACGTCTATCAAATTTTTGGAATTTGTATGTATGTTATCATGTTTCGTCTCTGTGAGACATATATATCTTGACGACAATCCTTCAGGGGATAAATCCGAGTAATTGGTTCTTCAAAGATTTGGACATACTGTGAAATATACTGATTTAAATGTGAAGTTTAAAAATTGAGAAATACTGCGTTTTCAGACGTATTTTAGCATAGCATAGTATTAATAATCCGAATGAATTTCATATATACACATAAAAAAGAGTCACATGAGAATGAATATCAAAATTTTTTTTTTAAATTTAGTAAAAAACTTTAATTGAAGTGATGCAAAATTTATATTTTACTGAAATATTGAAAACACAATATTCAGAAAAGATACAAAATTGGAAATGTTAAAATTGGGTTTGTACTACTGGCAACGTTGAACAATTTTTTCATTACTCAAATTTTCAGTTGCCGTTTTAGATGCTACGCCCCAAAACGAAAAAATATTTCATCCATGTATATTATCATCACAAAGCAGCGATCGGTTTGATGCAACGGGTATTCCTTGGGGATTGTTATATTTGAATAAAATTTTACATCAGCGGATTGAAATTTCAGTGAAACTTGTCTGGTTGGATATAGCCAAATGTCGGTTCTGTTCTCCCAAGGGATATCGGTATACAGAGGCAAGGAATTGGAGATGCTTAAAGCCCTGACGAATGTCGATGAACTTTCAGAAACCAATTTGAGTTGATATTCAAAGACTACCTACTCCGTATTTTCTTGCGTCATGGGACGGGACGATTCGATGCATAACTTTCAATGTAGAAAATTTAAATATTAAATCATTCTTCGATATTATAAGCAGACACAATTCCTGCATTTTACTAAATTTTATATATTAGAAAGGTTATAGTCACGTTTGTTTTTGACACTTTTGGCATACACATGTTTTT
The DNA here is from genome assembly GCA_022840565.1 of Eubasilissa regina. Lineage (NCBI taxonomy): Eukaryota > Metazoa > Arthropoda > Insecta > Trichoptera > Phryganeidae > Eubasilissa > Eubasilissa regina. The sequence continues at coordinate 23,024,670 of JAINEB010000015.1, read as the reverse complement.
TAGTTTATTATTTGATTACGGAAATCGATTTTTACTACGTTCGGTTTTCATTAATCGATTCTCTACCATTTTCACTGGTTTACACAATGTCGATTCTCGAGAGAAGGACTAATTTTAAACTATTTGTCCTACATTATTTCAGCATCTACCTGTGCCATTTGCCTTGCATATTTCAGTGGGTACTCCCTTATCGATATCCTTCTGTCGCGACTAAACTTTATTAACATAAAGTATACCAAATATACTCACACGCAATACTCAGTCACCACCTAGTTTCTCAAACACTGTTTAATAACTTTTTGTCACTATCATTAGCAGCTTACATTCCATGCATGTACCACATACTTATTAAACCATCCTCTACCATAGAGTCACGGCATTGTCAACATACATTAAACTACATCAAGTATTTATTATTCTATGTATGTTAATATAATTATGTAGTGTACGGTAGGAAAACGCATCGTGAATGGGTTCAGCACTCAATTAGCATGTAACGAAACACACCAGATATACAATAGAAAAATATGTCACAAGCGGTTCTAGCGCCCGCATATCATGCGACAAAACCTAATCAGATATACAATATATAACATATATGAAATGACTCTAGTATCTGTATTCAGTTGACAAACACATCTCAGATAGGTTTGGCAGCCGTAGATGTTAAACAATGTATTTATGCAAGTCAAATACCCATAATTATGGAAACAGTGACACATTTCAATAATACATTTTTAATAACAAGTTCAAAAGTTCTGGTATGTGCGCACTTTATAAGACCCCGTATTATTTATTTATTTATATATTTATACGTCCGGTATACCATTAACATTAACGAAAATGTGATAAAAACAATATTATCCTTACAGACAGATTTTTAAATCAGCATTACAAAGATTATTTATGGAAAATTACATAACGATATTAAAAACGATATCAACGAGTAAATAACATAGTGTAAATGACTACTTTTTTTTACAAAGGAACGAAAAACAAATATTATGATTATTTTTGATATGTTGTTAATAGAAAATACGTATTATAGTGGAATGTTTCATTATTTATGAAGATATCATTTGAAACAACCAACATTATGGACATGCGATGTCAATTCACGTATTCATCTATATCTAGCTAATAATTATTATAAAGGACTAAATAAATTTAAATTAATAATTATATAAATAAAGTTAAATAATATTTATAAAAACTGATCAAATAACACAACTGGCTTCTGGGACACAAAGATAAGCAACTTATCCACACCGTTAAGACATGCATGGAGATCATTGAGTATCATCAGGAATAAGTCTATCTTCTTCTTCCACGGCACTATATCCCAGGTTATCTCCACAAGTGCTCTTCATCGACTCCAATTCCTGGCCATTCTTATCCAGTTGCCAGACCCTCCCATCCTGCTCCAGTCCTCTTCCATATATTTAGCCTACCTCTTCCTTGGCCTGCCTCTACGTCGCTTCCAATGGAGTATCCACTTGGTCATGATATTTGGTGTCCTATTATCTGACATTCTTTCAACATGACCAACCCATCGCAGTCTTTGGAACCTACAATTGTATGTTGCACAATTAAATTTTCGTGCTCATGAGTGCATTCATTTTTATTCTGGGAGTTCCTTGTCCATGAAATGAGTATATCCGAGGAACAATTAAGGCGGCTCCGATAGTGAACAAAGCCCGCAAAATACGATTCCCCTAATTTTAACGTTTTCTATAAAATATGGAGACTTCTGTATTAAAAGAGGCCATGAACTCATCATTACAAGTATCGGGGTAGATCAAACAAGACACTGTACCATGGATCGAAGGAGGATATCTCCCAACTCGACCTAAGAATACATTGATTGTCACAATCGGGAGAGATGTAGAAGAACCGTTAACCCAAAATGACTGGGACGTAAAGATAATTTTCAAATAAATATCTGTAAAAACAGTTCCCGAAGAATCTTATTAAACTTGCATATCGTTTATACTTGCGTATCGTTTGTGCAAGTTTGTGCAATAAGTCGCATGGACAATATGAATTGAAGACACCGATAACATCTTAATATATTATTATATAATATGTATTTAAATAGCGCTAATAAATGTTATATTCAAAGCGTATTTCAATAGCACAGGTAGTCCAGATTATCACTAGGTAGACAGTTCATTAAGCCATATTCTATACAATATTTTGAGAACGCATTTCATGGCGGAATTTCCGTCTCGAAATCAGTGCACATTTTTCTGTTGAGAAACAAAAATAGCCTACTGTGTACTAGGTTTTAAAACGTTATCGAGGAAGGGTTGACTTGTTCGCATCTTTAAGAAAGGTTTTTAATTGTACATCCTTTACGCAATATTGTATTTTTTGACGAAACTGTAATCGGTAATAACTATTTTATATGGATATATGTTATTAGTTTTGATTTATTAATTACATTTTTTTTAATACTGTTTTTAAAATTAAAGCATTATAATAGTATTTTTAGCAGTTTTTTATAGCATAGAAATGTGTAAGTATGTATCAGTAATCTTTATTCAAACTGCTTTTTTTAATTCTCCATAACTTGACGAATATATTAGAATATTATAATATATTTTTTACTATTCTATATATAAATAGTTCAAATTGACGAATACTTGGAAACTCTACACCAAACTAGTTAAAATTTTAAAAATCATGTTAAAAAACTGAAATACAAAAAAAATAAAAATATTTTTTTATTTCACTGAAGGGTTGGAGATGAGTGATATTATATGTGTATTTATTGAAAGTTATAAAACATTCGTGTATTTCTCCCGTTAAAAAATAATGATATATTTTTTAATTGGTTCAAAATGTTGATAAAGGATTAAACCTGTAAAACGCAGTAACTTTTGAAAGAAAGTACTGACTTTCCACTACAGTTATGACGAAAATTTCATTTAACTGGCAAAGCACTTGCTAATAGTGGCTCACAAATAAACTGTATTGATAGTTAGAAAATTTTCCATTAGCACTACAATTACTAAGAAATTCACTTAACTCGAATTTCTGGATAACTTGAAAGTTTGGAAGAAAATTTTCAAATATTCTAATGAAAAGATTTTTATTATTTTTATACTCAATACTTTATAAGAAAATTCTTTACGATTTTCTAGACGGTTTCGTAAAAAAACATGAGTACAAAACCGAGGTCTTCGAAATATTCAAATTAAGCGTTTTAAAGCGAACCTTATTTTATTACTGAATTCTTCACTACACTCGGAATTGTTCATTGAATTTAAAAAACAATCGCTCCTCCTTCAATAACTTATTAAAATCACCCTTGGGGAAGGCCAGAGGAGACTTAAGTGATTTTGTTTCAGTTTAATGGTTTTTTCAGACTCGCCCAAAAAGCTTATATAAGCTGCCCACATGTTAGAATTTATTATAAGTACAAAGTCGCGTTGTGTAAGATTTACGGTTTCCTAGGAGGGTCAGCTGACATGTGGGGACACGGAATAACCTAAGGACAAAGTATTCTTCCCCTGTAATTTGTTTTTTATGTGCCATCCCTCTTTTTGCGCCTTCGGCAAAGGCCGCAGCGTTAAACAATACAAAAGACACTTTTTCTAACAAATTTTTACTGCTAACAATCTCCCACACAAGAAAGTAGAGTTCATTATTTTTAGCGGAGCTTTACAGTATCTATTCAGCGAGCATTTAAGTTTTGTGGCGAATATATTAAATGCCAACAATTTTTTTGTTTTTCTTTGGTAACCGGTAAATAATGTTCTAAGAATGTAGAACGAGCGAAAGCGAAGGATGGTGGAAACATTATATAGAGAAAGTTCTATGTGATTGGTAATAGTCAACATATAATACAGGTGAACTTTACAAATGTCAAACTACTGAAAAAATTTGGGATCAAACTAGGGGACATAAAAACACTTGAAACACCTTTACTCCACACAAAAAATCTATGATGATCCAGATATAGCGCTGAATAGTCTTTCCTTGTGAGATAACCACCACTGTGGGACGTCATCAATTCACAGTACTGAATGCAGCCGGCGCCAGTGGCCAGCCGACCGAGCCCATCTCCGGTGGACTCGACAACATCGTACACTCCGAGCTCTGCATTTCATTACGTAAATTCTACCTCCATAGTATTAGTAATCATTGTAAACTTAAAGCAATAAACTCATGATTCAATTAATCTGCTACAATCATGAATGCCTACATTTTCTTGCATAGCAAACCAAGAAAAATGTCAATTTACGAACACGAATGATAAGCCGACATTCACATAAAGATCTTATACTTCTAATCGTACAATTCCTATAAGATTATACAAATATGGACCCAATATATTATTCAATCAGGTAGAGATGAATCAGAAGCATGGATATCCAACAATTTAATATAATTTATACAATTCTTTCACTAATAATTCACTAGTCCTGCAACACTCCCACTCCATATATTTTTATTTTATTTTTACTTTTTTATTCATATTTGAATTCTCTTTTTATTCCAAATATCACCACAACTGCATGAAAAAAAACTGGCTACTTTAACACAGACTTTAGTCTAGCAAAGTAGCCAGGACAACGCTGTATATATCAGAGGTGAAGTCTACTCCATCCCACACAATAAACTATGTATTATGTATGTTTATTATGAATCCACCTCTGTTAGTATAAAAATATGGATGTCAAATATATATAAATAAAAAATAAAAATCCCATACAACAAATACACTATAAATCTCCCATAAATCTCATGGTCTCATCAAAGTATCATCGGATCTCCTAAGTCATGACGATTTGAGGATTTCCCTGAATCTCAACGACTCACCCAAATGACCAATATTCAACAGTAAACCAAACTCAGGGCACTTAAATAAAGTGTACACTTAAATTTTTACCATTTAACATTAAACACGAAAAAGGAACAAAACTCGATGCTCTAAATTTAATCATGATATAAAAGGGACGGTCGGATAGTTAGACCACCTGCAACATTTTTAATAAAAGTGTGAGTACATAACCAGGTAATATAACCGGCATGTGCATGAACTTCCAGTAAGTATCTGTGTGGGTATCAGAATGTTTGACCCTTCCAATTCATGTATTAATACAAAACACATAATATGATGTTTATTGCAATAAGGTGTCAAAGCAATCAGCGCTGAAGTACTTGTAGAAGTAGATCAGGCGATATTACCGCATGTAGAGTATCGTAGACTCGAAGGAAATGGAAAAAAAATTGGCCTGTGCATGATACTGTATATCTGGTCTTTTTATTAAAAGAATATATTTATGAATCTATAATAGTAATATATTGTTTCTGTTCTTTAAAGAGTTGGTATATTTACAGTAGTGTGCTAAAAATATGCAGTAAAATCTAAATACATAGTTATTACCTTTTCCGTACAATTTTTTTACAAATCTAAATGTGTCGTGTATGCCTCCAAATATTCATGATTCCAACTATTCGAATATCGAATAGTTAATAATAATATATTCGAATATATTCGTAATTTTTTTTAAAAAATGAATCATTTACTTCTTTCTTGATTAATAACTTGCAGTTTCTCCAAAAATGTAAGATTCGTGATTAATAACTTGCATAACTCGAATTCTTCGTGCAGATAAAGAGTCAGTATTCTCTCGATAACTGACAAAATTTTAGATATGTTTATATTACTTCATATCTCACACCCCAGGTGCAAATTTTTTTTTCATTATTTCGTATATAACTTCTTGTTTGTAGGCTCAAGTATTTATGAAAGCTAAATACTAAAGAATAATAGAAAGCCGACTCCATCGTTGACAAAACAATGTATTATAAGTGCTTGTTGTCATAAAACCATAAAGATAAGCAGAAGACTTAAAAAAAAGGCAAATGCAAAAGATGTCCAACAAAGGCGTTTACATCTTTATTGTCCGACTTCCATATAGCTGATAGCGGTACTTCTGGAGAAAAAAATCGTATACCTGAATGAATGAATGAATGCTTGCATATGACTTCCAGGGTTCGTAAACCTTTGTTTCGTTTAGGAAAATATTAAAAATCTTATAATATAAATATGAGCGAATACTTTACGAATACTTTTTAAAGTATTCGAATAACGAATACTTAAAAACAGGCGAATATATTCGGGGTTTGAATATTCAAATTTTCGGATTGGAGGCTCTAGCTCGTGTTTTAATTAAATATCTTACTTGACGAAGGAGCATTATAACGATAAATAAATTATCCCTTAATAATCAAATTAGCACACTGGGGATCACTTTTCTAAGGTATATAATTGTATTACTATATATATATATGTATATATATATATATATATTACTTTAACGCCCGTGTACATTTTGTCAACTAAATAATATGTATAATTACATATCCATATTTGAATTATTTTACTCAAATATGCAAACTTCCCTTCATTCGTCTTGAATTTGACATATTTCTGTTTTCTAACATACTGCCACCGCCATGTAAACCGTACGCGAAGACTTCATTTAAATAGAAAGTGACAGTAACGTACAACATAATATTTTACTTGGCTAGTACTATTAATTATTTTTAGACACCTTACATATGTATTAATTTTATATTTTTAATTAATTAATATAATAATATAATATAATTTAATGTTATATGTTGGTAAGTTACATTGGTGTCAGTTACTTTCTTCTAGATGACATACTATTATACCATATTACAAAAAAAAGTCCGTAAATGTTTGGTACAACATTAAAAAAAATAATAAATGCATCCCTTTAGATATTCATCAGATCTTATATTTAAAGAGTATAATGTCGTAGATATAAGACAAATCTTTGTGTTGAGACTCGTTTAATATTTCCATGCCAGCAACAACTCACCCCAAGCAATAAATCATGAACACAACACAAGACAAACAACGAACATCTACACACCAGTTCTGAGAACAACAACGACATTTTATCAAAGATTCTACATGTTCTCAGTACCAACTTGAAATCGTTTAATATTACACAAATATGGACCCAATATGATCCAATTATGTAGAGATGAATCAGAATCATGGCTATCCAACATTCTAACATAATTTATACAATACCTACACTAATAATTTACTAGTCTTACAACACTCCCACCACATATTTTAAATTTTTTTTATACATATTTTTTATTTCTCTTTTTATTCTTGTCGATGATTTAAATAACAACACGAAAAAAAAACTGGCTACACAGACTTCTCATAATAAACTACGAGTATTAATTGTATCTTACGTTTATTATGTTATAATATATTCACCTCTGTTAGAACAAAAATATCTATGTCATCCAATAAATAAATAAATACCCATGGCGCTCTTTGGTAATCGCCGCATCGAGCTATTCACATTACTCTTTTCTGTCTTTAAGCTAGTGAATTATTCAAGTTATATAAATGGCTATTTACTGAATTGAAAATTCCTTTCAGTTAATTCATTTTGTATGGAGTATACCTATGCTATGCTGTTTTTAACAGAATAACATTAGAAAGGCTTACAACTGCGTGCAAATCATTGAAGTGTCTACTTCTTCTTTTACTAATTTGCGAATTTTAGTATCTTACTGTTTTTAACGTGTTGATTTCATGATTATTCTTTAAATTTAGTGCATGGATTAGTTTTTGATTTGATAAAAACAAAAAGCAATTGGCAGAACTATTTTCTACGTTAATCATTAATAAAAATAATTATTTCGTTTAGTTATTACGTGAAAGATTTTCAAACAATAAATTAATCATGTTCAGTCATACAAAGTGTTCTTTAAAACTTCCATATATTTTTTAAATGGGTAAGAAGGTATTATTTTACGTTAAAACTTTAACTTTAAAAACACTATTACTAGTACTCTAAAACTATAAATAAGTACATGATAGGGTCGTATAAACGACGGATTTATTTTGTCTAAAGACTTTGGTTGAACGAATGTACATATATTGTATTACATATAGTATATATGATTGTATAATAACATTGGTAACAGCATAATCTAAATCTATATCTACTACACACCACTGTTAGGGTGTTGCATAGGGTCATCAAGAGACAAATAAGTTTTCTTCCAATAGTTTGTGTATAATAATTAAAATCTTAATAAAAAAACTCTTTACTTTAATTCCTGTTTTAGCAGGAAAACTTACAAACTGAATAAAGGACTTTGAGCTTTCGCAAGACTTTGAGCCGGCAAGGGCCTGCCGGGGTACCGGGGTACCGGAGGTCGAACTCCGACCCTTGCAGCAGTAAAAGTTTAACTGTCACCTCTACCGCACTTTTACGGCTCCACGGGGATTACCGGGGCAACGTGAATACAACGACCGATATGTATCTCAGATGAACCGAACTATTTTGTATCAGTCTCAGTCACACATGATTTTTTAGCTGTTTAGATATATGTATTGTGATTTAATTTGATTTTGTGATGAAGCATACTACTATTTAGAGTTATATTCGATGACAAAAAAAAGCATATCTCGCAATGTCTCTTATTTATTTTAATGAACAGAGTATAGTCCATCAAAAACGTATTAAAGTACAAAATAAATAAAAATTATATACCTATGAACCTAGAAACCAATCAAAACATTGAGGTACCAAGTTAAAAACATAAAAATAGTAATAATATATTATTTTTATTCGTTAACTTTGTTTTATTAACCACTTATTGAGTTTAAGTACATCTACCGGTTTCGAAAAATACCATTTTTTTCTTCATGATGTCAATAATAAAATTAAAATAATTATTTTTAACGACAAAGTTAATTTTGTTAACTTCAAAAGTATAATGTACATATATTTTTACTATAATATAACTAAAATACTTTTACTATATCTACATATTTTTATGTCGTAACTATTAATTTTTAATTATTTTTGGGTATGTATTTTCTATTTACAAACTCATCAAAAATAATCATAATATTTGCTTTTAGATCTTGTGTAAAAAAAGTTATTATGTAATGAATACAATGTGTTCGACTTGTTTATATTTTTAATATCTTTGTGTAATTTTCTATAAAATAATCTTAATAATCTCTGCCATACATGTTCAATAATCTGCAAGAATTGTTTTTATAACATTTTTATTAATGGTACACTGTAACGTGTATATATATGTATAAAATTATAATTAATATAAAATTATTGTAAATAAATATCTTTAATATAAATATTGTAATGTAAAGTGCTTGGCTTTCAAGGTCAATATATTGAAACTAACCAAAGTGACATTCCAGTTTTCTCTGGTTTATTTTGAACCTTGCAAATAAAAATGTCACGTGTCTTAATGATGTAACATAATTTGAAATGCCCCCAGAGAAACGTCATGAACACGACTATGATTATTTGATTTTCAGGCACCCAGGCATTAGTAATAAATACATCCAACTAACTCATTTAGATATACCATAGCATTGGCATCCAGGCATTAGTAATAAATACATCCAGCTAACTCACTTAGATATACCATAGCATTGGCATACAGGCATTAGTAATAAATACATCCAGCTAATTCACATAGATATACCCTAGAATTGGTACCCAGGCATTAGTAATAAATACATCCAGCTAACTCACATAGATATACCCTAGAATTGGTACCCAGGCATTAGTAATAAATACATCCAGCTAACTCACTTAGATATACCATAGCATTCAAAGAAAACTAGTGAAGAGCGTCGACCCACAACCAGTTTATAAAGTAAACATTAATTAAAGTAAAAAGTTGCAACTTCAAAACACAATTCTATGATATTTATTACAAATTATATTAATCAATTAGAAAGATATACAGAAGAATTCTATTTATCGAAAAAATCTTTTATTAACAAATTAATAATTTGATATACCTATTAATCCCAAGTAACATCTACAAAACATTATGGTTCGACTGTAATTAAATAAGGAGGTACTGCAGAAAAAAATATCCACCCTTAATATCAGGTAATAACTTTTATCTACTGAATCTCTATGATCTCGAATGCTACTGCGATTTGTATAATGTTAACAATATATTCTTACATGTTTTCACGATTTTTTTACTCAGATATCCTTCCAATTTCAATTATCTAAATCATATACATGATATAGACTTGGTGTAAATATATGAAACTATATAGTGGCAAAAATATTTATAAAAGTATCATTAGACAACGTAACCTCACTTGCTTATTTATTACGTAACGATAATGGTTCTTCTGCTTACATTTTTTTTTTTTATTATATGAATGCTTATTTATTTCGTCTACTGCATAAACTTTTTAAACAACTGTCATCTGTTACAAATTTTTGTTACATTTATAACTGTTATTGAAATTGTAATAATGCCCACTATTAATCATATCATTAATTATTATGACATTTATTTTTTATTCGTATATATTTCAATAATTTCTAATATACTTACGCTTTATTTTGGTAGCGCGAGCATGATACAATTGGAAGTTACAAAATTTAATTAGACGAGTAATTGTTTGGAGGCACAAAAAAATTCATTCGAAATTTCGACATGGCATCCGATACTTAAACGTAATTCAACCAAAAACAAAAAATCCCTCGCTGAATTTATTGAATTACGTAGCTCCATCTGTGTTGTGAACATTGAAATAAAAAAAATACAGGAGATCAAATTACAAAATGTTAAGTTTCTATTCAATTTAATCATTTATCGTTTTTGGTTAAAATCCTGATAATTGGCTATGTAATTAAATAACTTTCATGAATATAGATATTTCATTATAAATATTTACTATTAGGAGAACACATTCTTATTGTGAAATTATAATTATCCAGAATATAGGACTGTGATATTTTAAATATGAATTAAATATATTAATTAAAAATATATACACATAAAATCAATTTTATCGAAAAATATTGTTATTGCGCCACCGGGATTCGAACCTGGATCTCTTTCCAAACCGGAGAAGGTGTTTTATGCTACAGCGACGATATTTTTAGCGACAAATTTTCAAACCTATATGTTACCTTTTTGATAGATGAGAGATGATGTTAGGATGTCATAACTAACTAAAAACATATATTATTGTTTCTTCATCAGAATCTATTTTTAAAGAAACAACAATTATTAAAAAATAAATTTAGTACCTAACTCAAATTGTTACTTAATACAAATTTAGTAGAATAATTTTTAGGAAAAAATTTTAGAATGGGACTCGTAGTTAAATTTAGTTGGTTGTTTATAAATTTTTGATTAGTTTTACATGCTTATCATCTCCAACGATTCCAAATTATTTAATTTGTGACTTTTACCGGTCTCAGTCAAATTTTGCATAGTTACTCTTTAGGACTCTATTCTAAACAAAGCTCTCTCTCCTCCCCATTCACCGACAATATAAATTATAAGTGTATTATTTTGAATATCATCCATTTCAAATGTTACATCGTTCAGGGTATACGGAAAACAAAGATATTCTTCTCTCTCTCTTCAGGAACAAAACAGAACCGTTATTTTATCCTCTCCTTGGTCCGATATACTTGTATATTATATTAAATGATCTATAAAAAAATCATCCTGTTCATGACTTTCCAAATATGTATGGTGTATTCTCTCGTGGACTTTTTGTAATGACAAACACTTTTTATTACGTTTGGACACGGGCGTGTGACTAAAACAGAGCAAAAAATCATGTGTAACAATTAAATGCACAGCGAAACGCTTTGAGCTTTTATTCGTTTTATTAATTTTTACTTTACACGGACGAGCGCACGCAGATGTGAATAATTTACAAATAAAACACATACTTTATTGCAGAAATCTACAGTGCAATAAAATGAACTAATCAGTAAACAAACAAGATTCCGTTTCGTCCATATAGATTAATGTGTCCGATTTCCAAAATTACATTTCCTAAAAGGATAAGTTTAATTTATAATTTAAACATACTTACCATCCATCATTGTTTAATGTGCACCGTGGGTCCCGAAAGATGCCAGTTGATATTCTGCCAAACATCGATCCATAAGCTGAACACGAAATATTCTACGGCTAAATCATCATCGAAAAATATGGTTACTATCGGAACTTGGATACGAATTACGTCATAGTAATATGTAAATCGTCTAATTTTGACCGCTATTTCATTGTGACATCTATTTTTTCCTAATCTGCATGGCATGGCATATTTATTAAATGGCATATTTAACGAGAAATACTGTATCATTTTAATATTTAAAAAAAAAAATTTTAATACACAAAATATTAACAGGTCATTAATGACCTTAACATATCGTTGAGAGAGTCCTTGTATAACATTAAGGTTAATTCAAAAACATTTTAAGGCAATCAGTGAAATAATATGTTACAAAATACATGTTTTTATAGTCGAGAAATAAAAAAAACACCGTTAAAAAAAAGTTATGTTATAAATTGATAACTAATGAGAGTAACAAAATTTTAAAAACTGCCGTTACAGAAGTGCAATGAAGTCTAATCACGTTACGCGCGAAAACCTTCGACGTTTCAAAACCAATATGTTGAATTCCCTTCCTACTCAAATTCCCTGTGTTTATATGTGTGCATGCATGGATTTATATCATTACCTTTAAATTATTACTTTCTTAAATGTAATTGAGTTTAAGTTATGTATAAAATAGATAGCTAATTCTTGGTATTCAATTGGTTCTAAGCAATTTTAATATAGTTCGAACATCGTGTCTGAAGCACTTTAAATAATAAGTAATATAAGGTGAATTTTCTGAACAGGGGCGCTTTAATTTATACCCTGCAAAGGAATGTTATCACGTTAATTAGGGACATGATTAATGTTCTTAAAGCCTTCGTTAAAAACGAAGGGAATTAAAGAGCTCACGGACATTAATTCTAATTTGTTAAGTATTTTCAGTTAGCGAGATGCGCTGCTTGAAATGGGTGACGAGTGTTTCGGTGTTTTTCGAATTTAATAATATAAAGCTGAGCTACTTGATGAATTAAAACTTTCAATTCATGTCATTAATTAATAAAGAGACTATGTAAAACTATGTTTAACCAAAATGATAATTCTTGATAGAGCCGAAGATTTGTCACTCTTTTTTTACAGAAATAATAATTATTTTTATCTGGGTTATTTCAAATTTATTTGGGTTGTTACAAATTTTTCTATATTATCAGATATTATCTAGGGTATTACGTCACGTACAACAATGTTTAAGATAAAGACATACATGTAAATAAACCAGCGAAGACACAACGGCAGAATTTATCTTCTGGATAACTTTTTTTTTTTAAATTAACTCACTTCTTTATATCCATGGATGAGATGTAAACTAGAATAACGTATACAATATACCCGAACTTTTAGCGACTCTCAGAGATAAAAGCTCACTGAGACTTCATTGTGGACATGGGTCATAGAAGGAAACAAAGAACAATTATTCCGAAAAATATGTAGGGGACAACGATTCAAATTTACCGCTGTTCCCAGTTGACATCTACACCTGCATTAACCTAGCCGGCAGCACAGTGTCAACGTCATAGTCTGGCCCGATCGCTCACCGACGACACCGAACACCGCCGACTCTCCACAGTTCTCACTTCTGTACTCTTTGTTATATCCTATGTCTCAATAAACGACTCTACACTCGCATGTTTCCATTTAATTCTAACCACGTACCCCCACAAATTGCAGTTCCACAAATATAAATGAGATTTTATTTTTAAAATATAAATACACTTAAAAGTTTTAATAAAAATGGATTGGAAGTCCAGATGCCATTGAGCGCGTTCTACTCAAATCTATTTGAGAAATATTGCAATATAAATATGGTTGCATTTAACTGGAAAAAATAGATGCCTCACTAAAAAGTATCTACTAAGTATATATTATTTATCAAATTTGACGGTAAATATATACATAGATTGTCGCAGCGTTATTGTTTGAAACATTCTACCGGCAATAAAAAACTCTGACATAAGATAAGATAAATGACTGGAATTATATTTTTTTCGAAAGATAGATTTGTTTTTTATGTCTTTCTTAGTGATACATCTAATTTGTTTCAATATTTTTGATTTTATTAATAATCTTAAAAAATCGAGCTATAAATATTATTTCTCGGGGGTGGGACTAGGGGTATGTGTATGTTTAAACATTAAATTAATACTTACTTAACCGTTTATAGGCGACAAAATAGTTACCAAAAATCCGATAAGCATTGTTAACGATTTGAGAAAAATTCCGCTACACTAATGACTAGTTTTAAATAATCTTTTTTTTTATTTTGATTTAAATATTTGTAGCGCTTAGTGTAGTGTAGTGGGTATGTAGTTTATCACAATATGATATAAACGAGGCGTAAAAGCCATTAATAGCTTTTCCTCTGTTATCCCTAAGTGAAGTTCCACTTAATTAGGCTGGACCATCCCCCATTTCACCCCCACTTCGCAACGTTCCTGTCTTTTGCTGCTCTAATGCGAATTTATGAGCCCGCCTCCTCACTTCTTTGTCGTCACAGTTACAGGATGACTAGATCTCCTTTTGGTAATTTTTGTTGTATCTACAGTTGAATTAAAATATTTTTTTAAATATGTTGATCGTTGATTAAGATTTAATTTGAAATAAATTTAGTTTTTCTGCTTTAAGGCATGTGTACCTACCACCCACTTTTTATTTAATAAATATAGTTAAGCGGATTTTACAAAGCAATTCAAGTGATTTTTTTTTACTCATACTGTTGCCAGATAAGGCACATACACAAATTATTTTAATAATTGTGTTCATTATGAACCTCTTTTCCATATTAATACAATTCTTATTTCAGTAATTCTTTAAATAAAACACAATTACTCTTGTACATTATTTTAGTTAGTTTTTCGCTAACTGTTTTGGAAGAACAAAGCTTTGTTTTTTTATTTTTATGATTAACCATTTTTCTTGAATCTTTCGTGATCTCCTTATATTCTCGGAGGGTATTAGTGACTTTTATTTTAAAGTACATCACTATATACACAAGCGTCGCTAGATGAATGAGTTTTGGTAGAATTAACAATAACAAATAAGTTTCGAACCCAAATAATGTTCAAGTGTTGGCTGTATTGCGTTTTCTCAATTATCTCTGCTGTAATCGTAAATCTTCGAATCAGCCTTACATATTCATCTCAATCCTAATCAGCGTACATTACAGACGAACTCGGTACTTCAACATACTCCGCCATTTGGCTGCTCTTAAAATGACCAATTTGTCGATCTTCGTTAGTTCTCCTCTTTTTCAAGGACCACAAGTTTTCCCAAATTGTCATTGTCATGGCAACGTACAATGTGTTTAAAACATCTAAGAAAAACAAACGGTCGATCTAATTGACATAATAATAAGAATGAACCGAATTCATGAATAATGTCATACTACAGTTCACATTTAAAACATATTTTTATCCGTAGCTATGACGGAAATGGATCAAATATCCTATAATTTGAATACTCCTAAAGTATAGTGGCTAATGTGATGTACGCCAAAATTCATTTGTAATGTTAGAGACTAGTAGGTAAATATACGCCTTTTATACTATTTTTTGAAAAAAGTCATCTTCCAGAAAATTTCAATGCAATTTCTTCGATCACGACCAAAAGACTTCAAAACTACTCTCCCTTAAATGTGTGTGTAATATACGTTAAATTTGAGACTTTTACAAATCGAGTATAATTTAAGAAAGGAATTTTCTTGGTTATCCCGTGACTTTTGGCCCTGAGAATGGCCCACGACTCTCGTCCATTGACAATAATATTGACAATCCATCAATAATTTCTCAGAACCCGACAATTAGCGCACAAACAAATTTAAAACAATAATATATTACCTCACAGAATTACCAATAGTTAAACTTAAGTCGTAAACACCCAAATTATACAAAGTGAAGATTACTTTAACTCACTTAGCATTGAACTTTCGGCCTGAGAGATCGAGTCTCACGACCATTTTAGAGCTATACTTCACCGATAAAGCATCTTCTGAAGATGGAAAATAAGATTTACCCGAAATGGGACAACAACAGTCCCCAGGACCAATAGGCACGGGATAGTGAATAAAAAACTTATTTTCTAATATATATATATATATATAGTGTAGTCAGTACATTAAAATAAGTTATACGTAACTAGATATACGCCAGATAAATATTTAAGAAATTAAATATTTATCTGACGTAATATTATGATATTACAATGTGAATAAAATAATAATACAATATTTTGAATATGTCCAAAACTTTGTAAGAACCAATTACTGGGATTTACTAGGATTTTACTGGGATTGTCATCAAGATATAGATGTCTCACAGAGACAAAGCTATTATTTTTACATGGGAAGTCTGGAAGTCTTGGGCATTACAGGGCTTACGACCTGTCATCGGCTGGCATAAGTGATCACTTTGCACAATGTAACGTTCATCTATTTACCCATGCTACCACATCTATCAAATTTTTGGAAGTTGTATATATGATATCATGTTGGAATATTTCAATTATTCATTACTTTTAAAATTAGCAATATTAACTTTGTGGTTAAAATTCATATTTTTTATTTATTATCTTTGTTTTATTAACCACTGAATTGGGTTTAAATACATCTACCGGTTTCGAAAAATACCATTTTCTTCTTCAGGATGTCATAACTAACTAAAAATATATATCATTGTATTTTTCGAAACCGGTAGATGTATTTAAACTCAATTCAGTGGTTAATAAAACAAAGATAATAAATAAAAAAAATATAATTATTTATTACAAACTATGCTGTCGCCATGTAACAGTATAGATGTCGCTAACGCTGATACTATTTTTTCCTGAAGTTTGGGGCTATATCCTTTATGTGTATATATGAAATCCATTTATGGCGACAGCATAGTTGGTTATAATTAATTGAAATGTTCTAACATGATATTATATATACAACTTACAAAAATTTGTTAGATGTGGTAGCATGGGTATATAGGTGAACGTTACATTGTGTAAAGTGATCACTTAAGCCAGCCCATGACAGGTCGTAAGCCCTGTAATGCCCAAGACTTCCATACGTCCCATGTAAAAATAATATCTTCATCTCAGTGAGACATCAACATAAATCAACATAGTAATAATTGTGATTACATAATGACGAAATATATAAGTGAATATATACATTTGTAGGATATAACGGATTTTGTGAACATTTCGGATGATTCTCGCAGTCCTCATTTGATTTCAATCAATCTTATTAGAAAATCATTTTGCTTCTTGTACTTAATCCGGTGCTAAAAAAATTAATCACAATTTCGTTTTGCAGCCAGTTTTGCAAGGATTTTTTTTATCTTCATTAATGAAGCTGAGAATGATATCGAAAGGAGGGTGACTGCAGGAAATAAAGTGAACGGCGCATTAAATGGAATTATATCTAACAGGAATTTATCAACCGAGGCAAGAGTAGCGGTGCACAATGGAGTCCTGGTACCAACACTGATGTATGGAAGTGAGGCCTGGAGCTGACAGAAGAGGAACGAAAGTAAGCTGAATGCAGTGGATGACTTAGGCGTATATCTGGCAAATCTATTTATGACAGAGTAAAGAATGAATAAATAAGGAATGAATGTAAAGCTGATGTTAATATAATGAGTAAGATTAAGAAAGGATCACTTAGGTGGTACAGTACAGTAACGGATGAATGAGGAGAGAATTATAAGACAGATATAAGACGCAAGTGTTAATGGCATCAGAAATAGATTACGTCCGCGGAAAACTTGGCACGACCAGGTAAACCAGATAATGAAGAATGGTACAATCGGCGAGCTTGTACGAAAATATGTATGAATGTGTATGAGGCGAAAATTGTGTGTCAGGACAGAAGAGTGTGGCGCTTTATCCTCTCTGCCTACCCCCTCGGGGAAGCGGCGCGATGGTAAGTAACTAGATCCAAATATGTGGACTAACCGATAAAAAAAGGCCTAAATTATAAAGAAAAATTGCACAATCTTCACATCCATAAGCTTGATTGCCTCTTGATTTAAGTTTCAAACTTTTAATAAACAAAATTGTGTTATTGTGTAATTTCAGGAACCAAATAACCGAGACGTAAGGGATGTTCCACACTAACACTTATATAATACTTACGAAATGGATTTTCTTATTTCGGTCATAGCGACCGGCAGTTGAGCCCACCAATTTCCTTTAAATATCAAATATTATAAAAGTATACAGATTTCGCCGAAACCAAGAGGGAAACTTTGGAGTTGTACTTCCCTCCGCGCGCAGTAAGCCCATGTAAGCGGTCCGGGGGAGGAGTACTAAGCATTATAAGGTGTCCCGATGATAACGAGAAATTAGAGAGCGGGAGGGTCCCGCGGTGGCAACTCCCGCCTATGTCTCCGTTACTTCTGTTCGGGGACAGGTCTGCGCTCAATTCGGAAAAGATAAGAAATTCCCCGGTTTCCTATTTTTACTACGAGGGGACAAATAATAATATTTGAATTAATGCATTATGTAAAGGTCTCGTAATCGTGCGTTATTGTTTTTCTTCGCTTGTTTTGATGTTAAATGACGACACATTGGGATATTTATTCTACTGAAAATTCTTTTTTTGTTCTTGAGTGTACTATCCTTCTAATAATAATTATATATTTATATTTATTCCAGTGCGGTCAGGTTATTTGTGCAAACCCCGATTCGCCATACAAGTTACAAATAATAATGTTTACATTAAATGAAGTAAAAATAATTAAGAACAATTTCAATTACTGATTTTATTATATCTGTAGCTACTCTGCAGTCGATGCCATTCTCTGGTCACGGAGCCAGCCTTTCTTGAAAGCGCCGCTTGTACTAGGAGTTGATCCTAAACTCCAGCCGCAGCTTTTAGTCTCAGAAGCGGAACAAACGACCTGCGTCAAACATTGTAGATACACTACAATAACGGGCCAACCCGAACTCTGTATCTTAAGGGACTTGTTAACAAAGGTTAACGACGGAGGTTCGAGACATCTAGTCTAGAAGTGGTCACGATCATCAACAGTGAGATTATGACTAAGAAAAAGAAGATCGTGTCCTCATTTAAATTAACTAAATATATATATTACCTTATTCTGCAGATCCATGAAGTTGTTAACATTAAAAATAACAATAGGTACATATTTACTCGTCTACAATTAATTATCTTGCTCGTTTGGCATCATTATAATTGTTTTGATATATATTAAAACTCATCTGATATTTATATAATATTATTACTGCTAATAAGCATTCGTAGAATAATCCAAAAAAAATATTTTTATAACATAGTAAAAACAAAATTTCAGTGAAGTCTAAAAATAGACTTCACTAAAATTAGAGAGAGATTAGAGAGAGAGAGAGAAAATAAAAAATTTTAATACTTATTGCAAAATATTATCATTAAATATGTCAATAAAATTATATAACAAACTTTGTAATAAAACGATTGGTTTTTCATATAATATGCATATGGTTAAATACAAAGTTAATTGCATCATTTTATTGGGTATATTAATTTTAAATAAAACGTATGTGACTTATTGCCTTTAAGATAGATTTCGATATATACGAGTACACTAAATACCAGAAAATTTCTCTGAATCCCACACCGCAAAATTCCAGAAATCTCACTTAAGAGTAAAAGCAACGTTGACGGCGTCACCGGCTAAAAAAACGCAGTATAAGACCACAGATAAGGATTAACTTATTAATAACATTAATATATCAACTATTGTAATAAAATCACCAGTGTCATGTTTTATTTAATCATATTTTAGAAAAGTGACACTAAATAGTGAAAAACTTAGCTGATTTTAGAATTCTAAAAGTTTTATGAACCTAAGTTTTGTAACTAACTTACCATTACGCCATTTTTCCGGGTAGGTAGAGAAGATAGAGTGCCACACTCTTCTGTCCTGACACATAATTCTTGCTTCATACACATTCATACATCTTCTAATACAAACTTGCCGATTATTGAGGTTTCTAACATGACCATCTTCCAGTATCTGATTTACCTAGTCATGTCGAATTTTTCACATACGTTCTCTATATATATCTTCGACTGTTAATATGTGTTTATGAAAGTTAACTTGTCGAATATAATTTTTTAAATTCAAGCAACAACAGACCATGCCGATTATTATTCCGCCTTTGCAAATATGCAAAGAATTTGTTTACTAATCAATTAATATATTGTCACGTCACGAAATCCTCATTGAGGACGCTGCATCGTATTTGCAATTTGGGGCGCATACGATGGGCTGTGTGAATACCGCATTGCAATCCTTTGGATCAATCATGACGCGAGGACTGGCCCTCTAGCGCTGGAGTGGAAAACTGGATATTTCCCTTCGGACTGGTGGCATGGTAAGAGTGTCAGTCAGCATTACGCTGAGCAATGGCGATGGAGAAAATTATCGCAACAAAGCATTTTTGGACGCTGTGGATCGGGAGATTTTGGACCTCGATTTTCCCGCATTATGGACGAATCGCCTGGCAGGCATTTGTGTGGAGCTGGCAGCTCTATGAACCAGTGGAGGTTTCCCAACTTGAACTTATACAAGATGGCGTGCCTTTGAAATCAATCGGAGGCGAAATAGAATTTTGGTGGTCCGGGCGCGTATCATCTGGAGGACGGCCGTCACCATATCCTAATTATAAAAGTAATGTATTGTGAAACCATGGAGCCTCTAAAGAAACTCTTCGTCAGTCTGAGAAGTGGCGAACTTTATATCTGATACAAAAAATTATAACTCTCTTCGTTAACGTTATTTTGTCGGGTACCTTTTGTAGAACTAGTATTATATTTTGTATTATGATGTGTTTGTTTCATTCCCACCATTCCGACGAAGCGTCCAATACGACACTTAAACTGAGCTTAGTCGGTGACGGAACTTTCTGGCGTTCGATCCGCCAGAGCTGTAAAACACCGTAACAATATTTCCACGCGTAATTAAATCATCAAGATTAGCTGTTAAGCTTTATAGCAAGTAGTGGTATTTTTAATAATAATTTATAGAATTAAAGTTTTAAACTAAATGTGAAAAAATAATACTATATCGTTACTTCGAGGTTATTCGTCATCAAATTAAGCAATCAGGTTAGGTTAGGCACTATCTGACTAGTTACAATTCAATTATCTATATTGTTTATACATACTTCAAAATTATATTTTTAAATATTTAAAATTAATTAGGAATTAATTTTATATTTTACAGTATAATACAGTCAGTACTAAGTTAAATAATTCATTTAAAGATTATTTTTGTTTAAGTTTATTACATTTTGTGTGGAGAAAAAATATGAACCATCTGATCTTACAGTTAATCGGAAGCAGTGAACGAGTACCTTAAAATGTAATTGAAGTAAATATTAATTAGCGTAACATAATACTTTATTAACTAAATAATTAATTCCTTGAAAAAGGGAGTATTCTACAATTACTTACACAATATTGATGATAAGGGTAAATCTTGCCTGACGAAATTGATAACTTTCTGAAGGTTATCAGGGAAGAAGTTATTACACAGTAAATTATTTTTACATAAATAAATTCAGAATATTATTACAAATTTACGTTTCTGGACAGAGTATAAAAGAATATTATTATTATTAAGGAGAACACATTCTTATTGTGAAGTTGTAATTATTAAGTGTTGCGCTACCGGGATTCAAACCTGGATCTTTGTCATCAAAAGTACTGTCGCTGTTGCATCAAATCCAGGTGGTGCACAATATTTTTCGATAAAATTGATTTTGTATGTATATCTTTCTAATTAACATTTTTAATTAGTATTTAGAATATTATTATATATTCCTGTTCAAAACTTTTAAGAATTTTATTTTTTGATTCCATTTATTCTCAGTATGAAATAATCCTATTTTTATCATTTTTATGAACGATGAAAACGTTACCACAATAATTTTTTTACACGCCATATTTCATTTCACCATACCAATTTAAAGCATTTACTTTTTCTCAATGAGTATTCTCCGAATGACCTGCTGGGTTAGAATGCTGACCGCATTACTATGATGGGTTTCTTAGAGCACATAAGGTGCCTAAAAAGAAGCTTGTTAAGATACAAAACCTTTATAATCCCGGTAATGTATTAAAATCACGTTTTTGTTACTGTATGTTAATATTTATGGATGATGTTACCCTGTCAAGCCTGTCTTTAATCAATCAATTAATCCCCTAATATAATCAATCAATGTTAACTACATTTTTTTAAATACAATATTTGAAAAATAATATGTTAATCGTTTTAAAGCTTCATTGAAATTTTGAACTAATGATAAGAGAGGGTATTATTATTGATAGACTTATTTAATTACAATGCAAGACTTTGCACTAATGTAGTAAATATACACAGAAAACTTACCAATCTATTAACGGAACTTTAAAAATAAACATAAAATGTGCTATTTCAAATCAATATCCAATTACTTTGAAAGTATTTCAGTCTGTCCCGTTCCATTTATTACTTATTACTAATATTTATTATTACTAATATCATTATTTATTTGCTAGCAAGTATAAAAAGTTTTTTTTTTATTATTAAACTCTGATAATAAGGCAAATCCTGGAAAAGTGGTAAAAACGATCCAAAAGTCACGGTGTTGATTCCACATTAAAAAGATTTTTTCCGAACAAAAAGGGCCTTCGAGATTACCAAAAAAGGGTATTTTCGACCTGTGTTACGATTGTCTTTATTTTATTTGAAAAAATACTCACAATTTTTTTTCTACCGATGTATTAAGTTCTTTGAATACAAAATAATTCAAATCAAGCATTAGCGGAACTCACACTGGATAACTGGAACCACCACAACTCACCTGTAAATATATGTGATCTCTAATATGTTTATAAATATTTTATAAAATCTGTGTAAAAGGAGAGGAGATACTTATACTTAATGTAGATATTCAGTTATTGTCATTAATAAATAGCACGTAGTAAAATCAAACATCGAATTTTTCACCAGAATCAAATATTATGAAGTCTTTATTTAATTGCTTGTAACTTGAAAAATCAATAACGTATAATTTTATAACACTAAAATAATTTCTGAACTCGTGGACAATTCCAAGTAAATATTTGTATCGCATTAATATTGAGTAAAACTTAAGTTTTTAATTAATTAATTAATTAATTAGTTAGTTAATTAAAAGTATATTGAAGAGACTTGTAAGTAATTGGTTAGTAAATATCATAACGAAGTTAAGATTGCCATAGCAGATCGAGCCGATTTCTATTAACTATGATAACTTTGAGCCGAAATATATTTTCATATATGTCCCTTAGACTCTCAAAAATGTTTAAATTCTAACCTTCGTTTTAACTTGATTTGTTAGAATTTTTGATACCCTTACCGTTTCATATATTTAACCATTAAACAGAAATCTCACTTCATGCAAAGAAAACAATTGTATTTCTTTTCCTTATCTTATTTACTTATTTATAATATTCATTTCAAGTCATGTTTCTCTCACTCTTTATTCACTTCGTAGTTATGGCATTTGGTCTGACTTTAAATTACATTTGCCATTTCCTGACTTTGTTGTCATACCCAAAATGGAAGCTTTGAAATAAAGCATGTACTTATTTCGTGTATATCAAAATTTTACTGTTCTATTTCTCGCGGTGCTTATTCGAAAATAATTTTACAAATGTATGCTGTTAGCTGTATTTCAACAATTAAAAATTAAAAATTTCGACAATTCCTATAAAAATTATGTCTATAATAATATTTTTTTTACGTTCACGTTGTTTTTTTACGAGCATTCGTCCAACAAATAGTGCCAATAACTTTGTTAAATAAATGAAAGTGAATTGTTTTTAATTAATTATTTATAGGTTTCCCCTACCGACTTTTTTTCAGTTTGATAAAAACATAAGAATTTTAATATGTCCAAGAACACACAATTACTGGATTTCCACTTACAAAGACACTGTTATTAAACATATTATAGATATCTCGTAGAGACGAAGCTATTTTTTTAATTATATTTAATGGAAAGATATGGAAGTATGGGTAATTACAGAGCTTGCGACCTGTCTTCGGCTGGCTTAAGTGATCACTTTATACAAATATACTGTTCACTATTCTCACCCATTAATCAATCTCCATATCTATCAGGTTTTTGGAAGTTATGTATGTTACTATGTGAAAACACTTCAAGTTCAACTACACTATCGCCATCTATGGACTAAATTTGATATTCATTTCCCTGAAACAGCACAGATGTCACTAATGAGAATCTAATTATTTTTTGAAATTATTTAAAGCAATATTCTTTATCTGCAAGATGTTTTTTTTGAAAAATTATAATAGTAACATATATACAACTTCCAAAAATTTGATAGATAATGAGATTAACTGATAGTTGAGAATGGTGAATGTTATATTTGTATTAAGTGATCACTTAAGCTAGCCGAAGACAGGTCACAAGCTTTGTAATTACCCATACTTACATATCTTTCCATTAAGTATAATTTAAAAAATAGCTTCGTCTCTACAAGATATCTATTATTTGTTTAATTAGAATTTGAGTTTTCGAGCTTTGTTTACCAATTTTATTATGAATTTATTTTCATTTAATACTTTGTAATATAGTAATTTCCTTGTTTATTTATGTTCACACTACCTTATTTACAATTACAAAGTAAGGGTCTTCTAGCAATGAAAAAATAGTTATTTTTATACATTTGTATGTTATTATAATAAATATAAAATATTAAAATAAAATATACACCAACTTTCAAAGTTGTGGAAAGTTTCAAATAATACGATAATTATGTCCCCCGTATAGTATACATAATGATACTCCCAAGTAGGTACTTGTTTCCTGTATTCCAACTATTCGAAGGATGTATTATTTCTTTGCCAAAGATTCAGCTAACTTTGGCGGCGATACAAGTCTGCAATATTGTGTTTGTATTCATAAACAAGCCCCCATTCTTGAACGAACCGCAAGGCTTCTTATTGGATCTGCGACAATTTACAACTAACTTGAGAATATTTTAATGCTCCCGCATCGCGCGAAACCGTGGGGGTGGTACGGGGGTGGTACGGGGTGTCGTGGGCCCGCAGACTGTGACAAATATTTCACTTTGATAAATATTCTTGGGGTTGAAATGCGCGCTCATCCAAATAACAGCAAATAAATAATTTCCATGTTTTGGGTACATAATATTTGATACACCACGTCTTCGCGGGATTATAGGGATGTTCCAAGCAAACAGATGCTGATGATCATGTTAGTTTGTGAATGTAGCTTTCATCTTATATTCTAAAACAGTTTTATTGTACGATTTACTCAAATACCTTTTTTTAATAATTTATGGTACATATTTATATTTCGTACCCTTTAATAATAATAATAATAAATATCGTATAAATAATTCTAATTATCGTACAATTGCACTCGTTATCAATGCGAGTAAAGTGATACCGTGTATTCTACAAGCCAGAGTACAAAACATTCTCTCGTGGCTACTAAATGGGAACTAGAGAACAAATCTTAAATGTACAGTAGATAATTGAGATAGCACGTGAATTCTTCATTTCATTACACCTTTCCTTTATCAACTACTCAAAGGCTTTTAATAATGTTATATAAACGAAATTATGGATGATTCTTGAGAAAATTGGAGTCCCACCACACTTGATTGGATTCCTAAAAAGCCTGTATAATGATAACACTGCCATAGTTAAAGTCGGTAATATTAGTTCAAACAAGGTCTAATTTAAGAAGGGAGTAAGACAAAGGGTGGGGACTCTCGCCATTGTTATTTAACGTAGAATACGTCATGAAAAGGGTGTTGGAATAATTGCACAAAGGTTTTGTTATCGGTGGAAAGAAGACCACAAATCTACGTTTTGCTGATAACATCACGCTTGTGGCTAATAAAGAAATTGCAAAAAAAAGAAATTGAAATTCTATATTTTACAAAATACACAATTGCAAAAATTGAAAAAAAAAAGAAATTGCAAAAAAAAAATTGCAAAAAAAGGAAATTGAAATTCTATATTTTACAAAATATAGAATTTATGAACAAGTGATCGCGAATACTGGTGACAGGGTAGTCCAGTGAAATTAGACAAAATAAAGGCCCAACTTCCAATTAATTTCCGGAAAGTTGAATTATGGTATGGACCTTGATATTGTGGTTCTAAATAAAATGTGACAAGTCCCCATCGATACGAGTGCTACTAAAAATTTTACGTGGGTTCAAAGGTCACCAAAAACAAAGGTCAGATTTTCGTGAATATCTCATTAACGGTCACTTTAACAGAAAAAGTATTTATAATCATATATGTAGCTTAAAAAATTTCCTACAAAAAAATTTATGAGTTTTCTTTCGTAACAGTAACCGTTTTGGAGATATCGTGGGCACAACTTTGGGCCGAAGAAGACCTGGAAGTGTCACAGCGGTAAATAGATACGTTTCAACTGGGTGGAATCATCCTGTCTCATCTGAAGAACGGTAACACAAAAATTCCAACAAGACTGTCGTATCAGAACCTGACTCCGAATATGGATTCATTTCGGGTAGATCAAGTTACCAATCTAATGATACATTAGCATCGACTAGTTGAAACTATTATATAATAATCTTCAGACTGATACTGTGTTCACAGATTTTAGTAAAAAAAAATTCTCGTATTATACTCATCCATTAATTAAGAGCCTTGGATTTCATTGGGAATATTTTTAAATGGTTTGAAAGTTACTTATCGTCCAGGATGCTATGTGTGAAAATGTTTGGTTATACGTCGACTCAATTTGAGGTTTCTGGTGATGTTCCTCTAGGCTCACACTGGGATCAGTTTTATTTTTATTATTTATTAACGATATTGTTAATATATTTGATGAAGTCGACATATTGTTGTTTGCTGATGACCTTAAGATGTCCAGAACAATTGAGTCGATAGATGAGTGTCTTATTCTTCAATCTAACCTTAAAAAATTACATGAATGGTGTACACAAAATAAACTTTTTTTTTTAATATTGACAAATGCCAATCTATAACGTTTTGCAGAATCAAAAACCCATTTTAAATACTAAATTAATGTATTAATTATAAATACATACATATAAAATCAATTTTGTCAAAAAATATTGTTTTTGCGTCACCGGGATTCGAACCTGGATCTTTATTTCCAACCGGGGAAGTACACTACCAATTGTGTTATAACGCCAGTATTTTTCTTGACAAATTTTCGAACCTATATGTTACATTTTTCAAATGAATACACCTGTTGTTCCATTATTTGAAAGTCATCTACATTATTTTTACAGAAACTCAAATACCTTTGAGTAAACCGACTGCAGACGCCAGAATTATCAATTCATTTGTATTAAATTTTGAACACATTGATACAACATATATTATTTTTCATTACGGCACAAACAGCTTTACTATTAAAAAAAGTATCACAAATTAAAGATATTACTTGATGGAAAACTATCATTTGTGCCACACATTAATAAAATCACGAATAAAGCTATGAAATGTCTTGGTTTTGTATTAAGAACGGTAAAAGATATCAATTCACTTAAATCGCTTAAAGTTTTATACACGGCTGTGGTTCGTAGCCATTTAAAATTCAACTCAACTATTTGGTGTCCATTCTATAAAGTGCACGAATTAAAATTAGATAGGGTTAAACACAAATTTTTAAGGTTTATTAACTTCAAACTGAACACCCGTCGAACAATTGAATTATGATTTTCTAATGACCCCTCTTAATTTAACTAAATTGTCGTGTGATTTATTACATTTATTTAAAATAGTAAATGGCATACTGTACGCCCCTAATTTAACTGAACTGATTACATACCACGTTCCTGCGCGGAGTACCAGGTCGTCGGCGCTGTTCCGTGTAAATTCATCATTTACAAATTTTTATAGAATTGCGCCCACACAAAGACTTCACAGGCTTGAGAATGATTTTGGTCTTGTAGATATATTCTTATATTCAAAGTTTAAATATAAGAGTGATATTTTGATGCTGTTCTGAGTCAAAGATATAATTGATTTTGATACTTAGCCATTCCGTGTCGAACCTAAATTTTCATTGTTTGTTTTGCTTACTTTTAATTTTTTTTTAAAGCTATATATGTATATATTCCATGCTACTTGTCTAGCTGCTCATGTTTTTGTTTTTCTTATATATACCAAACCAACGTTGTAAAAGCCCATAAGGGCGTTAAAAAATAAATTAATTAAATAAAATTATATATATATATAATTTCATAATAATGTTATAATTATAGCTTCGATATATAATAATAGCTCAATCTCTGTCGTATACCATTATATCTGGGTACTCCAAAATAAAACATTTTTAAACCTCATAGAAACGAAAACCGTCAATAAATTTACCACCACTTTCCAGTACAATATAGCACAAATATTTTATTTTACCAACAGACGGCAACCTATCCAAATCATTTTTTTCTTATATTTTTATATGTGCACTTATTTCTATACAAAAATACAGTATTTATTTCGATTTTTTCAAAATTCAGTATATAATGGGTTAACGGATTTCAAAAAATTTAACAACATAAATGCTTGAAAGGGGAATTTTTCTTATGTTATACATGCATTGAATTTATTTCATTAGTAAATAAATAAAATAATTATGTATGTTGTCATGTTTTCACAGCCGTTCAGAATGTTTTGTGATTTTTAGTATTATATTCTGGGTTTTTCTGCCATCTGTATCCAACCACTCTGGCAGGCGTTTCGGAACCCATGTAGAATAAAAAATAATCTAAAAACAATTTGTTTATGTGAACGCCTTCGATAGCTGGTTCCCAGGTTTTCGATTAACAATAAGTGCACATATTATATATGAACTGCACTAACCTCTTTAATTTTGCTGTCTTTCTGGTGTGATGTTCTTATTCATTTAGCTGGGTTGTCTTCTTTAGATTTCGACCGACCGAACCTCGCACTGGTAGTTTATTTGAACCGCTGAACTGATCGAAGCACGGGATCTAATAAGAATGACGCCTGTCGGTTACCGTCTTCTTAGCTTCCGAAAAAGGGCGGCAATACTCACACACACACACATGTACATTATTATAAACCAGGAAACTCAATGGTGCCAATCGAAGTATCAAGACGTGTAAACACAATTTTTGTAATAATGATTTACTTTTATTTAATATTAACGTAATAAATAATCAAATATTTTTAAAAAATAATATGAATTAATGGAATTCGTTTCACATTAATATTGTTTGTATTTTCAACCGGATTTTCTTACGAAAATAGGACTAACCTAGTGGTCTCCTGGGACGAGGCTCGAACCTCCGACCACTTGATCAGGCGAGTATCATTAGACCAACAGCACTTATTTATAATAATTTTACTTGATTACTGGAACGTGTTTAAAGAAAGACACGTACTTTAGAAAGTATTAAATCATGTCAAATTAAGTTCCCGGATAGAAAAACGTGCTTGCCGCTCGCCTAGTGACCAAGTAAGCGGGGATTCAATTCTTCATCAAGGAAGACTACCAGATCAGTCGTTAAAGAAAACAGTTATTTTAAATAAAACGATATTATTTGTCCATGAATACGATATCCAAACAAACATTTTGATAAAAGAATATCCAATCGGTTGTTCAATATTATTAATCTGACTTTCATAAAAAATACATCATTTTTTTATGAAACTTCGCCTGCTAACTCAGATATGCGAGAATCAATAAGAAATAATCCGCTGAAAAAATTCCTATGGCCCGTATCTGCGGAATGAGATACTAATGAGAAATAAATGTCAGAGATTTAGTTGAGATAAATTTCAGTAGGTATCATGCACACGTGTAGATATTTTGATATGGTGATAGAGATCAACTTTAAATTGATAGAAAGAAATAAAAAATAAACCCGACGTCGATTTGATAACGAGACTCGACATGTGCGCATAAACTTCATCTAGAACCACAGACACCCACACAATTTATTCTGTAAATATTTAAATAGTAGGCATTTAATCACAAACATCTTTTTCGTTTTAACCGCCACTGGAGAGATTCAAATTTATCCAACAGACGAATGGAACATCAGTGATTAATGATCTGATGTCTGACATTTGACGCGCAAGTGTGAAATGAAGCACGAGACCGCAAATCTTTGAGATTCGGTGTGTATACGGTAGACTACGAAAATCGAGAGGTACTTCAAGAAATCTCATAGAAGCATAATCCCTGTCTCGAGTCAAAAATCTCATCCGTGGACCGATCTATTAGGAACCTTTAAAACTGTTTTATTTCTAAACGATTAAATTTCAATATCTAACATTCTATAATTAAGCCTTCCAGAAGACAGTATTTATCTATTCGTACCCTACCAATATGATGTAAAATATTATTAATTTTCTTACGAAATCATTCACTTTTTACTACCGTCTACCATGAGAGAGATTTCAAAAAATGAAGACTCAATCAATAAACTCATAAAATATTTCATCATTCAAATATGACAACATTTCAAATAGAAGCCGCACCTCGTGGAGTATTTACAGCCTGAATTTAAAGTAAAAGAAAATCTTATGAATGGAAAACAATTTGCATTGCAAATGATGCGAAAGTACACATCTTCCCGAAGAAAACACCGCTACCCTTCTGTCTACCCCTGCTCCATCCCCGCGGCCCTGATGGAAAGCCCCAAGAAGATAACTGGAGGGAGACTTAATTCTATATTCGCGTTTGGTAAGATTTATGCTTAATACCAGTTAAAGTATAGCGATTGAATTTCCAGCAAGAACGTTTCCGATTTAAGGGCAAAGGGCCTACAATTGTGAATTTTATATCATTGAGAATTATATCAACTTTCATTATTATTTCAGTTTAACACGAGACTTCATTATACACAATTTATCTAGATAAATACGTATTAGCCGAATATTTGTACGTTGTCTTACATTCTACTGAAGTTTATTTTCAAACTAATAAAGCCTGAATATATATCGGGCGAATATTATGTTCCAGGCCGATGTTGTTTTTAAATAACTATAAAATAGATCATAATTTTCTAATTTTGTTTTTTTCACTAATTATTTGGTTTATTACAATTATGTACAAAGTACTATATTGGCCAAGAACCAAATCTAGCAGCGGCTCTTAACCATATTTTTGATAACATTCTCGCACACTTCGCGTGTTATTTTAATTATTTCATTTCGAATATTGTCTTGTAGTATCAGAATTCTAAGTCTGTAGTAGTACACTAATTGAGTATTGGCTTATTGGCGTACACTTTTTTTTTAAATACCTTTATAGAAAATAGTCGGGAATCATCAAACCAGGTGGATCGAGGAGGCCATTCGATAACACCACTTTTTGACGTTATCCAGCGGGCAAAATTTCTCACAAAATTTCAAGCATAGCTCAAGGCCTCGAAAAATGTAAATATACCTACATATAATATCATTGTCAGCCATTCCCAATACACTAATGAATGAAGACCTCCTCGACAATTTAGTTTTCCACCAATCTTAACCATGTCACTCCCACTCCTCCGACAATTTCATCCCAATTTATCAAGACTTAATCCTCTAGATATCAATCTTTTTACATCGATTATCTGTGTATCCATTAATTTTAAATATGGCCCGCCCTTCCAATTGACATCCTTTACCTTAATCTGTGCTCTAACCTACATGTTTCTGTTTATCATCTAATGTTTCTCAACATACTTCCACGTCGTCTGTAGCTTCTGATATAGCTTAATATTCAGAGTCCAAGTATATTTATTTATTTATTTATTGACATACATATTTTTGTTATAACAGAGGTAAATATATTATAATATAACATGGTAATATGTTTATTATGTAGGATGGAGTAGACTCCACCTCTGATATATACAGCGTTGTCCTGGCTACTTTGCTAGACTGAAATCTGAGTTAAAGTAGCCAGTTTTTTTCGTGCTGTTATTTAAGATTCAACAGGAATAAAAATAGAGATAAAAAAATATATGTATATATATATAAATATACATATACATACATTTTTTTATTTATATATATATATATATACATATATATATATATATAGAATATGATTGAAAGAATCTACTACACTAGTCAAAGACTAAACCAAGGACTTCATGAGAAAATCACTATGAGAACAAAATTAAACTGGTGTGCGTATGCAAGATCGAATATGGTATTTAAAAGTAACACTGTCTAGTCACTGTGTTAAAAGAAGAGTCTTTGATTATTACATTCAGCTAATTTTCAGACTCTGAGTAATTAATTGATCAGTGAATAATCAAACCAATATAAAATACTCCGCATATACATAAATCACAATTTGAAAAATACTCTCCTTCAGTCGGTACAATGTTGTACGATGACACAAAAATACTCTCCTTCAGTCGGTCAATTTTGTACAATGATATAAAAATACTCTCCTTCAGTCGGTACAATGTTGTACGATGATATAAAAATACTCTCCTTCAGTCGGTACAATGTTGTACGATGATATAAAAATACTCTTCTTCAATCGGTACAATGTTGTACGATGATATAAAAATACTCTCCTTCAGTCGGTACAATGTTGTACGATGAGTAAATAAATTAAAATAACCTAATCGATCTAATAAAACATGTAGAATATTTCAAGAACATGGAAGATGTACCTTATTCATATAATTTTAATACTTATATTTTGAATCTACATATAAAAATAAATCATAGTACATAGTTTACAAAGATAGAAAAAAAATTATATAAATTTACATGTCAACTGATCATGAAAATCTGTCTATTTGTAGATTACAAAATTATGGAATAATTTCACCAAAATTTTATTAGTACTTTTATTTTATGACTACAAAGTTATTATTTATGACTACAAAGTTATCTATCATAGATTTTTAAGTAAGTAAATTATTTATCATCATTCTGGTGACTTTCTCTAAAGATATACTAAAAGCTATTTAATAATTAAGTCCTGTGCCAACCAACTATCAAAAACCTACGTAGAAATAAGATATCAAAATTGAACAGAAAACAAATTCAATTACATATGTAAAGGATGTTCACGATAAATGTTCAAAATAATTCAATGAAGTATTAAAATCGTCTCAACCTTAAATTGCCTTAATTACCCTTCGATAGCTTGTCCTGGGTTTTCTATTGACATTGTTGAATATATTAATTCAACCCTTACAAATAAAAATACACCAACATTTATGAAACTAGGCTATTAGACGCCGATGGTCGCTCTCTTTACAGTCTTGAACCGTCTTAAACTCTGCTGATCAGCCTCCAAAACATTATATAACTAATAATCGAATAATAATACACAAAATATGTTTATATCACCGCCGTAAAATATATCCGCCCGATTCCGAAACTGTCTTTCACCAGAAGCAGTTCCGCTTTTGTTTGCTGTTTTTAAATCCACACAAATAAAATACACATATTTAAACTTTACTCCAAGCCTATCTATCGAAGTATAAAAACGCCTAAACATTGATGCTATAATACTTTCATTAGAAAGATAGGGGTTTAGAAACTGGACGACGTCAAACGCGTGGTTAATACAAAGTTAGTTATTTGCTTGTTAGTAGGTATAGATGTTAATTAATTAGTTTTGTTAATACATTCACAGAAACTCATTTTCACATTAGGTATCTAAAGATTATATAAAATTATAAATAGGATATTTAACCATATTTTAACATTCTCAGTATTTGAAATGATTTTTAGCTCGTTAAATTAATTTATCCATTTTCTTCTTCAATATATTCACTACAGGTGAGCAGAAACTTTTTCACACATCATACAAAATCATCACAACATCACAACGTTCATGCTGTCACAATTAATTACTTCATCGGAAAAAATATTTTAATTTTCACTCGTCAGAATTTTTTTTTAGTCGACACCTTGTTAATACGTTAATAGTGTATTTATGAGGTATAGAATCAAAATCAGATATGTCCAGTTTTTATGGTTTTCGAGTTAAGTATGTACACGACACCTTGTTAATACGTTAATAGTGTATTGATGACGTATAAAATCAAAATCAGACATATCCAGTTTTTGTGCTTTTCGGGTTAAATATATACAAATTAAAAAAGAAAATTAATGCCTACAAGACTAACCTATCGAAATTAGACAAATATTACTGAATTTTGTATAAAAACTTATTTAAAATTTACTTGTTACTTCAATCGCAGATATGTCCAATTCAAACCCAGACAAATATGTTTTCAGCCAATGAGACGACAGTAATTGGTCATGTTCAATATGATCCCAAATGCAACAGCTGTGGTACAATGTTTTTTTGCATTTTACTCGAAAACAAGTAAAGTGAATATGTCTGCTTTTGATTCTGAATCTCACATTTAGGCCCGTTTGTGTGATCAATAGTAAATTTTTACTATAGTGAAAAAAGTTACTTTTGTAAAAATTTTAAGCAAACGGGTTGTTCGATCATTTGTAAAAAATATTTACTCGTCGAAAGTACATTCAATAGTAAATTAATTTTACTCAATAATAAACGATAAAAATAGCGAACTTTTGACAGCTGTTTCAAATGTTATCTGTCACATTGTTACTTTTAAAATTGGACTATACGTCAATGAATCATTCAATATCCAGCTATTTTAGTGATGATAGTTCTTCCGATAATGATCTCGCTGTTTAATTTATATTACCGAAGATTTTCTTCAGCAATGTGACAGATTTCGAACGCAAGGGTGAAGAAAAGCATAAATTCTACGTATTGCCAATGATAAATATTTAAAATAAATCAAATTTTACGTTATTCTCAGATCTTGCCACACTATTAGGCAGGATTGACTTTGACGTACTAAATTTGACGTGCGAACAACCCGCAAACATTTTTTACCAAGGGCAATTTGCCAAGTTACTATAGTAATATTTACTATGGTCAAAGTTTACTACTGATCATACAACCGGCCCTTAGCGTGAAATTAATTTGTTTGTCAATCGGCGATCTACCATACATAATAAATTCGTTATCATTATTAAAAGATACAATCTACCTAAAGTATCTAGGTATTTCTTATCTATGTAAACTTATTAAATTGAAAATTTATTTGTTTAACATTCAAAATAAAAATCTGTTTCATAGGTTATAACCCTTACGGTGTGTTCCTTGATGATTATTTTTGATTGTACTTAAAATAAAAATTAAATGTATTAATTAGATGATATACAATTGATTATTTATTTCTCAATTGTGACTGTTACGAAATTACGAATTTAAAATAATCTTTATCGGCTCGTTTTCCCCATCAAACAGTAGAAGTGAGTATTTTTGTATTCAATTATCCACAAATTATCGGTACCCTCATTGTTCCGTGTCTCCTAAATTTAATTTAAAATTTCGTCGGGCACAACATCGTGAATGAGAATGAACCAAAGTATTTATGAATTCAGAAACAAAGCAAATCTGCATTATAAATAAGCGACGAATTTTAAAATTAACAACCCTATCCAAACTGTATTCAAATCTTTTCATTTGGTACGGAGTCGAGTATTTATACGAGTGATTAAAGCAATCCAAGTTTTTGCAACCCCCTAAAGAATTAACCCCGTTATAAAGAGCCTCATACCCCGACGCGACGTCTTAGAGCCTTGACCCCCCCTTTTCTTTAAATCTCTAGATGGACTCTGGTTTAGAACCATGACTATCAAACGGTTTTTCCCAGTCGCAGTGCACGAAGTAAAATGGTATTATCATGTTCATGATTTTTGTGTAGACTAAAAAAATATGCACTCCCTTTTCACTATGTCGTATGAGTTGCCATGAACGCGTTTTAAATGTGAGTCGAAGGGCGCTCGCTCCATCCCCCGGCGGGAGCTAGCTAATCTCCGCAGCGAGAACCGGCAGCAATTTTTAATCCGTTTTTCGTCTCCCACCTCAAGCTCCTCGCCACAGTGTATTGTTTCACTACGATTAACAGACTGAAAAGTTTAAAGACTCCCCACCGCGCTCGAACATGGCGGAGGTTCCGTTAATAGACTGATTACTTGGAGGTCAGAGGAAAATTTAATTTTCTTAAATTTTGTATTTTATAAGCCAATTTTGGTAAATTGATCCTCAGGGTAAACGGTTAAAAGTAACCTTTCAAATTCTGATAATTATTCTCCTAAAGTGTTTTCAATTATTATATCAGTTATTTTGGTTTACAGAAATACATTTTACACACATTTTCTATATTACAACGTCACCTTTAACTGTATTATCCTTATTCAATCTTCCATTAGAGACTTTATTAAAATACGAGAATACCGGTGGACTCCAGGTGTCCATAAATTTAATTGTTTTGAAAAATATATTCATAAATAATATATAATTCGTTAACAATATCAATACAAAGTACGTATATATCTAAACTGTCAAAAAATTGCATTCAAGAATTTAATTTCTAATGCGTCATATTTGGCATTTGACATTTAGAATTTTTTAAACTGAGCGAAAAATCAAGAATACATAAAATCTTTTTTTTTTGAGTCCATGTTTCTGTAAAATAAACTCAATCAATATGGATGTAATATACATAGTTATTTATTACATATATCTGCTATATTTCATGTTTGCAGCCTATATAACACTACGCTCTGTTTTCGATGACTAATTTCGATACGGTACATAGATATAGAAAAGAGTTAACATTAGCATCCCTAGTTCTATAACCGATATGGTTCCAAGCTTCGTCAAGAAACACGAGTTCTAGTCTTGTTGATGTCAAAATGATTAGATTTTTATGATCCTACCATTTTGGATATACCTATACTTCATCTTTGTTCAGGTTTATTATTGAGCAACCATTTCAGAGGTTTTCTAGGCCATACGCTCTTTATGACCCAGCCATTGAAACCTTCCTAATTTTTATAAATTGTGTGTCTTTCGACTCATCATAAAAGTCGTAAAGTTCCAGATTATGGCTCCCACGTCACACTCCATTGTTTTTAATAACTCTGGAAATTCCCTTGATAATCCATCTTTCAAATAGCTTGTGTTGCTTCATCTTTCATTGATAGAGTTCAGATTTCTGACATATAGGTAAGTAAGCACTGGATCAGATCAGAACTACTTGTTTTTTTCAAGACTTCATTCTTCACTTCAGCTGTTTTTGTATGCCGAATTTCCCTCACAGTACGAATTTTTATCTGGTCAGTTTTTTTTAAGTCTGTGAATGTGTTACATACATACATATATATTTTATCGTTTTATAAAATATATTAAGATAAAGAAAGGATCACTAAGGTGGTTTGGTCAAGTAGAAAGTATGAATGAGGAGAACGGTAAGGAAGATACATGACGCAAGTGTTGATGACACCAGAAATAGAGGACGTCCGCGAAAGACTTGGCACTACCAGGTAAACCAGATACTGAAGTAAGGTCCTGTTAGAAGCCTCAATAGTCGGCAACCTTGTACGAGAAGATGTATGAATGTGGGTAAGGCGAAAATTGTGTGTCAGGACAGAGGAGTGTGGCGCTCTATCCTTTGTGCCTACCCCCACTGGAAACGGCGTGATGCCAAGTTAGTTAGTTATATTTTCCGAATTTAATTAGACAAAATAGCAATTTTCGATCAGTTATTATTACTTTCCGACATGCCAAACGACTATGAAAGCAGCGGCTGGTTTTCACATGGGGCATGGGGCATGGGGCATGGAGCATGGAGCATGGGCCATGGGGCACGGTACCATTGAATTAAAAAATAATCATCGACCGAAGTACGGCAATACGCGGGTACTTTATTTCTCAGAAAGCACGAAAACAAAACACGAGGGGATTCTGCGGTAAGGAGGAATAAGACGATAATCTCTTTACGCGGATTAAATAATGAAGCTTTGGAGATCATGAGGGAAAATACGAAAATTGTTTTCATTCCTAACGCAGCTATACAGAAGAAAACGTTTTTCAGAATACCATTTACATAAACAAGCGATAATATCTTTTTAGAATACGTTGAATAGCAAAAAGTTGTTATGTATAAATGATATCTAGGTAGTTTTTTTAAATATATCAGACTCGGAGGTAAAAGAAGAAATATAGCAGAGAACTTCGTCTTTTTATCTGTATTAATATTACGACCAAGGTTCTTGTTGGACCGATCTTCGCTCAGAAGTTTGTGGCAAATTTATTTACGGATTAAATTATTATAGTGAACGCGATAAAAACAAGATTGCTAAGGTAGTTTGATCGTGTGAAACGTGTGAATGATGAGAGCATTGTAAGAAAGATATAAAACACGAATTTTAATGACACCATATATAGACGACATCTGCGATAGTTCTGCTATCACCAGGTAAACCATGTACTGAAGGATGGTCCAGTTAAAAGTCTCAACAATTGACGAGCATGGGAGCATGATAAAATGTCTACCTTTGAGAGGAACGGTATAATGATATGTAAAAAATGTACGTAATTTCAACGAAATTTAAAATAGTATTTCATAAACGAATGGGTGTTTCAGTAAGAATCGTGTTCATCAATTATCACACACAACTGCACACAGTTAAAATCCGAATAGGGTAAGAGTTAAAGCCTTGAAAATTATATCTCTCCGACAGAATGACAATTTCATTGGTGTCATTCTCATCAAATAAGATTATTTTTATGTTGAAGAAGGTAACTTGATTTTTTATCGATACCAAATCAAATTTCCGATATTTTTCCACCTTCATAAATCGCCCCTGCGGCAGAAGTGAGCCAGCGCTATACCTTAAGCGGCACATCAGGCTGGCTCACAATTTTCCACATCAATTCACATCGTATTATGTGAATTTATTCACTCTATCTCTCAGCCGGCACCTACCCTACACCGACACCATCACAGATACCTGTTCTCGTAATTCATTCCCAGCATCCCACCCCAGACTGAACCTCCCCCGGATCCGACTCTTCCCAGCGCCAACTTTATCTCCCCCTGCGCCAAACCCAATGACTCATCCCTATATTTAAAAGGAAAGAGCGATGTCAAATATTTAACTGTTTTGATAACTTTAATTTTAAATCCACCATAATTTATTATAATGTATAGCAGATATTTTTTTATAAAATTCATTAATTTGTCGATTTATGAAACCCTTACTTTAATGACTTTTGGACAAGTACTGATTCACAGAATTTTACTACTACTCCAGGGTTCCCTTATTGTCAAAATGGAATCTAGCATATTATATTTTATAATATTATTATACAAAAAGCATCACGTAGAATTTGAATAGCAGCATATTATATAATTAATATTACATGTAATTTTGCATTTAATAAGTTAGATATTACAAAATCTGAATAATATTGATATACGATTACTTTAAATCTGTTTTAATTTTCTCTTTTCTATGTAAAAAAATGGTAATATTACATTTTTTTAAAGAGTACAAAATTAAAACCCACATCAACTATCAGACTAGGAGTAAAACAAATTAGTGTTAATCTAATGTATTAAATATCAAAAATAGGAATAGGACATAGTCATGCATTATACATTACTCCTAGACTGTCTAACCAACTGCAAAAAAAATTAGAAGCAAATTTAATTTTGTATTAACACTTACTGCCCGGTGGGTCAAAACAAAACACGCCCGGCGGTGGTGTGTCATTTTAGACCCACCTCAAGTTTTCAGTTTTTCAACCGTTTTGTGGGAGATTTTTTATAGATATTTCATTTTAAATATGATTTAATTAAATGGCATGATGTGCCGTAATGTTTCTGCCAAAAAATTAAAGATAAAAATTAAAAAATATTACGAATAATGTACATATTCTCACGCATCAACAAACGCCCTACACAGCCAAATTCAAACGCATGTAATCTTCTCGTCGGAATCCTAACAGGTAGTGTCATAAAACTTACAGATAAGCTCAACGCCCTTCAAATTGCTATATTACTGGTATTGTCGAAAATAAGTCAAAACAAATACATGGACACATACCTGGTATCCTTTGTCTACCCGCTCAAAATGTTGACAATATGTATTTCGGTGTAAGCGCTGAGTTTCAATCCCGTAAAAGCGACAGATTTTTGAGCGTTTTTTCACATTTTTATCAATAACTCATTTGAATGTCGTCCAATAATTTTTATTTGTATCTCAAATTATTTATAAATATTCAATAAAAGATTATCAAGAAGAAAAACAGCATTAAATGAATATTTATGACGTAATTCATATTTTAACAAACACCCGGGTCAAATCTAACCCACCACCGTAGAGTGTGTTAAAAAGAAGTCTTAAAATAGCATGAAGTTTTTCAATGAAAAGAAATATAAATTATGTAAGTGTAATATTTAACTTTTTTTATTACTACACATCTTTTTTTGACCAATTTCTTTTTATTTTTCTATATAATATTATTTTATTATCAAATTTTATACTGTACTATTATAGATTTTGATTGATCATATTTTTATGTAAATATCTAAGCCACCCTCATTCTTACCTGAAGGTACATAATTCTAATATTTCCTAAAAAAATTATATAAAAAATATATTTTATTTGTGAATATACATGGAAATAACAAACTTTCTTACTAATTTCTAGTATCAATTTTTATTGAATAAAATCTTATTCAATTTTAGTTAGATATAAACTTTTTACATATTACTTATGTTACGTATTTACGGGCCCTCGAAATAGGCAAACGTTGACAAAATAGTTGATCCATATTTAGAGACTTGTCATATGTAGGTACAATATTCTCTATATTATACAAAATGCGTACGTAACACGTTTCGGATCCCATTACAGGGTCCATCATCAGAGTTAATCTAAGCAGTAACGATGCACCAGTGACATCTTCCCTGTTAATAGACCCTGTAATGGAATCCGAAATGTCAACCAGAGAGGTTAAAAATGCACGGAAGAGTAGCCCAGAAAACTTCACACAGAAGATGTCTATATTATTACTAAATAATTCAAATGACATGAGTCGCTTACTTCCAAACTCCTCTATAATCAAAAATGAAAAAATAAATTGAATGTAGTTTTACTAAGAAAAATTATACTTGCGATCGGTTCTAATACTGATATGAAATACCAAAAATAATAATTGAAGTAATAGAACCAACAAAAACAAGTTTAAATTTCTTGTCAAAACCCTTTACAACTGAGTACTTAACCTCCAAAAGGCTCAATAATGAAACTGACCTTTAGTTTTTAGTCGTATTCCACTGGCTTATACCAAAAAAGATCATATAATTTGAGCGATACCTAAAATACGCTTATTGAGTTTCAAACACCTCTATAAAAAGTATAAAATACCGTATAATTACATTTTGTAATTTCTCAAAATCAACAACATATTTGTATTATTGATACATACACCGCATTTTCAAAATATCTATTGAAGCATTCAGATGAAAATTCTATTTTTATACGTTTTTCGTGATTTTTGGGTTTTGTTAAAAATCCGTTACAGAGGGATTTGGATTTAAACGAGTCATATATTATTTCATACTATTCATTACTAAGTCCCATTTAGAATAAATGTGCAGTGCTACAAAAGTTAAAAAAATAATTGATAGTTTGACACATGCCATGACCGCCGCCACAACCTTCATAACTATATTGTAAACGTTATGGACCATGTAAATTATCGGTCATTATGCGTAGTGCAAGTGCATTATTCGTAATGCTCAGAGTGATAAATATTTGATTGGTCCTGGGAGGACATTATGCATAATGCTACATACTCTCTACAGTGTAGTTAGCGCTCTGCTTTTCGATGATCATAATTTGACATAATTTGATGACCACTAAGAAAAGCAAATTAAACCAATTATATTTAAGAAACCAATTCGAAAATATTCAGAGAATTAACACTAAAGAAATTAACACTCCCGTTCCGGAACGGGGCACAACATGACCCCAAAAAAAAATCTTTTTTGTAAAACTATTTATTAAATATTAATGATATTGAGCTAGTATTCATTGTAATCCTCATAAATATTTCAAAGAATGTAACGCGAAAAAATAAAACAACAATGTATAGTAAGACAGTAAAAAGTAGAGAAAATTGTGTTTTTCCATAGACAATCAGGACTATTTTATAAATTAATTCCCCTTATTAGGTAATGGCAGACATTATGTACGTATTTGGATGAGTCGCGTCTTAGATCTCTTCGCTGACTTAGAACATGCACGTGCGCGGTGTGCTCGCGAACTCGACACGTCCGGCTGCGTCATTCTAGTCGTGTAGCTCCCAACGGCCGGACGCTTATGAGTGATGACACTTCAAAATACTACCATTTCTAATAAAATGACGACAAATTTAGTAGTATCTTGTTCGCATTGCATAAGAAATTTAATTAAAAATATGATAGAACATGCGCAAAACCATTATACCTCATTAAAACGCAAATTTTAATGGAGTCACTTTACACCCCGCTTCGGCCCTCGATCCTGTTTTCGATCATCCGGTACCCAAAGGTTAAGTAAAGAATTTTTAATTGCTGCTGACAATATAAAAGATATACATATACAATACAAAATAATTCTATAGTCCAAATTTTCAAAATTAAAAATTAATTAAATATTAGAAGCAAATTCCGATCTACAAGATTTAGAGACCAAATTGATATTCCAAAACTAAAATATATCACAACCCAAAATCACTATATTTATCAAGGCATCAAATTGTTTAACAATCTCCCCATCACAATTATAAAATTTACAGACTACTATAAATTTGTATCTGAAGTAAAAAAAATATGTACACAGACATAAACATAAATTCTTATACGAGTATATACTCCTTTTCTATACATGAGTCTTAATCTCATAGAGAAGAAATGAATATTAAAAGAAATGATATATTTTTCCTATTGATTATTTTTATAATGTATTATATTTTCTAATTTTAAAATAAAAATGTGTAATTTTCCCTTGAAAATAAATATCGCACGATTTACAACGAAAAACTTTTCCCTTTAGATAGTTTCCCTCACTTTAAAGTCGTAACTAAGTAATATAATTATTTCCTTGATAAATTCTTTGTCCTTTCTCTTTTATCATCAATATTAGTATCTTTTACGTTTATATTTATAAAGTCTCTTGTTTGCTTTAGTAATTTCTATTATTTTATTATAATTATTTTCTATAGCTATTGATTAATTAATTGTTTTTATTAAGATTGTGACAAATTAGTATATTATGTTGCTTTTACCTTAATAATCATTAATCAAAAAGAATAAAAAACTTAATGACTTCTATAATATTGTCTTTACTTATAGCAAGAAAGCACACATGAAAAAGTTTCCTTCATCAAATATCGCATTTATTTAAACGCTGACAGGAGGAACGTGACTCAACCTTCTGCAATTTCAATCGAAAATTTTCCAATAGGAATTGCGTTTAATATGTTCCGAACAGGGGTGGTAAATCAAAAATAGTCTATGCATAAAAATTAATAAAATTGATTGTATGGCATTCAGTATCTGCTTTGAATACATATATTTTATATAATGTAATTTTATAGATAGAGAAATTATTTTTGATATTCTAATTTTCATGTGCACAAATTAAATTATTATTACCAAGTTATAAATTTCTTGTTTCATAATAAATAAGTATTGTCTTATCGGTGCAATGTACGTCATGCGTCTTTGTTCTATTCGTATTATGGACTTCTTTTCCTGTACATCCTCATTTGTGATGTTCTCAGTCCAACTTATTCACCACATCTTGAATGCTTCCAACCTATTTCTCTCTCTTAATTGTCCAGATCTCACTTTCGTACAATGCTATGTTTCAGATTTCGGTTTTGATGAATTGCTTTTTCGTTTTTCTGTTTATTTGTGATTTAAATATTTGTTCTTCGCGTCACCACAACTTATTAGTTATTAGCTAGTGTCACCACAACTTATTAGTTATTAGCTAGTGTTACCATAACGTATTAGTTTTTTACTTCCATTGAGCTTTTGGGTTCATGTATTATTCTACTTCCTATTCGGTATTCTTCAAATATTTGGTTAATTTTACTCAACATAAATTGTAATTGTTCATTGTTTTCCGTTATTGCTGTTATGTACATAATGAATATTATGTTCTAGTTCCGACCTTTACACCCACGCAGAGTTACTGTACGGTGCGCCATGTAGACCAGCGGAATCATTGGCCCCTATTTCTTTCAGGTTGCAAGAGGCAATGCTGTAAAATTTTCTTGGTGACCGAATTGAGTCAATTGTACCAGCAACACATGTCAATATATATATATATATATATATATATATATATATATATATATATATATATATATATATATATAAAGCTAATAAATTTCAGTTGGATTTTATGAGTTTACTGTGTCTAAGTAGAGAGCATTGACGGATATTAGGCGGTTTAACTAAATGCAAAGTTTTCAAAGAATCTCAAATAAATTAAGCTTAAATATTTTTTTGTATTATTTTTAAATATTTTGAATCTCTGAAATATTTATAATAAATAACAAATGAACCAAAACTTAACACATTTTAGCGTTTAATAAAAATTGCCAAAAAAAAGCACTCGGTCCATTGATTTGCTATCACTGCCGAAGGGTTTCCTAAAACCATTAAACGAATCCAGAAATGAAGTTGCGAGGGGTTAATGTCAATTTTCAACGTCAGAATTCAGCAAAGAAATGCGCGTATGTGAATTGCAATGATAATTTATTCCATTAATGTATTGATAGCTGTGAAGGGGGCGATACACAAACATTACTCCAAAAATGTTAAAAAAGATATTTACGGGGTGA
Source organism: Eubasilissa regina (assembly GCA_022840565.1). Classification (NCBI taxonomy): domain Eukaryota; kingdom Metazoa; phylum Arthropoda; class Insecta; order Trichoptera; family Phryganeidae; genus Eubasilissa; species Eubasilissa regina. Next base: position 22,979,926 of record JAINEB010000015.1, on the reverse strand, counting down.
ATTATTTTACATCTATTCACTCATTGATAGACTTACCACATAAAAAATTAACCACTAGATAAAAATTAACCACTAGATATTCGATGGATAAAATGGTTTTACTTAATTTATTCGGTTAATATATTCAATATTGAAAAAGGGTGAACGTGACAAATTGAATTAGTTTTGGATTAATGAAAACAGAAATGCGGTCTTGCAGACGTATGATTTAATAATCACGAGGATTACAAGGAAATAGAAATAGATATTTCTTTTCAAATCTAAACATAAAGGTCAGACGTCAATAGATATAATGTGTGTAGGAAGGCAACGAAATGTGAAATTAAAATATAGACACCTTTCAATCTCTTTTAATTATTATTAACGAACTCATATCTTTTACTTATATGTATAGTTTTCTGAGCTAATCTGCCATGTATATTTGATCTTTCATTGCAGGGTTCACCATCGGGGCTGATGTCGAAACGTCGGCCAAAAAGGTCAGATATACACTGTAGACAAGCCCAGAAAACTATACACAGAAGATTCTGAACGGCCGTGAAAACCTAAAAATATAATACTTTTGAAATTAGCAAAATTAACTTTGTGGTTAAAATTCACTATTTTTATTAGTTAACTTCGTTTCATTAACCACTTAACAGATTAAATACATCTACCGGTTTGGAAAAATACCATTTTCTTCTTCAGGATGTCAATACATATGTTGTTTCTTTACCAGAATCTATTTTAAAAAAACAATAATTATTTTAGTACCTAAGTCTAATTGTTACTTAATACAAAATTATTTGAGTGAATTAAGAATAAAAATAGATTCTGGTAAAGAAACAGCATATTTTTTTGATTAGTATTGACACCTTGAAAAATAAGATGGTATTTTTTGAAACCGGTTTATATATTTAAACTCAATAAGTGGTTAATGAAACAAAGTTAACAAATAAAAATATATATTTCACTATTTGAAAGATATTTTTGAAAGGCCGTCCCAGTACCGTGTGGTCACTTATAAATTTAGTTCACATATTTACCAATAAAGGTCACAAAAATAGGTCCGATGCGGAACCCAATTTCATCCTACGTTAGGAATATCCCCATTACATTATGAAATCAAATTATCTGATAACTTGGGTTTCACTGAGCCAACTAAAAAGTTGTCCGAAAACGCTCAGCAAATTTCGGTAATTCGGGACAGTTCATAAAAGATTCAAAGAAAATGTGTATGTTGTATCTTTTATAAAGAGACAAAATATTATATCTGATACAGATTTAAGTCATAATCTACACGACCATATTGCCAGTCAACAATCACTACAAATACATAAAACTACTTGAAAAAATAATGAAATAACTATTTTCCTCTTTTGAAAATATAATACTACTTGAATAATATGTTATGTTGAGGATGCGGTATATACATATGATTAATATTTCTGTGAACTTAATGAAATGATGAATGAACATAGAGGTAATTTTGAGAAGATTTTTAAATTAACGGTACAAATTTAAATATCTAGATTTAGCAAATATTTTAACAAAATTTGAACATTTTCAGATGAAATGTGAAAATTATACATAACAATAAATTAATACACGTAAAATCTAATAATTAGTATTATTTGACAAATTATATAATATTGTTGTTTTTTTTTTAATTTTTAATTTTTCGGCAATTATGTATCTAAATACAAAATTATGTTTAAAAGTTTTTCAATTAAAGCATTAAAAACTAAGTCATTAAAATATAATGGCGTTATTCTACGAAAGCCATTTCTGGATAAAAACCACGTACAGAAGCATTTTCTCACCGCCTGATATAAATGGAGAGCTTTGTCTTTAACTCGGCATTTTAACGCCAGATGGCTCGTTTCGAAAACATTAACACGTCCCGAGTAGATATTCGTATTTGTGATATTCGAATATTATTTTTTAATGTAATAAATATATACTAAATTGTATATCCGTAATATTATTTTAAGAAATAATTAACTAAAATAACATTTTATTTAACTATTGCCAACGTTTGTTGTTTGTGAATGCAATTGAACAAGAATTGAACTTGGAAATACGACCTATCTATCCATTTGTTTACTTTTAACATTAAATTATGTATTCCTGTTTTAGTTTTAAATTTTAGATTTATTTATTTATTTACATATAAATATTTTGACATCCATATTTTTGTACTAACAGAGGTGGATACATAATACATAGTTTATTGTGTGGGATGGAGTAGTCCTCACCTCTGATATATACAGCGTTGTCCTGGCTACTTTGCTAGACTAAAGTCTGTGTTAAAGTAGCCAGTTTTTTTTTCGTGCTGGATGTTACTATTTATTTATCTGTTTTCAAAATTAATCGGCACACTAATATGTAACATTCTATTAATATATAGTTGACACGTAAATTTCTAGATAAAATATTTAAAGATCTATTAGTGTCACACTATGGGGACTTTTGGTTGTGAAGAGATAATGGAAGTTTCTCCGGAGAAAATGGTTTGATAGTAAAACAACTGGTATGGTTCCCGGCCGGATTAAAACTGTAGGCGTGTGTGTATATTATTTTACTAAGGGATTAATGTTGGTAAATCATGTTGATTAAATTTATTATAGTCCGTTTTTAACTTAATCGACAAAAATATATATGTTTAAAAAAATTATAAAATTAGGATTCATTCATTTATATATATATCCGTTTAAGTGCTAAGCAATTTCCGATACAAATGATCGCAGCGCTTTTGCGACGCGTAGCATTCAAACGGTTAAATATATTGTGTGAACTTTTTATTAACTTTTTTTTAATTTTTAATATTTTCCTTGGTTTTCTTTTTCATAGCATTACATTTATTTCATAACTTTAATGTATAACATAATATAATATGTATTATCTTTATGACGAATCGGGTTAAAAAAAACATGATCACGCTGGAATAAACACATTATTATTATTATTATTATTCAAAAACATCATTTTCGGCGTTGGCTGCAAGAATTAGGAAGATTTCGACTGTGTGTGAAAGAAAGGGATATTTCCCGTTTTTTACTTTTTTCACTGGAACCACAGACCACTGTAACTGGAACCAATATTAACGTGATTACCATTTTTTTCAATCTTTCAACAGTCGCCATTCAGAAACAAATTGACAGATCATGCTGACTAATGAACCGATCATTTTTTTAGAAAAGTTTGATCGAAATCTGTTAAGAACCATGGGAGTTTTTTTGATAAGAACTATGGGACGTTCATATATATGAGCACATGTATTTTTCAGTGAGGTCCCTACAGACGCAAGATTGTTATAACACGTTCACGTTACGTCTATAATATTTTTGACCATGCCATTTCGAATCACCATACATTTATATCCCTGTAGTCACAGTTCAGTGATAGACACCGAGACATTTCTTCATTTTTAGAATATCAAATTCGTTAAGTGACATGTATTGACAGAAGATGAATGTTTCCTACTCACGTAGCAGGAAATCAGAAGAGACGGATGGTGAAGACTAAAGTTCTGTAGGACACGTACAAGATGGAAGTTAGGGTGGGACGTACGAAGGGACGTACCTTAGGGAGTACCCACCTTCCATTTGATTACCGTTCCGTCTGCAATTTGCTGTAAGGGGCAGCACTTCCCTCATCTTTATTGCAATTTAAAAAGAGCGTTGACTCGGTCATACAGAATATTAAATACAAATCATATCATCAATTATTATAAGCTATCGAAGAAAATATAAAAATTATCATATTTTATTTATTACATAAATGTCTTCGTTTATTCTAGGCAAGCATCCAAACGCAATCTATATAAAGTGTGTTTTTTTAAAGGTTTGTTTTTCGAAATGGCAACACTTTTTCCAGTGACAGCCAATTTGACCATTGATTTGGGCTCAGTTTGGTGTGTCATTTTACCATGAATAGACTTACGCCAGAACAACGCTTGCAAATTGTGCAAATTTATTTCGAAAATCGTGGTTCAGTTCGCGAAACTTACCGTGCGCTACGTCCGTTTTACGGTCTACATAATCGTTCATCTAATACTCTGATTTATAATAAGCATCCGCAGAGATGTCGTACAGTGCGCACCGAAGAAGCTGTTGTTTCTTCAAAAATGATGCCGGCCAGAATATTACAGTCAATGGAGAGCGCTATAGATCCATGATTACTGACTTTTTCGTTCGTCAATTTAATGGCATTATTGTCTAAGAGCTGTGGTTTCAATAAGACGGCACAATATGCTATACAGCGTGCACCACAGTCAATTTATTAAATGAAACATTTAATGAGACTATGAGAGATAAAGGACCTGTGAAATGGTCTCCAAGATCGTACGACTTAACACCTTTGAATATTTTCTATGAGATAGACGACTTGGAAGCCAACATTCGTCGCGTTATTTCCGATATACGTTCCCAGCTGCTCCAAGTGGTCAAAAATCGAACTTCCAGATTGCGCTTTATTCGAGCCAGCCGCGTCCCTCATATACGCGAAATCATACTAAACACTAATGGCATGAAATTATCTTTCTTGTTCTTGTTGTTTTATTTCATTTTAAAGTTCTATACTTCTAAAAAAAATTAACCTTTATTTGACTTTAGAGCTTTTAAATAATTTATATATATAAATTATTTAAAATAATTTATTTATTATGTATATATATATATTATTTTTAAGAAAACAATTTTTTATTGTGAGGTTTCAGCACATACAGTTTTGGTATATTTTTATTACAAATTAAATAAATCAATTCGATAGATATACAGAAAAAACCTATCATCTTTACGTTACCAATTACCAATTCGCCATATCAACAGATTACGTTTTCGACATGTTTCGGAACTTGTTTTTTTTATAATTAATATATCTATAGGAAAAGTTCCCGGTTCGTATCCTGATAGCAAAAAAAAATATTTTTTCGATAAACAGAATTTTTCTGTATTTCATTAAATTCGTTTAAAAGAATTATCCTTCATTCAGACGGTTGTGTAAAATATTTTAGTTAAAAATGAAGCCTGAATCCTGGCGCCATCCAGCGAGTTAATTCAAATAAATTAAATAAAGTTTCTGGTTTTTGACTATCTAAATATGGCATATTTATGTATTACACACATGATATTTGAGTTTCCAGTCAAAGTTTCAGTCATCAATAAAAAGACTCCTAAATCAACCCCCGATGACACTTTATGAGGGAAAAAATCTTGTACCATACATATTTCTTTGATTCAACCACAGATCAGTAAATAAATAAACATGAAATAAAGCGTACATATAGGAGAAGGGTTTGGAACATCAGTAGCGGGACGAGGGGTATTCTACACATATTATTAGTGAAAACATAAATCCGATAATTTGACACATTTATGCAATAGTAAAAGTATAAAATTAAATATTTGTAAATAAAACGTATTTTTTACATTAATGCATATTATATTGTCAGCATTTAAATTTTCGTTACGATCGAGTCAAATATTTTTGAAAAGTCGTGGAACTATTTGATCGCATTATTTGTACCAAAGTGACACCAAAATGAAAATATTGAAACATGGAATTTGCGTTAGTTCATGTCTATACATTTGGTAGTCTGTGGATTCAGCTTAAAATGTTGTTACGGATATATATTTAGAAACAAATAAAATATTTTCAAACATTGGATAACTTTATTTTGAATTGAATAGAGCGGGCCTTTTAACGTGCCGCACCCTAAAATATCCCTTCGTTTATATGTACTCGGTGTCCTCCTCGCCCCTTTTCACATTGAGAAACATCGCAAATCAAAATATGTACGACAGGTCGAGCCAACGCAACTCTCGCGATCATCCATTCGCGCAAAATCTTTCCTGCGAGTGTTATTTAGCAAAAACATCACCACATTTAAATACTCACAGAGTCGGTTTAGCATAATCTTATTACTTATTCAAACCCCTTCCGACTACAGAAAATAAATAGTTTCTTCCGGCGATACAGCGCGAACCAAACTGCGATATTCCGTCTTGCATATCTTGCAGAAATTTACTTGGCACTTTAATTTTCTCTGAATCAATGACAGCAAAATTCTACGGTTACAGAATCAGTACTTCTTGCAATGCAATTCCTAAGATAGATCCCGACTAAATTCCTTTCATAAAATTATTGCAATTTACAGAAAACCGACTTCGTCTCGAACGAATTCTCAGGTGAGACGTCCCGAAAGCCTGTTTTTGCTGATGTTGTAGAAAATAAATTTCGATTGCAATATTATAATTATTTTTGTATCTTGGCGTACGAAAATCAAGATGAAATTTCGCTAACGTTTTTGCAAAACCTATATTTTAATGTTGATATTTTAACATTTAAAAATTAGTGGTCTAAAGACGTGATTTACCGTTCCGGCGATATGACGCGAATCGCGTCATATTATATGTGAATCATATATCATATCAGCCTCCAAATATTCGTGATTCCGACTATTCGAATATCGAATAGTTAATGATAATATATTCGAATGTATTCGTAAAAAATGTAAGAAAGGAATAATTTACTTCGAATGATAAATACAGAATGTTTCAAACGTTTCTCCAAAAATGTAAGATTCGTGATTATAACTTGCAGAACTCTAACTCTTCGTAGAGATAAAGAGAAGTCAGTATTCTCTCGATAACTGACAAAATTTTAGATATGTTTATATTACTTCATGTCTCACACCCCACGTGCAAGTTTTTTTTCATTATTTTGTATATAACTTCTTGTTCGTCGGCTCAAGTATTTATGAAAGCTAAATACTAAAGAGTAATAGAAAGCCGACTCCATCGTTGACAAAACAATGTATTATAAGTGCTTGTTGTCATAAAGCCATAAAGATAAGCAGAAGACTTTAAAAAAAGGCAAATGCAAAAGATGTCCGACAAAGCCGTTTACATCTTTATTGTCCGACTTCCATATAGCCAATAGCGGTACTTCTGGAGAAAAAAATCGTTTACCTGAATGAATGAATGAATGCTTGCATATGACTTTCAGGGTTCGTAAACCTTTGTTTCGTTTAGAAAAATATTAAAAATCTTATAATATAAATATGATCGAATACTTTACGAATACTTTTTTAAGTATTCGAATAACGAGTACTTAAAAATAGGCGAATATATTCGGGGTTAACGACAGGTTATGTACGCCATCTAACGACAGGTTATGCCTATATTGCGGTTTGTGTCTTAACCAAATAAAAGTTGAGAATGCCACAGCTAAAGTGTACAACATCATACAATGGCATGTGGCGGTTACTTGAGTTTGCAACAATATAATTAAGGGTAATATTAAGTAGTCCCGAAAATAATGGTCGATATTAATTTTTAATCATAACTTTGAAGTAATTAATTATTATTAATCAAAGTGAGAATCATTTAATTCTTAACATTTTTGCTAATGAATTACAAGCTTATTTATTGCCTGTTGAATAAAACTTTGGCCTGAATTCTAATATAGTATTTTCGAATGCTTCTCTATTAGTAAATTTTTGTCGTAAATAGTTATTGAGGTGCTTAAAAATGTGTCGTGAACAAAATGGATTCTCTTGAGAGAATCAGTGATGGTTATTCTTTGCTTGTTATCTTCCACTAAATCTTTCAATTGATTGTTTTCATCAGTAAAAGGACATCTTCAACCCTCTTCATATTTAAACCTTCTCCGTTCCTAAACATTTCAAACCAACACCGTACTATTCGTTTACCCCATGCTTGTTTAACATTTCGTGCTGTTTTGAAATGCGTAGTGCAAAAAAATTACACATTTTCTATTTGACTCAATAAATAAATATAGCAGATTCTTAACTGTCAAAAGAAAATAAATATATATTCCCAAGCAAAGAATTTTCGAAATGATGCAATATTAAAATTATTTTATTATTTTCGGTGCCAAATAACCTCTATATATTGATTAAAGAGATAAGTGTGTCGAGGTTTATTAAAATAGGTAGACTTCATCGGTTGGACAATGCGAACAGGATGATCAAACAGCATCAGCGGTCATAGTTGAAAACGCAATCAACGGGGCGCAGGAGCTATGGAAGGTCAAAGAAAAGTTGGAGTGACAATGTTTTGCGCCTCATAAGACCGTGGGTATAATGTTGAAAGGGACATTTTCTAGGCGCTCGACGGTGCGATTATGTCATGTAAATGTGAAGTTTGAAAATAGTGTAAAATACCTTGAGGCTACTTTGGATCTGGCGGGTTCCTATTTGTCTCACATCAAGACCGTCTTTGAACGAGCGGGGGTTCTTTTTATGCAATTGCGTCAATTGCACCGGGTAAAATGGAGACTACGAACTCCCGCGGTACGTCTAATATACTTGGCCACATACGTGTCGCAAAACACGCACGCTGCCGAGATATGGGCGTATAGAATCAGAATTATCTCTATCGCCACGGCGTTGATCCAAGGCCAGCGGATCCCTCTGCTAGCTATGACAGGAACCTATCAGACCGTCTGCAATATGGCACTTCCAGTTTTGGCTGGCGTCCTCCTGGCTGACCTTGAAATAATGGAATTTTTGGCCTGCTGTTCCCTGAGGAATGGTCTGGAGGTCGATCATTTTGGAACTCAGATGACCGATTCCAGGCTCTAGTTACTCGAATGCAATTAATTATATTGAGAAAGTGGCAAGAAAGGTGGGACGCTGCCACGCAGGGCAGATGGACTTACAACTTTCTTCCCTTCGTGGAGATGAAAATGAAAGGTAGGGGTGGCCCTCCGGCGCTGGACCACCACGAGATGCAGATGATCTCGGGTTATGGACATTTCATGAGTAAACTCTTCGACTTAGGACTTGTACGTGAACCATGGTGTGTTTGCGCTCAGGTGGGGTAGACGCCGGAGCACATCCTCTGGGTCTATGTGATTATGAATGATGCACGTGAGATCATGATTGCGGGATTAGAGGGAATAAGTCATCGGATCCCCCGGAACGATGACCTATTAAGACATTTCTGAGAATTTATCAGGGTGTGGGTCTCTCGCTGGGGGTTGCTGGGATGGGCGATGCCGGGAAGGATAGTGGCTATTCTACTGGCTCTCCCTCGCGCCTCTTGCGACCTGGACAGGGTAAATTTCTACCGGACTCTAAGTGAGTTCTGCGACTGCAACACATAAATGTGACGTCTACTCTCCCCTTTTGGGGGTGTATGATTTCTATAACTTATTTCTGGCTGCCTTCTGCATTTAATGTGATAACGAATCTCATGTCAAATTGTACAGGTATGGCTCTGGTACGATGATACCGGAGCCAACCTACTGTGTAAGTATTGTGATGATAATGTTAATAATGACTGAATATAATTATGACGAATTGAAACGAGAGTAAACAATTCTCAAAACGATTCGGGACAGGGTGAAAATAAATAATAAATAAAAAATAAAATATCTGTATAGACCGATAATAGATAGATCAGACATAGTCTCTACCAAGGAAGGAAAATTCTTGAGGATGCTAAAACCCACTAAGAATTATGCAGCTGGTATTGATAATGACAATGACAATTTAAAATACCGTTGGTTCAAATTTATTCAGTTTTAGTGTCAGTAAAAAGTATACATATTACTTTTTTAAAACACCAATTATAATTTTATTAAATGTAACGCGATCAATTTTAAGTTTATATGTATGAATTTTAAATATTAACAATATTTCACTGTATATATAGATATTTGTTTTTCGTACCTTGATGAAAGAAAGTGTGTATATATATATAGTAAGCATGTTTGTGGGATAAAATGGACATACAAACTTGACTAAGTGAATGGGTAGCTGTAACAGAATTTCGCGCAGAGAAAATCTCTCGACTCTCCTTAAGTAGGAAGTTCATACTTTTTATTAAAGAGTTAGGACAGAATGGAAAGGAAGGGAAGTGCCTCGAAGGTGGAGGCAGGACAAAACTTTAAATTGGATTACCCGCCATTTGCAATAATTTCACTATCTTTTACCGGTGTTAGAGCGACGACGGTTACTTTCAACATTTTTCTAATTATTTACATTGAAATTTGATCATTCGAAGAAAAGACTTAAGAAAAATCTCAGGAGACGAGAAAAGTTTTAGCAATTTCTACTACGTTCTAATAATAGAAGCGTAATCCCAGTCGAATTTCTTTACCCACACAAAGTGCCGGTAATAAATGGTAATCGGAGAATTGTTTCTTAACAATATTAGATATATGATTTATGTAAGCTAAATTCAGGTACAGTTGTTCTTGATATTTGGATACATTTCCTATTATAATTATTTTACAATTTACAAATTAGTCAAATTAATAAGAAACAGAAAAAATCTTTCTATCCAAAAAATGTATATTATTGTTACCATCGGGATTCGAACACAGACCTTTCTCTTGCCAGGAGATTAAGTTACCAATTACACTATGTCAACTATTTTACTTAAAAATTTAACTTACTTGTTTAAAACAGAAGGATCACTCGTAAAGTCAAAAATTCTATGTGAAAGTAAATGGTTGCCAAAGAGTAATTGGTTACACATTCTCTCAGCAAGATAATGTTCCATGTTCGCGTCCCGGTGGTATCTATATATATATATATATATATATATATATGTTTTCGATAAACATTTTTTTCTGTGTATCGTTCTAAGTTATTCATCAGATTTGTTTTAATTATTAAAGTACTATATTCTAAAATTGCGACTTCACAATGAGATTGTGATTTCATTATATCAAATATTATAGTATTAGATATAGTAGGTACGTAGTACAAATTTTTATAAATAATACAATATTTTTCATTTACGGCATATATCATAAGGTAAAAGTAACATTCGTAAAAAAAATGAGCCTGAATGGGCACACACCTCGATTATTTTAGAAGTCAAAAAATCTTTCGAGTAACAAACGAAGTAACCAATGCGGCAATATATGCGAGAAGCATACACGCGAAAACGAACATATCCAGTGCTGTCAAAATGTGTATACTGTAAAACACCGTTTTCGCCCTAGGGAAAACTTAAATTAGGATATATTCCAAGATATGTTCGTGTTTTTATTAATTAGTTTTAAACACGCATGTCGAATACTCTGGAGATTGAATTGCCATACTTAACTGATTTTTTTAATTTATGCATAATGCTCCGTATATGTCTAAAATGCTTTCTTTTATTATGTTATATATACATTACAGTAAAAAAATTAAAACTGCCGTGAATAATTGTATATAATCTGTCCGGGAATAATCGTCATATTTAAAAAAAATAATAATGTGTTCTGGGTTGAGTGAAAAAACCATTCATTTTTATTTAAATGCACAATATACTGATAAAATATTTTTGTGTTTATTATTGTCTCTCCGCGATTCTGATACATCATCTAGATGTCATTTTTGTTCGTTTTGACAACTAACTTACAGATGGAATTATTTTATTATTAAGGAAAACACATTCTTATTGTGAAGTTGTAATTATTCAGAACATAGGTGTGTGATATTTTAAATACTAAATTAATGTATTAATTATAAATATATGCATATAAAATCAATTTTGTCGAAAAATATTATTTTTGCGTCACCGGGATTCGAAACTGGATCTCTATTTCCAATCCGGGGAAGTACACTACTAATTGTGTTATAACGCCAGTATTTTTAATGACAAATTTTCGAACCTATATGTTATAATTTTTTTTTTTTTTCAAATTAATACACCTGTCGTTCCATTATTTGAAAGCCATCTACATTATTTTTACAGAATCTCAAATGCCTTTGAGTAAACCGACTGCAGACGCCAGAATTATCAATTCATTTTTATTAAATTTTGGATACATTGATAGAACATATATTATTAAGAAAAACACATTCTTAATGTGAAGTTGTAATTATTCAGAAGAAAAAAAAATGTAACATATAGGTTCGAAAATTTGTCATGAAAAATACTGGCGTTATAACACAATTGGTAGTGTACTTCCCCGGATTGGAAATAGAGATCCAGGTTCGAATCCCGGTGACGCAAAAACAATATTTTTCGACAAAATTGATTTTATATGTATATATTTATAATTAATACATTAATTTAGTATTTGGAATAATTTTAATTACATCGAGATTTTATTATTAGATAAATAATGGAAATATAAATACTGATCCTCACCAAAGCTGTTCAACCAGATCGTCCATGTCTATCTACCATGAGAGTACCGATTGTGTACAATGTGTACGGTGCTGAGAGAACGAGGGGGATATGTTATGCCAAGAATAATCAACAAAATCGATAAAGAGCTATTAAATATTTTAAAAAATGATGTGACACCATTGACCACCTTAAAATGCAAAATGAAGGAACATATTCTTGTCTAATTTTTTATTTCATTGTTTTACTACATAATATCCACCCAAAAAATACTGTGGACTACCAGTTTTACTACGTAATATCCACCCATAAAATACTGTGGACTACCAGTTTTACTACGTAATATCCACACATAAAATACTGTGTACTACCACTTTTACTACGTAATATCCACCCATAAAATACTGTGGACTAGGTCTGTTACACCCTATAAAAATTACTTATCTTTTCGAAAGATTAATTTTTTTCTTTATTTATATTTATTTATGTATATTTTTTATATATTTTTAAGTGTTTCATCTAATATCTAAAAAATGTTACCCTTGTATTATTTTTATTTATAAAAAAAAATGTTTAACTAGGCAAAAGGCAATCCTTGCCATAAAACTGCCATGCAGTTTGGCAAAAAAATTAAAATTAAAATATATATTTATGTAATAAAGAAGAATGAAAAATAAATAAAAAATTTAAGCGACGTTTGTTGTGGGTAGTGCTCTTATTATTGAAATATAGATTATATTAAGACCCTACTGCGCAGCGGTCACTAATGGCCGCGTAGCGGCCACTATTGACAACCAGCAAGCAATCTACGATAGCCGATGAGACCCCGACTAGCAGTAAACAATTGGCGGAGCCTATATATACCTATACTATTCCAGACCATTACACACATACTCACAATGAATTAAATAAAAAAACCTTTTTATTTTATTACATTGGAATACTCTATTTGAACTATAAACATAAATAATTTGCGGATTAAATGAATAAAATAAAATAAAAATTGGAGCGGAAAAGGGTTAAGCCGTAAAAAAATTTAACCAAAAAAATATATATAAAATAAGGTGGATTATTGTAACAGCTCAGACCAACGGTCCCCAAACTACTATGCCTGCCAAGTGATTTTATCCGGTACGAATTCACCAACTCTTAAACGCAGCGAATAAATAAAATCAATTGCAACAATTTATTTTTACAATTTTAATATCAGCACATACAAAATGAGAAAAATAATTTATGTAGGTAGGAACGTATATTTAAAGAAATATATTTTCATTTTTCAGTTCGGCCCATCAATTACTTTATTTATATGTATGTGGTCGGGCTTTCAAAATGTTTGGGCACCTCTGTTTTACACCTTCATAGATTATCTGTCAATACTTACACCGGTTGAAAGAAAGACTATATTATATACATACGTAAAATACAATTAAAACAAAACAAAAAATTGAAGTAAATAAGTTACTTGTACATTATAATTTATGATAATAATAATTACAATAGCACGTGGTAGACTAAAAATATATATACCTAAATGTGAAATTTTTAATTTAAAGTACATATTAGACAGGTACCTAGATATTTAGGTCATTGGATAGACTATTGTTTACTGTTCAATAATAAATTGTTGTAGTTTGCATGTATATCCAATAAATAATAATAAAAAAATTTTGCTCCGTTATATTTCAATTAACGACTTTTATATTTTCATTCTTTTTTACCTAAAGGGAATTTAACGATAAACTTTAAAATAAATAATATCGACATAAATTGACATAAATATTTATTTTTTAATTCAGAACTAAAACAGTTAAGATGATTTTATATATTACAAGTTATAATATTTCAATTCGTGTACCATTATCATACTAAATCCATATGACAATAGGATTATGGGTGCGAACCAGATGCAAGTTCCGATCTCTCGTAAGACTCCCTATAAGTAGACGAGTACGGACCCGCTCACCGAGCTATTCAAAAGTTATCACATTCTCTTTATATGTATGTGTCCATGCTTTATGTAATTTTCAAGAATGTTATAAGTATAGAGCCTCATTTATATTCTCAAAAAAGAATTACATTTATCTTTTTTAATTTGAATTATAAAACTTAAACTTAATAATAAACATATATAGACTTTTGTCTAGCCGTGGGTTATATAAAAAATTGCAAATCATTTGTGTACAATGTCATGGGAATGCTGTCAGGAAATTTACAAGTACGTATCTAATTTGAATGTTTGATTGGCATAACGATCATACTGAACTAAATAGTTTATTTCTGAGCCAACTTATGTTTTGTTGGCATCTTTACGTCAGCCAATTGTCTGAATTTTTCAAACAATTTGTATTTAATTCTGTTGTTTTTGAAATGATTAATCCTCACTGAAATATTCGTGCAATGATACCTTATACATATGTGAGTTCCAGAATCAAAAGCAGATATGTCCATTTTACAAGTTTTCGAGTAAATTACAAAAAACCATTGTACCACAACTGTTACATTTGGGATCATATTGAACGTGACCAGTAACCGCAGGTCACGTGACTAAATACTGTGGTTTTATTGGCTGAAAACATATTTGTCTAGGTTTGAATTAATTGTCTATTGGACATATCTGCGATTGAAGTAACAAGCAAATTTTGAATGCGTTTTTATACGAAATTCAGCAATATTTGTATAATTTCGATTGGCTAGTGTTGTAGACATTAATTTTCTTTATATTTGTACATACTACACTCAAAAACCATAAAAACTGGACATGTCTGATTCTGATTCTATACCTCACATATTGTTTTCTGTGTATAGTTTTCTGGGTTAATCTGCCATGTATATCTGACCTTTCTGGCCGACGTTTCGGATCCCACTGCAGGGTCAGGGCTGATGATGGACCATCAATATTCTTACTATTTTCAAACTAAGCTAAACGCTTGTATTATAAAAATAGGACTAACTTTCTGGTCTCCTGGAACGGGACGCAAACCTCCGACCACTAGATCACCGTGCCAGCGTCTCAACCACTAGACCAACAACCCACTCAAATGTAAGCATACCTTGTTAGCATCGTCGGTAACAGCATAACCTAATTATATGCCTACTGCACGTCACTGATGGCGACATGACCCAGTGAGGCCAGCATTATCTTTAAAATAAAATATATGAAGAAATACTTTTCATCGATAATAGAATATAAAATCGTTAGACTTAGAATATTATAAATATTGTTTCAGATATATTCCCGCCGAAATTGTATCTGTTCCATCAGCTTTTTGCCCAAAAATAGCGGCAAGGTGTTCATCCAATCAGATAGCTTTTACCCAATCAGACCGCTAAGGGCTTATGTAAATGTACTGCGGATGACGGGCGGACGCGCGACGTGAGGCGGTTGTAATTACGGGGCGGTCGGGCGGCTAATTCGCCGCCGCGGCTACAATAGCGACAATAGCACGGTGACGTCACTCAATCACACATCCCAAACATTGGGTGATACCGATCTACTTAACGTGTACAGTGGATCACCTACACGAGTTTAGACTACAGTGCGGAGTAGAAATCATCCGCTGACGGCACTTGGTGCCGCGCTTCTACCTTGAGCGTATTAGTGTTCACATCAAACTCTATTCAAAATTAGTGTTCGGTTTGAAGGAGATCACCCGAGCGTGCGGCTGAATAACGAATTAAAAGAAAACGATTTGCAATAGTAATTAAAAATAGTTAAAAAAATTGACCTGAATGCGAAAAGGGTAAAGGGGCCCCTGTATAAACATTGTATACGGGGTAGCATAGTAGCTTGTTGGATTTTTACCTGCAAAGGTACTGTTATTAAACAAATTATAGATATCTCATAGAGACCAAGCTATCTTTATTATATTTAATGGAAAGATATGAAAGTATGGGTACAAATATAATGGGACGTTATATTTGTATAAAGCGATCACGTAAGCCAGCCGAAGACAGGTCGTAAGCCCTACAATTACCCATACTTCCATATGTTCCCATTAAATATAATAAAAAAATAGCTTCGCGTCTATGAGATATCTATACTTTGTTTAATATTTTCAGTTTATTTAGCTTCTATAGTAAGTAGCGCTAACGTGCCTACTAAATTATCGATACTCGCAAAAATTATCGACATCAAATGTTCTGTAGGGCACGGACCCTTTGGACCCCAGTACACCTCAATTGCTGCATTCGCTTATGTATATAACATCATATATTTGTCAAGGAAGATGAGTGGCGCTGTTATTTCACCCTAAAGTATCTAATCATTGTTACGTTATTTCTTCATTCTGCCTCGGCTTCATGTTCAGGGGGAGGCATCTAGCCTAACTGGTTCTTTTTTAAATTATCATCAAGTCAAATGGTTATTAAATGAAATAACAGAATGCTATTGTTTACAATAAAATTTATTATCTATATTGTGACTTGCATGTATTAAAAGTTAAAAAAAAGCATTTTACCTAATTAATTATTAATAATACAATTCAAAAATAATTACAATTAACTTAACATTATATATGCGCCCATCATGCCAACATAAAATTAACTACCAAATTTTCTGTGTCGATTCTTGTGTGATGTTGATTATGCAGGTCCCTCACGTGAGGGATTACCTTTTGGAGACGGCTTCCACGTGTAGATGATGGTCCTGGAAGTGAAGTGTGTCCAATAGTTGTGGTGCCAGGGTAGAGTGACGGAGTTCAGGATTGACCACCAGACGATTTCCAATTATCCAGGCAAACCGGGACTCTGGACGCGATGTGCTTAATTACAATTAGCGCATGCCGTATATGATCTCGTCTCTTTTGATGGTGACAATTTATTCTCACCACATCAACGAGAAAGACTGACGCATGAGGGTGATGCATGCCTTATGGTGCAATTGCCTACGTGACTAAAGTCACGTTCGTTGGATTTTTTATTGGTGTTCCCACGCCGCACCGTCCATCTAACAATACCGACGTTTATTGCCCTCCGTCCCTTACTTCGACTAAGTGCTTTTGTATCCTTGAAAAACCAAATATTGTTTTGGATAATTTTGCATTCTAACATCATGCAAGAAAAATGTCGCATTTCTTTTCACCGGCACGTCCAATATAATGTGAATTTTAACAAGTAGCACCTCAGGCCAATATAATGTGATTTTTAAAGAGTAGTACCTTGCTAATTACAATTACCATCAATTTTTTTTATTCTGGCTGAGTTCCTGTCATCCGTGTGGTGGATCCATAATCAGGCTCTTCAAGATCCACAGAAACTATCATTCGAGGAATAGCTGATGATAGGTAATTGTTGGCCACGTTCATCTTTATATATTTTATCAAAATAATCTTTAAGGTTTTACTCAGAAATAAATCTATTAATATTTCTAATGTGGTTTTGATTTATTTAATGATCATTATAATTTGAACTTCACTATTAGTAAAACTTACCTCTAGTGAACTTGTATTAAAAGTTAATTATAATTATAACGTACACATTTAGTTTAATAAATATTTTTATGTCGCGTGTAAAATCGCAAAAATATGACATGCAACGTTACGACCGACTGCTGCTCGTTTTCATCCATTTATGACCTGGTAGTATAAACCTGACCATCAAATATAATGTCACTAGATTTATACTTAATGGCTTGGTTCGTATATTTAACCTAGCAATCATTGAAAAAGCTAGTTCAAATTTATGAACGTGCTGTGTACAGATACACCTCCAAATTCTATGAATATGTCTAAGATATGCATAAGAAAAACACCCACATTGTCACAACATTATGAATAACTAATCGATTTTTTTTAAATGATATATATGATTCAATCAGGTAAAGATGAATCAGAAGCATGGCTATCCAATATTCTAATATAATTTATACAATATCTTCACTAATAATTCACTAGACCTACAACATTTCCAATGCATATATTTTTATGATATTTTTTTTTTATTTTTACTTTTTTATACATATTTGTAATTCTCTTTTTATTCCTGTCGATAAATAACACCACAACAGCACGAAAAAACACTGGCTACTTTAACACAGACTTCAGTCTAGCAAAGTACCCAGGACAACGCTGTATATATCAGAGGTGAAGTCTACTCCATCCCACACAATAAACTATGTATTATGTATGTTTATTATGTATTCACCTCTATCAAAACAAAAATATTTTTGTCAATATATATAAATAAATAAAAGTTAAATATTTTTCAAATTTTTTTAAATTGTCAAAAGTTTAACAACAATAATTGGAAACTCCACCATAAAATTAGTGGGTTATCATTTTTGGATTGTTACATGAAAAACACATTTTTTTCTGTGTTATGTAAATTAACCAGTAGCCCGCTGCATATTTTAACTTTGTACTACATTGGACTTGCATTTCGATAACTTTATACATTGTAAATATTTAATGTAATTATTGAAATATTCATATATAAATAAAATTCATGCATATAAAACGTGTCAACATGGTTTCTCAACATCGTTTTTTTACTGCGAGATCTTTTTTATTTATTTTAATTGGTGGTACAAAATTTGAAATGGTTAACCCATATAATGTGGCGGTCTTAAAAGTCAAAAAATTTTAAAAAACTTTAGGAATTTAATGTACTCGCCTCCCGATGGAACATTGGGTGGGCAAGGAGTGTGGCAGCCCGGATTGGCGCGGAACTGGAGTTTAATGTGCAAATAATAAAATAACAAAATTGACAATTATGTCTTATGTCGAGAACCAATGACAATTTTGTTTTCAGAACCAGACTTGTTGACTTAAACAATATTCAATGTAAAAACATCACTAACAACGATACAAGTTTCGTATTACGCTTGGGGCGCATTTCTTTTACT
This sequence comes from Eubasilissa regina, assembly GCA_022840565.1. Lineage (NCBI taxonomy): Eukaryota > Metazoa > Arthropoda > Insecta > Trichoptera > Phryganeidae > Eubasilissa > Eubasilissa regina. Next base: position 22,960,999 of record JAINEB010000015.1, on the reverse strand, counting down.
ATCACCTAGATCCCGCTCTGCACACCCCCAAAATTGCTCTCCCGTAGGGATGGGAGTAAAAACCAAAATGTCCTCCCACTGACACTGCGTGACGGAAAACTGTTCGGTGTTCAGTCCCACATTGGAATTTTTCAATTTAAAATTCATCAGGACTGTTTGGGTCGTCTTTCAACAATCCCTTTGGTGTTGCCTGTGACGTGATTTCGACAATCATTAATTCGAATTTCAAAATAAACAAAATGGCCACTCAAGAAATAATTGGTTTTTCTGTCTGATTGAAAATGAGACGAGTACCAACTAACAGAATATATATTTTTATTAGTTTTTCATACATCAAAATAAACATAATTATGTAAATATCAGTGGCATGGCTAGATTGCTGGAAATAAATCAAAATTTATTTATTATCTCATAATATTCCTGACCCAATTATTATATTCAATACGACATTGTCTGAAATATTCATTTCTCTTCACAACCTTTCAATACATCTGCCAGACAATACTAATCAGAAGAATTGGAAAGACTGTTTGTTCATTTATTTTCCAAAGGCCTTAAATAAATTAAAAAATAGTTCCAGCGGTCTGTAGCATCAACTAATCATACAATAAATTGTACTGTGTAATCATTCTAATAAAAAATATCCGAGGCAAAACTGAGTAACCGACCTAACCGTGTTAGATATATTGTGAACACTAACGATTTCTTCCCGGCGTTGACCGGAATTCAGATCTACTTATTGTGAGAACTGTCACTTTTATATGTGTATGTGTGTGTAAGGTGAATGGTAGGGGTCATGGGATATAAGAAGCAGTCACTGGGGAACGGCTCTTCCAATAATAGTATTAAATATCTGAGTTCTATAATTGTCCCTTCTATAAATAAATTGTTGTAATAAACGATAATTATCACACATATCTACTAAATTTCACTTACAAGGACTCAACCAAGCAACTTGAGAAATACAATCAGAGGAGAACACTAAAGAGAATCTGTGGTAGTATTTCCAAGGGCACTATACTAGTGCAGGTAAATTGTAAAGTTACTACATTTATAATTTAATTATAATAGATATAATAAGATATATATATATATATATATATATATATATATATATATATATATATATATATATATAGATGTAGTTATAATATTGAGGTTTAAGGGTAAGAATATCGATATATGCACAATTTGGCCCAAGATCAGGATTAGATCTCAAGATCTTAGAGTTCTACTGAGCAAAATTTTGAATGGATGGCCTTGAATAAAATATACATTGCATCGATAGCAGGGGGTCGTGAGATGAGGGAAAAGTTTCTGTATTTTGCGCAGGGTCCTAAAGAATAACTATTTAGAATGAAGGTATTCAATATAACACTTCATTTGATCGAGAAGAGGTTATGGGATAGCCAGGAGAAGGGATACCTACGTTTTACGGAGGTTCCTAAAAAGTAACTACGCTCAATTTTATTTAGATCGGTCTCGAATGGAGAAAAGACATTTAATTTTTTGTATAGATGTATGTAGTACACATTAAAGTCTTCATAGTATAGTACACATTAAAGTCTTCAAAAATAACTTAATTGACGGGGAACTTAGGAAAATGAATAATCCCTATTTTCACTTTTACATTTTTATGCGCACTTGTATTGTAATAAAATTTCATTGTTGTAATAAAGCGTGACAACATTTTAGGGAAAAGCGTACATTAATTGCTGAAAAATTATTTCAAATCTAGGTAGCATCGTATACTTTCGATTATCCGGGATTGCATTGATCGGGTTACGATTAACCGGGGCGATCAAAAATTACGAAAAATTTTAAGAACGTATATTTTGATGACTTAAAGAAATTATAAATAATTGTTGAAAGTCCCGTCCTAAATGATACTATAAAACAGTCTTGCGGCCTGTAAAGACCAGTAAAACTTTAAGTGTGTATGAAAAAACTGCACAGGCCACCGGATTACATCGGCCCTTAAAATCCATTCTTTGTAACATAAATGTAGTACATCTTTATTATGGATGAGCCGATATTTTAATTATGAATATAACTATGTTGTGAAATTTATATTCGATTGTCATGATGATTGTATTATTCGTAATTTAGCGAACAATCATTGAATAAACTAAATATCCAACAATTGAATCTCAATTACCAATCATCGTTACAATCTAATATTAATCACACAAAATCGGTCCCAATAGCGTTTTAGCTAACCACTATAGTCACTATAGTAACTTATTCGAAGCATTGTTCAGTACGGTACAAACGAAATAAAACGCAAAATATGAACTGTATATAAAATAAAACTGACGAAATTATGAATACATCATAGAACGGAAGTCATGGAATTCGCTTATAAAAAAATTACTTATTGTTTTATTAATATTTTAAACCGGTGATGAACTTGACCGTACTTCAGTTTAACTTTGTGGCAAAGCGGGCGGGCGCTAAATTATAAATCACCTTACCTCCCGTTAAAGGCTATTACAATTACAATATATTATTTGAAGCTTTATACAATTACTTGTAGCAACAAATAGAGTACCCTTGCTGACATACTAATTTACCACACATTTACTTAAAATTTAACAATGGACAGATAAACTCTTTTGCTATCCTAATTTTAAATAAAAGGGTATATGCTTTTGTAGGTTAATTTTTTTTAGAATTTTTTGGCGAAGGTTATCTAAAGATTTTTTATCTATCAATTTTTTACAAATCACCTTAGATAATCGAGAGAATACTGTATATAATATATTGAATTACAAGCAACGTGAATGCTATCCTGACGATGTTCACTGTTACCCCCTGAAAATAAAGATTTTTATAAATATATTTTATTTGTAGTGCCATCATTTACATTCCATAGAAAGTCTACATTCTTCGTAAGCTGTCAAAATCATATCTGTGGTTATAACAGGACGTCTCCGAATCCGAAATCGAGCGTTTAGGCGCGCCTTGTATTCACTTATATTAAAATGTCATCTTTAGACATTGAGCAAGATTTAGCTAGACGTTTGCTTTTAGATGGCGGCACATTAATATTTTTAGGAGTTCCTGAAGGAACCGAATTTGGAATTGATATGAAATCGTGGAATACTGCAGGCGATTTTAGAGGCATTAAAATGATACCTCCTGGAATTCATTTTATTCATTATTCAGCTGTCAGCAAAAATACTGGAGATGTTGCACCGAGGTAAATAGTTTAATGTATTCAAATGAACTCTTTACTATTGTAAATATCTAAGGTATCATGTACACAAAAACGCAATGAGATCGAATTGCTGCAACATGATTTTTGAGATAAATCTGTTATATACGTTTTTTTTGGTAATAAAAGTGGCATTACCTAGAGCCTAGCGTCATAATTTTTCATTAATTTAGCTTTGTTTTTTTTCATTAGTTTTTAGCCATAATTCAGAGATTTTTTTTAATTACGGGCAGAAAAATATTGCCAGGTAACAGTAATTATTTTAATTCAAATATGTCGCAAAGTACAGATTATTTGCTGAAAAGTTAATCATTTATCAGACCGGATTTATGCGTACACGGAATACATATCACATCAATATTCTTACTATTTTCAAACTAAGGTAAACGCTTGTCTTATGACAATAGGACTAACTTAATGGCTTCCTGGAACGAAATTGAACCTCCAACAACTAGATCATTATGTAAATATCATAACCGCTAGACCACAAGCACGTCAAAGTGAATTTTGATAATTTTACATAAATCTGGAGCCACAGAAATATAAGACAAGCAATGAAAGGTCACCATGTGTCAGAAATGACATGAAAGAGAGAAGAAAGAGTTTGATATTTTATGAATACATGGTGCACTAGATGAGAGTGAAGTTACTTTAGCCCTTAATCTCACTAAAGAATTCCAATAACTAGACAAAATAATCATTATCTCATCATAAGAATATAAAAGATTCAAATTCTTATTACAAAATTATATAAACATACTTCGAAGTGCTCCAAAAATAAACTTATTTGTACCTATGATATAATCCATTAATATAATTTGCATATTTCAGAGTGGGTTTCTTACATAACTTTCAACCAAAAGATTTCATTGTGAAAATGTGGAATAAAGAAACTGAAGATCTTAGTAAAGATAATATAAGTGAAGAAAGTATTCAAAAGCTGAAAGATAATCTCTTAAATTTGGATCGGTTTCTTGCACCATATCCATATGACATCCATGAAAAATGGAGATCACTCTCATCAAATATTACAGGTAAACAATATTAAATAGAAATTTATAGTTATTCACATTATATTAAAAGTTTCCAACCGCCGTTTCATTAATTATTCGAAATTTCTGTTAACAATCAACAATTTGATACATTTTTATTTAGAATTTATTGGTTGAAAATGTCTCTTCCCTCGTTAGTTAACAAATACTTTCCATTTTAATTAAAAATCATTTTTACTGATTCACATTATTTCATTATTATTACAAATGTAATCTATTATTATATTTCCTGTTCTATTATTATAATGTAATCTATTATTATATTTCCTGTTCTATTATTATAATGTAATCTATTATTATATTTCCTGTTCTATTATTATAATGTAATCTATTATTATAATTCTGTTTTTACACAGTCCTTTTTTATTCAATATTTATATAGCATGGTTTAAGAAAACAAATCAATTTTTTTTACACCAATATTTTTGGTTTAACGCGGTACAAAAAATAAGGAAACACATTTTCAAACTCTGTCAAAATTTTACCAAAGCCTGATGTCCACCTCCCTGTAACGTTACACAAATGTACGGAGAGGGGTATAAGAAACAGGAACTAGATAAAGCAGTTTAGTCATTCAGATTCAGTCCGACGTGAGAGACATTCCACCGTGATCCATCCGTGTCCTTGTTTTTTCTTGATATTTCGTGATATAAATTAAGCACTGAAATGTCTGATTTTAAAATTAAGTGATGAAAGTAATTTTATACCAACACGCATAAACGGATGCATTTATTGCCTGACAGCAACACTGAATAAATAATTTTCATTTTTTTTAAATGATAACACATTTTTGTTGTAAAGTTACGATTTCAGAACATAGTTCTGTGATATTATTTTTGCCATTTAAATTAATCAACTAGAAAGATGTACAGGAAAAATATTTTAGTTGCTGCCTGTAGCAGAATATGTAACATAATCAGTCATAATAACTTGTATGTTCATAATAACAACTATTCAGTCTATTCAAAATTTATTTGAAGAGACTGAATGATTGTTTTTTTTTTTATATAATTCTCTATTTAATTATTGTATTAATTTCCATCTAATAAATAATTAAATATATTTCATAGACAGTTTAGCTGTAATGTTGACCCCAGAAAATGGAAGAATCAGTTCAGCCTTAGAATTGATATCTTGTGACAATAATGATCGCCCAAAGGGTAAGAATAAGTCTAAAAGCTTAGAGACAGAGCATGATGAATCAAATGAAACCAAGTGCTGCACAAAATTCTTACCTCACTCATCGGAAACAGATGAAACTAAGATAACTGATGCCTCAAAAGATATTGTATCGCCGGAACCGAGTTCATCGACAGTTCAAGTACAGACCCCAAGAAGAAGTCGACCTTCCACTTTAGAAGAGAAAGAAGAAGCCTTACTTCCTCATCTAAAACCTGCCCCAGGTAATTGTCAATTCTAATAGTTAAATCTGATCAACAATCTTATTTCTATATGCAACTACATGTAAATGTATTTTTTTAAACTAAACTTTTTCCTTACATGTGTTTGCAACTTTTTGACAATGACAATAAAACTTTTGTTTTTATGCAAATATTCCCAGTGTCAAAATTGTTGAATACGTCAAGTCACACACAGCAATAAGAAAATAGCATTCTGACTTGTATCATTTTATTTTATACAGTAGAACCGCGATATAACGAAACCCGATATAGCAAAAAATGACGTATATCGAAAAAAAAATCGAAATTTAGTCCCTAAAACCAATTTTTCATACAAAAATGCATTTATATAACGAAATCCCGTTAATATTTATAACAAAATCATTTTTGTCCCGTACGAAAAAATGCCAATACATTTACGTAAATTTATAACGAAATAAAAAAATGTTAAAAGATGAAAATATTATTTCGCATGCATCTGCCGTATGCGAACGGTTTTATGGCCTTTTCGGCGGTGCGTGGCGGTCGGCCGACAAGGTAGTAAAACAATTCAAACTTCTTCTTGGGTTCATAGCAGGCCCATAAAACCATTTGACATAATTCTTGCGGCGTTCTCTGACACGTTTTACGTACGCATACGCCTCTAATATGATTGCAACCCAGACCTAAACAGCTGTAAAATACAAAAATTAACAGGAACCCCCCGAAAGTTGCAGAATGTACTTATTGGAAATGTCAGTCTCAGTGTAACGTCTGTCGAGTTAAGTTTGTTCAGCTTTTAACGCGATTATTGCATGACCGAACTGAATATTTACATAAATTCATTTTCGTTTGACAATTTTTTTCGTGTGAACTCGTCAATAATATAAATAATTCGTTAAAATATTTTATGAACTATTTTTGTACGGTATTTTGTATTTCTATTAACTATTGTTTTCGTGTATTTTAAGTGTACAATGTTAACGATAATTTTTAAGTGAACAATTTTAACGATTATAAATATATTTTTAAGTGAACAATTTTAACGATTATAAATATATTTTTAAGTGGTTGCCGCCGTTACCGGTAAATACCTTCGTAATTTATATACGACTCATTTTATAAAAATGTCGCGATTTAACTGTAAGATTGTTATTTTTGAATTATTTTGTATGTTTCATGCCCAAAACTATGTTTGAAGCGGCTCTACATTTAAACACAATTAAAATATTGTTTTGTGTTTGCAATATTCTGGAATTTACAAAAATATCTTCCAATCGGTGTTGAATAGATTCTGTTCTTAATTTAATTCCTTTGATTATCCATTTGCTTATCTGTTTTAATAACAAAACTACTAAAAATATGTAGGTATTCAGTTCCCTATGGCCTTTTTCCTCCTTTGTTTGCAGAATTTGCGATCTTTTTTGAAGCCGCGCAATATTTTTTTGCGACGGCGCGTAACATATAGTAGGTTTTTTATTTTTTTCGTTATATGTGGGAATTCGTTATTACGAATTTTTATTTTTTGGTCCCTTGGATTTCGTTATATCGCGGTTTTACTGTATACATAATTTTTAATAATTTAAGTACACTCGGGCCTCGTATAACACGGTTATATGGTTCCACAAAAACCTTGTGTAATACAAATCCGTGTTATACAAGGTTAGTTTGTGTACTTTGAAGATGGCAAAGTACACAAAAATATGACTAAGGGCCAATTGTGTGATCAATAACTCTTTTATATAGTAAAAATGTTACTAAAGTAAAAAAATGTTGTGAAAATGGGTTGTTTGATCATTAGTAAAAAGATATTTACTTCTCAAAAGTACATACGTAATAAAGTAATTTTATTCTCTGATATCCGATAGTAAAAACTAGAATCGATAGTTAAATATGGCGGACTCTTCACAACTGTTCCAAAGTCATCTGACACATTGATACTTTAAAAGTTGTATACAACAATGAATCATTCAATATCCCGCTGTTTTAGTGATGAGAGTTCATCCGATAATGATCTCTTTGTTTAATGTACATAGCACATAATCGGAAAAAATTTCACCACCAAAGTAACAGATTTCGAACACAGACGAAAATTCCATAGATAAAATAAAGCATATTTCATGATTATTGGTCACTCCTATAGACATCTCATCTATTTATTTATCGCTTTACTCGAGCCAGCCGCGGCGCCCATATAAGTGAAATCATATTTAAACACTAATGTTATAAAATTATCTTTCCATTAAAGCCAATACCATGGCCATTGCCACGATTTTGATATGTTTTATTTTATTTTAAAGTTCTATACCTCTAAAAAAACACCCTTTATTTGTATACATATATATTGTTAAATTCACTCTGTTCTTTTTATTTAACAAGTACAATGTTTCATTGACTTATTACATTATACATAGTTATATATTACAGGCATAAAAATTTTCTCTTCCAGGTATGGCTTTGAGAGTAACGGAATTTCCAGAAAAAAATTATCCGGTTGACGCGACACCATCAGAAATAACAAAACATAGCCTTGATCAAACTTACGTATTAGACCATATGATCAAAAGGCATAACAGGTATATAATGTTTCCATCTCTGATATCATAATTAAATGATTATATTAAAACCCCGTTTATTCGATATTTGACTAAATTCCATATTTTTCTAACACAACACTCAAAATGTCAATTTCATAGTTATTTAAAAAATCCTGTTAATTTGTAGTGCGAGATAATTTTGGAACCATTGCACTATAAATCAATATCTTTTTGTCATAATTAGAATTTTTTTACTTATGAAAATTTACAATGTGCACGGGTTTTTGTCCGTGCCCGCCTGTGTGGTGTCTCTTGTTTGCTGTGGTACTTTCCGACACATTGCGCGTCTAGACCACTTTTGTGTCTCCGTCCCCGTCACCGCTAATTGTTTAATAGATCAATATTAGTGCTCACCTCACTGATAATTTTTAAATAAATGGATACTAGTCGCCACCGCATGCCATTAATTATCAAATAGATCGATATGCTCACCGATAGTTATTAAATAGATTGATTTTATTAACAGCCGCTAATTTTCAAATAGATCGATTTTAGAAGCTCTCGCCTCGACTCGCGTGGATAGTTGGCACTAATTACTCCTACTGATACAGCATTTTCGTTTCACATGTTTCCTCAGAATATACAAAATATATTTATTTTTAACGAAATTGGCACTTTTATTCACAATTTTTTTACTAATTTTGCGATGTTATCGCGAATTCCGAAACCATAAATTTGATTGACTCAATTGGTTCCATGCAATAATTGTTTTTTTTTTTTGATATTTTGAATTTTGTGTAAATTGTTTTTTTTTTTGGTCGCTGAACTTCAAATTAACGAGGTTTTACTGTAATACTGAGCACGTCATTGTTAATTATCCAATATCATATATTATTATTATTTATCCAATATAATTTTTATCTCATAATTTAATATAAAATAATTTTCAGGCCCATTGACATTATAGGTGAACTGGAGTTTGTGTATGTTTGCTTTCTGGTTGGACATTCTTTAGATGCATTTGAGCAGTGGAAAAAATTAGTAAAATTGCTATGCTCCTGCGAAGAGGCAATAAATAAATATAGAAATGTTTACCTTCAATTTATTACTTCATTAGAAATACAAATAACAGAAATACCTGAAGAATTTCTCGCTGATATAGTTATGAACAATAATCTCATTTATGTTAAGCTGAGGGATTTCTTCAGAACTGTGAACAATTCAGATGTTGAAGGCAGACTTAAAACTGCAATAGAGCGTTTTAAAATTAATCTCACAGAGAAATTTATGTGGGACTTCAGTGATGTTGATGAAGAAGATGACGATGAACGACCAGTAATTGTAAAACTGCCGAATTAAAGAGTAAAAGTGAATTATTTTCTAGCTTTTATTTCCTAACTAATCCAATATAATCCCCAATTATTATCTACTTTAAATAAAAATTATTGTTACATTAGGATATACGTTCACTCGGAATGGAAGGTAAGTGTGCATTCGCATAGTTCACATTTGTTAATCTTCCCGGAAGAATCATTCACAATGATTTTTAAACTTTTGATAAATTATAATTTACACAACTTTCAAGGAATCAATTAAAGATTGTGATGACTCAAAAAATATTATTAGCACATCAAGTGTTGACAACGCATGAGAAGCATTCTCCAAAACATTGTCAAGCGTCTAGTACATTTATGGTTCTATTCATTTGCTTAACAGTGGAATGCCATGATAGTGGGTCCTTTTAATGGGTGTTTTTATGTTTTCTCACTAGATCTTGCCAATGCCCAAGAGTGGAACAAGTCTATTTACATCACATAGATAGACATAAACGAACGCAAATTCCTTGTCCCAATGTTTTCATTTTGGTGGCACCCACATGATTAAATTTGATGGCATCCACGTGATCAAGAGCTCTACCGTCTTTTAAAAAAAAAATGGCTGCCAGTAACATTTTAAGGGATTATGAAGTAATTGTGGTATCCTCTGCAGTTAAAGTCTATAAAGTAGATGTTGAAAGGGAAAAGAAAACAAAACAATTATGACATCACAAGAGACCTGCATTACATTTAGTATTTTAATGATTGTATAGCAAATCTGATAGCTGATTCACGTCACCAATCCGATTAAAGTGCAATGATATTGGAAAGCTATAAATATATCAATATTAACAAGTGAACAGAGCTAAGCCTTAACACACTATAAAATATGAATTCATTTTTATACATAATTTTTCATTATTTTTTTTGTGATGTTTTATAACTTTATGTTATGTATAGAAATTTTAATAAGCAAACAGGATAAATGTTTATTATTATAAATCTCTCCATGTGATTCCATCTCTCTTTGTCACCTGTATCTAGCAGAATCTAATTTGTCATATAATAAATAATTTGTCATCATCTACAAAAAACTATCTGTATGTCTCTCTGCAGCTGCGCCTGATACAAACACAAATAATGATCATGGAGTAGCACAAGCTAATCGTACTATTCATCTTGTTGCTTGGTCACTTGTTGCATTCAGCGCTATTACAAGAGAACCAAGGATTGTGTGTTATGGGGAGAAAGAAGCTTTTACACTTGATTCCACACCTACTGCTACTCCAGAAAGCACTGTTATTATACCGAATCTAAATTTTGTGAACCAAAAACAACAAATGACAGCTCATTAAATTACTGTAAATTATAAATCTTATTAAAAGAAAATAAAAATCTAATTAGTATGTCAAAAAAAAAAAATGTTTGTTATAAACAACAAATTGTATGACTTTTATTTAGAACAATTTGAAAATGTATCTCTCTTCAGAAGATAATATTTTTAAATGTAGTGTAGTAAGAGCAAGTGTTTTGAGTTTATAGAAAAGAGTCGGCAGAAAAAGAAAAATGTTAATTTATCTCAAAAATATTGTCCATCACTTTGAGCATTGCTTTTACATTTAACTTTTATTCTCCCAGAGAATATCAACACGTTAGAGAATATTTTGATTTCTGCCGTCCTGTTTCACTAAATAGTCTTTTCGTGCTTTGGAAATTATAGTTTCATTGACAGATTACAAACATTGTTTGTAATTTGGTCATAGTCTAAATAGACATAAGACAACTTGTGTAATGGGATGGAAATCATCATCGCGGTTACGTAAACTTTGGCTTCAGATTCGGCCCAGAAAAAGACGAAAACAATCATTCCGTTGCAAAGAAGGCAATCGTATTTATAATTGTTGCAATAAAATAATAATAATAATAGTGGCTACTTTCTTGTGGTTAGTGATCTTATGCTACAGTGTTTAGAAGAAGCTATGAACATGGGTATTGATATTGTATCCACAATGTTCAAAGGTTGGCAAACATTTCAATTATCAAGACAGTTGGGTGCTCGCTAGAGAGCAATAATTTATAAACAACCTTTGTATATCCATTGATTAATAAGGATGTATCAACAACTAAATTATATACCTTTATATAAATGCTCACAAGATCGCTTGGAATCATTTTTTTGCAATGTTAGGTCTGCTGGAAGTTTTCACAATAATCAATTTGTATACATATATATTCTCAAACAATCTTTAGTTCGTTTGGAACTTTACCAGATTTCTATAGGTAATTATAATCCGTTAGAAAATATTTCAGTTTTAAATTGTTCATCAGCAGTTTAAAGGATTAATATCACATCAAGGAGATATATTGATAGTTACAGCGAACACCAACTTAAATGAAAATTTTGAATATTTTGATGAAACAATTATTACATCGCCTTCATAGTGTAAGCAGTCACTAATAAAATACTAATTCCAATACGGACTGTTATGTGAAATGCATATTTTGTATATTTATAGCTTATAATTTTTGTAAAATTTATTAAAATAATTTTTTTAATTATAAAAGTAAATAAATATATATTAAATTAAACAACTTGTTTTGAGTGAACTGCACTGAAGTTTATGGATAACAAGATACATTTAATTCAAATAAAAAAAAACAAACAACTACATTTCTACTGTCAGAAATCTCAATATACATTTTTTTTTAGATTTAACAGTGATTAAACATGTTATAATATTTGAATAAACTGAAATTGGTATAAAAGGGCAATATAATAAGCACCCGTGTTTAACGACTGATTGTGCCACTGATGCAAAATCTGTATACCATTGTTTAACGCCATCTTTCGAACGACGCCTGTCGAAATTTGAGACAGATTTATAGAGTAGTTTTGTTTTGATAGATGTTGAAAGTGGGCAACTTTGTGTTTGTTTGCAACCATGGAAAATAGCAATATCGATCAGTGATTTGATTCCTTTTTATGGATGAGAAGACGTGTGAGGAGATATAAGTGAAGTTGCATGCCATTTATAAGGACCATGCACCTTCGATGACTACCATCAGATATTGGTTTAATGAATACAAGCGTGGCCGAACATTAGTTTTTGATGAATGGTGCCCAGGTCGTACGATTGAGGTAACTACGGAAGATATAGTCAACAAAATCCATGATATCATGTTAGCAGACCACCGGGTGAAGATCAGAGAGATTGCTGACATAAACATCTCAATTGAATGCATACAAAATATCCTACATGGAAAATTGGTCATGAGAAAGCTACTGGCGAGACGTGTGCCATGTTTGCTCACAGTGAAACAAAAACGGACTCATATGACAACTTTGGAGATCCGTCTGGACATGTTTAAACGCAATCCGAAGAAGTTTCAGCTGTGTTTTGTGACTTGACGAAACATGGATCCATCACTACAAACCAGAAATGAAAGAACAGTCAAAACAATGGACTTCACCTGGCGATCTGCTCCAAAGAAAGTGAAAACGGTTCCATTGGCCGGGATATATCATGACCACCATTTTTTGGGATTCACGAGAAATCGTCTTCACCGACTATTTGGAAAAGGGAAGGACAATCACAGGGAGTACAGCAAGCTAATTTATTGGGCCAATTTGACACTGAATTGACGAAAAAAAGTGCTCTTTCACCATGACAACGCACCAGCTCACTCGTCTGCAATAACCACAGTAAAACTGATCGAACAATAACTCTAAGAATGGCTCTCTCATTCACCTTATTCTCCAGATTTGGCCCCATGCGATTTCTTTTTGTTTACAAACAAAAATGGCTTAGCAGAAATCGATTCACGTCAAACGATGAAGTCATCACCGAAACAGGAGCCTATTTTGCCAAGTTCTACAAATCTTATTTTTTGGATGGCTTAAAAAAATTTTAATATCACTGGACTAGGTGTATCGAGTTGAAAGTAGACTTGAGAAATATAAAAATAAATTTTAAATGTGTTTCCTTCCCTAACACAGGTACTTATCATACAGCCCTTGTTCGTTTTTTTACAAGTACTGTACCAACTATTAATTTAATAATACATCATACTTAAGCACCGTTTAACGCACTCATACATGCATACCATATATTCGCGATCTACTCAAAATTTAACCTGTGTATGTCCTACCCTTTCTTTCCTAACCTGTCCTTAAGCACGAGGTAGAAAGAAGAGGTCGCAGTCATCATATTTAATAGGTCTAACACTGAAAGATTGTGAAAGGGGAAAACAGACACGTGTTTGGTAATAATTTTATATTCAAATAATGTGATTGTGTCTACAGAGTGAATATTAATCATTTTTAGTAACCCTAACTTCACTAACAAGTCGAAGTTTAACTCGATTGTAATAAAAATTTGAATGGTGACAAAACATGCATTAATATAAAAAATACGTCTTGTTTACACATAGATTTAATTTTCAAAAAGTAAAAATACTTTTACTATTGCATAAATGTGTGATAATCCATCGGATTTAAGTTTTCACCAATAAATGTGTGTAGAATATCCCTCGCCGCGCTAATACTTTCCCAAACCCCTCTCCTAAACGCACACTTCATTTCATGTCAGTTCATTTGCTGGGTGATTGGTCTGATGAAAGAAAAGACATTTGGTATGAGCATTGACCATACAGCTATAAAGACCTGATAAAGTATTACTGTAGTAATACATAACACATGCTCTACCCATCCGGACCGTGGTACTGTTTTGTGACATTATTTATTTATGCAAACACAAATGTTTTACATTGTAAATTTATTTCAAAATTACTTTATGTTAATACAGTCTTTGAGAAATGATATGGGGGAAAAGAGTGGAAAATGGTTAAGAAAAGAACATATTGTAACGTAAAGGGGGGGGGGGGTCATTGACCAAAAGTGGAGTTAGCCATTTTACACTTTACGGTATCGATATATATGTTCACATTTTTTCTAAGCTTAATATTCCTGTGGATTATTTATTGAAACAACTTTTTTTAATGTTATATTTTAGTAGTCAATGTATAATAGAATTAGCGCAGAAATGATAAATATAAATTTATTTTGTATTCTTTATGGGCAAATGATAATACTGATCATGTGCAACAAAAACAGTTAAATGTTATTCATTTTAGTAAATGGGTAGGTATGGTGACTCAACAATATTAATGAAAATTTTGTAAGGAAAAACAGGTTTCACATATTCCTCATAATTCAAAACGAGGAAACAGATTCTTAAAAATACTTTAAAAAATATGAGAATAGAAATTACAGTTGATTTGTAAAATTATCTATCCATTACATACATACATATACATTTACTTATTTGGGGGTTAGGACAGTAGTTAAATGAAAGATATGTTATTGGCGCGTGTTAAGTTTTATTATGGCAGTATGATGAAAACAAGAAAGACATAGAATGAATGTGAAATGAAATGAAGCGATTTGGCGGTCTCGCTCGGCGCTCCCGGGCCGGCAAGATCGCCGTTGTAGAACGATGAAACTCGAGAGACTCCTTAGCGGTGAATTTCGAGCCAGGTTTGTAGCAGCAGCCGGCAGCGCTGTCGCTAGTGTCGATGCCGACTGAGATGGCGGTGGATTTGAATTCCGGTCGCTACACTTATATCAATCTTAAGGGTTAAATGAAAGAATGATGATGGTATGTTGATATTTATTGTGACAGTATGATAAAACAAAGAATACTTAATTATTGATGAGTCGACGGTCTCGCTCGGCGCGTGTGAGCCGACACGGCGGTGAATTTGAAATCTTGTCCCCTACACAATGACAGACGATTTGCAAATCTAAATAGCATTCCAAACTTGAAATAAATGGAATAAAATATGATGACTGAAATGCAAATTAACTTTTAATCAAATTACTTTTTCAACTATTCACCGCACGTGTGCTGTCTGCACCGAGAGATCTGGAATAAAGTCTCCTGAGTATTAAATACATTCCAGTCAAAGATTTCTTTTGAAAAGAATATCAGGTTTGTTTAAATTGTTTATTGTGCTAACAAAATTTGTATACATTAGCTTGTAGTCGTATTCACGAACGGAATTATTTTAGTAGTGCATTCCAATCACTAAACATACGTTATGTTAGATTATAAATTACTTCAGGCTGTTATCTTGCACAAATGAATTGAAATTCAGTATTTATTATCTGTTTGTGTTGTATTAAATAACTAGCATTTTGTCACCATCTTTGACAAATATGTAATGTAGTATTTTGCAATAAAAGTGACCTCAATGACAAGGCAATGACCAACACCAACCTAGAAAATATGCTGACTTCATTGGTGTCTTCTCTGGGATAAAGACTACTATTTTTGTGCCTATGTCGATATTAATAGTCTAACGTTAAAGTTTCTAAAATTGTATGTATTCATAATAGTATTAAATATATGGTTATCAAAAACACCAAGAATCATGTTCTATCTAGTCTACTTATATGTTATATTTCAATTTGCTATAAAGCAAATATGCACTGAAATATTAAGTTTGTTTTATTTGAGTAGTAAGATAGTTTTATTATCAATTGTTAAAAATTTCATAAATATTGCCCGACTATTAATACAAATAAGTACATGGTAGTGATGTAAAACAGCAGTTTTCAACGGGGTCAAAAAAATTTATAGGGGACCCTATTGAATGGAGTACATAATTTGTAAGTTTAATTTCAGATATATTTTTTGTATGTAATAGTATTAAAAAATGAGTATAATCTTTATAAAGTGATGATGAGGCGACAAATGTGTGAAACAACATACCCTTTATAAATATTACTTTAGTACCTACCGCGCAATTTCTAATTATTTTCGACCACATACAAAATTTCATTCAACCGCGCTGTCAAAAAATGTTTGGTTATTTCTCGTTTCGTCTTTGTAATTTGTCGTTCCAGCTTCACAAAAAGATATACATTTTCTATGTTCACAAACATTGAACTGTCTAAGGACTAAACACTTCTATTCTATATATTTGAATAAGTTTTAAGTGATAAATGTTTTTTTTTATTTGTTTATAAATTGCCCAGGCCACGGATTATTTTGATTTTACTTTATTTTCAATTTGTTTTTTTTTTTTACTTTTCATTAGCCGACTAGTCTTGAGTTTGCCATTAAAATGGGAACTCTAAATCAATATTTACAATTTATTGATAGAACATTTAGAACTTGTCAGGGAAACATATTTGCAAGATTATTATCCCTTCGCGATGACCATGTTATCAATAAAAACTTACTCATTTCTGATGTTGAAAGCGTCATCGAAGATAATATTGGAAGTCCATTAGATGAAATTTTAATATCTCACCTGAGTTGTGTGAAGGTTTGTTTAATTTTCCTTGCTACCCATTTTATTGTCTCACTTGATTTTTTTCTTCATTATCAATATTTTGTTACATTCTTATCTATTTCAAAGCTATAATAATTTTTATTAAGACTATTAATTAATAGGATACATTTCTGGCAATATACTTAACAAGCAATCATCACATCTGCTTCATAATTTAATTATAATTTTCCATTGATTAAAATAAAAATAGTTAATTCATGCTTGTATACACTTATTTTATAATGTAGTGCTATAGATAGCTTATTTACCAGATTCAACTATACAGCTTGTGAATTAAATTATTGTATTACTAAGTAATAATGTAAACCTTATAAAATCTGTATTGCGATTGGTTAATCTGAGTATCAACATTAAATTGAATTCAATAAAATGTTACAATTTAACTTTATGAATGGCTAATCGCCGACTAAAGCTACTTCACTTTGTATTTCTAACAATTATGATTAATCACTATTACTAAATTAATATGTACATATCTAATGAAAGATCCTGAGATGATTAAAAGCATTGTTATTTTTAAAATATATAAAATAATATTTTTCAGTCACTTCATGAAAAGGATTTTATGGAGGCATACAAACACCAGAGTATGTGCATCACAGCCGTAACCAAACTCCTGCAAACACAAAAAGAAGAAAATTGGACACTGCCTCTGATGTACACTGTTTGCTTGGATCTACGATTAGTAGCGCAACAAGCTGAAAATCATTTAGGTGAGGGTATAAAAATTATATGTCATTTAGTGCTTCCACTATTGCACAAATTAGTTTCCCTCTATTCCTTTACTAATTTACTCAAACGATTCATATTCATCAACCGTAATCAAATCCTAATATATATACTATAACTATAAATTCTCCATCCATTTCGCTGCATCAGAAGTGACACAACTTAAATTATTATTTTTTAATTACTTTTTGAGTGAAAGATTATATTATTGAAGCAAACCTAACTCGCAGGCAGACACTTATCTTGAAGTAATCCAAAGTTACATTCATGAAGAATGCATACAAATAATGGTTCTTTTAAATTTACACTTTCCGATTATGCCAGAAATCGCTCGAATTTCCCCTATTAAAAAACTCTTTTCTATCTATACTGCCCCATATTTCGTAAGAAAAATGTTTATTTTTGACACATTTATGTGATAATTAACAAAGCTACCATACTTTACCATCAAAAACATCAAGCATAAATGGAAGTAGAAGATCTAGCATTTAACCTCTCAGCCGCTAAACAAATGTACTCTAAGTATACCCCCCTACGCGGACCTCTTTTCGAAAACCGTGTATTCAGTTGAACACCACTTTTCAAACGACATTTAGACATCCATAAAGGCATCCTGTGAACGATTTATTACTTGATAGGGCTTCATAGATAATGTTGTTAATATAAACAATCACTTGAGATGTTCAAATCCTTAAGATAATGTAAATATTGACTGAACAAAATAATTGATCTCCGAAAAAGCCGCTGTCTTACGAATATTATCACACGGTCACCAATACAAACATATTGTTTATACGATCATAGTCACGTCGTTCAACCGGATTGCTGCGCCGATCTTCAATATACAGTTACGTCGTATTTTTTTAACATTTCTTATGGTTGTTTGAAAATAATGTTTAAAGTCTCATAAAGTCCTTTGGAATACATAAATAAATAAAAGAGCACCGATACGCCTAGAATATGTAAACATTAAGATATCACAAGTCAAGTGCCGGCCTCAGAGATGTCCGCTCATGCAATAAATAATACAATAACGTCGGTACTCACCCGCTATAATATTTTTATTCGTTATCGTTTTGTAAAGTAGTTGAGAGTTTGGTAAAACTAAATTAATTATATGGAAAACCACTTTCTTGTTTTCCATAAGCAATTTAAACTACTTAACATCATGTCCACTTTATCCACAGAATCCATACACTTGACACACTTCGGTTTAATTATTAGGTTGACCAATGTATTTCGTTTCCATGGAATCGTCATGCAAGGTTGTTGAAATATGGACTTCCCTTTTATCGCGCCATTTTAATGCTAAAAGAGGTCCACGATATTTGGTGTCCATTTCACATTTTTAAATTTACAAAATGTGGCCCTATCTTTCCGTGTTTTACGCTCTGTACCACACGTATTAGTATTTTTCTTGTGCATAAAATCAATTAAGTGAGGGCTACTATCCCAATTGACGAAAAGAGTAGACTGAGTTAACTGACATCTTCATTAATTATTTCATCTTGCTCATCTTCATTTACATATTTCTAAATCGGAGTCTGCATCTTAAAATGTTTTTAATATTTCTTTCTCTGCAAGTCTACGGCCCGCCATTTTAAAAGGTATACAATTATTAAATTTAAATAATTTTGGTAAATATACGTAGTACAATATAAGCTTCTGTTTTCTAAAGAAAAGAATATCAGAATACAACCATTCACCCTCAAAACACAAATTCAGTGAAAACAATATCAACATTTTAAATGTAAACACCATTTTAAATAAGATCACGTAGTAATAATATATGTATTTTCCGATACAATATATTGATTCAATTGTCCACAAAATACGGATCGCGATGTCAATATTTCGAATCAACGCACTGACAAATACTAGTGACCTCGAACACGTGATGAGAGGACGATAATACAGCACCGCGAAATTCAAATAACTGGATGGCGTTTCAAGATGTCTTCGTTTTTAAATTGATTTATATAAACAAATAACAATATTTCACTTGACTAACGCAAGATGTCAGCAACAGTACGGATCGAACTAATTTTTGGTATATTTTCCTGCTCGATTTGCCGCACTGTCACGTAGTACAGGATGAAATATGCGACGATGCGCGTAGCGGGGATCGGGTTAAAATATATTACGTAAAACTTTGACTGATTGCATAAATTAATTAAAAAAACATGAATAGTTAATTTTACTGTAGTAAATCCTGAAAGGAAGACAAGTGATTCATGGTGCGACGATGGCATAAAAGAACTTGTGAAAGAAAAGAAAAATGTGTGGCTCTATTTTTGACAGTAAATGGGAATGAATACACGAGAGCAAAAGACCTGTACATGTACTGTACTGTAAGTTAAATCTGGTGTGAAAGAAAGGAAAGAGCGGCTGAAAAGAGAGGAAGGGGTGAAAATGATAGAAAATTTTCAGGATAATATAAAATTCTTCTGGAAGGCAGTTAAAAATTCCCAATGTGGTGCTGAAAGCAGTAGTATGAAAGCTATTAAGTCAGTAAATGGAGAGATGTTAATGAATGAGGATGAAATAAAAGATAGATGGATGAAATATTTCTAGCAAACGTACGATAGTATAGAGAATGCAAGTGAGAAATCTCTTGAGAGGCTCTCTGGAGTAAGTGTGAATGACGAAAACGAAACGAATAAGTATGGAAGAAATAAAGTGTGCAATAAAACATATGAAGAATGGTAAGGCTGTGGGGTATGATAACGTTGCTGTTAAGTATATCAAGGCTGGTGGCCCATTAGTTATCTCGTGGTTTTATACCCTCTTCAATCAATGTTTGGAGGAGAACCACACCCCGTTAGATTGAAGGAAGGCTGTCATTAGACCTCTCTACAAAGGCAAAGAGTCAGAATAACATCAGTCAATAAAAATCATATTTTTTCTTTCCAAATATGTATATGTATTATTATAAAACTCTTCAAGTGAACTCACCATGTGAATGGTCAATGATTACATCTCCGTTTACAATTATGGTGCTGATTAGTTAAATGAATCTACACCCCCTTTTGTTAAATTATAGTACTACACAATTTCTGAATTATTTTTCATCTCATTCACCCGCTACTGTGATGTTACTATTGTACATGGTGGTTAAAGATATTACAGATTTCCGTGGTTTTAAAACAAATGATGCCAGACTACAATTTCTCATAAATCCAAAATTAGAGGACTTCAATTTGGTTATAATTTGTCATAAATTGTACCATAGTAAATTTTTTAATTTTCCTTACCATTCCAACCATAATGCCTTGGGATAGTAATGTTTGTAAGACAAATTAATTAATTAATTAGAAAGATACACAGAAAAACTCTCTATCAAAAAATATTTGATTTCTGCCAGGATTCAAACTTGGACCTTTTCCTATCTGATTGAATGTGTTACCATTTATGTTATGTCAACCAATGCTATCAAGCAATTTGCTAGTATGTACGCGTCTTAATTTGTTTGTTCAATAAGAAGTTCAAACATCATACTGTGAAACCATTCCTACGCATTGCAGATGTCTCACCACAATTGATTAGTTGACTCCCATCTCCAACGCGATCTCCCTGGTATTTTGATGTAGATCAGTGTCAATTATAACCTTCAACATGTAAACAATAATGTACATAAAATATTATTCGTCATTTCAGAGAATCCGTCCTTTTTTTATAACCGGTATAAAAAACATCAAAACTTTTGCATCAACCCAATATGTTAATGTTTTGTTGGCAACTTTGTCTGCCAATTTTCCGCATTTTTCAAACAATTTGTGCTTAATTCTGTTGTCTTCGAAAGGGATTAATCCTTACTGAAAACTTTGTGCAATAACACCTTCTACAATACATATTTGATTTGCTAACAGACTAAACATTTTTTTTATGGTGTATTTCAACATCATTTCGTATGGTTTTCACATAGATAAGGTATATATGTATAGTTGTTTGCCAAGCGAGCGAGTTTGCTATTTTTGGATAGATTATTACCAATATTAAATGAAATGTTGAAATAAATTTACTTCTGTTATGAGTTTCGGCTAAGGTATTTGTAAAACTAGTTTAAATATATATTTTTGAGTAATATTGATGAAACATTTTAAATATCCATTATCCGAAGGAGAAATCATAGATAATATTGTAAGTGAAATTGAAAGCAATGTATGATACGAAGCAATAAAAGAACTTGCATTTTTTGAAGTAATGAATTCACAATTATTTTCTAAATTTAAATTGATAGAATTGTTCTCAAAATTAGAATAATTTTTTTCACATTTTTTTTGATACCTAGTATACCTAGTTAGCATCGTCAGTAACAACATAACCTAAGTTTATGCCTACTGTATGTATGTATGCTGATTGGAATAAGTTATTTCGAGTTTATAATATTTTGCTGTATTTATTTTCAAAGAGGAGCAAATTTGTGTTTTTTTTTTGTTAACTTCTATTATTTCTATTATTATTATCATCAAATGTAAAATGTAATAAAACATAACACTTTGAATCTGCATAATCCGGTAATAGTTAAAATCATTAACAGTTTATAAATAGCACTCCACAAACCTTGTGTTATTAGAAGAGCGTAAAATTTTCATAATCCAATAGGATCACACCTTTCCATTTCAAGTCACTTTCCAGCTATTTCTGCGTGGTCATCGGTATATTTTACAATATCGTTAATTATACTATTTTCTATTACTATGAAATGCATCAAGTTACTCTAAAAAATTTCTAGGAGGCAAGATAAATATTAAATACATAGTTGTGATGATGAGTTTGTCCAGTTGGTGGTGGGATTTTAAATCACTTTATTCCATACTTTTCGATTATGTGTTCTTTTACAACCAGATATATTCTCATTGTCTTTAAAAACACTTTGAAGATCATCACTTACGTGATCTAATTTTGAAGAATCGCCGTCACTCTGCCATTGTGGGTCTAATAGATACCCGTTTTGCGTTATGATGTTTTTCTTATGGAAAATAAAACCTTTAGAATGTCTCATCATAAGTAAGAGAAAAGATAATTACTCAGTAAAACAAGCAGTGGGTGAATTTTAATTTAGGGTTTTCTGTAATCGAATTATCAATCATTTAAGAGATGAATGAATCCATTAAACTCACCTTATCCAGTTAAGGGTTAAGATATAGTTTAAATAGTCTTAGGTCAAAAAGTACAAAGTCAAAATAATGCTTTCAGTATGATGAAAAATTGTAAAGCATTGAAATTTTAATTGATTTAATATATTAATATACACTTTGTATATCCATGGTACTTACAACATATATTTTCATTGAAATATACATACAAAGTACTTCTTCGCATCCATCATCAACTTGTTTTAACAATTATTTTTAGCTAAACATATATTTTCCTTTAAAGGGCCATCTCAGACGCCGGGAAGTATTCTAGAGAAAGCAGCCGAATGCCTCATGGGCTGCTTCAGAGTGTGCGCTGCCGACAACCGTTCTTCCGATGCTGATACCAAAAGGCTCGGCATGTTGACTCTAGTCAATCAACTTTTCAAAGTTTATTTTCGGATTAATAAATTGCATTTATGTAAGCCACTTATAAGGGCAATAGAATCATCCGCTTTTAAGGAACAGTTTTCGCTATCGCAACAAATCACTTACAGGTATTTTGTGGGTAGAAAAGCTATGTTTGATTCTGATTATAAATCAGCCGATAATTATTTAACATACGCATTTGAAAATTGTCACAGAAGGAGTTTAAAAAATAAACGTTTGATTTTAATTTACTTAGTACCTGTTAAGATGTTATTAGGTTACATGCCATCTAAGAGAGTTCTGGAGAAATACGATCTTTTACAATTTTGGGAGTTAGTAGAAGCTGTGAAGCAAGGTAATCTTAAACAAATCGATGCCGTTATGGATAAGCACGAGTCATTCTTCATTAAAGCTGGAATTTACCTTATCGTTGAAAAAATCAAAATACTCGCTTACAGGAATCTTTTCAGAAAGGTTTACTTGCTGGAAAACACCCATCAGATTCCCGTCAGTTCGTTGCAAGCTGCTCTGGAATTCACCGGTCAGGAAGATGTAGGGTTAGATGAAACTCAATGTATTGTGGCCAATCTCATTTATGATGGTAAAATAAAGGGTTATATATCTTATCAGCACAGAAAACTTGTCGTAAGTAAGCAGAATCCTTTTCCTATTTTAAGTAGTTTGACTTAGATGTTTACACATTTCCTTATTTATAACTTTTTGTATTTTACCATTAAACATTCTTAATTCCATAATGAAAATATTTTTTATAACCTGAATAATAAACATTTTATAAGAAATATGTGTATACACTTTAATACAAATACATTATTTCATAACATAAATATAATATTATTTTCTTGGTATTTCAACTCTACATAGATATTTTATCTGTCTTATAATTTATTTTCATCCAATCTATTTACACATCATCAGCCTTTCATGAATTCAGACATTTTCATTGAAAAGTAAGTGAAGCATCGGAAAGGAACATTTTACTCGTAAAGAAGTACGCTGCCGTTCAACACAGATATGTTTACAGTTACTCTGATAAGGGATGTGCGCATAGATAACTATTTAAATCATGGGCTTCTTCTGTAGTGTGTTTGGCTAAATATATATTGTCGGTGTGCCCCTCGTCAAAAAACTGGTATTTACATACAATAAGTTTTAAATATTAATATTTCTTATCCTGTCATCGCATTTACAATTTTTGAGCTTGCATACATCAACTTGATTACCTGTCGTACAGTGTGGAACTATCAGCATCAAACGTCCTAAGAAGCCGAACCCAGCCAGCTTTACCATAGTATGATTGATGGTGAGTAGGCCACAGTAATATTAGCCAAAAGTTTGTGAAAAATATTATTTCGACTACTAAACTGGATGCCACAAAATGAAATCAATCAAAAATGGAAAAAAATATGCGCTTTTTTTTTTTTAAATATATTAATTTATATTTCAGATGTCGAGCTGGGTAGAACTGCCTCTAGTTCATTACTTATTTATATTAAAAATACTTAACATGTCACCACTGACAAAAATGTAGTGCTTTAATTGTCTGACATAGTTGGTCAGATATCCCATTTCCTTTATCTAATTCTCTCTTTTCTTCTCCTCCGGAATCTTTTCTCACTTCCAAACACTTCTCCTGTACAAAATCTACTTATTACAAGAATAATACCTACCTCAGTCATCAACACAACAATACAGGAGCCAGATTAATAAAAATTGGCTTTTTCATCTCATCGTGGGAACATTAACTCGTAAGCTAGAAGAAGACATATTGTTTGACACCACAAAAGTAGCCCATGTACACAGGGAAAAAATCTATAACTAACATACTTTATATAAATTCTCCGCTTTGGTCCACAAACCTAGAGAATTTCAGCAAAGGTAAATCATGCAATTTTACATATTAAGGAAATATTTTGATTTAATATGACGATAAATAAATACTAGACTAGATTTATAAAGCATGAATGCTTCTTGAATGGATTAAGCAGACATCTTGAAACGCTTCACAGCTTGCATCGGCAGAATTTTTGATTGATTCTCGCCGACAGTGTGCTCCCTTGTCTTGGCCCAAGAAGCGTGGTTAAACTGAAAAAATAAGTCACAAAATATTCTTAAATAATTTTTTAAACAGATCATTACAGAATACATTAAAAAATCTTTCAATAAAACTCCAACAGTGCTCTGTTAAATTCAGACCTTAATACATATATTTTTGTATTTTTAAGATTAGCAAAATCAAATTTGTAGTTAAAATGCATGTTTTTAAATTTTTAACTTTATTTTATTAACCATTTAATAAATTAAAATACATCTACCGGTTTCTAAAAATATCATTTTCTTCGGGATGTCGTTGACTAATTGTTACGTACTTGACTTCTTAGTACGTCTTTAGTGTACACCTCATAATGTGAAGGTCCAAGAAATAGACTTTGTAACAATTAATCTTTTATAGCATTATTATATCACTAGTATAGGTCAAACTATTAAGCTGGCGCTCCTGTGCGCTGACTTTATAGCCACATATACCTGCACCGGCGGTGCGGCACACATACACACACCATCCCACCATTCCAAGGACATCACACTAATCAAAAATATATGTTATTGTTTCTTTAACAGAATTTATTTTAAAAAAAAAATTATTATTTAAAAAATTCATTTAGAACGTAACTTAAATTGATACTAGAATAATTTTTAGGAAAAAAATTTAGAATGGGACTTGTAATTAAATTTAGTTGATTGTTTATAATTTTTTGATTAGTTTTACACGCTTTATTTATCTCTAACGATTCCAAATTATTTAATTTATGACCAACACCGTTTACATGCAAAATAAACAATCCTAAAAATTATTCTAGTAATTTTGTATCATCAAGTAACAATTTAAGTTAGGTACTAAATTTATTTTTTAAAAATAGATTCTGTTTTATATAATAACATATGTTTTTGACTAGTTAATGACATCCTGAAGAAGAAAATGATATTTTTCGAAACCGGTAGATGTATTTTAATTCATTAAATGGTTAATTAAAGAAAGATGACAATTTAAAATAATATATTTTGTAATGATTTTAGAATATTTAATAATCATGTTTATTATACTCTGACTAAACAGTTCTGCTCTAATCCAAGGTTCAGTGTGATTTTTTGTTGTTTTCTAAAATACAGTAGATTATTAGCCGGGGCATTTTTTACTGTGATTAATGTTTACTAATACCAAAATTTTTGTTAAGTTTGGCTAATAATCCTTTCGCAACATGCATAGATGACAGTCAATATTAAAAAAAGTTCAATGCCAACAAACGTTGATGAATATCCGCTAGATGTATATTGACATAGAAAATAGTTATGCTATTATAAATATTGCTACACAAATACGGTGTTCATATCGTTGAAATGTCTACATCACTGAAAGCAGTAAGGTACCACCAATACACATGTACACTTTGTACGTCTTTGGTAGCCTAGGACAGGGTTTGAACACTAGTTCTGAAATATTATATGTATATGAAATGTAAAAATAATTTTCTCAATAACTTCATAAAATATTTGTAATCACTCCTTTTCTTAAAATTAATATTTTTTTAAAATAGAGCCAGACTAATCAATTAATTAAATATCAATCTTATTTAACTTTCATGCACCCACACATTGAAGTTATGAATAATATCCACTCGTCTAAAGTATGATGTGATGGAAATAATGTCCTGTACTTTCCCGATAGGTAAGAAAATGATCCTGAGTATAAATTTTGTGTTTGGAAAAATTAATCGTACTGCCTGAATTATACATTCAATAGTTAAAAAAAGTGCTTGTTTTTATAGAGAATGTATGTGATTTCATACAATGTTTGGCGAATTTTTGTTTTGTCCTGTGCCTCCATTGTAAGCTCCCATCATACCAGCCTTAGCCAAGCCGTGTTCCATTGTATCTTGTTCAAGCAGTTGTTGCAGAGCCCTGTAAAAAAAACAATATTCAATTGTTTATTTTTCCTACGTAATAGATTCCCAACTTGTAATTCCTTTAAAAGTTAATTAAATATGCGTTCTTAAATGATTTGTAGATGCTAGTATTTAATCATACTTATTTCCAGGAGGTAGGTTGGCACTACCACCGAGTCCAGTTTTTGCAGCTGAAACCAACTCTGGATGTTCAGTCAGTGTGTCAGTTAAAGATTCTATCAACACATCTGAAATCAAAAATTATTTGTTTTAAAAATCAATTAATGAAGACCAAATTTTCGCAAAATCATTCTGAAATTAAAAATGATACACTTTTACATTTTAAATTGAATGTTATATAATTACACTAGATTCTCTATATGTGTTGTTACGGCTTGCGTTGCATTAAAAAGACTGAAAATCTGATTGGCATCGGTATGCTTTGATAGACATTCTTACACATTAAATAAATAGGATACTTCCTTGTCTTATTAAGTGTACGGTTGGGTGTATGAATGAATATACTAAATTAAATTTTTTATTTTTGACTGAATGTTTTATTAAACACTTCACAAAATTAATACTTGGAATGGTTTTTTTTTTGCTACAAAGTTTTTTTAGCATAATGTATGACTTAATTATCATTTGATAAAGTGTTCATAACGATTACAGAATGCATCTCATAAATTTCTATGGGATCTTATGGAAAATATGATTTGATTTACGTTGTTTCAATGTGTGTCGCTCTTTCCCAGAAGAACTGCAAAATGAGACTGATGTATTAAGCTTACATGTACACTTGAATAGTAAATTTGGTATTATCTTTCATAAAATTTTGTTAACAATTTAATTCCTCTGCCTATTGGACCGACTTTTATATTAAGACTACAACAGTATCTCACTTACTGTAATATAATAACTCTAATAAAAAAAATTGTTACTTGTTATTGTAATTATTACTTTAAATTGTTGTAGAATAAATTAGAAGAAATTTGACATGTAAATTTTTATTCTTTAGTCTGGGTGGAGTAATGTTCCATTTATGTTTGGATCACGGTGTGCACATAAAAATGTTTATATGCAACTTTTAGAACCAATGCTATTATTTATGTGCTGGTGGAGAAAATAATAAAAACACTACCATATCGTAGGACCTAGGTTTATTATGCACTATGTATTAAGATGCATAAATAAATCAAGAGTACTAATAATACATATCAAGGAAAGCTGCACACTTCTGACTCCACAATGAAAAATATGATATTTTACAATCCATTATGCATGGGAAAATGGAGGGTGTAGAGGGTTAGGTAGAAAGAGATTATCTTGGCTGTGTAATCTCAGAAAGTGGTTCAATTTCCAAAATGTTGGTGATCTTACACAGGATAAATCAACATACTGCAACATGGTCATCGACCTTCGACAGAAGGCGGCACATGAAGAAGAATGCCAAATCATGTGCACATGCCCCGCACACCTTAGAGGGAACATTATAAGTGTGCCAATTACTAGTGTGTATAATCCAATCGACCTTGCATTGACTGCTCTGTCATTTACAGATTAAGAAACATTAATTAATTAATTTTCCAATAAATAAAAGCCTAAATACTAAATTAATGTATTAATTATAAATATATACATATAAAATCAATTTTGTCGAAAAATATTGTTTTAGCGTCACCGGGATTCGAACCTGGATCTTCATTTCCAATCCGGGGAAGTGCACTACCTTTGTGCTATAACGCCAGTATTTTTCTTGACAAATTTTCGAACCTATATGTTACATTTTTCAAATTAATACATCTGTCGTTCCATTATTTGAAAGCCATCTACATTATTTTTACAGAATCTCAAATACCTTTGAGTAAACCAACTTGCAGACGCCAGAATTATCAATTCATTTTTATTAAATTTTGGACACGTTGATACAACATATATTATTAAGTTATTATAAATAAAAGCCTACCTAAAACTTTCTTCTCCATTACTCTAGAAATATGCCCCTGTTCAGCTTCAGATTCCAAGAAAGTTGTAAACTTTTGCAGCACTAGTTGAGCTTCCAACGAGCCTCGAGCTAGGGATTGCGAAAACATAACCTGAAATCAAAAGCTTTCATATAAGAAATTGAATATTTACTACCTATATTTTAAATTGTCTTAATAATTGTTACACAAAACTGCTGAAAATTAATACAGTAAGGTTATCAAATAATGTGCAATAGAAATAATGATACTGGACTGGAAATATACTACTGATATTTTTTTAAATAGAAATTGTTCCGTAAGGCACTGGAGTGGCATTCCGGAATGCACTGGAATGTGTTTGTGTACTATCGGTAGAAAAACAATTATGGCAAATAGATTTTTACCTTAGCAAGCTGGTATATAACTTCTTCGAGAGAGTTTTCAGTATATAAGAAGTCAGCAACTTTCATCCTATCCATCAGCACCTCATAATCTTCATCGGAAATATTGGGAGGAGATTCGCGATCAAATTGTTCTTGCCCTGCTAAAATAATACTTTACAGTTATTACAAATCTAATATGCAGTTGTCGAAAATCAATGAATAATTCTCCATTTACATGGTAGATTGGTTCCCAAAAAAAACATGTAAATGAAAAGCATGTAAAAAAGAATACAGTTCATATGAAAAAATAAAATAATGCTTCCAGATACGAAAGCACGATACAAAAGTTATTTCGAATTGTATGAAAATTATTATTTAAAACTTCATTTAATTTTTTCCAGAAAGAACTGGTTTTCAAATCGCTTCTACATTTTTCTTACAATTGCTTTGTTCAAATCAAATAATTTCTCTATGGATGTTAAAACTTTTCTAAGAAGTAGCTAAACAATCTAAAATTTGATTCTTTGTTACTATAGAGACAGCTTTTCTTTTGTTTTTCTGTACAGTTGAATTCACGAACATTGTAATTGAGAATATCTGAATAACAATCAATAAATAATTTTAAATGCTAATTAAATGTATTAATTAGAGAGATATACATATAAAATCAATTTTATCGAAAAATATTATTGTTGCGCCACCGGAATTCAACCTGGATCTCTTTCCAAATTGGGGAAGATGCATTATCCAACTATGCTACAGCGGCATTATTTTTGATGACAAATTTTCGAACCTGTATTTTATACCTTTTCAAATGAATACATCTATTGTTCCATTATTTGAAAGCCATCTACTTTTTTTTTCCGGAATCTCAAATACCTTTGAGTAAAAAGTAGTATTTTATATGTATATCTCTCTAGTTAATACATTTAATTTAAAATATCACAGACTTATGTTCTGAATAATTACAACTTCACAATGAGAATGTGTTCTCCTAATAATAAGTCATTTTATTAATTTGATATTATTCGCACAAAACTTCAAAATTCAATATATGTACCTATATATATATTGCATATACAAAAATTATTTTCTTGTACAAGAAAAAAAAAATTCTTGTATAATTCAATAAGTCTATACTGTTTCAACTGTAAATGATTGTAAACTGTGATTTACTACATTCTGCATTATCTGTATCATGATGGAGGGTAAAATTTTTAATCTTATAATCAAATACAGGTATGTATGCACATTATTAAAACAAATTTAATTTATCAATTAGAAAGATATGCATAAAGAATATATATGTACATATATTGAAAAAATATTTGGTCGCTACCTGGATGTAAAATATTTGTACAGTGGTACCTCAGTATATGTCCTTAATGCGTTCTAGATCTTTGGACTTATACCAAACGAATTTTGCACATAAGAAATAAAGGGAAAATGATTCATTCGTTCCCATGAAAAAATCCTGTTATTATTGGCATATATATTGATGGGGTTGTATAAAATATATTAAATATATAAATACAATAGCAATTAAATTAAATAAATGAAAATTTAACAGGTTGAAGATCATCAGGTTTGACATTTGCCCAAATAAAATTGCCTCTGCCTTCTCCTCAGGATGTTTCGGATATGTGACATTGCTTGGTCATACCAGACAAAAAAAAATTGCGAAAAAACAAAATCTAATATAGCGCGCGTTATTCGTTAGTCATGGCAGAGATGCCCCTTCTCTAAAAACCGAATTCAGCCGAACGAGACCGAGAAACGTAAGCGCACACCATTTCACACACGTGAGTCACCATCAAACAATAGTCGTGTACCAAATAAAAAAAATTGCATCCAAACAAGACATACCAAGTTGGATTTATACCAAAGCAGATGTATACCGAGGTACCACTGTATATGTAAACAAGCCTCATTTGAACTGTGTTGTGTTATGTATTTTGAAATTATAGAAAAAAATCTGTCAAAAAACGAAAATTAGGTACATTTTAATTGGAAATATGAAATTGTTTCACAGGTTTGGTTTATGAAACTATCATAATTGCACTTACGGTTGTTAACTGAGTATTTATAGTTATTCTGTAATAAGTTATCTTGAATGCTTTTTTTGTAAATATCCTGCCTCAAATCGGGAAGAGTAAATGGTAGTTGAGGAAGATTACCCGGACCAGCCAGATTGTTATTCCTTTCATAATTAGTTGTAGACAAAATTTTCAGAATTTTGTCATGATTGAATTTTCCAATAGGGGACATGGAAGACGCAGGTCTTTCATTATTCAACTCGTATTGGTGATAATTGTTTTGGTTCTGTAAAAAATGTACAAATTAGTAGCGAATATAGATCTATTTATATAATAGAATAATTATGAAAGGTTTGCTATGATTGTTTGTGCCTGACAATATATGCGGCGAAAGTTGAAAACAAAAGAAACAGAACATGAGATGACACAATCAGGTAAATTGTATTGTATAATCAATAATGGGACACATTATATGCTCCATAAGCAAATTCTTTTTAATTACAATTTTTTTTCTTCCAACATGTTATTTACTTCTTTCTAACTGACCTCGATTCATTAACTACTATTTTCTAAAAGCATTGATGCAAGAAATACATTTTTTTTTTAAATTTATCAGACAAAATGATGATAGCTTGTATAAACTCAAAACATTATGAACAGACTCTAGCTGTGTATACCTAAATCTCAAGATAAATAAGAAAATACCTTTTCTAATTGCGACTGGATGTCTTGCAATTGAGTATCTTGTTGCATTCTCTGTTCAGCTACACTCTTAAGCTTTTGTTGAGCATAATGAACTTGTAAATATTCAATGTTATACTTGATCTCCTGAAGGAATGCTATGGCTTCTTCTCGTGTCATCTGAAAACAGTTTTTTATGGTAGCTAGAAATACAAACATTTTGTACATTTGTATTTAATATTTAGTATCATAATATTTTTAATATCGTGCACAAGAACTAGGTTGAGTTTTTCCGTACTTATTGTTTCTAAAATGGCTTCATAGGTTGAGCAGCACCACAATTAAATAAAGATACCAACACCTGATATTGAGTTTCAGAAAAATGTGACGATGATTTAGGAAGCTGGGTCAGACTTTATTCTACTTCAGTACAAAAGTTCTAGAATGCTAACTCTCCTGTACCAGGATAATAATATAAGATATGGCAAGTGTGGAGCCCATAGCCCTAATGTAAGTACAATAACTTGGCAAGCAGAGAACTGTATATATTTTTTAATTGAATTGCTGGAAAGATTGATGAAGAAGACGGAGGGAGGTTTAGACATAAATACATGCTCCAAATAATGAGCAAGGTGAATGCTGACACCTGTATTCAATATCCAGACTGTTCAGGACAGAGATGTATGGCGAGCGTCGCACCGATAACACAGTTCTTAAATATAAAAGGAGAAGTACATTAGGGCATTAACAAATGGTGAACCCAGATTGAAAAGGTCATTTGTTTTTTATTAAAAAATCATAAAGAATTTTTCTAAATACCCTAACTAAAAATGCTATTTGTTTTCATTGTAAAATTACAGAAATATTTTTACATAAAATCCACTATCGTGGCCGCCATAGTAGACTTTCACATCTTTTTTTTTTAATTTTCACCCATCTATGAGCCTTACAGTTTTAATCTTGGACTCAAACCTTTTTTTAGTTCTTTTTGATTAGTATTATATATTTTTAAATTTCAAATTTTCAAAAAAATAGCTAGACAGGAAATTTGTACAGTAGATATTGTTCCATGTGAGTATGTGATGTGCAATATTGCAATTTATTGGTACTTACCAATCCATCTTGTAGAAATTCTTCAATTGCAAGAGTAACCCCCTTTTCATCTCCAGTCCAGAATATGTACTCTGCCATATCAAGAGGGGAATACTGTACACCAGTGTACGATGAAAAATGATCCACCTAAATGAAAAAAATACAGTGAAAAATGTACTATACTATTAATTTAATTATTCTTAAAGTTTGATGATAAAATAAACTCTTAAATAGCTGAAAATAACTACTCTCAGAAGCGAATTAGGAAAATTTGATGACTTTATGGGAACTAACATTGTTATTATCTTCTTGCAAAATATCTGCATTGAATGATCTACGATTTCCATTATCAGTAATCTCTTGTGATGGTACTGATGAGATCGGCTGAGAAACAGCTTCTCCTGTGGGCTGCATCAATCTTGCAGCTCCCGGAAATGTCTGAAATAATATAAGATTATTATTATGCTCTGAAAAGAATAGGTAATACAACAATGCGTACTTGATATATATTAAGTATATATATTAGTATGGTATAAATGTGTCATTTATATTAAAATAGTAATGAAGGGATTTGTCGAAGTAAAAAAATCCATCAAGAACATTGCGTAGGTCAGTTTTCTTATCATTTTAGTCTATGTTTTGCTCCCAATCTCATCTTTATTACTCATTATGTAATGTACAAGCAGTGCTTTTTTCTAGAAAGTAGCATAAATAAATTAAATATAATTTATGTTGAGTATTTTTTGTTGGTCAAAAATAGGTGCCGGATTGGCGTTCCTGTGCATTTCACCAGAAAAAAGCACTCCGTGCGAGTATCAAATCAATCGATATGTAATGTAACATATGTTTACAGAAAATTAATTATGTCTTTGTTACTAAGAAACGTAATACAAACAACAAATGTTTCAAAGGACTATCTTCCATTTAAATTGTAAGTTGAGAGTCCTTTATCATATTTAAAAAAATATAAACTAACCCTTTTTATCATGGACACGAATCAAATATTGAGTAAAGCACCACCTACCTTATAAAATCAAGCGATTAGATTAGATAATGTTAGAAAAGTTCCATAAGATTATAAAAAATAATGTTCTAATACAAATAAAGAATTATAAGTTTGGTAGAATAATATCATGATTTTTTTTTTTAATACAAATTAAATGTATTAATTAGAAAGATACACATAAAAAATAATTTTATCAAAAAATATTATTGTTGCTACCAGGATTCGAACATGGATTCCTACGTATCCAGGGAAAGTGCATTAAGAGATTATGCTATACCAACACAGTGCATTAATAACAAATTTTCGAACTTATATGTTACACTTTTCAAATTAATATGTCTATCGTTCTATTATTTGAAAGCCATCTTCTATATTTTAATATAATAATTTAAATATCACAAAGCTATGTTCTGAATAATTACAACTTCACAATAAGAATGTGATCTCCTTAATAATATCTTGATTTGCCTAAAAATTTCTCACTAATAAAAATAAATTGAATAAATTTGTACCTTGGAAATCTAATATCAAAGTTTCATTGACATAAATTCCAAAGAATCTTTTTTTAATTACCTTCACAAGCTCTTTCTGTCCTTCAGTAGCGGAATCGTGAACCACTGTTTGGTGTATTCCCTCGCTTGGAACGTCGAGTTCTGTGCTGACTCGTTCATGGGGCTTTTCTCCCGGTGAACTTGATGACTCAGAATGCTGATGTACTCTGGCCACCAGTTTTCCATTCTCGTCAACTAAATTGTGTAATTTACAACATTTTTCAATGTAGACACATTTCGCAACAAAGTTTACGGAAAGTTTGGTACTCACAATGTACCAAGTACTTTTTGAGAACATTTAGTAGGCAAGATAAAATGATTAATGATTACAACCACGGATTGATAATTCATAAATGTTTTAGATCAATTCAATTTAATTATTAATTAACATCTCAACTATTTGATGACAATTAGGAAGTTTTAACTTTATTCACTGAAGTCATTAACTGTCATTCGATCAAAAAATACCCCCATCAAGACATGATTTTTAAAATATTTTTAGTTCTACACTCAGACCACCAAATAGATAGAAATGAACTAATGCAAATTCCTTGTCCCAAAATTTTCATTTTGGTGGAACCCACATGATCATTTCCACTCGCGCAATCAAAGAGCTCCAGAACTTAATTTAAAAATATGACTTGATTGGAATGAAAATTTAAACGCTGACAATATAATATGTATTAATGTAATAAATACATCTTGTTTACACAAAGATTTAATTTTCGAAGAGTAAATACTTCTACTGTTGCATAAATGTGTCGTAATCTATCGGATTTATGTTTCGATGGATATATGTGTGTGAAATGCCCCTTGCCCTGCTAATAATTTTTCAAACCCCTCCTATATATATACATATATATATATATATATGCACTTCATTTTATGTCTAGTGATGAGCTAAACAGTTATTTCAACCGTTATTGTGACTGTGATTGTGAAATTTGTGCTTGATTGTAACGATGATTAGTAACTGATTATTCGTAATTCAGTGAGCAATCACTGATATAGTGGAAACTAACCCTTTAACAGTAAAATATCAGTTACCAATCATCTTTATACAAGAAATACCAAACGCACAATCACAATAACGTTTAGCTCATCATTACGTCTATTCATTTACCAGTCTTTGGTTCTATACAATTATGCACAAATAAAAAGTTTTTTTTAATATGCAGAATTCATATCATATCAATATTATTATTATTTTATTAAATCAAGCTAATCTTATGAAAAATAGGACTAACTTGGTGACCTCCCGAGATGAGGGATAAACCCCCAACCACTTGGTCACCATTAGACCAAATAAGCACATTGTAAATAATAAATAATATGTATACAGAAGATTAGTAGTTTTTATACTATGTATTATCATCATTTGTATTGGCGAACACATGTTATGATCTTCCTTCGCTTAATGCCCATTTCCCATGCAGTTGATTTTCTTGTTGTATGAGATGCTATATAGTAGATTTTGAAATTCCAGTTTTAACTCAGTGAGCCGATGTAAGTGGCTGTCTTGAAAGCCAACCACTTACCATAAGCCTTTCATGTCATATTTGGCTTCTTGGCCAGAGTTATAAATAATTAAATAAAATTGTTAAATTTAATTATAAAGCGAGTCTACATATTCATCGCATACGTCCGGCGGTGTAGCTATTATTGAATTTACATTAACATTTACATTATTTTAAAAGTCTCGAAAAAAACTCGTCAAGTGCTATTATCCATTGCATTTCGTAAAGAAGACGTTGTAGGGGACAGCGGTTCAAATACACCGCCGTTTCTAACCGTAATCTATGTTAACGATAGTGCTGCTACCAAAGTCTGGCAGGAAGTATAGCCCGATCGTTCGCTGAGGTTTTCTTCTGTTCCTGTTCCACTGCTTCACGACGATAGGTCTCACCTGGTGCTCGAGAACCGGGCGAGGCCGACCAAACGCCACCGACTCGCTTCTCTACATTTAATATTTGTACGCTTAACTTCTGTATTCTTCCTTGTCTACCTCTGTAACAATAAACATCCACCCGTTCACTTCATTTAACCATCTACCTAAGCCCTAAAACGATTAAACTATTTACATTTTTTTTTATGATTATAAAATTTTACAATTGCATTACATATTTTAATCTAAAAATTATTATTCCGATTAAATGGAAGGGGGTCTGTTATTTCCTTAATTCGGTTTCTATTCTATAAGATTTGGGCTAAATAAGCTGCTGCCCTGAATCGACTGAATATGTAAAGAATTGTATAAGTTTTTTAATTTTACTAACTCCTGTATTAATTTCAAGTTCCAAGAGAATTTAATTTACGTCTTTGAATGACTTAGAAAAAATATGCTTTTTTAAAAGAAATTATGTTGGGATTCATCAATTAAGTCCATATAAATAGAATCTTTTTTCTTCTTTATCGCTCTACAGATGTTTAGGAATAAAGAACAAAAAAATGCGTTTCATGTCTCAAATACAGTATGAATATTATGTTCCAGGCCGATATTGTTTTTGAATAACTAGGAAATTAAATATAATTTTTTAATTTCGTTTTTATTTATCGATCATTTTGTTTATTACAATTATGTATGAAATATTATATTAGCCATGTGGCAGTCTCAGGCAGCGGCACAAACGTGTACTCTTTTAACCATATTTTTCGTAACATTCTCGCACACTTCGAGTGTTATTTCAGCAATTTCATTTCGAATTTTGTCCTGTAGCATCAGAATTATTGTTAGCTTATTGGCGTAGATCTTCCTTTCAAGTACCCCCACAATAAATAGTCGGAAGCCGTCTAATCAAGTGATCGAGGAGGCCAGTCGATATCACAATTTTTTGACATTATGCGGGCGGGAAAAATGTCTCGCAAAATGCCCAATCGACCCAATTCGGTCACCAAGAAGTTTTCCAACATGTGACGATTACGATCACCATTAATGGTTACAGCATTGCCTCTTGTATCCTGAAAGAACCCATACGGCGCACCATACGAGTACAGTAACTCTGCGTGCGTGGGTGTTAGGAGTATACATTGACCATCACCTAAACTGGAGAAACACATCCAGTGTCTCACATGCTGAATAAGAAAGCTTGTCTATTTTTTAGGGAAGTCAGAGAAGTACTCGATACATCCCTGAGAAGAATTGTATACTTTGCATTGTGTCACACGCTACTTAACTACGCAATTGTCAGTTGGAGAGGTGCAGCTAGTAATATTTTAGACTCCGTAAGTAAAGCCCAAAAAATGATTTCGAGAGTTACTCATAAAAAGCCTCTTCGCTATCCTTCAAATGAACTCTTCAAAGAATGTCACATTCTATACATCCGTCAAATGTACATACTTGCTACACTAAAAAAAATTTACAGACGTAAACAATATCATCAGCAAATAACGCACCCTCACTTGACAAGGACACAGGCCAACTGCCACTATCTCGTGCCAAAATTAAACAAAACTTTTGCACAAAGATTCCATTTGATTCCATTTCTAGCACCAACAGTCTAAATTCAGACGTGAAAAATTGCAACATATTTTTCAAGAAAAGTGCAGTTATGGCTCCACGAAATGGAGAGAAATTACGCGCAAGAACTTTTAAAAGTTCAAACATGAGATTAAAACTGCTACAACAGTACCTATATATTAAATATTTCATTTTCTACTCTTCTCTTAGTTGTGTTAGTGTGCTGTTTATATATATATATATATATATATATATATAAACATATATATATATATATATATATATATATATATATATATATATATATATATATATATATATACATAATATTTTTCTACATTGAACAGTGCATTTACTTACTTTAAGTTTTACAATGTATTTATATGCTATCTAATCGCATCTGGATTTACTCTTTATATATATTTATTTGTACATTGAATACTACACTTTGTTTATTACTATACGGTAGGGCACTGTCTGCTATAATACGTAAAATACTAGTGTAGCAGGCAGGGTACCAAAATATATGTCTTACTTTGCTGCAATGTTATAACAATATAATAACACACTGTACTGTACTATGAATCAAAAAACTAAAATATTTTCATTAATTGAGGATTTTCAGTGCCCCAACAATGGCAGTTTTGTTTATTAACAAAACCTGCCAAGTCGAAATGAGCTTCGTCACTTAAGATGTTTTTTTTCCAAAAGTCGCGGTCATCAATATTGAGCTGCAAAACATGTGCGTTCCAATTTCGTCGGCGTATATGGCGATTTTCATGTATGGCTTGTGTCAATTGAATTTTATACGGGTAGCAACGCAAATCTTTCTTGAGTATCTTTAACAAAGTTCCTTGAGACATTCCCAATTCTTGTGCACGGCGTCCAGAAGAAGTGCCAACACTTTTACGAACACTCCTTCTCACTGCATCAATTTTTTCTGGCGTACGTGCCAATCTTTGGTTTATCTGCCAATGTGTATAGAGTTGTAAAATTATTCACTACATGTTGAATGGCTGACTTGCCTGGCACGCGATGAACACCAAAAAATCACGTAACTTTTTTCATGTATTCACAATTGAACGATCATTTAGATACATTTTTTATTAACTTCAACGCGTTATTGAGACGTTAGATGCTCCATAACAAATTGTAATCGACTACTCTCTACGACTACCCAATACAAACTAACAAATATATCCCAAACCTAAATGGCGGCCAAACAAAATCAGCCTGGAACATAATATTCACCCTATACATGTATCTATTATATCACCCCTGCGTAGAATTTTTTTTTCTGGTACGAAAAAAAAATCATTAATTTAACTAATGAACGCGAAATTAAAATAAAGGTGAAAATAAAATTAAAATCTTCCTGGCGTGATCTCCCATGTGACAGGCGGGAAATACCTACCACATACTGTACTGCAGAAGAATATAATATGCTGCACGTGAAAATAGCAGTTTACGAATATATTAATACTGGCTTGATACAAAGTTCACTAACAGAAAAAATGTAAGACAACGAATATGTTAATAAATTTCTGTATCGGGAATCGATCGTGCGCATTTCGATACTACGTAAACATGTAATATAGAGGATACGAGGACGACCATCAGAACCGCCAACGTGCTTATGTGATTCTGGGTGATAGGAAACATATTTTTTAAATAAAGATGAAATAAAATGTTACTAAAAATTTTAACGCGCTATTTCTAACGAAGTTTTTGGGGCAAATTTTACTAGGGAAACCTCTGAAAAAACAATGTGTATTAAAAGAAATCTGAAAGAAATTTCAAATTTTATCAAAGCTACTTTCGGATCTTCCAAAAACAAAATTGATAATAAAAGGTTACTGGAAACCCGGCGTAATTCGAACGTGACTCTACAATTTTAAAATGAACACCGACCGAAGTCTGGTATTAGCCAGTTAGCCACCCTCGTCGAACTTTCATCTTTCCGCCTTCCTAACCCTCCCCCTAACCTGTTTTTCGAATATTTAAACACCACAAATATTTTTTGCATATTTTACTTTAAATTGTTTACTCATTTTTTACGTTGTCCAAATATATTTTAAATGATTGAAAAAAAATGAGAACTTGTTTTTTTCCGAATAAGAATTAAATATTTAAGAAGAAAACTAATCCACACATACTTACAGTAATATCCAGTATAGTATCATAAATTATAGAAAAATATTATGCATAAAATTTTATGTTAAAATGTGGTTATAATGTCAAAAACTATTACATTTACCTACTAAATTTATACTATACTAATACCAGCGGCGTGCACCAGGCATGAACTTAGGTTATGCTGCTAATATCGATGGTGTAAAAGCGATGGGTATTATTATTAGAGGTTGTATTCATCATTCACTCTTTCAGAAGCATATTTTTGTGTCAGTATACCTGTGTGAGTGTGTATTATTACTAGTATTCTTGGGAAGTTTTTCAACATATTATCTAAAGGAGTTAAAATATGTTATCATATAAAATAATACCAAGTATAAAGTGTATTGGAATGCATTCAGTCAAGTCCCTTGGTTAAAGATACATTTCTAGTATTTTGTAACACGTATGTTAAAGCGAAGACGTGTATTCAGATCACAGCGCGGTGCAAGGCTTGCCTTTAGTTCGTATAGGTCTGGGACAGATTTTGCAAAAAAAAACACATGCGCATCTTTATTTTTCAACTTTACATTCTTCCGCTGGTTATACGGTTTTAGTTAATAGGTTAACACGAGAACTGAATTATTTTCGCGTAGATTTACATATTCAATATATAATATATCAAATATATATTTTATTTACATTTATTTTGCAAAAATTATAGTTATGTACAGCTTTTTAAATTATACAGAGTGCACGCCCCTGATTAATACCTAACCATTGCTCCCATAGAGTTTGTATCAGGAGGTGTGAATGAAAAATCTTTTGTGCAATATTAAGTACCGATGCTATTATTTGCGCACTGGAGGAGAAAATGATGTAAACATGACCACATTATTAATGAAGATGTATTTAGACGCATAACATAACTAATAATAACTATTAAACTGAGATCAGTTTTACATTCTTTACTTATTTCTTAATTATTTACTGTCATAAGTGGATCTGTGACATATACGCCTAAGTGATCTCATTTCCACTGCATTCAGTCTACTTTCGTTCCTCTTCTGCCGACTCCAGGCCTCACTTCTAACTGATGTCCAAAATGTTGGTGATCTTATACAGGATAAATCAACATGATGTAACATGGTCACCAACCTTCCATATAAATCTTATTTTATTTAATTAAATTATTGATAAAATAATTTCAAAAATACTTTTTATTAAAAAAAACTATTTATTACAAACGATCCCGAGTATGGAATAAATTAGGTGGAAAAGAAAAATATTCGTGCTTGACTAGACTAGAAAACAGAAGCGGAGAAATTCGTTGGGGGTAAAAAATTATGTATAAAAATTATTTCCGCAAAGCAGTACTCAAAGAGGAGCAGATTTTACAGAAAGGAGACGGTTGAGGGTCGTACTTACAAGATTTTAAATTTAAAATCTGTACCGTACATATTTACATTTTTATCACAAGTTTAATAATAAGATAAAAATGTTTGCCATTAGGTTATTTAGTTTTTTGCCGCTACCAAATTGTCACAGGACCTACACTAGCGATGGAAAACCTTTTTCAATATATGGGTCCCAATTCTTAAAAAATCTTTCAGTATCGGATAAATAAAGTTGAAATAAAATTTAAAAATCTAAATATGTTTTTCAATTTAAACTGACGTTTTACAGTTTTATACAAATATCATTTTTTCAATAGCACCGTATTTATGAAACCATTATTTTTCTTAGTTCAAAATTCGTTTTATTCCAGGGATATTTAGATAAGAATAAATCAATCAAATAATTATTCAAATTACAGTGCGTAATACAAGACACTGGCACAATAGGCATTTGCACCGATTGGGGTCTACGATAGAAGTATCGTAGACCCCAGTCGCTCCTTTGTTCTGCTGATGAAAATCAGCAGACTCCCTTGTTCTGCTGATGAAGATCATCAGAACAAGGGAGATGAGAGATCTTATTCATATTTATTTTAAATCTTCTCAGCTTAAATACGTTTTTAAAGCAAATTTGGATATTCGCCCGCATGTCCGGAATTGACGTGGGTTCGCCATCTTTGTCTATCATTATTCCCTAAAGATGTTCACATTTTAAAAACAAAATAATTGTAATACAATCTAGTATTATACATATGTAACAAAACTTACGATATTCTCGTAAATCGTGATGTTCATTCTGTTTTCCATCTTCATTTATGATTGTAGTAGATTGGCTCTTGCTTATTTGTATCGATTGTCCTGCAAAATAATGTTAAAGTATCATTATCACTGGTCTTGTAATAATTTAGTTTCGTGTTATAATTTTATCTCACACATTTCTCGATCAAAATGTCCATTGTGCGGTCTTTTCAGTTTGCTACAGCGTTTTTAACTGCGCTCTAATAAATTATTAATGGAGTATAATAAAATTGTCATAACCTAAAACCGTGTTTTTTTTCGCATCACGTCACATTATTCAAATTGTCACATTTATGCGTCGCACTAAGGGCCGGTTGTGTGATCAGTAGTAGTCAAGTTACTAAAGTAAATTTTTTTGCGAAAACGGGTTGTTTGATCGTTAGTAAAAAATATTTACTTCTCGAGAGTACATTCCGTAGTAAACTCATTTTACTCTACGATATCCGACAGTAAAAACGAGAATCTATAGTTAAATATGGCAGACTTTTAACAGCTGTTCTAAAACACATTGATACTTTGAAAGTTGCAGGATACGACAATTAATCATTCAATGTCCCGCTATTTTAGTGATGAAAATCTCGTTGTTTTATACATAATACAAAAAAATTTCACCATCAAAGTGACAGATTTCGAATGCCTAGACGAAAAAATCCATATATATTATAGATAATGCATAGAATAAAACATATATCATGATTATTTGTCATGCCTATAGGACATCTCCATCTATACTTTGACAGTAGTAAATTTGATTAATTAACCCGCAAAGGATATTTACTACGGGCGTTAGCAAAAAGTGACTATAGTTAAAAGTTACTATAGTACAAAGTTACTACTGATCACACAGCAGGCCCTAAAGAATACTTTCTTACCTACCTACATTTTACTTTTTAAACTCTTAAATTAACATAGATTGCGTATTTCACCTAAAAAATAAAAAGAAGCAAATTTTATAATAAAGAATTTTTGTAAATAACATAATATTAAAGAAAATCATAGAAGCGTATGAAAATTGCACATCGACAGGGTTCGATAATATTTAATCATTTTATCGTGATAATACTTTATCAGTTTATTTTAAAAATAAGAAAAAACAATACACTATATTCAGTAGACTGTTGATTTTTTTCCTGGACTCAAGAGTATATCGTGGCACACTTTAAAAACTGGCCTACGATCCGCCCTTCTAAAAACGATGCTGTAACCACCAATCCCCCTAAAAACCTGTTCAGTCAGAAAAGGTAGTTCCATCGTTGGATAAAATTTACCCCAGGCTGCTACCTGCCTGCCCACGTTCATAATAATTGCTGCTATAGTATTTTACATCTCCGAAACCTTTCTCGTTAAACGAGTATTATTTCGTAGCTTACAAATTTCGTCCAATTTATTTTATTAACTATTTCCCTGTGAAGGAAATACTGACGATAATAATTTTTATTCATTATGACGTTGAAAATCGTTCGTTCCCGAAAGATTTCGATATACTTACCTACATACATAATGGAAGTCATCCGTAACATTATTAGTCAATGGAAAAATCGTGTTTTCTGGTATTGGGGTCAGTAAGTTCGATTATTAACACTAGCCAATAATTCGGTCGAACTGATATTTAGTCATATAATAATATATAATTTAATGAGAGAATTTATTTAATATAATGGAATGATCTATAATGCGTGTGTGCATATTTCCAACTTATTTTATTTTAAGTCTTTTATCAGATTATAGTGGCCACTCGCGGCCGATGGTAGCTGCGCGGCCACGGCCAGTTTTTCCGGTACATGATAAAAAAAAAACAATTTAGGTTGTGTCCATTAATCATCTCTCGCGCAACGTTTTAAGATATTAGAGGTATATAAAATACTATTGGGCCAGCTCTGGTTGGCACAACCCCCAGGCCTAGACTGCTAAGATTTATTTTATGAATTTAATAATCAATAAAACCTGCGTTTTAAATGTTGAAAATATTATTTATTATCAAAAAAGGAAGTTGTACACCGCAGTACAACCTAACATAAGCAATTAACGCAAACAAATATTCAACCAGATACATTCTCAAAATAAAAATAAAATGTATTATTTCTTAAATTCGTAAAATTGCGTTTGGGTACTGGTAAAAAAGATCACATTTGACGATAAACTATGATGTCTCCCAATTGGCGACTGGCGCAAAGCCAACTGGCTTCAATATATGATATACAAATGTTTGATTTAAGATTTTTGCCAGGGTAGTATATGGAACCGGCGTTTCTTCTAGGTTAGATAGTCGAGTTAACTGTGGGAGATGTATATCTCCCGCGAAAAAGTACGGTGGTAACGTAACTTTTTTTTTTCCTCAAAAAATCTAGAAGAGACGCCAGTTCCATAATATGGAATGGTATTATATTACACAGCTATATAATTTGTTTT
Organism: Eubasilissa regina; assembly: GCA_022840565.1. Taxonomy (NCBI): domain Eukaryota; kingdom Metazoa; phylum Arthropoda; class Insecta; order Trichoptera; family Phryganeidae; genus Eubasilissa; species Eubasilissa regina. Next base: position 22,916,058 of record JAINEB010000015.1, on the reverse strand, counting down.
TATTTTAAAATATCATCAAACGTTACAGAAGTGATTTAGTATGCTCATTACCTTGTGGTAAGATACTCGCCTTGTAATCAAATGGTTAGGAGAAAATTTGCTGTGATATACATTTCCTGTTTACATCTCAAATAAGAAAAAAAAAAACAATCTACATTTTTTTAAATATTCTAGAAATCAAAATAATAAATCACAGTACCTTCACTAGCTGGCTGCTTTAAATTTTCCAGTTCCTGTACTTCGGCGTCCTAAAAAATCAAAACAATTAATTCCCATGAATAACGAAATCGTGATATAAATTTTAAAAATTTAATTCGGTTAATTTTTCTTGTGGAAATATCAAGTACATGTCTGATAGAAATATAAATACATTCATGGGCAAAAAACGTTAACATCTCGATAATAAATGTATTATCGTAATAATATTATAACGTTTACCACAGACACAAACAACTTTGTGGTTATTTTTAATAATTACATTACAATTAATTTGTATTTAACCACACTATTTAGTTTCACAATGATTTAGCCTTTTTTACTAGACTCCAGACTTCATTATCGCACTAATACACGTAATACATAGGAAATGTGTATTTTTATAGCCATAAATAAACTCATCAGTTTTAATTTGGTCGTTAAAAGTAATTGTGTTTTTAAAACAAGAGTAACTCAACCGACGCGAAACAGGGGAGCTTTATGTTATAATCACTCTTATAATTATTAAGTAAAATGCCGCATGAACATGAATAAGTCCCTCTACTTGCGGGAATTTTGAAACTAGAACGAAAAGCTTTTTGCAGTTAATTCAACTCAAGTATTCCGAGTTTTCCGAGGAAAAGTTAACTTCAATGTTTACTTTGAGGATTTATCTCAAGCAGCGAACTGTCAGATGAAGATATTACAGATGAAGTAGCCTTTTTATTTAAAAGTAACTCAAGATATAGCTTTTGTATCATAATGTTTTTTCTTTTTTGAGAAAATGTTTCGGCGAAATAAGCGCGGCATTTTCCCGTTGAAGTTATGACAATCTTCCTCACTTCATTATTTTTCAGCAACATTAAATGAAATTTTCATAACAATGTGCGTCTGTTCAATTTCACCGTCAGAGTAGTAATTTAGAATCATTGTATTGTTTACTATGAGTACGGGAATATGTATGTATATTTATTAATTGAAGCAACGAATTGTCTATTTATGTTCTACTTTCGTAATTAGCGAAACGAATTACTATGATCGGAGTTTATTCGAAATCTTACCCCGTGGGCAGCGAGTACCTAACAATGTTGAAAATTGTTCTGATTTCAGTACTTGATAAATTCTATGGAAAATCACAAAAGAAAATATTCATAAAATCAACTATTTTAAATAAGCATATTTTGTAAAAAAACATCAAACTTTTATCGAGACAGATAGAAAATAAAATCTTATTTAACTAAAGTATATATCACTGAAAAAAATTATAAAATTTTTCACTCCATAAAACAGGAGTGAACTTTGTAAATCAAGGAACGGTATATTTCGAAGAATCGCATCTTCACGTATAATATTTTTCAAAATGTGAGATTATTAAAAGTGGCTCATGAAGGTTCCGTTTAAGGAAAGACGGACCATGTCAAAAATTGAGTAAATAATCTATATAAAAGCAATTTTTTTGAACGACAACGGTATTGACTTATAATGTAATATTTCTTATTCTATAATATTATAGTATTTTTTTTCATAAAATAAATTTTTTACTTGATTAATAGCACAAATCACTCTTGAAGAGTGGATTGCCCATTTAAAAGGAGAAAAGAAGAAGTTGGTTAAAGCTGGTAACATTTTTATTAATTAATTAATTTTTTTGTATTTAAGTATGATATTAAGAATGTATAGTTTTGTATTTAAGTATGATATTAAGAATGTATAGTTTTGTATTTAAGTATGATATTAAGAATGTATAGTTTTGTATTTAAGTATGATATTAAGAATGTATAGTTTTGTATTTAAGTATGATATTAAGAATGTATAGTTTTGTATTTAAGTATGATATTAAGAATGTATAGTTTTGTATTTAAGTATGATATTAAAAATGTATAGTTTTGTATTTAAGTATGATATTAAGAATGTATAGTTTTGTATTTAAGTATGATATTAAGAATTCTTAAGAAAGAATACCGAAAGTCGCCAGCTAATTTCCCGTTTTTGAGACGAAGCATTCAACGTGAAGTAGAGTGAATTCATAAATACTAAATAACGCCAGAAATCAGTTTGCCTTGATTATCTATTACCGGACTATTTAATAAGCCCTGGCTCCAGATGAATGAAATAGCTGTCGACATTTTTCACAAAAAAAAGTACGGAGAAAATTTCAATATTGTGAACGAAATCAAAAGTTACCTTGGAAACCAATTTGCGTCATTTTCCCAAATATCTAAAATGAAATAATTTAATATCACTTACACATTGTATCAAAAGAAAGCTATATTTAAATTGAGGAATAACAAAAAAAAAAAAGTAAAATCATTACTTTTTTAAGCAGAACCTTTTGAAGACTCTTTTCAGTAACCACATACATACATACATAGCCGCCGTACCCGCTCACAGACCGTTTTTTCAATTTTGTAAGACCATCAAAGTGAATCCGGTAGAGGATCTGTGCACCATGCCATTGAGGCATACATTGGATAAGAGCCGAAAAATCTAAGAAAGCTCATCAATAAATGTTATCTGAATAATACAGAATATTATAATTACATTTTGCACAATATATTGTATTCACCGCGCAATATTTAGTAATCGGATGAATTTTCTTCCTTTTTCATTTAATAGTATTCCGTAATTATATTCTGTGCGCAGTCTGGTAAATAAATGAAGTGAAGTCTTCAGTCAGGGAGAAGAAATGGGGGTAGTAAACTGGCAGTTTCCAGGCATTCTATAGAGCTTTTCAATTACTCTCAAACGTAAACTCGCGGACTTAAATATGGCATTTTTTCCCATTTAATGCACTAAAGCGGGTACGGCATCCGATTATGCATTTATGCGGCAAATAAGATGACATGATTAATGACCTAAATACTGCAGTCGATTGAATGATGCAACGCTTTCACAGAGATTAGAGAAATTTTATTAGATTTTTTAGATTATTACACTTCTATTTTGTAAACAAAACCTTTTACGATATAATAGATGGCACATGGGATGAGAAATTTATCTAGAGTAAATTTCTGAGACTTATTATTCAAAGACCGTAGTCTACCTTGTATAGACCGAGTCTCAGAGATTTAAGCATCGCCACTTAAAATGTCAGCCTGGTGACCGTTTATGTTGTGTTCCGTTAGGTGAATTTGAATCTCCCCTACAACAGTTCGTAATTTAATTTCTCCTATTCTTCAAACTTTCTAGACTAGTTTTAAGTATTTACCGTTCTGGGTAACGTTTGTGCGCGTGTGTCGAGTCTTGCTGTCAAATCGAATTTCAAGCGAGTTTTGAAAAATATGTGTATACTTTACATTGATACCTAATTTTATCCATTAAGGACATGTAAATGAATAGCCAGTTAAGAATTAACATTAAAGAATCAATTGTAAGAGTTATTTAACAGTGCGCGTCCACAGTGAACTAGACAATATCTTATATCTTATAATACATAGGTATTGATTAGTTGTTTTAATCTTTGCTCCAGACAATGCAATAACCTACGACTCTTCTTTCTCTTTTAAATAGGCAATCCACCCTTCAAGAGTGATTTGTGCCATTAATCAAGTTAAAACTTTATTTTATAGAAAAAAAAAAAAATATTATAGAATAGGAAATATTATATTACAAGTCAATACCATCGTACTCACACATTGGAATCTATTAAGTTCAATCTGAATAAATTTGAGACTACCTGGCAATGCCCAATTCTCATTCTAGAGATATTTGATATTGTTCTTTTAGAGACTTTCCTTTTGGAGAACCAGGGGTTGTGGGGGTAATGTTTGAATTATTTTAAACCGATTACCCTTATGATTATTTGGATCCATCCATTGTGCAGTCCAAATAGAATTTGTATGTTTTTTTACCATATTAAGTCTGTCATACATCGGCATTTGGAATTAATGAGGGAATACTCCGGAAAGAGTGGCCTCCTTAGCCAGTTTATCAGCACATTCATTTCCATGAATTCCCTTATGTGCAGGAATCCAAACGAATGACACCTGTTTATTGTTGCTGTCCAAATTAAATAGACATTTTCTGATGGAACGGATTATCTCATTGTCTAGCCAAACTTTCATATTAGCAGAGAGGAATTCAAGATCTGCTTACGAGTCGGAACCTACGACTCATCGCATCGTATATCGCATATCGCGGAGGCAAGCTAAGAGTATTTAATTGTTTGTACATCTACTAAAAAATTCGTAGTGTCAAAAACAGCTAGCATATTTTTTTAAATTTCACAAACTAACAAATGTCTTGTTAATTAATTAGTGCCCTATTTTTAATAATTTTTTTATACAATGTAATACTTTACCAGTAGAGGAGCGTGTCCACCAACAGCATGAGAGCCGAGGGCTCCAATAGATCCCCCTGTAAAAAAAAACATTTGGTAAATAAATATATATGGAATAATATCAAAATACTAATATGTTTTTCAATGAACACAGTTCAATTATTGACTTTCAGAAGTATATATGAAATTGATGTAATTGAAATAGTCAGTTTTCATTAGTATGTAAATTAATTCACACAAATAATGGATTGTGAAATTTCTTGATCATCATACAAATTTGATTCATGTGGATGGATACACTCCGAACTGTTCGTAATCTTGATGAGATTATAAATCTATACAATTAATAGTAACGTTACTTCAACAAGAGCATCGAATTTCCCCCGGGAAAGAGTTCATATCTTCCCTTGGAATAATTAGCTCAGCTAATTGGTTTACAAGAAGTGTTACTTTTTGTTTCAAATTGCGAGATAGCCACGCTTGAAAACATTAAAAATATTAACAAAAATACTATAATTTAACGTGAACGTACGGTTAGTGACTTTGGTGTGCACAATTAAATTCCCTTCGGGTGAAATATAAAAGCGAGATCTTTTTCACGCGAAGTAATGATAATGAACCAAGGGGTTTACAGATATTGGACACGGGTTCGGTGTGCGATAACTTACTCGTTTGCATGTGTTGGTATTTTTCGCCTTAGACTAAACTCACACAGACATCTTTTCAACGCCATTTCGTACCCTCGGAAGAATAATATTTCATCTGACATTCAGTTTCAAAGTTTTGAATATTAATTTTTCGATTTCTTCAGCGTAGTTTGGTTCATCGCCCACGAGGATTTTTTTTTTACAATAATGTGACTAAATAATTTATAATAATAAGTAAAAGTAAACTGATTTTTGATATCGGACACATTATATAATAATAAATATAATTCAAATATGTTATTTATATTTTAATCAACGATCGTTATTCTATAAAATATTTCAAATCTAATTTTGCTTTCTTCTGCCTCTTCTCGTGCCTTATTAATTTAACGGGTGTTGACTATCACGTTGACTATCACGTTAGCTATCACGTTGGCTATCACGTTGGCTATTACGATGGCCATCTTGTTGGCAATTGTCACTTTGTTTACTGCGGCCCGGAAAAGTTCTATAGTAGACAGGTCAAATCATTGCCTCAGCCACGATGATCTTCTTTTAAGTCCCGACTTTCAGCAATCTTCCCCTGCATTATGAGATGCAAGATATCATTCTTCTCTGGATGTCTCATTATATATGTCCGAGAAAATGAAATTTTCAGATTTTTGTTGTGTCTAATACTTATTTTTCTTTATTCACTCGAACAATAACATCTTAATTTGCAACTTAATCCATCCAGATTATTTTAAGCATTATTTTGTAGATGCACAATTCAAATACTTCAAGTCGCCTTATCATTTCTTCAGTTATGTATCTATGCTTCCATACCATAAAATTATACCGAGAACACAGCATCTGACCATTCACATATGTATTATACGAAGAAACAGGAATAATTATGAATAATGATAAATAAATTTGTATCAAACACTTCTGTTTCTCCCGATATCTTTACGTACGAACGACGGAACCTCGATAAAACGAGCGGAGAAGTGTCGACGAGGGGATGGGGGTCTGTCGCCCATGTGAGTTGTACCGTGTGAGTCGCGGCGATAGTTTTATCGACGGGCTCGTCGTCAAGCATCGTCCGAACCGGTGACACAAAGTCGTTCGTTTAAGTTGTTTCATAGATATGTATAGCCGTCGACACGTAGCGATCAAACATATCGTCGAAAAGACGTTTGTGTGAGTTGGCACTTAGATACAATGTGGCATTACTTTTATTAAGTTGGAAAATTCTTCGGTAACACTCAAGAAAAATGCTGGTACGCAAAGTTATTTTCTTAAAAAAGTAGGTTCCGCGAACTATCGTGGTTTTGTGGACCCCCTGGCAGCCTCTTATTATAGTGAAGCTACACAAAATATGCGGAATAGCATTTATAAATACCTACTATTTCATCAATATTTTAAACTGCAAGTATAAATGAAAATACTATAATATATCATAATAATAAAATACTATATTATTATCTAGAGAAAACATGTAATTGCCTTAATTTTTTAATTGTGTTTTTATTATTTCTTTATTTATTACTGTAAAGCTGTAACTTTACCAATTAAAATAGAATACCTATTTCATTATTAAATTAAATTAAATAAAATATCCATTTCATTATTAAAACTAAATAAAAAACGAAAAACTACAAACTTAACGAGCGCAATATATTGTACTTTCTTACAAATGTGATAAAGTTAATTTAGAAAAATAATTCATAATAAACTTGAGCATATTTTCGTCATTCCTTTTCCCTTCCAACTTTCCTTATTCCTTGTGTCAACAGCAGAATGTCAATACAATAAATAATCAAGATACGACTTATTTTGTTGGAGAGTAAGTTAGTAATTAAGAGCCGGGTTGCGTAAGGGGAGCTTCCGGAATGTCATCAAGCTAACTGAGTAGCGAGGATCTCTGTCAGCAAGGAGGTCAAGTATCTCAGACATATTTTTCCGAAACGACCTAAATGACAGAAGGGATGTTGAGCTCTAGAGGCAAGTATTATATGTTAGATCCAACACTCTAATAAGGAAATTCCTTCGATGCAATTTAAAGGCTAAAAAATAGCTTATCCAACACATCGCACGAACATGTATACATGGAAGCTATGTGCTAAGTGCGCACAATACGTCAATAATGAAATGGGGATATGATACTAGTTCTCATCCGATAGCACTAGGAACGCAAAAGTTCGCCTCAAGCAGAGTATATTTCTTTGCTAACAGGATGCGACTAAGGGTTCGTGTATATGGGTGAATTTTTGCCCTCGAGGCGAGAGTTTAACGGTAAAGGTCGTATAGATCAGTTGGTTATCATAGTCATCATTTTTATGTCATCAAGGAATTCGAATATTATGGTTACCAGTAACTACACAACAATTATTTTTTTGATTATTAATTATAATTTTTATTTTCTTTGTAGATTTAATTTATATACATCTTCATCATACGTTTAATATTATTGCTATACAATTTTTTTATAATCCAGGGGAATTATCAATAATTGATTATAAATCCTCCTTTTTAGAAACAACTATTATATTTCATTGTACCGTGTATGTTTATACATATGTATATATTGTGGGAGTAGAGATCTGCGTTCTTGCCATTCACCGGCTAGTCAGTGACAAGCACAAGATCCGCGGGTTCTTCACCTCTGGGAAACTGGGAAAAATTTATAAGTTACACTTGGAGGTGATAAATAAAAATATGTTAATCATTATAAAAATGGCTTCTAATCAGAAAGGCAATTAACAAATGAAATGAAATAAAATACAATCCACTTTAACTAATCCTCATTTCGTCGGGTTGGGCGCAATTACGGCGTTCTTCAGGCAGGCAGATAACAACCAGATGTTCCACGAGATGGCATCCCACCTCCTTAGCCTATTATCGTAGATGATTCTTCGCAATCAGACCGACGCGGTGGGACCCGTAAGCGGAATTGTAGATGATCGCATCACATCAAAAATGTGGCCTCCAATGAGGCGAAGAAACCAATAGGAGAAACCCAAGGGAGAAACTAAAGGGAAACATCTTGTTTCCTGTAAAGATTATTTACCCTACGATTAGATTAACAAATTATAGTAAATTATGCACTAGTGATCAAATAATATGAAACTCTTTACCCTTTGGTCATACTGGATCGCACATAGTTACATTTTATAATCGCTGGCCGTAGCAATGAATCGCCTAACCTGACAGCTCCGTCGATGATTTGAATAAGAACCATAGACGATGACCGTTATTATAACTTACGAAACAGATTGCGTTATCAACGTAAGGGCAATAATTTGTGATTTCGAGGTGTTTGGCAATTAGACAAGAGACGGGGCAATTTCGAACGTGACCCTAATTTATAATGTCACAATATATATATATTTATTTATATATTTTGAATATATATGTATATTATTAAACTTGAAGACTTTGATTACTCTTTAATTACTAATAATTTCCTTTTGAATAAATATAGAAAACCTAAATTTAAAAAGTAGTTTTTCAAGCATGAAATTTTACACTAAAATACTAGCCAAGACAAGGGTGCGGTATACGAGTATGTTTTAAAACTCGCTTTCTAGCCCATTTTCTTATGGCACAATACTCGTTTAATTTCGTGGGCTATCCGGCGCGCGGTGGAGCGAAACGTACGCCCCCCCGGAGAGAAAAACAAAATGTAATAAAGAGTAGAAAATATAATTTTTAAATTACGATTATTTTTCTTAAATTATGTTTTTCAATAAGTCAATTCAGTCAAAAATAAAAATGCGTTGGTGCGTAAACTAAATGTGAATTTTGTTACGTTTAAAAGAGAAATATTATTTAGGATACCCACGATTAAAAAATGATTGTCTCTTTTATTCTAAACCCACGTTTACTTCTTCACAGCAATGTAACAAAACAATAAGACTTTTCAAAAAAAAAATATATATATATAAATATCTTTCTAAAGTAAAATATTTTCTGAAGAGTGACGTAAAAAACGGCGCAAACAGCGTGGTACCAATATATTTCTTCATAATTAGGTGCCTGCATTTGACTGACACTCGTATAACAGACTACAACCAAAATAGAACTACAAAAGTGCGTATCTTGAAAACTTGTTTTTTAGTTTTTGATTATGTTATACGTTCACAAAATTTTTACGAGCGATCTCTCAATAGGCGATTTCTCAATAGGCCTGATCTAGAAAAAGTTTTATCGTTGATACCATCAGCGATAATAGCCTTATTAATGAACCTTATAGTGGAATCAAAAATATCAGCCAGAGAGGTTGTATACACACGGCAGAGTAGCCCAGAAAACTCAATAATTAAAAATTTTATTTAAGAAAATGAAAATGTATTTTTAATGTTGAAATATTTTCATTTTTTAAATTTACTATTACCATCAGTAATTAATGTAATAAATGCACATGTACCTAAGTTTGACGCTGGGGAAATATTATGGGAAGATATTTAATGATGTATATGTAACAATTTACTGTCACCTGTTTTTTTTATTCTTTTCTGTGAGATGAAGCACTTTTTCTGTTCTGGCGCATCTTCTTCTTCTATTATCGTATCCAACACAACTTACCTGACCATCAATCACGTCTTAAGACATGTAATATGCTAAAATTGTATAGTTTACGAAGAAGAAAATATCTGAAGATTAATAAAAAAATTTAAAAAATGCATTGACAGATAAATAAAAAAAATCACACAATAACTCAGCATCCTATTCTTTCAAATCCATTTCAAAACCGTAATAAAAAACATGCTATTAAAAACATTTATCAGTTAAACAATACAAGTCAAGATTTCCGCTGCGGGTGGCTTCAGGTGCGCCTCGAATTTTAATCGTCATCCAATCTATTTTATAAACGAGTAAAAACCAATTAAAAACTTTTCCATCCGCTACCAGAGTTATCATATTACTATGTTTCTATATTGGAAAACGAATTAACTTTTTATCTTTTCTATTTTTTGCAAAACGTGTGACATCTTATCTTATCTAACCAACCTATCTATGGCGAGTGATATACACGACAAAACTATCTTTGGTCGATAAACGCAACACGTGTCCCGAGCTGACAATTATGTCCAGAATAATGTTCGCAATTGATGCACCTACCTACCTACTTACATCTGGGACGTATTTTATTAAATTTTCATATAAAAATTAGGTTTTTTGTTTGTTGGTTAAATTAAACATTTTCTCTGAAGTGTCGCTTTGTCCACTCGACAAATTCAATTACAAATTTTAATTTACTTGCAAATTATTTATGGTTATTCCATCTTTTCTTTGCATTGTTAATCCTTTACTGCCTGTTAAAAAGTTGTTTCGAAGTATTCACCGCGTGTAAAATGAATTATTAATAATAAATGTGAGATTGTGTAAGTGCTTTACAGTACTTTATTAGATATTGTTCAATAAAATGTATTATCAGTCCAGTTTTCTCGCTTGAAAATATGACTTATTAAAAAATAAAATACACCATTTTTCATGTACATATTTTTGTGGTTGGTTTACTTATGAATCCAATGAGGATTACATAGTATGGATAATATGATTGCTACGTATCCCCATACTTCATATAAATATTATTTATATATAATTTAAATGAAAAGAAAAAAAACTCTTCAATTCAGAGGCGTAAAAAGAAATGTTATTTTTAAAACAGTCCCAACAGCAAAGGCTGCCTCCACGAACACCACTTCAGCGAACTTTTAAGTCAAGATTGCTCCAGCAAGGGTATGTCGCTAATTGTTGTGTCGTAAAACTTACGCTTTACGTTTCTGTTTTTAATAATGTAAAGTAAAGCTTCTGTACGCCATCTTATGTAGATATGCGAAAAGAAAAAAAATGAAAAGGGAAAAGAAAATAAACGTTTATGCAAATCACGTCAAAGTATTTTTTCAAGGTTCAATTATGTTATAAATTTAGATCAATTAAAGGTCTATTTTCAGTAGTAATTCATATTTTCCCCTTCTCTTATGAAAATGTTTCGTTTATTATTCATTTATATCAGAATTTATATACAGACATAATTTTTTTTAATTAATAACAGCACGTTACTTATAATAATTAATACAATTGATAAGTACATCTATTATTCAATTTTTAAAAGAAATCATCTTTATATTGCAATGAATCCCAAATACCTTAGAGCTAGGAGACAGAAATAAATCAATCCATATTATTAAATTTGGATAACGCGGATAGGAAAAATTCCCAGTAGCAACCAAAATATTTTTCAGATATAGATTTTTCTGTACATCTTTATAATTGATTAATTTAATTTGTATTAAAATACCACAGAACTATGTTCTGAAATTGCAACTTCACAACAAAAATGCGTTTTCTTAAAAATAACAAACGTGGTGTTCCCAGTGTTTATAAGAATATTACTGAATATGGATGTGCTAAATTTTAAAGTTGATATATTATAAATATTATTAGATCTTGCGAATTTTGATGTACTGAGATATTAACGTCGATGTGTGAATTTATCTAGAAAGATAAAATATGTATTAACTTTTCAAATATTGTCAGTTGCTCCAAAAAAATTACTACAATATTGAAATCTTCTTATTCAAAAAATCGTCATAATAAATCAGAAACGACTAAACGAGTAATCATTTAATATTGTGAAAAATAATTAAGTTTAATTACACTTAATTTTAATTTTAACAGCAAAACTTTGTACTACACACGCGTTGGCTTATTTTCGCTACTGGCTTCGAGAGGTGCAGTTATATGATATGATATGTTAATATGTACTAATTCACACAACATTTCGCCTTTACTGTTCATATTCCCGTTGACGACCGATGGGCACCACTGGGTTTCCTGATTGATAATAATATACATGTGTGTGTGTGTGTGTGAATATTTCCCCCTTTTCGGAAGCTAAGAAGACGGTAACGGAAGCGTCATTCTTATTACACACCGTGCTTCGACCAGTCCAGCGGTCTATATAAACCACCAGTGCGCGCTTCGGTCGGTCGAAACCAGAAAGAGCAAAATTAAAGAAGTTAGTGCAGTTCATATATATCATATGTGTGCTTATTGTTAATCGGAATCCTGGGAACCAGCTATCGAAGGCGTTTTCATAAACATTCATAATCTCGAAAACAAGGACTAAATTAAAAATGTAACATTTTCAAATACTTATCCTTCTTCCGGGGAAAGTACTACGTAATACGACACTATATATGACGTAATATTTCATTTTTATTTATTAATTAGTAATTATATTTGACAATTCTGTATTTTAAATACTTAGACGTACAAACTTATTAATCTAGCTGTCTACAGGAGCTTAAAAACATAGACAGACTGTCAACTTTGTCTAGAAGGAGAAATATTATAGTACTTCGAATATTTAACGCGACAAGGTGAAGATTGTCTGTAGAAACTGGTGTTATTCAGTAACATTGGACTCTAACCTTACAAAATGGACAGATCAAATAAAAGATATGCATTCCATACAGCTTTGTATGCACCATGAACCCAAAAATTGAAGAAGAATTGTCAAGACGGTCACAGGATTGAGGATACCAATGTAGGACTAAAGAGTTTGTGTAAAGCGCCCTTGGGATGAAATATTTTATAAAAATAAGGCAACTTAATCTTATTATTAATATTAATAATATTATATCTAGTTTTTATATATAAGCAAATAAATAAATCATTATTAAACTTTCGTACCTTCTCTGTGATTTTTCTTATAGAATAAAATTCAAAGAGATAATTTTCGAAATATTTTAACTAGTTTTCAAGTAATCATCTAACATTAATTGGTTTTTGGAGTTTTCCGCATTGAAGAGAAATAAAGATTTTGCCTTTTGTGAATTCTATCTAAATAAATAATAAATAACCTTTAACTTTTCTAGTATAAATTCCAAAAATTATAATTTTTTACTATATAACCATTTTAAAACTATACTGAGAGCGTACAAAAGCCACGACATTACGACCTAAATCAATAGCATATCGTAATTGTGTATAATTTTAAGGCGTGACCAAAAATTTTAAATGATATTGCTAAATAAAAAAAAAGTTGTAATTATTCAGAACATAAGTCTGTGATATTTTAAATACTAATTAAGTGTATTAATTAGAACGATGTTCATATACAATCAATTTTATCGAAAAATATTGTTGTTGCGCTACCGGGATTCACAATGAGAATGTGTTCTCCTTAATAATATATAAGTTGTATCGATGTGTCCAAAATTCAATAAAAATGAATTGTTAATTCTGGCGTCTGCTATCGGTTTATTCAAAGGTATTTAAGATTCCGTAAAAACAAAGTAGATGGTTTTCAAATAATGGAACGAAAGATGTATTAATTTGAAAAAGTGTAACATATGGGTTCGAAAATTTGTCGTCAAAAAGTATTTTTGCTGTAACATAGTTGGATTATGCACATTCTCCGGTTTGGAAAGAGATCCAGGTTCGAATCCCGGTAGAACAACAACAATATTTTTCGATATGTATATATTTCTAATTAATACATTTAATTAGTATTTTAAAAAAGGAAATTTAGATATCATCGTTAATCAAATGTGTAGACAATATGTCCTACAAATATATCCTTTCTTATTCGCATATTTTACGCGTGTTCTCATTATGGTATTAACTAATATTAAAGTTTTACCCACGTTAAAAGCAATTTATTAAAACTTGTGTATATAACAATATAAATATAGGTATATAACAGTGGCGTGCAGTTAATCTACTTCTTCTTCTCGTAACTTATCCATTCAACGGATATTGGCTATCAAGTTGGCTGTCATCACTTTATTCATTGCAACTAGGAAAACTCTACAATAGACTGGCCAAACCGTTGCCCTAATTTTTTCAGCCATGATTTTCTCATTATTTCAGGGTTCCGATTTTTGTAAATCTTTCCCTGCATTATAATGTGGAAGATCTCATACCTCAGATCAGATTCTCTGAATGTCTCATCATATGACCTTCCGGATTTTTATTGTTTTTAATACGTATTTTTATTTTTCATCCAAACTATAAGATCTTGAATCGTAACTATCCATCCAGTTTATTTTGAATATTCTTCTGTAGATCCGCATCTCAAACCCTTCAATTCGCCTTATTTTTTCTGTAGGTATCCATGCTTTCATTTCATAAAATAATACCGAGATCACGTAACATTACCGTAGCAGTCAGTCACATCACAAATATTATCATATTATTACAATTTTGTCAGATAAGTATTTCATTTCGTTTTATTTCTCAGAATATGTACTAATGTAAACATTATTTCAATGTCTGACTGCATGCATCTTGTAGGTATATACCATGTACATATATAATCGGAAGACATCTCTAAAATGAATATTTGCGCCTTTTACTTATGTTATATTATTACGATTATTTCAATATCTTTTAATTTTAATTGAAAGAGTAGAGCACGAAATGTTTAGAAATCAATACGGCGTCTCTTGTTTTGACAGCTTAAATTCAAGCGGCGCTTTTAATGTAAGACGAAATTTCTTTCGAATATTCTAGAACATTTAACATAATGGCCGAATAGACTGGTGTCTTATTACAATGATTTTTATTACGTTTACTTATTATATTCCTATAATTCGTACCTACCAATAAAAAGTCGTCAAAACACACCCAGCACCCACGCTCGACGTCAGTGGCGTGAGGATAAATTGTTTCTATCTACAATTGATAATGTAAGCTATTTATTTTATACAGATGTATAAGGCTTTTTTCATTCTCGTCCTTAAAATCCGTAATTTTTAACTCGGACTAACTTAACTTCCTCCTGATCCTCAGGTGATATGGATCTCGTCCTAAAAATCACACTATTTCTGCAAACGCTTTCAATTAATATACAATATAAATAACAGAAAAACTGCAACTGCAACATTATACAAATATATTTTTAAATAGAAAAATAAATGTGTCAATTGTATACAAATATAAGTTCTTAATTTGTCGTGATCGTAATCGGTTGCTGTAGTGGAATGATCAACACGTTTCCCCGGATAGGAAGTGGTCTATACCAATTCGAATCCCGGTAGCAACAAAATATTTTTTAATAATATTTTTAAAATTGGCAAAATTAACTATCCATTATAAATTTTCGAATCAAATATCTAAACACCTACCATGAAACATTAGACCGGCATTTTATATAAATAATAATATAGAAAATTTACTCACAAATTCTATACACAAAGATGATAAATTTAAAAATTCTGGTGTCTATAAACTTAGTTGGAAGGATTGTGCTGTATTTTTTATTATTGTACTAAAATGGTATTATTTAATATAAGAGTAAAGGAGCATTTGAAATGTTTGAACAATAGTGGGTTTTCAGAATTTTCTAATCATTTGATAGAAAATGATCATGGTTTTGATAAAAAAAATTGGGATTGTCAATTTTGCATGTAAATGGTGTTGGTCATAAATGAGATAATTTGGAATCGTTGGAGATAAATAAAGCGTGTAAAACTAATCAAAAAATTATAAACAACCAACTAAATTTAACCACAAGTTCCATTCCAAAATTTTTTTCCTAAAAGTTATTCTAGTAATTTTATGTCATCAAGTAACAATTTAAGTTAGGTACTAAATTATTTTTCTTTAATAATTATTGTTTTTTAAATGTAGATTCTGTTAAAGAAACAATAACATATGTTTTTGATTAGTTATTGACATCCTGAAGAAAAAAATGATATTTTTAGAAACCGATAGATGTATTTTAATTCAATAATAAGTGATTAATAAAACAAAGTTAACAATTTAAAATTAATAAATAAATAAAAAATTTGTATATCTTTCTATTAGATTAATTTAATTTGCATATATATATTTATAATATATATTTTACATTACGTTTCATGTGATTATCTACATTCATTTTATATTCAAGTGTGTTGTTAGTATTCCTAGTGTCCTGTAATAAAGTTTACTATTTATAAAATGTTCATAAAAAATACCTATTTTACCTGCCGTTATATTGTTATTTTAAACGAATAGGGTCACAAAAAACCTTTTACGAACATCATTTCGGATAATCTTGTATACTTGTTCTTTTAGACTTTCGCAATAAGATCCCCGTACAAACTGATTCCACGACGCACTCTAAGGGTTCCTTTGTTTTCTTTTCTCTTTGTGTGTTTGTTATGAATGCGAGGAAAAATTTCTGCAATAAATATTTACTCTCATTTCCAGGAAAATATTCGCCGGGAATGTTTTTATTGTCCGATCGAAGCTGGGATGAATATTTTTTATTTTACCTCAACTCACAAACAGACAGAAGAAATTGAAAAATACAAATATTACCTCTGGATTTTAGTCAAATATTTACCGGTTTCAAAACGCTGTCAAACCACTATCAACTTCAACTTCACAATAAAAATGTGTTTTCATTATCAAAATATTTTAATATTTACCACTATTTTAAAATTAAGTTTTATTTACTAAACTTGTATCACTAAGTAGTCATGTCTACTTTAATAGATATAACTACTTTAATAAACATAACTAATTTAACGCAAACTACAAACACGTTAAGCAAATGCATAATATATATACAGGATTATCCAAAAAACGTGATAGAACTTTATAATGGAATTAAATTTAGAAAACCAAGTATGATATGAATTATTTTATAATTATTTAAAAAATCATTCGATGCCATTTACAATGGAATATAATTTCATTAAAATCTGCACCACGACAACGTTTGACACAATGCATTCTTTGGATTCAATTTTCAGCCACTCTTTCACATAAATCTGGTGCAATTACATGAGTTATTTTGTTTTTTAATTGTAAAATTTTTGTTGATCTTGCACTAGCTGGATCTTGTAGGGGTGTAGGCTCTGATTTTTACACAAAATACGCCATATTTTTCCGTATTATAAGCCTAAATGTTGTGAACGTCGAGGAATTGATAACTTTGGATCATCCTTTACACTTTCATTTACAGCGACAATATTGGCTATATTCCGGGAATTTCTTTATTTTATCGGTATCCTCACATTATATAAAGGAAAATTGTTTTAAACCTTTTCATAATTCGATGAATAACTCGCTCGAATTGATGATTATGTCGACCATAAAATTCACTAAGTGCACGTTAGGTTTGTCATTTCGACTGAGTAGACTGATTTTAATAAGTGTTAACGTTGTTCCAATGTGAAACGCTTCATGGTAAAAATGACAGTCTATACTAAACAAAAATATCAATGATAGCTGTCAAAAATGTTATTACATTTTTTGGATAACCTTACATATTTCCAGAATATTCTTATTTTCAACTTTTTCTCTCACTTTTTCCGAATTAGAGAAGAAAGTACATTATAGTCCTAACAAGCTATATATACAGGGTGTAACTGACCTAGTCCACAATATTTTATGGGTGGAACCTGACTAAATTATGAGTCGAAAATGTTAAAAAAATAGTCCAAATTATTATCGACTAAAATTTTAACAAAATCATGTTAAGCTTTGAAATAAATATTAGCGAAATGTAGTGATTATTAATATATATCTTTGCTTCAGGCATTCATCTAATAAAAATATTACTCTCACTAAACTCAAAATTCATTGACCTCTAATTTTTTGTATTAAATATATGTTTCGGAATCAATAAAATATTTTAATTAATCGAAATAATCGCATATTTACTTTTTTTTTAAATGCTTATATCTTTGATATGATTGAGATTATCCTCAAACATTTTCGACTCGTAATTTAGTCAGGCATTCACCCATAAAATATTGTGGACTATGTCTGTTACACCCTGTATTTAATAAGTCATTTTTAAATTATCCTCACTGTTTAAAGTATGTGTATTGTAATTTCAGGGAAAACATGTAACTGGTTAAATGATTGTTTCACTTTCATTATAATTTTTGTTTTTATAGATAAACTATGTTTTCCTAATAAAATAAACAACTAAAAACATTTTAAATGTGGATTTATATATAAGGGTAAAATCGACAACAAATGATTACTTACTGGAAATAAAATAGGATATTGGTGCCCAAGTAATCAACATAGCGCAGTACAGAAAGCAGCGGTGAGTAGTGTCCGAGCATTAAGCCCCCGACTCGATCAGAATAAAGGAGATAAAGAAGATGACGGCAGTTTTTTGCGATAACACGAAAAAATTTTTGCATATTTAGTTTTTTTTTTCGGATACTTATGCCCAATTCAAATTTTGTATATAATAATATACATATACGACCATGCATATTAATGAATGAACGATGCGAAAATTAAGAAATAGTACTATCAATATTTAGATACTAATAACAATTATATTTAATATGCATACGTTACGTCAAAATTATATATCTATTATACAAAATAAATACTTTTTAGGTAAACTAATCTTAGATCAGGCGTTTCTCAGTTGAACGATTCTCTCTTCTGAATAATATTAGAAAGCTGAAATATTGAAACACAAATTAAATTAATCAATTATAAAGACATACAGATAAAATCTATTCATCGAAAAAATATTTTGTTGCTACCAAGATTCGAACCTGAACCTTTCCTTATCCGGAGAAATGTGTTACCATTTTCGTTATATCGACAGAATACGTTCTCGACAAATTTTGAACTTATATTCTGTAGTCTTTTCAATTGATACATCTATTATTCCATTTTTACCACAAAACTTTGTTATGAAATCATGACTTCACATCAAAAAATGTGTTCGCATTAAAAATGAAATATTTAAATATCGTGGCCTTGGAAAAACAACGTTGGTGACATTTTGGTCAAAATTAAATTTTTTGTATCAAAATTCTGAAAACATTTTTCTTTTCAAAACGTACACGTATTACAAATGTGTAAAATTTCCTAGTAGTCTAAGAGATTAGAAGAAAACAAAGTTATATTTTAGTAACACTTTAATATTGTTTAGAACAACAAGTACTGATTTGAAAACAAATAAAATTTATGAGTTATATTATATAACTTGCTCGAAATCAGAAATCAGTTTGATTTATTACTCTAAATTATATGGCGATATTTTTGTAAAAAATCGTAATCAGAATCGTAAAATAAATCTTTTTTTTTAAATTAATTAATGGCGTGTCAGTAAATAGGGTGTTATAGCCAACCACGAGTTAGTCAAATATATATATAAAAAATTCAATACTATATATAGGTATATATATAGATATAAATGTCAGAAGTACCTTGTCAGAATGAGTGTGCGTACTGATATTTCATTTTTAAGGCAATTTTATTGTTTTTGTTTACAACATGAAAATTTATATTTACACCAAAGATGTTTTATGCCAAGATTTTTATTTTATTCTTATATTTTGCCGTAAAATTCTTTGTCATTATGATGGAAAAATTGTTCGTGTCAATATAGCTTGTGGGTTAAGTCAAATAACTTCTGAGCAAGATGACGCCTTGCGAACGATTCTACGTATCTTGAATTGCAAATTTTCCAAGTAATTTGCGTCACCATTTCACTCGATAATATACAATCGATTTATTTTATACACATAAGATGTACTTTATATATATACAATGTATATTAATGTACATACTGTTTGTTTTGAATAGATTAATTTATATATGCATTAATAATAAAAGTATGCAAAACTATCACTAAAACACGTATTAATTTTAACTATGGTTTAGTTTTCTTTGATAAGTCGCAGCATGTTACTTAAATTATTAACTATTTAAAATTAAACTATTAGAAAATGTGTTTGATATTGTATTTATTTTATGTATACCTATTCAATTAATTAATAATTTACTTCAATATAAATTTTAAAAATGTTCATACATATTTCGATTTGATCATAATAACCGGCGTCCACTGCTTTATTATTTTGATTTAATTGCTTGGGGTTCGTAACAAACCGATTGAATATTAATTTTGAGGTAAACAGTCTGCCGTGTACGCTCGGTGTCATTAATAAATCGGCTCTACCACCGTGCACCGCGCGTGCTTTTATATTAATTTTCCAAGTTAAATTAACACTTTAATCCGTCATTAATTATTCAGGTCATCATTATAGATAATACAGCAAACTCAGCATAACACTTTGAGCACAAGCATGAACTGCTTTCATTTAAAATTAACTGTAGGCTCCCAGGTCGATTTCTGTCCACACCCGCGAGCATTTTCGGAGACCTGGGGTGATTTTAAAATCACGCATGAGGGGTGCAAAATTAATTTTGCACCCCTCATGTTTAATTAGTGACGAAACAACGTTAATGCAGCCAATGTAATGCGTGTCCGATAATAGCCTAAAAATTTGGTATCAATGATCTAATAGCTAATATTTTTTTTAATCTACCACAGCAAGAAATAAAATAATGAAATTTAAATAATCATTTTTCACGTTTGTACGTATAACATAGATATATTGAGCGAGAGACCAAACCATCGCCGCAAAGCAAAGATGGCCGTAAAGTAGGTTTTTTTTATTTGCTGCCTATAAATACACTTTAATTTATAAAAGTTTAAGAATATTATAGGGGACAAGAGTTTAATTATGTTCTTACTCTTTAATGGATAATACTAATATTCATTATATCTTATATATATAATACATATACAGGAGGCCATTCCATTTTGCATTAGGGCTCTATACCTTTTTCATTTTGCAACGTGCCCAATCAATGTAATTTCGCTGCTGTGTTTAATAGCAGGCTTCTAGTTAATTTTAATAAATAACTTCATCCAAAACAAGAAACAAAAAAATACTCGCGTAATAGAGATTTATAAAATGTAGTAAATACTACGTTTCATCAAATATTGTTCAATAAAATAACAAATCTTCCTCTGCCATCCTTAATAAAATACGCATATAATACATCATTTCACAGCCCTCTGTGTAATTTATCCGTTATATATTACTATTAAAATTTACTATTGTAGTACCACAATTATTTTATTTATTTTAAGAGCAACCTTTTCTTCTTCTATCATTTTATGGTAGTTTTTATATATCTCAACGTATTATAATAGTTTTTATACATCGTACACTCTTTTACAAAATAAACTTTAATTACAGCGACATAATATTTGAAACAACGGCATCTTTAATTCCTCAAGAGTGTCGTTATTATGTTGTGTATGTCAGTACCGTAGTAAATTTTTTTTATATTATTTTATTTATTAATTAACACTAGACACACAAAACGTCTTGATAGACGATTGTCTGCAGGTACATTTATATCAATTTTGTTACATTTAATAAAATCAAAAACATAACAATTAATCAGTCACAGCTTATACAATTCATTTCATTCTTACAGATAAGCCATTTTTTTAATATTTCTTTTAAATTGGGAAAAACGTGATCTTTTGTAAAAACCCAGGTAGTTTATTTTTCATTGTAGGAATAACAAATTCTATTGTCCTTAATACATACTTATCGGTGATTTTGGGAATTGTTAAATTCAGATTAGCTACACCTCTTGTATTTTTTCCATATGAAACCACCCTATTTAAAGCATCGTTGTTATAATTTTATTTTATTAAAAGGAACAGAAACAGCCCGTGTACAGGAAGAATGTTATTAAAGAATATAACAATTTTAGATTATCCCTTAATTTAAATACTTCCAGGCTTACAATTTTTTTCACTATGGCTGTTTGAAGATTTTGTATTTGTTTTATATTCGAGTTACAGGAGTGACACTACAATCGGATCCTATACCTTAATAATGATTCGACTAAAGAAAAATAAATTATTCGTAAAACCGGCTTCAAGATTACGTAATGAGTTTTGTAGAATCTTCCTAACAGTGACCTAAGATTGGAGCAAATTTTATTTATTTGTAAATTCCAGTTAAAGTGTTCACCAATAATTAAACCAAGGTATTTATGCGACTTAACAAATTCAACCGAATTACATCCACAATAGCTTATGTTATTACGTGCAGCCAAAGGTATGCGCAATTATGTTTGAATTAAGCAAATAAAAAATCATTATTGTTATAATCGCAAATATCCTATTCAGCCGACTGCTCTCATGTTGTGAAAACTATTAGCCAGATGAAAGTGGCTTGATGTAAAACATTAAGCCGGAGAAGTGTTGGAAGTTACCGTGGAAGTGCCAATTTACTATGGTTGTACTATGTACAGTAGGCACTATGAACTTTCTGGATGATATCGAATGTTGTTTTTAGTTCACCATAATTGTACAAGTGTAGTGAACATTGAATTGAATACACTCTGTATGTTGTCTGTAATAAAATATTATTATTATTATTTTTGTAACCTCAATTTTACGTAAATGTGTAATTGAAAAATTCAAGACTATTTTTGACAACAAACTGAGCTACCATCGAGAAATGAAAACATGAACCTTTTTAATACCAGTAGACCCTTCCTTTGAGCTCAGGTAGCTCAGAAAATGTAATTTTATTCTTTGTATTTTTCTCAGTAATATACATCTACTTTTACCAGTGGAAAGCTACCAACATTATTGATTTATAAAAGAAATTTGACAGAAAGCGAAAGAATTTTTATTCCATTATTATAACCAGAAAATTATATGCAACTTTTTTATTAATTGTATTTTTTTTCGTGGAATTCTGATTTACGCCCCTTCATTTAAACCTGGATTAAATATCACCAATTAATAGAATAACTAAATGTTTTCAAAAACTTTATACATTCACATTACAATATTTCTGAACCATCGTTATTTATAGATTTATTTAAGTAAAGCGAATTTATTATTATAAATTGACACTTAACAAAATTAATATAGTACGATGAATTTATTAAATTTAGGTTTTTCCAATTATTTATTTGTATGTTGTTTTTGGCAATATTATGCAACAATTAATTTAATCTTGAAAGATTAATATCGCATGCAAACATAATATGGGATTCTTTAAATTTACTATCTTATTAGAGTTTGTATAAAATAAATTGGATCTAAATCCGATTTTGTGGAATCCCTCGTATTTATTTATTTAATTAATTCTTAACGTAGTGCATAAATAGACACTCCTATATATGCTCTAATATAAACAAGATTAAAGTCTTTTCTTTTACTAAAACTTTATTTTATATATCTGGCCAGTCTTTAAATCTATTAAATTTCTCCTCTTTTCTTATGTTTTCTGACATTTCTGAGATTTGGCTTTCTTCCTGAATGGTAGTTTCAGTATATTCCTTCCTCTTGTACGATGTCCGTGCTTATATTGATTTGCATCAATTTTTCGTATAAATTCCGCCGATATTTTCTTATTGAGGATTTTATAAAGAAATACCATTATATTAAAATATATTTTCTGCTTAAAGGTCATCATATTCAGATCTTTCAGCAACGCACTGATCCGAGTATATCTATTTTTTCTGAGTATTATTTTTAAAGCTATATTTTTCAACACGTAATGCATTTGATATGAGGAATAATAACAGAGTTGTATACTATTTTACAATACTCAGTACTAATGAATCTTCTGATTCTTCCCAGAAGTGTTTGTTGCCATTAGTTTTTATTCGTAGTTTTATATTAAAATTAGTATATCCAAAATTGTACAGCGCCTTATTAACACTAATGTACACACCGAAAATTTATTCTAGAACATTGAAACTCTTTTTCCTACCAGAGCTTTTCCAATAAAGTTCATGCCTCAATAATTTGAAAACAATTGGTTATAGGACCAAATTCAATATTATTTAATCTTTTCGCGTTTTTATCGGACCGATAAAAATATTATTTAGTACAAAATTATTGTTTTTCATACAAAACATAGTTTTAAATAATAGACGAAACCCAAAAGCGCGTAAGTAAATACAATATATTAATTTAAATTTCTTATACGTTTAGATTTATCAGTTATCAATCCAGATTTATTTTTGTTATCTTGTTGTAAAACATATTCTGTATATATCATATATAAATTTTCCGTACCCAGAGAGTTTTCCATTCCTGAGATTCACACTGAATACAAATTTAATGGTCATAATCTTTCAATTAATCCCAAAATTATCAAAAAAAATTATTAATTAATAATTTTATATTATAATAATGGTTTTACCTATGTTGTAGTTTACAAAAGTCTAATCTAGTGAATGACTTCTAATATAAATAATGATGAATAGAAAGTTACATTTCTTTATTTAAAATATGGCTACAATATTTCTCTTTCTTTAGTTTTATTATTTAGTTTAAAAATAACAATAGATTATCCGCACGCAAGCAGAACCAATAGGATTTGAGTCAATTAATTTTCTCAACTTTAAATATATGTATAATATGTTATAAACATACGTTTTTTATAGATTAAACTATTTTTAAAATCAATATTTCAACATTATAAATGGGTTCTCGTATTCATTTTAATTTGATTTTTTTTAAGAAGGTTAAATATCTTACATCCTATACTGCATCAGACAGATTGAGCTCTTCTCGGTTTATAAGTTAAGCAATAGCAGCACTCTAGCAAATATTCCTATAAGGCAAACATGTCATCTACAAATACACCATTTCGACAATTTTTATTTGAAGTTCCTAATTGGAAAAACTGCCAACCCTACACTCCATATTTAACAGCGCTCCAACATCACGTGGAACTCACTGAGGCACAACTGAAATTGCTCCTGCAGTGTGAAATTATGCCTTTATTAATTCGATCATATGGAAAATTATCATATAGTCCATATTCCATCTATCCTATTCATGTCTACTCTCTCTTGTACCGATAGACTCTAATAAATCCTCGGTATATCTGGAACTCAGGATTTACATTTCATATCATAAGTGATTAGTTAACGTATGACCTATTTCCACTTTCATTGCATACACCATATACGAGTATATTCATGAATTATAGTGATGCTGCATCGAAATTTGGTTTACTTTGCGCTAAGGATGAACATAATTAGTTTTTAAAATTTACTTATTATGAAATTTGTACTTTGTTGGAATCGAAAAATATTTTTTGTCTGCAGACGTACAAATCAAGAAATTCGAAGCACATCGTGTATTTCTTTTGTAAAAATGTATGTACGTATCTGTAAATATCCTAATATTAAATATCCTATATTTATGTCTGTAATACATCATATAGTGATAACGTCAACAAGAATTTATATTTCGGCGGAAAGTATTAAAGATAAACTCAGCCCCGTGATAAAGAGCAATCTATTTAAAAAATTAATAATATTCATTATTAGTCGACATTTATTTTATCTTTCCATTTCCTTCGTAAATTCGTCCCAATTCTCATTACTAAAACACGGCGGCAGCTCAGCAATTCGTCGGGTCTTTTAGACAAAATATTTTATCCGTCGGAAATTTAAAAGTTTCACGCGGGTATTCGGTTGCGAGGTATTACCAGGACTTGTGCAGACATCTTCTATGTGACCTGGGTTCAAATTCAAATAGAATTACTCATCGTCTGATGGGTAGTCTCGAATTTTCGACGAGTGTGTGTCGTGTCAATGGCCCGTGTCCACGGAACGAGACACAATGACTGTGTATCTCAGAAATTTAGTTGAGATAAATTTCAGTACCTTGTACACGTGTTAAGTTTATGATCTGGAGGTAAACCTAGAAATCAGAAAGAGACAAAAATTCAACGTTCGATTTGACAGCGAGCTCGATTCGTGCGCACAAACATCACCAAGACCAACAGATTTTATTTTGAAGGCATTAAATTACAAACATCTGTTTTAACTGCTGCTGTCCCAGTAATTAAAACAATTGAATCTCCAGATTCAAATACATCCAAGTGACGAACGGAACATCAATAGTCAATGGACTGACGTTTGAGAAACAAAAAACGTGAAATGAGACACGAAACGGCTAATCTCCGAGACTTGATGTGTGCAGGATGGGCTATGAAAACCGTTGTCTTCAAAAATCCACGAGAGGATAATCCCTATCTCAGAGATTATCTTGAGTAAAAAATCTCATTACATAACATGAGCCATTATGGAGTAAGAAGCGAAAGATATGTTAAAGTAGCATAGCGCAGCGTACTATTTTCCTTGCCAACCCCTACGGGAATAACGACGTTTGGTATTTTTATAATAAATTTGAAAACTGTACAGTAAGACCCCAATATTAGCAAAAATACATTTTTTGTTGGAAGTGAGCCCGACTTGACCGATATTGAGATAAAATTTTTGTTGAAATATGAATGGTGGAATTATATCCGGGGCTCTACGAAATTTATAACTTTGTTTGTTTTAGATCGTGTGTTATTGAACCATTGAATCAAGCAATTGAACAATTTCTATTACATGTATTTCTTAATTAGTATTGTATACGGAAAGGTATAAAATAACGACATATTGAAAATCTATGATCAGTACCATTGTACGTACTCCTTAATTGGAATAATTTAGGGAAAGGTATAAAATAATAACATATTGAAAGCGATACGTATCCTCGCAGAACATTAGTTAGCCTTGATTCGGTTACGACCTTCTGAACAAATCTTGCGTGGGGAGCCTAAAGGTAGACTTTATTCTACCGAAAGCGTGATTGGGTACCAAAATACAATGTAATAAATTGCTTAAACCTTAAATACAAAGTAACAAATTGCTTTTGTGTGACTTGTGTATCTTCCTACTGAAATAAAATTACGGTACAGCGATGTTACGAATATGTTTGTATTTATTAAACAAATTCTACAAATAAAACCACTACAATGTATCATTGTAGTTTTACTCCGTTTTTCGAACGATTTATTTTAAGGTGCACTTTGTTTTATTATCTGAAATGACATTTTCGTATTAAAAGTATAGCATTTTTAAATTAATGTAGGAAAACAGCGATTTCCCAGTATAAACCAGAATTTATAGAACGCCTTTATAAGTTCCTTAAATCAATTTCTCCGGATGCCGACATTGTTTGGTAATAGGATTTCTTCGCACGTTTCAAAAGACATTCCTTCTTTGACAATAGTCAAGGTTCGCTTTAATAAAACAAAAAATGACACAGCAATATAAAAATGATTTTCAGAAAAATCTCTCGTGAAAAATCTTACACGTACAACATTGTATATTGGCTTTTTTTGTTTTAACAAGAACAAATATTTGATGTAAGTACAAAAGAAACAAAATAATATGTAAGCACCGATAATTATATGGAAAATCAAGTGACCAGATTAATAAAATTTACAGAACTATCAGTGTTCGTATACTTCTTATGTTTAACCGAATTCAAAATTAAATATACCAAAAGTATCATGTCAGAGTATAATATCACACCCATATTCGCGAACTCCAATAATTTAAAATACACTTTATTTTTGAACCAAAAGTGTTGGGTAAAAATACAATAATCACAAGTCATACCAGTTTTTCGATGAGCAAACTATTTTAGGGACTCTAAAGGTGCCTAAAATGATTAGAATTAATTCTACTATAAGTAATTTGTAATAAGTACTGTCGAAAATCTATGTAAAAATTTCCTTAAAAACATTTGAGTAACATCGAAAATGTGCTTCATATTATACTATTAATTTTTAAAAATCATAATATATAATTTATTTTATAAATAATGTCAATCTTAGGCCACATTTTATAAGATTCCAATATTGTATAATTTGAATCAAAGGATTAATATTTCTCATGGATTCTTGGTGACTTAACAAATCAAAACACTTAACTTATTGTTAACTTTTTTCCATCGTAGTTTCAAAATTAGAAATAATAAATAGAACAAACACAGCGACTCTGAAGAAACTTCAAAAATAAATTGTAGTAAAAAGTTAAAAAGTGTTCTAATTAAGTCATTAAAATGAAATTCCATCCAGAATTAACAGTTTCAAAATAAAAAATAACCACAGACTAAAAAATGAATAGACAGGATATGAATTGTATACATAGAAGAGAGGTTTAAAACATTATTTGCGGAACGAAGTGCATAAACGAAACATAAATACGGATAGATTATGACTCACTTATGAAACAGTAAAAGTATTTAGTCTTCGAAAATTAAATCGTTGTGTAAACAAAACGTATTTTTTACATTAATGCGTATTATATTGTCAGCATTTAAATTTAAGCTTTAAAAGTCGCGGAGCTTTTTGATTGCGTCAGTGACACCAAAGTGATCACGTAGATGTCACCTAAATGAAAATTTCGGGAGAAGGAATTTGCGTTAGTTCATGTCTATTTATTTGGTGGTCTGTGGAAATAACTGAAGAATATATTTTTATTAAACTCTAGACAAATATATTCAGTATATTTTTATAGATATAGTTAAAAAAAGGTATATATATAAAGGTATATAGGATATATATATATTCAAATTATTTAAGGATATATATATATACGAGTATATCCTTAAATAATTTGAATTCACTATTTTTTAATATTATTACTAATGTGTTACATTTAGTCCTTTTAAGCTCGTATTTAAATCTTCATTAAGCTATTTAAATCATTGTAAATACATGTTTTTTTTTTAATATATTATTTTATACGAATATAACAAAAGATTGCAGATAACTAAATTTGAAATTAAAAATTCGGAAGCATTAAAGAAATGAAATTGGACAATGTTAGCAAAATAAGTAAAAAATATTTAATTATTTTATTACATTCTATTTTTGTTATTAAATTCTTAAAGAGATCTTACTGCTTTTTATTTTAATTTTGTATAATTATTCTCCGTCTTTAAACAAATAGAATATCGTTTAAATAATTTTATGAGATTTTGGGCAAAATTGTAGCATATTTACTATCGAATGAATAAATATGTATCTTTCTGTACAACTATTTTATTTCACCAGAATGTCGCAAATATTCTAGTTATATCAAATGAAACAATGATGCCTAGCTGTAGAGCTTCATGGATCTTATCGAGGGGGTAGGTTATGTAGGTACGTACGGTACACATGGGGATGATTGAGTATTATATAGATAGAAATGATTGCTCTAATTTTCAACTATGTAAAATGAGAAAAATGAATTTGTTCAAATTCTATTTTTTGTTTTTCAAACATCAGTGATTATTCTTACATTTTGTTGATAACTTTTCCTACCGTGTAGAAAACGACGACTAAATCTAATACGATTTTTGTTTTATACATCTATAAAGATATAGTCGTAGGTTATTCTTCCATTTATAATTATTATTTCTTCTTTCGTACAGTATTGATATATGGTGGCCTCAGTCATATGATACACAACCCAACACATTAATATAATTATTATTATTTATACTATTTGATTTCAACATAAAGAAAGTACTTGATTTTGATGAATAAATTTATTTGATAAATATCTAAACCTTTCAATTGTGTCTCTCTATGGTAAAAACAAGTGTAATTTCCTAATTATTCGTATTTTTTCAAATTTTACGACATATGTATTATGCAACGTAACGTTGTACAGGGATAAAAAATCTTTTCAGAAAAAGTTAACATGTGTTTTTATTTGTATAAAAGCTGGAAAAATGTATTGTTTACTCAGAAAAAATAAAGGCATTTTAATGTCAAACAATATCAGCAGGGTTAAAGTGAAAACCCACGTATATTTTGTTTCGCTGAAAAGGCCCGACCCAGTGGGGTAGTTTTTTGTTTTTTCGTGAATGTATAAAATCAAATAGCTGTTTTATTACATATATAAACGACAAACATTTGACACTTTTAACAGAAGACTGCATTTCAGTTATATTATTCTATAAATAATGTTTTTTATTTAACAAACCAAATACTTGTATTTAAGATAAATAATTTTTAATTTTCCTTTTCAGTTAAGAAACGATGAAGACTGCTAGCAAATTTTTAAACAAAACTCCCTAAAAATAAAGCTAAAGTACAATAAATTTATTCGAAATAAAGCGACTTTAACTGCTCGTAAAACTGTGCAATTTTCGTGTCCAGGGAAATTTATTTTGATGGATTACATTGTCCATCATTAATAGAAGTTAAAGGACTTTTTTTGTGTTTTTCATGGTGTATCTGAGAACTTTAGCTGGAACTTTTGTTCTTTAACAATCATGTAAACAATTCATAAATTGTACTTTGTCAAAAAACCGGAACCCTCTCACTGCGCAGGTGCGAACTCTGGAGATGCCATACGTGAAATAGGGCGTGCACCAAAAAATAACTTACAGTACCTGCGGTAATGTCACAATATATTTTAGATAAAGAACTTCTAAAATTGTTTAAGTTTTCATCAATAATTATTACCCTTCTCCTCTCTGTGGCTCGATGCCAAGGTACAACGAGTGAGACCGATTTTGGAGAGCAATGATTATCGCACGCGCATAAGCCTATTCAAAATTAAGTACACAGATATGAGTCTATCACATCGTTAATCTGAGAGGAATCACAACGTTATCCTTACAAGTCTGTACAACTCCAGTGCGACACCACCATTTATTTTCTAAAAAATATATTACGCTTGACATGACAATCTTCAGACACAAAAATCACATTTTCTCTCCTTTTTCATCAACTACCTACTAGGTATCACACCAACTATATGAAAAAAAATCTTGTTTAAAAAAATAATTTAGCATCTGATAAGCCACGCAAAGATCCCCAGAGCACCAGGGGCAGAAACTTGTGAAAACATCATGAAACGGCCTCCATCCTGATGATTTTATAATAAAATAAGTTCCTACCTTTAACAATATTCAGCTGCTTCTAATTCTTATTTGTGCTTGCTATTGATTTTATTAAAGGCTTTAATTAATAGTATGATACTATGTACATACATATATAATAATGTATGAACATAAACCATTATTTACACAATCATATAATTTATTTGTTTTACGTTCTCCTAATAATGTATATCGTTGTCCTAATTGTACAAGCTCATATATCTATCTGCTGTGATCAAAACCGAGAATTTATGCCTCTTTTTACATGTTAGCCTAGCATTTACTTTTAAATTATATCAAATTAAAAAACAATCCTTAAATTAATTATTTTAATAGATAACAGAAATATACAATAATTTTCCTTCTAAACTGAAATTCTGTTTTTATTAAAATTTCATTAGAACTTTCTGTGTTTTTATAATTATCTTTATTAAAACAATAATTTATTCATGCGTTAATTATTTCATGTATGTTAAGCAAACTACGACACGAGGTTTTCAAATGGGTGGTGTATGTACCCTTAGTTTGTTTTATTATCCATCCTTATCTGCCTGTAATAAAACCTTTAAAGCCGCTCTTCGCATCCGTAATGGCGGAAACAGTAAAAAGATTGTACATATAAGGCAGCGTTAAAGAACGCGTGCACATAGAAACAGCTGTCTCCAGAGTAGCTCCGAGTCATTCGAAGGTCAGTTACACATTCACGAGTCATTCACTTAAACCATTATCTTGAGAGAGAAGAATGAACCGATAAGTATCGACCTTCGCCACCTCGAGATAAAAATATCTCCGTAGACAAGCACCCTTATAAGCGGGCTATTTTATATTTATTTTTCTACTTTCTATGTTAAAACATTGAAAATACTAAATACATGTGTTTATAAATTGAACATATATATATAACTCTTCATTGTTTTGTGTTGAGTTTCTGGGTTATTCTGCCATGTGTTTCGACCCGAGGTTTCATAATGGCGGACCTGACAGTTGGCCTAAAGGCTAGAGACTTAATAGATAGTGTGCAGGAATATTTTAATAAAATCATCATAAAAATAAACTTAATAATGATGTTTCTAAATATCGCGTTTTAGAAATTTTTTTCTCAAAGCCTCTAAAATTTAATGAGCGATGAAAATTTCATACATGTCTTCAAGAAGAAAAAATTGAAAATCAAAAATATTTTTTTAAAGAATTAGTGGTATGTAAATTTATCCTCGCGCATTATACAATTTCAAAAAAGAAATGGAATTATTATAAGTATGTAAAATATAAGTACGTACATGGTAAAATGAATAATTCTTCATCGCGTGTAGAATCGCATGTAGAATAATTTATATTTTATTTGAGTTTTCGATAAAATCACTGCACACTTGTGAAATGCCTAAATGCATATAAATAAAAATTAAACCATTTTTATAAATAAATATACAATTAATACATACATTTTTCTATATTACAAAAAAAAACTTTACGACATACGTAACAATTGCATAACTGAAAAGTTAAGAAATTGGGTTTCTACACAAGTGTCAGGTGCTAACATTTTTCTTCGTATAATATCTACCAATTTTCTCCATCATGTATGGCTACAAAATAAATAGTACAAGTCACAAATACTCAGCCACTAGCTACTTCTGTACTATTACTAATCCTCGAATACTAGCTACTTCTGTACTATCACTAATTCTCGACTACTAGCTACTTCTGTACTATCACTAATCCTCGACTACTAGCTACTTCTGTACTATCTATTACTTCCGTAATCATTATATTGCATTATATTTATTTTTCATCATCTGCATAATAGCAGCAAAGAATGTTTTCAATAAATGATTTAACTACATAATTGAAAATAACGGTTCGAGATTATAATTAATGAATCATTAATAAATTAATTAAAATCAGGGGCACTAGATGCGTAATACCTTTAAAGGTTTAATCTCGTCATTATACGTTATTTAGCTTTAAAAGCATTAGGTATCTACCATTATTTGTGAAGCTTTCTACATAATGTCATGGATTAACTTCACTCGCAGATAGCGCTCATCAGAGAGTAGCTCATGTTACATCACGTTATTATACATATTTCCACTATTAAGCAAATACTGTGCATATATATGTACCGTGGTACAATTATTATATACGCGAGATACCTTTAAAACTTGAGTAAATATATTACACATCATTTTTACAGAATAGTCAAACAATATTGTGTTGGAATTCACAATCAATTAGCGATAATTATTTTTATGATAAACTAACGTTCATATTTGCCTTTAATTTAATATATAAGGATTTAGAAACCTAGGCACCTTTGGTTTGCGCAGGCTATATATATTTAATTACAATGTACGCAAATTTTTATTCAGGCAAGGGAAGGGTGAATTGGTGAAGGGTGGTTGAAGTTGTAAAATACAAAATTTGGATGGTGTTCAATATTAAATAAGACATCATTTGTATAGACGGTGGAGGTGGAGTGGTGGCTAGTGGAGGATAGACAATGCCTTTGTTTTGTAAATAGTAACTATGCAAAATTTGGTTTAGATCGGTCAAAAGATTATAAATTTGTATAGAAAATCGACGGACATTCTGTTTTA
Organism: Eubasilissa regina; assembly: GCA_022840565.1. Classification (NCBI taxonomy): domain Eukaryota; kingdom Metazoa; phylum Arthropoda; class Insecta; order Trichoptera; family Phryganeidae; genus Eubasilissa; species Eubasilissa regina. The sequence goes on along the minus strand of JAINEB010000015.1, from coordinate 22,882,800 downwards.
TATAAATATTGATATGACCTATCCAAATCGCCGATCACAATGGTGGTGATGGAATCGAAAAGGATGGGTGGATGGGAAATAGGGAATCGGAAATGAGGGAATGATGAGGGATGAGGGAATCCATCGATAGCGGACCAGGATGGCTTACGGGATAAAGAGGACAGCTCGACTCACCTGATATCCTAAAGTTCACCCCAAAAACAAAACTGTCACGGCGAAACTCTGGTGAACTTCACCGTCCACAAAACGTAAAATTCACAGCGGTATGACACTTCGACAAATTTGGCGAAATCAAAAACAAACCAGTCTAGCCAAAGGAACAATATGTACTGATTGGGAGTGGGCTAAGGGTAGGAATGAAACTAAAACTGGTGACAATAACACCTACCACATTTTACCAATAATATATTTTACGCGCGTGGAATATTTATGAATTATGTGCTCCACCAATAAAAATAATTACGAATACGGAACAACTGGTATAACTAATATAAAAATCATTATATTTATTATAATCTAGCAATAAAAAGGAAAAACTAATACTTGTTTTGTAAATCTAAAATATTTAGAATCAACATAAATAGAATCTAAATTTACTATAGGAACTTACCCATTTTCTATTGAATATGTAGATGTACGCAAACAGGCTCCAAATATTAATAAATACAAAGTTGTATAAAAATAATCACTAACACTTATGATATATAATATAAATGAACTTTCATAACTTATTTTAATAAAATCCCTTAAAGCTTAAGCTACTCAGACGGTTTGGAGGGTCCAAAAATTACGTATTCTGCTAAGGCACTGTAGCGCAACATTTTCTGAGGGAAATTGTGATTTTTAAGGATTTACCTACATACCAACTATATGCTCAAAATGTGGGAACCTTTGAATGCGCCAAACATACATAAGTAGTATCAATGTGTTTGTGGAATTTATACGCCTGGTGAATTGAAAAAAGAACGATTGTTGGAAATTTTTTTCGGATAAAGTACATTATACTAAAAATTGAAGGATCGTGTCGAATAAGGAAGATATCCAAAAAAAAATCATTCAGTCACTTTTGTCTAGACGTATTTTTTTTTTTTTGGTTTTGAAGTAATTGAAGAGACACTCAAAGAAATACGTATATATTAGAGTTGTATTCATTAGATAATGACCACTCTAAGTAATATTCTTTAAAAAGTCCTAATCGCGGATAATCTTGTACTTTCATTCAAAAAACATTTTTCTTAGCAAACCAATAGATATTTTTGAAAAACTCACCCTTTTCAAGCAAAAAGAGTTTTCTTAGAATTCCTAACCCGTTTCCTTTTGAGTAAAATTTCTTATATTTCGGAAGATATTAACCTATTACTTCAATTTATATCTTTTCCTGCATTTCAATTTTTTTAAATTTAATATTAATTTAATAAGAGTCTTTGGTACTTTGGAGTACTTGTCTCACAAGTAATATAAATCACCACCACTTCATTGAAAAGTAGAGAATACAAGAAAAGTTTTATAAGGAAAACTTTATGACTGACAAACAATTCCGAAGATGTCGATAGTATCCTATGAAAATTAAAACTAATAATTAAAATATTAGATATTTTTAATAATCTTAAAAATATATATATATATATATATATATATATATATATATATATATATATATATATATATATATATATCATATTATCTCTACTGACCTTGGTCCGTCGGAAGTTGCGGAATAGCAGCAGTTTTCACAAAACTTCGATGAGAATTCATCGCCCCCAAGATCAGTATCGTCAGCACGGTGAAGCGAGCCATGGCGGCGCCTCGGTTATCTAAAAATTAAATTATTCAAAAACAAATAAGTTCATATTTTTACATCAAAGCAAATTATTATTTTCCAAATCAGAATTTAAATACGGCGTCAAATTTTCGGAATTATTGGAAAATAAAATATTTACCAATAATATGTATTGATTTTTTAATCCGATTATATTAATTAATCTTTGATTCCAACACGAGGCTCGCTAATCACTTTAGTGTGAATAGAATTCTGGATAATTTACTAGAACAATGATAGTTAATTAAGGCCCCAATAGACTGTCTCCGATTATGTCAAGTATTCGTTTGATTAAGTCTCGATACTCAAACGTGAAAGGATCTCTTCCTGTAATTACGAACTATAGATGGGTCAGCGATGATTCTCGCTATAGATAATTGATACACACAACTTATGATGAAGAGGTCACTTAAGGATATATTTATAAATTACTTAACGTGGTTAGTTATTAACATCATCAAGTAGAATCAGCATCTACCGAAACCATCCACACAAGGCTCTCGAGACGAAGATAGATTGTATTATTCAAAGTATTTTTTAAAAGAAAAACACATTTAGTAAATTAAATATCGAACAGGACCAAAAATTTCAATAGATCGTATTATTCTCCACCATGATACAATTCGTTTTCTTCACAATTAACTTTCTTTTGCATTTGCTCACGGATAATAAAACAATAAAAACGACTTTTCGAAACTGTTCATAAAATGGAGCAGCAGCAAGGTTCATCCCAAGATCCGATGATATCGTTCTGATCTCTGTAGCCTGGATTCTCGGCCGATTCCTCTCTGTCAGTATCCAAACTTGATGTCAGTATCCAAACTTGATGGCGAGGTGTGGGCGTAAACTGACATGAAAATCGCCAGTTTTGTCTTATTATTGAACTCTGCTTACTACTACTGTGCTACATATTTAGAACGCTGCTAACCAAACCTATTCTTTTATCAATATCCTTGTGTACCAATCTAATACCACAAGTCTGAATTATTCATTGCTGTCATTCATTTCTGGCCGATGCCATATTTTCTGTTTTAGCTTTCTTATTCTTCACGCTTGTCTATGTGGTCTCCTCGCTAAAACGATTTAGTCACTGCTGCAGGCTCTCTTATTTGACAACGTCATTAGCAAACAGGAGACTGTCAATTTCAATATCGCCTACGAGAACTTTGTCATCGGTTTGAATATTTTCGAAAGAAGGGTTTTGACCATTGAAAATGTTGAACAGGATTGGAGATAACGGACACCGCAATAGTTTGTATTTTAAAATTAAAACTTGTTATTAAGAATCTATTTTAAATATTTTCTTAAACATGTTTCTCTTACAAATAAGTCGAATGAAGCACTATTTAATAGTTAAAATATCTTATTATAATATATATATATATATATATATATATATATATATATATATATATATATTACAATGCAAAATAATATTCCAGGACGTCCTCATTATTGCATTGCTCCTGCGCTGTGGTGTAGTGCTAAAAAAGAAAGTACTGGAACTAAATTAAAATAACGTTTGTTTTCTTTTCTCGGACATGGTCAGGTATTTTTTCGTAGATTAATTATAATGAATACCCCAGTATCTCCCTCACAATAATCAGTCCACAAACAATAAGGAAAAAGTTCTTACTTCTCAGTAGTTTGAAATGATTTAATAACACAAACAATTAGTAGTAATACAAAAATGTAGTTTAGAACTCACTTAACGCAAAGACTAAAAAAACTCAACTGAATACATATTAATATTTTCAATTTTAGCTCATTCAGGTTCGACACAATAGAATGTGAAATTACATTTTGAATGAAATTTACCTTTGTTATTTATTGTCGTATAAAGGTATTAACGTACAATTTAAGCTTTCTTGGAAAAACGTCAAAAAGAGATACCGATATTCCTGAAATGTATGCAAAAACAAACACACATGTTTTGTTGCTAATGTTTTGTTCTAACAAATCGGACCGGAACGCGTTCCGGCAGCGGAAAAAAGTACCGGAACAACGTTCCGGCCCCACTGTACCACAGCGCTTGCACTCGATCAATTCTTTCAACAATGTTGGTAACATGACAATAACGTCAGCTCGTTTTGAAAACCTTCAAACTTCTCTACAATACCGATGGTGATGTTGAGTTTCAACAACGATTTTGAGAAAAAACTTTTTTCTGATTTAAGCCATTGTACGTAGATACAAGCTCTCGATAACAATTCTCCAAAGGGAAGTTCTGTGTGGTATCGTGGAGAGATGCCACAGCAAATGGGCAATGAAGTTCGTTAATGTGTTCAGTAAGTAATGTGGCACTTAACGTCATGAGTGTTCCTATACATTATGTACAACATAATGTATAGGAAAGAGGAAATACTTAATAAAATGACAACGTTATAAATGTTCTTACAAATATGTTTTTTTTTTATTAATAAATGATTCGTGTAACTAATAAATATTAAATCACATGAATGTATTTCACTATAATAATAATATTTATATATATCTTCTTTTTTTTTTTTTACTAAATGTAACACCCAAAATAATTATCTCATAATTTAAGATACAAATAAATTTATTTGACCAATTTGCATTTAGGAAAAAATAGAAACTAGAGAAGCAATATAAGCCATGTATTTAACAGCAAATAGAAGACTAGAACTTAGCAAAGACGCCTTTCTCGCTTTTTGAAGATTTGAAAAAAGCTTTCAATAAGTGACCTGGAACGCTGCATTTAAGACACTGAAAAAGGCAAAAGAAAGGAAATTGATTTACGAACTCTATAAATACAAATAAACTTTAATCGGTAACGAAAACCTTGAAAAAACTGCGACAATCAAACATGGAGAGAGACTGGAAACCCAACGTCACCAAGTTATGTACTCGTAAATAAATGGAAGAAAAATTATTAAGGAGAATATATTCTTATTGTGAAGTTGTAATTATTCAGAACAGACGGTCTGTGATATTTTAAATACAAATTAAATGTATTAAGTAGAAAGATATTAATTTTATCGAAAAATATTGTTGTTGCTACCGGGATTTAAGCCTGGATCCCTTCCAATCCGGAGAACGTGCATTAAAAACGGCATAAGTAACGACTCCATACCAAACGATAAACCGAAAGGAATTTTCAATTCAGTAAATAGCCAATTGTATGACTTAAATACTAAGCTAAACCACTAGCTTAAAAATAGAAGAAAGTTATGTGAATAGCTACAATCGACGCATTATAGCACGTCGATAATAGCGCATCGGCTGCAGCGGTGGGTTGTCGTGGTAGTTTTTAGAACTAAGCAATTATGGTTTCTACTAGTACACAGATGGCACTAATTGTAATAAATTCGTAAATAATGTTTCCGTTCATGTTAATCCATATTATAGATTATTTAATTTATATTTGTTTCCCAGAATTTTTAGTAATGCACAGCTTTTTTGCTTGTACGCACTGCACGCCCCTGCATAATAAATACCGTCAAAAATCGATTGAGCCAATGGATAGGACAGAATGTTAAATGTATATCTCAGAAATGTAATTGAGGGAAAGATTGGAGGAATAAGACAGAGATGAAAGCCTAGACAAAATACATCCACCAAATAATGTTATACACAGGTGTAACAGACCTAGTCCACAATATTTTATGGGTAGATACCTGACTAAATTATGAGTCGAAAATATTCAGGGAATAGGTGCAAAATCTACACTGTTACAGAAAATATTATTGTTTAAGTTTTTTACAAAATCGTGTTTAATTTTAATGTCTATGTACTTCGAAACAAATAATTGCAAAATTGTTACATTATTAATGTATATCTTTGTTTCGGGCCCTAAATCACCTAACAAAAAATCATCTAGCCACTCGAAATTCGATGACCTTTAATTTTTTGTATTAAATTTATAATTTTGAATTAATAAAATATTTCAATTAATCGAAATAATCGCATAATTACAATTTTTTTTAAATGCTTATATCTCTGTCGTGGTTGACATTAGGCACATATCCCTTGAATATTTTTGACTCATAATTTAGTCAGATATCTACCCATAAAATATTGTGGACTAGGTCTATTACATCCTGTATGTAACATCAACCCAATTATTTTTAAAGTTTTATGAAAAAATGGCTAGCATGCAAAATATCATATAAACCTGTCTTAGAAGATATCACAAAAAATTCATAGAAGGTAGAGAAAATCCATTTATCGTGTGTATCAATTCTAAATATCTTTTTATAAATATATCATAAATAAATAAAGTTAAAGAAAGTTGACTTTTTCCATCCCTGATGCACGAGCAATGTTTTTTTAAAATTTTAATCAAAGAATTCTCTATTGTACGGTCCTTAAAACTCAACACTCTGATCACTATTCACAATATATTTTCATTGCGAAAATTACTCATATTATGTTTAAATTAACCTCTGTTGAGTAAATATTTCAATTCTTTGAGTTTACACAAAATGTCGATCCCAAAACCACCTACTTTTCGTGTACCTCCATCCCCGATGAATTACAGAAGACACGTTAAACTTTCAAAGAAGTTGGAAATTGAAATTAATAATTAACAAATCTCGTTGCCTCGGGAGTCACATGATTTCCTATTATTCCAAAACCTACCCCTGTAGAGTGGCGCGGGCTCTGTAGAGTGCTACCAACATTAAAAAATCATAGTGTGTGCTAAAGTAGCGGCACGTAAGAATAACAAACAAGTTCTCCGGGAAAATACTTAAAGGGCGTCACACAGATTTACATGATATGTAAAGCTTGCAAATACCATGTTCTGTCGACTAGCTTTATATTTTAAAACGAGATACACAAAGTTATAACATTTCATATTTGAGTCGAGATAACGTCACACAAGACTTGAAAAATATACTTCATTGAGGTTAGTTTTACAGTAAACAAAATTATATTATATTGAAACAAATTATCAATCTTCTTCTTCTTCATGTCTTCTAATGATTTCTAACAAAGGTTGATGACCAAGTTGCATGGTACCCGGACAATTGTGCGCAAGGCTAAAGCGCGCAGTACAACCTCGACAACAGCGCGCAGACAAATGCGTGCCGACAATAACGCGTTGAACAAAATTAAAAGTAATTTTAAAAAAAGCCTTTTTTGTTTTCGCAGGACTACTTATCGATAGAAATTTACTAGGATTATCGGTTTTGGTTTTTCGCTTAATTTACAAATTCGAAAACGATAGGCGAGTTTTCAGCTCTAGAATTAATACAAATGAGGATATGAAATACAATACATAATCCTATGTATTGTATTTCATATCCAATAAAAATTAAAACATACTTATAATATGAAAAAATCATGAATAAACCAAAAATTTAATCTAAAAAATTAAAACATGTCAACAGACAGTTTAAATTTTATTAACCTAACCAACAAAAATAACTTTTTTTTAATTTTTTTTTATTTGATAATAAAACTGGCTTTCTTTCCGAACGATCTTTTTTCTAATTTTTATCATCTAATAAGTATGTTTTACACTTAAAATACTTTTTAAAAAGAAATACATGGGAACAAATTTCCTAATTTACTTTTGTATTTCGATCTATTGTCGGTGCGCGGTTCTCTTGCGCGTTATTGTCGGAGAAATTAGAAGAGACACTTTATATGACTGATTGTTAAATTCAGTTAACTATTTATAATGTTTTTATTCATTTCAAATGATTTATATTTTTAATGTCTCTTTGTAATTTATCATTATAAATTATATTTTAATGGTTTAACGCAAATATTCATGTTTTGAAACCGTAAGTAATTTTAAAAATCTAGTAGTCATTACCTTCTAATATTATTATTATTTTTTAAATAGATTTTTAAAAACATTAGAATAACGTGATATATATAAGGTTTAATTAGTTAATTTGACATCCTGACAAAAGATTTGACATATTTTCCGAAACCGGTAGGTGTATTAAAATAACTCATTAAGTGATTATACTCTATATTAAAAAATACAATTTTTGATAACCTTACTTACTACAAAATTTATTGTTAACTTACTATGTTGACATGGTGTAGTGGTCAGCGCATTTCCATGAATTGGAAAAGTTCTCGGTACGAATCCCGATGGCAACAAAATATTTTTCGATAAATTGATTTTATCTGTATGTATATCTTTCTAATTGATACATTTAATGTATATTAAAAATATCACAAAACTATGTTCTGAAAAACTGTAACTTCACAATAATAATGTGTTCTCCTTAAAAAAAAAATATAATAAATTTTATTTTTAGCTCAAAGGATTTCAAGACTATGTTTTAATTAATATACTTTTTAATTATTTGAAACTGCAACAATATTTTGTTCATTAATTTGAAAAAAAATACTGGAAAGTACGAAATTAATTCAGATTTTAAATCTTTGGAAGCGACATTAACAAATTTACGTGATGTAAAATATTTAAAAAAAAAAATTAATCAGCCAACATGCTATGAAAATGGTGCCATCTTGAAACGTCAAGTGACGTTTCAAGATGGCATCATTACCGCACTGGGGTAGACAGTTTACGTTGCCAGGAAAATCTTCCATATTGGCAATGCAACACCGCCAACTGAATTGTTAATCCCAAGCCTTCAGATACCCCGGGCATCCGGGCGAGGATGTTAATTTTCGTCCTAACGAACAGCCCTTTAATATAGCTGGGAGTAAATGAGCGTGAATTATATTTGTTACTGTAAGTAGAGGTGCTTAAAACAGTAGTGTAGCAATATTTGGTACAAAACATCCGAGATGACCATTATAAGACCTGGCCAAATAATACTGTTTTTGCTGTATAAACTAACATGGAAAAGGAGTGTAAGGTTGCGTGCGCACTGAATAAACTTTTGTCTCGAAACTCTCGTAAATTATAGTACAGATCTAGTGCGGATCAAGCTGGCATTGTATTTTAGACGAGAGAGCTAAGTTTCGCAGACAGATTCGTATACACCTGATCACGATGGAATAAATGCATTATTATTATTATTATTATTATTATTCCTATTATTATTATTATTATTTACAACCAAACCTCAGAGTCAAGAGAGTAAGATTTCATCCATATGCACGTACCCAAAAAATACGCATATCTTTGTTAGTTTCCAGATTTTCTCGGTTCTTGTGTAGAGTTTTTTAGCAAAGAATTTTATATATTTGAATCAAACAAAATCTGTTTTTTTTTTAGTACATAGTTACTACTTAGTAGTAGTAGTAGTTTAGTACATAGAATACTAGTATAACCAAATTATTATAAAAAATATTCCATCATTTTCCGGTACCTAGCACGTCTTTCTTATGACGCATAGCATATCATGTTCTTCGTCGACTGCGCGGTGTTGCGGGTTTCGTGAATCAATTATTTTGAAGGTTTTTGAAGGAAGGTCTGACGGGGAAGGAAAATTGTCATATTATATTAAACCCAATCCCTTCCACCTACTTAAGAAACAAATATTAAAAATGTATTTGATATTATTGATGCTGAATCTCTTTTGTATTTATACAAAATTTGCTCATATACTTACTATAAAACATCGCCAATTCTGCAATTTAATTTGTAATGGCTTTATAATATAATAAATAAAAACAATATTCTATTAAATCGTCACGGCACGTGTGGTGAAAACGCCATATTAAACTTACACAAACTGCAATCGTATCATTGAAAAATAAAACATTTTCTCTTATACTCTAAAAAAATAAGATTTATTGATTAGTACGGCAAAAGGTTACAAAACGCTCGATGCGATGTGCTACCCCATTGTGATGTGATGCTGATGTATCGATTGTAAAGCAAGCCTTCTCGAGACCTGTCATCGTACTTTTATATTCATGTCGTACAACAAGAATATATTTTTTAAACAATTTGTTCACGCCTTACATATTCGGGGCACGATTTATAAAATATTCTCAGTAGGAAAAACTGCCGTTTTGAAATTATTTAATAAAATTTCGCTGTATATAAATCAAGTCGTATTCATGAAGAAGTTATTCAGGCAGGTTTTATTTATAGTATCAAAAACGTATTATTTGAATTAAATTATAAGATTTTTAAAAGATTTCTGAATTTGAACCAAAATTTAAATTGCGACAGGAGGCTGCTAGTACGTTGATCTAAAAACTTTATTTTTCTCACAACTATCGGCTCTTACAAATATGCCAAAACATTTTATCCACCGTGTTCAGAAAAGGCAAGAATACAGGAGTATAATACACCATTATATCTTGCATACTACCTTTGTATTCTATAAAATGGCATCGTTCCATCGAAACCTGGGAAAAATATACACAATACTGCAATTGTTTCAACGATTCTAGATAAGTATCGAGATTCTGAAAATTATCTTAAATTTCAAACAATTTTCATCTCCAAATTCATTCGAAAATCTGGCCGAGAAAGCTACCAGGTAATGAATGTAAAAATAAAGGAATATGACGCTTATCGATTGTTAATAATGTAACTGATATTGCTTCGCTTGAGTCTGTTAGGTCTTAATTATTCTAAATAAATATGAATTAAATATATTAAATAGAAAGATATACATATAAAAACAATTTTATCGAAAAATATTGTTGTTGCGCCACCGGTATTCGAACCTGGATCTCTTTCCAAACCGGGAAAGATGCATTATCTAACTATGCTACAGCGACGATATTTTTAGCGACAAATTTTCGAACCTATATGTTACCTTTTTGATATTAATACATTTAATCGTTCCATTATTTGAAAGAGCCATCTATCTTATTTTTACAGAATCTCAAATACCTTTGAGTAATCTGAAAGCAGACGCCAGAATTATATCACAGAACTATGTTCTGAATAATTACAATTTCACAATAAGAATGTGTTCTCTTAAAAATATGAATATGTTTAAATGTTTTTTTATGTACCAAGAAAAGTTTATTCGCCGAATATAAAAAAAAGAAAGCAAAACTGATTGAGACTCTTTACATAGCAACCTTTCTTTATCATGTCGATTATGTTGTTTCTATAAATATTATTTACCTTTATATTATGTATTATTTTTGGCATGCCTAATGTACACAAAACATTTATTTGTATTACTTTATTACATGTATTTTACGAATATCCGATATCTGCGGAAAAAAATAATTTTCAGATATATATGCGCGTTGCGTTGATCTTGTAATATTTTTCTTTATGTTTTAAAGAAATGCTTCGCTTGAGAATACTCGGAAAGTAATTGCAATATTTAGTAAAACAGCATTATCAAAATTTATACCTCTTTCTCTATCCTATCTAAAATGGTTTAAAGGATAATGAAAATATTTATACACGATGATTAGATTATTCGTAGCGCGTGCAGGTAATTTATTTTTACTAAAACATAATTTTTTATGATTTAGCCTGCCACAATTTTATTAAGGATCACTTTGTCTCTAAGTGAAAGTGACGCTTAGCAAACCTTCAACCTTTCAAATCATTTTATATAAAAAAATATTCAGTATAATATTTCACATTTTTTATTAAAAAAATAGCGGTACTTTAGAAAAATAACCTGACAAGATACGAAATTGTATTAATATATAAAATAATTTCAGCGTGACAAGTGAAAAATATTTGAGAGATTAATCATTTTAATAATTTGTTTTCGTGTTCCTCTATTTGGTAATACAGTATATTAAATCTCTTAGGGATTAAGGATTCAATATAATAATACACAGAAGTTCATCCAAAAAAAACGTAATTTGGTTTGCTTGTAAATGCTGACTTTTATTGTTTTGATCAAATAAAATATTCGATTAATTTATAGAAACCTAATCCGTTTCTATCTTATCTACCTAATACTCTTTGTTTACCTCATTACATTCCATGAACAAACCTATTTTTTAAATCTATTTTCACTATGCCGTAAAGGCGAGACTTTCAACAATAATTCAAATTTTCGCGGTTTTTACGAAAATTTGGGTTTTTATTATTCATTTAAATTAGAAGTTACACACAAGATTTTACATTTTTTAAATTATTACTCAGATAGGACCTTTACACTTATTAAAAACTAACACACTGCTTGTTATTTGCCATAATTAAGAAAATACAAGCATTATAAAAAAGACGCGACCAATGTCCAAAAATACATTTTCCGCCTACCACAATATTGTCTTAAAGTGGAAAACTAATGCATAAACGAAATATTTTTTCTTACAATTTTGAAGCCAAGATAATAGAGACAAATTTCAATTGAGATAAATTAACAAAATATTAAAAATTAATAAAGTTATAACCATTCAATTTGCAGGACACATTATCAATTATCGACGTTTATAAAATATTTTGTTTTAGTAAAAACATACGTTTTTAAATAATATATTGTATTTACTTTGAGGCTTCAGCTACTATTTAAAATCAAGTTTAATATCAAAAACGCAATAATTTCTTACTAAAAAGTAAAGAATAGAATAATATTAGTATAGAAGTAAGTACTTATTTATTATGTCGATCAACACATTTAAAATTATTTTGACAGATTTGAAGTCTGCTTTTGTTTAAAATTATATATTGATAATTTTTGATGTTACGCGACACGGACGCTGAAGCGCAGAATCGCGGAGGAAGCGCGGAAGCTTGATTTTATTTTTAACCTTCGGGATTTATTTTTTAACGAAATAATTTTAAAAATAGCTGTTTCTTAATTTAGACAGAATAAAAATAATCATTTTTATTATTATTTAAGCATCGGTAATCAATATAAATATAATTCGTACTTACAATAATGCCTTGCGGTTGTAAGCCATATCCACGCACATTTTGAATAAAATATTTATCTAATCGTTTGGCACTTTGTCACTGGATATAAAAGAATATTGCTCTCTGAACGTTCTATTTTTTTTAAATAAATTAATCAACCGAGCTTTGCGTGTCTAACCTACGTAGACACGTACTTCACATATATTTAATAAAAATTTAATTATTAAGGAGAACACATTCTTAGTGTAAAGTTGTAATTATTCAGAACATCGGTGTTTTAAATACTAATTAAATGTATTATTTAGAAAGATATACATATAAAATCAATTTTATAGAAAAATATTGTTGTTGCGCTACCGAGATTCGAACCTGAAAAATCTATATGGTGTCTGCCGTCGGTTTACTCGAAGGTATTTAAGATTCCGTAAAAACAAAGTAGATAGCTTTCAAATAATGGAACGATAGATGTATTAATTTGAAAAGTGTAACATTAAGTTTCGAAAATTTGTCGTCAAAAGTAATATAGCTGTAGCATAGTTGGATAATGCACCTTCCCCGATTTGGAAACAATATTTTTGGATAAAATTTATTTTAAATGTATATCTTTATAATTAATACATTTAATAGTTTAATTCGATATCAGAAGACAGAATAACCTACCTACCTACCTACCAACTATTCTGTATAAATGTGATGATTTCATGCCATTACTGATGGGGTTTTATAGAGTATCAACTATAATTATATAATATTAATTTTTGATATGAACATTATCTTTACGATTTCAATCTCAAATTTATTTCAATTTCAATCGTCAGCAAAAAATCTGTTTTTAATTTGATAATAATAACCACAAGAAAGTTATCTATGCCTCAATTCATTTTATTTTAATATAAATAAAATGAATTGAGGCATAGACAACTGCTCGAATAGCTGTCTTGAAAAATGGATACAGCAGCTGTCTAGAGAATATTGAAGATTTTTTACAAAACCTACGACGGTTTATGTATGAAATATATTTAAATTACAAAATACTCTGCCACAGATGAAAAACACTGTGCCACCGATGCGATGCCAAAACATCCTAATGTAGCATCGATTTTACTTTTGGTCTTGGTTTCTGACAGCCCGCTGACTGTCCTGGCCCGTGCAGGGTGGGCGGGCGAGTGGGCGGGCGGCTGGGCGGCAGCGGGTGGTGATGGAAGATGGCAGAGCTACTCCCACGCGAGCTACAGGAGGATTCATTAGGAAATCTTTAGAAAATATCGCACAAAAATTATTTCTATTCATTCACTTGATCTTTATCAAAGAAATTTTTTCCTTTGTTTGTAAAATATACAGCGTGAATATAATGTTACAGTATCCATGTTAAAGTATAATAAGCTACTTAACTCGGTTCTTTAAATAGGTATATGGCATTTAACATTTAAGTTTCTCGTTTAATAATATATATATTAAACAATTACTTTTCACGGCATATATAAATATTATATTCAACATTCATATATTCATTATTTGACGACACATTGTTGCCTTTTAAGTAAACGGTGTTTTATTTTATTCTTATTCTTAAAAAAAACGATTACGATTACGTCGAAACTGACCACCAGCGTAGACCGCGGACGACAAAAATAAAAGTTTATTTTCAGTCGGTTCCCTTATTTAACAAAAAATTCAAATACACAATTAACAAAAATTACAATACGTCGTTGATCAGCCAAATAACAAAAAGTTAAATCTATCAACATCTAACAATAGATTTCATGTTATCAATCCTCAGCTAATTATAATACGAGACAGTCGATACCAAAAATATTAATAATCATAATATCCTTAAAAACTTAAAATTTCCAGAGTGATTATATTTATTTTGCTTTTTTCGTCCTGTATTTTTTGTACCACCTTCCAGTGGAAGTTTTATCGCTCCCTCCTACGCGAATTCAACCCCCTGTTACGGAACAAACACTATGATCGTTCGACCCCTAAATATACGGAGCTTAGCACGATCTGCTCTGACAGCAAACAGTCCACGGCTCTTATTTACTGCCCAAAGGACCTGGTGACGTGAGAACTCTTCATTATATTCATTGCAGATACGCCGTAGCGAGTCGTGCATCGTAACAGCATTACGAATAATAATATCGGTCCTGAATCGTCTCACTTGTTGATTCATTTTTGTTGCTTGTCATTATGTAATATTAAATTCATAAATAATATGTTGTTAATAAATAAGATGTTCTCTTCACGAGAAAAATATATTATTATATAAGGTAAAGATAAAAGTGGGCGCATATTGCTTTTAAATCTCAAACCAAAATCAACTGTTACTTCCATTAGAATAGAGAACATTTTTACATAAGGACCTGAAGGTGCTTATTTCGTTTTGCCTTCAGACTTCCCCTTACAATTCATAGAATCTTTTGTTTCGGGGTTGACATATGAGTGGTCTGTGTATTAAAAGTATTTCTGTCTTGAACAACTGCGGTCTGTGTGTTGAAAGTATTTGTCTTAACACATTGAAATTTTCATAATTTTGTCTTATTTTTATGATATTCTTATTAAATGTTGTCTTTCATATTTCAATATGAAAGACAACATATATATAAGTTGTATATATGTTGTCTTTCATATTTCCTAAGGCTCTCTACAATTTTTTTTAAATAACATGTTTAACCTAACAGTTGAATGATTAACCTAACACTATCAGGAACGCAATTTATGCAGTATTTCCATAATTTACAGTTAAGAATGTTTGTGTTATATTTTAGTTACATCCATAATAATATTGCGCTTCCCCGTCTATTATCTATTACTTTCTGGATGTGGCGGCTTCGGCCATAGTATCATTGGTGACTATAAAGCGCTTGCTTAACGACTAAGTCTGTGCGACGCGAACAGGGCAAAACTAACGTGTTTTTAATATCACTAGGTTAAGATTACCAATGGCCGCATAGCGGCCACTATTATCCACGAAGCGGTCACAATAGCTGTCCGCAGGGCCTAACAGTAAACGATCGGCTACCGTCGATTGATTATCTAGTAGTAACTATATAATTTCATTCGTAGATTGTTAAAAAATGGATATATCTGAATAAATGCATAACGAAAAATATATTATTAAATACTAATTAAATGTATTAATCATAAAGATATACATACAAAAACAATTTTATCGAAAAATATTGTTATTGCGCTACCGAGATTCGAACCTGGATCTCTTTTCTATATTATAAGAATATGTTCTCCTTAAATAAGAAATATTATTGTTTATTATTATTTTGTTAACGAATTGTGCTTTATCGAAGTAATGTAATTTTGTATTCTAAGAATTTGTAGACAAACATATAGTAATATTCATTTGATTAAAATAATATAACCATTATTTTGAATTACATCTTCCAGATCAATCCTAAACCAAACAGCTCTAGATTCGTTAAAATGATTTGCGTAAAATTTTCCAAAGTCAAGCAATTCTTTAATTTTCATTAATTAAAGAAAACTGACATTTCTTGAATATTTGCAAGGCCCGGGGAAAACTCGTGATAGTGATAATATAACAAATAATATGTTACTTAAAAATTATTGCAAACAATATTATTATTTAAATTTAATATCTGTCGAACACGGTGTGATACACCACAGATGACAGTTTTCCCATAGGCCCATTGTAATTATTACCTGAAGTTTGGCACTGAACTTGATCAGGGGACTTGTGTTGATATGAAATGTTTGTATTTACTAACCGTTTTCATTGATCTGATATATTGGGCTATATCTTTTTATTTACACTGGTTAATCATAAAATGGAAACGATAATACTACGTTTATCTTAATTCGAACAAATTACAGAAAATATGATTTGTAGAAATCAGCAAAATAGGCCCCTGTTTCGACGATGACTTCCTCGTTTGACGCGAACTACCCTCCACCAGGTTATTTTTTTCATGTTTGGAAACAGAAAGAAATCGCACGAGGCCAAATCTGAAGATTAATTATCGGGTGAATAAGGCAGCAATTCGTAGTGTAATTCGACCAGTTTTGGTGTAGCGATTGCGGACGAGTGAACTGGTGCATTGTCGTGGTGAAAGAGTACTTTTTTTCGCCAAACGGACCCTTTCTTCATAAATTCACCTTTGAATCGGCCCAATAAATCAGCATAGTAGAGTCACGTGATTAGCCTTCCCTTCTCCAAATAGTCAGTGAAGATGATGCCTCGCGAATCCAAAAAAACTTTTCCGGCCGATGGAACCGTTTTCGCCTTCTTTGGACCAGGTTTGCCAGGTGAAGTCCACTGTTTTGACTATTCTTTTATTCCTGGCATGTAGTGATGGATCGTTAACAGTTACAAAACGCCACAATCTTTCGGAATGCGAACATGTCCAAACAGTGCGAAAGAAGTTGGCATGCGATTCCGTTTTTATTCCACAGTGAGCAAACACATCTCGTGCCTAGTTTTTCGTGTAATTTTCATATTCGATTGAGATGGTTACAATGTCGGCAATCTCTCACCTCAATCGGTCGGCCTGGACGCTCTTCTTCAAAAACAGATGTCCGGCCACGCCTAAATTCATTAAACAAATATCTGATGGTAGTCATCGAAGGTGCATGGTCCTTGTAAACGCAACTTCACTTTGATTTCCTCGCACGTCTTCCCATCCAAAAAACGAATCGAATCACTGACCGATATTGTTATTTTTTCATTGTTACAAACAAACACGAACTTGCCCAATTCCAACAACAAATCAAAACAAATCTACAAGCGTCATTCAAAAGATGGGGTTAAACAATGGTATACAGATGTTGCGTTAAACACGGGAACTTATCATACAGTGTAATTATTTTTATATATTTATACGTGTAAAAAAGAAACATACAAATAATATATAAATGTGTACGTAACAACAATTTGCGTACAGAGTAAATTAATGCCACTCAGGTCTTTGTGTAGTCATCGGTACATCCACAGCGATACAACATAGTACAATATATATTTAGACTTTCTCTGATAAAAAGTAATGGATCTCGGAGAACAGTATATCTGTAGATGAAAAGTGTAGCTGAGTATTATGATAGTACTATTCTAAGTAACCACAATCACTTTATGTAAAAATTGCCCGAGATTTTCTCTCAGAATCTTCTTTAAACAGAAAATATTTTGCATTTTTAAATGTATATTCGCGTTAGGCATTTTAAAAGCGTCGAATGTACTTTGGCGTTGATAGCAATTTTTAATAGGTACCCACCGAACTAAAGGTAACGTAATCACGGGAATTCATTTAAGTCCCTACGTTAATTGGAGTGTTGAACTAACGAAGGGTGTAATTAAATAAGTCGTAACAAACTAATTAAAATGGTTTAGTTTGTTTATAAAGGCAAAAAAACTACGTAATTTAATTAGGAGGGATTATTTTGCTAACCAAAAATATTTATGTACAAAATATGTCATTATTTTGTGGTGGTTTTGTCATCTATATTTTTTATAGAAATTGAAACCTGGCGAAAAGTGAAAATTAAAACTGTTTTTGTTTTAATATACTTCGGTTTTTATATGAATCCTTGAAGCAGACCTTGAAACAAAATCTCTTTAGAATAGTTTTTATTATAATCTTTATTTATGAAAATGACTAAATTCTCTAAATAGATGTACATTTTAATTATGCTGAAATATGTACATATAGTAAAAATGTGTGTATACTTGTACCAGCGATACTGCTCTCACGATCAGATTGGAATGACAGAGTTTAAGAACATATCGCTAATCTTCTGAAAACGATCTCCGATAGCTTTAGATCGGAAACTCGTGAAATGATGAAAAATACAAATTGAAATTTTCGATATTGATCAATAAAGATTTTCAATCGAGGCGCCCTTTTCATATATTGTGATTGCAATCTGAATAATCAGGAATTCTTACAGTGGAGTCAGTATTACATTTTTTTTAAATGAAATCCGTATTATTCAAATTAAAATTTAAAAAAAAAACAGATTACTTTCTATACAATTTCCTATGAAATAAATGCGTCCAACATGTTGACAAACATATCAAAGGCCTTTTGCACTCCCGCTTAAAATGTAGACATTTTCAAGTCATAGATATTGATAAGAGTTATTTAATATAATATTTACTTATTGTAATTTTATGATGATCATAAGAAAAAAAGGATAAGAATTTTTGTTTTTTTTTTGTGAGAAATATTTATTTTTATTAAATTTAATAGATACATTTGGTACCTAGTAAATTTGATACAGTTCTTAATAATAAAGACTTCGTATTTTGTAAGGTGGCGATGTTTTTACCTGTTATGTACATGATTGGTTATGCGCAAGTTTTTAATTAGAACTTTATGTTAAATAAAATATTTTATATCATGTCGAAAGTGCTCATTAAAAAATAACAAATTAAATAATAATCAAAAATTCGGATTAACTCCGGATATCCAAAATTTTTAGTTACAAGGAATCCGAAAATTCGAATTTTCCAAAACAGCTCCGGATTTGCATTCCCTGTTCACAAATATACGTAAATCGACGCGACACCGTCATCATCAATGGCCCATATAGACGGTTGAGGTTTCTCTCAAAAGTGGGTAAAGGTCTGTACAGAGTTCAGCGCGAAATGTTCTATGAATTATCATCGCATTTATTTCGCTCCCGGATCTAGTACATACGTACATTTACTGACTTTCAGAAATCAAAGTCTCATTGAGAAATCATCGTGGACATGGATCATTACAATCAGTCATTGACATTAGGAAAATGACATATTTTTAAAACAATTTTATTCTTAATGTTTTATAACATATCACCAACTGTTTGGGATATATATTTATTTTGTGTATAAATATATTAATTACTTGAACCCTTATAAAAACTCTGAGACTTATACATCTATACTTTGTGTCGGAACCTTTGACGAAATAGTGTCTGTGAAATCAACAATATACAGTCCATTTTGCAGGTGGCAGCAGAATCCGGATCGGTGGTGAGTGCCTTTTCCATCTGTATCCTGTATTTTCTTCCGGCATCTGTGCGGGTACCCAACACCCACAATTGTAAACAGTCATTCCACCGGAGATGAATCGAACGAATATTTTAGTGTATTATATTCTAATAATTGTCTTTTTAGGAAAAAATGTATAACATAAAAAATATCGAATTAAGTATCCATAAGACCACCACAACGCAAATGTTCGAGAGACCTAGTAACAACTATCGGCAATAGTCGGTCGCTTTTCTGCTGGTATTAAAAAAATGTATATTTGAAAAACATTGCTTTTTTAGTTTTTTTAAGAAAAATCCAATTTCCTGTCATCCCCTAAAAATTAATTGGGGTGCTTCCACACCAGACAGCATAGAAACATGACTACAAAAAGTTATTGATAAGAACATGAAAAGTACGACCAAAAGAACATTTGTAATAGATTTACAACCCGACTAATTTTATGGTAATTTGTTATAAAGTTGTAAGTATACTTAAAAAAATTTATATATTATCTTGTAGACTTGAAATTAACTTGTCTCCTTTTTACTAAATAGAAACCAAATGCTTCTAAAAATGTATATTTTTTATAAAAAATATATTTTGGTCAACATTTTTTTTTTAAATGAAATACAACAAAGGTAACAAATAATTAGATGAATACATGTTCTTTCACTTTATATTTTAGGGTGGTCACTGGGGTCTCTTTATTTTTCATAATATTTATTGATTTTATTAAATATTTGTGACACAACACATCCTTTCGTTCTCTCACCGTACACATTGTTCGCGATCGGTACTTTCATAGTTGTATCTTTTACCGATAAAGCAATGTATAATTCTCAAGGTAATAATTGGTCGTCCCTTTAGATATCCATCAGATCTTATATTTAAAGAGATTATAGATTTATGTTCTAGATATAAGACAAATCTTTATGTTGAGACTCGTTCAATATTTCCATGCTAACAACAACTCTCCTCAAGTAATAAATCATGGATACAACATAAGACAAACAACAAACATCTACACACCAGTTCCGAAAGCAACTACGACATTTTATCAAAGATTCTACATGTTCTTAACTCCAAAACTATACAACACACTCAGTACCAACTGGAAATCGTTTAATTCCAATAACATTACACAAATATGGACCCAAAACATGATCAATCAGGTAAAGATGAATCAGAAGCATGGCTATCTAACATTCTAATATAATTTATACAATACCTTCACTAATAATTTACTAGTCCTACAACATTCCCAATACTATATATATAGTATTGGGAATGTTATTCCTGTCGATAAATAACACCACAACCGCACGAAAAAAAAACTCGCTACTTAACAAAACTCAGACTTCAGTCTCGCAAAGTAGCCAGGACAATGCTGTATATATCAGAGGTGAAGTCTACTCCATCTCACACAATAAACTATGAGTATAATTATGCCTTATGTTTATTATGTATTCACCTCTATTAAAACAAAAATATGTATGTCAATATATATATATATATATATATATAAATAAATAAATACAGTAAAGTGACCTATTAAACATTACAAGGGTGGAAGGAAAGAATAACTTCAGTATAAAATTATTTTCTTGATCTCGGTAAAGCTTTTGACTGTGTATGTGTGTTACAAAAATCTGTGGAATAATATTATTAATATTATAATATTAAATAATAATATTAAAAGAAGAGACCACATTTCATATCCTGTTTGGGCAGCAAGAAAACTTTACCAGGTGGACAGAATACCAGATCATTTAAAAATGGGAATAAGAGGTAAAGACAAACATCATCCCTCGCCGCAAATGGATAAATACAGAGAAGAGATAAGAGATATAGAATCGAATGTTAAGATACTAATTTATGGTGACGATATTATTTAAGAAGTTGGCAGGACATATATTGTGTCGTACGCTGGCATTTTGTTAAAATTTATAGGGTGGTAATTTTTTTTATCAAAATATGACCTCCATTTTAGAGATGTAAGCATTTGTTTAAAGCAAGTCTATCGCCTCTACAATCTGCAACACCGCCGACGATCCCTGAACACACCCTGCTAATCAGCCTCAAAAACACGCCTGGTACCGACCTTAACAGGTGCTAATACAATGCGCGCTGCTTCTTTCACTGCCTTCTTTCTGACAAGTTCACTAGCAAACGTTCCTTATTGTAGATTTATTTTTTCTATTTGTAACTGTGTTAATAAACTCGTACGTAACGGAAAGTAATCTTTTTTTGTTCCATTTGCTCTGGTTACACACATGCACACACCCACACACACACACTCCGCATTATTATTCAACGAACATGTAAATGCTAGGTGTAATTAATTGGGGGCACCAGGCGCTCACACACATAACCTTCTGATTCTTTACATATAATCATAACATATACACTCGTACCCGTACATATCTCTGGCGCATATCTCATAATATTATGATGTTGCATACTAGATGTAAGAATATTATTATATAATTTTTTCAACTACCGTGTGAGAATGTCCACGTAGCCTATACCTAAGAATTAATATGTTAAGTGACAAATGGAAATGACCAACTAAAATAATAATCATAGACATTCTAATAATAATTGAAAAAATCTAGGCAACATGCAGGAGGTGCGTAATGCAATGTTCTATATATTTTATCAAATAAAATTAAAGATTACAATTATAAAGAGTAATAATTACAAACAATTTATTATTTAGTATTTTATTTATTAACATTACAAAAATTTTTGCAAAATTAAATAAAAATGTTCATAGATTTTCACGGCCGTTCAGAATCTTCCGTGTACAGTTTTATGGACTATTCTGTCGTGCACATCTGACCTTTCAGGTCGACGTTTCGGATCCCATTGCAGGTTCCGTCATCGGAGCTGATGAAATGAAATAAATTTTTGATTTTAAAATATGATGAAAAGAATAATTAATTAATAACAAAATCAAATTTGATATCACCATACAAAATAAAATCGTACGATGATTTCTAATACAATGATAATTTACGTTTAACTGTGATTTTAAGTTAAAAGTTTAACGTCGTGCCCGCGTCGTAAGCTGTCGTTACATTTGCCCGACGTTAGGTAGCATCGCGCAGGACCCTTGTCAGCTTGTCACGTGACAGTCTAGTTCAGAGATGCCGAGACGGTGCGCTGAGATAGAATAGTAAGTAATCAACACGTTTTTTTTGACGTAAAATATTATGTAATACAATATTTTAGAGATGGAACAACGGAAAACATATTATTTTTATTATAACTTTAAAAAATATATATTTTGTTGTTTCCTGAAATATCAAAGAATCTGATTCCACAATTACTCTTTTTAATGTTTCACATCTAGGTTTCAATAGCTTTATAACTAGAATTTATAATTTGACGTCATTTATAGATCGTTTTCGATATCACTGTATCTTTATCAAGATGGACGAACACCAACTAATTCATAAAATGAATATGAAAAAATTAATAATTGACATATACAGTGAAATCTCGATCGATCGTTCCTCGAATAATCGTTTACCCGTAGGTGTCGTTTATTTCTTCCAATCCCGAAATAATTTCATACAAAACACGCAAAGATCGTTCGTAAACGATTTAAAGCATAATTTAAAAATTACGCGCCATATTTCATTACACTGACTTGTTTCATAAATACCTGCCTAAAGACACATTGACATTAAAAAGTGTCATATAGAGTCAAATGACAAGATCTCTGTTTTACGTCAACAGTGATGGAACTCACATATGCGAGCCAATCGTCATTGGCAAATCGTTGAAACCTAGGTGTTTTAAGAATACGAAAACTTTTCACGTAAAGTATTACGTTAACAGAAAGGCATGCATGACAACGTATATTTTTAATTTGTTTTTAAAGATCTTGACGCAAATGCGCGTAAAACAACGAAATATTTTATTGTTTGTAGACAATTGTGCAGCTCGCCCAAGTGATTCTTGAATAGAACGAGATAGCAGAAGAGCTTGAAGATGTCGATGAAGAGAATCCCTCTCCTGTACCTTTGTTTTCAGAAGCATTATGAATATAACTTTTTTCTATATCCCCGCATTCATAATTTATTTTAGTAAGTCCCTAAAAAAACAATAGATAGAGGTTTCACTGTATACCTATTCTCAGTTTTAATGTTTTTGTCCATTCCCACTATGACGGTCACATGCCCCAGTTCGATAAATAATTTATTTTCCTATTTGCTTTATGGATCAATTACTGTGACCGACGCAATTCGCCGATCACAAGGGGTGAATGATGGAATCGGACAGGATGGGTAGATAGGAAATAGGGAATCAGAATGCGGAAATAATTAGGGGGGTAGACCTTCAATGACGGACCAGGAAAGACTCGCGGAACCAAAGGACAGCTCGACTCACCTGATTGATTGTTGAAGTTCATCCAATGTATGAAACTGCCACAGCACAAAAACTCTCTTGCGTTTCACGTTCACAACACAACAAAATCACAGCTGTATATGAAGTAGTGATCCAACACGAATAATCACATGAAAATATTTCCTCTCCTCGAATTCAAAAATAACTAGTCAAGTCAAAGGAACAATGTGTACTGATAGGAAACAGGCTAAGGGGTAGGAACAAACTAAAAACTAGTGACAATGTACTACATTTAACAATAATCATTTTTGTTCAAGTGTGGAAGTATAGGTATTCACCTAAAATAAAAATAATCGTTACGAATACGGAACAGTTACTTTACTATTTTGATTTTGACGAAAGTACGACGTCAAACTAATTACATTGGTATATACAATTATTTTTTATTAATTTTTTTTCTAGCCAAAAATTATGCGCTATAAATATCAAAATGTATTATAATAACAAAAAAAGTCATTTAAACAAATTCGAAGCCGTATTTTACTTGTGTCTTATATTGTTTGTGTCCATAAGCGAAACATTGGACATTTTTTTTTATAGTAGGTAACCTCTTTAAAATGTTGAATGTACTAAGCCTGAAAATGATTTTTATACGTTCCGTGATCAGATCTGAAAAGCCAGATTTATTAACATATTATTTTCCTATTTCTTTTTTCGCATATAATTATAGCCGATCAAATAGATCGCATTTTTTCTATATAGCGTCTTTTGAGTGAGAAGTAATAGTATATCAAAAATGTATAAAATAATTCGTCTGATCCTTAAATTAATTAATTAATTTAAAATTACTGAGAAGTGTGGAAGAAAATACATTTTGTTAAAAAATAATATAATTGAATGTAAATAGCATTTTATAAATATATATATACGTATTCTTTTATATTTCATATTAATTTTTTTGGATCATAATGTCTTTACTTTTTTCATTTTTGCTAAAATTTACGCGAATGTGGATCAGAAGTTCAATATAAATATCGTATTAGTAGAAAACGACGAAAGTAAGACTAAATGAATTTCTTCCTCTCTAGAAACGCCCGAGGACTAAAATAAATGTTGGCGTATAATTACGTTATAATTTTCCAAGAAGTTGATCACCCTCAAATTGATGAGCAAATTGTATCACGATATAATTACACCCGAACACCATAAGCTTCTCAAAATAACATCACTTCATAACGAGTACTTCCAATTCACAGTATCAGTAAGGGATTAGATAGAATCCAATAATTATTATTGTTTTGTAAGCAATCGAAAACTCATTATAATCAAATTTAATTAGATTTATGTGAATAGGATTTACTGAATCCGATCCAGTTTGTTTGAAGCTTTTGTCTACATTAATAATTGTCTATATAATTATTATTAATTAATTAAGGAGTTTACGTAGCTATTGTCTACAGAGTTTGTTTAAAAGAGTAGTCAGTATATTATTTGACAGTAAAAATCATTAAGTCAAGTTCAGACTTTTTATAGCGCAATTTTGAGTTATTTTAAATTCATATTAAATACTAATTAAATGTATTAATTATAAAGATATATA
Source organism: Eubasilissa regina (assembly GCA_022840565.1). Classification (NCBI taxonomy): domain Eukaryota; kingdom Metazoa; phylum Arthropoda; class Insecta; order Trichoptera; family Phryganeidae; genus Eubasilissa; species Eubasilissa regina. The sequence continues at coordinate 22,857,347 of JAINEB010000015.1, read as the reverse complement.
TATAAAATCAATTTTATCGAAAAATATTGTTGTTGCGCTAGCGGGATTCGAACCTGGATCTCTTTTCTAATCCGGGAAAGATACGTTACCAACTATGCTACAGCGACAGTATTGTTGACGACAAATATTCGAACCTATATATTACACTTTTTCAAATTAATACATCTATCGTCCCATTATTTGAAAGCCATCTACATTGTTTTTACGGAATCTCAAATACGTTTGAGTAAACCGATAGCAGACGCCAGAATTAACAATTCATTTTTATTAAATTTTTGGACACATTGATACAACTTATATATTAATAAGAAGAACAATAAATTCATATTATATGAGAAAAAAGATATCTTAGTACCTGCGTAAAGAAAACATTTAAATACCTATCTTAAATGTGAATCTACTCACCCTAACCCGAGAAATTTTGAAAAAAATAATTTATTTTCACTTTGCGCATAAGGAGTAGAAATCAATTATCCGTGCACTCTGCTTTAAATTTCCTGGAAAATCAGGAGGAAATTGAATTTTATGTTCTGTACTTACAAACTGGTCCGTAGAATATTCAATCGGCACATTTTATACGAACATTTTAACATCGTCATTTCGTAGAATGGCATTTACATTATAAAGGTAAAAAATGCTCATCCTGCTCAAAGTGCCCTTTGAAAATGAATTATAAAATCAATAATTGAATTCACTAATAATTATTCACTCAGAATAATTCATCTACGACTTTACTTCATAAAATATGATCGAAAATACGTAGAAAGTTACGTAAATATTTTTTAAACTGCGATAAATAATGGTTTATAAAATTAAATATTTATATATAAAAGCTTTTAAAAAATATTTATTAACATTTCCTTTAGAAACTTAAATAATTCTTTATCAAGAATAAAGCGGAAAGACTAAAGCATAATTATTCATTTTGCTTAGATGTATACGTTAACAACACTTAAAAAATATTGACAAATTGCAATTGAATTATTTATATTACAAATTAAATATATTAATTTGAAAGATATACGTATATTTTATCGAAAAATATTGTTGTTTCTACCGAGATTCGAACCTGGATCTCTTCCAATCCGGGGAATGTGCATTAACCGATTATACTACAGCACCACAGTGCATTAACGACAAATTTTCGAAACTATATGAAACACTTTTCAAATTAATACATCTATCGTTCCATTATTTGAAAGCCATCTTCTTTATTTATTTGTCGTCAATGCACTGTGGTGCTATAACATAATTGGTTAACGCACGTTCCCCGGATTGAAAGAGATCCAGGTTGGAATTCCGGCAGCAACAACAATATTTTTAGATAAAATTGATTTTATATGAAATGTTCATTCTGGTGTCTCTTATCGGATTACTCAAAAGTATTTGAGATTCCATAAAAATTTAATTTAACATTTAATTTATATTAAAAACATCACAGACCTATGTTCTGAATAATTACAACTTCACAATAAGAATGTGTTCTCCTTAATAAATCAATTATTTATAGTAGAATACATAAAAATGTTAAAAAATATATTATTTTTTGAAAAATCTGTAACATAAATACGTATTTTTATAAAATCATATTTTGAAAATATCGAAGGCCTCCTATTAAATATATAATGAAGTTTTATACCACATATTTTGCTGCAGTATCAATATTGATTAAGAATAATTAAAATTGTGATTAAAAATTGTCATCGACAAAATACAAAGCTGTTTTCATATTTTTACAAGAAATTGACGAGTTTTGTTTGCGAAACCAAGTCCGTAAGATTTTCAATTGTGATTGGAAAACAATTTTTAAAGGTTTTCAATTGTGAAACGACTGACCCAGATGATTTTCACTGTGTTGAGTTCAAACAAATTTTAAATTGAATTGTCGAACACCCGTGCTAACATCTGACTATGAGAAATTTATTAAAAGTTACTACAAAACCTGAGAGTTTGTCGACATACAATACCGAGGTTTATTCTATCTTACAACATCAAGGTCCTATGAATTGTTTAAAATATTATTCCAATTTTATCTTCAATTTGAATTTGTTTAAGCTCTTGTGTTTATATATTAATTTCAGTTCATTCGAAACCTCAGAGAAAAAAGAAAGAGCCATCCAAGTAGTTGAAAATAAAATTATTAGGAGAACACATTCTTATTGTAAAGTTGTAATTATTCAGAACATAGGTCTATGATATTCTAAATATGAATTAAACATATTAATTAGAAAGATATACATATAAAAACAATTTTATCGAAAAATATTGTTGTTGTTCCACCGGGATTCGAACCTGGATCTCTTTCCAAACCGGGGAAGTTGCATTATCCAACTATGCTACAGTGACAATATTTTTAGCGACAAATTTTCGAACCTATATTACCTATATACCTTTTTGATATTAATACATTCAATCGTTCCATTATTTGAAAGAGCCATCTACCTTATTTTTACGGAATCTCAAATACCTTTGAGTAATAATTTGGCATTTGATAGCAGACGCCAGAATTATCAATTCATTTTTATTCAATTTTGGACATATTGATACAACTTTATTATTATCACAGACCTGTGTTCTAAATAATAAGAACTTCACAATAAGAATGTGTTCTCCTAATATCAAAAAGGTAACATATAGGTTCGAAAATTTGTCGCTAAAAACATTGTCGCCGTAGCATAGTTGGATAATACACCTTCCCCGGTTTGGAAATTGATTTTATATGTATATCTTTCTAATTAATATATTGAATTCATATTGAAAATAAAATTTTACAAAGGATACTCGGACCAGTAATACAAAATCGTTGATGATACATCCATACCAGTGCTAAACTCTTTTGAAAACCTCAAGTAGCCGAACATTATAGCTATTCTAAAGTCGAGAATACGTAGATGAGTAGGCTACATTATCATATACAGAGACTCCAGAGCACTTCGAAAGATATCCAGCGAGATCGTGGCGAGACCAATGGAGCCCAAGAATGAAATGGCATATACTATTCGCAAAGTTGCAATGCAGCAGCCGTCCCCTGTGGAATTGTTTAGTTGGCCATAAAACTGAATGGCATTTAAGGCCAGCAAAAGTAAGTAGGCAAATTATTTATAATTCCCAAGTGTCAAGAGTCTTAATGTGCACGTATCCAAGAAAGTACGTGAATTGAAAATAAAGCAAAAAATTCCGATAGAATTGCTTCTACCTGGTACCGCATGATAGAGTGTATCTGCACGTACATTTTTGCACTTTATATTTAAAATTAATCTTTTAATTATATACCTATTAATTCTGTGGTGTGGCCTAACAATACTTTTTCAGATTAACAGATTAAGGATTTACTAAAAATCCGAATTATCAAATCAAAATCAAATAAAGTCTGAAATTTAGCGTCCAATGGACAGACATTGTTATCATATAGGGCGTTCAGCGGAAAAATTTAAGATTAAATTGTAATTGCTCATAAACCATCAGGGTGAGGTAAGTTGAAAGGGAATTGTTCGACGCGCGACGCGTAAGTTGGAAGGGAATTGTGATTTGCGGATTTGCCAGTCGCAACGAGCGCAGCGAGCGAACTGGTCAGCAGCGCACCGCGCATTTGCCGTTGAGCAATATTTAAAATGCGGTAATTCATTAGTTCGTGCGCGTTGCGCTTTTTGTACTCAATTTAATATTCGACGAGTAAGTGATAGGCTGAGCATGCAACTTATCTGGTGATGGGTTCAAAAGTTCAGACAAGAAGGGACAATGATTAAACAAACTCCCCCGAGACCATCAACGTCAGCAGCGACGCCAGAACATGTGGCTCAAGTTCAACATGAAATTATGCGCAATCCACGTAAATCGATAAGGAATATTGTAGCCTGTACTGAAATAAAAAAGCAACAAGTGCACATTATGTTGAAAAAGAAACTACAGTTTCACCCATACAAACTGCTAATCTCAACAAACAGTGCAGTTCAGTCAACAAAAATGACTATTCTTTACGTGAAACCTTAGTGAGAACGATGCTGGAACGTTTTGGAACAGCACGAATGCTTGGAAACATATTGTTTACTGACGAAGCACATTATCATATCGATGACTATGTTAATAAACAGAACATGAGATACTGGTGCCCCGACAACCCAAGGGAACGCCATCAAAAACGTTTGCATTATCCAAAAACGACAGTGTGGTGTGCAATTTCTGCCCGAATGTTGGTATCGCAACTGCAGCTGTTTCCCGGGTTCAACAACAGAACACAGTTTCAGCTAGACGGGACCACTCCACACACAGCTAAATTTTCAATGCAAAATCTGAGGAGAATTTTTCCCAATAAATTAATCAGCACGTGCGGAGACGTATCCTATTCACCTCGGTCACAGGACCTTACACCGCGCGACTTTTTTTTGTGGGAATACCTTAAGTCGAGAGTTTACAGCAACATCCTCGAACAATTCAGGCCCTACAAGAAAATATCAGCCGTGAAGTTGCTGCCATTGAACCAATGCTTTGCCTTCGCGAGTTCGCAAATTTAAGAGTCCGATTGCAAGAGTGTCTTGAGAGAAATGGACGACATTTAGACGATATTGTTTATAAAACGTTAAATTAGCATCGTTAAACTCCATTTTGTAAAAATAAAATGTGAGAATAACGTTGTAGTTTTTTTTTAAATTTAATATTAAAGTTGAAAATTTTCCGCTGGACATTTTTTCTAAATACTGTATACCAAAGTCAAGAAGAAATCATTTTTATTTTTTGTGAGTACGTTCGTTCGATCATATATAGTAGTCAAATTTTTTGTAAATATTTAATAACGCAACATTTTTAATTATTATACTTGTCTAATTTTACATTTAGTTTTATTGTTTGTACAAAAATCCTTGAGGTTTTTAAATTATTTTCTTTGTGTAGACGATGTTTACGAGTAATAGAATTATTTTTTAATTAAATAAAAGCAATTTGTGGTGTAAATATATACATATTTTCCTTTTCTGTGAAGACTTTCTAGCACGTAATTAATAAAATCTGTTAAGTTTGAAAGAAAATTAATGTAAGTTAATAAATAATTTCGGCGACCGTCATCTTACGATCCAACCTTGTCAGCGCCGAGTTATAATTAATGATGGCGGCCTGACGCTGGAGTCTGTTCACTTTTGATCTGACTTGACGCAATTCGAGAATAAAAATATTTTTAATCCCTGGGTAACAAATAAAGGACCCAACCCCATAAATCTTAAATATTCATTTTTACCCACAACAATATAAACCCAGTATGACGTGTGTACACCCACATATCTGTACATAAATTATGCTACAAAAATAAACTGTTAACAAAAAATTTTCGATTTCTAAAAAAAAATCGTAAAATATTTACATAAGGTCGTGTTTGTTTGTGAGTGCATTACCTTTCCAAAGAATAAGAACACTGTATACATTTTTAAAAGCATTTTTAAACTTTTCTATTGGCAACCTATTAGACTGGTCATACTTATTTGAATATGAAGGTATTATATGTGCGTATATTTTAAATGCGAGTAAGTGACAGCATAATAATTATTGAAGTTTTTACAAATGCAGATCGGCAGAAAAGCAGAATAAAGTGAAAAATTTCCAAAGCATGATATTGCTTGCCCAATAATTTATACGTTGTGGAAAATATAATTACTTTGTCTGTGCGAGTATTTTAACGATTTAGTATTATAATTACATCTTTGCTAACAATGTGCACATGAACAAACCACCCGCAAGGCCTGACCCACACGAAACTCCGTTCTTACTCCATTAGATTTTATCTTTTGGAGTCACGTAAAAATATAGGATGTATTGAAAAAACTAGGGGCGTCGTCCATCTTAAATAAAGAATCAGTGAAATAATTGTAAGCATAATATAGTGAACGTTCTTCATGAAATTTCGAATCAAAATAATTACCGTTATGCCGCTCTGTTAATGTTTCACATACATAAGTTTACTGCCTCAGTGAAAGATATTAGAAGAGGACAGGACATGGGAAGAAAAGGATTTAGAAAACGGTAAAAGAAGTACCGGAACTCTACTCCTGTTTCGGTACTTTCGGCATTAAATGAATATAACGTTTGTTTTCTTTTCTCGGACATGGTTAGGTATTTTTTCGTAGATTAATTAATACACGAGTAACTCTCACACAAAAATCAATCCACAAACAGTAACGAAAAAGTCATTACTTCTTAGTAGTCTAAAATAATTTAACATAAACAAATAGCAGTAACACAATTAAACATAAAAACGTAAAAGACTTAAAAAAAACTCAACTGAATATAAATGTTTTCCATTGTAGCTCATTCAGGTTCGTCACAATAGAATGTGAATCTGACAATAGAATCGAATAAAATTTACCTCATGTTTTATTGTCGTGTAAAGTAAGTATGAAGTGTATTCAGGTTCAGCTTAGAATTTCATATATCGAAAAACGTCGTGATAAAAATCGACACGGTGTTCTGTTCTGCCAATGTTTTGTTCTAACAACGTATCGAAACGCGTTCCAGTCGAAGAACCGGAACGACGTTTCGGCGCGTTCCGGCCCCACTACACCACTGGGTATTAGAAATATTAAAGGACCAGTATTAAGGGAAAAAGGAATGTGATGAAAGCTTGACTCATCTGGTAACCTCGGTGAACTTTTGGGTCAGGCTTCCTCCCAATCAAACATTTAGAACTAACTCAAGAAGAAAGCTAAGAGCTAAAACCTAGTAAACAGCTTGATCAAAAGAAAAATTCCAAGCTAGTCCACAACTTTTAAAGAATAAATGGATGGTCTAAAATTCACTAGACCTATTTTTAATAGAATAATCATTTTTTTAATATTTTCATTTCATTATTTCTTTGAACAAATTTTAAGAATACTTTTGAAATTAGCAAAATTAACTTTGTGATTAAAATTCATTATATTTATTTGTCAACTTTGTTTTATTAAATATTTATTGAGTTTAAATACATCTACCGGTTTCGAAAAATACAATTTTCTTCTTCAGTATGTCAATACTAATCAAAATATGTTGTTTATTTACCAAAATCTATTTTTAAAAAACAATAATTATTTAAAAAATTAATTTAGTACCTAACTCAAATTGTTACTTAATACAAATCTACTCGAATATTTTTAGGAAAAAATTTTAGAATGGGACTCGTAGTTAAATTTAATTGGTTATTTATAATTTTTTGATTAGTTTTACACGCTTTATTTATCTCCAACGATTCCAAATTATTTAATTTGTGACCAACACCGTTTATATGCAAAATTGACAATCCCAATTTTGACATCCTGAATAAGAAAATAGTATTTTTCGAAACCGGTAGATGTATTTAAACTCAATAAGTGGTTAATAAAACAAAGTTAACAAATAAAAATAATGAATTTTAAGAACCCCACGATTAGATTCCTACCACACTTTTCAAACCAAATATTCCTACCGCCTAACAAAACTGTCGATGTGGTTCAATGGAGAAAGAGTGAGATATAGTACGCTTTTTTACAAGTGTCGAGTAACTTTTTATCAGCTTCAAAAATTGTATTCATATTTAATAGCTCGATGCTTTAAGAAGATATTGTTTTAAGTGAGTTAAGCCTCTATCATCTGCATAGATCCACTAATATAAAATACATTTCACCCTTTTTGTTGTTTAGATGTAAACACATTATTTTCTGCTCCATAGGAAAAACCATTATCCTTCTCTAAATAAAATTTAATTATTATAATAATATGGATATAGGTAGATATAAAATATTGAATTAAGTAATGAACGATAATGAATCATAGTATTAAGGACACTCTTATCAATAATGTTGAAACAATTTGTAGATTGTAAACATTTATCCAGTACCTGCGCCTTAATTGAAGTTAAATTATAATTATATTAAGATGAAACAACCTTCCACGGTGACAACAAAATATTCTAAACTTTAAATAAGCAAAATAATAAGCGTTTTCACACCGGATGCACTGGCTATCTCAATGCGCTACACGAGCGCCCCAATCTACCCCTCGAAAACAAGGAGATTATACAATGCACGCTCATATTTCAAATTTTATTAAAAATGTCTTTGTACATCTTGTAAGAAATGGTGATCATCTGAGCATAAAACTAATTATGAAGGAAAATTTCTCGTAACTTTCTCATTTCCCACCTCGTTTTGTTTCTTTGTAGATTAATGTAAAAGTAAAAGAAATACGTCAACGTCAAATGATGCTCAATGACTACGTACTAATTTTATTAAACCAAAGGAAATATTATGAGTATTTGAATATGTCCAAGAACACAAAATTACTGGATTTTTACCTACAAAAACACTGATATTAAACAAATATCACACGCCTCATAGAGACAAAGCTATATTTTATTATATTTAATGGAAAATATATGGAAGTATAGTGTAGTGGTACTCGAAGCGAGTCCACATACCAACATATATACAACTTGCAAAAATTTGATAAATGTGGAGACTGAGGAGTGAGAATTGGTTATATATATAAAGTGATCACTTAAGCCAGCCAAAGACTGGTCGGCCCTCGAAAATACCCCATACTTTCATATATTTACCATTAAATATAATAAAAAACAGCTTTGTCTCTATGAGATATCTGATATTTGTTCGAAAGAAATGCGTTTATTTATTTATCTATATGAGACATTTATACAATCGAGGCTGGACTGTGCATGTCTCACAGAAAAATCTGAAAATTTTTTGAAAAAACCCTAAGTATAAATATTTTTTTTTTAAATACCTGTTGACTGCCATTCCAGCTGAACTACTAATATATATAATATTAGCCTTTTTATCTCATTATCCTAACGAAGTTATGTCAGTCTTATTAATTTCGTCAGATTTGATCAACACGATAGAAATTTTTGTCTTTTCTACATTATGTCTTATTACTATAATATTACGGAATAAATAATGTAAGACGATACTTTATTTCTGATTCCGAAATTATTAGAAAACGAACATGTCGCATAATTCGATAACATCATACATAAACATATTATATTTTTCTTATGTTGTGTAACATGTTAAAACATATCTCGCTCACAGATGTTATAAATTTATAATGTGCTTGATTTGTATATCCTATAATAAAAATAACTTATTCAAAAAAAATATTTTTTAAATATGTTAATATTAAAAATAATAATTATTATCTTCAGTACGATGAAAATAAAACACTTGACTTACTTTAACACTTACTTTGAAATTTTAGCTCAAATTTTAATGAAAAGCGTCGGTTTAATATGTACTTCCGGTTATACAGCTTCCTAAATTTATGACGCACGTAACAAAGAGTCGGGCCTTCTGTTCTGAAATTTCAGTTTTTTTCCATTCTCAATTACATTCTTGACTTTGTTATACACAATTGCTTAAAATAGGTTAGGTTGAATTTGAGTTTGTTTGTTTTATTCACATTGAGAAAATCTATTGAGTAAAATATACATTTATTAATAGACATTTAAGCGATCCGTACTATATAGTAACACCTAATATTTATACTGATTAACTGTAATAATGTACCGTGATATATATGCTTAAGATGTAATCAACAACCGTAGTCGCAAATTGTGTGCAGACTCTTAGTACATACGCTGTTGTATTGTTGCTCTTCTAAAAGCCTTTAGTGATCACGCTAAAATCCATGTAGAATTCATTTAGATAATTGTAATACTCGTACCTTGGTACAAGACTCATATTTTGAATCATTTACTGTCAAAAACTATTTAACAATAGTAGCTTTAGACACGAATGCACAGTTAATATCAACCCTTTTCTCTGCATCTTAATAGATGTAATAGTATCCCAAATATGATTTTTTTTTAATTAATTGCTTATCCTATAAATGCCACATCCCCTAAATTAATATTTCATTTTTTTAATAGATAGACTTAACAAATATTTCACTTTAAATTAATGATGGTGATTTCACTATGAATAACGGACAGGAAAAAAAAAATTAATAGAATAATGTTATCTACCTTGACCTGTCCGACATTCATAGTGGTAGTATATATATGTAGCGACCGGAATTCAAATCCACCGCCATCTCAGTCGGCATCGACGCTAGCGACAGCGCTGCCGGCTGCTGCTACAAGCCTGACTCGAAATTCACCGCCAGGCAGTCTCTCCAGTTTCATCGTTCTACAACGGCGGTCTTGCCGGCCCGGGAGCGCCGAGCGAGACCGCCAAATCGCTTCATTTCATTTCACATTCATTCATTTCATTCTATGTCTTTCTTGTTTTCATCATAATGTAATAAAACCTCAACACGCACAAACATATCTTTCATTTAACCACCGTCCTAACCCCCAAATATACATATATATATATATATATATATTGTATTCGTGAAAACCTTAAATACTATATAACATAAATATATATACATGTTAACGATAATTGAACTGGTGAACCTTTGCCTGCACGCCTATTACCATTTCCGTTTTATATAAATAACTTCACATTTTTGATTTATCTGCAATTAAACGTGTATCTGTTAGGTATATTTAAATACGTTTTAACATTTATCCGTTAACAACATTTTATATCAAAGATTTTCAAAAGTATCTCAGAAAACTTGTGTTTTTCCAAAGCATATAAATGTACCCTTCAAACATGTGTTACATAGTATGATGCAAATATTTAAAGAAAAAAATACCATAAAGGAAGAGCTGTAATTTTACTCTACGAGTATATCTGAAATTCTTGTTGTTGAATTGTTTAAACATCTTTTTTTAATTTTACACTTATCAATATTAATATTGTATTTTTTTTACATTTAAAAAAAAACTTTTTTAAAAATCTGTATTATCACTGCAAGCAACGTGCTCGTCAACCTACCCTGACCTCGTGTTTGAGTCGGAACTCCAGAATAAGGCTTCTCCTTCAACGTGCGCTTATGGTTACGTGGTAAGTTCACGAGTCAACAACGTTTTAAAATAAATGTTTTATTCTAAAGCGACTTCCAGAATTAAAAATTTTTTTTTAATTAAACTTGATCAATTTCTCTATCTGTATTATGTTTCGTAAAGTATCTGAAACAACTCAAACTCAATTAACGAAGGATATGACAAAGAACGGGTACATTCTTAGGCTTGTTTGTATTAAATAATAACAAAACACATTTCAGGTATGTATTGAAGCTAAATAATATTGTCAAATACGTTCAAAGGAAAATTCTAGATTACGTACAACATAATTATTTTATGTATTTTAGCATAAAACGTGATAGATTTACGCAACCCGAGAAACAATATTGTGGAGATTTGAATAGTAGGCACGATGTTAAATTATTGTGTGTTAGTGATTTGCATGATTGTGTCATCACGCTGTTTATACCTACATCCTATTCAATTCTACATAAATATTGAATTATATTATATATCATATATTTAAATGAAACTCATATCGTGTAAATACTAATTTTCTTAATAATCATCTGTAACATTAATTTTATTTATTAATTTTAATTGAAAAAATATGCCTCCTAAAATATTGTTTTTTTTGATTTGTCGATGTCTCACCCAGTAGTGTTAATAAAAATATGAGATGAATCTCATATAAAAGGAAGCACTTCACAAGACATGTCTCACAATTTTCTGACTATTGTGTAATGACCCATCGGTATACACCGACTTATAACGATAAATCTCCGAGATGGGAAATCAAAGTTTCATCCGTGGACACACATTATAGTGAAAACCATTGTAGTTTTAGAGCCGACTAAAGTATCGTACACCACCTCGTATTATTTTTTCGATTCCAGATGGAAACAATTAATACTATTATTACAGTGAAGCACATTTTTTATGAATTAAAAATCATAAAATCCTTCAGGTCAAAAATTTAAGTGATGGAAAATTATTCCTTTATTTGAAAAATATTCGAGCAGCAAGTAGGAAGGGAAACGGCACCTACATAAAAATTACAAAAATATTATAGGTATCTAGGCAATCAATGTAATGCAAAATTATATTTTTTATAAAAATTCAGACTATCTGCTCTTCGGTCAGCCCTGTTAAATAGTGAGTAGTTTAAAGAAATACCATGTAAAATTGACTTTAGACTCTCAAAATCGGTGTACTTTGCACTCTGCTACTCCTTAATTAACTATGCGATTTTAGTTTAGGGAGGAACAGTAAAAACAGTATTAGAGTCGGCTAAAAGAGCACAAGACAACAAATAAATAATCGTCCTTTTAGATCTTCTATTTAAAGAGTACATGTTCTAAATATAAGACAAATTTATATGTTGAGACTTGTACGATATTTCCATTTAAACAATAACTCACTCTTAGCAATAATTCATGGTCACAATACGAGACAACGAATGACATTCTTTCAACGTTTCTACATGTTTTAACAGAATAAATCTTTGTAATTTAACGCCATACATTAATAATAATGTTGATGACTTATTTTTAATTTTTCAGAGTGGATAGTTGTAGGTATCTATGGTGGTTTTAGGTGACGGTTATGTGCCCGTGTCGATTTGAGTTTTTGTCTCTTTCTACGATCTCAAGCTGTTTATCTCCAGATCAAAATCACAATACGTATACATGGTACTGATATGTATCTCAACTAAAACTCTGAGATTCCTGCCGTAATAAATATTATACATTAATATAAAAAGGCCAAAGACAACATTAATCAATACTTATTTGGTGTATGTAACGTCCACGCACGACCCACCCGCACGGCTTACCCGTAGGATCATTATAAGCTGTAAGTTCCTGCAAACTGCTACTTCATTCGCTGAGTCTTTGCTGTTTATTGTAAGGTCCAGAATCAAAAGCAGACATATCCACTTTAACTGTTTTCAAGTAAAATGCAAAAAACCGTTGTACCACAACGGTCACATTTAGGATCATATTGAATATGACCAGTAACCACAGGTCACACGATCAAATACTGTCATCGTATTGGCTGAAAACGTATTTGTCTACGTTTGAATTAATTATCTATTAGACATTTTATTTTTTATTTTATTTGTAACTATATAATACTCACTAGAGAAATTCTGTGTCGAGACGGGCATAGTTTACAAGTAATTGTTCAATTAATTAGAATTACGAGTAGTAGATAGAATTATATTTATTACTATATAAAAGATGTATATGAAGAACAATTTTAAAGTGGACTTAATATTTGGATCACTTTGTAGCAATAATTAATATAGGTATGAGTCAATATGTTTGGGTGAGTGCTCTAATACTGGCTCTACCCATATTACGAATCCAAGTTTTAACATTATAACAACGATGCTCTAAATAGGGTGGCTTTACGCAGTAAAAATACAAGAGGTGTAGCTAATCTGCATTTAACAATTCCCAAAATCACCAATAAGTATGTATCGAGGACAATAAAATTTGTTGTTCCTACAATAAAAAATAAACTACCTGAGTTTTTACAAAAGAGGACGCTTTCTCTCAATTTGGAAGAAATGATAAAAAAAATTACTTATCGATAATAATATGTCTTATCTGTAAGAATGAAATGAATTATATAATCTGTGACTGATTAATTGTTATGTTTTGATTATATTAAATGTGACTGCAGACAAACGTCTATCAAGAAGTTTTGTGGGTCTGCGATTGAAGTAACGAGCAAATTTTAAATCCGTTTTTATACTAAATTCATCAATATTAGTCTAATTTCGATAACCTAGTTTAGTAGATATTAATTTTCTGTATATCCTTAACTCAAAAACCATAAAAACTGGACATATTTGATTTTGATTCTATACCTCACAATTAATGTATGTAAGTCGAATGTTTGAGCAACGAATAGAGAATATATATAATATTGAAGTTTCTACTCATAAATGTTAAGCATTAAGATATAATATGTAAATCGGAGCGTAATGAAATGAAAACGAAACTCATGACTAGCGTCCTCACATTTGGGCATACATACCTAAAATTTTCTCTTGGTACTAAATCGAATTAACTATTTAATACAAAAATATCATCATTTGTCTTTGCAAGGCATGGTAAATGCGTAATAATTGACACAGCAACAAATTAACACACTAATATTACCTTGAAGCTTAAATAAAGTAAAATATTGTCCCAAAGGAACATTATTAAATTAGTTTCCCGATAAATTCTCCTAGACAAAAGGTGAAAAAGTATTTCGTAAGAATTAACCGTTTTTTCCGTAGTATTAGTTTCAGCCTGAAAAATACAATTTCCTTATATTATGAGAAGATAGGATAATAATACAAGTGTGGGAATGTGGCCTTGTGAGAATAAGTATGTATGTGATATCTTTTCAAATATTAAAGCTGGGTCGTGAACTTTTTGGCAAAGCCTTATACGAAGAACCTACACCAAAATAGTTTCACTAGCAACATTAAAAAATAAAAGAAATGAGGAATTTTTTAAATCTAATATTTAATTTTAAGTAAGCATGGTATTATTTTTAATATCAGCCTCGAACTAGCATAAAAAATGGTCTTCGCCCGCGATGAGAAAAAAATTTTGGTGTGTTTCTTTTGCGAAAAACGAAAGTTTTTAATATTATTTTATGTTAATTATCGTTTTTTTTCACATTTTATAAAACTGTTCATGGCATGATTTATAAGAAAACTTATAACATCACTAGCATTACGATTGTTTATTTGATCTTTCAGCTAAAACATCGCCTTCTGTATACAGACTTTGTAATTCTTATCTAAATTGTATGTAGTATAATATTACAAATATTTGGGATGAATAATAAATTCAAGAAAATAAAGATAAGGAGTGATTGTGGGTAGAAGAACGAATTCTAATAGTGAACCTACCACTTACCCAGAACAGTTCTATGTGCAAAAGCTTTCATATCGGTCCTACTAATTCGCCGCCAGGTTGTCTTTTTTCTCTGCAAGGCAACCATTCCATGCTACAGTGCAACACTGCAACAACGTAACACGGAATGGCTACCAACAAAAATCGATTGCAGTACAGGTTTTGCCTTTATCTATATAAATAAATTACACAGTAGGAATATAACATAACAATAAAGGACATAAAAATAAAAATCTATTTATTGGACAGACATTAGAATACATGATGAAATAAGAAACACAAAATAGATTTACAAAAAGATTGGTAGTCAGACAACGATAGCATGAAGCCAGCACTTCCCTCAAGGTATCAGGACATTACAAATAACAGTTTAGTTCAGACACCAGACCGACCACAACAGACAGGAATCCACTCTGATACAAAACAGCATACGGGAATGGTAATCAGGTTGCCCCTATCATCATCCTTACCATGAAAATTAAAAAAAAAAAAGAATTTACTCCCTAATAAGCTCCCAGTGTGTCACCCACACCTTAGTGAACTCCCGGAAGAGTTCTAAATTACGTCCACCTCGTTCCGCGTGGTGCGATGACCTAAACCTTCCAATCCTTCAATCATTTCCTCTTTTGGGTTCTTCTTCAGAGGGTGTGCTCAGTACAGAGAGTTACAGTAAATTCGGACAGAAAAGTAAATTAATACAGGAGAGTGTATGCGGCAGGTAATAAGAGTGTGCGGATAAGAGAGTGAATTTGAGCAGAAGAGTGAATCCACCTAAGATAACGGATGCGGCAAAATAGATCGTTCGGGTGTGAGAGTAAAATTTTGTGAAAAAGTGAATTTGGATAAGAGAATAGATCTAACGGGAAAGAGAGTGAATTCTGAAAGAAAAGCAACCAAAAATTCAATTCTACCTATAGCCATATTACAGTAACTAATAATTAGGCTATCAAGAGAAGAACAAAGTAGAGGAGAAATGGCATCACCGACCAAGGTGAAATTGCGTCACCAAAAGCAGCATCCGACGAAATCGGATTAGTCACGATTAATAAAGGTTCACGTCTATCTCACAAATTCTATCTGTGTCATTCGTACATTATACGAGTATATTAAATAAGATATAAATATATTGATTTAATATGTCAATTTCAAAAATATGAGTCGTTTATTTCCAAACCCATTCATAGCGGATTTTTAACGAAACTTAAAAATTTAATTTTATCTGAATACTAAATACAAATATTTTGAAGACACGATGCATGCAAAAAAAAATCAGAAATATATTATCGATTTTGAGAAATTACGAAATTTATAATTTTTATACAGGGATTTGCCACTCTATACCATTTATAGATGTGTTTGAAACTCAACATTCGTATTTTAGTGGTCAATCATATTATTTGATTTTCTTTGGTACAAGCCATTGACGTAAAAACTATTCGTCAGTTTCATTATTGAGCCGTTTGGAAGTTAAATACTTAATTATAAAGTTTTGACAAGAAACTTAACCTTGTTTTAGTTTTTTTTATTATTTTATATTATTATTTGTGGTAAAGTATTTGAACCAATTGCAAGTATTATTTTTTCCTAGTAAAAGTGTATTCAAATAATCATTTTTTTCATTTTTGATTATAGAGGGGCTTGGAAGTAAACGACTCGTATACTAATACCGTTTTTTTTTTTCAATGATCGTATTTTTGTTTTAAAAGGTTCTGGCGCTATTTACGTAACATGACCCCTACGTATAATATAAGGCAGCACACAGATAGGCCAGAGCTTTCTACCGTGAACGATTAGCTCCAGAGAGCCAATCGTGAGTCTTTCGGCTTAACGGTAGATTTAATTTCACATTCTACGTTAGCTGATATCGGGTGGTGGACCGGCCTACCCTACCCGCTTAGAGTTACACGCTAGAGCTACCCGTTTGGAATAATTACAGCCCTTTGACTAATCGATAGACTCATCAATGTTTCCCTTGTAGCTGTAGTTTTTCGATGTGTTTATACAACATTCAGCTTTATTACGTAGATAATTATCTGTTATAATTAATAGAAGCACATTTCTTCTTTAATATCTCAAACAAAAAATACAAATATAACAACTTTGCAGTAAATTATTACCAACACATATGTATGTATATATATATAGGTGCGCCTTTATAAAATGTACGTGAGTTAAAGCCGTTTCAAATTTATTTCCTTTCGTATAGTTTATAGATGGAGTATTTATTATATTTCGTATTCTTTCACATTCTACATTAATTTATTCTTCTTCATATTCAAATGTTTTTTAAACGTGCAAAGTCACGGCGTTCTAACGATTTTTGTGGTTCACAATATTTTTTTTATATTAATTTATTTGATAATTTTAATTAATTTTTGCTTTCTGATCTATTATGTTTGGTTATCTTATATTGATTGTTCAAATTAAGAGAAATGTGAAAGTATTATTTATATTTGAACAATTTTCTTAATAAATTAAATTAATAATTTATATGAATTGAAATGCTACATATTTTTTTGAATTTATCCTTCACTTAACAACAGTTATTATTTGTATACTTTATACTTTCAAATATAAATGTTCTTCTTACTATGTTATAATGTATGTAAAAATTAAAGAAATAAAAAAGTCTAAGTATTTAATGTGTTAATTAGATTTCAAGTACCAAATACATACAAATATTCCCTGATTAATTTATTTATGTTAATTTTTTATGTATTTAAAATATTATATTATTTCATTTGTATGTACTTGTAATGGCTAATTACGCCTAATTGGCGAAGGCCACAATAAAGAGAGAGAAAAAAACATTTATTTAGAATATTTTTTTATTTTTTCAAACACGAAAATAGAAATTGAATTAATTGCCAACTCAAGCGGTGATTTTTCCATGTCATCGAATGTCATCAAATATTTTTTTACAAAAACTTATCAAAATTTTTACAAGAACAAACTTTGTCGAATTTTTAAAGCCGCCTCAGGGCACTGGCAATGGAGCGGGTCATTTCAAAAACGGTCGACATCAAAAGATAAATGACAGAGGTTAAAATCTTTTTTTTTTTAAAGTAAAAATGTATGTGTTACTATGTTAAAAAAACTGAATATATACACATATTTATTTAACCGTAATACCGTACCCAAGAAAATAACTAAAAATTAATATCAATGACGTAGCGTTCTGTCTATTGGTAACAGTATCTTCTGCCTAAATTCCAATTCACTAACGTACAAAACATCAATCTCTTTAATGATTCGGTTGAACAATCGACAAGGTCACGGAATTACCTGCGATCAAAGATTTCAAATAAATCAATAATGCATGAATCTGGTATTTGCGAGTAAGATCAAATATATTTCTAATATTACTATTTCATCAGATCATCACGAGGAACCCGCACCACAGAGTCCATGAGAGCCGTAAGACAATGCTGTTGGAAGTGATCTATGACTCAAAGACTATGGTGGTAAAAGGAAACTCAGAAAATTGAAAACTTTTCCATACAACCTTTCAAAATATAACCCTCATTATTGTTTGGTCTACCCTTATCCAAATAAATAATACTATTATGAAAGCATTACTAAGGTTGAAAATGTATCTAAACCTAGTCTAGTTAACTCTAATTGTTTAGTTTATGTTAACATTTTCATTGCAATAGTACGAATAATTCCATGAACTGTGCGATGTACAATTTAATAGTTTTTGTTACGTGGTGTTTCAAAATATATTTTCAATTTCCGGCATTTCGGAACAAAATGAAAATTTTGATATACATGTGACGAAAACAGAACTTTCCTTTCCTTTGTTCTAGAAGCTCTGGAACGCTTTGACTACTAAAATAATTAATAGACCAACGAACGATTCAAGCTCTCAATTTTACGATTTTAATTGACAATTAATTTGAAATGGAATAATTTTGGTATTTAACATACTTTTTAAAATATTTTGTTTAAACTGTACAAATTAATGAATGTTGATTAATATCTATATACCTAATATATGTATAAATGTATTGTGACCTATGTATATTAAATAACGTAATCTTACAAATTTCTCTATTTCATTTTAAGACTCCAAAATGATATTTGATGGTCCACTGCAATTTTTCACGTCAATTCTAATTTATTTATTTTGTATATGCTATGGAAAAATTTATTTTTTTAAAGAATTGTAAAATGACTATTATCCATTTTATTTAAGATTTAAAATAAAATGATAAATGATAAAATATATTTAAATAAATCAATTTAAATGATAGATTTGATATTCAATTGAATATTAGATAACCGAGACTATTATTTTTTTTGTAAAAGTTGTGCTTTATAATAATAGCCACGAAGAGGGTCACACGCCTAGAGCAGTAAAAAGAGACACTATACAGATAGCTGCTGAGTCATTCATTTAAACAATGCACTTTATATAAAGATAATATTAAGCCAATCTACGTAGTTAGAAAAGTACAACATAAAAATATGTCAACTCTCGCGTGTCTCGAGACCTCTATGACGCGCACATTTTACGTTGGAGTTTGTAGTGCCACATGGACGTAATTCTGAGTTAAAGTGACTGGCGTTATTTTAAAACACCTAAACTTTCCGATCCCTTAAATTTTGTAAGAAACTAATTTTTTTTTGCTATAAACGTAATAAGTAATATAAACCATCAAGAAAATAAAAGTTTTCCAATAATTCTGTCAAATAAGTAATCTAGGGAATTGTAGGAAAGGCGAACAGGTAGGTTCAAAATAAAATATGTATTACAATTTTATTTTTTTCAAACAATTCTATGTTGGTAGAGATGTAGGTACGCACAAGCGGAAAAAAGAACGTTGGATATTATTCCGAACAAAAGTTGCTCTGGTCGTTTCTCTCAGAGTTTTTAACACAGTTATAAAAAAGTTTAGCATCAACATCAAACTAACCTTGGAAAGGCAAAAAAAAATCTTGTGGTCGTATAATACGATAAGACACGTGTTCGAAATTCGAATATCTCAAAGTTGAAATAGAAAATCAATGTTAAATATAAGGTTGTATAAAATAAATAATATTTTATTCTGCACTGATGATGGAACAAATATTATTTCTAAACAGGTTGGTTAAAGGTATTTAAGATTCATCGCAATATAAAGTTGATTGCTATTGAAAATGGAATAATAGACGTATCAATTGGAAAGATTAAGGAATATAAGTTTTAAATTTGTCGAAAATATACTCGATTGCTATAGCGAAAATGGTGAACGCACTACCCGAATAAGAAGTCCAGGTTCGAATCCCGGTAGCAACTAAATATGTTTCGATATATTTTTTCTGTATATCTTTCTAGTTGATTAATTTAATTTGTATTAAAATACCACAGAACTATGTACTGAAAATGCAACTTCACAACAAAAATGCGTTCTCCTTAAAAACTGAAGTGGTTATATACAAAGTTATTATATATCAATTCTTACTTATATTCTTTATCTGCTTTACTCGTTCAATTTACACATACATCTCAGATTAATTATATTGACTGGTGATTATGTAAGTCAACGCGAAATATTCAAAAGTGAACCTTTAAGATCCGTAATTAATTTTCATCTCTGACCTTCCATTTAAGTGACTCCGCCATCTCTTTTCAGATCTACAGTTATACGTACGTATGTTCAATAAAATATTCCGGTCGCATTTGAAAACGAGTGGTAAAAGAAAAATTATTTTCAAATTGATAAATCTTTTGCATGCGTGGTATTTGCTTCTTGCGTACCCAGTGATAATTTAGAATTACTAATTATTTCTATAATTACAATAAAACAACTAATTATCACTATAATTACAAAGCCAAAATTTCAGTGTTCTACATAGAGTAATTGTATTCATTAATTTAATATAACGTTAACAAAAGTAAAACCTTTCTCGTTTGGGGAACTGGAGGAATTTTCTTGTGAAAGTTTAAAGTTAAGTTTATAATGTTATCAAATATTACAAATACCTAAAAATAATGTGATATTCTATATAAGCAGTGGCGTGCAGTAGGTATAGATTTAGGTTATGCTGTTAACAATGATATTATACAATCATATGTATTATATTTTTACTTTTTTATGCATATTTGTAATTCACTTTTTATTCCTGTCGATAAATAACACCACAACAGCACGAAAAAAAAACTGGCTACTTTAACACAGACTTCAGTCTAGCAAAGTAGCCAGGACAATGCTGTAAAGGGCTTTTCATTAAGGGCGCTCAAACTTTTTTTTAAAATAAAACAAAAACGAATAAATATATTTAAAAAAAAATTATTATGTTTTGAAGTACATTTAGTGGCAATTATGTATGAAATTCAATTTCCCTCGCATGACCACCGCGGGCACGTTTGCAGAAGTCCAATCGTTGAATCCAATTTTCCACCACATTTTCACATAATTCGGCCCGAATCGCACCAATTTCGCGTTCAATATTTTCTCTTAGCTCTTGTAACGTCGCCGGCTTGTTGATATAGACCAAAGATTTAACAAAGCCCCAAAGAAAATAGTCCAATGGTGTTAAATCGCATGATCTAGGCGGCCATTGAACTGGTCCATTTCGCGAAATAACACGCTCACCAAATTTTGTTTTCAATAAGTCAATTGTTGCGTGTGCCGTGTGACTGGTAGCGCCGTCTTGTTGAAACCACATATTGACCAAGTCCATACCTTGCAATTGTGTTTCGTGAAGCACGTGTGGATTGGTGCCTGCCCAATAACGCATATTTTGCTTGTTTACATATCCATTGAGCCAAAAATGAGCTTCGTCGCTAAAGATGATTTTTCGATGGAATTCAGCATCATTTTCAAATTGTTGTGCAGCCCAATTGAGGAATTGGCGACGCTTCAAATGGTCAAGCGGCTTTAGTTCTTATGTCAACTGGATCTTGTATGGATGTAGGCCAAGATCTTTTCGCAAAATTCGCCACAATGACGTCACAGAAATGCCCAATTGTTGAGAACGTCGTGTTAGTGACTCATTTGGGTCATCAAGAACAGATGCTCTAGCGGCGGCAATATTTTCCTCACTTCGTGCATTTCTTTGTCTCACTGGCACTGGAACATTGTGTGGCGACAATGTGTTTTCAAATTTTTACACCAGACGTTGAATTGTTGATGTGGCAGGCAAGTGATGACGACGATATATGAAATACATAAATATATAAAAAATATATATAATGTACTACAATATATGTTGTATGTAAGATTATGAACTTTCATTTAACCATCATCTTTGGACAAAATGGATCCGTCGTTTATACGACTCTACCATGTATTTATTTGTAATTTTAGAGTACTATTAATTGTGTTCTTATAGTTTAAATTTTAACGTAAAATAATACCTTCTTATCCATGTAAAAATCAATATAAAAATGTACGAACGTTTTTAAGAACACTTTCTACGACTGAACATGATTATTTTATTGTTTTAAAATCCTTCATATGATAACTAAATGAAATAGTTATTTTTATTAAAGGTTAACATATGAAATAGTTCACCAAATGCACCTCGAACGCAAAGAACGGTTATGAAATCAACACGTTAAAAACAGTAAAATAGTACTATTTGCGAATTAGTAAAAGAGGAAGTAGACACTTCAATGATTTACACGCAGTTGTTAGCCTTTCTAATGTTATTATGTTAAAAAAAAAACAGCATACGTAACAAAACGGATCAACCGAAAGGAATTTTCAATTCAGTAAATAGCCAATTATATGACTCGAGTAATTCACTACCTTAAAGATAGATCAGAGTAATGTGAATAGCTCAATACGGCGAATACACACGTCCGCCATGGGTACAGCGGTGAGTTGTCGTGGTAGTTTTTAGAACTAAGCAATTAAAGTCTATACTGGTACACAGATGGCGGTAATTGTAAAATAATATTTCTGTTTATGTCAATCCAATTATTTAATTTATATTGGTTTCCCTGACTTTCTAGTAATGCACAGCTTTTTTGCTTGTATGCACTGCACGCCCCTGTATATAAGATATAGATATAAAAACTTTTCACCTTATTGTGACTCAATAATATACCGAGAACTTTCATTTGAGATATCTCTCATCGTGTTACAATGCTTGAGACAAGCCGCCCACTCTCCTCATAAAATAGTTTTATTTGTTTTGACACAAGGTTCGGTAAAGAATAATAAGTATGCCTTCAGTAAAAGTAAAAAATTTATTTCTACCGCCTTCATAGCACCATCAACTATTAAAGTATTTATTTTAATCCGTTGGGTATATTTTAATCTTTTAAATTATACCCAACGTTATATAACAAAGTCAAGTAAAACCATATTTTATTATTTTTGAAGCGTGATTTACATATTCACACTCGAAAAATAATGACTGTAATATTATAAAACATTGAGAGAAAAACAAAATCGATTATCTGGCGAATATAAACTTGAGCAAACCGCACTCAAAAATCATAAATACATCGTTTATTTTAATTTCTCACTAAAGCAAAAATATTTTATTAAAATCAAAAGTAATAATTTAGACTGGTAATATTTAAGATAATGTCTTAATCATTTAACCAGGTTAAAAAACCCACAAAAAATTATATGAAGACGACTCTGCTACAAACTGAGTTTCTCATTGAGATAACTCAATTTTGCTTTTTGAAAAAGTACGTTCGGTTAATCTATGTTTAACCGACTTCAATTGTTATGACAAAAAATATCCCGATATATGAATAGCGATTTGGATTTGACTCGAATAAATTTATTTGTAAAATATTTCTCTCGTGTGTGCCGATCCAATCATCTCTCAATCTGTACGGTAATTGCTTTGACAGTGGCCTTTTTCCCAATGTTCGACTAGCTCCACCAAATATTCGCACTAAAATTACGACTAGTGGAAAAGTTCTGCATCATTTATGTCTCTATATGGATTTTTATATTTACCTACTTAGATACTTACCTACTCGACATGTACCTATCAAAATAGCGTAGGTTTTATTTTATTTTGTGAGATAAATTTAATATGGGTTTTTTATGTGTAGGTAAAAAATTTTATCGTAACTTAATGTTTATCACCACCGTTTCTTCTTTGTCCTCGCTGTATCCCATTCATCTGGAGTCGGTTCCACTTTATTCTATTCTGCGCTACATTCTTGATCATTATCAAGTTTTTAATACCGCGTATGACTGAAACTATCGGTCACGATACTCATGAATCATGTGATCTTCATCCTTTCGCATCACGTGTCCATCCGCATCGGTCTTCTTTTATTTTTTCAGGAATATGAGCCACCCTAAAAGAACCACGGATATATATTTTAAAACTCCACCAGTCCATCTCAGCTATATACATATTGTCCACTTGTTTCTTGATACTAGCCCAACACTCTGCCCGTAGGGCGTAGTTGATCAAACCGCTGTTTTATAAACTTTGCCTTTTATCTTTGTTAGAATCCTATTATCACTGAAGACTCCAGACAGAGACCTCCACTAACTCCTTAACTGCGTTATAAAATATTTTAATAACTTATATAACTAGCCTTGGCTTGGTTGAACTTAGATGAAAACCTAATATAACTGAGGTTGATCCTAGTGAGCCGGTCCTGTAGGTAATATTTGTGACCTTATATGGGAATGAATTAAATTAATATTGCACACCAAAATGATATACTATACATTTTAAATATAGTAGTATTTGAGTAGATATATAATCAGACAATGTTATCAATTTGTAAAGTGTCTTCTTTTATGAATAAACTATGGATATAATCTATAGAGCTTCGTACGGGTAAAACCACAACTTAATAGTTACATGTTTAATATCAAGGAAATTCTAAATCTCTAGCATACTTAAAATATATACATAATGTGCTCCGAGAGCTTTGTAGCTGGCTAGGAAAGCTGGTATAGTTGGCTAGGAATGTATAGTTTGGGTGCATCAGAGTTGCGATTGCTAGCGTATGAACAAAGGGAGAAGATAATCAATGGGCATTCAAGCTATATACGTATAACCTTCGATAAGTCTCCATATTCAACGGAATACAATAGTTCACAAATGAATATTGAAATGCAACGTTGTCTTCTGAAAGCTGTTAATATAAAAATGTTTCGAAAGAATAAATTTCAAAAAATTCGAAGTGTGTTCAAAAATTATATTATAAATTAGTAAAGTTACAAAATATTGCATTATCAAGTAGGAGAAAATCATAATGCTTTGTTTATCATATCTTTTAGATCTAACTGAAATCTTAACATCCATCATCGAAAAATCGAAAAAATGTGTAATTTTCACACAAACGTACACATATGTAGCATGTATATGTTTATAGTTACCCAGGGATAGATATAAGGTGCGGGGACCTATATCACTGAATATTTGAGGGGCTCCTTGTCTCAAGACATAATATCACAACACATTGTGAACAACGAACAGCAACACCGATATAGAGCAGATGTTTTAGATTAAACTACAACAGAACTAGAGTTTAGAACAGGCATCGGCAACCTATAACCCGCGGGTCACCAAATAACCCATTTGATATTATCAAGTGACAAAAAGAACGCTTATAAATAAAGTTCATAAATTATTAGTGAACTTAAACTTGACAATCATTTTTATAATAATTATTTTGCTTTTTATGTTTAGTTTAAAAACATATTATAATTGTCTTCTCAATAAAATGTATCTTATTATTCATTAAAGGACTGTTTTAAAATGAAAATACCTTTTGACCCGAACCGTCTTTTTAATAGTCACATTTTGGTTGATTTTGACTCGCAGCCAAAAAAGGTTACCGACCGAGCCGACCCGATAAAGACCGAGAGTACACACGAAGTCATGAATATTGGGAATAATTAATTATTGAATAATGGGATCTGTCAGTATTTTTGGTGCTAAAATAGTGTTTCTACGCCTTATTTTTATAAATATTTCCCTTTTATTATTGATTCAGGCGCGCTCTTGAAATCGGGCCTTCTCACAATTGCAACTTGTGCGACTCTATAAATCCGGCTGCATTTACCTACATTTAAAATGTTCGTCTGTGCGCACCGCGTCCATCGGAAAAGTTAAAAATGACTGTGAATTTCTCGGACGCGACATTTTAAGGCTTTCGAGAGGTTCTAATACAGAATGTGCATGATATATGTTCGTATGCAGTGCGCACATACGTCATAAAATGTTCACTTTACCCTTAGGAAAAATCAAGTGATTATAAAATGTTCAACTTGGGTTAGAGGAAATGTTTAGCAGCAAGTTACTCTCTGTTGTGTAATCAACATAGCACAGTTGACAGTATAATTCTTCGGACTATATTTTTCATTTAATTTAGATTTGTATTCGTGACCTGAGAATAACGTTAGATAAACATTTTAAACTTTTATAAAAATTATAGGCCATGTTTCAATCGATGCGCTTATCATTTACATTTACACATCTAAATGTCTGTAATATACAATGTATCTATCAATATAATTTAGGTCAGTCAAAGGACTGTATAAACAGACAGATAAATAGACGTTATATATATATCTACACCATGAATTATGTAAAGTAATAAAACCTTATGCAAATTTATAATGGTTTCAAAACACTTATAATAGTAACTAGGATACAGGTTGTATCCTAATCACTATTAGGAACCTCATTAAATGGATTTCTTGTGGAGAAACTGCATTTAGCTAACCTTCCATTCAGATGTGAAGTGTAGAGTTATCGGAAATCGTGTTAGCGGAAACGGAGGCGAACGGAGGCGAACGAAGGCGATACCTACGAGAGTGCTGCTAAAAGGAAATCAATTGTTGGAAGCTAAAATGCACGAGTATAAAATGATGATCGTACACGAAAACCGCGTTTGCGAGTAAAGTCTTAGGAAAATATTTCGTTATTTTTCTGGCAGATATTTTGGTACACGTATTATATAAATTATGTACCTACATAGTACATCGGCAGATTATTAACAAACATATATATTTATGAATCATCATAGCTATTTAATGGACACCTATATATAAATCCGTCTAGTAGTAGAATAAAAAATATAAAATTATTATATTATCAAGTTACCCATGGTCTCTACATCATCGGATTGGCGGCGTTTTGTTCTGCAACTTAAATGACCGGAACTATTTACAAGTAGTGACAAATTTCATTAAGAATTTTTACATTCTTGCTCAAGACCAAAACACACCTCTATTATCGTTTGCTAATCATGATGTATTTTGGTTTTGAAAAGATCTGAAAAAATAAGTTTTTTTCGTTTTCCGTTTTTTTTTAATCATGATGTATTTTGGTTTTGAAAAGATCTGAAAAACTGTTTCTCTCGCTTCCCATCTTCTTAATCATGATGAATTTTGATCTTGAAAAGATCTGAAAAACCAAGTTTTTTCCTTTTCCGTCTTTTTTAATCATGATATATTTTGGTCTTGAAAAGATCTGAAAAACTACGTTTTTTTCCTTTCACGTCTTTTCTGATTCAATCACAAAGTCACAGTTCTTGTTAAGATTTTCTGAAATATTATATATTGACTAACTTTTTATGCTGAATAATCTGTTTAATTTTTGTATATAATTAGGTACTTTCCTATCTTTTTCAAAAATAAGTTAATGAAAATATTAAAAATAATGTCTGCACTTTTATCTGGAGTCTTTTTAAACAAGTTTTAATTATCTTCAAGAGCTGTAAGACCAAGGATATTTTAATTTGAATGGGGTAAAATTTTCATCATTTTTAAATTAACACCCTCTATTTACTGGGCGTTATGAGTTATGAAACATAATTCAGGCAACCTTTGTAATTTAAATTTTTACACTCAATGCTACGCTTGTACAATGTTGGCATTATTTGTATTCGCGGAGATATTCTTTGTTCCATTCGCTCATTCATTGTAAAAACTCGTGTCTAATGAATAAAAGGATACAATCAAGTTTGCCGAGAAATAAATATGTTTTCGTGTTTAAATAATGGCAAAAAAATATGTTTTGATCGCAAGTTTACAGAAACGAGAAAATTGTTTGCACTGGCAAACAAAAAGAATGTTTCTATCGCGCGAAACATTGCGTAAGAGGGTAAAAGCAATTTATTAGTACAATACATTGTATATGTAATTGTTTTTATCAGAGCTGTTAAATTTTTTTATGGTATCCGTTGAAACTATCCGACAAAATTTTTGTTCTACTAAAATATTTTTATTGTTTTGTAAGGTTATTTAAGGACTGTTATTATTCAAGACAAATTGGAAATAGGATGAAATTGCATTAAAATAAAATAAACTAAATTATCGAAATAATTATTTAATTTTTTGCACTGTAGCATTGGATCGAACGTACCTTTATGTCCGAATACGAGTTTTTATTAGACTCGATTATTCAGGCAAATCACATTTACATGAATATTTAGCAGATTTACGTCACTTTATTGCTACGTGAAATCGTATAATAAAAAAAATAATCCGGCTGAAGTTCGATTGTGATATGATCACCTTTATTTTTCCGATCCGCCCCACAATTAGCTTTTAGCCAATGTTCTATAATATTCAAATGTAAAATCCTTTGAAAATCATTCAGGCCTGTACGGGTTAAATTCAGAAAATTACGAATCAAGATATTTTTTCTTTTATTCTCATTATAATTTTATCGATTAAATAGAGAAATGTTACATAGATTGACTCTTCGCTGGGGATTCGCGACATCGGAGGCAAAAACACTCTGTATATAATTTCTGCCTGAGTGCTTTAGACTTAATATTACAAAATTGAGAGAACAGCGCAGAGAGAAAATATTAAATAATACAAAGATTTTTTAATCGATATTGTCTGTACGTAACTTACTGCTCAACTTAGTGTTGTCACCTGTCAATCCGTTAGTACTTAATATTTGCGTCAAGCAATGTTCGTTCATTTTGATACTAGTTGTGTAGTAAAATCAAACAAGCTTTGTTATATATTATAATCATTATAATACAAATTAAATGTATCTACTAGAAAGATATATAGAAAAAATGTATTTATCGAAAAACTGCAACTTCACATCACAAGACCAAAACATTATTATTATTATTGTTTTGGTCTTGAATAGATCTGAAAAGCTCTTATTTTTCCTTATCCGTGTTTCTTAACCATATGTTTTGGTCATGAATAGAATATAATCATTATAATAAATGAGAGATTTTTCACATACGCCATTATGTTATGGCGTTATTTTGTCGGTTTAAGTTAGGTTACAGACTTTGTATTATATATTGTTGATAAAATTATGATCACTTATGTAACGCAGAAATTTTTTTAGCTGCGGGAAATTAAGCCGGTTTATTTTTCATGATACAAAATATATTTAAGTATCAAATAAAACTGTAGGTCTCTCCTATTTTATTATAGTACTCTAAAATGGCCCACCCGTGCTCCAGTCTGTCGTACAACTACTGTTCCAACCACTGCTGTCGTGTTAGAGAGATCAAGCGATCGTGACACAGATGCGACCATACAATAAAGCGACTACTTCATTTATCATTACAATCGTTCATTGCGACAGCGGTTGGTGCCGTCGGTCGCACGTGTGATAGTGCCAACCGCTTAAGTCGTGCGGTTTGTTAAATAGATCAAATGTTCGAATTTGCGACAGTTATTGTACATGCTCCCGCCCCATTGTATATTTTCTTCCATAGATCCTTACAACATTCTTATTGATACATGTTTATCTATTTCATCGAAATTATACAGTAAAACTGTGCAATGTTTATTAACTGTATTGAAAACTGATATTAAAAACTATCTTACTAAATAATAGCAACCCTTCATTATTATATATTTTGTCTAGTACTTCTAGATGTACTTTAACAATGTATGACAATGCCCTTCTCTTTTAAACACGAGAATTAATTTATCTATTAAAAATAATACGCGTTATTACACCTATTAAATATATATTAAATACTTGAATCATAAAAAGCCTCTGAATTATGGCCTCTGTCCACGGAATGAGACACGATGAGATAAATCTCAGTACCATGTACACGTGTTGAGATTTTGATTCTGGAGATAAACTCGGAGATCACGGGGCCATATTTACCTGCAATTGAATAGACAACTAGAATTATAGAAGTTTTCAACTGTTTGTTCTGTAAAAGTATTGACAAATAGACGGCATTGAATTACAAACGTTTATTCTATTTTAACTGCTGTTGAGGAGATTTTTATTCACCCGACTAACGAACGGAACATCGATAAACATCGTGCGCGAATCAATGTGACAAGTAACAACTTATTATAATTTACATACACTCTCCTATAATGAATTATACATCGATATTAATTACATATTTTTAAAATGTGATGATTGAAAGAGATTGTGTGAATTTATTTTAATTCAAATTATATAATTATGTGGAATTGATTACTTTTTTACAGAAATTATTATTTATTCTACTTACTTAACAAAATGTTACGAAACCCATAGGTTTCGTAACATCGTCATCATACTTTACACTCTCTTTAAGTGCCACCCGTAACACCCGCAAACTAAGCCGGGACGAAAGGAAATATTAGATTTCTTACTGAGAGGATTCACGAATTGGCTTTTAGGTCAAGACATAAAAAAAATTCATAACTCGGTTTTTACTACAAATAAGAAAACGCAATTTTACTGTAGATACGAAACACATAAAACGAAATACTAAACTGTCAATAGGTACGAAAACGCCATTTTGTATGTACAGTATTGAGGATGCATTTAATAAATCTGTTTTTTTTTTTAATATTTAGTTCTTTCGTATGACGCCAAAAAAAAAATTAGCATTTGATCTTTAAATACATATAATCAACAAGTAGTAGTGCTAATTTCATATATCATGTTGACCAGTATGTTAGTGTAAGTGTATGTGTATACGTATATTAAAATATTACTAAATATTTTATAAAGACACATCTTTTATAATTAAAAAAATATATTTTAAATACATCGAGTACATTATAAAAAATAATTAGTAATCCTTGGCTATGTATCGCACAAATCTAAAAAAAAAAAAAAACAATTTCCGCAAGACAATTTTCAATTCAATTTTTAATAAATAAAATGTATCCGGCTTCAACATCGGATAATCTAAAATACAAAGCAAAAGTTTTGGTATAAACTTTCCAATAGTTCTCGAGCAATATGTTAAAGTTTTTCACTCACCGCTTGTTGGTTTGTCCTGTCCGCACCAAAGTTCGTCAAAGCTGTCGCCGAATCGGAAAACTTTTAAGTAGAGAACTGCGGTGAGCGGCTGACGGCCGGTTGGATGGTGTCAAAACTCTGACCCAGATGCAAGCGGCTGCGGCAGGAAACTGTAACGACGCCCTTCCGCCGCTGGGGTTGGATAGCGTCTGAAGCCGCGACAGTCCAAACAGTAGGCTTGTTGAGTCGCCTCCGGGGCGCAAGCGCGTGACGCAATCAGGACGCGGCACCGCCGTCACAGCCTGGCAGCATTCCGAATTCTGAAAGCGTACCGTGAATGTGGAAGGGAAATGTTTCATATTTACAAATAAATATTTTTCACGTTTCAATATGTTCTATCGACGATTTGAACCCGTACGAATATTCTTTGTGAAATCGCACTTTGAATTATTATAATCTATGTACGTAATACGAATATTAAATATAAATTAATTACGAGGGTGTTAGGAGAAAACATATGCTTAAAGATAATAATATATACTTATACTTAAACAAGCATTTTATTTTAATTATTTTTAGGAAATAAATCAATTTTAATTATATTTTAATAAATCGAGTTGTAGATGCAACAATCTTTAAAACATATGTCATCGAGAACATGAAATGAAAATTGCGCTCGATGATTTAGACATATGAAATTAATTAACATTTTATATGGTCTTAAGCGTACAACGCACGATGTCCGTGTAATGGGATGGCGACCGGCCTTCAGCCGTGAAACGTGGCGAAGGTACGTCATGTTATCGTCGGAACGGTACATTACGTATTTAAATAATATTATTAATAAGACTGGTGCCTAAGTAAGGTTGAATTAAGACAAGCCATTGTTTTTTTCTATTTAGTAATAAATTATGTTATCTACATTGAAAAATAGGTTTTACGGAAACACTGGCTGTGACCGTTTAGTGGCCACCATTGGCCTTGAAGCGGTCAATATAGCCCGCAATAAATAAGTAATCGATGACAGCCGATTGCTCTCTACTAAAAAATTTTAAATATTGATATTATAGAAGAAGACGGCGTATTAAAATTAAATAGAATGCAATAAATGTTATTAGGCATGATATCTGTAAAATTAAAAAGTAGCAATACCTAATCCAAAGTCTAAAATTCTATATCAATATTTTATGGTTAAAGATGTTACTCTTTTTGTTAAAGTTGTGGTGGGCGATTTGTTTTTAATACAAATTAAATTAATCAGAAAGATATACAGAAAAAATCAATTTATCGAAAAAATATTTGCTTGCTACCAGGATTTGAACCTAGATCTTTTCTCATCCGGGGAAATGCGTTACCATTTCGCTACATCGACCCATTACGGTATTCGACAAATTTTTGAACTTATATTCTACAGATTCTTTAATTGACACATCTATTATTTCTTTTTTTTTAAATGTTTCTAGTGTTTTTAATTTCGATTGTGGTTTTCAAATAACGGGACATAATTGACGGCGCTCGACTTTACAAATAAGCACCAAGAAATATCTCATTATTACAATTAAAATTGAGATTTCAAAACAATAATGGCATATAGAAACTTGTGAAAGAAAAGAAGAATGCGTGGCTTTATCTTTTGACAGTAAATGGGTATGAATACTTGAGAGCAATGGACCTGTACAATTTTTGTAAGAAAAAAGTTAAACCTGGTGTCAAAGAAAGGAAAGAGCGAAATGAGAGAAATAAAATTATTCTGAAAGGTTGTCAAAAAATCACGCTGTGGTACTGAAAACAGTAATATGAAAGCTATTTAGTCAGTAAATAGAGAAATGTTAATGAATAATAACGAAATAAAGGATAGATAGATAAAATATTTCCAGGAAACGTATGAGAGTAAAGAGAATACAAAGGAGGAAAAGTATGAATGACGAAAACGACAACTGTAGGGCAATTAGTCTACTAAACACGGTTGGCAACCTATATGGAAGAAATTTAACAAAAAGAGCAAAAACGGTGATGAAAGAAAAAATATGGGACATGCAAAGGGCCTTTGTGGGTGTAAGAGGTTGTATGGATCAAATTGTTTCTCTACGAGTGATGACGAAAAATTTTTTAACGAAAAACCAAAAACGTTTTTGTAGCTTTATAGATCTGCAAAAGGCGTATGATAGAGTTATAAGAGAAAGGTCATGGAATGTGAATAGTAAACTTGTACACGCAATCGCATCCCTGTATGAAGAAAATTCTGCGTGTGTGAGGTTCATTCACACCATGGTTTGACATTACAGAGGGTGCTAAACAGGGTTGTATAATATTTCCTTGGCTGTTGAACTTGTATATGGATAATTGTATGAATGAATTGGAATGTATGAATATAAGAGCGAAAATAAGCGATTTTATTGTATGCTGTTTATTGTACGCCGATGATGCAGTATTAATGGCGAATAATGAACAAGAATTACAGAGACTAGTGAGTAGAATGTACGATGTATGCAAGGAAAACGACCTTATTATGAATGTTAAAAAGTCGAAAGTAATGGTATTCGAAAAAGAGAAAAGCAAGACAACATGCAAAATAAAATAGGTAGTGAATGTTTGGAACAAGTAGATAAGTTTATGTATTTGGGAAGTATGTTTGATAGAAATGGAAAGATTAAGAAAGATATCGAAAGGAGGTTGACAACAGGGAACAAAGTGAACGGCGCTTTGAATAAAATTATAGCTAATGGGAACCTGTCAACCGAGGCAAGACTAGCGGTACACAATGAAGTCCTGGTACCGACGCTGATGAATAGAACCTGGCAGAAGAGGAACAAAAGTAGACTGAATGCAGTGGAAGTGAGATCACTAAGACGTATATGTGGCAGATCCATTTATGACAGAATGAAGAAATAAAGCAAGAATGTAAATCTAATCTTAATAAGTGATGTTACCATATCTTTAGTAGCTTGATTTGTTTTACTAGCTAAGAAACAATTATTTTCGATCTATAGAATTTTAATTTACATACGTATTAAGAATTTTCTGATTAGTAATGTATTAAGTAACTTTAGGGTATCAGCAACATTACAATTATGTTCGCTATTATGTTTAAAGTTGATCTGAATATAGTAAGTAAGATTAAGAAAGGATCACTTAGGTAGTATGGTTATATGGTACGGATGAATGAGGAGATAATTGTAAGAAAGATATATGATTCAAGTGTTGATGGCACCAGAAATAGAGGACGTCCGCGGAAGTCTTGGATCAACCGGGTAAACCAGATACTGAAAGATGGTCCTGTTAGAAGCCACAATAATCGGCGAGCTTGTGTGAGAAGATGTATGAATGTGGATGAGGCGATAATTGTGTGTCAGGACAGAAGAGTGTGGCGCTCTCTGCCTACCCCCCAGAAAACGGCGTGATGGTAATTAAGTAAATTTTCTATTACATTTACTACGATCAGTGAATAAAATGAATAAGCCCTTCATTATTAATAATAATATACCTAAATATTAGTAATTCTATTAACAATACCAAATACAACGTATCAGCTGTATATTTTAAATTAAAATATTTATTTTAAATCTTTATAATCTGAACGAGCTCGAACTGCATTAAAAAAAGTATTATGCAGCCATGATAACCTAAATTTAAATTAATGAATGAGAATGATACGATGCTACGTGTTCCGTGTACTCTTATATGAAATAAAACAGTGGACACTCGCTGAATTGATAATGTGATGATTCGAATGCGAAAGAAAAACTATATCCATAATAGACTAAAAACCCGGAAAACTCAATATTTTGACAATATTCATAGACATCCGTGAAACTGTCAAATATTGGATCTCATCATTCAAGACAAAGTTTCTAGCGGAAAGGGTTCTGGAAGACGGAAAACATCCTGGCTAAAGAATTTAAGACAATGGTTCGGAAAATCCACGATCGCTATCGTCTTAAGTGGACAAGCATTAGAAGAAGAGGGATAATCTAAATCCTTTAAATCTCCTCCCTCTCTCTAGACTGTCTCGTAATCCATAAGTTTTCAGCTTATTCGCCATAAATTAAATTAAATATTGTAAAAATTCGATAAAATCGTATGGCAATAGTAATTTCTTAAAACATAACAAAGAAAAAAAATGTCTGTCGGAATTTCAACGTGTGCCAAAAGGCAAACAATGAGGATAGAATATTATGAATAGCAATTCAAGCCGTTTCCAACTGCCCTCACATTCGTACATAAGGGCCCGTGTCCACGGATATGATTTTTTTTAATATTTTCATCTCGAGACCATCTCTGAGACAAGGATTATGCTCCCATGAGATTCTTTGGAGACAACTCTCGGCTTTCCTATTCCACCACCACACATTAAGTCTCAAAAAGTTTCAAGACCGCCATTCCGATATTTGTACTCTAAAAGATTGTAGGTAAAATAATATGCTTCAATAAATAACTGTTTTATTTTTTACTAAAATCTAAAAAAATATATTAATGAAAAAATATATGTCATGACAAACTATTTTTAGATATAGAGAAATGCCAATTATTTTACATTAAAAAACACATTATTTTTTTACGAATAAAGCTATAAAATATTTAGGTTTTTGCTTTAAAAACTATGAAAAATTTCAACTAGCTTAATAATAAATAGCTTAAAATTTTATACACAGCTATAGTTCATAGTAACTTAGAATATAAGTAGACTTCTCATTGTGTAAATTTCATTAATTAAAACTGAAAAGCTTTCAACACATTTTTTAAGTTTTATTAACCCATCCCAAACCATGCTGTAACACAGGTCTACCATCATAATAAAACCTGTAATATTTCGATAAATACATGCAACATAAAATTTATGTTTTAGATAATCCTAAAGAAAATATTAGCGCTTAGGAATGACTAGTGATAAACCAATTATGAAAAGGGAATCGTACAAAAACAATTATTTTTTTCCATTCAATCCGTTGTATAGTTAATACGTTGATAAAAATGCAATTTGTGATATGAAAGACAAAGATCACACACTATTTTCATAGTGAAAAGAAAAACCAACATACAAATATAATTCTCTTTCTCACTAATTAAATGAAGAGAGATAAGAAAGAAGGACACATTGTATACGAATGCTCTAAATTATGTTATTAATCATTTTTCAAAATTAAAAGCTCAATATTTAGAGTAAATTCGTGTCATTTAAGCTAATAAAAACATTTTTTCTAACTATTATTTACGGTAACACAAGTTGACATCATGGCTGCGTGCGTTTTTCTTAACTTGTGTAGGAGAACGCTAGATTTGACTAAATTAATTTCGTACATGTTCCTACTCGTGTATAATTTAAGCCTTTCTGTATTTAACCTAAGTTTTTATTTTTTGTATTGTAAAGGCCCATAAGGGCGTAGTTATATATAAATAAATAAATTATGATGTTGCGTTCATCCGTTGGGTGACTTCTGCAGCAGTTAAAACAGAATTAATATTTGTAATTTAATGACTTCTGTTTGTCTAACTACCTATGATTTCATCTAACCGTATCAATACGCGTACGCGATATTGGAATTTATCTCGACTAAATCTCTTATACTTATCTCATCAAGTCTCATTCCGTGGATACGGCCACATATTTGCAGACTTTTGGCATTTTGTCAGTCAGTCTGTTTTCATCCTGCTTTCGCTATTTTCAAATTTAGTCAGTGTATCTACATAAATATATGTACGATAACGGAGTGCTTCGAATCTGATTTACTTTCATAATATGACCATTCTTGTAACTCTATTAATGTTACTCTAAAATCATTACTGATCTAGACCACTGGCACTGGTCATACGGGTATGAATCAATATTTAAAAATCTACGAATAAGATTGTCGTATATCTACTCCAGTGTCGTGACTATGCCAATGCAGCCAATGCGGTGCATAGGGTTAGATAGGGGGCCAAAAAGTTTGCGCCCTAAAATCTATATCGCTATCGTTCCTAGTATTAATATGGATTAATAATGTCTAAAATCCACCACAGCAAGAACTGGAATTATATAATTTTAAAAATCGTTACCCGTGAAAACTTGTAAAAACATTATCAATGTATACTATAACAGTAAGTACCTTTGCCAATGTGCAGAGCTGAGAATCAAACCATCGCGATAAAGCAAAAATTTTCAAAGCAAGTATTTTTTTAATTGCAGGTATATAAATGCCTAAAACACTTACGTATTTTTTTCGTTAAAGTGTGAATATTGTAAGAGACAAGAATAACTTTGTTCTTTCTATTTGATGGATAAACTACGCAATACTAATATTCGTATATCTTAAATGCAATATTAATTTAATAGTCCCCTTTTTCAATCTGCATTGGGGCCTAATTTTTGTAGTTACGCCACTGATCTGCATGTGTATATTTTAGGATATCCATTGTCTTTCTATATATGTAGAGCAGGTTATATCACGTTTCTTTATAGTTAGTTTCCTTGATGAGGCAAAGCCTTGACAATGGCACGTATTGCTGTGCCGAAACGTTGGCTTAGGTTTCCTCAAAGTATCATCTAAACAAATTCTATCTAACCTAAAAGAGACACCAGTTTCATATATATGTATACATATATAAGCCTGTCAGGCAATGGTGTAGTGCTAAAAAAAGAAGAAAAATATTATTATTTAATTTTTATATTAATTAAATACTTTATTAGGCAGAAATATATAGTAAAAAGTATAACTAAAACATTCGTCATGTTTCGTGTTACCTACCAGGGGTTACTACGATTAAGAAAATTTGTTAATACTTCATATTAATAATTTTATTATTAGACATGTAAACAGTAGACTGAGAATTTCGTTGTAATGTTCGCATATCCATTATCACACTGCTTGATGACTTTCATATGTAGAATCGTTCTTATATATTTTATATATATAATCTTTATTTTATGCTTTATCTATGGCTTTATTCGCCTATGTGTTCGAGACTTGTCACTTCGGTGGCGAAATTTTTTGTGCCAATGTATATTAAAACAACGAGATCATCGGATGAACTTTCATCACTAAGATAGCGGAATATTGAATGATTAATTGTCGTTTACTACAACTTTCAAAGTATCAATGTGACAGATGACTTTTGAAACAGCTGTGAAAAGTCCGCCATATTTTACCATCGATTTACATTTTTACTATCGGATATCGGAGAGTGAAATCAGTTTCAGTCTTTCGAGAAGAAAATATTTTTTTCCAACGATCAAATAACCCGTTTTCGCAAAAAAAAATTACTTTAGTAACTTTTTTACTGTAGTAAAAATTTATTACTGATCACACAACCGGCCCCTAATGATTCAAAAAGAATTTTCTCCTGGGCGAATGGTTATGTCGCACAAAGTTTGATAGCTCCGATCTGTCCAAGTACTTACGTACGTTAATTATCCTTTATACCATATTAGATTTAGAGAAATCTCGCAATAAAATTACTCGGCGTTTAGAATGGGAGAAATAACCACCAGACGAC
Source organism: Eubasilissa regina (assembly GCA_022840565.1). Classification (NCBI taxonomy): domain Eukaryota; kingdom Metazoa; phylum Arthropoda; class Insecta; order Trichoptera; family Phryganeidae; genus Eubasilissa; species Eubasilissa regina. Next base: position 22,818,971 of record JAINEB010000015.1, on the reverse strand, counting down.
CGGTTAAAAATTATATTCTCGATAAAATGCTTTATCAAAAAATTCCTCACTTGTCTTTGTTATATTGCTATTTTATTAAGATCTCGAATGGGTGAAAACGCGCACATTTCAAGAATTCTTCACAGGCAAAAGCAACACGAGGCGAACGCTAAATGGAAACCTCATACTGAATGTTTCGTATGAAGAAATTGAGAAATTAAATTGTTTTTAACTTTAACATTTTATGTAGATATTATATTATATACTTTTACATATAAATTCGCTTCGTAAGTTGTCTTCTCATTATTATAGAAGTTCTCTAAGTACAGAGTGTTAGAATTTGTTTTTCTGTATTACTTGCACACAGGCATATACCACTCGCCATAAACAACAGCACGCATATACTAATTTTAATTTTTTCCCTCTTAAATACTCAACCGATTGTCTCTCAATCTTTTGTCGAATTTGATATTATATTTTAGATGAAAATTTTCCACCAATTTTAGCTCTATTCCCTGTATTTAAAACACTATTCTTCTATCACACAAATTACTATCACTTCAGATTTGGGTCCAGCGTCAGATTTATATCGGGGTCCCCAAAAAACAAGCTATTTAAAAATGATTAAAAAATAAATCTTTCTTCTCATTTTCTTAATTTACTTATTGTGCGTTATTCCTCTTTCCTCGTCATTATTTAATTTTATCTATTAACACTTTTTTGTATGTATATTATCTTAATTTTTTTTTTTTTTTTTTAATTTTTTTTTTTAATTTTTTTTAATATTTCTTGCAAATTGAATTTTGTGGTTTATATTCATTTTAATACAAATTATTTAACTTTATTTTTAACCACATAATGGCTTATATTTAATACACCAACCGGTTTCGAAAAATACAATTTCCTTTATCAGGATGTCAAATTAAATAAATAAAACCATATAAATATGTCGTGTTGTTCTAATGTTTTTAAATTGTTACGATGATGAAAGATGTGGAAATTTACTTAATAATACAAAATTATGAGAAAAAAAATTTAGGAATTTTTTTAAAATAAAACTTGTGGTTAAATCAGTTAGTTATTTATAATATTTTGGTTTATTATAGACACTTTATTTATTTCTAATAATGCCAATGTATTCAATATTAGATCAACAATATTTATATGTAAAACAGACAATCCCAAATTAGCAGTGGTACGCCAATTCTTAATAATCAAATTAATGTATGCATTAGCCCCATATTAGATATGTTTATTTTAAAATCAATTTAATATCCATCAACCCTTCCCCAATCAATTAAAATCAATTTAATATCCATCAACATTCCCCTGTATTTTCCGCTCACTTAATATTCCGTCTATCTGTATATGTATCCTGTCTCTCTCATTCGCATGTAGTTTTATATTCTATCTCCCTCATTATGCATATATAAGTGCACTCTTTTTGTATTTATGATTACTTTTAAATACGTCCTGATGAAGCTTGTGCTAAGCGAAACCGGTTGACGTGTATTTTATTTAATCAGAAAAAATATATTTATCGAGAAAGTATTTTGATTTTATTTCATCTTATTTTTAATATTTAACTACGACTTTTGCAATCGAGTATCCTAATAGTTACTCACATGAGTTTTGATAATGGAAAGATGAAATATTATTTCCGTGGACATCATTACTGATTCTGAAATGGAGGCCTCGCACTGATAGAAAAAGTGTTGACGATCCTCAAGCTCGATGTGGCGACGAGATCATAAAAGTGAAGACAGTGATGATTGACAATCCTAGGGAGATACCTATATCCAGTAGTGAAGAGACACGAGCTGATGATGATATATATCCGGTCTAACCAATAAATTACGTAAACATTAGGTTGATGCATAATTATCCGCCGTATTTTTCGCAACGTTTTGTTATTTTTTTAATTAGACGTTTAATTGAAATTTATCATAATATAATTCTTTAACAGGGTTAGGAAATTAAAATCCGCATCGAAAACCATACACATATGCTGTACCACTTCGAGGAAGGGTGGAAAGCTGCTGAGTCATTTCGCGAACTCGACGATCTTTTCGGCGAAGAAACGATTAGCGAAAAGGCATGCCGAGAGTTGTTTGTTCGCTTCAAAGCTGGTGGTACCAGCTTCAACGACAAGTCAGGAAAGGGTCGATCTTCGGATTTCAATGATCAGGCCGAAAGTTGCACCACCAAGACAGTGGCTGAGAACTTCAACATCGATCAGTCCACAATTGTTCGTCATTTCAGAAAACTCGGCAGGGTATGGAAATTCAGACCGAGTTCGAATTTTTATCGATTTACTTCAGAGAAATGAGCAATATCCGTTCCTTGATAAACTCAACACAGGAGATGAGTCTTGGCAATGGGAAGCAGTAATTGACGTTGATGGTGACTACGCTGGTTACTGGTTACTGATGATAATTGTACGTAATATGTTTTGAGTTTGTTTTCGTTTTTGATTTTATTACAATATAATTTATGTTAAAATATTTTTTTTTAAATGGCAGATAATTATGCAACAACCAGGGGCATGCAGTGCATACAATCAAAAAAACTGTGCATTACAAAAAATTCTGGGAAACAAGTATAAATTAAATAATCTATAATGTGGATTAACATGAACGGAAACATTATTTACGGATTTATTATAATTAGCGCCATCTGTGTACCAGTAGATACTTTAATCGCTTAGTTCAAAAAACTACCACGACAACTCATCGCTGTACCCATGGCGCACTTGTGTATTCGCCGCATTGAGCTATTCACATTACTCTGATCTATCTTTAAGCTAGTGAATTATTCAAGTCGTATAATCGGCTATTTACTGATTTGAAAATTCCTTTCGGTTGATCCGTTTTGTATCGAGTCGTTACCTATGCTGTTTTTTAACATAATAACATTAGAAAGACTTACGACTGCGTGCAAATCATTGAAGAGTCTACTTCCTCTATTAATTCGCGAATTTTACTATTTTACTGTTTTTAACGCATTGATTTCATGATCGTTCTTTGTATTCGAGGTGCATTTGGTGCATGGATCTGTTTTTAATTTGGGAAAAACAAAACCAATTAGCAGAACTATTTCCTACGTTAACCTTTAATAAGAATAATTATTTCCTTTAGTTATTACTTGAAGGATTTTCAAACAATAAAAGAATCATGTTCAGTCATAAAAAGTGTTCTTAAAAACGTCCACACAATGTTATATTGATTTTTATATGGGAAAGAAGAATTTTACGTTAAAACTTAAACTTTGAAAACACTATTAATAGTACTCTAAAATTATAAATAAGTACATGGAAGGGTCGTATAAACGACGGATTCATTTTGTCTAAAGACATTGGTCAAACGAAAGTTCATCATATCATTGGTAACAGTATAACCTAAATCTGTACCTACTCACTCTACTGCCATCAATATATTTTATTACAGTTGCGTAAATATTGTATTATCTATGTAATTTAATACGTAATTACTAATTATGTATTATTTACGTTTTATACATTAATGTATTTTGTATAGGTATACCATTTTACCCATTTGACCTTGCACCGCCGAATAAAATTCGATCTTTCTTCGGTTATACCCTCCGGAATTAGAAATTCCGCTTGTCCCTTTATACTCAAGTAGGTACCACCGGAGTGGAAGTAATCTCATTTATGGCAGACAACACTTCGGTATCGAAACATTGATGTGCTTAATAAATATAATTTATATTTTCTCTCCTTTTAGATCCATCCTCGCATTTTATCCTTACGTCCCGCTCTTCCACACAACAGCACCATAAAATACAGGTATCAAGACACAAAGCCTTGTGAAATCTGTAGCAGTATTGTCTCAGCATCTATCTGTAGCGCGGCGCATGTGTTACGTGTGATCGATAATGAAGAATCAACTGTTTTGTATTCAACATAGTAAAAACTATTGTAGCTTTAAAATCATACTAAATACTAGTTATATTATAAAATATTTAACATTGACACAAATTTAAAGTAATGTAAATAATATAGGTACATAGTTTCCGAGGCAAATACTAACAAATATCATGTTCCATCAATGAATAGTTAGATTTAACAAAATTATCTATGGACTGATTTTTGCATGCATGCAAAACCTACCCTCATTTAATGGGGTAAAATATTTTCTTTTCAATGAGAAAGGTTACAGTTTTAACAAGCTACCCAGCAATAGATTATATTCATGTCTTGCAACATAGTATTGGGATGGAAGGGAAATTTTAATTTTGCTTGGGAACCTCGAACTATTTTAACCGGTTCTGAATATATTAAAGTATTGTAAGATACTCGTTAACTATCGCGACATTATTATGCTATTTTATCTATCAATACGTAAAATAAAACTACTTATATAAAAACTGACCATACAAACATATACCATAAATTGAGTTTAGCGATTTCTTGCAAAAATAAAACACATAACTTAAATTTTAAAACTAAATAACTATGTAGTTTGGTTTGAAACAGGAACCCGAACCGTTATTTTTTTTCGTTAAAAAAAATATATCGGTTCAGTTACGGTTTTCGGTTCAGCTCGTATTTAAATATTAGCTAGTTAATGTAAATACACCCACACCGTCCATACCTCTCTCTATACGGCTTTTCGCTATAACCTAAGGTGATCACATACATAATTAAAATGTGAAAGGAGAATATTTGGTAGCGTGTGCGGTGCACTGCGGAGTAGAGGGCGAATTCTGATGGGCGGATTCTAATGCAGACAAAATGCATTTTTTTATTCATACTTAATTTACTTTCCTGCCCTGCCTGCTTTTAGGAACAAAAGTACGACAACAGTACGGAAAGAATCTAATAGTTTGTTTTATTCTACAAGTTATTTTTATAGGTATGGGTGTATTTACTCTTGCTTTTCCATTCACAAGTGTTAGGATCGCAAACTTTTGATAGCCAATCTATAATGCGTTTATTGATATTTTCATCATATTAAATCAACTTTATTTTAGTAGATAATAATGTATCTTATCATTTTACTTACCACTATTGGCAATTTATTAATTACTTTGGAAAAGGTTTACCAGATGAGATACGAAATTGAAGCGTTGTCTTAAAACCTAACTATTATACATATATTAACATAACTATTATTTATATTGCTGGGTGTTGCGGACATAAGAACCCAACAATCATACCAGGGCAGCAAGCCCTTTCAATTATTCTAACACTTTTCATAATAATCAAAAATTAAAAATAAAGTTACAGCATTGAAATCATTTTATCTTTACAATAAAACATACATAACACAAAAGAAGACAAAAAAACATACATTAAAGAATACAATGAAATCGATAATTATTAATAATGTTAAACTAAATTGAAATTTCCTCTGATCAGTAAAATATCCTTCAGCATTTTCCAACATTAATAACTTGTATTATCTCGTAGTATGAATTTTAGGCCTGAAAACTTTATCCCTTTCGACATTACGATACCTCGAGTCTATACGCAGATTGAAGTTAGGTTATTGGGTGCAGGGCAATAGTTTATAGGCGCCATAAAAAATAAAATACCTATAACAGTGGTTATGAATTATGAACATCAAGAAAACTTGCGTTATTCACGTGCTCTTCTTCAAAGTCATGGCGTTTGTGCACACACAATTTGTTTACGAACTGCCAACTGCACACTGCACACGAGATGCCTACTACGCATCTAGTGGCCACTATGCACACCACACATTATATAATTAGTACATACAACAAAATAGCTTTTGTCAGCAAAAATTTTTCTCGTAAGTCGAAAAAAAAAACGAAAATAAAACCGAAAAAAAACGTTTCGATTTCGGTTTTCGTTCCGGCAAAAATAACGTTTTTTTCCGGTTTTCGGTTTTCGGTTCGGTTCCGGTTTGGGTCCCTAGTTTGTAAACTTCTATGTATTAGTAAGATTTCTAGCTAACTAAAAATACGTAATCTAAAAAGGTTTAGTCCTCGAATTAAGTAGTTCGTAATCTTTTCGATAGATGTCATACCAGTGTTCTCTAAAAGTTTCGAAATACATATTTTTTTACCTAAGTAAATAGGTTTTTAACCAAGTACCTACTTCATTATTTAAAAAAAAACTGTTATATCTGCAAGAGTGAAATCAATGGTGAATTTGAGATTTGAATTTGAATATTGGTTTTGAGTCTTATTTAGGGACGTCCGTGGTTCGAGAAAGCAATAGCCGATAAAAATATACTTTTAAATGCATCAAATTTAATTTATTAAAAAATAACGTGATATCTTTGCACAATACAAAATTTTCGAATCCTAAAACAAACTCTGCCTAGGCGAAGAAATATGCCAACTTACAGAACATTCTAGAAAACCTTGAGCAAACGATTTTCTGGAATTCTCCGCTCTGTCGCTCCATTCACGTCAGTTTTAATTCAGACGTCGGTCGAGTCGTTTCTTGTCTTCTCAAAGTTTTTTTTTGTTGTAAAGCTAGCGTTAAAGTATTTATTGTTAATAATAAGTCCCAGGTAAGATATTATTAAATATTCGGAATTTATTTAATTTTTTCTAGGTATTTTAGTATTGTAATAGGTAACTTTTTTTTTCCACTCGTGTTACCGTTGTCTGTCAAGGTTCCAGAAGATTATAGAATATGAGGCGACATTATTTCATGTTTTGTCATCCAAACACGCATTAACACGAATTAATTTATTTCGGTGAAAAAATAATCGGTGTCGACCCATGATTGATACTCTAATGGGTGTATTTATTCATTTCGAGCCATACCCACGTTGTGAATTTTTCAATTTTCGTTGAATGCTGTGCATGTTAGCATATTCCCGTCGTATCGTGCAAAACGTGCTTCTAAAGTACAAGGTAACTATCAAAATGTCAGCTGATTTGACTTAACTATAAATATGTGATGTAATGTTGATTAAAATTTTAATAGAATTGCTGGTTCCATCTGAAAATATGCGTTCGGATCACAAACAGAATTTTATTGCGAGTACATAGAAATGCATCCCTCGTAAACGTAATTCCAACTATTTTTTTGCACAACCTGTCAGTCGATAGCTGTGCGATTTTCATCATTGTATATTAAATTGACGTAAAACGCATAATTAATTTCTAAAAGCTTAGTATCATATTTTAATATTGATGAGTCATGTTCACTCTGAGGAACTTTTAAACCCTTGTACTACAATTTTTTTTTCTCCTTCGCCTAAGATCCCAGTTGCATATATTATGTGTGAAAATTTATTATAGTTATGTGTCAGTCTATATACTATCATTTTATTGATATATCAGATCAGTTATTGCATAAGAAGCTACACAGAAATCACTAATTCCAACCATGTAATAGTACAGGTAGCTGCACAAATTACTGAGATGGCATGTTTATTAGAAAACGGTATTTCTGATCGAGTGAGCCATTTTTCCTTGGCAGTCATGGATTGACTTCTAATTACAAAATTTTCCATGTTATTTCTACACTATCAGATAATTTCGTCTATGCCTCTATATTTATTTTGAATTATCTTTTGCAGTATCTTTTTTAACGTATCAATGTGCATTTTATGTGATTCCTAATATTTAAAAAACAAAAGCAAACTGATCCTTAATTTTCTGACTTATACATCCAGGCGCCAACATTGATCTCTTTTGAGAAATAAAACATTATCTGATAAAAGCAAATATGCTGTTTGCATCGCTCTTCTGGTAATGTAAAAGTTTATAACAAATTTGAAAGTAGCAATAAATGACATTAGAGAGATGAGAATGTTTGCTATGGATCTCAATTTTTTCTAATTTATAATTAGCAGATTATCTATGGGTTTATCTCAGAGCCAGTGAACATTACATAGCACGGCATCATCTGACTAGCGGGTTGGGTAAATATTTCTGCGTAATCCAACTAACTAATGTGTTTGTTTAACCAAAACTCATAAACACTACCTGAAGAAACTCAATATTAATCATTGAAGCGATAGTATCATTTACTTGTGTTGAAACAACACTGTTGCACGTACGCAACAAGTCTTAAGTGTTGTGACGTGCTATTATTACGTATTATTTTTTTAACTTAAATAAAATAACTCTTAAAGACATGAACTGACTTATCAATTATCTGTCAAATGGCTCGCGGGCTAGGAGATGGCATAGTATACAGCTAATGAATTTGTTACTAACAAGATAATAATGCGAAGATCAGATTATACAGTAATAATATGCTTATCGAAACTGAAATTCGAGTCATGCCAATGCACTTTTGATTGATTACATAATCAATAATGTACTGATTGAACAAAATATTTCGAAAAAGCATAGTGAAGGAAGATTCCTTGCACTCTACAGCTATATATTGAGAAATATAAAATCAATACATCTGCCAAATTATACACATACACTTGTGAAAAGATAGACAGATGCTCCTGTAGTTTCAGATATAAAGCCTGGTATAATAAGGAAATCAAATGAAAAAATTACTTTTTTTTTTTTCTAAAGGAGAACACTTTTTTTTGTGCATTTTGCATTTTCAAGTTGCATTTTCAGAATATAGTTCTGTGGTATTTTAATACAAATTAAATTAATCAACTAGAAAGATATACCAATGAAATCTACTTATCGAAAATATTTAGTTGCTAGATAAACTAAATATTTTTTCCATCTGTAGATTTTTTCTGTACATTTTTCTAGTTGATTCATTTAATTTGTATGAAAAATACTATTGCTAGGCACTGTGGGTAACTGTGATGCAGTATTTTAATATATAAGTAATTACGTAAATACATATCAAACTTCTTTTTTTATAAAATGTAAATAGGAATACCAATGACAAAATTTTAAAGGACTCTCCATGATATCTATTTTTAATACTAGCTTTGAGCAATTTACAGGCTTTAAAATCTAAAATCCAATTATATTTAATTTTAAATCGTCTTAATCTAGTCAAATGTTCTTTCACTGCCATCCTGTTTACATTTGAATTATTATTATTTTTTTATTTACAGCTAAAAACTTTAGAACTTGTGTGTGCAGTGCAGAAAAAAATGTATACAGTTTTAAGGCTTCCCTTTCAATAAAAATTTAAATTTTCGCATTTTTTATAAAATGTTTTTATTTTCCATTTACATATATCAGAAACTATACACTAAATTTAACTTTTTACTTGGATGGGACCTTTAGACTCATTTAAAACTAATAAAAATACAAGCATTATAAGAAAGACCGTGACCATTAAATACATTTTCTGCAAATTCTTGCATATACAAAATATATTTTCTTATAATCTTTAAACTAATATTACGAAGACCAATCTGAGTTGAGACAAATAACAAAATGTTAAAATTAGTAGAGTTATAAACCATTCAATTTGCAGAACATATCAATTTTTGACATTTTTAAATCACTTTGTGTTAGTGAAAACAAATGATATAAAATAATATATTGTATTTACTCGCATGCTTTGAGGCTTCGGCTACTATTTAAAACTAAGTTTTATATCAAAAACGCAATAATTAGTTTTTAAACAATATATTTTTAATCTTATAAACGACAATTATTTTGATGATTCTTCAAAGTTCTATACGCCGCTCGATCCGGCTATGACGGATGTGTAATCTATCGTTTCCTTAGTTTTTGGTTAAATATGTCTATAAGATGTATTTTCACACATATTAAAATATGAAGTAATATATTTATAAACAAAATAAGTTGCGAATTCCATAAATTAGACGGTTTTACACTGATTTTAAGGAAAATCAACATTTTCATGAACAAAGTAAACTTTATGTTTGTTATTTTGTATGTAAATCACAATTGTTTATTTAGTTTACATATAACACCGTTGTCTATTAAATACTAGCTGTTTGTGTCATAATTACGTGGTAAATAAGAAACGAATAGCTCACAGAGCAAAAGAATCACAAAATGCATGTGACATAATTTTAAATTTAGAACATTGATTTATGCGTCAGTCCATATATATCTATCAGTATATAGGTAAGGTACTTTAGACCAATTTCATCTAAATCAGTTAGGTACTTCAATAAATTATTTAATTTTGGATGGATTAATTTAAATGATAACACACATATTATTTCATTCCATAATATTAATATGAAAAAATGTGGAAAAGACTAGATATAAGTTATTTTTAACACTTTTATCGAGAATGCAAGAAAATCAACAATTTTATTGCTGTCTCTTTCTATTCAAACCTTCCTATCTCGCATGATTTACGTAACAAATAATGTCATTAAGTACTTATGATTGAATTTAACTATTAGCTTCATTTTGAAAGTCTATGTAATTTAAGTAGAATTTTTTGAATTTCAAACTGGAAAATTAAAAGTCTTCCTCTAAGAAGCTTGTTTTATTATTCACCATATGTAATAACGTACAATAATTTGATTTGTATTTTTTTGAAATCATTTTATTTCTGCCCTCTTTGTTTATGAATTATATAATAAAAACAAGTATGTATTCACGTTATTCATGATTAATTTTCCCCCTAAACTGACATTTTCATTTTTAATATCTTCCAAGACTTTAGTTTTATCTTTTAAAATAATTTAAAAGCTGTAAAGTTTTCAAAAACACAGGATGATAATCTACGATGCTAATCAATGTTTGTCTCAATTTAAAAAAAAAATTTACCAGCACCATGTTTCAAATGTGATAGCATAAACTTGTTAAATATCAAATAATCCTTATCCAGTACGGAAAAACCAAAATAGGTCATTTTCTATCCTAACGTGTAAATGTCAGACACGCCATCCAAATTCTGATGTCTTGTTTGATTTTGTCTGTTGTGTCAACATAATAATATAGACACGACTCTGATTATATTAACCCGGTTATAAGGAATCCAGGAATAAAATAAAAGTGTGAATCTGTAATTAGAGGCTGAAGCAAGGTCTCCTGTAGATGTCCGTTACACAAAGCAAAGATAAAATACAAGACGTGTCAGATAAATAAATTATGACCATAGTGAAAAATTTTTTGCGATAATTATATTCAGCGCTGGACTATGGACGGGTTAAATTATGATATTTTTTACTTATGCTGATTTGGTACTGTAAAAATGTCTCCTGTTTTTTGTGTGAATGTTAATTTGTTGATAATTAAAACTCTTTCACATCATTGAGATTATACTTCATCGAACATATGTCACAAACACATGTCAAAATGTCTCACTCTGTGCCAGTATAAAAATTCATTATGTTAACCAACTTACCATCACGCCGGCAAAGAGGACAGAATGCCACACTCTTCTGTCCTGACACACAAGTCTCGCCTCATCCACATTCATACATCTTCTCATACAAGCTCGCCGATTGTTGAGGCTTCTAACAAAACTTCTATACAACTTCTTCAATATTTGCAAAATTACTTGTGGCCTTATTTTATATTAATAATTATACAAAATACTTTGTTTAAACCACTATTTATTCATTATTCTATATGTTATACAAGCTTAATATTATAAATAACCAAATACTCTTTGCAAATAGTCACCTTTTAAATTTGTTTTCATATTAGTTCTTATTCAGTATTTTATAGTTTTGTTTTTATCTATGCTTGTATTTTTAATTTCAGTGTGCATTGTTTCCTGAAGATGATACCATAGGTATCGAAATATGTAGAATAATTAATAAATAGTCGTTTAAACAAAGTATTTTGTATAATTATTAATTTAGGACATTAATAATGTTAATTTAGAAATTTGTTTGTCAAATTTTCTGGAAAGCAATATAATATCCTGTAGATTTAAAAAAAATATATTTTAATTTATCACAAAAATGTAATTTATTATTTATGTTTGGTTTAAAATCAGTTACTGATGGCGGTTTAATTTTTTCCAGTAAATCATCAAAATGGTGAAGGAAACAACCTATTACGATGTATTGTGCGTCAAACCAGGTTGCACACAGGATGAATTGAAAAAGGCATACAGGAAATTAGCCCTTAAATACCATCCTGACAAAAATCCCAATGAGGGAGATAAGTTCAAGCAAATTTCCCAGGCATATGAGGTCTTGTCAAATCCTGACAAAAAGAAGATTTACGACCAAGGTGAGATCATTTTTACGTTGTAAAATTGCTTTTCATATAAATTAAATAAACTACCGTTGTTTTGGCCAAATTTACTAATTCAGTTGTTGGAGGCATTAGAATTCATTATCCATAGCTACTGTGGCGGGATTAACAGAGTCGCTGAATCAGATTACATTTGTATATTAATAAATTAGTTACAAATAACATTTGTTGCTCTAATCTGTTCTACATTTCATGACGCCGACTGCACGGTGCATCTTGGGTGACGCCGTTTAACCGCTGCGGCTTGAGCGATACCTAGTTTTAAATTTTTTGTTTTCAATTCAATATAACAAAGGTCATTTACATTCACAGGATAATGTGTTAGTTGAAGAAATAATGCGTGTAATTTTTTTTTAATAGGTGGTGAACAGGCGTTGAAGGAGGGTGGTGTTGGTAATGGCGGTAGTCCAATGGATCTGTTCGACATGTTCTTTGGGGGAGGATTCTCTGGAGGTTGCGGTGGAGGGCGGAAGCGGGGCAAGGATGTTATACATCAACTCAGCGTCAACTTGGAAGAACTGTACAAGGTAGATTAAATACCATTAATTGTACCCAAAAGCAATTTTAATAGCCATTTATTGTAGAGAAACAATAATTTGTAAAATTTATTTTTGTTGGGTTTAAAATGAGTTGTTCATTAAATTGATCGGAATTATTGCAATTTTGAAAAAAAGCCTTACAAGTACAGATTGCCTGAACTCTTTTACCTGTATTATAAATAAAAAAATTAAGTGTAATATCTTACACCCTTTTAAATTAAATAATAATTTTATGGTTATCTCTTTGACCTTATTTTTCTTTTTATCCTCAGAATCATGTACAAATTATCATACTCCATAATTTTTTTGGGCAACCTCAGAATTGAGGTTACTAAATACATTTTAATTGTAATAAAAATAATCACTGGTGAAATCATTCCTTACATGCTATTTATTTGTTGTTCATGTAAACTGAAGATTTTTTATCAACATTGTAATGTTGCACATCCAGGGCACAGTGAGGAAGTTGGCCCTCCAGAAGAATGTTATCTGTGATAAGTGCGAGGGCAGAGGTGGCAAAAAGGGAGCCATGGCTATGTGCAGTAACTGCAAGGGAAGCGGCATGCACATGAAAATAAATCAGATTGGTCCAGGAATGTTTCAACAGATCCAGTCGGTGTGTCACGAATGCCGAGGAGCTGGTGAAAATATCAATCCCAAGGATAGGTGTAAGAACTGCCAGGTAACATGTTTTTCAAATAAATGTCACATTTATACTTTTTTATCCATTACAACGGAGAGTAATTCACTCTTAATAGGTTAACAATAAATTAGTAAAAAATATTTACTAATTGGGTGGGTTATTTTTTAGAAAGTAACTTTTCATATTCATTAATTATTTTAAACATTATGTACAAAATTAAATTGTCCAATGATTGATTTAATTAAAATATATTACCAGTTTACATTTTCAATTTGAATGTTCCGATGTTTTATGCTGTAAATTTTGAATTCTGGAAGCTGCTGGACCATCTATGCAATATCACATAGGCGAAAATCCGAAATAATTGTCGAACGTCTAAATTATATTAGGAGGACCGAAAAGTAATCAAAAAATTTTTTTGCTGGTGAAAAATATTTATTTATCAAAAAAATCTTCAATATTAATCAACAAAATAATTTCAGATTTTTCAGTGAAAAACTTTTGTAACTGCGTTTTCACTTCTCCAACATTATTAAATTCTTTTACGTCTTATAGTATGCTTTACGATCTAAAAAGGTGGTAATCCGACGGCGTAAGATCTGGTGAATAGGGTGGATGAGTTAAAAGTTAGGGTCTAATCCAAGCTCTCTTATTTTTTCCTGTGTTATTTTTGCAGCATGAGGCCCCGCGTTATCATGTTGCAGAATCCTCTCCTTTTTTTTTTTTTTACAAGCTCTTATTTCATTCGCTCAAGTTGCTCACAATACACTATCGCTGTAATGATCTGACCGGGTTCAAGCAATTTATAAAGAATAATTCCAGAAATATCCCACCACACACAAAGAAGGCCCTTCTTTATTGTTAGTGATGGGCGAGGGGTCGGAACAAGTACTACAAGTACTCCGGAAAAAGCCATTATTTTTTCATACAGGATTATTGTATAGCGCCCACTTTTCGTCTCCAGTTAAAATCTGCCGCAAAAAAGGATCAGCTTCATACCAAGACGGAAGAAATGCACGCCGTCTGCGTTAATTCATGGGGAATGCAAATTCCTTGTCTGCCAATTTTCCTATGCGACGAAGATGATCCTGAACTGTAGACCATGGGGAACCAATCTTCAACGATAATTCCTCAATTGTTTGAAGAGGATCTGATTTCACCACCGACTTTAGGATATCATTGTCTAATTTTGATTACTTTTCAGCCCCCCCTAATACATAGTAAACAACACCATTACCTATTTATAATGGTTTTCATTTTTAAAAGACAATATAAACTTGTAAATGGTGCGACATGGCAATATAAGGTACTTATGTACTTGCCACTATATCAATGCTTTCAGTGACATCTGACGTGAACTAGATAATAATAATTATTATTTATTTTTTGATTCATAGTACAGTACAGTGTGTTATTATATTGTTATAATCAGATAACATTGCAGTAAAGTAAAACATGTATTTCGGTACCCTGCCTGCTACACTAGTATTTTACTGTATTACAGCAGACAGTGCCTCCCAGTATAGTAATAAACAAAGTGTAGTGTTCAATATACTAATAAATATACATAAAGAGTAAATCAAGATGCGATTAGATAGCATATAAATACAATGTTCAATGTATATAAAAAGTAAAAAATATTATATAAACAGTAAAGCAGGATGCAATTAATAGAATATAAATATAATATAACACTTAAAATAAATGCAATGTTCCATTTATAAAAAAATTTAAAAACTAAGTAAGAGTAAATAAGTAAATAACATACAAACTTATGTAAAAATTTTATGCTCAATATAAAACGATTGAAAAAAGTTAAATGGCATACTAACACAACTACACAGAAGAAAAATGCAGTATTCAATATATAGATACTGTTATTGTTCAATAACTAGCAATAATGACTTTTTATTAGTGAAGTTAGGATATTTTATAACACATCACCCCTAAATAATTAAGTAAACAAAATATTCCACTGAAAAAATGTAAAGCACAAATTAAAAATTGTTAAAATTTAGTTGTGTTAAAACTTTCTGGTTTAAAAAGTGAAAATCCTGGCGCTGCCTAGCGGGATTCGTTAAAAGTTAAATATATAAATAATAACAGTAAGCAGTAAGTAAGATAGCTACTATGAAATAAATAAGAATGTATAATTTAACTGCATTTAAGTAATAGTGACAAGGATTACAATGCTAAAAAATTTTATTCAACTGATTATTCGTAATTCTTCGTGCGATCACTGGTACACTAGAAACTAAACCTCCCAACAATTAAATCCCAATTACCAATTGTTACTATTGAACACAATCAGTCACAAAAACAGTTTATTATCACTAATTAATTGTACCTAAAAGAAATTTAAGTTATGAAAAAGTTTCTCGCCTGACCTTGCTATGAATATATAATTTAATTACAATTTTGTTGGTATTTTGAAATATATGTGAAAAGGTAAACTTTCAATTTCATTCCAATTCTCCATAGTTATTATCGAGATATATATATGTCTCGATAATAACAGTATGTATACAACTATACCACTTAGATGTGGCTGTCATTTTTATAAAACTATGCATTTATGATTATTTTTTTCAGGGTAAAAAAACTATCAGAGATAGGAAGATCCTCGAGGTCCATGTGGATAAAGGCATGACAGACGGACAGAAGATTGTTTTTACTGGAGAAGGAGATCAGGAACCTGAGTTGGAGCCGGGTGATATCATCATTGTATTGGACGAAAAGGAGCACGAAGTAAGTAAAGAAAAGATGTACAAGACTTTTTTATTAAATAGATTTTAAGATATTTTTTACCCGTATACAGTGAACCCTTAATATTCATATTTTTTTTTAATATTCATCCCACCTGCTACGTGAGTCAGTCAGTCTCGAGTGGTGATTCAAAGTGTGCACATCAACTTTCGTCTACTTCGGCCAATATTCAGAATTTCGTTAAGAAATGGTACATAAACATCGCTGTAATTAATCAGCGTATCAATTCATTTGATTACAGTGTGTTTAGACACTTTTGGAAAATTTAAAAAAACAACACAATAAATATTTAAAAAAACGAGTGCTCGTGAATTCAAAAAGTAAATTTCTGGTTTAAATAAAATTAAGGCTTACATAAAAAAAAAAAAAAATTTATTTATGTAAGCCTACAGTATATTTACGGCATCACAATGAGTTATAACGTCTTAACGATAAATCATTAATAAGTAGTGATTAATACATACCGTAAACTGTGGTTACTTTGTGTCACATTTTCATATTTTTTTAAATAACGCAAAAGTTTGGCATATTAAAATAATCTTAGATAAATATTTGCACACTTGATCTATTGTAAAATATATTTCTTACCAAACTGTATATCTAAGAACAATCTTTGAGCGTCCAAAATTGGCACAAAAATTACCTGGGCTTGGGGTAACTTTACGCCACTGACTTCTTCACGCTATAATTCAGACCATAAAGTTCTCTAATATATTATAACACCTTCATAGGATAATCGGACACTTAAAAATATACCTGGCGAAAAAAAAAGTTTAAAAATGCAAAAAAAGGTAAAGGAAACATCAAAAATAAAAAAATCCAAGTATATTTTTAATTATCATTAACACAAAGAAACTTAAATGGTATCATTGTTTAAACACACCACGGCTATCTTTAATCAATGTTTAATCACCCTATACAGAACGAAGCCAGGAATGTTAAGCACATGCTTAACAAATTCCTGTTCTTCTCTGGAGTAAAAGTTGATAGGCATCCAGAGATTTTCTTCGCAGCATCTTTAATTTTATTGCTGAAGGTATTGTGATGAATATTATATTTAATTTCTGCTGCTCGTACGGATATAGTCTTATTACGAATCTCCTGTAGCGCTGAAGCGAGAGTTTCGGGTGTTTAGTTCATGTAGGTATGTCCCCCTACATTATTTTTTTTTGCAAGTTTTGGGCATTTTTCAGCTCAAACAAACGCAAACGTCATAAGGAGAGGGCAACGATATGCCATAGATATTAAATGTATTTAAGATGTAGTATTAAGAATGCTGGGGATATTTTGTGCCAAATTCTTGTCACACAAAGTTACCACATGTTCTGATTTTTTTAAAAACAACCACCCAAAATGAATAACAATACGGCATAGCAAATATTATTATATTCATATATTAAGCAGTAATTTGTGTAACGGAATGACATATCTTCAATGCTGTGCGTTGTTTGAGCTTGACTCACCAGATCTGATTTTCCGGCACGTTCGTCGCTTGCGACTTTTGGCCGTCATCTGATAACTGATAACGTTTTGTATGAGTTTCGCATTGGTGCTATTTTCGAGAATATAAAATTATCAGTTAGTCACGAAAATGTTTTAATTTTAATTTAATCCTCAGCATGCTATAGTAGAAAATACCCCCACACAACCATGATGTAGACTTGCGTTACCGTAAGGAATTTGGGATTTTTAAGCATTTTATACGAGATAAAACATAATTCTATATTTTATTCTATATTGGTGGTTTGTCAATTGAACTCATAAGTAGTCATTGTGTGAAATGACATTAATAATAATTTCATCCATCTATTACTCCATCTCCAGTAGTAGATTTTAGGAATATTTGTGTATGTTAAAAGATAATCAAAACATCAGCAAGCTAAGTAAAAAGTTACTATAGTAAAAATTGACACACAACCGGCCCTTAGTCTAAATACTTCTAATTAACACCTCCGCATATCAATATTTTGAAAAAAAAATGAGCACAGAAACACCAATTTATTTTATTTTTTAACATTTTATTGAGAACTTGCCCCGCCCCGAGGGGCAATAACATGGTTTGTCAAACTGTGGTGCGCTTGATTATTTATATGTAAAGCAAAAAAACAGAAAATAAATAATATGAAAAGTACATAAGAAAATCTTCATTGAGAATCTTGTAGTTTCAAATTATAAATATATAAAAATATTGTAGATAGGTTCTTGACACAATAGTTTTTCACATATAAAACTATACGATCAAGTAATAATGCACAAAAATACACAATAATAAATATAATTCTAATTAAACTCGCAGTTAACTTATAAATTTAGGTTTCTCTTCATGTGTGATAAATTTCAAAACACTCAGGCATGTGTAACGCTACCTCACAATACACTCCCATCTACTTATACTCTTTTTCTTTCACGCGGAACATTAATTATGGATTGGTGGATTTTTAATTAACACGGTGGCCGAATTTTGGTGGGTCAGTAGGTGGGCAAGTGGGATTTCATTTCCACAGATTCATTTTTTTGAGGATTGTGCTCCTGATACAATTGTTTCGGAATCATCACTCATATTATCACTACCACTATGTCTATTGGAATCACTATAAGAGCTGCCATTTTCTATCTGGGAAGCACTCACACCGACTTCTTCAGTATCACTATCCGAAACAAGCAATAATGAAATGATATCAGCATCTGATAATAAAAATTTAGACCTTTGCTCATTTTGATGGTTTCAAAATAATTCAACCTTAAAAACTAATATAAAACACAGATTAAAAACCTACAATCACTATTATTTTACGGCTAAAGTAAACTATATCATGAAATAATTAACACATAAATAAAAATACTTATTAATGCAGAAAAAGGTAACATGCACTATAAAATTTGTTTTTTAAATATAAATTAGACAAATAAATCAGAATGCTCAAGTACTCATTCTTGTAAATCAGAGGAGTTAAGTTTAATCATGAATTATTCATTAAATAGGACGAAACTAATAACGTATAACTAATTACCTGCGTATAGTTTGAAATAGTTACAAATTGATGTGAAAACTCAAAAAAGTATCTCAGTAACACTGTATTTGCGATGTAATCTTCAAAAAATTAATTGAAGGATAAAAATACTTATTTTAAATAGGATTCAATTTACATAATTAGTTTTTCACCCATCATTTCTGAATGCAAATGTTTTTTTTTTAGTATTAGGTAAAATATGATTTTTATATTGCGCGTATTAACGGAAATATTAGAGATTTAAATGACTTTGTAGACCTATGTTACTGTACAGCTATGAAAGGGTTAATAAAATAAGATGTAGCCTGAGGAACGCCGACCATGCACTCTTCAAAATGCCTTAACTTAATTACATACAAAGAAATGTTTGTATTAAAATTGATAAAAAATAAAATTATTTATAAAAAACAGAAGTCTCAAGGGTTATCACAATTTTTTTGTTTTTTTCAACTTATTTTTTAATGTTGTCACGAAAAGATATATGAGAAAACTTGTATAGAAAATACAAAGAATCAAAATCAGACAGAAAGTCAGTCAAATATCGCTAACAGAAAGATAAAAAGTGAATTTTATAAACACACTAGATAGATATATACATATACCCACATACACTAAAAACACAATTTTGTTAAAAAAACTGACATATTGAATATAATCGGAAACAAATTCAAGCAAAAATCACACTAATGAAAACAAAGCAAACTAAATTGGACAATTCACAAAATCCCCTTTAAAAAAATTTCTTAAGTGCCAACCTCTGGCAAGCTGTCAAATGAAGCGCATTGACAAATTACAGATTTTACGAGATTTAAAGGTTTCAGAAATAATGTGAGAGCTTAAGATCATAGATGACATTACAATTTCGAATAGGTGATGTGTTGAAAATCATGATTCTTTATGCATATTTAAGATCGAACGATGCGTGCGCGTTTGCATATCCATGACCTGACGCGACTTGAAAAGTTTTGCGCATTCATGGCCTCGAACCGGTTAATATAAGATGATTTAAAATGTATTCATGACAGTAGTCTGTTCAAAGTGCTGTATGTAACACACAAAAAATACAATTTTAATGAGAGACATTAGGTGACTCTGTAAATAATGTCTTAGGTTTAGGGTGGGGAAGGGAGTCAGCAGAATTGTGATAGTCTATGACAGAGGGATAGGGTCGTAATATGACATCTTGTGACATAGGGGCAGGAGAGAGTTCAAAATTTCACAAAATACCTGTGACATCATTTATGAAAGCCGCCTTGCCAGAGAGCCATATAATAAGTAATCTGACTAGAATTTCTCAATACCTCAGATTCAGAGATGTGAAATGTTTTCTATGAATTCTCACATTACGAGCAGAAGTAAAATATAACAGAAAAGTTTACAAGACACTTTGCTCATAAAACATTTTTATTAATTGAAGAAGACTTAAAATGTATCTGCAAAAAGTTTCAATTTTCCAAGATGATTTTAGTATTTTAAACAAATTTGGCAATTGCTAATCCAAAGATCACTGATAGCCAAAGAAATGTTAATGTAAATAAGATTCAATAAGAATTTAATGTTGATCTTGTAACGCTATTAAATGACTTAAAATTAAAATGGCCTATCCGTCCTATGAAAATAATAAGATTGTGAATAAATTTATCTTTTTCTTTAACAGGTTTTCAAACGTTCCAGAAATGATCTGATTTTGAGAATGAATATTCAACTGGTGGAAGCCCTGTGTGGTTTCCAAAAAGTGATTCAAACTCTTGATGGAAGAGATTTAGTTATCACTGCACTTCCCGGTGAAGTCACTAAGCATGGCGATATCAAGTGCATTCTAAATGAAGGTAAGATGTCTTAAAATTTTTTACTAGCATCAAATTATATTAAGTTGATTAATTTCACTAATATTTCAAAGATAAAATCTAAAAGTAATGTTAACATGTTTGTTTTAAGGTATGCCTCAATACAAGAATCCATTTGAAAAGGGACGTCTTGTCGTGCAATTTTTGGTTACATTCCCTCAGCAAATAGCTCCTGAAATTATTCCAGCACTCGAAAATTGCCTCCCACCGAGACCGCAGGTAATTATGTATTTAAATCCTACTTGTTTATTGTCATGTGGCATTGAGCTAACACTACAGTTAAATTATTAACTGAAATTTGAATGAATTTCTACAGTTTTCCCTCTGCATTCTGTCCATGTTTTCCCGCTCCACCCTCCTTTTCCACCACCAGCACACTCCTTCCACTTTTCTGTACTACTTCCTAAGTCTCCTGGATATTTTCACTGTCAACATCTTTACTTTTCTCTCCCCATTGGTTCTAATTAATCTTTAAAAACAAATTGACACCCGCTCTAGATTACATGTTTTTGAGTAATAACAATTTTAATATTCCATTTGTGTAAAGAAGTTTAGAAGACATTTATATATTATTTAAAAAATATTTGAACAATTATTTTAACATTCCTTTACTTAAAATGCTAGGGATACTGGAATAAATATGTTCTTTGAAATGTAAATTTACCAAATTCCTATTACATAGCAAACTAACATGTCCATATATAAATATTAAAATAACTGTTCAAAGGTTTTCAGTGAAACTTTGTGGAATTCCATGATTATTTTGTAAATTGAGTCAAAACTCTGTTTTATTCCAGTATACTTTTCATTGTGTTAAATGATATATAACGTTTTTGGGAACATCTTCCCATTATCAATATTGTAGTTCAACTAAAATTTAAAGCACTTTCGGACAGTAATATATGGTGTGTTTGGAGTTAACGGTGGTGGGGGTAGGGGTGGAGTTAAAATGGATAAGAGAGGGGATGTAATGGGCGGTATTTGAATCTGAATTACGAATAATGAAAATAAAGTTTTTTAAAGGCAACATTAGAAGGAAATTTTTATGAAAACGCATTACTTTACTGCATCCGCGATTTTGTGTGCACGCTGCCGCTGTTGACAGCGATTATCATGCTGAAACATGATGACTTCATTATTTCAGTTTCTTATGTGTCGAAATGTTTATCAAATAACGTATTTCTCCTAAATAAAAAAGGTGTCTGGTGAGTGGTGACGCGGCAGTCTCTCAAGGCAACAAAATCACGCATATTAATTTGATTGGTGGTCGAACTCACCTTTTCCATCTCAAATATCCATTTGTATCCATTTTAACTCCACCCCTACCCCCACCTCCGTTAACTCCAAACACACCATGTATTACTGTCCGAAAGTGCTGTTAATTCTAGTTGAACTATAATATTGATAATGGGAAAATGTTCCCAAAAACATATATCATTTAACACACTAAAAAATGTAGTGGAATAATATAGAGTTTTGACTCAATTTACAAAATAAATATTAAATAAATTATTATACACTACCGGCCATAACTATTTACCTACTTACAAAATATGTTTTATATCGGCCGAAACTACTTGCATCCGTAAATAATTTGCGAGACTATTTAAAATTAGTATCTGTAAAATGCATACTAACAGTCGTCACTCAAATTCATCATATTTGCAGAAAATCAGATTGTTCGGACTTAGGTAGCAGGTAGAAAGGGTCCTGAGGGGTTTATGACTTTGTAAAATTCCGAAAAGTTACTTTGATAATTTCTTTCTCCTCAGATCAGGTCATTTATTTCAGTGAAACCCCTAGCTATCGTTTTTAAAGGAACCTATTACAATAAACTATGAATGCGGAAAAATATAAAATAATAATTACATTCAAACATCATATTCTGAAAAAGACATATTTCACAAAGCTGTACAGAGGCAAAAAAAAATTATTAATCTTTGTATCATACATAATCTTGCATCATCATGGCTTTTTTGGGTGTTGCGTTATTGCTGTGCATAAAAAAAAGGAAAGGAAGGAATTATGTTGCCATCGGGAACTCGCATAATTGGCCCCGGGTTCATTTTCCAACAGTATAATGATCCTAAACATTCATCCAAAATATGCAAAGCTTATTTAAAACAAATTAAAGATGCAAAGAAATGTTCTGTGGTGCGTTGGCCTTCCCAATCTCCGAATTTAGACCTTATAGAACTCTTGTGGGATGAACTAGGCAGAAGGGACCCCATATGGAGACACCACCTGTGGGAATTATTACAAGAAGAATGGAATATAATATCCTCTGAGACTTTATCTACAGAATTCTCGAATTGTGTGAAGCCATTCATTATCAAAAAAAGGGTAGACATATTATGAATCGAAAATATGTTTTTCTACATTTTTATTTTGTGTTATTTGTTATTTGACGTATCGCACACCTAGATCAAAACTAAGACAACTCAAAAAGCCATTTTTCGGTTTACAAAAAAATAAAAACACTTTTCCCCATTTTTTGTTTCTAAAGTTATGAAATTAAATAACATTTTAGGTCATAAATGTATCCTAAAATGACATTATTAGAGAACTGGGGCTAAGTTAGTTGCGTATATGAGAGTATCCGAATACAATAATAACTCAAAATTCTTGTTTTTTTTTTAATTGTTTTAGTTTTGATCTAGGTGTCCGATATATTTAATGAATGTATTTGCAGAAAATTAATTTTAGTTTTGTTACATAAAAAACGGCAAATATTTATGGCCAGTAGTGTACATATTAAATTAGGTAATTGACGATAATTTAGCCACCAAAGACAAATTGTATACTATATTACTGTTATTCTTCCTTTTTTCTTTTAGTGGAATGTGGGGATGCAATAAAAAAAAGGAATTATGATAAAAAATAAAATGTTAATACTGGTGTGGTTTTTTAGATCACCATTCCGGAATGTGCAGAAGAATGCATGCTTGTGGACATGGACCCAGAGAGGGACTACCAGCGTCGGAACCATCGTAATGCTTACGATGAAGATGAAGAAGGTGGTCCTGGTGTAAACCGAGTACAATGTGCTTCTAGTTAAAAAAATATTTAATCTTATTCTAATTAATAGCACCTTCAATATAACAACCACTTTTTTTTATTTCATAGTGAATGTGATTATTATTTCCTTTATACTTAAAGTATTCCATGAACTTCTATCGGTCTTTTGTGATTCTTAAGGATGCTTTTTCCACAAATTTTGAAGTGTATTTTTCAGTCAGCGAATGAACTATTAAATAGTTTAAATATTGTGACATAGAAAATCATCACAAGAACATTTTATGTGAAAATATTGTATAATCGAATCATATTAAATTTTTGACTATAATGGTATTTGTTTCATTATTGTTTTTGCATTAATTTTCTTACCTATATTTTTTTAAACTTAACATTATTTTATTCATAAGTCTGGTATATTTGATTACATCATCAGTACATTTACATTTCAAAGGACAACTAACTAATAAACCTTTTTTGAACATTAAAATATTGTTCAGTACATATTATAATCACAATCGTGAGGGCTGAAACGAGTGGTGAAAAATAATTACATGTTATGTACAAGCCAGTATTAAATTAAATATATAAATTATTTTAATATTTACAGGGAAGATACAGCAAATCTCTGGAAACTTTTTTTTTTGCGGTGTACACGATAACTTATCTGAAATATATGTAGAAAAAATCTGTTAAAGGATGTCAACATGTGAGTGAGTTAGGTGAGTTACGAATGAAGTTTTACTCTAACAAGACTTAGGGCGGTTGAATATTTAAATTTACTAAAAAAAATTGTCAAGATCGCTTCCCCTTAGGTTCAAAAATTTTGACAAGCTGTTAGACAAAATAATATTTTTTTAATATGTTGAGCAATTCGAAACAGAACTGAAATTGTGAAATTTGTTTATGAGTGGTAGAAAGATAATTAATCTTTAACCTGTTAGCTCCCCAGAAAAATCGTAGGTGTAACAGCATCATACTACCATATTGGCACCAAAATTCTAAATTCACAGGCTAGGTTTTTTGAGTTTTATTTATATGAAAACATTAGTATAACTAAAAAAACGGGTACTCTTTCATCATAAGCGTCCATCGACCGCGATTTTGTACGTTTTGCGATGAAAAAAAGGAAAAAATAAAAATTGATAGTGGTGTCAGGCCATAACACATTATTTATTTTATATTTGTTTTTTAGAAGGACGACATCAGATTTTATTAATATTATTGTGTTTAATGTGATGCTTAAAACAAAAATATATTAGTACTTCACAACTACGTACATATTAATATAGCACTAACAACACTCATAAAATGAGGCAATAGCCAATGCTGTCTGACGGTGCACTTACCATATATTAATTTTAATTAATAACTAAAAAAATAATATATTATTCACTTAAATTACTTGGCAACAAAAATGAAAAATACCGCAAACGTACATCAAAATCTAGCTGACAATTTACTCAAATTGGAACATTCCAGATACTTTACAACTTATTGCGTCCTTCTCACCATCGGACTCTGCGGTAGTAACAAGCATATTGGGAATGTCTAAAAAGTCTGCAATCTCCACTAACAAAATAAGTCACCCTCCGCCTTTTTGTAAAATAAAAATAAAATCGAAAAAATTTTCAAAAGTTCGATAACTGTAAAAATATCAGCACTTTGACGTTGACATGTATGTTAAATCTTCAAATTTAATAAAATTGCAGTCTGGCAACGTAAAAGTGAGCGCCAACTATCAATTTTGTATGGAGGAAAGATGACAATTTTTACACTCGATTTCAGATGTAATTCGTTCATGTTCTTGAGTTGAAACAGATTTCTATGGGGCGCCGTACAATATCACTACTGGAAATAATAATTTGGTTAACCGTTTTAGTGCTAAGCAATTTTGGCATACAAACGATCGCAGCGCTTTTGCGCCGCGTAGCATTCTAACGGTTAAAGATCTGATCCTCGACGCCGATGATATCATGCATTATTTAATGGTCATTTGCCGTGAGAAATAGGCGCCGCAGAATATCACGTGGTTGCCCGTTGCACTCAACTTAAATTCTAACAGTTCTCATTTTATCTCTTTTTCTGTCGGAAACTTGCGACATGGGCGGCCAAGGAGTTAATAAAATAGCAAGTTTCCATTGGAAAAAAATTCCTTCGATCATTCAGCAATCCAATCCACCATGTAGCCAATCGGTGAAATAGTTTTTGAGATATTGTGTACACCATATTGGCCTTTTTCGAAAAATGTGTTTTCGAGAAAAGTGCCTTTAAAGTTCCAAATTCAAATCTATGTATGTGAATTTTAATTTTTTTTCAACTCGCATGGAATCGTCAATTCCAGGCCCATATAAGGATCTTCTGCTAATACAAATGTATAACCGTATCTTAACAATATTTACAGTATACAATGAGTCAAATACGCAGGTAAAAGGGCCAGTGGGGGGAGTGTACAGCTGTCGCTAGCTACCTACCTTGCGCTTACTGCCTGTATGTATGTATACTCACATAACTTCGTGAGAAATGCTCGGATCGTTTTGAAATTTTATGGAGACATTCTCCAGATGTAATACTTTGAAAATTGAGTTTAAAAAAATATGTCAGTATTTTTAATGTCGTAATAAAAGTATAAAGATCGAAATTTTAAATACGTTAACACTTAACATGTTCATTACCTTTTATCAAATATGAAACAAATCTAAAATGATTTTTAAAAATTTTAATGATTTCTTTTTATTCATAAAAATAATGAAAAATTGACTGTTGACGAAATGTTTAGTTCGCCAATGGCCTAATCCTATCTGTTTAAATTTGTTAAGGTAGTGTGTGGCAAGTTCATCTGGTAAATAGGAAAAAAATCAGTCATAAACAATTTAGTGTTGATGCAGTTAATGGGTAATTCGAATAATCTTTAAAATGGCAAGTAATCTGGTACATAATGCTAATTATCAGATGTCAGCCTACTCAATCCAAAGTTGAGCCATGAAATCATAAAATAACGCAGTTCGATGACGACAAGTTCAAACAGTGCTTCCAACTGTTTAAAATGCTACGAGATGAGCCCATTTGTTTAAAATTATGTGGGGGCAAGTTTTGGCTATCTATTGGTCTAAATGCAAAAGAGAAAGATTGCAACCATAGTCTTGCATATTTTTCACGAAAAGTACAGTTCTGGCTCCACGAAATGGGGAGAAATTACGCCCAAAAACTTTTAAAGGTCTAAACCTGAGAATAAAACTCCTACAACAGTATACATATTGAAATACCTAATTGCATCTCTTGATTAACTGTTTATAAATATATTTTTTGTACATTGATAAATGCACTTTGCTTACTGTTATACCGGAGGTACACTGTCTGCTATAATACAGTAAATTACTAGTGTAGCAGGCAGGGTACTCAACATATCTTACTTTCTTATTGATATGTTGTATTTACTTTGCCAAATTTTATATGCATACCCTCGATACATTTGTCCGATATTAGAAATATTACGCAATACTCATAGTAATTATCTAGGTGAAAAAGTATTATCAATGAATATTAATTTGGAAGACTAATATGTCAGACCACTATACATTATTTTCAATGTAAGTACATAATACATGTAAAAAAAGTGAACCTAATAAATGTATTATTTATTATTATCAGATGTCACTTTTGTCAAAAGAAATCAGGGCTTCGAACTGTTATTTTTTTCATTTCGGTTTTCGTTCCGGTTCAATTAAAAGCATATCAGTTCAGTTCCGGAAAAATTATCTTTTTTTTTTGTTTTCGGTACAGCTCCGACTGATAAAATGTTTTTTTGTTATAATTTAGAACATTTTATTCCTTATTTGTAGTAAGCATACTACATGAATTATATACATACACAATAAAATAATTTATTAAACTAAACAAATTCATATATTCACGGTTGAAGTATACAGAATTCTTGGGTATAAGCATTTATTTGTAATTAAAAAGATTAAGTTGGATTGGATAATTTTATAGCGCCATTTTTGTAAAAAATTTCACCTCGTGGGCGATTTACACATAAACTGTTTATAATCCTACATTCTTTATATTTAAAATTAAAAATTGTTATTCGAACTTATGAAAATGATTTTTTGAAAAGGTGGATTTTTTTTAGTCTTCTTAAATAAAATCTCTGATTGCACTGTTTCTCATAACGGTGGGCAAAGATTTCCACACTTTTGGGCCTGCCACTACAAATGCCCATTCACTAAACTTAGACTTCTGGCAACGACTGGTTCCTGCGGCTAAAGTAGAGGCTGACCTGAAAGTTTGACATCTACTATTCAAATTGTCTGGAATGCAAAGCTCTTGAAGATACAGAGGCACCATGTTATGTGTCGCCTTGTACATCAACCAGCACATTTTAAATTCAACTCTTTCAGGGGACCGGAGCCAATGTAGCTCGTACAAAATTAATGTTATAAGAGAGAATTTAGAAACTTCATATATTATCCATGCTGCCGGGTTTAGAATGGATTCTAGTCTATTCAGCTGAAACATTGGAAGGCCAGCATAAATGCTGTAACAATAGTCTGCATGTAACACCACAAATTTGTTTATAGGTAAATGGACTGCCTCTGAAGGAAGACGTCTCCGATTGCTTTTTATTTGTCAGTTGATAAAAGCATGCACTGGCAGTTCTGCTAATTTGTGTATTCATTGAAAGATCTGAGTCACGCCCGACAACTTAACTGCAGATTTAGCATTCACAGATATTGATTCCTTTATCAAGTGTTACCTTCTAGATGTTGCTGTCCATAGTAGCTCTGTTTTAGATAGATTCAATGCAAGTCTATTTTGTGCCATCCATTCTCCTATTTTCTCAACGCACCTAACAATTTTTCCTTTTAATACTAGTGTCTTATCCAGCTTACAGAAAAAATAAATTTGCGTGTTGTCTGCATAACATCGAGGCAATAATTCTGAGGATATTATTATATATTCTATATCTTTCACAATAGTGGTCCAAGAACTGATCCCTGAGATACCCCGATATTAGATGTAGGGGAGGTTGAATTTTGAAATCGCACCAATTGCCATGTATGTATAATTTATAATTACAAAGGTATAATTTAAATCAATCATGTGTATTTCCTTCTACCCCATAGGTTTTTTGCAGTCTTTCAAGATTTGATGATCGACTGTGTCAAATGCAGCACTCTTATATAATTCATGAGGTCTTCGGGGTCTAGTTGAGCATTTTTCAATAGTGGAATCACATTGGGCATTTTCATAAAAGTCTGGAACTTTTGATGTTTCTAAAGATTTCTTCAGTAAATCTACCAAGAATGGAACAAAAGTTACCTCTTTTAATTATTACAATATCTTTAAATGTATTTTCATTTAAACTATTTCTATTGCCTCGTAGAATAACTAAAGTGGAGAGTACTATTGTGTTAACGCGAGTGTATGAACATGTACTGAACCGAAATAAATGGGTTTTTATTCGGTTCAGCTCTGGTTTTCGTTCTGACAAAAATAACGGTTTTCGGTTCAGTTCCGGTTCAAAGCCCTGAGTGAAAATTGGTGATGATGTAATTTTTTTTTTGAGTGTTGATGGCCGGTATTCTGTGACTAGAAATTTTTTCATCTTAAACGTTTTTTTGTTTCATGTTAAAAGAAAATAAGTGTAAGAAAAAAATCACATAGCATTATTTGGTCAGGACCAGAATATTTTTTCATATTATAACTTCACTGTATGTATATGTGATCAGCATTTGTAAAAAGGTTTGATAATTGTATTTTTATTGTAACTTATTTATTCTATACCTATGTTCTTTCATTAAATTGTTAATGAAATGTAGAGAACAGCGGTTCAAATTACCGCTGTTCCCAGTTGACATTGATACCAGTGACATCTGCATCAACCTAGCTGACAGCATAGTGCTGCCTCAACAGTAGGCCGGGCCGAATTTTTTTTTTTAGATGGTACAATTCATAACGACAGAATGGTGCCAAATGAACTCAAAGTTGTGTGTGTAAAATATTATTCAATTGAGAATCAACTTCTGTCTCCGGATTGGTCTCAAAGTTATGAAAAATATATTTTTTATCCTTTTTTATGGCTGCTATTAATGTTACTGTAAGTTGAGATATTATCTTTATTTTAATATTTTCGTTCACAAAATATAATCCTAATAATATAGCTATAAATAATAACAATCATACACCTTTGTTCTGTCAGCAAATGAATATGGTGAAGGGGGCGGGGGAACTGAACTGCGCTCGCACACAACAACTTGTGCATCAGTATTGCTCCAGCTACTTAAAGAGAGTTATCGTTTGCGCACGTTGTCACTATGAATCAAACTCAGAAATCATTCAAATGTCCTGTGCTTGATGAAATTCGTGATATTATATACAATGTGTTGCCAACTTATGAGTGATGAAATTTTAAGAGTGGACAAGACATGGCTTAAGAAGCACGAAAAAATACCCAATCCTATCATTTAAAGTACAAAAACATCCTTAAATCTCACAAAAAGAAAAATCTAGAAGAATTCCATCGCAGTAGTAAAGTGCTGTTTAGACATTGTTTAAATGTAAAGAAATTAATTAATGCTCCTGTCCCAGAGATCGTAAAGTACTTGTGTAATCGCAAATCAGATTGCGAAATGCAAAAAGCCGTATATGATTGGAGAAGAATTAATTAAGCCTGTAAACAGATTTTGGGAAAGCAGGCTGTCCCGAAATTGAAAGTAATTTCTATGTTTGATAATACTATCAAGTGCAGAATCAAAAATATTGAAAATCAGAAAATAGAAATGGTGGAAAATTCATCATTTTATTCAATTCAACTTGACAAATCTACGGACATTACAAACAATGCACTCCTTTGTTTTGTGAGGGTTGAATGTGAAGGAGAGTTACATGAAGAACTACTTTATTTGCTTAATTTACTGGGTAAATAAACCAGCTCTGAGATTTTTTAATCTATCCGCGAACGTATTCATATAATTAATATTATTGCTTTTACCGACTTCACGATAACTCTTTCATGGATCCTTTCTGCACGCAACATGATTCGAAAACGCATTCAAAATTGTAATATTTGTTTCAAAACAAATCCCTCAAATACTTTTCCAATGATGGGCGATTTGCCTCACTTTCGTGTCAGCAAACTGAAAAGCTTTATTTTCACAGCAGTGGATTACAGAAGTCCTTTCTTCGTAACTCTATATCGTCGCCGTGGCGTAAAAACCACAAAGGCTTATCTATGCCTCTTCATTTTTTTGACTACTAAAGTGCTACATTTGGAGCTAGTATCAGACCTGAGTTCTGAAATATTTTTAAACGAGTTCAAGCACTTTACTAGTAGACGCGGACCAGGGTCACTTATCTTAAGTGATGGTGGTACAAACTTCATCAGTGTAAGGTGAAAGCTCAATGAACTTTACACATTTCTACAAAGTGACGCTCATAACAAATATATAGATCAAAATTTATTAAACTTACGCATTCAATTTAAACACAACCCCCCTTATGCCCCACATTTCGATGAAATATGGGAGACTAATATAAAGTCAGTTAAAAATCATTTAAAACTTATAAAGATAGAAAATCTTATAAAGGAAGAATGCAATATAATTTTAATCCAAATTGAAGGCTTAATGAATAGCCATCCTTTGTGTGCTAAGTTCTGATCCTGCAGAACTCACCGCTTTAACGTCATCGCATTTTTTAAACATTAGTCCTCTTAAATATTTACCTGCTGAAGATTTCGCGAATGTTTCTGAAAACAGACTCAATCACCAGTCCTATTGGCAGTGATGGAATTAGGAATGTTTGACATCTCTTCAAAGTAGGTAGAAAGTCTTAAAACACCACCCCATATAAAAATTACTATCCATAACGACAACTGTAACAAAATTACCTGTAACGACTCATGTACAAATTTAAGCCCAAAAAAGAAATCAAATATCTCGGTATAATTATTGATCAACATTTAAAATGGCAGTTACATTAGCGAATTAGTGAAAAGAATAAGAAAATGTATTTATATATTCATAAGATTAAGGAACATTTTAAGTATAAATAATTTTAAAAAGGTATATTTTGCTGTAAAATTTGAAACAAGCACATCATTAAAATTTAAAAATAACTTTAAAATCCCTAAACCAAAAACTATCAGCAAAATTTTATATATTTAGGGATAAAAAATTTCAATAGCCTCCCTACACAAATTAAAGAAATAAAGGATATGAAAGAGTTTAAAAAGAAACTAAATGAACACTTCAAAAACACATAATTGGAAAATAAAGAATATTGCAGAACACTTCAAAAGCACACAAATGGACAATGAATATAATATGTAAGGGATTATATAAAATTATTGTAGTTTAACTCCCTCTTCAAGCACAAGAACTGGTCTCTTTAAAACCATGTAATTTTAAAAATGTAAAATACTGAATTCATGTTATAAAAAAAATTATAAAAATGTCAAATAAATAAAAAAATAATAAAAAAAAGTGAAACTCTCCTTCGAATCCTGTTGAGAAAGACTATCATCATTATACGAGAAGACAACTTTCCGCCAATTAGTTGGCCTCTCGCAATTATCGAGGAACTCTACCCCAGTAGAAACAGAGTTGTACATACCGCTAGAGTTATAACACAAACAGGTAACTATGTGAGACCTGCTGTACGACTCTGCCCTTTGCCACTTCAGTAATTCTTTTGTTCTTTTCATTTACTTTTTCCAATACTCTACTTATTATAAAAGTGTCCAGCAGAAAATTTTCAAGTTTAATATTAAATAAAAATAAAACTACAATATTATTCCATATTCTATTTATACAAAATGAAGTTTAACGATGCGGATTTTACATTTTATAAACAATATCGTCTAAATGCCGTCAATTTCTCTCAAGACACTCTTGAATAGGGCTCTTAAATTTGCGAACACATCAGAGTAAAGCGTTGCTTCAATGGCAGCAACTTCACGGCGAATATTTTCTTATAGGGTCTGAATCGTTGCTGTAAACTCTCGACTTAAGGTATCCCTACAAAATAAAATCACACAGTGTAAAGTCCGGTGACCAAGGTGCCCAGGGTATGTCTCCATACTTTCTGATTAATTTATTGGGAAAAATTCCCCTCAGCTTCTCTATTGAAACTCTAGCTGTGCGTGGAGTGGCCCCATTTTGCTGAAATTGAACCCGGGAAACAGTTGCGGTACCAAAAACTTGTCGATCATTCGGCAATCTCGCTGGTTAAAAAAATAAGGGCCAATTATCCCTCAGGCAGAAATAGCACACCACACTGTCGTTTTTGGACAATGCAAACATTTTTGATAGCATTCCCTTGGGTTGTCGGGGCGCCAGTATCTCATGTTGTTTATTAACATAGCCATCGATGTGAAAATGTATTTCGTCCGTCGAAAAGCGTGATGCACACAGACCATTGAATCACCGCGCTTTAAATATTGTTCAACAGCGAACGCACGGTGCGCACCCAACTAGTGACTCATTGCAACTGACAAATCAGCAAATCACGTGCGTCAAACAATACTCCTCCCACTTACTTCACCCTGATGGTTTACGAGCAATTACAATTTAATCTTGAAATTTTTCTGCTGGACACCCTATATACTTATCATTATCTTAAAATAGCTTGAGTTCTACATTTTAGATCTTCTATTGAGTTTTCTGAAAGCATCCTTTCAGCCCGGGTGGTAATGTTAGGGCCGTATAAAATGAATTAAATTCCATTAAGTTTTTTGGCATTTGACTTGTTGCCTCATGCATGCATTCAATTCGTGGTTTACCAAATTTTCACCTGTGTATCTCTTTCCCTTTCTTTCCTCACCTATCATTAAGCACAAGGAAAAAAGAAGATGTCGCAGTGATTACAGTTTTCTAACTGCAACAAGTTCAGTGTTCTTCGACCTTTATATGGACTAACTACTGTCACTTCTCTATGCTTTACTTCACTAACGCTTATTAATTAATCTTACCTTAATTTCGTTTATACATAATAATCCTTTTCGCGAGTGTTAGTATACACACCGCAACGCTTGTACTTGTGGTGGAGAGGAATCAACAAATGAACCAGCATCCAGCAGACGAAAAGTAAGTGCTTTCTTTCTTCCTTATATTTCCACCAATTATATATAAACAATATTATAAAAATGAAAGTAACACTTTAAGGAAAATTAATAAAAAGATCTAAAGAATTTTTTTTATTCTGTATATTCAACAATTCAATAGTTTTTATAGTGTTTTAAGCGATAAAGGTAAGCAAGTTTTTTATTATTACCAAAACTCATGTATCCACTATTAGGTGAGAAATTAATAACAGAACAGTGTGCCAAGTTAGGTTGAAGACCAGGGAAGTTAGTAAAGACCTGGAACGATGGGATATGTACAAAACGAATAGCATTTGGCAATTCAGAAGATACAAGAGCCAAAATTTCCGAACTCGGATTGAATTTTAAGGCTGTAATACTCGTTGTTAAATTAAGGATAATTTTTTGTGGTTTAGGCTCTTTGGAAAAGAGAACATCTTTTGATTCATAGATATTAACAACACCCTGAGCACTTCCAGTAGCAAAATAATCTCCCGAAGGACTCATTGCTAAACTGGAACCAGATAGACAGCCGTCATCTGCCCATTTGTGGATAACTCTGACGGAAGATAAGTCCCATACTGTAACATGACCATCTGAGCCATGACTATATAGTTTAGAACTATCAGGGCTAAAGGCTATTGCGGTGACGTCTCCATTTTGTTTCAGAGTTTGAATCATTTCTCTAGTTTTGGCACACATTAAATAGATTTCTCCAAATCGACCACCAATTGCTATATATTTACCGCAGTGTGATAATTCAAACATGACCATTTTTGTGACACATTTTGGTAATGGTATCCTTAAAGCTTTTGCATTCATTAAGTCATACACATAAAAATGTGAAAATAAAGATCCTAAATACGCTTCTGAGCCATCAGTGGAAAATCGAGCACAATGAATAGGAAACTGTTTGAAAGCAATAGAATGCAATTTCTCATTTTTCCGTCCATCGACAGTGAGTAAAGAAACTATCCCAGAAAGTCCAGCCACAAGAGCTACGCTGGACGTGGGATGGAATTCAATGGCTTTGATTATTGGTCCTTCCTTTCCTGTTTCAGTGTTCAAATATTTTAACCGTTTGTACTCGAGGCAACCTTTTGGAAGGGAGCTGTGGGCTGTTTTAACAATGTGTCCAACAGATTGTAGAATTTCATCATCGCTATCTTCTTCAGTTTTTCTGTCTAGCTGCGCCCACTCAGGTGTGCCGACAAGCAGTTTGTATTTATGTTGAACAAGTTTAGAATACTGTCCAGCATAATCATTAACACCCCCGTTTGGCAACTTTCGGCCCTGTACTTTTAAAACTGAGCCAACATCAATTTCATCATCTTCATCGTGCCATGCTGCACTTAGCTTACTTGCTTTAATATGAACATTCTTTTCTTCACCTTCAATATCACTGGTTACCTCAGAAAATTTTTCTACCAATCCCTTTGAATCACTAAAAAGTAATCTCGATAACCTGAAAAATACATTTAAATGTTAAGTTTCTCAAAAAAAGATTTGTTTTATGCAAAAAGATGTCATTGGTTCCAAAATGCAGATTTATGGGGATATTCCACAAATATTACAATGCAATTTCCAATCTAAAGATGGGCCCATTCATCGCATTGAGAATTCATTAATTCCCCAAAATTGCATAGGTCCTGCTTGAGAAACACTGCTGTGTTGACACTAATGTGCCTCGAAACAATCACTTGTATATTAAATCCCAAAACAACATTGCAAGTTTTTACCCCAAAAAATATCAATATAATATACATTTAAAAAGCATATAAATTTAATATAATACTTTTTTATACATTCATATTATACTTGCAAGTAGAACATGTACGGATAAATGTTGAGACAAACAAGAGACGAAAGTTTTTATCAGACTGAAGCAGACAAAAAATCACTCTATTTACAATGCTAATAATTACATAGGGGAGCCTCAAATGGACAGTCCGGGGCTTCCAATGTAATTATGGCAGCTCTAGAAAGAGAATCAAATGAAAAAAAAGAATACAAGTCAAGTAAAAGAAAAATTATTCAATACAATAATAAAACCTCACTTTTCTTCCTCGATTTTTAAACGTTTCGCGGATGTTGACATAATGAGAATGCAATTAATTCAGCAATTTAATTTTCATGGGCTGTACGCCTTCAAAATTCCATCGTTATTTTAGTTATATTATATATTCACGCGGAATAACTTATTTTGACAGAATCATCCACATGTGGCTCACAATTTAAAAGACAATATTAAATACAAATAATAGAGTGAGCGTACTGCACGAGGAAATATACTTGTCTTTGGTTTGTACAAGTTCCTACTTACAGTATATATTTTTAACATTTCTTTATTTTTAATACCAAAAATAACGAAGAATTGTATTTAATTATATTTATATATATATATATATATATATATATATATATATATATATATATATACATAATTCTTATGTATTACATTTATATACGGGTATGTATATACTCGTATATAAATGTAATACTATAATTATTCAAGATGTATAATATATTCAGTATCGAATATGATTCCGCTCATAAAAATAAAATATATATTTAAAGCCTTCTCCAAGGCAACGATTATTCAGTTTCCGTTCAACAACAACAAATTCAAAATCAACAATAATTTATATCGTATAAGAGATAGATAGGGGCGCGAAAAGTTTGCGCCTTACAATTCATTTGGCATTAATATTTTTTCGAGAATCGATACTTTTCTCAGCGGTATTAGTATCTAATCCGCAGCTAGAAATCGAATTTAAAAAAATTGTTTCTCACATCTATTGTGAAAACATCGATGTGTACAGTAACAGTACCCCACTAATATGTCGGGTTAAGAACTAAACCTTCGCCTTAAAGTGAAGCAGGTATTTTTAAAATTGTAAATGAATATATGCCTAAGAACATTTATGTTCTTTTATGTATAAGAGACTAATTTTGTTCTTACTATTTAATGGATAAACCACGCAGTACATAATATTCCTACATCTTATGTCCAAATTTATTTAGGGGGCCCTTTTATCAATTCTGCAATGGAGCCCAATTTTTGTAGTTATACCATTGGTTTTGAGGCAATGCGGAATTTCAACTTTGCATCTTAGTATTAAATAAAAATAAAGTCTAATGAGCTCTGGTTTTTTTAAACACCTTTTAAAATCTGTTAGTTAAAATTGATTGAATTTACTAGAACTTGATATGTAATAATTTAAAATTATAATATCAATTAATAATTAAAATGATCTCATTTTAATAAAAGTTAAAAAAAAATTCTTCCTCTATTGTGCTTTTTTGTTATATTATATTATTAACGAGTTTTTGCAGTAGGTTTTTCAATGAAAAAACATCTCCTGGCGTCCAAATTAATAACTATATTGTGCCTGGTTACCCAGTTACACCAGATATTCACCCGAAGTCAGCGATAAAACAGATTTCTATATTGAATCAGAAAACTAGTCAACAACTCATACGCCGGCCGCTAGAGCTGCTAAATTCGCTTGGAACTTGGAACACAAATGTATTTCCTATCTCACTCGTTCTTATTACTTTTACGTTGTGCATCATAGAATAATGAAAGCCATCTCACTCAAATGCTGAGACGCAACCATATTTTCAGGTGTGTTGACGGGAGTGGTTGTCTTTTGTGTATATTAAATTACGGGTATTAAATTATTAAAATGTGAATTTAATGAACCATTTAAATTATTTTGGCGATGTTGTGGCCTAGAATTGTTTTCGGTCTGGTGTTGTGTACGTAATTAAGTTCAAGTGTTTGTATCACAGTGCTGAATCTCAGTGAATGTTTTTGTGGTAATTGCTTACATAAACTGCAACCTTTAATAACGTCAATAAAGATACTTACGTGCGATGTGCAACCCATTAAATCTCCTAATTAACCTACCGCAGGCAAATGTGTCACCCAGGTACAAAAAATAACCTAAACACTATGTTTACAGTAGTCCCAAGTCGTAAGTCATAAAACATTATTGCCATATTTATTAGCACTTGGCCATAAAACTTTAAAGTATTTGTCATTTGTTGGCATTTACAATATGAAACATTTTTTTTCTATTAATCGCAATAGTTTTTGAGAAAGGTACTATTTAAGCTCTATTATATTATTTTGTACTGTTTTCACTTTAATATTTGACTTATTTATCTAGATTAGTCTGATCTAGTGTTGATGATTAAAACATGACATTTACTTTTACTACGTACCTATTTGTTTTCAGTTATTTTTACATTTCATCATCATATCATTTTGTAAAAATAGGCATGCAATAAATTTTCCATTATAGTACAT
The DNA here is from genome assembly GCA_022840565.1 of Eubasilissa regina. NCBI lineage: Eukaryota > Metazoa > Arthropoda > Insecta > Trichoptera > Phryganeidae > Eubasilissa > Eubasilissa regina. The sequence continues at coordinate 22,780,688 of JAINEB010000015.1, read as the reverse complement.
ATTTATATTTCTGTAATTTTACAGCAAGATGACATAAGGTCAAATATAATGATATATTTTCATAACCCTTCCAAAATGTCGATTTTTATGATTTTAATTAAGCTACCCACTCTTGTATTAATTATATTGTGACTGGATTTTCTGTAGTTTTTAAAAAACATGTCTATAAATTTTTATAAATTAATTAAAATGGTATTTATTATATTGAAAAATTATAAAAATTCACATTTATGTGTCATGTAAAACTGACACTGCAAATATAATAATTATCTTTATTTGGGTATGTTAAATTTTAGGAGCTGTATCCGATAAGCCGTGGGAGGACAGTGGAGTGCCCTGACATGATGTCCGGCAAGGCAGAGTCTCCGGGGGCCCCACCCCCTCCCGTGGCGCCCCCTCCCCCAACACCGCCCGCACCCAACCTCCTGCTTTATGTTGGGCCCCCGTCGCACTCTTCTCACGTGCCTGGGGTTCCTTCTCTGGAGGAAAATCGACACTTCCCTCCGCATAATATTTCTGAAAGGAAGCAGTTGATGAAAGAAGATATCGCCAGAGGATTACATCAATTACAATACCAACCCTCTTATCAAAATGGTATTTCCATTCCGAAAGATTCAATGAATATGTCCAATATTCTCTCCATTGAAAATGGCACTTCAGTTTACTCCTGTAAATCTGTAGGAGATGCTGGTAATCCCAACAATTGTTTATCTGGGATGATAAACGATACATTCATCGGCATTCAGAATATTCAAGACAATCAGAGGGTTATGCAGCGTGATTTGTTCAATTCAATGGCGAAAATCAATGACAAATCTGAAAACAGTCACATGGTTCCATCAGCTATCTGCGGTAACAACTATATGGAATTGGGTCCGGAGCAGACCCATAGTACTGGAAATATCGTGTCTCTCGCTCGTTCCGAGTCTGTTCGATCCGAAGCTGGCGAGTCATGTTCTAGTTTGAGTTCGGGTGATAGCCAAAATGATTGTTCTGGTAATATCCTAATACTGCCGGGACAGATGTCGAATGTTCACAGCCAACATATTGCTAATCATAATCAGATTGTACTTAATCAAAATGCTAGCATGTTGAATCAGCTTAGATCCTCGGGTAATATAGTTATTGCCAATAATTCAAACACCATTCTACCGAATCAACTGGAAACTTCTCAAACTGGCTCAAATAGTATTTCTAATTTTCAAATAATCAATAACCACATGGCACAACAATCCATGTTGAACCAGAATTTAAATACGATGACCCAGCATATCATGTCCAACCGCAACCCCAATGCGAACCTTCCAGACAGCGCTAATAGACAAAATGAATGTCAAGATAGCTCACCAGAGCAGACTCGGCCATCGTTTGACGGTGGAGGTGCGATAGGTAATCTGCCAGCAGACGGGATGGTGCGACAAGGGATGTCGATGGGAATGGAGGGAGATATAGTGATTGTGAACAACATGCCTCACCAGTTGGTCAGAACACCGGCAGGTATTATGTTGAGCATGATACCGGCCAAACAGAGTGCAGTGGGTTCTAGTGTCAGTGTGGGTGTTGTGAACAGTGTACCTAGTGCTGGGGCTAATATTGTGCAATCGTTTGTGCCCAGTGATGGAAGACAAGTGACCATTCAGTCCCAGCCTGAAGTGATAGTGATTCCCTTCGGATGGAACCGGATCGTCGATGGAAATAATGTCTACTATATCAGGTAAACACTTTTACATTGTTTCTTCGGTGAATCTAATAGACCAAATAGAACATTTTTCCTTTGTATGAAATATCAATAGTTTACATTCATAAGAGGTTGATTGCAAATCATATTCTGATTGTATCAGTTATTTTTAAGTTCTAGTGCAAGGTCACCACTCACTATTAAAATGTTGCATGTATACAATACGGCTATAATGGCCAGGTTTTATCCTCTCCATTTCCTACATCTTTTCTTCTCTCACATGTTAAGAAATGAAATAGAGCACTTTCTGGTATAAAATGATTATTAGTCACCATACAAAATAAAAATGTGTGGTAAGTGCTACTGTTGTTTTTGATATTATGCTGTTTATACTTTAAACTTTTATAATATTGGATTGTGCGCTGGACTGGGATTTTCATCTTGTTATTTTTGTTATATTTTATTAGTAGTAGAGGTGTTACAAAGGAACATTTTTGATTGGTTCCTTTTATTTTATTTATCACAAACAGCCATAAACATAATATTAAACACAATTAATAAATTACCTACCATCAGTTAGGGAAGATTCTATAATTTATTAAGTGCATACAATGATGTCAATAAATGTACTTCACTGAATGAGTGTTGACCATTTTTAATATTTTCTCAATTCTTCGATTTCACTCTCGAATTTTTTATTTTCAAATAAAAAAGTAACTAGTTTCAAACATGTGTAAGGATTAAATATATTCATTTATAGTTTAAATTATGTCACGAGTAATGATGAAAATCACTACAATGCTACTTTAAGGATATTATATCGGTTTATTTGTTAATACATACTCGTACAAATCTAGAATTATTTGTAAATATCAGTAAAGATCGGTATAGTAAAAAGAGGTCAAGATTAATTAACCGGCTGTTTATTAATTAGTTAAGGAAAAAGATTACGTGTTCATTCGATACTTTTATGTTTTAAAATTAATCCTCGATACATTTAATTTTTTTTAAGCACTTCGTAATAAGATTAAAATTGTGATAACAATGGTTCCTAAATGTAATTTGAATATCGAAGAAGGGGTTCGCGTTTTTTGTAATTACGTGTAATGCATAAAGATATTTAAACTCATCACAAATATGTCATATGTTTAAAATTAGCCCTAAAAAATTGTTAATAAAGACAAATCAGGAATACCAGTGGCTGATTTATCCGGAACAGGTTAACCCAAGAAGATTACGGAGAGGGAAGGATGATACATACATTTTTTACGGATTTTGTTAAAAGCCCCAGCCAACTATTCGTGAAATGTTGGAAATGCATGGAAAGGGCCGGAATATTTCAGACATGACAATTGGAATACTCTCCAAAACGCTTCAGAAAGCGAGATTGGCTTTTGCAAAGGAGTACATACAAAATAATGAGAATTTTTGTAAAATTGCTATATTTAGTGATGAATCTAAATTAGAAGTTGTCGGAAATTGTAGATAAGAAGCAGTATAGTATGTCGTCAAAAGGCGAAAAATGGTTTTAATACAGAATATTTTACAGCCTACAGCAAAAACATGTCGGAGGAAGTATAAAAGTGTGGCGGTATTTTTCTTGGCATGGAGTGGGGGAAATCCAAATAATTGAAAATATATTTAACTGCTAAACTCCGCAATATTTTAAAAGATAATCTGTTGAAATCATCAAATAATACTCTTACTTTTCACATTCCAGCATGACATTGATACGCAAATCCGTCCCGATACCCCAAACGTCGGCGAGTCTGATCAAATGGCATTCTGAAGAAACTGAAGTAAATGCGTTGAAGTGGCCATCAGTATCTTCACATCTTAACCCCAATTGAGCATCTGTGAATTGATCGATTAATTTGTAAGGAGTGTAGAAAAAATAAACAAGTCTTTGAGAAAAAATAATGGACACGTGGTTGAATACGGCTACCGTAGTATTGAAAAAACTTGCAGGTTGTAAGTTTAAAGACATTATTACTCGTACAGCAGGAGAGGTCATACCAAATATTAAACTTTAGTTATATATGTGAAAATAAGAAACTTGTTTTTTTTTTTATTCTACTCGTTTAATTTACTTGAGACGCGTTTCGCTTTTTAAGGGCATTATCAATCAATTGATTTGGATAATTCGTCCCCGGGCGCCAAATACCCTAGCTACGCCTCTGAACTGCGTGAAATGACATTTCTACGTATTTGTTTTACTTGACAGATCAAACTTTTAGTTTTCATGTGTTTTTCGATTGTTATTTTCGGTGTTTGTATATTTTACAGATTAATAATAACGTAATCTACAGATTATTATTTATTATCTGTCAAGCGAGCGAATTTGCATTTTTCGGAATATTAGTAAGTTAAATTATAACCAATATTAAATTAAGTGTTAAAATAAAATAACTTATGTGTTTCAGTTATACTAATTCGTAAAGCTAGTTATTTAAATAAATGGTTTTGAACACATGTTGAAATCCATTGTCCGAAGGAGAAATCTTAGAAAATTATTTTAAGCGAAATTGAAAGCAGAATACGGTACCGAGCAATAAAAGAATTTGCCTGTTTTAAAGTAATAAATTTACAATTATATTTTTAGTTTAAATTGATATAATTGTTCTCAAAAATAGAAAAAAATTCTAACATTTTTTTTGATACCTCGTATACCTATTCTATACTTAGCATCGTCAATGCTAACAGCATAACCCAAGTTTGTGCCTACTGCACGCCACTGCTATTATTATAATATATAATTAATGCCGTTCAATGTACATATTTATTACGCTGGGTTGAAATGTAGGTACATAAATTCAAATCATTAAAATAAATAAAATATATAAATAGTTATTTGGCATTCATGAAAAAGACCAACCATAAAAATTTGTAAACATTTGAAATGTAGTTATCACGTCTGTTGGACGTTTCTATATATTCTTTTATCTGTTACCATCTTTTAAAACCCATTGTAGGTCACTGAGTCACTATTTTGCATTTATTTTTTTAAATATAAATTTAAATACACTGATTTCGCAACAGATTTTAGTGTATACATCTCCTGACAGTATATTTAATGTACACTACCGGCCATAAGATTTGCCCACTTACAAAATATGTTTTTAATGTGACAAAACAAAACTCAAATGAATTTTGTGCAAATACGTTTATTAAATTGCTTTAGATTGGGCAGGCCAACTCATCACAGAATATTTCTTTGCATCTTCAATTTGTTTTAAATAAGCTTTGCATATTTTGGATGAATGTTTAGGATCATTATCCTGTTAGAAAATGAATCCGCGACTAATTATGCGAGTTCCCGATGGCAACATAATTCCTTCCAAATGTTGTATAATAATTAGGTTTCGTTCAAGTAGTCAAATTGTATTATAAATATTTTTATGTACATAAATTATGATAACATTTGAATTTTTATACGTTCTTACAGTTCTTTCCACCTTTTCTATAGAACATTATAATGGGAAATTATTATTCTAACATGGGAAAAAAATATATCGAGTCTGTCGGAGGTGAATATTTTTTCACCCTGTATTTAAAAATATAGAAAATATCAATCAATATTTCGGTCGGAGTTACACTGCAGAATAGCTCTGAAAACTGTACAGAAGAATCAACTTTTCAATCAAGGATAACTATACACATTCATTTTCACTGATATCGGAAGTGTTCTATATAATTTGATTTGATTTTCAAATCGCAAGCAAAAAAACAAATGTCACTGAATTTTTTTTCAAATTGTCATAAAATGCATTTAAAAAAAATTAAAATTAATAATAATTTTTAAAATTATAAAATAATTCGTGTGACACATGGATTACAAAACACAACAGGGGAAAACGTCGGACTTTTTCGAAACGCTTTTGGCAGTAAAAACTGATAAACATAAAACATAATGATAAAGTAATATGTATATATTCATTATTTTTAGAAAGTCATTTTTAAAATGGCTAGTTTTCCAGAAAAATATTCAATTAAAAATACGCACTATTTTTACGTTCTCACCTTGAAAATTTAAACTGAAGTTATATAAAATTGAAATATATTTTACAGCATTGTTGAAATCATCAATAATACATTTTACATCCAAAAATTTTCAATGAAGTTGAACGTTTTACCTTGAAATGAATTTATGTGGGAAATAATACGACCACATAACTTCAAATGTCATGTTAAATTGTTTTACCTTGTTTTAAAAAATGTTTTTATGTATTTTTGTGGTTTAAGCGTTTTTTTTTTGTGACGTCGTCATTGTTTGATGTTTGCAAATAGATTTTTTAAATGAACCTATACAGGAGACTTTTCACGTGTTAATGTATTATGTCAAGATTGTAATTTTTCAAGAGAAACAATTCTCTAGATGAAATGATAAACTCTGTGACGTCGTGTACAATTTTTTGACCTGACTTATTTCCTTAATGTATGTATGTATATTATATAAATACTGATACAAATGTATATGCATACATTTTGTAGACTCCATTCCTACACGAAATTTAATGAGTCATAACACTAAAAGATGACGTGAAAATTTAGTGATCCTATATTGTGCCTCAAATTATACCAATCGATTTCAATAATAATAAAGGTACGATATATGTAAGATTAGGTGGCTGCCGTACTTAAAAATAATTCGAAATCCTTTACTAAATCCACAAATGTATTTGAGACGTAATATTAAAAAATCTTTTGAATATTACGCAACGTAATGAACTTCAAAATTTGGATTGACTCGCACGTTTTTCCTATATGAATTAAATGTCAAGGAATGTGAAATATTTAAAAAAAATATGATATATTTCATTGTTATTCTATTTAAAACATAATCGCTACTCAAAAAACAAAACTTCTCGGGGCTAGTTCACTTTTACTCTCACACTTCAATTATATTATACTAATCATCGAACTTACCTATATATAATATTAATATCAGGCTTATTTCTTATTTATTAATTCTACTCATTAAAGTCCATTTTTATGTGTCCACTTTGTTTATGATTGTATGCTATAGCGTATTGATTTTATATTAGAACGATCGGTAAAAAAAAAACATTTTATCCTAAATTCAAAATAAACTGAACCAGATTTTTTTTACATGGACTACCCAAGAAATGCAGAGGTTTTTATTTATCGCATAACGATTATGTGGGCGGTACGACAGCCCTCACCACTAATGCGCAGAGTATTCACCGGCGAGTATCCTGGCGAGCAAAACTTCAATTAATCACGAACGAGCGCCGACTCCTGTTCGACTCGATGTTCATCGTTCGTGGCCCCGCCATCACACCGTGTCTCCGCAGAAGTAACCTGGCATAGACCGTGACGTTTTATCCTCTTCTAATATATCATTCTGGAAACATCCTCTCACCGGACTCGTGGTCCGTATTATAAAACCATTCTTTCATTTATCAGCTCAGCGAAAAATACTTTTTATTGTTGCAAAAATAATACTGGTTTTTAGGCAGTGAGAATAGAGAAAAATGAAAGAACAACAAAAAATGCTCAAAAAATTTAGTTTTTTGGAGGGTAGTACGTAAATATTTTTTGCTTGATCAGTTGTAACCTTGTTAAAATAATTCCAAATCATCATCATCCTCTCTGGCTAAGTCACAGTTCTAGCCTCTTCAAGAATCATCTCCACCGTTTTCTGCACTGGGCTGCTTACCGCCAATTGCTTGATACCAAGCGTGGATAAGATAACCTAAACTTAACGACCTGTATGGTGACCCGAAAGTCACGAAATCTATAAAAATATAAGTAGGATATAAGAGCGTACTAAAATACTACAGAACTATGTTCTTAAAATGCGATTTCGCAACAAAAATGTGTTCTCCTGTAAATTGAAACTGCTTTGTGACATTGAAATTGAAAAAATGTTATATTTCAGTTCAGTTTATAAAAATGATATGGCGTTCCGCATAGTTTTCCCTCATCCGTGCACAGTCGTCAGTTTACATCGCCCTTCCATATTTTTTGTTTATAAATTTCACACACGCTTCACTGATTTAGGCGAGCCGGATTCGTTTACTGAACAGATGCAGCGTGGAAGGGTTGTTGGAGAAGAGTGCTATAACCGTCACAAGAACGAGTCGGCGAAACGTAGGATGTCAACATCAACCGTGCGCGGATGCTGGGTACATTTATGTACATGCGTATGTCTGTCAAGCACCATTCTTCGGAGGACTTTTCACTGAAAAGTAGAATGCACATAACACACATATCTTACTTTAGTTTATGAAGCAGCCTGGAAGGTGACCAAATATTTGGGTCTTATTTTTAATTGGCTGGTCTTCTACACGGAAAAAATATTTTGAACAACACTACAAGAATTAAGTAATATCCGTAAATAATTCAAAACTGGTTAATCCAAATTAAGTTTTTATTTTGAGTTAAACATACGTTTAACTATAAAATAAAACATAATTGCTCACATAGAATGTACGTGATTTTTATTAGCTTTTTATGTAGCAATATTTTTTCAACAAATAATATCTCATAGAGACGAAGCTATTTTTTATTATATTTAATCGAAAATATATGGAAATATAGGTAATTATAGGGCTTACGACCTGTCTTCGTTTGGCTCAAGTGATCACTTTATATAAATATAACGTTCACCAATCTCACCCATCAATCTCCATATCTTATCAAATTTTTGGAAGTTGTGAAAGAAGAGTGAAAGAATATTGATATGAGGACTCACTTCGAGTACCATTACACTATAGCCATCTATGGACTACATTTGATAGTTCAATTCCCTGAAACAGCATACGGGTCACAATGAGAATCTAATAATTAAAAAAAATTATTTAAAGCAATATTCTTTATTTGTAAAATGTTTTTAACTCATACTAGAATACGCCTGAAAACCAATATTTTTCAATTTTATATATTTTCTTATTTTGATCAGTATATTATTAGCAATATTTGAATATGTCCAAGAACACAATTACTGGATTTTCACCCACATTTCACATACAATATTTTTTGTATGATTTTTCTTATACGCCCGCGAAATTTGCAATAATTCACTGTAATCAACGCCATTTTGACTTTCACAAAACTCGAGTAATGTTTCTGAAGCTGTGTTGGGCTTGATTTCAACAAGCAAGTGTATACCTCGCTATCATCGTCCTCTTCTTGAAGAATACGTGTTATTTATTATTAAGGGGAACACATTCTTATTGTGAAGTTGTAATTATTCAGAACAGACGGTCTGTGATGTTTTAAATATAAATTAAATTTATTAATTAGAAAGATATACATATAAAATCAATTTTATCGAAAAATATTGTTGTATTAATACTTTTAATTTGTGTTTGATGTTATTGATAGTTGTTCTGGTACACTTTCGATTAATTCATTGTCTTTAATTTTTTCTTATCTGGGTTCATTTTGGTCTAGCGTTAGTCGGATGGTATAATGTTAATTATTGTTTTATTATAAATTTATATTATATATGCCTTTGTAACTTTTGTTAAAATTTAGAAAAAAATCTTTTTCAGGATTACAATTGAAAAATGCACTACACAGGACCGCTGTTAATTCAACTCACAGATAATTGAGTCCCGGAAAATCGACGTTTTAATGTTCTTAGCTAATTATGCATTTAATATTCATAAGTTCATATTGTGTTAATACCAAATTTTTATTTCTTCTTCTTCTTTTAAATAGACAATCCACCATTCAAGAGTGATTTGTGCCATTAATCAAGTTAAAAGTTTATTTTATAGAAAAAAGTACTATAATATTATAGAATAGGAAATATTACATTACAAGTCAATACCATTGCCGTTCAAAAAATTTGCTATTATATAGATTAAATTTGGCGAGTTAAGTGAAAGAGATGTCACAAGTTAACCAGGAGTTGAAAACTACCATTGATGAGATTACTGTTAAAATACCTGTGATCCGCAATGGACAAGCAAAAAAGATATGGTCAAGGGTGTCCTCCTCGGCACCACACTCGCACATTGGGGAATCTATAAAGTTCAATCTGAATAAATGTGAGGCTACCTGGCAATGCCTAATTCTCATTCTAGAGATATTTGATATTGTTCTTTGGGAGAACCAGGAGGTGCGGGGAATAGATCTTTGAATTATTTGGATCCATCCATTGTGCAGTCCAGATAAAATTCGTACGTTTTTTTATCACATTGAGTCTGTCGTACATCGGGATATGGAATTGATGGGGGAAAACTCCAGAAAGAGTGGCCTCCTTGGCCAGTTTATCAGCACATTCATTTTTATGAATTCTCTTATATGTAGGAATCCAAACGAATAACACCTGTTTATTGTTGCTGTCCAAATTAAATAGCCTTCTTCTGATGGAACAGATTAACTCACTGTCTAGCCAAACTTTCGTATTAGCAGAGAGGGATTGAAGAGCTGCTTGCGAGTCGAAGAATATAACAGCCTTATCTCTGTTCCGGAGTACGCAGATGTCCAAGGCCTCTTTAATTGCCCAATATTCTGCTGAGAAAACCGATGAATCCGAAGGAAATTTTTTAATTTCTTGGATCTGGATTCCGCGGGCTTGTGTGGTTACATTTCTGCACTGATAAAACGGAAATATTTAATGATACGCTCACGTACTTATTGGTTAATCGTTCATCTTCTTCGGCCTCGCTTTTTCTGTTCACAAACACGGAGTGAGATTTAATGCATACATACATAATGTTATATGTACATACTATAATACATTCTGTTGGTAATATACTACTGTTCTTTCGGTTCGATCGTGATTAATCCCGCGGTGCAACGTTTCCCCGGTCGTGTAACATGCCATACGTTCGACTTGTACAGATTACGCAAAGTTTTCAAACAGCGGTGTACAATTCGATCTCTTGTGTATCATCATATAATACTTGCGGAATAATTTTGTTGTGTGCATCAATATTATTATCAGTCTGAAAATGACATATTGATCATTATCGCTTAGATGTAATTTTTAATACGACTTTGAAAATATTTATATCTGTAAACATAGCTATTTTTTGTCCTGTTCACGTAATACTTTTAAGATTGAAAAGGTTAATTATTAAGGAGGATTTACATATTCCGTTTTTTTAAATAAATCGCTCGACCACCAAGCGTACGTAATTCTTTTGAATATGTACCTTTTGCTTATTTATGTATTATTCTTGACTGATACTATCTTGATTTTCCGTGATTTTAGATTAAATCAATTAATTTAATAATTAATTAAAATGTAATTGACTTTTTAAATTGATTAAAAAATTTCCGTGACTCGACTTACGAAGCGTGAAAATTATTCGAATAATTAAATTGTGTTTGTTTATTGTAATTAAATTATACTTGTAATTATTAAATATAATGTTAAACTGAGATACTGAGTTAGGTTTTCGTTTATGTTCATAAAATATTGTATTATATTAAGTTTAATTATATTAAGTTTTATTTATTAAATGTATCGTAATTGAAATTATAAAACTGCAGACAAGCGTCTAGTATGACGTCGTGGGTCTAGTCTAGTTCAGTAATAAGGTACATGTGCCACTAGTGGTAAAATAAGTTATTTTTGATTACTTACACTTATCTAAAATAGACAGGGTGTGCATTGCACACACTGTCTATTTTAGTGCGCTGTGAGAAATGTTCCCTCTAAGGTGTGCGCGCGCACACTATTTGGCATCATAGCGCACACAAAAAAATATAGCACACACACAATTTTTAACGAGACTTCTTCATGTGCCGCTTTCTATTAAAGTTTGTGCCCATATTGTAGTATGTTAATTTATCCAGAATAAGATCACCAACATTTTGGACATTGAACCACTTTTTGAGGTTACACAGCCAAAACAATTTCTTTCTCCGTACGCCTCTCTTGCCTTCTATTTTCTCCTGCATAATGAATTGTAAAGATTGTATGAAACTGGAGTACGCAGCTTTCCTTAATAGTTGTTATTAGTTCTCTTAACTTATTTATGCGTCTTAATACATTTTCATTAGCAAAGTGCTTAATGGCGTGGTAAAGTTTTCTTGTTTACTTCCCCAGCGCACAAATAATAGCAATTGTCCTTAAAATTACACAAAATATTTTTTATGTACGCACCATGATTTAAAATTAGACGAAACATTGCATACGAATATGCGTTTATATTCTTATTTATGTGGTACAAAATTTAAAACTTTTGAGAAACATCGATCTAGTTTAGTTTTATGCAAGTTATATAAAAATTTGTGGATAAATAAATGGTATGCATATATTTTTTAGCGGGCATCATTCGCTCACGGGTCTCCCTGAGAGATGTTACGATGTTGGTCCTAGGAGGTCCTGTGCTCAGGTTTGGTCGTGAACTTGGCTGCTCGACCTCCGCAGGCAGAGGTTGCGTCACAATGTGATATCCGTCGCTGTGAGGTGCCCCCTTCCGCCCACCCCGCACTCACCCCGGCGCTGGACCATATTATACTCTGCACTGTACGTCTGCTCTACGTAGGCCCACCACGCTGTCGGCGCGCGACGGGAATGCTTTCGTTGCTCTCGGTCTTTATTCATTTACAACTCTATTTTGAATACTGAATCCATCTTTTTTTCATGACTACTCTGAAAACAAAAATTTATTTCGTCGTTTAAAATTAAATGTAAGGTTGATGCATAAATTATTATTATATTTATTATTATATAATATATTATTATATTTAACATAACCAAAAACGAACCATAACATAACAAACTCAAAACATCATTATGTACAATTATCATTCGGGGGCGTAGTCGAAAGAATTCACGCAAAACACCAAAATACAAAGATAAACAAGCTATTTGTAAGTATATCAAAGAGAGAAAACATTTATTGTGGGGAACTGAAAGCAAATACCGCCACCGAATGTGACGAGGATGACGTCATCTCTCCCGCGTAAAATATAATATGAAATTCAACAAAATTTAACCTAAAAAAAATCGTGCTCTCTGTTTTAAACGTGTATAGAAATGGAAGCTCACGACAAAAATGTATAACCATAGAAAAAATGATAATACCGGATCAAAAAGAGACGTTATTGTGAAATATATATGAAGGGAAGTATGAGTAAAGTAAAAAAGTTAATCTTGGCTCTTGAAATTTTTTACAAGCATTTAGAAAGATTGCTCTCTCTCTCTCTGTCAGTACGATATTAACTGATTTGTTTTTTATTTTATTTATTTATAAAAGAAACACACTGTAAAAATAGTAAGTTACATTGAGATAAAATTAATTGACGATGTTTTACAACAATGATAGATTTAAAATTCTTCGCAAAATATAAAACACGTGACTAAAAAGATTACTTTAAAAAAATCTCAATTCTCGGAAGTATCAGAAGATTCATTAGTACTGACTCTTATAAAATAGTATACAATTTAAATCTTTGAGAATAATATTGAGAAAAAATATATCAACTCGGATCAGTGATCAATGCTGAAAAATCTTAATATGATGACCTTTATACAGAAAATATATTTCAATGATATGGTGTTTATTTTTAAAATCCTCACTAAAAAAATATCGGCAGAATTTATAACAGAACAATCGTGAACTGATCAATGTTGAAGTTCTTAGTCAGAAGGGCTTGGTCAATAAAATTCGAAGATTGACCCTTTCCTGACTTGTCGTCTGGACTGGTATCACCACCAGCTTTGTAGCCAACAAACCATTCTTGGCATGCCCTTTCGCTAATCATTCCTTCGCTGAAAAAATAGCTGAGATCGCGAAATAACTCAGCATCTTTCTACCCTTTCTCGATGTGTTACAAAAAATTGCAAGCATTATTTGTATAATAAATATTGGCTGACAGTGGGGCGAGGTGTACGATACACATATCACATAATTTAATTTACATAAACTAAACTAAGAAACTAATTTATACCGAAAATTATAAACGGTATTATAATTATTAAGGAGAACACATTTTTATTGTGAAGTTGTAATTATTCAGAACATAGGTCTGTGATATTTTTAATACTAATTAAATGTTTTAATTAGAAAGATATATAAATATATCTTTATAAGTATATCTTTCTAATTAATACAATAATGAATTGGTTTTTCTTTTCGATAAATCGACCTCCGCGGCCGAGATTGAACAGCGGACCGGACTAATGTCTTGATCCGCCGCTAAACTGTGCACTCCCCACTCATCTGGCGTGCTTTTTGTTTCTTTTGGCGTTCCCGCGAACCTGTCCCGACAGCTGCATCGTTATAATTACCGGCCCGTCGCTGCGCTGCGCCGCTCCCTCTGTACTCTCTTCCGAGCCGTTGCTCGCGAAAGACAAAACCACGCGGCAGGGGTTCTCACTCTTTTCAGCTCAACGAGCGCTGATTTCGTTTAATCAATTTATCCATAAACGCTTCCACCTTCCACCTGTTTCTTTTTGAGGAATATTATCTGCGACGTGTTATTTAATGTAATAACATCTAATGGGAACTTGTCAACTGAGGCAAGACTGGCGGTGCACAACGGAGTCCTGGTACCGACACTGATGTATGGAAGTGAGGCATGGAGTTGACAGAAGAGATACGAAAGTGGACTAAATGCAGTGGAAATGAGATCTCTTAGGCGTATATGTGGCTGATTCATTTATTTTTATTTATTTATTCTGTTCATGTTCTTAATATACGTACATATTATACATTATAAACATTTTATAAATATACAAAAAAGGTGAACAAGCTTCATAATGTAAGAGATGTTCACTGTCTCGTTAACTAGACCGAAGTCTGTTCTAAAGGAGACAAGTTCATCCGTTGTCTATCATACAAATATGAAAACCATTATTATTATTAATATATTTTTTTATCTAAACCAAAAATATAAAAAAAAAAAATTAAACAGGGTTATAAAAGAATTCTAATAACATAATAAATAAGTAAAATACTCTCGCTATGCCATGATTGAAACACAATGCAAAACAGAAAATGAATATATAGAAATTATATTCTGTTCATGTGATCATTTCCACGAATCTTTGCTCAGATTATGGCAGAGTGAAGAATGAAGAAATGAGGAAAGAATGTATTGTTGATCTTAGCATAGTGAGTAAGATTAAGAAAGGATCACTTAAGGTGGTTTGGTCATATGGAACGGATAAATGAAGAGAGAATAGTAAGAAAGATATATGACCCAAATGTTGATGAAACCAGAAAAAAAGAACGTCCGCGGAAGACTTAGCACGACAAAGTAAACCGGATATTGGAATATAATCCTGTTAGAAACCTTAATAATTGACGAGGTCGTATAAATGTGGATGAGGCGAGAAATGTGTGTCAGGACAGAAGAGTGTGGCGCTCTATCCTCTCTGCCTACACCCGCAGTGTAACGGCGTGATGGTAGGTTAGTGTTATTTCTTGAGTATTGAGTGGCGGTTTAAACATTACTTTGAATGATTCAGAATCTTCTGAATTAGCTTATTCATATTTGATATCTAAGTAAAACCATAGAGCATTCAATTTTCGTAGTTGAAATTACGTGAAAAAAAGTTTCATATCTAAATTAATTTAATTATCGTTTTATTTGCCAACATATAATATAAATGTGTCTGTGTATGCGTACGATGCGCATATTATATATTTTCATTTAAATTAAAGTATTCCGTATTTTTCGGGTGTTTGAGTTTTCATATTATTGTGCATTCAAATGTGTATCGAGTGTATAATATAAATGTATTATGAATTTTCATCAATTACTAATTTTGTAGCAGTCTAAAATGCTTTACGACGCGATGCTCGCGAGCAATGGTTTGGCAATTTCTGCTATGCGATATGCGTGGACTAAAACAAGTCGAGGGTTAGGTTAAAGAAGGAACTGGGTCAATAAATTGATGAAATTCTACCGATTTTACAATGTTAAAAACTACTTTGGACAATTTTTTAAAATAAAAACTATTTACAAAACAGAGTACATTTGTGGTTGATAAGGGCACGGCTATGAATATGAACACCGACTATGTTCATTTTATTGTACTAAATTATCTCCCCTCAGTCTAAAGACCAACATCAGACGAAAGTTTTCGATGTAATATGTCAAAATGTTATAAAACATTTCAATTTATTCGGGTTGCCAATAAGAAATAGTTGAACGAATATTTAAAATTTTCCCCTTGAAGATATACAGAAAATACTACATTCATAACTCAATTTCTGTAAAACTTATAAATATTATATTTTCAAATATTTCAATCAATTTTATCAAAAGTTTTAATAAATTTCATTACGGTCGAAAAAAGTATGTATATTTTGTAATATTAAACATTTTTTTAATTGATGATGTTTGGAATTACTTAAAATTTTTTTTATTTTTTTTTTACTTAATTTGGTGACTAAATAAATTAGACAACAAATTTTTTGAAAACAAGATGGTTGACACCAGATACCAGGAATATAAACAAATACGCATAATTAAAAAATTGTCTAGATTTTTCACACAATTATTCATGTACCTATATGATAAACAGACACGGCGACGAGCCTGTTTTTAAAACCACGGTATGGATGGTCCAATGATTCCTGCACATGTACAAAACTGTTATATTTCACTCCCTAAAAATTACTAAAATGATTTTTTTCAATCGTTTGCGATCACTTACGATACAATTCATAATAATATTACGTCTCCCCGTCAATTTTCATCTATTTCTATGATTTTCTGGATGTCTAGCAAGTCTTGGACCTAGTGTCTATGGCTATACGACGCTTGATTAAATGGCCAGGTCTGTGAGACGCCAGCGGGGCAAAAACGAACGTGTTTTTTTTAAAGTAAAGTTGAGATTAGTTAAATGTTTTCTCTTTTGTGTATTCAATAACAATCTCTTTTATATATTCAATAATAGTAGGTAAAATGCGAAATCGTTCGAATTTTAAGCTGCCATCTTTCTTATCTATAGTCAAAGAATGACTTTACGTGTGGAGTGTTTAATAACCGTTTATGTAAACATGATATTTTTGTAAGAATATTGTCTCGCCTACAATTGCGAGGCGAGATGTTAAGTGTTTTTTCGTTTATTATGCATTACATTACAGTAAAAAATGAAACTGGTTTTGATAATGTAATTTTTGGTTATTCGTCATAACTAAAATTTTCATTGTGAATATAGATTCTATCGAAACCCTACCGTGTAGCAGTAACCAAAGACCGCGTAGTAGCCACAATAGTTGCCCGCGGGGCCTAGCACCTAGCAAACAATCCTGATGAGACTTCGACCGCGCAGCGGTCACCAATGGCCGCTAGCCGCCCGCAGGGCCTAACAGCAAACAATCGGCGACAGCCGATGAGACCCTGACCATGCAGCGGCCACTAGCCAACCGCAAGACCTAACAGTAAGCAATCGGCGACAGCTGATGAGACCCTGACCGCTCCGCCGACTGCTTACCCGCTAGTTAATAATGAATATCTTATTCTTCAAATGCCTTTGATCGCTCCTCTACTTAATATTTTACTTATTTATTCAAACATGTTTTGTTTTTTCACAAATTAGTAGTGTTTTTTTTTTAACCTTTGTACTTTTAACCTTAGTACTTTTTTTTAATTTTTGTACTTTTTAACTTTGTACTTTTAGCGATTTGGAACGAAGCTTGTGTTTGCGCCTAATTGTATTTTTTTTAACTCTCGTGAATCTCCACGGTTGTACAGTGCAAGTGAATTTGGCAGTAACAATAAATGCAGTGTAAAATTAAGGGTAATTTGTGTGTTTATTTCTTTACTGAACAAACGATCATTCGTATTTATATAGTAATAGATAGTTAAATGCTTTTTATTTACTAGTTTTAAACATGATTAATCATTATATGGTTTATGGGCATTCACCATGTTTCAGATTGTGTCCTTTATAGGTAACAAACTTGTGATATAATGTAATACTCATACCATGTATATTAAATATAAGATTTCTAATGCGTTATTTATTATATATAATAAATAACGTTAGTTATAATGTAGGTTACAATACATTAAAAATAGCGTCCTCCGAGTATTCAGCAGTTTATCGTGTTCATGTTCCCGATGCAAGGTCTGACCATTGAACACCCCGAATTGAGGTTATGGCAGCTATTTCTGGCGCGTTGACGTAACTTTATTTTGTAACTCATTCCTATTAACCGATTTTACCTTCGAACTTCGTTTTTATTAGCTGGCCATTGTGTTAAGAGTTTTTTCGCACGACTAATTGAATAACCCTCCACACACTTATTTTATTAGCGTCTAATCTATGGTTACTCTTGAATTGAAATCGATCGTTTGTATTGCGCAATCATGGCGTCCGGCCATTTTTATAATAAATTATTGTTTATTGAACATCTAATAATTGTAAGAAATAATTTAGTACAATATAATAAATGTGTCCAAAGATTCAGTGCAGTTCGAAAGAAACTAAAAGTATTAGATGAATTGTAATATACTCTCAATCAATGTTCCCCCTAAGACGCGCACACGATTTGGCATCATATCGCATACAAAAAACTTATCGCGCACACAATTTTTAACAAGACTTCTTCTTTATGTGCCGCCTTCTATCGAAGGTTGACCACCGTGTTGCAGTAAATTGATTTAACCTATATAATACTGCGTTTATTCCAGCGTGATTTTTTTTTATGAACACCCGATTCTCCATAAACATAATACATTTAAGTTACGAAATATTATTTATGTTATGAAAAGAAAAGCAAAAAATATATAAATAAATAAAAAAGTTATATATATATATATGTTTATAAGTTTAAACAAAATATAGATACTACATTTCAGTCACGCCCATTATTGTATCTGTAGCTATTCTGTAATCGTTGCCATTCTTTAGTCAGGGAAACAGCTTACCATGAGAGCACCGCTTGCATTAGAGAGTTGGTGCTGAACTCCAGCCGCAGCTTTACGCCAGCAACTAGATGTCTCGAACAGCGGAACGAATCCATGTATACGGCCTTTGGCAAACATAGTGGATGCGCTGCAATAACGCGCCAATCCGAACAGTATTCTGTATGAGTTGTAATGAATTCGTAGACGGTTGTACGTCACTTGCTTGTATTTCGACCAGAGCTCGCAAGTATACATGCTAGTGAAGAACGATTTAAACAGGATCCTCTTCACCTCCTTACTGCATCGGTAGAAACGCCGTGACAGCATATTTGCACGAACGCTCAACTATGTCCTCTGTCGTTCTATGCCATCATTGTCTCGTCCATCTTCATTGAATATATGGCCAAGGTATTAGACCATATTTTGATCGCTCAATTTCGTCCAGTCCAGCCACACGGTAGGGATATTATCTGGCCTTATATAAGATCACCTGCATTTTGAGGCAACAAACCACTTTCTGGTTTAATAGTCAAGATAATCTGTTTCTACCTACTCCCTGCTGCCTTCTATCTTCCACCTACATAAGGAGTTATAAAATATTATATTGTTCTATATGAAGTACTCAGTTTTCCTTGATAGTTATTAGTTATCGTGTCTTATTTATGTGTCGTCATAAGTAATGTGGGCAACAAAGATTTTAAATACTAAATTAATGTATTAATTATAAATATATACAT
Source organism: Eubasilissa regina (assembly GCA_022840565.1). Taxonomy (NCBI): domain Eukaryota; kingdom Metazoa; phylum Arthropoda; class Insecta; order Trichoptera; family Phryganeidae; genus Eubasilissa; species Eubasilissa regina. The sequence goes on along the minus strand of JAINEB010000015.1, from coordinate 22,761,473 downwards.
ATAAAATCAATTTTGTCGAAAAATATTGTTTTGGCGTCACCGGGATTCGAACCTGGATCTTCATTTCCAATCCGGGGAAGTGCACTACCTTTGTGCTATAACGCCAGTATTTTTCTTGACAAATTTTCGAAACTATATGTTACATTTTTCAAATTTAATGGATTGGAAATGAAGATATGTATATATTTATAATTAATACATTAATTTAGTATTTAAAATATCACAGACCTATGTTCTGAATAATTACAACTTCACAATAAGAATGTGTTTTCCTTAATAACAAAGATTTTACTTATATTGAGTATGATAATGTCTTTCCAATTTTCTCTCTCAGTGCACAAATAATGGCATTGGTCCATAAAATTGCACAAATGATTTTTATGCACACATCGTGATCCAAATTAGAGGGAACATTGCTCACAACTATAATAAAATAACGCATTAACGGTTTTAAAGATGGATCGATATTTTTTGATCTTTATGTTATTTAATTAATTAATTAATTTCTTTATTTTTTTAACTTTGTTTCATTAACCACTTATTGAGTTTAAATACATCTACCGGTTTCGAAAATACCATTTTCTTACTCAGGATGTCAATACTAATTGAAAACATATGTCGTTGTTTCTTTACCAGAATTTATTTTTAAAAAAACAATTATTATTTAAAAAATAAATTTATTACCTAACTCAAATTGTTACTTAATACAAATTTACTCGAATAATTTTAAGGAAAAAATTTTAGAATGGGATTCGTAGTTAAATTTAGTTTTTCTTAGTTTTACACGCTTTATTTATCTCCAATGTTTCCAAATTATTTCATTTATGACCAACACCGTTTACATGCAAAATTGACAATCCCAATTTTTTATCAAAACCATGACCATTTTCTATCAAATGATTAGAAAATTCTAAAAACCCACTATTGTTCAAACATCTCAAATGCTCCTTTACTCTTATATTAAAATGTCTACTCGTTTTAAAAGTATAATTAATTATTATTATTTTTTTTTAGAGGATTTGCATGTAAAGGTCCTGTAATTTGGAATAAAACAATAATGGCTATCGTCCTACTATTCCTATATTCGTCATATTATTCACGCTACTTACAAACTCTTAATAGCGCATCACTGTTGATATGTCTGTGATGATTGTATTGTTGTCTTAAAGTGAGAAGAATTGATTTCTCTTCACTAATGACGTAACACGAAATCACGCTTAACAAATTGGCTACGACTATGACCAGGCCAGTACGCATCTCGCCTGTCCGCTGGCCGGGACCGGTATCTCCTTATCGGGAACACAGTGATTGCGGCTTCCGAGATCATAAATGGCCAAAAGAACAAGCTCGCCAACAATCCGCTTTAGTTTTGCCACTGACAGACCCATCAATCTGACCGTTCTCCGGCGAAGATCTGCGCCGGTCCTCTCCTTTTGGGATTGATGACTCGAGTGACTAAAATATCCGACAACTTTATCTTTCCTCGGGCTTTTCGATTGACTGCTGGGTTAGCTCGTTATAATATGTTTGTTGCGCGTGTCATCTTAGGCTGTCGCTTGTCGTCCCATTGAGAATTGTAATAATGCGGATGTGTTGAAATGTTTTATATCGCTTACTTGAGAAATCTTCCCTGTGTGTTTTTCAATTGTTGGTACACGTGTATTATTATGTGCGATATAATAATTGTGCTTGTGACAACGTTCATTATACACTTGTCTTTTGAAAATGGATTTGCTTCATTTGAAAAATATGGCGTTTGCGATTTAACGATTTCTACCTATCTTTATGCAACGTTTTATAATATGTATAAAGTTTTAGGGATGAGGGGTTTGAAAATTGTTATCCGTGATCATGAATGTCACTACAATCAGCCCTAGAAAAAAATATTTTGCGAATAAGTTTAAGGTGTTTTTTTAATACTCATGATTTTTTTCTGTTTAGCCTTAATGATCTAAAAGTATTTTTTTAGAGGTTCGTTTTTCGAATTGGCAATACTTTTTCCAGCGATAGCCAATTTGACAGCTAATTTGTGCTCATTATACCATGAATAGACTTACGCCAAAACAACGTTTGGAAATGGTGTAAATTTATTTCGAAACTCGTGGTTCAGTTCGCGAAACTTACCGTGCGCTACGTCCATTTTACGATCGACATAATCGTCCATCCGAGTAAGTAATTCGAGTAACCGTGGATCGTTTTCGCACCACGCATACACTAATTCATAATACGTATCCGCAGATGCGTCGTAAAGTGCGCACCGAAGAAGCTATTGTTTCTTCAAAAATGATGCCTGTCAGAACGTTAAAGTCGATGGAGTGCGCTATAGATCCATGATTACTGACTTTTTCGTTCCCCAATTGAACGGCATTAATATGGAAGAGCTGTGGTTTCAACCAGACGGTGCAACATGCCACACAGCGCGCGCTACCATCAATTTATTAAAAGAAACATTCCATGAGAGCATAATTTCGCGTAATGGATCTGTAAATTGGCCTCAAAGATCGTGTGATTTAACACATTTGGATTATTTTCTGTGGGGATATGTGTAGTCGCTAGTCTACGCCGATAAATCAAAGATGATAGACGATTTAAAAGTCGAAATTCGTCGCATTATTGCCAATATACGTCCCCAGCTGCTCCAAAAAGTGTTCGACTTCCAGATTACGCTCTATTCGAGCCAGCCGCGGCGCCCATATGCGCGAAATCATATTTAAACACTAATGGCATATAATTATCTTTCCAATAAAGCCAATACCATGGCCCTTACCACGATTTTCATGTGTTTTATTTTTATTTTATAAAAAACATCCTTTAGTTATTGTAACTGTTGTATTTATTTAATTTTTTTTTATTTACCATGTTCATCATGTTTTTTATACCTGCTCGTAGATATCCATATTGTTTGATCCACTGGAATCAACCTATTGTAAATAATATAAAAGAACAAATTCAAATGGTAAGCAGAAAAAACACTCTCGATACGGACTCTAATCTAGTGAGGCAGGGAACACTTGAAATATTGAACGTATTGTAGTTTTAAATAAATAAATAATAAGTCAAATAAATATTTACTATTAGAAACATAATTTAATTACTTGCGCAATCAATTTTACTTGTATTCTCATATTAAATGGGTGTCGCGTTAGTCACGAACGTAGACAGATTTTTATACGCCTCGAATGCGCTAGCAAGTTATAGCAAATCGCGAGTTACTAATGCCTGCAATTTTCGAGGGTCGCCTACAATAGGGCGTCAGGTGCATGATGTTTAAATTCAATAAAACATTTGACGTGTCTATTGCATTTCGTTCCCCGTAAGCAAGCGAGCGTACATTATCTGCACGTACGTACCTCCTCACCGCGGACTGCGATGGCGTGACTCGCGGCACGAAAGCTAATCGGATACGTTTGATCTTTTGCAGCGCCCGCCCCAGGTATCGGCAGCCCTTTGCTCGCCTGGATCTTGTCACCTTGCACCCTATTCCCTTAAACTCTGACTCGCCTTACCGAACCGTTTCTTTGTATTATTCGACGGATAGGCGAGGGAGAATCGTGTACAAATACAATACAAGAAATTTCACAGAAACACATTTGAGATCTACACCGTATTGTTCACCGCGCGGGCTGAGAAGCTCGCCTCCCATGTTGTTTTTTTTTTCCTGCACCGTTTTTTTTCGATTCTCCGCTTTTGTTTTCACATTACACGTGTCCTGACCTTCCTTACGTAACGACCGTTTCTAGTAGGTCCATAAAAGCTAACAAGCCTATCCGAAGTCATTATGAGCAAAGTAGTTATTACTATTGTAAATCGACAGATTTTTTTTTTCCTTTTATTTTATGGTCAAGGAACCCTGCCATAAAAGTTCCTAGTATAATTTACAACTCACGGTGAGAAAAAAGATTTACTACTTAGCTGTGTGGGTCACTTTCTTTCTTCGGCTGATCGGAGCCCTAAAATTGCACTGTGCCCATTGTTCTGGTGTCCCTTGCGGCCAGCGGGGGCCACTGTGCTAGGAAGTATTGTTTGAAAAGTATTACATTTTTACGTCCGTTCTTTGCGCCGTAGCTGTCTAAAATTCTTTAATTTGCGACATTCCACGTAAATCTTAATTTTTTAGATTATAGGATATTTAGAATTTTTTTAAAAAAAAATGAAAAATCGTTGTTTATTTCTTATTATACTTACACTTCAAACAAAACGAGCAATTAATTAGTTAGTGTTTAGAATAGGCTGATTTCAAATTGAACTTACCATGATGTGGACATTATATATATATATATATATTATATTATATTAAGTCAAATTGAGTTTCAGTATTATAGCAAAATGTACATTTAAATAAAATAGTTTAATAATTAATTGCGAGCGAATGAAATATTTGTCATATGACTTTTTTGATACCTAAACATATACTTACATGTTTCTACAAACTATAGACTATTCTGAGACTATATTTTTTGAATTTTACGTATATATTCCTCTTGTAAGATACCTTTTCGAAAATCTTGATTTTCGATTAAGCAAGATATACCTAGATCATTTTCCTATTTTTTCAACACGATTCAACAATGAATATCAACATTTTATCTTTTTAGAAATGTTAGGTAATGTAAAAAAAATTATCCATGACACTTGATATTTTTTGATGAATTTGTGCAAAATTTATGCAAACAAGGAGCAAAGCATTCGTCGCGCTTATTTTATTATTATTTATTACACAGTTTAAATTTAAAAAAAGTCAGATTTCACGTAGCATTATCACACACTAAATATTTAGTCTGGTAAGGGCGGCGACTTAAAAGGGTTTGTGGCAATGCAACACCAATCAACGCATCTAATATATTCCATTAGTTGTCGTCAGCTTCCACTTGAGAAAATACAACGTGTCGTGTCCGGAACATATCTGGACTGTGACTGCACAAAGCGACGAACCAGCTTTATTAATCGATCTCGGCTCCCGATAACATCTTACCTTACATCGTTCACCGTGAGCGACTACAACTAAAATCACTTCACACACAAGCATACATTTTATTCCATGTATCCGTGTATTAGATTAAGTCTGAGAAAGCTGTAAGTGTAGCTAGTCTAAAATTAGAAGTTGAAACACAAAATTGACATTGCAGGGAGAAGTAATAAGAATAATAATAATAATTTATTTTTTGAGTCATAATACGTTGTTATAATAAGATAAAACATTGCAGTAAAGTAAGGCGTGTATTTCGGTGCCCTGCATGCTACACTAGTATTTTTCAGTATTATAGCAGATAGTGCTTTTCCGATACAGTCGTAAACAGAATGTAATGTTTAATTTAAATGTATAAAAAATATATAAATAGTAAAACACGATGCAATTTGAAAGTATAAATAATATTCAATTAATGTTTTTTTTTTAGTTTATATATTCCCATGCAGCATATAAATATTAAAATAAACTTATTAAATGTAGCACGTATAAAAAAATAGTACATATAAAACATTCAAGAAAAAAGAATAAGATAAAATGAGATCAAATCATTTTGGCTGCACATATCGGTAATATACATTGTGTATGAGTGTTACTCTTATACAATACGGCTCGTGGTGTTGTCCATGTGGAGTTATAGTCGATAATTGTTATTTCACTTTAAGCCAACTACTTACTCTTCAACAGCTTTATCAATATATCTATATACTGCGAAAAACAAAAACCACTTGGTATTAACTAACTAACTTACCATCACGCTGTTTCCCCGCGGGAGTAGGCAGAGAGCATAAAGCACCACATTCTTCTGTCCTGACACAATTCTCGTTTCACCCACATTCATACATCTTCTCAAATAAGCTCGCCGATTATTGAGACTTCTAACAGGACCATTTTCCAGTATCTGTTTGACGTCCTCTATTTCCGATGCCATCAACACTTAATAATATTAGGCAATAAACACTTGCGTCATATATCTTTTTTACTATTCTCTTCTCATTCATACGTTCCGTATGACCAAACCACCTAAGTGATCCTTTCTTAATCTTACTCACTTGTTGTTAAATTTTGCAAAATAAACGCTTATCATCTTCAAATTATGCTTTACAGTAGATTTTCTCAAACTATGGGATGTAAGGGGTACGCAAAAAAGCTGGGTTATATCGCCCCTGTTGCTTGCTTTATTTGATGGTGGCTGTAATTATTTTTATGATAATATTTTTCTGAATACTCATGTTTTAAACGTGAGTATTCATAAAGATACACCAAAACATTATTGGACTACTTCAAATAAATAAGTAAATGATTATATCTTTCTTAAAGTTACTCTCGTATGGAGGTTTCTCCTTTAGAGACAGCTGCTCTGAACAATAATTGTAGTCTCCGACGGAACTTGTCACGAGAGATCCGGAAGATCGATCTTCTTCCTACACCGTCTCCCTTGAATCTGCCCCTATGGTATTACTTGTTTTACTTCATTATAGATAAAGATCATTTTCTTTTTTCATACGTTTTAAGACGTCATAGTTTCGTGCTTTGTCCACCTAGGTGTCCATTAAACATTTTTGGGATCCATACTCCCGCTTTCTCTGCAGGTGGATTCTCATGTGGGTTGAAACTCTAGGATCCTGAAAAATGTTATGTCTTATCGGTGTATCAACTTGACGAAGCCTGTCCACGTTTCACAACCATAAGTCAATAGACGAGCCTCATTCCAGGAGACCAGCAAGTTAGTACTATTTTTAAAGATTTGTTTGAAAATAGTAAGAATATTGATGTATTCCGTGTACACATCTCTATTTAAAAGTATTAACTTTTCGTAAAGCTATTTCGTAAAAGATGTTTGAAAAATACTATGTAGTATGAACGCAAGAGGGGTGTGTTGACAAAGTTAAGGATCTGCCCTCAGGTTTGTATTTTATGAATGCGCAGCGTGCAGGAATGTGTAGTGAATAATAATTGATGAAATGTAAATAATCATTTGTCGATGTCGATTAACTTACAATCTGTGATAGCTTTGTTACGAGTCAATTGATTATTTTAAGATTAATAATTTAAAATAGCACTGTACTGGTGAATATTTTAGTATTTCACATACTCGAACACCGTCCCCACCCGATGGCTGTTGGTCGCATTGGTTGGCGTTAAAAGCATTAGTCTACACATTCTCGAGATCTTTAACAAAAACAAAAGTGCAGGAGCGAGGCTGTCGGCGAAACGTAGAGGCTGCCATTTGTTTCTTTTCGCGCTTCTTACATCGCCCGGGAGGAAGGAAGAACCAGTCCGATGTAGCCGCTTGCAGACAAAAAAGGACGAAATGCAGTTTACGCCAAGGGTGAGCCCGCACCCCGCACCCCGCCGAGCTCAGACGCGGGAAGGGGGTAGGTGGCGCTGCACGCTGCACAAGAACCATTAGTGCAACTGCTAAGTGTAGCCAAACTCCCTCCAGACGCGATCCGTCCTTACTTTTATATTTGATTCCGAGCCGGCAATGCTTTTTTTAATTCCGCGCTGGCGAATAATAGACTGCGGAGATTTCTGTATTCATAATAAGATATTTAAATTATTCATTTTCCTTACTTTTGTTATCTCCTTTAAATCTTCAAGCAGTATACCCATACAATATATAACATAGAGTTAAACTTAAGGCTTGGTATTTTATTAATCTATTCGTTTTAAAAATCTGCCATAGAATGGGCGCGAAAGCCTACAACAACATTGCAGTTCTCCATTTAAAAATTTATGACAAAGACAATATATTTTTTTCTATTCGGAAATCGTCCAAACCAGAACCGAACATACCTAATTTATAGAAAATTTACTTCAATCCAAAGTAATGCATCCATTTTCTTCCAACGTGTGACACACAGAAAAACTTTCAATAATAAATTGTCAATGGCATAGATACATAGATAATAAAATAAAGTCAATATACTTGCCAGCAGTAAAAATTCATAGGTTTCCGCTACATTGATGAACTACAAATGAAAACGTATCATTTCAATTTAATGTATATTTGCTTACTGTAAGAATGATATTTAATATATAAAAGAGAAAAAATTCTAGTAATCTTAACCTAGAGATATTAAAAACAAGTTCATTTTTGCTCTACTCGCGCCTCATTTAGAATTACGTTCCATTCATTAACACTACACCAAAAACTGAAACGTCTTCTCAGCATTTGGTCGAGTTGCATGTCAGTATTTATTTTACTTACCTACTATTTTCGTTATTTTTTTTTATTTTTTCGTTCCTTTGCTTACATTGTATTAGTTTATTATATAGATTTTATAAGACTAGGTACTAAATTACTAAAGTATAAATAAATATTTTAACTTTAATGCATAAGATAATATAAATTAAGAACGATTTCAAAATTGAAATTCGCAAAGATGCATAGAAGATTTAAATAATTTTATAAGTAAAGAATAATACTTAATTATTTTCTCTGCACGTACGCATACTTATATAATATAATATAAAGGGCAATCGTTTATTCCGCTAATCAATTTTCTACGAAGTTGTAGTAATACGTATCGTCATAAAAACAAAACGTTATGTATTGAGGTTAACTTATCTTATTGTTTTGAATAACATCATTTGTGTGCAGTGGCGTAACTAAAAAAATTGGGCCCCAATATAACATTGTTAAATAGTATCGTGCCCCAATGCAAAATGGAAAGTCAAGCTGATTTATGTATTGTATACAAAAAATCAGCAATATATTACTACGTGGTTTGTCCATTAAATAGTAAGAACAAAATTGTTGTCATATCTCTTATAATATTCACTATTTCACGAAAGAAAAGGTTTTTTTCGGACATTTACAAACACTCACAATTGAAAAAAACTTGATTAAAATCAATATTTGAATATCTCCTAAAATACATAATTACTGGATTTTCACCTACAAAGACACTTATTAAACAAATTATTATATTACCTATTAATTTATTTATAGTCTATAAATCTTTCGATGTAATTAGGTGTGATATTTTCACATTAATTTATTTAAAATAAATAATAGATATCCCGTAGAGACGAAGCTATTTTTTTATTAATGAAAAAATATGGAAGTATGGGTAATTACAAGGTTTATGACCTGACTTCAACTGGCTTAAGTTATCACTTTGCACAATGTAACGTTCACTATTCCATCCAATCAACCTCCATGTATATACAAATTTTGAAAGTTGTATATTTGTTTAATAACCGTGCCTTTGTAGGTGACAATCCAGTAATTGTGTGTTCTTGGACATATTCAAATATTGCTAATAATATACTGGTCAAAATTATTCTAGTATAAAGTGTTAAAAACATTTACAGATAAAGAATATTGCTTTAAATAATTTCAAAAATAATAAGATTCTCATTAGTGACATTTATGCTGTTTCAGGAAAATTAATATCAAATTTAGTCCATAGTGTAGCTGTACTCGAAGTGTTTCCACATAGTAACATATATACAACTTCCAAAAATTTGATGTTAAGCCAGCCGAAGACAGGTCGTAAGCCCTGTAATTATCTTATCCATATCTTTCCATTAAATATGATAAAAATAGCTTCGTCTCTATGAGATATCTATAATTTGTTTGAAAAAAATCTTGTTTCGCTTTTCGGCGATGTTGGTTTGATCCCTAAACTGATATTAGCGGTGTACTACTATCTACATACACCGACAATGTTCATGTCTTTTCTTAATACACGTGAGAAATGATTTAAAAAAATTTATACTTCCATTTCTTGCTATAGTAAATTCAATTCATATTAGCGTTGGAAAAAAGTATCGATATTCGCAAATGTATCAGTGGGCGCAGATCTTTTGGGGCCTTATCCAACCAGGCTGCATTGGCATAGTTAGGCCACCGTTCGTGTGTATGCCAGTCGCACTTAAAATGAATCACAGCGCCGGTGCTAGACTTTTTGCCGCCACAGGCAAGATTGTTTTTCGGCCCTAGTAACTTAAGTGAAGATGATGTTTTAAATTTTTGTAAAACCATTCCCATAAATTGGCCGCCCGCGTGCCACACACGTTAGGGGCGGTATTTTATTAGGCCAAACATGTCCAAGGCGGCTTTTTACCAAGAGACGTTCTGGACATTAGCGTTGACTACAAATAACGACTTTATTAGGAAATAACTATAATGTTATTTATTAGAATTACTTTATTGGATTGTTTATACCTGGATTATTATCATTACACACTATTATCGTTTTGTAATTTAGAATTTTGTTTTTCAATTTTTATATATTTTTCGGCCACCCCCTTGATTTGGCCGCCACAGGCAGGCGTCTGCTCTGCCTGTGCGTAATGCCGGTGCTGATGAAACATAATACAGTGGAACCCCGATTGTAAGTTTTTGAAGGCACCAACAAAAAAAATGTAAACAGGGAAAATGTAAATTGGGGGTATTAAAAAAATCAAACAATGTTTTTTGCTGCATGTTTTTCTTGATGTTTTTAAATAGTTCTTTCAATATTATAAATTAAACTGGTGGTACATTGCTAATTAATACTGGTAAAATGTGCTTTGAGTCCTTTAATATGCCTCATGGCGTCGTCTTTTGTAGGAACTGGGTTTATGGAATGAGCAGACACTACTTTGTAGGTTGGTTCTTCTTCTGTCTAGTACTCGTTTATAATGCGACTGTCCACTATTTCATCAACTTCTACTACGTCCGATGTTATTATGTTGGAGTCAACGTCTAAGTAAATCTGCGAGGGTTATTCATAATTTTTTTTCTGTCATCAATATTGTTTATACTATCTTCTACGCAATTTTCTTTCTGATTCCAGCTTGTAAAACACAATATAACAACGAAACGTACAAATTACGTAGGTATTAGAACGAAAAATGCGTTTATAGACAAACAAACGACTAACACACTCCTGGCTCTGTGGCGAATAGCGAGCTGGCCGAACGCATTTCAATAAATTTTAGACGTAAATCGCGGGAAAGTCAAACGTAAAATAGGATTTTAATGTACTAAAATAATACGGGACTGCAGAAATAACACGCTTAATGGAGGGAAAACGTGAATTCCGGGCATGTAAAATCAGGGTTCCACTGTATATTGAATGAAACACTACGTACATATGTGTATGCTTTGGTCTGCTGATAGTAAATTAATACTTGTTATTTGGTACATCTCTTTTTGGGTAGCATACTAAATTTTGGCACATTTGAATGAACGCTGCAGCGAGCCACTCCGTTTGCAATGTCTTCGGGTGTGAATTCCGTTCTCCAAATAGCCCGAGCGCACGGCCAAAAATGTTTTCACTGATAAAACGGGTGAATAAACGGGCTTCACCCGCAGAGCCACGGTTTACTCAAGCGGAGATAACGCACGCGTACAGGCCACATGCAGTGTAAAACACGTTTCCTTGTATGTATTATTATTATGCGTAGGCGTTCACTTTTTTCGAAACCTTATTTTTTTCACACACGCCTGAACGGGTCGTGTTTGTTTTCAAACACCTTGAGATATTTTATACAATTTTTCGTTTATTTTGGTATCATTAGGGAAAACACATTATGTGACGGATTACTCAAAGGTATTTGAGATTCCGTAAAAATAAAGAAGATGGCTTTCAAATAATGGAACGATATATGTATTAATTTGAAAAGTGTAACATAATAGGTTCGAAAATTTGTCGTTAATGCACTATGTTGGTATAACATAATCGGATAATGTACGTTTCTCAGATTGGAAGAGACCCAGGTTCGAATCCCGGTACGGTAGCGCAACAACAATATTTTTATTTGAATTATTTATATTTGATGAATACATTCAATTTGTATTATTTATGTCAACTTTCCGTCTGAGGAGTATTAAGGTACAAATATAGTCTAATTTTTCATACGCATCATACATTTAACTATCTTTTTAAGTCGGTAAGATAAGACAACAATGTTATTAATAGATTTCAATACTCATTATCAATCATTTATATATCAATAGATTTTATATAGTTATCAATAGATTTCAAACCTTCGCGGTAATTTTTATCACTCCAAGAGATGGTACTTTTTTTTACAGTAATTAAAATAATGCCCCCCTCCCTAAGACGATCCTGCGTCTAGATAGGCACTTTCATCTGTTCCTGCAATATTACCTATCTCCGCAAATTTGCCGTCATAAAATTTACTTTTGTGATCTTTACACCAAAAAAACATACGATTTGGACATTTTTAAAATTTAATTATCAAATTATAAATGATAGACGATGGTGGTGAGCTAATATTATTAACGCGCGTAGCTTAGGAGGATCATTGTTTGGTATTGTAGGATAGATGTGGGTTGACATTGTTTTTCTATGGTCTTCCGCCATCGAATTAAATTATTATCCAAAACACATGGGAATTAAGTACTTACTTAAGGTGGATATGCAAAGCTCAGTTGATTAATTTATTTAAAAAAATAGACCGTCTATAATGCAACATTTGATGATTAAATAATTATTTTTTAATACAAATTACAGATATACAGAGAAAATCTTTGTAATTTAATTTGTATTAAATACCAGAGAACTATGTTCTGAAAATGCAACTACACGACAAAAATGTATTTTTCTTAATTGTTTTTTTTATACAATTTTTTTATTCGATTGTTTTTTTAATGTAGTAATAATGATTTATTTAAATTAAAAACTAACAGTATGATGGTGTGATCGCTAACTGTTTTTTGCGTAAAGATTGTATATAAATACTCCATCTAACTCCGAAGGAAATGCAGTTGACAGTGCGCGCGCAGAAGAAAATCGTAATATCGGCGGACGGAAGGGGGAACGGGAACGGGAATGGGAAGACGGGTCAGGGTGTACCGTCATACAAACGCTCTTTGTGAGGCTAATCAATAATTCACCGCTGCAGTCATATTGCACTCGAACTCAAGAAATGTACGTGTGCATATCGGACTGCAGGCCATCGGCGGGTGGTGTTTTCCTACCTTGGAAAGCGGCGCATGCTCTTTAGGTAGGAATTGATTACACGCTGAGGGTGTCCACTGAGATTATATATGATTACCAATAAATTATCGCCTTGATGATATTCCTAGTTTAACAACACTTACTCACTGTCGTGCATTTTATATTATCGTTAAAATTGATGGTGGTTATTTTAACTTTTATTTATAATAACTCATTTTAACTTTTATTTATAATAAATATTTTTTTTACATCAATTGCAATTATTATTAATATTATCTACTATTGTCTGACCAACATAAGTCGGTGAACTTGGGAGGGCGACACTGTACTTTAGGCAGAAGTTGCCAGAGTGTTAATTCTAATACAAAATTTTATTATTAAGGGGAACACATTCTTATTGTGAAGTTGTAATTATTCAGAACATTGGTCTGTGGTATTTTAAATACTAATTAAATGTATGAATTAGAAAGATATACATGTAAAATCGAAAAGTATTGTTGTTGCGCTACCGGGATTCGAACCTGGATCTCTTTCCAAACCGGGAAAGGTGTATTATCCAACCATACTACAGCGACAGTACTTTTGATGACAAAAAATAAAGTAGACGGCTTTCAAATAATGGAACGATAGATGTATTAATTTGAAAAAGTGTAACATAGGTTCGAAAATTTTATTCTATTCCCATACAACAATCATCATAATTAAAGTAATCACCCTGGCAGCACTGAGCCAAACGGACATGTAATGGCGGCCGCTCGTGAAGGAAATGTTAAGTAAGTGGAAATATCGGTCCTTTATTAGCTTTTTCGTCTTCGCAAAACTTTAATACCTTATTGGCAATTGTTCTAACGTCAACATGCACTAGTTTAAATATTTACGACATGATTTTCGTAATTAAAATATCAAAACTAGCAATGTTTCACCGTCAATTGGATCTAGCGGCGATGGGAACAGCCGCGCGCGGGCGGAGGGAATGTTAGTTCGAAAAGTCACCGCTCGCCAATTCATGTTGGTCGGACTATAGTTGCACCGATAAAGGCGATTGTATATTGTGCAAGCCATCAGGAACTACTACCTCGTATGTATGTATTTTGATGGAGGACTATTTGGAAGAAGCATTCATATCCAAATACCGTGTACGATTATTTAAAAAGTGAAAAACGTAACAGTGTTTTTGTAGAAAATAAGCATAGAATAGACTGTACAATTTCTTTTGGAAGTTCTCTAAAACGATAAAACATTCATCTACAATATAATCTTACAAATATCTCAACTGTTAAATTGTTTATGAAAAAAATATTTTGACAAATTAATGTTAACGATTCTGTGGTTATAACTTGGTGTTTGAAATTAAGGTTTTTTATTAAAGTTATAATTTACAATTTATAGTTACAATTTTTTATTTAACTAACGAGCCTTTTCTGTGATTCTTTATTATTTTCTAGTTAGTCCATAACTAAATACTTTTCATATAGTTGTTTATCATTCTCTAGCTCTCTAGTATTACTCGTATTAGATCTACGATTTATGTTAAATCCTTTTTTGTTTGTTTTCGTAATTGAACTATTTGTTTGTCATTTTTTGCCTTCAGGATATTTGACTCTCGTTTGCCCTGAGCTTTTGCTCATGGGACAAATTCTGCCCTCATGATTGTTGTCGCTCTGGTTTCCTCTTTCTAGGCGTTTTGTTATTTGGAAGACGTTATTGAGCAACAGTAATAATAACCAAAAATTATAGCTAAATATTTATCTGTTTTATCAGTGGGTATTTGTTGTGTTCTTGATACGAATGTCAAGAAATTTATATATACAGAATGTAACAGCCCTAATCCGCAATATTTTATAAGTGGATACCTGACTAAATTACGCGTCGAATATGTGCATTATCTAACTATGTCAAAGATATAAGATATATTATTTCGATTAATTGAAATATTATATGGATAAATTTTGCAAATACAGGGTGAATATTATGTTCCAGGCCGATGTTGTTTTTAAATATCTAGGAAATAAAACAACATTTTTTAATTTGCTTTTTATTTATCGATTATTTGTTTTATTACAATTATGTGTGGAATATGACATCCGTCAAGTGGCCGCCTCTGGCAGCGGCACAAATGTGTGCTCTTTCGTTTCGAATATTGTCCTGTAGCATCGGAATTATTGTTGGCTTATTGGCGTAGACCTTTCCTTTCAAATACAGAAAATCGTCGGGAGCCGTCAAATCAAGTGATTGAGGAGGCTAGTCGATATCACCACTTTTTGACATATGCGGGCGGCAAAAATTTATGGTAAAATTTCAAGCGTAGCTAGGGGTGTGTGTGAGGTGGGATCGTCCTGTTGAAACCACACGTGTTACCCTGTATTTATTTAAAAGTTAACATGATTTTGTAAAAATTCAAACGATAATATTATCCGTAATTATTACATGTTCCTTGAACATTTTTGACTTGTAATTGAGCCAGGAATCACCCACAAAATATTGTGGACTAGATCTGTTACACCTTGTATATTTTTTATAATTCTGTTTGTGAAAATTAAGTAATTTTAATAATACAACTCGCCTTCCTAGCGAGTTTTTACTTTGATAACATAATGTATTTCAATGTTTGCATCTCAGTAGTAGACCTACTCATTTTTACATTATCTCAGCACTCGTTTCTTGCTCCATATGGGTGTTAATACCATATTATATATTATGATAATATTTATATTTTCTTTCACAGATAAATTTGCATGTAAGAGAAACCTAAAATACGTTATTATTCTTAATAAAAGTCAATCTTAGCATGAGAATGCCAAGTTGTGACCAAACCGAGACTGCCGCACGATTATATTTCACTATCTTGGCCAAAGTGCTTTTCAGCCCGGTCGTTCCCGGCCCTTCTTGGCATTGTTTTATTTTTCAATTGAATATAATTCAGCGGAAACGTTTCCTTTATTTCGTGTAATGGCCCACGCTTCCAGATTGCGTTCTTTCTTCCAAAATGTTAGCTTTATTCACTCCGCCCCGGTTCACGCGAGCCGCCGGGCCGGGGGAATTATCCGCCCATAACAAGGCTTTTGACGTTGTTTGCGCTTTCGAGCGAAAATGGAAAACTGGATGACTTTTTTTGAGCGGTCTTTACAAGTCATATTCGCCGTGTCCCTCTCGTTCGTTCTGTGCAGGCCGAGTGCTCGGATAAAGGGAATAAAATTCCCGCTCGTTATTAAAAATAATTTAACGTGCAGTGTTCTTAAATTTTAGGCCATGAAATTTACCACACGGACACTGCGAATTTCAAATTGTGCATTGAATGGTGTTGATTCAGAATTTGGTTGCAAAAAACTTATCGTGATAACAGAATAATATTATTTATTGCTTTTTTACATGTATTTTTAACACATTTCGATTCATTAATCTGCAAAGCAGCTAACTCCACCCATGGTCAAAATACTCTTTTTGATGCAATTATTTTCCTCTTTTATTGTTCTATGGTACACTAAAAACCGAAAATTCCTATCAATTTTAAAACACGTGAAATCATAATCACTACATCACTACATTATCATAGAAAATCAGCTAGCTCCCAAAAATATTTTACAATTTTGGTACAGAAATTCAGAAAAACTCCAAATTATCCCTATAAGTACGAGATAAATAAAAATATTAATAAAATTTCTCAGCCATTTATTTCTGCACAATCTACCGAAGTGTGATATGGAATTATCGTAATCCGTTTAATTACAAAAGTAAACAGTTTTTTGTTGCTCCTGAACATTTTAGAAAAATGGAGTTAGCTGCTTTGCAGATTAAGGTATCGATATATAATATGCATATTTTTTTCCTTATAAAGGTGTCCAGTGGAAAATGTTCAAGTTTAATATTAAATAAAAATAAAAACTACAATGTTATTCTCATATTTTATTTATACAAAATTAAGTTTAACGATGCGGATTTTATGTTTTATAAACAATATCGTCTAAATGCCGTCCATTTCTTTCAAAACACTCTTGCAATCGGACTCTTAAATTTGCGAACACGTGAAAGCAAAGTGTTGGTTCATTGGCAGCAACTTCACGGCGGATATTTTCGAGGATTGTTGCTGTAAACTCTTGACTTAAGGTATCACCAAAAAAAGCCGCACGGTATAAGGTCTGGTGACCGAGGTGACCAGGGTATGTCTCCGTACTTGCTGATTAATTTATTGGGAAAAATTTCCCTCAGCTTCTCCATTGAAACTCTAGCTGTATGTGGAGTGACCACGTCTTACTGAAATTGTGTTCTGTTATTGAACCCGGGAAATAGTTGCAGTTGCGATACCAAAAACTCGTCCATCATTCGGCAATACACGTCAGCAGTGACTCTCGCTGGTCAAAAATATAAGGGCCAATTTTCCCTCGGGCAGAAACACCACACTGTCGTTTTTGAACAATGCAAACGGTTTTGATGGCGTTCTCTTGGGTTGTCGGGGCACCAGTATCTCATGTTCTTTTTATTAACATAGCCATCGATATGAAAATGTGCTTCGTCAGTAAACAATATGTTTCCAAGCGTTCGTGCTGTTCCAAAACGTTCCAGCATCGTTCTCGCTAAGATTTCACGTAAAAAATAGCCATTTTCGTTGAGAAACCGCACGATTTGCAGTTTGTATGGGTGAAACTAGTTTCTTTTTCAAAATAACGTGCACTGTTGATTTTTTTATTCCAATACAGGCTGCAATCTTCCTTATCGATTTATGCGGATTGCGCATAATTTCACGTCGAACTTGAGCCACATGTTCTGATGTTGCTGCTGACGTTGATGGTCTCGGAGGAGAATTGGTTAACCATTGTCCCTTCTTGTCTGAACTTTTGAACCCAACAACAGATAATTTGCGTGCTCGGCCCATCACTTACTCGTCGAATATTAAAGTGAGTACAAAAGCCGCGACGCGCACGATCCAATGAATCACCGCACTCTCATTATTGCTCAACCGCGAGCGCGCGGCGCACTCCCGACCAGTGACTCATTGCGACTGGCAAATTCGCAAATCACACGCATCGAACAATACCCCTCCCACTTACCTCACCCTGATGGTTTACTAGCAATTATAATTTAATTTTGAAATTTTTCCGCTGAACACCCTGTACTTCGAGATATAAAAGTTAAATACAAATGTAATCGTACAGTATGCTATACATATTATCCACTGCTGATGAATGCTTCCCATGACTCTGCTACTCTTTTCGGTAAGTACGTCAGCAATCTTTGCCGCGTCACTCCCTAGATTCCTAGATAGCAGGGGCGTGCACCTAATACAATACAAAAAAGCTGCGCATAACTATAATTTCTACGAAGTACATAATTAATTTAATATATCGACCCTTCAGAATAACAAGGTTCTATCTGACACTGATACAGTTTTGAGATAATCTCAAAAATGTTGATTGAATTTCAACATATATTCGTGTATATTTTGTTTGGAATGTGTAAGTGTGATCAGTTTTAAGGTCTTAACTTATTTTCAGTATCATCAATGACCACTGTGAGATGAGGGAAATATTAAAAATATTAAAAAACATTGTAAATTGACAATAATGATCCATAAATTGAAATAAATAACTGAAGCGGTTGGAACTGCAGCTCTTGCTATATCCGTTAAATAGAGTTGGTGTGTATGAAGAAATAAAGAATAATTCATTTGGAACCCATTTCACGCAATAACTCAAAATGTTAGTTGGAACCTTGTTATTCTAAGGGGTCGATATATTTACTACGTATTAAGTATGTAGGTTCATGCGCAAATAAATAAAAGTTATCATGTTAATACGTTAACTAGAACCGTCCGACAGAAGAATTTAGTTTATAAAGCTTCGAATGTGTTTCGTATATTTTTTCGTAAAATCTACCCCAAATGTATACCAATTAAACTCAAGTCTCGCACATCTTCGCTTAAACAGCCGTGTTGCAAATGCCCCAAGTATGTGTTTGTAACGGACTTGAATGCATGCTGTTCAACACACTTGAACGTAGTATTATTTTATATTCTAAAACATTTTAAGCCTTTCATTTAGAATTTCCCAAAAATAATAGTTATGTTAATATTTTTCTATTTGACTCATACAGGTATACGTGAACTAAATTATGCTTTTGAAATAGGATATTTCTTTCAGACGAATACAATTTCTAGTGGCAATTCAGCTCATCGTACTTTTAGCATAACCTAAGTCCGCGCCTGGTGCACGCTACTACCAGATAGGATAGTATTTTATATATTATGTCATCAGTAAATTTTAACTCAATAGGCCCAGATGCCATGGAGTGGTATTAGAGTAGCAAATGTTAACTGGGAAAGATTTGTACCATTTGTACGGATGCCTTTACAGATTCCAAATTTAGACATTTAAATGTATTTTTTAGTGTCGCAGTGAATGTCTTCGGTGATATGGTATCACCTTGCTGGCCGCCCCTCTCAGATTCGAGTAGTGAAGACCAGAGTCAGTAACATTATGATTTTCTTGGTATTCCAATTGCGTATAGTATAGTCTGTTTTGATAAAATGAACTGAAATGAATGAAAAAAATCAACAAGCGATCCTGGATACAACGGTAGCGCATTTTCCTCACGTCTTTCTATGATTTCTTACACGACCTGTAAGTGATTTAGCTCTTTATCTTTGGTAATAGTTTAAGCCGATTTAATATTTATTACTTTAGTAAATACTTCATATAATATTTGAAGTAGACTTATAGGTGTGTAAATTTTTAGATCCCTTCGGTCTGCCTATTTCTCTAAGTGACACTTTGTATTAGATATGGATGGGGGCTGCTAGTAGTTTGAATACATTAATGAGCATTATGCAAATATAATATGTACATATTATATAATACGAGTATTCTTAGTCATCGCTCATTCCGGAAATGTCAAACAATACAAAATAATGTACAAATAATTTACGAGGTCATGGACATCAAATTTAACTCTGTATGTTATATACAAATCTATGAAAGCAATTTCAGATACTAATTTTAGTAAATTTAACACTTTGTATTTATGTGTATGCAGATGTGTAATATTTAGTATGGATACTATTTATGTTTAGTATATTCAGATTTAATAACCACGGTGTATTATTTTTGAAATGCGTATTTATATTTCAAGGAATCCACTCAAAATAAATTTGTTGAAATAGCACCGAAGCTACGTTTCTTTTTTTATTTCCAGTTGAAATGTTTTCATGCCCTCGCTTAAGGCTCTCCTTTCATCACGCCCTTGGTGTTACATCATAGAAAATGCCATTAACATCTCTTTAACCGTGCCACGCTTTTTGCCAACACAATGGAAAAGGCCACCGATGGCCGTCGTCAAAAGCAATTACCGGCTGCGCTCCTGTCCGTTATCGGAGCCGACATTGAGTTCGATACTGTTTTAACTCAACTTCAATTACGGCGGATGGCGTCGGCGACTACCGGGGTGGGTAATTGAATCCGACGTCGATGGGACGCCGTAGAATTCGAATTTCCCACTTCGCCGGCAAACGGGGGCACTCCAGGTTATATAGAGCTCTAATGCCCCGGAATCTGTTACACCCTGATCTCCGCTAAATCCATTACGCGATTCAGTTTAGCATAAACAGAAACATAGCCAAAAGAGACAATTCATGAATAATCCGATTCCGTCGATCGGGGCGGCTTCTTTGATTAAATTTAAGAGTTGAGTTTGTATTAGGTATAGAAATGTGAAATAATTTCTACACGGTGGACTACATTTTTAAAATTTTTATAATCATCGTCCTTTGTTATTATCAACCGTTTTTATATCCACTGCTCGATGAAGGCTTTACCAAATCTCCCACTTTTTCCTACTATTATTCGTTGCCGCGTATTTCTACAAAATTTGATGATTTCGTCCACCGAAATCCAGCGTGCTTTAAGGTGGCCTAGTGGTCCTTGATTACACTATTTGGTATCACTACTTGATGTTTGTATGTTAAGTACATTAAAATTGTTAATATTAATTTCTGTATTTTCTCGAATATTTAATTTTCTTTCCTTTTTGCTATGTTTAGAAATCGTTATAAAATTTTATTAGATTTTTCCCTATTATAACGGATATCCAGTGTATTGTATATTCGCTTACAGTCTTAATCTTAAAAATCTAACTATTATATTGGTAGTTTCCGTCATTAATAATATTAATTTTCTGTAGGCTGTGTAGTTAGTTATATCCACATAGGTGAACATTATAAATAAATTTAAAACGCTTTAGAATTTATTTTTTTATGAACTGACGCGTTCATGAACCACGATTGAAGTTCACCCCCGTTTCTATAAATTGCCTTATTTACAATTCACGACTACTTAATTTAACTTTGACGGCGTAATGTAAACCATTCAGCCCTTCGCTTAATTCTGACTGAACTCGTGTGTGCGTTTTATTTATTCATTTCGAAGGACTATCGCCAGAGATGAAATTACTTGTTCTCTAAATTTTATACATTATATTAATTTAAATCTGTATATCTCTATAAATTTAAATATATATATCATTCA
Source organism: Eubasilissa regina (assembly GCA_022840565.1). Taxonomy (NCBI): domain Eukaryota; kingdom Metazoa; phylum Arthropoda; class Insecta; order Trichoptera; family Phryganeidae; genus Eubasilissa; species Eubasilissa regina. Next base: position 22,740,069 of record JAINEB010000015.1, on the reverse strand, counting down.
AGATGCATATCTTTGGAATTAATTTAATTGGAATTGTTTTTCAAATTAAGCCTTAAAATAATTGCTCGTTTAACCAAGTTTATTTTCCACTAGATCGAGTTTTTTTTATTTAACTATAAGCATTCCAAAGTTATTCATAGTGCTGTTCGTACCTACATCCACTTAGCATTGTCAATCAACTTTAACGAGCGTCCTCGTTTCCGTCGAGCTCTCATTGAAATTGCTCCAATCCAACAGAGATGAAAGATACTGCAGCTTGCACGACCGTTGTTTTAATTATGATCGAGGAGTTGATTTGATTGTCTTTAAACCGACCTTGGAAAGATCTAGTGACAGACTGCTTTATATCACTCGTTAAGAGCTGTCATTAACTGAGAAATTGATTGCGATGGTCCTTGTATTACATATGTATTCTGTGAATATAATTAAATAACATCAACCACGTTTGTACATATTCCGTATCTAGTTACATAAATGAAAAACATGAATCATATTATAGTTTGTTTAATAACTTTATTATAATATTATTACTGTTATATTTTTTATTGGATTCATTTCTTGTGATTTACTATTTTTTTGTGACTACATATTATGGTAAACGCGTTCCACATAAATTATATCGCTTTGCGTTTGCGGGAATTTTTTATCGAGATTATTTATTAAAGCTATAATATATACTTAAATATACTCGTAATTAAAGTTGTTTTACAAGTAATTCCTTATCAATACACCAACGTTATTGTCCAACGGAATGTGTAATAGCATTGTTGATAAAATGCGTTTTGACGCAAACATGCATATGAACGGCTAAGATTTGTCTGCAGAGATTTGTAAAATCTGTCTCGCGCAAACACAAACTTGCCGTAATTATTATCCTATGCAGTTCCGACAATTCCGCTGCATGCTTGCGGTGTAAGAACTACTATGTATTCAATTTGCAAATGAGATTGCGGTCCGGGTTGTCCCTTATTGCCACCCTGCTGCAATGCCCTGCATTTTCCCCGTGAAGCGACTCTCGAGTGTAAGCTCTCTGAGAAAACTTTCTCATCGCATGGAATGATATTTGCTTGTGTCTTTTCAAATTGTTTTGCCGTAAATGTTGTCCGATTGTCGCTTTTTTATTATTTATTTATTTTTCATACATATTGTAATTGATTTATTTTTCGTACATATTGTAATTGATTTATTTTTCGTACCTTTATACATTTATTTATATAAATTTTACGCATTTCTCGACATCTACTTACTTTTTAGCAGGTAATTAGTGTTTCTGCTTGATCCTCAATTAGACTTTTCTGGTCAGAATTCACAATTTGTGTGTAGTCATTAGATTCTCTGTACCGGTATTACTACATGTCGGAAAGTCAAATTATGTATAGTTTCTATACAGTTTGGAATATCTCCAATCGTCTGAATCCTGGGGCTATCTAGATCCACATTAAAGCTGTGTCCATAGAGTTGTTTGTTTCCTTTGGCCACTGCGCCGAGCGCACGTGAATATTCATGAGTCGAATAATTGCTTACATTGGTTCAAAAGCATTTTGACCCCTCTGTTTACTCTGAAGCTTCTACTATATTCTTACCTGCCGCCTTCGTCTATACATTTCTCTTTAAAGTTATTTAATATTGTCAGCAGAATATTAACTATTATACATATCGTTACCTAAGTGGCAACACCGGCTAGGAGAGGAATAAAACTGTTTTCTGTATGACTAATGCTACTTTTCCAATACTTATTTCTTTAATGTCCAATTTTACTGGCAAACGGTTAAATATCAAGGCTTTCCAAACGTGAAACGCTCGTGAAGCCACCTCAATGTCACAAAAAATTGAGATAGCTGGTGTTGCCACTTAGGTAACGATGTATGAGAGTAAAACACTTGTTTTTTTATTTTACTCGTTTAATTTACTTGAGCCTCGTTTCGCCTTGTAAGGGAATTATCAATCTAATAATTTAACTCAAGAACTTGTATTTATATCTAGTGGGGAACAAATACAAGTTGTTGAGTTAAATTGATAATGCCCTTACAAGGCTTAACGTGTCTCAAGTAAATTATACGAGTAGAATCGAAAAATAAGTGTTTTATTTTCTCATATGTGATTATGGAATTCTAAAAACTTACTCGTAACCAGTAAAAACAATTATTATTGTATATTTAAGTGATTTTAAAGTATTGTAAAATAGCATCGAAAATCGTGAACTAGATCTATTTTTACTACACCTAGCTGGTACGATTCTAAAATAAAAATTGAGTTACAATATATACAAGACACGATTGATTGTTTTTTTTTTATAATATTACGACATCCAATAATTTTTACTCAATACAAATTAAATTAATGAACTAGAAAAATATACAGAAAAAAATCTATTTATCGAAAAATACTTAGTTGCTACCAAATGGATTAATTAATCAGTTCTGGCGTCTCCTAACTAATTTGAGATTCAACGCAACATAAAGTTGATTTCTTTTAAAAATGGAATGATAAAGGTATCAATTGTAAAAATATACAGATATAAGTTCTAAATTTATTGTAATCGTAATCGGTTACTGTAGTGGATTGGTTTAACACGTTTCTTCATATAGGAAGAGGTCCAGGTTCGTATCCCGGTAGCAACTAAATATTTTTCAATTAATTGAATTTTTCAATATATCTTTCTAGTTGATTAATTTAATTTATATAAATTACGTTGTGAAGTTCCACAAAACTTGGAATTTTAATATTAAAATTTAATATTAAAATTCCACAAAACTATGCTCTGACTATGCAACTTCACAACGAAAATGTGTTTTCTTTAAATTATATTTTTGTTAATCAATTTTAATTCGCATGTTTAATATTCATATTTGTTAAGACTAAGCAAGCACTAATAATTGAGAGTAAGTATCCACTGGATCAAGTACTAGAGCTAATTTAAAAAAAAACTATTTTTATTATTTTGTAATCAGCAACCACGCATATACCCTACATTTGTCCAAATACACTTGGCATCTAAACAAACAATTCTTTTTTGTTGAGCTGTGTTGTTAGGTACACGAATGCAGATACAAATTTATCAAAAAAATGTAAAATATTTTAAGACTAATTCAACGGGCATTATATCGGTTAGAAATTAGACCTCTGAATCAGGAAGCAGTGTGCGATTGTTGCAAAACTACGTAACTGCCGCACTTCAAAAAAAAAAATTGCCATACTTACGCGATAATAAAGCGTTTCTTCAATTCCTTGTACATATTATGTTATTTTTGTAATCCCAGGTTTAATCATGCTCGTGCTATCTTATCGGACATTGTATCGTCAGCCTTGTTTTTAATTTTTTCGTTTCGTTCGTGTAGTTATATTTAGTTGTGCGATAGAGCGCCTGCCATTTCCGTGGGAATTGAATCAATTCAATCCTGAGGAATTGTGTTTTTAGAGAATCTGCAGTGTTGTATGAAATATTAAAAAATAATTTATTACCTGTTTACATCTCAACATTGATAACTGTCATTATTTGATATTAAGAGACTATTAATATACGTATTCTGAGGTATATAGTAATTTTTATAAAACATTTTCTGTCTTCTAATTAATTTTTCAACCGACTTCTTTAAGTATTTTAAAAATGAGAACTATCGGTAAATATTTTTCGTATCTTCTTGAACGCACCGCTCCTAACAGCGATACAATTCTCACACAGTCGTCATGCACATCAATGACGAATCGTGCGGATCGTGTTCAAAACTTTCACGACCGCTCGACAACATCTGCGCCTTCGATTAAATCGTTCACCGATTGTACTGAAGTTCACGAGTCAGTGACAGTATGAATATGCACGATTTAATGAGGGCACCTTCTGGAACACACGTTGGGTGAACTGAACCAGCCGCGAATAGGGGCTTAATGATGTCAAGCGAGTGGCGTCGGCGGTTACAGATCTCGGTTCACCCCGTAATTGGTCCAATTATTAGAACACGCAATTCATGTGTTTAGATTTTTTTTTTTTTGCAATACCGTACCTAGTAAACCGAGTTCACTGAAACTGATTTCGCGCGAACATTGAATTAGTATACGATGAAGCTACGCGCTGAAAAATCACAGAAATACAATAATGGAGAAGATGTTGTGGATTCACGTATCGGGATCGTTAACTCACATAATTGTGATAAGTCTTAAGTAAAATTTGGGACTAATTCGTGGATACTAAATTAGTACAAAAAATACTCGATTTAAAAATATGGGACTTAACAATCAATACTCAAATACCCATTTAGGACGTGAGATAAATAGAACTTTGAAATCAGTTAATGAATTCTACAAATAATTTTTCTAAACTAAGCCATATTGAAGCTGTCCTCAATATTTAAAAAAAAAAACATAGACGTCTCATATCACACATGTCACAAGATGGTCGAATAAGTTTACATATGCGATTGAAATGATTTTCAAAAATAAAATGAGTTTGCTTTTTTTTTTTTTGTTGCAAAACAAATCCAAATTAGTGAATTTTTGGTGTACGAAGTTACTTTGCATGAAACAATTTTAATTGAATCTGAACCGAGATTTTGAAAATTGTTTCCTTTAGATTCGGAACTCAATGAAATGTTAAAACGACGTTGAATTTCACAAATATTCCATGATGTATTATTTTTTAAATGTATTTTACCCGATTTTACCGCGCTACATCGATTCTATGCTGGTACTCTGTGATTACTACCCGTATGTGTAATACGTTATCACCTCTTTATGTACTTCCCTTACCGACTGTGCACAGCCCACTGGCCAGACTGTTGTTAGCCAAAGTGAACACGGTAACATGACCCTCCTGTTGTGTTGCGATGATTCGACATCGTATTATTCTACTGGTATATTCGTTTGTACATCAATTCATTGTATCAGTTTGTGCTCACCTGTGCCTGTACCTCCACATTTCCCAATCACCGTCGTGCCGGAGAAAGTTTCCACTATTGAGGACGTTACGGGTTTTGATTTGTATACGCGCGTATACGTATAAATTTGTTTCATTGTGAGTCTTAAAACGAGTTGATATTGCTTTCTCTGACGCATTGTCTTGTCATTATTCTCGCTTCACAGAAAATATATAATTTAAACAACTGATTGTGTGTTCTGCCATTCTACATAAAATAGTTTCATGATTGGCGTGGCAAAGGTTTTTCAATTATTTCCGTTTTTTATTATGAACAGCTTAGCTTTAGTTTGAGATTTAGAATTGAAACAATTCGAGCTTTGTTAATGTTCTTTCTAATTGCTATTGTGTGTTCAACAAATATAAATACTTTTCTAACATAATTTTTGATCTGCGTTTTATTTCTAAAGTGTTCTTATTTCATTTCATGCTTGTAAAATAACGAAAGTACAGACTTAAGTAAGAATGCGAATTTTTGCATAGATATGATATTTTAAGAATACATCAGTGTATTTCTTCTGGAAGAATCTGCGAATTAAGTGTGCCTTTGTCAAAACTTTATCCAAATTTCCTTGGTCTCGCGACTTTTTAAAAGGCACCAACGGAAAGCGATTGATCCATAAAATAGAGAAAATAGTCGAAAAGCATTAGAAGAATACTACAATATACGCCGTATACACATATCGCATAATTACTACACTGTTCGTTGAGTATGATGAATAGATACAAATTAGCGAATACTTCATAAATAACGTAAATGACTACACGTTAAGCGACGATTTAAAAATAATAATATTTTTGTATAAAAATTCGAGTTGTGCGAAAAAGGAAATATTGTTAAATATTCAATATTCACAAAATAATAATAAAAGTGAATATTTGTAATTTCTTCTTAGTTAAAAATAAATAATTTACGCATTCTTTATATTTTATTTAATACTTTTGCACGAGATTCTCCAAATACTTTTTTTTTTAATATCGAGACTCGGTAAAACATTTTATGCTTAAAAAATTAACAAAAGGCATCTAATTATGTAGTTTATATTTTAAAATCTATTTCATTATATTTAATTTTTAATAAAAGTATAAACATTTTCACGGTGTCCATTTTTTAATTTTGCCGCGAAGTTATTTTTAATTAATTTAAATACAAATCGATGGGTGATTAATTTAATATTACATTATTTTTTTTAAATTTTTAAACTTTAAATTTATCGTTACCGTTTTGTACATGATAAACACGTTTAATGAAATTTGTGAGAATGGATTACGAACGCTTTTACAGTTTTAAAATTATTTTGTATTAAATTTTTTTCATTTCTCTATTTATACTCATACAATTTTTTTCAGTTTTCTATTTATACTCTTACTATGTGCATAATTATATCTCTAACACGTGGATATCTCGTAGCGTTATGTCCCCCTTCGAGATGCAGAGCCGCCTGTGTAAAGAAGATAAATCTAAAACAAATATACCTGTTTCCTCCCACAGAGCTTTTTGGTACAATGCTACCGGTATTTCACGACACACAGCCCGTCCGCTAGACGCTTTTCTTATATGCACACACAAATTATAGTTAACATCTCACCAAACAAATACAAGCATCCTACCACTTTTATTGTGCACCTTTTTTTTCACGACTTCCAACCAGGAGTCACTGTTGTGTGTACATAGTTTAGCTCTGTCGTAAGTTGTTAGTGGTAGATAATAATGTTTTTATGGTCACTATAAACAAACTTGCTTTACTAAATCGGTATCTCTCAAATCATTGCCATTAAATTGATTTGATAGCTTTAATTTAGTGGAAGCTTTGTAAAGACAGTACACAGAAGGGATTAAACAACACAGCAGCTCATTTATATTAAAAAAATAGTTATGTATCATAGAATTGTACAAGCAAATTCTATCAACACAACGAGTAAAAATATATCTTGTCAAAGTGCAGAAGTATTGTAATATAATTTATACAATACCTTCATTAATAATTCACTAGTCCTACAACACTCCCACTATATATATATTTTTTTTATTTTTACTTTTTTATACATATTTATAATTCTCTTTTTATTCCCGTCGATAACTTAAATAACACCACAACAGCACGAAAAAAAACTGGCTACTTTAACACAGACTTCAGTGTAACAAAGTAGCCAGAACAACACTGTATATATCAGAGGTGAAGTCTACTCCATCCCTCACAATAAACTATGAGTAATGTCTTATGTTTATTATGTATTCACCTCTGTTAGAACAAAAATATGTATGTCAATATATATATATATATATATATATATATATATATATATATATAAATAAATAAATTGTAATTACCTATTTATTTTTATTTGTTAACTTTGTTTTATTAACCACTTATTGAGTTTAAATACATCTACCATTTTCTTCTTCAAGATGTCAATACTAATCAAAATATGTTATTATTTCTTTACCAGAATCTATTTTTAAAAAACAATTAAAAAAATATATTTAGTACCTAACCCGAATTGTTACTTAATACAAATTTACTAGAATAATTTTTTTGATTAGTTTTACACGCTTTATTTATCTCCAACGATTCCAAATTATTTGATTTATGACCAACACCGTTTACATCCAAAATTGACAATCCCAATTTTTTATCAAAACCATGATCATTTTCTATCAAATGATTAGAAATTCTGAAAACCCACTATTGTTCAAACATTTCAAATGCTTCTTTTTTTCCTAAAAATTATTCGAATAAATTTGTATTAAGGACAAAGAGCAGTCGTACTCAACCTTCAAGAAGATTCCTCCGTATGTAAACTTACTATGAATAGAATAAAAAATAGTTAAGGTACAGTGTACTTTTTCGCTTCCGCTCACACACGCAAAAGTTCGAAAATATTCTCATTTCGTCGTTTCTTCGATCCGACAACACGGTATTCTTACTTTGAATATTCTTACGCTGGAGACGTGTGCTGTCAATGTTTTGAAAAATTTTGGAGGTTACTTTTATATTAGAGATTGCGAATAGTTTATTAATTATGAGTTTACGTTTAAAAAATGGTTGATTCGTTAAATAAAAGACTGATGACAAAATAGCTAAAGCCTTAGCAAGTATGTCTAAAGCTAAAAAACAAAAAATTCAAAAAACACTTTATAAAACAGCTCTATGTGAAATTCCAAAATTTGATTAATACATTAAAATTACGAAGTAATTTATTTGACTCTTACAAAAAATGCGAGTATTATTTGCAAGAATCATCTAAGTCAGACAAAGCTGAAGTAAATTTACGAATGTTGGCAGAATTAAAGGATATTATTTCTATCAATATGTGTAAAAAACTAGCCTTAAATGGCATTTCTTGTGATCAATTAAAAAAAATCTACAAAGGCGGTGAAAATGCTATTGTGCTATTGTTTACCGAAAAATTAGATGTTAAGAAAGTGCGGATAACTAAAAATAAATATATTATAACGAAAGTCTTAGACTTCTTAAAAAATCAAAATTCGCAAAAGATAAAAAGTTAAAACCAAAAAAAAAGTAATAAGAAAGTACTAGTGTCTAAAAAAAAAATATATATTGCTAAGATTTTATGTTTGTTTGATGTTAAAAATAAAATTCGTTACGAAAATTCTATCACAGATTATATTTTAGAATCAATAATTATTTATCATGTTAACATGATGCTTATTAATATTGAATGGTAATAAATATTTAATTTGTTATAAAAATTGATTTTTCATTCACAATAACTTACAGTTAACCTATATCTGTGAGATACTCGCATTTATTAAAAACTGCTGCGCCTTTCGGTATTTCAAACTTTCGCGTAGTGCCACGTTGCCAAGTCGCCATCTCTCACTATTTAAATTATAAAAGAAAACGTCAAAAGTAGCTCACTTTTAATATTTTTTATAACAAAACGAGTACCGCTTGCTTTAGTTATTTTTACAGAAAGATATTTGTTAAATTTTCATTTTATGATTCAGTTTTTCAAAACAATCGTAAGAAAATTACTATTGCTATTCAATTAAACGTGCGCTACAACATCGATCGGGGTACGGTTCGTATGTTAAATATGCAAATATTAATAGTCAATATTTACAAATTTACTACCGCAAGGACTATTGAAAAAAATTCTACGTATAAAAGACACTCGTAAGTATGTGTATTCAAAGTTTCAAAAGGATTGTAAGAAAAATGATTTTTTTTGGGAACGTCCTTAAGTAACAATTTGAGTTAGGTAATAAATTTATTTTTTAAATAATTGATGTTTTTTTAAAAATAGATTCTGGTAAAGAAACAATAACATACTTTGATTAGTATTATTGACACCCTGAAGAAAAAAATGGTATTTTTCGAAACCGGTAGATGTATTTAAACTCAATAAGTGGTTAATAAAACAAAGTTAACAAATAAAAATAATGAATTTTAATCACAAAAATATAAAAATTAGCTATTATTCAATAAACACTTAAGAATAATTTATCAATAATCACTATTATTTTATTTTTAAGGAGAACATATTCTTATAGTGAAGTTGCAATTTTACAGAACATAGGTCTGTAATATTTTTAATACAATTTAAATGTATGAATTAGAAATATATAGGTACATATAAATTCAATTTATCGAAAAAATATTTTTGTTTCCGGGATTCGAACCTGGATCTCTTCCTATCCGAGGAAATGCATTAACCGATTATGCTCCACCAACACAGTGAGTTAACGACACATTTTCGCACTTATATGTTGCACTTTTAAATTGATACATCTGTCGTTCCATTATTTGAAAGCCATCTTCTTTAAATTTACGGAATCTCAAACACCTTTTGAGTGTTCGATAAATTGATTTTATATGTATATATCTTTCTGATTGAATACATTTAATTTGTATTAAAACTATTCATTGTTGCTATTTACAGTCTAGTACGCTGAATTAATTATTTTCGCCGTTATATCTTTCTTCCAACTTAAAGCCGATTGTGAACTGATTTTACTCTCCGGTATCCGATAATAAATATGTGAATCGATGGTTAAATATGGCGGACTCTTCACAGCTGTTTCAAAAGTCATCTGTCACATTGATACATTGAAAGTTGCAGTAAACGACAATTAATAATTCAACATCTCGCTATTTTAGTGATGATAGATAAAGCATATTTTATGATTATATTCCTTTCCACACTGAGAGGCGAGATTGTCTTTGACAAGTAATAAATTTGATGTACCAACGACCCGCAAAGGATTTTTACTACGGGCGTTAGTAAAATGTTACCATGATACAAATTTACTACTGATCACACAACCGGCCCTTATTATTATATTTACCAGTTTTCTTCGAGTTTGGTGAAGTCGAGTGGGGCTGTTATTCTTTGCTACTAATTACATTATGTAGACAGTTTTATATTAACTTCTTAGTAATTTAAAACTATAACTTTATTTGCGAAACGAACAAACAGCTTTCAGATTGACCGTTAATCTGTCGTATTTGAACATTCTTGTTAGATATATAAATGTTAATACATAAACAAAAAATAGATTTTAAAATTATTTAGTTCTTTTATGATGAATAGTCAATGGTCAATTTGTTTATTTTGGATACTACTACCTTACATGAGTAGGCATTCTTGTATAGCAAACTTAGATACTTTACTCAAACGTATATATTATGTAATTTTTTATGTTAAACCACGCGCCTCTACTATTGTAGATTAAAAATTTAATTTAATTGTTTAAATTTAACTATTTATCAATAAATATCAGATATCTCATAGAGACGAAGCTATTTTTATTATATTTAATGGAAAATATATAGAAATATGGGGTAATTACAGGGCTTACGACCTATTTTCGGCTGGCTTATGTGATCACTTTATATAAATATAACGTTCACCATTCTCACCCCATCAATCTCCACATCTATCAAATTTTTGAAAGTTGTATATATACTAATATGTGGACTCGCTTCGAGTACCACTACACCATCGCCATCTATGTACCAAATTTGATAATTATTTTTTCCTAGAAACAGCATATATGTCAACTCAATGAGAATCGGATTTTTTGAATATTATTTAAAGCAATATTCTTAATCTGTAAAATGTTCTAACGCGTTATACTAGAGTACGCCTGAAAAATCAATATTTTTATATATTTTTCTTATTATATATATTAAGAACACATATTAACATATATACAACTTTAAAAAATTTGATAGATGTGGAGATTAAAGGGGTGGAGAATGGTGAACGTTATATTTACATAAAGACTTAAATCAGCCGAAGTCAGGTCGTAAACCCTGAAATTTCCCCATACCTCTATATATTTTCCATTAAATATAATAAAAATAGCTTTGTCTCTATGAGATATCTGATATGTATTTAATAACAGTGCTTTTGTAGGCAAAATCCAGTAATTGTGTTTCTTGGACATATTCAAATATCGATATTGAACAATAAATCAAGTTATTTTTCTGCTCAAAACGTCCATTCTCTACCGACATCATCTCACCTCACTAATGCAGAGCGCTTCAAACTACGGCGCGCCGTAATGGCCCAACTAATCTGGTAGCCCGGGGCCGGAGAGGACACCAATTTGTCATTGGAAGATCGGAATTTAGCGATGCATTTCGTCGTCGAGCGCGCCGAACAATGTCGTCTGCGGCCGAGAGCCCGCGCTAATTGGCGGATTAATCTGTCCCTTGTAGCGCGGGCCACAGTCTGAGGTACACACAGCACACGCCAACAAGCATTATTGAAATCGATTTACCAATGCGTATAGATAAAAATTGTGTCGACTTTAGCACATTTAATCATAATTTTTCACAATGTGTATTGAAAAACTTATTTAACCTTATATTTATTATATTTATTCCTAAACGAATACCCAAAGATTTTTACGATGTGTGTATCGTTAACATTTAATAATCGGAGAATTTAAGTTACCTCGTTAATTCGTAATGTGGTCCTGCACCCGCCAGTATTAATTGCATCCAAAACGGTATGCGAATTTATATCTAAATTGAAATTAATTAAAAATGCTAGTATTAACATATGAGAATATTATTTTCATGTACAATACAAAGTTGCCATACAGAAACATAAACTTAAAGATGTATGTAAAACTCATGACTACAATACCACACGAAGATAAAATCAACGAACGAACCGACTAAACAAAAGATCACTAACAACTACCAGAAGATATAAAACAAGTCAGAACGGTGATTTCAATAAAAAAAAAACAACTAAATATCATGTTGCAGCCCCTCACTTTGCAGACGGAAGGCTTTATAACATCGTTATCCCTCAACATTTATACCAGTGGAAATATTGTCTGTGTTAACGTAATAAAAAAATCGATAGTTAGAACCAGGATAGATCCTTCCCTCTGCATTTGAGAGTTCTTAATTTTAATAATGTATAGGAATTATATTCAATTTTAAAAATTCAAAGAAAATTGTTGTCTCTTAACTTACTACAAATACATTTTTCTCTTTTTTGTATGTTTAGGTACCTAACTAATCTACTAAACCATATTCACTTCAGTAATGTAGACTAGAAGACTAGATAGAATTACAAGTACCAAAGTATTATGTTTTTAGATATAATACTTTAATCAGTTTCTATTAATGTTGATCAATTATTAACTGTTTCCAAAAAAATAAGAATTTACTAGTTCTGTAGATAGATTTATGATAGTACCGTTTTTTAAATATTCTTTTATACGTTTTTGCACATAATAAAGTCACTAGTAATGGTAAATCGTTATGTGACTGATTGTGATGACGATTGGTAACTAAGATTTAACTGTTTCAGTTTTACTTTATGATGTACGTCATTGCTCGACGAATTACGAATAATCAGTTACCAATCGTTAAAATCGAACACAATAACGGTTTAAATAACGATTTAACCATCACTAAAAGTTACGCAGTTTATACTATATTCTACACCAGAAATGGGGAAGTTAACAACTCACTTAATATCGTGTTTCATTAATTTATATGTATTGTTAATTTTCTGTTGATATAGCATAAAATGACACCACATTTGGCCTCGTAAGTTTTCACTCAAGGCACCTTTTGTTTGCTTAAATGATTATCATTATTTTTGTCCGACGGCATTGTTATTAAATACTGTATCCGATATTTAAAATGTGAACGTCCGCCGCCGGAGTTTGTTTATAAACGCGCATAGTACGCATACAATAATGAACCAGTTTCCCGCAAAACTGCCCCGTTTAACCGCAAACTGTACGCGAGGCGGCCGGCCGCGCGTAGCCGCCTTTCGGCAAAATCTGCCTTATTTATAGGTTTTTATCGCGGTCTTCCCCCGCGCTCATAATGCGCCCCGCTCTACCCTTTTTGTTTGTCCCGTTGTGGCTTTTGGTGGCTTTTTTATTCCGTATGTATCGGCCAATCTACGGCCACAATGGAAGAGAGCTTTTTGTATCGGAGTGATCTACGGAGTGGGAGGAAAAAGTTTCTGGCTACTTTATTGACATTTTCCTACTTCATTACGGTCGTGCACTTTTTGTTACCTCTCTTGGAATTGGTTTTGATCAAATTACATTCATCGTTTTGTTCCTTGTTTAATTTTCTTTAACGTAAAGTTAATTTAAGGTATCTGCATTTTGTTTTTCTAAAATAATATATAATTTCTAAATCTAAATATTTTTTTTGTTTTACTCCATTTTTAATTTAAATCAAGCGTAGAAATATATTATTATTATACGTACGATAATTTTTCTTGCTGTATTGGATTCTAAACACGTTATTTAATGGGTTTAGTAATAATAAATAACACAATTATGTTTATTAATTAATTAATTTTTTTAAATTATTTTAATATTAGAAAATATAATACATTTTAAAAATAATCAGTAGGATATATATATCATTTCTTTTAACATTTATTTCTTCTCTGTGAGAGTAAGATTCGTGTATAGAAAAGGAGTGTGAATACGAGAATTTATGTTTCAGTTAGTCTGTGTACATATTTTTTTTACTTCAGATTTATAGTATTCTGTAATTTTTCTAATTGTGATAGGGAGATTGTTAAAAAATTTGATACCTTGATAAATATAGTGATTTTGGGTTGCCGTATATTTTACTTTTGGAATATTAATTTGGTCTCTAAATCTTGTAGATCGGAATTGGCTTCTAATATTTGATTTTTAATTTTTAATTTTTTTGTATGTGTCTATTATTTTTGGTACTTTGAAATCTGTGAAGAGTTTTATACTAGGACAGACGTTTCTTTTTTTAGAATAATTTGTATTATCATTTTTTTTAGTTATTGTGATATTGAAGTTTTATATGCTCCTCCCCATCCAATAATATCGTATTGCAAATGTGAGTGTACATACGCGTAATATATTATTTTAAGATTTGTAAGTGATAAGATGTTATTTTGTTTGTAAGATTAATAATATGTTCTTTCCAATTGAGTTTGTTATCTATTATGATTCCTAGGTACTTTATGCAGTCATTCTCTACAGTTAATGAAGATTTGTCACAAAAGTTTTCGAGTACAGGCTTTGGTGTGAAATTTAATATTAATTTCAGTATTATCTTTCTGTTGAATAGCAAATCGTAGAAAGTATCTTTTATCAGTATCAATTGATAGTATAGTAGGTTATTATCTGTCCATTTTTTATGGTATTAACATCCTCATTTGCAGATATATTAGCGTCAGTCGAAGTTTTTTCATTAATTAATAATACTGTATCGTCTGCATGAGATATTATTTTACTACGTAAATTAAGTTTAAATATATCATTAGAGTATAAAATAAATAACAACGGTCCAAGTACTGTGCCTTGTGGTATGTCAAAGTATATATATATATATTAGGTATTTGGTCGGAATGTTTCACTGGTGGTGCATATTTGCTTACTCGAAACGATCGCAAAATCGATAATTCGACTCTTCCACTACAGCTCTTATACTACTGAAAAAAAAAAACATAACGATCAACGTGACAAAATTATCACACATCTAGGTTATCTTTATCATCGAGCCTTGATCGGTAAAACATCGATAAAACGTAACCGACAGGATCGTAATTTTATAGAAGAGGGTTTTATAAATTGTTTAGTGGTAGTTAATAATTTTTTCATTTGATATATGGATTTAATCTTTTTTAATAGCTATCTACCACAGAGAGATTAAATAAATTTTTTTTAAATGTTTTAATTATTGTATTACTGGTGTCTTACTATGGTGTTTCTTTTGTGTGGTGTTGCGATGTTTCGCATGTACTATTTTTGAAAGAGATACGAACGAGTACTTTTTTTATAAATGTCAAATATTTCATATTGATGCTGTGTATGTTTAAGTGCGTACTAAAGTACAAA
The DNA here is from genome assembly GCA_022840565.1 of Eubasilissa regina. NCBI lineage: Eukaryota > Metazoa > Arthropoda > Insecta > Trichoptera > Phryganeidae > Eubasilissa > Eubasilissa regina. The sequence goes on along the minus strand of JAINEB010000015.1, from coordinate 22,724,815 downwards.
AACATTATGGCTTATTCAAAAAGTTGAGGAAGATGTATGAAAGCGGACGAGGCTGCTTCTCTCTGCCAACCCTTTAGATGAAAGCTTATTTTACAATTTAGCAAATTTTTTTTACAAAAATTGAGTACATAATTAGAAAATAAAAAACGATAATATAATACATATAACCTACCTACAGATTTCTAAATTGGATAGTATATATAATAATCATGTCGAGTTTCGAAATACTTTTATATACTATTTTTCAATAGAAATATAACGAAAAAAAGACAAATATGATAAATTTAATAATTACGGTTGTATATAAAGATTGTAACTAATTAACTAACCACGCCCATCTCCCGCGTGGGTAGGCAGAGAAGATAGAGCGCCACATTCTTCTGTCCTGACACAATTCTCACCTCATCCACATTCATACATCTTCTCATACAAACTCGCCGGTTATTGTTTTTTCTAACAGGACCATCTTCCAGTATCTGGTTTTTCTGGTCGTGCCAAGTCTTCCGCGAATATTCTCTATGTCTGGTGCCATCAACACTTGCGTCATATATCTTTTTTACCATTTTTTTATATAATTTTTTTATTTATTTAACATTTTTATAATTTATTTATAATATGAATTAAGTATTTTTACATTATTAAAATAATGTGTTTTTTATTCGCTTACCTCCAAAAAAGAGACCGGCTCTTGTGCTTGGAGAGGGAGTTACACTTTAATAATTTTATATAGAGAGCTATACATTTGTACTCTATAATTATTTATTGTCTACTTGTGTGCTTCTGAAGTGTTCTATAATATTATTTATTTACTAATTATGTGCTTATGAAGTGTTCATTTAATTTCTTTCTAAGCTCTTTTATATATTTTATTTCTTTAATTTGTGTAGAAAGGCTATTAACCAAACCATGCAAGTGATCCTTTCTTAATTTTACTCACTATACTAAGATCAGCTTTACATTATTTCTTTATTTCTTCCTTCTTTACTCTGTCATAAATGGATTTGCCACATATACGCCTAAGTGATCTCATTTCTACTGCACTCTGACTACTTTCGTCCCTCCTCTGCCAGCTCCAGGCCTCACTTCCGTACATCAATGTCGGTACCAGGACTCCATTGTGTACCGCTAGTCTTGTCTCGATTGACAAGTTCTCGTTAGATATAATTCCATTCAAAGCGCTGTTCACTTTATTCTCTGCAGTCACTCTTCTTTCGATGTCTTCTATCAAACATGCTTTCCAAATACACAAACTCATCTACTGGTTCCAAAAATTCATTACCTACAAGTATTTTGCACTTGGAAAATTTGTCGTCAAAAATACTGTCTGCTGTAGCATAGTTGGTTAATGCACCTTCCCCGGATTGGAAAGAGATCCGGGTTCGAATCTCGGTACAAATGACAATATTTTTCGATAAAATGGATTTTATGTGTATATCTTTCTAATTAATATATTTAATTAGTATTTATGAGAATTCTAGTTCACCACAATATTACAAGAACGTGTTGGTCAAGATTTCGCATCTGCCGTAGTCTGGGGGAAGGCACAGAGATAGAGTGCTACACTATTCTGTCCTGACACAACTTTTACCTTATCCACATTCCATACCATACCTGGTCGTCGGTGCTGTTCCACGTAAATATACTAATTTTTATGGGAATGCACCCACACAAAGACTTCACAGGCTCGGGAACGATTATGGTCTTGTAGATATATTCCGATACTCGATGTTTCAATGTAAGAGTGATGTTTCTGATGCTGTTCTGAGTCAAAGATACAACTGAGTTATATACTCAGCCATTCTGTGTCAAACCTAAATTTATATTGTCTTTTCTGTCTTGAATCTTTATTTTTATAGTTTGTTTTGCTTATTTTTAAATTTGTATTTTTCTATTCTATTTTTATATATGTATTCTATGCTACTTTGTAGCTAGCTGCTCATGTGTTTTTTTTTTTTTTTTTTTTAATTTCTACCAAACCTATTTTGTAAAAACACATAAGGGCGTTAATAAATAAATTCTTACGTCTCATGAAAAAAAGTGATTTTTGGTAAAATTGTCGGTTATATTCGGTATAATTTATCAAGGATTGTCCGAAGCCCAGAAGTGATACAATTTTACACGGCCATTGGCTCTTTAATTGGATTTTGATTTGAATCCATGGTGAAAGAGGGTCCATTGATGTTTATTTATGTATGATAGAGAATTCCCGATTAATTTTTTTTTTTTGAAAGCTGGCGCTTTCAATATTAAGATAATAATATAAATAAAAACGGTATTATTTTTAACTTTGTTTTATTAACCACTTATTGAATAAAAATACACTTACCGGTTTCGAAAATATCATTTTCTTCTTCAGGATGTCAATAACTAATAAAAAACATATGTTATTGTTTCTTTAACAGAATCTATTTTTAAAAATCAATAATTATTTAAAAAAATAAATTTAGTACCTATCTGAAATTGTTACTTCCTGATACAGAATTACAATAATTTTTAGAATTTTTTTTTAGCATATTTGGTTAAAAATTATATATTTTTTTGATTAGTTTTACATTTTATATTATTATTATTTACCTTTTTTATATTTTTCGAAACCGGTAGATGTATTTTTACTCAATAAGTGGTTAATAAAACAAAGTTAAAAATAAAAATAATGAATTTTAACCACCAAAGTTAATTTTGTCAATTTTGAAAACAGTATTATGTTTGTATTCTAATAATAATTACTATTTATAATGCTCATAAAGCAAATTGAATTATAACACATATATATTAACTGTATTTTTTGTCTTTTTTTTATATACACCTACAGTACCTAGATAAATACTTTTTCATGCGAATAATAATAAGGAAAAAAAGGTTTTAATCGAAATTGATTGATTTTCATACAATATAAAACTCGTGTGGTTAAATTCAAAGTTTATATATACTTTATTACTAACTAACTAACTAACCACACAATGCTTATGCATATTAATTATACTATTATATATTTAACGGGAAAGGAGCCAAGAGAAATAGGCAAAGGCCTTTTATCGTATTATAAATATTTAAGCTGCACGGTTTTCTTAAAGCGGATCGGTTCATAACACCGTTAAAATCTCGATGAGTGAATCTTCGGGTTAAATCGCTAACCGGAGAGTTATTAATTAAGGATCACGCTCGGGATCCCCTTTCACCGTTTCCTCGCGTCCGAAGTCGCGGATGCAAATCCCGTACGGGGGACCAGCGCCGGCGCTGGGGCCTATCATAGTCGCCGACCGCCGGACCGTTTAATTGAATCCGCGTGAAACGCTGCTAATTCCATTAGTAATCCCGCTGCCCGGCCGGCCGCCTCTCCAATGTGCACCGGAATTAATTTACAGCCGCGCTTCGTTCACATACCCTCGGCCTGGTGAAACACTGAAACACAACACGACTACACCCCACCCTGCTCCTCCCTTCTGCGTCCGGCCTTCTGCCGACCTGTCTGTCTTGTCCCCGAGACATGCAAGTCGGTTGTGATGTATAGTTAATTTTGTTGTTCCGTTACACGTTTACTAATGTCTACCATATTTACCACGCACTTCTCATATTTCAGCCCTGCGCTATCCTGACTAACCGCTTCAAGAGACATGTCGATCACACCGAATCGTTAATTTATGCTCCTTTACGTTAACTAAGTAGAGTTTTCAATGGTGACTAATCAAATAAACAGTCGCGGTAATAGTTTTAGCATGTTAATATATCTCACCAATTAAAGGGGAGCACATTTTTGTTGTGAAGTTGCAAATTAAATTGGCAAATTAATCTATTTGAAAGATGTACAGAAAAATCTATTCATCAAAAAAATATTTAGATGCTACCGGGATTCGAACCTGTACCTCTTCCTGTCCGGGGAAAGCGCGATATCATTTTCGCTATAGTAATCGAATACGTTTTCGACAAATTTTGAACTTCTATTATGCAATCTTCCCGGTTGCAACTAAATATTTTTTCGATAATTTTTTTTCTCTGCATATATCATCCGTGTACACGCACCGTAAAAAAAAAAATGTGCTCGCGCAACGTTTATCTACCAAAACCACAGACCAGTAAATGAATAGACATGAAATATAATGTACATATTGGAGAGGGGTTTGAAACATTAGTTGCGAAACGAAGGGCATTCTATCCACATTCTTGTTGGAAACATAAATCCGATAGTTTATGACACGTTTATGCAACAGTAAAAGGATTTACTCTTCGAAAATTAAATCTTTGTGAATTTTTTGTGTAAATTTCCGTTCCAATCGAGTCATATTTAAAAAATAAAATCACTGAGCTATTTGATTGCGTAAGTGGTACCAAAGTGATCACGTGGGTGACACCAAAATGAAAATATTGGAACACAAAATTTACGTTAGTTCATGTCTATATATTTGGTGGTCTGTAACCAAAACAGTATTGGAAACATGCATAATTGATTTTAGAATAGAAAAATGGTAAAATTGTAATATCATCATGTTGTGTTCATTACACCTTTTAGTTATTACTTTAAGATAGATTTAAGATTATATTAATTGTTAATAAGAAATTGAAAAATTATGTATTATTATTAAGTTATAAATATGTATATTAGTTTTCGATCTTCATTTACATTTACGACTATAACAGGTTATAGAGATATCCCCTAGGATACTTTTAATATATGATTAATTACTGTAATCGAATGATAATATTAACTAATTTAATCGTCACGCAGGAATATATGTTTTTTTTTTTGTGTTATGAAGACTGTGGACTGTTTTGTGTCCTATATCCATTGATATGAATTCTCAATTAAAATGCTTGGATGAATGAGATTTTCTGATATTGATTGATTATTTCCTCTTTATAAGTTTCTTTCATCCTCAAATTGGTATTTGAAAAATGTGAGAGAATTATGGCCATCGCTGAACCGTTCAACGCTGTAGCTATTATTTATTTATCGATCCTATCGGAAAAGAAGCTGAATTTTGAGTCTTTATTTATAATCTGCCCGATTGGTATAGGATAGTTGGTACTTTTTACTTGGTACTTTGGCGACACGCCAGCGTTCACTAATATCAGAGTTATCAAAGAATACGTGTCCCGCCACCAGATGTCTATCCGACAACGACGTTCAAATTTATCACTACGTACATATTTCATATGTATCTCTTTTGGGTCTCACTTTGTGAAAAAAATAATTAATTGAATTAAGCAATTATTTAATTGACATCAAATCAAATACCATGGGTTCCATATTGTTTACCAGTAAAATTTAAATTTTATATATATATATATATATAAAATTTATAATGTATAAGAGTAGGTATGTAAATTCTTTTTTTATTTTTATATATGTAGTTAAATATCTAAAAAAGCATTTTTTGTTGAGGGGTGACACGTCAGCAAAATTAAATTATATTTTCTGATTTTTTTTCAATTTCAAAAGGTTCGCTATCACTGGCTCAGTGAGTATCATATTAAAATTTGAAATAAATTAAAAAAAAAACAGTTTTAGTATTATCTAATTGGGTAATCTAGTGGCAACAAATGGAACTCACAAAACGGTTCAATAAACTGTCAAGTTTTAACCATTCGTCCTTCGCAGTAAAGTTAGTTGTCTTACCTAGCCTTTTTGTGTAATTTACAATACTATAGGATCATTCATAATCACACAGTTTCACAGGATGTGCTCCGGCCTCTGCCTCACCTGAGCGCAAACACACCACGGTTCACGGACAAGTCCTAAGTCGAAGAGTTTACTCTTGAAATGCCTATGATCCGAGATCATCTGCATCTCGTAGTGGTCCAACGCCGGAGGATTATGAATGATGCACGCGAGATCATGATTGCGGGATTAGAATGAATAGGTCATCGGATCCCCCGGAAAGATGACCTATTAACAAATGGAAGGAATCTCGAACATTTTCGGGTATTTATTAGTGTGGGTCTCTCGCTGGGGGTTGCCGGGATGGGCGATGCCCGGAAGAGCAGTGGTTAGAGAGACCTAACGGAGCATTCTACTGGCTTTCCCTCGCACCTCTTGCGACCTGGACAGGGTGAATTTCTGCCGGACTGTGACCGAGTTCTGCGGCTGCAGCACATAAATGTTCTGCGGCTGCAACACATCTACCCTCCCCTTTTGCGGGTGTATGATTTCTATAGCTTCTTTCCGGCTGCCTTCTGAATTTAATGCTATAACGAGTCTCACGTTAAATTGTACCAGTATCTGGTACGATGATTCCGAAGCCAACCTATGATGGTATTATGATAATAATGTAATAAAATAAAAAAATATGTAATTATGACGAATCGAAACGAGAGTAAACAATTCTCAAAACGATTCGGGATAGGGTGTAAATAAATAAAAAAAATACTATAGGATCTCTAATGAAACCGTGCCTAAAATTCTGCGTCAAAAATGACGTATGAAACGCGATCAAAAATTCTCGTTATACGGGGCAGATGACAATGGTCTTCGTCGACCTCCGACATTCAGCGACTCGGCGGTGGAAACTCACCGTTGGGAAAGCGGCATAACTCAGCGTCAGTGCATTTTGAACCAGCTTGTCGTGCATCGAAGTACGACGTATAATAAATCGGAGAAATCGTGAATGTAAATGTCATTAATGTATGTGTAGTGTGCACCCACACAGGGAGACCGGCGAGAATGGCGTTCGATCTTTTAGAAAGTAGCCGCCGACCCGCTTAAGAAATGCTCTGAACCGTTAATTGAACTAACATTAAGTATTATTAGTACAAGTGAACTTGTCGGGCATTCTAACACGCATTTAATTAAATGTTCGCGATGCTTTCTTCAGTTATAATTATTTATTTGTCAATTAATATTTACTTACGCGTTAATGGATTTTTAATACAATTTTGTTTTTCAATATACTCCCAGCAAAAATATGTTTATAATACCCAACCATATATATTATTTATCAACCGTCTTGTCTGTTTTTTTTTATTATTTACATGTTATTCACTGGAATTAGATTGTTCATTAAGGAGAACACATTCTTATTGTGAAGTTGTAATTATTAAAAAAAAAAAGTTGCCATCAAAAGTACTGTCACTGTAGTTGTAGTTGGATAATGCACCTTCCCCGGTTTGGAAAGAAATCCAGGTTCGAATCCCGGTAGCGCAACAACAATATTTTTCGATAAAAATTGATTTTATTCTAATTAATACAATAAAATTAATTAGTATTTAGATTGTTTTTTTTTTGCGTACACGGAATACATGTCACATCAATATTCTTACTATTTTCAAACTAAGCTAAACGCTTGTGCTATGAAAAAAGGACTAACTTGCTGGAGTCCTGGAACGAGGTGCGAACCACCGACCACTAGATCACAAGGCCAGCGTCTTGACCACTACACCAACAAGCTACTCAAATTTATCATAATTGATCGATTTAAATTAGATTAAATTATTTTCTAATGGATATCGAGATAAAGTAAAGCTGGATGTTGTGACTGTATGTAAACAAGACAAAAACTCTAAATTAAAACCACCTATGTCATTTGGTTTAACATTTTAAATGCCATGAGCGCGATAACACAACAAACTTTGTATATCACGCTAAGCTATAAGCGTGTTAACGCGCACTTTTGGACAATGCAAATTTGCCGGGATTAAAGTCATATTTTTAAATTATTTTGCCATCTGTGGACCACAGGTCCCAGCTTTTGATAGATAAGTCAAGACCCTTAAAGCCTAGTTTTACCCTATGTGGTGTCTTCCATTTCAAATAGAGTTAGCAGTTAAAAGGTTAAGAATCTTAAATATTAAAATTAACCTGAATATGAAAGTGTATATTAATTGTAAATACTAATTAAATGTATTAATTAGAAATATGTACATATAAAATCAATTTTATCGAAAACTATTGTTGTTGCGCTATCGGGATTCGAACCTGGATCTCTTTCCAAAACGAGGAAGGTGCATAATCCAACTATGCTACAGTGACAGAACTTTTGACAACTTTTTTTTTTAATAATTACAACTTTACAATAAGAATGTGTTCTCCTTAATGATATATAAATTGTGTTTAGTCTTGGGATGAACTAGTTGTAGCTAAACGAATATTACGTAATTAGCTGGTAATGAAAAATTCATCTTTAAATGTATAGATACGTAATCATGAATACGGTGAAGTCAAAACCATACAACTACTTATAATATTTTTATTTAGACAAAAACCTAACTGATTGACAATATCGCGATCACTAATCATCGAATCTCATGTCGTGTCACTTTTTCGTGTTATGATATGTAATATTAAGTATTTTTCTGTAATATAGCGGGCCGTTTAAAATTAAACACTTCTCCAATCCTCTTCCCGCGCCTACTTCCAATCGCCACCGATCAAAACCTTAATTCTCAACTTTCCACCCATCGTTTGCGTGAGCCCTTTTTTGCACGGCCATATCGAAAGCCGTCTGCTCGCACTTTGCATTGCTGAGCAATCTACATGTAAAAGGTGCCGCGGGGCACTGCCGAAGTTCACGGATCAGCGGGGAACAACGGTATCCGGACCATTTATGGTTTATAGAGGAAATAAGTAAAGATCCCGTGCGCAATTTAAAGGTCGAATTGCAAAACTGTACGCGCGTTGATTCATACTCTCAACTCGTACATATATCTATAAAAATTTGGTATAGACCACAGACCAGTAAATGAATAGACATGAAATAAATTGTACATGTAGGAGAGAGGTTTGGAACCTTTGTTGCGGCACGAGGGGTATTCTACAAACATTCTTTGTGGAAACAAATCCCAATAGTTGATGACACATTTATACAACAGTAAAAGTATTTATTCTTCGAAAATTAAATCTTTGTGCAAACAAGACGTATTTTTTTTTACATTAATACATATTATATTGTCAACGTTTAAATTTTCTTTCCAATCGAGTCATATATATATTTTTTAAAGTCGCGGAGCTATTTGATTGCGTTAGTGGTACTAAAGTGATCACGTGGGTGACGTCATAATGCAAATATTGAGACAAGGAATTTGCGTTAGTTCATGTCTATATATTTGGTAGTCTGTGGTATAGACTGAAGTCCTCCTTGTTTACAAAATTATATAAAGATTACCGAATATTTCATAATAAGATATAATCTTTCATAAGCTTAAATGATATGCGTTGTACATAACAGCAGATGATCCCTATAAGTAGGTACTATTAAAATAATACTTAACAAATAAACATTTAAGGTTAAAAATGTTCTCAGGGTTTCATGACTATTCAGACACTACTGTGTAGAGTTTTCTTGGATATTATGTCGCATCAACTTGCAATGGGATATATATATATATATATATATATATATAATTTTTATGCGAGCCGTCTGATACACGGTCTTCATTGCAATGTCAGATCCAGAGCCTTGTCATTAGGTACGTTGCACGGCCATACAACATGTTATTCACACTGACGTGAGAAGGCTCATATTGTCGACGTGAATTATGGGATTTCCAAGCAATTCTTTCGCGTGAATCAGCAGCTTATGAAAGCTTTCGCAACAGTAATAATGTTCATAATTTTATGTGCGTGTATTATAATTTGACTTTAACACTTATCTACTCTCGTAATACTGTAATTCAATTTATTAAACACTAGTTAGTTCACTCAAGTAGGTAGGTAATGCATGCTTAAGGATTATTTTTTTTCTCAATGTTTTCAATCACCGACGCAATGTTGCGTGCGGTAAATTTATATTTGACTATTTTATTCCTGATCTTTTTGTGCATTTTTATCGATTGTGTAAAACTATATCAAAATGCATAAAATTTGACAGAAATAAAATGAAGAAAAAACAAATTTATTTAACGTCGAGTGACGCCAGAAACTTCGAATCGTTCTGTTCCAAACATAGATAAGAGAAATAATATATACAGATATAGAAATAGATGTGAAGCTTGGAACATTTTATCTATGGCTCGAAAACAAAAACAGCGCAGTCGTGGTTTCCTTGCGAACTAAGGCAGGTGGAGAGGATTAGGCGCCATTATCACATTTATATTTTAATATTTCTCTATGTTAAAAACGAAAATTTGGTTTTACAATGAAAAATGGTTGGTTTTTCAAAAAGAGAATTTATTTAATTAAATCCAACAATTTTATAAAACATATCAGAAAGAAAACTTTTAACATTTATAAAACGCTCAAAAATCCGTACTAAGAAATTGTCATCTTCACAATTTATATCTGTCATAAAAACATATACTCTCGCAAGTTTATATGCGAATGTATGCTTATATTTATTAGTTTAGTTTACATTTATCAATTTCCATTCGTCGCTTATTTTTATTTATTTTTTTGTAGCATAAATAGTACATATGAAAAAATAAAGGTAATTACTATACTAGACGTGGTCTGTTCTAAAACAATTACCTGTACTGTTTTTAAAAGTTGTAATTGTTTAGAGGTAAGTAAGTATAATGTTAAGTAAGTTATAAAAAGTCCTGTGAAAAAGTACAATCTGAAGTTATAAAATATTATTGAAAAAAAGTTATAAAAATATTAATGTTTTTAATATACAATAGTTGGAGATAAAAATGTGTAGGTAGTTAGGTTAGCACAAATGACAAATTAGATTCATTTTGCTTTCTACCCATATTAAGCAACCACTTTGTTATTTTTGGTTTGAAGTCGTTAATCACTTTAGACCCTTTAAGGTCTATTGCCAATTTGTTAAATATTCGAGGAGCACAAAATAAAAAAGTTCGTTGAGCGAATTTGGTATTAAATTTTGGCACTGAAAAGTATCCTAAGGTTTTGCTCCTAGTTTCCTTTGGATCGGATCGTGGAAGTAAAGTTAATTAAAAAAAAAAAAAGTTTTAAGATTGCTCTGGTAAACGGTTGTCTTATATCCAATTATTAATGATAATTGTCACACTTATTTGTTTGTGAAATGGAATGAGCATGTCGATTACGATAACTTATACGATGAAATGATGTATAAAGAAAATGGTCAATGAAACGTTACAAAGTAGATAGATGCCACCTTGTTATACAGTAACTGAACTCCACTCTACTTCTTACTGAAAAATTAGAATACCAACAAAAGCCGTCACAGAACTACCCCGGGTTGGACATAGAGATCTAAGCGACTACGAGTATATGCACTTGTAGGTTTTCACGACTTTCAGGTAATGTAATTTCGGGTCTGCCGTGGGTATGTTTTTATCCGATATTTTCAGCCACATTTTAGTGGCCATCATATTAGCTCTGATAATGGGTACTAAAATATAGTTCGATACATCGGCTACGATAAAAACCTACCCACGACAATAACCCAGAACAAATTCTGTTCTCAGCAAAAATTATATCGCCATAGTCCACTATTTTATATAATTTACTTGGCTGTTTATTGCTCTGTTTTATCTTCCCCTTTGGGATTTATTTGTATAAGCTATAAATGTTCATTATTTATTATGTGTTGTAATTGATTATCTAATAAACGTCCTACTGGGGATATTTAAACCCATTCAAGATAATGAAAGTAACCGGGCATTTGTTTCGTTTTAATAAATATGGTAATTTGACTGTTGTAATACGTAATATATAAAATAATAAACAATTATAATACGTTCAAATTGAATGTAATTCCATTTTTGGACTGTCTTCTTCCATCAATTTGGTGTAAACTGCAACATTTTCTTCAACAGCCTTTCTCTGACGTCCTCACATACGTCTGATGTTCATGTTTTGGTTTCCAGCCCCAGCGGCGCGGTGTTGTGCTCCATGGAGCACGTTCGGGAGTACCTGCAGAGTGCGGGCACCTGCAAGTGCGGCCTGGACTGCCCGCTCAGGCCGGAGGCTACCTTCAACTTCGACCCCAAGGTCAGTGCTATGTCAATTGTTTTACCTGCTTCGCTACACGACTTGACCCGACGGATGGAGTCTCAGTCCACAGTGCTCGTGACACATTTACGCGCACACAGCAAATAATTTTTATATATTATATTTTTAATGAAATCACATTTTCTTTGATTGTTAAAACAAATTAGATGAATCATGAGGTAATAACTATGTATGTTTTAGATAGAGAGATTATTTCTGCGTGTCTTTCTATGCGATTCATCTAAATAATTTTTATATACCTACTTATATATACTTCTATAATATTAATCTTCTTAAAATATCCTTGTTTGCGAAATTGTCTTTTAGTGGATGCTTCACAGTATTAATACATAATTTGTTTTAATACACCTCCAAAAAGGGGTTAATTGTTATGATTGTATAATCTACATACCTATATTTATTTTTCCATAATAGTTCGAATAAAAAAAGTTATAAACAATATGTGTTCAGGTAGTGTTTCTGCTGATATTGTTATAGTTCGATTATACAAATAATAACTATAAAACATTTATTTTTATTCTATTTTATTTTTACTTTAAGATGACCTTTACGAGTACTTTGTCCCTATAGTGGACCTCATATGCTCATTTAAAATGACATTCACTAGTGATATTGACTGATATCGGACTGACGGCGTGTGGTAATAATTGAAGGAATGATAACAGTGAATGACAAATATCTAGATATGTATTTTGAAATACGAGCTTCTGTCATGCTGGGTGGAGGGGAGACAGGAGACTATTAGTCGGAATGATCGTGTAGTGAGGCGCGGCAGTTCACTCTTCAGTCTTACGCCAGCCCGCAGGGTATTTTACTAATTATAGCGATCTCTCATTATTGATATAACTAAATCAATGTAAATGTAATTATATAAATATAAACTGTTTGAATGAATAAAGACATCAAATAATTTTCATTAGGGCTTACCTTCATGTAGTACTAAATTCCACCTTATTGCTTACGGAAATGGTTGATGGAGATACATATGTGTTATTAGTGAAAACTTGAGATGTTCTCAAGAACGTCCAGTTGCAAGAAATCGCACTAATTTTTCAAAAAACTTTTTGTTCATATGGTAGTAGTTTCTACAATATAATCATCTTTGGCCAACGTCTGTGAAATCTCACGCAGCATGTTCAAATATGTGTATTTTTTTACGATTTTTAAGCCATTATTTCTTCTAGATTTTACGGAATTGCCAAAAATGTCATTTTCTTTTTACTAATCTTCATAATTTTGGCTAACTAGCTACTTAATAAAACATACAATAAAACACAATAATATTTTTTTATGTGACGATGTTAAAACTATATATTTTTTTTCCTAATGACTAAGTGTATCATATACATGTCACAAGGTATTAAAAAGATGTCACTTAGTTGATACATTAATTCAATTATTATTACTTATTATGTAAGTAATGTTGTTTCAAACATTCATAAAATTTTCGATAGCTATTTAATAGTTTTTTAATACGAAGGTATGAAAATACAATGCTGTGAGTAAACGAATTCCTTCATTTCCTGAACTAAATTTTGAATAGTCCTTAGATTGTCAAAGAAATGAGATTGTAGGAGTTGAAGTGTGTGTGTTGAAGTTATTCAAATTATGATCGACTCGAGATTGTGTCAGAAGATTAAGATGCTTTGAGACAGAAACTCCTAACTTCTTCTTGTCTCACACGTGTTGGTTGTGTGTCGCAGTGTAGGGTGCCCGTTGTAACTAGAGCAGGGTATATAAATGAAAGAGCACTTACAAGGTTTCGTTAATTGAGGTGATAAATTAATACAATTTTAAATGCGCGGTTGAACTCTGGAGTGGCTCGCTGGAGATGCTGGTATCAGGACGGCCTGCGGAGAAGTGATCGCTAGTTGCTCGGCAGTAACCGTCTCTGGTGCATAATGTTTATTTGCTGGTCCTCATTGGTCGCTATATTTTTAATTAGTTTGTTTCAATAAATTATTCCAAGAAGTATACTAAACACAATATATAAAAGGTAGACAGGATAGAGATATGGATAGATAATTATATACAAAACAATTATTTGTATAGTAGTGTCTTATGAAGGTGAAACCTTGAGTATATAGTGAAAAATACTGAACTGTTGGATAAAGAAAGGAAGGATAGAGGAGTATGACATGACATTGAGATGAACTTTACAGTGTACAAGTAATCCACATAAAAATGCTCCGAGTAAGATAAGTCAATTCATGACGGAATGTCATTCTCGCTGGACTCGTTGTGAACTTCATTCTGAATGATTATGTGTGGCCCGGCCCGCTTATGGCACGCCTTTTTTCTCTGCCTCTTCATTGTACTCTCACCGAAAGAATTAGTTTCGGCAGTATTATTTCTGGTATCCACACCTCGTGAACTTGATACTTGAATGGTGGAGGTTTCACGCGCAGATGTGGTTTCGCATCCTTGTTCTGTATCTTGTACTCTAGTACCTATATAAAGTTCTAACTCCTGTTTTGCATAGTTTTTATTTTATTTTCCTGTGCATCTCGCTCTTTTGAAACCCGTCTGAAGTAATCTTTATTTCATTTCTTTCTGGCTCCCGAATAACTTGGTAAACTCTTACAATTGGCGTTATACCTACTTCAAGCACAGATGTAGCAGTTCACGTACACGTATACTTGATCGAGTTCAATAAAGTTACGTGTATTCCATAATCTTGAACCGTCGGGAAGGTAAAAAAAATAATCCCAATTCTTTTTTGTTTTAAAAATATACAAATCGTACGCAATATATATCATTTTTAGGTACATTCCATTATATTATTATTATTATTATTCATCTCCCTCTCATAATAATTCGATAATGCAGCTTCATAAACCAGGTGGCGATTTTATTTTCTACAGAATCATTCATCCTTTATGCCGTCTGGACGAATGTGTACAACATAACAAGTCAATATGCGAATGACCTCGCGTATTCTCGTTTGAATAGCCTTTTATAAATACGGAGACGCCCTAAGCTGCCGAATAAAAGGATTGATGCCGAGTTTGAATTCAGACCATTCGCACGTGTGAAAGTCGAATTACGAAAACGACACTTATGTTTAAAATCCTCGGTTTCTGAATAGGTTTTAAAAATTCTGTGTTAGGAGTTTAATGCGGTTGTGTAGCTCCCGTCTGCACCTCGACGCCTTTCAGTCGCTCGGAGAGTGCTTAAAGAGGAGATTCGGTTTCCTTTTGTAGTTCTCTAGGCTCAAGAAAGCACTTTCAACATTTATTAATACGCTAGAGGAACTTTTCCTTTGCATCGTTGATTTTTTATTAAACATCAAAATACTTTTGTCCAAATGTTTCCCCACACGTATGTACATATGTATATAATATGTATGTATTGCTTCTTAAACGCTCAAGTGATACGTGATATGAATACTGACGACCACTAATAAACTTAACTGCTACCAACAAAACTTTAAATACCTGTGTTTAATATTTATGATTATAAAAATAAGTAGTTCATTATTTTTTTATATCTACAATATGTTTAATCGTCGGTCAGTATGTTTAGATTCAGTTTAAAAGTAGTGTAGGGAAATATTATAATAACAATTGTTCCATATTTCAACATTGCTGGACTTTTAAATAAATCGTTCTGAATAAAAAAGACTTTTAAATAAATAAAAATAAAAAAGAAGTCTTAAAACGTTAAATTTGCACCTTTTTAAGGTATGCAATATTATATAAGGATTCCACAATTTCTAACAGATTGAAAATTGACACATTCTTACCTACGTGAGTGTACCTACTCACTTTTTCAGATTTTTTGATCCAAATGATTTTAATAAAGCACCACACGGGTTGCACGCGGCCCCGGTCGTACGTTGTCGTCGCCCCCCCACACCCCGCCTTTCCGGTAAATTACAGGTTTCCTCTCGTCCGTTCATTTTTGTCCTCTTTGATAAGTATTTGACTGGCGCGGCGTGCAGCGAGCGGTGCGCGCCCACGATACATTCAACCCTTTGATGACTGTGTAAAGCCTGTTAAATGGAATCGATCACACATCGTTTTACACGCATTCGCGAACACCCGCTCCTTGACTCGCCGCGGTGAAGCATTTTTGTAATTTTGCGCGTGGTTCTCACGAAAAATGGGTGGATGTTGTAAACAATACGCATTTAAGAAACCTTTTTAGCAACTGCGCTGTTTTACGCTGGTATTCTTCGAAGCGCCACGGCGGCGTAACTAATATTTTCCCAAAAAAACGCACCAGATCCTGTTGTCTCGCGAACATTGTACATGCCGGGGGAATATACCTGCCTACTTGGCGAGCATTCCCTTTGTGTGAATATGTATGTATATTTGCATATTATCGTGTTTCACTCTTTAATTAAAGAGCTCAAATTAAAAACATCATTTTTAATTCATTCGCATCTTGCAGTTTTTATAAATTGCAGAATCTGCTTATCTAGATCATACGTTATTACACATGCTTTTTAATTTACCCTTGTTAGCATACATAATGTGTAATGATAATTGAGTCGGTATTTATATTATACCTTACTCAATAAAGGCAATAATATTTTTAGACCATATTAATTTCCTTTTCACTATTTTAATTGATTTTGGATGGAACGGATGAATGAGGAGAGAATGATGAGAAAGATCGCTAGTATTGATGGTACCAGAAGACTTGGCACGACCAGTAAATCAGATACTGGAAGATGGTTCTGCTAGAAGCTTCTATAATCGACGAGCTTGTATAAGAAGATGTATGAATGTGGATGAGGCGAGAATTCTGTGTTGGGCTATATTCTCTGCCTACCCCCGCGGATAAACTGCGTTAGTTAGTTAATTGATTTCACTTTTTTTATGTAAAATAATTTTAAATACATATTTTGAGTGTTAAAATTTAGTAAAAACACGACATTAATTCAATTAATGAATTTAGTATTTTGATGTTTTTTAATGTTCAATTATCACACGATTTTAACGTTCAAAAATGTAACGACGAAGAATCCTATTTTTTGGTGTAATTGAGACACTATTCGTCATGTACGTTAATCTATAGCGTAGTGTTTCGTTTCTTGAACACTGATATTATTTTAACAATCATCCAGTATTAATTATTAGACGTAAAAATATTTACTCTTTTATAATTTTGATTATTGACGCGATGTCGTAATTCTAGATAATTAATTTAAAAAAATGTATTTTAATGAGTTTCTGTAATAAATGCATGATGAATATGTCGCGAACTCTGTGTATAGGTTGTGGTGTTATTACGTCGCCGGATTTGGTACCAAAATTGTCCATTTCTGACGCGATGTGGTGGACCGTCCGTGTACATTTCGGCTAAACATTGTTCTGCCTGTTTGCTATGCGAATTGCTATAACGCCCGCCGTGTCGGTCCACCGGGATTTGCTGCCGGGAGTGTTTTGTCCTTGCAGATGTGCCCACCCCGCTGCAAGGTAGATATACAGACAGTACGGAATTTGCATTAGAGATTCAACCTCGTGAAGCGTGAATGTGAACCGTCTGCGATTGTTGGAAACGATCTTGTTTTCCATGTTTTGTTTTGCTTATTTGATTCGAATTATAAAACCTTGTCTAATATCTTTTACCCATTTTTATGTATTATCTTTACGCTCTTAGGTGACTTTTATAGGACGGGGGATTCTTTTGATATAATATAATTTCATGTATAATATAATTTCACTAACTCGGCTAGTTAAAATGCATCAAACAAGTGATTTATCAGTGAAACTCTACACGTACATACGAAGGTATACGCCGCGTAGGTATGTTTGTATTATTGATGCCACCTGATATCGGAACATTTTGGCCTTAGCTGATGATATGTCGTCTTACAACTGTGTTTTGAAACTAATACAGTACGTTCAAGGTTTGTATATGTTAATTTTCTTTTTAAAGCAAATGGGTAAAATTGTATTGTCCATGTATTATTGGTTCGAAAAAATAAAGACAATTTGCAGACAAAATAACACTTTTTCGTATTTCAATCGACATAAGTATGTATTTTACGTTAAAATAATAACACGCAATTTGACGTTTCACAATTGTCAAATTGACAGTTTAGAACAGCATATAATTTTAGTAGCGACTATTAGTTAAGTTATATAAAGTTATGACTGAATTTTAAAGAATATAAGTGTCACATATTGTATAGGTGTCCCAAAATTAACGCAAGATTTTAATTTGCCGCCATTTCTGCAGTAAATTGTTGGCAACCCTGAAAAAAAAAATTTGACAGCTGAGAGTTTAGGGTTAGTAAAAATGGGGCTCTACACGATACAACAACGTGTTTTCATCGTTGAATAATATCTCAAAAATAATGGAAGTTTGGCGGCCGCAATTCAAAAATTTAATACAAAATATGGTCGGAATAGTGTTTTAAGTTCATCCATCAACAGCGAAGAGATTAATTGAAAAATTTAGAGAGACTGGATCACTTGGAGACGCTAAACACACTGGTCGTCCAAAAACAAGGGTCAGCAATTGCAAAATGGTCATGGAAAATTTCGACAAAAGAGTGCGTATGTCCCAGCAAAGCCGTGGAGGCCATTTGCCCGATGTGTTATTCCATATATAACTCTATCCCATGTACTTTATGATTCAATAAAAAAATAAAAATCTAGAGACTAAAAATTGTGTTTTCTATTTATTTCAAACCATGCGTTAATTGGGACACCTTTTATAATTAAATTATAGGCGGATGGGTAATAAATTTGTTTGAATTTATTTTTAAATCTCCCTCGTGTTTAAGGAACTTACCTAATAAGGATTTGATATAGATAATTTTAACTGGGAATGATGCAAAAAAAACTAAATTATGTAATTACTGTCGAGCCATTGTTTGGTGAGAGATATTTTAGGGCATGCACACATAATCATTAATCTTAGCTCTGTGGCCCCTGGCTTTATTTAGTGTCGGGCCTGGAATTCGGTCGGCATCTCGGTGTAATAAGCCAATAACAGTGTAACTAACAACGCTTAACAGACATATATATTGAATTATCCAGCCATTAATTAACGGTGCGTTGTGAATTGGCCATGTTCCCCATAATTACCACACTTCGCAGGCTTTATTTGCACCACTTTATTGCTTTTGCATTATCCCCGCCACTCGTAAAACCATCACACGCGGGATGGAGAAAAAGGTGAAATCGTGATTTCGAACGGTCAATTATACTTTTTGGTTCAAACAAAACTATCGCTCGGGCCCTACGCGTGTTGCAAGACGATCCGGAAACGAAATCACTTAATCGTGACTGTTTCAATACACATATCGACGAAATGTGAAAAATTGACTTATTTAACAAGGAAACAATTTTTACAATTTTATGTTCTACTTGTCGCAAAGTTTGTCTAGTAACATATTATAGTATACATAAATGTAAATCATTTTAATATCTATAAATCTGTATTCTAAACCCTGTAACTCTTGTTGAATAGCGTTTTAGTTTCTCCTTGCCGAAACATAGAGAGGCATCTGTTTACAAGTTTGAAACCATTCATAATTCAATTCGGTGACTAGGCGATGTTCCGAAGAAAGATGACCTAACTTTTCTTCTTATTAATTTTTTTTCTATTAATAAATCATATTAGTGTTTTGGGCGGGCCATTTTCTACGTTCGATAAAATACTGAAGTGGTATATTTTGTTTGTATTACGCCCTATTAAATTTATAATTGTTCCATGACGGAAAAGGATTTGCAAAATTATTTGGATTATTTTTTAAAATTAGTAATTGTATGAGTCAAAGCTCTCTGTCACGACAGTAAAGGTATTGTTTTATTTTTGTAAGGTAATTAAAAGTAGAATGGTCTATAATGGATTTGATATATCCGTTAGAAATTGCAATTTGATCGTTCAAGCGTAGTTAAATTCTTGCTTCGACTTTGACACGTTTGTCGACCACAAAGGGAATATGTTGGATATGTGATTCATTGACCTCCTTGCACATTAAGTGTGGGT
This sequence comes from Eubasilissa regina, assembly GCA_022840565.1. NCBI lineage: Eukaryota > Metazoa > Arthropoda > Insecta > Trichoptera > Phryganeidae > Eubasilissa > Eubasilissa regina. The sequence continues at coordinate 22,704,993 of JAINEB010000015.1, read as the reverse complement.
GTGGGTGCTTCGGATCATTTTATCATCTGACCCGCTTCGGCGCTAAGTGGAGCGGCCGCAGCCGTGACATCATTCTTCCAACAGACCGCCGGCACATCCGACGGAGAGATCCGCTCGTATATTGCGAGATGGAATCTGCACTAGCGTATTTCGTATTACTACGTCAGGAGGCAGTGCGTGTATGTGGGTATAATACAGACTTTACCCGCGCCATTGTACGGATTAAATACTAAAATTGACAACACCGAGACACCCAGACTCCGCGAAAGTTACACTGACCCAAATACGTTCTTCGTCAATTCTGAGAATTACGTTATTTTAGCTGAAGGGGTCGAAGGAGCTACATTTGCTTAATGAAATCTCCCCTCCACCCCGGGTCGTTACGCGAAAAACGTTAAATAAATGTAATTAAAGCGGTCCACGGACTGGTAAGCCATCTCTCCCATCTCGAGGATATGCAAATGAGAGTTGTTATTTAACCTTTTGTTAGGTAAGCTTGTATTTACCCCTTATATAAATTGCCGTTTTGTTGTGCTCACAGCGTGCTGAACAAAGTATTCAATTTATCGCTGTACATTCAAATTTTATAGGCCATGAACGAAGACTTTGTGGTGATATTGAACCAGTTTTCCTAGCTGTGGTGGCTTCTTTGTGTAAATTTCAGGCTCGCTGTCTCCTTTGATGAATTATTGATGCATTCAATTTCTCCCTTTTGTGTAACCGGTTAATGTAATTTATTTAACATTACTTATATAATGTATTTGCCTAGATTCGTTCCAATATTCATATTACAGTTCATGATGGCGTCTTTGTGTTTTGCGATCGATATGTGCAGGTAATATTATTACTTCGTTTTGTAAATTTTGTTCCCTCTAATTTTTTTATAAATATTTTCATTCTTAGTCGATAAAATATCTTCTAGTTTTAAGTTTTAGTTTATTAATGAAGATGATGTACGTAAGCATCGAAAACGTTTTGATTTTACTTTTTAATTAAAGTGTAGTGTTAAGTATATACAACGTTGTGCTTTATTTTATTAATTTTTCTAAAAGTTAAAATATTTTACATTATATACATATGTAACAATCAAAGTCAAGTCACGCTTAAAATTTTTAAGAGTGATCGATTAGCTTTCTGCTTATGGCTTTGTATTAATTTGATATAGATATGGTTTTCTGTTTCCTGTTTTTATTCTTCAATATTATTAGAAATAACAGTTTCTGTACTCTGTTCCTAATTGTTTACGATTATTTTTAATGCGAACAATCACGACTACATACGAGTAGATCTCACGTACAAAGACATATGTGGAACTGTATTTAAAACATAAGAGCGAGCCACGTTGGCGTTTTGGTGATATTTCTGTTTCATAATTACATACTATTTATGAAACAGACAGCTAATGTTTAAAATGCAACAGTGTTGTATATAAACGAAATATTTAATTGCGAAATACATAAGATAACGTCCATAAATTTGCTACTAATGTTATAAATAAGTTCAATATTAATTCATATTGTGGGTGAATATGTGTGAAAACATATATTTTCAATATTTTTAAACGAAAATAATGACAACGTCGATCGACGACCGTCATGGCCTGATCGAGTGGCGTATTGAAGTTCGATGGACAATAGTTATAGTTTCTTATAAGACTGAAAATATATTATTTAAAAACTGATTATTGTGTGTTTGATATAAAACTTAGTTTTAAATAGTAGCTGAAGCCTCAAAGCATGTGAGTAAATATAATATAGCATTTAAAAACGTATGTTTTCACTAAAACAGATTTTAAAAACATCGAAAATTGATAACATGTCCTGCAGATTGAATAGTTTATAACACTATTAATTTTTAACATTTAGTTAATTCGGTTCAATGCAGACTTGTCTCCGTAATCTTGGCTTCAAGATTATAAGAAAATGTATTACGTTTATGCGATAATTTACCATATTAACACAATTTTGTAGCACACGGAAAATGCATCTAATGGTCGCGATCTTTCTTATAATGTTTTATTTATGACAAATAATATTTAGTTTATTAGTTTTAAATTAGTATAAAGGTCCTATCTAATTAATAGTTTAAAAAAAGTCTAATCTAGTGTATAACTCCCGATATAAATGAATAATAAAAACTCACATTTTCGTGAAAAATGTGAAATTTTGAATTATTATTGAAGGCGCCGCTTTAATACGTTCGTTAATTTGTTTATTAAGAGGCTAAATGTATTGAACATAACACCTTTTTAAATAAGTACTTATTTATATGGTTATTTTATTTAAGAATTTAAAAACAACTTTTAGCAATTTTTTTCAATTCGAACGCAGTTTGTGGGAAAAGATTACCAACCACAAAGCAGAGAGATAGAGACTAGTCATATAATCCTAATATTAGAAGAAAAATCAGACATCTTTCGAAAACTTTTTTGCATTATTACTCTTAATGGACCGTTAGTTCTAGGTAATAGACTAATGAAATTGATTATTAATTCGGAAATAGAAAAAGATGAATAGGTACACAACCGAACTTTAAAATGGGGACGGCTTGTCATAAAAAACTATTTTCTTGGGTTTCTTTAATAAATCGATAATATTATGTGACAGAAAATAATACATATATGTAGGTATATTTTGCAATTCAAATTAGTCAGTTGTAAATTAAATATTTGATGTATCTATGTACATCGAATGTATTGTGTTTTAATTTTTAATCTGATACACAAAAAGATTTTACGAAGAAAAAATTGTTTACAAAAAAATATATATGTTTATATATTAATAAATATACTTAATTCTCATTAAAAAAAAACTAATTTTTAGTTTATCCAGAAATTACGGTTTTACATCTATGAATATGTTTTTAGATCTGTCAAAAAGTATGCAAGTACCCACTCACCCAGTGCGATGTCGATCATAAAAAATATTGCGACAGATCAATTTTCTGCGTTTGTGTAATGTGAATGTTTCAAATATACTATGTTGCCGTTTTCTAACGTAGTACTCCGCTCTTTTTAAAAAACTGTAGCCAATTATGTACGGGAGACTGAATTACGACAGAGTACCAAAATGAGGGACATCAAATATTTACGGGAAATTGGAAAATGTAGTTGTTTCTTAAGGCGCCACTTTCAATAATAATTAAAATTTTAAAGTTTTTTTTTTTTTATGAAAATGTGGGTTTTTATCATTCATTTATATCAGAAGTTATACACTAGATTTGATTTTTTTTAAAACTATTACTTAGATAGAACCTTTACATACACTAATGTTAAACTAATGAACTAAATATTATTTATGAAAAATACAAGCATTATAAGAAAGATCGCAACAATTAAATTCATTTTCCGCGTGCCACAAAATTGCCTTTTCATGGAAAATTCTTGTATTTACGAAATATATCTTCTTATATTTTGATGTCAAGATTACCGAGACAAATCTGAGTTAAGAAAATGTTAAAAATTAATAGCGTTATAAACCATTCAATTTCCAGGACATATCAATTTTGGACGTTTTTAAAACACTATGTGTTAGTGAAAACAAATTATTTTAAATAATATATTGTATTTACTTACATGCTTTGAAGCTTCACCTACTATTTAAAATCAAGTTTTATATCAAAAACACAATAATTTCTTATATTAAATAATATTTATATGTTTGTTTTTTATAGGGTTTTTTTCATTTCAAATTATGTGTTCGATAATGTAACTGAAATTTAACTGTTGGATGTTTAGTTTCTAGTGTAGCAGTGATTGTTCAAAGAATTACGAATAATTAGTTACCAATCGTTACGATCGAACATAATCCATAAAAACGGTTTAACCGTCACACAAATGAATGTTAATGAAATTGATCAAATTATTATATAATTAAATGTAAATATGTGTGTAGTTAACTCTATTCGTTTTCTTAGATATGCGGCTTGCAAAAAATAGTTATACTTCCAATGGTAGGTACATATGTATATTTACATTTCATTCCTTACGGCTGCAGGAGACAGAGAAGGCGCTTTGTATCCGAGATACAACAGACGGCGCTCGCCCATTGTTGAAGCGCTTTCAAGCGGAACTCTGAGCTTTTGTCATTGTCGTAATGCGATTATCCTGGTAAAGACCGCGGCTGGACTGCGAGTTCCTTGTCGAGTTAGTATAACGCTCTCGCCAGCGACCGAATACCGGGCGACCCTTTGAATATATGGCTTATTGTACATTTTGCGAGTACAAATTGAATATTGTTGTACATTTGAAATGTTTGCGGAATTCTTTAAATGTTTGATTCGACCTGGAATTGTTTGCCTCCCTCGATATCTCAGAACTGGTGCTATCTCGAGTGGTGAAAGGATTTTTTGCAATCGATCTGGATTGATATAAAAATGAATAATGTATATTTACCGAATCGCAATCGCAACCGCAATCGATACTAGCGTCGTCGTTCATTCGTCCCGTCTTATGTTTTCAATTAGCGGATGTGCGCATCTTCTTCTCATCCGATCGTTATTGTAAAGTTTAAATGAATACATCACCAGAGTCGCTATTGGCATCTCTAGTATCGCCGCCCCCATTTTTATTCCCTTTCGCGAATTTGTTTTTACTGTGCAAATCTGCGGCTCAGACGGAATTAAAATACGTTCGTTTGCCGAGTCTATTTCACAAAGCCACGTAAAATGGAATTGGCGCTCGTATGAAAACGTATTATAAATATGGCGGCGAGGCGAAAAATCTGCCCGCTAAAGGGGATGAAAAAACTTTAACTAAGTTTTGGCCGCCCGCTGTCTATCCGAGGGGGTTTCAGCCCCGCCCGGACTTGTGGCGTTCTGCGATTCGTATTTTGAATAGTTTTTCCGGCGCCGTTTTATTTCACGGTTCCCGAACACGATTTTAAATGAGTCAGTACTCTGCCTAATTCTCGCGCAGTTTTCATAAATGCCGTACATTATTTTGGTTTATGCCGTTGTTCTCGTTGAATCTTTCATGTGTTTAAAGCAGACAACGGCAACCCAATTATTTAATTTGATTTGTTGTTTAAGCCAAATCATTTATTTTCATTTTTTATAGTTCTAAATTAAACGGGCCGACATATTTTATTAACTATTCAGACCAGTATCACCAGCGCTCTATAAACATTATTGAAAGAACTTGTAACATATGTATTTCGTATTGCAAAAAAAAAAAAGATATCTGGATATGTGACTCGTGCGGTCTGAAGGAATATTTAAAAATAATATTGTTACATATTACTCATTTTAGCTAAATCGTGGACTTATCACCAATAAGCTGCACACAGGGTGTAACACGCCTAGAGTACACTATTTTAAAGGTAGATACATATTAGAAATATGAATCGAAAATGTTCAATCAGACATTTATAATAAAAATGGGTCGATTTCGCAAATATTTATTTCGAAGTACCTACATAGATTTAAAGCTCAACATGATTTTGTGAAAATCTCATATGTTCCGCAACGGCGCAGAATTTGTACATAGGGGAGACCTAGGCGAGTTGAAACAGTATCGATAATTCAGAAACCACTGTTGAACCGGCAATATCACATTTTTGACGTGAGCGATACACAAAACAAACATCTGTGTACAGCGAACGCGCATACCGATCGGTTGCGTCGCTATGACTCTCATGCCGCAGAATCGTTGCAAAGTATTCGTGAAAATTTTGGATTTGATATATTTATGTTCTGAAAATGTGTAATGTAACAAATCTTTTACAATATTTTAGTATCAACATACAAGTTTATTAATTATTTTTTGTTTGTTCTCTATTACGTGAGAAATTATTAAGCACAAATATCAAAATGCGCAATTTTTTGCATAGAGTTGCTCGGTTTTATGTACTTACCTTTTTTTAAAATTATTTTTCCACATTTATCTGACATTACCTCTGCACTGCACCCATAAATTGCAGCCTTTAGACCGTGCTTTTAAAAAAAACAATTCGGTATAATCTATGACCATTTATGATATCCCTGGGGTTGTAAAAACCAAACCAAACAAAACTTTCGAAATCGCATAAATAGGGAAAGCATAACTTCTAGATTTTTAAATGTGAAATATGACCAGTTAACACCAAAATCTTTGCAGACCAATATTTTCTTCCCGGTCAAGTTTCAAATCGTCCTTTTAGTACCTCTGAACAAACATCCATTCCAGTTTAAGCTAGCTCTTCCACAATGACACCAACACTACACGTCTTTTTCTCTCTCAAAAATATAAAACACAATATTAAATATAAATGCTAATGTTGACGAAGTTGTAACGACTGAAGATCCTGTTCCATTGGTTTCGAGCGCAGATAATAAGGCAGAAAAGGTATTTTCACCTAAAGCTATTACACGATTATCTAAAACGAACCAAGGAAAGGCGGTCAAAATAGAAGAAATCAGATAGTCCTGATAAACAAGAATTAGGCCTAATACGAGACGGTGAGACCAAGAGAAAGATATTTGACGAATAGAAGAAAAAATCGAGCAAAGGAAAACTCTTATGACACTGCCACAAAGTAAAATGAATTTGAAAGTTTTGACGATGAAAATTGTTTCTGTTTGTATTGTTTGGAGGTAATTTAAAATAGCAAACCGAATGAGAAATGGATGCAGTGTATGATGTACTCACGAATATTGCACCAGTGGGGAATTAATAAATTAATTAATGTTTATGATTAAAAATATTGATTTATAATTGAATTTTAATGTTTTTTTGTCCTATTGCAATTCATCTTGACAGCTGTTTCAACTTGCATGGACCCTAGGAGAGTTGAAACCAGTGTTGTTCTTGGATTGAAACACGTTTTTTTATGTTTTAGTTTTGGGTTTAAATGATAAGCTTAGAAAATATAAAAACAAAGGACGAAGGTTTCTAAACGGCAAAGAATCTTAGCCCTACGTTTAAATTTGGTGTATTGGTAACTAAAATATAAATATAAAAATTGTTTCAACCCACTATTTTGGCATAAAGTCAGATTAGACGGTTTGGATTAAAGCTGAAAAAAGCACAAATCGAGAAATATTAATTGAGAATCGATGTACACAGAATGTACCGTGGCTTGAATGACAAAAGCAATTTCCCTCAAGTCAGTCTTCCTTAGCGTCTGTGTCCGCCCGCTCCCGTCACAGCGCCGGCTAATAAAAGTTTCCCGAGCGTGGAATTTAATTTCCCCATGGCTGAGGATTATGTGCGCGGATTAAAAATGAACGTGTAAATGAATATTTCCGCTTGGCTTTCGCTTAGCATCCACTCTATTCTGGCAATTTCGCATTCTGGACGTTATGTATAAACTCCACAAAACTCATCAAAATAATAACAGATTGTTTCACTTTGTATCGTCTAATCTTCAGAACCTAGCCCCTTTTTTACTTACATAATCTTTTCACAGTTGTTCAATAAAATTTGTAAAAGTTACACATTTAGAATTATTTTTATTAAGTTTATTTTTCTTGTTAATATTTTTTTTTTAAAATATATATTCTCTAAGCAAAGCGTAGGTACATCGATGGGTTATATTATGATTAAATAATTCAATATCATTGTATACACGAGATGGGGTAGAATTAACAAGTTTGATTTATTTTTATTGTGTGATATAAGGTGCACTTAAATCGTTTATTTATTTATTCTTAATATAGTACATACATAAGTATAATTATATATGCCCTAATATAAACAATATCAAAATCTTTTTTTTTTATCCCGGTAACAACAATAATATTTTTTCGATAAATTGATTTTATATGTATATCTTTCTAATTAATACATTTAATTTGTATTAAGATCAAAATAGTTATTTTTTTACTTCAACTTATCTTTCGCACATTTGTTTAGTTTAATTTTGAATCTATGTAGTTTTTCCTCTTTTCTTATGTCTTCTGGCATTTCATTAAAAATCTTCATCGTAATTTACATCATCGATTTCTGATATTTAGCTTTCTTCCTGAATGGCTGTCTCAGTCTATCTTATCCTCTTGTATGATGTTCGTGCTCATGTTGATTCCGATAAAGTTTTCTTGTGAATTCTGTCGATATTTTCTTAGTGAGGATTTTTTAAAAAAATACCATAACATTATAATATATGTCATCATATTCAGATCTTTCAGCATTGCACTGATCCGAGTATATCTATTTTTTATGAGTATTATTCTCAAAGCTTTACTTTGGAGCGCTGACAATTGTTGCAAATTGTTCTTCATTAGCCAAAAACAAAATGCTGCTGCAGTAGTTGATGTGAGGAATAATAAAGGAACAGAGTTGTATACATAATAATAATAAGGATAATTATGCTAGTTCACGATATCGTATCCTAAAAATTGTAAAATACATGTTTATATTTGTAATTTAGAATATTAAAAATTCAGAATATAATCCGATTCGTCATTCGTTAGAGCATTAAAATGTTAATAATGTGTCCTATTTTAAACATTTGGTTCTACATTGCATGCCCGTATCGTTTCCAAAATATTATAGGGTTGTCAATTTTCTACAAATTTTTGAATGTTTTTATTAACAATATATTTTTTTATTTGTATATCGGTACGTAGTACCATTAAAAAAAATAAAGTCAAAATACAATAGTAAATTTATATTATATGTAAATATAGAAAATAGTGGTACAATTAATTATAAACAATAAATAACAGAAGCATTTTTTTCATAAATTGATTAATATCTCACAACTCACTCGTTTGTGAAAAATAGTGAATATTGTAGATTCATGAACTCTGATTATATGATTTTGTTAAATACTATCTGACTTTTTAGGACTTTTTGAATCAATTTAAGATATTTTAAGCGGCTTTCAAATATCCGTTTTAATGCGCGTTTTTCTTATTACATTAGTTTTTTTTTTGAAATTTTATTTATTTTTAATGATAATAGATAGAGATCTACCCTATAATCTGTAATACTAGAAATTGCGTTATAATTGATTAGATCGCTCAGTCTAGTGATGAGACCCTCGGTGAAACCTAGAAGTCAAATGTTCGATCCGTTCATGTTTATTATTCGGTCGTGATGATATGTTTAAACAAATTCTCATAAGTATTAAAATTATATCGAAACTGATTCGGATTTCCACATCTTTTCTTTATTTAAAATAATGAAAATATGATTTATTATTATTACGTTAACCTTAACGCGTATTGCCGCATTTATTTATTTTATTCACATTCACAAATTATTTTCCTTCTTACTTTTATTAAGATTGGTTAAAAATGGTCTATACGTGTTTAAATTCTCATTAATGTATTCCATTTCCTTGACACAATAAAGAAAAACGCAGACATGTTTGACTCGTTTTTTTTCTCGTTAATGGTCGACCTCGTTTCTTGCGTTGTCTTGATTTCGACAATCGAATCGGCGTTTAATGCCAAAGTTAAACGAATTGTTAAATCTCTGCTACATTTTTTTTATATTTGAGATTATTAGTAGATTTTCAATTACATTAAAGTAAGTACATATCATACCTACATGAGTTTATTATATGTTTACCCTTTTTTGTTTGTGATGATTTTGCGTTTGTTATAATTCTGTGAAGATGTTTTTATGCGATTTTGATATAATTACTTTCATAATACTTCTCATTGAAGCTCGCCGGTTATTGTTGCTTCTAGCATGATCATCATCCAGTATCTGGTTTTCCTGGTCGCGTCAAATCTTCCGCGGACGTTCTCTATTTCTGGTGCCATCAACACTTGCGTCATATGTCTTTCTTACTATTCTCTCCTCATTCATCCGTTCCATTTGACCAAACCACCTAAGTGAGCTTTCTTAATTTTACTCACTATATTAATATCAGCTATACATTCTTTCGTCATTCTTTACTCTATTATAAATGGATTTGCCACATATACGCCTAAGTGATCTCATTTCCACTGCACTCAGTCTACTTTCGTCCCTCCTCTGTCAGCTCCAGGCCTGACTTCCATACATCAGTTTTGGTACCAAGACTCCACTGTGAACCGCTAGCCTTGCCTCGGTTAACAAGTTCCCATTAGCTATAATTCTATTCAAATCCATCTCAGTCTTTCCGTTTCTATCAAACATACTTCCCAAATACACAAACTCATCTACTTGTTCCAAACATTCATTACCTACAAGTATTTTGCATGTTGTCTTGCTTTTCTCTTTCTCGAATACCATCATTTCGATTCGTTAACATTCATCATAAGGTCGATTCATAATACTAATTATGTACTTCATTACCCATAATGATCATTTTTTCTCCCCGGGGGTAGGCAGAAAGGATAGAATGTAGCACTCTTTGTTGAAGAGAAATAAATATTGCCTCACGCATGATCCTTAGGTAGCGTGTACACGGATGAGACTTTACTCTCGTGTCTCTGAGATTTGGCGTTAAAGTCATCATGCATAAATTGGCAATTCTGCTCTGCGAATGTCAGCTCGCTTCTTGTTTAAATCTAAACTATACTTTATGCAAGTTTTGAGTCTCATCCATATACACGCATCTTTGGATTGCTGAGGTTCCTTTCACTCTTCGTACTGCATTCCCAAACCGTGTACTCTTTTTAAATCATGTTTACAAAGCTACAATCACTTTAGAATACTCTTTATTCATCTAGTCTCGATATTTTTCTTCTTCTTTTAAATAGGCAATCCACCCTTCAAGAGTGATTTGTGTCATTAATCAATTTAAAACTTTACTTTGTAGAAAAAAGTACAATAATATTATAGAATAGGAAATATTATATTACAAGTCGATTCCATTGTCGGTCGTTAAAAAAAATTGCTATTATATAGATTAAATGTGACCGAGTTAAGGGAAAGAAGATGACACAAGTTAACCGGGAGTTGAAAATTACCATTGACGAGATTACTGTAAAACAACCTGTGATCCGCAATGAACAGGCAAAAAAAGATATGGTCAAGGGTTTCCTCCTCGGCACCACACTCACACATTGGGGAATCTATTAAGTTCAATCTGAATAAATGTGAGGCTACCTGGCAATGCCCAATTCTCATTCTAGAGATATTTGATTTTGTTCTTTGGGAGAACCAGGAGGTGCGGGTAATAGATCTTTAAATTATTTTAAGCCGATTACCCCTATGATTATTTGGATCCATTCATTGTGCAGTCCAAATAGAATTCGTACGTTTTTTTACTATACTAAGTCTGTCATTTTAAAAAAAAAAAATTTCTTTTTTTTTATTAATATTAAAAATATAATACAATTTCAATAATCAGTGGATATATATATATATATTTTTATTTTTTTTTAACATTTGTTTCTTCTCTATGAGAGAAGGACTCGTGTGTAGAGAAGGAGTATATTTGAGTTAATTTATGTTTCAGTTAGTCTGTACATATTTTTTTACTTCAGTTACAAATTTATGATAGTCCGTAATTTTTCTAATTGTGATGGAGAGATTGTTAAAAAATGTGATACCTTGATAAATATATTGATTTTGAGTTGCGGTATATTTTAGTTTTGGGATATCAATTTGATCTCTATATCTTGTAGATCGGAATTCGCTTCTAAAATTTAATTGATTTTTAATTTTGAAAATTTGAATTATTGAATTTTTTTTGTATATGTCTACTATACATCGGGATATGAAATTAATGAGGGAAAACTCCGGAAAGAGTGGCCTTGGCCGGTTTATTAGCACATTCACTATTCTCGATATTATCTACCTAAAATAATGTTTCAGCAAAATGTCCGAAAAAATTCCGGTTATTCATCTGTTATGTAACAGAGGATTAATTTTATTTTTACAAAAACTTTATAGATATCTTATTATATTAATATGATGAAATTGTCAATACAACTCTTATATGTTGAATAATTATTATTCAATATTTGTTTTCGTTTTATAACATCTTTAAAGTTGTTGCATTATAATATCTATCCGATACAAGCAATACTCATCCGCCAATCTTACGGTTGCCTGGAGACGATCAGACTAGACAGATCAGAAACGACTAGACAGAGGCAGAAACTAGAAAGACAAGACAAAGGGGCAAGTAGCATTCGTGACATTCACCAATCACACAGCAACATTTCCGCGATTAATTAATGAGAAATATCATATTGTTGTCAGTTATATTTGCAGGTCTTGAGAACTTTATAATTTCTGCAGGTAGTGACGATGCTATGATCCTGGCCGATTGTGAGGACAGTTTACAAATTTTGGTATTATAGATTTTTCATTATAATAATGATGTGAATGACATTATTGTCACTAAAGGCAAAATATTTATTATATCCACCACATTTTTATAGAAATGGTCAACGCAGTACAGATTCTCTACACCTTATTACACGCTGTATGCTGTATTAACGATGACCGGCGAAATTAGAAATTGGTATTGGAAATTATCCATTATGAATATTTAATTCATTGGAAATTCATCCATCAAAAAACTTATCGCATCGGAAATTCATCTCCGCTTATCAGTATCATCTGACAACATTGTGACGGTGTTACGCGTGCGTTATGCTATTACATTATTGTTTCGTTATTTACTTCTGCTAATGTTAATTTCTACGTGTTTATTTTACAAATTTGTGTTATCATTAAGCCGAATTTATTGCCTTATATTACAATAATTATGCTCCCATTATTCCCAATACGTAATATGTCAAACTCTGTTTGCACAACACGCCGCACAATACGTCAGCGTAATACTGTGCTCGATGTGTGTTTTCAATACAACGCCACTTTAAAATCAAACAAACAACCTGACGACCGTTCTCACCAAATTCGATTTACTGGCATTACGATCAATTTCATTTCTTGCATTGTTTTACGTCATGATTTATTGCGCTGTTTCCGACGCTTATATATTTTTGTTGGTTCGTTTTTAATAAACTTATTCGCACGTGTAAACTTTTCAATTAGATGAAAACAAATAGTTTATTTAGTCCGATTGGGGCCGCGTCGGTGCGCAATGTCAAAAGTTTGAAATAATAATTAAACTTTTTAATTTTACCGTGATTGCAGGACGATATATTTGGTGCCAATTTCAAAATTATGTATTTGGAAAGAATTACAAATATTATATATTAGAATTTTCTATTTTAAAATTGTATTATTAATGTCCAACATCGATAATAAATTAAAAGTTCTAATGTTACTTAATTTTTTTCACATCCACAAAATTTTTTCAGAAAATATTGTTGAACATAACACATTATTTAAAGAAGTTGAGATTAAAAGAATAATAGTTAATATTTTACAAACACAAACACACCTAAAAGTGTGTACATAAGTTAAAATGTTGTGGAAAATTAATAAAAATAATGGACGAAAGAAAATAATAAAGCAAGTCGAATAACAGATAGGTAAGGGAATAAACAAGAAAAAATTTGATTTTTCAAAATGATACATAAGGATAAGGATAGCAGTATGTATAATGTATTATTTACACTACATTTTCTATTTATGTTTTTAAATGCTTATATAATTTTCTATAAATAATCTTTGTATGTAAGGATATTATTTTTTTATAAAGAAGAAAAAATTTGATTTTTCATAATGAAATATTTATATAGGTATCTATTTATCGAAAAAATATTTTAGTTGCTACTGTAAATCGATTTTTTCTGTGTATCTTTTTAGTTGATTAATTTAATTTTTATTATGTATAAAGGTATGTACTTCTTTAAATGTATGTGTTTTTAAATACAAAAATACAAATAAATACGAAAAATATTGTTGTTGCCACCGGTATTCGAACCTGGATCTCTTCCTATCCGGAGAACGTGCATTAACCGATTATGCTATATCAACACAGTGCATTGACGACAAATTAAAAAGTTACACTTTTCAAATAAACACATCGTTCCATTATTTGAAAGCCATCTTTTTTATTTTCGAATCCCGATAGCAACAACAATATTTTTCGATAAAATTGATTTTATGTGTGTATTATTTAATTTGTATTTAAAATATCACAGACCGTCTGTTCCGAATAATTACAACTTCACAATAAGAATGTGTTCTCCTTAATAATTGTATGTGTATTTAATTTTCTTATAAACTTCTTAAAGATCATTTAAAATCGGCGTAATATGTTGTCCTCAATATCAATGATCTTTTTAATAAATGGCGCATATATTCGCCACTCGATCGAAATGTGCAAATTCTGTACCTGCTAATTGAACGAACATATATGCATATATATACACATACATACACATACTGTCCTTTTACGATTACAATCTCCACAACACCAGACATATTTATGTGATTCGATTTATTAATTCCGTCCAAGTATTTATTGGTCTTCTATTAATTCATTCTAATTGCCATTTGGGGTCTGTCCGATCTGTCATTGACAAATTTATTGTCAGATTGTTTATTCTCTAAAAAATATATACTTGTTAAATGAATTGTAGGTATCCAACACAAAAGTAACATCACCCGCGTTCACAATGTCTCAGATGAATTAGGCAAATTATGCAAATGTTATTAATTGAACAATAAATAATATCACCTAAAGATAGCAGGAGTAATGATTTACATAAATGAAAATAATTAATTTAAAAATAAATCCCAGCTTTAATTTATTGTCACGTTCATTATGGGGACATTTTTGCACCAATGTAATAAAATTGTTGGTTATATGAGGATTTCTACTGCAGAGTACTTGATACGATATTTTTACAAACATAACGTTTTCATTTACAAATATTCAATATTTTAGTATGATAGTAACATGTTTTTAATTATTTTGAAAAATGTAGCTTTTTTTTTTAAATTAGTCTTAGAAAAAAAACTCGGGATTTAAGAAAGAAAAATAATACATTTAGTTCGTAAATCTATGATTTACCGATTAATGATAAATTATTGTGGCTGATATGTCAAAGAATGACGATACAATAACATTTTGGAAACAAAACCGTTAACTGACACATTGTTAATACACGCGAGTTGTCATTTATGATGGAGGCCGACGTAAAACGTTTTGATATTGTATTATTTTAACGTTATAAAATGTTAAAGAAAATAAAGGCATACAAATTGTTATACAATGTCATGAATCCAGTTAATTCACTTCGTAAAATACAAGGTTTAAATTATTCATCATTAGTAAATATAACTAACTACCTTAGTAGGCATTATGCATGTCAAGCTAAATAATTTGCATCATATACATGCAATTAATGATTAAATATATTTTAAAGGGAACACATTATTATTCGTGAAGTTGTAATTTTTTCAGAACACAGTTCTTCATCGCACTTCTCCAGATAGGAAGAGATTTGATCCCGTATATCTTTCTAATTGATGTATTTAATTTGTATTAAAAAATCATCAAATAGTTAGATATAGAATTTCTTCTTAGTTCTCGAAGATCGCGCGGCACTGGCCCGTTGACTAATCAATTACTCGATCATGCGATGCGATACAAGGAAATAAAAGAATCGTTGAAAATTCCCTCTCCTTCGGCGGTATGCCAAATAATAGAGTCGCACCGTCATTTATCAACCTGTTGACATATTGCCGGGTTCCTTTATTTTATTCTCTCCAATCACAGAAATGCAATCTATAGCCGAAAGGTGACCGCCAGGAGCGAAGCGTCACACGCGTGATTTAGCTTCCCGCTAATTGAGAGATCTTTTTTTTGGTTCAATTCCGGGCAAACCTATTCTCCAAACCTAACCTAACCTTTTGTATAATCTTTTTTTTTTTTTTTTAATTCTTGTACCGTATTTTAATTTTTACACGTATTTTTTTGTTTCTTTGATGAGTTTTTAGCAATTATAAAAGTATTTAATTATAAAACGTTTGAATGACACAAGATCGTCGGCCTCTGTAAATTTGCGCTTGTATTTCAAAGTTAGAAAAAAACACGAAATTGGGTCAAGACCGCTGACCAACAAACTGGCGCTTCATTCTGAATAAATGAGCCCTCGCCTGCATTATTTATTTAATTTGGTGAATCGCAGAGGGCGCTTTGAATTAATGTTGTGTACATATCTGCGTCCTTTGCTGGGCGTACTTTGTATATTAGACAACACTAAACTAACTTTATAAAAAAGTCAAGCATTTGATTTTTGACGGTACAGTTTAGATCCGGGATAAGAATCACATTTAAAAATATTATCCTTGATTTCAGGTAAATATTGTTTTTAACTTGATTAATGCACGTCAATATTGGCCATACGATCAGTATTTTAATGTACGTATTTATTTATATAAGATATCTACATAATTGTGTTGGACTGTGCCTGTCTTTAGTGATGAGCTCAGAATCGCGAACTGTGAGTCAATCACTGATATCGTTGAGTCACGCTTACTATCAGTGATTGAATATTTGGAAATATCGTGATTCTTTTTTTTATTGTATTTATATTTGGTTGTGAACCTTGATTCGGCGCATGTGCCTCATGCACATGTGAATGAATTTATGTGAAATGAAAACATTCACGAAGGAATGACATTATAATTTGTGATAAGCGCCATCTAGTAGATCTGTCAAAACGTTTTATGAATTTGACCAGAAAAATAAACTCACATTTTTTTATGGGTTTTCATTTGTGATGATGTTAAATTAGATATACATTAATTATATATGCTAGAATATATTTTTTACGCAAATAAAGTTTCAATAATATAAGTAAATACGCTCAAAATTATGTTTTTTTTTTATGTATTAGTTTATTAGTGTATTGTAATATCGTGCGGCACACGCGTATTAGTAAAGAAACTGATCGCAGTCACAGTTTTCAATCACTGATATTATCGAATATCAATCACAATCACACCAGTCGAGAGTAGCATTTTTTCTCACTACCTGTCTCACTAGAAAAGTCTGTGTTGAGACAGTCATAGTTTACAAGCAGGTGTACAAGGTAATTCGTTACAATTATGCTAATATAAAAACAGTGTTTTTTTTCAGTCGTTTCTCATTACGTTAAAATTGCAAATTTTAAAATAAATATTCTTTAGTTTAGTAAATTGAGAGTGTTTAGTTCAAGAAAACATTTAAATATCATCTCGTGAACATAATCATATTATAGACACATAAGAAATAAAATAAACGAGGACTAAACTAGTTTACAGTACAGTCAATGAAATGCGAGCGAACCTCGCTTGTAGAGGATTTATCCAATTAATTGAGACACGCGTAATCGAATCGAGTTACATACGGGACTGTGTATTATGCATGAGATTTATGTGCCGGGGACATGCAGAATCTTATAAATCGTACTTGCATATTAATCGGACATGCACACCCGCACTAGTGCAGTACGCTCAGTAGATCTCGCAAATTCTGCGGTCAGACGTACGGTGGTTGGTTTTTCGACAGTCGTTTAAATGTATATTTATTTTATAATATGTAATTTAAAAAACATAATTTTTTTACATTATTTTCATTCGACTTTTTAATTTACTGCAGATACTAAATCGTGTCTAATTAGTTTATAAAACTCAATTAAACTTTGGCAGGCATTCGGTATGTTAGTTTTAGGTGTATGAAATTTAGTGTGTGTATGGATAAAATGTAGCTCTCTAAACTCGTGGAGTTTGGCGATAATGGTCAATCGGTTATCATCTCCATTCTCCATATAAAATGCATTAGATTAATCTCTCAACTATCGTTTACCACTACTCGTGTTTTGATGATAAAATTGTATACACCGACATGAACTATTAGGCTTTATTTGATTTGATATTTCGTACTTATTTGAGTAAAATTAGTAAATGGTGTCAAAAATACACAAGTACTTAAGAATATAAATTGTATTTTAATTTCTTCTGTTGATAATTTCAGCTCCTTGCATGATTTGTCGTAGTAGAAGACTGATGAAAAATAATAGAGAATGTACCAGATTTTATAATTCCAACTTCCCCATTAACTGATTTAAAATGTGTCAATGGACGTTTATGGACGTATTTCAATAATCCTGCGTACAACATTATTAAAAAAAACATAAAATTGTTATATATAGATCCTTCTACTTAACACGGGGTTGGCTAATTTTATAAAAAATATTTTATTATGTTAACATTATCTATAATTTAAATTGTATAATTGTCTTCTTTATAAGTTAGATGAGACACAAATTTACTCCTATTAATACAGTGATTCAAATCTTACTGTATATTAGATCTACAAATGACTATTTAGTAGTTTAGTTTGTGTAACATGGCAAATTAAAATTATATTGTTTCCCCGACTATACAGGTATATTATCTAGGCTTAGTCCCAGGTTTAAAAGACCACCCTAACGTAATACGGCTCGTCAAACTTGACGTGAATTAGGAATGGAAAATCCTATGGCTTCGGGTAGCCCTTTTGGGTAAAACCGCAAAAACTGAACTTTTTTTAACGTTCGTTTGGAGTATATATTGATTGTAATACGAGGAGATATAATCGATGCACATAAAGAACTGATTAGATTTAGTCGAATCTAAGATTTTCTGTTTACTTTATTTTAGCGAAATGTGTGTTTACTTCACATACTTATACGAGTATATGTATAATACACGTTCACTGCGTACAGTGCGAACGAATTAAAACGCGTCTATTTTGAAGTGGAGAACTTTTATTTTGATATTTAAGCTTCGGCCTTTTTGTGATTTTTTTTAGCATTCTTACTTTGATGGAGTTTAATAGGTTTTTCAGAGTTAAGGCAATATTTATTTAACGTTAAATTTTAGAATGCCAATGTCAATTACAATTTATAAAATATAATTTTGAGGTCCACACGTATCGTGTCCTACGAGAAGTCGCGGGATTTTATACTTCCACAAACAAATCTGGCAGAAACGCAAAATAGTTTATATTATAAAGGATTCAAATTATTCAATGAACTGCCGGGAGATATGAAGGAAGCCACCAGTCTTGCTACTTTTCGTAGGTTACACAATATGTTGTATCTAAGTTTGATAACTGATCATTTTTCATGTGTTTATTTTCTTTTATATTTATAATCACTTTACATAATGCTAATTGATATACGATATAATTTAATCATTTTTTTATGTTAGTGTTGCATACTAGATGTAAGAATACTTATAATTTTTACAACAAAAAAAATATATACATACGTACAATTATAATAGTAGTATGAAAGTATTTGAAAATGGGTTACTTTATTGGTAACACATACCTTTAATTTTTTTACTAGTTTCATATTTTAATTTATTTTATATTTAGAAATAATGTATGGATTATGAAACGTGGATTCCCTGTATATTAGGTCAACTCAATCTTAAATTGTCAAACTAGCACCCAACATTCCCACACCCAAAAGAACCAGGGGGAGATCGCAGGCCATCTAGTGGTCAATTATACAAAAATAATTGAAGGACCAGATGGACCAACATACAACCCAGGACAAAAGATCCCACAGACACAACCAACCCCGAATAACGAGGTAAAAGTAAAGAGAAAGAAGACGAATCCTCTCGTCCTGTAGCTGATGAAAGCTCTCGATGAAAAAGCTGCCCTCTAGTTTTGCTGCGGGGCGAGTAATGCCAGCGCTAGGTACATATCAACGCAACTTACCGCATGCCCAGGTTTTTCAACCTGAATAATGACATTAAACCGCTCCGAAGCGTTGCACTGCGGGTGGACGTTTTGATTTGAATGGTTAAAAAATGATCGCTCACCCCTTTGGTTGTCTAGCGCGCGAATGTGCATGAATGAACAAGAACGCGATGCATTTGGGATTATTGCATTATTACTGATCTGACCCAAGTGCAGTTCCCGCTCCATTTAACCCAAATTATTGTACAATTTAATAATTAATTGCAGTAAGTATTTTTTTGTGATTGAGTTTCTATTTTTACAAAACATAGAAAAACATCAGAAAAATTAATTAAATTAACTCTAACCTGCATAATAGCATGCATATTATTCATGTTGTAGGCTCAGTTTCAAAGGTAACTTGTATTATACATGGTTAATAGTCATTTGAACGTGGAATATATGTATAAATTTCGGAACGCTGAGGATTGTCACGCGTCACGTGGATAGACTTCGTTGATCTTGGAACCCACGCCCTCAATTGTCAATTTGTAATATAAATTTTATTTATATTTTTTTTTTTTTTTACAATGTTTCTAATTTCTCAACCATAAAGAGTGTATTCTGTAACGTGTTATTCTCATAATTATAATACTAAAATGTTGTCATACCAGGACTGTCTATCAGAGTTATTTAACGACCTGTTGATAACCAATAAATTAAAAATAAAATAATTTGTTAATAATTGATACAAACGACATTGAAAATAAGCAAATATTTTATTTTTAGGGCGTTTTTCTTGTGGGAAAAAACCCACCCCTATTCCATGGCTATCTGATCCAACTCCTCTGGGATCTCTCAATGGAATGCAGGGATATGTAAGAATGATGTTTTTCCCGAATTAGTGTCCATCATACACTTATATTTAGATTTACAAAACTTGTAGTGCGTCACACGCAGCTAGAATACGCGTAACATAATCGTTGCATTTTCTGAAATACAATAAACACATCTTTCGAAGCGAAACAAAATATTTAGTTTATATTATTTGAACGCAAACAGTATGAAGATCTCGGAAAACCTATACACAGTATGCGGATCAAAGGTCATGTGGAGAAAATTCACATTGCATCTGTGTTTGCTAAAAATACTATCGAATTATATACTTACCAACTAGGATTCTTGTTGAACGCCTTTGTTTAGTTGTTCCAGCGCCCGATAGAGTGCTGGTGCCAGTGTCACTTACCCGCTACCGCAGGTGCAACATTTTTCTCCGTTTTAATTTGCATTTTCCCCGACGCTCGCTATTTTATTTGCGAGGCAACTATAAATAATTTGTGACTGATATGGTTTGGCGCTAGCGAGGCGAGGGTACGGGAAATTAATGACTCCGGAAGTTTTACACACGTGAAATGTGCTTACACCGTTTTTAGAATTTTTATTGTTAATTAACTCCCGTGTGAGGAAAATTTCTTTTCTATTCCATCCCTTGAGCGTATCTTAAAATCAGACTGATTCTTCGAAATTGGGTTCTGTAAATTTGTTCCGAAATATGTCAATTTCTCAACTTGGGATTTTCTTTAAGAAGTTTTGGATTATCTGCGATTATCGATTATCGTATGAAGTCATCTTTCGTACGTTATGTGATCAAGTTTTGAGAATTTTAATTATAATATTTTTAGAAACTTAATTCACGTTCGTGTCTTATTTTTTCTATATGTACATATATATACACTCAACATATATATATATTAAAAACTCAGTATTGTTCGCTTTACATCTCTGCTTTGAGAAATACTTTAACTTATTCCCCTATTCATTAAGTAGTCAACCGGTCACGAAGTGTAGATTTATCTATATGTAGGTATGCACTGAGATATTATAACCGAAGTGGCGCGTGAATGTATAACAAGCTAAATACGAAATAATGTTCTTGTCGGTATCGAACGATTTACACATTTAACGAAATGCGGAACTCAACAGAAATAAGACCCTAGTTATTTGATTCATGTCTATCGAGCTGTTTGTGTCAGATATAATATATGGTATCTGTGGAATATTCAATACTAGCGGTTCGTACCCGGCATTGCACGGGATTCTGATTTAGTTAGGGTGCCTTTGTTTTGTGCCGACTCTAAATAATAACGATGTATGCAAAATTTGGTCCAGGTAGGGTACAAACGACTTTGAGGGGATTACCTTTATTCAGGGTGCAAAATTTGGAACGGGTGGCATTTAATATGATACACATCTATCGGAAAGTTTTAAAAAAAATTAAATTAAGAATTATAGAGAACGGTAAAAATTGTTGAGCTTTTGCGAATTCTTTCAATTTTTACCTTATTATATCGTGCAAGTCTTTACATAAAATAACAGCTTATGAACACACGTTATGTCATATACAAATTAAAATGTATTAATTAGAAATATATACAATATAAAATCAATTTCATCGAATAATTATAACTTTACACTAAGAATGTGTTCTCCTTAATAATATATATTTTCAATTATCTACTATATATTTTATTAATTTTTATTACGTAAGCCTTCGGTGTAACTTTAAAAAATTTCAAACCAATATTTAAATTTGAAGATTGGTTGAACGTTTTTAGATCGTTTGAAACATTTATGTTAAATAACTACTGATATTAAGTTATACTAGAGAAGCGGATTGCTTTAGATTTCTCATATTTAGGGATAATTTGAATCTAACAACTTACAGTGTGGACGCTACATTCTACCGAAGGAATAATAGACGTTTGTTCACAGTCGATAGAAAAGGCACAGGGCAAATAAAATATCATTCCTACACGACCGCAGGCACTAGTTCAGTGTTTAAATATTCAGACTAGTACCTTGATATACTTATTTACCATCACGCTGTTTCCTCGCGGGGCTAGGCAGAGAGCATAGAGCGCCACACTCTTCTGTCCTGACACACAATTCTCGCCTCATACAAGTTCATCTTCTCGTACAAGTTCTTCGATTTTTGAGGCATCTAACAGGACCATTCTCCAGTATCTAGTTTACCTGGTCGTGCTAAGTCTTTCGCGGACGTCCTCTTCTTCTGGTGCCATCAACATTTGCGTCATATATATTTTTTACCATTCTCTCATTCATCCGTTCCTTATGATCACTTAAGAGATCCTTTCTTAATCTTACTCACTATACTAAGAGCAGCTTTACATTATTTCCTTATTTCTTCATTATTTACTCTTGTCATAAATGGATCTGCCACATATACACCTGAGTGTCCTCATTTTCACTACATTCAGTTTACTTTCGTTCCTCTCCTACCGGCTCCAGGCCTCACTTCCATGCATCAGTGTTAAGTCATCGATTGACAAGTTCCCGTTAGCTATAATTCCATTCAAAATATCGTTCACTTTATTCCCTACAGTCACCCTCCTTTCGATATCTTTTTCTGTCTTTCAGTTTCTATCAAACATACTTCCCAAATACACAAACTCATCTACTTGTTCCAAACATTCATTATCTACAAGTATTTTGCGTGTTGTCTTGCTTTCCTCTTTCTTGAACACCATCACTTTCGACTTGTTGACATTTATTATAAGGTCGCTTTCCTTGCATACATCGTACATTTTACTCACAACCCTATGTAATTCTTGTTCATTATTCGCCATTAACACTACGTCATCGGCGTACAATAAACAGTATACAATCAAATCGGCCATTTACGCTCCTACATTAATATATTCCAGTTATTTCACACAATTATCCATATACATTCATACATTTTGCCTAGTCCACTCCCGTTTAATTTTGGAATTTAAAGTTTTCCCGGTAACATGAAGCAGACTCAATACTGTCTCAACGTCAAGGACTTTCATGCCTCTGAGAATTGATTATGCTAATGAAGTTGATATTATTTCAAAAGCGAATAAGATAGATCAATCAATTATTTATAACATTTTGAATGCGAAGAAATATATGTTGTATAAATACGAGGAAATAGTAAACAATTCGTTTATTTATTTGTTTATTGTGGGCGGGTCGATACGCCAAGATCAATAAATGTTTTCACATTGAACTCATCATTAGACTATATTGATCCACATTAGAAAGAAAACCTCTTCAATATTTTCCATTTACTGGTCTTCTTTGCGGCCTGCTGCTGCCTGCTTCTTGTTCACATAATGCATGCACTTGATCACCACCGTGGTCTGTTTGTTTCTCTCAATACCGTAATAACAAATTACCATTGTAATTTTCAAATACATATATCGAGCACATAAAAGTACAATGTGGGTACATACAGGCAATATATATATATATATATATATATATATATATATATATATATATATATATATATATATATATATATATATATATTTATATTTATATATGTAGTTTCTGCTGTTTAGAAATCAATATGGAAATTTCAGACCGAAACAGTGATTACCATTGGTGTGTACTGAACCCCAAATCGAGACTGAATGTATTATTTAATAACGCCCGTGTTTTCCATTTAAATATTTTACAATACCTCGGCTACAGTATTTGTATTGTGAAATGGAAAATTTTTCATGTACGTATATCCAAATAACGCTTTGTTGCGGCTTGCACAATTTAATTTAGACTATTATTTGCAGAATAATGGCGACGGCATCGAACAGATTGACGTACTCATTTGGCGGTGTTTATTTTAATTATTGCAGTAATTGCGAAATGCGACGGTGCCTGGCTCGATTGTATTTAGAATAGGGGGTATGAAATTAGCCTTCAGGGATCACGAAGCCACTTGTCAAATAATGTGGTTTATTTTATTGGTAAGCGAGCGTTTCCTAACCAATTAGGTCAATAGAATAAGCTTCTTCAAATGATAAAGAACAGTTTTTAAATTTTCACAACCTTTGATATTCACTCAAATTTGTTTTAACGTACAGTATATCATATTTCGAAGTATTTCGTGACCATCTTATATATCTTAACCCGAAAATATAGTTATGCCGTTTAATTGGATTATTGGTAAGTAACGTCGATCATATAGGCTGCATCCAAGGGGACGAAGTCTTTGTGTCGCGGTTTTTTCAGCGTCGTTCCTAGTTGAATTGGTCCCAACGAAAATTATAATAAATGTTTGTCTAAATAATCTTTAATCTGTGTACTAGTAAAATATGTATGTAAACAATTCATGTGTAATAATAAAATATGGACGCCACGATCTGTGGTAATGATCATTTTGAATACTTTATAATACCATTACATTAATAAATCTTTATAAAATTGTATAAAATCAATTAAAAAGTAATAATATATTAAATACGTCTATTTTAAATAGCGTTTGTATTTTCAAATTACTTTTAATGGTGTTATTAGTATTATTTAGCTTTAATAATATTGGATAATGTGTATAGCACCATTTTCGTAAAAACTCACCGCTTTATTGTGATTCTTCGTGTGTAGGTATCATTTCATATTCATTTTAGGATTCATTAGAATTATTAGATTCCAAATTTTTTTCTTTGGCATTTCTCTTTGAACTATTTCTAATACCTCTCGTTCCTCGGATTTCCCCGTTTGATGGCGTGGGTAGGTAGGTAGGTAGGTAGGTAGGTGGTCGGCCGTTGGCTCCGCGTTCCGACATTGAAGTTGAAGGATTGATGAAGCTCGCTGCTGTTACATATCTACTCCCGCACAGACTTATTAAACCCTGATCAAAGTATTTTATAATTTTGTTTTTGGAAGTAATATTAATTTTCGAACAAAGTTTTCCCCGGTTCACAGAAATACACGCAACTTAAAAATAGATTGTTTTGTTTATTATTTATTATTTTTAGGTAAAATTTACTGTTCTCCCTCAGATCATGCCTCGCGTCCGTCAAATTACTATTATTATTATTAAATTACTATACAATATATACTCTAAAGAGAAAGTAACGGCCACATTTTATTTTATTCCTATTTTATACACTTTATTTTTTTATGTGATAAATAGCCGTAAAAGATAATCTCAGATTTTACTGCAAAATAAGATCATTTAAAAGTGCTGCGGACCACTTCTGTATCCGACAAATTACAATAAATACAAATTAAATGTATCAACGAAAAAGATATAGAATTAAAATCAATGTATCGAAAAAATATTTTTCATCCCGGTAGCAACACAAATCTGTGGTATTTAAAAAACGACAGAACTATGTTCTAAAACAATTGCACCTTCACAATAATATTGTGTTTTCCTTAAAAATTACAATAAATTATAATTAGGAACTGTCCTATAAAGTGATCGTGTAATTTTCGATTACATTTTTAAAAAAATCTCGTGTTTATTAGAATATCCGAAATAGATAGCATATTACTATTAAATACTTACTTTATCCAATAGACACATTCAAGTGAAAGAAAGATATTGATATTAAGAGTAGTTATATCTTTAAAAAGATAATATTTTGACTCACGCCACATAAAATGTAGTCACTTATCGACTGGTGCGACCTTAGAAACTATGGTATTAATATTTTTGTTTCTGTTTGACCTCAGTCTTGCCCCGTGACCCCTGACATTAGAACAATGGAAACTTTAAGAGTGAGAACGGTTCAGACTGGCGTCGAGTACTATCCAACAGTTAATATTAAAGTGTTGTTGAACATCCACCGTCTATTATTCACGATAGATTGTTAACGTTCAGGAGGAACGTACCATTTTTTATGTTGTAAATTAAGTTCAAAATCCACAAGCGTATGGGAAAAATACAGGAATCTGGAGAACTTTAATGATTTTTCCATATTTTATATAATTTACGTCAAGCTTTAAAATATTTAATAACATTATCAGTTCAATTATTTACTGACATAAATTTTAATTGAAGTATAGTTTTGGTTTACATGAAATTTTAGTAATTATTTTGTACCAATATTTTGATATTTTACTTACTTACTTCTTACTTATTTACTCACTCACTCACTCACCCACTCACTCACTCACTCACTCACTCACTCACTCACTCACTTACTCACTTACTTACTTACTTATTATTGACGATTATTGAGGCTTCTAACAGGGCCATCCTGCAATATCTGGTTTACCTGGTCATGCCAAGTCTTCCGCGGTCGTCCTCTACTTCTGCTGCCATCAACACTTGGGTCATATATCTTTCTTACCATTCTCTCCACATTCATCCGTTCCATATGGCCAAACCACCTAAGTGATCCTTTCTTTTAACGATAATTAATTGTTAGAAATACGTTTATCAAAAAGTTCAGTAACACTTTCATGAAAGTAAGTTTACAAGTATAATACAGTACAATACAGATAAACGACACAATGTTGAAAATAATTTTAAGGTACTCGCACATATGTGAAATTATTCAATGAATAAGGTGTGAAAACAAGTATAGGAATGCCAAAAGATGTTCTGATTTCAATTATTAACAGAAAAACCAAAAATTGTAATCAAATCAGATTATATATTATTTTTTAGACGTAAATGCTACAACAATGAGTTCTAAATTTTATTTAATGACATAAGTTTATTAAAATAGGAAGATTTCGGTGTTTGGTTCATGCGGAGACCGAACAGCAATCACCAAAGTCATTGCTAAACACAAGACTAATAGGGCAGGGTAGGAGCTCGGGTCGAAGCCGAGGTGGAGTGACAGTGTAAAGGCTTTTATGTCCGAGGTCCAGGGCTGGAGAGAAACGTTGTGTTATACAGATCGAGGAAAATTCTTGAAGAGGCTACCGTGGGTTGTAGAGCTAATAGTGATGGTACTCCATATTAATGATTTGAAATTGTGTAACGTGAACCATAACGATCGTGAAAAAATAAGCTGGAGCATTTGAGGTGTGGAGCGGACGAAGGATGGAAAAAATACACTAGACGAAAAGAGTTACGAAAGAGGAAACTAAGTAGTTGGAAAGTAAGTAAGGACAATAAACAAAACATAAGAGGGAAATAGATATAAGAGCTACCTAAAGAAAAAGCATAGACAGAAATACATTAACAGAATAATGGCAAATGCAATTATTGGCAATTGACAGTTTTTATGTCGATTTTCCGTGCAAGCCGAGTTATGTTCGTGGTTAAAGATTATCTGTCTTCTCGGGTGGACCTTCTGACTGAGTTCCGAGTTCCACGCAGCGATCGCGAGTGCGTGTCAGACGGAGCGTATAACAATAGTTTGGTCATGCGTTCATTTCTTTGCACATCAATTTTCCTACAATGTTATTATTTTTCGAGGAATATATATATCAATCGTTAAATATTTTCCAAAACATTTTATTTTTTTAATCTGTACAAAGATAAATATAAATATAATGAAATTCCGCCAAGTTTCACAAAAAAAATCTTTGAATTGTTAAAATTGTATATTTAATTAACGCTTGTCCCCATTTATTTCCCTAGCAATATTGTATTAAATTACGTCGAAACAAAATGTTATTTATCTGTGTGATACCAAACTGGTCGATAACCGATTATTATTCTATATTGAATCAGAACGTATATATTATGTTGTATGTTTAAATGTCAAACTTTAATAATTGCGGACTATATTAGACCTTGACATTTTGAAATACCATTTTCCACTTACAATGCTGTTTATCGTCAGATTTTAATATCTTTGTCATTAGGCCACAAAACGTAAATTAGGCAGCGTTAAGCACATATTTGATAAAACTTTGTCTATACATAGTATTTTCATAGTTACATTAATCTCTCAACCGTATCATTTTTTGTACGTATTTACTCTTATAATGCATACACTGTTGTATTTATTGTTTAGTACGTATACAGATGCAGATATACTCGTTTATACACCGTGCATATTACGGAAAATTTGAAAATGACCAAATTAGTTTTTTTTTTTTTTGAGAAACAAACAGTGTAACAATAATAACTGATAATTACACAATATATAAAAATAACACCAGTGAAGTTTCTTCGGAAATTAAATACATAGTACATAATAAACTAAAAAATAGTATACTCAAACAGACTGATAAACAAAAATGCTTTTACATAAAAGTAAACATAATAAACTAAAAACTAGTATATATTTAAAAAAATATATATTAATAAACTGAAACAAGAAAAACAAAAAAACAAAAGAGTGATTTTAAACTGAACAAACAAAGAGGAAAGGGTAAGGAGGGGGGGGGGGGGAATGGGATACAATATATACAATTTATGTTAATAGTTAATGAAAAGTTGGCGTAGTTTAAATTTAAAAGGAAGCAATTTATCGTTGAAAATGTCAATGTTATTAGAAAAATTTACGGCATTATATTTTGATGTAGAGCGGATAATAAAACAATTTTTTATGTAATTAGTTCTACTCAAATTTGGGTAAAAAAGATTATTTGATCGTGTTTGTCGCGTTGGACAGTTGAAAGTTATTTGTTCTAATAAATGGGCGAGTCAACTAAGTTATTTAAAATTTTATAGAGGTAGGATAAATCTTGAGTGTTTCTTCTATTTAAGAGGGGGGGTATTTTATGGTAACACTCACTTTCTGAATGAGATGACTGCGGAATAAGATATAAGCTGTATATACTGCTTCCTGTATTGAAAAAAAAAACAGGTCGAAATTTTAACATAAGAGTCGTAGAGCATTGTTTTTTAGAATTTTCCAATTATTCAATACGAAATGATTATCCGTTTGATAAAAAAATTGGGATTGTCTGTTTTACATGTAAACAATGACGTTCTTAAATTGAATCATTTGGAACTAACCAAAATGTTATAAATACATATCCAACTGTACCAACTAGTCATATCGTAAATTTTTTTACAATAATTTTGAATCATTAAATTAATTTTCACATCTTTCATCATCCTAACAATTTATGCAAGGTACTAAATCGGTACTAAAAGGTACTAATCTTATAATTTATTTTATAATTAATTTAAAAGAAAAAAAATTGTAAATATACGAACATTTTTGACACAGTTAGTTTTTTCATACTGATGAAGGAGAAGATATTTTTCCGAAACCGGTTGAATATAAATAACTAAGTTAATGAACTATTAATTAATAATGTTATTGATTGCAGTGCGTATCTATACATAGTAATAAATAAATTATGTAAAAAAAACTGTTTTATTATAAAACATGAGAACATTTAAATTTCTTTCCTTTGGATTATTAAAATATTGTGTTTTTTATTTTTATTTCTTTATTCAGTTAAAATCTATCTACAAATATTTCATTCGCGTTGCGGTGATCGCTTAATAGATCTAAACTATTTTCGAGGTGTTCAAATATATACTTATTGGTTTTTCCAACCGGTTTTCTAGTCGCTTACAATATTTTATCTTCGATACAATCTTTCTGAATGCACTCCCCTCTGATCGCCACGAAGTAGATGCACGTCTGCATCCCGGTAACATTTTTCTCTTTCTCTTCTCTGTGATTGTATGCATTTCTCCACGCTCCGCTAGACGTCGTTTGTCCTGATCTCATATCTTGCTCTGCAGAACCATCTTATCCATTCCCAGTCCGCCTTTTCTTCATGGGCAGGGTTACCTGTAGCTCTGTATTGTATTATTATGGAAATTTCACATTCAAATCTTATATAACAAATATTTTTAATATTGTATGTGTGTATTTATTACGTTATATTCTCAACACGTAGTAACTTACATGTAGTTTCTTCATGATATCGTGATTATGGTTGATAATTTATTTATATCTATTTTTATTAATATTTATGTAGTGTGTAGCTAACAAAAATTAGAAAATGTTTTTTTATGTACCTATATGTAAATATTACTTTCTTATTGTTGATGTTTGTAGCGTTAACATAATTATTAATTTGTATAAATTAACAAACTTTGTATAAATCGACCGGTTTCGTTAAATTACTACTGGTACAGTGATACAGTATAAAATACGGTGGTATCAAAACTGGTCGACATAAAATTACTCATTGTGGTTAATATAAAGTTTATAAAAATTTATTCTTTGTATACTTCCTTACCATCACTCTGTTTCTCCGCGGGAAATGGCAGAGAAGATGGAGCGCCGTATTATTCTGTTTGTTCGTCTCAAAGACGCTCGTTGGTAGTTTTTAACAGGAAACGGAATAAATAGTTACCTGTTAATCATGCCTAATCGTTTGCGGTATCTTAAATTTTATTCTATATAACTTTGAAGGTTTCGTAAAAGCGTTAGATTCAGTCTTGCCGCCATAACAATTATTATATTGAATATCACCCTTTCCGAATTTTACTGGCTTGCACTTCAGGACGTTGAGGAAAATATAGTCACCCCATCCCCGGGATATCCCAACCTCCCGATAACAATAAAAAAGGTTTTTTTTTTGTTGTTTAAAAACCAACATAAGATAGATATTAAGATACTCATTTGTATTAAAATATCACAGAACCATGTTCTGAAAAACTGCAACTTCACAATAATAATGTGTTCTCCTTAATAATATTACATTTATTTATTATAAATATAATTCAATCTGAAACGCCGGGCACGGAACTCTAATATAATATAATTGGTACATAGAATGTTTTAATTGAATTCTTGTCAGTTGAATTGACAACCCTCGGCGCGTATCTTCAGCATACTGGTACTGTTTATCTGATCATGCGGTGCTTTTAAATATACTCACCATTTATTACAAGACTGTATTAGAACGTTCTCGGGGTACAATGCGTGATGAACCGCGGACACGCTGGGATACTTCTGTTCACCTTTGTATTGTTAAATCTGTTTTGAAGACTCGTGACAGCTACGTAATTCCATTTTTTTTTCGTCGTTTGAGGAAACAATGCTACTTGGTATTACATCATATTATAATTTATTACGTATATTAATTTAGTTACATCATTAGATTTTTTGTTTTTATAACTGACATTAAATTTTTTTATGTTGTCCAACGTGATGGATGAGATGTATAGAGCTAGTTGTTATTAATTTAGCTTAAATCGAGTGCGCGCAGTCAAGTTTTATGGTTACATTTGGACTGAAATATCTCTCAAATTTGTTTAGATTAACAACCCATTAATAATCCTTTGTTAAAAAAGTCTATAAAAAATCGAAATATGTGAATATCATACGAGCGCGTGCCCAGCATCTGTAAAATAATGTACGCAATGCCGGTTAATGGACCCCTTAACATACTCGTACCAGGCACGGTCACTTCATACATGCGTTGGACATTTTGTTTCTAGTCGAAAACAACGAGCGAGTCGAAATACATTTTCAACTTTCGAACACCTACGAATCGCGTAAACACACAGATACCGGCAACAGTGGATTCTATCATTCGTTCCGTATCCGCAAAGTTTGAAAGTACATTCAACATTCAGTTCTGCCTGTCAAGGTCTTTGATACATAATTGCATCCAACATACAAAAAACAACTTTAATGCTTATGGGTATAATGGATAAAATAGCATACATATTACGAAACGAGCGGATTGTTTTGAGAAATTTGTTTGTGTGTTACGCATCTTGCTTTTATCATTTTGAAAACATTTGTAAGTATTTTGTAAATTGAGTCAAACTCTTATTTTATTCCACTACACTTTTCATTGTGTTAAGTGATATATAACGTTTTTGGGAACATCTTACGATTATCAATATTATAGATCAACTAAAATTAAAAGCACTTTCTAACAGTAATATAAGGTGTGTTTGGAGTTATGGAGGTGGGGGTGGGGGCGGAGTTAAAATGGATAAGAGAAGGGATGTAATGGGCGGTATTTGAATATTTATTATGTTTGTATTTTTATTATTACATATTTCAAAATTTTCTAAAATGTCTCATTTTCGTCCTTTGGCACAACTATGTATGAGTTGAAAATTTCATTGATAACAGTAATAAAAAATAAAGTAAGAGTAATTACATATACTATCATACATAATTAATCTAATCATCCATTATCACACAAACATTCAGGGTTCCACTCCCTGATAATCGTTTAGTCAACACCCAATTTCAATATTGAATTGAATACAATTAAAAAATAGCAGTTAATAACGGATATAATACAGGTTTGATAGACACTATTTTAAAAAATAAATCAAAAGAATATAATAACCAATTTTTATATAAATCACAGATAAAACATAATAATAATGATTATTGGCGTAGGATTTTATACATAAATAACTTTTCGAATCAAATATCTAAACACCTACCACGAAACATTAGACCGGCATTTTATACAAATAATATAGGAAATTTACTCATAAATTCTAAAGACAAAGATGATAAATTTAACAATTCCGGTGTCTATAAACTTAGTTGCAAGGATTGTGCTGCATTTTATATTCGTAAAACGGGTAGAAATTTTAATATAAGTGTTAAGGAGCATTTGAGATGTTTGAACAATAGTGGGTTTTCAGAATTTTCTAATCGTTTGATAGAAAATGGTCATGGTTTTGATAAAAAATTGGGATTGTCAATTTTGCATATAAACGGTGTTGGTCACAAATGAAATAATTTGGAATCGTTGGAGATAAATAAAGCGTGTAAAACTAATCGAAAAATTATAAACAACCAGCTAAATTTAACTACGAGTCCCATTCTAATTTTTTTTCCTAAAAATTATTCGAGTAAATTTGTATTAAGTAACAATTTGAGTTAGGTACTAAATTTATTTTCTAAATAATTGTTGTTTTTTTTTAAATAGATTCTGGTAAAGAAACAATAATATATGTTTTTAGTTAGTATTGACACCCTGAAGAAGAAAATCGTATTTTTGGAAACCGGTAGATGTATTTAAACTCAATAAGTAGTTAATTAAAAAAATAACAAATAAAAATATGAATTTTAACCACAAAG
Organism: Eubasilissa regina; assembly: GCA_022840565.1. Lineage (NCBI taxonomy): Eukaryota > Metazoa > Arthropoda > Insecta > Trichoptera > Phryganeidae > Eubasilissa > Eubasilissa regina. Next base: position 22,671,770 of record JAINEB010000015.1, on the reverse strand, counting down.
TTAATTTTGCTAATTTCAAAATAATAAAACAGAGTTTGACTCAATTTACAAAATAATCGTGGAATTCCACGAAGTTTCACCACAAACCTTTGAACAGTTATTTGTATATTTATTTTCTAGGTATTAGAAATGTATAATTTTGTGCCTTTGACTGTAATTCGTTGCGTCGAAATTTCTTATTATTGTTTGTATGGTCAAAGTGTTTATTAAAATTGGGGTCACGATTTACCGGGAGGAATTGATTATAAATGTAAAGTATTCCCTCGCCGCTCGAAGAACGAGTGCCGTCTCAATTAAAATGATATTACTCAGTCCGATTCGACCAGCGCCGATGAATGCTCCTCCCATTGTTGTGAATAATAAAGGCCATCATTACGGCGCATCCTCGGAGGTTTCCTATATATTTTATGCGCATTTGAATGACGTCCATTAAGACACGTCCCGTCCGCGTCCGCCGTAGTTTTACATACCATAAAGGAGTGAATCCGCGGGTAAACGAGCTTTCCAAAATAAAAAAAAGAGGGCAAAATCACAAAGACACAGTTCAACTGCAAAGCGAATACTAGGTACAATCTGCCCCGGGTTGAGCGGGAGCGAGGGCATTCTTCGTTTGAGCGCTCGTTATTTATACGAAGCTTTATTGTGAATGGCTATCCGACAGTCTCCTGCTAAACTAATGGAACTGGCGTGCAGGCACGCGAATTAATTGGTTCTCCACTCCGCTACGGGTATTATCTCAATACACTCTATTCCTTTGTTTTATCCGTTTATCTGACGTTGTTATTAAATTATTTATCATCATGCCTGAGATAGATTGCTGCATACGAGTACGAATGTCTAGATACATATCTATTACTTCATTATCTGACTTTATGGACGGTTCGATTGCGGTTTTCCGATGCTGACAATATTTTTACTCCATCACGGGCTAAGCAGAAACTAATAAAATACGATCATTTTATTGTCAAGCGCACTTGCAGAGGCCATTCTACCAAATATTTGTTCGTGTGATATTGTATTTAATAGTATGTATTTTATTATTTACTACAATTTATTAAATTCAGTCATCTCGCCAACACTTTGACATGTGAAATTAAAATTATTAACTTATTCGATAATTTATTGATTTTTATGTGCTTATGAGCTGTTATGCGTTGGCATGTGTCATGATAAAACCATTGAACCTAGTGTTGTTCCACCGGGGAACAGATCGGATCGTTATCGCCGTAATTTGTTCTCCTATTCGCCTATACACCTGCCTTATTAGATCGCCTCCAATAACTTTTCATTACCGGCGCAATGCGAACACGCAAGCCTCTATCGTGTCGGTGTCGATAATTTATATCAGATTTGTTGAGCTTTATGTATGTGCGGTGCATTTCTTCGATTTATTGAGAATTATTATTAGAAGAATTCACTTCTACGAGCCATGTTCCGGAAGTTTCTTTATTAATACTTAAGTCTATGCATCTTCATCAAGGCTTTATAGTACGTGCCGACTCTTGAAAATAGGGTTCGCGCAACACACACACACGACAACAAATTCCACGAAATATATTGGAAATTGTTTTCAAATACACATTTTTACATTAAATTGTATACATTTTTAAAATGCTTAGAAATATTAAAACATTTAGTAATTTAATAATATTTTCTATAACTATTTAAAGTATGTAATATAATTATTAAAAGTTTAAGGAATCATATTTTCAATTTTTTATGTCGAACATCTGCTTTATTTACTGTTTGAATACATTTAAATAAAATATTTACAGTAATCCATTTCTTTATTTTTGAATGGATATAAGTAAATTTTACATACATATGTTTTTAAAATAAATTTTATTAAGATTCCTGCATTATCGGAACGTGTTGCCCGCGCTTTCAACTTCTGGTAGTACATACTTTATAGATAATTGTTCTGGGAAGATTGCCTACAACGTTTATTTCAATTATTGTAAATTTGTTGGATACACGTTCGTATAATTACACATTATAACATGCTTTGATTTCGATTTCGTGGCGTGTAGCGAACGTATAAATACCGCTCGAATAAAAAAAACAAAACACATTAAAACCTTCGATAAGCTGCGTATATAAATCCGGTAGATTCGTATCGATTCCCGCTCGCAAATACCAGATGCTGTAACATTCAGATTAATCGCGTCGAAATATTTACGTTGTGTTTGACGCACTCGTTTTTGCTCGCCTTTGATTTTCTATTCGACGTTTTATTTGGTCGTATCCCCGCGTTCGTCCTATACTTAGGCGTTTATTGAACGCGACGGCGGTGGTTTTTTTTGGGCGGTCTCGCACCTGCACAGTAATATTTATATTTTCGTAAAATAAATATACCTAATCCATATCTGTGTGTTTGTCATTAGAAAATAAATTATTTTAGTTATTAAAATGAAATCTCAATTTAATCGAGATAAGTCCCATAATTCATGTACAGTTGACTATCGGTTATCCGGGTCGCATTAACCGGGTTTCAGTTTAAGCGGGGCGGTTTAAAATTCCTATATTTTTAGTAACATTTCAAGATATTATTTAAAATTTTAAAATAATTTTTCCTTCGTTTATATCGTGTACCTGAAAATTAAAGGGTGAAATTTCGAACAACGCTATTGCAAATTTGGGTTCGTTTTGATTCAGCGTTTACATTTGATGGCCCATCACAATCACATAAAATTTACTTTGTTTTAATTTTTTTCAGATTTACTGGGCGTAGATATTCCAGGCCATGAGTCAATCACTGATATCTTTGAAGCACACTCACTATCAGTGATTGAATATCTGGGAATATCATGATTCGTGATTCATTTTTTTAATTTTATGTATTGATTTATGATTCGGCGCAAAATGAAATAAAAATATTCATGAAGGAATGACGTTTTAATTCGTGATAAGCACCATCTAGTAGATTCTGCCAAAACGTTTTCTACATTTGACCCGAAATGCTGAGAATTTGACCCGAAAAATAAACTAACATTTTTTAAGGGTTTTCAGTCTCTTTGTGACGATATTAAATAAGATATATATTAATTATACGTAAATGAAGTTATTATAATATGTATATATGCTAATTTTTCATTTTTTTATTTCGTGTATTGTGATATCGTGCGGCGCACGCGCATTAGTAATTAAACTGTGATCAGTCACAGTTTTCAATCACTGATATTATCGAATATCAATCACAATCACACCAGTGAGTTAAGAGTAGCATTTTTTCTCATCGTTACGTGTTGCCACCCCCAGATAATGGAGTCTAGCTTTTAAAATTGTATAATAGGTATCAAGTATTTACTTTTCTCGTAAAACATAAAATGAATGTTAATCATCAATTATATGTGCATTTTTTCTTAGAATCCTACTTTGAAATGCCTCTGTCTCCGGCGTGGATATGATTCATTTTTCAGAATTCACTTTGTTTAAGCTGACGCATCTAAATTTGTGTTTGTCATAATAATAATTTATTACCCGAGATTACCGCCGCCCGCGTTCCGTATTCCCGCCTCGGAAATGCTCAAAATCCGAAGCTAAAATATCACATGGTGGCACCAGCGTTGCATATGATGATACATCGGAAAAAAATGTTTTCCGAAGTAAATTAAAAAGCCCATCAGGCACCTAGGCCCAGTGCTCAAATTGTAAAAGTACGAGTATACGCGTTAACATGACTGAGAGTCGAAAGCAATCATCAGTGTGGTGTTGGAATTTTCGCCCCTCTGTATGTTTATTTTCATTCTGTGTTCTAGCTTGGTAAGCTCCTCTCCGATGTTTACAAATGCGAGAGGAAATCACTCTAAAGAGGTCTCGTGTTTTTCTATCTAACCGACTCGATGGCTCCTTACATTGTGTGTCACGAGATATCAATATTTACAAACATTGCGACTGTGTGAGTAAATTATTATCGAGTACGGATGATAAACCAACCACTCGCACGCATTAATAACGCATGGCCGGTTATAGAGTTGAAACATGTTTCTTTATTTCTCGTATGGCTTCCACAAAGAAGACGTATCTTTCAGCATATTATGCTAAGATGATCCGAGTTGGCGTGGTATACACGTATCAGGGTTGAGAATGAGCATTTTAGACGACGGACAATATACAATAATACTGGTATCCCGTCTTAGGGCCGGTTGTGTGTAACTTTTTTTACTAACGCCCGTGGTTAAAATCTTTAGCATGTTTTAACGTCAAATTTACTATTTTGAAAGCATAGATGGAGATTTCTATAAGCGCGACAAATAATTATAAAATATACTTTATTTTATATATTATCTGTGGATTATTTCGCCTAGACGTTTGAAATCTATCACTTTGATGATGAATTTTTTTCGTATTATATACTAATGTATATTAAATAACAAGATCATCATCGGACGAACTCTCATCACTAAAATAGCGGAATATTGAATTATTAATTGTCGGATACTGCAACTTTTAAAGTATGAATGAATCAGATGACTTTTGGAATAGCTGTGAAAAGTCCGCCATATTTAACTATCGATTCTCGTTTTTACTATCGGATATCGGAGAGTAAAATTAGTTTACTACGGGATGTACTTTCTAAAAGTAAATATTTTTTTACTAACGATCAACCGGTTTACGCAAAAAAATTTTTTAACTTTTTTTAAAGTTACTACTAATCACACAACCGGCCCTTAGAAAGAACGTTGGTCCAAGTGTCTGTCTTTTATATATGCACACGAAGCTTGACGAGATAAAAGATTCTAAGGAGACAGTGATGGGCATGCTAGAATATTTATATGGAATATTTTAATTGGTTATCGCGGTTCTTGATTAAAATTTTGCCACCCGTGCAACGCCGGACAAATCAGCTAGTTACTAACAAGGCTAAAAATTATGTGAAAGATTCAATACTAAGAAAATGTTAAATAATAAGTATCCGTATTGCCAGAGAACCAATGGTTTGTAGTATCAATATATAAATAGTGAATAATTTATTGTTGTCTTATGCCTCTCAAATGGCCCGATTTGTGATCACTGTTACAACAAGCAAGCAAACACTAACTCCTCGGTATGCCATAACGAGGCGTTAGACGATATTCGTAAACAGTTTACGAGAAGTTAAGTAAGTGACGAAAGCAGCCGATGTTTATTAGTTCTGATTTAAAGGTTGAGACGTTCTTTTGTATTAAATTTAGAGTTGACATACATTGTGGCCAGCGTCTGACCTTGTTCGATTTCTTTTTATATCTAGTTGAAAATCTATTGTCAATCAGCACGTTCATTTAATTTTGCTTGATTCGTTATTATTTTTTAAAGTAAATCGGTTCTTAATTTATTTTGATTTTTTGTACTTTCATACTGTCGAACTTCCTTGACACTGCTCCATTTTATAAAACGACTGTATTCAAACAATGCCGAATGAGTATGTGCAAAACGTGACGATCGATGTCATTAAATTATTATAAATTTATGTCTTGTACATTTTCAGGTTTAAAATAATTATGATTGTAATTTGGGGGCAGTTAACCTGCTTTTTGCATGATTTTCGGTAAAAATCTTTCTAATACATACGTAGTTATGTATCACTCTAGAAATTACAAAGTTGTTGGTCAGTGATATTGTTACGATAATATACAATAATAGTGTATTTTAAAAATACAATGGAATTCGTTTAACATGAAACCATTGCGATAGAAATATTCTATCCGTCATAGACAGTCAAAAATTTGATGACGTTGTGGCGGCCTATTATTTTGTTTTAAGATGCGAAATCTTTTAATGTTAGCGTTTTTTGTTAAAAGAAAATAAATGTAGAAATCACATTTTGTAGGGACTAGAAAACTTTTTCATGTTAACCAATTTTACATTTTCATGTTAAATGTTTTCCACTGTATTTGAATACATTTTAGACTTTACGTAGATAATGAGAACATTTGGAGATAAAGTTTGTACGTCCAATTATGGACGTCAACAAAACGTAACTTTATAATTCCCGGCGTCTCTCACACGGCGAGATTGCAGCCCGCTTGTTTTAAAACAAACTGGTTCTCTTGTTCTGCCTCGGAACTTTCACCTAGCGGTTAGTGTTGTCTATTTTCTGTATGCTACACGATTTTGTGTGATACGACTGCTTACTTTCAAACAGAATGTTGTACTCGTCAGAGGCGTAGATCACGAATTATTTGACAGAAATTTATTATCTTCGTTCATTTTTCTGTCATTTCTTTTGTTATAAATTATCCGATAGAAAAAATTCATGGACGGTTGTTGACTAGTCAGTCTGTTGCGCAATACATATTTCGATTGATTTATTAGACCAACAATCGTGATTAAAATTTCTTATTATTAATATTTCATTTCATTTATTTTACATCTTAATCTATTTATGAAGTAAAATAGTTGAAAAACCACAACATGATAGAATGGAAGTACAAAAATACGTTGAAATCTTATCTTATCCCATTGTGAAGGTCTTATTTATTACTTAGGCATTTTTATGCGATGACGGTATCAATTGATTTTTGAGTGGTTGTTTTTTAATCTTTAGTGACACGAAAATAGCGAAAGAACTATAAAAAAATGTTGTAAAATGTTGATAAAATTATTATGATCCCTTTTATTTTTAAGATTTAAAATCATATTTATAATTTGTAAGCATCGAAATTACATAAAAAAACGTGTTGCCACGAAGATAAAATTTTTTGTGAGGTTCTAAAAACTAATATTTTTATAAGGCATAAAAGTAATGTAAGGTTTGCTTTGGTTTTTCTGGAAACTTACAAAGCATAAAATTAAATTGTATCCATTCTTTTTGGGCAGATTGTATTTTGTATGTACGTATTATATTTCACCACTACACCGAATTTCGAATAGTAAAAACTAATTTGTATAATCTAGACCGCAATTTTATCAAATCCCTTTTCGGATTAGCATTAATCAATCATAGGATGTTCAGAAGATTGTTTATTATTTCATCAAATTATAAATCAAAGTTCACGGCCGGCAGGAGCAGGGGCGGACGGAACCGTCCCACATGCAGTAGCGCCGCCATTGTTCAACGTGTTTTTAATCAACTGCCTGAAATGGCCGTTATTTAAATTGCACCCCTCCATTTAATTTAAAGCCAGCGATTTGTCACCAGTCTGCGGTAAAAACTTCATTATTTTAAAGCGGACGGGGGTTTATCGAATCTCAATCGAGATATTGCTTCATCGTCTCGATTAAATTAGTTTTATTAGACTTCACTTTGAGAAGTATCTGTTTTTTGAAAGTCGTAAAATGCCAAAAATCTTTGTTTTTTTTTTTTTTTTAATAATATTAAGTGTACTCATTGCTAGTGATCGTTGTGTTGATGTTGACGAACTTACATATCGACCCCTTCTACGTAAAGGGTCGTAAGTAACAAATTGGTCATTTTTACTTGTTCTAGTATTTTTCATATATTTTAAGTGGCAGTTATAATCTATTATTAGTACAGTATTGTATTATATTGTATTATGTTCTATTGAGCACAATGTGTAAAAAAAAAATACCGCCACTTAAAATATATCAATACTGGAATGCAAAATACTAGAACATCTAAAAATGACCGGGTTGTTAGTTACGATAGTTTACGTAGGTAGGGGTCGATATGTATAAAATATCTTAATTTAATTATGTTTATAATTACGCTGCACGGCAACATTAATTTAATTCAACATCTCAAGAAAATGAATGCATTCGTGTTTGTCTGACACTGTACTGTGAGTCAAATGTTGCTCTTTTGATTTATTATTAGAACAACAATAGATTATTAATCGCCTTTTGTAAGTTGGTATATTGGCATTAATCAATATTTAAGGTGAGATTCTATCATGAGTATGTACTTACTCACTTACCTGATATTAATTATACAATCAAACATTCTTTAATACGTGTAGGTATACATTATTTATGCGGTGTTGAAGAGATCTTCACCTTAATTATGAATGTATTATTCCATATATGTATAATGTGTTTCTCTCTTATCGACGCAATTTCCCCCATTATGCCACAGCGCTGGGTCAGCCACCTAACATCGGTTTACCCGACCGACCGGCTAATTTATTCCTTTAATTATGTATTATTAGTGGGCATTAGTTGTTTGGATTGCAAGTGTTATGTTGACACGATGTGTGATCTAATTGCTCACACTACACTCGATAGTTTCCTTTTTTAATATCGTGATACTTAACTAATCAATTTTAACCCATTTTTTTTAAATTAAAAACATTGCATTACACGGTGTTTACATAAATATGACTATTTCTCAGGTTGGAAAATTGAGTTATTGCGCTATTGTAGGTAGCTATTGATTTGGTTTTAACTTCTATCCTTTACTTCTATTTTACAAACTTGCAAATTTCAGTTCTTTAAACTATATAATATTAATACTTTAGGTTTTTGGGGTCACGTGATGAGTTAGTTCTTGTTGGGAACGCGATTACTTTTTGTTACTTTCCCATGAATGTTGCGACTTGTCCAACCACGTGAGGAGTAAGTTCTTTAACGTTTATTGCCACATGTTCGCTCGTAATTCCTTCTATGTGGAACATGCCGTAAAAACGAATGCGGCACTCTACCTACGAATGCACATCATAGAAAAGTCAGATTTGTGACGTTACCATATACGGTACATTGTTTCTCGGGAATCCGACAAATTTACGAACTGTGAAGTCATTCGGATTTCCAGAGCGTGAATCGCCTTGTAGATATTTTAATGGCAACCTATTGTTGTAGTTTATTTTTCATTTATGTTTTTTTAGTTATTGGAGGCTATGAGTGTGTTTATGTTACATAAGACATATAAGGAGTTACGTTCCCGCGACTGTCGTGTACTGCGTCTATGATTTATCGTTACCATATGTCATGCAGACAATTAGTCGCGACAGATTCAGTGTTGCCTACTCTGTAGAGCACACTATAAACTTCGCTTTCAGAAGTGGCCACCTCCAGGCTTTTAAGTTAAGTGTTTTTATTGAAATAAACAATTATTATATTTATTTGACAATCTCTCTCCGTTCTGTTAATATATAGGTAAATAAATTTATCCAATTTACGTTGCATAGAATACCATTGAGAAGGAATTAACGCGCAACAAATACGGCGGTACTCAGTACACCGTCGGCCTGACAAGATGAATACGCTTCGATTACGTATTTTCCCGAAGGAGCGACCGTTCGGAATGTGGGTCCCATTGTTTCGACCCCAGCAGAGCTGAATGGGGGTTAATTACACGTTTCCATCCAGACTTGACGGTGGGTCTCGCCCCGTGTAGGTACTCTCTGAACCCTCTCGAAATCATATTTCTCTCATCCGATAGCATCTCTTGTACGTGTACTCGCCGCCACGCCGCCACCTGTCTTATTGCTTACCCATTGTTTTGCTGTTTTGTCGATTTTTATCTATTATTAGGTGCCCTTGTGTGCTTACTTAGCCATTCTCGTTTAAATGTTTATTTAATGCATTTACGTAAGATGCTGCATCGTAGGTTAGTCATTGTGCGTTTTGTAGCAAAGTTTAATGTAGTTTGAATATACTATTCATGTATCCGCATTAAGGAACTTTTCAGCTGTGAAATGTATGCAAGGAAGAGAAGAGTAATCTTCACTCAGCACTACTCGTTTCCCTTTAGTGATTAACGCAACATAAATTAATATTATTTACGACCATTTTTAATTGCATGTGCACATTAATTCTGTTATTTATTATTCTTTCTAATTTATTTTGACGGCACAGATATTTCAGTTCGTGGGAGATTTAGTGCATTTCATATTTTATGTCATATCTGTGTATAAGCCAGAACGCTGAACTCACATTATTTCTGATTCTTCATTTTCGCTATTCCTATACACACAGTGATTGATTTTTGTATTCTAAACTGGATATCAATATAAAAATCTCGCGTAAAAAATTGACAAAAGTTTAGTACAAATGTTATAGAACACCTCCGTGTACGTTTAATGCCTGTTTTATTCATAGTTCCATCACTACAAACTCGAAGAGACATGGCCGATGTCATTTTTCTACACAAAATAACCAACTCCAGAGTAGACTGTCCTGATTAACTCAGACGCATATCCATTCGAGTGCCGGCCAGGTCAACTAGAACCAATCTCACATTTAAACTTCCACATTGCAACACCAATGCCAAATGAAACTCATTTTTTTACCGAGCACTCCTTTATTTTTAAAGGCCTTTATTTTTCTTTTTATTTTTATCACTCAGATTTTATTCCCTATCCTACTTTTTTCTTTATATTAAAAATTTTTTTCACTTCTTAAATTTTAAATTGTACTCACTGTATAAAGTATTTTGTATCGTCTGATAAAACATGTAACTGGTTCAATTATTGTTTCACTTTTATTGTAATTCTCGTATTTACTGATAAACTGTATGTTTTCTGAATAAAATAAAATAGAATAAAAGTAGTTTTTGGACGTTAGACATTATGCCATTGCCTTTTGCGCGAAGTTCGTGCAAGCGATACAATCAGATCAAGGTTATACTTTGTAACTTGCCTTTGATATATTATGTTTCGCCTTACTGAGGGCCCCCTTGTGTGCAAAATACTAATACTCGTGATGGAAGTCACCGGAATAAAGATTCTATGTACTTATCAATTTATGACGAAACCAGTTTCGGCGAGCATTTCTCGGTATGTGATGACGTTAATGTGACACTTTGCGACCGTTTTATTGCCGCATGTCTCGATAAAAATAGCTACGAAGGATGATCGTTGCATCGATAAGATCCTTTGCTCGGTCGTTAATTTTTTACTAATTTAAAAAATGATTTGTATAAAGATTTGTTATGGTTAATAGTCCACGTAAGTGTTGATAATTAACTTTCATTAATAAATCAGTCGCCTGACATTTAGTACGCAACCCATAACCGAAATAATATTTTAGCACGTGACATATGTCACTATATCGCCTGATAATTAGTATTTAAATATACGGCATCGTAGATTATAACATAATCTTGAATCGTGATATATTTTTAAAAATGTTATAAATACTATTAAAATTTGCAGCGAGGGTTTTTCGCAGTCATTGATTTTTTTAGAAATAGAAAATAATAATTAACCTAATTTGTAGTTCTTACTTCCGGTGAGCGAATGATTAATTATATTGTATTATAGATATTAATCGAGTTTTAAATAGATTTTTTAAAATGAAATTGCAAAACATTGTTCTGTTGTGGTATTACAGAAAATATACAAAATCTTTTTTATTAGCTCCGTTTTTCGACATAGTGAATTTTATAAAAGTAAATAAAATTTTCATGTAAAACAATAAAAATTCAAAACTGAATACAGTATTAAGAATATTTCATCGTCCATCTTTCAAAAAGGCGTATTTCGTTGTTTTGTTAAGATTGAGTTACGAATGGGGTTACATTGCCCAAACACTGCCCCATCATCCACTCCATCAGGACTATCTGAATTTTATTTCAATGAAGTAATATTACATAAAACATTTTGACGTAACTCTTCATTCTTGTAAATGATAGTAATAAGTAATATTTATGGAATAAATACTACTCACACTGTCTTTAAATTAAAAAATATGGGTAGAAATCGCTAATAATTTTTTTTATCATTTTTCAAAAGTGAAAAATTCCACACAGTTTGTTAATATATCGTCTATAAAATTAATAAATTCGAGATACGCCTCGTTGAAAGATGGACGACGATTTATGAATCATCTCTAATAAATATCACTTTTTTTTTTCTGTTCTAGTATTCTTTCTCTATTTTGGTTAAGTAAATTTTATATTAACTTTGTGTATTGCCCTCGGTTAGTTATGTGCTGAGTCATTCATTGCAGAATAAAGTTTTAATGACCTTGGCTAGGAGAGGGTCGATTTTGAACGATCGTTAGCATAATATTATGTAAGTAGGTAGGTATATATATTCTATTTCAAAATAATGAAGGCAACGTATAATCGCATTAAAAACTGTGGCTTATAATAAGTAGTATTTAAATTTTCTTTCTTTATATCTTTTTTCTGTATTCTTGTACTAGGCATGGTAATGAATTTTTTTGTACTTACGGTATTGTCGTCGTGTATACTATATAATCACGGTAATATTAACAATATATATAATTTCATCTATCTTCACAGTGTATCTACAATTACAGTATATCTTTCAAATGAATTTTTTCTACATCATAATGTATAACTTTTATATGCATATACACAAGATACTTCTTTTTGGGTATGTGTAAAATATTATATGTAGTTTAACATTTTTGAGACGTTGTGTAGGTATTTTTGTTTATTTATTTTATTTTTTATTTTGAATTGTATTTAAATATGTTATGGAAATAAATATGTTTGACGTATCCTCTCTATATTTTTAGTATGTATATAACTATGTACAGTAGGTAGAACCGAATGTTGTCCATGAATTATTAATCAATTCAATTTTATATATTTGTACAGGAAAAATTACAATTTTTATTTCCTAAATATTTTCTACAAATTTTTTCTATTTAAGAAATTATATACAAAATGACAAATAATAGTCATTAGGCAATAAAGCTGCGTCTCGTTTAGTAATTAACTAATTGATTTGAACGAGAGGTAAAGGTGTGGTTATTAATTAACATTTCGTATATTCTGTGTAGAGTTTTCTGGGCTATTCTGCTGTGTGTATCTGATTTGTCTGGGTGACGTTTCGGATCCCTTTGCAGGGTTCATTATCAGGACAGATATCGCGAAGGCGGACAGCAGCGATGTCAGCCTTGATGATGGATTCTACAAAGGGCCAGAGAGGTTGGATACATACGGCAAAATTGTACATAGTAGATTCTTAAAGGCCATGTAAACCTGAATACTTCTGATGATTCGTGTTTTTTCACTTTAGATGTTTGTACGAGTACGTGTGGTCAAAGATTATCTTTTGAATCTGTGTTTCAACATTCTTCTGAATTTCTTTACGTCATCTGTATCATTCTTGAATCTCACATTCTCGGAATGTGCGATTCAAGAATTCCTGGAAACGTTTGCAGCTACTGATTTTGATACATTCATCGCGCCAAACTCGAGGTTAACAGAGAGGAAATAACATATTCTGTTCTAACTCACATCTTGAGCTCTTCTATACGTTCCTTTACATATGATATTGTCGCTTCTGATATTGTCCTCAAAAATATCTTAAAATAACGCACTTGTTTGATCCAGTGATAGGTCAACGTTCACCTAGCGACCAAGTGTTCATGGATTGGATCTTCGTCTCAGGAGACTGACTACCGAGTTAATCTTATTCACAAGCGCATAGTTCAATTTGAAAAATTATTACTTGATAAGTGCCTATTTGTATTATCTGTTTAAATATAAATATTGATTAATTTTGTTATTTACTGACGGATTTTAATAGTGCAAGCTTTTTATAATACAATATCATTTCTTGTAAAATATATAATTATTAAGGAAAACACATTCTTATTGTGAAGTTGTAATTATTCAAAACAGACGGTCTGTGATATTTTAAATACTAATTAAATGTATTAATTAGAAAGATATACATATAAAATCAATTTTATCGAAAAATATTGTCGTTGCGCTACCTAGATTCGAACCTGGATATCTTTCCAAATCGGGAAAGGTGCATTATCCAACTATGCTACAGCGACAGTACTTTTGACGACAAATTTTCGAACCCGTATGTTACACTTTTCAAATTATGTATCTTTCTAATTAATACATTTAATTAATATTTAAAATATATAATTATTTATAACAATCACAGGATCGTGAAGAGTGCAGGCAAGCGTGCTGTAGAAGCAGAATAGAGAACAACGATGCTCAGTCATGAGAACATCGACCGAGAGAGAGATAAAAATCTGCAAAAATTCTCTGCATGTCACAGTTTCGAATACCAATTACGAGTGTATATTTATATAATCAAAGCTTTTTTTTGTATTTACCACGTTCATCTCGGCTATTTTTTTACGCATATTTTCGTATCTTACCCTGTCATTTGCGGTTTTTTTCATTCAGTCCTCTTAACAACCTCGTCGAGTACCATCATCGAGGTAAAATAGAAAATATTTTCACACAAAATCGCGACACTCTAATGTTATCGGTTACGATTCTCACCCAATCGTTGCGCTGCCGTACATCGCCAATAGTATCGGTCCAGACACAGTTGCGGTCGCGAGCTTTTGTTATGCATGCGCCGCGCTGCGCTGCCACCGGGCGCGGATCCGTGGATATTGAAATAAATAAATGATGGCCGGAGGATGCACCATTCAATTCACGTCCGCATAATGAATTGATGTGTTGTCCGGGTGATATGCCGTGTGCAATTTTACTGTCGGAGCAAAACGATTTCTCTAATACGACTGATAATAAATAGCAAATGTTGATACATAATTTTGTTCATTTTAAATACATATGTATATAAATAAATAATAAGAAAAGTACTTTGTTTAAAATCACTGTTTATTGATACATCAATATGTTTATCAGATCATATGTTTACTCACCAATAATTAATAGTGTGAAACAGAGGAGAATAATTGTGTTTTTAAATAAGCATACTTCAAATTCAATTATATAAAATATCCCAAATTCTATACAACCAGCTTTTCACACTAATTACAAATTAAAGAATTATATATTAAATAACAAGGATACGGATGATATTTAAAAAAATCGGAAGCATACAAATTAATTTGTAATGATTGCAATCATTTTTATATACGTAAAACTTGCAGAAATTTCTATATTAGAATTAAGGAGCATTTAAGATGTCTTAATAGCAATAAATATTCTGAATTCGTCAGTCATCTTTTAGAAACAAATTATTATTTTGATATTAACAAGGGTTTAGAAATTTTACATACAAATACTAGGAGTTTACAGTTAGATAAATTAGAAAAAATGCTTATAGCAAATTAAATATTAAAAATAACCAAATTTTTTTGCAAATAGTCATCTTTTAAATTTGTTTTCACAATAGTTCCTAATTAGTTACCCACCACTTATACTTTTATAGTTTTGTTTTTATCTATGATTGTATTTATAATATACATTGTTTCCTGAAGAAGATACTATGGGTATCGAAACATGTTGATATATCAATAAATAGTAGTTTTAAACAAAGTATTTTTCTTATTATTTATATAATATGTTGCCACAAAGTAGTTTTGCAAATATTGAATATGTTTATATAGAGCTTACGTAAGTAGGTATATGTTTATACAGAGCGTACGTAACATACTTTCCAAATGAAATTATGTGAAAATTCCATGCCGTTATGGACATAAACGAGATTTAATTGTTTCGTAAAGTTTTTATAAGTATTGATTATATCTTTGTAGAGACAGAGTTCTACTAAATTCGTGTAGAATTCTACTAAATTCATATAATTAGATGTCCATATTTGGAACGAGATTTTAGAACTGGATACTTACTGTATATAAAAAGAGCAATTGTATATAAATACTGATTGAAAATCTCCACTTGATGGGAAATGCCTCTCACCTCGCATTTCCCATTACTTTTTGTATTAAATATATCGTTTGAAATAAATAAGACTGAAAACTGACTGTTTTTAAAACAATATAGTATATTGTCACCAAATATGAATCCTTACGGAAAGAGTGAGATCCATAATTCATTTTGCCGAAATGAGTTACCTTAGGGGAGTAGTAGGAGTATCATTATTGAACCGACTAAGAAGTATCGACATAAGGGAGACCCTCGGCATGGCGCTCCTGCTTCTACAATGCATATCTCGATTGAAGCGGTTTGGGCACGTCTTGAGAATGACTACCGAGATGGTACTGTTGGCAAAGGGAAGGCGGCTGGCGGATCGCTCCAGACTAAGCAACAAATATTGTATGAAAACAGATTGGGGTCTTGACTGAAGTGGTATCGAAGTGGCGTAAGACGGGACAATGTAAACACCATGTCGAGAATTTGGGGCTTCAACCCATCTGATGAGGGGATGGAAATGATGAAATCAATGGATCCACGACAAGAATAAAATTTTTAAAAATATTTATTTGTAGTTAAAAACTAATACTCGTATACTTCTCATCAAAATAAATATTTATTCATAATATATGATTTTTATAATATAACAGTATGAAAACATTAGTAAAATCCCCATATTCATAGATGCTATGCCGGAAAAAATGTATAATTTTTACGTTCAAAGCAGAAAATATAAATTTGTATTGATGGTGTCGGCTCACATTTTAAATTTCGGACGAATGAGTCTTTTGTAGTAAAAATACGAGTTCGCTCTTAGTTTGTCGGGAGCATTTATAAATCCTCTTTTTTATATTTCTACTTAGTCTTCTGCATGATGTAATTATTAATAATTTCTTGTTGGATTATGTATTAAGAATTGGTTGAATAACGGAGAAAATCTATTTAATTTTATTTTTAAGAATTGAATTGATACTTATTATAAAAAAAGTATTAGCTTAATTCTAAAAAGATCTTTATCCTACTTACAGTTTTTATATATAATCTCTTTGAATATATTGCGATAGTCTGCTCTAGTCATGATACATACAAATTAATTAAACTAGCAGAAAGCAATCGGCTACGCGGCCTCGGTCAGTGTTTCCATACAATATATTTTTTAATGTCGCAAATGATTTAAATATGTAATGTGCCGTAATACATGGTGCCGACACCGCCTGGCGCAGATTCGGAATTTCACTAAATATGGGACACGCCTGGGATTTGAAACTGCCCCGTTATTACTGGCACAATATAATATAGGATTAACAATAAAAAACATTTCAAATAAATGACCAATACTTTTGAATCAGATGTATTGAAATCTGGGTCTTTTATGATCACCCTTGAACAAATGATTGAATTGTTCATAACTTGGCGACTGGAGTGGATACATGACAAAGGATTGGTAGAGTTTTGTGTTTGTTAAGGATTTTCTTTCAAAGGCATGAGTGAATTTATCCCCTTCGATTTTTTTTATGATGTTTCATAGAAGATTACGCTTTAGTTGATATTTTAAATAACGGCGTAGATACTGATTTTATTTTTATAAGCAGACTGTTTCATTTGTTATTAAAATTTCAAATATATATTAATAATTCTTTTAACACACATTTGAAATTTTAATAATATTTTTAATAAATCAATTAGAAAGATATGCATAAAAATCTATCTGTCGTAAAATATTTGGTTGCTATCAGGATCAATCAAATTTTTTTTTTTTTTGATAGATTTTTTCTGTATTCATTATCCATGTCGGTCCTAAGGATCGTAATCTCCACGAGTTTCCGCTCTCTTGATTATGCTCCTTCACTTTTCTCGGCATCCTGCAGATCTTATTGTTGAAAAAGATCAACGAGTTGTCCATCTACTTATCTATGACCCAAAGGGAAGCGCGATGACGTTTCTATGAAGCGTAAATCTATGAACTTACTAGACTAACTGACAATTACCAAAGATATGGCTGTTAACTTTTTCACTTATTTGAGTGGGGGATTTTCCTCTTCGTCCGTCGACGTGACCCACCACAGCATCTTCAAGCTATCTTCCCATCTCGCAAGATGCCCAAATAATTGAAGGATACGTCTCAGGCAAATGGTTGAGAGTCTGCCCTTGATGACAATGGAGACATTCGTGCATCTGATTAATTTAATTTGTATTAAAAATACCACAGAACTATATTCTGAAGTTGCAAGATAAAAATACAAATGTATTTTCATTAAAATATATTTTAAGACAAATTAAATGCATCAATTAGAAAGATATACATACATACAGATAAATTCAACTTATCGAAAAAATATTTTAGCTGCCACCGGGATTTGAAAAAAAGAAGAAAAATAAACCCATTTTTTTTGTATTATTGTAGACCTTTTCTGTACTGTATACTTACATTCTCCATTCTTCATCAATATGCCATGAGATAAAAATACTCGTCAATCTCGTGTATATTTTAATGATGGAGGCTGTATTTTATTATGGGTAAGGTCACATAAAATTGTATTCATGCACGTATCATAATAAAAAAAACCCGTCATTATTATTATTAAAGAGTTTCTGTTCATTAATATTTTATTGCAAATTTAAAAGATCCTTTCGTTACTATCAGATGGGACGATATCACTGTCGCCATTCAATCAAAAAGACTTGTATATTATAATATAAGGGCACTCTGTAGAAAGATATGTATCATATGTTATCATTAATTTTAATTGCAGTTGACACGGGCGTAATATTTTATTTATTTTTATATGTGGGCGCCAGTTGAATTTTGTCGTTCAGTCGTTGCCTCGGCTGACAGGTTTTTGTGATGACAACGATTCAATCAACCGACATGTGGAAGTCATCGCGTTGTGTCACCACCGACCAGAATAGGCAGACTGACGAAGCGTTTGCACTTGGATTTATTTTTACTTTCTCTTCATGTGACGCGGTTATAATAATGGTAGGTAACAAATAAGTGCGTAGAAAATTGTTTTGATAAATTTATTACGCATACTAATTTTCACGCTTCAACTGTTAAACTTTATGACCGATTTGATTCTCCTTGGTGAAACGATTCTATAGATGACTAGTCTGTTACACTCAATGCATTGAAAGGTGTTATTTTTTTAGGTACATTATAAACGAATGTCTACATTTTTATTATTTTTCATTACCAACATTGCTGCTCGATTCGTAATATCCAGTTGTGTGAATATTAATCCTCCCTCTATGGACCAGTTGAAAGAAAATATCCGAGAAGAAATGGCAGCGATCACGGAGAATACGCGCCGAGCAGATGTCAGAAATTTTGCCTCCCGTTTAGATGAAGAAATTTTGCCTCACATTTAGAAAACATAATTTTTATGAAATAAATTTTCAGGGACTGATTTGAGTGCAAAATAATATTTTTTTTATTAGACCCATCCATTATTTTATTACAATTTTTTTATTATGAAATAGACTCTTGGGACATTTTGTATAATTGATATAATTCTTAATTGAGTTATAAACATAACTAAATAATTGTTACTATATTTATTCTTGAACAAAGGTAGTGTACTGTGCCCTCCACCTCCCCGCCGCATCAGTCGAACGGCGACCTTGAACCGGTACGATAATTAACGAATCGGAGTATAATATTAAATTGAGACGTCGCGTTTAATCCAGTGCAATCCGAAGGACTAGGACCCCTGAACGAAGATAGTGATAAATATAAATTTACAGTCCACCTTGGAGGTGCCAGAAGAACTGGATTGTGGTGAGTGCAAACCTCCTTCCGAATATCCTGTGTCTTCCGGAATCTATGCTTTTACGCGACACCAATAATATGTGAAGCAATATGCTGTGATGCAACTCTTGTGATTTGTTGCAAGATGCCATCGGTTTTCCATATTCTGTGAAATCATATTAGAATATAATAAAACTATGCTCCGAAAAATAAAAATATGATAACATTTCGAGTAACACGCAAACGAAAGTACGCCGTTCGCGACTTCGTCACAGTTCATGTTTAATGACGATTTCAAAAACTTTTTTGATTTTCATCGGTAATTTTGAATTAATGTTACTCCTCTACGTATGTTAGTTTTCAGCATCCATTAAATTTTTTGTAATCCTTCTTTAAAAATGGTGCTGGCAAAAGGATTTGTTTTTGGGAAATAATGATTTAAAAAGTTTATAAAATTATTTATTACAAGTAAAACTGATTACTGCATTACGGAAATATATTAATAATCAATTAAAGTAAATGGATTTCACATCTAACAATAATAATCATTATTATTACTTTAGCATTGAAACGGCTCGTAAAACCGAATTGATTGTTTCATTCTTAGTGCAGTTCAATTATTACATCTAAGCGTATTGTTAAAGTTATCTCCTTGCAATAAAATATTTAATTAGAAATACCTGCGAGAATGACAGAACATCCGCACAATAGCAGGGTTTAATTACAAATACACAAGTATAATTGCAAATATGTAATCAAATCGATATAACGCAGATTTCAAATATGAACACGTGAATCTCGCCATTGTATGACAATATATTATTTATGTGAATTATACATTTGAGCTCTAGCAGTTTTCAGATTTCGATCATCATGAAGATTCGAAGAATCAATATGCCGATTAATATTTTATTTATATTGTAAAAGAATGAGAACGTCAATTGAACACGAGCTATTCCTACCATATCTTACGGGAAACATAATATGTATGTATAGATTATTCTATTCTGGTAATATTAGTAGAGAATGTCTAGTAATAAAAATGCATTATACTTTTATGGTAAGTGTTATGATATCTTTATTTAGTGTTCATAATTATCAAGATGATCGTATTTATAGATTGATTGATAGATCCAAAATGTATTTTCGCGAGCATTCTGTTTAAATCGTTCTTCACTAGTATATATACCTGCGAGCTCTGGTCGAAATACAAGCAAGTGACGTACAACCGTCTCCGAATTCAGTACAACTCATACTGAATACTGTTCGGATTGGCGCGTTATTGTAGCGCATCTACAATGTTTACCGAAAGCCCTATACATGGATTCGTTCCGCTTCTAAGACATCGAGTTGTTGGCGTAAAGCTGCGGCTGGAGCTCAGCACCAACTCTCTGGTGCAAGCGGCGCTCTCATGGAAAGCTGGTTCCCTGACGAGAGAATGGCAGCGCCTACAAAATAGCTACATATACAACAATGGCCGTGACTGAAGTAGTTATATATGTAATATTTATATTTTGTGTGAACGTTTTACTTTTTATTAACTTATTTTTTTTTTTTATTTGTTTTGTATTTATTAGTATTTTCCTTGGTTTTCTTTTTTATAGCATATTTATTTCATAACCTTTAATATATAACATAATATTTATTATCTTTGTGGCGAATCAGGTTAAAAAAAAACTTATAAACACATTATTATTATTATTATTTCTCTACAATTCTGGCGATACGATCGGTCGAGGTTCGGGCCATACACAAGATGAGAGGTCGCAATCCCTCAGATGTCGCGGGCGATGACAATACCTGTCGAGCGTCAGCTTTCCAGCTGTCTTCGCAGCCGCCCGTACAATTTCATGTCGTTTGTGTTGGCTGAATTTATTATCCCCTTTACTCCCTGTATGTACCCCGACTTCGTGTACCCGCTTCGCCCGCTCCCGTGTCGTGACGTGGCCGGTCATCCTGCTTATGATTACGTCCAAAAGGCGAACCGCCTCGTCGGCGATGTCGGTCTTAACGCTGAGCGAATCCTTTTTTCTTATCGGGACACGATCTCGAAGCTCCTGATATTGTGAGTAATTGATTTCCTCGTCAAAGATACCAGATGCTCCGTGTCGTGACTGTGAAAAGGTGATTTTTTTTCTTGCTTCACTTGCTTAGATTTTTTTGTGATAATATATGAGAACATACTCGTGAAGATTATCTTCAAGGTTAAATGGATCGATTTAATTGATCAAACCAGTCTTGAAGATGGAGAAATGTATATATGTACGTCACAGAGCAATGAAAAGTACGCGTGTTGTCCGTGCTGGCGATAAAGTGAAACTGATCCTATTTTCATAGCACAAGCTTTTTAGCTTAGTTTGAAAATAGTAAGAATATTGATGTGACATGTATTCCATGTACGCATCTCTATTTTTTTATTTAAAAAAAAAAAAAAAGTAAATAAAAATAATTTAATTTTCCTTAACTTCTTCAGATAATCTTATATTTCTCATTTGTTAGAGTGATTTTAAGTGCACTATCATAAAATTTTTGTAGCTTAAAAATCAGAATTTAACGCATTTAAAGGCAACAGCTTGAGCTTTCATTTTAAATGATGAGATTATTTTCATGAAGCTAATTACCAAAAAATGTTTTGTTTTTTTTTCGAATAATCTTTTAGCATAACATGTTTCTAGGCATATTAAACTTATTATTAATTTAATACAAATTAAATTAATCAATTAGAAAGACATATAGAAAAAAATCTATGAATCAAAATTTTTTTAGTTGCTACGGGGATTTGATCCTAGACCTCTTCCTATCTGGGTTAGCGCATTCTTCGATTTCGCTATAGTAATCAAATACAATCCACTTTATATAACGGAGTATCTCAAATACCTTCGAGTAAAAGCCGATAAGAGACGCCAGAATTAAATTAATTTATCCGTTTTACTAATTTATGTTATTTAAATGGTTGATATTCCAATTCACAGTGGCTGCAAAGATTATACTGAAACTAGCACGAAGTTGTGAAATTATGAAATAATTTATAATGTTGAATTATCTTAATAGAAGTCGTTCGTTTTCTAATTGTAAAGTAATTTAAACCGCTTCGATGTATATTGCAATTAACTTAACCTACAAATCAACACTAGTAAGTGCTCCATGATACAGTTTACCAGGAACAAGAATTCGTTTAACTTCCCTTACTCTCTTAATAATCAACTTTCGACCAAGAAATCCGAAACTAAAGATCTTGGGATTATATTGGATTCTAAATTACTCTTCGGCATGCACATTAACTATATTACCTTCAGAGATGTTAGAATTCATCCTTCGGGTATGTAAACAATTCGATAACAATATAATACAATAAACATAAACCATGAAAACTCTGTAATTCTCATATGTTCGAAGTAACATCGAATATACCTCTCAAATCTGGAATCCACACACCGCACACATCAATAGAATCGAAAGAATACAGAGTAGCTTCCTGAAATATCTTGACTTTCGTAGTTATCGAATCTTAACCGGCACTGCTGAGTCGTCAATCATTTTAAAAGTTCCATCACTACAAATTCGAAGAGACATGGCCGATGTCATCTTCCTATACGATATAGCCAACTCTAAAGTAGACTGTCCTGATTTACTCGGACGCATATCCATTCGAGTGCCAGCTAGGCCAACCAGAACTAACCTTCCATATTGCAACACCAATACCAAACAGAATTTTTCTTCCTATTTCATTTTTCTACCTAGCCCCCCTGTATTTCAACTCACACATAAATGAATCAGACATTTTCAATACTCCAGTTACTCAATTAAATCTAAATTCAATACATAAACCTTAATGGCCTTCATATTATCAAAATATAAATATATTTAATTAGCGTATATTAATTATATATACGTAATTTAGTAATATAATTATATATTCTTAGACCACTTTTATAATAATGGGCACATATGTTTTAATTACAAATCTGAACGGGAACGGAAATTTAATCGAATATTTTATTCCAATTTTGTTATATCTTTTTTAAAAATAATATATTGTTTGTGAAATCTCGCAATGTTTATTTCGTATTAAAATATTATCGAACACTCGATTGCGTAACAAAACTAGGAACGAATGCGGGCGTGTGCGTGTATTTCAAATTACGCAAGTGCAGCCACCCAACGCCTGAAAGTCCCGAGCTTCCGCGATATGCAACATCTGTATTGATGTTTAAGAAGCGTGGCTGATTGCCCCGGTCTTTCACAATCGTGCGAATGGCATTCCGGCGAATAAATTACTTCCAGTAATAATTGTTGTCGATTAGAATATTTCATATTTACCGAGCTATTCATACATATGGACGACAGTGGCGTGACTAGAAAAATTGAACCCCAATGCAACATGAAAGGGCCCGCTGAATATGTAATTCGTATAAGTTATAATAGTATTTTTACTATGCGGTTTATTGATTACTTAATAAAAAAAAAATATTTTCTGTTCCGTTCTTATAATTACTTTTTATTTGAGAACACAATTTATAAATATTTCATGCCTGAAAAAAAATATTATCGCTAAAATGCAGTAGGTGTTATCGTCACCGGTTTTAGTTTTGTTCCTACTCCTTAGCCCACTCTCAATCAGTACACATTGTTCCTTTGGCTCGACTGGTGTGTTTTTGATTTCGTCAAATTCGTCGAAGTGTCATACCGTTGTAAATTTTATGTTTTGTGAACGGTGAAATTCAACAGTATTTTGCCGTGCCCGTTTCGTTTTTTGGGTGACCTTCAGGATAAGCCGATGACGGCATCTTCATTAGGTGATTCGAGCTGCCCTTATCCCGTATGCCATCCTGGTCCGCTATCGATGAATTCCTTCATCCCTCATCATTCCCTCATTTCCAATTCCTTATTTCCCATCCACCCATCCTTTCCGATTCCATCACTACAATTGTTATCGGCGACTTGCGTCGGTCACAGTCTCTTTTTTCAATATTCACACTTACATGATAAAAAACAAAAGTATGTTTTTAGGTATTCATATTCAATTGGAGCAGTAAAAATCCTTTCTTACCAAGAAGGTTGCTCAACCAACATATTAGCAGGTATTACAGAAATGATTATTTTAATTTAATAATGCCGTTTTTTGCTGTAGTGTATTTAAAAAAAATATTACTCCATATTAGCGCTTGAAAATAGGTATCATTTGGCCCCCAATGCATCGCATTGGCTCCATTGGCGTAGTTTCGCCACTGCATGTGGGTATTATTCATAATTTTATTTTCCCCCGATAATGCGAAACGTCGCGTATGCTCTTAAAACTTTAATTATTACCACGTTCACTTTATTATTGCAATGCCGTTTATAGCATTCGTGTCGCCGTAACGGGTCATAGATGTTCACGTATTGAAAATATGCATTATCTCAATGTTCCATCCAAACTATCTGCGGTGGTGAAGTAATACCCGTAAAACTCCTCGGTTAGGAGTCGCTTTGCCGGTCGTATCGTGTAATTTTTAGGTGCAATAAAGGGAGGCATAACGTTCGCATTTCAGTGCTCACTCGGCAAGTT
The DNA here is from genome assembly GCA_022840565.1 of Eubasilissa regina. NCBI lineage: Eukaryota > Metazoa > Arthropoda > Insecta > Trichoptera > Phryganeidae > Eubasilissa > Eubasilissa regina. The sequence goes on along the minus strand of JAINEB010000015.1, from coordinate 22,647,023 downwards.
GCTCGATTACGACGACGCGTGATGGCGTCAAATAAACACTTTTTATGCGTACCCAATTCGAGATATTCCATTTCAATGGCGATAGTTTACCTTTTATTTGCAATTTATAACTACGTATTGCTCTTACAACAGGTATGATATTTATTTTCGTGGATTTCATCTTTGATTTACTGCGTTGCCGAACTGCGTGTGAGTGTACTAGTTTTACTTTAATGAAAACGCATTTTTATTGTGACATTGCAATTTTAGAACATATTTCTGCGGTATTTTTAATACAAATTAAATTAATCAATAGTAAAGATATACAGATAGAATAGCAACATTTAAATCAAAGCTAACTTAACCCCCCCATTTCCTTAATTAATTAATTAATGCCCTAAAAATAATCGCTATTAAAAAATAACTCACTCCCACATTAAAAAAATACAATAACGCTACGATTAATATTTCTAACGACCTATTATTATTAACTAACTAACTATTTGAAGTGTTCGTATAGTCGAAAATCATGCACTTACGCATATACAATTTTTTAGTCGAGCAATTACATAATTATATCTTCAGCGCGAAGACCAAGCTACTACTGTTGCCGAATTTAAATAGGTAAATACGGCGTATGCATGCAACAAAGACAATTATTACGATCGGTTTTTCAAACGACCTTTCTGCCGCATGTATTGCGGAGGTATTATCGTGCCGCGCCACGCGCTGCCGGGGCTCAGCGGTCCTTTATCGGATTTCTCTAGCTATAATTATTATTATTTATAAGCTGTCGGATTTTAGACATTCGTCTGGTTCTTGTCATGTATTAAATAATGTTTAATATGTCGTGTATTAAATAAATGTATGTTTACCAGATTCCACACAAATTTGGCGAGAACAAGAAAACAATCACTCCTACATCATGTCATAACAATATTTTAAATAGACAATGAAATATCACCATGTTTAAATAATTATATAGAACAATGAATGTTTTCAGTATAAAAGATTTTTTTTTGTATTTGTAACACTCTCGTAGTTATTATATTGCATACACATATATTGTGTGTATAAATAATAATATGTCAATGTCAATACGTTAGTTTACAAAGCCTTTAAACAATCAATTACTTTGGCATCTGAACATACGGCAGTGCTAATTATAGTCATAAAATAAAACAGTGCCACCGTGGATATCTAACAAAAACTGTAATTATTATTTTGGCAAATTAAAATTAATTACATTACTCTGTATAGTCTACTATATGATAAAACACATAAAATTATTTGATTAAAATAGGTATCAAATAAATATCAAAACTCTAATCCATTTGAGATGTCCTCGAAATTTTCCAGGTTTACTGTATGTACTAAAAATATTCCAATGATTATTATTTATCATTCAATATTTTAATATCTTACATATGTAAGTATGTAAAAAAATAATTCTAAATTATTTACGTTGAATTGACTTATTTACGTTATTGTATAAAATTCAAAAAGTCTAAAAATATGTTGTAAGGATTCATTTGTTAGGTTCACAATAAAAACATATCGCACATTTATTTAATTTTTATGATAAATTTGTTTAGCTACATTTATTATATTCTAATGTATGTGTTATTTTTATAATTCTTTTTTGTTAAGCCTGTTTTTTAAGACATGTTATTATATATGTCATACAATATGTCAAGTAAGATATTCTCGCAAATATAAATATTATATATCTTTGTACCCACTGCAAAAATAAATGTAAACATTTTTAAAATATTTTTTTTTTTATTAACCGTTCCAACTATTATATAAATTGACGTAATTAACCAATCCGCCAATTTTGGGATAGTAAACCACTGCACGGCGTGTCCCTGCGATGCCGACGGTCGCCCGACCTCTGTGATTGATTAAGGTCGCTAGTTCCACACGATGACGGATCCCTCGTCCAGCCAGACCCGGTAGTCTACTGAACATGAGAAGGCTGATGTAATTGTATTTTGGTTGTACTCATTATTTATAGTCGCATCACAGGCATAATATGTTTATTTGTTAGGAGTGAGTTTACCACTAATTTATAATACATGTAAGTTTTTTGCTTCGTTATTATCTTAAGTATTTTGACATTTGGCTAATGTGTTATGTGTTGCAAGGTATTGCGTGCCGCGTAGGCTCCTGCTGCCTATTTCTAACATATCGATCTAACATATTCACTCACTGTTACTGAGAGACTATACTTATTTTCTTTTAAATACAAATTAAATGTATTAATTAGAAAGATATATATATATATATATATATATATATATATATATATATATATATATATATATATATATATATATATATAATCAATTTTATCGAAAAATATTGTTGTTGCGTTACCCGGATTCGAATCTGGATCTCTTCCAATCCGGGGAACGTGCATTAACCGATTATGCTACAGTACACAGTACATTGACGACAAATTTTCAAACCTATATGTTACACTTTTCAAATTGATACATCTATCCGTTCCATTATTTGTAAGCCATCACTTCATTTTTGGATTAGAAGAGATCCAGGTTCGAATCTCGGTAGCAACAACAATATATTAACGATAAAATTGATTTTATATGTATGTCTTTCTAATTAATACATTTAATTAGTATTTAAAATATCACAGTCCTATGTTCTGATTAATTACAACATCACAATAAGAATGTGTTCTCCTTAGTAATTATTTTACTTTGTGGCTTAATTCAAAATGTCATTTTATATTATACACTACACTCTTTAGAATACTAAATATAAGGAGTATTGCGGCAATGCCGCCGAAAACCTCTCGCGTTACAATTTTGGCACGAATATCACCTATTTTTTTTCCGAATCTTTGCACGTTTATATATACATACGTATGTGTGTACATGTATGCGTACATATCTCGACATATATTATATTAATTTTTCTAGACAAAAGTGTTACTTCTGTTGGCAGAGCAATGCTCACTGACGCCAATTATTTTTTGTTATATTTTTTATCCATTCATGACAAGTATAATTACCTACTTGTAATGCGCTTGTTTGTTTTCTTGGTTGGTCTGTTGGTCGGTGTCCATGTGAAAAATGGTCTCATTAAGAATCGAGTTATCGTCAGTGTACATCTGGGATCGGCGTACATTCACGCTTTATAAGGCTACGAGGGTGCCCAGTGTCCAGTGCCCAGAGCCATGATTCACCGCCATCTGCCGGCGTCCTTGGCGGAGTCCTAGGCCCCTCCTAGCGTCCAGCCTCCGCCGGCCCGGCTGGCCGCAGCGGCCCGCGGTACTCAGTCAACCCGCGGCACCGCGCCAGCCACCGGCCAACCTTAGCCGGCACCTTGTATCACATCGCGATTATATTCGCAACGTCTTCTCGCGTAATTGTTTGTTTGTGTTGTGCGTTCATCCGGTTTGTACGTTGGCGATTTATTATATTACTATAATTGTCTAGCGAGCAATTTTGTTTTAATATCCCTGTTGTGATGTCACTCGGACTCGCAGTTGAGTTTTTCTAAATAACGATTTGCATTTCATTATTTTTATTGTGTCGGTGTTTTTCCATCTCCTCTAAGACAAACTCATAACGTTTATGCTGTTCCGTGTTAAATGTAGTCTTTTCACCTCCTTTTGCGTTTTGACTTTCAAGATAATCAACTTGGTATTGTGATTTACACCAGGCTATAACATAAAGTACAACATAAATTCCTTTGAAATCTGATCATTATTTCGAATTTTTCAGTTAGATTGACATTCTTATCGACATAGGGGAACTTTTCCCTTCTCTTTTGAACTTATTTGATTTACTTTTGTTATGATTGATTTATTTCCAAATTTATGAATTTAGCAATAATATTGTTATTTAGATTTTTGAGTCTTTGTGATTCTTTCAGAGTTTTAAGCTTTTGATGATGACGCTAGATATGTAGACACGTATTATATATTACTTGATTTCCTATTGCGAGTTGATTTTATAAAACGACATATTAAATATTGCATTAGTACACACGTACATATAACATGCATTCGAAAGTAAGTGAAATCACATCGGCAAATTAGTAATACAATAATTAAATACACTTACCATTAATGGAAAATGTATTTTAATGTGATTGAACAACACAAGTGAAAACATAATCGCTGACTGAAAAAAAGCAGCGCGTACATGGGAAAAATTTTCTTCCGAGAGTGATTCCAATGTTCAGTTCACAATGGTGATGGTAAACCGTTATTATGACTGTAATTGTGTTTGATTGGTAATTGATTTACCTGTTGGAGGTTTAGTTTTTTAGTGTACTAATTATATGCTCGAAGAATTGTGAATAATCAATTACCAATAATTGTTACAATAGAACATAATCATAGTCACAATAATAGTTTAACTATCATTTGTTAACAATATCCGCTAAGTCGTTCATTTAAATATTGATTGATCGAATCTCTTACAAAATGGTGTGTACCTACATGATAAGAGTACGAAAACCGAGAGTAGTTTCCAAAATTTTCATTGGAGTATATTTTCTGTCTCGGAGATTGTCTCAAGACCAAAACCTTGTAAGGTAGGTATGCATCGATTAATTATTTGGTCTACACAAAAGAAAACTTTTAAATAATAATATTCGTCATTAATTGACATGTGCGACATAATTTTTTTTCAATAGACTAATCTTTGTACTGTACACACTTGTTGAGTTGTTTTGAAACTACTATCTTTTCGAGATGTGCAGTCTCGTCATCTGGTGATAACTATATCGAAATACTTGATGATGAGAGGGATTGCATATTGAAAAAATATTAAATATATAATTGAACTAATGCGCAGATTCTTACACACCAAATAATCGCACCAGTAATAAAATGGGACTGCTATTTTATTACGTCCTGGAACAGGTTTGGGTCTAGTAGGTCGGAAAAAATGGTTGAAAAGTAAAAATTATTTATTTGAAAAGTGTAACATATGGGCTTGAAAATTTGTCGTCAAAAGTACTGTCGCTGTAGCATAGTTGAATAATGCATATTCCCAGGATTGGAAAGAGATCCAGGTTCGAATCCCGGTAGCATCAACAATATTTTTGATAAAATTGATTTTATATGTATATATTTCTAAATAATATATTTAATTAGTATTTAAAATGTCACAGACCTATGTTCTGAATAATTACAACTTCACAATAGGAAAGTGTTTTCCTTAATAAAAATATATGTATTTATAATATTTGCAAACTTTGTTGTTAAAATCCATTTTTTTCGATTGTTAATTTCGTATTTAATTCATTAAGTGGTTAATAAAAACAAAGTTAACAATCTAAAAAAAAAATCTATAAAATAAAGCCACTACACATAAATATTAATTTATAAACATTAATTTATTTACTATAAATCAACATATTGTTGATAATTTCCAAAATCCGGTCATCTTAATAAATGTATAAAAATATACATTATGCACTGTCGATAATAATATCATTGACAAATAAAAAAAAATGATATTACTATTATAAAATGACGTATGTAATAATATATTATACGGTATATGCAGATGATGATTTTTAAAATAAAAACATTTTACAAATTTGATCTGGAACGAGTGGTTGAAAAATGTAGTTTGAATTTTAGGATTATGAAATCATTATGTACACGTTATATAGACACATTATATTCTGAAATATGTAATTAATGTGTGATTAAATATGTAATTGAAACGTTCAAAAAACTTCGTACGTTTTATATGTCACACCATTCTTTCACGAAGAGCTACATTTATACTACAGCACAATTAATAATTCGGTTTCACTCATCATTGCCCTGTTTTGTTGGTTTTATCTGCGAGCGTCATTCATTCACTGTGACATGTGTCTTTCAGAGGACAAATTAATTATTTGTCAGTCAATCAATCACTTTCGACATATTTTTGCAAACGCGCATTGGTGAATGTACAAAATGGAATTACTGTTGTATTTTTATAAATTTATTTATTTAAGTGTTCCTTTACTGACTGACAAGAACTGACGATGGACGTATTTTCATCGACATAAAATCGTGAGAACGAACGTGCATCTTTTTTTTGTTCACGCACTTTCTTGATTTCCTTCTCATGTTCTCTCTCTCTCTCTCTCTCTCGAGTCGCCCAGAGGTCGGTAGAGACGACATTCCTTGCCGGAGTATTGGGACAACTTAAACTGGTACTGCAACATCACTCGCCGCATACAGGGTCATCAATATTAACGTCAGTCGTTTGAATTACTTATCTTTTTGGTTTTTTTAAATTTGGGCATTACTTGGTTACCATATATACTAATATTACGCATACGCATTTATAGAATCTTTGCATTTTACTTATTTTTATCTAAATATACTTCTCGCCGTTGTGCACTCATATTTCAAATAAAATAATTCTATAATCATCTGGCACTTTGTCAGTTCGACCTCTCAGTATAACAAGATTCCATCTGACGCTGACACTGTTTTGAAATAATGAACTCAAAAGTATTGAATGAATTTCAACATATATTCATCTATATTTTGTTTTGAGTATACAAATATGATCAGTTTTAAGGACTTAACTCATTTTCACTATTATCAATGATCACTTTGAGGTAAAACTTTGTAAATTAACAATAATGATCCACAAATTGAAATATGAATGAAAAACTGATGCAGTTGGAACTGCAGCTCTTGCTGTTATATCCGTTAAGTAGAGTTGGTGCGTATGGACGAAATAAAGAATAATGCATCTGGAATCCATTTCACGCAATAACTCAAATTAGCCCAAAATGTTAGTTGGGACCTTGTTATTCTAAGTGGTCGACTTGGCTGGATATGAAAAAATATTGCTATCGGATATTTAATTTTTTACAAATAAATTAATCAAATGATCTTTGCCTATCCAATCCAGGTAGGTACCTACTTCCCACGTGTTCAATAATAATTTAATTCAATTCAATTCTAGAAGGTAATAAACTACTCGACTAGAATATCTGGGAAATAATCTGAAATTAAATGTTTATCTCATAATATTCTCAGTGCAGTCGTATTATTCATATTTTAATCTATCATATCAAATAATATTTCATTTCGATTTGTTTTTCGAAAAACACAGTCGTATATGGCTCATTGGTTTCATTCTACATAAGTATTCGTGAAATTAAAACCCATGGAAGTACATATAACAATTCTCCCTACAAGAGAAAGTTCCGGGTTCGTGTTCCAGTGGTTACTAAATATTTTCTGATAAATAGATTTTGTCGTTGTTTATTTTTCTAATTGATCGTCTAATTTGTTTTAGCAAATAACGTTTACAATAGAAGCCGGATCATCTCATTGTAATTTCGAAAATTATATCTATCCCGCGCCCACAATTTAATGTGCAATTAGCCATATTTGAATATGTCCAAGAACATACAGTTACTGGATTTTCACCTACAAAGGCACCCGTTATTAAACAAATAATTGATACGAAGAAAATATAGAAGAAAAAAAAATATTAGATTCTCATTGTGATATATGTATGCTGTTTTTTGAGAAAATGAATATCAAATTTAGTCCATAGATGTCGATAGTATAGTGGTATTCGAGGTGATTCCACATATAATAATAATATATATACAACTTTTAAAAAATTGATAGATATGGAGGTTCATTGGGTGGAATGGTGAACATTACATTGTGTAAAGTGATTATTTAAGCCAGCCAATGACAGGTCGTTAGCCCTGTAATTACCCATACTTCCATATTTTTCCATTAATAACAAATAGCTTCGTCTCTAGGAGATATCTATTATTTGTTTAATGTATAATTACTTAAAAAAAATTATATTGGAGTCAACACTTAGGATATTTACAGAGAATGATCTAGATTCAGGAGAGGTCTTAAGACAATTCGTTGACTTTTCATTTTATAAGGTGCCCTCCAAGTGCGATCACTTGTGAGACGGTTCTTACAAGAACAGAAGTGTATAAATCTGCATCTTCATCATATATGGTCCGTTTTGACGTAGAAGAACAACGATCATTGTGAAAATATTATTAGGGTGAACAGGTTTGTTTGCACACCGTCTGCGCTTGTTATAGGTGCCAACGCGCTGGCATCTTTGCAACTTATGCAACTATTCAGTTGCAAGAACAGAATGCGCCGTATTCACGAGTTTATGGAGAAGAGCATGCACTAGTAATTATTTAAGTGTATTTTGACAACCTTTATATATATATCTACTTTTGAAATTAGCAAAATTAACTTTGTGGTTAAAATTCATATTTTTATTTGTAAACTTTGTTTTATTAACCACTTAATTGAGTTTAAATACATCTACCGAATTCGAAAAATACCATCTTCTTCTTAAGGATGTCAAATAATGGTATTTTTTGGAGTCGGTGGATGTATTTAAATTCAATTAAGTGGTTAATAAAACAAAGTTAACAAATAAAAAAATATATATCTTGTTCTATTTTTCAAATGACAACCATGGCTATTCGATCTATTTTATTGAGAACAGATAAGATTGAGCTTCTTCGTGCGCATTGTTCATTATTTAGTTGTCTCTATAATAAACTTGAAACTTTTTGTTAAACTTTTAAACAGGTTATAACGTTATTATGACTTACTGTTGGATCCACTCATACTAAGTTTTCGCGTCTCCTTTTATTCGGAATCTATGTGAGAATGGTTCTATGAGCAGAACAGACCCGTATACACCTCCCTCACCACTTGCGTAAAGATGGTAACATTTGTATAGGCTGGTAATCATATGATTACACGCAACTATTGCGTGATAGCTAATAATGTCAGTAATTTTTTAGTGGAGTCACTATTAAATAACAATTTTGTAAGTAGTGCACGTTACCCCTAACCGAGCGATAACGTTACACGTAGATTTTCCTTTTTCTTCTTCTTTAACGGTCTCATGGGACTCGGACAAGGGAGCGTCATACATCCCTTGACATCGCTTCCTTGATCCAGTCCTCCGGGCACCCGCTTACCTCTTGCAGGGCTGTCTTGACATCATTCCCCATCCTAGTCTCGGTCTAGATCCTCTTGGCTTGTGTGGGCATTGTGTGTGTTGCGGAATTCATCTGCTCTCGCTATACGTTCCGTCCACTACAATTTTCTTGCTTTCGCCTTTCTCAGGATATCTGGGGCAGTGTACCGTTCCCGAAGTTCCAGATCTTTAATCTCCTCCATTCTCTCGTTAGGTTATCACTATCCACAATAATATAGCGCTTCCCAAGTTTTATCTATGACTTTCTGGATGTATTGGATTTGGACGTAGTGTCATTTGCCAATAAGGAAAAATTCCACATGTTTTTAATATCTCTACTTAAATGTTTTATCTTATCAATTTGAAATGAAGTGTACATTGTCTTTATTACGAGTAACAAAAAACAAACATTAGCGAAAACTTACGAATTTTTACGGCAGGCAAGTATATTAAGCATCTGTCATACTGTCATCTTTTCTTATCTATGCTGTTATCTCATCTATGTCTCACTGTTATATCGCGTCGCACTCTATGGTCGCATTTGACAGAATCAATTTTATTATATTTTAATGGAAATATATGGAAGTATTTTTCAGGCGTATTCTACTATAGTGTATTAAAAACATTTTTTGGGTAACGAATATTGCTTTAAATAATTTGATCTTCGTTGTGGCATTTATGCTGTTTCAGGGAAATTAATATCAAATTTAGTCCATAGATGACTATCGTGTAGTTGTACTTCTCTTAGTTGTAGTTGGTACTCGAAGTGTTTCCACATATTAACATATATACGACTTCCAAAAAATTGATAGATATGGAGATTGATTAATGGGTGAAAACGGTGAACGTTATATTTGTATAATGGTTACTTAAGCCAGTCAAAGATAGGTCGTAAGCCATGTACTTATTACTCTTACTTCCATACATTGCCATTAAAATATAATAAAAAAATAGCTACGTCTCTGAGATATCTATTATTTGTTTATTAATGTTTCGTTCGTATTTTTCAAGAATGTCTTTATGTGTATATATATATATATATATTTCAAAGTTGATAGGTAAGAACACTGTTTGTACAATTCCAGGGAGAAAAATACAGATGTTTTAAGAACTGATATGAAGTATATATGTACCTGTATATAATGTTGGTATTATTTTCGTGTTTAAACGTTCCATACTGTGAGATCTTACGAATGTGCATATAGAGTGTATGTTGAAATAAATAAATGAAATATCGTCTCATAATTTTCACACCCAAATGTAATCTCGAGGTGTTTGCAGAGATCCCGGGAATAAATTGACTACAGGCTGTTCCGTATGTGTTGGGACCCCCCACCTGAATTAGAATACAGAATGGCTACAAGCGCATTCAGCTGTGGATTTGAACGTGTGACAAGTGTAGGATTTGTCGAGTTATACTGAATAAAAGATGTCCCATCCCCAGTTAGAGTGAGTTTCGTTTTTACAATCGTGTTATGTCACTAAAGGGGGTGTTTTATTATTGAATGTATCCGCGCTCCTCGTTCGGGTGTACACATACTTGCTGCGCGGCTGTGACAACGGCGTCATTTGGTTAGATATGTTGAAATTAATCGTATCATTATTGGTTATGTTTTTTACATTTTATCGTACCCATATCGTACTATTATACATTTTTAAGAACTCGCTATTTAACTATAAATTTTTTTTTAATATTTGATGCATATTTATAAATCTTGAGTATTGAAAATTGGATTTTATTCTATATTTATTTATTTAATTCTTAACATGGTGCATATATAAGCACTTCTTAAGCTTTAAATCTATTCAATTTCTCCTCCTTTCTTATGTTTTCTGGCATTTCATTAAAAATCTTCGTCACACTATAACATCGATTTCTGAGATTTGGCCTTCTTCCTGAATGGCAGTCTCGGTCTATCCCTTCCTCTTGTACGATGTTCGTGCTCATGTTGATTTGCATCAATTTTTCGTGTAAATTCCGCTGATATTTTCTTATTGAGGATTTTATAAGTAAATACTATTATATTAAAACATATCTTATGCTTAAAGGTCATCATATTCAGATCTTCCAGCATTGCACTGATCCGAGTATGTCTATATTTTCTAAATATTATTCTCAAAGCTTTATTTTGCAACACTGACAATTGTTGAATTTCTTCTTCGTTAGCCAAAAACAAAATGCTTCTGCAAAATGTTAATGTGAGGAACAGAGTTGTATACTATTTTACAAGATTCAGTACCAATACATCTTCTGATCCTTCTATAAGTGAGATTTTCTTAGCAATCTTTTTAGTCACGTATTTTGTATTTTGCTATGAATTCAATTTTGAATCTATTATGACTCCAAAATATTTTATTTCAGTTACTTCCTTCAAACTTTCACCATCTATGATAATTATTGGTGTGATTGGTATTGTTTTATTTCCAATGTTAATTTGTTGAATTTAGTTTCGTTTACGTTTAGTTTTAGTTTATTTTTCTTCAACCGTATTGCTATATTGTTTAAGTCTCAGTTTAATTCACACATCTTTCGACTGGTAAATGTGGTGACAGATAATTTGTGATCGGATTAACATTGTTAGGTATTGTAGTGGAATTTGCAAATAAATAAGATTTGATCCAATATCAGGTCATTGTTAGGAAGATTCTACAAAATTAATTACTTAATTCCAAAGCCGGTTTTAAGAATACATCATTTATTTTTCTTTGGTCAAGTCATTATTAAGATATGGGATCCGATCGTGGGGTCACTCCCGTAACTCAAATATAAAACAAAAACAAAATCTTCAAAAGGCCATAGTTAAACAAATTGTAAGCCTGGAAGCATTTAAATTGAGTCATAATCTAAAATTGTTATATTCTTCCGTAAACATTCTTCCTGTACACGGGCTGTTTCTGTTCCTTTTAATAAAATAAAATTATAACAACGATGCTCTAAATAGGATGACTTCATACAGAAGAAATACAAGAGGTGTAACTAATCTGAATTTAACAATTCCCAAAATCACCAATAAGTGTGGATCGAAGACAGAATTTGTTGTTACCACACAAAAAAATGAACTACCTGGGTTTTTACAAAAGAGTACGTTTTGTCGTGAACGAAATGATAAAAAAGTGCCTTATTCGGAATAATTTGTCTTACTTGTAAGCATGAAATGAATTGTTTAAACTGTGACACTGATTAGTCGTTATGTTTTGCTTATATATAATGTAATAAAATGGATTTGAATGTATCTGCAGACAAACGTCTAGCAAGGTGTTTTGTGTCTCGTAAAATTCAATTTAACTCCATTTAAGCACAAATCAGTATGCCTTGAACTGTTTCACTGTGTGGAATATCTCGATATTGTGAAAAAAATATGTTTTCAATTCCTAGATGGGACAGTCTTTAAATGTTGAAATATATCGTTCCTCAGATTATTATTTTTTATAGAAGAAATTCTGTTATTTATATAATCAAAAACTAATGTTGAAGTAGAAATGGCTTCATAATGACGGTGTACGTTGTACAAAATTAATCTATTGTATATCTAAAATAGTTTTAAAAATTCAATCACAAAACTAAAATAATTTTATTAAGGAGAAAATATTCTTATTGTGAAGTTGTAGTTATTCAGAACATAGAATAATAATTTTAATTAGTATTTAAAATTATTTTATATATATCATTTATTTTCAAGCTTAATATTTCTCAATTTAAGGAATATGTGATTTAAAAAATATATTGTACCCAGCATTTAATTTACTCTTTTTTATACTCTCGATTATTCATACATAAATTGAAAACTTACTGTAGTAGTGCAAAGGGAGTACCTACTTAGAAATATCATGTCTCAGTCTATTTGGTCTAGACAAAATAAAACATTTTCTCAAGCTTAATTAGGATTTACATTACGCAAATCATACACTTTAATATAAATTAAAAAGATATTCAGAAAAAATATTTGTTTACCACCGGAATACGATGCATAGATTTTTCTGTATATATATCTAATTCTTTCATTTAATTTGTTTTATATATAATATAGAACTGTGTTTTATAATTGCAACTTCACTATAAAATTTACCATATGTATTATTTAACTTATTTTAGAGATTGTGAACAAGTCTAATTTTCCCGACATTGTATTATTGCCACAGTGAACACTGAATTTGGTAATGGTGGACAGTAATAATAACATGTATGCACAAAATTTAATCTATCTAGGCTTGTTTATATTGTTTAAATATAGTAATTACCGTTTGAAAATAGATTGCCAGAGATATTACGTAATAGTCAATGATGGAATTTTCCGTGTATGCTGAAAGGATTATAAAAATAGGATTATGTATTGATAATATGTACATACATAATTTTGTCTCACACAAAATAAGTTTCCATTGTTTGTTAACGACGTCCCTGTTGAATGAATCATTTTATTAATGTCAATAAGTTAGACGGGTATTTGTAAATGTCAGACAAAGGTCAGTCATGTGTTTTAAACAAATTCTTGCTTTTAATTATTTTGATTTGGTTTGAAGTAGCTAATGTATGAACTGGTTTTATTAATTATATAAACGTTCCGCGTCGTGAGTTTTTAGATAACAATATGTTATTCAGTAGCATCTTTCAACGTGGTTTCAGGTTTTGAATAACAAAAGCAATATATGCATATAATATTATTATGGATTATATACAGGGTGTAACAGATATAGTCCACTACCTGGATACCTGACTAAATTACGAGTCGAAAATGTTCAAGGGATATGTGCCTAATCTCAACTATGTCAGTGATACAAGGGTTTCAAAATTATGAGATTATTTCGATTAATTGAAATATTTTATTGATTCTAAATTATATATTGAATACAAAAGTCATCGAGTGGCAAGCGGTAAAACTATTTTTTGTTTCATAATTTATGGCCTGATGAAAAGGTATATGTACATTTTGCATATAATATATTTATTTCTAAGTTCATAGACATGTTAACATGATTTTGTAAAAAATTCAAACAATAATATTTTACATAACGGTGCAAAATTTGCACGTATTGCTTGAACATTTTCGACTCCTAATGTAGTCAGGTATCCACCCATAAAATATTATGGACTGGGTCCCTGCATATATAATATGTTCTTTGATAATTATTTTTTTAAATTAGAAATATTTCGACTTATTTATTACTTTGCTTTAATTTGTTTTCTTTTAAACACTGCCATAGAGTTCATATGATAAGTAAATGTAGTCAAATGGAACTTTTATAAACACTACTATATAGTTCATACTAATTGTAAATACCTACAGTCACAATATACTAAATGTACATAGGTAATAATTTAACAACGTATAACTATATATTTAAATAATTTATTATAGTTTTCTTATTTAATCCAATTTCCTCTATAGCGACAATATAATATACGTAAAACCAATATTAGTTGTTAGTAATATTTTAAAATTTATTGAAGACTGAAATAATATAATTAAAATAAAATAATTAATTTATTCTTTATGTTCTATAATTTTTATGAAGTGTGTCTAAATAGGCTGAATTTTTTTTATTATAAAGTTGAATTTATTTGAATACCCTCCTTACACTACATCTATAATGATGTATCATTTTTAGTCATGTTATTTTTCGAAGGATTCTATTTTACTTCCCAGAAATGTTTTCGTCTTCGCTAGCCGTACCTCGACATCGACGGGTCGAGAGTCCCTCCCAGAGACGGTCACGAAGCGGGCACGTCAGCGTCACCGCCGCGACAGGTCTGGATCACCCGACCCGCAGGCACGGTCCGGGCTGACGGGCGAGGTCGCCCGCGCGGCACGAGACTCCGTATCAAAGGAAACCCCCCACATCATTGTTGTTTCGCCGCGACCGTGAACTTGACTCCGTGCATCGAGTCTCATCTAGATTCGTTAGCAATGTATAATACTAGGTACAGTACTCACCACGTTACAATCTGTGCACCGTTTTTCTATCTATTTTGATAACTCTAAATAATGAATGCGACAAATGGACATATTTTTCAATTGTGACGATTCTACCCTCTGTGAAAACATTCGACCCCCGGGTACCAAAATTTCATATAGGATTAGATGTCTGTACTATATTTAGTAACGTTCTCTTCACAAAGTATGATTTTTTTTATTTTCTAACAAAAAATGTAGCGTTTCATACAGTGGCGTTACTACAAAAATTGGGCCTTAATGCAGAACGGGAAAAAAGGGCCCCCTAAATAATTAAGTAAATTTCTGCCTAAGCCGTTTCTCATACAAGTTCTCCGATTATTGAGGCTTATAACAAGACCATCCTCTGGTTCTAGTTTACCTGGTCGCGCCAAGTCTCCCGCGGACGTTCTCTACTTTTGGTGCCATCAACATTTGCGTCATATATCTTTCTTACCATTCTCTTCTCATTCATCCGTTCCATATGACCAAACCACCTAAGTGATGCCTTCTTAATCTTACTATACTAAGATCGGCTTTACGTTTTTTCCTTATTTCTCTATTCTTTACTCGGTCATAAATAGATCTGCCACATATACGCCTAAGTGATCTCATTTCCACTGCACTTAGAAAATGATCCGCGACCTACTTCGTCGCGTCGATCGACGTAGTATAGTATGCAATATGGGTACCATGTTGTGGAATCAATGTGGTTTTTTGATAAGATAGAGTCGGTCGGAAAGATCATCTTAAAATTTTATAACAATTTTAACCTAATTTTGAAAAACCGGGCTAGGCATGCGATTACTATCGGAGTATGGTAGAATTTCACGTCACGATTTGGCGCCGCAATGAAGCACCCATAACTTTGTTTCTCATTTCAGATGGGCGGCACTTCTTCTTCCTAACAATACACGTTATTGTTTACTCTTATGCGCCAGTTGTAAATATTTCATACTTCTTAACGATGCACGATTGATTTATTTATGAATATGTAATATCTCCGTAATCATGCATTTGCAGGGCTGCCTAGCACGCATTTACTCGTCACCAATATAATTCAAAATCTTACGCATTGTTTCAAAATGTATATTACAAATTTTGATGTCACATATTTACCCCATGTTCATTAAAAAATGTGATAGACTCCGTTTCTAAATTTTGATTGACGTGAAACATCCAACCGGCAGGCATAAAATGATAATTTCGTATACGAATATGAAACAGGAAGGAAATGAGCAGTCGATTGTGAACTTAGCGTTTTCGAGGTTCAAGTCGTTTAAGGAGCTACACATTATTCAGAGAAATTAAGACGGTATCTTTGCGAGCGAGTATTTTATTTCAGTTCTGAAATTGTTATATTTTATCTCTGAAATGTGTATCTCGTAGAGTTTAGTTTAGAGTTAGAATTCAACGCGGACCACGAACAGCAGAAGTAATCAGCGATAAGCGTTTGGCCATTACGTTCGCAGTTACTCCGTCGGACGAACGATTAACGCGTACTGCCCGTGTATCGGTGAGAGGTATAATGTCACTTCCGTAACAAAATTTCGTTTCGTCTGTCGGTTTTCAATGATTTAATCTATCCGGTGCGCTGTACGATTTTGCACATGACTAATGATAGAGAAAAATAAATACATCGTGATCGCATTTGTGGTTTTATACATTTTCTATCCTCGTGTGTGTGTACGCATTGTAAAGGTAAGTAAGTAATGCATTTTATTGTGCTATTCTTGGTCGTTTTTCCATTTGCGTCTTGAACGTTTATACGCTTGTCCACTTCCCCGGTGTCTGTTTACTCGGAAGGCCCGCTCCGTGGCCCGGCGGATCGCCTAGTGCCCAGTGCCTAGTGCCTTGTGCCGGGTACCCGTTTCATTTTGTAAGATACGCTCGAGTGGTTCATATAATCGAGATAATGGGCCGTATACGACGGTAGCCGATGTCCGCACGACTGATTGCGACTCCGTATAGCTTTATACGGAAATGTTTATTGATCGATTAATGTTAAATCAAAAGATTTATGTTGTTAGCCTTCTCGGAAACTGGGTTTTTGTTCGCCGCGATAAATTTATTTAAAACACTGACATTATTGGTTTTTGCCTCGCAGCGTTCGGGATTTCGTTTTATTGAAAATTATGTACACGTGTATAATAAATATAACTTACTATCACATCGTTCCCCTTCCGTCCTGATATACCACTTTTGTCTCTTTCACATTTATACGTCTTCACATGCACGATCGTCGATTGTTGAAGCTTTTATCAGGGTCTCCAATATCTGGTTTACCCGGTCCTTCGTAGACGTATTCTGTTCCAGCTGCCTTCAACACTAGCTTCTTACATTATTTAAATCATTTTTCTCGCTCACAAGTATTGCATGTTCAAACTATCTTAAGGACAATTTTAATTTTCACAACAAAACTTTATACTGCACACACGTTGGGTTATTATTACTACTCATCATCAGAGGGACTGCACCTCTCGAAACTAGTAGTGAAAATAACCAAAATGTATGTGTAGTATAAAAAAAAATTGCCTGTATATGTTTACTATTCACAAGTTTAGTACTTAAGGGTTAAATATTTGCCTCAGCGCGGGTGAAGATTTTTTATTACTATTGATAGATAGTAACTTGAAAGAATAATGAACAAGCGGTCCCGTCTAAAAGAAACGTGAATTAACTTTAATACGTTTTTCATGAGGTATAGAGAATCGTGTTTACTTCACTATCAAAAATAAATTTTAAATTAGAAAGGCAAAATGACTTACTACATTTTTCTATGGGACGTACGATATATACAAAAAATGAAACGAAAATGTTTTTACAAATTGAATATTATTATTAAAGAAGAATTTGATTTATTTCAAAGACATCAATCTTGCACAATGTTAGGTATATAATTTTCCAATCAGATCTCCCAATCTTTGCATCAGCGTCTTACGTTACTCATTTCACGCCTTCGTATCCTCGTTTCGAACCGTTCGCGTTCCCTCTAATCATAATCTCATCACGCGGATATCTGCTACCTAATTCTCTACCTGCTGCGTTCAATTTCAGTTGCGCAACTATACTCAATACTAAACGACTCAAACTTGATTCTACAGGGAGATCATAACAAAACACAACGGATTATCTGTCAGTCTGTGTAATAAAGTATATATTTAATGTTTTTAAATATAAACTCGGTATTTTTTGTATTCAATGTAAAAGTGTCATTCTTAAATTTGGTTTCGGATACCCACCTATTTACAGTGGGGCTATCTCGTATTCTAGAAAAATCACTTCAAACGTAGTAAATTCTGGTACTTGCCAAGAATATTGAAATTAGGTAGTAAATTGTATGATAATTATGACGTTTAAAAAAAAGTTAAATCATCATTTTATATATTATTTATATTGTCATCAAAAAAGGCTTAAAATACATTGATCAAATTAACTATGATCCCAAAATCCACGCACAAGTACATACATGTGCTTAAATATCTTACATCTATAAAATATCTAAATAACTAACTAATTTACCATCACGCCGTTTCCCCGCGAGAGTAGGCATAGAGCGCCACACTCCTCTGTCCTGACACACAATTCTCGCCTCATCCACATTCATACGTTTTCTCATACAAGCTCGCCGATCGTTCTAATAGAACCATCCTCTGGTCGTGCTAAGTCTTCCGCGGACGTCCTCTATTTCTGGTGCCATTAACACTTGCGTCATATATCTTTCTTACCATTCTCTCCTCATTCAACTGTTACATATGACCAAACTACCTAAGTGATCCTTTCTTAATCTTACTCATTATACTATCATCAGGTTTACATTATTTCTTTATTTCTTCATTCTTAACTTTGTCATAAGTAGATTTGCCACATATACGCCTAAGTGATCTCATTTCCACTGCATTCACTCTACTTTCGTTCCTCTTCTGCCAGCTCCAGGTCTCACTTCCATACATCATTGTCGGTACCAGCACTCCATTGTGCACTACTAGTCTTGCCTCGGTTGACAAATTTCCGTTAGATATAATTCCATTCAAAGCGCCCTTCACTTTATTCCCTGCAGTCAACCCCCCTTTCGATATCATTCTCAGCCTTTCCGTTTCTATCGAACATTCTTTCCAAATACACAAATTCATTTACTGGTTCCAAATATTCATTATCTGCAAGTATTTTTCAGGGTGTCTTGCTTTCCTAATATCTAAGTATGTATATAAATTTAGGTATAAATAAAATTGTAATATATTTTAGGAAAATAAGTAGGTACAGAAACAAAGAGTTTAATGTTCGCAAAATTTATGTTCGCGTATTTTTTTTTAACCGTGTAATAATTTTGTAATTATTTACAAAATTAATACACGCATTAGGTATATTTTGGCCGCGAAGTGTGGCGCGAATATTCCGGGCTTAATTCACAGTTGGTTCGAATGAACTGCTTGTTTTAACGCGGGAATAATTGTGTTTATTAGCTGAGGAGATAGCAGACGGCGAGCACTTTGAGAATATTGTAAGCGTCCTGGATAATTTTTCAGTTCTGGATTATTTGCCAAAGACTCTTAGCACGGGGATGGTCGATTCTCGATTCTCGAAAGTAACTAGTTACGGTGAACGCCAAGCGTTCGGTTTGATTTCACTAACGAAGTATCCTATCATGTGATTTTATTTTATAGCATATCAATTAAAGTTGGTATAAATTTTTTTATTTAAAACAAAGGATGCAACGAAAAATATATTTTGGGTCAATGTATACCTATATATATATATATATATATGTATAACGATTATTTTCTGGGGCAACCCGCGTCAAATAGTCCTGAGAAGGACTTTTATACTCCCGTTGTCTCAAATAAATATCATTACTCATTTTCAATGGCTTTTTATCCTAAATCCTGCTCTAAACTGATGAGTAAACTCGACCGTTTGATACAATAACCAAAATGAAAGAAAGTTAACATCGTAATGGGTACTTAGTATTATTAGTTGACGTCGCGATTAATTGTATCTAATAAATGAATTGTTTGCGCGTAATTACCATGCTAAGTGGTTCTTTGATTATTATAGTGGAATTTTGTTGGTTTATTATTAATGGTGCGTTTTTTTGGATGGGTATTTTCATGGACTGCTGTATCTAAAATATTTGTCTAGGTGTGTAGAATTCTTATGAAGTCATTTATGTATATATATCATATTATATAGATATTATTATTCTTATTAAAATTTGACTACAATTTGCAGTTAAAATATTTTAAAACAATCCATGTTTCCATTTTCACTAAATTTCATCCAAAAAATTTCGTCAAAAGCAAACGATAATTTGTAGCAGGTAATAGTAACCCGAAGACAATTAATTACAATCACCGATTTGTGATGGTCATCCTTGCTGCAGTGACGACAGACGTCTTTCCCAGCGCTGTGTGCGGTCCGCAGTACTCAATGCCCGGGATAAAGCGATTAGTGACGTAATGAAGCGTCCTCACACGCGTGATGGTCCATTATCGGATTATCGGACAGCGAACCTTTTCCACCCGGGACTCTCCATCCCCTCCGTGCATGAGCTCGACCCGTCTGACTCCTGAATTGCTCCATACGACCGGTGCTCGGTGAGCCAGCAATGTCCGCCACTCTGTCAGCTTTCTTTTGGTTTGGGGAACATCGACTTGTGACATTCTAGGGCCAACTGCGGGAATTGTGGGAATATTGTGGTGAAGAATTTTGTGACAAAATATTTTATTGAAATATTCTCATTATTTATATTTTTCATGTTCATTTTGTATAAAATTTTAATTACAATTTCAAATAAAGCAATTATTTATAACTCCGTCGATGAAAGTTCGTCAATAATGACAGTCATAAGATATGTTTATCTTTGTCTTACTTTCAATGAGATCAATCGTAATTTTGGAACTACAGCTAATTATTATTATGCTTACACACAGTAAAGTGATCTAGCACCTAGATACCTCCTAGTATCGATTTTTTTTTTAGTAGGTACATCCTGCCTACCATTTTTTCACATCCAATTTTGTGACAATGTGCGAAACGATTGTCAGAGAAATGTTTTATACGAAGTGAGCGTGCACGCGGCTTACGTTAAGGCCATTATTAAAAGTGTGTCACACAAACGGCGAGAATTATTATTGTTGAATTAGAATTATTAATAAACAGAGTTTGATGGATGTCATGGCCAATTGATGGAAAAAGATCGCAACGTATTGGCCGCTCCATGATAATAACGTACAACTATTTGGCTTTTCATGTTATTTATTGGTTTACGCAATACTTTCAACATTTTTATTTCTTTAACTGTCTGTGTTTTGATAAACTATGTTGCAATTTCCAGTGAAATTAGACTGCCTGCTGTTCCAATCAGTGACACGAGCCATAAATGGGCGATATTTACTGCTACCATCTATGTGTTTAAATAATAATGAGTTCGCGCAAAACCATTTAACTAACATGTAATTTTCTTCCGTTTTCAGGTTATGGGCAAACCTTTAGAGTCGAAGTTCGCTTCGCGCGGCGCGCAGGGGTGCGGGGCCAAGCGGAGAGCGGGGCCCTCCCCCCCGCCGGCGCCACCGCCCACTCCGCCCTCGCCACCATCGCCGCCCGCTGACGACAAGCAGAGAAAGGGTGAGTGCTCCTTCAGATTAAGAAAATCAAAGCATTTCACGTGGAAGGGTATTTTGATCAGAGACGTCACACGTAATGGTGATTGGAAAATATTTTTTTTTTATCAGTGGTTCAATTTTACCAATATTTAACTCTTAAATAGAAAATCACAGGGATCCAATTGAATTTAGAAAATAATTTTTATTTTTAGTATAAATTAAATGTTTTTTTAAAGATAACACATTATTATTATGAAGTTGCGGTTTTTCAGAACATAGTTCTGTGATATTTTTAATACAAATTAAATGTATCAATTAAAAAGATATACAGATAAAATTAATATATCGAAAAAATATTTTGTTACCACCTTAATAATATATAAATTGTATTAAATGTTTCCAAAATTTAATAAAAATAGATTAATTAATTAATTCTGGTGTCTCCTATTTTACTCAAAACTATTTGAGATTTTCCGTATATATGAAGTAGATTGCTTTACAAAAATGGAATAACAGATGTATCAATTTGAAAGTGAAACATTGTTTCGAAAATTTGTCGTTAATTTACTATGTTGACATGGTGTAATGGTCAGCGCACTTCTCCGGATAAGTAGGGTTCCTGGTTCGAATCCCGGTGGCAACAAAATAGTTTTTCGATAAATTGATTGTATCTGTATGTATATCTTTCTAATTGATACATTAATTTCAAATTAAATGAATTATCTAGAATGATATACAGAAAAAATGTATTTGTTAAAAAAATATTTAGTTGCTACCGAGATTGAACCTCTTTCTATCCGGGGAAACCGTGTTACCTTCTAACCTGACATACACGTAACCTACTAACCCAAGTACGAATATTTAAATAGGAGGTTAAGAAGACAGAGCAACAGTATAGGTAGTCTAGTTGGGTCATTTTGAGTAAAAAAAAATAATTAAGTTATGTATACACATTATATGTATAATAAAATAAGTTTGAAATAAATTTAAATAATATATATTGGATTGAGTATCAGATAGGGGATGTGAGAGAAGGGTAGGGATTACATGCGAACAACTTTAGTATCGGACCATTAGATAGATTTATTTGGTTATTAGTATCTGGCTATTATTATTGAGTGATTTATTAATTAAATAAATATCAGATATCTCATAGCGACGAAGCTATTTTATTATATTTTTAAAGGTGTGATATATAATGTCTAAATTAATTGTTAAGGCGTAAGCCTATTTCATTTTTATATACAAGTGTAAGCGTTATGCTGGGTTTAGAAGTAACGATAGAAGGAACAATAAAAAAATCATATAAGATATAAATGTCAATGCAACATTTTGTTTTTGGCTAACGAAGAGGAAATGCAAAAATTGTCAGTGTTGCAAAATAAAGCTTTGAGAATAATACTCAGAAAAAATAAATATACTCGAATCAGTGCAATGCTGGAATATCTGAATATGAAGACCTTTAAGCAGAAAATATATTTTAATATAACGGTATTTACTTATAAAATCCTCAATAAGAAAATATCAGCGGAATTTACACGAAAAATTGATACAAATCAGCATGAGCACGAGCATCGTACAAGAGGGGGGGATAGACTGAGACTGCCATTCAGGAAGAAGGCCAAATCTCAGAAATCGATGTTGTACAGTGCGATGAAGATTTTTAATGAAATGTCAGAAAACATAAGAAAGGAGAAGAAACTGAATAGATATGTAAAAGATAAGTTTTAGTAAAAGAAAATACTTTAATCTTGTTTATATTAGAGCATATGTAGGAGTGCTTACGTATGCACGCACTATGTTAAGAATTAAATAAATAAATAAAATGTAAATTCGAATGGAATGATGGAAATTAATTGAATGCATTTTGATAATTTATGTAGATAAACTTGCTAGAATTGATTCGTAACTAAATTCCGTAAAATATTCAAAATATTATTAATAATTCCATCTGCCCACTCGGAAACACTGGTATTTAATGTAGAGTGAATATCGGTACTTCGCTGACTTTCTTAATGTATTATATTCGACATACTGTAAAGGTATACAGTTCACAGTTTTTTCTGTTTAAGTTTTTTGCTTTCTCAATTTTCACTAAAAGTGCCATTTTACCCTACTGACCTTTTGTGATGCCCTCTTGACACAATACAATCACAATAAAGAGCCTACCCGCCCTCCCCTCCGCCGTAACAGCGGTATCAAACAAGAATGTAAACTGAAAAAACCTATAATTTCCTTGGATAACATATTGTTACTAAGATTAATGTTATTAATGGTCATTTTCTACTAATATCACAGCCGGGTGATGGGATGTCGATATTACATATATTCACACAAACGTTTATATATTTTTTTATTAAGACTAATCACAATAATTTTTTTAGTTTTTTTTTAATTATTTTAATTTAAACACAAAGTGTACAAAACTTACGTTTATTAATAAAGGGTATTGTGGAATTATGTTTATAATTCAAACGAATGTTATTAACACGGTACTAAAAATATTCTCAAGTGTGTGAATTGAAATCAGTAAATGTTGAATGCCAACACGACAAGCTGAAATTTTGTTAAGGGTTGAAACAGCAGTATGAATTATTTTCCTTTGTTGAAATGGATAATTCCAATAAGCGTTACTATAATAATATATAAAAAAGTTCTCCGCCAACATTATTTTCGATAAATTCTGAAAACTTGTCTTAAATAACGTCTCGTATTTTAGGTCATATTACGATGACAATCATTACGGCATATCACCAGTTTTATCTTTTTTTTGTGTTGTCGAATTTTATTAAATTATATAATAATAATGTATTTAAAATCCGTCATCGATTATCTGAATTGGATAAGTAAGGATTTACGATCCCGTCTTATCCTCAATTGACATCAAGATTATTGCGGCTTAACTAATTAATTTCCTCGGTCCGTCTTTGCTGAAGTTTTACAAATTGCTTGATCGATTTGTTATTGTGCAGTATGCGATGTAATGTCGGCAAGGCAGTTATTTCTTTGGCAACTTAATTCTAGCGATGCGCGTCCAACTGATACTTTTAAATGAATTATGTATGTTATGTATTAAATTTACAATATTCCAGGATTGACACTATTGTATCATTTCCCAGTATCGCGGAGATGAAGTATCTAAATGATATCCATACCTACATTACATTAATCTTGATTTTTTTTTTTTATTACTAATGAAATATTTTTAAGTACATTGTTTATCTACTAAGCTCCCTCTCTCGGAGGCTCTCATTATCATGTAATCTCTTCCTTACTGATTTACGGCCCAATTTTCTACTCTACTTGTCGTATAAGAAGATCGTATTCATTGCTGACCTATTTACTAGCTTTGCTTTCCCACTCCCGGCTTTTGATTGTACGTCATTTGCAGTACAAAGCCCGTGCGGAAATTACTTTGCGATCTGCTTCCTGAATCCGGTAAAGTAACTCATTACTGAGTTTTTTGTCCGAGTTTATAATTTTATTCTATAGCCTTTTTTCGGCAAGCTTGCTTCAAATTCAGTGGAGTTATTTTCAGGCTTTTCATTTTACACGCCTTTTTTCACTTGAATATGTTTATAATTTTTATACAATCATTTTTATGTGCTATTGAACTTGATTTGAAATCGATTCAACGTACTCGTACACTTGTAGCACACTTCCGAGTCCACAAATTGCATTCTTTTTTGTATTATGATTTTTGTATTGGTTATGGCAAGGTACCACTGTATAAATTCAAAGTAATTTAATTATATACAATTTGTTTTATATTTTTATTTGTTAACTTTATTTTATTAACCACTTAATTGAGTTTATTAAATACATCTACCGGTTTCGAAAAATACCATTTTCTTCTTCAGGATGTCTATACTAACTAAAAACATATATTATTGTTTCTTTACCAGAATCTATTTTTAAAAAAACAACAATTATTTAAAAAATAAATTTAGTACCTAAATCAAATTGTTACTTAATACAAATTTACTCAAATAATTTTTAGGAATAAATTTTAGAATGGAACTCGTAGTTAAATTTAGTTGGCTGTTTATAATTTTTTGATTAGTTTTACACGCTTTATTTATCTCCAACGATTCCAAATTATTTAATTTGTGACCAGCACCGTTTATATGCAAAATTGACAATCCCAATTTTTCATCAAAACCATGAACATTTTCTACCAAATGATTAGAAATTCTGAAAACCCACTATTGTTCAAACATCTCAAATGCTGTTAATGGTCAATAAAACAAAGTTAACAAATAAAAATATGAATTTTAACCACAAAGTTAATTTTGCTAATTTCAAAAGTACAATTTGTTTTATTAATTTCGAATAAGAACTGCCTTCTTTATGTATAAAAGTATCCATTAAATTAAATACAACGTGAAAAGCCTCTCTTATCGTTTCAAATTAATAAAGATTTGGATTTTTCTGTTGGTTTCGTGTAGTGTATCTATCATCTGATAGTACACAGCTTTATTGAATGTTTTTACAATGCTACGTAAACAGTTTCAAAGGGGTATATTACCTCCGCTGCTATTTGGATTTCTTTTCTGTTGAAGCAATCAATGCTAGGCGAGCGGGGATAAAAGGCTTACACTACCTACATACCTCCCGGCGTACGACTACTCTGGGTTTGATTGCTTTCTGCGGAGCTTACTACGTTATTTATCGGCGGAGGGATGATAACCCATTTCCGAATGGTAAACATTGGGGATTACATTATACGCCGCTTGTGTGTGCCGGCTGATTTTCCCGAGCTGATGAGATCTGTCAATATTGGATATCTATACGGGATATCGTTTTCCTCACAACGTCGTCACATTATCCGGTAGGACGTTTCCGAAGAAAACGGTATTTACTCGTATATTTAAATTATTATTTTGTATACTCCTATTTTGCTCTGATGCTTTATAGTATTTTGTCACGTTTATTTAAGTAAAATGAATCGCGTAAACATTTTATGACAAAGTGCATTGCTTCAAATAAACACTTTATCGAAAAAATTAATAGGTTTCATTTGAAAAGCTTAAGTATTTTCAATTACTCGAAGCATTTGTAAAGACACGAGTTTTCCTTTTATTTAAGTCTTATTGCTTTGTGTGGGCGCAAGGAAATTTAGAAAAGAGCTCTTTTCAATTTAAAGCGGCAACAAAGCCTTTATAAACGAATTTCATCCCCACACCCAGCCCATTCTCCCACGTTTTCTGGCTCGGTCGATTTTTCTTACTATTCCAGAATTAAATTATACTGTAACCTTTACAATGTCAAGTGAAAATTTAAAGCAGTTTTTTTTTCATAAGTATTTCGTGAATACTGTGACATTTAGTTTAATTGCGGTCTTTTTTGACAATTTGTACAATATACATACATATTTAAATACAATAAAATGTATTCAGCAGAGAATCAAAGCTATTGTATTTATTATATTATTTTAAGCGATATAATTTACGTTGTTTATATACTCGTATATATATATATATATATATATATATATATATATATACAGCTGAGACTTTCAACTGATTACTTACCGTAATAAATTTATTCTGATTTTTTTAATGTAAATAATATGTAGACACATTATTTACATTTTAATTTACATTTTATTTACATGTAGACATATTATTTACATTTTAATGTAAATAATATGTCTACATATTATTTACATTAAAAAATCAGAATAAATTTATTACGCTAAGTAATCAGTTGAAAGTCTCAGCTGTAAAGCTTATGTAATCATCACACATTTATTTACATTTTAATGTAAATAATATGTCTACATATTATTTACATTAAAAAATCAGAATAAATTTATTACGCTAAGTAATCAGTTGAAAGTCTCAGCTGTAAAGCTTATGTAATCATCACACAAGATTTGGTTGACGATGCGAAAAGTTATTTGAATGATTATTTAGTACCTTGACAATATATGTAAATACGAGTATATTGAAAATTGTTAGATTAAGTCTTTAGGTGTTTAAGTAAAACTCATTATCGATTATGTATCCTGCCGAGGTAATTTAATCACCTGGGAAGTATCTGTTCTATTGTCAACTGTAGTGCAGCCACATACCGGTAAATGAATAGACATGAGATAATGTGTACATATAAGAGAGGGGTTTGGAACATTAGTAGCGGGACGAAGGCCATTCTTCACACATTCTTGGTGGAAATATAAATCCCATTAGATTATAACACATTTATGCAACAGTAAAAGTATTTACTCTAATCTTTGTGTAACCAAGACGTATTTTCTACATTAATGCATATTATATTGTCAACGTTTAAAGTTTTGTTCCAATCGAGTCATATTTTTATAAAAAGTCGCGGAGCTATTTGTTTACGTAAATGGTACCGTGGGTGACACCAAAATGAAAATATTGGGACGTGGAATTTGCGTTAGTTCATGTCTATATTTGGTGGTCTGTGAGTGCAGCGATACAATACACTCCATGTCAGTCTCAGTAAAGTCTCTTTGTTCTGCAGCAAGGTGTGAGAAGCAATGCGCCATGCTTCTTTTTATTCTTTTCAACCGTTTGTGTAGAAATTTCACCAATTGGTTTGTCTTGATGGTGCAGTAAAACCAATTTATTTCAACAAGTAGAGGTGTAAGGTTTTTGTAGTGTAAGTTGTGTGTACGAGTATGAACACTCCTAGCTGTATCTGTATTCACTTCATCGAAAAAAATAATTAAAAAGCATAAAATATTTATTAATTGCACGAATTTAATATATATATTTTTTATAATATTTTTAACATTCAAAGCAAATACTTTGTGGTTCTTTTTTAATTATTATTAATTTATTAACTTTGTTTGAAACCATTGTGAGTTATTTATATCATCGTAACAATTTAAGTTAGGTACTAGATTTAGATAATTTTAATTGAATTTGAAAACATATGAACATTTTGACACATTATTATTTTAGTTAGTTTTTTCATCCTGATGAAGGAAAGGGGATTTTTCTGAAATCGGTTAAATATAAATAACTTTAATTATTTATTTTTAAATAAAATTATTATATAATTGCACTATTTCAACTTTTTAAATAATGTTTAAAATAAGATTTTTGTATTATATTATTTAATTACACCACAATTTTTTATTATTTTGTCGCAATAATGGTATCAAGTTAAACCAAACTGATTTTCATGTTAATGTTTCAAATGATTTATAGCAACAGTACGTATTCGAATATCTATAACTATTATGATATATATTTTTTTAAATAATTTGTTTATATGATTTTTTTTTAAATAAATATATATCAAATGTGTGCATACTCCGAGAGGAATTTCCGCTAATATTATATAAGTTCATATAATAATAAGCTGATTCCGACACGATGCAAGATTTACCGGATTACTACACATGTTTCATCGCGTTTTCGGTATTCGCACATCGTATGCAAATCCTATACAAGGGTGTGTTGTTATTATTGAATATTCAATGTAAATGGTGGAGTGCGAGCGCTCTCCGCCCAAGAGTGTACTGTGTACGGCTTGTTACACGTCACTCTTTGTGCGGTGGCTTCAACACTCGTGTGCATGTTACTTCACTGCGCCAATCCAATTGTATTTAGGGCGGGTGCTCCGCTTCATGACATCTTTTACGGGAAGTTAAAATTATGATTTTATTTGTCTGTATTATTTTCAATCTGCGTATGTTGATATTTTTAATCGATTACACACAGCGGCGATTAACAGTGTTTTTGTACTTTAGAGATGAAAAATAATATAAATAATTAAGAATCGTACGTTCTCGTATTTGTCGAAATGGAAAATATACGTATTTATTTATAGTTTCGAAATTTTCCTAGAGAAACAACAAAATATAGCTGTTGGAAACTACCGTTGAATAGGATTATTTATAACGGGTTAACAAACTTCTCATCTTTATATATGTAGGAATTATTTATCGAAAATAACATAAATATAAGTATAAGGGCATAGGATATGGAGAAAAAAAATTGTGATAGTTTACTTACATACTTCACACAGACAAGAAAACGATGTGAAAAAGCATAGTACGATGTCAAAACAATGTTATGAAAACAAAAAAAAACATAAAAGGATAAATCATTTACACATTGCATTAAAGGATATTGTAAATTAGGTTTTTAAATATTGGTTATGAAATAGAAAATATATCTACGCTCGGCACATTCTCACTATAGGGAGTGTAATTCAGGATCGGTTCGATTTGTAAGAAGGCTGAAGACAGGTTACGATCATGATACTCGCAATGAAACTTAACGCTTTAATTATTTATATCTCTAGTATCTATATAAATTATTTCTTGAATACATAATGATTATTTTAATTTTAAATTAATTAGCAATATTTGAATATGTCCAAGAACACACAATTACTGGATTTTTACCTACAAAGGCACTGTTATTAAACACATATCAGATATCAGATATGTTATGTTTTTTATTATATTTAATGGAAAATATATGGAAGTATGGGGTAATTACATGACTTATGACCTGTCTTCGGCTGGCTTAAGTGATCACTTTATATAATAACGAAACACATTATATATAACGTTTACTAATTCTCACCCCTTTTGTGTGTTCTTGGTTTGCTAATGTAATATACTGGTCAAAATAAGAAAATATATAAAAAATTGAAAAATATCGATTTTTCAGGCGTATTTTCGTATAAAATGTTAAAAAAACATTATAGACAGAAAAGAATATTGCTTTAAAATATTTTCAAAAAAAAAAAACTGTTCACAAGTGATGACATATATGCTGTTTAAAAAAAAAAGGGAAAAATGATTTATCAAATTTACTCCATATATGTTGATGGTGTGGTGGTTCTCGAAGCGAGTCCACGTACTAACTTATATACAACTTTCAAAAATTTGATAAATGTGGAGATTGAGTGGTGAGAATTGGTGATCGGTCAGGCAAAGTCGTAAGCCCTGTAATTACCCCATACTTCCATATATTTCCATATATTCCATTAAATATTTAAAAAAATAGCTTTGTCTCTATGAGATATCTGATATTTGTTTAAATGAATTGTTTGAAAGTAAAGTTATTCCTATCTAAAACAAGTCGATAATTGTGCCTACCTAGAATAAGAAATTTCCGTAGCAAGAGGCATACCTGTAGAAATTGAACTGGGATGTATTCGGACGTTTCAATATGATCTTTCGAAAGGGCGCTTCCTTCTTGTCTATAACCACAAGTGTTCAATCAATCCGTATTTACAGTGCTTACACAGTCAGCGCGTACAATTATGAAGCACAGACATTCAACACGATGAATAAGCAAAGAGGTGTGTAAAGAGGTGTGGCGTCACACTAAGAGATAGAAAAAGAAGTGCGTAGGTAAGAAAACAGACGAGAGTAGTACTATACACGGGCAGTTCTCGATTTACGAGCATTTACTATAACGAACATCACAATTTTAAGATATTTTTTATTTACGTAACGCTCAAAGTTGTTGAACTGGTTAATCAAATGAAACTCAAACTTGACTCGGCCGATGTAAAAGAGCTGTTGGACCCATATTCTGAGGAATTGACAACTGATTAGTTAATAGACTAGATTCTAGTTAATTAATAATTTATATTATAGAAATAGAAGCAAATTTAAACACAGAAGAACATCGCAGAACATTTGCGACGTTAATTTCTGTGGGATTGGCAATGTTTGAAGAACAGGACTCGAATACAGAGAGAATTACAATATAGAGATTTGTCAATCGTAAATTGAATATGCCAAAAGAGCAATTAAATTATGATTTTCTCTCATGTTCAATGAACTTATTAAAGTTGAGCGAAAGAAGAATTATTTTTGATCTAGTATATGTATTTAAAATTTTGCATCATAAGATTGATAGCCCTGATTTGTTGCGGCTTATCAACTTCCATATACCTACCTGAAATACTAAAATCACTTTACCTTATTACTTACTGTAACAATATCGGGACGGTTGCTCAGTTTAATTCCCATTACACCGAATTCAAAACATGGGTAACGAGTAAGCGGATGTTGCCGATGTATGGAACTTAGCATTACCGAAATACAGAGGAATTCTAACATGTTTATTTATGACTGACAGTTCGGACGGACTGATTTAAGACCAACACAAGCTACAAAGAATGTTAATTAATATTTACATTTATGTAGAAAAATTTGTCGAATTTTTCTTATGTATGTTTAATTATTATGTATGTTCCTATATAAGAAATAGATTTTTAAAGCTGGTGCTTCACAAAATTTCTATACTTTGTAATTAGTATACTCGTATAATTTTTATTCGCTATATTTTCTTTTTACTGTATTATTTTTACCGTGTTTGCTGAGATGATCTTTATCATGTACTAATTGTATTTATTCTATATTTTTCGTTTTTATCTTTATGTATTACTGTAATATCTTATGTCTAGGGTAAAATGCTCAATTGGAACAGCAAATTAAAAAATAATAATTAATATATGTACATGGTATGTTTTTAATTAAAATTAACTATTACTATACATATATTGCGTTCTCTTAGTATTTTTTCAGCTTATTTTTCGTTCGTAGCATATCGGTGCAATATAATATATATATTCGATGTTTAATACAATGCTTTTCATATGTAAAAATGTCTGCTAACTTGTATGATTGCATCGTATACGCAATAGAACAAATTTAGTTGTTTTGACGCATAAAGAACAAAACATATAACGAATGACTTCAAGGAACGGAATTCGTTCATAAATCGAAAACTCCTTATAATTTAATACGCCAAGGAAATTAAATTAAAATTCGTAGGTCACTCGGAGGACAAACAATCGTTGGACGAATGCAGTCATTCTGTAGTACCCGAGGGGGACCGAATAATAATTATCATTGAAAAGTGGGAGATACTTGAGGAGACTTCATCCATCAGTGGCGCTAGAACGGATGATAATGATGATTTATTAATTTCACATTGACATGAGCAAAACATGTATGATGCCAAGTACAAAGGGATATCAGTTTGAGTGTATTAATATCTAAAATTCATAAATATTTTTTTAACTTAAACTGGCTGATGCCCAACAGTTGTCCTCTCAACCTTTGTACGTATTTTAAAATCTGTTTCTGTTCAGCTCTAAATTGCGGTAGCATTTGCTCGAATGTTTTTTGGATCCAATTTCGTAGAGTTGTGTTTTATGAAAAAGTCGGATGTACGGTTTAACAGCGAAACCCGGTCGTGACGTTTGTGAGGGAAGCATGTTTATGATTTAATAATGGATTTTCGGCTCCGATGGAGGAGTCATGAGAATGTAAATACATGGATTTTTGAGGCTCAAAGAGGTGGCAACAATCAAACAAATACGTTGGCAGTTTCTTGTTTGTTTTCTCGGTAAGGAAAAATAGGTGTTTTTATTTTTAAAGATCAATGTATCATTTAATGAATACGCATTCCGCCGAAACAAAAAAACATTTTTTTTTTAGGAATTGTTCTGCTCGTGGTAAAAACCCACTTATAAAAATATTTTAAAGTGCATTATAAAATGATACACACATATATATAGTACAATTTTAATTATCATTCTGTGTCACGCGTTGGAATATTTGGGAGGAATCAATACATTACATTCGGGGGCGTGCAGTGCATACAAGCAAAAAGCTGTGCATAACTAAAAATTCTGTGAAACAAATATAAATTAAAAAATTGGAGTAACATTAACGAAAACATTATTTCGAAATTAGTGCCATGTGTACACCTGCCACCAGTAGAGACTTTACTTGCTTAGTTCTAAAAACTCACCGCTGTACTCATGGCGTTCTTTTTTCATTCGTCGCATCGTGCTATTTACATTACTCAGTTCTGTCTTTAAGCTATTGAATTACTCAAGTCATATAAATGGCTATTTTCGGTTGATCCGTTTTGTATAGAGTCGTTACCTATGCTGTTTATTAACAGAATAACATTAGAAAGGGTTACAACTGCGTGCAAATCATTGAAGTGTCTATTTCCTCCTTTACTAATTCGCGAATTTTACTATCTTACTGTTTTTAACCTGTTGATCTCATAATTGTTCTTTAAATTTGGTGCATGGATTGGTTTTTGATTTGAGAAAAACAAAAAACAATTGACATTACTATTTCTTTTATTTAATTATTTTCTTTAATTATTAGGTGAAGAATTTTCAAACAATAAATGAATCATCTTCAATTATAGAAAGTGTTCTTAAAAACGTCCATATATTTTACGCTTAAACTTAAACTTTAAAAACACTATTAACAGTACTCTAAAATTATAAATAAATACATGATAGGGTCGTATAAACGACGGATTAATTTTGTCCAAAGACGTTAGTTTAACGAAAGTAAATATATATTGTATTACATATATTATATATGATTGTATAATATTATTATAAATCTATACCTACTGCACGCCACTGACATCTCATTAGAGTGATGTCAGTTTCCTTTAAAAGTTTATTTTCTTGAACTACGTATTAGGTGGATGTGGGACCATTTTGTTATAATGTTGTGCTGCCTGTACTCTAGGTAGGTAATTATTAAAATTATAACATTTATTTTTATTTTTCTTACTCGTTCTTGGACGGGTTTTAAACGCTTAAATAAAAATATATTTCTGCACCCTAAAAAAATACATAATATATACTTCTACTCTGCTAGATCTATTTTATTTCTTCTTAAGATACTGAGTGAAAATAAAAGATGGAAGACGTAGGAACAGGGATACAACTTGGCTATTTGATTGAGATTTAGTGGAATCATTATCGAGGTTCATTTCGATCTTCCATTCTTCTCGTATTTCATTTACTCGTATATAGTAAGTAGCATTTCTTTTCATTTAATTTCTTAAAAATATCCTGGCCTTTTGCCTTGAACTACGAATGTCCCGGTTATTTGTTATTATTTTGCCTTGACATCATACGCGGCACGTAAAGCGTCTTATCGACTGTAAAATAATTGCAAAAATACCAGCAGAATTTACAAGAAAAAATTATGCAAATCAACATGAGCACGAACAATCAAATCATACAAGAGGAAGAGATAGACTGAGACAACCATGCGGGAACAAGGTTAATTCTCAGAAATCGGCGGTGTACAGTGCGATGAAGATTTTATATGAAATTCTAATGATTTAAGAAAATAGGGGAAACTACATTGATACAAAATTAAACTTAGCAAATATGTGCTAGATAAGTTATAATAAAAAATAACATTTTGATCTTGTTTGTATTAGACCATATATATATATATACTTATGTATGCAATATATTAAGATTAAATAATAAGAGTAGTACTGTATGTACGTTTTTAGTACTAATCTATTTAGGATTGAACATAGGATTGTGTAGCCTTAAATTTATTATACATGAATAAAACATTACTGGCAGATATCTCCATTAAGTTAATTTATTTTATGAAGTGTTTTTTTAATCCATGCTCTAGTCTTGATTCGTTTCCAGCCGGCCTTGGGTTGTCTCCGGTTCGCTGCGCTAACGCGGAAATGATGTTTAATGTTTTTTTGTTGTTTTGATCGCTTCAAGGACTGCAATTTTTTTGGCTCGTGACCCCCATATTGATAAATGGGATCCTTCACATCTTGTCAGACTCTTGAACTTGCTCTATTCCCCTTGAAGTAGCGTTGTTTCGGACGCTCGACGTTTTGTATTATAATATGTATGTTGCATAATTATCTATTAGCAAATTTCTTTCTGGGATGACTGGTATTTTGGTGTAGGTTACCAATATTTCTATCGTTTGAAATTTGGATGTACTTAATTATTTTAAAATTATTTTCTTTCATTTTTATTTATGTATTTATTTATATATTCATTATTTTTTTAATAAGTAAATTAATACAGATTTGCGATATATACTCAAGGGGAGTTAGTTTGATGTTGTAGTAATTATCGAATTGAGCCGATTTGTATTTCAGATTTGGTTTTAGATTTCGTTGGAGCACAGAACTTACAAGGCGTGTGTATTTGATAGATACGAGTATATTTTTTTTTTTTGTTTTTATAAAATACCACATACGAGACCGTAAATTGACAAGATCCATTAATAATCATAATAAATATATCTTGAACAGTGTTATTATTTTTTTCGCCTAACTGCGCTCCCGGTAACAAGCGATTCTATGAATACTGAAATTTATTAAAATTAATTAAGATAATTAACTCATCTTCTTAATGACGTGTTCTGAAGTTCGGCAACTCCAGCAGCAACCGAATTGGCCTATTGTTGTATTGTGATGATATTAAAAAATAAATTATTCGTATCTTTATTTAAAGTGTGTATAATAAGTAACCCTCATCACGTCATCTTCAAACGCAAAGGAAATAACAAATGAAACAAATTTTCCCTGTCATAAAAATACCAATATGATTTTTGCGCACAATAGATCTGTCACCTCATAATGCTTGTCATGCCTTCGTCATCCTCCTATTCGGGTCGAAATAAAAGCCTTTAAGGTTTTTGTCGGAAACCCGCGATTCTCAATAATTTGACAGTTCTGACGTCGCCGGTGCCCATTGCCGCGGGCTTTCCCCGGAAGCCTGCCCTTATTACGTCACGAGGGGGTTCGTTGAACGAAGGGCGTAGGATGATTGTAGTTGAAGTGAAAAGAGAATGACTGCAGTACTTAAAGCGTTCATTGTAAAGAGTAATGCTTGTAAATGAATTAAGTTTTTCTCTCGGTCATGATTTTCTCGGGATACCTCCTTGATAAAAAGTTTCCAGTTTTCGGCAAGGTAGATATTGCTCTATGTATTATGAATCCCGATACATATTTCTCTCACTTGATCGATCCACCGAACAGAATACCATCTGCCTCACCTTTCCGGTACATTTACAACTACGAAAGTCTGTTTTATTTCATTTCATACATTCTCTCTTTTTTTTTTTTTTATCAATTCTTTGTAGAATAGTCTCGGTAGAAAGTCTCGTTTTTATATTTTACTCTTGCTGTATGCATACGTTTGTTGTATCTTTGCTGTTCAGGACTCGAAACTTTCTTCGCCAACACATTTCGAAGGCGTGAAATTTTTGCCTTTCGCTTGATTCGACTTCGTATACATGGAGAACATGTCCATAATGCCAAAAAAAATATATATATATCAATTGCGGTGGCACAGTTCATTTTTTTTTGCGATCGATTTTCTTAGGTAGGTAAGTGGATTATTTCAGTCGTTGGTGTAATATTTTGAATCGTGATGTGTCATCTTTCTAATTCGAAAAAGGTTATTCAGGAATAATAATAATATGTATTTTACAAAAGGGATATGTGATTTACATATACGCGTTAATATGCATTATATATTAAATAAAAATATTGAGAGTGTAGAGATTAAATTTTTATCGTAATGTTAGTACTACTCGGTGTGTTAATTAATAAAATTAATAATCATAATGAAATATTAAATTGTGTAGGTATATATTACTTTTATTTAAGTGCTCGACGAAACTTTTAATGATTCATATTATATTAAAATCGATAAAATGCTTTCTATATAATATTTTTCTTTATGATACTACTCGACTGTGCGGTTTCGACTTTTGAAATCTAAATAATCCCGTATTCGCCTTCTTGAAATTTTCTTCGTTGTAAATGTAGAAAACATACCATTGATATTAATGTTGTTTTTCCAATGTCTATGTTATTTCGCCAATATCTACGCAAACGACGCTTCCATTATTTGTTCATACCCTATCAAAAAATGTGAAATACTTTCCAATATGCGAGTCACTTCCGATTTATCCGATTTCTGAAATCCAAACCCGCGGAATAAATAAACCTGGGATATTCCGGAACTCGCTTCTCCAGTGGCGTGCCGTTAGTGCCCCGGGGCGGCCCGGGTTAAAATAGCGGAGACGTAATGAAAAGTTTCGGTTGGTTTAAACGGCCAAATCCACCCTCCCCCGAGACCATTTCTCCTTCTTCGGGTAGATAATTTATTTAAGTCGATTTTTCGCCTTACCATTGCGTGTCCAAGGTTAAAGGGTGATTAAATAAATTGTTTGTTGGGTTTGTATTTGGGTAGTGCGAAGCGCTCAAGTCGACTGTCTGGATTAAAGCCTACTGTGAAGTGTGCACTCGTTTCATGACCAAAAGCAAAGAATTGAGGTTTATATTTTTTATTTATTATCTTAGTTTAATAACCACAATTGAGTTTAAAAAACATCTACCGGTTTCGGAAAACACCTTTTCCTTCTTCAGGATATGTCAAAACTAACTAAAAATATAGCATTGTTTTTCTATTTATCCAGAATCTATTTTTAAATTTTTTTAAAAAAAAAAACAACAATTATTTAAAAAAATAAATAATAGATTCTGGATAAATAGAAAAACAATGCTATATTTTTAGTTAGTTTTGACATATCCTGAAGAAGGAAAAGGTGTTTTCCGAAACCGGTAGATGTTTTTTAAACTCAATTGTGGTTATTAAACTAAGATAATAAATAAAAAATATGAATCTTAACCACCAAGTTAATATTGCTAATTTTAAAAGAATTGAGGTTTACTCATTTGGTATGTGTGGACCTCACTTGAATAATTGTGTAAAATATATTGCAACAATTGGACACATTTACCAAAATTTAAAATCATTTTTGTAGCGTTATTGACTGCAATATTGCGGTTGGCATATGTTTCTTGGCGAACACACGCAGATGAGAATTTGTCTTAAGATTTGCGTAAAGGACAGTGCGAAGCGATCCGTCAGTTGCGTTAGATTTTATACGCAGATCAAAATGTCACTGATACTAGCGATAAATTTTTATGTTGCGGTGAATCTCAAATACCTCTGAGTAAAACACGCTAGGAGACCCCAGAATTAAATGAATTAATCCTTATTATTAAATTTGGATAAACTTTACAATACAATACAACTTATATATTTTTAAGAACACATTTTTGTTGTGAAGTTGTACATACATACATACACCTAGTATTCCATTTTTGTTGCTTTTAAAAATGGAATAGTGTGAATATGAATTGGAAAGTTTTACAGAATATATGTTCAAAATTTATCGAAAATGTATTCGATTGCTATAGCGAAAATGGTAAATGCGCTCCCCCGGTTAGGGAGAGGTCCAGGTTCGAATCCCGGTAGCAACAAAATATTTTATCGATAATTAATTTTTTTATATACTTATTTCTTTCTTTCTATTGGATTAATTTAATTTGTATTAAAATATCATAGAACTAAGTTCTGAAAATACAACAAAAATGTTGGTGGAATTGCACTTTAAGTGCCAAAACAGGAAAAAGGGATTCACCGGATTTCGCTTCTCCTGTGTCTCCCAATCATCCCCGGATGCAGTGAATGCAGTATGGAATTATATTACTATTTCGCCAAAGGTCGACACGCGGACATGCGAATGTGCGCACAGCAAGAAGTTACATAAGAAAATTGATGTCATCATTGCGATGCCACCAAAGAAAACGAAAAATAACCAAATAAAGTATGTGATATAACGTATACCACTGTATTTTCACGATTGCATTGAAAACTGATTGCAGCACCTACTAAATCCGATGTTCGGAACCATATAAGAAATTAAACACGATACATATGAGTATACGTTGATCATGATAACGAATAAATAATATTTTGCTTAGTCGACTTGAACATACCAAAAATATGTTAATTTAAATCATACATGCGAGGCGAGTATCAATCGTAACGAAATCTCAACGAATCGGAACCTCAGCAAATTATTACTGTGGTAACCTTGAAGAATGCATATAAGAAGGCGTATAATAGAATTACGTGTCGTTCTATTTCTCCTGCCTACTGGGGTAGGGGGGGTCTGTGTATTGTGTTATGGCGCCACAGTAGCTAGAATTTTTTGATGTGTTTAATGAAAAAAAATACGGTCCTGCAATGATTAAAAAATATATTATTTTAATGTCATATTTTCAACTGTTTGAGGCGGAGCGGCTTGTCTAGTTAGGCCATTTATGAACAATGCAGCGAGCTGAGTCGTGAGAAGATAATTCCATCCTAATGTATCGCTATCATTTTATTGGAATATGTATTATAAATTGAACATAAATAACTCCACATAATAGCTCACATTCACATTGTTAGACCGCTTCGCAGATCGCGCCCAGAGTCGTGACTGCAGAATGCAACGGCGTCCCTCGTTTTACTCTTTTAGCGACGTTCATCTAATATTCGTTATTTTTTTTGTATATACATATATTATTCAATTTGATTAGTTAATATAACATACTTATTATGGTTTGAAAAATTGTCATCTTGTTCTAAATTTATTTCGTGGTCTATTTCATATTCTAATGTATATTTTCGTATTACCTTACTAGATTTTCGTAATTTTTTATTTATTTATTTTCTATTATTTTTGTGAAAAAAAAAAGAAGAATGCACACTCGACATATAATATTATCATATGATTAAATAAAGCTTTTTTGACAGAATTTTATATTGGTTTACATGAGAGTTGAATATTCAATAATAAAATAAAATAACATACCTACTAGTATTAGAAATACATTGCTCTTAGTTTCTGTGTGAGATGAAGAATATATCACTTTCGCTATTTATTCAGTCTTATTCCAGTTACTTTGCTAGACTCTCGTCTTCATTCTAGTGATGTCTTTTTTTAAAATTAATAAAATATACACTACTGAATTTACTTACACTACTATTATATATAGTTGTATTTAGCTTGGAATATTTCACTTTTTAATTCCGACTGGTCTCTGGTCATTTGAATAATTTTTATTTTAGTGAACGATTTACAATAAGTAACAAGATCGGAGATAGGAACATATATAGAGGAATCGATAACAAGTAGTTGTTACTCTCGGTATTAGTGTGTAGATATTTCCCTGTTGCATCGTGTTATAATTGCGATTTATTACTGGGTAAATCTCAGCATTAAGGACAAAGGTTAATGTTCCGTCCTCTAACCAATGTTATATTTTCTCGATTGATAGTCAATATGTTACCACTGTCATTTAGTATTTGCATAAGTTATATCCATAG
The DNA here is from genome assembly GCA_022840565.1 of Eubasilissa regina. Lineage (NCBI taxonomy): Eukaryota > Metazoa > Arthropoda > Insecta > Trichoptera > Phryganeidae > Eubasilissa > Eubasilissa regina. The sequence continues at coordinate 22,606,529 of JAINEB010000015.1, read as the reverse complement.
TATATTCACAAGTATTTCTTACGTTATTATATCGCTACTAGTAAAATTCCTTACAAATTTCACCACCCCGAGTGTGAGGTTATTTCCGATCTATTTATTTCCTTGAATTTTCCACCCCTCTTTAGAGGATACAATATATTTATGCGGCAACTAAAAAAAGAATACGCTCTCCCGGGGTGTAATATTCTGTAACTTTGTATGGCTTTTTCATGCGGGGAAAACAATCGCCCCATTTCCCAGGTCGCTATTTGGTCGGGCTTTACGCCCCTTTCCCCCCGGTTTTATTTGACCTCACGCTTCTCTCTGATCTGTGATTCCCCTCCAGCCGGTCGCGTGCACTACACAACCTTCCCGCTACACCGTAACACCACCTTATCCCGCTCAAATAGAGTGTTCCCGCTCACTCAGCTGCATTCCTTAAATCCTATGTTGTGTGATGTTCGAGGATTCCCAATCTCTTGGAAAAAAATACAAAAACTTGATGTTCACGTTAAAATAATTCAATATTGTATATATATATAAACTGCCTCTCCGGAGACAGTTATCAAATTTATATTATTTTTATGGGATATAAGGATCCGAGGCTCTCTTTACCGATTATTTTTGAAGTGCAGATATATTTATTTGCATCGTATCCTAAGTTCGTTATTAAATTACTGTTGCAGTTTTACATAATTCATGTCAGTTGGTCAATTGGTCTACTATTTCTTTTTATAATGTTTTATTAAATCACGTACAATTGACTTCACTTCCCTGACGTGCAAAACTCTGAACTTAGGTACAAACTTGCGGGCACACGTTTTGAAATTCACTTATCTCGAAAAACAAAGCAAACTAGAAACATGTTTGTTTTATTCAAGTTATATAAGGCATTTCCATTTAATTTATTATTAACTGTTACATTTTGTCTTTGTAATGGTTTTGCCTGGGTTGTAGCGGTTCCCCTTATTCGAGTAATTGATAATGACAGATTCCCGACTAGGTAATCCCGCTGTTAACGTGCTGCTTGCGACCTGTCCATTCGGGCTTCCCTCTTCATGTCTGTCGACCCTAACTGAACCTTTTTCGATAACCTTTTACGTTGGGTCACCCCTATTCCGATTTTGACCCCAATAATCCCACACCATATTCTCGGTATATCAATAGTGAGAATGAAAACGTAACTTTTGAAAACGTATTTTTTTGCGAAGTATTTTGAATATTTATATTTTAATATTTCGCAACGGACCAACCCTAGCTTGGTGTATTTTAGTTGTGAAGAAAGGATTCGTACCCTATTATCGGAAAATTACCCCGTAAAGGTGTCTCGTTAGCGGCCTGTCGCGGCGACAGCGCCGGCGGTGCGGGTAGGGGGACGAGGGTGTCGATGTATCAACTCATCAAACACATGGATTAATACCGTTCGCCCCAAACGTTTTAATAAAGTACTAATTGTGTTACGTAGTTGATTTTTGTTGACGTCATTAGACTCATTTTCATCACTAGTTTTACTCTTGACGGTGTAGTGTAAAAATTACGTACTTTTTTAAACTGGTCTTTCTTTTCGTGAAAAATGTTTAGAATTTTCTCGCAAAGACAATGTAGCCTACAAAATTGATTACGTAATTTATTTTTGTCGCCCACGTAGGACCGTCGGCGTCGTGTTGAACATAAGAAGTTGGTTTCGCCCGTATAGAAAATTTGCTCACAATATAGGTGCGCGTATCTCGAAAGTGACGGATGGTAACCTTTTCATTACTTTCAAATGGCGTCCTGGCGAAAAGGCCGCATCCCTCCGTGCCCCGTTACTAACAATTTTTCTCGCACGCTTTCGGAGTTTTCTAGGCCTCGTCCCGGTCGGGGAATCGCTGTACGTACGGCAAACAGCTCCTTGTCGCCCGAGTCCATAAGTCACCCTTTCCCTGCCGCAAACCTCGCGGTTCCGTCGCTCGGGGGTGTCCGATGTTTTCCACTTCGGTCACGCGAGAGGGACGGAGCTATCCTTATTAAGTATCACGGTTCGCCTCACTCTTATAAGGCAAATACACCGAGAAGATAGTGTATATCAATAGAGTGGCGAATCAGAAAGGGAGGCGCGGGCGGCGGGCCGCGCGGAGTACAAAGAAAAGTCGCGAATCTCGATGTTTTATTCTTGTATAGTTTTTCATAATTATTCTGCAAATGATTATAGATTTTTTTTTAAATTACATTTATCGTCGAGTTTTAATTTTTTACTTATCAGATTTTTTTTTGTTTCGAGGGCAATCGAATAAATTTCAAATTTGTGGAAAAATGTTATTTTTGTTCGAAGTTGCGGATCTTCGTAAAAATACTCTTTTCTTTTTTACCTGTTGGTCGGTTTTTATTTTCCACTTTGTCGAATGGTTAACGAACACGGATGAATCTCACCGCTGTAAATCTACATCGGGCGTTCGCTCCGGGAATGATATTGTTCAATTGGTTAGGGATGGCGGGGGCGGCGGCGGGGCGGGAAGGGGCTGGGGCGAGAGGACTCGGAGCGGGGAATATTTAGATGGAGAGATACGCTCGCGAAAAAGCGAATCTGCGAGGAGCCCCGCGGCTCGCCCCCTCCCCCCACCCCTCCCCGGGGTGAGATTATTGATCTCACTCGTGTGCCTTACAGTGTGTGTTGAGTGTGGCCCGGACCGGGTGGGGCGGGGGGCGGGGGCGGCGGGGCGCGGCCCTCCCACCCTCGCCCTAAACAATGTTTCCATGCCGTTTTGAGCTCGTTATTCTCGGATGTTGGCCTACATCGTGTCAGCGTTATTATTTTGATTTAATGATGTGACCATTAAAGCGTTTAGTCCGTTAACACGCGATCTGCTGTACTGTTCAATTATATTCTGTTTGTTATCATTTTAGTTATTGTATTAAATGTCTACGGTTCAACAGTTTTATTGATGTTTTGTTTTTGTTACATTTACTGATGAAGGTTTTTTATTTTTATAAATATCGACAATAATACAATCAGATCACCGGTGATGTTGTTATTCTGATGCATACAAATAACTACAGTCAATCCTTCTTATAAAAAAAAAAGTTTTTGTATCGTTAGGCACCGCGGAGCCCCATCCCCGTAATAGCGCGGATCTCGGATCCCGCGGAAAAGCCGCCGTCATGAGCTATCATCCGAGTGTAATAACACCCCTCGTCTTTATCCATTATCCAGTATTATCTCCACTGTGCACCTACCTGCTGCCTCCCCCTGCCTCACCCTCCCGAGTGTCTGCGCTCTAATGGGCTCCCAGATATGGCCGTCGATATTCATATGTCTGTCCGCTTGTTCATTGTACGTACAGTTGTCTGGTGTCTTTGTGTCTTTGTCTTAACCCCCATCCCTCTAACCCTGCAGCCCCCTGGATTCCTCCACGTCGACCCCTAACTCATCTTTGAACCGCTGCCTCCCTATGGTGATATGTTAGTCTATTTTATACTTGTAAACACACAACAGTGGTTTCGAGGGAACATATCGTTGGTTTATTTTCACAGAAAATAACTCGTTAACGTTACTTAATTAATTTTCATTATTAATTAATTTTGTAATCTTTGATGTCATTTTCATCTGCCTGATAATACGAATTTAGTTTGTTCAGCACGTTTGTTGTCGCTGCTAGTTCCTCATTTTTTTTAAAACTTCGTTTTGATGGTTAAGCCCAAATGCATTTATTTTTATTAATATTTTTACAATTATAAATTAATTTAAATAATAATTCAGAAACAATATGTACAAATATGAATTCATATTAAATTTAATAAATATTGTATATTAGAATCAACAGCAATGGCGAAAATGAATTAAAACGAATAATCGTCAATATGTAGATTTATTTATAATGTGTTAAGAACATTATATTATACTTCATGAATACTTTCACGAGAAAGAAAATTACTCCGATAACTTTTGTGCTTCGATAATAAAACATATTTTTGATTTTGCAAATATTTTACTAAGCTACGTATATTTTTTCCACTTTTTTCACATAGATATAACAGAGCATAACATTATATTTAAAACATGATAAAAGTTATACTGGCATAATATAATATTGTAAAAAAATCAGCTAGAATTCATTATCACTATATATATTCGAAGATATTTTGTACGAGGTGGCAATTAATACAGTTATTATTTTATTGATGTTTGTAAATTAAGATTTTCAGCAACATGAAATATAAATGTCAAGGTGAACTTTGTGATTTGCGTATAAATTAAAAGGCACGTGTACTATTAAGTGAAGTTGTTACTGATCACTGATATTTTGTACGCTCGGCTAGAAATTACATTATTATTATTATGGCGTTAATATTGCGGATTCACTAATTCTGTTAGAGCTCGATACATTTGTAGGTTTTCACGGCCTTCAGTCTTCTCGATGAGCTGTCAGAATTATATCGCACTCTTCATCTGACATTGCTTAGCCGGTAGGTACTTGCGGTTAAGAAGGTAATTCCGCATGGAATCGATTGACTTTAGCCACGCGGCCAATATTCTTTTATTATTTATTATTATTTACAGTCTGTTGTGGTTTTAGGTGATCTGTCAAAACAGGCGCAGTGGTAACTTCTGGACAATTCTTTTTTATTGGATTATATGATTGGTGTGAAAATTTTCATTTTTAAGTCATGTACGTGACCTGTCTTATTTTTCATGAATTACGAAACCCTTTAGATGGAACCCCGACAATAGCGCGCAATACGAAAGTAAATGAGGACATTTATTCCCATGTATTTCATTTTATTAAGTATTTTAAATGTAAAACGTACTTATTGCATGAAAAATATCAGAGAAATGATCGTTCGGAAAGAAAGCCAGTTTTTTTAAATTATTTTTTTTAGTTTCATTACGATTATTATTTTATAATTTGATTTCCATAATTTTTTACAATAGTTTTGTACCCCTTTTTCAGTTTTTTTTATCTAAAAATTTATATCTAAAACTATGTGGTTTTGAATTAAAAACGCAAGAAAATATTTTTTAACTCTTCTACATTATTATTTTTTATTGTTACTGTTTGTTTGTTTATTTGTTAGTGTTTCACAAATCTTAAAAGCTGATAATCTTCAACTGTAATCGTTTGTGAATATAACGGACATAAAATAACATTTCTTTAATATTCGAATCTGTCATTTTTGCAAAATGAATATTTATATTGATATGCAAAAAATAACTTCCTTTCTATTGATCAAATTCAGCATTTTTCCACCAGTTTTTTCTTCAATATGTTCTGTTGTTGACGATTAACTTAATTTACTTTTGTATTGCGCGCTATTGTCGGGACATCCTTTGGATTCATCTTTGTTTTTCTGATTTCTCATAGCGGTACGCTCTTTCATTAGCCTCATGGCAGACTGCTGCTTTATCAATTTTTATTGATAAAGTAGGGCATTATAAATCTTCAAATGCATAATGTCGATTGTTCATGTCTTTTTTTATTCGTATTTTTATAAAACATTGAAATTTATGAGTGAATTTATTTCTTTTTGAATTAGTATGTCATGCTTTGACTTAACATTTATGCTCGCTTGAAAAATAGCGTTCCCACCTGGTGCCACTTTTCTAATTCAGAAATTGATATTCTTTGAGAAATTGAAATGTATTTTTCATCGTTCTCTCGATAATGTCGATTTTTATTCAAGGTGTTTGGGGGTGCACAGTGAAGTACGAGACCGTAGAGTGCGAATTAGTACTCGAATGTGTGTACGGGGCGTAACAGACCTAGTCCATAATACTTTATGGGTGGATAATTGACTAAATTACGGGTCAAAAATGTTCAAGGGATATGTGTCTAATCTCAACCATATTAGATATATAAGCATTTCAAAAAATCATAATTATGAAATACAGTCGATTCCGCTTAATTGGGACACATTAGGCCCAAACATTTTGTCCTAAATAAGCGGCTGGCTCTAATAAGCGAAGTTCAAGGTAAAATTAATAAAGAATATGTACATATTTATAAACTTTATTATATTATTGAAAAAAATGTTGAATTACAGAAAAATAATATATAATTATTAGGTATACATATAAATATGAAAAAATAAAATAATCAAAAATGCTAAAAAAAAATTAACAAACAATTATAATAATAGTAACTTAAAAAAATAGTCATGAAAATAATGTACATTATACGTTTATAACAATAAAAAAAATATTTCTGTTACAATTGTACTAAATCAATGCAGGCATTCAGTGCGGATGTTGGGCATTTATTAACATATTTATTTTAATTTTTAATTCACTGTCCCGATTAAACGGAATGGTGCCCCAGATAACCGAAGTAAATTACTATTAGTTACTTTTATTTTGTTTCTGTTTCTTGGGATTTGGCCCAAATAAACCGCTGTCCCGATAAACCGGTTGACCGATAAAGCGGAATCGACTGTATTTCGATTAATTGAAATATTTCATTAATTCCATATATATTTAATACAAAAAATTAAAGGTCATCGAGCGACTAGACTATTTTTTATTAAAAAATTTAGAGCGTGAAAGAAAGATATAGATTAATAATTTAACAATTTCGCAAATATTTATTTCGAAGAAAGTAGTTCAAATTTAACACGATTTTGTAAAAAATAATTAAAACGATAATATTTTCCGTAACAGTGCAGAATTTGCACATATTCCTTGAGCATTTTCGACCCATAATTTAGTCCGGTATCCACCCATAAAATATTGTAGACTAGTTCTGTTACACCTTGTAAAATTGTTGTAATTCTAATACAGATATACGAATATAATGATTAGCCCGTATAGATAAATAGATAGGTCATTTCTCATTTTTTGTCGCACAATATGGAATAATGATATAAATGAAAGCTTAATGGTACATTCAGAACATTTTGTTTTACTTTTAATTTTCGACTAATTGTTTCCTTGTCTTCAAATTGTTATAAGTGATCTTCAAATGAGTACCTATGTAATATTCTATATTTTTGTATATCTGTTTTTTCATACAACATTTTTGTGGGCAATTTTTAAATATGGTGTTGAATACTTATGTGTAGTCTAAAATACGAACTCGACAAAGTGAAAGTATTTGAGAATAAAGTCGTTATTAAGATAGTATAGTATAGTCGGTATTAAGATAGTATAGTCGCTGTTAAGATAAAATGAAAATTTTTCACAAATCGGCTAATGTATGTTTGAGGGTTACAACGCACATCCTGAATCTATCTAGTAGTATTTTAGCAACAAACTATTTTCTACATACCTTACTTAACGCGCTCACTCACACTTATATAAATACAAATTAATTTTTTTTACCCTTTTTTTTATATTATTTAAATCTTACATTATCGAATTTTCTCGATTGTACGACGCCTTCGCTTATATTTTTTATATCCTTATTTTTATATACCAATGATAAAAAATAAAAACATAATGTAAACTTTATTATAACAGAAAGTCACACAATCACAATAAAAATGATTTAAAAATAGGTATGCACTTATTATCACCAGAGTCTGATATTTCATCAGATTCAGTATCTGATCTTTCTGAATTAATTTTCGACTCAGTTCTACTTGTAATCAGTGATGAATCAAATAAGTGAAATTTTACAGCGATTGTGAGACGCTGTCGATTATAAGACTCACACCGAAATTTAGAGAAACCAAAATAGGAAAAAACATGCGTCTTATAATCGAGAATATACGGTATTAAATTCGATTGCATAGCGAATTCTTATACTGACTTTATTTGATTTTTGTTTGCACAATACGTATTTGTACATGTATAGTAAATAAGTATTAATATTTTGATTAAAATAGATAATAATAAGAGTTGGTTTGTTTTGACATATTTTGATACACGTGACTATTGTATTATCGCAGCAGAAGAAATACAAACAGCTAATGGAGCTGAATACCTACCGAATGCGCGTACCGTACCCGCTTTGCGGCATTAATTTTCCACTTGTGTGTGTTTATGTAAAATCCTTTTACGTCAACTGTAGCGCTCTCCCTCACCTCCCACCTCCTCCCCTTCACCCTTCGCTCTCCGCCCCCGCCGCTACGCACCCCCTCATCACTCCGCTCAGTCCGAAGGCGGGCCTCTCTTTGTTCTCACGATTTGGGTCAATCAATTTGTGAAATGTTACCTACCTAATACATAGTATTCAGCTTCGGGCGGAGCATTAGTGACACGTGCCCCGGGTAATCCGATACTAGGAAAATTGCTTCAAACTCACCCCACACCCGGTTTTTTCGTTTTTTTTTTAGAAATTCTCCTACCTTCTTTCCTTTCCCAGAAAATCTACCCACCCCCTAATATTTTCCGTATTGGCTTCAATTTAAGCCGGTAAAATCGTATTAGTGTCGTACGTAAACATGTGCGCCTGAAAATGTTTGCCACATTTCTAATTTAGCATCGTGATTTACGATTTTTGTATCCAGTGTTATGAATATTTCAACAGCCCTAGCAAACAACTAACTACTGTTTTAATATCAAATATTTTCTAATTAATCTCTGTATATTTGTTAATTATTTTTTAATTTTCCTATAGTGTGTTAATTTACAGTAGTAGATAATCCTCGTTTATAAAATATTATTAAACACATCACGTTTGTTATATAAAACAATATTATAAAATACAAAAAATGTGTTTCTCTTGGGGAAAAAACCTAAAGAGTATATTATTTGAGTATATAATTTTGCAGATTAATTATTTTGTTTATTAACATTATTACTATATCATTTATTCAGTTTTGGAATTCTCCATGGTGTACATGAATACCCATAAAATAATTATATTAACCCCGTGTCCGCCCTACTAAGTGAATATCTACTTAATGCAGACTTGTGAACATTTATCGTAATTGGATTGTTCAGATATTATTTGTGTGCATATATGTACATAAAAGGGACTATACACAGGGCCGGCTTGAGGGTATGCGACGCCCTTTGGCCATTGGATATTAAAAAATATGTTGCTTAAAAATTAAGCGCCCCATGACACGTCTTTTACCATGGCGCCTTTAACCGAAGCCTACTTGGCTCCGCTCTAAAGTCGGCATTGCCTACACACCCGTACAAACACACACATAAACATATATTGTGTATAAATTTATATATAAAAGAAAAATTAAGAGGAACATGGAATAGTGTTTATGCACGAGTTGAAAAAATATTGTCTGTATTGAATAAATACCCAACGCAATAAAATAACAAAGAATTTCTTCACTTTGCTTACAATACCTTTAAAACCTTTGCTTTCTTAAAAAAAGTAGGCAAAAAAATGTATTTGCAAGGAATGTTGGAATTTATATATTATTTATTTATGTCGAGTAGGTTAATAACCTATTTTAATTATGTCTCAAAAAAAATCAAAATTTTTTATTAAATTATCCTTGTTGGACGCATACTTTCATCAATTGGTTATAAATTTGCCAATAAACGCGAACTCAATACAATACTATATATTATTTTTTTGCATTTTCAAGTTCGTACTTTAAGACCGATTGACTCGGTTTAAATAAAATAAGCACTTTTAGTTTTATGCTCGTTAATATGTTAATATAAATACAATAAACTAATTCAGATTATAATTATCGATGTTTTTCAAATATTCGAACATCCCCGCATTACGGCGCGCCGCTTCGATGTACCCGGATATATATTATTATATAATTATATAATATTTATATATACCAGAAGTGTTAGCAGTCCACTGTCACTCAATTTCTTTTCTATTTTTCATTACTATTTAGATTATATTAGATTATTTTATCTGTTTAATTCTGAACTTAATTTACTGGTCCGGTGTTCTTCAGAATTGTGGTAATTCGAAGTTTTCCAATATTGATTTCATTTATTCAACGAATTTGTACAAACAATATAGGTATAGTACAGTTAATACGTTCAGACCGATATATACTCCATAAATTCCAAGTTTACTTCGATGTTCGTGAGAAATAAATTCCGAAGCGATCTCGGATGAAGCATTTACAGACAAAATATATTCCGCTAGACAGACTTTATGAACTTGGTCGTTAGAAGGAGTCTGTATGATATACATAGGGCGGCACGTAAATGCAATACATTTCATGAATAAAAAATAACGTATTTAATATTATTACGATATAAATGAAATTTGTTTTTTTTATTTGTTTTGTTTGTATCGGCTTGGTGGTTCGGCCATGTTGTTTAGCCAAGTTTAAAGCTATGAAGAAAATGAGCAGGTGCTTCCACACCTTCAGTAATAAAAAAATATTAAAATAAAATATAGAATAAGTCAAATACAATTTTACTCCGCCATTTATCGTTCCGTTATTTTTAGCCTAAGGCTTTTGAAACGTAACGAAAATAGTGGTCAAATGGTGTTCCAAATACACCGGCATCGTTTAGATGATGATTTTTTTATCTAGCCATGATGATTTTCATGAAAATGTAAGCTGGTGATCAGATGTGACTTCACATAAAATTGGTAAATTTTTGTGATTATTTAGATTATTTTAGTGATAATTTCATGCTCCATTTACGACCTCTTGAGAGGTGTAAAAGCTTACTTCCTCGTCTAGCTGTATCTGAAACTACGTTTTTGTAACTCCTCATAAATTACAAGAATAATATTGGGTTGGTGCATAATTATTGAGGCCTTTTTTCAACATATTTTATTCAACAAAAACAATACCAACATTTAACAAAAACATCTTTAAATGATTATTCCGGGGCATATTCACTATTTAATTCAATTACTGCTTCCCATTTGCTTGGTAGCCGGTCGATCCCGCGGGCGAAGGCGTGCTGTTCTTAGAGGTAATCCACTCTTTGATGTCGGCCACCAAGTCATTTGAATCGTCGTAAACTTTGTTCGCGAGTCAATTTTTCAGCGATCAATTGATATGATTGTCCGTAGGCGCTTCTGTGGGAGAATATGGCGGATGAGGAAGCAGTTCCCAGCCCTTATTGGCGATAGCCACCATTCATTTCTAATGACGAGATTCTTCAGGAACTGCATGCGGAGATGCCGCAGAAAATCAGTAAAAATTCGGACACGTTTGGCTTTGTCGTTGTCGGATAGTTCGTGGGGGACCCGACCCATCCAGCCAATTTCCATACTTTTCCGAGCTTTTTGAGATGACGAACGATGGTCGAATGGTCCACATTGAAGTCTTCGGCCAATTCATTCTCGTTGTCAAGCTTTCGTCCTCTTCCACGGCTGCCAAAAGTGTCTGGTTATCGAAATTTGATGGTCGACCTCTTCCTTCTTCATCTTCCTGGTTTCTATCGCCCGATCTTAACTTCTTGAACCACTGATTGTTCCTTTGCCAAAAAGTTTGTTGAGATCCCGAAATGACTGTGCTGACTTCCGACCTTTCTCGAAGTGGTAGAGCATCATATGGCCAATATGGATATGATTTTCGACACGCATTTTCGCTATCCAAAAAGAGGAGATTATTTGTATGATAAAAAAATATGAAAAACTATGATTTTAAAAGAAAAACATGTCGCGAAAAAAGCCTCTAATTATGCACCAACCTAATAGTTTAAATATGCCTAATTTAAATAATTTTTCTAACCTATAATGGTCATGCAAATTATTGTTTTATGACTGATTAGATTCACCGCGATATAAAGTTGAAAACACTTAAAATTGGAATTGTAGATGTATCAATTGGAAATATTACAGAATAAAGTTCAAAATTTGTCGAAAGTGTATTCGAGTGTTATAGCGAAAGTGGAGAACGCGCTTCCTCGGTTAGGAAGAGGTCCAAGTTCGAATCCCGGTAACAACTAAATATTTTTTCGGTAGATTGATTTTTTTCTGTAAATCTTTCTAGTTGATTCTTAATTGATTAATGTTTTCTTTATGGATATTTTTAATACATTCTCGCATTTAATTTTTTTATTTCTGGTCATAACTGTGACTGCGATATGACTACCAGGACAACTTCTAGGAAAACAACTTAGATAAGCTCTTTATTAGTTCCACACACCACTACGTTAGAAAATAATTTGAGTATAATGAAAAATCTCGATCGATCGTCCCTCGAATAATTGTTTTCCCGCATGTTTCGTTTATTTCTTTAAGTCTCGAATTAATTTCATACAAAACAACCACATGGATCGTTCCTCATCTTTTTACCGCATTAATCGTTTAAATTACACAGCATTCTTCAGTAGCATACAATTTGTTTCGATTAACGCCACTCGTAAACAATGAGAGGAACATTCGAGAGAGAGAGAGAAAGAGGGAAAATGCCGCTTGACACTATAGAATACAAAGATTAATTAAAAAAATATATATATTTTTGTGCGGCTTCCTAATTTTATTTTTATTTAAACACATTCATTGACATGTGAAATATGTATCTTTTTTAGAACATGTAACTTTGAAAAATGTAATTTTTTTTCTATATTCCCGCATTCATAGTTTATTTAAATAGGTCCCTTCAAAAACGATAGATGCGGTTTCACTGTAGATGTTTAGCAATAACTAAGTTGTTTTAGGAAAATATTTTCACTGCGCTCAGTATGGCCTAATTTTTTATTCATATTGTGCGACAATGTTTTATAATTTCCTAAAAAAAAAAAAAAAATACATACACGAATGTCATTTATATTTTAAAGAAATTTCGAATCAGTGAAAAATAATCTTTTCACAGCGGTTGCTACTTTACTTCCATCCAGACGTGCCAATAATGCGCGCGAATCAGACGAAATAATTCATGTTTCATTTGAAGAATGTCTATTTTCACTTACGATCCGGCGCTCGCCATTTTCCATTCTGGAAGTTATCCATCGTGAAAAATAGTAAGAGCAGCTGCCGGACTTGTGTACCCCACCGTCTGTCGGTAAAGTGGAGGGGAGTAAGTTTTCCTGGCAAAAAACCCGCAGGAAACATTGTGGCCCTCGTGTTGTGTTAGTTTACCGGGGAAACACATACACTTCCCCCGAGAGCCGGGAGATTCTCGTCGCGAGTGGCGAATACTACACCTGTGTGAATTAAACTTTTCCAGTTCAGATTTATTTTAGCCGGTTTTCGCATAATTTATATTTCGCGTCAAAAATATTCGCGTTGCCATTGTTTTTCGCCAGATGTTTAAAATCACCGTATAATTTTATTTTCTGTGTTAATTATTAACAACGTGCTGTTTCTACATTCTGTTTACGACGAAATTAGTATTATTATTACATGCGTTAAATTATTTTTGACCAAGGATTTTGATGTCGTACGATGAGAGGGAATACTTCAGAATTTAATTAGGTCAAATCTGTTGCATTTAATTGGGTTAATTTGATATACTGGTCTAAATACGAAATATGTAAAATTGAAAATGGACTTTTTAGGCGTATTCTAGTATATGTTAATCATTCGTTATATATACAGATAAAAATATATAGCTTTCATATTTCTAATAAAAATAAAAAGATTCTCATTAGTGACATCTATGCTGTTTCAAGGGAATGAATATCAAATTTCAAAAAACTATGCATGGCGTTAACGAAGTTGTACTTGAAATGTTCCCACATGGTAACATATATTCAATTTCCAAAAATTTGATAAATGTGGAGGTTAATTGTGGATAGAGTTGGTGAACGTTTTTTAGTGTAAAGTGATCACTTAAACCAGCCGAAGACAGGTCGTAAGCCATGTAATACCCATACTTCCATACTTCCCATATAATTTAATATAAATAGCTTCGTCTCTATGAGATATCTATAATTTGCTTCAATTGGGTTATTCATTCGCAAAAATTGTTTGTAATCTTCAAACGCCTTCCAGAAAATAATGCTGAAAAATTGGCGTGCTCTGCGTTTATTTTATAGTATAATTGTTAATATTTTGTCTCCGGAAGGTTTTTTGTGTCAATGCAAACAGATTAGCAATTTATTCATTTTTGACACATTCGATAATTTGACCCCGTTCCTCCACGTCTTCACTGCTGAATAGTTCGCATTAGGGCTTGGAATTTATCGTCAAATTGTAATTACCGGTAAATGATAAACAATTACCGTTACCAGTTTACCGGTTATTTACCGGTAAATGAAAAAAAATAGACGTAGATTAGATGATTAAAGTATAACCTTATGCGGCTACCTTTACTAAAAACGGTTTCTTAGATTAAAACCTAAATAATTTCAAATACGTTTCAGGTGAAAAATGTCATATAAATACGTACATATGTATATGATGACCTTTTTGTTTTTACTGAGATATTGTAATTAATGGGAGATTAGATAATCGCTTATGTATATACCACATCGAGCTTGGTTAATTTGAATTACGACTATAATATTTGGTTTATCTGTGTCTGGGAGTTAATATTATTAACTTTTTAGTTTATTCATTAACTTAATGATGTATGTAAAACACTTAATGTAAATTCGTAATTAAAATAAAATAAAATAATATTAGAACTAAATGTTTTTATTGAATTTATTATTAGAATATTAATTTTTTGGGTTTATAATTTTTCAGAATTAAAATATGCTATCATGAAACAAATTATATGAATACTTTCGTCTTTTAGAATTTACCTGAATTTTGTACATATTTGTCCCGCAGATGAAAAGGATCGTTCTGATTCAATACTTATTCGGTAAGTCATCAGATTTTGAAATGCAATGTTCAAATATTTACCTCGATTTTTCTCGAGTTCCCAAAATGACATTTCTCTCTGAATAACAATGAAATAAATTCCGGCAATTACCGGTAAATTTCCCAATTTACCAACCTATGGTGCGTTTTGGTTGATTTGCCGGTTTACCGGTAAACCGGTAATGCATGCCCTAGTTCGCATCGAAGGGACGCAGAGTATCCAGTCGCACGTCGCTCGCGGACGAAAATAGTTTCATCTCTGCGATTTTTCCGATGCACAAGACATTAATCATTATCGCAACGACCATTATGCTATTTACGCGGTCTTTGTCCCGTCGCTCGGGGCATGCTGCCGCGTCGCGAGGGCAGGGGCGCGTCTCCCGGGTGCGCTACACCCCCGTTGTACATTATTTAATTTTTAATAGTTTATGTAAAGGCACTACATAGATTTTAAATTTTATAAAATAAACCCTTCGACGGCCTCTGAACAACCGAATTGTTTTTTACTAATTTATCGTGGACATTTTGCTTTTTTTATCCTTATATACACACGTTCTTCGCTTTCCGCTGTCATCTTTGTAATGTAATAAATTTTCTAAATTCCCACTACTTGAATATAAAAAAGATTTATTTCTATGAAGAAGAAATGTATTATGTGAACTGATTTTTTTAAAAATATGAATCTCATACTATCAATATATTTAAGAGACTATCTATCGGAATTTATTTTAGTAAATGTATTTTTGATATGTACAGGGTTTATCGTTTTTTGTAGTTTTAACATCTATTAATAGACTTACAGGGAAATGATCAATAATTTTTGTATCCAGTATGTATGGTTTCAGATGTGGATTAGGTAGAGATTTGTCGAATGTATTTACACATAACTACGTACTTACGCTATAAAAGCCATATATTAAAATAAATATTCCTAAAAGCATTATATGTTCCAATAAACCTTTTTTTTTCTGTAGATAAATATACTTCACCCTATTTCTATCACATATACACGTCGACGGAAAACAAAATATATGATATATCGCAAAACAAAAAACGGAGTACACGAAAATTTGAGCTCTGTACGTGATGTGTTTTATTTTCTGAGTTTTCCCGCGCCATGTATTTAATTAATTTTTAATAATATTTGAAGAAAAAAAACTAGTATTACATATTTTTGAAACGGGCTGTTACACACACTAATACAATGGTTTTTTTTTAAAATGAAAAGTAGTTTATTTTAGTGAGTTTTGGAAGCCTTATTTTAGATGTGACCAAAAGCAGTAAGTACGTATCACCCCCGCATCCTTGCGTCTCTACACAGGTTGCCCCGGGACTGGATGCCTCGTTTTATTTCGACATTAAAAAGACAGTGCTCGCGTACTTGACAAAAGGAATACGAAATGCGGAACCCGTCCTTTGAGTCATACTTTTCTTCGCCTCTCTTTGAATATTCGATGGCAATTTGTATTGACGTTTCATGAGATTTTGTACTTCCTTTGTATTGTCTGTTTATGGTATTTGAAAAGTTAGTGAATGGGGAAAATCCGTAATGGGCTGATTAAAATGATAGATCAGCTCTCGATTTTTTTGTATAAGGTTCTTTATTACTTTTATCTTGCAACTTTTTTGCGTCATTATAAATTATGATCCGCTAATCTAATACAAAAATCTTTTAATACACGGCATCGATGCGAATATTCTTTCATTTGAAATGAAATTTATTGTATAGTTGCAATTTTAAAACATAGATCTTTGATAATTTAATCAAGTAAGTAAGGTCTCCCAAAAATATAAAGACAATATGTATAGTCCACATTTGACGTGATTGTATAAGATTGCGTGCACTCTACCGCATTATACCGGCAATAGAAAGTTCCGGATTCGAGTCCTGGTTGAGTAACTGTATATTTTTTTGATTTATAGATTTATCCGAGTATCTTTCCAAGTGATTCATGTGTTCAATTCGTTTAATTTCATGTGTTCTTTCATTAAAAATTCTTTCCCGAAATAGTTTTTAATATTAGACCATACACATATAATTGTACGTGCATTTGTGTCTATAATTCTCTAAGAGGTATGTTATTATGTTTTGTGCTAAATACATAATTAAATAAAGGCATGATTAGTTAACTGTAGTTTTGATAAATCTTTATATCAACTAAATAACACGTATGACGTCAAGACATGTGTCACATATTGTAGGTACATATCTCGGTAAATATACACATGTAAATTCGGTTAATTTATGTAGTATACGTATGTACTGTATTGCTCTAATATTAAATTTATAGTAAATTAATAACTTATCTATTAAAGTGATCTACTTTCTGTGCGAATTATTGGTGAGTTATTTTTTGTTCTCGACCTAAAATATCAAAAAAAAAAAGCTTTTAAAATTTTAGGGCAGCGTTTGTGTAAAATACATAGGTATATATAATAATAATGTAAATGTACATAAATACGCACCACGTGTAAGTATCGTATGTATACTTCTTTTATATAATATATAATTAATTAACGACTTGTTTTGTAGTACTAGTATAAGGGGGACATTGTCAAGAAACTTGTCCGATTTTGTTTAGACTGGTGTTTTAATTTATATTTAATCACGTCACCCTCGAATCACAGCTTATTTATTTATTATTCGCTCCATTCTAGAACATTGCCAACAGCAGAACATGCGAATAATCTGTTTCAAATATCCTTAGAATGTTTTTTTTTTTACTTTGGGAATATTTTCCTTTCTTAGTGTTTGAATTCTTAGACTTGACGTGCGAGTGAACAAATTATGGTTTCGCAATGTTTGTCTGCCGCTGACAGCGAACACAAGCTATTTTCTATATTAAATAAAGAGTGTCTTTCCGCTTCGTTTGTTACATCATGAGCTCGATCAACTTTTCGCCTGCAGAATTGTACTTGATCGACATTCGTGCACCCTTCGAAAGTGGTCTATTTAGGCACCAATAATCTGCTTGTAGTTCGGAAATAATGTTTTTAATTAATTTTTTTTATAGCAAAATGTTTAAAATGCCAATGCTATCTATATGTGTGTGATCTTCTTGGCTATCCTTCCATTTATTTTTTAATCTAGTTTTCCTTCGTACTCCGTGTTTAATAAGAATTGACATTTGCCCTGGAAGTCTTAATATAAATTAATGTAAATAGCTAATGTATAATAACACAATAAAATTGATTTCGATTGAGTCTCTTTAAGATCATATAACAATCCTGTATCAGTTAGTGATATTTTCAACAAAGTCGTAAATATTGAATTGATTTTGAATCACTGTTATAATCGAAGAATTAGGAAAAATATATAAAAACATTATATAAGATATATATACACTAATATTTTGTATGTCTTATTTTAATCTGCCTAACAATTTCTTTATTTGACTTACTGTGCTTATTTAAAGATAATAATATACATATTTTTTTTATTTATTATCTTTGTTTTATTAACCACTTGAATTGAGTTTTGAATGACATCCTGAAGAAGAAAATTGGTATTTTTCGAAACCGGTAGATGTATTTAAACTCAATTCAAGTGGTTAATAAAACAAAGATAATAAATAAAAAAATATGAATTTTAACCACAAAGTTAATATTGCTAATTTTAAAAGTAATAATATACTGCAATGTTTCATCGTATTTAAAGAAGTACTGCCAGATAAAATAATTCTCTAGTTATTTAAGTATCTACATATAAACATATATTAGTCGCAATAAATAATTGGAAAACTAACATTTTTTTTTTAATCATCTACATAAATACTTTGCGTAAGGATTTTTTGTTTACGCATTTTAAAAATTAATTACTTTATTTATCCACAATAACATTAACATTGGCTATGATGTAATTTCTACAGTATATTCTTAAGTAAATATTTTCTATATACTTCTGTTCAATGTGTTGTCATATTCCGATATTAAAAATAATAATAACTATTATACTACATTCCAAAAAATATACACTTAATATCATAATTAGACCTTAAACCTGTTCTAATGTGACATACCTGTAGGTATATAGTAATAGTAACAATAACAAAAAAAAAAATTCAGTAAATAAATATACATTTGTATAAAAGTTACAAGTAGCGGTAGAAAGTGGCAGAAACAAAATAATGTGCTAGCTCTCACCAGTGGCGTAATAAGCATACATGTTTGGAAAAAGCGCTTCCGGCAGCAACAGCTAGACGAGACGATTATGCCATTTTTTATGAATACCCGTGTCTGGCAGTTTGGACCTGTCAACATCTATGTACAAAGCCACGATCTGATTCTATGTACATGTACATTTTGATAGCGATATGGTATTATTCGATATCCTATTATATCGATTATCGCACTGAAAGCGTATCAATAATACAAACAACATTTTCAATTTGCGAGTTCTGTTTCGTATACCCAAGTTCCACACCAGCTTTCCGGATGTATTATTGAGCACGGAGCGTGGTTTATTGCCACCGACGCTGTGAAAGTAATAAAGTCAAATAGAAATGCTAAGTGAAGTTACTATAGTTTGACGCGGCTACAAATACACTACTGGTGCTTTCCGACACAGCCACGAGCGGTTGACGTTATTTAATGCCTTCATTGGTAGGCGCTTGACTCTCTTGATTATATAGTTTGTGTTTGTTATTTGTAACTACATATTCCTATAACGGTATCTTTGAAGATAGTTATTATTAAAAATGTTATTTATAAAATTTTACTAATGCATTTTAAAAATCAATTAAGATTAAATATGATACATTTTAGTCGTAATCACACAGTTAATGCAGTGAAAAAGCTAAAATGTTGACCGTTATAATATTTTATCTTCATTTATATGTAGAAAATATTCTTAAAAGTTCTAGTAAATAACATGAACCGTCTAGATTTATAATACGTTGGGTTGAGAAAGCGTGTTGGAGAAAACTCCACGATGATCAATCATTATTGATGGGTTGTATAGGAAAAATTGTTGTTAAAAACCAGATTGTCGTATTGATAGTGCAGGATGTTATTATCACTCTTATTGAGGCAGAATTGAAAAATTACTTTTATGCTTAATTTGCCATAAAAATACGTATTTATATTGATCACAAAAATCTTTCTTCTTAATTAATTAGTTATTTAATATCAATTTCAAAATTAAGGCTGTTTATTTTGTCTTTAATCTCAATAATTTCATTAAACTTTTTTGTACTCGTATATGGTCGGCAACTCTATTAGTCCATTATCCGATTAGTCTGTGTACTTTAGTGTAGTACAATATTCTTCGTACGATTAAATATAAATAAGTATTAAGTAAATATTATAAATGAACATCATACACTGGTATGAAATAACATTATCTTATTCAATGTTATTTATCTATTATAACTAGCTGTATTAAATTCAACGAATATATAAAATAACATTCCATTGACATCCCAGTGTGCTCATTAGAATAAATAATATTAAAAAAAGAGATAGAAGGCAACACTTAATTCAGGAATCAATTGTCTGTGAATGTTAAATCTGCGGGTAAAGTTGACGGACGTGCACATTGATTCAGATCTTTCAATGAATAACAATTTCACAAATCAACAAAACTGTCAGTACATGGTTTTATTACTTGAGACAGATTAAAAGTATTCCGAGACATCTTTCTCCGTGAAGCAATCCGTCTACTCATAAATGCATTTATGGTGTCACGTGTGGACTACTGTAACAACATTCATGCTGGCCTGCTAGTGTTTCGGCTGGATAGATTACGATCCATTCTAAATGCGGCAGCACGGATAATATATGTAGTTTCTAAATTCTCTCACTTAACATTCCTTTTACGAGAAGTACATTGGTTCCGTTTCCCTGAAAGTTTAATTAAAATTGTGCTGGTTGATGTACAAGGCGACATACAACACGACGCCTCCGTATCTTCAAAAGCTCTGGATCACAGAGAACTTGAATACTAGACGTCAGGTCAGTCTCTATTTTAGCTGCAGGAAGGGTTGTATTATAGAACCGACCAGTAGTTGCCAGAAGTCTTAAAAGTTTAGTGAACGGGCTTTTGCGGTTGTAGGCCCAAAAGCGTGGAGCTCTTTGCCCTCCGTTATAAGAAACAGTGCATCAGAGACTAAAATTGCACATTTTCAAAAAATCATTTCCTTATGTTCAAATAACAATTTTTTAACAGTGTAAATAAGTATAAAAGCGCCCTTGTGAATTTTTTACAAAAATAACGTTATAAAAATTATCCAATGTTATTATCATAAAGATATTGGATTTTCCTGTCGCCATCTTCAACAAATGTTGTTTACGGTTGATAAAGTTATAACTACAATGTTGGAAAGCTACTAATTTCAAGAAATTATCATCAGATTGCAAAGTAGTCTAAAATTAAAAATGCCGCTGTATTAAAAATATCGTATAATCTCGAACGGTACGGATAATGTCCGTGGATGTTTTATATCCAAGACCTGGGGTAATGAGGTATTGCGTAAGGTCTGCAGTCTGACCTGAGTTTCCTTTTGATTTGGCGCGTTTTCATGGCGTCATAAACCCGCCATTAGTGTCGGTTAAGCGGTGATTAAATGCCGGTTTTGCGGTCGACTATTAAATAAGTTTCAATATTTTAATGCACTAACTGCATTCTCTTCCGCGAAACGGAGTGTTAAAAATACACCCGGTTGAGTAAATATTATCGCTCGAAAAAATAACGGGGAGTAGCCTGATTTATTTTCAAGTATTTGTGATAATTACTCATGTACTTATTTATATATTAGAATTATATATTTACATAAAATTGGAAACAATAGGAATTATGCGGAATCATCGAAAATAATTCCTTTTAAACCCTGATTTAATATTTAAATTCTAAAGTTAAAATCATTTTCTCATTTACTTTCTTTAATGCGTAATCAAACGCAGTCATTTACGTTATACAAATGGCATAATACATTTTCGTTCTTATATTCGTGTCAACACTATATATATACACGAGCATAAAAGTCATTCTCAGGACTATTTGATTATAGTCCTGAGAAGGACTTTTACGCTCGTGTATTGAATAACTGTGTCTGGCCAGAGCAGGTTGGAGGAGATAAACTCTACTTACGGTTGACACAAGTTAATTGTTAAGCGCACTTACAGTTTAGAAATATACAATGAAAAGTCTGTTAAAAAGAGCATTTCCTGGAAATCTTACCTAGAAGACGGCAGCGAGAATAGTGGTCTTCAGGAGCCGGCCTCCCGGACGGCTGCTTCGACGTTTCGAGTAAATATCATTACTCATTCTCAAGGGCCTTTTATCCTGAATACTGCTCTAAACTGACGAGTAAACTCGACCGTTCAATGTAAGAATCCGTTATCTTTTACCCGTGAAAACCATAAATATAATATATATATATTTTACATTTTTTATATCTTATTCTGATAGACCATATGAAAGTTTTTTAATGACAATACGCAATGAATTTTTATAATTACTTTTTAAAAAAAAAATCTGAATGGATGATATTTGGCCTTGATCTTAAGTATTGATACTAAAAATAAACTGTGATTTTTGAAAAAATGTGCTCAATATAGTACCCGGTTTCTTTTATTTATAACTGTTTCATACCTACTAATACTTTTATTATGGATTTATATATTTATTATTTTATAAAGTCTATGTCCTATCTGAAGCTGTACCTGCGGTAAGTTGATGTTTTTATGTAGGTACCTCCCATCATCCCCGGCAACCGAGAAACGGCGACTCACTCGCCTTACCGACCGACGCAACATATTTCGAACATTTAATTAAGCGGAGCGCGAGTCCCGCGATGTCACTGCGTTTATTCCCGCTCGTCACATACTAGTGCACATATGCAAATTATATTATGCAGCTTTTCAAAATGTGCACGCGTTTTATATTTATGACTCGTTGCGAGATTCTGCATCGGTGAGCGGATTAATTAATGGATGGTGGTCAAACAGTTTTTTTTAACAGATTAATTTCGTCAAAATTAAAAACATACGCTACGATTATTGAAGGGTTAGGTTAGGTTTAGGTATATTTTGGCCTGATGATTATGCACTGGAAATAACGATATAAATAATTTTGTCTTCAACGCTAAAATAAAAAATGCTGAGACACGGAATATTGGTTGTCAAATAATGAAGGATAAATTAATAGAGTTTTGGCGCTTACAGCAAAGCACGTTGAAAATGCTACAACTATTAAATTGACATCTTTTTAAAATTGACGATACCACGATTGCTTTATACGCCAACGTGAAAAATTTTTTTTAATAGATTTTATGATATAATTTTATTAAATTTGAATAAAATTACAATTGTTTTGAATTAGCATTTAGTAAATTTTTGATATATAGACCATCTGACGCAGAAAAACAGTTTCTATGCAGTTTATTTTTAAATATTAATTTAAAAATAATCTGCATAGAAATTAAACATGTGAATGCGATTGCTCGGAATTTTGAATTATTTAAGGATTCAAGATAAATCGTTAATGCTCTATATAAAATAAAATAAAAATATAATAAAAACAGATCACACCCTACGGGTCATGATCGCGATCAAGTTGTGAGGAAACCGACTGGAGAAAAATTATTTAATTTATTAAATTTTATTGTTATTGGGAAAATTTAATTTAAAATTTAGATTAATTTTGTGGATGCGCCAAAGAAGCAAATCATGCAGCATAATATTTCATGTCTCTCCTTTTTAAATATAATTTTGCCTTTGGAACTCGAATGTGCGCAAGTCGCGAACACATTCGAAAGTACAACTTTGAGCGACATATATTTCGCGCGTTGACGACCTGCCAACATGTCTCACGCTGTAAACTGTAACATTCGACCAAAACGCACTTCCCTTCGACAATGCGCCGCACAACACGTGATATGTACCAGACAGCTGCCTGTCCGCTGATCCTGTCGTCGTTTCTGTGCAATAATTAAATGCTACGCAAATGTGGATTGCATCGAAAAAAGTATTATTTATGGGATGGGTAGTTAAGTTTTACGGTCAGGAACAATTTGCTCGCTTATATATTTGATTTTTGACATTTGTTTCATGTTGAGTCATAAATAACTTTTTTAACAAACATTTATTTAGCTAACATACTCGTAAAATAACAATTGACAAAATTATATTAATCTGTTATGTACGAGCTTCTCCCATCTTACTGGCAGTTTATCAATTCATTCCTCATCAAATTCGGTGGATTTGGACTGGAATAAATTTTCGGCAGCCTCCTGACTCGCTCTTCAGTATTGAAGGTTTTTCCATTCAAAAAGTTATGTAAGGTGGTAATCTGTCGGGGTAAGGTCCGGGGAGTAAGGTGGGTGTGGTAAAACAGACCATCCAAGCTCAAGAATTTTTCTTGAGTCACCTTTGCTGTATGTGGTCTCGCATTGTCGTGTAAAATAATGGTGTTTTTGCGATTGATGAGTTCAGGACGCTTTTCGTGGAGTTTCTCTTGAATTATTTGCAGCTGCTGAACGTATGTATCTGCATCAATCGTTAAATTTGAATTCAATAATTCGTAATCGATTATACCTCGACGATCCCACGATCGATATACTACGCCAACATCACATTTCGAAAGTGTCGAGCATGTTTCTTTCTTTCCTTCTCAGGGTCCATATATCGCACGTGATTGAGAGGTCACCGGATTGACGCCAATTAATTGATATTGTAATATGACACGAGGGAGTTATTAAATATATATTTACGGTGAATCATCCATCAGCAAGGCGCCAGAAAAACGTGAGATAGATTTCGGCAAACAAAGTCATTTTTTGATAAAAATACGTCTCTGAAATGGTGGGAAAAATATCAACGAATTAAATGGAAGAAATAAAACGAAGTACACTGCGAGCGGGAACGCATTCTCGATTCATATTTGTGTGTTTCATTTCTTCTGACCTCATCATCATCATCGCCAGTTGGGAGAAGCGCAGATCGGCGAACCACTCTTGTTTTCTTGTGGCTGTACGCAACAGTCCGTGTTTCGATTCCACACAGAGCCATGGAGAACAAACACTGGGGAGAACCAGTCAGACTTTTACATTTTTTGAGATAAAGCGGTTCTTCCAAAATTTGGTTAACTTCGGCATAGCAGACTTTGGCCATATTAATTCTCCTTTGGACCTCGGCCTCGCATCCCTATTTTTTGAGGCGCGATGTAGATAAAATCACTACCTCGTAGTCGTCAATAACATTCATTATCGGCATTTAGTCGAAGCAAACTACTTTTTATTATTTATGTAATGAAATTAATGGCGTTATATAAAGATTTTTTTAAAAATATACCCCATTGGGCGTTAACTATAATTTCATTACAATTAATATTCTGATAACTCTACGTATATATTTATACACGCATGACATTTGAAACAATGGGAATAATCTCAGGTTTATTAAAGTTACCATGACCATGTTAATTTTCTTTCAGTGTCTCGGTTTAAGCGGTCTTTCGGTGTTCGTCTATTCATCTCAAAGTTTATGAATTACGAATAAGTCCTTTATTCTGCGAACGACGGGCAATAGTCAGGAACTCATTCCGGCAATGTATGGAGAATCAGGCGCCGCCTTTGTTTATCGACACGTGGGGTTTATTACGACTCTTTGTAGTAATTTTATAGCTGAATATTATTCCTAGCAATCACCCGACTGAATTCTCCATTAACGATTTCGCGCTTTTGTGCAATAAGCTTTGTGGACTACGGATTGTTTTTTGAATTTTTAATTGAAAAATAGTACTTTTGCCGCCCTTCGTTTGATAATTTCGTAGGCTGTTTTGTCGCGTAGGTGGTCCTATTGTTCATGTCGTGAGATTGGTAAATCAGCGTCTTGAAGTTTGATAAGTTTTAAGTTTACGTATTTTTCTTCCCAATTTAGTTTTTGTCTTATGTACAATATTCCAACGTCCTTCTGTGCGTTACGCGTAGGGAAATTTGAAAGGAAACTGATACGTTATATTATATTAAGTAATTTCATTTGAAATATACGAATGACCATTTTGTTTTCAATGTACATTTTTCAAATTCAAAACAAACAGGTCCATTTCTTTTGTCAGATATTTTAAATTTGGTAAAATGTAGTGTAAGTAGGATAACGCTTAATTTCGACCAGTTTTATCATTAACGAAAGCGTCTTGTTATCCGCCCGTTTTAGGACGGATTTGATATACTGGTTATAAAACAGTGATACTGAAATTTGATAAATTTATTATTAAAAGTAATCTATTGTACAAAAAAATAAATAATGTAAGATAACTATTTATACCAAGTTATGTATTTAGCACGGAGGGCACATCATGTATTTAGTTATCAAAATGTTCTTAATGTAAATGTACCACAACAGTACGCAAAAAAAAAACTGGCTACTTTAACACAGACTTCAGTCTAGGAAAGTAGCCAGGACAACATTTTATATATCAGAGGTGAAGTCTACTTCATCCTACACAAACTATGTATTATGTATGTTTATTATGTATTCACCTCTATTAAAACAAAAATATGTATGTCAATATATATATATATATATATATAAATAAATAAATTAATTAATGGTTAATAAAATGTTTAATTAACGAAACTTTTAATTATAGGTACAATGTAATGTAAATGTAAATATTATCCAGCA
The DNA here is from genome assembly GCA_022840565.1 of Eubasilissa regina. Classification (NCBI taxonomy): domain Eukaryota; kingdom Metazoa; phylum Arthropoda; class Insecta; order Trichoptera; family Phryganeidae; genus Eubasilissa; species Eubasilissa regina. The sequence continues at coordinate 22,580,355 of JAINEB010000015.1, read as the reverse complement.
TACAGTTTGCATTATTACAACGTTTAATTTAGTAATATTATTGTCACAAATTAGAATTTGTCAAAGGACATATTATTTTTTTGTTTTTACTTCTGAATATGAATATGGTACGAATTGTATGGAATGCATTCGGACGTTTAAATATGAAAAAAATAATTAATCAACTAAAAAGATATACATAATAAAAACTATCTATCGAAAAAATATTTAGTTACTACCGCGATACGAACCTGAACCTCTTCCTATCCGCGGAAGCGCGTTCTCCATATCGCTATCGAAATCGAATACATTTCCGATAAATTTTTTAACTTATATTACATGTATCTACTATTCCATTTTTAAAAGTAATCCACTTTATATTGCGGAGAATCTCAAATACCTTTGAGTTAAATCCGATAGGAAACGCTAGAATTAAATTAATTAGGCCATTTTATTAAATTTGGAACTTGAGCACAACGTATATATTAAAATGTGTTCTCCTTAATAGTTTAAATATTATTTTAAAAAGTGATAATTCACTGTGTTTAAAACGGAAAGTGTTAAAGCAATACATACTTTCAGTGCACATGCACGGCTGCAATACATGGACTATCAACAAAAGAGGAGAAACCGCAGGACTGGCAAAATCATCAAACTCTGCAGAAATATGTGGCAGCGAATAGTAATAGACAGAAAAGTGGAATACACGTGGGGAGGTATTCATCCAGCAGCAGACAGAAAAATGATGATAATGAACGATTACCATATTTAAAACAATTACCCGCGCGTGGATCATGCTTTTGGGTTTCTACACTAGTCTTATTGTCGACCCTGTTGTTATTTTGGTAATTATTCAATTAAATTATACGTGGAAAAGAAATACCTATTTTAAATATGAATTAAATATATTAATTAGAAAGATATACATATAAAATCAATTTTATCAAAAAATATTGTTGTTGCGCCACCGGGATTCGAACCTGGATCTCGTTCCAAACCGGGGAAGGTGCATTATCCAACTATGCTACAGCGACGATAATAATGGAACGATTAAATATATTAATATCAAAAAGGTAACGTATAGATTCGAAAATTTTTCGCTAAAAATATCGTCGTATATATTTCTAATTGATATATTTAATTCTTACTTAAAATATCGCAGACCTGTATTCTGAATAATTACTTCACAATAAGAATGTGTTCTCCTAAAAATACCTATTTCTAGCCCACAATCTCAGAACGGTAGACCTCTACTGATATAGAATGATTCTGTTTTCAGATACTCGCTTTTATTACATCCGTATTTTCCCGGCGCGGGGAAAACAATCTCGCCTTTTGTTATTCCACAATTAATCGCTTCCGTCCATCGGCTCGCCGTCCGATCACGGACAACTTTTTAATTGGGAAACTTTTGTTTGCCGATTCTCAGTTAAGGATTCGCGCCGGAATGCCGAGAGTTTTTCACCGCAGGGCTATTTTCCTCCTGTCTACGCGTCGGCCTATTGTTCCACCAGGTTGCCGTTACCGCCTCCTCCTGTCGTGCCACGCTCCTTCGGACCGAAGAATCAGCACAACCCGTTCAAACGGGATTCGCTCGTTTAATGTTCGCGTCGGAAGTTGTTCAGACCGTTTTTGGTTTCATTTCGCACGCGTTGTTTTGTTTTACATCCTCGTCCGTATGTTTAATTATATTCGATTAATTGCGTAACGCTTTTATTTATCTTTGATTAATTAGTACGGATTCGGTTAGATATATTTATTATTGTTAACATTTTATTTATTTATGAAATTGTCGCGTGAACGATTAGGAATTGTAGAAACTGTTTGTGGAGAGAAAGACACAGAAAAATATAAGATACTCAACAAGTTAGGATGCAGAAACTGGATTCTTATTTTTATATGCACTTTAAAAATCAAATTCAGATCATTTATTGTAAATAAAAATCTAAATACGAGGTGACACACAGAATGATTAAATAATGGTTTAGATTAATCAATATTGTGCTGTCACACAAGCTGAATTATTCTCGGATAAAATCTATGTAAAATTATTTGTATCAGTAATAGAAACGGTTTATATCATAACTGATAAAAACCGTTATAAACATTGGTTTGTTGTCAAAATTATAAAAAATATTCTTTAATTCCTAAAAATATTGAAACATTAACAATCGAATTTTGCTATTTTATAAATGTCTTTTAAAATCAATTTTGCCATCAAAAGCACATTATTTTTATCCAAAACGAGATAACTTTTCACACAAAAATCTCCGCTTTAAAAAGTGCCCCCCCTTTAGGAAAAAATTGTTCATAAAAATTCAGGTCACTATTTATTAAATGTACCTACGTAGATCAGGCAAACCATATTTACCGTCAGTCATGTAATGGTAGTGTACTCCTCAGGGAATTGTCTGGTGCCCGCGGTCAGACCAGTAGCGAAGTTTGCCCGGTGATTAGTTTATTACGTATCAATAAAATTTGTCCGTTATTGATTGTCAGTCTTGGCGTTCCTGCAGATCGGCGATCGCCCGTCCCGTTCCAGCCACGCCCGATTGCCGGCTAATTGCTCGCCGGGTAGTGGAGTACCTACTCGCAGGTAAACGCTGGCCGAGCCACCCGCGCTTCCCGCCCCGTAGCGCCAATAAACGAAACTTAATTTTCGTTTAAAATTTCGATTTATATTCAAACATTCGTGTGCACGGCCGGGCGCGCGAGCGTGCTCACGGGGTAATAATCAAATGTAAATTCAATGAACATGCATATAATGATATCATCCCCGGGATGTGCCCTCGCCGCTTGCGCGTACTGACGGGATAATAAGTGCGCGCTGGCTCGGTCTATAATCGCTCGTTTCCTAACGCAGAGACCGGTGCGTGGTGGGGCGGAACCCTTCCCGATTTGTAAGCAATTTATATTTATTGGCACATTATACATATCCTAATTGAATTACTTATATTCCGAAGTACATTTGTAACAAAATTTAAATATCGTTGTTTACAAGATGTTATTTATTATCAATTTGTGGAAATTAGTCATTACAAAATGTATTATAGACCAGTAAAGCAGGCAACGTAGACCAAAGATGCACCTAATTAAAATCAAATAACATATATGTAATTGTAACAAAGTATATATAATTAGAACACATTCTTATTGTGAAGTTGTAATTATTCAGAACATGGGTGTGTGATATTTTAAATATGAATTAAATATATTAATTATAAATATATACATATAAAATCAATTTTATCGAAAAATATTGTTGTTGCGTTGTTTTAAATATTAATGTGAGTTATTTAATTTAATTTCTATCGAAAGAGATGGTATTCGATAAGGAAGAAAGCAAGACACCGTGCAAAGTACTTGTAAGTTATATATGTTTGGGATAAGTAAATGAGTTTGTGTATTTGTATTTATGACACCGATCTATGTAAGTGAGGCCTGGAGCTGGCAGAAGAGCCACGAAAGTAGACTGAATGCAGTGGAAATGAGATCACTTAGGTGTATGTGTAGCAAATCTATTTATGACAGAGTTAAGAATGAAGAAATAAGGAAATAATGTAAAGCTGATGTTAGTATAATGAGTAAGATTAAGAAAGGATCACTTAGGTGGTTTGGTCATATGGAAGGTATGAATTAGGAGAGAATGGTAAGAAAGATATATGACGCGAGTGTTGATGGCACCAGAAATAGAGGACGTCCGCGGAAGACTTGGCACGTTTAGGTAAACCGGATATTGGAGAATGGTCCTGTTAGAAGCTTCAATAATCGGCGATCTTGTATGATAAAATGTATGAATATGAATGAGGCGATAATTGTGTGTTAGAAATAGCGTGATGGTAAGTTAGTTAGTTCAGTTTGTTGGATTTAGCCATATTTTAGGTTGTATTATAGGCAAGCGAGGCAGGCAACGTGGTCCAAAGATGGACCCAATTATAATGAAATTACATTATTGATTGATTATTTTATGTATGCATAGGTAATTCATAAAGCAATCACCGATATAAATAAAGATATGTATTGTAAGTTACAAGAGTATTCTTACTATTTTTGTTGTTTGTGCTGAAAGAGGGAGTCATGGATAAAAATACATTCACCAAATTTAATAATGGGCAAGGCGAACAAGGCGCAGAGACCTGTAGACAATTTCTGGATATGTTACAGAACTGATGTACGGCGAGCGTCGTGCCGATAAGGGCACAGTTTAATAAGAAGTGCTATGATAACTAGGGTCTCCCTGGACGAGGCACCCGCAACATGAAAAATAACAAAATACAAACACAGATAATAAAAAGTTACATAAATCCATGGCTGAAACCAACAACCATTGTAATTGTATGCAGTTAGATTATAGTACGCGTAGATAAACATTTCAATATATATATATATAAATCATTAGCGTTGTTCTTCACTAACATTTTGTGAAAATCATCGTTGATTGATTGATAATTTTACTGTATCCACGCTTCGTTAGGTTTTCGTCTGTATTTTAACTTCCTTAGAAGGCAATTTTTTTTTGTGCATAATATGTTTTCATGTGCCTATAAAGGCGAATGAATTTGTTCATTCCATGTAGACAGCATTTATTTCTGGTATAATTTTTGTGTATTTTATATTTACTTTGCGTTTGTATAAATCGGTACTGAAAAATATTTTTTCAATGCAATAATAAAGCCCAGTGATGCTGACAAATATTAAATATGTAGGTAACATTTACGTCGGTTGTTGATTTTTTAGTTTACAATGTTGCAGAGTTTTTTTCCGATTGATCTCTTCAGCCCTTTTGGATTATAAATTTTGTTTATATCATTTATTGTTTTTTTTTGGTCGAAGTACTTTTCAAATATTGCTAATCTATGATATATTTTCGCAACTAAGTAGATATAAAAAAGTATTACTTAGTTGTACGTATTATGCTCATATTTTGGTATCTGTAATGTGACGCGGCGATATAACTAATATAGCCTTCGCATAAAATGCGTTACATGCATTTTATGGCCCTCGATAAGGTTGTTCATATTTTACGTATACACTGCCTCGCCGTACAATATTCTAGGTAAATTTCGAGTTCTGCATACATGGACCTTTTCATTGTATAATAATTATTAGTTTTATATATTATAAAAAAAAAACATATAAATCGCTTGTTAAAAAACAAGCGTTCTATGTAGTTGTTACACATTATTATTGTGAAGTTGCAGTTTTTTAGAACACAGTTCTGTGGTATTTTTAATACAAATTAAAGGGTATTTAAGATATATCACAAAATAAAGTTGATTGCTTTGAAAAATGGAATAACAGATATAGCAATTTTAAAAAGCTACATTAATATATGTCCATAAGTTTGTCGTAAACCTACTAAATTGATATGGCGAAATTGGATAACACATTTTCCCGCATAGAAAAATGCCCAGATTCGAATCCCGGTAGCAACAAAATTATTTTTTCTGTGTATCTTTATATTTGATTAATTTAATTTGTATCAATTTATTTTGTTTTATTATGTGTCCGATCCATTTTGTCTTCTGATTTGGAGTATATTAATTTTGGTATACTTATAATATATATATATATATAGGTATCTAAGCATAAGTAATATGCTATACTAAAATACAAAATAGAATCAGCCTTCTTTTTATAGGTTCTTAATCTGATCAGCAACATGGAGCTTAATACAGTTAAAATATAATTTATGTTCGTTTTCTGTTTAATGCGTTTTCTTTTAGTCGAAAGAATGTATGTCGGTGTGGCTTGTTCTCACATCATAATCGAGATTATAATTTCGAGCCGTATTGTGGCTTACAGGCCAGGTCCCAGAGGTTATTATTGTTTCTTCGACCGATCTAAAGACGTACTACATGTACTAAAAAAATATCTAAATAGGCCGCGGAAGGTTTTGAAGCATAACTTTTCGTTGGGGAACTTTTTTCCCCGACAATCGTGAAATCTACTTCCGGCGCTGGGGCTACAATTAAAATATTTCTTAATTTATTTCTGTTATAAAAGTGCAACGCCAAGACGACCGACTTTCCCCCCGCGGACGCGGTGGAATGCGGAGCGGTCTTAACTCAAAGACTGATATTTATTAATTACTATTTTATTCACTCTATTAGTGAGTGTATCAAAGTCTACGGTGGTACAAGAGTTCAGTAGGAGCAAATAATTTTAAGAAAGTAATATTCCACTTTTCAGAAACTACACTACGCCTTTTTGATATGAACTATTAGGCAGTTGACATAGTAGAGTAAATTTAAATATTTATATTTTCAATATATTTTCAATATTTATTTATATTTTCATTGAAATCAATCACTTTGTGGTTTGACATATTATTTTTAATAAATAAACTTTGTATGAAACCGTGAAATTTATTATACGTCAACCGGTTTTGCTTATCTCAAGCTTCATCAGTCAAGCTTTTATTTAGTGCCTACCTACTCGTGACGATTTTATTTACTTTGTTAGACTTTACTAATTGAAAATATTATTGTTTACTTTTGACTTAGTTTAACTTCACTATTTAAAATTTTATGTCACGTTTTTTCAATATTGTCATGCGAATGAACCGGAAAGCTTACGGAATAACTGCAAAAATAACAGTTTTCGAACGGTATTTATAAGGTTCGTTTTTTCACTATTTATCAATCAACTTATACTTTTCTAATAAATAGCTAACAGTTTTATTATAAGACTTATAATCGAAACAAACTACACAAACGTTATATTTAGAATTTTTGAAAATCCCAATCCTTTTCTGGGCAATAACAGATTACCTGAAACTGATAGAGAATTTCAGGCTAATGATGGTATGTTTTAAATGAATATATTTGTAGTCTGTATGGAATATATAAAATCGGTGCGGACAATATTCTTGGGGGTCCGAGTGTGTTTTATCTAATATTATTATACTTATTAGTGGCTTGCACAGTTCAATTAATTTATTACTATGGGGTGGGCAAAAAAAAATCCGGTCCACATGTAAATATATTTCATTTTTCATTTTATTTCCTTGCTGTCTCAATATTGAACACACATATCTCTTAATCCTACGGTTGTTATTATTATTTTTATCATTAATAATAATAATTAGTTTATTCCATCGTAATTGGGTTGTATGTGCATGTGAACCGCCATATAAATTATAATAGATACAAAACACACGTTCAATATAAGATACTAAAGAAGAAGAGAATAAGTATACAAAAATACGTATTTTAATAAATTGTACCTACTATGTAACTGTTAATTATTAAAATCAATATTAATTACGACGTACATTGGGTTCATAATAAAGTACCGATGTTGATAATAAAGTACCTTTTTCATGGTTATGTATACAAATTGTTTTAACCAAGTTTATTTTGTAGGTAAATTTATAATACGGCATGTTTATTAATCTAGTGGTTAAGACACTTGCCTAGTGTTCCAGTCGTCGGGGATTCGAGCCTTCTTCCAGGAGGTCGGCAAGTTAGTCCTATTTTCATAGCACAAGTATAGTTTGAAAGTAGTAAGAATATGGATTAATAGTATACGTATTCCGTGTACATATATCTATTTAAAAAATAATGTTATAAACGATTAAATAATATAATAAATAAAATATTTGAGATATTCCAAAATTTACCGGTTATTCGGTGCGTATATAAATAAAGTGTGATCAAAACATCGGCCCGCCGTGTAGCTAACGAATAAAGGTGTGTTAAGATAGCAGCTGCATGTTTACCTTTATATTAATTCCTTATTAACATCCAAATGTAATTAAATAGTATTATCTCCTCACAATCTTGCATTTGTAAATAAACACACCATACTGCGTTTTACATTGGGTTAGAGTATGTACCTAGTGCAGTGGGCTTTGTGGCCGTATTATTTTAAGCTTATTGACCAATTTTGTATTGATAGCACAATATTACTGTAATGTTTATGCGATGTTAAGAAAGCTGTTTAATATACATTTTTATAACCGTTCAATCGCTCCTTTGAATGTGTCGCCGTAAATGGCAGTATCCTGCTTTCTCCTCGCTAAAATACGCTTCTTTATTACGCCGCCTTTACTGTGTGTTATTTACGTAAAATTGCAACGTATTATTGTTATATTACCACTTACATAATTATATATATTTTTTCTTATTACTTATTTCTTTGCTTTCCATCGTAATGATTTCCGGGATAAATTCAATGATTTTGATTAAATTCGCTTTAAATGATTTATACCATTTAAAGATATTCGAATTTCTTTTTAAATGTATTTAACGCGAAATCAAATATACCGATATTAGAGGATGAAAATATTATACTTCAGTTTAGTTACTGACAAATGTTGTATTCTAGCAGCGCTTGAATTATATAAAAATATGAGATTAATTAAGAAGTTGATAAAATTTGTGAAGATTATTTTTAGTGATTGTTATACGCTTAAATCTTACATAGAGTGTTTTTAAGATTAGCAAAATCAAATTTGTGGTTGAAATCCATTATTTTAGATTGTTAACATTGTTTTATTAACCACTTAATGAATTAAATATATACATCTACCGGTTTTGAAAAATATCATTTTCTTCCTCAGGATGTCATTAACATTATAAAATTTTTTCCTAAAAATTATTCTAATAATTTTGTGTCAAGTAACAATTTATGTTAGGCACTAAATTTTTTTTTAAAAATAATCATTGTTTTTTAATAATATACTGTTAAAGAAACAATATAACATATGTTTTTGATTATTTAATGACATCCCGAAGAAGAAAATGATATTTTTCGAAATTTAATTTATTAAGTGGTTAATTGCATTCATAATTTAATTTTGACAATAATTCTAATCGGGTTTTATCATTAAGACTATATGTACGTGATTGGATATATTATTTTTTATATTTTTATTTGTTAACTTTGTTTTATTAACCACTTATTGAGTTTAAATACATCTACTGGTTTCGAAAAATACCATTTTCTTCTTCAGTATGTTAATACTAACTAAAAACATATAGTATTGTTTCTTTACCAGAATCTATGTTTTTTAAAAAAAACAACAATTATTTAAAAAATAAATTTAGTACATAACTTAAATTGTTACTTAATACAAATTTACTCGAATAATTTTTAGGAAAAAATTTTTGAATGGGACTCGTAATTAAATTTGGTTGATTGTTTATAATTTTTTGATTAGTTTTACACGCTTTATTTATCTTCAACGATTCCAAATTATTTAATTTGTGACCAACACGTTTATATGCAAAATTGACAATCCCAATTTTTTATCAAAACCATGACCATTTTTATCAAATGCAAATTCTGAAAACCCACTATAAACAACAAACTAAATTTAACTACGAGTCTCATTTAAAAATTTTTTTCTAAAAATTATTTGAGTAAATTTGTATTAAGTTACAGTTTGAGTTAGGAACTAATTTTTTTTTTAAAATAAAAGTTGTTTTTTTTTTAATAGATTCTAGTAAAGAAACAATAATATATGTTTTTTAATTAGTATTGACATCCTGAAAAAGAAAATAGTATTTTTAGAAACCGGTAGATGTATTTAAACTCAATAAGTGGTTAATAAAACAAAGTTAACAAGTAAAAATATGAATTTTAACCACAATTTTAATTTTTCAAAAGTAATATTATTTTTTATTAATAGTGGAAAAATATAATTAAAATAATAATATAAAACAATTTTATTTCATTATTAAGGAGAACACATTCTTATTGTGATGTTGTAATTATTCAGAACATAGTTCTGTGATATTTTAAATACTAATTAAATGTATAAATTAGAAAGATATACGTATAAAATCAATTTTATCGAAAAATATTGTTGTTGCGTTACCAGGATTCGAACCTGGATCTCTTTACTTTTAACAACAAATTTTCGAGCACATATATTACACTTTTTCAAATGAATACATCTATCGTTCCATTATTTGAAACCCATCTACATTGTTATCTTTGAGTAAACCGATAGAGACGCCAGAATTAACAATACATTTTTTATTAAATTTTGGACACTGATATAATTTATATATTATTAAGAAGAACACATTCTTGTTGTGAAGTTGTAATTATTCAGAACATAGATCTGTGATATTTTGAATACTAATTAAAATAATGGAACGATAGATGTATTCATTTGAAAAAGTGTAACGTATAGGTTCGAAAGATTGTCGTCCCGGATTGGAAAAGAGATCCAGGTTCGTATCCCGGTAGCGCAACAACAATATTTTTCGATAAAATTGATTTTATATGTACATCTTTTTAATTAATGCATATAATTAGTATTTAATTATATTTAAATTAATTGGAGCTGGAACTCCAACATTCATATTTCATTAAAATCTTTTCATTCGAAATCTTAAAGGCTTATTTCATATTCAATGTCCACGTTTCGTGACACGTGAAAATACATTTGTATACTTGCGGTGGAATGGGTGTTGTCGTTACCTCCAGGTCCGGGTGCGTGTCGCTTATCGCCTCGGCAGTATCGAGCCGGCGCCCTGGGGTTGGCTAAGCACCGGCGTGCACCTCCACCCTTCGCCACTACCCTTAGTCACGGGACTAACTTACCACCTCGTTGCATTTTTTCTTTTGTAATCGTGCGTGTAAGACCGCATTTGTTTATTATGTTTTCCATGTACGCCCGCCCAATATAAAACTAATTTATTCATAAAATCATACTTTTTTCGAACTTCAACTGCCCCGTGTCAGTAGCTCTCTTTGTTTGTTATATAATATTAATCTCGTCATGTAAAAATCAATGAACCACATAATTAAAAATTGTTTACCTATACTTTAATGATTCAGACGAAGAGTGCGGTTATTCCAAATTTAGTAATAATGACTTAGTGATGTTCTCCAAAAGGAAAGTCTCCAAAAGTACAATATCAAATATCTCTAGAATGCGAATTGGGCATTGCCAGGTAGTCTCACATTTATTCAGACTGAACTTAATAGATTCCACAATGTGACTGGTGCCGGTGAGGAAATCCTTGACCATATATTTTTTGCCTGTCCATTGCAGATCACAGGTTTTTTTACAGTAATCTCGTCAATGGTAATTTTCAACTCCCGGTTAACTTGTGTCATCTTCTTTCCCTTAACTCGCCACATTGAATCTATATAATAGCAATTTTTTTGAACGACAATGGTATTGACTTGTAATATAATATTTCCTATTCTATAATATTATTGCAGTTTTTTCTATAAAATAAAGTTTTAACTTGATTATTGGCACAAATCACTCTTGAAGAGTGAATTGCATATTTAAAAGAAGAAGAAGACTTAGTGATGCTATAAGCGAAAATATTGTAAAAATCCTTCACGTTTTAATCAGCGCTCATTATATATACAATAAAATCCATAATTTATTTGATAATATCCCGAACACAAACTTTCCAAGTTCGGCTTTGTATATTGCTGTCCGAAGACTAAAAATACTTAACTGTCGATGCAATAATTACAATTGCACTTTTTCTTACCATGTTTCATTATTTCTTCGTTATTTTAGTTTTTTTTTTAATACACGTTTTAGTTTATTTAAGCTGACCCTATTACTCAATTCAGTTTGTGGTTAGCACATATTATATATTTTCAGTTCAGTCTAGTGAATATAAATAAGTGTATTATGAAAATAAAATTATTGTATAATACAGTTCCTTCATTCAGAACACGATAATAAAATGTACTTTATTTTAGTCACTTGTATATAAAACGACATTATTAATACGCAACATTTTATTATTAAATATCTAATGGTTCCAATCTGGTCACCATATTATCACTTGCATATCAAATTTTTTGAAAGAGTTCACGACATTAATTTTTGAAATGTATTGTAAATCAGAATGAAGACCCGAATTATAATGTTTTAAGATTTAATGTCTGATTTGACAGTTCGTCTAGTGGATAACTCTAAAGTAATAAACCTATCAACCTCTATCCAGATTTGGTAACCAAGGTAAGGTAACTTTGCTTAAAATTTCATGCAATAGATAAACAAGTTATTGATGAAGCGGATTTTTGAATTTTATGTCATTTAGAATAATATTTCGACAATGTTATTTTAATTTTATTTATGGTTTTCTCCATGCGTAATAGTTTTTTTTTTTTTGTATTTATCCTATATTTGTTTTATTTATATATTAAGTACATTAAAATGTATTTCTATTTACGTACCAACTAATTTAATAATAAATTCAAAAGATTTATATATTATATATAAAGTATTGTATAAAAGGCTCGATTGTGCCGTTCATCTATAAATTACTATGTAAATTCAACACTGTTTTGATATGAAATTTTCAAAGTTATTATGTTTTTTTTTTTAAATCCTCTTAAATTTTTTTTACAAATTTTGTCTTATCGTCAAAGGTTTATAACATATCTTTAGAATTATGAAACGATTTCAATATAATTTTTATACGATTAGTCCTAAACTCAATTCCAATAAACCCGCCAGATATTATTGAACAAATCATTATAGAAGTTGAAATAATATGTGATATTTTTTTTTAAATACAAATAAAATGTATTAATTAGAATGGTATACATATAAAATCAATTATATCGAAAAATATTGTTGCTACCGGGAGTTTATATGTGTATCTTTATGATTAATACATTTAATTTGTATTGTAAAATAATATTGTTTATGTTTAGGTGTATACCTATACAGTTTAGCAATTATACTATATTATTAAGTCGTCAAAGAGCATTGTGTACACTTGCTAATAACATAGTAGTTCATTTGATTACTGGTTCCCTCATAGTCCGTGGCGTTTTCAGCCATGTGGTGAATGGCCGTGTGGCGAGCGGCCGTGTCGTAGCCATGGCGAAAAATCGAACCATTTATTCTTGATTTATATGACAGCAGACATGGTATATAAGTATATTAAAAGTCTAGCAAGGTTGAACGGATTCAGCTTTCCGATAAATGACCTCGCACATGACGCGCTGCCGCCGCCCCCGCATGACGCCCGCCTGCAATTAAATCCTTTAATTAATTTTCCTTAGTATCATTAAATTGTTTTATTGTGATGAACGATTTCTATAATATTGTGTTTGACAAAATTCAATGCATTCTTGCACGATTTTATTTAATCTTTTTCTTGTTTCGTAAAAAAACGCTAATAAAATTGACAATCCACTGACCGACGTTTGTTTCTGATGTCTGAGCAGATGAACAATTTTAATTTTATTTATTTGCATTTTTTTCCCGGCGTTCGAGTGGTTTAAATCGGCGTCTAAAACACAATAAATACGCTTTTCATAGAGTTTTTTCATTCTTCGAAAACTGGTTTGACCGGTCAATCGTGTGATGCAATAATTTGTTGACTGTGAATGAGCCTGATCGCACGACTAACCTGTTCGTTAAATAATCATTTTCGGGCCTTGAGGAAAGCTTGCATAATAATCTTCTCTATCCGACCCGACTGAAAATGATATCTTACAACATAATATTGTGATTTAATTATACACTTCATAAACAAATAAATTACGTTGTATTTAGGTAATGATAATCATTATCGACCGTAGGTACTTACTTAACTTTGATTTTAGATTAAATTATTCGTCAAATAATAAAATCCCTATACTAGAATAATGCCATTTGGTCTTCCTAAGGTTAAAAATAATTTACTAAACGATATTTTTTAATTTTTATAATTTGTTAATAATTGGGTAAATAACGGAAATAGTAAATATGTCAATGGTAAATAGCCCGAAACTAATTAAAACAGAAAATTCAACTATCTTTTTTTTTTTAAAGTATTATTTATAAATATATTTAATTATTTTACGTTTACATAATTAAAAATAATAATTTTCGCCCATTTATCCTAGACGGGTCGGGGTCGCCGAGTCGCTCATCACGGGCGAAGCCCAGTAAGACAGATATTAAAATACGAAATGTACTTACAACATATGATAAATAAAAAAAACTTTGTTACTGCTTATCTTAGTTTAGTCTGGGGCGACCTGACGGCCGCCTTCCCTCCGAAGTTATCAAGAATATACTGACATGTTAGTAATCTTCCATTAGCATTCTCAAGACGTGTGTCCAAGCCATCTTACTTGAAATTTTTCTATATATTGAAGTCGGGGTTCCATGCCCAGGATTTTCCTTACATCGATACTTCTCACTCAGTTCAACAATGATACTCCTGCAATGTATGTTTTACTTACTTTTTTTTGTCAACTGGTGAGATTTTGCGTATTGTAAATAATTTGTAATAATTATCTTTATACAAACACTTTGTTCTGTTATCTGCTATAAGTTTTGAAAGTCTCTATTGTAACTGTTTAATTTTATCAGTATATGTTTTATAAGTTAGCCCATAGCTACTCACTCACTCCATAACCGATAACCGAGTCGACCATCGCAAAGTACATATCGTATACTCGTTCCGACATTAAAAATGAACTTGACCGAGATAAATTAACAAAAATTAATTAGTATTTAGTGTTGCCAGCGCTGTTTACCTCTTACATAGCCAAGTTGACAGCAGCAGAGCGAGCCGAACCTCATTTTCCCTATCCACAGCATTACTTTCGAGTGCAAACTCCTAATATTTCATACATTCGCGTTATTGGGGTGTAATGTGCGCGCGTTTTTAATATTTCAGCAGTAAGCACCACTAAGGCTCGCTAGATTTTTCATTGGCAAACAAAAATGTCAGACATTATCCAACGCGAAAGCCAATATGTATCCGGTGTGCGTTTGAAACCAAAACAATATGAGCATAAAATGTTTAAAATGGATGAAATCGGATTTGGACTCTGAAATCGGGCTTCGATACAGAGCAACCTTTTATAGTTATAATAATATAAAATATAATAGTTTCAAAATTAAGGATTGAAATATTTTGGCAGGCTTAAATATACGTAAATTATTTAACTTTGTTATAACTCAAACACAACTAGCCTACAGCTCTAAAGTAAATATGCGTACTATCTCTTTGATGTTATACTCCTAAGGTTTCTTAACTTTTCCTTTGATATTTCAAGCGTAAATTAAGTTAACCGGTTGAATATTGGTTAGCTTCGGAATTCAATTATCCTAAGGAGGCTGTCATATATATCTTGGTCTCATTTTATCCACGTTCTTTTAGTTTTAAATCTATATAACTTAAGCTTAACACCTACCTCACTACTTGCTTACCTTTGTTATTATTTATTTGTTGTTAAATACGGGTTTAGTAATGAGACAATAAATTTGTGAAGGTGTTAAACAATCCCGATGTTACAAGAGTCATGAGTGTTGTCATTATATTGTGGTATAACTATATACTTCCTTTTTGTAAGAGTAAAGTACTGGTACACACGGAAGCCGAAGGTTGGACTTTAATCAGGACAGAAGAGATGTGATGGAAAAATAATAAATTCATTAAGATTTGTAAGCTTTGTATTCCAATAATTCATTTGGTGTGTTTGTATACATCTACATTTATATACTTAAATTTTTTTTAAACTGATAGCGTGAATATCTACTAAACTTTGACATTAGGAATGGACATATATATCCTGAATAAATAATATTTGTTTTTGTCTTGGTTCTTGGGCATCGCACTCTTGGAGGAACGTATAGAGCGAGTCACGGTTCGTGGCCGCGCGCGATGCACGTCGCGCCCGGGTGCGCCGCGCTCCGCTGACCCACTGCACGGACGGCACGCGGCGAGCGCGACGGGATCCGGAAATGTCCGGGATCATTACGTGATTAGTCTGGTAGATTAGTTAGCGTTTGTGTTTCCAACGGCTAGGATTTCGGAAATTGCATATTTTTTACTACCACTTGTTTGAAGGAAATAATAATTAGTTAGAGTTGATTTAATTAATGTGTTTATTATTCGTGCGAATCTCATTGTCTGTAAAAAGACTGATCCTTTATTTTCACTCCAACAAAGAGTTTCATCAATATCCATCTCATAATTATGCTATGAAAGCAAAAAAGAATAGGCTCACCGTGAAGCTTAAAATGAAAACAAGCTTTGGTCAATCCTTTCATATGTTTCTGGCCCCCAAAGCCTATAACATTTTGCCGAGCAGTATGAAACAATTATCGATGGACAAACTCAAACACCATCTCAGGACCTGGTTATTGGGTGTTGACAGATAGGAAACTGAACAAATATTCATGGAAATGATCACATGAATAGAACGTAATTTCTTTATATTCATTTTCTGTTTTGCGTAGTGTTTCAGTTATGGGATAGCGAGAGTATTTTACTTATTTATTATGTTATTAGAATTCTTTATAACCCTGTTTACTTCATTCCTAATATTTTTGGTTTAGATAAAAAAAAAAAAATGTATATATATATATATATATATATATATATGTGTGTATATTTGTATGATAACAACGGATGAACCTGTCTCCTTTAGTACAGACTTCGGTCTAGTTAAGGAGACAGTGAACATCTCTTACATTATGAAGCTTGTTCGCCTTTTTTGTATATTTATAAGAATGTTTTTAATGTATAATATGTACCTATATTAAGAACATGAACAGAATAAATAAATTTATTTATTTATTTTGAGTCAATTATTTATCTATTTTGTTTATATATGTAGTATACAGTAAAATGAATAATTAAGGAATAAATGAAGAAAAACAATAATAAACTTACATACAAGTTCATAAAAATAACAGCATGGTTATAATTTGCAAATGAAATTCACTTCAAGAATTATTTTCACAGAATAATTGGCATTTTAAAATTTCCGTAAACATGATGCATTCGGGATTAAGCCACTCATCTTTTTGACACTTAACAAATATCCGTGAATATATTCTTAATCCTAAGATTTATAGACATATATAACGGTTTATTTTGTAATTTGTATGTATTATTTATATGGCGAATCGGGTGTTGCACAAAAAACCCGACCATGCTGGAATAAACATGCTATTATTATTATGACAGATATATATGTAAATTAATAAGTAGCTTGTAAATGTATTATAAATATATTGTAACGGGGTCCTGGAGCCGACACCTTTGTACGTTATTGACATTCGGAAATAGTAAATACAAGAAAGAGGAAATCATTTGAAACGCGGTGGAAATGCGATCGTTCCGAAGAATTTCTTTATCTCCGCAGTACAAAATATGTTAATACATTTGATTATAAAGTCATTTTTCTATTTATAAACGAATTACATTTTTGTATTTTTATTATTTTGTTTATTTATCTTTTACGTACGGTGTTTTATTTTTTAGTATCTGAACATGAATAATAATATTTTGTAAATAGCCCCCATTTCTATCTACATACAAAATTATTTATGCTATGCATAAGATAAAAAAAATATTCAAAAAGTTATTTCGTTTTAAAATTTTTTAAATTAGCAAAATCAACTTTGTGGTTAGAATCCATTATTTTAGATTGTTAACTTTCTTTCTTTCTTCAGGATGTCAATCAAAAACATATGTTTTATTATTTCATTAAAATAATCTATTTTTAAAAAACAATAATTAT
This sequence comes from Eubasilissa regina, assembly GCA_022840565.1. NCBI lineage: Eukaryota > Metazoa > Arthropoda > Insecta > Trichoptera > Phryganeidae > Eubasilissa > Eubasilissa regina. Next base: position 22,562,904 of record JAINEB010000015.1, on the reverse strand, counting down.
TTGAAAAAATAAATTTAGTACCTAACTTAAATTGTTACTTGATGATACAAAATTATTATAATAACTTTTAAGAAAAAAAATTATAATGTTAATGACATCCTAAAGAAGAAAATAATATTTTTCGAAATCGGTAGATGTGTAATAATTATTAGTAGAAGTAATTCATTAAGTGGTTAATAAAACAAAGTTAACAATATAAAATAATTTAATTTTTACACTAAACTAACTTACCATTACGTCGTTTTCCCGTGGGAGTAGACAGAGAGAATAGAGCGCTACATACAATTCTCGCTTAATCCAATTCATACATCTTCTCATGCAAGATGCTCATGCAAGGCGACACACAACATGGCGCCTCTGTATGTTCAAGAACTTTGTATCCCAGACAATTTGTACGGTTGACGTCAAACTCTCAGGTCAGCCTCTACTCCAGCCACAGGAAGGGTTGTAGAACCAACTAACCGTTGCCAGAAGTCTAAATTTAATGAACGGACACTTGCGTTGGCAGGCTCAAAAGCGTGGAACTCTTTGTCCTCCGTCATAAAAAAAATAGTGCATCGGAGACTTTATTTAAGCAGAAACTAAAACGCACTTTTTCAAAAAGTCATTTCCATAAGTGAAAATAACAAATTTTAGTCTTAAAAACAAAGATAGATGTAGAACTATAAACAGTTTGTGTAAAGCACTCTTGAGGTGAAAGATTTTACGAAAATGGCGCTATACAAATTATCAATTATTATTATTATTAAGATCGTCGATTATTGAGGCTTCTATCTAACAGTACCATCTTCCAGTATCTGATTTACTTGATCGTGCCAAGTCTTCCTCTATTTCTGATGCCATCAACTTTCGTGTCATATGTCTTTCTTACTGTTCTGTCCTCATTCATCCGTTCCATATAACGAAACCGCACTAAGGTGACGTTTGGCCCTTCTGTACAAAAAATGAAGTACATACATTGAAAATTATTTAAAATTATTAAGTACGCAATAAACATTTTTATGCCCATGACCAATTCTGAAGGAGAGTAATATCGTCCATGTATGAAGCGAAATGTGTGAATTAGGACCGGAATGTGTGGCGTTCTCTCTGCTTACCCACACATGACGCGTGCGATATGCGTGAAGTTGTATATGTACCATGCATGTACTTTCGCGCATTTTTACCTACTGTTCGAGTGTCATGATTCACGGCAGCTGGCTAACGCACATTCAGTCGCGCACTCACTCGCTCACGCGTAGACGTGAAGTCGCTCACTCACGCACAGACTTCCGTCACATTCTGCCGGCCTTCCGCACGGGCCACCCCAACCCCTGCGAGAATTGTTTTAGTTCGCCGAGCGTTAAAACACCGCCGGGGGTGGACCGGAGTGTTGGCCGCGCTAGGGCTGCCTGCGCCGAACGATGCCGTGAAATAAAGCGTACCCTACCAATTAAAACAAATTTTTGATTTGGACTTCGTTTTCAGAAATTGCATATACAAGAAAACATGATTATTATTGTGTATATCCGGATAGTATTTAAAAGTGTTTTGTCATGTTTGTACACAGACCACCAGAATATATAGACATGAACTAACGAAAATTTCTTGTCTCAATATTTTCATTTTGGTGTCATCTACGTGATCACTATGGTACCACTTAATCCAATCAGATAGCTCCACTACTTTTAAAAAATATAATATCAATTAATTGTAAAAAATACGTTTTGTGTACACAAAGATTTGATTTTCGAAGAGTAAATTCTTTACTATTTTGTACATTTTTTTCCAGACTGATGAGTTTTAAATATTCCTTACCTAACTCATATCTAATTATAAACTCATATGAAGAAAGCAGTTCCTCTCTATCATACTTATGGATATAATCTGTATATATATATCTATAATCACTAACATGAAGATCAGTATTTAGTTTTTTTTTTTTTAATTTTTATAAAAGTATTTTATGTTGCTTGATTGCTAAATTTCAAATATAAATATGTTTAAAAAAAATCTATTAGTGATATTTGTTATTTCGTTTCTTCTTTATCAGTAATTTTAGACAGTTGTCGACATATTACAAATTCTGACGTCACGCGTGCATCATATTGCCTCCCTGCGTTTCTGACGCATACACGTCTTGCTCGTGAAGTCGAGGACAGCCCCATGAATATTCCATGGCGATGATTTAAGAGTCCTACGACAGGGGCGGCCAGTGTGGAGGGAGTTCTTTTGTTTTTGTCAGCAATACCCCGATAGCGTCGGCCGAACTCACTCCACGTAATTATTGTGCTAATACCCAAATGCACGGAAACGCAAGCGTGCGTGTGTACGTGCGCACTTATTTTTTTATGTATGTGTTGTACATGAATGTAGTGAAATTTTGGCGTTTTAACTCTTCCTCTTCTTCTTTTAAATAGGCAATCCACCTTTCAAGAGTGATTTGTGCCATTAATCAAGTTAAAAACTTTGTTTTATTGAAAAGTACAATATAGAATAAGAAATACTATATTACAAGTCAATACCATTGTTCAAAAAACTTATTCTATAGGTTAAACGTGGCGAGTTAAGGGAAAGAAGATGACACAAGTTAACCGGGAGCTGAAAATTACCTTTGACGAGACCACTGTAAAAAAAACATGTGAATCGCAACGGACAGGCAAAAAAGACACGGTCAAGGGTTTTCTCCTTGGCACCACACTCACATATTGGAGGATCTATCAAGTTCAATCTGAACAAATGGAAAGCCACCTAGCAACGCTCAATTCTCATTCTAGAGATATTCGATACTGTTTTGGAGACTTTCCTTTTTGAAAACCAGGGGGCGCGGGGGAATAGTTTCTTGAATTTCTTTAAGACGATTACCTTTATGATTATTTGGATCCATCCATTGTGCAGTCCAGATAGAATTCGTACGTTTTTTTACATATTAAGTCTGTCATACATCGGGATATGGAATTGACGGGGGAAAACTCTGGAAAGAGTGGCCACCTTGGCCAGTTTATCATCACATTCATTTCCATGAATTCCCTTATGCGCAGGAATCCAAACAAATGACACCTGTTTATTGTCCCTGTCCAAATTGAATAGACATCTTCTGATGGAACAGATTATCTCATTGGAACAGATTATCTCAAACTTTCATATTATAACAACCTTATCTCTGTTCCGGAGTACGCAGATGTCCAAGGCCTCTTTAATTGTCCAACATTCTGCTGAGAAAACCGATGAATGGCGTTTCGATGAACTCGGTGTTGAGAATAAACAAGAAGAACTATTCTGATTCGTCCCTATTTTGTTTGAATATACTCCGTAAAATAAAATATTGATAAAAAGTTAAACGATTGAGAAAGACATTTCGTTATTATTACCTTTATTTGTTTAAATCTTATAGATATACTCGTAATAATATTTAGATATAAAAATACAAGTTTTTGCTAAAAAATGATCATGGCACGGAGGTAACAGATTCACAACGACACACATTCACTATTATTAATTATATGCGAAATGATAAACATACTTTCTATTGAGGTGTACCTCTTGCAATTTGTTTATCATAAAAATAATGTTTGTCATAATAATTTATAATTCTACCAACAGGATTATATTCACTACTTGTAAAAATTTGATCGTTACGTCTGCTTCAAGTTACATTCTCGCCGCCGGTCCTCTTCACCCTGAAGATCCCCCTGAAGAGCGTGAACTCCTGGAAGTCCGCCGACGATTACTGCTCCAAGAATAACTCATTCTTCTTTGCTCCTCGCTCCGCCGTATGTTGCCAATTTGTATATCCTCACGATATCAAATTGTAGCCACTCCGATATACTGACTGCGCCAATTTGTTATCCTCACGATATCAAATTGTAGCCACTCCGATATACTGGCTGCGCCAATTTGTTATCCTCACGATATCAAATTGTAGCCACTTCGATATACTGGCTGCGCCAATTTGTTATCCTCACGATAACAAATTTTAGCCGTACGATCCTGGTCTTTAATTTCCTTGATGCCTAATAATATCAGAAAAATTTCTATCGACTGCGCCAATTTGTTATATCCTTGCACCGACTATTACGGATGCAAAGAATGATGTCTTCTCGTACTTCTTGTGTGCGGGGATTCAGGTAGTCATGATAACCCGATGTAACAACAATACAGTTTAATCACGCATCTGACAATTACAAGTACAATATATTAGATGTGTTCTGATATACGATTTCTGAGAGAGAGAGCGCGCGCCCAATCGCGACGCTCTTTTATCCCTTCCACGCTGTTATTCTTGCCAACATGCGCGCGTCACACATTCGCTACGTCATGATACATTACAATAAATATAATACATGTCGTGAAATTACTTACTCGAACTTATACAAATATATCAATTTACAGATGGTCGCGTCGACGTCTTGGTTTAATATAAGTGAATTTATCCTATTATTAATTACTTTAGAATGCACAAGCCGGATACCCTTTCAATTACATATCGATATTGAAATTATTAGAATCCACTCGGCAGTATGCGATGCGCGAGGCGCGAGGCACGGGTGGCATTACCATTCGACGGTAGGGTACTAAATACAGAGTACTTACCTAGTACTAACTGGCAACACCGACAGATTTGTTTAATCACTCGCGAGGATTCAATGTACCATAAAATATAACGCGTCAACACTTTACTTTGGAAACTTCACTGAACACCGGCGCAGTTAAATGGGACGAATCGAATAATAATTTTAATAGAAAATTGTTTTATGATAGGAAATGTTCGTCATCAACTGAGCGCGGGTCAGTGGAGTTCACATTTTGCCGTGTCGTATTTCATAAGCGCTTTAATGTACTATCGTTGGTACTGTTACTGTGAATTAAGGAACGCACGTTTTGTGTGAAAACTTACTGTGTCATTTTGCGGGCAAGTTATTATTTCGATTTATTATAATATTTGATCGTAAAATCCAAAAATACAATACCTGTCAGCGCGGGCGAATAGAGTTTGACGAATGACAATTTTATCAACCGTTGTTCGCCCGTAGGTAAATAATACACATTTCATTACTAGTGAGAGTAGTCTAATAGTAATTATATTAATTATTCAAATGTTCAGTCATAAAGTTATAACTGTATATATTAAAAGGCGACAAATAACATGGTGCATTTGTATTTTCAAGAGCTGTGCGTCTCAGACAACTTGAATGGTAGACGTCAAACTCTTAGGTCGGCCTCTACTTCAGCCGCAAGAAGGGTTGTGCGATCAGCCATTCCCAAAATACTACGTTTAAGACAGTGAACGGACATTTACTGGAAGATTGTATCAGAGACTTCATTTAAAAAGAGACCGAAAATGCAACTTTTATCTAAATCATATCCATAAGTTCTCATAATAGTTATTAATTTTAAATACATACCAGTATCGCTTATGAAAATAGCGCCGTACAAATTATTAAATGTTATTATTATTATTACATGCATCTTAATTATTAATATTTGTTATTACTGCAACTTATTATTTATTCATACAACTATTATATTAATAATATTTATGTACACAAATTACTGCAAGTGACAGAATTTTCGAGTATTGGTCTTCTGTATATAATGAATATTGATTGATACACAAAAGTATATATCTATTATATAATACTTAATGTACGTAATTCGCATTGATAAATTATTAATTTGAACGTAAATACTTCTGCTTAAATTATTTATTTCCGACGAATGACTTGACGTAGGAACGTTAATAAATATGAAAATAAATGCCGATTGTATAACGGCTTCTGTCGAAACATAACGGATGTTATGAAACGTTCTGCGTCCGATCGGTATATATATATATAATAGTATAACACTTGGAATATCATAGGTAAATGACATGGACGAACGCATAGTTTAATATACTACTTCATTCTAAATTAACTTATCCGGGTTACCGTTACTCCGTTTCGTCGTGGAGCGATCGCTTCTCGCTTTATGTATCGCTCGAATATTTATCTACATGTAGGTCAATCATATCGGACCAATCTCGTGGAAATAATCTAACAGCGACCAGTCAGGTTAGTCTATGTATTTGGTACACCTGATTCGTTTTTATTTCATAACTACGTGTGTGATATTCTCAGAGAATATTATTTTCAGTCCATATTTTTCATTGCATAACATTGTAAACATTTACGTTACATTACTGAACAATTATTCTGAATTCGCCTATCACCTTTTGCAAACAAACAAAAATGTTTTTGACATTAACAAGGGTTTAGAAATTATACACACAAATATTAAGGGGTTTACAGTTAGATAAAATTGAAATTTTATAAATAAGATAGTGTTAATAGCGAGCTAAATATTACAAATAACCAAACCATTTTTGAAAATAGTCACATTTTAAATTTGTTTTCATAGTAGTTCCTATTTAGTTACCCATTACTTATATATTTATAGTTTTGTTTTTACCTATGCTTGTATTTTTAATTTTAGCACCTATACATTGCTACCTGAAGAAGATAGGTAGACCATAGTTATCGAAACATGTTGATTTATCAATAAATAGTGGTTTAAACAAAGTATTTTATCATATTATTTTTATAACTGAATATTTATTTAATATTGTTTAATTTGAAACATAAAAAAGGGAAGTATTTTTTTATCATCATTTCCTTTTTAATGACTGAAATCACCAATTTCAGATTTAAAATAAACATACTGATAACACAAGTTGTAGATATTAAACACTTTCATATTAATGATAACATATTTTATGTTTTTCGCTCTGTACGCGCATAACAATAATTTCCAGATTATCAATAATTTATATATTTACTCTTATTATTGGTAAATTTAAACATATTGAATGTATAAGTGTGTAGCCATAGTAAAACCATTTCTTCATAGTAATACTTAAATAATATACTTTTTTATTTTATTTGTTTTTCTATTACGGTTAATATATTTATGCCAGTATCCATAATTGGTGAAAAGTATATTAATACCACATTATAGACAAATTAATTAAATGGCTGTCGTAATATTATGTTCGCGGTTTGAATATTTTGGAGACTCGGAGATTTGGCACTTCCGTTTCTTTATTATATTTAATTATGATTGCAATGTGGGATTCAGAAACAAAACCGCCACTATGCAATTGGTGAAAAATAGAGGGTGACGTGTTTGAAAATGATTATCTGGCAATAGTGGCAGTTTTATAATTGATAACTGCTCTTGAAACATGTTTGTATGTAAAAATCATATCAATTTTAAAATCTCCTATATCTGGCTATAGAATCTGTTACAGATACGTATCGATGTTTGTCACATTTTTGTCAATTAATAGTGGCGGTTTAGTTTCTGGAACACCCTCAAATATGATATGTAAAACAGTTTCTTCCCACCTCGTTATGGATTCTAGTGAGGTAAGCAGAGATCAAATGAAATGATAATAATTAATAATAGCAAATAAATAAATAAATCGTTGGAAGCTTACAGGATTTCCTGTCGTAAGAGCTTATTATAACTCTCGTATTATAAAGACTTTGTGAAAACTATTATAATATGAACAATCTCTGTAAAATTCTATGAAGAAAAAAAATTGCATACCTTCTTTAAAAAAAATTCGTGATTATATAATTGTGGTAACGTTGCGAAGTACCACCAGATTCCCTTGGGTTCTTTCCTTGCCTTGTACTGTCGAGTTGCCTTGTAGTGAAAGTCAGTAAATATGTGTAACAATATTAGTTTATTACGATAATATATTTACAGTACTTTTCAATTGTATAATTCAAGATATTCATTATTACTATTGCGAAGGAGCGATGGAAAAGAGACCCGTTCCTCCAATGACGGCCTCTTATAACCCATAACCCCCATAACTCATCTGACACACACACATACAAAAGTGACAGTTCTCACAATAATATATTTTTTATCTTAATGGGAATGGTATAAAATAATCGCATGTTGAGTGGACAGTGTCTTCACTATTTTTAATCCAACACCGTGTTAATATTGGCAGATGCCACAATAGACGTACAGCACAGAATTAATACAACATGGAGGTCTTTGTCTGGAGTCTTGTGTAATTATTGGATTCCAATAAAGACAAAGGGCAAAGTTTATAAAACAGCGGTTAGGCCAACTATGTTCTACGGGTCAGAGTGTTAGGCGAGTACCTGAGAAACGGATAAAATGCATATAACTGAAATGAAGATGGTTAGTTGTGGGTCACAGATTGGACAACAGTCAAAATACAAATTAAATGTACGTAATAAGATATATCTTTGATTACATAGATATTTGTATTAAAATATCACAGAACTGTGTTCTATAAAACTGCAACTTCACAATAATAATGTTTTCTCCTTAATAACAGTCAAAAGGTTCATATTTGTGGTTCTCTTGGGGTAGCTCCCATTCTTGACAAATTAAAAGGAGGCCGATTCAGATAGCATGTACATGTGATGCGATGAGAAGAAGATCACATAATTCATAAATCATGAGCATCGAAACATATAGGAGAATGCCTAAAAGACCACACGCATTGTGGATGCCTTCAGTCAGTCGCGATCTTAAAGATTCAAACGTGACCGAGGATGTAACCCGTGTAACCCGGGACAAAAAGTGGAGCAGAATGATTAGAATAACCGATCCCAGATAGCTAAGACGAGGACACAGAAGGTCTTTCTCAGGTTTCTCACTGTTTTACTTACATTAAATTAAATATTTATTTAATACAATGGAATGCTAGTATTATATATTTCATAAAATAGGGATAAATTAATTTGTAGTCAAGTGCCAACACTATTAGCATAAGTGTCACCGCGGATCTTCAATGGTGTAGTCGAAGAGAATTTAACCCATCCCAAACCATGCAGTAACACAGGTCTACCATCATAATTAAACCTGTAATATTTCGGTAAATACATGCAACATAAAATTCATATTTTAGATAATCCCAAAGAAAATATTAGTGCTTAGGAATGACTAGTGAAAAACCAATTATCGTACAAAAACAATTATTTTTTCCATTCAATCCATTGTAAAGTTAATACGTTGGTAAAAATATAATTTGTAATATGAAAGACAGAGATCACACACTATTTTCACAGTGAAAAGAACAACACACATACAAATATAATTGTCTCTTTCTCACTAATTAAATCAAGAGAGATAAGAAGGAAGGACAGGCCTTAATTAATGCTCTAAATTATATTATTAACCATTTTTTCAAAATTGAATGGTCATTATTTAGAGTAAATTCGTGCCATTAAAGTCATTTAAGCTCATCAAAATATTTTTTCTAACTGTTATTTACGGTAACACGAGTTGACAGCATGGCTGCGTTCGGATATTTTATATCAAGGTATGGTAAAGGTTAAAGATAGCATTAACAATGCCTTCGTTACTAAAAATGGCGAAATCAAATACACCAATTACCACTTCCTTGCTATAAAATTCACATAAATAATGACTTCGTATAGTTAATCCAGTATTTTACCCAATATCCGCGGCTGCAGCTCTTCGCGTATCTAATTAGCATTTGATATTAACAAATTAATAGCGGTCGAATAACGAATAATGTATGTGTTCGTGACTCCAATAATTTCGTGTTCTATATATTTACACTCTACTCGTACATCGGGTGAAAACGGTTAACACAACATAAATAAAACAAGTCGTTGGCGCGCTTCTGTCTGTAGATTATTTATGCTCTTGGACGCAAGTAATACTATAATATATTAATACGGCGGGGCTGGGGCCTCACCGAGACTGCACCAGCTTTAAGAAAACCCAGGGACCGGATGCTCCATTGATTCGCATCACGAATATCACTTTATTGAATATTTCATTTGTCATTTGCGACGATTTTCCGGTTAGTATATTTTAGCCGCCTTTTCTGTGTTGTTGTAAAGTACGTGTGTTATGATGATATTATTGATTTGATTATAACATTTGTTATTTTATTTCAAATACCTTAATTTTCTAATAAATAAATGAAATTTAAAATCAGTCCAATAAACACACACGCTTTATTTTGCAACTTTGCGCTGATCATAAATTTCAACAGTTAAAAATTCAATCAAAAACATTTATTCAAATTCTCTGCTGTATGAAATTCTAGAAGTACTCGTTTAAGTTTCATGTAATTAAAATTCGGTAAGAATATTATGTCATAATTATTAATGTTTCCCATTTTACAAATTATTTCCGAGTTATGTAATACTGTAAATAATTACTGTAAATTAATTACAAATTATTTCTGAGTAATACTGTGCAATCCTCGGTTTAATAATCGTTATGATTAATTTGTATGTATAGCGTGATCGTGTGATATTCTATGTCGTTATCAATTTTTGTTACGATTATTGGATTCGCTGTGGAAATAATTTTTGAGAAATTTGTCTTGTGACACGTTTCAACTTGCTCCTGCCTCGGCACAGATTAGTAATAAATTAATATGCGTGATATGAAGTGTATATATAGGAGAGGGGTTTGGAGTTGTGGGATGAGGGGCATTCTACACACAATTCTACATTTGGTGGAAAAATAAATCCAATAGATTATGACAAATTTATGCAACAGTAAAAGTATTTACACTTCGAAAATTAAATCTTTGTGTAAACAAGACGTATTTTTTACATGAATGCGTGTTTAAATTTTCGTTCCATTCGTGTCATATTTTTAAAATAACTCGTGGAGATGTTTGATTGCGTAAGTGGTACCAAAGTGATCACGTGTGGGGCACCAAAATGAAAATATTGAGACAAGGAATTCGCCTTAGTTCATATCAGATAAATTTAAATACACCCGGGGGTAAGTGAAAACAAATACTTATATAAAAATAATATTATATAAATGAAAAAATAACACATTAAAGCTGCAAGTACAAAGCTTATTAATTAATTAATTTTTATTTGATATGAATGTCGTAATTCTGCTCTCTACACCGGGCTTGGCTTTCGTCAATATCTGTCCCGGCACAATGACACAATGAATAAATACGTAATAGGACATTTTATCCACATCTAAGGATACACGTGCTCCCTGATGGTCCTTGAAGATTTAGTTATTTATGTCTGGTTTTGATGGACGCGATGCGTGACGCGGTCGTTTGGTATAAATCAAAAGCAGTGACGCATGAAATGTTGCATTAGCATGCAACGAAGATGCACGATGTAAACACATTTTTCGTATCAAATGAAAAACCGTCTCGCTATAGGGAGACATTGAGGTGCTGCATTATGAAACCGCTCTACTATATTTGATCGAATGAATATATTATTTTTATAAGAGAACACATTATTATTTGTGAAGTTGTAATTTTTTCAGAACGTACTTCTGTGATATTTTAATACAAATTAAATGCGTCAATTAGAAAGATATACATACAGATAAACTCAATTTATCAAAAATATATTTTAGCCGCACCGGCATCTGAACCAGGATCTCTTCCTATCCGGGGAAGTGCGATAACCGATTACATTACGTCAGCCTCGCATCATGCGTTATTTTGTCGTCTATTTACTTTTTTCAATCAATAAAATATTAGCATAATTACGATACATGGTTGAGATTAGGCACATTTCCCTTGAACATTTTCGACTCGTAATTTAGTCAGGCATGCACCCATAAAGTATTGTGGGCTAGGTCTGTTACACCCTGTGTAACAGTTTTTACACAGAAATGCGAATCATTTTCAAAGTTAGGTCGTTAAATTAACTATTATAACGTGACGTGTTACGAATTCGATTGCGAAATATTTTTTGCGCATTCCCTTCATCCGCTGTGCCGACATTTGCGGCACTCGCTTGTTACTTATGAGTTTAGTGGATACAATTCCGGCAATGCGGATATTCCGATCGGCGGCTTTCAAATTACACCTGTACCGTATCGGCCCGCCGCGCCGTGTCATGATAGGACCTGGGTGACAAATCGTGCTTAGCATATTTAAATTCTTCTATATGTTGCGTGTAGACTTGAAATAATAATATCATGCAGATTTTTTTTTGTTTACGTACTTCATTATTACTCCATTATTCAAAAATTACTGGAATATTTTTATTATATTATTAAATAATACGAACGTGCATCTATGTAATAATAAAAAAAAACTATTTCACTCACTTGAGTTCAGTGGTCCATTTGGTTGGGTTGAGTTAGGTTAGGTTCGTGTACCTATATATTTTTCATATTGAACACATAGTTTTTTTTTAACATTAAACAATTTCAAATGGAATAAAAAAGGATTTGCTATTGTTTTATGTACGTACCAATCAAAACCTAGGAAATAACAGGAATTGTCCGAATTCATTAGAATTAAAATGCATGCAATAGTTATTAATTTTTATGTAAATAAAAAAAGTAGGATCACATGATATATAATATCAGATATTATATAGCTTAACGACGAATATTATATGCGTGCATTACTAAAAGTGTGTGAATTATTTTTTTCTATTGTATAAATTATTTATTTCAAATTTTGGAATATTATTTTTGTTATATGACCCTTGATATTTATATGTATCTCAAATATTAATATTTTTTTGATTATAAACAATTTGTATATCTGCAAATTATATATTTGGTTCGGTTATATTATTTTCCTTATAAAACTTTTACTTTTGCATCAAATTTCATGTTTTGTTTCTTTAACCCATACGTCGTCACAAGACGTTAACTTATTCACAAGACGCGATCTATTACATCTGTTATGATACTGTGTGAGAAGATAATTACCCGAGTAATTATATCTGCCCTCTTAACATACCAAAGCCATATTAAATCACGTTTTAGCACTGAATGGTAGACTTTCATACAACTTCCATTTAACTTCTAAATTCTAAAAATTACCGATTTAATTGACTGCAAATCGTTGAAATTACATTTGAATCCATACGAGTAAATTGAAGGTGGGTAGCTACACGGGGTTTAATTAAGCACCTTTATATCCCAGCGAGTCAATCGACCGAATCGCCCTGTCACAGACTACCGTTCGGCCGTCCGTAAGCGACACTAGAAATTCAAGCAGCCCTCTATATATCTGGTAATTTAGCTTTAGACTGCAGGGTGGGTTTACGGTGATGCCGCCTCCGAGAAAGCTCACCACCTTTGTGTCTAAAGCTCCCAGATTGCTTCAGCGGTGCCCCCACCCCTCGTCACTGTGAACGCTCCGGTGGACACAGCGAAGTCTTCCCCAGCGGAATGTTCCTTGGGTTACCAAACTGTTTGCATCTACGTATATTCATGGGCCTTTACTTTTGACGCGCAGATATTTAATAAATTCCTTTTATTTCCCGACAATGTTTTATTTTTCGGAAAGTTTACAACCAGGTATGGTAAAATGCAACAAACGAATGATGTTGTATAATGATCATGTTTCAGTTTGAAAATTGAGGAACTGTTTACACTTGCATATTAGATCATTGTAATATTAGAGACCGTGTGCCCACATTTTTAATGGTTTTATAATTTCTTTTCATAAATAATTAACATATTCCTATTAAATTATTGTTACACTTTTTAAATATATTACTAGAAGAAACATATTTAACCACAGTTTTTTTTTTTAACGGAAATGGGTTCGGAACGTCTGTTTCTTCTTTCTGTCAGCACAAAATGGCCATTTTTATATTGCCCCGACGAAGGAGCAGGCTTTTTGTAATCACTCATCTGTTCGAGCTCTTTACAATGGATTAATTTCTGTTTTCTAGATTAAATTTTTGAAGAGAAGCTTTGTGTAAGATAAAATGTAATTACGAGTAAGTAGGCAGTTTTATGTTGCTTCTTATATCATAGGTCTTATCTATCATAGTCGAAAAATCGTAAACATCAAATTAACATATTATATTATTTATTAATTTTTGAGAATCGTTGAAATAATTTATTTTGTGCGTAATATTACAACCGCATTATTGACAAATAAATATAAATTTCAATCCTTTCAATTAATTATACAATCAAGCATTTCAAATATTTTGATTTTACCCCCGCTTTGTGTTAGTTCTATGTTTAGTTACTCTATTGCGTTGTTTTAAATTACCACGAAATATGCAATTATTTTGACACGACATAGTGTTATGAATGTTAACGATTTTTTAATGAAATTTCCATAATTATTTATTGGATTTCAATTTAATTAACACAGTTGAATCCCATCTCGCTTCTACATTGTCTAATGTATCCGTGTGTGCAATTTGTTGTTAATTAACGAGTTATGGCGACAATTTATCTACCCAATCGATCGAATCATCATAGTTAACGACTATGTCGATATATTGTTGCATATATAACGGCATTGGGATTATACAGGGTGTTCGTAGCTAGTTGTCCAAACTTCAAGAATAGATAAATCAAGTAATTTAGAACGAAAAATATTCTTGATAATTTGTCGATTCCCCCCCCCCCCATGCCTAGCGAATTATCAACTTTCTATTTTTTTATTTTTCAAAATTCGCATTCAAAAGGTTAAGTATTATGTCATTCATTCCATATATGAGAACATATTTATAACATTTGATATTAATTACTTTAATGGTAGTCCAACGTTTTACAAAATATAAGTAAGAAATATTGAAAAAAAATGCTAGTTTTGATGTCTTATAATTCCTAATGTATAAATATTTTACCTAACTGTAAATAATACGTTCTGTTCAAAATTGAATGAAGAACACTCCCCCGAAGTTTTTGCTGCTAGCTATGAGCCACCCGGTATAACTCATAAAAGATGAATAAATATTATTTTTCCGGCTAGATTTATAAAGATCATATGTGTACTGTGCTTCGGAGACGCGCAAGACCGTGTGCCATTTTCCGTTTTGATGTTTTATAATTGGATATAAAAATTACATCATTCTAATACATTTTAAAAGTACTTAATAATAATTGTTTATTCCAGACATCACAGGTGAGGGATGCGGCGCAATGTTGTACATAATTATTACATTAAAACATAAATAACACCGCACCATAAACTTTTTCGGTACATGTTTATTATTTATTAATAAAAAAATCAAAATATTGACAGTTAATTAGCTATTTTTATTATTTTATTTTTTTTACTTTCGCGATGTTTTTTACGCGGTAGGCAGAGAGAATAGAACTCCACATTTTTCTCACATCCATTTAACTACTAGGCCATTATTAATATTGTAATTCGTGTGGTAAGGACTGTTCGGATGGAACGATTAATCTCAAAATGTTACAACTTCGGTTAAATTGTTGTATATTCGAATGATCGTAGAATACTATTCTGCGAAATTTCTGCCATCTAATAAGATGGCAGAAATTTCGAGATATCTTCTCATGCATGCATATATTTGCCGCCATGTCGTTCGATGTCAACTATTACAGGCTTTGTATTTTCCTTACCTCTGAGGCAAAATTCATCAAAGAAGGTTTTGATTAGATAAGTTTTTTTTTTAAGAACACATTCTTATTGTGAAGTTGCAATTTTACAGAACATAGGTATGTGATATTTTTAATACAAATTAAATATATTAATTAGAAAGATATGCATACAAAACCAATTTATTCGAAAAAATATTGTTGTTGCTACCGGGATTCATATCGGAATTTTTTTAATAAATTGATTTAATGTGTGTATCTTTCTAATTAATACATTTAATTTGTATTAACGATTAAGTTTAGCTTTAATTTAATTTAATTTAATTTTTGAATAATTGACAACAAATTGATGTATTTTGTACCCATTGCTTTTTATTTATAAATTAAATTATTTTCATTATGATAGTAACACATTTGTATTGAAATTAGGTAATTTATTGTTTCAAAATGATGAAATGTGGGCCCACATTTTTTTGTAGTTCTCTGTTCACGAGGATCTCGGTAAGTTAATAATTAATTTAAATGAAAGAATACATTGTGATCTTTGAGATTCTGTTCCTCGATGATCAAAGAATAGTGATACAAAGATTTTTATTACTATCACTTACTTTGTTGAGATATAGTTGATAATGTGTACATTCGAGTAACCGGATAATCAGCGTTGTCGTTCTGTTGCACTCGGTGCAACAACAGTACAACGGATTACGGTGCAATGCCCCTGTCTGCCTCCACATCCCTGACAGAACCGGTGCGAGAAACAGTATTGTTATATTTTTTCAATGCGCGATCGCATGTTTTCGACACGTAAATATCTCATTTAATTATTGGAAATTTTTTCCAACCACTTTGTAGTAATAAATATAGGTTGTCCAGCGGAAAAATTTCAAGATTAAATTGTAATTGCTTGTAAACCATCAGGGTGAGGTAAGTGGGAGGGGTATTGTTCGACGCGCGTGATTTGCTGATTTACTAGTCGCAATGAGTCACTGGTCGGGAGCGTACCGCGCGTTCGCGGTTGAGCAATATTTAAAGTGCGGTGATTCATTGGTTCGTGCGCGTCGCGCTTTTTGTACTCACTTTAATATTCGACGAGTAAGTGACAGGCCGAGCGCGCAACTTATCTGGTGTTGGGTTCAAAAGTTCAGACAAGAAGGGACAATAGTAAACCAAAGTCCCCTGGGACCATCAATGTCAGCAGCGATGCCAGAACATGTGGCTCAAGTTTGACGTGAAATTATGTGCAATCCACGTAAATCTATAAGGAAGATTGCAGCCTGCAGCCTGGAATAAAAAAATCAACAGTGCATGTTATTTTGAAAAATAAATTACAGTTTCACCTATACAAACTGCAAATCGTGCAGTTTCTCAACGAAAATGACCATTCTTTACGTGAAACCTTAGCGAGAACGATACTGGAATTTTCGCCCGAGGGATAACTGGCCCTTATTTTTTTAACCAGCGAGAGACAGTTACTGCTGACGTGTATTGCCGAATGATCGACGAGTTTTTGGTACCGCAACTGTAGCTGTTTCCCGAGTTCAAGAACAGTACATAATTTCATAATACATACAACTAGAGTTTCAATAGAGAAACTGAGGGAAATTTTTCCCAATAAATTAATCAGCAAGTGCGCAGTCCTTGATCTCTTCGGTCACCGGACCTTACACCGTGCGTCTTTTTTTTGTGGGGATACCTTAAGTCAAGAGTTTACAGCAACAATCCTCGAACAATTCAGGCTCTTCAAGAAAATATCCGCCGTTAAGTTGCTGCCGTTGAACCGACGCTTTGCTTTCGCGTGTTCGCAAATTTACAATTTGTCCGATTGAAAAAGTCCGATTGCAAGAGTGTCTTGAGAGAAATTCACGGCATTTAGACGATATTGTTTATAAAATAATGTTGTATTTTATTAAGGAGAACACATTCTTATTGTGAAGTTGTAATATTTTAAATACTAATTAAATGTATTAATTGGAAAGATATACATATAAATTAAGTTTATCGAAAAATATTGTTGCTACCGGAATTCAAAAAAATAAAATTAAAAAGTATTCGAGATTCCGTAAAAATAAAGTAGATCATTTAGTTTTGATCTAATTTTAGCACTCTGAAATTGATCCAAAATATTATTCCTGAAAGTTTCGGGATTATACGTATTAATCTCGGGATCATAAATATTGTAAATTGTTTCGGGATTGGATTTCCTAGTTCTAATCCATCTCTCGCCGCCATCATTTCCATGCAAAACTACTTTTCCTCTTGGTCTTTTCCCCAGTCACAGCGGGGTCAAGGATGTTTTATTCTGAAGATATCCTAATTCGACTCTGCCTTACGGCCAAACACCAAACTAACCCCAGAGTTAACTGCCGGACGGTTTGATGCAAACTCCATCAGACGGCGCTGGCGGTGGGGCAGTGTGCAGTGCGCCGGGTGGGGGGTTGCCTGAAAGCTCCCGCTCAAACTACCCGTACTGATATATAAAACGGTCGCCTCCCGAGTGTTGTCGCCCTGACGGCGTTTCACGAGCAGGTGTTCGTCTGCAGATCCTTTCTGCAATGCTGCTATTCTTTCTCAGCTGTGTATCTTCATACTATTTTTACATTACAATAACTTTCAGTGGACACATAAGGGAAACAAAGGATTTGCCACATTATCAACCCACCACTCGAGGGTTGAATTATTATTACATTATTTTCCATGCGATAAATTTCTTAGTTTTATTTATTAATAGTTTTTGTTGCATATAATATAAAACTCTAATGTTATATTATTATATTCGAGTTTTATATTGAAAATAAAATGTTTTTAAAAATACGAGTCAAAATGGTTCAAACAGACATTACTGTTTATTGATCTAAAATATCCACGTTCAAGAGCTTCACCTCTGACCTATGATTATTATCTGCCGCCTACGTGGTCTGAACTTGACTGTATAAACAGTGAGGACGTCTGCACTGAAACTGAAAAACCACGTCTGAAGATTATTCTTCATGCCAGATAATTTTTGCAACCCGATTTACAACAGCTGGGCATTGAGTTTACGCGTGGATAACATTTCTGAGTTGTGCTCTGCGACTTTGACATGCCTATTTTTTTTTTATCGTAGATAGGATTTTATTAGAATCTTCATCAAACACGAGATAAATATCTAATATTAATTTGTTTGTAAATTGGTTCACAAAGATGACTGCAATATAATCAATATAAATCTCAGTTTTAATATTGTAATAAAAATCTACAATATGTTATGACAGTTTGACTTGTCTGCAAAATGTAGTTTTTATTAAAATTTCATCATATAAAAAATCATTAATTACAACTTCACAATAAGAATGTGTTTTCCTTAATAATATATGTTGTATCAATGTGTCCAAAATTTAATAAAAATGAATTGATAATTCTGGCGTCTGCAGTCGGTTTACTCAGAGGTATTTGAGATTCTGTAAAAATAATGTAGATGGCTTTCAAATAATGGAACGCCAGGTGTATTAATTTGAAAAATGTAACATAAAGGTTCGAAAATTTGTCAAGAAAAATACTGGCGTTATAGCACAATAGTAGTGCACTTCCCCGGATTGGAAATAGAGATCCAGGTTCGAATCCCGGTGACGCAAAAACAATATTTTTCGACAAAATTGATTTTATATGTATATATTTATAATTAATACATTAATTTAGTATTTAAAATATCACAGACCGTCTGTTCTGAATAATTACAACTTCACAATAAGAATGTGTTTTCCTTAATAAACTATTTATACTTGAATGTAATTTTTAAATTATTATGTAATCATTATCTATTTAAAGTCATCGTCATCTTAAAAATGCAGGTAGATAAATAATATCAGTCTTTAGTTATTTTATGAAGCAGTTTTATAATTTAAGTAATAATGATGCAATAGTTTTAAAATACACGCGCAATAAACAATAGTAAATGAATTTCTTTCTTAAATTTCTTAATATGTATATCTCGGTAATTCATCCACGCCATGTACGATAATCATTCGATTATTCCTTTCATAATCAGTAATTAATCGTACTTTGGGCGTGGCTCTTTTTAGTGAAGTTCTTAACGTAAAAAGGGTCTGCAGTATTCTGGATTCTCGTAATATTTTCATACGAGGCGGCGGTTCTGAAATGTTTTCGATCTTTCATAGAATATGAGTGTAAACAGCCAAATTCCGGTAATATATATTATTTGAATTCTTGGCTCCGTATATCATTGCGTGCATCCTTTACGACTCGAATACGGCCATTAAGTCGACTAAAACAATTTGCAAACTATTTATTCCGTTCAAATCTTAACCGAGTTTCAAGGATTTGCGGTAGATACGCGACGTAATCCTGGACGCTTTAATATAATCCGAGATGTTAGGTAATTCTACGTTAGGATCTCACTCCCATTGACCGTACTTTGCCCAAATTCATTACCTACTAAATTTTTGGCGCTTTTATATTATTTGCTTCTTAATTAATGTCTTGACTTTAGAATTGTTTTTAATGTTTTGTTTTAGAAAATAATGTTATTTTTTTTTTATTATTCCGTTCCGCACATTTATTTAAAATATCTTTACTCTGTGTAGTTCCATCTCTGACTTGGGTTCCGTGAACTTAGCCAACTTAAAATCTTAATCTGTTATTAGGTTGTTTGTTTTCATAGAAATTCATATTTGTAAAACATCCTAGACTAATAATTTAATTCTACGGAATAATAATTTTACGGAAGCGAAGTAAAAAAAACGATTAAATATTAGTACTTACCTATATTTCTTCAATAATTAATAATTTTAGAAATAAAATAAATATTTACATAAACGTACCCTTTCCCACCAACGTACGATTTTACAATGGACGATAAAAACTATTTGTTTATACAAATTTTCACATAGAATTTGATTATGTTATTAAAATTAAGGTTTAATGTGACGGCATTAATCTTTTTATGATACTTCTTTTAATTTCTGTAAAAAATGTTTTGAAACTAATTACCTAGGTAGTTATTATTTGTATTTATCTTCCCAATGTAAATTACATTTATTATACGATTACGGTATTATACTCATATATTTTTTTTGTCTTCCCATTGTTTATTTACGATGTGATTATGAGATTTTGGTGTTATTAAACGTCTTGTTTAATTTAGTAACATACCAAAAAAATAAGATAAATATTTTGTAATTGAGATCGTTTCTAATATTATTCTGCTTATTGTAAGAATATTTCGAAAATACAAAATAGTCGCAGCCTACAGAGCGTATACATTCACGTTAAAATTGATAATTTCGTTACGATATTATATATTTTGATTTGCATGTTACTATCAAATGTATTTCAATACATGCAGTTCTCTCAGTTTACAGTTAAAGGTGTGTGTCCAAGGATGAAATTCGAAACTCGCCCGAAGAAGGTATGACATTAATGTCGGAAGATGCTGTCTCGCTTGTTGTGTATTGTATTTTATATGAAAAACAGGCTGACACCACCGACCTTTACCGCCAAATGTCCGAGCTTAGATGATAAATTTCTTTTGCAGATAATGAACTCGCGCCTTCAGTCATTGAAGTAATGAAAGATAGCATATATTTTTAATATCAAATACCTAGATACGTCTTTATGATTATAAAAGCACGCCATTTGTTACTATGGTGTATACAATGTAATACGCAGCGATATAACTATTACACGTCGATGTTTCGAATTATTTACTCAATTAGAGTAGAATTTTACAATAATTATCCGGGTTGGTTAGGAAAAAATGACACTGATAAAAAAACTCTGAATAATTTCCACACAAAAAATAATCAGTTTAGCGCATACGATGCGAACGTCTGCATTGCATCACTGATTAAATACGGTGAAGATCACCTCCGGCCCCCAAATAACAATGAATATATTTTTTTTATGAGCAGATGCCGTTTTCACAATTTCGCCAGTTTTATTTTCTGTTACATATTTAACGAAGTTTCGAATAAGTCACTTGCAAGTACGTGTAATGGAGGCGTGCTGTGCTACGTATTTTACTGTCAAAGGATTTTCGATCATAAAGTACA
This sequence comes from Eubasilissa regina, assembly GCA_022840565.1. Taxonomy (NCBI): domain Eukaryota; kingdom Metazoa; phylum Arthropoda; class Insecta; order Trichoptera; family Phryganeidae; genus Eubasilissa; species Eubasilissa regina. The sequence goes on along the minus strand of JAINEB010000015.1, from coordinate 22,541,542 downwards.
TCGATGTATTGCAGTTATTTTAACCACACTTATAATGTATCGTAAATAAAATGTTGTGATTTTTTAATTAATTATTATATATGTATTTTAAAATGTTAATGCTCCGGCTAATCCGCAAGCCGGTTAATGCTACCGCGGATAATCGAGAGTATACTGTAATACAAGCATATAAACACGGTTGAATTAATTCGCGGTATTTTCCTCATATTGTTCCCAGATGAATGTGTTTTACGGCTTCCATGCGGTTTGTTTGTATTTTATCTCACGCATTGTTGAACAAAAGAAGATTGAGCGAATCGTTTAGCCAACAAAGGGATACATTGATAATAATACGTTGATTGTAATTGAAGCTCTCGCCTCCCGTTTTAAGAGCGATCGTGTCAACTCGCGGCCAATCATATCAAGGGTTTAACGCACTCTTCGGAATGAGCCCGCGGTGTTATCCCGCTCTTGTACTCGCACACGCGGGGTACCGACTGGCGACTGGCGACTGCTGACTGCCGACTGCCGACACCTAACCACTCGCCCCCGTCATAGTGTGTTATGTGTTCATTATTCCGCTTTATCAGAATATGTTCAAAAATTATCCTCAAAATATTATAATCTGCCTTCTTAGGCCCGGTCGTTTGATCAATAGTCAATTTTGTTGGTTTTTGTAAGATTTTTCAAAATTTATTAGTTTAATCGTTAGTACCTTCCCACACGTATGATATATTATAATCAGCGATTTTTTTCTGGCATAACGCACGGGAACGCGGTTCTGGCACCTATTTTTGACAGTTTTTTCAATATTCAAAAGTAAATTTTAAATAATGTTTGCTCGTACATAGTTACAATCAATTTGCTCTAGCAAAAAAGCGATCGGTTATCGCCGCTATTGCACAATGCGGAAAGATTGTAAATGAATATTAAAATTATCATTTTTTGCTAATATTTACTGCCATCTAGCGGATTTTTAAAGACCAATAGATACTAAACGCAACATATGTATATAATATATATACATTAGCGATTGGCTTCGCCGATTGCTTGCTGCTAGGCTCTGCGGGCGGCTATTATGGCCGCTTCGCGGCCAGTGGTGGCTGCTGTGCGATGAGGGTTTTAGTAGAAACTATTTTTCAACATAGCAAAATAGGATTCTGTAACAGTATTTTTTTCATATTGGCAATAAGTACAAAGTACACTATTTGATCCATTAATATTATATAATAAGGAATTCCTGCATATTGTAGTATTGTAAGTGAATACTTTTTGATTGAATATAAGTGTAAAATTTCTAATATTATTCACATTTTGAGCCCCGCTTCGACCCTGTCGATAATTTTGAATGTGAAACATGGGGAAAATTAAAGTGTCCAACTATCACATTAGATTTTTAAAAATATATTATTTTTGTTACTATTACATACGTTATACATAATAATGTTGAATATTTGCCAAACTGCAGAATAGTTTTACGGCAATAAATAGATACTTGAAAACTTTAAACTATTAAAATTCATAGACAAAAGAAAAAATATGTATTTATAGAGTTGAATAAAAATAATGTGAGCGTATAAATTAAAGTAATACAATTATTTTGCTACTGTATTTTCATAAATTTTTTAAATTAAATTATAATTAAAAAAACAATTTGTTTTCATAAATGCAGAATAATTACAAAGCTAATTAATTGTATTGTCATTTTAATGAATATTTTATTTTTCAAATATCTTGTTGAGTGAAAGGACTCATACGGAGATTGGGTGTTTTGATTCTCTCAACCGCCTAGTTCATTGTTAGTTTCAAGCCGAGTTTGAAAAACAGCAATTTGAAATTTTTATTTATATTTAAAGGTTAAAGTGTTTCGGGGAGCCGAGGCTATTACCGTACGGAATCTAATACCGTACAGAGTCTAATACCCTACTTAGCTTTTTCATTGAAACAAATGATACGTACAGATATTTGCCTTACTCTAACGCATGTATCGTGGCATGTCAAAATTATTTACAAGCGCAGGTTTCTGTTAAATAAGTATTGTAAGAAGGAGTGCATGTTTTTTGTTTTACAGCTGACCACTATAAATTTTGGAAGAAGTAAAATCAAATTTAAGTATGTTTCTTTAAGCAAATATTATTGACTGTTTTCTAATTTTGACTCTGGATTTCCAAAATATTTCATCACTAAAGTATTTATGATCATGTTTTATTATGTATTTCCACAATATTTGGTTTTGTCGGGACATGTACATTTGGCTAATTACCGTACACAACGTATGGTATTGCCCAACATTGTACGATATTAGACTTTATTATTCAGTTTCATTATTATATTTTTTCACAGAGGTGTCGCCTATAGGAAAAAATGTACGTAGTATTCAATTTATGAAAACCCAAAACCAATATGTGAAGAATTCAGAAAAAAATAATTGTAGTATAGATACACTGTGTTTGCTAGTTGGGCCCATGATCTTTGTAGTGGTGAAGACAATCCAAGATATCATTATGACTATTGCAAAAACTGACCATTGCATCTTTTTTTCATTTTTATATAACATAATTAGATTTCTTTATTTTATTCAAAGTTTTTGCCGAAAGAAGATGTATATTTTAGTTTTTCTAATATTGTATTAATACTCATTATTTGATTTACAAATGTTTTCAAAATATGTGATTTTTACGTTCTCTTATGCCAAATATAATTATCAGATTACATTAATTATTGTTTTTTTCTTTAATATGTCCCAAAAATAACATACAAACGTATGTACGGTATTATCTGAAGCTGTCGGGTTATTCTGTACTTCATTAATTGTAAAAAACTATATAAATTCTTTTATCTGTAAACAATTTAATGTTTAAAATAGTTGTGTACGATTGAAACTGATTAAATAAGCTACCTAATTCAATAAAAGAATATCAATATGTCCTCACCATTTAACTAAAAATTGCGACTGTGCTTAGTGTACGGGAAAAGCCTCTGCTCCTCTATTGTAAAATTATATTTAAAATTGTATTATTTATTGATCGTAATGATTGAGGAAGATATTTCCTATGATATTTAAATAATTTACAGTTTATTTATAAAAAGTTTAAAAAAAGTAAAATTTTCTAATATAAATCTTCGCAAAACAATAATATTTTTACAAGTCTTTTTATGTTTCGTATACTAATATTATTTCATTTTCAGTTGTTACAGAAATGCCAGCAGCTAAAAAACGGAAACGGAAAGGGAACCCGTATTCTGGAGTTTCCGTTTCACAGCTCCTGGCACAGAGAGAGAACCTGCAACAGCAACAACAGCTGCAGCAACAGCAGCAGCAACAAATACAACAGCAAATGCAGCAGCAACAGTTACAACAACAACAAATGCAGCAACAACATGTGCAGCAACAGCAGCAGTTGCAATCATTACAACTTCAACAGCAAAACCAGAAAAATAGCCAGCAGCAACCAAATGTAAATACATATTATATTATATATTTGAAAATTTTGATACATATGTATATTTTTTTTTTTTTTACATTTTTGAGAATGGAAAATAAAATAATTTTTTCCGTAAAAACATTTTCCTCTCGCCATTTCGACTTAGTTGTAGATTCTGTGTCTCTGCCTCTCATGCGCCTTTCGGTGGGAGGTTAGTTCAATATGCGGCTCTCTAGTCATTTTTGGCTTGTCTAACTGCTGCAACACCGTCAGTTTGAGAGCAACTCTGAGATCGAGATCGGGGGAGTTGAAGGATCTTGAGCCTCGGCTGCTCCACACTAATTTAGTGTTTCCTGGACGCAATCCTTCACCCACTTCTTCTACCCTCCAGCTCTTCGCCTGTCCACGATCTCCCCGTACATGATACGTTTTAGAAGTCTGTGATCGCCAATGCGCATCACATGCTCGGTTGACACTTAGAGCGATATAGATCCGTGTCATTTAATGCACGGTTGCTCCAGTGGGTCTGTAGAAAGGGGTGAAGGAAACATTGGTGAAACATTTCCAGACTCAGTCGCATATGGAAAAAGCAATAGCTTTGTAAATCGATATTTATTTACTATTTAAATTAACTACATAAAATAATTGTTGTCCTTTGAATATATGAGACCTGTATTTTCAAAGATTGTTAAATCCACTTTTTGTTCCAATTTTACTAAGTTTGCGATTTTGTTAATTTTTTACTCGGCTATCATTCTGTATCAATATTGTAATCCAACTTATAATAATGTAATGTGAATTATTAAAATAATAATTTTATAAATTCCGGTTCGATTCAATTCCTGATTTTTCACTTTATGTGACTCACTTTTATATAACTACATTTGCATTAAAACTTTATAAAATATAAAAAACATAATATTACAATTTTATATTTAGATAATATATACATATTTATTTTTTATTTCTTATATCAGTTCTCTGATCTCATCACTTTATTTTTCTTTTCAGATGTGGATAAATTCTCCACAAACCATAAACAGCCCACATCCGCATCAATCAGCATCACCAACTGTTCCTCAAATAAGATTGCATGGACCGTCAGACAACAATTTCTTGAATAGAAATATTTCATTGAGTGTAAATAGTCCAACCACCATGGTCAACTTAGGAACTCAACAAAATATGAAAACGGATGATGGGGTTAATTCCATTCAATCAAATGAGCATCAAATGCAAGGGAAAAATAATTTGGGATCACAAATTTTAACAATTAACGGAAATAATCTCATAAACTCTTCTCAAAATGCTCCTGATCCTAATCAGAGGATAATACAATCACACGTAGTATTAAATTCACCGCAACCTAATATTATTGGGCAAGGACCGTTCCTTACTAATGGTCAAAACAATATAAATTTTACCGGTATGAATCATATAATTGGTCCAAATGGTCAAATCATTGAGATTCAAGCGTCTAACATTTCCAGGAGTCAGAGTTTGGGGAATATATTCAATGATGTCAAAGTTAACATAACATCTGACATTTCCAAAAATAAGTCTGAACAAACCGGAAACAAATTTTCTGATGTCAATCCCAATAATAATGAAAATTTTAAGAATTCTCATCAAAATTCACAACAAAATGTGCAGGTTTTACAACATGGACATGTTAATCCATTGCCACAGTCTCCAAATAACAATTCTAATATTCCACTAAATCAATGCAATATCAATATAGTCAGCAATACGAACATGCAGAATCTGACTCCAGAAGTGATTCAAAAAATTAACCAACAGCAACAAATATTTATTCAACAAAATCAAAAACAGATGGAGTTGGCAATGAAAGGAATCAAAACACACATTGTTACCAGCTCTCCTCAATCAATTATTGGAACTAAAAGTAACACTTTGGTTGATGTTCATCAAGGACATGCTGTCCCTAATCACAATCAAATGGTAATGCCAACAAATCAGATGATAATGGCCGGTCAGCAGAGGGTTCCACCTTGGCAACTCAATAGAATTAATAAATTACACCAACAACAGATCAATAGTAATCAAAATGTTCAATTTGTAACCAAACAAAATCCACCTGTAAGACAGAATACCATTGAAATGACATCACAAAATGTATCTTTTCAAGGATCTCAACACACTTCGCATCTAGAAGGGTTACCTAATAATGTCAATTCTATGATGGGACAGAGTGTTGGAAACCAGAATATTTATTCTAGAGTGCCTCCATTACACCATCACACTCCACCCCCCACGTGGCCTGAAGAAATACAAAGAAAGAAATCAAAACCTAGTAAAAGCACAAAGAAATCAAGAATACATGAAAACTTGAGGTTAAATAATGGAATTCAGGGAATATCCAACCAAAATGCTTTTAGCAATTCTGACATAAGAAATTCATCACATAACTTTAGGACAAATCAAATGCAAAATAACTGCGGAAGTCCATTGAACCCCAGCCCTTCATTTATGGAGGATCCAAGTGGTTATTTAGCTCAGCAAACCGCTCTATTAAATAGTACCATATCAAGGCAAGTCGGATTGCATCCTATGAATCCTAATAGTCCAATTCAAAACCACTCAACAAAAAATAACAATCAACATATCAACGCAAAAGATGGAAACAACATGAACTCTAAGTCCTATAACTCTCGCAGCTTACATAGCATGTCTTCAACCACCTTGGATCAGGAAAATCGTAACCAAAATAACAATACAGCATTTAATAATTCGCCTACGCAAAGTAACATTCCCGATAGTAGCATCAACTGTGATAAATCAAGTGAGTCAACTTTAATACAGCAACCGCATTCACACTGTCAAGGGTGTATTGCAGAAATGAACGAGTCTAAAAATGATTTAGTTGCTCGAAATTTGAATACTGGTGACTGTGAATTAAGACTTCACAACACTAATTTTCAATCAAATTATATGGAGTCTTTGTCAACTTTAAAAACTGAATCATGTTCACAACCAGGAACACCTAGTCCTAATCAAAGCTCCGACGAAAGTCCAGTAACTTCCTCAACTTATGGAGAAAGACCAGGTAGTAGATCAAATTGTCGTCGTTCAGATTCCAGAGGTCCTATTCAAGGTGGAATTATAAGTACTAGCAATGGATCTCCAATGGAGTCGTATCAATTACCGGAACTGTCTCCGACACCATCCAACAGTTCGCGTAATACAGATACGCCACAGAGTAAAACTAGCGGTAGCGGTTATAATATTTCATCGAGTTGTCCATTTACAAATCCCAGTCCAGCTTATTCAAATCAAGGATCTTCTAGAGAGAGCAGTAATAGTAATCCTGCTACACCATCTCCGGGGAATATGAACCAGAATTTTGTCTCTTATAGTTCCCCAGATCCATTGGGCATTAATGGAACCAGTTCGTCAATTATGTCATCGCAGAACGATAGTGTAGTTCAGAGCTACAGAATGAGATGTTTCAATGATTCTAATTCACCTATGTCTAATAGTGGAATGGCTAATGTTGTTTTATCAAATGATAACATATTAATGAATGTGGATCAAGCAAATAATAACCAAAGAATAGTTCAAAATATTAATGGATCCACATACTATGTACCGCCACATCTAGGTGCAGGATCTCCTAGCATTAATCATGGCAATAATATGATGTTTATTCCTTCAAACGGAGTTGTTACAACTATGGCAAGTGGGCATACTCTCAGTAGAAATACAATCACATCTGTTTTGGCTGGTAAAGCGCAGACTGCTACGACGTCTATAAATGCAGCGGCTGGAATGCCGTACATTTATCCAGCTAATCCAAATTCTAACATTACATCAAATTCTTGTTCTACACAATCCCAAAATGTTCAATTTTCTCACATGAACACTCCGTCTAATTATCCCATGCATGTGGCTGGCTCAATTGCTCAGTCTCTTGTTTCTAAGTCTCCTTTAGAAATGGTTCAAAGTGTAGTTAGCAGCATCCAGGTATCTCAATCACAATCTCTAAATTCTTCCTCCGGGCCTTTGTTGTCTAGGTCTGCCCATTTCCAAGGGAAAAATGGAAATGGTAATTCTGGGCATATTGTTATGCCGTCAAATGGCCAGTTTGTTATTACCGGAACGGGCCAAGGAACAGTGATGGCACCGCCACCTCCTAAAGGACAACCGTTACCTCCAATCTCCGCATCACCTCATGTCACTTCTGTTACCGCATCTATGTCACAAGCTATTCCAGCAGTCGGTGGAGTTCCTCAAGTGCTTAATCATTCGACAGTTCTCGTTAATACACTACCGGCACCTTTTATGCTTCAGCCTCAAATGGTAACTGTGGACGGGCAAGTGGTCAACCAAAATGTGCAAATGCCCCAAATTGTAACAGGAAATATAATTTCACCAGGTCAAGTGATGGATCCTAATAATTCTCAAGAATTCAATAAAAATCTTAGTGCTATTCAAAAGCCAACCCTTCTTTCACCTGACTCTGGAAAAAAGAAAGGCAAAAAAAGAAAACCTCAAAACCAAGCACCCGCGTCTATGATGCAAATAACTACACATCACAGTCCTAATAATCTTTTAGTTCAGCATAATTCTCAACAGCAACAACAGCAGTTTCCTTCTCAAAGCTTTCAAATGTCTCCCAATGGAAATTTATCAGCAGCTCCGATGCTTCAAGCTTTGACAATTGTCCCAGGAAAAGCGGGCGGTCCTGCTCATATAGTAATGAATGGGCAGGCTGCGGGAAACTTTGGATCACAGCAAATTATAACTAATTCTCAAGGTGCACAACATATTAATCTACTGCAACCTGTGAACTTGCTTAATGGAACAACAGGAGTAGTGCAGAATTTCCCCACATTTCAACAATTTATTGTTCCGGGCCTCGGAGGCATGGTTATGACTGCTGATGGTACGGCTATTCTGCAAGATGCTTCCAATATGCACATGCAACTTCAAATTCAAAATGTTAACGGGCAGAATGTTCTCACTCCAATACAGAATCAGGGTATACTTACAACGGGACCAGCTGGCATGGTTATAAGAACTCAAAATTCAAATAATAAGATGATACAATCACAGCACAGTCCTGGAGCACAATTCCTTTCACCGACTGGTGGGCAAATCGTCATGGGAGGATCTCCATTTAACGGGCAACTGAGTCCTCTTGTAGCCAGTGTCAGTCCTAATCACACTGTCACTTTTAACGGAAGTCCTCCCCAAGTAAGATCCAATATCCAACAAGAATTTTTACAGTGCAATCAAATGGGCCAAACGCTGATGCTACCACTATCTCCTACTCAAATAACAGTTTCCTCATCTTCTAATCAACAGAACACAACCTATGTACAGCAAAATACAACAATTGTTCAACAACAAACTACAATGGTATCAAATAATAACAATCAGTTCCAAAATAACAGTGGTAATTCACATAATACATCTTCAATAAATTTAGACCAGGGTGTCATGATCAATCAAAATATGAAACAAAATAATCAAGGAAAGGGAAGAAATCATAATATTTTACAGCTTCAAAATCATCCCCCTCAACACATAACAATTCAAAACCCTAACGACGGTCCTAGTCTGAAAAGGATCGCTTTGCAATACCCTCAACTGTTAAATCAAATTCCTCAGATGAATGGAAACATGAAGAATGATTCTCAAATCCAGCAAATATTGGCTAATATCAACCAAAATAACATTCTTAATCAGCAGCAACAACATCTGTTACATCCCCACATTCGGCATTCTGTATCTACACAGACGTTAGTCAATCAGCAACAAAATGGGAATAAGTCTCCTCTTGGTGGATATGGTCAACACAATTCTGGCAGCAGTCCTCCAGATACAACGACCCACAGTCCATTAGGCTCTCTAGAAGGATCAAATAGTAGTCCCAGTAACAGTATCAGCAGCAGAAGTCCAAATTCTTCACATGGAAACCTTGTAGACACTACAACTGGAAGTCCAGAACCTGTCGAGCAAGGATCATTGGTGAGTCACTTACGTTTAATATCATTTTAATAATACATACTCTTTTGACATACATTTTTTATAATCAAAGACAATTTAACAATGTTTAACTAATTCCATATTGTTTTATTGAATTTCAGGCTATGGTGCACTGTGTGTCTAGTAGTGAACCAGATTCTTTGGAAACCAATCCGTGGGGGAAAAAAATTAATGAAAAAATCATCGATACTCCAGGTAACCTTATATTGTTTCAAGGAAACATTGTTGGCTTCATTCACTTTGTTTCTTATACGTAATATGAAACTTCCTTCTTGACCACGGTTGTGTATGATTTACAAAACTGCACGTAATAGGAAATAGTATTTTCAAGTATAATGTCATCAATTATATGTTGTAATTCCGTTTTCTTTGTTTATATCTTGTTAAATTATGTAATTTTCACTCCGAAGGTCAACAATGATGTTAGTTTTACTTATTGATTATTGAAACTCAAGAAATCATGTCTACTTGAATTTTAAAATAAAATATTACTTTATTTTAAAAACTGAATATATTTTTTGCCATATAAAAATCATAAAAATTAAGTATTAATTAATTAACAAAAATTAATCCATACATTCAAATACTTTGTACATAACTATCACTGTTGAAAAACAGATTTGTTTTAAATACAGACAATAATGTTAATCAGTTTAGGAACATTATCAGATAATTATTTATTTTCCAAAAAATTTTGTTACGCACAGTGTGGTAACTCTTGGATTTCTATCAAGTCTAGTATTTCTATCAAACTATCTATACAAGTTGAAGCTGCGTAGATAAGAAAGCACTTCCAAGGGCGCGTCGCCTTATAATGGCTCTCCACACACACACTCACATTCTCATTGCCATCACACACACATATGATAAAGTGACATAACCAGTGACGGATTTCACGCACAGTTTATTTGAATATATGGATTGCACACCCCCGGGTATGTGCTGTGATCATCAGACAATATCTTCCCGATAAATATTTCAAATCATAGTATTGTACTTTCAAATCATTTGATTATCATTCTCTTAGCGATATGTCGAAATTGTTTTATGTATGTTGCCAGTTTGTTTTATGTATGTAAATGCTATAAAAAAAATTTATTGAAATAAAACAAAATGATAATATTTTTAATAATTTGTATTCCAGCGCTACTCACTACTACATACAAGATACATATTGGCTATATATTGATTGCTTAATTCAACTTATAAATTAGAAACAAGCTACTGTAAGTAGGTCACTTCATAATGATCCACCGGGTTCCGTGATGCGGTGAGAAAAGAAGTAGCGGCGGGGTTTTCCAAACTATAACATTACCAGTATACTATTTCTTTCTCATTTCAGGCAACACCGTTCACCTCAATGAAAGTCCATCGAGTCAAAATACTTTCTACAGTGTGGATTCATCGGGCATTCATTTTAGTAATCAAACTATTACAGTCAGCTCCTTGAATAATCAACAGAACCTAACAATAACTCCGGTGAATTACTATCCCAAAAATAACCCATCGAAGCACAATCACCAAAATACCATCACTCTGATCCCGACCAACTCGCAGACATCATTACATGAAAAGATTTCCAAAACATCAGCTATTACAAATATTATGGAGATTGAGAAAAGACATGTCAGCAATCAAATCAGTTCAACCCATGGTCAAAATGAGAAGGTGCATCATATTGGACGTAGTATGAATGCTATGGAAATACAAAGAAATTGTAATAATATTGATATTAGTTCTGGAAATAGTTTGAAAAGAATATCTGTTTCCAGTGCTAATGGTAAGCATTAATGTTCATTTTGTTTTTATCAAAATTTCTCTTACTCTATCCATCAAAGCAAGAATAAGAAAAATTGGGGATATCAATATTATATATTTTTTACATTTTATATAACTGTCTAAATGAAACTCTTTAGCCGTTATTATACAGTACAACTCCGTTAATCGTAACTTACGAGACCTAAATTTAAAAAAAATAAATCTGAATTATGATTAATGAGAACAAAGTTTTATAAAGGCAACATAAGAAAGAAATTTTTATAAAAAATGTGTTAGTTTACTGCGTCCGCAATTTAGTGCACGCCGCCGCTATTGACATCGCGATTTTCATACTGAAACATGATGACTCCATTATTTCAGCTTCTTATGTGTCGAAATGTTTATCAAATAACATATTTCTCCTGAATAAGAAAGGTGTGTGCTGAGTGGTCACGCAGTAGTCTCTCAAGGCAACAGAATCACGCACATTAATTTGGTTGGCGGTCGAATTCATCTTTTACATCCAAATTGACATATTTAAAATGCACGTGAAAAATAATTAGAAACTTTTAAATCTACATGTCTCACTGGCCTTGTTGGTTGAAGCTTATTATTTTATTATTATTAGTTTGAACCCAGAGAGGTATTCGGGATTCGATTTTTTCCACCAATTTTATGTCAATTTGTCAATTTTTTGTCGGTTTTCATAATAAGCTCCATTTATTCAAATGGTCAAGGATTTATACGAATTACAAGATGTTAGTGCCATTTTAGAGAATGAAACGTGAAAAAAAGAAAATGAATAAAATATGTCAACATATTTAATTATGAAAGATTTATGTAGATTCTTTAGTATCTACATATGTAAATGGCAACATTTTATAAATATTGAAACTAGTTGAAGATGTTTACGAAGGGATGGAGGTTAAATGCCTAGATGCGCGAGTTTGGTGATTTAGAAATAAAGGCAAATATGCTAATTACGTGAACAAATTATTTATTTTGGGTATCAAAAACGTATACGAACTGCGAATAATCACATTTTACGAATTATTAGAAATTAATATGAAATGTTATTTTCTAGGCAATTTTTTTTGAAAAAAGTGTGAATTCCGTGGAAATACGAAATATGGGGTTACGAATTAACAAAGTTTTACTGTACTATGTTATTCATCAAACTTGGCTAAAACATATGTGATGATAATGTTATACTGATATTATGATAAAAGATAATATCAAATTAAAACAATTAATCTCGGATCTGATCGATTTTTCAATATAGTAATTATTAATCTAGAACTTCATTTAAACAGAAAAAAATACTATGCGTATTAATATCCTCTATTTTTCCCTCCTTTATTGTTTGTTTTATTTTATATCTTAGAAAAATATATTCTATAATAAAATCTTTTGTTTAGGTCTAATAGTGTACAGCATACTTACATGACTGAGTTTTATTATTAAGTTTTGTATTTTATATCTTAAAACCTGTCATTCTAAATTGTTTATTTTATCTAAATCTCAAAAACTTCTTTCGCTTTCTATTTTTCAAAATTTTGAGGGTGGATTATTATTTGTATCGCTTTATTATTTTTTCAAATATCAGTTGATAGATCTAATTAAAAGAAATAAAGGTTAGAGTGAAATGAAAATTGAATGCTGAAACTGTGTATTTTGTGAGTAAAACTGTATACAAAATATGATTGGTTTCTCACATTATGAAACATATCTGATGTCAGGGCAATTATTGTTATATTTCCTTTGCTTTATTCGGTTGTATATCATTTAATTTATGCCTTGTATGTAAATATTATTTTATTTCACATTTCTGAATCAAACTGTTTTATTTTTTCTTGCAATCCTAGCTTGTCGCTTCCTCATAAACACATTTTCATTTAACATTGTTCATAATTGAATCATCTATCAAAATTCTAAATTCGCAATGTCACAAATAATGGTGTGTCTTGTATTGGTTATGGTAAACTAAAATGACTGGCTTTACTAACATGATATAATTAATACGATTGTACAATTTTCATAGCACATGCAGTTGCTCACTGCTCGCGGTGTACTTAATATTATAATCTGGTCTGGAATAATTGTGCCATTAACAAGATGTCGGTCGCGTACTAGCGTACTAGGGCAACTGTGTGTTGAATAATATATCAGTTATTAATATTTCAGCCTTTTTGTACATATTTTATATGGTGATTTGTGTGAACCACTCTGTCAACGTAAAGTTGGAGAGTAAAGAAATAACAATTGTTAATACAAGATACAGCCTGACCTCCAGCAATAACGTACCTTTTATCCTAATATTTTCATTGTATGTATTAAAAAATAAACATTACAAATATTTTCCAGTTTATTTGGATGATTTTAGGTTTGGTATTTCTGGAGTTTGTCGAAATCATTTTCAATTGGCTATGATAATCAGATTTTTGTTGTATGCAATATTCATTGTTAAATTAAAAAAAAAATCATGTCATCTCATATTCATTGGTTGTGTTCATTTGTGTTATATGTTCATCTGCATTTTATCATTTTTGGGTGTTTTATTTTAAGGAGTTTTATAAATGAAATGAAACATGTATACATTTCAACATTTGGGAGTGTGGTGTTGACATATCAGCTTAAAACACTGCATGTTCAGTACACAAATGGCTTTGCTCGTCCCCTCAACTTGTAACTTGTACACTGTATACTGGCAGGGGACTTTATGGGTTTGTCACAAGTTCTTACAATTATGCAATCACAGGAAAAGCACACTAAAATTATATTAAATCACACTTCTTAAAATTTTCACTTAACTGAAATTAACCTTGTCAAAATTATACTTTCTTACTCTTTAGCAATCTGGTGTTTTGATGCTATGTAAATAAAAAAGTGATCATGTCCAACAAAATACTTTTTGATTATTTTGAATATGAATATTTTTCAACATTTCTATTGAAAATGCAGTCTTGATTATTAAAAAGATTTTGAAAGTTAAAAGAAATATCAGTATTAATATCATATGGGCAAAAAAGTATTGTATTGTCCCCAATCTAACTACAATAATGTTGCGCATTTAATAATTGAATAAAATCAAATATTCTCTTCATATCTTTTTTGCCTGTGAAATTGCATAAAATCAAACTTATAAAAACCAAATCCACTGTAGAAAGTTCATCTGAAGAGTCGGGTGCTTCTACAATCGAAGGTGAACCCCCGTCAGAAATGCAATCGAGACACTTCAAAGAGGGTGATCTGGTTTGGGGCCCCGCAAAAGGCTATCCCGCTTGGCCGGGAAAACTGATTACCAAGAATCAAGTCAATGGGAAGGAGGATGGTAAAGTCCTCGTGCGATGGTTCGGGGGTGACAAGTGTCTCACGGTTGTGGACTCGGCTAAACTGCAGACTCTCTCCGAGGGGCTGGAAGCACACCACGCTGCCAGAACGAAATGTAGAAAGTGAGTGAAAACCACTGAAGACAACTTGTCAAGCAAGAGGTCTTCTGTGTAATAGAAATTGACGGGTGTAGGTACATCAGGTGTGGCCAAACACTTCTAATCTAGCACTCAAAATGTATCTCACAATTCTTCCAAACAAAACAGTATCCCGGTTTAACTTTCATATGAGACAATAACCTGTGTTTATGAAAATGGTCAGTTCATGTAATTTATAAAAATAAATTCTTTTTTAGACTAATAATATTTTAATCTAATATAAAATTCAAATACCTATTTGGCAACATCTGGGGTACACAGTGTTTGTGCAATCATTCACCATTAAATCGGACAGTAAACTATTCAAAGCAAATTGTTTTAGTAATTTTTACTTTTTAGTATTGTAAACTACGCATTACATTAGTATATTAGTTATTTGTTGATTATTGGTTTTTTCCACTATGTCCTTATGATTCTGATCCGATCTTTGAATCTTCTAAATAAATTATTTTCATTTCAGTTTTACTTTGTGGTGAATCATTGCAGGTCATTTCTAAGTTCATTTATGCAACATTAAGATACAATAAGCAAATGAAATAATTTTAAAACACAAAGCATGGCTTCAATAAATCTTATGTTAAAACAACATAATTTTTAATAATATTAAGTTTATTTTGTTTTACTGTTCTGCTTGTCAAAGCAACCTGTAATTTTAAGTAATTTGTTATCTTTTTCAAAGGCTGAAATATGTTAATGCATTTTAGTATAACAAAGAATTGGCATATATATTTGTGACATTGTGTATTTTAGTAGTTTTGGACAATACATAAAGAAATAATTAACTAATTGTTTCAGTTAGCGACAAGATAATATACAAACGGTTTTATAAAGTTTATTTATTTATTTGTATTATGAGAAAATACTGTAATGTAATTCCATAATCAATTTGTTATTGTAAATTTTAAAGGTATCTCTAATAAATGTATTTTTTGTCTAGAAGCCGTAAATTAAATGGTCAACTTGAAAAAGCAATCCAGGAAGCTATGGCGGAATTAGATCGCATTACGGAGAGTCGAGAAAAGAGAAAATGCGTAAACAGGTTGTCTAATGCGTCCATTCATAAAATTGAAATGGAAATTGCTGACATCAATGGAAACTCTAGTAAACCATTTCTTAAGTCGACCGTTGGGAAAAATGTCAATAAAATCAGCTCGGAACTTTCGGGAACATTGGCAGTTTCAAAAAATTCCGAGATCAAGCAGAAGCCATGGAGCTCAAAGCGAGACACTCAACCCAAGTCAGGCAGGAATTGTGGTAGTGGGGTTGTCAAGATAGCTCCCCATCCTGGGAGTGCTAATGGAGCGAGTGAAGTAACGGGCCGACTCAGGAGTAGCCAGCGATGACAGGAGGAGAGGGGTGATGCCCCTCTTGTCCCACCCATGTTGCCCCCTATGCCCCCCTCTATGCTCTACATTCTTTTCACTCCGTAATCTAACTTTGTATGTGTAACATTTTTGCCATCAGAATACATGTATAGTTTTTATTTGACACGTAGAATAAAGTATAATTATGCGCAGTTCTGGGATTCAAAAGTGCATATCAGTATTTGAGTAAACTTTATTCATTCTACGGTTTAGTTATTCTTTTCACATATCGATAGAAAAACCACACCTGATTTTTTTTAAATTCTGATACAGATATATTTTGATGAAGTCTTTGAACTGTAATAATGTATAATTTCTTTTTTGTTCGCTCATAGATATTGGCGTGAGTTAAAAATAATATTTATTAAAAAATTTATTTAAAAAATAAGATGATTTTTTTATAATCCTGTGTGAGACTATACCCTTATCTCACTATTTATGTACTTTGGACAGTTGATTTATGTAGACGTGTGCATAAATATAGTACTATTTAAATAATCTTACAAATTGAATGCTTAAAAATTGTAACATTATCTAGATATTTGACAATTATACTACATGTTAATTTCAGTGAATTTATAAAATGACCAACGTTTTTGTATGTACATAGAGTTTTTAACCATGTAAAAATGACTTAATATTGACTTATAATATTATACATATAATAATACAAATTTACATTGTATAAATATATTTTTTTCTGATATCTTCCTTTTTTATAACATACTTCTTTACATATCGCATATTTATGGTTATTGTTTTGGAAGTGTCCAAACTGGATCAGGTATCATATGTTTCTACATACATTTTTTTCCTTAACAATCAAAATATTTATTTTCCTTAATGATCAAAATTATTTAGTACTTTTAAAAGTCACATGCACAATACCTGCTTTAACGATTTTAGACACACATAAACATACTTCGAGTGTACATATTATGTATAAAAGTACTTTCTAGGAACTATATACATTGTTCAAAATGTCTAATTTATAAAATAGTAACTATAGAATGCACTACTTGATATTGCTTCAGACATATAAATTGTGTTAAATAGATGTGTCACCGTCTCTATCATATCGTTAGAACATAGCTGTTAGGCCAGTGTTGTGGTCACCAGATGCAACATATTTACTTTTGGAAATAATATTACACAATACCCCCCTAATCTTATCAATAAGTGACTCTTATTGATTGAAAAATATTGTTATTTTAAAAACAATATGATTCTAAAGTTTTATTGATTATTTTGTTTATTTACACTTCACTGCTTATATCTTTATACATTTTGTAGTTTTTTTAATAAATATTATTGTAAATAGATTTAGCACAGTTGGGGAGGTAAATATTCCTTAAAACCTTCTTTAAAATAATGACACTTCTTTTAGTAATGTTTTGTGACGCCATCAAAAGTTTCAAGGCCAAGCTACCTCCACACGTCAGGTCCTTGAGGTAAAATAAAAGTATTAATTTATTTACACATTTCTCCATCATTTGTCGACCCTTGCATTGCATTTAAAGTTTTCATACACATATATGAATTTTATTTTTTAGTAATACAATAAGTTACTATGTATCATATTTTTAAGATTAGCGAAATCAACTTTGTGGTTAAAATGAATTATTTTAGATTGTTAACTTTGTTTTATTAACCACTTAATGAATTAAATACATCTACCGGTTTCGAAAAATATCATTTTCTTCAGAATGACATTAACTAATCAAAAACATACATTATTTTAAAAATAAATTTAGTACCTAACTTAAATTGTTACTTGATGATACAAAATTATTAGAATAATTTTTGGGAAAAAGAGATGTATTTAATTCATTAAGTGGTTAATAAAACAAAGTCAACAATCTAAATTAATACTATGTATCAGTTTTGTAAAACACAATTTTTTTTTTATAGTTTTCAACTTACAAGTGAGTAAGTGCTATTTTTTACAAGTTATCTATTTCTCTTATATCTTTAAATATTGTCATTTACAGTTCACACTGTGTATCTTCACTTGTTCAGTTTTTTTTAATACTTAAATTATTATTTATAAAAAATCTGTATATTTTTTGTATATTGTGTATATATAATTGGTTACTATTATTAATGATTTGTGACATAAAAATTTAATGATGTAAGTATTTACTGCTTTTAAAATGATCTATATTGAATATTATGTGTGTAAATTATGATAAAGATGAATGTGTGTAAATATAAGCTTAAGTAAAGTGTGAACAAAACATAGTCTGTAAAGTTAGGGTAATTTTTCATTGTGGTCGGCATGGTCGGTTAAGTTAGTTTACAACCTTAGTGAAAATAGTCAACTCAAAAAATTGGTCTTCTGTATTGTTTTTTCTCCTCTCAGTTCTAACATGTTTTAATAATAGGTATATACAATAGATAATAACAATAATTATCACCTTTAATTGAATATATTGATAGGCAATATATTTGTAGCGTAAAAAAACTAGTAACTTATACTGACCGCACTATAATTGCCATGTGATGTAATCATAAATGTTTCCCTATGGTTATTAGGATGTATAAAATGTAAATATATATCAGATCATGTAGTCCATTTTAGATTTTATAAGACAGTGTTAAAAGAGTTCTAGTCAAATTTTGGAGCATGTGACATTAACATATTGACAATAAATCATGGCCTGCTTATTGAAAGGCATTTTTATTTTTTGAATCGCATACTGAGAGAATCTAATTGTGTATACATTTGATAAATTATAATAATATATTCAATATACATATTAATTGATTATTTTACAGACATAAAGCCATGAATTAATTTTAATAAAATACCTTTCAATTTCTATGACAATGCCATATTTATACACATCTGCATGTATTATGTCTACAGCTTTATTTTTCATATGAGATGTTCATATGACTCACATTTCTTATAAAAATATAAAAGAGTGCATTAATAAAATGCATTTTATCCAAATCGCATAATAAATATCACAATGTAAAGTTTGGTATGTACAAATATATTGTAGTATTTCTGTGTTTCTAATTAAGCTATTGTAAAAGACAGTATAATCTGTTGAGTATTTTTAGGAAGGATACTGTTATATTTCGATGAGTTGAATTATTTATTTTGTAAATATTTTTTATCTGCCTTGTATTTAATTTTTTTAATAATTTTCCGGTGGTTTGTATAAAATGGAGTGTTCAGTATTTGAGTTTAAAAATAAATCTTTTCCAGAAATTATTAATGTTTAAAGAAATTAATTATTATATATTATTATTGTAAAATATTTTATCAAAAAATAATATAAAGATATATGTTTTAATGATGTGATAAACATAATCCAGCTATTTCACCCGGTAGAGTGGGAAGATATGTGCTTTTCATGTATTGATTGAAGTGACTGGCTTATAAATGGATTACTACTATTTGAGGCAACCTCAACAAATTAATATTTTATGTGACATTAACATGAATAACAACTTTATTCGCATTTTAAATAATATGTATATATCCGACAGCCTAAATGATGCCCCTAAAGGTTTATATATATAAATATTGGATCAATGTTTTTATTGTTATGTTATTTTTATTTGAATGATGATTAGATGAATGCTGTGAATGATGATCTTGATGATTAAAATTATCTGTGTTTTGTATATAAACTAGACTTGAAAAAATAAAATGTGCAAGATTTATTTTGTCTTTTATTTTTCCCTGATGGGATCAACTTCAAAATAACTAATACGTATGGATCGAAGGCATTATAATTTGTTGTTCCTGTACTGAAAACCTACCTGGGTCTTTACAAAATAGTATGCTTTCTCCTAATTTGGAAGAAGTGATAAAAAGTGGCTTATCTATAATGATTTGTCTTACTTGTAAGCGTGAAATGGATTGTTAAACTGTACCATTGATTAGTTTTTATGTTTGTTTATATTAAATGTAATAAAAATTAATATAAATATACCTGCAGACAAATGTCTAGAAAGATGTTTTGTGGGACTAGTTTTGTTGCAAAAAAATATATATAAATGTATATATATTATTTTATAAATTCTGCATTTAAATTTAATCAGTTATTACATGTCCATTTCGACTTATTTTCAAGAATCGTAACTGAAAAATAGGTCAGTTTTAGTTTTACTAGTACATAATAGGAGTACCAAAGAGAATACCGTTTTTTTCGTCACTGTTTTCAACGGTTAGTTGCGCTTTGACTGCACAACGTGTTTTGTGTTACTCTGATGACTATGCATACCAAAAATGAATTGTAATTTATAAAACTGAAATTTAACAACCGTATTTACAATGGATCAATTTGTACCAAACAAATAATTTATTTGAAATTTGATGTTATATCATTTCTTGAAGAATGATACAATAACAAGTGCCACTAACAATATTTGTGATGTAAAAATATCACCATTCATGTTCTAAATAGCATGGTAATATGTATTATGTTGTTTCATATGAAATGCTCATTTTTGGTTTAGTTAAAATTTAATCACCATCTTGATAAGACGTTTTAAATAAATTTTCCTGTATCATGGATTTTTGTGACTTACTTTATCATCCTATATATATTTAATTACAGCATGGACAAAGGGTAATTGAATCCTGTTTACAGAAATACCCTCTCATATCTCTCACACTCTTATAGATGAGTCTTATACAGGCAGTCGCTTGAATTGGTTCAAAAATTATCTTGAAAATAGGAAACAAACTGTAGAAATTAATGGCACCCACAGTGATCCAATGTACATTAAATATGGAGTGCCTCACGGTAGCACACTCGGTCCGATACTCTATAATATATATCAATGAATTTTAAAATAAAACTTTGGAGAATGAAATTAAAATTAGTTATGCAGATGATACTGCAATCATTATAAATGGTGATACATGGGATGAAACATTTAAAAGGGCAGAATTAGCCACTGCAAAAATCAAAAGTACTCTTGATAATCACTTACTAAACACTTAACTAAAAAAACATATTTTATTGCCTTTTCATTAAAAATACAAAGAACCATGTTGTCCCAAATACTATTAAAATACATACATTCATTTCGGATTTAAATCAAATATGTAACTGTGACATCATTGAAAAATCAAATGAGATAATTTATCTCGGATTAACAATTGATGAAAATTTACGATGAGTTTCTCATATCGATCGAGTAAGCTCCAAAGTGAGAAAATTAATTTATATTTTCAAAATTTTACGCAGCTTCATGAATATTACTTTATTAAAAATGGTATACTATTCACTTTATTAGAGTCTCATCAGTTACGCAATATGTGGATGGGGCAGTGCAGCTCTTACTTCAATGGATTCTCTAATTAGGGCTCTGCAATGGGTCATCAGAGTAATAAACAAGAGGCCATTTAGACATAACTCTGAAAAACTCTTTAAATTCTTCAAAGTTTTGGATATAAGACAAGTGTTTACCAGAGCAATCTTAAAACTATTAAAAAAAAAAAATTTACTTTACTTCCACGATCCGATCTAAAGGAAACTAGGAGCAAAGCCTTGGGATACTTTTCAGTGCCAAAATTTAATACCAGATTCGCTCAACAAACTTTCTTATTTTGTGTTCTGCGAATATTTAACAAATTGCCACTAGACCTTAAAGGGTCTAAAGTGATTAACAACTTCAAACCAAAAATAACAAAGTGGTTACTTGATGTGGGTAGAAGGCAAAATGAATCTAATTTGTCGTTTGTGCTAACCTAACTACCTACTTTATTATCTCCAACTATTGTATATTACAGACATTAATATTTTTATAACTTTTTTTCAATAATATTTTATAACTTCAGATTGTACTTTCTCACATAACTTTTTATACCTTACTTAACATTATACTTACTTACCTCTAAACAATTACAACTTTTAAAAACAGTACAGGTAATTGTTTTAGAACAGACCACATCTAGTAAAGTAATTACCTTTATTTTTTCACATGTACTTTTTATGCTACAAAAAAAATGAATAAATAAAAGTTTAATTTGAAACACAATGCAGCTGATGCCGCAAGAAACAATAATTTAGA
Organism: Eubasilissa regina; assembly: GCA_022840565.1. Lineage (NCBI taxonomy): Eukaryota > Metazoa > Arthropoda > Insecta > Trichoptera > Phryganeidae > Eubasilissa > Eubasilissa regina. The sequence continues at coordinate 22,519,477 of JAINEB010000015.1, read as the reverse complement.
AGGATCAATAAACAAACGGATAGTTAGACAATGGTTCCAGAAATTCCAGATAAGTGACATAAATCTCAATAATAAGTCCTGAGGATGGTCTGCAATAGTTGTTAATGAGGATCAATCAAGAACTATTATTAAAGATAATCCATTAACAATGTTCAGTTCTTAGTAATTTACTATTGCGACTATTTCTCAACATCTGTCTACAATTGGGAATGTGAAAAAACTAAAGTGAGTACTGCATATTTCAATTTTTTTTAACAATGTACCTACATAAAATATATAAAAAATACAATTCAATTAACTACATAAATATAATTTTCGCTACTTGTATGTTACACTTTTAATAATCGCCAGCAAGCATAAGTCGTACGCTTTTTGAAAAAAAATAATATCATAATCGTGCGACACTTGTTATTTGACTGGAAATAAACTATTAACTATCAACTAATGTTAATTTGAAAATATGATTTCTTTCATTGTTGGCAGCCAAGTCTGATAACATTGATAATAGACATATTAATGTATAAACAGTTCTCAATTTACAAACTAGTTCTGTTCCTCGAGGTCGTTCATTATATGTTTTTGTTCGTTATGTGTACAACTAAATATGCATTTTTGTATATAGGAAGCAACCGTATAAGTTTGAAGTTGATCATTTTTATATATAAAAAGCATTGCATTAAATACCAAATGTGTACATTTTATTATAATAATCTGCTACAAATGTAAAATAAGTTGACAAAATACTAATAGAAGGCAAGATATGTATTTAATTAAATTAAATTTTAATTAAAAACATAAACAATGTATATTAATAAGAAACATATACATATAAAATCAATTTATCGAAAAATATTGTTGTTGCTACCCGGATTCGAACCAGGAACCCTTCCTATCCGAGGAAGTGAGCTGACCTATTACGCCACGTTAACATAGTAAGTTAATGACAAATTATCAAACTTATATGTTGCACTTTTAAATTGATACATCTGTTATTCCATTATTTGAAAGCAATCTACTTTATATTTACAAATGCCTTTTGAGTAAAATTCGATAAATAATTTTTTTTTATATACCTTTCTTATTAATACATTTTTGGGGGTTATGTCGGTGGTTAAATGAAAGATATGTGATTGGCGCATGTTGAGATTTTATTATGACAGTATGGTAAAAACAAGAAAGACAAAATGGAATGAATACATGTAAAAAATGAAATGATGTAGAAGGTGCGTGTATATTACGAAATGAAATAATGTGAAGCAATTTGGCTGTCTCGCCGGCGCTCCGGGGCCGGCGAGACCGCCGCTGTAGAACGCTGAAACTAGAGAGAGTGGCTAGCGGTGAATTCTGAGCCAGGCTTGTGGTAGCAACCGGCAACGCTGTCGCTAGTGTTGATGCCGACTGAGATGGCGGTGGATTTTAATTTTTTTAAAATTTGTATTAAAATTTTAAAAAAATTAAAATCCACATTTAATTTGTATTAAAATATTACAGATCTATGTTCTGAAAAACTTTAACTTCACGATAATAATGTGTTCTCTTTAAAAATATGTACATATTTTGTATATTCAACTTTTATTTGTTTAAATTTTCATCATTGTTTGTTATTTTCACATGTGTGTCACTTTGTGGACTTGAGGTAGATGGTTAAACTTCAGATGAAACGGCTGAAGCCGTCCACTTTTTAAAAAGTTCGTCCACTTTTTAAAAATATGACTTGATGGAAGACTGCACAGTTTATTTTTTCATTAAAAATCTTATTATAATATATCAGTGAATCTTATACGCCTCTTTTTACTTTAACAATTCTCTTCATATCATGTTCATCTTCATATCCAATCCCTCAGAAATTAACTTAAAAGCTGCAGCCATTTTCTGCATTGTACATGTTCTAGTAATGTAAATGTAAAAGTTTAAAGTTTTTTTTGCACTTCTGTGTTTAAATTTGCTTCTATTTCTAATAACTCATCAGTTGTTAATTTCTCAGAATATGAGTCCAACAACTCTTCTAAATCAGCTGAGTCAAGTTTGAGTTCCATTTGGTTACCTAGTTCAACAATTTAATGCATTACGTAAATAAAAAAAAAACAAACAAAACAAGTAAATTGAAAACTGCCTGTATAGGTGATATACATATAATAGAGAAATAATGTTTAAAATGGGATCATTACAATGTTAAACTATGCCCAGAAGAGATACGAAACGTAAAAAAGGTATGTGAGGCAAGTGTTGATGGCACCAGAAGTAGAGGACGTCCGCGAAAGACCATGACGCATGACCAAGTAAACCAGATACTGGAGGATGGTCCTGTTAGAAGTCTCAATAATCATCGAGTGTGTATGAGAAGATGTATGAATGCGGATGAGGCGAGAATTGTATGTCAGGACAGGAGAGTGTGAGGCTTTATCCTCTTTGCCTGCTCCTACGGGGAAACGGTGATATGGTAAGCAAGTAAGAGATACATAAAATATAAAAAGTTGATATTTAGTTTGTATACTTGACTAAAGTTGGTAGTCATATAATTTAATCTTATATTATTGTTGATATGTATAAATTCAATATTTTTTTTGTTGATTTACTTAATAACATTTTTACTTTTGATTTGAAATTGGTATAACTCATTTCTATCCTTATAAATAAATATACAATATAAATGAACAATGGCATAAAAAAAAATTAGCTTTTTTATAAAAGAAATGGTGTTGGATTCAGTGTTCAGTTTGGGTATTGTAATATTCTTGACCAACCTTGGTCTTTTGGTACATTCTTGTAAAGTATAAAATTTTTTATATTTGCAGTATTAAAAAAAAAAAGTATGTAAGGGATATTTTTGATAAATTAAGTACATCAATTAAATTGTTGGATGCTTATGAAACTTTTAAACATATGAAGTTCTTAAACATAATCCAAAACCAAGTTTGTGAATCCTTGTGGTGGTTTACTAAACGTATTATTTACCAGTATTTTCTCAACCTGGGTAAAATAATTAAAATTTAGTCTTATTGTAAACAGATTGACATAATATATAAAAAAATTGGTGGCGAAACACTGATGAAAAATAGATGGACTGATGTAGCTGCATGACCACATACCTTAAAAAATTTCATCTTCCTAATCGGTCATATAACAACCTTAATAGATTTATTCTGATGTATCACATTGCATTTTGTGATGTTTCTTACAACTGAAAAACATCAGTTTTTTTTAATAGAGATGCGTACACGAAATAATAATATATACATATAACAATAATCTTACTATTATCAAAATAAGCTATGAATGGAATGAGGCTCGAACCCCCAATCATTGGATCACTAGCTGAGTCTTAACCACTAGACCATTGAGTGATCGAGTGCTTAAGCTGCCCACACTGAATATAAAAATGTTTGATTATTAACACACCAATATTTAAAAAAATATTATTCTGTCCATAATCTGCTGAATAAATTGCTACTTTAACTGCTGAATAAATTGTCATAACTTGATTGTGTGCTGAATTAAATTGGTCATTATTTATCACTACATTTCATATAATAACGCATTTTAGCACACTAGTGCAGCAGGTTGGGTACTGAAATATATCTTACTTTGCTGCAATGTTATCCGGTTCTTATAAGAAATTATTTACTCATATGTGTTTTACCAAAGCATGAACCATGATGATGAATAGCTTGAGTAGCTTGTTGGTGTAGTGGTTAAGACGCTGGCCTAGTGATCTAGTGGTCGGTGGTTTGCACCTTGTTCCAGGACTCCAGCAAGTTAGAACTATTTTCATAGCACAAATGTGTTTAGCTTAGCTTGAAAATATTAATGTGACATCTATTCCGTGTATGCATATCTATTTAAAAAAAAAAATACCTTAATGCAAAATATGTGCCCAATAATTCACCATTTTTAAAATAGCTTATACATATACAGCATGTTACATTGCTACCTGTCCAAACTCCAGGAAAGTTTTCTTCATTCAATTTTGAATAGAACATGTTTTTAGACTTTAAGAAAAATATCAACAGTTAAGGAGATAAGAGACTTTAAAATTTGCATTTTTACAAAATTTATGACTATTCAATATTTATATCCAATCTTTTAGAGATATTATTTCAATATCTGTGAAACATAGAACAATCATTGAAGTAATTTATATTAAATTTTATAAATTCATTCGCTTCAATAAAGGGAAATAAAATGATTTAAAATCTTGTGCCAAAAATACACTTAAAATGCCACACACATAAATAATTATGTTGGTACAAACTGTAAGATGTCTGTAAATGAGAAAGCATATAATGATTATAGATGATAGAACCTCTTTGTAGAAATAACTATTTTTTATTTTTTTAACATGTAACACATCGTCTCTTTTGACATGTGCGTTTAATTTACTGTCGCTTGAATGCTCACTAAGGAACACCTGCAAAATTTCTAGTATGTACATAGATTTATTTACATATCAAGGTATTGGTATGGTATTGATCTTCCCCAAGGAGATATATATTTTGTAATACTTAACTGTAGTGGTGAATGTCTAAATTTAAATAATTAAAATATAATTCGGTGACTGAAGAATCCAAAAAATGTGAAGAAAATTTTAAATTTACAATTAATAGACTTATCGAATCCTGAAGTTTTGACAACTAGGTATGTAACACCTGTATATTATATCGTAATTATTACTGTGCATAGTTATCTGATTTTAAAACCAGTCCATTCAATCTTTTAAATTATGTATTTAAAGTCAAAATTTATTTTAAACATTGTCTGCTTCCATCAGTCTCTCCTTTCCCCTAAAATATTGACTCTGTGAGTGGATATTTTATGTTGATTTTAATAATATATGTATTTTTTAATAGCACATATTTCCTGTGAAGTTGCATTTTTTAATACAAATTATTTTGAAATAATACAATTTTTATTTTGAAAAAATATTACAAATATAATTAAATAATACAATGAAATTTTTTTCGATAAATAGATTTTTCTGTATATATTTCTAATTGATTAATTTACTTTGTATTAAAAAATGTATGTTAAATATGAATTAAATATATTAATTAGAAAGATATACATATAAAATCAATTTTATCGAAAAATATTGTTGTTGTGCCACCGGAATTCGAACTTGGATCTCTTTCCAAACCGGGGAAGGTGCATTACTATAGATAAAATTGATTTTATATGTATATCTTTCTAATTAATAAATTTAAAATATCACAGACCTATGTTCTGAATAATTACAACTTCACAATAAGGATGTGTTTTACTTAAAATATATGTTTCACAAAAACTTATTTACGTGTACATGTAACTTAATAACTCAAGCATAACCCAAAATAACACTGGTCATTTTCCTGGTGATAGAGTAATATGGACTCTGAGAACCCAAGAGGACCGACAAATGAACCATCTCTGTGGGTTTCATGAAAAACCCTAGATCTGTAACTAAAAATGTTTGTGTGTGGCTAGCTATTCTGTTATATACAATGTATATTAATAATGCCACAGTGAATATAATTTTTTCCCAAGCTTCGTCATTATCCAAAATAGTACAAAATAGAAGACAAAACTTAATACAGGAATCTATGTCTGCAAACGCTAAATCAGCAATGCATATTGATGTTTGGGGGTTAGATCGATGTAGATTTACATGTTAAGGTTTATTGAGATGGATAGATCGAAAAAGAAAGACAGATAGAATAAATACAATGAAAAAATGCAGAGATGTAGAAGGTGTGCATGTATTATGAAGCGAGTCGGCGGTCTTGCTGGCCCACGCGAGCTGTGAATCGATTAAACAGGAGAGACTGCTTGGCGGTGGAGTTAAATTTTGCTGGTTGGTGTACAAGGCGACACATAATATTGTGCCTCTGTATTTTCAAAAGCTTTGTATCCCAGACAATTTGAATGGTAGATGTCAAACTCTTAGGTTAGCCTTTACTTCAGGTGGCAGGCCCAAAAGCGTGGAACTCTTTGCCCTCCATCATAAGAAACAGTGCATCAGACACCTTATTTAAGAAGAAACAAACCAAACATTCCAAAAAATCATTCCCTTAAGTGAAAATAACAATTTTAATTTTCAAAACAAGGAAAATGTAGGACTATAAACAGTTAATGCGTAAAGCGCCCTTGAGGTGAAAGTTTTTACGAAAATGGCGCTACACAAATTATCCAATATTATTATTATTATTATTATAGTGCACAACATTGATAATTCTACATCCTATATATCAAAGTACCTAGCAGACAACATAGGGGACGTTGGCGAGCCAAATATGACAATCCTCTCGGATGAAGCCTTCAAGAGCTTGGCCTCCAGTGCGTGTAGGAGTAGGTCCACAGTGGGCTGCCCACAGCCATGGCGGAGGACACCTGGTCATGCAAGGCATCCATCGACGCTATAGAGGACATAGAGTTGCGTGAGGTATCTACTACAACTGGCTCCAGAGTGGAGTCAGGCAGGTCGCCTGCCGAGTGGCTGGCCCGCATCCCCGAAGAGTCGTTGTCACAGGGTCTCAGGGTCATGGATCGGGAGAGGTGCAGGGATTCGGGGAGACAGAGCTCTAGGTCGGCGTGTTTGTGATACGTTTCTGGCAAGTGATGGAACCGTTTACTCGCAGGCGGCGGCTTTTATGAGTGGTTCTTGGCTATGTTTACAGGCACATTCTTAGCAACCGTCTTGCCCTGAGCCTTGTTCTGCCAGGTCTTTCAGCTTGCGATGGACTCGCCGCCCGCCATGGCATACATTGCGAAATCTTCCAATTCGACTGTTATGGTGCTGGTGATGCATGCCCCGCTTATGGTGGACAGCCTGCAGAATTATAATATAGCAGTGCTTTGATTAAAGAGGAATTAACATTGAGTAGCGTTCAGTGGAAGATCACCAACATGATGAACCAACCTGGTTAGACCTTCAATGCAGAGGCCTCCCCTGGAATGTACTAGAAATAAGTGGTGAGAGCTCATTTATGGCATCATCTGCAATTAGCCATAGGTCTATGGTCATGACTGCTCTCATTGAGAGTAAGTATATTAGAAGATAACATATAAACTTCAAAGTACTTGCTTCATTAAACGTACATTAGTTATTGCAATAGCAATATGAAAACTATGTATGGAAGTTGTGAGTACTATTATAATTTATAACAGATAAAAAATCATATATTTTTTATTTCCGAATAAATGTTACAGTGAAATTCTATGTACAGCAAATTTGGGGATGCTTTTAGAAATTGGAGGTCAGGAAGATTGCTTTGTTGATGGATCATCTCCGACATATTAAAAATGATTATCTTAGAATCAGTTTAATATAATAATGACTTAATTTGAATAATTGTTATGTATGTATATAATTAAGCAAAAAAGATTATATCACTTTATTTAATAATTACTGCCATCTATTGAAATTTTACAAAATAAATTAGAGGCTGTTACTAGATATCGCCAGTGAATGTAAAATAATGATGGTTTCAAATTTTCGTATTCACTAGATTGTGTTATTTATTATCAAATATCTAAATTATTTTCACAATATTTTAATAGATAACGATACTTGGAACATATTGTTATTAAATATTTATATATCTTAGCTGATTGGTATTATGTAAGGACATATTAAAAATATGCATTTTACAGTTGTTTTTATATATGTGATACTCAAAATGATTCGTTAATACTATCTACAAATTATTTTTTGAATAAATTTAATATAATTTATTTGAATATACATATATTTTTAACATGTTTATGTCCTTGTCGACTAGATACTTTCTGTATTACATATGTACTAGCAGAAAAGCAATCGACTGTCTACGGTTGCTTGCTACAAAGCCATTCGGGCGACTATTGTAGCCACTACGCGCCCAGTGGTGGCAGCTGCGCGGCAAGGGCTCCCGTAGAATCTATATTTCAAAGCGGAAATCCCTTATTATATTGCTTTAACAATGTACCACATAGTGTACTTTTTCTTTATTTCCAGTAAGAAAAAACAAAATGTACTTAAATAAATTAAATAATATGAACAGATAATTTTTCTTTAGTTTTGACAAATATTATATATTGCATAATGCGGAATAGCAACCCAATGAGCGTCAAATAGGGTTATTCGAAATTTAACGATTTAGAAGTTAATGGACTGTTGTAATTTTCGAGAAATTTGCAACCTGTTTTTTACAAAACTTAGCGCCGCGCCATAAATTAATATTAACCTGTCATAATAAAATTTGGCAAACGTATGTTGTAATAATATAATTACCATATAAGTTACCAGATTTTTGTTTACAGCTAGTTAAGTTAATTGAACTGTTTTGCTGAAAATCACAAACGATCAATAACCCGTTGAATTTCAGATAGTCCTATTTGACGCTCAATGAATTGCTAATGATGTTCCTTAACCGCAGGCTCTGTTTGGACATCTGTGGGACATTCTATATAACATTCATACAAATAAGTACATATTATAATTGTAGCTATGGTGTATAATGTATTTTTTTCCAAAAGAGTTATATAACACCTTCGTCCGATCAGCATTTATAATATAACTATTAGATTAGAACATATAATTTAGAATGTTTTGGGATTAGAATTTTGGATTAATTCCGGGTACCAAAATTAGATAAAAACTAAATGACGAAACACCTGATGCTTTGCTATTATTTCGGACATATTATTATTCATAATAATTCAATTGTTTCACAGTCAAACTGTTATACGTGCTTAATGTGTTTGGTTCAAAATTCCTTATTAAATATAAATCCCGGGATATTCCAGAATTGCAATTTTGACGCGGGATTGGATTTACTAACTATAACATATTAAATTTAGACTTTTTGATTACGGTCATTAGACAGTGAATTTCTAATTCATTGTAAATTTTGTTTTAAGTTTAAAAAAAAAATCTGTTACAGATATAAATAATATCTCTAAATATTGTGTTCCTAATTATCCTATTTACACCGATATTTATTATATTTGTAATAAAACAAACGCCAAATTTATAAAGTGAAGCTAGAATTTAATATAAATTTTTAATAACAGTTCGCAAAATGTTTAAAGTATCCCCAAGCGAAAGAAAATACATACTTGTGATTTAAAACGATGTAATAATGAAATTTGTCTTTTAAAAAAAAAATAGTGATATACTCTCGTCAATTTCACTTCGAGTAAAATTAATTAATTTAAATTATTCAGATTTAAAAATATGATAATGTACGAGTACGTATATAACGTAGTAATCCAATTCAAATATTGTGTTTGGTGCAGAGAACGAATTGGTTTGTCATTTAGAAGAACACATTCTTATTGCGAAGTTGTAATTATTCAGAACTCGTGATAAATGTATTAATTAGTATTTAGAATTGGTTTGTGTTTATGGTCGAGTTATATTTTTACCCTCCCGGTACTCTTTTGTTGTTTTACTTATCTTTGGTAAAAAATTAAATAAATAATTGTTCCGCTCTTCGGCATTTTAATTTTTCTCAATTTTTCTACGACAAAATGTTTTGGATTTTGGGCGCAGCTGGGGAGAGAATCTCATCAAAGGCTCCTTTTGAATTGGATTTTCAGCAGTGGAAGCTATTCAAAGCAAATGTAGGTCACAAGTCGCGAACAAATATTGAGTGAGGATCGCGAGCAGGTAGCTCCATCCAAAAAATATGATATTATTTACATTATGAGATGACATGTCATGACAAATCTATATAATTAAATAAGTTTATTACCATATTTCTTTTAACGGCGATGGAATGTAGGATTCTAAATAAAACTATGCATTGTTACGAAGAGCTCAGATGGTGCCTTATAAGATAAAGAAAGTAATTGAAAAACGAAGAAGACTTTTTCATCCCCTCATTCCCTAACACCCCCCACTTTTCCAATCGTCACAAAGGGACCAGTTTCTACCGTCACAATTTCCAGAGAGGTCCAAATCACGGATCGTAACATCAAAATAAATCGATTTATTAGAATCTAATGTTGACGTACACAAGTTTACATTTGATGCAGATGTGAATAACAAATGTAATACATGGTAAATTTAAAGATGACAACACTTTGGCCCGGTATATTGAGAATTTTTTAAATAACTTTAGGTTTAACAATATTCTTAGAAGACCAGAAAATTATGTCCCGTTAAATTTAATGTTAATTTATTGTTAATTTCAGAGTTCTATACGAAAGGGTGTTCGGTGTGAAGTATTAATAAAATTTTAGATGATCGGCGATAAGGATAACTAAAATGTGATGCGTTCCAAATATCACTGATCACGACAGATAAAACTATTAATTCATGAATAGTTATATGAATGACATGTATGTCTGCAAGTTTATTGCATATGTTAATTATTATTACAAATGTCATTTAAAAATTGTAGACTTATATGTGTACAGTGGAATCCGCTTATTATAATCGCTGTGGGACCTGAAACTTTTGATAACAATAGCCGGCTGAAGAAAGCAGAAGATAAAAAATCTAATATTGAACGCAATTTATTAAAAATTAATACGACTAAATTATTAATAATCTCAATTATTTATCTAAAACTACATTTATTAGCACCTGAATGTAATTCTCATATTTATAGTATTTTTCAAAGTTTGTTGCTCTGTATTGAACACCAAGTTGAAGAATTTGTAGCGCATCTTGCACCTGGACATTAGTTGGAAGAGCTTCTAAAATTTCTTTTTTTGTATGCATGTTACATTCACGTCGAAAATTTAATCATCAGTAAGAATCGTTTTGTAGGAATATCCTAAAAACGTACATCTTTTGTATCCACGTATTTTTAACAATAGCCGAAGTTTGATTATAATGGGCGGATTATTTTTAAGAAAATTTTATACACTCAGTTTTGTGACCGACTGATGATAATAACGATATCCGATTGATAATATTATCCGTGATTATTATATCCGGATTCAACTGTTGTACAATTACGCGTGTAAAATATATTTGTTTGGAGATAACTGAAAAATAAATTAGTGAGACTGAGAAATCCTACGAAATAAAAAAAAAAAAAATCAGTTTACAAACAAGGAAAGATAAAACATTGCGATGACTCAAATAATTGAGGTATGATTGGTGTGACACGTTCATTGTACTGAACTTTGATGGCAACCATGCTTTTTTATTGGTAACATGACTTTTCACCGATCTAGATGGTCGAACAAAACAATATTGATTGGATTGTAGTTAAGTAGATAATATGTAATTTTTTATTAGTAATCAATGCGCGGTTTTCGACTTATAAAATAAGCGATAAATGGATGACATTCATTAAGCTTTCAATATCAATATATAAAAATAATCGACAGTATATTATTAAAAAAGATTAGGATTTTCCAAAAAGCGTCATGATTTAACCTCTAGATTTGTGAAGCAATTTGAAGTTGACCTCTCCTGATAAAGGTCACAGTTTATGCGCGCTGTGAACGCTCAGTCATGACTTCAGAGGGCTTAAGACTCCCTTCCCTTTGCCGACCTTTTTAAAGTTTCGCCTTCCGTGGATTATAGGCTTGGTTATTGTCGGGAACAATACGCTCCCAGATTGCCCGGGATTCTGAGATAATACTTCGTCTCCGGCAAGTTATAAAAGTAAATTATAGTTCGTTGTGTAATAATTATGGCAAGATTCGCGACAAAAATTGCAAAAATGTAATATAATCTCTCTATTCAGTTAAATTTCTGACAGCAATCATATTTCTCATTTGAGACGTGTTCAGAATGGACCGGACTTCTCTGTCGCGTGCTTCCGACTGTCGCGAACGTAGATGAAATTACGTATCAACAGAAAATGGTCGTATATAAATTTAAAATAAAAAGTCAATTATAAACATTATTTTTATTATCTTTACGGACATGTAGTAGTGTCATTGATTTGGTGGCAAATGGCGGGGGATAGGGGGATTATTCAGCTATCATTTTTATATTTTTATAGTCTTATTAACATTTAGTTTTGTAAGTATCCTTGGCTCGGTGTAATAATTTAACTGCAATCTTCTTCAATGATGTGATTAAAGGATCTTAAGATGGTATATGTGTGTCGAAATTCTTTAACACATTTAAAAATAATAAAATATATAACGTTATGACGGATATTAAAGAACAATAAATAATGTTTTTCAAATGTGTTTAAATGTTAGGTGGTTTTGGTAATATTTAATGAGGTATGTAGTAGGGTATATAAGTATATATATACCTATAGACAGTGGCGTGCAGTAGGTACAAACTTTGGTTATGCTGTTACCGACGATGCTAACCAAGTATACAATAGGTATACTAGGTATCAAAAAGATTTTTAACTAATTTTGAGAATAATTTTTTCAATTTAAATTTAGAATATAGGTAATTGTAAATTTATTATTAAAAAAAAGTACCGTACTCTGCTTTCGATTAGACTTATTTTCTACGATTTCCCTCTTGGACAACGGATTGAAAATGTTTCATTAATAGAGTTAAAAACATTTATTTAAATAACTAGTTTTACAAATTAGCATAGCCGAAACTTATAACAGAAATAATTTTATTTCAAGATTAATTTAATATGGGTAATAAATTAATAATATCCCGAAAAATGGAAACTCGCTCGTTTGACAGATGATAAATTATAACCTATTGTTTTTATCTACGCAAACACTGAAATACGAAATGACTTTGGAATCTTAGGTTGGAATATACTACGAAAAGAAAACGTTTAGTCTGTCAAATAAAACAAATATGTAGAAGTGTTATTGAATGCGGTTTTCAGTTAGGATTATTCCCTTTCGAAGACAACAAAATTAAGCACAAATTGTTTAAAAAATGTAGAAAATTCGCAGACGTAAAAGTGCCAACATAGATTCAGTAAGAAAATGTTTAGTTCAGTAAGATGAGGATTGATAAAAACAAGTTTGGTTCATACAACATCTATGTGCTAGCAATTTACAAGTTTTTTACAAATGATTCATAATTTTTCTAATTAACCCACAGCTACACAAAAATTATGGTTAACAGAGTTACAGTAATACGGGTAATAACGACTAAAATTTTATAGGGTATTTTCACAAGATAAAAATTATTTAATTTATTTTTATCTCCCAGAATTTTTAATAATGTACAGCTGTTTTGCTTGTGTGCAGTGCATGCCCCTTCTTATACAGTTCTTTCGACTCGTAATTTAGTCAGGTATTTACCCATAAAATATTGTGGACTAGGTCTGTTACACCCTGTATACGCATAACCCTATCGCGTCCATATATTATATAGAACGTAGGAATCGAATTCAAGAAAGTGACGTGGTCAGGCGTAGAAAATTAAGTTGAGATGTAGGTATGTACCTATACATGTTTATGTTTCCGAGGTAAGTTTGAATCATTCATATGAAGGGTTGATAATGCCCTCGTAATGAGAAACGTGTTTAAAATAATTTATGAGTAGAATTAAATCTTCATATAGTAATTACGTAGATCGGTGAGCGTTTTGAACATGAAACATTTTTTTCACAATCACAATTCCAATCCATTTTCGATTCACTCCGGAGTTCCCGAGGTGAACGTTCCGACTTCGAAACTTTAAAGGACCCATAGATCGGGATTAAAAACGACACTATGAGGTGAAAATAATTTCGTTGACTCACAAATTGGCTGCGGAACGTCCTGTAAAAATTTAATGTCGCCTGAGCGTTCCACTCATGATAGTGGGATAGACACAAGAATAAGCTTTGAAGATTTGTAGTATATTCATATACATTATATAGTATATAGTATTTTTGAGTTTAATATTTCAGGTTACCTAAATCCGATTTGTAACCTATTTGATTATTCTGAAATATCTCGTATATTTTGCAAGGATAAATTTAGTAAGCATTTAAAGCATTTTTGGACTAAAAACAGAACTAAATGACCGCAAATGGAATTCAAATCCAAACCTTTGATCTTAAAATACGTGCGTCCTGCCCGCTGACTTGAGGCAGCTGGAAGATTGTTCTCCTTTTAAAATATTATTGCATCGTTCGATAGTAAAGAGTAGACAAACATTAATAGAAGCTGTGCAGGAATATTTGGAGCATTTCTCGACCAAGTCCCGATTGTTCCGAGTGAGGTCTTATATTACGTTTCAAGTATCGCAGCAAAGATAATAATACAAGTATGAAATAGGAATGTTGCGGAATGAATACGTAGGTACGTTTCCGAAGTTTCCCAAATATAAATCTTCTTTTAACTCTGTTACTATTTCGTTGGGCTGTGCTGTCGCGAATATAAAAAATTACTCATACCTACCCGCAGTAACAATTTATGTTAATGTTTCTACAGTAGTTTTTGAATAATAACTCGATAAGTTATGTACTTTTCTTCATAAATTGTCTTATCTATGACACGCGGGAAAAGAATGAAGCAGAAAAATGAAACGAAAGCTATTTCGGGTGTTTTATTTTAGAATTATTTTCATTTTTCATATGACCGTGATGGGTGCTACCTAGGTGAGTATGTTTTAGATAGGGGTGCATATTTTTTGGGATGTGTACCGACACAGAAAGACATCACACCAATATTTTTACAACTTCGAAGTGAAACTTCTTTAGCCACGGTGCAGTAAATTCAATTTGTATTCAAGGCCAACGTCACTCGCATTTGAAACGAGAATGAAGAAATGTCACATTAAAATGTTTTACAGAAAGACTACTTTCTTTCGGAAAATTCACATTGAAACCATTGAAACGTTATGAAATATTTCAAACCTGTTCAAAGGCATATTGCGAGAGACAATTTGCGAATAAGCCAAACATTTTGTACAGTTCGATGTGTTGTAGAAAATGGACAAAAAATCCTTAGATTGCCATTTAAGTGTCACCTAATCAACAAATTACAAAAATAATCGGATTTATTCACGAAGCTCTACTCCGTACACGGTAGTGGGTGCAGTTTTACTTAAAGGGGACTTGATTTAGTACCCATGAGTTTAATGTTTATTTTGCTTCCGAAGACGTAGAGCAACTAATTGAATTTTTTAATAATAAATTTAACTTAATAGTTATTAACAATCCAACTATATCAACCACAAAATCAAGAACAAAAATCATAAGTCCACAAATTGAATTTTAGATTGTATCGTTATTTATCAACCTTTTGTTATATTGTGTTTATTTAAATTATTTTTTTGCTGTGAATTATAGTATTAACTTCTGGTGGTCTTCCATAATAAGAAATAAAGCACACATCTTTAGGCGAATGTTTTATCCCTAGACGAAGACATAAATCATGCTCGACTTAATATAATATTATAAAATGAATTCTGAACTTTCAAATAAAAATAACATTACATTTAATGAATAGATACGATTTTTACGAATAATTAAGTAAATGTATTTATCAGTGTTTAACATATGAGATAGATGGGTACCTATCCATGTGCTCGTAAATGTGTTTCAGTATATTGTACTCTCTCAGGTATTGTTTCTAACAGGGGCGGAACATTGAAAAGTTGGAAAGAGTGTATTAAAAGTTTCCGACACGGAAGGCTCGACTCGGGGGACAGACTGCGGGACAGCCAGTGTCTCCGGATGTCTTACGTCTAGTTTCATTATTTTTAATGTAAGCTTACATAGTTCGAATTAAGTTTACACAAGCGTAGGACATTTAGAGATCGTAAATTGGTAATTAATTCATAACACAATTATTGAATCTATCTCAACTGAAAAAGTCAAATAATATTAAGAACAAATCAAATAATCTGTTTTAGGGAATCAACAGATCTTTTTCTATAATAATATAAATGCTATAAATTAATCTACACGAAAACAACAACATAATGAAATCTTCATTTTAACAAGTTAAATATGTATTATTGTCATGGTCAAATATTAGCACGGGTGGTTAGAAATTCACAGCATATGAAATGATGTTGAATATCAAAAAATAATCAAAACCACTATCGTATACGTATCGTAAAGAAGCTAAATAAATCAATCCTTTTTACTAAGATCCTTGTTGCTTACCGTGCCTCGTGACATGACTCGCTTTCTGTAAATAAACTTTTATGTCTGAAAGAGCATTGTAAAAGTTTGGAGAAACTTGTAATAAGTTGAGGCTTGGGGTGAAGTATTAATGAACAAACAGCCGCTCTGGAAAGTATATTAAACTGATTATGGTAATAACTACGCAGACGAAATACGCTTCAGAATGTTGCAAACATTCCTTATTGAATAGGTAGCGATTTCATTACGAACAAAACATACTTGTAGTCTTGTATTTTAATTTTGAAAAATAAAATATTAAAATCAGTTAAAAGTATTAAATAAATATCAGATATATCATACAAACAAACCTATTTTTATTATATTATAATGGAAAATATATATAGGTACAGGGTAATTACTTACAAGGCTTACGACCTGTCTTCGGCTGACTTAAATGACCACTTTATATAAATATAACGTTCACCATTCTCACCACATCAATCTCCACATCCGTCAAATTTTTGAAAGTTGTATATATGTTAATATGTGAACTCACTTCGAGTACCACTACACCATCGCCATCTATGGACCAAATTTGATAATTCATATTTTTTTAAAACAGCATATATGCCAACTCAATGAGAATCGTAAGCCCTGTAATTACCCCATATCTCTATATATTTTCTATTAAAATAATAAAAATAGCTTTGTCTCTATGAGATATTTGATATTTATTTAATAACAGTGCCTCTGTAGGTAAAAATCCAGTAATTGCGTGTTCTTGTACATAATCAAATATTTCTAAAAAAATATTATTTTTTTAAACACTGATAAAGGATCTGTTGAATTTTATATTGCTTCTTTTCAAATATTAACCGTATTATATGTTTTCATAATCGAGATTATAAACTAAATATTTATTATAAATACGTGCCGAACAGGATTTGAGCTCCGTGCGCAACAATTAATGTGCCTATTATTCTAATTTTGATCATCATAAGTCTGTAGGACTAAGTATTTTTAATAAGTACATTTTTTTTATTATGTCAAATATTACAAAGTAACTCCCGAGAATGCGCCGGCTGAGCTGCGCGCGGGCATATATGTGTGAGCTCGTGTCTGATTGGTCGGCGCATAACGAGCCTCGTTAATGACCGTCCTATCGTACTGAGTAGCGACTAGGGATCGCGAACCGGGATACCGACTCGAAAATATCGAGATACCGGACTAAAACGGATACTTCAAAATATCGCGATTGGATTTATGAAAACCGGGATTTTTGAAATTTTCGATATTTCATTTTCTAAAAATATAAATCGCTTTTCTTAATTTCCATGTCGTATTTAAAGCAAAACGTTTAAATATGTAAAGCAAAACAAATCAATAATTTATGTGACGTGCGAACCTCTCACACCACGTGTCTCAACTGCGCTAGCTGTCGATGCGATCGACCGACGGACTAGATCTGTGTTTAATTTGTGAAGAAGTTGTGATTAGTTTTGTTTTTACATCGTGCGCGTGTAAGTAGAGACGTGAACGTACAGGATTGGTAAGTAAATTTTTTCATATTATTGACTAATAATTCATTGGTATAGTCGAATGAAGATTGAATTTTGACGTACATTAAGACGAAAATGTTATCAGTGTTAGCAGTGTCAGTTTGTTAGAAAGACCGTGGAAAGAAATTTTACGAACATTTCAAGAGGAATACTATAAGAGGAATAGGAATAAATGTGTGATTTTTTCTGAATGTTTTTATTTCATTGATAAATCGTCACCTCTAATCTCGATGAAAGCTTCTCTAAATATCGAAAATATCGAGATTCCGGTATTCGTAAAACTTTAATATCGAAAATGCCGGGTTTGGTGAAAGGGACCGGTATTGCGACCGCTAGTAGCGACACAGCGCGGCCGCCTAACGTGCCGTCTGGCGCCATTCCGATTTTGCTCTTGGAGCCGTCGACGCATCTTATAATTTTTCCCTCGACCCGGCTACTTACTTTCTTTGACCCTTGAATTCTAGACTTTTGTTGATCATATCCATTAGAAAATGTTAACATATACATACATACTGCAGCGGCATTTTGTTTTTGGCTAATGAAGAAGAAATGCAACAATTGCCCGTGTTGTAAAATAAAGCTTTGAGAATAATATTCAGAAAAAAGAGATATACTCGGACCAGTGCAATGCTGAAAGCATAAAGCAGAAAATATATTTTAATATAATGATATTTATTTATAAAATCCTCAATAAGGAAATATCGGCGGAATTTATACGAAAAATTGATGCAAATCAACGTGAGCACCAGCATCGTTCAGGAGGAAGGGATAGACTGAGACTGCCATTCAGGAAGAAGACCAAATCTCAGAAATCGATGATGAAGATTTTTAATGAAATGCCAGAAAACATAAGAAAGGAGGAGAAATTGAATAGATTTAAAGTGAAACTGACCAGATATGTAAAAGATAAGTTTTAGTAAAAGAAAATACTTTAATCTTGTTTATATTAGAGCATATATAGGAGTGCTTATGTATGCACTATGTTAAGAATTAAATAAATTTTAGTGCTTAAAAAGTTTATTAAATAACTCCAACGCATCTTATTAAAAAGTAATTTACTAAGAAGTGGTTAATTACTGTACATTAGCTAAAATAAAGATTATTTTATATATATAATATTTTAGACTAAGACACTGGTAATTCAGAGTTTTTGAGAAAAATTGGTCTTTCGTTTATTATAATTTTTGCAAAAATTAATTTTTAGAAAAAATTTTGATATATAAATATTTTTTTATTTCTAAATTAAACATTTTCATTAGTTACTATATCCTGTTGTTGAAATTTAGCGGCCGTTACAGCAAGGAGAAATTAAACTTCTCCGGTGTCGCCAGCCCGCCTGGCGCGTTCACGTTGAAGTTCAAGTCCAACTGAAAAGTCACAACCGTTAAATTAGTCTAGATTAAATGATCTGATTCGTGACTTGGACATTCTGAAAATAAAATGTGAGCTTTTTCAAAAACGAACGATAATTTAGTTTTTTTGCAACACATTTATTAGAAAAACTAAAGCTTCCGAAAAATCCACCACACTGGAAACTTTATTGACTCAATAAAGTTCATTTATATTGCTCATGCAGTTCATACGAAAGGAACATATGAGAAATAAAGAAACACACAAAGCTCTTGCTAGACAAAATAAGATACAACAGGCAAGTGGAAAATATGTGTCGATTTGAAAGTTGTAACAATGCTCGCAGATCTTCAGGGAGGTTGAACTAAATTTTGCTGCTTCCTATGCTAATGGATTCCTATATCAATAGCCGAGCGAGGAGTAGCCACTGTATGGTTGAGAAATAAGTAGACCGCACCGTGAATATATCAGGTAATAAAATATTGCGCATCCGGTGTTGGTTGACAAAACATTTTTTTTACCTACTCTTCACATCAAAAAATTTGTGAAGATATGAACAAGAAAGAAGAAGGATTATCTTACCCGAGAGGAAAATAGTCACGTATCAGCTATTTTAAGATAACAGAGGAAATTTTCGTTGGTCCGCAAATCAGGCATTTAAAATTTTACAAAATTTTAATAAAATTTAAAATTTTGTTATTAAGAAAATAGATGATTATTTTTTTATATTGTTAATAAATCTATTAAATGTAATTCACTTGTTATTAATTTATAAATAAATAAGTATATAAATTAAATAAAAATTAAACAAATTATAGATATCTCATAGAGACGAAGCTATTTATATAATATTATATGTTTCAGATAAATGAATATCAAATTTTCAGACCATAGATGGTAACAGTAAAGTTGTAATTAATACTCTTAAGTGTTTCTACATGGTAATATATATACAACTTTCAAAGATTTAATAGATATGGAGGTTGATTGGGTGGAATGGTGAACGTTACATCGTGTAAAGTGATCACTTAAGCCAGCCGAATACGTGTCGTAAGCCCTGTAATACCCATACTTCCCATATAATATAATATAAATATCTTTGTCTCTATGAGATATCTATAATTTGTGTAACAACAATGCTTTTGGATGTAAAAATCCAGTAATTATGTGTTCTTGGACATATTCAAATATTGTTAATAAATACAAATTACTTTATGGCAATAAATATTTTTTTTGTTGTAAAAAAACTCCTTTCCTCTTTAAAGTAGTAGGTGATTAAGCAATTCTGCCATTAGATTCAGAATCAGTAACTACGATTCTATGAACTTTAAAAAAAATTTGTCCAATATAATTTTAGGTGGAATAAAAATGGTGGGCTGACGACTTGTTTGTTTAGACAATTGACCAGTAACATTTAAGGCTCTCCTTTCAAAAATAATTCATATTTCCGCGTTTTCTACGAAAATATGTGTTTTATTATCCATTTATATCAGAGTTATAGAATAAATTTGACTTTTTTAAAAACTATTACATAGTTAAAATTTTAACATTTAACAACTGAATGTTATTTGTGATAATTAAGAAAATACAAGCATTATAAGAAGGAACGTGACCATTAAATTTATTTTCTGCGTGCCACAAAATTGCCTTAATACAGAAAATTCTTGCATATATGAAGTATATTTTCTTATAATCTTGAAGCTAAGATTACTGAGACAAATCTGCATTGAACCAAATTAGTGAAATGTTTATAATTAATAAATAATTATAAACCGTTCAATTTGCAGTATATATGATCAATTTTTGACGTTTTTAAAACACTTTGTGTGAGTGAATACAAAATATTTTAAGCAATATATTATATTTACTTACATGTAGTGAGGCTTCAGCTACAATTTAAAATCAAGTTTTCTTACTAAATAATATTTATATCGATCCTATTAATGTGTGTTTTCATTGTTTTTTAATTGGCGATTTGAAATAAAAGAACTTAATATTATAAATATTATTTAGAAAATAAATTATTCTGTTTTTAATATAAAATTGTAGTTGAAGCCTCAAATCATAGAAGTAAATATAATATATTATTTAAAAACATCCAAAATTGGTACTGTAAACTGAATGGTTTATAACTCTATTAATTTTTAACATATTGCTAATTTGGTTCAATGCAGATTTATCTTCGTAATCATAGCTTCAAGATTATAAGAAACATATCATATCTATATTTACAATTCTAAGCAATTTTGTGGCACGTGGAAAATAAATTTAATGGTCGTGGTCTTTCTTATAATGCTTGTGTTGTCTTAATTATGGCAAATAACATTCATTTTATTAGTTTTACTTTAGTGTAGAGGTACTATCTAAGTAATAGATTAAAAAAATCAAATCTAGTGTATAACTTCTGATATAAATGAATAATAAATCCTACATTTTCGTAAAAAACACGAAAATATGAATTATTTTTGAAAGTATTTAAGGGAGGCATACTCTCAAAATTGCTGAGGATAATGATGATGATGATGATGATGGAGACATCTACATAAGCATCGAACAAGAACAATAGTATACAAAATAGTATAGGTAAATAAACTAAGTTTAAACTTACTTAGGCTGGCTGTGTTATATGAATTATGTACGCGTATTGTTTTTTAATTAATGTGAGGAAAATTTATTTCCCGTTTATGGTCTAGAACATTACAGATGTTTTAATAAATGTATTTATGTCTAAATGTTTCCTACTGGAAAAGCTTTGGTTTCGGAAAGTATTTCAATAATTCGAGAGTCACGAGCCAATTTCAACCAAAATATTGTATCGTTTTGAAGGCAGTGTTCCGTGCGAAAACCGAGTTACTCGGTGCCCGGGCTCCGATACTATATTTGTTTTACGTCCTGGGCCTAACGATCAGTAAATATGCATATCGGGATAAAAATCCCACATATTTCCGAATAAACAAGAGTGTTTGCTGAAAATGTTGTTGATGTAAAATCTACATCGCACAATAATATAATATAAGATAAATCTACTAAATGATTGATGTAAATTCATTACTTTTTTTATTATTTGAAGACTCGTCACACTGTGGAAGAAAGAAAACAGTCTTATCGTGTGTTATTTAATTCATTTAAAGCAGTCAATATTTTAAAAGTGGTGCCATGTACAAACTATAGTATATATGAATCGCGGCAACGGAAAAAAAAGAAAAATTCATAGAGTATTGTTGTACAATCACGCCTAAATTCTCACTATGAAAGAACACCTGTTCTTATGCATGGTATAATGTTCAATTTATATCCGCATCATTAGAGTAAATAGCATGTAGATCGTAAATCTGCTTATATATATATATTGGTCACTGGAATAAATCTGCCGCATAACAACAACCTGAGTCTAAATTGACCGAGTACATCCTGAATATTCTGACACGTAGAAAACCTTTATGCATCTCTCTACAATTATTATCAGTCAAGTCTACAGAATTACGTTATGAAGATTGATAAAACCAGCAGCTGAGAAAGATGGCGAAAACACGAAAATACAGTCTTTGTTCTGTACGAAACAAGTACATACTGCGGACTATAGAAATATAAATAACTGTTCTAATATAAAACAAACATTTTTATTTAACAATATTAATATAAATTATTCCGGAGAAATAGTATTATTATATGAAGAAGTATTATCAACTAATAACACTGGCCAACAAATTTAAACTTTTTGTCTGTGTCCTTGATAAAAATGTCTGTTCTAGACGTTCTAGACTATTCTAGACGAAGGATAATGGTACTGATTCTGGTGTTGTTAAAATATCACTACTCATTTTTTGCTATGTATTTAGTTCGCATAACAGTACACCTCAAAAATTAAAAAATTGTCAACTTCCTTGATGCTACTGCAGTTTGTATCTCACCAGGGTACCAGAATCTCATGATCTGTTTATTATCATAGCTATCGATATGAAAATCTTCGTTAGTAAACAATATGTTTCCAAGCGTTCGTGCTGTTCTAAAAAAACGTTCCAGCATCGTTCTCGCTAAGGTTTCATTTTCATTGATAAACTGCACAATTTGCAGTTTGCATGGGTGAAACTGCGGTTTCTTTTTCAAAATAACGTGCACTGTTGATTTTTTTATTCCAGCACAGGCTGCAATCTTCTTTATCGATTTAAGCGGATTGGGCATAATTTCACGTCGAACTTGAGCCACATATTCTGGCTTGCTGCTGACGTTGAGGGTCCCGGAGGAGTTTGGTTAACCATTGTCCCTTTTTGTCTGAACTTTTTAACACAACACCAAATAAGTTGCGTGTTTGGTCCGTTACTTACTCGTCGAATATTAAAGTGAGTATAAAAGGCGCGACATGCACGAACCAATGAATCACCGCACTTTAAATATTGCTCAACCGCGAACGTGCGGTGCGCTTCCGACCAGTAACTCATTGCGACTGGCAAATCAGAAAATCACGCGCGTCGAACAAAATCCCTCCCGCTTACTTTACTCTGATAGTTTTTGAGCAATTACGATCAACACCTAGAAGGCAAAACTTAATACAGGAATCAATGTCTGCAAATGTTAAATCTGCAGTTAAGTTGTTGGGCGTGCATACTGATGTATGAATACACAAATCAGCAAAACTATCAGTGCATCCTTTTATCAACCGAGACAGATTAAAAGTATTCGGAGACATCTTCCTCTTGAGTCAGCCCGTTTACTTATAAATGCATTTGTGGTGCCACGTGTGGATTATTGTAACAGCATCGAACAATACCCCTACCACTTGCCTCACCCTGATGGTTTACGAGCGATTACAATTTAATCTTGAAATTTTTCCGCTGAACACCCTATACTTATTCTAGATATTTTTTCCTAGTATTGATATATTTCATCATCAGCTAGGGTGATTTAAACGTTAGCAAAAATCTGTTGATATTAATATATTTTGATACGTAATGTGGATATTATGATTAATTTATATTAGTAGATTTTCATAAGTTTAGTTTGTTTAAAAAATATTGATAAAGAAATGCGTGAAGTAATAGTTTCTGAATAAATACGTAAATTTTACTAGTCCTTAACAATTCATAAAAGAACTGCTGATAAACAAATGGGTGTACCTACGAATTTCAGTTAATAATTACGAGCGTATCAATGAAAAATTGTAAATACTTTTTTGGTCCAAAGGTTGAGACCGGGGGTACGATCCTCGTCCCGGGAGACTAGAAGTTAGTTCAATTTTCAGTCTAGACATATTTACACGTGCGCGTGTTTTTTCATTAAAATAAATACTGAAATAACTCATTCAGAATATTAACTGTGGAATTGTTAAATACCTACATTAAAGAAAAGAAAAGGATTCGAAATGAATTTTTTTTCAAATTCCTCTCTATTATCCGTCGTCTCTATATCGTAAAATCCACCTAGGCATCTCTGTGATAGATTATCAAATACTGCAATATCAGTGCAGAAAAATAAATATTTGATTATTTTGTACGTGGTAATAAATAGGTATGAGTACTGTTTGTAAAATATTTTGAATTAAGTTTTGGTGAACGAGTTCGGTTCAACTGTTTGGCGTTGCTAATTTGATTGATTTGATTAACTCGTGTTGAATTATTGCCTTAGAATTCCACTACAGACACAGAAACTATAAACCACCCGACGGTAATCATTGACGTCCGTCGCATTTCTCCACGGATTTCAAGATGGCGAATGTTCAAGACGTTGGGAAACTTCCCATTCGGAATAAAGATAGTTTGGTGAATCCTGATGCCTGTATTAAAACTTTGTACTCCTTTTTTGGTAATACCTCCATAGCTTATCTCAGCGCGCTTTAGAGATTTACATACAGAGCGCCCGCACCAGCATCGGCACCCGCGCCCCTGTCGAACCGGCGGAGATATTTGTCATAACTTTTTGATGGCGTTCTACCCCCGTTTCCCCGCGAGGGGGGATTAGAAAAGAGTTTCGAAGCTGCGATCGTTTGTGAAATCTGGAAACGTTACCATTCTGTCACACTTACGGAAACATTTTAGAACGTATTTTATAAGTTGCCATTCTAAATAATTACAATTTTAAGAAGTAGGATGAAGAGTAATCAATATTTCTATTCTTCTTCGCACTCACGGCATTATTACGGATCGTACTCCCCGTCATTGCGAAAGTTCCACCGGCCAACAGTTCGATCCTGAGCCCCATCATTTAAGGAGATTAGAGTCTCCTTCGACGTCCATCGTCCACTGGACGAATCATTCCGAGAATTCTTCAAATTGCCATCGATATAGTTTTTTTTATTACCAATTAACGCGTGCGAAATACGTGTCACATAACTATTTTTCAATTAAAGATAGCTTGCATTATAAAAAATAAGACAAACTTGGTGGTCGCCTGATACGAGACTCAACCTAACCCAACAATAATAATTTTTATGAATGAAAATATTTAAACATATATATTTTAAATATAAAATATAATATTTTAATGACATTGTGCGAGGCGTTCCCGCCCTTAGGATGAACCGTGCCTGCATCCAAAAATTTAGCTTCCTTTCTTTCTCCCTGAAACCGTGAATTACTAGGGAAGCGTCTAGTTCAAACAAGCAAGATAGATCTAGATCGTTAACAATATGTTCAAAGTAATGAAGAGTTTATGTTAATAATTTATCATAAGCTTTAATGTATCATGTAAGAGCATGATGCAGTTCCAATTTTTTATCCTGTTTAAGTTTCTGATATAAAAATTATAATTAAATTATAAAATTATTTAAATATAATCAATGTAACATAAAAAAAAATATAAGAATAATAACAAAATGTTGATAGATTTGAGAGATTTCTCGGGAACGCTCCAACGGATCCATCGGTATTTTAATATCTTGGTGTACTTTAGAATCTTGGTGTACTTTAGAATCTTGGTGAACTTTAGAATCTTGGTGAACTTTAGAAGCAATATCAAGCTTTTCTTGTTTTCGAAAAAATACGATATCACTAATTTTCCATATTTCCAGAAAAAGTATTGAAGTAGTGCCATAAGGCGAGCTTACCTAACCCTTTGCAAAGTTTTAGAAAAGTACTTCATACAATAATCACTCCTCTAATCGCAGTTATTTGAGTGTCGCTCAACTGTGATTTCAACTTCAATACAAGAAACCTAAAAACTTTTAACACTTCCAACTTTTTACTCGGGAGGTTTTGTTTCCCAAGTAAGTTCTCATGTTTCTAAAACGCCATGTTTTAACATATATCTGCAATATAGCGTACGTGTGTAGTGAGGTGCCATCCATGTTTTATATTTTCTGTATTCAAAATACGCGCTTTACTTAATAGTTAGCGATATGAGGAATGTACGAGGGTGTTACGAAATAAAATATTGATTTTGAGAAGATTTTTTGTCACTCAATAGTGATGTCATTTTTTTAGGCATTGTCGATAAAATAATCCAGGGATCCAATAAAACAACATGTCTTGTCAAGTTTTAGGTGTAACATTTTATATTTTGGTCGATGAAAAATTAAAAATATATAAATAGTTAATCAATTTATTATCTCTGGTCACGTGACTAAAAGACTTCTATGCAAATAAATTATAGCTATTTGAGTACAAAAAATAGACCACATCAATACTCTTACTGCATTTTGTCAAATTGATCAAGTGTTTTGAAAAGTATTGCAGTAACTTGGAGAGTTTCAAATCTCCTAATTTTTTTTTCAAAGACGGGCGCTCTAAGCTCTCGAGTATTGCATTTAGGTAACTGTCCAAATAATGTTAATTATCTTTGCCTTTGGTAAAGTGTTTTTTATTAATATTCGTATTGTACTTTACTTACCGTACTTTACAACGGTTTAAATTATTAAATATATTTATTCTATCAGATCGACGTCAAATTTATCTATCTAATCAAAGTTTATTTCACCAAAAATTTGATGTTTGTGTATTGTTTCATTTTGAATATATCATTACGTACTACCCTGAAAAAATGAAAATAATGTACACAAACTTATCTAAGCATCCTATTTAATTTTAAAGCTTAATTTGGCCCATAAAAATACTGATGAAATGAATGTTTACAGTTGTAACCAGCGGGTCTGGTGGGGGTAATTTGCCTTTACCGCAGAACGACGCCGACCCCGATGCGACGCCAATGGTCCGCTCGAAGCGACCTCTTTCGGTTAATGGTCTAAGGGTTAAATAAATGTTGTGTATAAAAGTAAGAACAAAAATAGGTAAAGGATATTAAAAGTGATTTAAAAGAACGTGCACATTTATGGCAAAAGCTCAAGCAAAATACAACAATAATATGTGAGTGAATTACGGATTGTTGGATGTTATAAAGTTTTCTTTTGTAAATTGAGTTACAACACTGTTTATTATATTATATATTTTATTGTATTAAACGATAGAACGTTTTCGGTAACATCTTCCATTATCAATATTATAATTCAACTAAAATTAAAAACACTTTCAGACAGTAATATAAGTGTGTTTGGAGTTTCTATTTCTGTAAATATTTAATAATAAAAATAACAATAAAAACATAATAAATATTCAAATACCGCCCATTACATCCCTTCTCTTATCGATTTTAACTATTTTAATTTTAGTTGAATTATAATATTGATAATGGGAAGATGTTCCCGAAAATATTCTAACGTTTAACATAATAAAAATATAGTGGAATAAAACAGCGTTTTAACTCAATTTACAAAATAATCATGGAATTTCATAAAGTTTCGCCAGAAGAACCTTTGAAGAATTATAAAGTTTTCATTATTGAGCATTGACCGCATTAATACTTTCCCGACGTTTTTATACAAAATTGTTGATAGAGTAGAATATTTTATAATACTAATAATAAATAAAAATTGACATCGGCTAAAGATATGCGCTGCCAAAACAAAATACATACATGAAAATTAGAATTTTACCATTATCGTCATTCATCGTAAAACCTTTAGAATCGTTGAACAGTTTATATATCTGGAAACAAATGCGACAAGTAATAGTGATATCCAATAATATATAAATACAACTGGGAAACCCTTGTAACTTTGCTTTATGGAAATTGCTGTTGTCGAGGTTGTTGTCACATAATTTAAAGATTAAACTGATATATATTGTGTACAACACTGATTGCTCTATAGGGGTGTGAAAATAAAGTCTTGCACAAGATAGCCCAATATATGATAACCTAATCGGATAATGGACGAGATTAAAGAACTTGGATTTTGGTAAACCGTAGCAATATCCAGAGTAAGCTAAAAATAGGGAAGATGAAGGTGAGTGGACGGAACGTGAAGTAAGAGCATGTGAGTACCGTTAGGTGCATGAAGTTCTCATACAATGAACTAGACGCAGGTGAACACATAATATCAAGGCAGACCTGCAAGATGTTGGCGAGTCCCCAGCTGACTGGAGTACAATGGTGATGTCAAAGGATGGGAGCGCTTTGTAGTACTGCGGTCATGGACTTCCAAATCCCATCACGCCGCTAAAGAAAACGAAAAAATCTTTTAAGTTGGGGGGTGTTCGCGTTCTTTTGACGCCATAGTATATTGCAAAAGGATTTCCCATATAAGCGGCTTTACAGTAATGATTAAATGTAATAAAAATATATGGTCTTCTATTCGAAAAATAACAATGTACTAAGAGGCTATATAACTAGAAACAGTATTTGAGTACGGACAAAAATATTTGTATAAAAAACTATAAAAAGATTACAAATCATAATAGCTTTTTCGGATTGGAAGAGATCCAGATTCGATAAAATTGATCTTTATAATTAATTCATTTAATTTGCATTAATAAATATTTATTATTTAGTCCTTTGCCTATTATAATAATGTCCAGTATTTCCAGCATGATCATAATAAATTTATGTGGGTATGAAGTTCAATGGAATTTAGTTCCAAAATTATTTTAACTCTTCGATTCTTTTATAGTCATTTTTTATAACTTTTAGTTTCAATTACATGCATTGAAGATGGTATAGAAATACGGCAAACTTGTTTTTACTGCTACACACTTAAAATTTCTTATACACTAATTTGCTATCGCAGTCAATTGTTAAAAAATAAACAATGCCAAATTAAGAAAAAAATGATCAGAATAATAATTCTGATCACTTTTATCAAGGAGCTTGGTCAAGACATTGCAACTGATGCACATTCCGCAGATATTTGATTAACGAACAACATTCCCAGAAAAAAACATTTGCGCCATTATGGTTTTTAATTATTTTATTTGGAAATATAATTCTTTTAAAATTAGTAAAAATAGATTCTGATAAAGAAACAATAATATATGTTTTTAGTTAGTTATGACATTTTGAAGAAGAAAATGGTATTTTTCGAAACCGTTATATGTATTTAAACTCAATTAAGTGGTTAATAAAGCAAAGATAATAAATGAAAAATCATCATTTTCCTCAAATAATATGTAATATGATGACGATCACCATTTTCCTCAAATAATATGTGATGGTGATCACCATTTTCCTCAAATATTATGTGATGGTGATCAACATTTTCCTCAAATAATATGTGATGACGATCACTATTTTCCTCAAATATTATGTGATGATGATCACCATTTTTCTCAAATAATATGTGATGGTGATCACCACTTTCCTCAAATATTATGTGATGATGATCACCATTTTTCTCAAATAATATGTGATGGTGATCACCATTTTCCTCAAATTATATGTGATGGTGATCAACATTTTCCTCAAATAATATGTGATGACGATCACTATTTTCCTCAAATATTATGTGATGATGATCACCATTTTTCTCAAATAATATGTGATGGTGATCACCATTTTCCTCAAATATTATGTGATGATGATCACCATTTTCCTCAAATAATATGTGATGGTGATCACCATTTTCCTCAAATATTATGTGATGGTGATCAACATTTTCCTCAAATAATATGTGATGACGATCACTATTTTCCTCAAATATTATGTGATGATGATCACCATTTTTCTCAAATAATATGTGATGGTGATCACCACTTTCCTCAAATATTATGTGATGATGATCACCATTTTCCTCAAATAATATTTGATGATGATCACCATTTTCCTGCTCACAAATACAGCCTCTTTTCATTGCATTTCCCATGACCATACGCAAGGTTTCAGGTTCTAAATGTCAAATCTTCTCCTTAAGTTTTTAAATTGTTTAAGGTTTATTTACGTAAACTCGTTCCTGCTTCCCTTTAAAAAAAAGTCATATTTCCGTGTTTTTTTTACGAAAATTCGGGCTTTTTATTATTATTTATATCAGAAGTTATTCACTAGATTTGACTTTTTTTTTTAAATATTACTTAGATACTTTACACCTGTATACGTATGTAAAACTAATAAACTGAATGATATTTGTCATAATTAAGAAAATACAAGTATTATAAGAAAGACCGCGGCCAATAATTGTTTAAATAATTGATCTTTCATTGGAATAGAAAAAATTAACGAGTTTCACTCGTTGCTGGACATCATACGTAACTACTTTAATCTCCAAGGGATGCTACATAACCTACAAAAAAATGAAATAAAAAATATTACAAACGGACAAGTGACTTTTTCAAACCCTTCCGCCTTTCAGTGGGCATCCGGTATAACCTGTCAAAAGTAAAGGGGAGATAAATATCTTTAATAAAAATCTCAAATGAGAAATAATAATTTGTGTAACCTTAAGTAGAGTTTTCTTAGGAAAATATAATAATAAACTAATTTACTGAACGCGAAACCGTACATTTTCACGTGATTTAATTTTATTTTGCCATGTGACATGGAAAGCCGTTAATATATGTTTATTTTACGTTGGTATGCGATACGAACGGGTGGAAATATATTAATTATTTTAATAGTAATTCTAAAGAACACAAACAAACATTCCTCACGATCCGTGGTATCCTTTTTATTTATCCATAAAATATCAAAATTCTTTAGGTTTATTTATATGCCGTCAAGCTATTTTATATGTACGGTATTTTATAGCTTCATGATATATGATATAATATTCACGATATAAAACACACTTTTCGGGATTTTCTTGGACTGGACCTTTTTCCCGCTTTTTTGATTTTACACATTTTGAACCTTTTTATTTTTATACATACCCCTCGTAATATCGAATTTAAACATTACAGATTTCAAGATTTACTCCGACTGTTCAAAACAACGAATACTTATATTATTCAAAGTATAAACAGCAATTATTTGTCAATGAAAATCATAGTAACGCCGAAGCTCTGATTGAGATAGGGTGCCGATGGTTAATACAGACAATAGATTATTAAAAATTGGAACGCATTTTACAATTTTTTTTATATCCGTTTTGTGGTGAATTTTTCCACTTCAATTTGCATTAAAACACATGGTATGATTGTAATTAAAGATGAAATGAAGATTTAAAAAAAGCATTTCTCGAATTTATTTTCTTCTTTATTTCTAGTACAACTTACCAATATTTCTGAAATATGGTATTATTTTAGGAGGGTTAATATCGTTTTTCATTGATCGGTACTTAAACATAAACTTTAATATAAACCTTGTAATTCACTTTTAAAAGTGGTGACACTTTATAATAGTCGTTATAGAATATAATAAATATTTCAAATAAAAAATAATTAAGATCCAGTTACTCTTTCTAGATATCTCTAGATTCGGCACGATATTCTGTACTGATATCATCTTTCTATTTACTATCAATGAGGTGTGGTGACATTACTTAAATACAGTTATCGTTATCGAATTGCTGTGGAACTTGGAGAGTTAAAGCGAAACAGAAGGGGTAAGTATTTTTATTATGTTAGAATTGAGACATAACTAAAGTGTACTGCGTCTTACAAGTCTTCTTTATCACATCATCTTCCTTTTCTTTATCTAGAAAATCCGATTTTATGAATATGTATTTTTTATGAGTATAAATGGCCTGCGCCTACGATATTTGCAATCTACATTACACTAACGTTCGTGATTTGTTTTCCACAGGCCAATTGATTATAATTTGATTTAAAAGAGATAACTCGTGGACTCAGTATGATTTTTATAATTTTTTTTGTGAATTTAAGTAATATTTATGTTTTGATAAGTGTACTGCGTCTTACAAGTTTTTTTATCACACCGTCTTCCTTTTCTCTATCTAGAAAACCGATTTTATGACAAAAATGACAAGTACCTGTACCTAGTTACAAATCGTTAACCAAATGCATTTCTATCCTATTACAATAATGTTTTACTGCACAATTAAACAAATTAAACTTATATTATATAAAATGTTAATAAAAGTAACATCAACTACGCTAAAATCACAAGAAACTTTTTTTCTCACTTTTAACTAAAAGTGAGAACTACAAACTTTTTTATTATCTCTTTTAAGTTTATTTGATCAGCAATTTCATGCTCAATCACCAAAATGGGCAAACCATTAAGGCGATTTTGCGTGGTAATGGAACGTAAGAAGTTCTTAATTAATTTTAATTTAGAGAAACTCCTTTCCCCAAAAGCTTTCTTTTTTGCCCAAAAGCGCAGAAACTGCAGAAATTTTGCCTGTTAATTCTACCCCATTTTTGTCAACAGAATCACCATCAGTTCAAATAATTTCGAAATCTTTGCAGTGTTTTGATAACGTTTTATTAGACGTGGTTAATAAATCGTATATATAATATATAAGAATTGAAAATAGTTACTATGTCGGCTAAGTCGTTCAAATATAAAACCTAGAGCATTTAGTGCTTGAACAATTATAAAATAAAAATAATCTATAATATATTTTTCAAATACTAAATTAATGTACTAATTATAAATATATACATATAAAATCAATTTTGTCGAAAAATATTGTTTTTGCGTCACCGGGATTCGAACCTGGATCTATATTTCCAATCCATTTTTCATGACAAATTTTCGAACCTATATGTTACACTTTTTCAAATTAATACACCTGTCGTTCCATTATTTGAAAGCCATCTACATTATTTTTACAGAATCTCAAATACCTTTGAGTAAACCGACTGCAGATGCCAGAATTATCAATTCATTTTTATTAAATTTTGGACACGTTGATACAACTTATATTATTAAGGAAAACACATTCTTATTGTGAAGTTGTAATTATTCAGAATATAGGTCTGTGATATTTTAAATACTAAATTAATGTATTAATTATAAATATATACATATAAAATCAATTTTGTCGAAAAATATTGTATTTGCGTCACCGGGATTCGAACCTGGATCTCTATTTCCAATCCAGGGAAGTACACTACCAATTGTGTTATAAATATTACAGACCTATGTTCTGAATAATTACAACTTTACAATAAGAATGTGTTTTCCTTAATAATATATTTTTCTTTGGAATCATTGATCGGTTCATCTCGTGCTTTGTATGAGAAGTGTTTTTTTTTTACGCGTAGATACTAACTGTTGATTCAAAATTAACTTCAATGTCAATTTCATCAGCCAATTCTCTTGTATCTACAATAGTTTAATTGAAGGACTTATTCGGTTTATTGTTTATTTGGCTGCAGAGTTGTGCCAGTTTCAGTTAATTTAGAAATATCATCCACTTTTTGGTCATCATTGTTCTCTGACGATTCCGTGTTTTCTTTTAAAACTCGATTTTATGTTGGATTTTTGCATAGTTTTTTGTTTTGGTACTACCAAACGTACTCTGTAAACAATTATTTAAAGCGCCAGCTTGTTTTTGCCGTTGAGTTTCCTTTTTCAGCCTTTGTCTTTTACACTGGTAACCAGACAGTTTGAGTTTTTATTGTCCGTTGTCAGACATTCTTAAAACAGACGGATATCTCATATTAAACAATGTAAAATACAAAATAATAATAATAAAAAGTAAAAATTTACCTTTCCTAACCGTAAGTCTAACACAATATAGGAAATGTTTGATTTGATAACACAAAACGTTGACAGAATAAACAAATAAATAATTGACAGAAGTGGTATTATTGATTGTGTTATACAATCATCTTTAATTAACAAACAGCAGATATAAATTTTATTAGATATTTAAGAAAAAAAAGGATTAGATAATAACGTTATTTAGGAGTAATCCTGTCTTAAACAGACCACTCGGTTAAAAAAAGTTACTTTGTATCGCGTTGATTGAGTAACAAACAAACATCGGTACTTTATAACTTATAATGTTAGTGGGACTTGCCTTAAAAAATTTATTAATTTGTTAGGAAAAATTCTACCTGTGTGTGGCCCCGTCTTGCTGAAATTGTGTTCTGTTGTTGAACCCGGGAAACAGCTGCAGTTGCAGTATCAAAAAACTCGTCGATCATTCGGCAATACACGTTAACAGCGACTGTCTCTCGCTGGTTAAAAAAATATGGGGCAATTATCCCTCGCACAGAAATTGCACACCACACTGTCCCTTTAGGACAATGCAAACATTTTTGATGGCATTTCCTTGAGTTGTCGGGGTACCAGCGTCTTATTTTTTGTTTATTAACATAGCCATAGATATGAAAATGTGCTTCATCAGTAAACAATATGTTTCCAAGCGTTCGTGCTGTTCCAAAACGTTCCAGCATCGTTCTCGCTAAGGTTTCAGGTAAATAATAGTCATTTTCGTTGAGAAACTATAGGATTTGCTGTTTGTATGAGTGAAACTATAGTTTATTTTTCAAAATAACGTGCACTGTTTTTTTTATTCCAGTACAGGCTGCAATCTTCCTTATCGATTTACGCGGATTGCGTATAATTTCACGTCGAACTTGAGTCACATGTTCTGGCAACGCTGCTGACGTTGATGGCCCCGGAGGAGATTGGTTAACCATTGTTCCTTCTTATCTGAACTTTTGAACCCAACACCTGATAAGTTGCGTGTTCGGCCCATCACTTACTCGTCGAATATTAGAGTGAGTACAAAAGCGCGACGCGCACGAATCAATTTTTAAATATTGCTCAACCACACTTTAAATATTGCTCAACCGCGAACGCAACTAGCAAACTCGCAAATCACGCGCGTCGAACAATACCCTTCCCACTTACTTACTTCACCCTGATGGTGCACGAGCAATTACAATTTAATCCTGAAATTTTTCCGCTGAACACCCCATACTATTGTGTAAAGAAACCGCCATTTATTAATAGAGGTAATAAACAAGTGAATGCATGATATTCTTTTTTCTTCTTCTTCTTCTTTTAAATAGGAAATCCACCCTTCAAAAGTGATTTGAGCCATTAATCAAGTTAAAACTTTATTTTATAGAAAAAAGCACAATAATATTATAGAATAGGAAATATTATATTACAAGTCAATACCATTATCGTTCAAAAAATTTGCTATTAATGTGGTGAGTCAAGGGAAAGAAAATGACACAAGTTAACCGGGAGTTGAAAATTACCATTGACGAGATTACTGTAAAAAAATCTATGATCAGCAACAGACAGGAAAAAGATATACGGTCAAGGGTTTCCTCCTCGGCACCACACTCAGATATTGGGGAATCTATTATGTTCAATCTGAATAAATGTGAGGCTACCTGGCCATGCCCAATTCTCATTCTAGAGATATTTGATATTGTTCTTTTGAAGACTCGTTTTGGAGAACCAGGGGGTGCGGGGAATAGATCTTAGAATTATTTTAAGCCGATTACCCTTATGATTATTTGGATCCATCTATTGTGCAGTCCAAATAGAATTTTTACTGTACGTTTTTTTACTATATTAAGTCTGTCATATATCGGGATGAGGGAAAACTCCGGAAAGAATGGCCCCCTTGGCCAGTTTATCAGCACATTCATTTCTATGAATTCCTTTATGTGCAGGAATCCAAACGAATGACACCTGTTTATTAAATTATATTGTCCAAATTAAATAGACATGTTCTGATGGAACAGATTATGATATTCCTTCTTATTTCTGTATGAAACAACTTCACGCAGTGGCCTGCGTGCTGTTGTATGCGGTGAGCGACATAAATACCGAGTCTTTCTTGTTATTGCCGCTCATGCCTCAGCCTTTCATACCGCTCTTTTATGTTTTTTCTTTAGAATTAAGGATTACAAATATTTTTTTATCTTTTATGCAAAAACAGTAAATATGAAATGTTAATCGACAAGTATAAATTTCGATTAATTGGGTATTTAACTTACCGATATTTTGTCACATTCACATCCAAAATGCCGCCCTTTAGTTTTTCCGCCCCGGGCTAATGTTTGGGTTGTCTTCCCCTAGAGCGGACCCTGAATATGTGTACTCTGAATGCGAACGATTGTTTCTATATTTGAATTTTTTTTTTTGTAAATCTGTTTAAGGAAAGCAGTGTAGAAAAGATTTATTGAGAAATAAATAGTTTTAAATATAAATTCTTCGAGGACATAGTATATTATGATTTATTTTACAATTTATTTAGAGATAAAAAAGGAAGCTGTAATATACGACTAATGCATTCGCAATCTCGTAGGCGCACTCCGCTGAATATCTCCTGAAACGGTATAACTTGCGCCATGTGGGAGCGAGCAGCGTCGCTATTGACCTTAATGCTGAAATGTATGTTTTCCTCCACCGGCTCGGCCGTGAATTATAGTAGCGACACAAAATTGTTTTAATATTGGCATTGCTACAGAATCACAACATATATTGTGTATTTAGTATAATTTATATAAATATATTAATTGAATTATTGGCTTTCGTATTCCAATGAGAAAACATTAAGTCTTCGAGATTCATCGTCTCACTTCATATTTATTAAATTTTAAATGTCGGTCCATTAACCATTGACGTTTCATGTTCATCAAATGAGTGAATTTGAGTTTCCACACCAACAGTTGAAACGGAATAAATATTTGTGATTTATTGCCTTCTGTTTGTCTACTCTTTATAATAACGTGGTTCAAGCCATTTTTGTCTCTAGCTCAAGTTTATCTCCATATCAGAATTTTAACACACGTTCATAGTATTAGTACCCCTGCGTGGATGAGGATGAATAAATATGTGCAATATTAATGAAATAATGTTACTAGACTCTCACTATTATAAATAAATAAAATCAAAAAAACTCTCCATTACCGTTTACTGGAGTTTCCCTCAGTTACTGGAGCTTGGTACTCACACTACAGAGTTTCATATACCTCTTAGGGTATATGAATAGGGTATAAATCTTAGGATTTATCTCAACAAAATCTCAGCTGTATCTCATTTCGTGGACACAGACATGTTTTTGAGGTATATACAATAGTCAAGTAGACTTGTACAAATCTAGATATATAATCATATATCATATCACACATATGACTAGTCTGATAAATATAGTTGCATTAAATGCCTTTAAGCTTTGACGCAAGCCGTCGGTTAAATCGCATTCGTTCATTTGACGAGAAAGGGCGACTACCCAGATAAACTACCCCCGTAGCCCGGGATCTCGGGAGTGGGGTCTTAATAAAATAAATCCACTAAGGCAGAGAGTGACAACCTTTTAATTATTAGGTACGTATCATAAGTACCATTAAATAAAGTATGTGTATTGTATTACGGTTTCTCTCTCTTTTCGGGTTAAGGTAGCATAAAAGAATTCCAACAGAGGGATGTCCTAAGAGGTATATGAAACTCTGTAGTGTGAGTACCAAGCTCCAGTAACTGAGGGAAACTCCAGTAAACGGTAATGGAGAGTTTTTTTGATTTTATTTATTTATAATAGTGAGAGTCTAGTAACATTATTTCATTAATATTGCACATATTTATTCATCCTCATCCACGCAGGGGTACGTCGATGGCATAAAAGGCTGAAAAAATTTAATTGTGATACTTATATTCCTCATATATATATTTAATTTATTCACCATACATGCCTTTAACCAACTTCTTTTGCAAGTAAATGAATTCTAAACACGAGCAAACTCCTCTTACACAAGCCGGCAGGATAAAAAAACGAGAGGATGACCGAGATGTAGATGAACAGATAATATAAAGATAATTGCAAAAGGAAGGTGACTGTTCAGTTGACTGGACCGCAACAGTTCCACGAGGCAGATAAAGAAAGAAAGAACTTTATTTTTGCACCAATTTATCTATGTTAGGGGTATTCAGATTGCCAGATTTATCGTAGTATTCATATGGTTATATATCGTAAAAATAAGCTTATGAATCTGTGCTCCAATTATGTTTAGAATGCCTTTGAGATGTAGTATTGGCGATACATGTTGACGGGATGCATGAATGTCTCTATTCTGTAGGAGTTGAATATTAAAGACAGACTTTTAGCCATTTGCCTGAGATAAATTCTTCAATTTTTTGAGCATCTTGCAAAAGAGAAAGATAGCTTGGAAAAGCTTGTTGTGGTAGGCCACATCGAAAGACGAAGAGGAATCGCCCACCCGTTGGACCGACCAAATGGAAAAGGCAACAGGCACGTCTCTGAAGACAGCCCTTAGATCTGCAGAATACCGAGAAAAATGGAAGAGCTTAGTCAAGAGGGTGGGAGTTCATGGATACCACGATACTCAGTTATGAGAGACTGACGTGAATGTTAATGTGATGTATCTGTGGATGAGTACATGGGCGCAAGAGATCCTGAATGACATGCGTGAGAAAGGGATAAAAGACCGCTCGGGTGTCGGGCGTTGTCAATCACATGTGAGTTGTTGCTCGAAACGCAACTCTCTTATTGACTTATAACTCTATAGCTTTGTAGAATAAAAACTATTGTTACCACGTTGGGTGATTCTTGTGGTACCTAAATCCGCACACGATAAGGACTACAAGCATGTAACACTGAAAGATATCACATTGGCGCAGCCGGCGTAAAAAATATCACAGTTAAGAACATTTAAAAAAAGATTCTGAAAGTTTATTGCAACTCGAATGAAAGAAGTTATTTGTAATTATTTTGAATCTGAGACATTTACAATGTATTTATAAAATAAATGTACGTTATTCATCAGAAAAATGTCTTAAAATTGATTCACTAAAGACATATTGTAAAATTTTATATTTTCAATTGAAAGTTTTCAATTTAAAATGTTTGTCGTCTACCTACACGGATTTCCCTTAGGAAATGCGTTGAGTAAAGCCTCAGAGTATATAATCCAAATGTTGTGAAATTCCCGGTTATGGCACTCCTGTCAGAAGATTAGCCATCACTGCGGCAGATCGAGGAGGCGCGGTGTGCGGTGCGGATGCAGAGGACGGGCGGTCGAGGGTGGTTAAGTGGTGGGGTTAGAGGAATCTATCGAGCTCTAAAAGCACACACTGGCAACTTAATAAGATCGAACTGTCGGATCAAGTTGTTTTATCGGGAATGGAAAAGCGGTCGGATTGATTATGTAACGCATAAGTTTGAAAAGTTTCCAGTGATTTATGAAACACTCGCTTTTGACACAGTAGCAAAATTTTAAAGACATCGTAAATTTATTTGAAAAGTTACGGTGTGCTCGCTGGCCACGTGGATAGTGCACCTGTTTCTCGATTCGGATAACGTTTCCGCGAATAGTTGGATTCAGTTTGGACCTGTAAACATCAAACAATGAGGCAGGGATACTAAAATAAATAACG
Organism: Eubasilissa regina; assembly: GCA_022840565.1. NCBI lineage: Eukaryota > Metazoa > Arthropoda > Insecta > Trichoptera > Phryganeidae > Eubasilissa > Eubasilissa regina. The sequence continues at coordinate 22,480,122 of JAINEB010000015.1, read as the reverse complement.
AAACCTTTTCTCTCATCGGACATTGCCCCGTGATCTGATTTATTTTAAGTGTACATTGATATAACAAGCACTTTTGTTTTTAGTCTTACAAAGTAAACAAATGCTCGCGTGGGTAATTATGCATCAGAAATACGGCATCTCTCAGCGATTTCGATACGACATGCTAATATTTTTGTAGTTATCTTCCGGAATACGTTAATATTATTTAAAAGTAGATTTTATAACATAAATGTGAATTTTTATTTTTACTAAACAATTCAAAAATTTGTCAATTCCGTAGTTCGGATGTAAACTGCAAACCGTTATATCATATAACTTGTGGACAGATTTGAATGAAAGATAAGAAATTATTTAAAAAAAACTGATAGTTTCATTAAAAATTGTAACATTTTTCTATGTACACCACAGCAGCATTACACTATTTCAATTTTCAAAATATTTTACGGTAAAAATTCACTTATTTTTTTTCTATTTGGAACCTTTTACCTTCCACCAAATTTGTATATATCTAAGAAAATTGACATCGAAATTCTCTTCAATGAAGTGTATAAGTTTCATTTCAAAACACTTTACCTGAGACGCACAGAACGACATTGGGATATTTATTTGAAAAATAAATATTGGAATTCTTAGTACAGAATGAAAGTTAAGAATATTTACAAATAATTTTTTGCTAAAAGTACATTTCGACGGCTCAAAGATAGACGCCAAAAACTTTCAATTTATTTGATTTAGTTTCACTTTAAATTAATATTAATATTGCTTTGCTGAAAATAATCAAATTTGATTTGAAATATTATTATCTTTTTAGGAGTAATCTAAAATGATTTTTACAATTTTTGAATTAAAAAGACTGGTTACGTATCCACGATTATCTCTCAGTGAAATTTTGATCTCTGAGAGTCAGTAAAGGTACGTACGTACCTACTGGATGCGTCGTTTTAATCTGGGAGCAAAAAAATTCGTTGATGATTTTTATGGACTGCTTCATACTACCGTTCATCTATACCGTTCCTTATGCACACTTGAGGCGAATCCCTAAGAGAAGTCTCATTCGTAGACACGGGGTATTTTAAATATTAGTAAATTATAGAGAAATTAAATAGTATTTCTTGTATTTTAATATAAGTATTCTCAAATATATTTTACGTTTGTTCGTTAAATTACTTTGTAGTAAAAGTCTTCCCCTTTTTCTTTTTCAACCCTTTTCTAATCCTCACGTTTCATTGCATGGATACTGCCCACCCCATTGCGTTCGATCAGTCAGAATGATACGTTACAATTATTTATGTTATGACATATATGTTTTTCATTAATTCTACCCTTTATAAATGATGATGTCGCAATAAATAAATTTATATTAATTTCTATACGATCATTATGGACAGTTTATTGTTTTTAAATTATTTAAAATATATAATCTACTAATGTGTAAAGTTAGAAAGATTTTTATTCAGGCGTCTCCGATCATGTTGACGAAATGAATGAAAAACATTGTTAAAATGAAGTTATTTCAATTCAACCCTGAATGAGTGACAGTGGCGGCAGAAGGGAAAGGCGGAGAAGGGATCGGGGTGGGATGGAGACATACTGTCTGGCAAGAGCTTTTACCCCTTCCCTTTTCGCGAACCACCCTCCCTCCTATAACCTATTTTACTTCATCTCCGTTTCTCTCTGAAGTCGGGTGATTAGGTCTAGGATGACAACTAAATTTCTCTATTTAGTAAATTTCTGTATTTTATATTTCTCTATTTATTACACCGCAATCTATGTATAGTTAATTTAAAAAAATCTAATATTATACTTTCAGCTTGTCTGAATACAGTCTAATCATTGATATAATTATAATTCTCGCGATTTGTAGGCTAGATTAATAATATTTCTTCAACTTTAATAGTCTGGCATTTTGTTACTTGAATGGATATTAAATATATATGCCCATTCAAATTTGATCGAACTCGATGCTGGTTTCCAATACGTTCTCGTATTTCAATAAATTGAATCGATATTTGTAATCAATCAACATTACACAAAGGAAAGATTTTTGATATATTGAGGAACGTAGACACTAAAAAATACTGTTTTGTGGTTGGAAGATAAATTTTAAAATAAATGAAAAGATATGGTTATGGATATAATTCATAAATTATGGAAGATTAATAAAATGTCGAATAAGAATTTTTTGAGGTCACCCAGAATTGTTCAGAGCTGGTGGAACCATTCGAGCTGAAATTAGTATTTAATTCGACTTTAATTAAACCTACAAAATATTTTATGTTAATTTGAAAACAAAACTTTTTTCTGTCATTATCACCAAGTACATCGCTTCACTATATAATAATAGCCCGAGTTACGCTATATTTGGGCATAGCTTTCTCAAAATAGAACAAATTAACGAATTTAAAATTTTTTATTTGAAAAGAATTATTCTTGTACTGGTAATTTATTTCATTAATAAATACAATTAATTGAGATATATAAAAAATATCTGTAAAAATACAACTGTTAGGTCTAAGAATATTTTTGAATTGAACCGTACATTTTTTAAATGAAATAAATTCCTTGAGATATGAACAATAGAGTTGTTAAATATAAAATAGGCAGAGTGTATTTTACGACGTATCGTAATGGCATTATCATCGTGGAGAGCTTGATTCTTCGAAAATATTTACGAAAAGAGAGTTGATGAAAGATGTACATTTATATATAGGATGAAATTATTTTCAAACACGCCGTATAAGCAGTGATATTTTATTATATTTATAATACCCAAACAATAAATCAATAAAATATATTTTAATTCTTTGTACGGATATTGTACATTATGAAAAGGAGTTTCATATAATATTTATAGTATTTATTATGTTATTAAGAATGATTTTTAAATACGATTGGTTTATGACATGTTTCTACTGATTTAATGTTCATTTTTGTTTATTAAGCACTTCTTAGGTAAAATCATGTGCAAGTCCACGTGGTTGCGGAAGATCTAGCGACGGTGGAACGAGTCACATAGGTAGGACCGTCGGTGGGACACATGGCCACCGAGGGTTAGCTGTCATGTGGATTGACCGACGCTGCATGATCTCAAGTACTGTGTTTCTCTGGTCATGCCTAATTACTGTCTAAATACGTATTCCCAACTGCCAAATCAAGGTAAATATTAAAGAAATTTGAACACGAATGATAAACTGACTTACGGAGGCGATTTGTCATTCTCCATAAAAATGTAAGACATGCTTGTGGTTGACGTGGTAGTGACGTGGAAATATGATTTTTTTTTCAAAGTTAATGTAAGAACGGATAACGGTAAGCAAACCATTCAAAAGTCTTCTAGAATATAGATATAACACATAGTTCCAAATATTTAAAACCAATATTCTGTCAGCAGGGTCGGCAGAATTTTTAGTATTATACAGCTTTTTTGCATACAAGCAAAAAAGCTGTGTATTACTAAAAATTCTGAAATATGAATTAAATAATTGGATAAACATAAACGAAAACATTATTTTACAATTAGCGCCATCTGTGTACCAGTAGACTTTAATTTCTTAGTTCTAAAAAATACCACGACAACCTACCGCTGTACCCATGGCGCTCTTTTGTATTCACCACATCGAGCTATTCACATTACTCTGTTCTGTCTTTAAGCTAGAAAAATACTCGAGTCATACAATTGGTTATTTACTGAATTGAAAATTTCTTTCGGTTGATCCGTCTTGTATGGAGTCGTCACCTATGCTGTTTTTAACAGAATAACATTAGAAAGGCTTACAACTGCGTGTAAATCATTGAAATGTCTACTTCTTCTTTTACTAATACGCGAACTTTACTATCTTACTGTTTTTAACGTGTTGATTTCATGATTGTTCTTTGAATTGGTTTTTGATTTGGGAAAAAAAAAAGCAATTGGCAGAACTATTTCCTACGTTAACCTTTAATAGAAAAAAATATTTCCTTTAGTTATTACGTGAAGGATTTTCAAACAATAAATGAATCATGTTCAGTTATAGAAAGTGTTCTAAAAACGTCCACACATTTTTTATATGGGTTAGAAGGTATTATTTTACGTCAAAACTTAAACATTAAAAATACCACTTTTAAAATTAGCAATATTAACTTGGTGGTTAAAATTATTATTTATTTATTATTCAATTGTGGTTAATAAAACTAAGATAATAAATAAAAAATATTAAAAATACCATTTATTAATAGTACTATTGTACTCTAAAATTACAAATAAATACATGGTAGGGTCGTATAAACGACGGATTTATGTTTTATTGATGTTTTATCATGTGTTTTTTATGAATTATATTAATTTGTTACTTAACTGTCTTTATCGTATTCGGTTTCAGAAAATAACGGTGAATAATTCCTTTAGTGCACCACTATACGGACACCGTGACCATTTTTTGGGTGCGATCATGGTTCGGAGCTTCATAAGCAAGCAACAATTCTCCTGATCTTTTTGCGCAGCACCCACATGTCGAGATTTTCAATTTTTCGATTGCTGTCAAAAGCTAAAAGAACAGTTGCAGTGAAAACTACTAAGGCTTTTGCAGAGGACCTAACAATGGTGTGTTGATTATCTTTAACAATAGTCATCCTCATTAACAATGTCGTCGGAATTTATTTTGATCGCTAGCCCTGGTTTTCTATCGGTTATTTTTCTTAAGCATGTCATCCATCATTTTATCTATCGAAAATACTCACCTACCTTATCTGGGGTCACGCTCGGTGATCTGCTGTTATCCCCCGATTTTTCTTATTTGATTTTCTCCGACTCCTGACTAGTCAGCCCTTCAGAACTCAATCTGATCTGATAAATATCGAAAATTATCCGTAATTCCTACTCCGCATGTACCGCCGTACGATGATCAACCGAGGCTGCCCCTAATGACTCTGGCGCCGGCAGAAGTTTGCAGTCTTACCCACATAAAAACCAGGCTAACAACCAAAGCATGTATAATGCATAAACAGACTACTGTGGGTCTTCCTCGGGCCTCGTTATCGAGGTTTATGTCACCTGTCCTGAATTATGAACTATCCACTCATTTGTTATTTTTTCTTTAAATTCCATGTTTGTTGCAGCGTCGGCTGCATCGTGTTTCAAATTAAACTCGAACACAAGTATGGTCTATAGAGTAATAAATAAGTAACGCATGCACCTTTGAACAATAAATTAATAAGAACCGTAGATATAGGACAACAAATAATCAATTATTTGATTTTGAATGAACTAAAATTGCTCGTATTACGTGAAATAATAGATGCTTTAAAATACCAAAAAGGATTTTTAAATATAATGTGGAATAACAAGTATATTTATAAACTTGAAATAGAATAGCGAATAGCGATTAGAAAAGTTCTTAAAAATATTCTATTCTGAATGTAATAATCTAAATTGTTGTACAGCTTAACTTTTTATTTAATCAAGTTTTCACTTTTCATATTTTATTATACTTTACTATACTCTAATTTAAATATCTTAAATTAAAAAAATGTAGATTAATTTTTTATAAAGAGATAGCGCGTCACAAAAATTATTGATTTTTTTTATTCATAGTTTTTTGTAATTTACACGGAATTTGTGTCAAATTAATATTTTTACTATTTTAAAACTAAGTTAAGCATCTATACTAAGAAAATAGGACTAACTTGGTAGTCTTTTGTGGCAATATGTGAACCCACGACTACTAGATTACTAGGTGAGTGTCTTACCACTAGACCGACAAGCGCGACATTATTAAGAAATATGTAATTTTATTATTAATAATAAAAACACTTTGTTTATACCACTGTTTATTGATAAATCAACATATTTAAAGACCAATGGGCCCTTCTTCAGGATATAATGTAAATATAAGTTAAATATGAATTAAATATATTAATTAGAAAGATATAAAATCAATTTTATCGAAAAATATTGTTGTTGTTAATTCATATTAAAAATATTACAGACCTATATTCTGAATAATTACAACTTCACAATAATAATGTGTTCTCCTAATAAATATAAGAGGTAGGTAATTAATTAGAAATTAATGTGAAAACAAATTGAAAAGGTGACTATTTGCAAAAAGGATTTGGTTATTTATAATGTTTAATTTGCTTAAAAAACTTGTTAAATTTGTTAAAACTTTTTCTTACTTCTAAAATTTACAATTTATCTAACTGAACCCCTGATATTTATATGCAAAATATCTAAACTCTTATTAATGTCTAAATAATAGTTTCTTTCCAAAAGATGATTGGAAAATTCATAATAGTTGTTGACGATTGGTTTTGGAACATGTTGATTTATTAATAAACAGTGGTATAAACAAAGTGTATTATTATTAATAATATAATATGTTGCCACAAAGTAATTTTGAAAAGTAATATTGAAGAAGTACCTACATAATTTTATGTTTTTTATACGAGAACCATTGTTGAGGTTATCACATAAAACATAAAATAAAAATGTGTAATATAAAATATATTAACGAAATAATAATCCGCCATAACGGATAATTGATGAAATATTTTTTTCCTTAATTTTTTGTACATTTCAACCATTAAAAAATACACATTTATATATACATATGTATATTATTGTTAAATTATTTAATTACTTTACACTAAATATTTTTTAATCATTATTGTTAATAATTTTTACTAAATCATTTTAAAACAGGATTTCGAAGATGTTTAAGTGTATATTTAATGCACATGCCTGACAAAATAACAGTCCCAAGCCGTGAGGAAAGAATGTCGCCCGCTCGTCCCGTCGTACTCCATGATGAGATATCACATGTAAATTTCATGACAAGCCACTCATCAGAATGCAAACAAGCCATATTAACTAGACAGAAAACTTTATCAGCAAGCCGTACACCAGCACGAAAGACTCCGCGAAATGCAAATAAGACTTATAAAATCTCGTTCAAATGAATACAGTAAATTTATATAATATTATATATTAGTCTGGAATCATTCTCAGACAAAATATAATTAAATAAAAATATAATCATTAAATTTAATTAATTATTTCATTACAATTCGGTTGAAAATGTCCTCCGAAGATTCATTATAGATAATATTAGATGCTGCAACATGTGACAATTTTTTACGAAACATTAAAAAAAAAGATTATTAAAGAATATTAATACTAAGTAAGTAGTTCAGAAATATTTTTTATTTACAAAAAATTATGCAATGTGGATACAAAAATATTATGAGAACAAAGTAAAAAAAAAATATAATGATATTCCTTTGAAGCGTAATAAAAGTGTAAACAAATTACGAGGTAAATGTTTACAAACTCCCTTTTATTACGCGTTTTTTTAAATCTCCAGCTTACCAAGCTTTTATTATGTAATCTAAACAATGTTTACATATTGTTAACAACGTATTAAAAATACACTTATGGTCATAAATGGTCACGTTAAATCGCGGTATCGTTCGATCGTTAGACAACCCAGGTTCCGTTAGCGTTTATAGAGGTCTGTTTATTTCGGCGATATAAAGTTTATTGTTTCGTGCTCACTGTTTGAATTACATTAACACCGAAATGTGTTTGGCCAAGTAATAAAGCTACGTAATAAAAAGCGCTGTAAAACCTTTGTGGAAATTTATTTGACAGTAATAAGGAGGATGAAATGTTTTCAGGTACGCCGCACTTGGCGCAGTTGACGTTAAACTATGTTTTTAGCACTCATAAAGAGAAAATATATGTTTATTCATACTTAATTGTGTTTATCGGGTTAAATTAGTTTACCAAGATACGTTGGAAACACCACTAATTACACTAAATTACATCACCTTTTTATAATTTTTTTGTCATATAATGTACAACATTTTAAACATTTAACATTTGTATAGTTATTCGTTAATAAAAAATGTAGCTCAAATAAGCAAATAAATAAGTTTTTTTTAAAATACTAAATTAATGTATTAATTATAAATATATACATATAAAATCAATTTTGTCGAAAAATATTGTTTTAGCGTCACCGGGATTCGAACCTGGATCTTCATTTCCAATCCGGGGAAGTGCACTACCTTTGTGCTATAACGCCAGTATTTTTCTTGACAAATTTTCGAACCTATATGTTACATTTTTTCAAATTAATACACCTGTCGTTCCATTATTTGAAAGCCATCTACATTATTTTTACAGAATCTCAAATACAATATTTTTCGACAAAATTGATTTTATATGTATATATTTATAATTAATACGATAATTTAGTATTTAAAAAAAAAATTAAAAAATAAAAAATATCACAGACCTATGTTCTGAATAATTACAACTTCACAATAAGAATGTGTTTTCCTTAATAAAATAAATAAGTAACTTATATATGAGAATATGTTGTTCGTCATTGGTCCAGCTCAGCAGACACTCTAAAATTAATGTAGTATGTCAAACGTCTATCATTATTTAATTTTGTTACATTTATTTTGAGTTGCTAATTGCTGAGAAATACATGCGACTGTAAATATATTATGTCGACGAATTTATTTGCGTTACTGGGCTAAACAAAAAAATAATTCAACAAGTTTTTAGGCAGAATAAAGAATGACAAAATTTATTGTCATTTTTTTTATCTACTATCTATCTCGTTGGTCTTGAGTATCACGAATTTCACAGGGGTCGAGTATGATAAATGATATCAAGTGATGATATCCCATAAAACTATCAATAATTTCTTAAAATAATTTTGAGAACCGTTCACTTAAACACCACCCACCTCTATCCTGCCATGTTCGAGATGCAATACATTTTGCTATTAGTATATCTTTGTTAAAACATACAGTTATGATGTCATACATAATAAAAATAATCATTTATGACTAAAATAATAACATTTATTTGAGAGATACAGATACATCTAAATTTAAATAAATGTTTATAAACACGATTTTAATAGATATAACATATTAATATAAAAAAAAAGTGGAGAATTATTTTATTATGTAAAATGTACTAAATTTAACGTTCACTTATTTATTATTATCATCAGGAATCGCGCAAAAATACAATCTACTGAAACTTTGATCATTTCATTAATAATAATTTCCAACTCAGACGACGATACGTATACTGACCAAATTAAATACTTAGGAATTATATTTGATCCTTATCTCAAATGGAATCATCATACACAACTCATTACAAATAAAATAAAATAAAACAATATATTTTTTTAGAAATATTAGAAATTTTCTTATAATATAAAACTTCTTAAAATGGTCTACGCTATCTGTCAATCAATCATAGAGCATGGTATAATTACTCGGAGTGGAGCGACTATGTCTGCAATTAATCCAATAATAGCAGCTCAAAAAATTATATTAAAAGTTATCCTCAAATCCCCAATCACAACGAGCACTGACGAAATTTTTAATAATTTCGAAGCTTTGATTTTAGACAAATATACGCTAATACTACTCTCAAATACATATATAAATACAAACAGATACATTTATAACAACTTAAAATATAATTTCCACACGGACAAATACAAATAACCTACAAATCCCAAGAGCACATGCTACATTTGATCAAAGGAACTAAAAATATTTTGGACCTAAACTATTTAATAGAATGCTAAAAGACTTAAATCAATTGAATTGTTCCAAGAACATGAAACTATATATTAAAACTTGGATTCGTAATATGGGTAGAGCAAGTATTGGCGCACTCACCCAAACACATTGACTCATACCTATATTAATTATTGCTACAAAGTGATCCAAAAATTAAGTCCATTTTAACATTGTTCTTCATATACACCGTTTATATAGTAATAAATGTAATTCTATCGTTTAGTTGTAATTCTAATTAATTGAACAATTTCTTATAAACTATGCCCGTCTCGACACAGAATTTCTCTAGTGAGACGGGTACAGTCCAAACAGATTTTTACATAGTATTATATAGTTACTAATAAAATAAAATAAAAATAAATACATTTTAATTATTGGTCCTGATCATTATAACTAGGTTTGACAAAAATGTATTTTTAGAACTATTTCAAAAGGATGCATTTTTTCGTGTTGCATTTTTTATCAACGTTCTCGAAGATTTTGAAGGAATCTGGACGCATTTGAGGGTGTCTTATTCATTTATTACATCCTCAATTCTTACACATAACTTTACGTCTGATCAGCTGTTGTTTTTTTGAATATACAAAAGTATATAGGTACATATGAGTAACTAACGAAATAGTTAATTATTAAATATTTTGATAGCATATATAATTGCTCAAATAAAAATAAATTCGAAATATTTTATGACGTAAATATTTACACGTTCGAAAACGGTTTGGTACTAACTTGATAGCGAAATGTTTATACTGGTTTCACATTATCGGCGCCAGGGGTTTTATCTTGTGGCCATTGTCTCAATGGAGCTCGGAAATTTGATTTTGTTGGAATTATAAATTCAATTTAGCGTATCTGTAAGGAACGTCTAGGGGCGGATAAGGCGGGAGGGATGGGAGGGTCCTTTGTATTGATTCGAGTTATTATTATTGCCTGAAACCCTTCAGAATAATCCTGCCTCTTCAATTATAGATAATATTGTTTATACCCGGAATGGTATACACAGGATCGGGTCACATTGTCTGAATTGTCTATATGGTTGCACGTATTATATTTTAATATATATATTAAAATATTCCACAATTAGAATTACCGGAAAATAATTATTTCACTTTTCCATTAAAATGTTTTATGGGGCGGTATTTTTAAAAATAGTTTTGCTTTATGTTTAATTTATGAAATAAAATTAACCGTGACGTCGTAATGTAAGAATATCGATAAAAATTAAGTTTGTACAATATTTTACACAAATATAGGTTGTCCCAAAAAAATTTGAATGATTATAATTTCAGTTTTTATTTACATATAATTAATATTTAAATTGAAAAATAATCTACATAAAATGTATAACTTTTCCTCCTACCGCAGATGTTAACAATTATTACCGTTCTGGTCAATACACTGTTGATAAAGGTGGGCTATTGATTCAAAAACTTTAGCAAACATTTCATTTGGTGTTGTGGCGCTTCATGCTCAATTGCCGCTATTAATTCTTCCAGTGTCGTCAGTTTACTGCCATAGACTTTATTATTAAAGTATTCTCACAAGAAAAAGTTGAGTGGCGTCAGGTCTGGGGAACGAGCAGGGTGTTCTATGCTATACTCTATGATTTGTTGATGCCATTCTTACGACTTGTTTATCTTACAGATTTTTTCGACATTTCGCAATAACTTTCCAGTATTATTTCTCGGCTGGTGAAACTCGTTGACGTTCTTGGTTTTCCGGAATGTTGTATATGAGCATCCTGAACAGATCCATTAATTTCAAACTTATTTTTTATCCGATTAATTGTACGTCGCGTAGGTGGATCTGACTGAAACTCCCTGCGATATTGCCTTTGTATTTCTGCTGCATTTTCATACTTCTAATAGCATTTTAAAATACGTTTTCTATTGTCAACAGTTAATCTTGGTCCACTCATTATTTATAATTAATTACACCCTGAAAAGAAAAAAATCAGAAAGTTATGACCCGTTAAACAGTGTATACATTTTTTGGGATATTTGTATATGTATTATTTAAATATATATAAAGTATGTATTCAATTATAGATAAAATACAGTTGATCATTTATTAGTGAACACTTCTATGAAGATTTCTAAGTTAAGTTAGTTATTATTAAATTATATTATATTCATTCTAAGGCAATCAATTCATTTTTGTTAACTTGATTCCCTTGATTTAAGAAGGATAATTTAATTTTGTATCCTTGAAGAAAATAATAATAATAATAATAATACGTCCAAGATTAATTTTCTTCAATACCTATTTGATTCAATTTGATTTATAAACCGGTTCTCTTTGCTTCTTACCTCTGTGTCAATATTTGAGTTAATGTTGTAGTGTTTTGGTGATTGGAAATCAATACTTGAATTAAGTAATTAGGATCTGGATGACTATGAAATGAAGCGCATAAATTTGGTACATTAAATTTAAAAAATTTTAGTTACTTAAATAATAAATAATAATATAAACATGTTATAAAAAAAAGTTAAAATTTTTATTGATGTAAATTAAGTATTTATTACCATACTGGTTTTATTATTTAACGCATATGTCAAAACGTTTGTTCCTTCATTAGAGAAAAATAAAACTATAAATAAAGTTTAATTATTGATTATTATTATGAAGGATAATAAAAGAAACAAATCACTTTAGAAGGGTGGATTGCCTATTTAAAAAAAAAAGAAAAATAAGAAGATGATAAAAGAAAATATATACGTTTACTATTCTTTCTTTTTCTGCTAATTACTTTAACAATCATCAAGCAACAGATACATTGGTTTTAGGTATCGCCCGGGTGATAGGAAACGGATCGTCGCCAGAGTTGAATGGAACAATCACGTTTATAGAAAAAATTAAAATTGAATTTGAGTTGGTTATTTACGATATATTTTTAATGTTCTTAAATATTACTGATGTTTTTAAGTTATCTTGTTTATAGAGTAAATCGTTATTGTAAGGATGATAAGTAACTGAGATTTAACTGTTGGAAGTTTAGTTTCTAATGTACCAGTGATTACTCGAAAAATTCGAAAAATCAGTTACCAATAATCATAGTTTATATAACGGTTTAACTGTCACTAGTTAAATTTTATCAATGTATAGTTTTCTATGAAATGATTCGTCAATTCTGAAGTATTGTGGTTATTATACCATTATGAAGTATTGTGGTTATTATACCATTATGATTTTTCCATGATTTATATATTACAGTCTACAAAAATAAGTTTATATTATTTGTATTAATTATTAAAATTAAAACTTGTTTCACATAATAATAAACAATATTTCTATACGATCCTTTACATTTCACAGTTATTTTTAGCACAAAAATAAATGAAAATAATACATCTTTAATCCAATGTTCTAATTTGGTGTATTTTATATTATTAGGAGAACCCATTATTATTGTGAAGTTGTAATTATTCAGAACATAGGTCTGTGATATTTTAAATATGAATTAAATTTATTAATTAGAAAAATATACATATAAAATCAATAATATCGAAAAATATAGTTGTTGATCCAACCTCGATCTCTTTCCAAACCGTGGAAGGTGGCGCAACAACAATATTTTTTGATAAAATTGATTTTATATGTATATCTTTCTAATTAATACATTAAATTCATATTAAAAATATAACATTATTCTACGATATGTCTGTTCTCAAAATAGTTCATCACTTACTAATTAAAGGTACTAGCTTTTTATAGGTCTGACAATTTTACAAATAATTTTAATTAAATTTAATTTTGACAACAAATAGCTAATTAATAATGAATAAGACAATAATAAAAATATGCCTACCAATAAATTCAACCAATTACAGGTTTTATCTGAATTAATAATATACTTATGATACAGTGTAAGTTTGGTAATGAAAAATAATTTTAAGAAGTGTAAAAGAATGTAAACATTTTCGTCTTTTGATGGAGTAAAAATAAATATGAAAAGGAAGAGAAATATTTATATTATTCTTATATAGTTAACGTCTAATGCACTGCAATATTTCTGTACATTATCAAACAGCTTCTTATTATTAATAAAATTTACAATTTTTTCAGTACAAATATAAATGATAAAATGCTCTATACCTTACTATAGATTCTATGAAAATGTAGATTGGTTGTGAAAGTTCAGGCCGTAGAACGTAATTTATAGTACCTATTTGAACAGTAAGTTTGGTTTCGGATACCTAATGCTGATGGATTTGGTACCGCTGCTGGCGCCGTCTAGAGCATTTGAAGAATTAATAATTAATGAATAAGTCCAATAGGAATGACTTTCCATTGGATCCATTCTATTGATCGCTGCAAATGCGTTGAAGATAAAATAAAATGACATTAAATTAATTTTAGATTGCTCATAATTATCATTACAAAATTTTTTTTTTTTTCAATAATAGATTAATAGGTTAATTGGTTTATTAATTTATTTATTCAATCACACACTACATTTAAAAACTTTTTAAGTTTATCTTTTATTACTTTTTATTCTTCTTTAATGCCGCTATAGCCTTTATCGAGCCGTAAAATACAACGGAGATTTAGTCATTCATCGTGAGTCAGGTCGATATATATATTAACACGTGCATACCGAACTTATGTCGGCAAATCGTCTAAAAATACTTGAAATCAAAATTCTATCCGTGCACGTTCGCTTTAAAAAAGGAAAATGGAATAAATATATTTTAAAGTTTATTGTAAAAACATGTCCATTTTAATTATGTTTTGAGAAGCCGTTCCCGTATTTTAACTAATGAAATAACACTTCGCTGTAGTAATTACCACAGAATTACCCGAATTTCTGATAAATTCGTACACACCTCGGAATGTGTTCTTCTACCACCACTCTGTTACGTAAATTAATATCGACAATTATTCCGTGGAAAACGATATTAATTAAATTACAATGAATTTTATACAGACAATCTTAGCTTCATAGCAACCATAGCGATAGATTTAATCTCGATAAAATCAGGCCCGTGTATAACGGAACAACGGTATTGCAGACGAGTTAGAGGTTAATTCATATTCAGATGTAATTGCAAATCGATTCGGAACATCAAAGGTGCCGACGATCGTCCTGTGATCCCGCGTGGACCCTGGAAGTAATGATATTATATATAGATCATGGAGAGACTCATCCTTTCGCGGGGTTACACACCTAGGAGTCTGGCCTTTGACCATAGACATGAATATTGCATGTAAAAATAATGTTCAGGAATATACGAATACAGTAGACACGTCAAAGTAGATGTCTGACTTTTATATTTAACTGTTAAAGACTGGTAAGTTGTTATAAGCATAAAAGCTTGTAAAAAGTATCAATTTTAATAGTAAATACAAGATATAAGTTTAAGGTGACCCATTTTGATTACGGAATTTTAAAAAAAAACAGCCTAAATGAAAGAAAAATGACATAACCAGCCCAAAAACCAACTCGACGTGGATGTAATGTTTGTTCTTCATGCATTCGAGGATTTTTTCAGTACAATTTTGCTTATTGATGTATCTGCTGAGGTAAAAATGAGCTTTGTCGCATAATTATGACGAATTGAGATTTGCAAATTTTCGGCGACATTTTCATTTTAATGAACTGGTTGCTTTGCATCAAGAACCTACGAAGACTAGGTTGTGAATGCGGTGTCTCTCTTGGCAAATATAATTACGACCAAAAAGAACAAGAAGTTTGTGAACGTATTTACAGCTCGAAAACTAGAGTGAATTAATCAGTATCATCACCATCATCGCTGAGCGTTTGAAAAATTTGCATATTACCAACAAAAAACGTTTATTTTAAGATTTCACATTTTTCACCTCAGATATAAGTTTATTGTAAGCCTTTAGGGTTCACTATAAAGTACCTACCGCAGGATTCACAATGTATTTCACTTATGGAACATATCCCTAGAATTATATACTTATATTTGTGGTCCAAATTAAGAATTAATGTTTCTCATAATTGTATGTGTATGAATGGAAAATAAAGAATTATTAAAAATAATAATATAATTATATTTTTAAATACTAATTGGATGTAGAACGGTAAGTCTTACCCATAATTACAATGTTTTATGGGAGAATATCTCTCTTTTACAATATTATATTGAAATATATCTAAAATACAATAATTTATGGTACTTTATTCGATTTCATGATTAATTAATATGGGACTAAAAAATCTATTAAAAATATATTGGTGCGTTTATTTAAAATGAGAGGTGTCCAGCCAACAAAAATTTCAATCTTTTTCACTGATGATGATAAATTGTTATTAAAACGACTTTCGCCGATTCCTGAAATTTCATCAAATCATCGAATATATTGTGATATTTCAAAATGCACGGCGACACAGAGCGCTACTATACCGATCCGGGTGGACACGGTCGGTAAGAGAGAAGGTAGGACAAAGGGAAGAGGACTTGCGTGCGAGCGGGCGAGGTGCGCGCGGGAGACGGCTCTCTGGCCCAGAATATGGAAAAATTGCGACGACTTAAATAGCAAACGAGATGGATTCAGAGATTTAAAATGGGTCTGATCCATCCGCGGGATTTGAAGAGACTCCGTTGCAACCCGCGGAGAGGCCGCGTAAGACGGATGGGCTGACGGATTCCTCATTGACAAGATGGCATCGGGGTAACCTTCTGGAGGAAGAGATCATTTTTGGTATGGGGGTGTAGTGCCTGGACCAAGGCTGCGACGACATCCCATGGCAGCCTGGCATTTGTTGCGATTATACTCCTTAACAAGCTGGGTATAAATCGATGTGTGCTAAATCGGAAATATTGTGTGTCCTCACTAGGAGAGTTTAACTTGAAGAAAGAAGATGTCAATATCATGCTTACAATGTCGGGATTATTGTGTTTAATGTTATTAAAGTGTAATTAAGGTGTAAATCAGGGTTGTCATTGTTTGAAACCATTCCCATCCATCCGAGTCAGGCATACCGACACCTCACACACGTTACTCACAGTCTGAGTCTAGCCGGTGTCGGCACATTACGTAACAATATGTGTACTAATTTATTATTTTTGATTTCAAATCATGCTAAAAATCCAATATTAAAACAAAATGCAAATGGCTGGCGAAATTTTCAATTGCAAACACCGAAAAAATTGCGACTCATCGATAAATCTGAGTGTGTAACTCTTACGAGTGCGTAGTATTAAAGTCAAACTTCTAAGTCTCGGTACATAAATTAAAAGGTTTTTATTACTTCGATAAAGGGGAAGTTCACAAAATATTGATAAACAATAATATTTCTTAATTATTAAAAATGAAATTATAGGTTTAATTTAACTAATACGCGATAAAAATATTCTTACATACAAATATATTGAAAATACGGCGTATGCAGAACTTTATGAATAAATTAGACTATTTTAGCAATCGTTGGTCGTATAATAAGTAAACGGTCATAAAAATGTTTGTACATTTTTCACAACACATGGCTCTTTTTTATTAGATACTGAATAAATGCATAATTATACAACAAACTAAACTTTTTGCAAAATATTGGAGCAATGATGTTTGATAATATTTATATTTTTTATTTCATAACGCAATTTTTCACAGCCAGCCATTCTTTTTTCCAAATTTCGCCACTTCATTCCATATTTGGGTCTGCATCAAATAAAATTTCCTTTGCTCGCTCGATGTGATCGAATGCTTGCTTGAGTTCTTTTGCAGTTATTACCTTATTAATAATCTATTCTTGTTTTTGTTTACACTCTTGTCTTCTTCTTATTTTCATAAACACGCCTATTTTTTAATTGAAGGAGATCATTCTCGCTTATCTCTTCTGAAGAGGAGGGCAAACGATAAGGGCGTAAAATGATTAATCGGTCACTAAATGCGGGAAATAGTATTATATTTCTTGAGCAGCATAAATAGTATAATTGATTTTCGCACAATTCTAATTCGCGCTAAGTGAGCGTAACGCGTTTTTTGATAATAAATTATATTTTCAACATTTAAAAATTGGTTTAACGACATTTTATCGGCATTAGCTGATTGCTTTTTGCTAGTATTAATTAATTTAACATTTCACGATATTACAAAGATTGAATTTGATGGTAAATTTTTTAAATGAAAACGGTCTTTCTGTTGAAAATTTTCAGATGTATTTTTGATTACCAATTTTCCATTCAAATCCATGTGACGGTGACCTTTGACCATTTGAATTCGTGTATTGACGATATCGTGACTAAAAAAGGTTCACTTTAGAAAATACACACAGAGCGTGATATGTAATAAAAAGTTTCAAAAATAGCACAAGGATTTATTGATGTAAAATATATTTATTGTCAGTGTAATTTATTTTTTACTCTTCGTGAATGACATTGTTGAGCCCGTACATAAGATGAATAAGTTGTACAAATGTCACCTCCCCTTGTGGAGGGTGTAGAAACTTATCATGCGCGGCGAGTAGCGGCGAAGGTGGGGTCACGCAGCACCGCTGGTCCAGGGATGATCCGATGATTCCTTCACGGCGAAATTGGGTTTACTCGGTAAGACTTCGTCAGGAGACACCAGCTACGGTTGGGCTGAACGAGTCCTCCCAACGCGCGCTTCTGTCCAACATGGCAATGTTTACATAACGAGGTACAGTAGGTACTTTTTGTATTTAATCGAGTACATGTTATAAATAGAGGCACTGAAGCACGATTAATGTGTTATGTTTCAGTGACAATTATTCGATCACATTATAATAGAATTTCTTAAATGCTATCAACGAACGTATATTGTTTAAATTTATTGTGCTTTAAAGTATTGAATTATTTTTACATCATTTAGTAGGTATATAACAAGTTTGAATAAGATTTTTTTAATTAACGATTATCACAGCATATAGTTGCCAAATTTCATCACGGTAAAATGAAAATCTATTTATGGCACAGAGCTCATTTTTGAAAGATAGGTTGCATATTTTTAGAAAATTACAAATTTTCGAATAACTTCTAAAACGTCGAATTTCGGATAAATATATTTGAGATCATGTCCCCTAACCGTAGGCTTTGTTTAGACTACTTTCTCTGGACATCCTGTATATTTTTAAGAAATAGTAGTGGAATATGTATTAATTCTTAAAATAACCTGAGTCACCCCTGGGTTGCACCTGACGGAGATTCTCGAACAACGGAGCAACGAACGACACCTACCCAATCAACGCTTGCCGGCATCTCAAGGATCCTAAAGGCAACCCGGAGGTGTTAAATTGGATACAAAATCTGTCTGTGCCACGGTAATTTACCACCACGCAGAAAGAAGAAGAGTGGAGGTAAGAGTGAAGAGTATTAATCTGTCACATTAATTGAATTAACTCGGTCAGAAGAGTAGTCATCGGCGATACAAAGGTCCCGGATTTATTTTCGAAAAGATTTATCTAACATCAACAATAAAATGAAATTAAATATCATCAATTAAAATTTTTCAGGTTTATTTAAAATTTAATTTGTTAGAAAATATACTTTTAATGTTACACGCCCATAAGTAATGCCTATAATAATTTAGGCTTTATCTATTATAATTTAGGCCTACGTTTTGAATTTATTTTTTTACATAATACTGTGACGAAGTGTGATGTCCTTGAACTGGTGAGACACACGTGTGTATGTGTGTATTTGTGCTGCACCGCCGGTGCGGGTTTGTGTGGCTATAAAGACGGCGCGCAGGAGTACGCGCGTCTCGTTTATCTGCGGTTCATCGGCTTAATAGTTTGACCTATACTAGTGATATACATTGTGCTAAATTGTAGCTTATTGTAATAAAAGATTAATTGTTACAAAGTCTATTTCTTGGACCTTCACATTACGAGGTGTACTCTAAAGACGTACTAAGAAGTCAATTACGTAATACGTAGTGTGATGATGAACCGTGTAATGGATAATGTAATAATTTTGGCCAAAGAAGATTAAAACCTTTTACAGAAAGTCATGTTTACTTCTTATATGATAATAATAACTAGCAGATAAGCCGATTGCTTACAGTTAGGCCCTGCGGGCGGCTATTGTGGGGGCTATACATTATCTATTAATTTAATATAATAACCATTATTAATTGAAATTTGTTTAATAATTATATACTTCGATGTTAAAGTTATTAATAGATAAGGGAACATGTACTAATCTACTAAATATGGAATATTATAAATAACCGAATCCTTTTCCCAACAACTTTTTAATTTGTTTTCATAATAGTTCCTACTTAGTTACCCATCTCTTATACTTTTATAGTTTCTATACTGATATTTTTTAATTTAGTATACATTGTTTCCAGAAGAAGATACCATAGGCATCGAAACATGTTAATTTATAAATAAATAGTGGTTTAAAAAAAGTGTTTTATCTTATTATTTAGTCTATAAAAGCATTGCCAAAATTCGTAAACCCCTTCAGTTATCTCTATAAGAACTTTTTTTTAAATACAAATCAAATGTATTAATTAGAAAGATATACATATAAAATCAATTTTATTGAAAAATATTGTTGTTATATTTTTCGATAAAATTGATTTCATATATATATATATATATATATATATATATATATATATATATATCTTTCTAATTAATACGTTTAATTTGTATTAATTATCACAGACCTATATTCTGAATAATTACAACTTCATAATAAAGTTCTCCTTATTAATTTATAAGTTGTATGTTGTTGAATATGTCCAAAATTATTATTAATATATAAGTTGTATGTTGTTGAATGTGTCCAAAATTTAATAAAAAATGTATTATTAATTCTGGCGTCTCCTATCGGATTACTCAAAGGTATTTGAGATCCGTAAAAATAAAGAAGATGGATTTCAAATAATGGAACGATAGATGTATCAATTTGAAAAGTGTTACATATAGGTTCGAAAATTTGTCGTTAATGCACTGTGTTGGTGTAGCATAATCGGTTAATGCATTTTCTTCGGATAGGAAGAGATCCAGATTTTGTTTTCCGGTAACAACAACAATATTTTTCGATAAATTTGATTTTATATGTGTATCTTTCTAATTAATACATTTAATTTGTATTTTAAAAAATATCACAGACCTGTGTTCTGTATAATTACATCTTCACAACAAGAATGTGTTCTCCTTAATAATCTATAAAAACAGAAGCAAAGATAAAAAAGGCATTTTATTGTCATAGAAATAAGAACACAATTTGTATATATTTTTATTATTATTTATTTAGTTATTTATGAATCAAAGCTATATATTTTTTTTTACTTTCTATCGGTATTTTTAACTTTCCATAACTGAAGTTGAAAAAGAGGTTCGGATTACTTTTAAAAGTTTGATAATATACCCGAAAAATTTAAGCCCCTGGGCTACTTAATGAACATAAAAAATAACTTTTTTAATACATACCTAGACTTTTTTCCTGTAAATTTTGGAGCGATGAGCAAGGAGCAAGAAAAACATTTTCACCGATATTAAGAAGATGCAAAAAACACCAGGATTGGTGCAACATCAACATGACGGGTGACGGGTGACAGTAACGGGTGACTGCTGATGGATTATGTATGTACGAGTATGTTAAATTCGAGGTTTTTGCCTGTGAATAGGCCTCCAAGATCGTGTGATTAACATCTTTGGATTATTTCCTGGGGAATATATGAAATCGCTAGTCTACGCCAATAAACCAGACACAATAGATGACTTGGAAGCCGACATTCGTCGCGTCATTGCCGATGTACGACCCCATCTGCTCCAAAAAGCGGTCGAAAATTGGACTTCCAGAATGCGCTTTATTCGAGCCAGCCGCGGCGTCCATATGTGTAAAATCATAAGTAACACCAATGGCAAAAAAATATCTTTCCAATAATGCCAATACCATGGCCATTACCACGATTTTTATGTGTTTAATTTCATTTTAGAGTTTTTTACCTTTAAAAAAAACACCTTTATATATTCGAAATACAAGAAACCTCACTCACGAGATAAAGAAAGAAAGGCACCTTTCTCAGTAAAAAAAAACTGTAGTATAAGGCCAATTAATAATGGTAATCTGAAAGTTATTGTAACAAAAAATATCCAATGTTCTCAACAGAGAATGGTTTATGTAATCATTTTTTCATTAAATGACAATGCAGATTGTGAAAAAACGATACGAGAAAGTGAAAAACTGAGTTGTGATTTGGATTCAGCACTTCAACAAACTGTAAATTCGGTGTGATGATTCAGATAAGTTTTTATGGCTCTTAATTTTGCAGACGTTGCGTTATAGGTGTGATAAATTTATTCGATGATTATATTATTCGTGGATTAAGGTCATTCACTTTTACAGAGTTAACTAGACATTCTGAAGTGGATTTTAGAATATCTGGTAATTATTGTAGTAATTTACTAATAATTGTACCCATCAAGAAACTTATGTCATGACAACGAGAGGAGGTGAAAGTAATAAAATGACCCTCAGAGAAAGAAAATTAATATTGGCCAGTAATTAAAAAAAGTAAAAGCCAGCATGTAATTTAAATAAAAATACACAGACATGAGGGTTGATTTTTTAAGTAGCCTTCCAATTAACCTTCGCTGTGACGTTCATTAGCTTGTACGTCATCATTGTCATACAGGGCGGGGATGGGGGCGTTGGGGTTTTTAGGCGCGTTGCGTATTTCAAAGGGTGCATCGGTCCGATAACGCCGATATAAAAACAGCGCTGTTGTTGGACATCACGCCCGCTGGCCGTTTAATGTAATTTCCCCCGGGGGCAGCAGATGGCGGCACCTGTCGTGTAACGATCCCGGCGGGATAGCACAACCCACCCCGGCTGCCAAACTACCCTCACGCGCCGGTGACAAACTGCGCGCCTATGAAGTGTATCCCCGTTCGTTCAGCGCAAGAACAACAATATTTTATTTAACGTTATTACGCTGTGAAATTCTGTCACTGAGACGAATGTGCGAAAAGGCAACCGAGAAAATTATATGAGATATAAGGAATAATATATCATGTAGATGTGTAATTTTTATATCTTTAATCCTTAAATATACAGAAATATCTGTTCATAGTTAGACATTGATGTTAAAAGAATGAAAAATATTTAGTACCTTGGCTGCAGGCTAAAGTACGACTGGGATTCATACTTTGAAATCAAAATAAGAATCAAAATGACACGAAACATTTTTGTGAAAATTACAAATCTCTTTTTAATCGAAACATAAGTCTGAGCCCTGTCGGAGGGCGATAAAATACTATGGTGGGCAACGTCATACCCTGGCTGATCTACAAAGCCGAAGACTGGACGTTAAAAGAAGCCACCATGAAAAGGCTGGAAGCATTTGAAATATTGCTGTATCTTGTGTGACGTACCAAGATGCATGAAGTCAAGATAACTAATAAGAACTATTAAACGAAGAAAGCTGCATAATTCGGAGACATTCTATGCAATGAGAAATATGACTACTTGTAATTCATTATGCAAGGGAAGATAGAGGGTAGTAGAAGAATTGGTAGAAATAAGTTATCTTGACTGCATAACTTCAGAGAGCAGCTTAGTGTTTAAAATATCGGAGATCTTGCATAGGAAAAATCAGCATACTGCATCTTGGTCGCAAACCTTCAATAGAAGACGGCACATGAAAAAGAAGAAGAATTCTAAATATAAATTTTCTGCGTTGTACTAGATTCTATAAGCTAATTTTTGGAACTAGTCTTGTTCATTACTAGAATATCATTTGTGATATTCTAGATTTAAACACGACTGCTATTATAATTATCATGTAATGTAATAATTGGTCAATTAAGTTCCTATTTAAAGTTTTACTGAATGTTCAGGCTCTATAAAGTCAAGAGTCCATTATTCATTTCACACCTATCCTTATATACTAATGTTCAATTCTGTTCTCCTATTATAATTGAATTAAATTACAATTTTAAGCAATAACTTTAATTAGCTTCAACTACTGTTTCAAATTTGTTTGATATTATTCCTCTCAATTAGCGAAATCTTTGAAAATAAGTAATACAAAATTTGACAAAAACTTATTGGTGAAATGTGGGATATGACATACGATTATGTTTAACGAATTTGAGATGAGAGTAACAGGCGTAAGACAAGGCGAGTGTTTTCACAAGATACCGAGATACACAAATTAATATTAAATATACTCATTTTTAGTGCCGATAAATCGGCGTTTATTTTTAAAACAATATTCCTTTAAAGCTTGCATCAATATAAAAATCCTTAAAGTAACCAATACACTAGAAAGTACAAGTATTAATACTACATTACATTTATATGTAAGGTAAGTATCTGTTATGAGGTAGATATCATTTGGTTCCAAAAGCTAGATTATAAGCTGAAAGTGAGACAATAAATTAAATGAAATGGTAAAAAATAGAAAAATCAAAAATGAGACAAATAGAGAATAAGTAAAATGAACAAAGTAAAAATTTTGATATATACTAAAGACACGTAAGAAGTAAAAGAAAAGAAACAAGCAGAGATGTAAGGATAAAAAGAATTACATAAAACGCGTAGCTTTGATCATTTAAAGAACTCATCTTCATACTAGTATGTTAAAATAAATAAATACTTAAAAAAGTGTGTTAAAATAAAAATATTTAATACAGTGTATGTATCTATAGGTATATGTATAAATGTTTTTTACAAATCCATGAACATATACATGTGTATGCGTGTGTATGCATCAAAAAGAATTGTTGTTGCTACCTAGATTCGAACCTGGATCTCTTCCAATACAGGGATCGTGCATTAACCGATTATGCTACACCAAAACAGTGCATTAACGACAAATTTTCGAACCTATATGTTACACTTTTCAAATTAATCCATTATTTGAAAGCCATCTACTTTATCGGTTGATGCACGTTCTCCGGATTGGAAGAGATCCAGGTTCGAATTCAGGTAGCAAAAACAAAATTTTTCGATAAAATTAATTTTATATGTATATCTTTCTAATTAATACATTTAATTAGTATTTAAAATATCACAGACCTATGTTCTGAATAATTACAACTTCACAATAAGAATGTGTTCTCCATAATAATATATTTTATGCATTTAAATTACGATAATTTAACAAAATTGTATATATATAACTCCAGTATGGTGATGGTAAACCCGTGACACGTGGAAAAACACGTGACACGTGAGACATTGTTAGCGATAAGGTTAAGTAAGATAAAATTAGAACCTTGTGGCTAACAATGCGTCACCAACAACGTTTTGCGTGTCATTTCATGACACGCGTGTCATAGATTTACCATCATTATCCTAAAGATATGTATACACTGTATAGCATAGATATACACATCCATCTAAATTGTGGTGTCACCGTGTTATTTGGACTCTAGTCAAAAACAAACAAATATGAGTATTCATCTAATGTATTATACGATGTGTTTGCAATTCAATTTAGGTATTGCGTCTGTTATTGTTAAATTTGTAACTTATCTATGATAAATCAAATCACTGTCTCTCTGAAAAATGAAATGAAAGTAAATAAGAGAGGTCTCCTAGAAACCTTTGCATTTGTTTCTGGTACCCTTGACGTGGAAAATTGCAAACCATAATGACGTCACGGCATCGTAAGAGAAGGATGTAACACTATCTGTGTGATGTCTACAGCTTCCGATTGCGTGGCAAAACACAATTCTAGTTGATTGCTCCTACTAAAGGGATTACATTCTCTCGTTCGACCTAAAGTACGTTTATTTAACTTTGGTTACTTTTACAAAAAAGTTGGACTAAGAAATTTTTACTGCATTATTTCTAAAAATAGCAGATAATTTACATTTTCTGCATTCTACAGTACAGCAGCAATCAAAATAAAAAGTATTATTGATGGCTTCTCAGGTAGAATTATTTTTCTTTTTATTTTATTTTATATTATGCAGAGTATTAACATAATACAAATTAAATTAATTAATTATGAAGATATTCATATAAAATCAATTTATCGAAAAAATGTTTTTGTTGCTACCGGGATTCGAACCTGGATCTCTTCTTATCCGGAGAAATGCATTCACCGATTATGCTACACCAACATTGACGACAAATTTTTGAACTTATGTATTGCACTTTTAAATTGATATAATTATTTGAAAGCCATCTTCTTTATATTTACAGAACTGCGCCAGAATTAATTGATAATTCATTTTTATTAAATTTTAGAAACATTAATACACCTTTTATATTTTTAAGGAGAACACATTTTTATTGTGAAGTGATAGATAGGTCTATGATATTTTGAATACAAATTAAATGTATTAATCAGAAAGATATACATATAATATAAATTTTATTGAAAAATATAGTTGTTATATTTTTCGATAAAATTGATTTCATATATTATATATTTTTTTATCATTACACATCATATATCTTTCTAATTAATACATTTAATTTGTATTTAAAAAAATATCACAGACCTATATTCTGAATAATTACAACTTCACAATAAGAATGTGTTCTTAATAATATATAAGTGGTATCAATGTGTCCAAAATTTAATAAAAAATGAATAATTAATTCTGGCGTCTCCTACCGAATTACTCGAAGGTATTTGAGATCCGTAAAAATAAAGAAAATGGGTTTCAAATAATGGAATGATGGACGTATCAATTTGAAAAGTGTAACATGTAGGTTCGAAAATTTGTCGTTAATGCTGTTAACCTGTGTTGGTGTAGCATAATCGGTTAATGTATTTTCTCCGGATAGGAAGAGATCCAGATTCATGTCCCGGTAGCAACAACAATATTTTTCGATAAAATTGATTTTATATCTTTCTTAATAATACATTTAATTTGCTTTTTAAAAAACATCACAGACCCTTGTTCTGAATAATTACATCTTCACAATAAGAAAATGTTCTCCTTAATAATCTACAAGAACTTCCCTATGTAACAGAAGGCAGGCTAAAAAGGCATTTTATTGGCCTAGAAATAAGAATACAATTTTTATATTTATCGAAAAAATATTTTTGTTGCTACTGGGATTCGAACCTGGATCTCTTCCCAAGTGTGATCAGTAGTAAATTTTTACCATGATAACTTTTTACTATAGTAAATTTGTGCTAACCCTCGTAGAAAAAAACATTCTCGTTGTCGATACATCAAATTTACTAAAGGTTGTCAAAGATAATCTCGCCACTCAGTGTGGCAAGGCGAATAATCATGAAATATGTTATATTTCACCCTTTATCTATGGTTTTATTCGGCAATGCGTCCGAAACTTGTCACTTTGGTGGCGAAATTTTTTCGGATTATGTGCTAATGTATATTAAACAACGAAATCATCATCGAAACAACTCTTATCATTAAAATAGCGGAATGTTGAATGATTAATTGTCGTATACTGCAACTTTCAAAGTATCAATGTGACAGATGACTTTTGAAACAGCTGTGAAGAGTCCGCCATGTTAAACCATCGATTCTCGTTTTTACTATCGTATATCGGTGAGTAAAATCAGTTTCATCAAAATCAGAAAAGTGAATATTTTTTTTACTAACGATCGAATAACCCGTTTTCGCAAAAAAATTACTTTAAGTATGTAAGTAAGTACTTAGTAAGTTTTTTCACTAAAGTAAAGAGTTTTTTCACTAAAGTAAAGAGTTTTTTCACTAAAATAAAGAGTTGCTACAAATCAATCACACAACCGGTACTTAGTAATGAATCGAAGAACGTGTCCAACTTATTTACTGTGTTAATGTCAATATGCAATCTACACATTCATAAAATCGGTTTAAAGAACGCAACATTGATGTAGTAGGCATCTAGTCAAAACGTTTTTTGCTTCCGAATAAATTAATTTTGCTGCTTTGGAATAAATGTTAAATTGATATATTTTTATATGTATATAAAAACAAAATAATATTTCCATAAGCACATTTCATAAATACATTGCAGAATATAATTTTTCATTTCGATGTTTAAGAGTTATATACAATACAATGTGTTTGTTCATTATTTTTCCGTATGCATTACATTTTTATG
The DNA here is from genome assembly GCA_022840565.1 of Eubasilissa regina. Lineage (NCBI taxonomy): Eukaryota > Metazoa > Arthropoda > Insecta > Trichoptera > Phryganeidae > Eubasilissa > Eubasilissa regina. Next base: position 22,452,556 of record JAINEB010000015.1, on the reverse strand, counting down.
CGTTTAAGTTTTTGGACCCCTGTTTTCTTGAGAGTCCATGTTTCGCAGTAAGCTTTGGAGGTGTATATTTCTTGAACACTTTTAGTTTTAGGCACAGTTAACCTTTACCATACCGTGACATAAAATACCCATACGCAGCCATGCTGTCAACTCGCGTTACCATAGTAAATTTGAAATATTTTAAATGTGAAGAAAGCTTTTATTAGTTTATATGGCATTAAAATTATGAATCCCATAAACTTACTTTAAATATTGAGCATTAGTTAAGAAAATAGGATCAATATCCTAATATAATTCGGAGCACTCATCAAGTCGTATACAATACTACCATTTTTTAAATCTCTTTTCGTTAAATTAGTGAGAAAGAGAGATCATATAAATGAAACTAATATACCATCTCTATTTGTCTCACCACAAATGGTATTTTTCCCAGCATATTAATTATATAACTGACTGAATTGAAAAATAATTATTTTTATAAGATTCGCTTTACACAACTGGTTTTTCACTAGTCCGTTCTAAACATAAATATTTTCCTTATAATTAACTAAAATATGATTTTGTGTTGCGTATATTAACAGAAATATTACAGTTAATTGGGGCGGTAGACCTGTGTTACTGCATGGTTCTGGAAGGGTTAAAGATCTCTTTTGAAGATCATCTTTAGTAGTATTCATCCAGAATAGAAGTCAGTAGTAGCAGTCATCCAGTGGTAGCGATTGGTGGTCCGTAATATCCGAAATAGGTAATATCCGCTAAAGTGATAAAACTCATCACTATAAATATATTCTCCCTTAAGAGTTTTGTTTCTTGAGAGTGCACGGTCAAATATAAAAATGGTACAATTTAATCTTTGTAAATCTTTATATTTTTGACGTCATTTATAATAAACTGAAGCGCTGCAGCCCCATTTGCCGTACTCGTAAATTGTACTCGACTATAAATTGTAGCGGAGACTAAGTGCAGAATAATATTAGTTTGCCAAAGGGTGTAGTTTGTAGTAAAACTTGTTGACAACGGATTCTGACCGTTTTGTGTCGAATTTAAAGGTAAAAGAAGCAATCTCAAAAGAAAAAGTATGTTTCATTCCAAAATATGTTTAATGTTTAATCTAAAATGATGTTAAATGAAACAAAATAGAAAATACACATTAGGTAGGCACTTAATATCCTAGCAAAAAAAAGCATTATTATTTTAATAAAACCATAATATAACATCTTTTAACACATGAGAGTTATTTCAAAACATAATATAATTAATTTTAATTCTTAATGTATTTTTTTTTGCTAATCAGAAATCATCAAAACACCCCATATTGCATGACCTACTGAGTTTAAATCTTGGCTGTTCGGTGGCCACATGCCTGGCTTGATGAAATTAACATTCTCACGACGAAAAAAGTTGATTGTATTTCTGGCTGTGTGAGATGGAGCTCCGTCTTGCTGCAATGTCCAGTTATGCTGTAATGTCTAGCTATATTCCAGGATTTGTTTTGAAACTCTTTGATCATTTTCCTAGCACCCCAACATTTTTCAATTCGCAAATTTTTGATCAGAATACGGTCTTCTGCAGTGATTTTTGTCATTCTGGGCAACAATTTGAAAAAATCAAATATAAACAATGGGAAAATTGCGACCGGAAATTGTCGAAATAAAACGTAATGTAGGCAAATAAATAAGTAACTAAATTAATAAACTATTTAAGCTTTTGTTGATATAGTTAAACTAATTTTGATGTAATTATATCACATTTTACGAAATGTTCTCACTTTTTTGGGCCACCCTATATATACATACGCATTTCGCACACTAATAAAAGCCCAGAAATATGTGTCATGTGACACTTTACCTAGGCTCAAGCTAAATTATTCCTAAAATAGAACGATTTAATGGATTTCAAGAATTTAACAAAATAAATATTTAAAAAAGGAATTGTTCTTATGCTTGGTAATTTGTTTAAATATAATAAATAAAATAATGAAATAATAAAATAAATTGAGATAAAGAAAATGTATTTATAAATGTTGAAATATTTATTTTAATTTTAACAACTAAACTTTGTACTTCACACACGTTGGGTTATTGACACTACAGTTTCTACAGAGGTGCAGTCCCTCTCATCATCAGGTGATAACATGATAAAAAATATTATATAAAAAAAGTTTTATAATCAATAATATCTTACACAAATATGAAATTCTAGATATTAATTGCAAAAGATACCTAAACAATGTATAATTTAATTTATACTTTAAATTACATACACACATATCTTTTATGTTTTATAAATATATATATCGGATAGAGTTTAATAAAATCGTAAATAAATTTTCAAAATATGCAACCATGTACCTAAATATCCCTCGCAAGGTAAACCCTTGTCTCAAGACAGTCTTGTAAGCAATTCATTAGCAGGAATAATATGCCAAATCATCAGATATGTCTTTTTAATTAAGCTCCACAAGGGATTTTCCCTGCGCCAGAGCAGGGTCCACATCGTAGGAAAGGTCAACCCGGTTGGAGGACGACGGAAACGCAAGAGTCGGCAAATCATTCCATATCCGAGCGGTCGCACACACATATGACTCAGAGAAATTACTATTTAAATTTAATTCTAGGGTAGGACACTTGTCTTATATCATTTTATATAAATAAATATAACAAAAAAAGAATATAATATAATAAATATAAGGTTTATGGTTCAAAGTAATCAAAGTTTAAAAAAATATGTAAAGTTGATATAAATACATTATACACGTTTTACTTTTTTAAGGAGAGGAAATATTTAGTTTGGGTAATACCTTAAAGAATTCTAAAATCCAGGTTTCGTATTCAGATATTCGTGCTGGCGAGCCCGTGAGCGCTACCCAATTTTGTGTTAGTGGGTACGTGACGTTTAGACTCATTACGCTCCGCTAGCACATTACCCGAAATAAGTCTGTAAAAAAGGTATAAGAAATAAATAAAAAAAAACAATAATATTAATCTGTCAGTTGTTCTGGGTTTTATTGCCTCTATGTAATGCAGCATCTAAGTTTACGAAGGCAGCTGAGGAGGGCAGCATTTCTTTTGGTAGCTGTAAACTCCAATATGAGACCCGCACAGCCAACCGCACTTCCCGCATGATAAGCTGAATGTTTCTGCAGGCTGCTGCTTCGTTAACCATTCCTTATCGTAGGATTCTTTACGTGTCAGTATTTATCTCATTAAAAATTACGTAATAGATAATATACATTTACATTCATGAGATCATATTTTCCCATGGCAGACTTTAAAATAACTAATCAGATTATAATTATTTGGTACCAACGTTAAGGCTTCCCTTTCAAAAATAATTTATATTTCCATGTTTTTACAGGTATATGGGTTTTTATTATTCATTTGTATCAATAGTATTAAAATAGATTATACTTTTTTTTAAACGATTACAAAAATAAAATCTTTATACTAATGTAAAACTTATAAACTGAATGTTATTTGCTATAATTGAGAAAATACAAGCATTATATGAATGACCGCGATCATTAAATTTTTTTCCGCGTGCCACAAAATTGTCTTAATATAAAAAATTCTGGCATACACGAAATATATTTTCTTATAATATTGAAGCCAAGATTACAGAGAAAAATCTACATTGAACTAAAATAGTAAAATGTTAAAAATTAATAGAGTTTACCATTCAATTTGAAGTACATATGAACAATTTTTTACGTTTTTAAAACACTTTGTGTTAGTGAATACAAATTATTTTTAATGATATATTATATTTACTTACATGCTTTGAGACTTTAACCATTATTTAAAATCAAGTTATGTATCAAAAACACAATAATTTTTTACTAAATAAAATTTATATCGATCTTTTTAATGCGTTGTTTTTTAATCGGCGATTTGAAATTGAAAATATATATATATATATATATATAGTATAATAACATAGTATAATATTAGAAGACATGATAAATAATGTAAATATGAATAATGACCCGTACCTATTCTACCAGATCGTCGGGTCGAACCACGAGAGTACCGATCGCGAATAATGTATACGGCGAGAGAACGAGAGAATGTGTTGTACCACGAATATGAAATAAAATCAATAAAGACTTATTAAGCATTGTGAAAAATAAAGAGACCCCGGTGACCACCCTAAAATATAAAGTGAAAGAACACATTCTCAACTAATTATTTGTTTACTTTGTTGTATTTTATTTTTAATTTTTTTCTTGTTGTCAATGGAAACTCTTTAATTACTATATGAATGGCAATCCTTGCCGTAAAACGTTTCTGCAGTTTCGCAAATATTAAAAATTGTAATGAAATATGTTTGTAATAATGTTTAAGGATAACACATTCTTATTGTGTTGTTGTAATTTTTCAGAACATAGCTTTGTGATATTTTTAATACAAATTAAATGTATTAATTCGAAAGATATACATATAAAATCAATAAACTCAAAAGTGTTTAAGATACCGTAAATATAAAGAAGATGTCTTTCAAATAAAGGAATGACAGATGTATCAATTTGAAAGTGCAACATATAAGGTCGAAAATTTGTTTATTACAATAAGCTACAATAAATTGTAGCTTATTGTAATAAACTACAAGGTATATCACTAGTATAGGTCAAACTATTCAAGTCGACGAACCGCAGATAAAAGAGACGCGCGCACTCCCGCGCGCCGTCTTTATAGTCACACTTACCCGCATCGGCGGTGCGGCACGCATACACACATATACACACTATTCCAAGAACATCACACCAATTAATACATTTAATTTGTATTGTATGTAATAAAGTTAAAATAAAAATAATTAAATGTCTGTATTGTAAAGGTCTGCGGTAAAATGTTAAGTTTGTTTCCAATATAAACCTATGTATACGTATAAAAGTGTTGAATATAATATATAATATTGACATACCGGAACGTATAAAATGTAAAGAAAGGGTTAGGTCTCTGGGGTCTCTGTCCTTGCGGTGTACCATATTCTATCGCTATTCCACTCGATACATCGAATACGTTTGTTCTCGTTCTTTCAGGTATGTAGGATACAATATTACTATATTTTCCTTCCCGATATCAATTTTAAAGCAGTGTATTATTACAAAATGATCTCGTTTTACGTATTTACATCTATACCGAGATCTTGTACCGTAAATCATCTATGTTCATCACACAGTGCCGGCATAGCAAAATAAAAATTTAGACCTGATTTTAGATTTTCTAATTTAATATTTTTAAATACCTAACCACAAACAAGTATTTAATCCCGATAATCATAATAAAGCGAGCGTAGGATCAATAGTATAAAACGATTTTTGTGCTATAAAGTGGTATTTAAGAAATAATGATTTAAAAAAAAATATATATTAATAAATCAAACACATGTATCATACAATCCCAACATTGAATATTTTCTTATGGTTTGAGAAAATATTCAACAATTAAATAAACTCAATAAAAATAATAATCTACTCGGCGGAGAACCTAACCCCGGTTTTTCGCTTCACAAGCGGAGAATTAGACGTGAAAATAGACGTTTACAAATATCTTTATTTATAAACTCTTTAATAGGTAAGACTGTTACAAATTTCACTAGGTGAAACTATTTTTAAATACTAAATTAATGTATTAATTATAAATATATACATATAAAATCAATTTTGTCGAAAAATATTGTTTTAGCGTCACCGGGACAAAATTGATTTTATATGTATATATTTATAATTAATACATTAATTTAGTATTTAAAATATCACAGACCTATGTTCTGAATAATTACAACTTCACAATAAGAATGTGTTTTCCTTAATAATGAAACTATTTTTAAATAAAATTCAACATTAGTGTGTGTTACGATGTTAAAGTATAAAAAATATAATGTATCAAAATATGAATCAGCGCATTAAATTGTTCAGCATTATATATGCATTAAGCAAAAATGCTAGAGCACTCGCTTACCGGGATCAATATTTGGCACTTCTAACATTGTTTTGATATCAAAAACATTTTGGAAGCGTCTGGTATTCGAGAACCGATAAAGGTGAAAATAATGATCAAGGTAAAAGTAAGAGAATATAAAGATGTTACGAAATTTTCTAACCATTAATGATCAAGGTAAAAGTAAGAGAATATAAAGATGTTACGACATTTTCATGACCATGATATCCACTGAATAAACATATTCCATGTTAAATAACGTATTCATTGAATGTATTAGTTTAAATTAAATTCCGTTATTTCTAGCTACTAAGAACGAAGTAAATACTCACGCGTTTTGAGCGAGAGCAAATAGTAAGTGACAAAAAGGACGTCATAAATACATTATGTCGGTTTAGCTGAGCAGGATGTTCAAATACTTCCACCAGTCTACGGCTAAAAGAAACAGCTTAATATGAATAAACATATTTTAACGGGAAAACGGTTTGCTAATCTTATACATTATTAAAACAATTTAGCGAGATTTTGTTAAAGTCGAATATCTGACGGAAAGATAGAATTATTTTTATATTAATGACCAAATCAATTTCAGAAAATTCCAAGAAAATAAAATCAAAAATATAAGGCTAATTGGATGGAATCACAATTAAAAAAACGACCCTAAAAATAAATTATTAATATCGAGGTATTAAAGTTGTATTTACGAGGAAAAATAATGACACAGAAAAAATAAACGTCTAAAGTTACATTATTTGAATATTCTTATACATGGAATAAATCAAATATTTATCGTTGAATAAAAGACTTTTGATGGAATCTACAAAAAAAGTTAGTAACGCAGATGCAGGACGGAAACGCTCGCAATAACTGCATTTTGCTTCTCATACCTGTTACTGACATTACTTAAAACCGCTAGACTAAGTATCGGGTATAAGAATTACACAAAAAGTTTAATTGTTTACAAAATAATATCTACAAAAAAACACAACAAATCCACACTTCATATGAACACTTACAACAAAACGAGTTCAAATATATGTAATGTAATGAAAAAAAAAAAGTTTTCTATCTACTCGTACAATCATTTTTGGTATTATTTGTTTACTTTTTCACAAAGTATCCACCGGATACGGGACATAACATAGTTTATTCTCTTTTAGTTTTTTTATCATTTCCAGAGGTACGTACTGGTCGTGGCCACATCGCGGCCACTATATGGCTACGCAGCGTCCACAGCGTACCTGCCAGCAGGCTCTAATAGCAGCAATCGTCGATAGTCGATTGGTTTCTGGTAATGTAAAATAAAATTATTTTCGTCCGTACAGGGTAGATACATGGTTATTATTATTATTATTTTTTCATCATGTTTAAAATATACTTAAAAATTTTGTAAGCGATAGAGTTATTTATATATATATATAACAATAACTATTATTATTAATTTTAGAATACGGCATGAATTCTACAATATATATTAAAAGTTATTTTTGTAGTCTTTCTAACATTCTATTTCTACGTAAATGGGTGGTGAAAATCTAAATGCGAGTATAAAATTTTCAATGAAAAGTTCTAAATGTCACGCGAACTTTAAAGCAAGAATTAAAATAAGGCATTTAATTAGCTTATCTTTTTTAATAAAGCTGACACAGCAGTAAAATGTGGTGACAGCGTTTATATTTAACTCTCGTAATGAATATAAAGGCGTGGGGGGAGAATTTTTATAACTTCTTAAGCTTACAGAGGCTATGGAGACTAAATTTACTAAATTTAAGAGGTACATAACAATTAATTGCCTTTTCAAAACCCGTACCAGATATATTTAATCAAATATTAAATATAAATATATATTTATCCTAATTTGAAAAGTTCGTTGGATTAAGACTCGATCTTTAGTTTAGTTGTTATGTTTAGTTCCCGTCGGGAATTAGAATTTTGATTTTATTTTAACGATTGAGTTTCTCGCGAAATAGTTGCAAAGGGGTGGCGATAATCAGTCTTTAAAATATTCACTTGTCAAGAAAAAGTCATTCGTTTCACATCCTAGCACAGTGCGAACCTACGAATTGCCGGACGGGGTGAATAAGACTTTTTGGGTGACACGCCACCGTTTACCAATACCCTTCAAAGAACGCGTATCTTGCTACCAGATTATCAACTGTACCGACTCCTCGTGTTGATTGCCATTCTCTACTCGTCAACTACGATCACGTCTACGTATCACTCTCTTTTTGAATTTTCACAAATATCAATTTGTGAAAAAATGATATTAATTGATATTAAATCAAACACGTGTTTCAGAATTTTTTGAAATTAATTCAAATACTTTTATTTTATAAATAAATATAATAAGAAAATATTATCCCGCTTTAGGGGAGACATGACAGTCAGTATTTTCCGAATTTTTGACACGCAGAGCCCAAAAAATTCCTATCACTGTCCTAGAATCAGCTACACGAACGATTTAGAAAATTTATTCGTTTTCAAATTAATGGAAATATGATGTGTGGGTCACGTTTCACTCTCATATACTAGATTCCTCGGAATCCAGGTCAATGAGAACATTTAAAATATATATTATTTATTGAAACTACTGACGCATACCAAAGTAATAAGAATATTTCCTCGAAATTCTTAATTTAGATTAATACTACAAGGATATCTATTAATATTTTGTTAACAGAGAAACTACGTGATTTTTAAATAGTTATTTTAACTTTTGGCATCTAAAAATGAAATCATTTTTAAACACTAAATTAATGTATTAATTATAAATATATACATATAAAATCAATTTTCTCGAAAAATATTGTTTTAGCGTCACCGGGATACGAACCTGGATCTCTATTTCCAATCCGAGGAAGTACACTACCGATTGTGCTATAACGCCAGTATTTTTCTTGACAAATTTTCGAACCTATATGTTACATTTTTCAAATTAATACATCTGTCGTTCCATTATTTGAAAGCCATCTACATTATTTTTACAGAATCTCAAATACCTTTGAGTAAACCGACTGCAGACGCCAGAATTATCAATTCATTTTTATTAAATTTTGGACACATTGATATAACATATATTATTGCGTCACAAACAATATTTTTCGACAAAATTGATTTTATATGTATATATTTATAATTAATACATTAATTTAGTATTTAAAATATCACAGACCTATGTTCTGAATAATTACAACTTCACAATAAGAATGTGTTTCCCTTAAGAAATCATTTTTATTAATATAGAGAAAAATAACAATCATAAAAAAGTTAAATTCAAATTATTATTTTTGAAAATCATTAATGGAGTAAATATAAAGTAAATATGCATTATTCTAATATTTTTACTTTGATGTTAAAATGTTAATCGTTTAACACCGGCGTCAAACAAAATATGGGTAATATTTTTCAATTTATTGTCGCTATGTGGCTCCGGTAGGCTCAGCCCGGGCGGTCACGGTGGGCCGAGGGGTGGCAGGCGGCAGTTGCGGTGGATGTAGTAATTAAAACAAGCTGGCCCCGATTCGCCGTCGATGGAGCCCTGCTATCCCTGGTACTCTGCCAGATTCGCAGTGGCAGCGAAATTTTTCACGAACTCTACTGATTATTTTGTCTAACGAGACTCCCGAGAACGGACTCTTCAAGTTTTGTGTACAAAAATAGCACCTACGTTACAGTACAAATGTATGGTATAATTTTTATTACAGCTTTGATGATTATTACAGAATATTATGTACTATTCATTTGTTCTCTGTCGATCTCACTAGATCCGTATCGAAGTGAGAAGTGTTTTTCTCTTGTATCATTTGCAATATGTTAGTGACAATAACTCAATCTATAATGACATACATATCTTGATCTGACATTCTAATCCATGCGCAAAACATATAGGGTGATGATTTATAAAGTGCTGTTTTGCTCGATACACTCGTACTTTTAGACCAGACTCTCAGAGATCAATGTATCATTAAGAGATTATCGTGGACATAGTATATAACAAAAAAAAAGATGAGATAAACAAATTTGATAACTGTTATGTTAGGTTAAGGCAATTAAATAAATAATTTATTTGAATTATTTTCTTAAAAATGATTAGATTTCGAAAGACTACGCCATTATTTTAGCACAATTCCTTTTGAGCTGATGAATATACCCGATGATGAATACATATTTACTCTTTAATTAACTAGTAATTGATTCTATTATAAATATCAGATGCTCCGCTGTTTATGAAAATAAACTTAAATTTTAAACAAATATTTAATATTTCTGTGAGACTATTGAATAAACAACTAATTATTCGAGTTTTTGAAAAATACACATTGTTTATTTTGAATATTGTATAATAAATAAATTTAAATAAAATAAGATCACTAAAACTAATATTTAATATATTGTATTATACAAAAGGCTTTCTCGTCTTTAGAAACTGACGGATAAAGAAAACAGAGATAATTTATAATATATTATTTACAGTTGCTACTAAAAAAAATCTACGCATATCTTACCATAAATCACAAAGTTTTATATTGTAGCTACATACTCGTATATACAAGTCAGACTCCTTTTCTTCGAAAATTGATTCAGGATTTATGAAGTCAACTTATGAAAATTGGAAAACGTTTATTTTGCTCTACGGGATTGTCGAATATAGGCGTTATTTCTAAAGCCCATAATAAAGTAGGAATATACGATCACTCTACGAGCGCCAATGATGTGCAAAAACATAATAATGATAAATATGCGTTTTTCGTATGTAGCGTTTACGCTTCGTGGATACTTAGAGCCCATAAAACTTTCACGGCTATATATTATAAAATTTACACGGCGAGCGCATTTTTTCAAAAGTGGAGACGTGTTATAATCTACGGTTGAGTTTTCCCATAAAACTGACTCACAGCTCTCATCTCAATATCATTTGTATTCAAATGCACACCTCGGAGGCGTAAAGGCTTTTCAAATGCAATTTATGGCTACTGGGACGATAATATTTTAACTGGGGTGATAAGTGGGTACCTACCTCAAGAGAACTGCAATTTGAACGTAAAGATCTTCATAATAGGGAGCTGGTAGTTACGATAAATTGTATTTTTGTTGAATTATGTGCAACGAATCTACAATAAATTTTATAAATAAATCGATATTTCAAATTGAGCGTTATTAGTCTATAAAAACGCTTTTTAAAAAAAATGGCAGTAAGAAACTTTAATATTTTAATTAGATTAATTTTTAAATCTTATTTTAAGTCTATCGATGTAATGAAATACGACAAATCTTCATGGCTTAAAAAATAGTATTTCTTTCTGTACTAAAAAGTCAACGCAGATATTAAATACAGCCTCCTTGCTGTTGCTACGAAATTACTAGTCATTCTTCCCACTACAGACGGCATTTCTCAGTGTTTCGAGTTGAATTACAGCAATTTGTTTCACGAAACTCTTTTTCATATTGGATTAAATAAAATAAAGCAAGTTAAAAATGTAGACCCTTTTTAAAATCCTTCGTCGTTTAGAGATTTCTTATAATGAATGAAATACAAGGCGTACAAAATATCATTTGCGAATGATAGATTTGAAAGATCTAGTTATTTTATTTGCATAGTTAGTTACGCCAAATCACTAATTACGCATGCATTTATAATTGGAAAGTGATAGAGAAAATATCAAAACATTGTACAAACACCTGCCGAACAAACGAGACTGGAAAGTTATTTATTTATTCATTTATGTATACCCATATATACGCGGCATGTAATCCATTAGCATAAGTATTACAAAAATAATAATATTCTTACAGATTATTGAAGATGACAAGCATAACAAATATTAAAAAATATATACATTAATATAAAAAAAATGTTTTAAAAAAGAGAAAAAAAAACATTGCATTAAAAAGTCATATAACTACATATTTAATGGTCTTATATGTATTTATATTTTTTATGTTTATAATTTATGTATATATATAATATATATGTCAGAGAGAATGGTTCTTTATTATCCCGCGTCTGTTGGTCCTGAGATGGACCATTGTTGTCCCAACGTTTCGGGTAAATCTCATTAGTCATCTTCAGGGGGTGCCTTATCGGTGAAGTGTCGCACCAACAGATGCAGGACATCCAACAAATTTTCTCCCTACCATTGTACTCGATCCGTGAACACCTCAAATTTAACATACAGGCAAGCCTGGGGCAAACGGACATCCCCATAACGTTTCAGACTGGCCAAGCCTACTAATATACGTCAGCCATCATTTTAAATGTTTATCTTGATATTAGTAGTGTTATGTTCTGTATAAAAACTGTGTTTAAATTTCAATAATCTTTTAGATATTCATAATTATTTATGACAACTGACTTTAAACTGGTGAGAACTAATACATCTACTATATTTTATTTCTATGTACATGCATATTTCTCTTCAAACACAAGAACAAAATTTGAGGTTATATTTATATCATGTTTAGGTATTGTCAGTGTAGTGTATTAGCGATTGAAATATCATGTTATTAATTCCATCGATAAATTTTTTTTACAAATAATTTCAGTAGTATGTAGAGGCAAACGGACGTAGCTTATCTTATGTTAATTACTCCCCGTTTATTATAGATACGTAATCGGAAAAAGATATCTAATCGTGTTAACTGGAGTGAAGAATCAATGTCTCTGACAGAAAAAGCAGTCAAAATTAACCAAATGCGTTTTCTAACATCCGCTTAAACATTAAATATCCCGAGAAATACATCTATGTCGATACCAACACAACTTAATATAATTAAATCTTCTTCTGAAAACTAACTATTCCAAAACTTTGAAAGTGATGGACACTCCAAATACAACAACTGACACATCTTTAATGGCTTCAAGTATGTACATTTGAGCAAATTAGTTTATTATCTGGAACACCTAGAGTAATACAAATTTCAAGGGCGTAGAGGGGCTGAGTCCAGAATCCTCACAACGATCAAATTTATTTCTGAATTAAAATGTAAGAAGCTACTCCAGAATAAAAAAAAAACTCAAAAGGAAAAAAGAAGTAATGCCAAATCTCAGAAGAAAATCGAGAATTGTGGTTCTTGTAATGATGGATATAAAAAATTGGGAAATTGGGTTCAGTGCCTTGAGTGTAAAGTCTGGTACTGCGAAGAATGTGATTTAAATAGAAAAAAACATTTTTTCTGATGTGTATAATGTTATATTGAAGATAGTGATCAGATGTCTGTTTGCCCCTTATACAGGGGCATACGGATACTATGTACTTAGATTCTTAGTTTTTTTCTTTGTTTGAGGTACCTATTTGTACAGATATTTTTTTAAAGAAAAAAAAAGTTTATTTATTTATTAATGATACAATACAATAATAATAATATTATTAATATTTTTGTTCTAAACTTCTCTAAAAAATATATTTGTCCAGAGAACAGGATAACATATTAATAATTATTTTTTACAAATAACTAGCTTATAATATAATAAATTTATAGCAACGATATAAAAATATTATAAGTTTTGGAGTACATTTTTTTCTTTATATTGTTTTTTGATAGCATTGATTATTTCTTTACTATCTTTAATCTTCCTGATGTTGTCGAGTAAGCAGTTAAATATTATTTTCCTATGTACGTATAGTGGTGTTGAGCGAATGATGCGTTGATTTTTGAGCACGAAGATACAAATTTAAATATAGTACGATTTTTAGTAATAAAATGTTTTTTTTTTTCATTTAGTATTTGGAGAATTTAATTTCTTTTAAATAGATCACAAAATGTTGGTACAATTTACTAAGTTTTATATATTTTTTAATCGTCCTAGATAATAATAAATATTTTAACAGTTTATTTTTTTGTGCATTTTAGTATTTTATGTTAAGGGTGTCCGTTTGCCCCAGGATTACATATACATAAATTAAAAATAATATTGAAAAAAAATCATGGAAATTCAGTAGAAACGTGGGTTTAATTTGAAAAAGAGATTATTTATTGATAATTGATTTTTATTCGATGTTTATTTGCAGCTTCCCAGCGATCCAGATATGTAATGAGATGGACTATGTTTAAATAAATAAGTAGGTGTTGTAGGTATCTGACTTTGCTCTCTAAACCCAGCACTACACAGTAGGTACCTATCACCTAGTCAACATAATATGGCGAAGAAAATGGTTCGTCATCTACAAACTTTCAATCCCAACTTAATGTAAGTGTCAAGTCGGACACTCTCCTTAAAAATCGTTTACTATGAGGAAACCTTGAAATGCTTCCAAGATCGTCTCCACTAAATTCGACCACTGGATGTAACTACCTACTTGTATATAAATTGATAAATTTATTCTTGCACTCAATAGCCTCAGGGATGGGGTTTAACCGTATTTTTGGACCCAGGATTCAAGCGCTGCCTTGAGAAGCAAATAACGCTCTGCAAGCACGAGGCACCGATTGGGCCTTTGAGAAATCCTTTATTACTTCTCATTCTGAATAACCTATTCGATAGAGTACTCACTTCACAACCTTAGCGGCCCCTATTAGTGTACACCACAACCTCGGCGTAAAACTTTATTTTGTCCGAATTCACTTGTAAATTTTTCGATCTTGGTAACACTTCGACCTAAACCAACTCAACCCATTAAATCGGTTATTCCGTATTGAACACAATGTTTATTTTAAATATATATACATTTTTATCTTGTAGGCTTTTATGACCGACATCCATTCGGAAAATTTTAATTTGCACCTGCTTTCTCCAGATGACACTATCAAAAATGTTTGGACATTATTATTGGATCATATTTTAGATTTCAATTATGTACTTTAAAGTTTTAGTAAAATATTTTGAGAACCTGCTACAAATTGATATTAAAATAATATTTAATATTGTGTAAAAAGTTTAAATGCGTTTTGAAATTTGTTGAAAGCAACCCGATACCTACGGTGGTAGTTAGCGAAATGAGAAAAGGTTTTATTGTATAGCATGAAAATCATTAATACACGCTGGTTTAATTTTCCTCCCTTTAGATGTGAACCGGCAATTATTTAATAAATTGACTTAATTAACTGAATTCGTAGAGGACTATTGCATGTGGATATTATTGTAAAAACAAACGTAGAATATCTAAATTATCACGACGACACGTTTCTAGAAAAGGTATTACAAAGCACGCTAGTGACGATAAACCGTTATTGTGATTGTGATAATGTTGATTGGTAACTGCGATTTTACTGTTGAAGTATTAGTTTTTAGTGTAATGGTGATTGCTCAAAGAAATACGAATAATCAGTTACCAATCATTTTTACAATCGAACACAATCAATTTTAGTGTCACCTAGCGTGTATTACTCAAAGGTGTTTGAGAGATTCATTAAACAGCTTTTTTCATATTTGCATTTACAAATCCTAAATTTTTAAGAATCGTGTACGTTTAACGTAGCGAAATTGGCAGACAGGGAAAAGTTCAGGAATCGTATCCTGGTAGTAATCAAATATTTTTTAAAGTATGTCAGCGCCGTTTAAGTTAATTAAATTATATTGAGTTTTTGGCGTTTGACTTGTTGCCTCACTCATGCATACTACATCATACATGCCTTCTATTCGCGATTTACCAAAAATTTAACCTGCATATCTCGGGTTTTTTTAATTCCTAACCTATCCTTAAGCACAAGGGAGAATGAAGATATTTCAGTAATTAACTGTCTCCAACGGCAGCAAGTTCAGTGTACGCTTGGAACTTTATACGGACTAACTACCGTCGCTTATTAATTAACTGCTAACGCTTATAATCAATCTTTACTTTAATTCCGCTAATACATAAAAAATAATGCTTTACGCGAGTGTACACAGTTAGTTTACACATCCCGCTCAAACGCTTGTTCTTGTGGTGGAGAGGAATCAACAACTGAACCAGCATCCGACAGACGAAAAAATAAGTGCCTTCTTTTCTTTCTAATATTTCCTCCAAAGTAGATAGATTATTTTTGTCTATATTTTTAATTGGTTCATCTAATTTATTTTAAATATCATAGAACGACGTTCTAAAATTGTAACTTCTCAATATAAATGTGTTTTCGTTAAATAATAACTTTGCTCCGAAATCACCTCCGTATTGGTATTCTAATATAATAAACTAAACCCATACACAATATTGGAACAAAGCGCACTAAATCAGTATTGTTAATTTCAGCATATATCTTCCCTTTTATTACCTGAGAACTATGTGATAATTAATATTGGCCTTCACACAAACATGTTGCGCGGGAAAATGATTGTCTGTTAACCATTGTTCTCGCCAACACTTTGCAACAGTTTGGCGATAATTATCGGCCTAAACTCTTCACCGGCGAGGGGAGGGGTGTTAGGGGTAGCGAAGGTGCGGCCGCGGGCGGTCGGGCCCATCCCTAACAGGTGGACCGAGAGATTCATCAAATTCTTGACACATTCTTGGAAACCTCTGTGTTGGTTCGCCGGGGGTAATCTACCCGAAAGGTGTGATTTCTGCAGAGAATTCTCGATAAGTTTTCGGGAACCGCTTTTGGAATATTCTCACAAGCGAGAATTCATCATTTTGAAAATATTACCAAATATTTCATATTAATTTTAATATTTGTTTCATTAGTACAAAGCTACGCTATAAAATATTTGCTATAAAGCAACAATAACTCTGATATACAGGGTGAATATTATGTTCCAGGCCGATATTGTTTTTAAATAACTAAGAAATGAAAAACAACATTTTAATTTTGTTTTTTTTTTTTGTTTTTTTTACAATTATGTTTAAAATATGACCTTGGCCAAGTGGCCACCTTTGGCAGCGGCAAAAATGCGTGATTTTTTAACCAAATTTTTCATAACATTCTCGCACACTTCGCGTGTTATTTCAGCAATTTCATTTCGAATATTATCCTGTAGCATCGGAATTATTATTGGCTTATTGGCATAGATCTTTTCTTTCAACTACTTTTATAGAAAATAGGCGAGACCCGTCAAACTAGGTGATCGAGGAAGCTAGTCGATATCACCATTTTTTTACATTATGCGGCCGGGAAAAATTTCACATAAAATTTTAAGCGTAGCTCAGGCTGTGTGTGAGTGGCACAGTCCTGTTTAAACCACATGTGTTGCAGGTCCAACCGATATAAGTTGGTCACCAAGAAGTTTTCCAACATATGACGATAGCAATCACCACTAATGGTTAAACCATTGCCATTATTATTAAGATAAAAACATTTAATGACATCAACCGCGCTTCAGGCGTTAAATACTCCATAATAAATTGTAATTAAGTACTTTCTACGACTAGTAAATGCAAATTTATAAATGTTTACCAAACCAAAATGGCGGCTAAACAAAATCGGTCTGACACATAATATTCACCCTGTATGGTATAAATAAAACACAGTTCGTACCATACCCACTTACTTTTTAGGGTTAATATTCAATATGCCCTGTAATTTATATTGAAACAAGAAATAGGCATATAATAATTAACTTATATAATATGTATCTTGAGAAATGTGGTGGATAAAGACAGTGAACAACATCTACCGGAGAGTAAAGAACGCCAGATACCGACCGAGTAGAGTTGCAGAAGCGAACACCCAGAGAGCCACGCAGTGGCGGTGCAAGTCGCAAGACGATCACTGAGTCAGATTGATTCCATTCATCGACGAGAGCGGCAGCAAAAACTACAGACTTAATTTCACCTAACTTTACTAACTCGCGCGAAATATTCACAACAAAATTGTGTTGGAACATTTTGAACATATTTAACTGTTCTATTAATTTAATTTAACCTTGTAGAACCAAGAATAAACTATCTTCCAATTGTAAGTGACCTCTTTGATTTAACTACTTTGCGGCACCTTGTAAAGATTCCAACCGAAGCATTTGGGCGTAACTGAACACAATGTAATTAATATATAAATGGTAAAACTACCATCACGCCATAGATAAATAATCATCACGCCATAGATAACTACCATCACACCATAGATAACTAGGCAATTATTGAAAAAAAGGCCTACCAATACAAAAAAAACGTTACAAAGGTGCGAATCGTTTGAATTAAATATACACGCACCACAGGATAGTTGTTAAAAATGAAGAATGTAAAGGTGTACACCTTTAGCATATGCATATTGTATATATATATATAATATATAGGTACGTACAACATATGATAACTAATTTCACATGGTATGATGTTAACTGTTTACACTACACCACCTTGTTCATATTTTAAAAGGAAAAAAGGAATAGAAGGTGGAGAAAAAGAATAGAATCGTATTATAGATAGATAGATATACGACAGATACCAAACGCATTATAAAATAAGCCATTGACTATACTTAATGATGACATTCAAGTAGATAATGCAGAATAAATCCACCACTTTGACCCGACGAAACTAAAATGAGAATACACGTCATAGAGTTGTATTTGCAGTGAACAATTTAAATGAATTAATTACCTATTACACTAATTAATGATGTTTCCATCGAAAGGTCCATGAGAGAAAAACAAATAAACTAATGTAAATACAATCGTTTTTTTTAATAATTAATTAACGGGATAATAAATTCAATGAATACATAAACTCATACAAGTCAACTGGGTCAGTGATTAAGGATAAAGTGATCGGCATTATGAAGTTAGCCTGGTTTTATTGCTGTTTAGATATTTGAACAAGAATTCCTTTATGTTTTCGGGTGTCAAGTTGTATTCAGTAAGATGGAGGGAATTCCAAAACAATTCGGCGGTTGTGTTTTGTGTATTTTCCACTTTGGTAAATTTGCCTGTTAAATATTTCTTGGAAGTCGAAATCGAATTCGTATGAGAATTATATGTTCGCTAAGTAAATAACGTTTCAGAAATCAAAGTTGAAGTTTCATAATATATATATATTTTTGCAATTATTTACCTAGTGATAAGTAGTGTCCGACCGAAGATCAGTTTTGCCCGAAGCCGATTGTTGGCCTTTTACCATAACCTTCGGCCGAAGCCGAAGGTTAAATTGTACATAGAAATCTTAGAACACCGACCAAAAAATATACATAATAATGCAAATTCTCCACTGTTACTTAGTTTTCTGCATTATGGTGTTTACAATAATTGTTAATATATACATTAAATAAATAAATTGCAGTTTTACAGAAATGATAAATTGAATTTTATTTCATTCGTAATAGTGTGTTTGTTTTCGTTACTTTTCGGTGGCTAAATACAAAGCTTCGGTTTCGGCT
The DNA here is from genome assembly GCA_022840565.1 of Eubasilissa regina. Taxonomy (NCBI): domain Eukaryota; kingdom Metazoa; phylum Arthropoda; class Insecta; order Trichoptera; family Phryganeidae; genus Eubasilissa; species Eubasilissa regina. Next base: position 22,433,390 of record JAINEB010000015.1, on the reverse strand, counting down.
AAAATCTGCCGAATGTGGCCGAAGCCAAATCCGAAGCTTCGATCGATCTGTAGTGATAAGTGCTAACTAGAGTGCTAATATTTTTTATTAAATTCTCTACGTTGGATGAACTTATAGTTTAGCGTCCAAACTGACCTCGGTGACATTTATCGTTACAGTTTACAATGGATTAGACATTATTTGTTGCGTTTTATTAGTACCGAAACACAGCATCACATATTTAAATTTGTTTTATTTTATGAATTTGTATAATCGTGTATTTTTTTTGAATAATTTATTATAAGACAATTTTAACGTTGTTAGCGTGTTTAATGTTTTAAATGTGTATTAGCATACTACAGAAGTTTGAAGGCAAATCGTAACGTGTATTTGTTCACGATTGTTAGTTAGCCACAATGCCAAAATAATAATTTTTATTTTGTTAATATATTATCGTTAGAGAATCAAAAAATATGTTTAAATTTTTTAAGTTAATCATATTTCAAATATTATATTGCGAGAAAAAAATATTTAGAATTTTTTTTCTAATTATTAAATGATAATAAAGCCTAAAGAGATGCGCCATACTGATGAATAAGAGATGGTTGGAGAGGTAGTTAATCGACCACGGTGGGCTATGTTTATTTATTTCATATAATGCAAAATATACATTTAACGTTATTAATAAATTGTTGAGAAAATTGTCGAAGCGTATGGTACTATTTTCCCGTAAGAGTTTCTTGAAAATGAGATCGGAAAGTATTTCAAGTAAAGTATAGAGGGTTAGATCAGTCTAAACGACGACCATTTTATCTAAAATTGATGGTGCATAGTAAGCCATAGATAGAAGTAAACGTGCCCGGAAGTTAAGCCATCAGTTTTCTAAGGATAGAATCTTACACATATTGCTTTCTGAACCATCAATATCCGATGATGCTTCAGAAGGTTCTTTGTCTTTTTAAAAAGTAGTTTGCAATCCCATTATTCATAATACCTCCAATATTTTGAGTGAAAGTTCTTGAAAGTTCTGAAGTTTAAAAGAGAGATAATAAGAAATTGCCAGCGTTGACTTGTATATGGGTTTGCCCCAAAAATATTTATTTTTGTCGAGGGTGGCTCGAAGTTCTCGCTGAAAGGCGAGTCGCAGTGTTAATCGTCTCGACTAAAAGGATATAACAATATTATTGGAGTATTGATCCCATGTGTGTACATAAAACGGGAAGTCACGTTACAAAAATAACTGATGAACAAGACGTGATAAGAAATGGAGCAGCGAGAAAACATTCGTAGAGAAAAGTCACCACGAAAGAGAAAAATCATAAAATAATTACATATTTTTGTTGCGAAAAATTCTCGATTACAATTTTAAATATAAACTATAAACAGAGTTTATAGAAATATGGAATACGAGTTTATAAAAATAATTTATATTACAATTTTTTATAAAGGTTACCTGACTTAAAAAAACATTACATTTTATGTTCAAATACCTATGATGAATATAATTTAATTCAGATTTTTGTCAACGACAATTTATTATACTGTTATAAACATAAAATGAAGTAAAAGAAATACTTTTGACGGAGCACTATACTTTTTTTAAATCGTTCAAGGAGCACATGCCATATTAATATTCTTTTTTTACATTTTTCAAACCAAACTACGTGCTTATGCAATAACAAATAGGAAAAACACTCCTGGGAGTCCTTTCGCTAAACCAAACAAGCAAATAAACGCAAACTTCTAGAAGTATGTAATGTATATTTATTTTATTATACATTTTATAAGATCACGTCGGTAGATGTTTTTGTAAATAAATTTAACATTTGAATGAATGAATAAATTATAACGCACGTTGAAAGTTTGTAAAGCACGAAATGAAGGAAATTTAATAAACGAATCGTTGAATTTAAGAACGAATCGCTGACTTCGTTGGTCCAGCGGTGAGACAAAACTTGACTAGTGACCGAGTCTGGAGATGCCAAGATCACCAACGTTGCGTTCTATCAATGTCCCGGAAACAGCAAGGTGGTTCCATTAGTCATACCATAAACGTTTAGCTTTGTTTGAAAATTAGTTAAAATATTGTGACATATTTTTCATTATCAAGATATTATTATATATTATTGACATATTATTATTTTTTTTAATTAGAGGATACATATATTTTTATGTATTCAATGAAATCACGAACGGATATTGGGTATAGTCAATTCTTGTTCCTACGGCGCATAAATCATTTAGGAAATTAGGATTTATTAATGTGAAATTGTATTTTGATTTTAACTTCATTCATGTTTTTTTATATGATTAAATTCCATGAATTTATCTCCTCCAGGTATTATTAATAATTTTTTTCCAGTTTAGGATGAAGGAAAAAGTGACAAACTAAGGTGGGTATGCGTTTCTGAGGTAAAGAACCCGTGGATCTTGTGTTCACCATTGACTAGCCGGTGAGAGGGAAGAACGTCATCCTTCACCCTCAAAATATAATTTGAATAAAGAAAAAATATATTGAGTCAAATCAGTGTATGCAAGGATAATTTATATTATTTAATAGTTAAAGAAATGAATAATGATAATTAGTACATAACAAGAGAATCAGTATATAAAATATATAAAATCAAATCAATATCAATACAAAAACAATTACACATATTGTTGTCGAGATGATCGAGAGAGTTCGCCATTGTGACATTTATAAAAACTTACCGAAAACAATATTAGTAAAGTATTAAAATAATATATTTTTTAAACACGTTCTGTACTTTTATTAAATGTTAGTTTATACATACATATATTTACATTATAATATTAGAATTTTCATTAATTCAGCCTCGGCCATTCACAGGTGTACATTCTAGTTGCCATCTTATTTGCTTTCACGTTGCTGACCATTGGTTACACGTTATTTTACAGAGTTTTTAACTGTTTTTTATGTTCGGTAAAATAATTAAATTAAATAAACATCACACAACTAACTGATTTATATAATATTATTAAGGAAAACACATTCTTATTGTGAAGTTGTAATTATTCAGAACAGACGGTCTGTGATATTTTAAATACTAAATTAATGTATTAATTATAAATATATACATATAAAATCAATTTTGTCGAAAAATAAGAGATCCAGGTTCGAATCCCGGTGACGCAAAAACAATATTTTTCGACAAAATTGATTTTATATGTATATATTTATAATTAATACATTAATTTAGTATTTAAAATATCACAGACCTATGTTCTGAATAATTACAACTTCACAATAAGAATTTCCTTAATCATATATGTTGTATCAATGTGTCCAAAATTTAATAAAAACGAATTGATAATTCTGGCATCTGCAGTCGGTTTACTCAAAGGTATTTGAGATTCTGTAAAAATAATGTAGATGGCTTTCAAATAATGGAACGACAGGTGTATTAATTTGAAAAATGTAACACATAGGTTCGAAAATTTGCCAAGAAAAATACTGGCGTTATAGCACAATGGTAGTGCACTTCCCCGGATTGGAAATAGAGATCCAGGTTCGAATCCCGGTGACGCAAAAACAATATTTTTCGACAAAATTGATTTTATATGTATATATTTATAATTAATACATTAATTTAGTATTTAACTGATTTATATTTTAATTGGTTTAAAAGGCTGGATTATTTACTAAATAATTATTTATTATCAGTGAAAGTGTAGAATACTACTTCTACATATTCAAATACGTCTCGTGAATGTCCGAGGAACGACTACCAATACGTATCTTCTTGACGACTCAGAAGGGAAGGCGGCCCAGCGGGGTGGGGAGCGGGTCGCCCCAGACTAAACTGGGAAAAACAGTCAAGACTGTATGACGACAGATTGGGTCGATGGATAGAGGTTGATACGATTTTTTTGGTTTGTAATGAGATGTACACAATTTAACAGTATTAGTTTTATGATAAATTAATGCAATTCAAGAGATATGAACGATTTATTTTTGAGTTCTAATTTACGTTTCGCGACCGTCTCGTTACTCAGAATCGTCGTACTCATTATATGCTCGTAAGTGCACTGGACTAGTGATACAATTGAAGTGTGTACAGGAGATATAAGTAATTCGCATCCTATACGGTTTCACATTTGCCCCGTGCTCTATGCGCAATTTTTTCAGGTTTTTCTTAGTCCAATTTCTGTGCGGATTCTGTTTGTCACCGATTTTTTCCGAGTATTCCAGGTTTACCGTGGAAGTCATGGTGGTAGTGCTTCTTTTGTCTCTTTATATATCAGCTTACAGCCTTTACATACGTATCATTTAGATATTATGTATAATTTAATAGGATGCTGAAAGATTTAACTCAATTGAATTATCCCGGTAACACGAAACTGAAAACAAAAACTTGGATTCGTAATATGGGTAGATCTAGGATTGGTGCACTCATCCAAACAAATTGATCAAACCTATAATAATTTGTTGTTACAAATATCCTAAAATAATATATTGAAAGTCCACTTTGTAATTGCTTTTTTATACATACACTTTATGTATGATATATAAGATGTATGTATAAGAGGTAAATGTTAATTTCGGTCTGATACTTATTTATTATACTATACTACACTAATTCATTAAACAATTACTTGTAAACTATAAACTAAACTATGCCCGTTTCAACACAGAATTTTCTAGTGACTTATCATGCACATCTATTATATAGTTTCTAATAATATATATATATATATATATATATATATATATATATATATATATATATATATATATATATATACAGTGTGTAACAGACCTAGTCTACAATATTTTATGAGTGGATACCTGACTAAATTACGAGTCGAAAATGTTGAAGGAATATGTGCTTAATCTCAACCATGTCAGAGATTATAGCATTTCAAAAAATCATTAATAAGCGATTATTTTGATTAATTGAAATATTTAATTGATTTAAAATTATACGTTGAATACAAAAAAATTACAGGTCATCGAATTTCAAGCGGCCAGGTTAGTTTTTGTGAGATGATTTAGGGCCTGAAGCAAAGATATACATTAATAATATAACAATTTCACAAATATTTTTTTCGAAGTACGTAAACTTCAAGCTTAACATGATTCTGTAAAAATGTCAAACAATAATATTTTCCGTAACAGTGCAGAATTTGAACATATTCCTTAAACATTTTAAACTTATAATTTAGTGAGGTATTCACAATAAAATATTGTGGACTAGGTCTGTTACACCCTGTATGTATATCAAAATGAACTTTCAATCTGTGAAAATAGTGATAAAACAAAGGTGAAAGTGAATTAAATACAAACATTTCATAAGAACTGGTTGCAGTGAGCATACGTCAATAATGTAATTCATTGTATGTCACACAGTGCTCGACATATTTGAAATTTAAAATCTATCCGCAACAGGTTTTAGTATTATTTGTTTTCTTTATCACAGGTGCGTGTTTTACTGAATCTTGCACAAGGGATACAAGACGCAATATACAATACAGTACCAATATAGATGCCACAGGGTAAGCCGATTGGCTTCGGCTTGTGAAACGAATGGTAGCAGTCGCACGCAAAACATGTTAGCGTACTGCTGCACAGAGATCATTTTGTTTAATTATTGCAAACAAAACCTGTTGAATTTTGTACCTTAAAATCATACATCATTTTAAAAAAACTTCACTTCTGACGAATACAAAATATTTTCGGTAAATATTTATATTTTTACACCTCTAATATAATTTTTGCTCCAAGGTTGATGCGTGGTAAGGGTGATTTTTGTGATGTTAAACAATTAGCCGGTAAACTAAATAATAAAGTATACAAAAAATCTGCACCAAATGAATATAAATTGATTCGTGTAAACGCACGGTGAACTTATAGTAAAGAAAAAAAGATAAGAAATAGAATGTTAATAAAAAAAATTAAGAATAATTAGAACCGGCGTTTAAAAAATATTTAAATGTGCATGATATTTACTTATTTTTACTTTTAAAATTGGAATAATTTTACTTTTAAAATTAGCAATATTAACTTGGTGTTTAGATATTTGTTTCGAAAAGTTATTTATGTATAAAATCCTACACCAATTATCATTATTATCATTATGTTTTATCTGTGATTTATATAAAAACTGATTATTATATTCTTTTAATTTATTTTTTAAAATAGTGTCTATAAAACATGTATTATACCCATTATTAACTGCTATTTTTTTAATTGTATTCAATTCAATATTGAAATTGGATGTTGACATAGGAATATTGACTAAACGATAGAAAATAGTCATGGTTTTGATAAAAAATTGGGATTGTCAATTTTGCATATAAACGGTGTAGGTCACAAATTAAATAATTTGGAATCGTTGGAGATAAATAAAGCATGTAAAAGTAATCAGGAAATTCTAAACAGCCAACTAAATTTAACTACGAGTCCTATTCTAAAATTTTTTCCTAAAAATTATTCGACTAAATTTGTATTGAGCAGTAATTTGAGTTAGGTACTAAATTTATTTTTTTAAATAATTGTTGTTTTTTAAAAAATTTAAAAATAGATTCTGGTGAAGAAACAATACTATATTTTTAGTTAGTTATGACATCCTGAAGAAGGAAAAGTGTTTTCCGAAACCGGTAGATGTTTTTTAAACTCAATTGTGGTTAATAAAACTAAGATAATAAATAAAAAATATGTAATAATTTTAGTTAAAATTGATGAAGGTAAAAAAAAATGATTCCGGAAAAGCAAAGGACGTCTGTTTTTTAAGAAGGGGTCGTTTCATGTCATTTTTCATTAAATCAATCAGCGTGAAAACCTTATCCGATTCCTTCAGCCGACGCCACCGAATAAAGAAGACATTCTACGTCGCAAAACCCAATAAAAAATCTATTTATCTTATTCAAAGGCACAGATTGCTCCGTACGATTGCATTAATGTAGAGGTATTTTATAGACGTTACAATTTTTAACGAATTTTATTAAAGCAGCTCTTTTATAAAAAAAAAAATTCCCACATAAACATATTAATTTTTTTTTTGTTTTCGGTTAATATTTTTTATTTTTTTATTTTTAACACATTATTATTGTGAAGTTGTGATTTTTTAGAATAGACGGTCTGTGGTATTTTAATACAAATTAATTAGAAAGATATACGTATAAAATCAATTTGAAAGTGCAACATATAAGTTCGATAATTTGTTGTAAACTTACTGTGTTGGTGTAGCATAATCGGTTAATACATTTCCCCGGATAGGAAGAGATCCAGGTTCGAATCTCGGTAGCAAAAACAATATTTTTTCGATAAATTGATTTTATATGTATATCTTTCTAATTAATACGTTTAATTTGTATTAAAGATATTTATTTAATCAAAGGGACATTTGAGGAGTCTCTTCTTTCCTTTTTAGTCTTATATCGTTTATAAAAAATAAAAGGAATACAGTACACCACATAAATTTTATAAACATTTTTAAAACTGCGCTAAGTGTTCGTGCTATTAAATTTAGAGTAACTTGGTGATGATACAAACCTATATTCTGTTCTTGTTGTTACTAAACCAAATAAGCCCGGAATATTAAAAAATGAAATATTTATATATATTATTAATGGCCCAAAGAACACTTACTGTATTTGGAAATAACTGATGATAAATAGTAAGAATCTTTAAAATATATATCGGTTTACAATAAATTATATTGTATGTATGTGATAATTTAACGTAAATTATTAAACTATTTAGTACACTAGAACTCTTTAATGAAAATATTATATTATTAAGAGAACACATTTTTATTGTGAAGTTGTAATTATTCAGAACATGTTGATACATACATACATGATATTTTGGATAATGCAACTTCCTCGGTTTGAAAACAGATCCAGGTTCGAATCCCGGTGGCGCAACAACAATATTTTACGATAAAATTGATTTTATATGTATATCTTTCTAATTAATATATTTAATTCATATTTTAAAATATTATAAATCATTAATTTGAATATTTAATTTGGAGGTTTCTATAATAATTGCTTGTGATGTCACGTTAAAAGCACGTTAATCATTATTTGATTGACATATTTGATAAAATTAGGTAGCATTGCTTTTATTAAAATACAATTATAAATCATAACAAAAATCTACCGCCTGCTGTATGTTGTTCTGAAACATGATGAGGGTTTGCGTTATATTTTTTCTTAATCAGCTACGTATGCATAATAATACATACCTGTATATTGATTACTCTTCTGAATGTTCTTTTCCGTAGACGATTTCTTTCCTGGATAGAATTACTTTTCCTTAGATAGCTATGTTATGTTAAAGCTTCAACTACAGCTAGACCATTAAGAAAAACCTGAAATGTCTTCATAGTATAGAAACGATTTTATGAAATGAAAATATTCTACAATCTTAGAAGTCTGGCAAACTACGCGGCCTATTCTACTCCTAGGAAAAGTGAGTGAGATTTTAAAAATGAATTTTAAATTAAAATGATGAGTTTTTAATTCCCTTCAGGTTCTCATCTGGCAAAAACTATTATTTAGAGAAACTAAGGGTGTACATATTTTTTCCTGGTAATAAATTAATCACTCAATCTCTGTATTGGTGACGTGGATCTTTAGAGTACAAGGCCGATTTCACTCTTCAGGTATTTCGGTCCTAAACTTAGTTGCAATGCCATTATTTTGAACATTAATTTAAGCAATCTTGTCACGTTGTTTAAATTAATGATTAGTACATACAGTATAACTCACTAATAATGTCATCGAAGGGACCGAAATATTCTTGATGTTATAACTGAAAAAGGGAAAGATTCCTCTCATTTTACTAAATCATATTATTAAATTAATTGCAGCTTCACATATTCATATCTAAGCTAAGGTATTTGAAAAGTTACGTGAATTGTAGCCTCTACATATGAAATTATGAAGTTTTTACATGATTCACTATCAGTCGTTCTTGTTCTTTGGATTTATTCTTAAATTCAAAATTGAACCCAAAGTAACAAAATAACCCCCAAAGGCAGTTGAAACAATTACAATTTTGTTTTTTTTTTATGAGAATAAAACTGGATTTAAAAATATATCATAAAAGTATTTGTCGTAAATAATTGTCATGATTTGAGAAACAAGAATAGGCCAGATCACATATACATAAGCAAAGTGATTCTACAGTGCCGTGGAAGCGATTTGTAATGTCGATGTTGGGGAAGTTACAAGGGGCGAGCATCAGATAAGGCTAGTGGAAGGGGGATGCTTAGGAGACTGCTTTTGAAGGGAGCAGCTCGGAGAACAGAAGATTTCAGACAGTATCCGTTTGGTAAAAATTTGTGTATCTAATCAAAAATATACATAGCCTACTTTATTGGGAGAGTTTTGTATAATAAAGAGAAAACTTTATTTTGAACAAGTTGCGCGATCAAAAGAAAAAGGTAATAGCGACAGAGATGTTTTGAGTGGACACAAGACAAAGAAAGCGTTCGTCGTCGCGAGCGACGGTGGTCGTGAATGACATTCACAGCGCTTCAAAGATAATTTTTGTTTGTTTCTTTTTACATTTTTCTCTCAGCCTTTCTTATTTTAAAAAAAATCCTATTTCTTCAAAAATATTCAAAGGTAACCGTCATATTGTTTTGCGTTACATAGATAGGATAAATAAAAAAATAGACAAATTGAAAATAGGAAGATAATAGGAAGAATCGATTAATACTCTATACATACAAGTACATAATCATCGTTATATTAGAAGATATTTCCAAAACGTTCTACTTCATTATAACTTTGTGAATCCAATTCAAAATAAATTCAATACTTTTTTAAATCGCACAAGTGAGTTCTTCTAAATATTTTTATTCCGGTTTGAAGTTGTCACAAATCGGAAGAGTTTCCACGATAATGAGTCATTAAAAGTTGCTAAATCGAACGAATCTCTCTCGCTTTAGAGAAAAGTCTAAGTAAATTATCAAAAGGTCTCTTTTCCTTTGATATTCTGACATTTCAGAGAACGGAACACTTGAAACAATTATATCTACGGCCTACGGAAAGTTAGCGGTAAGTTAGAATTCCGAATTTCGCGGATTGGTTGGATTTTAACCTAAAAAGTTTATTCCGAATGTTCTCGGAGAAAAGCTTATTCTTTCCGTTAAACCCCTTTATACCGTCCTTGTATCGAGCTCTCAGAACAAATTGACGACGTACTGCAATTGTTAAAGAGTTCTGGAACACAATCGTTTTCTAAAAAGATTTAAAACTTTTTCCGTATAACATAGTTCTTGTTCCACTTTCGATTCACATTTTAGCTTGTACACATCTGATGGCGAAAAACAGAAATTGAATAACAATGAAATATTCATCAAATAGTTTGAAATTTGATATTTTGCAAAAGTAAAATATTAAAATAATTTAAGTAAATCCCACTATTGTAATTCAAAATAATATGCGTGTTACAGCTTTAAATTTTCGGCCATAACTTATCCTTAAAAGTGTTTAAAGAATACGCGATAAGGAATTATTAAGAATATTATAATTTTAATGAATTATTTTTGATGGGGAATTTATATCCAAACGAATGAAGAATAATTCATGTAAAACATTTTCTTAAAAAAACATAATTCAAAAAATTAAATATCTTCAGCTAAAAAATATTTTCGATATAATTGGGTTATAACAAAGATCTTTTATTCCCTTCAAAGCGCTTGGAATAGAATAGTTGAAAAATGTTTTCGAAGCTCGGCTAATATTTTCATTACTCATATTTCATTATCGTGAACATTTCCCGCTGAGGACTCTCTGTCCAGATTATTCTTTATCCAGGATATCAAATTCTAAGGATTATCTTCTCCTTTCCAGAATCAGATAAGCTTATTATATCACATTGACTTGAATTTTTTTCTTTTCTTTTTCTATTTTCAAATGAAAGTTATTGAAGCTTATAAATACAAGCTAACAAATATTTATAAGTTTAATTGAGCTATCCTCATAATGGTAATAAATAGATGACATCCGCGGAAGATACCAGAAGACGATCCTGTTAGAAGCTTCAACTATCAACGAGCTCGTGTGAGAAGATGCATCAATGAGGATGAGGTAAGAGTTTTGTGTCAGGATATATAAGTGTAGCTCAAATGGCTAAAAAAAGGAGTGTAGCTCAAAAGACTAAAAAAAATTCAATAGCATCCCCTACATAAATTAAAGATATAAAAGATATAAAAGAGTTTAGAAAGAAATTAAATGAACACCTCAGAACCACACAGTTAGAAAATAAATAATATTATAGAACACTTCAGAAGCACACAAATAGACTATCTTGGAGAGGTAAGCGAAAAAAAAACATATAATTTTAATAATGTAAAATACTTAATTCATGTTATAAAAAATTATAAAAATGTTAAATAAATAAAAAAAAGCTCTATTCTATCTATCTACCCTCATAGAGAAACGGAGTGATGGCCAGCAAATAAATAAGTAAACATTTTGTAAATATCAAATTCATCTAAAATAGCCGTCTCTACTATATATGCGAATTCTGCTACCGTTATAAATGGTTTGGAAGAGAATTTTTTTCAAAATAGCTTCAAATAATAATTACCTTAAAACTGGATACATGAAAATGAGGGGATAGAATCATGTATAATATATATAAGGTGATATTAATATGAATGTAAGCTACTCAATATACAATTTTGTGAGGCAATATATATACATTTCTATTATTTTATACACATTTTGCATTAAAGTAATGATTTTTTATATTGAAATATAAGATATTATGTATGTTTTCTGTAATAAAACATGATTCAATAAATATCTAGAAATTTTTCATTTTTATGACAAAGTGGGGTGGGGTATTGATTATTGAACAGTGACATTTGTGCACTCCCAAAAACCACGATTTTAAATGCCTATAAAAGAGACAATCGGAATTTGGAGATTGAAGTATTTGGAAAGTGTGTATAACTATCAGAAGAGAACTTTATAGTCGATTAAAATTAATAAATTAGAACCTCAATATAGTTTATTAAATAAATTTTAGAAAAGTTAGCAGAGAGACTGTTGTATATTGAATATTACAAAAATAAATAAAAATCATAATTTTAAAATAATGGTGACGACTTTTACAGGGATACACTAAAATATAACTATTCTTGAGGGGGAGACAACTATAAAATGAACGTCAATTGCTGGGGCGTGCAGTGCATACAAGTAAAAAAGCTGTGCATTACTAAAAATTGTGGGAAACAAATATAAATTAAATAATTGAATTAACGTAAACGAAAACATTATTTTATAATTAGCGCAATCTGTGTACTAGTACAGACTTTAATTGCTTAGTTCTAAAAATTACCACAACTCACCGCTGTATCCATGGCGCTCTTTTGTATTCGCCGCATCGAGCCATTTACATTACTCCGTTCTGTCTTTAAGCTAGTGAATTACTCAGGTCATATAAATGGCTATTTACTGAATTGAAAATTCCTTTCGGTTGATCCATTTTGTATGGAGTCGTTACCTATGCATGAATAATATTAGAAAGACTTACAACTGCGTGCAAATCATTGAAGTGTCTACTTCCTTTTATACTAATTTGCGAATTTTACTATCTTAGTGTTTTTAATGTGTTAATTTCATGATTGTTCTTTAAATTAGGTGCATAGATTGGTTTTTGATTTGGGAAAAACAAAAAGCAATTGGCAAAACTATGTTCTACGTTAACCTTTAATAAAAATAATTATTTCCTTTAGTTATTACGTGAAAGATTTTCAAACAATGAGCGAATCATGTTCAGTCATAGAAAGCGTTCTTAAAAACGTCCATACTATTATTTTACGTTGAAACTTAAACTTTAAAAACACTATTAATAGTACCCTAAAATTATAAATAAATACATGATAAGGTCGTTTAAACGCCGGATTTATTTTGTCTAAAGACGTTGGTTAATCGAAAGTACATATATTGTATTAAAAACATTACATATGTTTGTATAATATCATTGGTAACAGCATAACTGAAACGCACGCCACTGGTAATTGTTAGAATATGTGTTACTATTAACGTAATACCTTTGTGCATTTTGTATATTAATTAGTGCATCACAATGTACGTGAAAGGGTAATAAATAAAAAGCAATTAATTTTAAAATTACACCTGAATATGTTGGAAAATTATTTAAAACAGGCTCTCTTTCCTTTGTGCAAAAATCAAACAAAAATGATAAAAATTCCCCCTATCCGTTCGATGCCTAGTAATTGAGTTTCATCGTGTTACTGTATAATAAAAAAACAATTTTTACTGATTTTTGATTGATGAATAAATTATATCCATTAAAAATATATCATGGAATTTTTAAATGCTATTAAGATTTGATTGTTTAATGCTTTTTCATTTAAATGTTCGGTAGAAAATTACAGGGAATTCATTGAAATCTATTATTATCTTTGCGCACGCCACATTGACATGTAAGCAAATGTTAATGCCACATGTTATTTTCAAAATACGGGAAGTGCAGAGTACGCGTGTTCTAAGTAATACTTATTTGCGTTTTTTTTTTAAATTTAGAATTTAGATTGAATGAAATAATTTTGTTAAAGAGAACACATTCTTATTGTGAAATTATAATTATTCAGAATATTGGTCTGTGATATTTTAAATTCAAATGAAATGCATTAATTAGAAAGATATACATATAAAATCAATTTTAACGGAAAAATAATGTTGTTGCTACCGGGATTCGAACCTGGATCTCTTCCAATTTGGGGAACGTGTATTAATCTATTATGCTATAGCACCATAGTGAATTAACAACAAATTTTTGAACCTATATGTTATACTTTTCAAATGAATACATCTATCGTTCCATTATTTAAAAGTCATCTATTTATTTTTACGGAATCTTAAATACCTTCGATTCCCCGGATTAGAAGAGATCCAGGTTCGAATTTTAATAGTAACAACAATATGTTTTGATTGTGATGACAATTGATTTTATATGTATATCTTTCTAACTAATACATTTAATTTGTATTTAAAATAATTTTAGGCTAATATATTTTTTCCTGGAATACATTTTTTTTAATGAAATGAAAGGCGTTTGCTTTTCAAATTTGTTCCCCGGGATGCGAGATACAGCCCTGAAAACTACAACGCGTCACATGACCTCGTTACTATTGCCCGGGACAGGCGCTTGGAGTGCACTGGTACAAGGGTAAAAAGAGAGCCAACGATTAAGGTTGACATAATTATGAAAATTTTATATACGAGCCAACAAAGATATTTTAGTTATATATGACGGATATACACACTACTTTATGTCAAAAATATAAAAACGTGCATTTTCAAAAATATTATTTTAAAATGTATATATAGGTAATATATTTACATGTTTGCCCATTATTATGAAAATGATCTAGTTCAAGTTTTTTTCGTTTAAATTGATTAAATAATATTTTTATATTACACAACACAATGTTTCAAAATTTATTTAATCTGATAAATTTATAATTTATTTCGACATATAAATGTTACACGTAGCTTATAAGAAAATAAAAATAATAATAGTGAAATCACTTTATTATCAAAATAAACACTAGCGGAATACCGTTGAGCGTCGTAACAATACACTGACTACAAGGCTTCAAAATTTTTACAATTGTTACATGTGACCCGAAATAATTGATAATCTCATTTTTGTCAATTTCTCGACTTAGACCACTTTCGTAATAATGGGTAGGTAACGGTACTAATTTGTTTTTGGTTGATGATTTAATCTAATTTGAAAAATTATGCCTGTTTTCTCAACACATATTTATTAAAATTTAATAATAAAGACTATGCATTGATTAGACAATTAAAGACTAGTTTAGACACAGTCATGACGTGATATATTTTGGTCATTGGTTCGGCTTTAAAGAACAGGAAATCAAGTAGGGGTCGGACCCTTTTTTGGATCAGAAACATAGATATTGATTTACAATTTTATTACGAAAATGTTATGAAATGTTAAAATTACGAAAATGACAAACTGCCACATTCACTCACCATTACCCAGGCAACATAGACTTGCTAATTAGTACAGCAAATTTATTGAAAATTCTGTTTTTTTACTAATTAAAAAACTGAGTTAAATTACTTCTAACAGAAAAAATAATTTGTTTGACTTTAATGTTATTTTTATTTCTTTTTATCGCTTCATTTCATGTATTTTAAACGATCACATATATGTTTTGGATTATTCTTCATTAAATCCGGAATTTTAATCTGAAAAGGTCCCGAACCACAAGGAAAACACAATTAGTACCCGAACGAATATAACGTTAGGTAATGAACCTCAGGTGTACACCAGTTATAATGTTTCCTAAAAAAATGTAAATTTTAAGAAGAACACGACACTCTTAGAAACCACAGGTCTTGTACCAAAAAAGAAGTTTGATAATTAATTTCGAAAAAATGAAATTTTCATTTATTACATTTTTTATCCTGGCGTATTTTCTTTATTAATCTCTGATTGTCGACAGATTTAATTAAATATTTTAATACACAATGGATCGAAGTTCTTAAATGAATATTTTTTCTAGTTTTACTAACGTATGCATCAATCACTGAAAAATAAATTGATTACATCTTAAGAATTCATTTTACAGGGGGGAAACTAAAAGACAAATAAATACTTCTTCAATATTTACAAAATTACTTTGTAGTCTCATTTTATAATAATAATTAGACAAAATACTTTTTTTAAACCGTTATTCATCGATTATTCTGCATGTTTCGAAACCTGTGGCATCTTCTTCAGGAAATTCTCTTCAGGACTATTCTTTTGATATTATCGAGGGTTTAGAAATAATACATACAAATACTAGGGGCTTACATTTAGATAAATTTGAAATTTTAGAAATAAAAAAAAATGTTAATAGCAAGCTAAATATTATAAATAACCATATCTTATTTGCAAAGTGTCACTTTTTAAATTTGTTTTCATATTAGTTCTTACTTATTCACCACTTTATAGTTTTTTTATTTTCTATGCTTGTATTTTTTATTTTCAGTATACATTGTTTCCTGAAGAAGATAATCCATAGGTATCGAAACATGCAGAATAATCAATAAATAGTGGTTTAAACAAAGTATTTTGTCTAATTACAAATAAATAATTTAACAGCAATCCTAAACCAATATAAAAATAAAAAATAATTAAAACAATTCACTTCATGTATCTCAAAAATATATTATACATACATTAGATAATAAACTACCTCACAATCTTGATAATATTTATTACATTATTTTGATAATTTTATGTATAAATTTACTGATATTTGCGTAGCTCAATTTCATGAATAAATTTATTGATATTTGCGTAGCTCAATTTTATGAATAAATTTATTGATATTTGCGTAGCTCAATTTTATGAATAAATTTATTGATATTTGCGTAGCTCAATTTTATGAATAAATTTATTGATATTTGCGTAGCTCAATTTTATGAATAAATTATTATTATTGATAATTTTTGTATGTAACTGCTAATGCTCGTGTATAAAATAACAAAATATTTATGTTCTATAATACGTATATTTTATCCTTCGATCGTTACCCACGTACATAATATGTTAATATATTTATTGAATTCTGGTTGTGTACCTACGTTTTCGACGGTGTGATGTCCTTCCCCACCGACCTATAAAACTCCACCCCAGCCACTACTCATCCTACCCTACCCATCCTACCCATCGATCAATCAATGGAGGTGTCTGCGGCTGGTTTTAGATTTTAAAGTATAATCATGAAATAAAATAAAAACTATCCCAGCTGACCACAAAATCCAGGCCGCTCCTCGGCGGCAGGAGGCGGCGAGTTTCATCCTCGTCATTTGTCTAAATTTCGAATGAAGTGGTTGAATATTATATCCAAAATGGTATAGGATATAATATTATAATAATTCTGAATACTTGGATCGATGAATTGCTGAAAATCAGAAAAATCAACTAAACAGACCGTCACGTATTTGACTACCTACCTATATTGATGAAAGTATTAATTAATATATAAATATTCAAAATAAATCTAAGTGTTAGAGCTAAAAAGCGTACATCAAAGCACTGTAGTTACAGAGGTGACTTCACAGCATAGTCTGTCATGGAGATGGAACGACGGAATAAAATTTAATATTAATATGCAAATATATATATTTTTATTTAAGTAGATGCATAAATTATAATATTCTTACATCTAGTATGTAACACTAACATAAAAAAAAATTAAATTATATCGTATACCAATTAGCATTAGGTAGATTATAAATACAAAAGATTAATGAAATTAATTTTGTTTGAAAATAAATAGTAGATATCTATATAGTATGGATTGATTGTATCGGCTATCGCCGATTGCTTACTGCTACTGCAATTGTGGCGATTATTGTGGCCACTACGCGGTCAGCGTCTCATCGGCTATTATCGATTGTTTTCTGCTAGGCCCAGGCCTGGTCAATAGTGGCTGCTACGCGGCTATTGCTAACCGCTGCGCGTTAAGGGTCTCAATATAATCTATATTTCGATGTTAGACCTTTCCCCAAAACAAAACACACGTAAATAAATTCACGATGTAATTAAAATTATTCCACCTTTGTTCGTGAATAGATAAAAAATGAATGTAAGATTATTAGTATTATGTATCAACTTATTTCACTTGAATACATTCTTGATAAAACTGAGATCATGTTTACATAAATGATTATTAAACATCATACTTTGACAGTACGACCATAGAAAAAATTCGTACGATTTCATTCACGGCTTCTATGATACGACGCGAGATGACCATAGATAAGAGAGATGACAGCTCAAAATTTAATGTATAAATATTTAAGTATTTTTATTGATAGGGGCGTGCAGTGCATACAAACAAAAAAGCTGTGTTACTAAAAATTCTTGGAAATAAATAAAAATTAAATAATCTAAAATATGAATCGAGAATGTATATTTACGGATTTATTACAATTAGCGCCATCTGTTTACCAGTAGAAACTTTAATGGCTTAGTTATAAAAACTACAACGACAACCCATCGCTGTAGCCGTAGCGCTAGTAGCTACAATGCGTCGATTGTACTTATTCATATTACTATCTTCTATTTTTAAGCTCGTGTATTACTCAAGTCATACAATTGGCTATTTCTGAATTGAAAATTCCTTTCGGTTGATCCGGTTTATATGGAGTCGTTACTAATGATGTTTTTTTTTAAACAGAATAACATTTGAAAGGCTTAAAACTGCGTGCAAACCATTGAAGTGTCTACTTCTTCTTTTACTAATTCGCGAATTTTAGTGTCTTACTGTTTTTAACGTATTGATTTCATGATCGTTTTTTGCACTTGGTGTGTGGAATTGTTATTGATTTGGAAAAAACAAAAAGCAATTGGCAGAACTATTTTCTACGTTAACCTTTAATAAAAATAATTATTTCCCTTAGTTATTACGTGAAGGATTTTCAAACAATAAATTAATCATGTTAAGTCATAGAAAGTGTTCTTAAAAACGTCCATACATTTTTTAAATGGGTAAGAAGGTATTATTTTACGTTAAAACTTAAACTTTAAAAATACTATTAATAGTCTTCTAAAATTACAAATAAATACATGGTAGGGTCGTATTAACGAAGGATTCATTTTGTCTAAAGACGTTGGTTAAACGAAAGTTCATAATCCTTTGCATAATATATATTGTATTACATATATTATATGTGATAGTATAATATCATTGGTAACAGCATAACCTAAATCTATGTCTGCTGCACGCCACTGGTTATTGAGTATATACAAGAGAAAACATTTAAGTAATATTAATTTAGAGACCTTAAAAACCTGGTCGTTCAATTGAGCACTACACAGCCATACGGATCCATTACATCCAATATGTCCTAGACGTCCAGAAAGTCATAGAAATAGACGGAGAAACGTAATATCATGGATAACTGCAAGCAGTAGTCAAATTATTATGTTACGGAGTTGACCATTGATTATTTTTATATAGATAGGTATCTAATTTCACTAAATTAAAGTAATAGTCAAGAATATGCTTTGCGAATGATATATATTGTATACGCAGGTTGACAGTTTAAGAACGTACTGCAACGGTCACCAAAATACTTCGTCTAAAATTAAGCAAAGCTATTTATCTAAAGTTTTATAGTTTGACTAAAGTAATAAGTGGATAATAACGGAACTATTTGGTTAAGTTTTTAAATTACGCACTTGCACTAAATCTGATACAATAATAAATCTTGACCGTTTTCTGGTGCGTGGGAGCTACCATCCCAAATGGAAGTTTTTATTTATATTTTGCTATCGGTTTCCAAAACAAACATTATTATGGTTAATTTCTCTAACAATGGTAAAATAAATATTTTCCAATTTTAAAACAGATTCGGTGTAACTGAAACATCTGATGACACCACTAAAATATATCACTATTTTATTTCCACCAACGCCCTTATGGGCTTTTACATAAGAATAAAAAACATTTAATTGAAATATAACAGTATATTTAGATTAACATTTCAATATAAAAGTTTAAATATAACAAAAAAAAAACTAAGTATAATTTACGTACAAATATTTCTTCAGTTCAGGTATGCTCCTGCAACGAAAAATGTCAACGAAATTCACTTGTTACCACGCCAATGCATCCGCGATATTGGCGAATTAATAGCATAATTATTTCTGTGGGTATAAGAACACTTCACGTTGTCTCGTTTGAGTTGGTACTTTATATGAAACCATTTGTATCAACTCAGGGCAGTCCAACATGCTATTGATAATTTTATATTTGTGTATTATTATATATTTTGAAAAATTCAGACCTGCGCTGTAATTATGCTTAAGATAAGGAAGAGATATGTAAAAAAAATTGGTAAATATTACTTCATTTTAAATATACATATAACTTAGATTGTTAATTACAAAAGTATGAATGGGATTTCCACGTGGGTATAATAGGAGTCCAGAAATTAAGAGTGATTATTTTCAGTATATTTTACCTATTTGACTAGTCTATTAAAGAAATGTCCACCTTTAACTTCTGTATAATGAGAAGATACCTAGTAAAGTACAGTGTAGATGAAAAATACCCCGTGACGCTTGAGCAAAGTTAATAGTTACTCGCGTTAAGTTTAGATGTATTTTACTTCACGACAGGATTATGATACACAGAAATAAAAGTGAAATTAACACAAACAGGAATAATTGAAGACATGGTAAGTCAGAAGTCATATTCGGGGAATCCAGGATATTTTTTATTTTGTATCAATATCAATCTATCATGCGAGTGCTTCATAAATGCCTGCGGTGTACCTGCAAGATCCACGTGCTGTACGAAACTAAAACAAATGATTTATGTATGCTTTTGTTTTGATGAAAATAAACAGATCAATAATTTCGTAAAGATTTTTTTTTTGTTTGAGATCGAATTTCTGGTCTGAACCTTTGAAATCGGATATATAAACGGATTTATAAACTTTTGAACATCATAGAAAGTTATTAATTTTTTACGAAGACCGGTAAGTAGGCACAAAGACTTTACTTACTTACATCACATTGTTTCCAATATATATATATTTTTCTGTGATAACTTTTTTTAAAGTAATCTGCATACATGCAACTGAAAATCTGTCTGTTCTCTGTAAAATTATACCTTTGACCGATCTAAACCAAATTTTGCAAAATTACTCTTTAGAACCCTACCCAAAATATAAGCCATTTACCCCCGCTCCTTTCCCCGATACGCATTCCAAATTTAGCCTTTAACCTTTAAACGCACTCCAAATTTAGTTTAATTGTACTCTAGGGTCCTTAAAAAATCCACTTACCCGGATACCTCACCCTACCCCTACCTTTGCATACATCGATATTATTTAGGGCTTACGAAAAACAAAAGTACCACCCTCCTCCTAAATTACTATTTAAAATCATAACCTAAACGAGTATATAGTTATGACCTCATGTCTTTTATATTCATTATTTAAATATACATAGCACTAGAAATAGAGGACATCCGAGGAAGACTTGCCACGACCAGGTAAACCAGATACTGGAAGATGGTCCTGTTAGAAGCCTTAATAATCGACGAGCTTGTATGAATGTAGATGTGGCGACAGTTGTGTGTCAGAGCAGAAGAGTGTAGCGCTCTACCCCCGCGATGGTAAGTCAGTTAATTAAATACACATTGTTAAAATTACTCGCAACAGAATAAACGGTTATGTGTTTTACTTTTATTATTTTCTGTAGGGTACTTTCATGAAGTTATATACTATAACTATAATAATTACATATAAACTTTGCCTGTCTTAACACAGATCTAGTGAGACAAGCGTAGTTCAATTCAAAATAGTTATAAATTACAACTTGAATAGAAGTGTATTAAAGAAATACATATTTATTTCAGTTAGAAAAAAATTACCATCAAAATTTCAAATCCAATACCGCCTAAAACTCATTCCGATCACGTTTTACGATTTCAGTCTTGAGATTTCTAAAGGTAAAAAATTATTTTGTATAAAAAATTCATCTTCAAAACATATTTCGGGGTTGCGAGACGTTTTTGGACGTTTGAAATATTTATGTCGAAAATATAAATATATTATGTGTGTATTTAGTAATAAGATTTCGGAAATCTAAACATCACAGTATTAAGCTGCACACTTTTAAGTTATTTGAAAACAGATTATATTAACATGCGAAAGTCTGCATTCAAATTATTTATTTATTTACAAGTAAATAATAAAAGTTAATTTTCTTTAAATGTTCCTTTGTATTTATGTCCGTCCAGAATTTTCTGGGGTATTTTGCTTAGACTCTGACCTATCTGATTCATATATTGGGTCCCAGAGTCCATCATTAAAGGACAGCATGTGTGTCGATGTACATATGCATTATGGCAGTACCGTGTCGAAAGCAGGGTGTAGCCCCGTAGCAATAGCGTTCGGCGAACGTTGGCCAGAGAGGCCGGAGATACACCGTAGAACACTCCAGAAAAATCTGCACAAATAAATAATTTTCTTTATCATTGATAAACATTGTGTACATTATAAATGTATTATTCAAATTATTTTTATAATTTTTAAATAAATACTTTTGACATATATTATATAAGTAAACCTAATCATTATATTCAAATACGGTTTAAGTGTTCTATTCAATGAAAATAAGATTCAATTTTAGCTTCTAAATACAAGAAACTTACTTTTTATCTTTGGGTAGATTGTAAAATACACACCTATGTCAGTCAGTCAATATAAAATAACTGGTCTAATTTATATATTTAATTATGTAATATATAATCTACAGTTTATTTCGTAATGATAAATAACAAAATACATTCATATTGTGTGGCTGAAAATTTTAATTGAAGGCTTCATCATTTTATCAATAATTTATTCGATCAAAATGAAATAAACTAAAATAGAGATCGTAATGCAACGAATTGTGTTAAAACATGCATAATATTGTACTGAACTTAAATTATAAAATTAAACTGTCCGTACTGAAATAAAAATGTACTAACTATAAAACATATGAAGGTACAGTGAACTCTTTCATATTTTATTTATAAAATATGGACGAGTATATTTAGGCCCCATTACGATGTCTGATTTTGCATTCCGGACGGGATGAGCCTCCGTCAGCATCCCCCTCCCCCTCGCACCAAATTTCTCTATTCGAGGAGTATTTCCGATTGAAAGTACCCGCCATGTGGCATCGTTGCATTTGGTTGGACCGGGGATGGGGCATTTTATTATTGTTTGGTCCGCGCAGAGGGTGGACACAAATTGAATTATTTCCAAGGAATTTTATTAAATCCTTAAAAAATAAGAAACATTTTATTGAGGTGAAACTTCTTTAACTTTAACAACAGTAGTAATTTTAATTGGTATTCAAAATTATATCATTTTAAATCATAAAAAAACGCCTTAAAATATTTTTTCAGAAAGACTGCTTTCATTCAAAAAATCTATAATATATCGCATTAAAATATTTCAAACCCATTTGTATTTAAATTAGAAAAACTAAAACAAACTATACGAAATACCTACATATCACATCAATATTATTACTACTTTCAATCTCAGTTAAACATTGTGTTATGAAAATAGGATTAACTTGGTGTATTTTTTAAGATATAATTGTTAAACTAACTAACAAACTAACTTCCCCTCGAGGGTAGGTAGAGAGGATAGAGCGCCACACTCTTCTATCCTGAACCACAGTTCTCGCCTAATCCACATTCATGCATCTTCTCATACAAGCTTGCCGATTATTGAGGTTTCTAACAGGACCACCCTCCAGTATTTGGTTTACCAGGTAGTACTAAGTCTTCCGCGGACGTTCTCTATTTCTTGTGTCATCAACACTTGCGACATATATCTTCTTTACCATTCTCTCCTCATTCGTCCGTTCCATATGTCGAAACCATCTTAGTGATCGTTTCTTAATCTTACTCACTATACTAAGATCAGCTTAACATTCTTTACTATATATATAGAATTGATAATTTTTATTAATCGTTCATCTCTTTTTAACTTTCTTTAGATTTTTTAATATTTATTTGATATTTATCCACTACGTTCGTTTATATTCTTACTAAAAAAATTTGAATAGTTATTTGAAGTTAACATTTAATTATATTGTTTAGTAAACTGTAATAGTTGTAATAGTTGGTAGATTGTTGCGCATTTTATATTACTATTACAAAATGGCTAATAATTTCAGTATTAGAATAAAACAACATTTAACGTGCTTCAGAAATTATAATTATGGCCATGTTTTTGATAAAAAAATATTTTTCAAGAAATCTTCACGTAAAATTTAGAGGCAGATAATTTTATAAATTAAATAGTGGTTTAAACAAAGTGCTTTGTCTTATTATTTAAATAATACTGTGTCAACTGTAAAATCAGGAATGAAAATTTATGCAGTATTTGTAAGATATTTAAAAAGATTACAGTCAAGTATGTTAATATATTGATTTGGTTACCAAAGCCTATAATTTTATTTTTAGATTTAGTTAAGGAACTTTACTACATTCATAACAAATAAGAAGTTTGGCATTTTTAATTGAACATTGTGTTGTTTGTTTATAGGGATTATAAGGATGGTAGTAATGCAAGTATAATTTTTAAAGTGGAATTTAAACTCAAGTATTTACAGTTTTAGTGAAAAAAAGTTATAGTTAGTTTCATATAGTCTAATGAAATGAGTCTCTCCATAATAAGTGAGACACCGCGAGAGTGGTCACAGGTAGATATTTGATTACAGACATCTCTAAAATCAACTAATATAAATCGACCTTTACAGTTTGCTAATTTCAGCATGTTTATCGGATCATGAACACGCAACATTAGAAAATAATAATTGAAAAAACAAACTATATATAAAACATAAATAAAATGTGTATCAAAAAATATGAATGGATTAAAACGTTATAAACACTCTGTGTTCTGGATTTGAGAAATATATTATTTAATACGCTATGTAGATGCAGTTTTCATATGAGGCGATGGAGCAGATGCATTTCTGCATGACACCGCTACGCTATTTGGATAGTTCACTTTTGAAAACTGGCACAAATAATTGATTCCTGACTGCTTGAAATAGCTTCTGTGCACGTCACATGAATGTTGACAACCTCACTGAAGTCTGAACATAACATATTTAATTTAAACTAGAATGCCAGATCGTTGATCTACGGAATCAGATGTATACAATGTACTCTGGATATTATTTAATCGTTAATGAAAATACTAAGCATTTTGCCGGAATTTACAAAAAGAAAATGAAGATCAGAAGGTCAAAAGTCCAGGCAAGGATTATTGTGTTCAGGAGAGTTAGATTTTAATAGAAATACTATCTATTGCAGAGCTTTTACATTGGTGATGGCATATCTATGATCATATACTCGTATATGCGAGGTCCAGAATCAAAAGCCGCTTTACTTGTTTTCGAGTAAAATGCACGAAACTATTGTATCACTATTGTTACATTTGAGATCATATTGAACATGACCAGTAATCACGGGTCACATGACCAAATACTGTCGTCTTATTGGCTGAAAACATATTTGTCTGGGTTTGAATTAATTGTCTATTGGACGTATCTGCGATTGAAGTAACAAGTAATTTTAATGCATACGAAATACAGAGAAATACAGTCTAATTTCGATAGGCTAGTATTGTATACATTAATTTTCTTTATATTTGTACATACTTGACTCAAAAACCATACAAACTCGACATGTTTGATTTTGATTCTATATCTCACATATATACATATAAGATTTTAAAAGTAATAAATTATACAAGTATAAAAAATATATTAATAATCCCTTTTAATGTACCTTATAAATATACATTAATTTAAAAGCAGACAAAATCTCATGCCAAAATATTAATATACCTATATACGGCATAACATTATTTGAAATGAATTATCTAATAATTTTGTGATAAAAACAGCGTTATAAACTAATGTAATACTCACGAACGACAAGGTTAATAATGAAAAAAAAAGAATTAAATTTTGATATTTTATAGATATATTTGACATATTGTTAGTAAATAAAATAAAAATTATTTTATTCTTGTCCCGTCACATTGATTGTCGTCAGTAAAAGCGAAAATAATTCAAAAAGAGTTTTTAAAAAGAAATTACGACATCTATCGGTGTGCATTGAAACTATTTTATACCATCAGCGCCATAGCGGTAAACCGCGTTACTCCTTAGCACTGATATACGAAGCGATGAAATAGTTTTGCCACTATGCACGCTTGACAACTTTTCGTTACCTTCGGGTCGGCTCGGTTTACGAACCGAGGTGACTAACCTAACCTATTTCTTGGACCTCTTTTCCGGGGTGGCGGGTCGGCATGAGCCACGAAAAATTGAACCCCCGGCCTATAATTTCAGTGAAGTGAAGGTGCTCAATCGCGAGTTGATGGCGGCAGAGTATGCAAATTATTGATATTACGGCCCTCGAACCGTGATCTGGTTAGGGCCATATAATCTATAATAAACATTGCAAGGATGCATGAGGAGCTTGGAGCGTGGTATTGGATTTAATGAATTCTGCTATAATGAAGTTTCGGGATACTTGCAGTTACATAAAATATGCAAGATATATAGTGCAGATTCCGCTCCGAAAAATGGGCAAATATCAGGTTCAAATCTACAAATACGTATTTATTTATTTATTTATAATTAGAAATTTATACTGTTTTGTTCTTAAATTGAGAAAGGATCCCTTAGATGGTTTGGTCATATGGAACGGATAGATGAGGAGAGAACGGTAAGAAAGATATATGATGCAAGTGTTGATGGCACCAGAGGTAGAGGATGTTCGCCGAAGACTTGGAACGACCAGGTAAACCAGATACTAGAGGATGGTCCTGTTAGAAGCCTTGATGATTGATGGCGTGGATGAGGCGAGAACTGTGTCATGATAGAAGAGTGTGGCGCTCTACCCTCTCTGCCTACCTCCGCGGGGAAACGGCGTGATGTAATGTAATGGCGTAAGTAATAAATATTATAAGTTAGTACTGTTTTATTAACTTTTTTTATATTTCTAGTTTTTAGTTTTTTTTTTGTATATATTAAAAGATGTATTTTCAGTTTCTACTGTTCTCATTAAATAAAATAAAAATTAAAAGTTAATATTATATATTTTGTTTACATATTTACTAGTGTTTGTAAGTGTTATTTCGTTCTGGAGAGAAGTTATTTTGTGTCATTATAATTTAATTTAATCTTATCTTTCTCGAAATAGGAGCCTTTGAAGAAACTAGTTTTCTTATTATCTCACAGTGCAATGGTATCGTGTTGGGTAATTTAGATTTGGATCATTGGATCGAAGTCAAGTTCTAATACGAGTAGGTGCATTAAATAAATACTTCCAACCAAATCTTAACAATCTTCTGAATTTTTTTATGAAATTTAGTCAAAAATACATAGTGATACTTTTGTTTTTATCTATACTTGTATTCTTTAATTTCAGTATACATTGTTTCCTGAAGAAGTATATAGGTATCGAAACTTGTAAAATAATAAATAAATAGTGGTTTAAACAAAGTATTTTTGTATAATTATTAATATAAAATGAGGCCACAAAGTAATTTTGCAAATATTGAAGAAAAAATATAATACATTTACGTGAGATGTGTGGTTTGCACTAGCCAAAATTAAAGAAGTGGTTTTTTTAAGTAATTGGATTATGATTTACACACAATTAACAATATTGATGCTAAAAAAACTAAGTGAAAAAATGTATTGTAAAGTCAGTCTATAAGTTGGATACTACATATTTATACAGCACGCTAAATATATGTATTTTTATAATGAAATATATTTGTACAATTATATAGTTATTCGAAAAAAAATTCAATTCCGAAATGCTAGGAATATATAAATAGTATTAAATAAACACACATTTGACAACCCCGGTTTGTAAAAGTTACTTGATTTAATTTCTTTATAATTCTTATTTTCATATTATAATAAAAATACAATTTTTAAATATTACTGATTTAACGTCCAAAAAGATAATACTTATTTCAAGAGTTGGATTACTTATAAAATATTTTATAATCTTTAAAAATTACTGAATTACGTTATAAGTAAGATCATGAAATGTTATGTTTCCCAAAGGTTAGTGTAGTTTATAGATATATATTCCATCTACAGAAAATGATCGAAAAATTCAGAAACGATGGTGACCAATTATTGACCACGTGAAAGTGAGCAAATCGGAACAAATTTCTTTTTGTGGTAAAAGTTGAGAATATGTTGGGTTTGATAAATTGTTGAAAAGTCTCTTACTGAGCTTAGGAAATATCTTTAAGAAGTTGTATATTATGTAGATCGATATGTAGAAAACATATATATAATACACGTTCGCGCACTTTAATTTCTTAATTAACAAACATTGTATTAAACAACTCTCTTAAGCCCTATATAGAGTAATGATATTAGGTATGTAAATAGGCGTATTTGCTAACACCTGATTATAATTACCTACATAATAGATATAGGTATATCAGTGATATTCATAACTTCCAGACAAAATATCACACATACAAAATTAAAATTTAAATCCTTCCATTATATAATTGTCGACAAACGGTGTAACTCGTGAAGCTGGTGGCAATAATCTTATTAAATATTCTTTGTAATACGCTTACATAATAATCAATTATCCAGAAACTCCAAATAAAATAACGACTATACATCGTACTATATATAACGTACAATGTATTTAAGACGTGAGTAAATAAAAATGTTTATTATTATATGTGTGCAATATACTGTTATATAATGTATCACATCGATACCTTTGAACGATCTTCGCGGCGCTTCGTTAGAGCGGTCGAATAACCCCGAACGAGGTTTGAAGCAGTCAACGAGATGATATTTTACAATGCAATTTATGCATACGAAGTATTATAATTTACAAAACGCGTAAAAACTAGCGCGCTTTGGGTATTAGATGTTTGAATTAGAATAATAGGGTGTAAAATTTTCTCTGATTTTTGATATTTCGTTTTTACGTACCTGTGATTTTACGTAAGTCGCGTGTTTCGTAACTCAGGGTGTTACCGTATAACAAAAGTACGAGTATTCTGTGTCGCCGTAGAACAGAGAACCTGAAGTAATTGGCGGTCATGGCGGTGTCCTGGGAAAGCGAGTGAGAGGATGCTCGCCAATGCGATGGAGTGAAGCGGCTGACGGGGATCGACCTTTATTCAGCCCTGCAAGCAGCTGAAATGGAAAAGTGAGACAACGTGCGAAATAATGGAAATTAATAAGGTTTCTTTTACATCTAGAAATAAAAAACAGTGAGTAATTGTTTATATTTAATAATAATTTTCTTAACAAGTATTTTTTTCTCATTTCAGGGGTAAACTTATTAAGGGTTTTTTGAATTGCTTCTATTAAAGCCTATGTCCACGAATATGAGATTTTGATCTCCGAGACAAAACACATGAGGGTGATGATTCACCTGCACTGTCATGATGTTTATGCGAACTCAAATTGAATCTCCGAGAGAAATACATATATTAGAAATATATATACTTACTTATTTACCATCACGCCGTTTCTCCGCGAGGGTAGGCAGATAGAATAGAGCGCTATACTCTTCTATCCTGACACACAATTCTCGCCTCATTCACATTCATACATCTTCTCATACAAATTAGCCGATTATTGTGGTTTCTAACAGGACCGTCTTCCAATATCTGGTTTAAGTCTTCCGCGGATGTCTTCTATTCTGGTGTATATATCGTTCTTACCATTCTCTTCTCATTCATTCGTTCCATATGACCAAACCGCCTAAGTGATTCTTTCTTAATCTATTAACTATAATAAGATCAGCTTTACATTCTTTCCTTATTTCTTCATTCTTTATTCCGTCATCAACTCTCGGCTTTCGTTGTCCACCATGTACACGCCAAATCTCAAAGATTCGTCGTCAACAGGTGTATATCGTACTCAGATTTATTTAAACTAATCTCTTAGATTTATTTCATTATGTCTCATTGCGTGTACACTTGCCATTACTGTCATTTCACCATAATAATTGTCCCAACAGGGAATTTTAAGATGAGCTCGAACCACCTCCTCGTGTATTTTTACAATAGTGTAATAGTCCTTCGTATGGTATATTTGTCCGGTTACAGTTGATATGATTTAATTTGGAATTTAAGATGGTACCCCATTGCTGGCAGGCGCATAGGAAAAGTTTCTAAAAATTATAACGAGAAATAAACGTATATGTATTGCTTTGCGTTTGTTTGCAATACAATTGCACACAATTGCGCACAATTGCATTGCATTGCAATTGTGCGCAAAGAATGGTATAAATTTATACCATTCTTTGCGACTTCGACTTAATCTGCAGAAGTGGAACTTTCATTGTCGATTATTATTGCTCGATTCAATTTTATGCGATGTTATTTGTAATTTACGATCGTTATGCATAACTTTCGCGCTGTGACGTCACACTTAGTTATTACAGCGTGACGGGGAGCGTCTCACCCGGCGAGAATGTCATTATTTAACCGCAGTCGCTTCTCGCGGATGAGAGTTCGTTTCATAGGATGAAGCGGGTCATAGGGTGAACTCACTCCGAGCGGAAAATTCACGATACACCAGGGAACAAAACGATAATGTACACATTGCATTACATTTATACACGTACATAACACATAATTTCAATAATTATATAACTTTTAAATACTGTATATTTAGCCAGTTGGTAGATTGTTGCGCATTTTATATTACTATTACAAAATGACTCATAGTTTCAGTATTACAATAAAATAACATTTAATGTGTTTCAGAAATCATAATTTTTCTGAGTTTTGAAATCAACTTTTAGACACGGGCCACGCTATTGGTAAAATAAATATTTTTCAAGAAATATTCACGTAAAATTTAGACAATTTTGTAAATTAAAAATCAGTTATATAATTTAATTTGAATAATGATTAATTAAAACTAACTAATAACACATAACCTTTTATTAAATGAATATCCGCCATTTCAATATCATTATCTCCTTCTCGTATCACATCTGCCACTCCTTTGTCCGATGGTTAATTTATTTTCGTTGTTATTTTACGGATTAGTTAATTTACGTCCGCCCTGACGAAGATACGGTACGAGATACGATACGAAGCGGTATTGAAACTGATTGACATTAACTAATAAAATAATCAACGTGGTTAATACAAAGTTAGATATTTGTTTAAATTAATATTATTCTGATATGAAATTGCTCAACAGACTTATTGAATTTAATCCTGTTAAAAAAACTCGGTTTGGGTTATCTAACCTTATCTACGATGTATCTTAGTTTAAATATAAATGTTTTCATAAACGTTCTACACACAAACTTGTATTTGTGTTGTATTTCTTGCGGTTAGATTTTGCTGTGAAGAAGACGTGGGGGTGGATTCCTTAGTTCGATTATATCGAATATTCAGAAACCACTATTAGAAAGCAAAGCTAACACACTAAATTCAGTTGTTTAATAGTGCCTACTTTAGATATTATATTATGTGATTGACTACCTGGATTCAGAAATCATCAAATCCAATTTATCTTAGGAGTATCACATTGTAAAGGTAAAGAAATGTATATGTGACCATGTAATTGTAATTATTTGTATATTATTAATATAATTATGTATATTATTTAAACTATCGGCTTCGGCTAGTTTTATATGCTTTTTTCTTGCTTTCATCATGAACAGGCGTTGGTTTTCAATATATTAAGTGTAATATATTGTATTTCATAATAAAAAAAAGTTTTATATAAATACAAATATATGCGTATACACGAGTCTGTAGAAGCCCAGAAATATAAAATTTTGCTATAGCCACTAAATATCAAGACACAAACAAACAAAGCACAAGAGCTAATCTCTTTTTTGGAGAGGTACAGCGATATAAAAAAAAACTTTAGTTTGTATAGAGTCAAGTAATATTATAAATTTGTAAAAATTAAATATATATATATATACATATATATATATATATATTATATAACGTCAACGGTAAAAACATCACAAATTTGAACTTAGTTGGCAAATGTTTACAATTCGTATGTAATCTAATAAGTTTGCAGTTTTTTTTGAAATGCTATTTTTATGTTTTGCTTTTATGTGACAAAAATAACATACGAGTACTATGCGATAGCATTTTTTTTTCTCTAAAACGCCTGTATCTTATAGTTTCTCTCAACTTTTGGGTTTAAATAATGGAGTACCAAGTTGAGAAAAACAAACATTTTCGACACAACCTTCTTTTCGCCTTTAATCAAGATTAAAATGGTCATCCAGGAGCTCAATTGGGAAATTCTGCGGCATCCGCCTTATAGTACCGATGTCGCTCCGTCAGATTATTAACTTTTGCGGTCGCTCTCTAATCAAATGCTTGGCATTACGTTCAACAACAGCGATTATTGTCTCAATAACTATTTCGTCTCAATAACTATTTCGATATCAAACCAGCCAATTCTTATAGAAAAGGTATCGACAAAGTGGTTGAAAAATTAGATGAAGTCCTGAACAATAATGGAGAATATATAATTTATTGAAGTGTTGTAATATTTGTTTAAAAATTTGATTTTATAACAAATAATTGAACAAAACTGCAAAGACTAACTAAATAACCCAATACTTCATTATATGTTCCATTATTTTCGTCTCGTTAATTTGTGTACAGAGTTAGTAGGTTAAATTAACGATACCTATGGAGAGGTATTTAGTTATTGATGGATATTAAGTAACATATTACGAATTTACAACGATCGTATTTTTTACTCTTGGAAATGATTAAATTCATCAAATACGTTAAATACTTATAGAGTGATTACAATTTATCATAAGAACGTCCTTAAACTGGTTCACTTTAGGGAAAGACCATAAAATGAATTATTTATCTCCCGGCAACGGACCCATTGATCATTTCAATAGGTCGGTTTGCCCCCGAGAGATAATAGAATAGAATATAAAATATTTTGACAAACTGGAGAATGAACCCTCCGAGACGAAACGGTAGAATAGTAATGTTATAATCCTACCCCGAGGCACAAACGAATATTTACTCTAGCCTGGTGGGGCTGAAGTATTGAGAGGGGGTTGGAACTGTTTATAGAGGAATCTCTGGAGTTTATAATTGGCTTATTGCGGAGGTTTCCAGACGATCTTAATAAGTTTTCACTTACCTAGATTAGTATTTTAATCATGATGGAGTTCGTCTTTTTAAATAATGAGTGTGGGTAGGTACTGGTGTATCAACAATATACTACTAGAAATGTTATTTCATTTGTATACACCAACTGAAAAGACACTTTGTGATTTAAATATGAATAAAAAAAATGAAATTCTCATATAGGTACTCGTTATAAAATAAAGGTTGTTATAAAATAAATTGGGTTCAGATATTTTTATATTTTTTTCAGTTCTACTCGTTTTGTTTCTGTTTATTTTTAAATGGATTTTAAAGCTTTGGAATTAATAAAAGATTTGATTCTTTCAGAAATTCTGACTAATATTGAAAACTACTAGGTATATATATAATATGTGTGCGAAAGATGTAAAATCGTATAATGGTAATTTTAATTAAACTTGAGTCAGATCATAGACATTTACAAATAGTATACATATTTTTTTTATCAACACATGCTTCTTGCCTAACACAGCTTTCAGAGCGGACTCGGGGTCTCATATGGCGTTGGGTCATCAAATCAGAATGTGAATATAGATAAGTCAGATCAAATAAAAGAGGTATGTAAGTTATAATATAATATATTTTAAAAATATATATCAATATTTACAACTGAGAGTGAAGAATGGATTCTACGATAGGTAGTCTAGGTTATGAGGTGATGTGAATACACTTTCTCTATCACGACAATCAAAGCAACGGTTACATTAAATGAACATATGAAAACAGCTGAGCATACACGTTTTTTTTAAAGTTATATCAAAGGTATATCGGAAGGTTCCTTTACTTGGATTTGTTACGCGTGCACTATCAAGATGTGAAAGTCTAACGACGATTTTACATACCCCGTGCCTGACTCTTTTGGTCGAAACAAGTCCAATAATCGAAGGAGCACGTACCATCGTCCAAATCAGAGGGCTGACTGGGTCTGCTGGAGGTGAAAGCGAGTTTTAGGAAGCAAAGTGGCGGGAGTGACCAGTGCGCTTTGGCGGGATTACTTCTCGTTTCGCTTTTCAATTGGTTCAGATCTAAAGAATCGTTTGGTGCTGCCATTAAATTGGTCTCGTGGTAAAAATTGTAATTATAAAAACGGCGGCAAAGATATTCATTGGCGCAATTCCGATGTTTAGAGAGATATGACAGGAAATGAGCCAATCACAGCTCGGAACTGCCGAGACGTGTTCTCATTTGTCCATTATTCAAAAAATGGCCTTGATTTTTCAAATTAAATTAATTGTTTCGTAATATTATTGGTGATGAGGAAACTACTTCGTCACAATCGGTTGTGCAATTGGAGCGCTATGTTCCGGAGCGGCGGCACATTTCGTCGTGCGCCGGTCGTGACCAAAGTGGTTACATATCGTCGTTCGAAAGGCAAAAAGAAGTTAATACAATAAACACATTTTACAGAAGACTAAAATTAGATTAAATTAGACTCAAAGAAGATTTAAAAATTCAAATTATCCAAAATAAAAATTACTCAATTGAAAGAATAAAAGGGTAACTGAAATATAAGGATAATTGAACACTGAAACATGTATCTTCAGAATATATTTTTAGTGTATGTTTTAAGTATTTAATAAATTAATTAATATATATGATAAATAATGTGTTAGTGCTAATAATATACGACATAAAATTTTAAATTTTTGTATTATTTTTATTATTACCTAAGTGATTTTCTTAATACCTACATATGTATTAAAGTTTTTGATTGTAATCAATAAAATAAAATTCATTTTAATTTTAAAATGTTAGGAATATTTAAAAAAAAATTGGAATAAAAAAAAAAATGTATATAAGTATTGGGAACGGCTATTTATTTTGGCAATAAATAGTTTTATTTTCATCACAGTTATTATAAAAACTCACGTCAATGTACCTTACCAATGTTTTATGTAATTAAGATATTAAAAATAATGCGTAAGTACCTTTTATACCCTTCTGCCTTTCAAACGACGATACATTTTACTCAGGAAATAGAAAACATCCCTGAATATTTTATGTGGCGTTTTTCGTATTTTGAATCGAAATCAGGGATGGCGTGAAATTTATTAGGTTTTTACAGAGAGGGGAGAATTGAAACATTTTATTATTTTTATATTTCGTAATATTTTATATTGCCCTTTGATAGGTATTTTATTAAGTTGCAAATTTAGTTCATCCAGCAGGTATGAAGTCAGTTTTATTTTTAGAGGGCAAAATATATAGGCTCTGTATGGTAAATAACAAAAACAAGTATGTATTTTCATGCGAATGGTATTAAAAAAAGTATTGTATTTGAAGGAACACAAAAAACTTGTCATCAGAGATAAGTATAAATCCTGGAAAGGAAAATCGCGAACTACGCCGTGAGGAAGGGATGTTTATTCTGGGCCTTAAGGGCCTTATTGGGGATAACTACCCTGGTTGTTACACCGAGGAATTACGAAAGCCGGTTTCCATAACCAGGCCATATTACACATACTTATACTACCTATTAAGTATCTTGATGAGAGATATATTTTCACGCGTTGGGTTTTTTTATATTAATAAAGATTATAAATCATTATTTGATATCGTGTTTTAGAGATATTTATTTATTTTCAAACTATGTGAAGTTTCATAGAATTTTTTTATAAATGTATCGCACACATACACTATAAAATATAATATGTTCTACAAGATTGATTTTTTTTTAAAATTCATAGAGATGCATAAAAGAGAGACGTCACATCAATATTCTTATTTTTTTTAAGGTAAGCTATGCGCTTGTTTAATTTTTATATATGTGTTAGATTTGTAAAAATGAATTAAAAATCATTAAAATAATAGGTTTAAGAATCAGCGTACATTGATTTAATAATTGAAAAATAAGTAATAATTAAAAATAATATTCAGAAAAATAAGTATTGATTTTTTTGTTGAACATTTATATTTCTTGCGATTCATTCAAATTAACAGAAAACTTGGCCACATTAATTCACCTTCGGACCTCGGTTTCACATTCTCAATTTCTTGAGTCGACAAATCCCATGCAGATGATATCGCCGACTTCTTGATAGTCAAAAATATCAGTTCTCTGCATTTGGTCAAAGTGATGTACTCTTTGAGTATTATCGCGCCATATCATAAATTATAAATTATATATATCATAAATTGTTGAAGGGTTCGGATATTTGCTATTTATTATATGTTATACCGGGTGAATATTATATTCCAAGCCAATTTATTTGGTCGCCATTTTGGTTTTGCAGACATTTGTCAGTTCGCATTTAGTAGTCGTAGAGAGTAGTTGATTATAATTTATTATAAAGCATCGTGTTGAAGTCATTAAAACATTTTATCTAAATAATAATGGCTATGCTGTAACTATCAATGGTGATCGCTATCGTCACATGTTGGATAACTTCTTGGTGACCGAATTGGGTCGATTGGGCCTATAACACACGTAGTTTCAACAGGACGATGCCACCTCATACACAGCCCGAGCTACGGTTGAAATTTTTCACGGCCGCATAATGTCAAAATGTGATGATATCGACTGGCCTCCTAGATAACTTGATTTGACGGCTCCCGACTGTTTTCTGTGAGAGCACTTGAAAGAAAAAGTTTACTCCAATAAGTTAACGACAATTCCGATGCTACAGGACAATACTCGAAATGAAATTGGTGAAATATCACGAAATCGGTGAAGTGCGCGAGAATGTTATGAAAAATATGGTTAAAAGAGCACGCATTTGTGGCGCCGCCAGAGGCGGCCACATGACCCATATATATTCTATACATAACTGTAATAAACTAAATAATCGATAAATAAAAATGAAGATAAAAAAATATATTTTATTTCATAGTTATTCAAAAACAATGTCGACCTGGAACATAATATTCACCCATTGTAATTATATAAAATAATTCGTACCAAAAAATAATGGACGATAGTTCAAACACCTTTCAGTAAAGTGCCCACATATTTTATGACACTGCAAACCTTTCGAGAAAGATTTCCCTCAAACTGATGATGGAGCTAAATAAAAAAATCACTCCAACTTCGTCTGTGGCGGGGAGGCCCGAAGCGCAATTTCTTATTTTCATAAAAATGATGGAAATGGGTTAAGTTTCCTCGAGGTGGAACACAGAACGGTATTTCTTTACTGTTCATTTTCCCAGCAACTTGAGAAATGCCGGCCGTATATCGTGGCCTGAACGTGTGGAAACTTTGACTTTGAAAGTCTGCAACAACTTTAATAGGAATATTTTTTATACACCTAGCATCGAGCCCATCGCGGTCTGAGTGTGGGTGTTACTAAGTCTCCTAAGTGATCTCAAGTTGCATTAAGCGATTTTTTCAAGTAGATATGCGCACTTCGTGAAAGTTAAAATTCGTTACCCTGTCGCGTAAAAGTTACCCGTATATAACCAAAGAAATCCAACAATTTATTCGTGTGAAAATGCGTGGTATACTTAGTGAAGACGTTTTACTAGGAGGTAATTATAAAGTTGTGCAAACTTATAAACTGGTCTAGTTTTGTTAATCACGCTAAAGTAATTATAACAGTCTCCCTAACAAAACTTAATAAATTTTAGTCAATATTATTACAAGTATTTTAGCCAAGTATGATATTCTCAAAGGTGACCATTCCGCACACGAAAACTCCGCACACGAAAACTCCGCACATGAAAACTCCGCACACGAAAACTGCACACACGAAAATTGAGAAAACGAAAACTGCGCACATGAAACATGCGCATATCAGATTTTTAAATATATTTTTATTGTGAAGTTGCAGATTTTTCAGAACATAGTTTTGTGGTATTTTAATATAAATTAAATGTAATTTCCCCGAATAGGAAAAGATCCAGGTTCGAATACCGGTGGCATGAAAATATTTGTTCGATAAATTGATTTTTTCTATACCTATATCTTTCTAATTGATACATTTAATTTGTATTAAAAATTTCGCATTATTTGTAAGTAAAATTATTGAAGAGTTAGTTTAGTTCATTTTCTTTCAGTTATTTTCTATATTCGAAAGATATAATTTCGTGTGTCTTCTTCAGAACCAGTAAGATAAGATAATACACGATAAAACGTGATAACTCAAAAAATGTAAGAAATTAAAAATTTTCTGTTCTAAAAATATGCAACTTCACAATAATAATGTATCCTCAATAATGAAAAAAATTAATTAAAAATCTGATGTGCGCAATTTTCGTGTGCGGAATTTTCGTGTGCGGAGTTTTCGTGTGCGGAGTTTTCGTGTGCGGAGTTTTCGTGTGCAGAATAACAAATTTCCATAAATTTCCATTCCAGGCATATCCTTAGCATCGAGGTAACTCGCTCACTTTCAATCAATACCAGTGTTCACATATGGCTGCGAATCATGAACTCCCAACAAAACAGTGGTTTAAAAACTTAAGAGAAAAGCAAAGAGGCATGGAAATTGTATGTCGGGCATCACATGAAGAAACAGGAAATGAAGTTTGTGGGTAAGAGAACAGGTAAGATGAGGTGAAATAATTAATAATGATGATTGAATACGCCAAGAAATTGAAAAGGTTGTAGGCAGGCCACATCGTTCAGTAGACGGACAATTGTTAGACAAACGCAGTCATCCAGTGGAATGCGAGGGGAGTCAAGAGCCCGCTGAACTGATAAAATCATCAATCTTAGCGGAAATACGGGGTAGTTTCTCCCTAGTACTGTAACTTGAATGTTTTTCCATACTAATTGAATTGTAGTCTCAAAACAAATCTTGTATACCAAAAAACCTTTTTCTCTTTTGTGTACAGTTTTCTGGGCTAACCTGCCATGTATAACTGACTTTTATGGTCGACGTTTCGGATCCCATTGCAAGGTACATCATTCTCATCAACATTGTGGAACTGACAACGGCCAGAAAGGTCAGATATGCACGGTAGATTAGTCCAGAAAACTGCACACAGAAGAATCTTAGAACATTTTCATGAAAGTTTTGGCGAAGAAAATAATATAATTGTGTATCGAGAAAGAAACAAGTTTGTATTATTAACATCTATCCAAGCAAATGCTATGTTGGAATAAATAAAAATCCCTAAATTTTAGCAGGATATTGAATTTAACTAGTCAGAATAATAGAAAAATATTTATTTTTATTTTAAAAAATAGAGATGCGTACACGGAATACGTGTCACATCAATATTTTTACTATTTTCAAACTAAGCTAAACGCTTGTGCTATGAAAATAGGACTAACTTGCTGGTGTCCTGGAACGAGGCACGAATCTCCATTTATATTGTGCATGGACCTTTAGTGCAAGCAATTGAAATATAAGAGGAGATTAAAATATGTAAACATTTATAACCCTGCACAGTGAGAATAAAATTAAAACATAGTAGAAATAAGTAATATTACAGGGTGAATATTATGTTCCAGGTCGATATTGTTTTGAATAACCAGAAAATAAAATAAAAAAATTTAATTTGGTTTTTATTCATTGATTACTTGATTTATTACAATTATGTATTAAATATGACGACGATATTATATATAGGAAAAATTTCTAGCAAAATTTAAAGCGTAGCTCGGGTTGTGTGTGAGGTGACACCGTCCTGTTTAAACCACACGTGTTGCGGGTCCAATCGGCTAGCAAGAAGTTTTTCAACATATGACGATAGCGATCACCATTAATGGTTGCAGCATTGCCATTATTATTTAGATAAAATGTTTTAATAACTTCAACATTATGCTTTACAATAAATTGTAATCAACTACTCTTAACGAATACTAAATGCGAACTAACTTATGTTTGCCAAACCACAATGGATGTCAAATAAAATCGGCCTGGAACATAATATTCACCTAAGACATAATATTCATATATAAGAACTAAAAAATCATAGACTTATATAATAATACTTGTATATAAGCCCACTAAGTTCAAAATATTCACCGTGTAAATTAACAGAGCATTGTTGTGCATTCGATTACCCCCGCAGAATGATGTGGTTATTTTTCCCCAGATGGCGTTCTGTTCACTGAACCGAACGTTGATTAAATGCACAGGGGGTCTCTAATGTAACTTCACACGCCCATCCATCTATGTCTTGAGTGATATCCTGGAGAGTGATAGACCAAATCCTAGGCCAATCCTCGAGAAGGGATTGATCTAATCGTATAATGTTTATTAGATTAGATTCTTTGGGCTGCCAAAAGCGGTGCACGTGTATCCGAGTAATAGTTGGCTGTGCAAGCGAGGAAAGATTTTTATTTGATTTTTAAATACTATTTTCATTATTGCACTTGTAGGTATTTACAATACATTTTCAACTTATATATTTAAACCCATTATTATCTGATAATAAGAAGAATGTAACGTATTGCAATTATATACAACTAAAACAAATAAACCAACAAGAAAAATATACAGAAAAAAATCTATTTATCGGGATTCAAACATGGACCCCTTCCTATCCGGGGAAGCGCGTTTTCCATTTTAGATATAGAGATCGAATACATTTTTGACTAATTTTTAACTTATATTCTGTAATATTTCCAATTGATACGTCTACCATTCCATTTTTAAAAGTAATCAACTTTATATTACGGTATTACGATAAATATTAAATGCCTTTTAATAAAACCCGATAGGAGACGCCAGAATTAAAATAATTTTATTAAATTTGAAAATTTTAATATGGAGAACACATTTTTGTTGTGAAGCTACATTGTCAGTTTTATTATTTTATTATTTTTTTAAATTTTTATTTTAATTTTTGTATTACATGAATTAAGTATTTTACATTATTAAAATAACATTATTTTTCCCCTTACCTCTCCAAAAAAGAGAGTAGCTCTTGTACTTGGAGAGGGAGTTACACTATAATAATTTTATATAGAGAGTTATACATTTATAGTCTATAATTATTTATTGTCTATTTGTGTGCTTTTGAAGTGTTCATTTAATTTCTTTATAAACTCTTTTATTTCTTTAATTTGTGTAGGGAGGCTATTGAAATTTTTTATCCCTAAATATATAAAATTTTGCTGATAGTGTTTGGGGTTACATTTAGGGATTTTAAAGTTATTTTTAAACCTTCATGATGTGCTTGTTTTAAATTTAACAATGTTATTTTCTTGAATTAATGCTTCTTTAATTTAATTGAGTTCTGTGGTATTTTAATGCAAATTAAATAAATCAATTCTGTAGACGATTATTTAAGATGCTTAGAATAAATAAGGTGAATCGCGATAGGCAAACAACACCTCGCATTTTACTTTTTAATTACACCCTTTACAATCTAATTTAATTCTTCTTCCGATCTACGTCCATTATTGAATAAAGGCCTACGATTTCTTACTTTTCACAGTTTCCTGTCTCATGCACCTTGCATTCAAGTTTGCCCGATAGCTTATCGGCGGAAATAGAAATTGAAAAGGTGATTTAGAATGATTTTAAACCGAAAATAACAAAACTTTAGTTATTTAAATGGTTACAGCTTAAGGTTTCACGTTAAATGGTGAAATGATTTTCATAAAACTGATTTCGGAAAGGTAGATATGTCCGAAGGCTGTTATCAAAAAAGGTTTTGTTACTATTAATGATCTTAAAACATACATAAAATTTTGATCACAAAAGATAACAGTAAAATCCAGAAACAATTAAAAATAAATCAATACCTGTTCAAATAACAGTGTATAATTTTCAAATGAGAGTAGACAGTAGTTATTCGTTTGTCTATTTGAAATATATGTTGTGAGGTTATACGCACGCGTCCACTTGTGTGAGACCCACAAAAAACGTCAGAATTAAAATGTCGCACTGTGTGTGGGACCGGGCGCAGTCCGGCAGCCAATGCGAAGCCCGCTGTTCGGCCAATGAGGGCTGAGAACGAACCAAGATGGTGTAACTGTCGCTTTTTCTGGCGAGTGGATCGGGACTGGTGTGGTTAAAGGAGAGAGTTATCCAAGATGGGAAAGAAAAGGCGCAAGATGAAAACGTGGTATACATAGGTTGGTTTATATTATCTTGACTTAAAGAAGGTTGGGTCCAACCGAAACTAGCTGAAATTGTATAAATATATAATAAAGTGGTTTAACACTATTTAGTCTATTATTTAAAAATGTATTCATCAAATAGATTACAATTCGACAATCTGAAAGTCTACAAAGACTTCTAGAGTGGTACAAATTATGCACAAAGCACATATAACATTTAGAAATCGTGGGACATAAATTGAATTTTAAGAAACTTCGACATTTACATTATGTGGAATTATTATTACATAGTATCATGAAAAATGTCGTTTAATAGTTTTTATACCTGAACATTTATTCAAGAATATATCCAACTCATTTATCACGGCAGTGACGCTTTAAAACGTACACATGCGTGATGGGATTATAATATGCAATATTACTTTGGTAGAAATGAAATCTATAAGTTTCACGATTTTTTATAGTCTGTGTCAATGGTATAAGATTTGGTTGAGATAAATCTTAGTACCGTATATACTATTGATATTTTTTAAACCTAAGAATAAACTCAGAGATCACCTCGAGATAACTGCTGCTGGGAAGATTAAAATTCACCCACGTTTGGCGTAGAACAACCGTGATGTGAAGCATGAGATGGCGAATCTCTGTGACGTGACTTGGTGTTTACACGGTAGTTGTGTCCAAAGAATCTCATTGGAGTATAATCCTTGTCTTATATAATCTTCTTGCATATAACAGTTTTGTATATATAACAGTCTTGTATAATTAGAGATTGTTTTCAGTCAAAAATCTGTGGACACGAGCCATTGGTGGTGATCTGACTGATCAGGTACTTTTATGAAACTTTATTTTATAAATCTAGTGTATTTTTGACTAGATTATTTATAACTATATATAATAATGTAAATAGTTTTTCTCTCTCAGCATCGTGGTCCTTCATCTTGCTTCTACAATGCGAACTGATTTCTTCAATTCTTCGCGATCCTGGACCTTGTTTAGTGCGATGTTTTGCGTGGCTTTTCCTACTTGGTCTATCCATCTTATCGGTATTAGGTCAACTTTTTGGCACGAATTCTTTTTCTGCTTGGTGTAGAGAGCTTTTAATCAGCACAGAGTTCCCGATCGCCTTGCAATCCATGATATATGCAGCATACGACGCCAACACCACTCGTCAAAGATATTCAACACGATTCTGTTCTTCCTCCTTAGGTCTGAAATAAATAATTCTGAATTTATTATATGTTTAATGAGATGTTTAATTAGTTATTAGACACCTTTATTTATTCCTTAATGGAAAAACTTGAATTTACCGTCACCACATATATTGCTTTGCTATATAATAATAGTCCAATCTTTGTCATGTCACGCTGTATCTGGGCTGTCTTCTCAAAATAGAACTGACTATAAAAAATTTAATAAAATAAGATATTGAAAAAAGAATTCTTCTTTTACTTGACAATTCGTTTCATTAATACCTATATAAAATAGTTAAGAATATTATCATGTTTTAACGGCCGTTTAGAATCGTTTAAAAACAGCAATTTCTGGTTTATTCTGCCGTGTATATTCTACAGGCCGATGTTTCGGATATAATTGTAGGGTTAATTATCAGGGGCGTTACAGCTAATATCCTTCATGCTGTAATGCCTTCATCTTATTTTATTGTCATATCCATCAATTTGCCTAACCATCACATCTTAGGATAAGTAATATTCAGGGGCGTGCATGGCATACTAGCTAAAAAACTGTGCCTTACTCTAAATTCTGGGAAATAAAAATAAATGACATTATCTTTATATTATGAAAATATCCTATAATAAATATCCTAAAATATTCTGGCCGTTATTATATGTATTATCTTTATGGCGAATCGGGTCTTCATATTCGCACTGAAATAAATATTTTTTTACTAAAGTTACGTTGGCGTCTGCCAATTTTCTTAATTTTTCGAACAATTTGTGCTTAATTCTGTTGTCTTCGAAAGGGATTAATCTTACTGAACTTAATGAAATATGGAATGACATTTATTCGTATTTGTTTTACTTGAAAAACTAATCGTTTTGTTTTTATAGTGTATTCGATTAATTATGATTTTAACGTCATTCCATATTTCAGTGTTTGCGTAGATACAATTTATAGGGTATAATTTATTATCTATCAAGCGAGCGAATATGCATTTTTTGGGACATTATTAAGTTAGATTATTACGAATATTTAATTAAATGTTAAACTAAAATTATTTCTGTTATGCGTTTCGCTTATGCTAATTTAAAACTAGTTATTTATATAAATGTAAATGTAAGTAAAGCTAGTTATTTAAATAAATGACTTTGAACATTGTTAATGCAACGTTTTAAATCCTTTGTTCGAAGGAGAAATCACAGAAAATATGTTAAGCGAAATTGAAAGCAAACCACGGTACCGAGTTATAAAAAAACTTACCTTTTTTAAAGTAATAAATTTGCAATTAGATTCTAAATTGCAATTGATATAAATGTTCTTAAAATTAGACAAAAAATTCCAATATTTTTTTAATACCTTGTATATCTATTGTATACTTTTATTGTCGGTAACAGCATAACGTAAGTTTGTGCCTGTCAAGATGCTGCGCGGGAAAAAACTAAGACAAAAAATGATTTAATAATAACTCAAATTATCCATTATCAAATCAAGGAAGAACTAACTTTTGCATATATTCCCATACATAAATTTACCTTTATTTCTTTAAAAAGGTTGGTATATATTTAGCTTCAATTCCAATGTATACTCTCCTGCTTCTGACATTTCTTACTTTAAGTGGTTTTAAATTTTGACAAT
The DNA here is from genome assembly GCA_022840565.1 of Eubasilissa regina. Lineage (NCBI taxonomy): Eukaryota > Metazoa > Arthropoda > Insecta > Trichoptera > Phryganeidae > Eubasilissa > Eubasilissa regina. The sequence goes on along the minus strand of JAINEB010000015.1, from coordinate 22,388,887 downwards.
GACGAATGTTTATAACATGTGAGACTAGCATATTGTGGGTTTAATTATAAAATTCATACACTATATAGAAAAAAGTTTACTGAAAATAGTATCCTAAAATATAAGAGAAGTCTTTTAAAAAAGTGGGTTATTTCAGGGAACTTTGTCTTGTCACCGTTGCTCAAATGACACAGTGAAATGGGGTCGGATTTACGTGATGATGTTGATAAATTACTCAACTATCATCCTACCCTCCCTGGTGAAGGGTGGCTTCCACATCCACCACAAGGCCAATTATTTTAGCCAAGTTTCCATCCTGGATTAAATATACACGATAAGGCTTTTAAGTTATTTCTAGAGCTCTTGTTTTGAATGGCCCCTGTGAAGCATCGTGTTAAGTTTCAATCAACAATTAATTACCCATTCGTTAATGTAGCAAATATGTCATTCAAATGTGACTTTTGGTGAAATAACACACATATTAATTAATTAATAATATTAGAATATATCAAAAATAAAATAATTTAACTGTTATTCGAATGTGAACAGTTACAAATACGCAGACATCAATACATATAACTAATCATTGTTTAAATTACACAAAAATATTATTAATTAGTATTAATTCATATTAGTAAAAAACAAAAAAGAAAGTAAAAATACCAAATATGTTTAAAAAAAAAAGTAACGATTAAATAGTAGGATTTTTTTTCATCAAGTATGTATACATGATGTAACAGATCTAGTCCATAATATTTAATGGACTAGACCTGATTAAATTACTCAACCATGTCAGAGATATAAGCATTAAAAAAAATCGTAATTACGCGATTCTGTCGATTTATTAAAATATTTTATTCATTTCAAATAATATATTTAATACAAAAAATTAAAAGTCACAGAATTTCAATCGGCCATACTATTTTTTGTTAGAGATTTAAGGCCTGAAGCAACAATGTAGATTAATAATGGATAAATTTAGCAAATATTTATTTCAAAGTACCTAAGCTTAACATGATTTTGTAAAAATTTCAAACAGCAATATTTTCCGCAACTGCGCAGAATTTCCTCGAACATTTTCGACTCGTAATTTAGTCAGGTATCCAACCATAAAATATTGTGGACTAGGTACATCTGTATATTACTAATATGTCATCATAACTATTACTATTGGCTGTACAACTCCCGGTGGGTCTTGGTCTATTAAGTATATTTTTTCTATTTGTCTCTATTATTGATAAGCTCAAAATCACGAACCGTGAGTCAATCACTGATATCTTTGAGTCACACTTATTATTATCGTGATTAATTTTTTTATTTTATTTATATTTGGTTGTGTACCGTGATTCGGCGCATGCACATGAAATGAAAATATTAATGAAGAAATAACGTTATTATTCGTGATAAGCACCATCTAGTAGATTCTAAAACGTTTAACGCATTTGACCCCAAAAATAAACTCACATTTTTTTAAAGAGTGAATTCTCTTTGTGATGATATTAAATTAGACATATATTAATTATATATGCTAGAAAATGCCCTTAAAACTATGTTTTTTATTTATTTTGTATATTCGTGGGGCACATGCGTATTAGTAATAAAACAGTGATTACAGTTACAGTTTTCAATCACTCATATTATCATTATTAAGGAGAACACATACTCTTTGTGAAGTTGTAATTATTCAGAACATACGTCTGTGATGTTTTTAATACGAATTAAATGTATTAATCAGAAAGATATAAAATCAATTTTATCGAAAAATATTGTTATTGTTACCGGGATTCGAAATTGGATCTCTTCCAATCCAGGGAACCTGCTTTAACCGATTACCTATCGGATTACTCAAAGGTATTTGAGATTCCGTAAAAATAAAGAATATGGTTTTCAAATAATAGAACGATAGATGTATTAATTTGAAAAGTGTAATATATAGGTTCGAACATTTGTCGTCAATGCACTGTCGTGAAATAGCATAATCGGTCAATGCACGATCCCCGGATCGGAAGAGATCCAGGTTCGAATCCCGGTAGTGCAACGACAATATTTTTCGATAAGATTGATTTCATAAGTATATCATTTTAATTAATACATTTAATTTGTACTTACTTATAATATCGAATATCAATCATAATCACACCAGTGAGTCAAAAGTACCATTTTGTCTCATTACTAGTCTCTATAATAAGCCGCTTCTCTCTAGTTCTCCAGGATTTCTAAGAAAGGTACGTCCTTAAAGATTTCATTCCACCTTAACGCTGTCGTTGATCTTGTATTCAGCGTTAAAATTAGTGATTTTTCAATCTCTTCTGTCAAACAGTTAATTATCGCAATGGATTGAAATAATTGTTGGAAATTCATGGTGAGTATTATGTTCCAGGCCGATTTTGTTTGATTGTCATTTTAGTTTGATGAATATTTGTTAATTAGTATTTATTATTCGTAAATAACAATTAATTACAATTTATAATAAAGCATCTAATTTTTCAAAAACATGCAACAAAATATACTTTATAGCTAAATATTGCTGAGCACAACTTTTGGAAAAAATCATCATGAGCGACGAAGTTTATTTCGAGTTGGCGGGTTTAGTTAAAAAAAAAAACAGCCATTATCGGGTATTGAAAATCTTTAATTGATACACCAACGACCTTTACATCTATGCAGAATTACTGTATGATGCGCCATATGGCGAATGTGCCTAATTCTTTTAGAATGCAAAAGGCAATACTGTAACCTTTAATAGTGATCGATGTCGTCACATGTTGGAAAACTTATTGCTGATCGAATTGGTCTGATTGAGCCTGTGATTTTAATAAGACGGTGCCACTCACACACGGTCCGAGCTACGCTTGAAATTTTGCGAGAATTTTTTCCCGGTCACATGATGCCAAAAAGTGGTGATGGTGACTGGTTTTCTCGATCATCTAATTTGACGGCTCCCGACTATTTTCTGTAAAAGTACTTGAAAGGAAATATCTATGTCAATAAATTAATAAAAGTTTCGATGCTACAGGATAATATCCGAAATGAAATTGCTGAAATAACACGCGAAGTGTACGAGAACGTTGTGAAAAATATGGTTAAAAGAGCACGCATTTGTACCGCTGTCAGAGGCGGTTACTTGGCCAATGTTATATTTTACACACAATTGTAATAAATTATGTAATTAATACATGAAAACAAAATTACATAATTCATTTTTATTTTTTAGTTATTCAAAAAAAATATCGGCCTGGAACATAATATTCATTTTGTAGTAATGAGTTCTGGAAATAGTGAATTAAAATTAAAAAAATAATTTAACTATTAAGAGAGTAATGTAAACTTAAATTACCTTGAATTGAAAATATCTCTGTATTGTAGACTGTAAAGCATTTTATATTATTCACTTTTGTATTTTTGTAATGTACTTTTCTAACTTCAACATCCAATCTGTTGCGGAAGCACTTTAAGGAAAATTGAGAACGATCTAAAAAACTTGGAACACGCCACACGTGTAAGAGTGCTCCTGCAACTGCCGCTGCAAGTAGGTGTTGCCGTTAGAACGACGTTTTGACCGCGCAATTCAATTTCGCTAGCGGTCGTTAGAACGATGAAGATTGGCGCCATAGAGAATTCCGTGCGATGAAGATTACATTTTTTTTTCTTGTTCCGCAAATGCAATTTTCAACAAGTTGTTAGTGCTGGTCATATTATTATAGTCATCTAGCTCGGAGACTATTTTGTCTTAAGATAATAATTTTGTAGATTAAAATTTTTTTTTCACAAATTTGACTGCAACAATTCGTTTTACGTTTCCTTTATAGTGCGATGTGTGTAGATATATATGGTCAGTAAATATGAATTCTTAGAGAAAAAACAAGATCAAGATTCCAGGCTACTAAAATGAATTATTTTATGCTAGCAACAGATCTTACATTATTGGACCAAGTGACAAGTATCGAAATAGGGGAACCCTTGATTTTACATATAAAAAGATCTCAATTAAGGTGGCTTCGACATATCTTGCGAATGTCAGAATAATGATTATTGAAATATAACTTGAAATGGTAGGTGGCTAGTGGGTCAGACTAAATCTAGACTAAGCTGGGATAAAAAGCAACAAAGACTGTATGAAGACAGAATGGGTCTTAATTAGTCAACAACGATGAAAGATGGAAGCACCCTGTCATTACTTTGGGCCTCCAACTCTTCTTTTATAGAATGAGAAATTAAAATGATGAATTTTTTTTACGTGAATTCAGTATTTTGTGTAAATAGTCAAATAAAAATTTTAAAACTGAAAAAAGTTTGCCAAAGCGTACATTAATAGCTAATAAATCTTAGGTCTAGAGTTAACAGTAATTGTTTCGCCCACCAGATTTTTTTATTTGATTTCGCCATATAAATATATATTATTTGGAGACGTTTTTAGTAATTATCTTTTTTAACATGAAGATCGCAAATGTCAAGTCCCGAGAAAATCACGTGGGTGTCCGGGGAAAATACATTGACTTTTTCACATCACGTGAAATGAAAACCTTAAAATAAATTGCATTTTGATGAAAATATACAGATTATTTATTTATGTAAATTGTAGTGTTTTAACTGTACATCTTAAATAAAATAAAAACCCTCAAAATAATATATAAAAACAGTTCAAACGTAACGTATGGAAAAATTATTTATTTATATTAATCGTCATTAAGATAGCCTTTAATTTAAGATCAGGCTATGACATTAATATGCTCTTCTGTAATAAGATCCGAAACGTTAGCGAGATAAGTCGGGTACACGAAGCAGAACCGCAGAGTACTCTACACAGAAAATTCTGAAAATCGGAAAATTTTTTTAATCAAGTTTTTTTTTTAGTTACTGTAACAATGTTATTGACAATTTTACAAAAAAATATCTCTTTCATATTCTTTCATTTTGATAGCCAGTAAGATCTCTAGATTTAACACCGTTCGAGAACATTGTAGAAATATTGAAAATAAGGTGAATAAGAAAAAAACATTTAGATGATCAATTTTCATTTATGAATAATAACATACATGAAAACCAAATAGATTATCTTGATGACTAGATGACAATGGATATTCACATTAACAACCGATACAAAAAAAGATTAGTTTAATATAGTATCTGAATACAGCAATAGGCTTCAAAAATTCTACACAATTTTCAAAATAATTAAACAAATATCAGATATATCATAGAGACAAAGCTATTTTTTATTATATTTAATGGAAAATATATGAGTACTTACAGGTAATTAAATACAATAAAAAAATAGCTTTGTCTCTATGAGATATCTGATATTTGTTTAATAACAGTGCCTTTGTAGGTAAAAATCTAGTGATTATGTGTTCTTGGGCGTATTCAAATATTGCTTCAAAATAATTAATTAAAATAATTAATAAACAAATTTTGTAGAATTATCTGTTTATATATTATATACGAATATAACCCATAAAGTCAATTTAACTTTTGCAGAGATATCATTTTAGTTTTTTCTTAAAGTAAACGTGGCGAGAGTTATCTATCTATAACCAATTTGTGCCTGCCAAGGAAACTACGTTACTTTTTCAAAGAAAAATATACTCACTTCATAGTGAACTCAATATTGATGCCAGTACATTTTCAGAAGACGAGCAAATAACAAGATAGCCCTTCTCATTCCTATCCCCTCGGGTAGTACATGCAAAAAAGGATGAATAGTTTTTATCATATCCTGAAGTAAGGTATATTTTTTACCTCCTTGGATTGACTAGTCGTAGGTAGTTCGCAACCCACGTGTGTTTTATGCGTTTTACTCTCCCTTCGTTTTCCATCTTAAGGTCGTAAAAAGTATGACGTGTTTTTCTATGAAATAAAGTAGGTCCACAAGGCGCAAGAAAGTTCTGTTCAAAATCAATATTATAAATCCTTTTCTCGCGTAAACAAATATGGAACATGTATGATTTATGAATACACATAAAAAATGTATACTTTAGGTTTTGTAAAAGAAATGTTTTATTATAACGTAAAAATGAAGATGTTTTAAAGAAAGAACAGAGGATTGGAAGTGAAAGTTGTCATATATTGAAACGAGTTTTCATAACTATTTGTAACTTAAAGTATTTTAGAAATAGGGCCGTGAAAGATGTACATAATTTAAATAATAACCAGTAGAAGTAAGGTATATGGCTGAAGGGGAACGAAAGTAGACTGAATGCAGTGGAAATGAGATCGTTTAAAGGTATATGTGGCAGATCCATTTATGACAGAGTAAAGAATGAAGAAATAAAGAAAGAATGTTAAGCTGATCTTAGTATAGTGAGTGAGATTAAAAAAGAATCCCTAAGATGGTTTGGTCATATGGAACGGACGAATGAGGAGAGAATAGTAAGAAAGATATATGACGCAAGTGTTGATGGCACCAGAAGTAGAGGACGTCCTGGGAAGACATGGCAGGACCAGGTAAATCAGATACTAGAGGATGGTCCTGTTAGATGCCTCAATATCGGCGAGCTTGTATGAGAAAATGTATGAATGTGGATGAGGCGAGAATTGTGTGTCAGGACAAAAGAGTGTGGCGCTCTATCCTTTCTGCCAACCCTCGAGGGGAAACGGCGTGATGTTAAGTAAGCGGTAATATATATTTTATGGACAACACATTTTTGTTCTGAAATTGCATATTTAGAACATAGTTCTGTGGTAAATCAACTAGAAAGATATACATACAATCTATCTATCCATCGTAAAAATATTTATTTGCTAGCAGGATATCTCGGTAGTAATTTCTATACGTCTAATTATAACGTCTATTCCCTATAAATCCTACACTTTTTGAATGCTTTAAACTAAATGTTGCATATCCGGCTCTAAACATAGACAATATCTCTCCTCCCCCTGGCCACTACCACCCACGGTACAAATGTATAGATATTATGTTGTACGCCATTTATTTAAAATGTTGCGTAGTTACTCTTTAGGATCCTATGGAATACATTGGAAAATATTGTTTTGCTAGAGAATATGAATATGATGAATGAAATATAGTTTGCAAATTCAGATATTACACGGTTGAAGTGTTGTAGGTATTTAGTGAAACACATGTAGGTGAAAAGCATTCATTGTTTGGATATTACCATTGTTTACCTTGCGTGTTTCCAAATCCCAGAAGCTTTACCCTTGCCTTCCCCTATGACATGAGGATAAGTCACATGGCTAGGGATTATATGAGCTCTTACAAGAAACTTTTATGACCCCAGGATTTATGGTTTGAGCCCAAAAAGCGAGTTCCAAAACATCTCATGAATACAGCGCGAGGTGACAACTATTGATTACTGGATTATACGCTTCGGGAGCAGATTATATTCATCTCAATCAACGAGAGCCTTTTGGAGACCAAACAAGGTTAGGCGCTTTACTGATGAGTTCCTTAATCACTGAAAAGTAAGAAAATGTTTTTGTTAATTAAAAATCTTTTTATCAAATTTATTTTTACTAAATTACATTAAGTCTAACAAAATGATTAAGATAATTTGGAGAAATATTCCATAGCAGAATTAGCAAGAATTTAATCATTTCAGGTGCTTTAATAATTAATTTAAGACTTTCTGCATAATAATCGAATATATTTCAAACAAAAAAATATTTTTGGATAAATAATTCAAAATTTTTGTATTTCATAATATCAATATAAATATTAAAAAAATTAAATACAAATGAAAAAAACATGAATGATATTTTATAAAGACTAATTAATTAATTGGATGATTTGTCCAATATTGAAATTTTTAATAATAATAATATTATAATAAAAATGCATATCTATTTGGTTTTGTTTTTAAATAAACAAACTGTTTTGTCGTCGGTGTGTTATAACTTCAAAGAGCTTTTGTTGGATTTACACCACCATTCTCTAAGGGCCGGTTGCGTGATCAGTAGTCAATTTTGACCATGGTAAATTTTTACTATAGTAACTTTTTAATGTCGCCCGTGGTAAAAAAACGTTTACGGATTATTCGTACGTCAAATCTTCGGTAATATAAATTAAACAGCGAGATATATAGATACATAGATCAATAGCGGTATATGAATGAGTCATCACCTTACTGCAATTTATTAATAAGTATTAATATATATTATATTAATACTTATTAATAAGTATTAATATATATTAAGTACTAATATGACGGATGACTTTTGAAACGGATTGATAATTTTACATACAGTAAAATTAGTTTACTACTGGATGTGCTTTCGAGAAGTGAACATTTTATACCAACGATCGAATATGCCGTTTTCGTATTTTTTTTTTACTTCAGTAACTTTTTTTACCATAGTAAAAACTTGCCACTGATCACATAATCGGCTCTTAGTATACTTCACCATATCACGTGACGCGACGTACAGTGTGCACGTGCAAATAACCAGAGCAGGCTGCTAACCTAGACTCGAAGTATCTAATAATATGATTGCACTTCGTCGTCATTGCTAATAAGAAAAAATATCAAAATAACATATTTGCTACGAACGTGTTTTTAATATCTCTAAGTTAAGATTACTTAAACGTTTATTTATATATATATATCTCTTTTATATATCTCTTTTTATATATATATATATATATATATATATTTTATTTGACATTTTTACAATTTTTTTATAACATGAATTAAGTATTTTACATTATTAAAATTACATGGATTTTTTGGTTACCTCTCCAAAAAAGAGACTAGCTCTTGTGCTTGGAGAGCGAGTTACACTATAATAATTTTATATATTTTATTTATTGTCTATTTTTGTGCTTCTGAAGTGTTCTATAATATTCTAATTATGTGTTTCTGAAGTGTTCATTTAATTTCTTTCTAAACTCTTTTACATCTTTAATTTGTGTTGGGAGGCTATATATATTTAATAATAGTAAGTAAATATATATTAAATTTGCAATGAAGTGTACATTGCCTTTATTACGAGTAATAAAAAACATATATTAGCGAAATCGTATCAATTTTTACAACTGGCAAGTATATTGACCATCTGTCATCTGTCAAATATATGTTCTGTAAATATTTATTGTAAACATAATCTCAGTTTTTTCGAGAAAGTTTTTAAATGGAATTAGGAAGAATAATTAATTAGATATATATAATTCAAAATTGATACTTAAAAACACCGTTTGTACAATTCCAGACAGGGAAATATAGAATGCACTAGCAGAAAAGCAACCGCCTATCGCCGATTACTTGCTGCTGGGCCTTGCGGGCGGGTATTGTGGCCACTATGCGGTGCGGCCAGAATTTCCGTAGAATCTATAATTCGGAGTAGCCATAATAGCCGCCCGCAGGGATTCCCATTTCGCTGTTTGTCGGACAATTCGTGTTTCATTCGCAACTTGCAGCGCTGCTTCGCATCGTTACCATTTGAATACCGGCGGTTGAATGAATCTAGAGAAAGTTTCTAAGATTTATTAATTTTAAATTTAATATACGCTCTGAGAATATCAATTATCATTATCTCCTTAGCCGTCAGAAATTGTTAAAATTATCAGTGAAATGTACGATGACCGACCTTATATTTCTATACTGGATCATCAATAGTATGATAGACTGCCCCCAGATTGTTGGTCTGCTTGACTTCACGCATCATTGAGGTCATCGAGACACAATTGTTCTATTACAGTGGTAAAATCAGAACTCATGCATTAGCTAACTCCGCAGTCCCCAGAATGCATTATTTGGGACATTTTGTAAATTTAACTCTTTATAGGATTGCATTATTACAATTTTTTGTGTTCAACTCAATGGTAACGGATAGATTGCTTCCTTCACATTTTGTATTTATTTTTAATTTTGACAATTTTAAGGACATGTTGATATTATGTAATTTTTTTCTTTATGTATTATATAAATTATGTTAATACCTGAATAGGGCGTCTATAATAATGATAAATAAATAAATATCACTTCATATAAATTTCAGCCAGTAACTTGCACAATTTTTTGATTATGACTTATTGTCATAAACTGCCCTCTTTTGAGGTAATCTGAACTTATAATTAGTTTTGAAAACAGCCCAAATGGCGTTTGGTAGTATAATGAGTTCTCTCCTTGTTATACATCGCCAAAAGGTAAATAAAGGTAAGTATAATATAATAAATATAAGTACAGTTGATTCTGCTTAATTCTGGCAATTCAATTCCGCTCAAGTCTAAAGTACCGGAAATCAAACCAAGGAATTAACAGTAATTTACATGGCCTAATTGGGACAACGTTCCGCTTAATTTTAACATTAAATTTAAGATCACTATATTTTATACACATATTCGTAACTTCAATGTTGATGAAAATTTATTAAGTTCCGCGACAGTCAGAGAAATTATCGCAAAATTTCCCTTTTGCAAGCAATACAGTTTGTCGCTGACAGTTGGCGAGCTATAAAAACCAACAATATACAAAATTGCTTTGCTGTTTGCGACATTAAACCTTTAGGAATTCCAGAAATTTTAAGCAATATGAAAAATGAGGACATATTAGAAGTTAATAATCAAGAATTTTCGACAATAGATAACAGTTTACCATGTTACGATGAAAATGAAGGATGAGTGAAATGTGAAGATGCAATTATTGAAGTCATTAAATCGAAACATCAAAAAAACAGATGAAGAAGATGATAATGAAGATCTACCTAGTAATATTTATTAATATATAATGTATATTTAAAGAAAAATATTCATTGTTTAATTTGGTTGATCGGAGCAGCCTCTTAATTGAACCAAATGTCCAGGTCCCGTTGTGTCTATATACCCGCTCACGGGATCTCAAAACTTCACCACATGTTATGACACTCGAGATATCGGAGACAAGAGGTGAAAATCAACTTATCACTCCATGCATCATCATTCCCTGGTGTGTCCCAATTAAGCGGAATCTATCGTATTACCAGAGTTCCTCACAAATAACTGCAAAAAAATGAGTCGTAAAACACAACAAGACAAAATTAGATTCGACCTATATACTAAATCAAACATCACATTTACTATTTAATAATACGAGAAAAGAATCAGATATGATTGAAATATTTCTTCTGACATAAATATGACCTTATCTATTGTATTATTCAATCATTTAATACATTTCATGTTCTTTTTTATTTTTTTAGTTGACAGCCGCAAATTTGATGTCTAAGTTGAGTCAGCAATATTGTGTAAAGGTATTACAGATTGCAGAGCGGAGAAAGCGAAAGTCACGCGTTCCAAATAAAGCCAGAAATTGCTCCTTAAACAAAGGAAAATCCTCTACTTTCCTTCCAGTACAATATATAATCCCCGATTAATGGAATATCTTTATTTTTTGACTTACCAACGATAAAATTTTCAATGAATATAAAAAGAAAAAAAACTCTATCGAGAGATAATCGTAAACTTCAGACTTTATTTTTATCTTAGATTTATTTATAGTTGAAATAAAGTATCATTAATGCAATATAATAAAAAGGTTTTAATACATTATGAGTAGGCACATTATGTTCTGACATTTTTATAATCTTGGATGTTGTCAGTATCCATCATCATGTGAGGTCGGAGATTAACGGATACCATTTTTTTTATCAATTGTAGCAACAATTTAGATGATAGAAAATACTTGTTAAGCAATTGCTGTATAAATAGCTTGCAATCGAGTTAAAAAACACTTAGCTTGTATTATATAATTTATTATTACCTACCTATAAAGTTATTTTTTTATACTGGCCTGGTTTAGGAACAGTTTAAATTCTAAAATCGGCTGGTAATAAACTTAAGCGGTCATGCACCACAAAATTATTAAAATAAAACAATTATATTTTGTACTGAGATATTTAATATTTTTATAATCTTACATTGTAATTTGGATAAAATAATATATACAATAGATGAAAAGTATTGTCATAATTGAATATAAAAAAGTTAATGTTGAAAAATACATGATAAAATATATTGTGATGTTTGAATTTGCGCACCGAGGTCTGGGTAGCCTGGTTTACCGATTTATGATAATTGGCTGTCTAAATGGACGAATCAGGGACGAGAATCCGACTCTGGCGGGTAGCTGAGCGAGACGTCATTTTTTGGAGAGGAGCTTGGAGAGGGGAAGCGGGTCGGCGGTCGCTCCCGCGAGGTAAACGGTGAGAGAAGATATCGGAGATGAAGAGTGATGGTTACCGCGGTAGACCCAGAATATGGGCCTGGTCCACCCGCAGGTTGGCTTCTGAATTCAGAATTCAGAATTCAATTTCTGAATTCATCTCCTGGAGCAGGAGATGAATTCTAGCGTGGGGTGCGGTAATCCGGGTCCACTGCTGCTGCTTCGGCACCTCACGGCAGTCTTGGTTAATAATGTGCTAAATGAGTAACCTAAGTGACCTCCCTTAGAGGAATGTTGACCTCAAGAATGAACATTTTACGTACATTGAATATCGGAATAAATTGTGTTATTGTGAACAAAATGTATTCCATCCAAGCTAGCAGGTGACATCAGACCACATATATATGAAGACCTAGATTGAGCTAGATCGGTAGCGGTCTCTATGGCCTATCCCACCTTATCCTCTAGAACCGTAACAATATATATTAATTCGTCAATATGAATTAGTTTATACTACGAGAGTGTAGAGGACGCTCGGAGGGGGTCAGTCTCTCGCCAGGAGACGCGCACGGGCTGCCGTTCATAGTGGGTAGCCCGGATGTCGGCTACTCGTTTCGGCGACGACAGTCGTTCGAAGGCCGCTTCTGGAAAATTTTATGATAAAATCACGTCGAATTTGAAAGGCTGAATTATCTTTTTGTAGTACTACCCTGATGGATGAGGGAAAACTGGATATTATTATGATCATTGGATGGATGGCTGCGCTACGTAAATTGACCTACCATTGTTGAAATATATGACGCTTGACAGACTACTGATGGATATTGGAATACTGAGTTTGCATCTTGGATTTCAAGACCTGATTACGGATTCGGACGAAGCAAGATGAGAAGCACAATGCAAGTTAAGTGTGAATAATACTTCAGTGATATTCTTCCACGATCTCGCATGATTTGACTTTTATTTGCATAGAATTTCTAATAATTTTGGGATCTGTATTTTGTTGAAAAGCAAGCTTTTATATAAATCTCTTCCAGATTTAATAAATCTAAATATTTTTCTTTTGAATACATAATTTTTGTTTAAATTAAAATTTGTTTTTATTGCTGGAATAATCTCATTTCTCTTTACAAACATTGACACAGAATTATTTTATTATTTACATTTAATAACATATTCCTCTAGTGATGATCATTAGAAAACGACGATGGTAATTGGGTAATCTGAATCTGAAAAGTGCCCACATTATCTCATTCTCTACATTCTCAGCCTCACGATATATATATATATATATGTAATAATAACGAGTCTAGCGTGTGTGATCTACAAGAATTAAAAAATGATTAGTGATTACTACTACTTATCTTTGATTGGCTGAATTAACAGATAAAAATGTTTTATTTTTTACAGACAATGTTTTAGGTACCATTGCTAAGGTTTATTAATGAGAACCCCTGAATTATGAGAGAGAAATACTAAGGTTAATACAAAAATCGTGATGAAAATTACCTCGCGAAATTTGGCGATAAATTTCGGCGTGCATCAATTGTGCTAACTCTCTACTGAGCTTTATGTGACTCTCGAGAAAAAAAATTTACCCGCACCCTAATGTGATACGCAATACGCAGTAAGAAGGGTGTAGACTATTGGATCAAATTGTGCAACATTCAAATCCTGGTCATTGTTTGAATAAAAATCTGTTTCAAAATAACAACTATCGGCTTGATCGATATATAATACTGGTATTTTGGAACCACAGACCACCAAATATACAGACATACTAACACAAATTTCTTATCCCAATATTTTCATTCTGGTGTCGCTCACGTGATCACTTTCGTACCACTTACGCAATCAAATAGTTCCGTGACTTTTTTTAAAAATATAACTCGATTGGAACGAAAATTTAAACGCTGACAATATAATATGCAGTAATGTAAAAAATACGTCTCGTTTACACAAAGATTTAATTTTCGAAGAGTAAATACTTTTACTGTTGCATAAATGTGTCATAAAGTATCGGATTTATGTTTCCACCAAGAATGTGTGTAGAATGCCTCTCATTCCGCAATAAATATTCCAAACCCGTCTCATATATGTACACTTTATTTTATGTCTAGTCATTTACTGGTCTACGGTTGGAACATTTTTCGATTATTAGTTTACCATTGTGCAGTCGTGTTGGTCCGTCCTGTCTGGAAAGCTCAACATTTAGACGTATTTCAAAAAATTCTCAACTTAAACGGTAGAGTAGAGTAAACAGGTTTAGAGGTTTTATATATTATTATTATTTTATATATTGATTATTTTTGTTTAATAATGCTTTGGAAATAAAATACAATAAATTACAATTTTTATTTTATTATATTGTTCCGTTAATCAAAGTTCTACATATATATTGTTTACATGTTTTAGTAGCACTTTAGTTGATTATGTCTAAAATTATTTTTATGAAGTTAATTACTAACATTTTTTTTAAATGGAAATTTAAATATAAATGAAAAAACATTTAAAGAAAGGTTCCGCTAAAAAAGGAACCTTTCATGACACCGAATTCTGTAAAGGCCTTTTTTCATTTCAAATGCATGATACATTTTTATTTATTTATTTCTAGTTAACCTTAGTTATCAAGGTAATTTAAAAAAAAAAAAATTTTAATCTTAAATAAATATCTATTGTAAACCAAATAATCGTTAAATTTAGAATTATGTAAATTTATATTGATTCAATCGCAACATTACTCAAGCCATTATTTAATTGTTATTAAACTGAACACCATAGGCGATCAATCCAGTTGGTTCACTGCTTGTACCAGGTTCCTATTTACTATTAACCGTAGTGAGTAATATATCACAACCTTCATACAGTATACAGCAATATATAAAAAGTTTCATTCATTGGATTATCAATCCCAATTCTCCAACCTACCATAAAGAGGCAATCGCTCAATACAAAGCAATTCAAGATAATCTAAACAATTTTCTTGACAAATATCTATAAATACACAATATTCTCAAATTGATATTTTGTGCATTTCTCCTGAATATTTTTCTTATTGCGATTGTAACGACGTAAAGGGCGTTCAAAATCATACCACCAAATAAATAGACATGAACTAACGCAAATTTCTTGTCCCAAAAATGTTCATTTTGATGGCACCCACGTGATCACTTAGATGCTACTCGTGTAATCGAAGAGATCCGCGATTTTTTTAAAAATATGACTATAACGAAAATATAATATGTATTAATGTAAAAAATACGTCATGTTTACACAAAGATTTAATTTTCAAATAGTAAATATTTTTTCTGTAGCATAAATAAATGTGTTGCATAAATAATTGATCGGATATATGTTTCGTTGGATAAATGTAAATGTTGTGTGTAGAATGCCTCTCGTCTCGCAAACAATGTTCAAATCCCTTCACCTATATACACTTCATATCATGTCTATTCATTTACTAGTCTGTGGTTCAAAATGTATTGTAAGAATTTGTAAAGTAAATGTATGTAAGAATTTTAAAAGTTGGAAATAAATTAATAGACTTTCGGAAATCACTTGTTTTGTGAAATTCTCTAGAGTGGATGAAGAATTGATTTTTTAAGATATTAACTGATATTGATTTTAATCTCATGGGAAATAGAATTCCAGGTACGTAGACCCCTTCCTCCTTCATCTATTTGGTTACTAACATATACATACTTGTCGATATGATCATCTCTGCTATTTATTTTATTAAATTTATTTTATTTTATAATAATATTCAGACATGCTTGTTTGGTTTAGTGATAAGACACTAGCCTAGTAACTAAGCGGTCGAGAGTTTGGATGTCGTCTTGAGAGACCAGTTATTTTTTTTGGAGTGCTGTGAAGAACAGGCGGACTGCTGGCGCCACCTGGTGGGCGATTTGGAAGCTGATTACCGACGCGAGTTTAGTTTCACGGGAGTTGGACGTACCTGTGTTGGCGCTGACTGTTATTTGTGATTACTCTATTCGATGATAAACGATCAATTCCCAAGTAAATTTATTTTGCTTCTCTTATATCTTCCTTTCCCTGCAAAGACCTCAGATTTATACAATACTAAACAACAATTACCATAAAACGTCTAAAATAGCGCAAGCGTTTAGATTAGTTTGAGAAATAGTACATTGATCCAGTGTATTGGATTATAAATACAAACAGTAGGTATACTTGTTAACTTGAAGTTTTTAAATTTGTTTTATATTTATGTATTACACTTTTTTCGTGTATCTAAAAAATATTAATTTTTTATGTGTACCTGTAATGCATATATTTTGATTATATCATATCAATAATTTAATATTTAACTTGGAAGCTGCTGGAATATAGGCATCTGCTTAATCAAATCAGCAATCAGTCATGTATTACAACAACTTTGTAATTTGATTTAATTCAATAAATAAATATAATAGATAAATACGTGTAATACTTGTACGTTTCTCTCTATTTAATATTGAAGAAAAACATAATTCATTCGCGTGTATTGACATGATTGCGTAATATACAAAGTAATTCGTTGTAATTTATTTTAAATTGAGAATAGTTCGTTTTCCTTAGTCATCGAACTTTTACATGAATCATTACAAAGTCCTCATATAATGTCCTTAAATTTGAGTACATAAATGTAACTCTCCGATCACCCGTATTTTCAAGAATCTCTTCGGTTTTTCGTGACCCTTGAACATCCCTCCCAATATCCTCTTTGTTCGCTGTCTCTTTGTTCGTCAAAAGTCCGAGAGATGCAACAACTATTTTAGTTCCAAGATGATAATATAAACAGCCTCTCACATCCGGCTTGCCCGAAGTATGCTTTTGTGATTCTCCTTTCCTGCCAATAGATTAGAGTAATGTCTAGAAAAACACAAAAGGAATTATACACGCTGATAGATATTTCAGATATGTATCATTAAACATGTACTCGTATATATATAGAACAATTTTTTATTCATTGAAAGCTTTTTAAAAGTGTTTTTAAAATGTTAGAACATTATAAATCTTCTAAGAATTGCAGTTGGTTATAAAATTTCCATTTGGAAATGGTTAAAGAAATCAATCTACATCACTGCTAATACAGGGTGAATATTATGTTCCAGGTCAATGTTGTTTTTGAATAACTAAATATATTTTATTGATTTGGTTCTTATTTATTACAATTATGATTTATTACAATTATGTTTGGAATATGACATCAGCTAAGTGGCCGCTTCTGGTAGCGGCACAAATGCGTGCTCTTTTAACCATATTTTTCCTAACATTCTCGCACACTTCACGTGTTATTTCACCAATTTCATGTAGCATCGGAATTGTTGTTGGTTTATTGGGCTAGACCTTTTTTTTAAAGTACTTCCACATAAAATAGTTAAGAGCCGTCAAATCACCATTTTTTTACAAAAAATTCTGGCAAAATTTTAGGCGTAGCTCGGGCTGCGTATGAGGTGGCACCGTCCTGTTAAAACCACACGTGTTGCAGGCCCAATTGACCCAATCCTGCTACTAATAAGTTTTTCAACATGTGACGATAGCGATCACTATTAATAGTTACAGTATTGTCATTGTTATTTAGATAAAATGTTTTAATAATTTCAAAACGTTGAAACGTTAAATACTTTATAATAAATTGTAATTAACTATTATTTATAACTACTAAATGCCAAATAACAGATAATTATTAGACCATAACAGTAGTTAAACAAAATCGGCCTGGAACATAATATTCGACCTGTACATTAAATTTTCAACGATTAACAGTATAATGTATTTTTATAAAATACGTATTTCAATATGTTTTTATTGACGTTCAATCAAATTAAAAAAATCAAATTGTACTCATACAATTTTACAATCAAAATCATAATAAATAATTGTGATAAAGTTTTGATTACGTGATCGAATACGTTAAATATTTTTTTCAGACGCAAAATTTGATCCATTTCGATTCAAGTGTCTTGATTATCTTTCTTGTGTTCGAAAAAGGCTTTCATAAATTACCTGTTTACCGCATTGCACAAAATTTTAAATTAGGTGCCACACTTATATATGTATATTATATAACATTAAATCTATAGGGAGTGTTAAAACCATAAATTAAAAAATTAGTCATGGTTACTTAGAGATATTTTTCACGGCTTTAACGATGGCGACTTGTTTCTAATCTTTACTCAAACTCTTCATCTATACGAAAAACTGCAGCAGATATCGTCTTTATGGATTCTTAAAAAAAAAATTCTAATTCTAATCTGGAGTACAATGCTCTAACAGGACGGATTTGGGGTTTTCAATTTCCCATACGTCAATATTTATAAATCCTGTGCGATCCGTAATAAAAAACTGAGGGCTATGAAAAAAGGGCTTTTTTCAAAACTCTCCGTACAAATGCCCTCTGACAAAAGTTCTCCGTGTTGGCATATGGCGAAAAGTATAGGATAATATTGTCAATCACAACATTCGGTCGACGGTACGAGGTACTGGAGGACATCAAAGAATAGCCCGCATAATAGTGAAACTCCACCCTTTCATCGAAGGGCGCGCGTCTTATTGAACTATTCAAATTTAAAATATATTATTTATGTCTAGCTTTCTGTTCAAAGTATGACCTCTAAATATATCTGAAATACACATCTGGTTTAAGATTACCTAACAATTGATTTTCGTTAAATTTTTGGACAACATTGAATGAGTTCCGTGCCTAGAAAAAACTTTTATTTACAAAGTAAAAGATTTTCAAGCGTTCCAAAATTATAATAGCTTAATATTATAGCACGAAATATATTTCTTCAACTATTTTTAAAAGCGAGAAAGTTCGGAAAAATCGTGCAGAGATTTTCTCACTATTAGTTTCTAGGCTTAATTGCGTGCCTACGCTTCGGATAGTCAGGGAAAGCATCGATGGAGCTGGGGCCCAATCCACGTATAGGGAGACTCGAGTCACTCTTGTCTAGACGAACTATCATATAAATCACTCGAACCTAAATTCCAGTTGGAAAAACAGACGAAAAGAGAAATATAATAATGTGCCGAAAAGAGCATCGGTATTTTATTGCTACGAATTGTTGTGTTACTAACGATGAAAACGCATAAAATTTTTCACTAACGGGAAAAGTTTGACTGTAGAGTTGCCTTATAAATACACAATCCGGGTAAGTGACTTACATAAAAACACAAATAATTCCTCCTCCTCCTAAGATACCAGCCTCCCCCGAATCTCCTTTACCCTTAATGGCTATTCTGGGTTCGAATAAGGACACTATATTTTCCTGTAATTGTCTTGTTTTCATGTTTCTCTCAACTTTTTGCTTGCTTTCCTTCAGATTATCAGCAAAGCATTGCCGAGGCCGACGGAGCGTATTTGTTAGAGTGTTGACTCAACATTTTCTTTATCCTAAATCTTTTATGTTTATTTGCATGAGTCATATACTCGAAATATTCCAGAAGGAATCTGACTATTGCCAAGTTGTTAAGATAAACTACATATAGCTTTAATTTATGAAGGATTTATATTGCCATGAAAAAACGGATAAATTAAAAAATATATTTTAAATATACCTTTAGCAATCGAAACATAAACTTGACTAATTTCACTCTAAGTATTTGAAATTTTCAAAATTGAATTAATGAAATCGGAAAAGAAACTAACTCGACAGCCATATTAAACTGCGGAGAATAAACCTAATTACAAATCAGAATCAACAAATTAAATTAATCAATGTCAACGAAAGGAACAAAAGTAAATTAATATCGGTCAGGGAATTTATTAGGCTGGGCTGTCTGGCCTCCGTGAACAATAAATCGAAACCAATTACCAGTACATTTCCAGACCCTTACCAATATTAGATTCTACCAATTCAATCAAAAACTAATTGGATTTTATAATTTGACCTTCAACAGTGAGTCCGCGCTTTTGTCTCATTATTTTTAAAATTGGCATTTTTAAATGAATTTGTTTTCGTTCACAGATTGCCGTATTATATTTCGCATCCAGTTCATTTGTTTACGGAGATATTTTTAGATAATTATCAAATAATTCATTTCAAAAATAATACTTTCATTTCAGAAAACGTATTTAATTTTTATTAGTAAGTTTTTTTCTTTGAAACTGGAAGGAAAATATAAAACATATACAAATTAAAGATATAAATAAATAAATTTATTTCTAAAGTTTTCTTTCTTTTTATTATGTTATAACATAACAGTAAAATTGTACAACACTTTCATTATGTTTAAGTAATATCTTAGATGATAAAACCTCTAATGTATTTCAAATGTTATTTTTGTAAACAAAATATTATAAAATTAAACTGTTAAATTTAGTAAAAATAAATACTCGTTATAAAGATGTATTTACATTCGCTTTTCCTACATTCAAACATCATATTGTACACAATAGAAAAATAATAATCTTCATATTGGCAGATCACCACCTTCCTTATACCTACCACCGTATTTTTGGAAATATACAAATTAAAGTACAACAAATTGTATGCTATAAAGCAAATCGATATAAATGGAAGAAATAAAACTCTAGCCACAAAAATAATAGATAAATATAATGCTATGTAATAATCATAGTTAAAGTGCAGAAACAAAAATACCAACTATAAACAATTCAGGGGTGCATCTAAGTATAGGTACTTCAGTAAAATAATGGGATTGGAGAGAGAAAGTTGGTAAAAATGGCGTAGAAAGCTCTATCCCATATTTTATTGCCAATTTCCCCCCGCAGGGGTCGATACTCCTTACGTATTCCGGACATGGCCACCCCAGCCTTCCTGAAGTGTTCCATATCCGAGTAATAATGCCTACGCGGAAATAATCCTCGATACGAATTGGGCGTTGTATGTTGTTACTACAAATATTGTAAGAGTGTAAAGTAATAACAAAATTGGCCGCAATTGAATTCTTTTTGTCTTAATTTACTTTGGTTATTTGTAATCTATTTTGTTCCGGGAGATCCAGCAGTAAAGTAGACCGGGCGAAGCGTAGATGCCTTAATATGCTCTTTGTTCGGGAATCCACCCTCCTCCGCTAGCGGCGATGGTTTTCAATCTTTCCTGCATCCAATATCGCATTTTTATAACTCGGTATATAGGGGATGATTTCATGTACCGGTTCAAATCCGTTGTCTATCTTTTAGATAAATAGGTTTGAGAAAATCAGTTACGAAATGATAAATATTTAGTTCACAAAAAAATTAAACCATCAAAATGAATGAAAAATACATAATAAATTATTATTTAAGGGTAAAAACATCTGTTTTTAATGTCGGTGAATTTAAGTGAGTTCCATGTGTTGAAAAGTGTGACTTCAACTTCAAAAAATAATTTAAAAAGATAACAAACTTTTTACAAACCACAATGATTAATGTATGTATATACAAAAATCTTTTTTTTCATATTTCCTTTATTACTTTAGATTTTTTAATGTATTAATATTTCATTGAATAACTTTGGAACACTATTAAAATTTATAATTCGGTAAATAATATAATTATAATAAAATATTAATTACAGGTCTATTTACCAACAGATGAAGTATAAAATATGCATACATATGTAATTTCGATTATTTTATACTGTTTGTCTAACTTTTAAAAATAGATCTATAGCTCTCTGGTCATATAAATAGGTGTATATACATACGTTATAAAAATAAAATAAAAATATTAAATAAATCACAGAGTGAAATTCAAATATAATAATGTAGAATTTATGTTAAAAATCGGTGATTCCAAACATTGGCATTCCTAGGCACCACCACTAAAATAAGCGATCATTTTTCTGTACATAAAATCAAATTTTATGTTTTATGTAAATACCTTATTAATATTCGATGAGTATATTTGGCATAAAAGTTTATGGGGCGTATAGGCGCATAAAATGTTTGCAGCTTCCCGCGTGAGATCGATTTTTTATTTGATAGAAATTCCGCACAATAGAAGCTTAAATTTTGTAGAGAAATATTTTTCACAACGAAAGATAAAATGCCATCCCCGTTATCAAAAATTCTATCGTGATGGAAAAATGATAACGGCTCTTTGTGTGTCTGTGATCAATTTTTACGAGCATATGAATAAACAACCGACGTGAAAGAATGGCCGAACCCTTGGCCGACGCGTAGACTAATTTAAATATTTATGCATGAATTTGAATAGTTATTCATAAAATTTGTATTCTAGTTGCACATT
The DNA here is from genome assembly GCA_022840565.1 of Eubasilissa regina. Lineage (NCBI taxonomy): Eukaryota > Metazoa > Arthropoda > Insecta > Trichoptera > Phryganeidae > Eubasilissa > Eubasilissa regina. Next base: position 22,366,609 of record JAINEB010000015.1, on the reverse strand, counting down.
GTATGCAGGTATAATATTGGAGAACTATGTAGTAGTATTTTAGATTTTTACACATTATGGTTATAATTTGTATTGGTGGTAATTAAATTTAAAACATAAAATATATTTACCCTCTCAACTCTTCAGTCTCACCCGCGAAATTGATGGGATCCATGCCAGTATTAACACGGATTACCGAGTGGTAAAATTATCTGGATTGTAAGAACGAGGAACCGCAAATCGTTCCAAAACCATGCAGTCGCATATATTCCGAGAAGCGTTTCGGTTTCATGTAACATCTGTATACCTATATGGTTACAATTATGTGAATTCGTTGCGAATTAAAGAAGAATATAGAGTAGAATATAGAGTATGCCTACTCTTTCGAAAATTTTTAATTGTGTTCAAAAGAGTAATACTACGCCGGAGGGAAAAAGAACTAATCATGTGTATGTGGGTCTGCAATTATAACATTCAATTTTATAAAAAAAATTCCCTGAAGATTTTTTTGAATTTGAGTTTTTGTACGCTATCAATTTGCTTCAGACTAAAAATTACACTCACGTATTCGTAAATTTTTATAATAAAATACGTAAACGGTTTTTACTGTAAAATTATAAATTGTAACTACCGTGTGACTACAGTGTGACTACCATGTTTTAACTCCATTCTAACCCATTTAATGAATCGAATGAAATGTAATATTTTGGAAGATTAAATATTTAATCGCTAAAAGGTCTGTCCCCACCCATTAAGTTTATAAGCATAAAGTACATGTAATTAATATATATTTAACATGTAAATTTAAATAGAGAAGCGTACACGGAATACGTATTACATTAATATTCTTACTATTTTCAAATTAAGCTAAACGTTTGTGCTATGAAAATAGAACTAACTTGATTGCTTTCTGAAACAAGGCTCGAACCCCCGACCACTAGATCACTAGACGAGTATCGTAACAACTAGACAACAAGCACGTCAATTAATTACAGTTTTGTAAACATAATACTTTCCTTCTATTTGTACGAGAGCCGCCAATTTATTGAAAATATTTAAGCCTAGGTAAGAATAATGAAATTATTCCAAAAAGACCTGAAGGAAGACGAAGTATAAGTAGACCCAAAAGGTGACAATACGATATAAATGAAGACCTGTTCATTGTTGACGTCAGCATTTGACCAGTGCAGGGATCGCAGCGCAAGAAAAAATATGCGGTGAATTTTTATCTATTACTAGAATGTTACAGATCAGAAATGATGCTTAAACTCACTGAAAAAAACATAAAAGACAAAAAAGGTGAGACAAAAAAGCATATAATAAAAAGTTTGGTTATAATTATATCTTTGTGTCAATAATCACATATATGTAGCGTTATTTTCGTAAAAAATTCGTATTAAGTACGTGTATATAGTCAGTATGGTCCCCCTCAAAGCAACATACACTCACGGAAGATAGCGAGTAAAACACAAATTCCTCCAATCCATCAATATAAAAATTTACATTCTGAATACGTCATTTATAAGTTGTAAGAGATGTGGTTAATCACATTGTCACATACCTGGATAAAATAAGATAAGATTTTTTATATGTACAGAATTGTGAATTCACTTATTGATAATACAAGAATCATAAGAATAATATGTAGGTTCTATAAAATGATTTCACTATAGTATTGAGAACCAACTCTTCAATAAAGAATTATATAACAATACTTTATAAGTTAAATAACACAAATAACAATATTGATTTTTTTAAATAATAGCTTGACTGAATTCAAAAAGGTGCAGTATTTAAATTTCATTTAAGTATCACATATTGTAGTCAAGCAAGTGTAGAATAATTAATTTAAGCCCACGACATGTTAGTCGTCTTTGGATATTGTTTTTTTGTTCAACTTCATTTGTTTAATACCAATGAAATGTGTCCTTTCTAAAAAATTAAACTGTTATTTTATCTTTCATTATTTTATTACCTTATCTGACTATACTTATTCAAACGAGTCAATTGTATTTTGAAAACAAAATAATTATATTAAATAAAAAGATCACCAGCTATATACTTATATTTTAATATTAATATTTTTTACATCATGAAAAAATACACGATACTTTAACGCAGATGACAGGATATCAAATTTATTAAGGTAAGGCTGAACTACTAATAAGATATGATAACTCCAGTTGCATTCTACTAATTAAAATTATTTATTATACATCTAATAGGTATTCTGTATTATGTTTCCACTATTTGTATGTTTCGCCTCATGTATAATTTTTATTTAATATTATCGTTTTTGAATTTAGCGTTTTATTAATTATTGTTAAGAGAGCAAGCGTCATTATTACAGACTACCAGAATATAATCGGTTTTCGCCGATCCGTGTTATTAGGTCCTGTGGACGAGTATTGTATTTCTTGGCAAGGTCCCGTAAAAATATTGTCGGTGTCATTGTCGCCTCCGGCTGAGAAAATATTTTATTACTTGCTGCTGAATTGAAGCTCGCCAGTGGGGCATCCAAATACCTGGCTAAATTCATTAACCAGTTCTCGGATATTTTCCACAAATTATCCGGGTACCCGGTTTGGTTCCGGGTAATTCTTGTCAACTATTATATTCTGACCGAGAGTTATAATTTGTGTTATATACGTATAATAGGAACTAAAATACTTGATTTTGACATTTTGTTCAAGTGTTAGTCATTAAATTAAGTATGAAGAAGGATAAGGGCTGAGCCCTTTTGTCTCCGATATATGAGGTAACAACAATGACGTAAGATTTTTTTGGGGGGCCCCGTTGAACGAGGAAGATGGTGAAATTGTATTGTTTAATTTCAGGTAATTTTAACTTTGTATATAATTGTATAAAGTAGTATCAAAAATGGGTAAAGTTTTTTTTATAATACATTTTATTTTATTTTATATTTTGTTATTTCTTTTATATTTTTAGTGAAAGTTTTTATAGAATATTTTTATAAATTTTATTTAATAGGGTCAAGAACGCGGTAAAGGAGTAAATTGGGACAAAGATGATAGGGATTAGATGAGGGATCATATAGGCCGAGGGAGTTTGGGATGGAAATTGATCTAGAAAATAAATCGTGTATGTGTCGTTTAAGTGAGGGTATGAGGGTTTATGTGAATGATTGTGTTTCTGACAAACCAGAATGAGTTTGTGATTCTCCTAAGGATGTAGTTTTGATCGGATTCTAAAATTTTTGTGTTACTTGAACCTTGGATAGGGCTCGCGTATGTGAGTATAGGGTAGATTATTGTTTTGTACAAGAGTAATTTGCTTTTTGGGATAGTGAACGGCATGAATTTAGGAGAGGGTATAGTGCTAAAATATCTCTCGTATTTATACTAAATTTGTGGAAAAACATTGTTCTAACATTATTTTTAAAAATTCTTGAAAAAAGACTATCCTTTGAATATTCCCACGCAACTTGCCTGAAACATTACTGTTTAATGACATGGTTTTTTATCAAAAAAGATTTTTGCAATGATTGTTCTTCGTTACGTACCCGTCGGGATCTTTCTATGCTGGAGCTCTGTCTGTTTATAGCAATTCTTATAACGTTCATATAACTTACATTATTAAACAATTGTTTCCGAGTGTTAATTAGAATTAATTGTCTCTTTTCGATACCTCACTCTTACTGTCTGCTCTGTTTGTAGCTGTGAATTTAGAGAAATTCTTGGAAGCATTAATATCGTTCACCGGAAGGGTTCGGATTATATCTAAATCGGTTTTGTGAAATAAAATAATAAGTGGATGAATTTTGTTTCTTAAAAATCGTGTGACAATAGTTGTTTAATTTGGAAAAATCAAATAATTTATTAAAATGAAAATAATCAGGTACCCGTTAAAAAATACCCGGTTCTCGGTATCCGGGTGCCTGGTTCCGGTTTTGCCTGATTACGAAGCAATGGCAACTACTGTTAAACTAGTATACCGACAGAAAATAGTATATTTTATATCGTCACGAATTTTCAACGTGACAACACATTATGTTACTAAATATATTGAGCCCAAGATGTAAATAGTAGTAGATTGTAACCAGAATAATTTTAAATATATCGGATAATAAACATCAAGTAAATTAATAATCTTTTTTAAAATGTATATTTTCAATTACAAAAAATTATTTCAGCTAATTACCTAAGTTAGAATTAATTTATGGTGACACTATTTATTTAAACCGTAATAAAATGATAACAACTATTTATTTAGGATATAATAGAATCTTAATGCGGCAATATTTATTTATATATTTTAGAACCAAATTTTTTCAATCGCAGTTTGTGAGCAAAAAGGGCATAAATTTTAGAAAATAATTTTTTAGACTTTTTGGATCTGTTTTTGGCAAAAACAATATGCGAATAAACTTCCTTTGGTGGGTTAACTTTATTATTTAATTTTATATCTGTTTGATTATCAAATACGTAGGGGAGATCCACTACGAATCATATAAAGATTATCCATAAAATGATCAAATACAGTTCTTATTAAAATAATTTTTATAAAATGAAATAATGTCTTTTTACTACAGTATTTGAATTGACTAAACTGTACAAAAAAAAAATTGTAAGACCGTAAACATTTTTAAAAGCGTGCTTTTTTTTCCGTTTCATAATGCCATAGCTACGGAAAGGACAGCAGGGTTTATGAACCGGACAAAAATAAGCTATGATATGACACCTTAATGTATTTAAAATTAACAGGCACCTTTCCAAAAAATCTACGTATTATCGCTAGATACTCTAATTAATTTTTTAGAAGCACCTTTTACCATTGAAAATTAAAAATAGCCAAGTTTAAACATTCGACATATGAAATATTCAATCAGACACCAAAGGCGGTCGTCTAGTTGATTAATTTAATTTGTATTAAAAATAAAAACATAAATGTGTTCTGAAAATGGAACTTTACAACAAAACTGTGTTCTCCTTAAAAATTGTATATTTCTTTATAACTTATATTGAACAATGATAGACGAAGTAATGTATTGCGAGATTTTCAAGTGTACGCAATACACAGCATGACATAACAAAATAAGAAGTAGGTACAATACGTGTTGGTCCAAGACAATATTTTATAGTAGTTATTTGAGGTCTGATTTTATGCCACTTGGCTGACTTTAAAAAAATCTAAAAACATTTACTTACTGACTGCCGAGTGTTATCGATGTTTTTCCAGAGCCACGGACTATTCTTCTGCCGCGGGTTCCATGTTCCATCCCTTAGTATGCCGAGCGGGGTTGCTGTCTAACACAACCGCGGGCGAAATACGCGCGGAATAATAAGTCGCCATCCCCCGTTGTCCAGCCTCCCTTGACATCCCAACTTCAGGGAAATAAACGGAATTAAGGGTAACAGAATCAAAGGGACGAAATAAAGAAAGAAGATAGTTTATTGGGAGCCGCCCGGAGGGTATTTAATAGTTAGGGGATCAAAAGCATTCATGAATGAAATAGGGGTGCTGCAAATGCAATTCAGTTATCTTAATTGTATTAAGTATGTACTTAGATTTCATCAAGTTATTGTAACTTTTTTGCTTTTGTCTTATTGTTCAAACTGCATAATTACTATTAAGACGCTCAAATAAAACTATATGATATATGAGTTATGAATATCAAAACAATTTATTTTAAACAAGTATACTCTGCGATTTTTTTATTTTAAATAATATTTTGATGATTTCAAGAAATATTTCATTTTAAAAGTGAATAAATGCTCCACAAACATAATATGAAAATTATGACAGTTTTATCATTGTCAAGTATTTTTTAAATATTTTCATGATTCAATATAGTTAAGTTTAATCAAGAATCTGCTTTACTCCAATACGTATTGTCTTACAATCAACACCATTCAAAATTGATTATTTCCATCATAAAAACATAAGTCTCAACAGTGAAAATTTATACAAAAACCCATTTTTAATGAAGTGTAGTTATTATGTAAATCAGTATGAATAATTAAATCGAAAGAGATTCTGCAAAGTGATTGCTCACAGGCAAGGATGCAGTGGTGGACTAAAATCGAATAACGTTGGGATTTATTATTTTATTAAATCTTACACTATATAAATACATTTATTCTTGAAGCAACGACTGCTGTCGGCAGAATACGATCGTCAAACTTAAAAAATGTATACTCACTGGCGTGAAACCGAGCTCTTTTTAATGATTTTCTGAAAATATTATTTATACTCATACTTGACTGTACAACTTCGACCACATTTTGTGTTTGAAACTTCTGTAAAAGTTGTAATACAATTTTGACAGTAACATTTTAACTAACTAGTAAAATAGTACTGGTACGATTTTTTGTATAATAATTGAATAAGAAACACAAAAAAAACTATAGATTTTTGTATAGAAAAAAGCGCAAAGAAATAATATTTATAGATAATAGATTAAAATTTATATCTATTCATAGATTATGATACATAACGCGTTGTACCTAATATTAGAAGGTAACTAGTTCAAATCGGTTTGAATATAAGGTTATAAGTCATATTTCTTTAAAAACAATATTAATTATTGTTTACATTTTTTAGAAAGTACTTTTATATTTTTGCTTCTTGCAAATATAATCATAATTATTGTATAAATTCGATCGCAAATATAGATTTCATTAATTTATACGTAATTAACTTTGTATTCTTCATGACTTTGACGTCGATCAGTTTCTATATAACTGTATTCGAATCTACATGTTACACTTTTTCAAATGAATATATCTATTGTATCTTTTGTCGTATTTGTCGTCAAAAGTACTGTCACTGTAGCATAGTTGAATAATGCACCTTCTCCGGTTTGGAAAGCGATCTAGGTTCGAATCTATATATGTATATCTTTCTAATTAATACATTCAATTAGTATTTAAAATATCACAAACCTATATTCTAAATAATTACAACTTCACAATAAGGTGTTCTCCATAATGATATCAATATTATTTATTAATAAGCAGTTTTGGGGAAGATGATGTGGAAGAATGTGGGATGAAACTGTTTTGATCAACTAATCACAGATCTCGTACCAGATTGATACAGTAATGATATTTAAGTTATTTGGATCTACGTCTATAAATGAATAGCCATGAAATAAAGTATACATAAAGGAGAGGGGTTTGGAACATTTGTTGCGGGACGAGGGACACTATACACACATTCTTAGTGGAAACATAAATTCTATAGTTTATGACACATTTATGCGACAGTAAAAGTATTTACTCTTCGAGATTTAAATCTATCTATAAATAAGACGTATTTTTAACATTAATACATATTATATTGTCAGCGTTTAAATTTTCGTTCCAATCGAGTCATATTTCCAAAAAACTTGCGGAACTATTTGATTGCGTAAGTGATCATGTGGGTGGCACCAAAATGAAAATATTGGGACAAGAAATTTTCGTTAGTTCATGTCTATATATTTGGTGGTCTGTGGTCAGGACGAATCTTTTACCGACCAAATAAAAGAATATAAATATTAGCCATTCACTGATAATTTAGTTTCATAAGCTAATTAAAAATCACCTATTTACTTATAAACAAAGTTATATTTAACGTCCGTTGTTCCCTGACGTAAGGTAATAAAATTCAGCTCGATACGGACAGCTAAAACTTAATTAGCGATGCATGGATTGTTTTGTAATGGGGTGTTTAATTCAATGTGTCCCGCGGCCGTCACTGCCGGACAAATAATTGGAATGCCCGGACATTTGGCTGTTTGATTTCAGAGGGCGGTAGCGATTTATTCGGGTCACTCTGTAGTGATATATGGAAAGTGTTTCAGACGCCTGCGGTCGCGTAATTCGCCATTTACAAAACGAAAAATAAGCGTAGGTAAAACAACATCCACTGACGCGTTGTAACAATAATTACATTCGTCAATGACAAAGGTTTTTTTTTGTAATACTTAAATAAAGCACTCTACTCATTATGCTGAATGCTTTTACAGTATGGAGATTGATTAAACTATTTTATGAGAATATATTACGACGGCATTTTATTTATCGCAAAATAATGATTATTAAATATTTTTTTTGAAAATTTGATAGTTGCAGTTACGAGTGACTTCTTTAAAAAAACTTTTGTATGGTTATTTTTGCATTTCAAAAAGTTGTAAAAAATGTTTAAAATTAAATCAAATGTCGAGTTTCTACGCTTAGATTCAAACATTTCCTATATTTTAATGAAAACACATTCTTATTGACGTTGCTATTTTATATATGTGTGTGTATATGTGTATATATATCGTATATAAGAAATAACATTTAAGTTTAAAATTCGAGGAGAAGGCAAATAGTTATCGTGGATTAATTGATAACTATTTTTAAAATTAGCAATATTAACTTGGTGGTTAAGATTCATATTTTTTATTTATTATCTTAGTTTTATTAACCACAATTGAGTTTAAAAAACATTTACCGGTTTCGGAAAACACTTTCCCTTCTTCAGGATGTCATAACTAACTAAAAATATAGTATTGTTTCTTCCCCAGAATCTATTTTTAATTTTTTTAAAAAACGACAATTATTTAAAAAAAAAAATAAATAACAATTATTTAAAAAAATTATTTAAAAAAACAATTATTTAAAAAAATAAATTTAGTATCTAACTCAAATTACTGCTCAATACAATACTAAATTTATTTTTTTAAATAATTGTTGTTTTTTAAAAAATTTAAAAATAGATTCTGGTGAAGAAACAATACTATATTTTTAGTTAGTTATGACATCCTGAAGAAGGAAAAGTGTTTTCCGAAACCGGTAGATGTTTTTTAAACTCAATTGTGGTTAATAAAACTAAAATAATAAATAAAAATAAAAAATAATAATAATTGATAACTCATACTTCCTGTGAGTTTCGGATTCGAATCACGGTCATACCTGTATATTTTTTCGATAGAGTGTTTCATCTAATTTGTCTTAAATATTTCCCACATTAGATATTTGTTTTGGTTTCCCAAATATTTTTGCGTTAATACTTGACGTATTTTTGAATTTTTATGTTTTAAAATGATATTATTTTCAACAAAATTATTACGAAAATACAAATTAAATTAATCAACTAGAAAGATATATAGAAAAAATCTATCTATCGAAAAAATATTTAATTTCTACCGGGATCCGAACCGGAACCTTTTCCTATCCTATACATTTATTTTCATTTTTAAAAGCAATCTACTTTATATTGCGGAAAATCTCATATACTTTTGAGAATAATCTGGTGGGAGACGCCAGAATTAAATAAATAAATAAAATTTGGAAATTTGAATACAACTTATATATATATTAAGGATAATACATTTTTGTTGTGAAGTATTTATAAATAAATATCAAATTACATCCGATCATTTTCCCAAATAAAAGTAATTATTTAATAAAGTTCTTATTGTACATATGTAGGTTTGTATGGTAGTTGGTCGTGCGGCCGTGTCCAAATTGAGGGCAACATGGCGTGCTCTGCATAATCGAATCCGCAAAACTACACAATTCACTATTAGTGGTGTCGTATTGAACATGGAAGTTGCAAGTTGAGTTCAGACCATTTATCCTATTAGCGCAATTCATAAATTCAATAAAGAGCAAACCAAATTACGTCCGTTGTGTTCCGTTACCTCGGTTGTACGGGGAATGCTAATGTTTTTCATTTGTAGTTACTAGATTAGTTATTGTTGGGGACTTTAAGCAAAAATGAAGGGAAGCTCAACTAGAGATGTATTTAAAAAAATTCAATTTTGTTGTTAATTTTAATAATGACTTAATTTATATTTTTTCGACAATCTGTAAAATACGATTTTTACCGCCTTACTTATGATTAAAAGCATAATTTTATTTTACCATCACGGTTTATTTCAATAAAAGTTGAGAAATCATAATAATTTGCCTTTAAATAGTAAGTGGAACTTTATTGGGAAAATGAAAATGAGAAATATGAATCCAGGATCTTGGAAGATTTCAGAAATACTCATTGTTAGAAGTAGAAGGTAACGAAATTCATATATATATATACATATATACACGTACCTACAAAAATCTACGTATCGATAGTTTCCACATCGAAACCTAGTACGGTGAATTCGTTATCTCAAAGTATTTTACTTAAAGGTGCTTGAGATTAACCTAAATATAAAGTTGATTGCCTTTAAAAAGGGATTTTACTTGAAGGTATTTGAGATTCACCTAAATATAATGTTGATTGATTTTAAAAATGGAATAGAAGATGTATCAATTGGATATATAATATTACAGAATATACGTTCAAAATTTGTCTAAAATGTATTAGATCGCTATAGCAAAAATAGAGAATGCGCTTCCCCGGATAGGAAGAGGTGCAGATTCGAATCCCGGTACCGACTATTTTTTTTTCGATAGATTTTTTTGTGTATATCTTTCTAATTGATTAATTTAATTTGTATAATAATATGTGTACACAATTTGTTCATATTATTCAATAGAAGAAATACAAATGAAATATTTTGTCCCCACTACGAGTGTCGCTAACACAAGACAGTGCGGTATTGCGAATGGAACAGCGATGTGAGGAATCTCACCCAAGCCGGGCTAAAGTAGCGTGCCTTCTTAAGCATTAGGCATGAATTTAGACAAAAATATAACATCTCTGCGTGTCATTTCCCATTTCGTAGTAGTCAAATAAATTTGTTGATGATAAAATAATCTTCTTACCTAAATTTTAAGGGAACAAAGTGGTTCATATTTTAGATTTTCAGATTTATTAAATTATTCAAAATATTATTTTGAATGGAAGGTTTTTTGGGTGAGCAGTGAACGAAGCGAGGTTATTTATTGACGTACATTATTTTCGATGAGTACAACGTTTATTTGTCAACCCCCGGCGGATGGAAGAGCTTTGTGGAGTCCATTTTTAAATACTCGAACCTTTTAGCGACATCTTGAAAGGGCGCGTTAATGGAAACCCCCTTTTACTAACAAAGGTTTTTTAGGTCTCGCATCGAACAAATGTAACCTCCAATGTGGGCGGTCGGATAAAGCAGCCTTCGCAAAAGCCTTTGACGACAGTTCATTGACCACAAATAACTGTAATTAATTATACTTTGTTGCTTCCTTTTTGAAATCTATGGTGTTTTGATCCCATTTTGGTTAATGGAAACGGTCCATAATTTTAAGAAAATTTTGTGCCATAGTTCAGTTTCACTGATTATATGATCAAACATTGTAGATTAAATACATTTTATAGGACAGTAGTCATAAGACAATAGTTCTTGATCTTTTGTCAATTATTATTATTTATCTTATAACTCTTATACATTCAATATTTGTGTATGGTATAGAATCATAAAGTCTGAAAGCAAGGGAAAAAAGACGGATTGATGTCTTTGAGATGTGATGTTCGAGACACATGCTGCGCATACCATGGTTAGCGTTTCTCACAAATGTCTCCATTTTACAGCAAATGAACATCAAAGATAGACTCAACCATTTGCCAAAGAAGAATTCTTCAATTTTTTGGGCATTTTTGTAACAAAAGAAAATAGCTTGGAGAAGCTTGTGGTGGACTATGTCGACTGAGAGAAAGATACCCCGATTTGGACCGACCAAGTCTCAGATCTGCAGGATGCTGAGAAAAATGGGGGAGCACAGTCGAGAGGGCGAGAGTTCATGGAGATCACGAAGGAACCGAAGTGGATGATAATTATTTATCATCATCAACTATGGTTGCTGGTCGATAGCTGTAGTTGACCCTATAACAAAATACTATTAAAAAATATAAAATGTATGTATACTGTTGCGATAAATAAAATTTTACCGCAGAATTGATGACAAAAGTAAATTTTATTCAAAAATTTTATGTTTTACGTAGGTATATAATAGAAATATGTATATAAGTTTGGCTTAAGTAATTAATTCATCTTTAAAGATTAATGCATTTTTGACCACGAAGGTTGGTAATTCGAATTCCATTAGTGTCCACTCATGTGCGTGTCCAAATCATGTTATCACACTACAGGAACTGCAAAAAAAAAAAAATTAAAATAATAAAAAAGTAAGGCTGTTTTTTTTTCATGATTAGAAAAAAAAATCATGAATAACTTTGTCTTGAGAATTCTTTTGAGTTTAGTTATATTTCTTGCACTTTTAATTTGACTACTACGTTTGGTCTGCTGACAGGATATACATCTAATGACTACGAGTTTGGGGGGCTAGAACGGGTTCGGCTACATTATCTATGTATATTTTGTGCATGAGCTTAAACGGTTCATTCTATGTAGAGAGGAGTACATATAGGATAATCACAATGTAAAATCGTGCATGCATTAAACTTCATCAACCCATTATGAACACGCATGTCTTTAAACACATGTAGCAATCATGTCTAAAATAGCAGTCTTATGTTAGTACCGAATATCTACAAAGCTGCGGAATCGCATGCTGAAGATACCGTCAAAAATATAATTTGAGTAATAAAATAAGAAGTAGCTAAGACATCATCATAAGAAACATCATAAGACACTGTGTAAAATCTTCAGTGATATGTTAGAATAGTCGAATGTCTTAAAGAAATATCCAGTGCAATTTAATTTGAATAACTATTACCTAAATAAGACCAAATAATTTTGCACTGTTCATTATATTTATATATGTAGGTGATTATTTTACTATTTTTTATTTATTTTCTTTGTTTTATTAACAACTGAATTGAGTTTAAATACATCTACCGGTTTCGAAAAATACCATTTTCTTCTTCAGGATGTCATAACTAACTAAAAACAAAGATAATAAATAAAAAATATGAATTTTAACCACAAAGTTAATATTGATAAGGATTATTTTACTACTTGCGTTTTGGCTGGATTTAAATTTGACCTACTCAAGTAAAGATTGCATATCCATTTCAAAATTTTATATTTACTTTAAAGATAATATCGCACTTAGAACTTAAAATTGCAACCATACTTTTATATACCGACAGTACTTTTGCCTGTAAGTGAACATTTAAAATGAATTCAACTTATGTGTATTAAGCCGCAAAGAAATATACCAATACAATAAACATGTATTTTGATATTATTTATTTGAAATACGATAAATTATATTATAGAGGAAAAGGTGCTTTCAAAAGAATCTTATTTTTAAGAGTTTAGCAAACAAGCCACTTGTGTTGGAGTTTGTAAACAAGTCGCTTGTGTCAGGGTCTGTTTCAAATAAAACCGTACTTTAAACATAAAATAAAACGTTTTCGTAAAATTATTTTTTTATGGTCTTACTTAGCATCGTAATTTGCACATTGATAAACAAGTTTATGGTCAAGTAGTTGCGACAAAAACAACGGCGTTTGCTATTTTGTGCAATAAAGCCACACACCAGTAAATGAATAGTTATGAAATAAAGTGTTACATATAGGAGAGGGATTTGGAACATTGGTTGCGAAATGACGGGCATTCAAAAACAAGACATATTTTTAACATTAATACATATTATATTGTCAGCGTTTAAATTTTCGTTCCAATCGAGTCACATTTTTTTAAAAAGTCGCGGAGCTATTTGATTGCGTAAGTGGTACCAAAGTGGCCACGTGGGTGATACCAACATTAAAATATTGGGATAAAGAATGTTTTGTTTATTAAGCTCGTAATATTATCATTTATCTGAGATGGACAAGTATATTATGTTTTCATATTCACATGAAAATTTGGAAGATACCCAAATATTTGTTTCCTATAAAATATTTTTTATATGAATTAGGAAAATTGAATTGTTGTTTTCAAACAGTTAAAAAGTTTTTGTGTGGTGTGTGGCTGCAAATTTAATTGAGATAAATGAAAAATATTATTTTGTATTTTTACGAAAACTTTATTTAAACCAGGTGTATGTTTTTTTTACCAGATCCTGACATAAATGTAAATTTCAATACAGTACAATATTTATCGATTTATCAGAAATAGTCCAGTAGATACCACAAAAACTATTCTTTTCCTTTTTCATTGAAATGTGGAGGAGCCAATATCTGTTTTCGGTTTCACAGTCTCACGAAATGTATTTTTTCAACTGAAACGTGAGAAGCACTTACATTTTATTTATACAATATCCAAGAATGTATTTGAAACACAGCCTCCGAAAACCCCGCGGCTAGTATGGAACATAGGCAGATAGTAGGAAGTATAAATGTACAACGTACATAAATATACGTACCGGTTGATGAATGGTTTCCTCTGGTTGTTTTATCTGTCTACTGTTTTTGTGTATCTTTTGCGAAATAGTTTTTTAATAGATAACCTTCAAGAGAATGCGATAAAAATTACTGTTTATTTTTAAACACATCTATATAATACATTTTGATAACACAACGAAACCGGAAAACCGGGCTTAAACTCATTTGTTTCTTTTTTTGGCACATACCAGTAAATTAATAGACGTAAAATAAAGTGTACATATAGGAGAGGGGTTTGGAACATTAGTTGCGGGACGACGGGCATTCTACACACATTATCGGCGGAAACATAAATCCGATAGTTTATGACACATTTATGCGACAGTAAAAGTATTAACTCTTTGAGAATTACATATTTGTGTAAACAAGACGTATTTTTTATATTAATGCATATTATATTGTCAGCGTTTAAATTTTCGTTCCAATCGAGACATATTTAAAAAAATAGCTATTTGATCGAGTTAGTGGTACCAACGTGAACACGTGGGTGACACCAAAATGAAAATATTGAGACAAGAAATTTGCGTTAGTTCATGTCTATATATTTGATGGTCTGTGGTTTTTTGATTCTTCATTAATTGAATGAATGAACAAATCAGCAATACCGATTTGATTATTACCGTTATATTTGATTTTATATTTTTCATATCAAATTGGATTTACAAAGTTGAGAACAGTTCCATTAGGAAATTGAGAATCGCCACTGGGTTTGTTTCTATGAGTTAGAGTTTTAATTGACGAAATAAGCAAAGAAGTGAGTAGTTTGGGGTAGAACTGCCTTTAGACCACGTTCAGAGGATCCAACATCACATTGAAGGGCATCACGCACCGGAGGGTTAAGAAAGCGGAGAGAAACCAGAAAGATACATTAAACAAAGGAAATAAATGGATTGCTTGATTAAAGATAGATCAGTATTTCAGTACAATACGAGACGGGAGATTGATTGCTTTTTTAGTTCGCTGATTTATGAATGAAAGAGAAAAGTGCTTCTTTACTTTTGTATTCTCGTCAATTAATAATTCGAAGGTTTTTAATTTTCTGCGGCTAACTGAAAAATATTAAAATGTAATAAATTTGATTAATTCCAAAATGAAAACAATTTTGCAGCCTCGAAAGTAAAATGAACAGGTGCTATTTATTGTAACAGTTTTTGATATTGTGGGTTAAATTAATTTTTATTATTAAAATTTCGTACGCACTTTTTACGAGATGAAAAATAAAAATGTAGATGGCATATACATATAAAAATTTATTAATGCGATAAAAAGTTTTTTTATAACTAAGCGTCTTCAATACCCTAGATGGTAGTACGTCTGATTCAGGGCTCACAGGTTTGATTTTAGTAGTCAAAAAAAGTTATCCAGAGTTTCTAAAAGAAAAGCGTGTGTGGATTTTATTATTTATTATATTAGTGCAATTGTTGTGTATGAATACCCAAACTTTTATTGAAGGGTTGGAATGTTTGTTTTTGAATAAAATTATAACAAAATACTAAAAACATTTATGTTAATATGGGTTACTTGGACTGGGTATTTAAAAGGCGCACACGCAGATATGAAGGTTGTAGATTTGATTTTTCTGGAGATGTATTTAAATTGTAGAATTGTACTTTTCTGAAATTTGAATGATTACATAATATTAGTAAAATTGGAATTTTATGACTAGAATAACTTTTAAGTATCTACGATGACATCTGTCCACAGATTATATATTATGTTTACATGGTCTCAAAATTTAACCACCTTAACAAAAAAAACATAATACAAATTAAATGAATAATCAACTAGAAAGATATACAAAAAAAAAATGTATTTAAAGAAAAGATTTTTTCTGTATCTTTCTAGTTGATTAATTTAGTTTGTATTGAAATATTACAGAACTTCGTTATATCTTTACAAAAAATGTATAATCCTTTAATAAAAACGAATATTTAATGAATAATATAATATTTATCACACATAGTGTAATATTTAGTATTTTGATGTAATTTATTTTATTTTTTAATACAAAAATTAAGGTTGAAATTTTGCTTTTAGCTTCTTAATTTATTTTCAAAAATAAAATAAATATTCTTATAGTAAACGTCGAACTAGATGAATCGTGATAAGAATAAATAATTTAGTGCTAGTACCCGATTGAGTGCAATTTGCTGTAGACCCAAATGGAGCTATTTCAGGTATGCAGGTATTTGAGATACACATCTCTAACCATTGAAAACAAAACCCTCTATCCATCAAAACAACTAGAACAGACTACCCAAAAGTTCAATTGAGGTATTTTTAAAAAACAAACGATTTGTTATTGTTGGTTCAAAATTAAAATCCACACAAACAAATAATTTTCTAAATACTAAATTAATGTATTAATTATAAATATATACATATAAAATCAATTTAGTATTTAACATATCACAGACCTATGTTCTGAATAATTACAACTTCACAATAAGAATGTGTTTTCCTTAATTAATAATTTTCTTTTATAAAATCTGGTTTGAGCGATATTTTTAAATAGAGATTTTTGAAAAAAACTTTTCACTACTTTAAGAACAATTTACATTGAAGTGTTGACCAATTCTACGAAAACTACGAAATTAAATTCAAGGTTTCTTGTTAATGTTAATTTTGTTCATATACATTACTTTTTCATAATAACGTTATTATAAATTTAAGCACAAATATGAATAATAATAATTATTATTGTACGTGTAATATTAATGTACTCGATCATGTAATATTATCTGTATTTGTATGTTCTTATTCTGTTTATTAACAAAATTAATTAAATGTTTCTCATAATACTGCTCTTATAGCGCGTAGAGTTATTATTATTATGTGCCTAGAGTAGAATGTCGCAATCAGACCAACCTATGTGACTCTCTGAGATCAAAGTCTCATCCATGAATACACACCATTACGATGTTTAGTAATAATCTATTTATTTTTTCTCATAACCCGAATCATTGGTGAAACTAAATAGATTTTTTTAAAAAATAGAGTTGCATACGCGGAATACCTGTTACACCAATATTATTTCAAATTTTAAACTAAGCTAAATGCTTGTGTTACGAAAATAGGACCAACTTGATGGTATCCTGGAATGAGGTTAATCCACGATCATTGGATCACTAGGCGAGCGATAAACTTAAAAATTTGTAAAATTAATAATTAATATAATAAGAATTAGATTGGTATGTCTAATATTGATGCAGATAAAAACATTACATTGGTTAAGATAAAAATATTCCCATCAAAAAAATGATATAACTTTTTATTCTGGAGTGCTAAATACTAGTCTAGAATCCAAAGTCTTCTAGCATGCATAGGTTTATAAAAAAACCGTTTGTTTAGAAAAAAAGATTTTTTAGTCAAAATTAAGATATTTTTAAAAATAGATTACTAATCGTGGGTGCGTTGAATGCCGCCAAGTTCTTCCTGCCGTGTGGGAATGAATTGTTGGCTTGTGAAGTATAGTCCTGCTGGGACTAATAGTGTATTGTTGTGTGTAATCGGTTCCTCGCTATCGAGTATACCGGTTAGTGCTTTAATCGTGCCATTGTGAAGATGATTTAGTTTTTGCAATAACATGTCATATTTATTAGAATAATCTATGTTGCCCCAAGATCCAGCACAGCGGAGATTCTTTATTGACTGATTGAACTTCAGTTTAGTTGGTCAAGTAATCTTTATGAAATAAATATATGAGGAAGAAATAAGAATATGTAGTTATTGCCAGACAAAATAAAATACACCGAGCATAAGTGGAATGTGTGCTAACCTAAAAGTTGTAGTAATTCTCATAGGTCTTCAGGGAGCGTATACGAAATGGGATGTGAATGGGACAGTCGCGCAAACAGCGGCAAAAAAAAATAATTATTTAATTAAACTTTCATTTCTCCAAAACAGTGAGTGATAGGGAAATTTTGCAGTCAGATTTTGAATCAGTCTATTTGAATTTATAAAGCTCAGACCAAATTTCATAATGGAGCTTTTTTTTTAAAACAAAATTGCTAGAAATTTTTTCTTTACTTTTTAAAAGGTTAGAACAAAGTACATAGTATTGAAAATATTATAGTACTACAATTGAAAGATATATTTAAAAAAATCAGAACAGAAATAATAAAACAACACTGGTTTGTAACTCCCGTGCATCATATCTAAATAAATAAATAAAAATGTATCTTTTATAGACAAAAAAATACATTTTTACCAAAACAGTTCCAAATAAATATTGACACGTAAATAAGTACGATACCTACGTAAAAAAATTATAATGTATCTATCAACATCTGAGAAATTTGATACTTTGAAAAGAACAGGGTAGAAACACGGTAGCAAGCTAGACTACTCTTTCTAGAAACAATACAAATACCCGGGAGTAGTTTATTTAATAATGTTAAATGTCTGAAGAAATATGACCGAAAAACACAATTGAAATATTTCAGAAATTTATCGTAGAATGCTGCTTTTCTGGTGTTGGATATTTTGTTACGTAACCAAACCAACACAATTTATTATATTATTTAATTAACATGAGGTACCCTTATCAGGTTGTTCGGCTGTACCGAAATGGATCCGATTCATTGCATCGATCATTCAATCAAGGGGGAAGAAGGAATCTTCAATGAAAATTAATATTGGGATTTTTCTATAATCATTTATTTTGACTTACCTAGATAACAAAATAAAGTAAAATTAGAGGTTACATGCAAGGTAGTATCCTCACCAGTTTATAATTTTAAAGACATTCACAATTTTAAATCTAAACTAAAAAGTCTTACAACTATATTACAACATTAATTAAAATAGGTGGGGACTTTTTGAGCGGGAGGGAAGGACTTGTGCCAAGGCGTGCTCCGTAAATAAATGTAGGTAGTGTGAGTTAGAAGTACCTTTCTTTATTTTGCTGTGGTGGGTGGCAATGGTCTACTCAAGCTTTTTGACGTGGCCTCAAACAAGGCCTGATGGTGGAGTTTCGTCCGACGTGGCTCCAAAAACCGGTGTTTATCACGTAATTACATATATATATAACAATATGATTATTATTGTAGCACCAAGGTTTCCGTGGCTTTCTTGGTCACATGCCAGATGTAACCATTTGTTTGATTTGATTTTACCTAATACAAGTTATTTTAATATTAGCTAGGTAACACTCCAAATCCCAAGACTTGCAGTCATTAAAATGGCTGTGGTTTTAATATACGTTATTTAACTGATCAATCTTAATGTTATTGGATTATAGATAGGTCAACCCGAGAGTGAAAGCCGAAATGCGCGTGCTATATTTCAAGTTACTCCGAACTTTTGAAGAACCTCTTTGTTGCCCCGATGCTAGATCTGAACTAGCCCTCGCAGATGAGCACGCGATTGATTTTGTACCGTGTCAAAAATATATCTTTGGGATAGAAATTCGCGCTCCTTCACTTACGCATACCGATGTTGGAAAGAGAAAGTTTATAATTAGCACCTTGTCGGACACTATATTTCATACCGGCAGGAAGTGTTCCTGCACGCGTATCTGCAGATTGCGTGCAGAACTTTCTCAAGTAGGTGTAAGTCAATTTCACGTCCTTTCATCCAAAGTGATCAGCGCTCAGACCAAAATAACGCGCGAGAGTTAGAACCTTTCTATCCAGCGCCTGGTTTCCTTATTATGCGCCATCCAGCCCGGATTGTCCTTGACACATGCTGACTCTCCTCGACTCGAACGGAGTTACTTTATATAAAATTATAATTACGAAATGTTTTTACGTAACAATTTCATGCTCATTTTTAAAATCTGGCTAAAATATATTTGTCGAACAATATTAAGAATTATGTTTAGCTGTGAGTTGGTACATATAAATACACGTAATATCCACCTCGAGTTCAGCGTCTCAGATAACCATTAATTTCGCGAGATGTCTCAATATAACTAGAACATTCTAGAATAAGTCATCGAAGTATTAATAGACGTGATGTAGCCTAGTGGTTACGATACTTGCCTAGTGATCTAGTCGTCGAAGGTTTGAGCCTCGTTCCAGGAGGCCATTAAGTTAGTCCTATTTTTATTGCAAAAACGTTGAGCTTAGTTTGAAAATAGTAAAAATATTGGTATTCCGTGTACGCATCTCTATTTTTTAAAAGAACTAGAAAAATATTTCTAAACAAATTTGATTTTTTTAAAGCGAGGTTGTATTAAATACTATATGTTAAGCAAGTGTTTTTAAATTTTTTCAAATTTCAAGAAACAAATGACGACCGTTGATCTAAAATTCTATTAGTAAAATATAAAATTATTAAATTTTATGTATTATTATTATTCTGTAAATTATTAATAACTTATTATTTATTTCTACTTTATTTATTCTTTATACTATGCAGCCACGATTTAATAAATTGGTTAAAGAAAAACAAGCGCACTCCTCTCTTTGAATAAAATTTATATGTATGCATAAATTTAGATTTTAGAATAAATTATAGAACTTTACTGGGTATTTTTGTTCACAGGCCGTGATCCCCTTGAAGGCATTGCAACTCCTCAGAGAGACGCGACACACACTTTGAAAACCGCTGAACTCAATAAACCATGGCGGATCTGTAAGAGATGGTCCATTGGTGATCAAACGTTTGCCACCCGAGAGATAAAAAATATTTAGTGTATCAATTAGTAAGATTTACAGATAGATAAAATCAATTTTTCGCATAAATATTTCTGTTGCCACCCAGACACAAAATATTTTTTCAATAAATTGATTTTATCTGCATATCTTTCTAGTTGATACATTTAATTTGCAATAAAAATATCACAGATCTGTGTTCTGAAAAACTACAACTTCACAATGATATTGTGTTCTCCTTATTGTAAACAGAAGACAGTTTAGTAAGTAAGAGACATTGTCAGTTGCAAATATATAATACAAGCAAATATTTTTGAAACATATACACTTTAAATATATATTTATTTTATTAAACTCGTTTAACATGTCTGTGATCTGTGACAATATTTTACAAACATTTAAGCATAGCTGATATAAAATAATAATGAATATTAATAAAAAATTATTTACACCTTAAGTTTACTTTATAATATATTTTTATAATAAATAAAATTCATTAAACGATGTAGATTTTTTGAGATCGGCTTCATAGGTATCCTGTGTTACGAAAATAGTCAAAATTTAAAGCAAAAGAATGCGTAAAAGCTTGACAAATATCTGAGGGTGGTATCCTACAGGAACCAGAAAACAGCATTTAAAAAATATATTTGTTTTGCTGTAGTTAACGATGATTCTAAATATAGACAAAGTAAAAGTAATAAAATTTAAAAATAAACTTTAAATCTCACAACAGTATAGGTAAAATTTGTAAAATTGATTTGTTTGATATTAACCTCACCATATTAGTCAATAACTTATAAACTATAAAAAAAAACATTTAATAGCTTGGGTTTTTTGCCAATTTTAAAACCTACACATCTCTTTGCTGTTCTTCTGCCTCTCACAACTTCAACTCTTTATCCTTTTATCCCCACCCAGTCCTATCTTGAACCTTGTACTTTAGGTATGAATTAAATATATTAATTAGAATGATATACATATAAAATCAATTTTATCGAAAAATATTGTTGTTGCTCCACCGGGATTCGAACCTGGATCTCTTGCATTATTCAACTATGCTATAGCAATCTATGTTCTGAATAATTACAACTTCACAATAAGAATGTGTTCTCCTAATTATACTTTAGATTACATTTTCTTTTATTATATATTATATTATGTACGCATTTATTATTTATCAATAATTTTAATTGAAATTACTTCGCACTTGAAACGGTAATATAATCTTAATGCTGTTAAAATATTTTTATTATTAGTTAAAATTTTATAATATATTTAACATTATATTATTAAAATCACTTAGTAAATAAATTTTCACAAATAAACGAATCATTCAAATATAAATATTTTCTTTCTCTGAAGTGCAGAACTTTTTCCAGATTGGTAGGTACGGATAATAGGTTCATTAATGTGCGCAAGTGCACGTTACCTAAACGCTTCCTAAAGCTGGAATTTAAAAGTACAGAATCAAGTCTCGCTTAACTGCATTCTATGATAGAATGAAAATCAGCCATTAGGAAGAACGTTAAAATATTTTACAGCAGAGTTTTTCCGAGTGCATTATTTTTAATGTGCATCCCTGACCTGGAATATATGCATATCAGGTTATCTCATTAATATTTAGAGTTTTTTTTAACATATGCGCAAAATACACTTTTCTTCAATGACTAAAGATATGTTAAATACTAAATTAATGTATTAATTATAAATATATACATATAAAATCAATTTTGTCGAAAAATATTGTTTTTGCGTCACCGGTATTCGAACCTAGATATCTATTTATTTATTTATCTCTAAATAGAGATCCAGGTTCGAATCCCGGTGACGCAAAAACAATATTTTTCGACAAAATTGATTTTATATGTATATATTTATAATTAATACATTAATTTAGTATTTAAAATATCACAGACCTATGTTCTGAATAATTACAACTTCACAATAAGAATGTGTTTTCCTCAATAATAAACTAAATATATATTTTGAGTATTTTGGAATTCTGCAATGGTAATCAGGCAGGCAGTGCTTTTTACAATATTTTATTTTCAAGCCTATTTTAGAGGAATATTAGTTACAAAATGCTGAATGATTTCTATTGTCTTTTACATTAGGTTTATAATCCATTCCTCGTGTATGGGAGTAACCTAAACTTTAGACTGCTCCAGAATCAGTAAACATACAACCTTATATTATATTTAAGGAGAACACATTCTTATTGTGAAGTTGCAATTTTTCAGAACATAGGTTTGTGATATTTAATACAAATTAAATACATAACAACGAAAACATTTTTTCGATAAATTGATTTTATCTGTATATATTTGTAATTGATGAGTTCAATTTTTTAAATCCGCTAAAATTTCGAAATATTAGTAGGAACGACAAAATTTCTTCCCGCATTCGTCTCAAAAAATAGGTAGATTTATTTTGTGTGTATGTGAGTTTTACTTTCAAATATTAAAAGAGTTTTATCGAAATCTGATAAGAAATGCGGGAGTTATAATGGGATTATATTATACTGGATATTATTATACAGGAGAAAAACCGGTATATACTCGTATATGTGTTTAACTTTTTCCGCGAGCACTGGTGTATGGAGCTAGTGACTCTTCTAGGATAGATCACGTTTTTTATAGATGGTTTCCTTAAGGAAACCTCGGTCGACGTTTCGGCACGGTAACGCATGCCACTGTCAAGGTGTAGCTTCAAAAAGTTACTGTACAACCGTATTTGTTCGCAGGATGTATAATGTATATCATCCGCAGTAGTGTTAATTTTAGTTCGAAATGAACCCATTACTAACTAACTCTGTAACTTTCTTCATATGCTGTGAGAAATTTATATCTTCTGCGAACAAATACGATTGTATCGTAAAATTTTGAGGCAACGCCTCGACAATAACACGTTTTACCTTGTCGAAACGTCAGCTAAGGTTACATTAGGAAACCATTTACAAAAAACGCGATCTAACCTAAAAGGGATACATATACAGATATATATATATATATATAATAGATTGAGTAATTAGTCGTGTCAGTGACTTGATAGTATGTATCTAACCTCTCATTAGTTATCATTCTTTAATATTGTTTATTGTTTGATACCATTATATGTTAATTATTGTCTAAAATTGTTAGTTTTATTGTTAAACTTATTTTTTAATCTAATGTTGAATAACAATGTATACACAATAAGTTACGCGGTGCAAAATGTTGAGACACAGGCATTACCTTGTTCTAGTCAACCAATTAACTTTTTATATTAATATTCGTAACAAATTTGTTAAAATATTGATTATTTTTCTAATGTTATAAAATTCACATCGTATTTTAATGATCAAAACTAACTTAAATAATTATTTTCCTGATTTTTTTATATACAGAGTTACTGGTAATTCGATACATTCCTTTAATTAAAAACGCAATAGAAAAGGTTGTAAACTAATACTTTGTACACTAAGTGTTAGCAAATTGTATTATTTTTATGGTTCATAATAACGTGTGAATATGTTATCTAAGCATAAGAACAAAATATATAACCATACATGATGTAGTTTTTAATTTATTTAACTTTGAAGTTATAATTTTGGATACTATAAAAAATATAGAAAATTCAAAATATCTAAGAAACGGTTCACATTTGGTTTTAGCAATATAGAACTAAATCAATTACTTACGACCTCTACTATTGCGCCTTGAAAGGAATGTATCGAATTCTCAGTAACCCTGTATATTGTATATTGTCACGCGCTACTCGGGCTGACCAGACATCTTTTCTATGCCATGGATAGAACGCCAGGCTCCAAGCTCTACGTCACCGGCTAAATACAATCGGCACTTACAAATTTCGGGTTCTTACCGGGCATCGTTTATGGATCGCTTTAATAGAGTTATTTTGTCTGTAGGGGAAGGCGAATGAATGATGACAAATTTGTTCACAATTATAAACTATAATTTGATAATAACGTATTTTACAACCACCCACGCTACACTTGACATACCTAATTTTTGTTTTTGTTCTCATGTTCATGTTTCACATCACTTTCTACTCTTCAAGCACCTTTTCTTCTTAGATGAATCTTGCACCTCAGAAGCCTTTGAGATCCGAGCTGATGGGAGTCAGCACGGATCAGCTCTTCGAAGGTCGGACCCGCCATCCCAGAATTTTTGGCCGTACAAAATACGCCGCTATCTCAGAATTAGTAAGCAAAATACACCACCATTTTACCAGAAATATGGCCAAGGACGCCCACCTTCTAATTATAACTCTTACAAATCTAGCGTTTCATTTTTCGCCTTTTCTTTTTCATCTATTTCCTTCGACCGCATCAGTTGCGATCCGCTCGTCAGAAAAAAATGACAGCTCCCGTTATGTATCTGGACCGCGGCCGGTTCCACAGTGCGATAGTTTACATCTCATGTTTTTGGCAGGCACTCACACGTGGACGCATCCTAACGTCACAACATATATTTTACTTTTACTCTGAAACTTTTTTTATGCTTATATTTGTAAAGTGTTTACTATATGGTGTGTATAATATAAATATACATATATATATATATATATATATATATATATATATATATATATATATATATATATATATATATATATATATATATATATATATATATGTATATATATATATATATATATATATATACATATGAAGATTTTAATGAAATATGCATTTTCCAAATCGGAGAACTTAATTATTATTTGGACTGATAATAATAATGTTTCAAATCCTAACTTAATATGTACGACCATTGTGGATCTTTAATAATTATGTTTCAAATCCTAACTTAATATATACGACCATTGTGGATCTTTAATAATTATGTTTCAAACCCTAACTTAACATGTACGACCACTGTGGATCTTTAATAATAATGTTTCAAATCCTAACTTAATATGTACGACCATTGTGGATCTTTAATAATTATGTTTCAAATCCTAACTTAATATATACGACCATTGTGGATCTTTAATAATTATGTTTCAAATCCTAACTTAACATGTACGACCACTGTGGATCTTTAATAATAATGTTTCAAATCCTAACTTAATATGTACGACCATTGTGGATCTTTAATAATTATGTTTCAAATCCTAACTTAATATGTAATAATTATGTTTCAAATCCTAACTTAATATGTACGACCATTGTGGATAATAATGTTTTAAATCCTAACTTAATATGTACGACCATTGTGGATCTTTAGTTTTCTTTTATTGTATTTGTTTTGATAATACATAATATCTCACGTATATATAAATATTATATAATCAGTTAGGTTTACATGGCATATTAAAACTCAATTTATACATATTTTGATAATAATAATTTTGGCACTTTCATATTAAGATATCAGAGTTCTGACTGATTAAATCTAGCTGTTTTGACTGATCTGATGATGTTTGTTCCACAAGGCACAGAAGGCTGGGTGAGTCTGATATATGCCCATGTCAAAAACAAAAACAGGTAAATTATTTGTAATAATATAGAGCACAGCGACTAACAATTTTTATTTGTAATATTTGTAATCAACTAGAGAAAAGGATGAGACGTTCTCGAATCAGATAATTATGACAAACGGGTTAAGTATTGTACGTAGACATGAATACCACGATGAAAGAAATACATTCTCTAATATTTTATCTTCTTTTTCAAAGCAGTTGCGAAGTCCACTTTTTTTTTAAAAAAGGTTAGGTTTCATTGCAATTGATTTTCACCAGATTGCTGTTGGACGTAAAACTTGTTGCATAAAAAAAATAGTGGCCGCGTTGTCAACGTTATTTCTGAATACCCTGTATCTACTCACAGCCCACACAGAGTTAGTAAGTAATCAGTGCCGTGGTTGGAAACTAATGGCGGAGCAGACGAATGAATCCGTCTTAAACAAAGGTAGCGTAACGAACGAAAATAAACGATCGCTGTAAGAGTAGCTTTCCTTTAACCCGAGGATGGATGTTTTTCAAAACAAGCACTTTAGCCTTTGACTCGAGAAGGCTAAAATTATTAAAATATAATCCAATATGCAAAGATTACTTTAGAGATACAGTAATTTAAACAAAGCATTCGAAATGAGGATAACAAATGTATTATTAATTTATCAATAATGTTTTGTAAGGTTACCATAAAACATTCAAGTTTTTATTCTGTTTTCATTTTTGATTTGATACATAGTTCCAATATACCGTCTTGTCATGTAATAACGTCGCTAGATATGTAATAACAGTGAATATGTAGACGGACAAACTTTTCAGGACAGCCAAAAAAGTTTAAAACTGCTTTCTGTTCTTCAATTTATTTATTTATTTATTTATATATATTTTGACATCCATATTTTTGTACTAACAGAGGTGGATACATAATAAACATAAATAATACATAGTTTGTTGTGTGGGATGGAGTAGACTTCATCTCTGATATATACAGCGTTGTCCTGGCTACTTTGCTAGACTAAAGTCTGTGTTAAAGTAGCCAGTTTTTTTTTTTTTTTTTCGTGCTGTTGTGGTGTTATTTGGAATAAAAAAATAAATCAAATATGAATAAAAAAGTAAGAATAAAATAAAAATATAATAAAAATATGTGGAGTGGGAGTGTTGTAGGACAAGTGAGTTATTAGTAAAAGAACTGTATACATTATAGTAAATAAACATACATTATAGTAAGTAAACAATGTTATAATACAAATTTGTGGGATATGTTTATATCTTATCCTTTGTTCATTCGCTAATTTCAGATTATGAAAAGATACGCTATTTTCAAAAATAAGTATGAATGTGACATTAATCTTTTCCTTACGGTGGTAAAATAAAAACGCGTCTTCCGGTGCTGTAAACTCAGTGTACATGTAGACTTTTTCTATTTTTAATTTTGATAAATATGAATATTTTATATTTATTACTTATATTAATCTAATTTAAAGAATTAATTATAAATATATACATATAAAATCAATTTTGTCGACAAATATTGTTTTTGCGCTACCGGGATTCGAACCTGGATCTCTATTTCCAATCCGGGAAAGTACAATATCAATTGTGTTATAGCGCCAGTATTTTTCATGTCAAATTTTCGAACCTATATGTTACACTTTTTCAAATTAATACAACTGTCGTTCCATTATTTGAAAACCATCTACATTGTTTTTACGGAATCTCAAATACCTTTGAGTAAACCGACTACAGACGCCAGAATTATCAATTCATTTGTATTAAATTTTGGATATTTTAAATATTTTTCGACAAAATTGATTTTATATGTATATATTTACATTTATTACATTAAATTAGTGTTTAAAAACATCACAGACCTATGTTCTGAATAATTACAACTTCACAATAAAAGTGTGTTCTCCTTAATAACTTATATTAATCATTCAAATAATAGTTGATATATATAAGTGAATATATTGTAACGTCGTGTATTGTACGTCCACCGACTCGCTTAGGGTATAGCATGAAGTACGTGGGTCTGGTTCACAGAATTTACCATTTCGCCTGCCACTCACGTTAACCAGCATTCTCAGGGAAAATAATAAGATTAGTTTAAGTTTTATAATTACAAAATTTAATTAATAGACAAGAAAACATATGAATATTTTAGTAGAAAGCAGTAAGAGATCCGTTAAGAGAATGTGATAATATGAAATGATTAGATTGCCAATTTTCGCCTCAATTAAAATAATAAAATTTTACTACCATTTGAATATCTAAATCAACAGATTATTGTACAAGTAATAGTGTGATAAAAACACTTAATTCTTTAAAATGTGAAAATCTTCACCTAGGAAATAACATTACACAAATTTTATTAGCTGGTTAGTTTGTCAGGTTAAATGTAGCAAAAAAAATCATGTCATATAAATTAATGTTCAACACTATTAGAAAGTTATTAATTTTAAATTAAAAAATAAAAATAAAGAAATAAGACTACAATACTCTCAATAGTATCAATTCACATCAAAATTCATTTTACAACCATACACGCGAGGTAATTGTCCATGCGGCAGAGATCGACAGTCTTCATTCAGATTTGATTATCCGAGGCACCCGTACATACTTATATCTCTGACTGATCAGAACGTCAGGAACGCTGGGTCATCTTCCTGCGTTTGAGCTCGCCATGAATTGCTTGCGTCATTTTTGATTATAAAATAAATCCAGTCGTGAACTGATTAGCGGCAGAGATCAAATCGTATCCCCTTCCTTCATTCTTCAGGAGAAATCTTTCCTGAAATAGAAAGTATTGTCATCTCATGATTACTTTCCTGTCATGTAAGGAAAGTCAAAGTAAGAAGAAGTAGTTAAAGAAGGTAAAGAAGAAGGAATGCGTCCATCCTGTAATTACACAAACAATTATCAAATAGAAAATTACATATGGTGCAGGATAACACAGATGCCAAATATCTTTAATTATTCTCACTCTTCCTTAACTTATACGAAGTCATATCTTCGTTATTTTTACATCGGAACAAACGCCTGTGTTCGTCGATACTTGTCAAAAAAAAAATACGGTAGCGAGAATTCTTTTCCTTACGCGGTCATTGTTGCCAATTGGTAAATGTCAACTCCCAATATATCTCGTGCGCGGTAGGTACCAAATGTAACGTAATAATGTATATATATATCAATTATTGTGTAAAAGAAAAAAAAAACATTGGTCATCATGAACGACAGCATAAAGACGCATAATACACATCTGACTCGGCTGGCGCACGCTCCGCCACTAAAGTGACGATCGGCATCTGGCTCCCCGCGCCCCGCGTACTGCGCCTCACCTCATCACGTATGTACAAACACCCGCATTAACAAATTCATGTCAGGTTCTTCGAGAAAACATTTTTTATTGTGGCGTATGGTAAGTACTTACATATTGTAATTGTTTTATCCAAATATTAAGGAGAAATACCTAAAATATGAATATTTAGAATATTTACAGAGATATTTACTTAATCAGAAGCAATGTCAACTCAGTTTACATCATCGGAAAAGAAAGGTTAAAGTGATTTTTGGTATTTCGTTGCCTTAGCAGCAATGCACTCCAAACAAAAATTTATAATTAACCTTAACATTATATAAATTGAATAACTAATCTATCAACTACTGTGACTTCACCTATTTAGGAACGACATAGTTATGGTTATAGTCAGAAAAATCATTAATAATTTCGATTTGAAAAGATGTTAGTATTCACATTAAAATAAGATTTACGACTGCTTTACCTAAACATATCAAAAGTTAACAAGTCAATAAATTAATATGTCGACTATCTTATTTCAATAAAAAAATGGAAATGGCTAATAGTAAATACTTAGACAGTGCATTGTAATAATACATAAAGTGCCGAAACCAGCAATCCGATCTAAAGGAAGCATTTAGGGTGAGTAGTCTGTCGCACATAACGCACATAACTCACATAGTCAAACTCAGGGCATTCAAGAAACCTATGAATAATTAAATTTCGAAATATTGCAATACCCATTAATGATTTTTAATAGTAATTAAATGTATTAATTACAAAGACATACATATAAAGTCAACTTTATCGAGAAATATTGTGTTGAGATTCCGTAAAAATAAGGTTGATTACTTTCGAGTCTAACGCACATAACTCACATAGTCAAACTCAAGGCATTCAAGAAACCTATGAATAATTAAATTTCGAAATATTGCAATACCCATTAATGATTTTTAATAGTAATTAAATGTATTAATTACAAAGACTTACATATAAAGTCAATTTTATCGAGAAATATTATGTTGAGATTCCGTAAAAATAAGATTGATAACTTTCGAGTCTAACGCACATAACTCACATAGTCAAACTCAAGGCATTCAAGAAACCTATGAATAATTAAATTTCGAAATATTGCAATACCCATTAATGATTTTTAATAGTAATTAAATGTATTAATTACAAAGACTTACATATAAAATCAATTTTATCGAGAAATATTGTGTTGAGATTCCGTAAAAATAAAGTAGATGGCTTTCAAATAATGGAACGATAGATGTATTAATTTGAAAAGTGTAACATATGGGTTCTGAAATTTATCGTCAAAAGTACGGTTTGCTGTAGCGTAGTTGGATAATGCACCTTCCCCGGATTAGGTTCGAATCCCGGTAGCAACAACAATATTTTTCGATAAAATTGATTTTATGTTTATATCTTTCTAATTAATACATTTAATTAGTATTTAAAATATCACAGACCGTCTGTTCTGAATAATTACAACTTCACAATAAGAATCTGTTCTCTTTAATAATGATTTTTCGTTTTAATAATTATACCTTGCTAACACTTTATAGATGACAAAGCAGTGAAAAATGCGGTGGAAATAAAAAAGTTGTGGAGAGACGGACTAAGTATATTTTCGGAGATAGTGATTACGAAGGCGTGCGTTATAGGTCTACAAAAGTTAGTAAAAGTATAGATTTCAAAATATTGAGAGGCGACATGGTGATAACATATAAATAATAGAGGGTAGTTAAATAAGATTATAAAATTATTCTTTAAAATAAAAATGTGTAAAGCTTTAACACGTATCTTTAGTTTTTCAGTTCCCTGGATATTATTATCATCTTCGATCAGAATATTGACGTTCGACGATACTATCACGCTTAAAATTAGAAACCTCTTTAAAGAAAAGAAAACGTGTCAATTATCAATACCTTCATCTGGTTCAACTGTTAAAGCTGAAAACGCAAAAATAATACATATCAGAAAATATATATTATATATTGTAAAGCTAAAAAAATTGAATTGGATCATATGTTGGGTCCATATTTGTGTAATCTTATTGGAGTTGAACGATTTCCAGTTGGTACTGAGTGTGTTGTACAGTTTTGGAGCTAAGAACATGTAGAATCTTTGATAAAATGTCGTTGTTGCTCTCAGAACTGGCGTGTAGATGTTCGTTGTTTGTCTTGAGTTGTGTCCATGATTTATTGCTTGGGGTGAGTTGTTGTTAGCATGGAAAAATTGGACGAGTCTCAACATAAAGATTTGTCTAATGTCATTGTACTCTTTAAATATAATATATGCTGTAGTGGTATTCGAAGTGTTTCCACATATTAACATATATACAAGATTCAAAAATTTGATAAACATGGAGATTGATTAGGTGAAATGGTAAATGTTACATTATGTAAAGTGATCACTTAAGTCAGCCGAAGACAGGTCGTAAGCCCTGTAATTATCCATACTTCCATATTTTTCCATTGATAAAAAATAGCTTCGTTTCTATGATATATCTATTATTTGTTTAAATTTTAAATATTATATTATGAATCAATCACGGCTTTAATGATGAAATACAGATGGTCGGATCAATGATTTATTTAGATAAAATATTTTTATTTTAATATTTAAGTGATTTTGTGAGGTAAGGCGAACAAATTGTTTTGGACATTTTTTTTTTGGCGGGCTCTGATTTATTTCGAGATTATATAAATATTCTAAAAGCGAAGCTTCTCGGGAAACATCTAAAGCTCCCGTCTAACCCGAGGTCAGCTTGCCTCCTTTCGCACACCACACGTGTGAGGAAAAGGTAAAACTTTTTACCGTATATAATCAGAATTTTATTGTTTTCATTTAATAGTGTTATCGACATTTTAATAATTAAATAACTAATTTTGTTTTACACAAATAATAATTAATTAAATAATCAATTAAGATAAGATGAGATTACTTAAGATAATTAATTAATTTTCAAAAACACTTTTTAAATTAATTTCATATTTGTGTACAGGAGCCATAAAATATTTATTGCAGCGAAAAATTCTACTTTAGTCTGATAATTACAAAAAAAAAATAGTTGCTGTTTATAATGCACTTTGTAAAACTATATATTTTTTTGTTTAAAAAAAACTATAGATTACGCATTCAGTAATTTTCACGATTTATATCAATTAATCAGGTTTATAACATTTTTACAGATATACCTCAGATTAAATATTCTACGGTTAGTACCAAAAAACACCGTTGTGAAATTAATTGAATATAGAAAAAAGATGGCCTAGGCATTTATATAATGTCAGGTTTGTTAAACTTACTAGAAATGTTTAGTATCCATTGGTTGCCTTATACTTACATCCATTTGTATCATGTCATTTTCACAGTAGTGGATTAGGTTAGGTTGTTATGCCATTATAGTAAGTTATATACACAATAAAACATTTGAAAATACATGCAACGTCTATCTAGCTGGTTAAAATTTTTTGAAAATATTTCATTTTAATCTTTTGTTCACAGGTTTCAAATTCATATTCCATACTCCGTAGCCTAGAAATTCTGAGATAATTTAGAAAGGATGATAAAAGATTATTTTCCTGTTTGTCGTAGGTAGCTTTTTTAGTGCGGAGTTCCTGAAGAATGGAGATATTCATTAGTTTCGTAGTCCATAGTACGTGCAGTGTGTGACGCCAACATTCATTCAGAACTATGGAGGACACCAAAGCATTATTAATTATTTAAAAAAAAAATTGAGATGCGTACACGAAATACATGTCACATTAATATTCTTACTGTTTAAAATAGGACTAACTTGCTGGTCTTCTGGAACAAGGATCGAACTACCGATCACTGGATCACTACGCCAGCGATTTAACCACTAGACCAACAAGCTACTCTACGCATTCTTACATTTCGTGTGATGGAACGGTTTATCCAAATTATAACTTAGTAACGTCAATTTAGTGCATTGATTTTTTATAATATATTTATTTATAATTTTTCGATAATCGTTTCATTTAATAATCATTTTGATAATAATTCAATAAACGTTGAATTAAAGTCAATGTGGTAAAGAATTTTAAAATGAGAATTAATAATTCCAAAGATTAATATTTATGACAAGTTACATAATCTTATTAAAGTCTTCATCGCCTAAATAAAACATCACCTTTTGGCGATTATTAGTTCTACCAGCGGCTACGTCATGGCCACTAATTTTAAAGTAGATGAAACAGTAAAGAGAGCGATCTATATTCCAAAATTGTATATTTATATATGCACTTATGTGCATCTTTCAAGTTTAATTACAGGTGATCAACGTTCTAACATGCAATATTAGTTCATGAGCCATGTGCATTGAACTGAAATACCTGTCAAAGGTGTCGACTTCTAACTATGTAGAATTCCCATTTCAGCAGCGACACTTTGAAACTTATTTGATCTCAGGATTGTTCGAGAAACTACAATATATTGACTGCCTCATGCTGCAGCTCTGAGGCGCAGTTTTCCTAAGGTGACTGAGGCAAATTTAGTTTTCACACCCGACCTACTCTACGTAAATGATGAGGCACATGAAAGAATACAGTTAACATAATAGGTATTATATACACTCTTACATGTGCACTATGATCAATCTAAAAATGACGAAATATTTAATTTCATCGCTTAAAGAAAGCGAAATAAAATAATTAAATATGTACTAACTGAAAAAAATCAGCTATTTCTGATTTTAAATAAAGGCGTTTGTGTCTTAGCTAAATATATATATTGAAAATAAAATAGCGCAACCGGTAGGCTTTGAACCTGCTCTCCTAAAAGGAATATGACTTCTAGCCAGACGTCTTAACCCACTCAGCCATGTCCGGTGATGTAACAATATTACCGTATGTATAATAAAAGTGTATGCCACTAGGGTAATATACCACACTAATACATTAATATTTATACTTTTTTATTAACTTATATTTACGATCAAAGACTTGAGATTCTCTTTGCAAATTATTATTTATGGTTTTTATTTGAATTGTGTTATTAGTATGTAAATTATTGTATATAAATACCAAAGTAAATAGAATCCTTATGGAGAAGGACCTTCTTTGTAAGCAAATTTGAAAGGAAACTAGTCCATTACATCGGAGCGAATTGTGAATTTCCTTAAAAATACGAATTATTCATAATAATATTACGTCTCCCCGTCTTGGGATCTGTTATCTTTTCTTATCTATAGTGTCTATGATATACCATAGAATTAAGCACTTTTAGAAATGTTAAAATAACGATTTTTGGTTATGTTTTTCATCCGATTCCAAATAGCATTTTTTGTTTATTATAGTCTGTCCGCTAATAAAGGTAGAGTGTGGTTTGTTTTGGAGAAAACTCTATCATTGAAATAGATTCTATTGAAAGGCCACTATTATCTTGAGATGGCCACTATTGGCCGCGACGCGGCCATCACACAGCATCGTTCTCGCTAAGATTTCACATAAAGAATAGTCATTTTCTTTGTGAAACTGCATGATTTGCAGTTTATATGGGTGAAACTGTAGTTTCTTTTTCAAAATAACGTGCACTGGTGATTTTTTATTCCAGTACAGGCTGCAATCTTCACCATATACTGGAGGATGGTCCTGTTAGAAGCCTCAATAATCGTCGAGCTTGTACGAGAAGATGTATGTCCGTGCAGAAGAGTGTGGCGCTCTATTCTTTCTGCCTACCCCCGCGGAAAAACGACGTGATGGTAAGTAAGTAAGTAAGTAACTTAAAAGATTATGTAAAATGTAACTTATATTACAGTATATTTGGTATGGTAATAAATTTACATATACACAAGAAAATATCGTATTTTATAACTACAAAGAATTATAAAAACATAACATATCAGAATTGGCGTCAGACCAGCACTATGGTAAATCATCATACAGCACTAAAACACTATCTTTAATAAAGTCATTAATGTATGGCTAGCGAAATAAACTGCGGATAGAAGAACGAAGAAATTAAGATAGCCGGACAAGCTTAATGTGTTGTTAATGTCTCACATTGTCACATTTGTAATCCGCTGTACCGTGATGTGTGAGTTAGGTTGACACCCTAAGTAACAACACCCCCATTCTTCTTAGCAGTTTGATATTAACACTTCTTGAAATCACCGACATTCATGATCAGAGAGAGCTATTCAGTTGTCAGGGGATAGTGTCATTAACGGAGGGCAAAAAGTAGGATTGAAATGCTTTGTCTTTTCTGCGATGTGGCTTTAATTTGTTTGAGCTAAACTAATTTAATTAACTTTCCTTCTATATTCTAGAACAATTGGAAAAAGTTTTAGTAAAGCCATTAAGATCTTAGCTCAATTAAAGATTTCTTAAATTAGATTCGTTTGATTGTGCATGTTTATTTTTATTATAAATTGTAAAAGGAACTGAGGTATTGTTAAAAACGTTTAGTCATTCAAATCCAATACACTTTCACGCGGTCGGACAACCTCTTCTGTGGTCTGCTTCTAGGTCATTTCCACTAAGGCAAGCACTAGATTATTAACTTTGGAGTCCTGCCGTCTGGTATTTTTCAACATAGTCAGCCCATTGCAGCATGTAGACTTTGGACCACCGACTTCTTTCACACGAGCTGAATAAGAAAGCTTGTCTGTTTTTTTGGGAAGTCAGAGAAGTACTCAATATATCCTTGAGAAGAATTGTATACTTTGTACTGTACTACTCGCTATTTAACTACGCGATTGTTAGTTGGAGTGGTGCAGCTAGTAGTATTCTAGAGTCTGTAAGTAAAGCCCAAAAAATGATTTTGTGAGTTATTCATAAGAAACCCTTTCTCTATTCTTCAAATAGAACTCTTCAAAGGATGTCACGTCCTAGACATCCGCCAAATATTTTTGGTATAATAAAACACTTTTACCGGCATAAACAATATTATCAGAAAATTATGCACCCTCACTTAACAAGGACACAGGCTAACTGTCACTATCTTGTGCCAAAACTAAACAAAACTTTTGCACAAAGATTCCACTTATTTTTAGCACCAAAAATATACAACGATCTAAATGCAAAAGTGAAAGATTGCTACTATAGACTTGCATATTTTTTACGAAAAGTGCAGTTCTGGCTCCACAAAATTGGGAGAAATTACGGCCAAGAACTTTTAATGGTCCAAACCTGAGAATAAAATTGCTACAACAGTAAATTTAATTACCTAATTGCATCTCTTGATTAACTGTTTATATAAATATTTTTTGTACACTGATCATTGCACTTTGCTTTCTGTTATATTGTAGGAACACTGTCTGCTATAATACAGTAAATTACTAGTGTAGCAGGCAGGGTACCCAAATATATGTCTTACTTTCTTACTGATATATTGTATTTACTTTGCCAAAATTTATGTGCATACCCTCGGTACACTTGTCTGATATTTGAAATATTACGCAACACTCATAGTAATTAACTAGGTGAAAATGTATACTTAATGAATATAAATTTAGAAGTGTAATATGTCAGACCGTTAGACATTATTTATCAATGTAGGTACATAATACATGTAAAAATGAACCTAATAAATGTATTATTATTAAAATCTTACAATTGTTTCTTATTCAATAACATTTTAAAGTTTATAGTTCATTTATATTTGAGTTCTATTTTCTAGCTCACGTCTAAAAACTTTTAAGCGTTAGAATTTTATTTGGTTCACAAACTGCTAATTTTTTTTTATTGCACCACGTCATCATTTTGTTCATAATTACTGTTAATATTATTGTTTTAAATATATATTTTGCTGTGACGATATAGGTTTAGACTTTGATCTTTCATTTCAGAGATTCATTGGTGATGGCCATTATTCGACTACAAAACACATGTAGTAATGGATCATAGCTCGTTTATATTCATCCGAACCTCCGAAAGAAATATTATCTGTGTACATGGGCCAATAGAGTGTGTAACATGTTTTCTATATTTTAAAGTTTATTTGAAGTCAATAGACAGTTAAGTTTAGATATCCTCATAACGACTTATAACTATTATATATCAGCCGCACCAAAGATTTTTCCACGTTATTTTTTAAAACAGGATCCATTATATTCATTATGTATTTTTTAGGTAGTTTTAATGCTTCAAATATTGTAAATTAATCTGTGAATGTGCGTTTCTAATGTTTATTAGAAAACATTAATATTTTTTATTCAAATATAAAAACGACATTATTAGCGTATTTATTTAAGAAAATTATTAAATTATACCTTATTGAAAACTAAAAAAAAAGATAAAAAAAAACTCTGTAAAAACAGCCATTTTCGGAAAGTGACCAATTTGCATGCTATTTGGGAAAAGTCTAAGTCAGGCCTGAATGTCAAAAATCTCTTTAAGATAAAACCTTTTCTCCGCCCCTCTTCTCATTACACGGAGCAGAAGATTGGCGATATTTTAACCTTAATTGGCTAAACTTGTATTTCTTCTTATTCTTTTATCTGATTCTCGACTTCCTCATTTGAAGTAAATCTGCCTAAGCATTTGCGAAACATCTCAGGGATTTTGTTTTATAAATAAAATGTACCATTTTTGTATTATTTTTTATTATATTTTACTTAAACAAAGTTCATATAATAACAGATTTATTTTATAAACGTTAGATTGTTAACTAACTAAATAACTAACTTACCATCATGCCGTTGCTCCGCGGGGGTAGGCAGAGAGGATAAAGCGCCACAATCTTTTGTTCTGAAACACAATTCTAGCCTCATTCTCATTCATTCATCTTCTCAGATTATTAAACAAACCATAATACAATTAAACAAATATCAGATATCTCATAGGTGAGAAGATATTTTTAAAATTATATTTAATGGAAAATATATATGGAAGTATGTGGTAATTACAGGACTTACAACCTGGCTCTTCGGTCTTCGGTTGGCTTAAGTGATCACTTTATATATATATATATATATATATATAACGTTCACCAATTCTCACCCCTCAATTTCCACATTTATCAAATTTTTTGAAAGTTCAAATACACTCACATAGTCAAAAAGCAAAATTTTTGGTTGGAAAAATAATCTAATGAAAATTAACTTTACGTCAAACTTTAAGATAAAATATAGGTTACACGACAGTCTAGTAACTATACATAATTAAACAAATTATTGATTTAGATATGTATTCGATGAGCTTGTACGAAAATATATATTAATGTAAATGAGGCAAGAATGAGTTAATCGAGCATCTCAGAAATAAGCTTTTGTAGTATGTTAAAAAAATAAAATCTAGATTACTATGTTTTTTGATTATTTTTTAATTTGCAATATTTTCGGAGATATTGGCGTTCAAAGTTGGGCTCCGATACCGTGTGACATCACTACTCTCCTGCGTACAGAGATGTGACGTGAATACGTCAATACTCGTCCGCTAGTGTCGATTACTGACTTGTCGATTCGGAAGATGTGACGTCACACGATAAAACGGTATAAACCGATCGTTTTTAAAGCACGCAACTTTGAACATCTGTATCTCTGCCATATTTGAAGACATAGAAATTTTTTCTCAGTTTTGTAAAGGAAATTT
Organism: Eubasilissa regina; assembly: GCA_022840565.1. Lineage (NCBI taxonomy): Eukaryota > Metazoa > Arthropoda > Insecta > Trichoptera > Phryganeidae > Eubasilissa > Eubasilissa regina. The sequence goes on along the minus strand of JAINEB010000015.1, from coordinate 22,327,505 downwards.
TTCGAAAAATTAAAAAAAAAAAATTACTCCACTATCTCACAATATTGTTTATTTGTGAGGTAAAATTGCTTCTAAATTTTATTTCATATGTTTTTCCTATTATGTGCAATATTTACTTCCTTGCAGATACATTTTGTTATTTTTTCTCTCACTCAGGACAGTCATTTTACTATGTAGAAGCCTGTCATCGGTGACAAGGTCAAGGTCGGCAACAATACCCTTGGCTAAGTTGGAGAACAGTTCGAGAAAAATAAAATAATATGTATTATTAAATATAGAATAGTGCCTTTTGTACACAAAGGGTTCTAGTCAAAACCAGTTAAAATATATTCCCAATTACTGACAATACGATAGTTGATAAAAAAACGTTTAAAATACAATTTTGTACGTTTAATTCCTAGTAATCACAAATATTTTGCTTTGCTGAAAAAGCACCATGAAGGTAAATTACATTTTTAATAATACAAAAATTTGTCTCCAAATACAAAATTAAATTGAAGGTATAATTGTCATCGATATCAAAATACCAATAAGCCAACCGTAGAAAGAAGAAATCATGGCTCCTTTTGGAAAATTGGAAAATAAGTCGTTCAAATCCACCCTAGTCTTTTACAATGGGGCATAGAAAAAAGCAACATAAAAAACAAGTACGAAGGCCCAAAACTACCATTCACTCGCATTCCCTTAGGACGGAGAAAAAATACAAGGGGAAATTGAAAATTCAAAGAAGGATTTTAAATATTAATTTTTCGATGAAGGCGCTTGCCGTGTAATATTATGGGGTGTGTGCCGGGTACGGTACGGCCGAAACTCACCTCTCTTTATGGGACCATAAACGTGAGACGTTTTTATTTTCTTCAGTAAAAAGAAACACACAAACTGAGAACAATTAGCATTCCTTGTGTTTTATGATAATGTGGCTTGTTCAAATATTGATTAAAGTGCAAAGATTTATTTATATATATGTAAGTTAACACTTTCCTACTTTCACGAATCATATAAAAATTAGCAAACCCCCGAGGAAAACAAATCACTAACGCCGAGTATTTTACAAACTGCAAATAAGAATAATCGTAGGTGCAGGCCATTTTTATTCAATAAAATACTATGCATATTACATCCGTAAGGTTGTTTTTGGATTTAAAACCACGAATCCATGGACATGTAAATAAATAAATAAATAAATTATCTATCTTCGTTTTTTTCACAATTCTGGCATATATGAGATATGTTCCAAAACAATTACATTTATGGACAGATAGCGTCTATGGGTTAGTTAGCTCGCAGACGAAGAAAATAAAATAACACTATTAATATTTTTAAGATTGAAATATTTTTGAGCATTTCTAACACATACGAAATCTCAATACTATTTCATAAAATACGGATAAGATAAAAAGTCGTAAGTATATAATTTAAAAAAAGTGAAAGTGTTTAAAGAGAGACTAAAGAGTGATATAACAGTAAACAATTAATACATAGAACAAGTAAACGAGTTTGTGTATTTGGAAGTACGTTTATTAGGAACAGTAAGGTTGTGAATGATCCTCTGAATGCAATTATCACTAATAGAAAATTGTCACACGAAACAAGACCAACGGTGCATAATGGAGTTCTGGTGCTTGCACTAATGCACGAATGTGAATCCTAGAATTGGGATGAGCGAAAGTATATTAAATGCGGTGGAAATACGATTGCTTAGGCACATGTGTGAAAATCTTTGAACGATAGAGTGGGAAATGAACAAATCAAGAGCAAGAAGTAGAGATGCATGTAGCATGGTCGATGGAATAAATAAAGGGTCATGGTTTGAAATAAAGGTAATATAAAGAGAGTGTAACGATAGAATAAAGCACGGATCATGGTTTGGAATAAAGATAGAATAAATAAAGAGTAACGATAGTATAAAGAAAGGGTCATAGTTTTGAATAAAGGTAGAATAAAAAGAGGGTAACGGTAGAATAAATAAAGGGTCATGGTTTAGAATAAAGAGAGGGTAACAATATAATGAAGAAAGGGTCAAAGGATCTGATATGGTTTTGTCACGTGGAACATCTGAGCGAGAAGGGGATAGTAAAGAAGATATTGAGAAGAGAGTTAAAGGCACCAGAAATAAATGGCGTTCGCAGAGACCTGGCATAATCAGATAAATTATGGTTAGTCGTGTTGGAATCTTCAACAACAATATGTATGAAAGTGGACGTAACGTGTCCAGGCAGAAGAGTGTGGCCTTCTATTCTCTCTGCCTACGCCATCGGTGAAACGGCGTGATGGTAAGACAGTTAGTCGGGTCCATATTTTATAAACTTTTGCCTTGTGAAGACAGGTTTTATGAACAATTAGAGTAAAACACTTTCTTTCAAATTAATTTTGCGTTTTCGGAATATTAATTTTTATTCTGAGCAACTTGCCAAATGTTCGTCTCATGCGGAATAATAAAGTTTTCCAATTCATTCCGCAATAATTTCTTTAGATTACAGTCAGAACGTACTCCGTCGACATTACAGTCACGGGCGGTAATTAAAAGAGTCGCGGCCGCAAGCCAAAGATTTTCTCGCAGCAATGAATGTTTTCCGAGCTTATTAAAGCATATTTATGAGTGGAAACGCTAGTACAACTTTAAGGTCTGTTGTCGTAAGATAGAACCGGGGAAGGGATGGTATGTTTGGTGGCCGAGAGGGACGGAAATAGTGCAGCGCTCCCTCACACACCCCTTCTGTTTTATTTCTGCTTTTTGAGCTGTATAATTTATTTAAGGGGGGAGGAAATTTTTCAACTACAGCAATTTCACAGCCACAAAAATGGTCAAAGCCTTTGTGATAATTTCAAGGGGTTTTCGGGGTTTAATTTTAAAACTCCCTATTTCACCGCGACGTAAATAGGCAAAGCTGTTTTAGAAAATATTTTTTGTTGTTTTATGATATAACCTGTGTCGCAAATACCCATATTTGAGTACGGAGAAATTTATCATGTAATATAATAGTGAGTATCTATTATAACATCCTCATAGTATTCTCCAGAAGTTAAGGAATATCGAAGGACTTTCGATAACATATAGGAGAAGGATTCTTGCATAATTTGGAACTCTGCCAGAAGAAACGATGAATGTCTCAAGAAGCTCTTGATTACAGACACAATTGAAGGAAAACGAGCAAGGGAATGGTCTCCTACAAAATACACCAAATAAAGGAATCATCAGAATGCTCTATAAACGCTGCGATTAACATTGCTCAAGACAGGACCAAGTTTCAGATAGGTCATGGGATCACGATGTTTTGAGCACATGATGAAAAAGTAGATCTGTTATAAGGTTGCCAAAACTGTCAGGTTATCGTTATGTAACTTGTCGACCGTCATCTCTCATAAGATCATTCCTCATGTCTGAACACTATTAAAGTGAGATTTTTACTTGGCTGTCTTGTTTTTCAATACAGCATTGTACCGAACTTAATCTCAACCATTTTATTGTGATTAGGTTCATTAAAAAGAGCAACCATTTTATAAAGTATCGAAAGCTTCATAAATGGGTTGATTTCACCAAGAATTAACATTTTACTTATATATATATTTATATTTTATACTTGCAATATCTTAGATATGTCTTTGTACTATTATATTCTAATTTGAATTTAATATTTTCAATGCTTGTTACTGTGTTATATTTATATTATGTATTTTTTAAATAAATATTTGAATGTAAAATCCACATATCTAATCCATTTTTCTTGTAATGTCAGACAAAGTATTAATCAACTTTTTAAAATATTTTAATTATTTAGTTAATAGATAAAAATAATAATTAGTAATTGGTTGCGGTGATAGTGTAATAATTTTTAGATCCATCTCAAGGATTTCATGACAATTTGATTAGTGGGAGTATCTATGATTTCATGAGTTTCATGAGTTTATCTGACGGTTGCCAACAATATTCCATAAGTTTACCCCTCCATCCAAGTGAATTAGTGATATAATTAGGACTTAATCACTTAGGGTGGGTGTACACAGAAGATACTGTTTGAAACTCATGTAAAGGAAAAGCAAAGTCTTATCCGTGTATATGCAGCTTTAGATCTAAAACAATTCATAAATATAGGGTGTTCAGCGGAAAAATTTCAAGATTAAATTCTAATTGCTCGTAAACCATCGAGGTGAGGTAAATGGGAGGGGTATTGTTCGACGCGCGTGATTTGCGGGATTGCTAGTCGTAATGAGCCACTAGTCGGGAGCGCACCGCGCGTTAATAAATAAAGTGCGGTGATTCAGTGATTCGTGCGTGTCGCGCTTTTTGTACTCATTTTAATATTCGACGAGTAAGTGATGGGCCAAGCACGCAACTTATCTGGTGTTGGGTTCAAAAGTTCAGACAAGAAGTAAACTTCTCCGGGACCAACAACGTCATCAGCGATGCCAGAACGTGGCTCAAGTTCGACGTGAAATTATGCGCAATCCGCGTAAATCGATAAGGAAGATTGCAGCCAGTACTGGAATAAAAAAATCAACAGCGTACGTTATTTTGAAAAAGAAACTATAGTTTCATCGATACAAACTATAAATCGTGCAGTTTCTCAACGAAAATGACTATTCTTTACGTGAAACCTTAGCGAGAACGATGCTGGAAAGTTTTGGAACAGCACGAACGCTTGAAAACATATTGTTTACTGACAAAGCACATTTTTGTATTGACGGCTATGTTAATAAACAGAACATGAGATACTAGTACTCCGTCAACCCAAGGGAACGCCATAAAAAATGTTTGCATTTTCCAAAAACGACAGTGTGGTGTACAATTTCTGCCCGAGGGATAATTGGCCTTTATTTTTTTAACCAGCGAGAGACGGTCAGTGCTAACGTGTATTGCTAAATGATCGACGAGTTTTTGGTACCACAACTGCAGCTTTTTCCCGGGTTCAATAACAGAACACAATTTCAGATAAACGAGGACACTCCATACACAGCTAGAGTTTCAATGGGATTTTTTTCCAACTAATTAGTCAGCCAGTACGGTGAGATACCCTGGGCACTTCGGTCAGATGCCTTGGGCAACTTATACCGTGCGACTTTTTTTGTGGGGATTCCTTAAGTCGAGAGTTTATAGTAACAATCCTCGAACAATTCAGGCAATACAATACAAGAAAATATCCGCCGTGAAGTTGCTGCCATTGAACCAACATTTTTCTCTCGCGTGTTCGCAAATTTAAGAGTCCGAATATAAGGGTGTCTTGAGAGAAATGGGCGGCATTTAGACGATATTGTTTATAAAATGTTAAATAAGCATCGTTAAACTCCATTTTGTATAAATAAAATATAAGAATAACATTGTAGTTTTTTTTATTTAATATTAAACTAGAAAATTTTCCGCTGGACACCTTTACTTTTTCACCATCACAAAATTTTTCCGTGGTGGCAGGAAAAGGGTGTAGAAAGCCATATTCTACTATCCTGATACGCGAAATTCACCTCCGACATCTCCTACATTTGTTTATATACAAGTAGGAGGTCATTTAGAAATGTACCTACTGCAAGAAATTTAATTTTTTGGTTAATGTTAAAGTGGATTCTAAGATACTTCAGTTAACGTACATTTGAGAAGTTAATTTTATTTCATAAACGAATAACTGATACATTAACAATTGATTTTTACATATTTAAATCCTTAAAATCCATCTCATCGATTCATAAACAACACTTTTATAATATTTTAATAGAAACATATTTTAAGTATGAAGATGCAGTTTTTAAACACAGTACTTTTATAATTAAAACAAAGTAGATAAATTGTTTAAAAGAATAAATAGAAAAAAATCCGTCTATCAAAAAATATACAATTACCATCGGGATTTGAAAACGAAACTTTATTTTGTCGGGAGAATGAATGAGTTACCAATTAAAGTAAAAATTGTAAGATACGTCTCACTATAATATAACAAATATTGCGTAAATGGTTACCATGGTAATTGGTAACTCGTTCTTTGGGTTAAAATTCCAGTGGTACTTTAATTATTGGAAACAAGATTTTCCTGTTTATCCGTCTAAGTGATTCATCTAATTTGTTTTACTTTAACAATATTTTTGATCTTGTCCAAATCTTTGTAGGAACCAATTACTGGGATTTATCCCCTGGGGGATTGTCATCAAGATATAGACGTCTCACAAATATGAAGCTATTATTTTTACATAGGAAGTATGGAAGTCTTGGGCATTACAGGGCTTACGACCTGACATCCGCTGGCTAAAGTGATCACTTTACATTATCAAATTTTTGGAAGTTGTATATATGATATCATGTTGGAAAATTTTAATTATTTATTACTAACTATGCTGTCGCCATCTATAGATTTTTTTTGAAAATTTGATATTCATTCAAAAAATGATATTCATTAAAAAAAATAGCCGATGACAGGTCGTAAGCCCTGTAATGCCCAAGATTTCAGTACCATGTAAAAATAATAGCTTCGTCTCTGTGAGACATCTATATCTTGTTTTACTTTATATTAATGTTAATGTACTTGAAAAAATGTACGAATGAAATCAGAGTAAATATCATGGAAATGCTAAGGGGGCGCAACTATTTTGCGCAATATTTTGTTAGAGATTAAAAAAATAAAATGAAATATTTTATTTTATTAAGAAAACAAACTATATAAACTAAAAGTGTAACAAAAACTTAACCGATTACATGTTTTCTTTGAAATAACAACATAATTGATGCAGTGAAGGCAATTATTTGAAAAAAACTTATTAAACAGATAAAATAGCATATTAAGACTTTATATTAGGAAACGAATTTTACACTGCTAAAAAAATTATAATGTGATGAGATCTTTCTCTTCTATTGCAAAAATACAAAAAAATAACAGTAAAATTAAGATAAGTAATAGAAATAGTAAAATATATAAATAGAGAAGAGATAAAAATTATAAATAAGAAAATTTACCAGAGGAACGGGAGAGTGAGAGGAAAGGTAAAAGAAAATGAGATAGGGAATGAAATCTGTATAATAAATTAGGGCTTATATGTTGAATTTAGATTTAATTGAGGTAACTGGAGTGTTTAAAATATCTAGTTCATTTAAGTGTGAGTTGAAATAAAGGGGGGCTTGGTAGAAAAATGAGTTATGTTTGGTATTGGTGTTGCAATGTGGAAGGTTAAATGTAAGATTTTTTCTGGTTGACCTGGCTGGCACTCGAATGGATATGCGTCATAGTAAATCAGGACAGTTTACTTTGATGTTGGCTATTTTGTGTATGAAGATGACATCAGCCAGGTCTCTTCGAATTTATGGTGATAGAACTTAGAAAATGATAGATGACTCAGCAGTGCTGGTTTTATACCAGAAATAATAATTTTTTTAATAAGCTATGCAATAAAGAAAAGAGAGTATTTTTTAAGAATCAGACAAAACGAGTTTGTGGACTGCCTACTTCATACTGGTAGGTATTCAAAGTAAAAATTCAAAAGAAATATGTACCTTGAATGATATGTGGACCGCTGAAATAGTATCTATTAACATCGGGAATCAAATTATAGACCCAGAAATCATCATTATATTAACACTATATCTGTCAACACTATATCACGATGTTTACAATGTGAAATATATATTATGAGCTATGTTTATTAACAATTATGTATTTTGGATTTATTTTATAAAACATTATAAAAGAACTCTGAAGTAGATTGAAAAAAAAAACATAACTGATATGGTTTTTATTTTATCTAAATATCTTTCATCCATCTTTTGATAATTTACCTAATAATACAATATTTCAAAGACTAGGACATCAAAAATCACTGTAACCTTCTGGGAAACACGGATTTTCTTCGTCTTTACATATAGGGTAATCCCATTGTAGTAATAACAAACAGTGATATTATTATTGGATTAGGAAATAAAAGTGGTTGGTTGCTACGAGACAAGATAGCAGATTATCAACAGGTCCTACTGATCTTTTTGACAGACTTACAAAGGCCTATGTAGAAGACAATACTTAAAGTATAATGTAAAAATACACATTAAATACTACTTTTAAAATTAGCAATATTAACTTTGTCGTTAAAATTCATATTTTTTATTTATTATCTTTGTTTTATTAACCACTGAATTGAGTTTAAATACGTTTACCGGTTTCGAAAAATACCATTTTCTTCTTCAGAATGTCATAACTAACTAAAAACATATATCATTGTTTCTTCGCCAGAATCTATTTTTAGAAACCGGTAGATGTATTTAAACTCAATTCAGTGGTTAATAAAACAAAGATAATAAATAAAAAATACACATTAAATACGTATAAAAATAATTGGCATAAAAAGACATTATAATGGTAAATAAAAGTAAGTTTTAAAATTGCAGTATTAACATAAAAATCTAAACAAATAATCATCTGGCTTCCAAGATCTAAACGTGACAGTGGCAGTATTCAAAATATTTTTTTTCTGTAGTGTAAACTAAGGATTCTGTATCGAGACAACCCGGGAATTCCATGTTTTTTTGCTGTCTCGAGTCCTGGGACTCTTAAAAAAAAACTCGAGACTCGAGGCCTTGTTTATCAATTTATCTTGATATTATTCATTTTAAACAAGTCGAGTTAATCCTACTGTCCATTGGCATACAGCAGGTAGTGAGTGACCCAGAAACAAGTTTTCAAAGTTTATATGGTCAGCTATTAGCATTAAGGAGAAAGTAGTCCAAAGATATTTACTTCTAAAAAAAATTTCTGAAGTAAATCGTTTTGTCGGTTTGTTCAAACAGGGCATTATGTTTTATTATAATATGTAATAGTTTATCTTTAGGATAAATTCGTGTCATTTTTTGAAACATAATTTGTATGGAATGAAATAATTAATTTTTTTTTATTAGATGTCTTCAGATACATACGTTGTTGTATTCCGAAATGTTTCTTAATTAATTGATCTATTTTGTTTTTAAATTAATTTTAAAATTGTTTGTGTTTTATAATGAAGTACTGAGACGGGATAAGACTTGGGAAGATGGAAGCGCCTTGTTGAGACTTGTTTTGACTTTCTTAGGTAAGAAAACGAAAATGATGATGAAGAAAACTATTATGTTTTAATTTTTATCATATTTACCACTGGGTAATTATTTTTCATTCAAATTATAGTACCTGCAAAATATTACATGTAGTATGTTCAAAAATATGATTTATTTCTATACAAGATCAAGAGAGCTTTAGGTTCGTTAATTTGGTGTGGACCTGCTTCAAACACGAGAACCCCAAACTGAGAAGCATATTTATTATCCAATGCAAAGTATAATTACAATTCTTCAGTCGTATTGCGAGAAAGAAATAAGAAAAAAACGTCAATTAATGATATTACTACAAGTTCAACACACTTGGTCCAAAGTTTTTTCAGTTTTTCGTTTCCTTTCTGTCACCAAAATACCTCGATTTATCACCTCTTCATTCAACGTAGACTTCTTTCCAGTCAGGATTATTTTAGATTCAGGAAAAGACAGAAATCAAATCATCGATTTCGATTCTGCGCAAGGTCTTTCATTTTCCACAAGTTTTTACTTTTGCTCCACTCCAGCAACTGGCTCAAAAACTTTTTTCTCAACTATTCACTTTTTTTTCTTTCTCTTTCTCTATCACTGTAGTGCCCAAGAACTAGACCCAAATATTTATTTGTTTGGTATTATTCTCGGGATAGATCTATATATTTCTTTCAATCATTTAGTTCAACCTAATTTTCATCAACTAATTTTCATCATTCTCTTCAAGAACTACATTTCGAAGAATTCTAGTCTTCTTTTCATTAGGTTACAGCTATCAAGTGCTACGCTTTATAAAGTTATAGTGTATTTGTTACTGTATTTATCGGTTTCTTATTTATTTTGACCACAGTGAGAATTAAGTGAGATTATATATATTTTAATATCTCATCTATATTTTGTTTGTACACCAAATTAAATAAGTAAACAGCAGGCGCGTGCAATCAGTACATTAATAATCTGTACGTAACAATATATTTTGAGAAATAAAGCGAAATTCAATGTTCATTTGACAAAATATTATAATAATTGTGACAGGAATATTACGAAATACTTATTTAATATCGATTTATTTAGTAGAAATTCTAATCAAGTACAGATTATTTCGAAGTACCGACTGCATTCCGCTGGTAAACAGGTAACTTAACTTTTAAAATATACATTACCTAGAATTATTTATCAGGGAAATTAACGACCTGTTGATTATCTGTATACGAAAAATGATAAATAAATAAATAAAATATGCACTTACACTTAGAATTAATTAATGATATACTTACGTACATAATTCATTTTATGTGATACTTTTCAGTGTTTTATCTCAAGTTGGCTCTTCTATGCTAACGGGTTGATAATTAAATTAACTTTAATGTATATTATTTTAACTTTCAGGGGTCTGTTTCAATAAAATAAATAAATAGCATAAAATAAAGAATAACGTACGTACATACAAACAAAGGACATAAATTGTGTCCACAGGTGTTATGAAAATTCTATGTCGTATCGTGAGATTTTTAGTCTGAGCACGTATAAAAATTAAGGCAATTTATAATTCTCTTTAATTTAGCTGCCGGAAGTATGAGTGCAGCGGGGGCTGCCGCGGGGTCGTGCACCGAGTAATGAATGCGTTTTACGCTAACGGTTCACGTAATGTTCACTGAAAAATGTGATTTTAATTAGAGATAGCGAGAAATGCTGCGAATATTTTTGTTGCAGCGAATTTATTACGCCGTTTATGCTGTTCATTTTTTTCACGGCTACTCTATAAATATTGAGTGTTTTTTTTTAAATTTCAAGTATTTAAACGCTAAAAAAAATATTTTTTGAGTGAAATGAAATACATGTACAGATTGTTCACACGAATACATTTATATGATACTTTTCATACATCTTTCGTAATTCTCGGAATAATGAAATTATGTTACATTAACTTGCTAATAAATATATGGAATTATTTACTACTTCTAGGACAACAGATAGTTTTCTCTTTTATGATAAATAGCGTTAATTAGTATAATAATACAAAAGATGTGAATGATTCCCATTACAAAATTATAAAGATTACTTTCCGATACGCTGATTAAAACGAAATTTAATTACAAATTACGTTTTTTAGAACAAATTATGTAATATAATATATAAGCGATAGTTATCGTCAATAATGTTGTGTATTTACAAATAATCTTAAAAATTAAATAAATATAATAGATTTAATTATATTTGTAAATTAATAAAATAAAGCTTTTTTAATATATTTTTATTTACATGCATTCAGGGTGCCAAAAGATATACTCTTCAATAACACGCCATGTTGTGTCACTTTCAAAATCCCTTACCACGCAAATTTGACGTCCGGGAAAAACAAAATATTTTAGCCAAGCTTTGAGATGGGTCATCATATTGTATATATGTGGGGTTAATATTTTTTTGTTGTACGAATATGTACTCTTAATTATTACAATGTCCTTTAGATATTGGTTACAGAATATTTCTATTATATATTTAATAAGTTTTGTGCAATTTTTATCATAAATTTACTCAAATTAGTTTTACGTTTATAAATAAAATAAATTTTTAGTACTAGAAAACAGAGTAAATGAATAATTTGTATTATTCATGTAACCTCAGAGCATGATAATTATTAATTAATTAATAAATGAAATAATGTTTATTTTGAATCCAAAAAATGTATTTATTTATTAAAGTACAAAGGATATTTACAAAGATTACACAAACTGTAATATTTACTATCGGTAGGAATTAGCGGAATATTTTAAGGGAGATTCTCTTCTCTACTCCTTATCTTATACTTTTTTCTTTATTAGAATTCATGTAGATGTTTTAGTGTTGTGAATTTCAGATACTTTTAACTGATAGGTACACTAATAGTTTTTTTCTGTATTAATGAATAATTCCTCATATTAAAAAAAAAAATTAAAATGAGAACTTATAATATATTTAATTAAGAAAACTATTATGTGTTCCAAATCCCTATTGGCTTTGTTTGCTATCACTTCTGTTTATTAACAAAATTTGGGGCTTAGATATATTTTCATTAGAAAGTCGTAAAACATAACTTTTGTAGTGAAAATTTAGGAACTTTAAATGTGTATTGTCTGATAACTGAAAAGGAATAATGGAGAGAGACTATTCAAAATGACTTTAAAACAAATACATGATACGATTAAGTCTTTGTCTTAAAATCTTCAATATGCCTACCCACAAAAAAGGCTTCTTTTGAAAGTACTGTCAAACACAATACACTTATAAAACAACAGAAAATAAAATAATTAAAAGGATTATAGTGAGATTTAGTTATCGGAAACATTATAAAATAACAAAAAGTTTCATGTATTATAACATGTTCACTACATCTGGGTTTTATATTTTGACAGTTCTTTTTCAAAGGATACGAAAATAGAGTAGATTCATATATTTTAATACGTCAATCATAAAAGATATCATCTTTTACATGTGAGACAAAACAAGATGGAATTATGTAGGAAACTGGGAAAAGGAATATAACTCTTTATACTAAATATTGCATATAATTTTTCAAGCAATCTGGCAGCTTTTCTACAGTTTTGATACTGAATTGTGATCCAGCACAGAGAGACGCGGAAAAATACGTACATTTCGACTGGAAAAATATCAGAAATAAACTAGATAGATTTTGTACGTGTGTGTGTTTTTTTACTTATTTAATATGATTAAATATAGATTATGAATTAAAGTTTTTAAAAAGCCTCAATCTAGTTTCAAAATGTAGACTTAAAAAGTACTCAGAGAAAAAAGTAAGAAAACACATACACCCACAAAAACAAAATCTACTTATTTTTCAGTCAGTACCGGAAGGGATTTTTTGCCTTTTCATTTCAGTTTTTTTTTTACATAGCTCTTCGATATAATTGTTACCTAGCTGCTTCCAAAAAATCATAAAAATTGTGATTTGTAGGAATTCAATTAATAACAAATAGTTTTTGACTTGATTTCATGAAAGTTTATTTATAATCGAACCAATTGGTAACATTACACACTAGAATGCAAGTTAAGAAAAGGTTCGAAGAGTTTTGGAATATGCATGGAATATCTCTTTGTAAACCTGTTGTTCTGAAGTTGTGGAGTTGGTTAAGGCTGTGGTAATTAAATTTGTATTTAAATTATTGTTCACTTAACATAATCAAACCTATGCTGCGTCGAGTGGAAAAGCAGGGTGACGGGTTTCGGATGAAGTTCCATTCACAGCTCTTGAAGCAGTGCCAACATTGCATGAAATGCTGAGGTAATTTCTCGAATAATTTTTTTTTGCGTACCACACATGTGACTTTCCGTACCGTACGTGTGACTTTTCCATCTTCCATTCTGGTACCAGAGTGGAAGATGGAAAAATCTATAAGTAATTTAGTGCACGTTCTTACATTCCCGGGATCCCGGATTCCAGACCAATTTTCAGTACCTAAGAATCCCGGTATTAGTGCGTATAATCAGAAACTTTCAGGTTTATATTTTTAATTAATTTCGGGGTATCCAAATTAGATCAAGATTAAATCATGAAATATTTGACGATTTACTATTTCTTCAGGCATATTATTCCTAATAATACAATAGTTTCAAATTCAACTTATTATTTATCAATCTTGCATTATTTTTCTCATAAGATTCATCACTTTCTTACTTCAATATAAATATGTTACATAAATTATATTTTTAAAGAGGAAAATAGTTTTTTCTATTCCCGGACCATATTTCACTTGCCTACACAAATATAGGCTTTCAATAGAAGTATAGCATATTTATTGTACTGTATTATTGTACTTTGAAAAAAATCAGATTAATAAATATATATAAAAATATATATATATATATATATATATATATATATATTCCAGTATCCCGGGATAATCAAAATCGAATATCTATATCCTGGGATTGCAATTTTGGCTCGGGATTGGATTCACTAGTCCTGATATCAAAGTAATCAATGTGATTAAACGAATAATTTGGTTAAATATATAATTAAAATTAATCACAATGTTAACGCTACAATTATTAATTTGAAGTGTTAACATTCAAAACTTTTAGTTTATAATTATAAAGTTATTATAATAAGAGGTCATTCTCTCTAAAGCGAGCTCCATTTGACCAATATTTCTCTGCATACTCATTTATAGCTAACGAAATTAATATAATTAATAAGAGAAAAACAAAATTGAGATTGAATATAATAAATAATGGATTCCATTGATATATATATATATATATATATATATATATATATATATATATATATATATATATATATATATATATATATATATCAATGGAATCCATTATTTATTATATTCAATCTCAATTTTGTTTTTCTCTTTATTTGCTATTAAGTCTTTATCCTGAACATTTATATCTTTATTGGCGTTTCCAACTGACGGTGTTAACGCCGTGCACTTAGTTATATTAGTTTTACATTTATATGAAATTTTATTTAAAAAAATTATAGTATATAAACGTCGCTCACAGAATATAGAAAAACATAATTAAAATTAATTAATTGATTTACATGTTATTAAGGTGTTTTTCCTTAATTTTCAAACTAAATATACTTTTAAATATCTTACCATCATGTTGTTTCCCTACAAGAGAGTATCCAAAAATCTTACTTACTTTCCATTAATAAAACATGCATATTAAACATTTCTGACTGATTAGTCGCAATTATTGACCATTTGCCAATTTAAATTTGATTCGCACTAAGTATATGATAGTAAATTGTATCTACAGAACAAAAATATTACTTATCCATTCGTTACGTATATTTTAAAGAAAACTGACATTTCTCTAGAATGTAATGTATCTAAATTTACAGAAAATGTTACTTTTGTTAGGTAATTGCTGCTTCGCGGTAACAGGTGGCCTTGCCGACATTTAAGAGCCTGCTTTTATTGTTGTTTCTTTTTTAAAAAAATCCGATACTTAAAAATTATTATATTAAATATATATTCCTTTCCATTGCTCACCGATTTACCTTGTAATCGCCGCCAGAAGATAGAAGATAAAACTTTGGTAAATAAATTATTGTTTTTGATAAATTCAATAAAAAGTTTTTTTGGTTGGGATTCGATCCGATCTGATTATAATTTTTGAATTTTGCGTCTTAAACCTTTGTGCCAAGACCGGTAGTATAATAAGTGTACAGGTGTGCAATATGATACGGAGTTCTGGCATTTTAGACAGAATCGAATAGTAGTATATACCTAGTCGTATATTAATTATTAAGAGGAATTAATGTTTTCATACACATCAACGCTACGTATATGTAGGCTTTCCCATGATTCTATCAATCTCTTCAGTTCTCTACCAATCTTTACCATGGCACTTCTACTTCTCCAATAATTTCGTATATCCATCGAAGGACTAGACCGCTTATTGTCTCGTGAATACCATTATTTGTGAATTTTTCCCGTCCTAGAAATCAATTAAAAAAATATTAAGTATAATTAAATGTGATTTTTTTTACAATTCTTATTTAAATACACAAAATATACAGTTTGATACTCTTTGCTTGATCCTAAGTGAAATATAAAAATAATATTGAATGCGGACTACTTTAATAATTCAACACCCCTTGAACTAAACGGTTCGTGCAAGACTACCTAACCGTGAAACAACACGGTTCAGCGTTAACCGAATTATCCACGCGTATTCTGATACCGTCGAATGGTTCAATAAAAACAAAGGATCTTCAAAAAGGACTAAACACATGATTTTTTACTGCATTTCTATCTCGGGGCTGTTTTCTATAAAGTATTTGTACAAAACAGTAATAATAATGCATTTATTAAGTTCACTTTTTACATATATTATGTACTTATAATGATAAATAATGTCTAACGGTCTGACGTATTACTTTTCCAAATTAATATTCATTAAGTATACATTTTCCCCCAGTTAATTACTATGAGTGTTGCGTAATATTTCAAATATCAGATAAATGTACCGAGAGTATGCATATACAATTTGGCAAAGTTAATACAACATATCAGTAAGAAAGTAAGACATATATTTGGGTACCCTGCCTACTACACTAGTAATTAACTGTATTATATCAGACAGTGTTTCTCCGGTATAACAGTAAGCAAAGTGTAATGATCAATGCACAAAAAAAAAAAAATGTAAACACTTAATCAAGAGATGCAATTAGGTAATTCAATATACTGTTGTAGCAGTTTTATTCTCAGGTTTGGACTTTAAAAGTATTTGGGCGTAATTTCTCCCCATTTCGTGGAGCCAGAACTGCACTTTTCGTGAAAAATAGTACATCTTGATGTTAAAGTAAATATCATTTACATTTTTAAAATACTTACACTATGTTTTGTGCATTATTAATAATATATTTCTATTATTATATTTGATATTTATTTATTTATATATATTTTGACATCCATATTTTTGTAGTTACAGAGGTGGATACATAACATACATAATACATAGTTTAATGTGTGGGATGGAGTAGACTTCACCTCTGATATATACAGCGTTGTCCTGGCTACTTTGCTAGACTAAAGTCTGTGTTAAAGTATATTTGGAATAAAAAAATAAATCAAATATGAATAAAAAAGTAAGAATAAAATAAAAATATAATAAAAATATGTGGAGCGGGAGTGTTGTAGGACTAGTGAGTTATTAGTAAAAGAATTGTATACATTATAGTAAATTGTTGGATATCCATGCTTCTGATTCATCTCTGCCTGATTGAATCATATATTGGGTCCATATTTGTGTAATCTTATAGTAATTGTACGATTTCCAGTTGGTACTGAGTGTATTGTATAGTTTCGGATCTAGGAACATGTAGAATCTTTGATAAAATGTCGTTGTTGCTCTCGGAACTGGTGTGTAGATGTTTGTTGTTTGTCTAGTGTTGGGTCCATGATTTATTGCTTGGGGAGAGTTGTTGTTAGTATGGAAGTATTGAATGAGTCTCAACATAAAGATTTGTCTTATATCAAGGACATTGTACTCTTTAAATATAAGGTCTGATGGATATCTAAAGGGACGACCAATTATTACCTTGAGAATTGTTTTTTGTGCTTTTTTAGCCGACTCCAATAATGTTTTTGCTGCTCCTCCCCAAACTAAAATAGCATAATTAATTAAAGAGTAGCACAGTGCAAAGTACACCGATCTCAAGAGTTTGCAATCAACTATACATCGAATTCCTTTAAAAAAGTAAATTAGTTTTCTTATGCGTTTTGCTAGGTTCGATAAATGTTCTTTCCAGTTAAGATGATCATTGATCAGTATTCCCAGATGTCGAATAATTTTGACTCTTGTCAGTTTTTCACATTGGCATGCGGACGCCGTGGTCTTGTTTGCTTTTCAGTCATGAACGATGAGTGTAGGACTTTGACGTTTTTGTTCTTTTGTTAATACAGAAACATACATATTTTGATTTTTTTGTATTAAGTGATAGGAGGTTCGTATCAAACCGTTTTTTCGCCTTGTTCAGACCATCCTGTGCACGAGTATTGACCTCTTCCCAAGACTTACCCTCAAAGCAAAGCACGGTGTCATCCGCGAAAGTGATTATTTTTCCATTGTTTAGGGTCGTATTACAAAAGTCGTTAATGTATACTAGAAATAATATAGGACCTAAAATGCTTCCTTGTGGAACACCGTGTGTTATCAATGATGGATTGCTGTATTTTTCATTATTTTGGACAATTTGACGTCTATTTGTTAAGTAATCCTTAAACCACTTATATGCTATGCCCCTTACTTCTATGTTTTCAAGTTTTTTTAGCAATAGATATTCATATTTGATATTATCATCAAATATATTTAAATATTGTAAGTAAAATAATGTGATTAGAAAAATAATTATTCCACATAAAAGGAGATGCGGCTTGTTATTCTCAGTTAATCTTTTGATTAATTAACTCAAAAACTTCTTGTAAGAAAGATAAAAGGATCGACGTAAATGGAATTGAGCCTAAATAGATTAAAAGTTTTAAATATTTAATTAGTGATTTTTTGGTTAGACATTTTAAATGCTAATCGTTAAAAATACGTTATCTTAATATTATTGTTTAGTTTTAAAGTTATTTGATAATCAGTAAATAGTAAGTTATTTAAGTAATGTTGTCTAGCAGAAAGAGTATTTCTTAATTATTTTATGCGTTTATTTATAAAATAAATTGTAGAACATACCAAACTAAATCTCAAGTAAAGGATGACTAATTCAGTACAATCAGTACAACTAGTACTTTAATGAAATTTTGTTATGACAGATCACAGTCCAACCACATTTTTACTTATGTATTATATAGTTACAAATAAATAAATAAATACGAACAGAAGACAAGATTACCATGTTCGGCTCGCATACTGTAAGATTTAACGTTAATTAAAAATAAACGGCAGACTATCATGAGTGTGTACTTTTGACACTTAAATATTTTAGTAATCTTGCCACATGAAACGACAATACGGAGAAGTTTGAGATGGTCGGCAAGATCGATGGGATCCAACGGGTGAGACATCAGCCTCTCCCATTGGACTAAATGAGTAAAGACCGTAACTGGTAACAACTCTGAGAAGTGCAGAATACTGAGAAGAAAAGAGGAATGCTCTCAGAATAATCAACGACTTTCTATCCTGTCATGGGCGAACGGTTAGGAAGAGTTGGTAGAAATATTATCAGAAAGATATTTTATTTTGAAATATTTATAGTAAGTTCAGCGCATACTCGTACATTAAAAATCAAATAATAATAATATCTCGTATGTAATGGTAATTTCATATAATTGTTGACATAATGTATTTTGAGTAACATTATATTTGTTATGGCTCGTGTCCACGTATGAGATTTCTCTCGGAGATTCGATTCGAAACGAAATTAAGGACGGTACAGAGTTCAGCGCGAGGCGATTTATGAATCATTCACATTCAGTACACACGTATCTTAAACAACTATCAGAGATCAAAATCTTATTGAGAGTTCAGCGTGGGTGCAGGTCCACAGTCTTGTAAAAATGGCCATTATTGATTTATTTTCAACCATTGTTGAACAATTTATCATATTAAGGTATCTGCATTTTCCCGTAATATGTAAATCAAATAACATGATCACATCTTGATATGAAGTGGCGCGACAATTAAGTAAAGAATGCAAATAAAATGAAATGCACCGATGTCAGCGAGTGTAGACTTTGTTATTTTTTCATCTATGATAAAACGCATTAATACTTTTTCAGTTCAAAGAAAAAAAGAGTGAGATTAATATCAGAAGGAGAAAAAGCTACGTGACTTGGAAATGCTATTAAC
The DNA here is from genome assembly GCA_022840565.1 of Eubasilissa regina. Lineage (NCBI taxonomy): Eukaryota > Metazoa > Arthropoda > Insecta > Trichoptera > Phryganeidae > Eubasilissa > Eubasilissa regina. The sequence continues at coordinate 22,308,169 of JAINEB010000015.1, read as the reverse complement.
GAGGGGGGCAAACATTTGAACATATGTAATAGACAATGATAAACAGTGAAAAGTATTTTTCACAGTTCACTGCCTCCCCCTGCGAGGGGAGGCGATTCTGTTCTTTCTGCTGAGGAGGGGAAAATGCGTCACTTCCGCCTTGCGCCCTAATGGAGCGGAACGAATCTGTGGTAACTGTAAACTGCATCTCCCCTCCCTAAACCAGTGATTGGACTGGTACCTTACACACATACCTTCTGTGTACTATGTCGTAGGTACACATGCATGTGAACTGCCATGTATATAAATTTATTTTATTTTTATAAAACCATACAAACTAACCCTGTCTTGTTCTAAATATAAATTGTATGGTTTTAATAGATTAATATTGTTCGGAACATTTAGTCACTGCTAAGTTATTCTTTTGAATTTACTAAATTTTTACGTAGATAGAAGATTGAACCAACCAATGTGTACTTACCCATAACATCATTTTTGAGCCGAAAGTGTATCATATAGGAATTATCCGACATGTTCAAATTCTCGTGGTGTCGTGTACGAAAACTCGTAAATAATGTTGGAAAAGTAAGTAAAAAATATGTATCTTGTCGATTTTCTGATGATAACGTACAGATGTGTATGTTTCACAGTTAAGTTCTTTCTCATTCAAAATGGTTTCAGTACCACATGAAAAAAACAATAACTGTTGGTCGGACAAACAAACAAATACGACTGACAAGAAGAACGACGAAGTTTAATTTCTTTCCGGTAATAATATTGTATATAATAGTTGAAAATAAAATAAAATTATGCCATTTTCGTTGTCCCACTCTTGTCTCTCTGCGAGTTAGAGGGGTAAAAACCGAACGCATAAAGGAAACTGAACCCATTTCCCAACAAACTTAACAAAATTTCTCGAGAATTAAAAAATATACCCTGACGCCATCTGTGGCTTACCGTCCGCGACAGGGAGGTGAGACAAGCGACGGACAAAGTACGTCACTACACTTTCTCAGACGCTTAGCTCCAATCTACCCCAGGGGACCTAGCAGCCAGTGAGACGGTTCAATCTGTGTGATTGGTGTCCGTGATGGATTGTAGTTGAAAATGGAGAAAAAACCAGATGGCTGGTACTGTTCTCCGAGGACTGAGTAAAGTGATTATCTCCCTAGAGAATTTATTTAAGGGAAATCACTGTAATTGTTACCTTTTTTAGATTTTACGTAACGACCGACCTTCAGGAATAATTTATTACTTTTATGATTTGTTCGACTTAATAAAAATGCATGAATTGGTATAAAATCTCAAAAAACACATAACGAAGTGCCGAGGGAACGGAGGTCGACCGAAACAAAATAAAAAGTATTAATATTATTATAAATATATTTGGTAAATAATTTTAGATATAATATATAATAAATTAGTAACCATCACGCTATTTTACATTGACACACTCGCTTCACCCGCATTGATAAATATTATCGTGCGAGGCTTCTAATGGGATCATCTTTCCGTATATGGTATAAATATACGATACGATATATGATAACGAAAATATCCTGAGATAGATATTATATAATCTACTGTAGTTGAGCCTTCATAATGTTATTTGTTCGAAATTTTATTTTAGGTGTGATGATGATAAATTACAAGTTAAATATTTCAATGCAAATCGAAGATTTTGATACGACAACCATAAAGTATGTTTATACTCCTTTATCAACAATCTTTCTATCGCCAATGAGGCAAGAAGATATTTGAGTGCATAATATTTCAATTGATTGCTAATATTCCCAATATGTCTACAAACAAAGTGTATGGTCATTAGCAGAGGTGTCTTTTTATTTCTATTATAGAACTAAATTTGAAAAGGTTAAACAAATTGTGTATGTACTTTAAATGCGATATAAACGGCAGATCCCTCCATCGAAGTGAAATACTGTATTGTGTGAAGCCGTGTGACATTCTTTGCGTGTATTTTGCAAGCACTAGCTTAGCCTAAAGCTTCGAATGCGAATAGTCTAATGTTTCGTGTTTTGAAGAATCTACGACGATAGTTTGGACAGACAACAGTGTAGTTTAATTAATTATAGTCGATGACAACTAACGTCCTATTACAGGAATATGAGGTCTGCTTACATAAAAATAAATAAAACATAGGTATATGACTAAACATGTATGAACCATAATGACATTAAAAAAGGTCAGTGTGTTCCGATTTGATTTTTATTGAATTTAGGGTTTATATTTATTGTGATGACATTTAGTTTTTATTTTTCTTGGCCTAGAAAGTAAAGGTATTTTCTTTCTTTTCTACCCATATTTCGTTTGGCAGAGATCACAAGATGCCGAAGGAGAAGTAAAGTAAGTGTCGTTTACTTCCCCCAATACCTATTTAAGTACGTACCTACTTAAGCTTCGAAAGAGGAAGATGGAAAAGTTATTTTATTAATTGGTTACATAAGCTCTTGAACTAGGTTGTCCATTTTAAATATATATCTACTTGTTCCATTATAAGAAGTGCGTTAGAGTAATTAATTGAATAATTGATGCTTCTTCAATATTTGTAAAATTACTTTGTGGCTATATATTATATAAATAATAAGAAAAACACTTCGTGTAAACCGCCATTTATTGATTTATATCATAACATTTAAAACATGAAAAATTGAAATATTTCGATAAATCAATAAATAGTGGTAGTTTTTGCGTTTGTTTGAGTAATAAAATAGATTTCTATTGCTGTTAAAGATCAACTGACCAATTGACTACACAAGCCAGTTAATATTTTTAATAAATCTTTTCCGCTAGGGACTGGCTTAGGAGAGGCTAATTAATCTTCCAGGTAGATACTGACCTCGAGGGTTGTAACGATAAAGGATTTTATCAACCCACGTCTAGAAGAGACCTGGTGTTAATGTCGGAAAAAACACAGAAGCTGTAAGTTATTCACCTGGCACCCAGCCGTACATGTATATATTACGCATACGCATTTCATATATATATATATATATATATATATATATATATGTATATATATATATTATACAATGTGTCTCAAAAGTCTTTTATATAATACAAATTCTGTAATAAAATAATGGATGGGTTTAATAAAAAAATGTTTACATTGCATTTAAGTACAGTCTCTGGGAATTTATTTCTTAAAAAATATGTTTTCTAAATGTGATCCTTTATTTCGCTGACATTCTTCTAAACAGTGGAATAATTTCTGAGAACTGCTCGGCACGTATTCTCGAGATTGCTGCCATTTCTTCTCAATTATATGTTTTTAATTGGTCCAAAGAGGGAGGATTATTACTGTATACCTTTGATTTAAGGTAGCCCTATAGGAAAAAGTCTATTGATGTCATGTCGAAGCTACGTGTAGGCCAGTTTATGTCACCTCGTCTAAATATCAATTTTCCAGGGAAAATTTCACAAACAACTGGTAAGGACATGCTCTATACCTCCCGCCCCTCTCTGCTCGAATCGAATCGCAGCGGATGAATCAAAATGAAAAAGACTTTTGGGACACACTGTATTTATCATGTAGATGTAAAATAAATTTATCATATAAATACATGGTGTATACATTGTAATTTAGTTCTCAAAACTCTAATGTTTTATTGAGCGGAGAGATCAAATTTTCGTTATAACATTCATACATAGATGCTGTAAAACCTTCGAAGAAAAATGTTTTTATATTTGACATTATTAATTTGGGACTGGATATGGTTATGCTGAACCGGTGTATCTATGCAATATGTAAGAATACATCACCATTGAACTATAATATACTAATTTAATGTATTCATTATAAAATCAACTTTGTCGAAAAATATTGTTTTTGCGCTACCGCTACTGGATCTCTATTTCCAATCCGGGGAAGTACACTACCAATCGTGTTATAGTGCCAGTATTTTTTATGACAAATTTTCGAACCTATATGTTACACTTTTTCACATTAATACATCTGTCGTTACATTATTTGAAAGCCATCTACCTTGTTTTTACGGAAACTCAAATACCTTTGAGTAAACCGACTGCAGACGTCAGAATTATCAATTCATTTTTATTAAATTTTGGACACATTAATAAAACTTTTATTATTAAGGAGAACACATTCTTATTATGAAGTTGTAATTATTCAAAACAGACGGTCTGTGATGTTTTAAGTACTAATTTAATGTATATATTTATAATTAATACATTAAATTAGTATTTAAAACATCATAGACCTATGTTCTGAATAATTACAACTTAACAATAAGAATATGTTCTCCTTAAGAACTATAATATTATAAAATGAAGTAAAAATAATGGATAATTTATTGTGATCTCGTTCTTATTTATTATAAATTATTAATTTATAAATAAATAAGCTCATGTGATCATAGGTCGGCTAATACAGAGCCGAAATTAAAATATGTTAGAGTTTTACATTTAATATGTTTGATTTTAACGCAGCAAAAATGGTTAAGAATTTTACATTGCATCGTATAACAGAGACCGTTCGGTTGATAGTAACTCACAAAATACTTCGCTAGAATTTAGCAACGGCAGTCGAATTGCAGAGCGAGGAAAAAAATCAACTTTTTTTATTCTACTTAGTTCCACAGTGAAAAAAGGCGAATTTATAGTGCAGCTTTGAACATTGAACAACTCACATTTTGGGTTATTTTAATTTCGATCTGTAAAAGAAACACTATGTATAATATTATTTTTCATTTACTTGTCTTTGTATATTATATATACTTATTTAAATTAGACAAAATGATGGGATTATTATTTGATACGTTGTAATGCTTGTAATAAACGTAATAATTAATTTAATTTATTTACTTATAACATCATTTTTTTATTATGATAACTGTAAATTTTATACTATTATTATTACTATTGTGATAATAAATAAATAATATATAAAATAAACAAGACAGTCCGTATAAGGAGACCAGGCTCTCAATATATATATATATATATATATTATATATAAATGCTACATCTGAGATATATGATTGAAGCATCCCAAAAAGGATATTCGATGGAAAACCAGTGAGGAAAAGACTGTTGTGAACACAATGCGAAGTAGACAATGCTAAAGGAACCCTGATAGAGCCGCCCAAGATATTGCTGCGCCGACAAAGCCGCGCAAAAGTAAATGAGGACATTTGTTTCTATGTATTGTATTTTATATTCAATAAAAATTAAAACATACATACTTATAATATGAAAAAATCATAAATAATAGAAATCAAAAATTTATTTGAAAAAATGATAATATACTAAATAGCAGTGGCGTGCAGAAGGTATAAATTTAGGTTACGCTGTTACCAATGATATTATACAATCATATATACTTTCGTTTAACCAACGTCTTTAGACAAAATGATTCCGTCGTTTATACGACTCTGCCATGTATTTATTTATAATTTTAGAGTACTATTAATACTGTTATTAAAATTTAAGTTTTAACGTAAAATAGTACCTTCTTACCCATATAAAAATTTAATGAAAGTTTTAATGAACCCCCTTTACGACTGAACATAATTCTTTTATTGTTTGAAAATCCTTCACGTAATAACTAAACGAAATAATTATTTTTAAGGTTAACGTAGGAAATAGTTCTGCCAATTGCTTTTTGTTTTCCCAAATCAAAAACAAATTCGTGCACCAAATGCACCTCAAACGCAAAGAACGGTCATGAAATTAAAACGTTAAAAACAGTAAGATAGTAAAATTCGCGAATTAGTAAAAGAAGAAGTAGACACTTCAATGATTTGCACGTAGTTGTAAGCCTTTCTAATGTTATTCTATTAAAAAATAGCATAGGTAACGACTCCATACAAAATAGATCAACCGAAAAGAATTTTCAATTCAGTAATTAGCCAATTATATGACTTGAGTAATTCACTAGCCTGAAGATAGAACAGAGTAATGTGAATTGCTATGGATACAGCGATGAGTTGTCGTTGTAGTTTTTAGAACTAAACCATTAAAGTCTCTAATGGTACACAGATGGCGCGAATTATAAAAAAAATGTTTCCGTTTATGTAAACACAATTAAATTTTTTAAATTTAATTTATATTTGTTTCCCAGAATTATATGTAATGCATAGATTTTTGCTTGTATGCACTGCACGCCCCTGCTAAATAGACAGTTTAAATTTCACTATCCTAACCTAACAAATAATTTTTTTTTCCATTTAATTTAATTTTTAGTTTTGTTGCGCGCGGCATTGTCGGGACACCGTGCTAAAGATCGGCTATTTAATCATATAACCATGTATATATACATATATGTATTTTTGAATGTTGCTTATATTGTGAACGACAAGGCTCACAAATGTATCTATCCTGCAGGAGTTAAAGGATTACAGAAAGACTTTGGACAACATGCAGGAGAATTTTTTTTACGTTTGACATTACGCCAGAAGAGACAATGAGAGCCTCGATAAGCTTGTGATAGTTGAAAGAAAACGAATCTTCTGTAATATGGATAGACCAAGTAAAGGAGTTAACAGGGTCATCTTTAAACGAGAGGATTGGAATGAATTATTATGCACCAAGCTTCAGATACTTCAGCAAACCACGACACTCGGTATTGAGCATATGATGATGATGAATCGATATATTCAATTAATATAAAAATCGTCTTCACTGTCTATCGGTGATGCGATTGTTGTTAAAACAATTACTAAAACATAATGTGAAGGTTGTTGTGAAGTGATTGTTTATCACATAATGTGAAGGTTGGTGGAAACGCTAAATAAATTTGTAATGCATTATGTTCGGCCGCCATTTTGGTTTGGCAGACATATGTCAGTTCTCAATTGATAGTCGTAGAGCCTCAACAATATGCAACGGCGCATGTTTTGCAGCTCAATATTGATGACCATGAGTGACGAAGCTCATTTCCACTCGGTGAGTTTAGTTAATAAACAAACATCCATTATTGGGGCACTGAAAATCCTAAATTGATACACCAACGACCTTTACACCCACGGAAAGTCACTGTATGGCGCACCATGTGGCGTATGTGCTTATTTATTTCAAGATGCAAGAGGCAATGCTGTAACCATTAATGGTGATCGCTATGTTACATGTTGGAAAATTTTTCAGCGATCGAATCGGATCGATTGGGTCTGCAACACATGCGGTTTCAACAGGACGGTGTCACCTCACACACAGCCAGAGCTACGCTTCAAATTTTTAAATAGATTTTTTCCCGACCGCATAATGTGAAAAAAAAGTGGTGAAAAAGTGGTGACTGGCCTCCTCGATCATCCGATTTGACGGCTCCCGACTATTTTTTGTGAAGGCACTTGAAAGAAAAGGTCTACGCCAATAAGCTAACAACAATTCCGATGCTACAGGATAATATTAGATATTAAATTTCTGCAAAAATACGCTAAGTGTGCGAGAATGTTATGAAAAATATTATTAAAAGAGCACGCATTTGTGCCTCTGGCAGAGGCGGCCACTGGCGATGTCATATTCTATACACAATTGTAATAAACCAAATAATCAATATATAAAAACCAAATTAAAAAAAATTAAGGCCTGGAACATAATATTTACCCTATACCAACCACAATACAAGTACAAATGCGCATATTAATATACTTCGGAGATGTTACAAGATACACGGAAACAATGATGAGACTGGTGGTACAAAGCAGAATCAAGGGAATCCGTTTCGGCGGAAGATCGCCGACTAGATGAATGAACTTGGTAATGTGTGATATCACTTCAGGTCGCCGTCAAGAATGCTGCAGATTGGAGCCGAATAATTTTGCCTGTAGTGTCATCAATATCACAGCGATCACGACCGCTTTGCCAAGAGCATGACGAAGAAAAAGACAAATACGATAACATCCAGAAATTGATGAGTAAGAAACTTTTATTCCTCTCACTACTGTCGATACTTTAGTTTTCAATGTATCGTTTGAAATCAACAACAAAAATTATACTATTTATGAAACCGTTGTGATTTTGTACATACAGCTTGAAATTTTGTATTCACCTATAAAATATTGTAAACGAAGTCTGTTACAAGATACATATGAGCCCTCCATCCATTCTACCCCTGATAATCTTCTGGGTGTCGGGACTACACCCTGAAGGAGCAGAATCCCATAAAAAAAGTAATGCAGGTGTGTATTCGTACCTACCTAAAATTACGACTAGTAAATTTTATATTATCTCTAGAACTTTTCATGCGCCAGTCTTGAGATATCTTATTCAATCGTAAAATGGAGGGCATTTCCTTTCTGTCCCTTCTACGGCGGCAGATGTTCCCAACTACTGCTGTCTGTGGAACCGTCCGCGTCCCACCTAAACTCGACTCCAGAACATTATCTGGAAAAGAACAATTTTGGGAAAACGACAAATTAAAACATGTTCTGAAATCTTCAACCCTTTCTACACGTATGACTCATTTGATCAGAAATCGTATACCGATTTGAAGATAACTTTGAATATTCACACAGATAACTCGACAGCGTAGTTCGGCGGGACAGAATTGATCAACAAGAAAGTCTTTTATCTTTTGTTTTCACGAACAAGTAAATCATTTTTGCCGCCGTGCCTCGTTTTTCGCACACTTTTTGTTGTGGACTTGTTGGCTTTGTATAGAATTAAACACCCCGGGAAAATATGCCATTCATCCGTCCTGCCATCCTTCCAAATGTGACGTGTGATAAAGTGGGTCTGTAATTTCAAAACGAAATGGGATTCCCATCTACCCTCCTCCCTTCTCCCTAATACTTGTTATTTTCCTTATTCAGTCATCTCATGCAGCTCTGTTATCAGAAACATTTATTGCGTTAATGGATTCGCGGCTAAAATTGATAGTGCTGACGTAATGTGAAACCGCATAAGCACGAATAATATATATTTATTATTATTATCTTCGTCTGCAATGATTCCACAAACGTTATTTCCTCCTCAAGTCGGAGTTCAAATTACTACGTCAATGATAGTTTTGCATCATTGGGTTACAAGTATAACTAGACGATTAATCCGTTTTTTTTTCTTCAAGACAGGGGAAGATAGAAGCACAGTATAAATATTTTATCAAACATTATTTGTTTGAAAAAAATAATATTAATACGTATTTTTTACATGGATACTATATATAATAGCTACTGCATATCAAACACAGCGATGCCCTGAAGTGTATGTTGTTAACTGCATATTTCTCAATTTTACAGGTAAGACAAAAAATTGTGTAGATTTTTAAAATTCATTGAAATGTTTTTTTTTTTCTTCGTTAACGATTTGTATATTATAGGAGAACGTTCTAAATATAATATTTATGAAATATTAACATTCAGTCATTTTTATCGACTTTTTTTGGGAGTTAACAAATTTGCATTTATGTGAAATGTAATTTTTGTAGGAGTTTTACATGTTTTTTTTTAAATAGAGATCCATACACGGAATACATGTCATATCAATATTCTTACTATTTTCAAACTAACTCAACGCTTGTACTATGAAAATAGGACTAACTTTTTGGTGTCCTGGAACGAGGCGCGAACCTCCGACAGGTCACTAGGTCGACGTCTTGACCACTACACCATCAAGCTACTCCTGTTGTACTTTTGAATGTTTAATATTGATTCATGATAATAAAAACAATTAAAATAAGAAATTCGTATTTATGTAAAAATATACACCTAATTTGGGATTGTATATTTTGCATGTAAGCGGTGTTGGTCATAAATTAAATAATTTGGATCGTGAACATAAATCGTTGGGGATTAATAAAGCGTATAAAACTAATCAAAAAATTATAAACAACCAACTAAATTTAACTACAAGTCACATTCTAAAATTTTTTCGTAAAAATTGTTCTATTAATTTTGTATCATCAAATAACAATTTAAGTTAGGTACTAAATTAATTGTTTAAAATAATTATTGTTTTCTAAAATAAATTCTGTTAAAAAAACCATTTTTAATTCATTAAGTGGTTAATAAAACAAAGTTAAGTTTTAAAATAAATATCAATTCTTTTTAATCAAATAAAACACACGGTGTCGGTTCCTGGGAATTCCCGGAATTTGAAAATTTTGATTCTCGAGTCGCGGGAATTGAAAAAAATTGAGAACACAACTAATTACAACCAAGTAATAGTGCCTTAGGCATTTGTCAAAATAACTATTCATTGGAGATTCTCTTTGTGTGTGTGTCAAAAATATTTTCTAGCTTTAGTCATTTTATCCATCTATTTTGTTTTCTGATCAACTCACTTTCAGGTATTTTAATTACAATTTTCAAATATTGACAATGTATACAAAATGACTTTTTTATTTACTGTTTTGAAAAAAAATGTTATTTGAAAACAAAAAGGTCGTACAAGCTTTTGTATTAATTTGCCATTTAATTTTCAATTTATGACGAACAGAGATTAGAGTACTTTAATATTTTATTTATAAGATATAATATAAGGAAAAATTGTTTTATGTTATATTTTTATTTATTAAAATGTTCTACAAAATGGATCATCTCTGGGCTAAAAATGTATTAACGATTCTCAAAGTTAAGAATTTAATGATGAACCAGTTATTATCTAGAGAGGTACATAATAATTTTAAATATAGAATACATTTGAAAATTTATCGTTCAGACGTCTGTAGCTACTCGTTTATATAATAAATATTCGTAAATTTTCTGCAGACCTTTTTGTTTCAAGGCTTTGGATAATTAAATTAGTTATTACGTATTTAGACTACCGGTCGGGATGTTAATGATCGGATAATTTGAATACTCGACTCGAATCGTTATTATACGAGTATATTTTAATTTGTTGCAGGCAGATATTTCAAATATTTTCTCGGCGAAGCAAACATTATTAAAGATTTGATTACATTTAAATAAACAGTTAAAAACTGATATGACTGCTCAACCAGTGCTGTGATCATAGTCACAAAACGTAAACAAATATATCTTTCAGATACATAGTTTATGATATATTTATAATTCACTTTTAAAATTTATTTCGTCGTCATTTTTTTTAATGATGTAACAACCTAAACCGAACCTTGTTTTACTAGCGTTGTATCATCTGCGAATTACATGTTAAAGATCTTTTGACCTCCTATGACAAGATTTCTTTCCCACCCATCTAGTATTTTTTTATCCACCTTTTCTTCATATGTGTTGAACAAATTAGGAGATAATATGCAGCCCTGGCGTAATCCTTCTGTACTCCAGGTTGCCTCATTTTGTACATACAGTCAGTATTATAAGCTGTCTTGGTACTCCAATCTCTGCCAGCACCATCCCATCTAACAACTTACCTAACCTTAACAAAATCAAAAGTTTTTAAATCTACGGATCACGGAAAAAAAAAATCTCGATTGTTTACACAACGAATTCCTGATATAAGAAGAGTGGAAGGGTGTACAATATTACATAATTGCTTTTCTTCTAAATCTTAAAACTGTGTTTCATTGCTAAGTGTTGAGAAGAATAAATGAAATAACTCATGATTGCTGAGAAATATTACATCGGCAACCGGCATCTGGAAGTTGTTTGGAACGTGCGCGTGTTTTGTCGCTTTTCAGAACAGAGAAAAGAAATACAATTTTAAACAAAGTACTCATCATCACTTAATTTGAAGATACAAATTTACCAATTGTTGTTTATGGTTACGTACCCATTAATTCGTAAATAAAAATACGTTTACATATAATAACGATTTTAATAATGGCGAAACATATGATAATGATTGGAGCAAAATTTTCCCATACATAAAAAGTGACATTTTAAATTACAACTGCACGATACCGTTTAATTTTTCTACATTTTATTTGAATAAAAATTGCTTTTGTGTTACATTTTTTCCAAATTCGAAATTTAAGTGAAAAAAAAAGTTAAAGTACACTTCGTACATTTGCAGTAAGGCATATCAAATTATATAGTTCCCTTAATTACGTTAATGATTAATCTTTGAATTATTTATATTAGATTAGATTTAAAGGCCCCAATCAACCACTGATACCATATTGACACCATATATACATTTTGTTTAATTTTATCATATTTATTGATTAATTTTTTAAATTTAATTTAGCGAAAATACAATGGCAAAATAAATTCAATTTTTAAATAGATGGTTACATACATACATATGGTTATATACATACATGGTTTTTCTTTCGCTTACCTCTCCAAAAAAGAGACCAGCTCTTGTGCTTGGAGAGGGAGTTACACTACAATAATTTTATAAAATACCTTACATATTCTATTCATTGCCCATTTGTGTGCTTCTGAAGTATTCTGTAATATTGTTTATTGTCCAATTATGTATTTTTGAAGTGTTCATTTAGTTTCTTCTTAAACTTTTTAAATATTTATATATTCTTATTATGAAGAGTTTTTTACCCGATAACTATAAAATTTATTTGCTCTTTCAACCTTAAATTATCATATATGATTTAATTTCGCTCTAGCCGGTAGACAATATATGTAATGATTTCTGCATGCATCAGTTGTTCTTTATTAATTTTTTTAAGTTTACACTCTTGGAATATGCTATCTTTTGTTATGTTTATCTTTAAACTTTTTAAAATACATACTGTAAATAAACATCATTGTATACTGTTGAAAAATGTACATTATAGTCTACATATAGTTCATAAAAATATATAAAATTTCTGAAGTATGATTTCTTCACATAAAAAAAGAATATATTGGTACATATTGATTTCAGTGCGGTTAAAACGACCGTTATCATTCCGTTTGTTCCACTTCGATAATTAAACTATCGCACGAAAATGTCCGCTGGCAACTTGGTCCGCTATTCAAGTGCGGAACTTGAAACTCCGGTTGTTGCTGGCGAGTCGTGCTTGGTCAATATTATGTTTGAAACTTCTCCGTAAGCAGCCCTTGATAGCAACTGACCTATTTCCCAAGATTTTTCCTTACCAGAATATACTTGCTTGTTGCTCGGTGGGTTTTCATTTCAGAAACAGTTTTTAATATTTTCCATCAAGATTACGAGCTTTTATCCTACATAGCAATATAGTTTTTATGGCACGAAAGATAACCGATTATTTAATTTGTTATGAAGAAGGAAATTGAACAAATACAGTGTGTTCCAAAAGTACTTTTCATTTTGGTTCGTTCGCTACACCAACGCAATGAGCGGCAAAGGGGCGTGGGGTATGCCAATCGCTAGTCGCGTCCTTGGCAATTCAGTCGCTATGGAGCGTGTCCTTAAGGGTTCTTCGTGAAATTTTCTCTGGAAAATTGATATCTGGACGAGGTGACATAAACTAGCCTCCATGTAGCCCCGACTTGACACCAATGGACTTTTTTCTATGGGGCTACCTTAAATCAAAGGAATACAGTAACAATTCTCCCAATTAAAAGAAAATATCAGAGAAGTTATGGCATCAATCACGGAGAATATGTGCCGAGCAGCTCTCAGAAATTTTTCCTCCCGGCAAAATAACGGATCACATTTAGAAAATTTTTAAGAAATCAATTTACAGGGACTGTACTTAAAGCAAAATAAACATTGTTTTATCAAACCCATCCATTATTTTATTACAGAATTTTCATTATGTAAAAGACTTTTGGGACACCTTCAATAATATCACCCATCACTTCACGCTCCTATCATCTCATCTCTCAGCTATAACCAACTTAATTAACTTGCCATCACGCTGTTTCCCCGCGAGGGTAGGCAGAGAGGATAGAGCGTTACACTCTTTCGTCCTGACACAATTCTCGCATCATCTATATTCATACAATTTCTCATACAAGCTCGACAAATATTGAGGCTTCTAACAGCACCATTCTCCAATATCAAGTTTACCTGGTCTTCCGCGGACGTCTTCTATTTGACCACCTTATTTATTGATTTTAATAACTCACTAAGATTAATAACTCGTCAACTAAACGCTTTCCGCACATAACAAATTTAATATTTTTCACAAGTATAACTTCATTTGTTTATGGATACGGTATATAAGTACATAAAAACCTTCATTCACAGTAAAAAAAAACCATTAAAAAACGTTACATGGTGCGTTTATCCAGTGAAGCCTTCAATTATGTGTTTGACAAAAAAAATGTTTTCATTAAAAGATTACAAGCTAGCTGAATGCCTAGGGAGAAGATTTACGGTCATGAAAGATATGAGGATACAAAAATATAATGTATGGTAGAGATCGGCGTAATATAATATACTTATAAAACTAAAGTTTGTTCGAGTGTACGGAGGGCATATCTGTTAAAACGATAGTCAGCCAGAAATATATGTCCACAAAGACCGTATAAATGGTAAAATGACCAAAAATATAACAAATATGTTAGCCTCTTCTGAAAATAATATGGAATATGAATGCTATCCAAACAGTTAGTAGACCGGGGACATTGTGTGGGAAATATTTGAATATTGTGAAACAATCACCTGTCAAATGTCAAAATATCGATCACCATGACTGCAAGATAGGTTCAAAAACTTTTAGATTGGAGTACATTACAATTGAAGAAACGAATCATATTACATAACAGCAATCAAAATATGATTTGTTCGATAATAATTTAAAATTAAAGGGAAAAGAAAAACAAAATTTATCAATACAATTTTGAAAATCAAACATGGTGAATAACAATATTTTAATACCTATGTACTAGCAGATAAGCAATCGGTTGTCATCAATTTCTTGTTGCTAGGCCCTGAGGGGTAGAGTCTCAGTAGACTCTATATTTCAATGCGGAAATCCCATATTATATTTCTTTAGTTAAAATATAGATTCTACGGAAGCCCTGGCCGCACAGCGGCCGCGAAGTGGCCACAATAGCCACCCGCAGGTCCTAGCAGCAAAAAGTAATCGGCTGTCGTCTATTTTTTGTCGTATTTTTTGCACTAACAAAAAGCAATCTGCTTTTCTGTTAGCGCATTCTGTATTTCTCTCCTTGGAATTATACAAACGGTGTACTTACGTATCAACTTTGAAATATATATATTTCCATTTAAAGGTATTCTTGAAAAATACGAACAAAAGATTAATTTGTTATCTCCTTCATGGTCGCATTTGACAGTGCTATCATAGATAGAGCGAGATGACCATGAGACATAGATAAGATGAGAAGATGACAGACGCTTAATATACTTGCCGGCCGTAATACAATTTAGTTAAAGTATGTTTATTCAAAGACAATGCACACTTCATTTCAAAACCAATATACATTTACGTACAGTTATTGAGTATATAAAAGAGAACGCATTTAAGTAATCTTAACCCAGAGGTATTAAAAACATATTCGTTTTTGCCCTGCTCGCGTCTCACAGACCTGGCCGATTAACTAAGCACTTTACAATCACAAATGTCACTACGTTCGAATCCAATACATCCAAAAAGTCATGGATAGAGGATGCGGAAGCGCAAAATTATAGTGGATTCTCTTCTAGGCTATATCGCGTTTATTGTTGATGGTTTCCCTGGGGAAACATAAGTCCTTCAAAAATTACTTTTCGCAGGAGATATAAATAATTTTCTGAGGCAACGCCTTGACAATGGCACGTGCTACCGTGCCGAAATATCATCTGATGTAACATAGGTATATACAATTAATTTTATGAATTCATCCAAGAAATACTCGGTGCATTTGTACGCTGTTTTTGAATTGTCAATAAGTATGATAACGCGTAGGAATAAAAAAATGTGTACGTATTTAGAAAAATTTTACACTAATATTTAATTACAAACTAATTTTCAATGAAAATATCTCATGTTCCGAGTAGTAGTATTATTGTTAAATTGCGGAACATTTTTGCTAAAGAACCTTTATCAAATCAAAGAAGTTACAAAAACACAGAGTTCCACTTACACTTGCGGACTTACTGATGTTGATTGCCGATATTGAGAGGCTTCGCTTCCTTGAGCAGAGTTCATTAATTAGCAACACTTCCATCGACGTGGGGTGTAAAGGGTCAACACGAAAAGGCGCTCTGGTTTTAATTGCCTCTTGTTATTGGCACCTTAAGGATTTATGTTTCAACTCACGGTGATAATTTCAAGAAGGGAGAAGACTGACGGCGTCTTTTTTCTTACCGCCTGCACTACAAAAACGTTAATTATTTCAATCAATCGTACCTACTTAAAAATATGTTCATATCATTTTAACTCAAAACTGCAGACATGCTGCGCGGGAATAGAAAGGAGATGGGAAGATGCTGGAGTGTAAGGAGCGATGGAGAATATTATTGGCAATTGTATATTATATTAAAACCTGGTCACTAAACAGCAAAACTATTGTAAAGCGATGAAGTCTTGCTCCAGGGCGATACAAATTTATTTTCTGAGATTTCAATAAAATATCATCTGTCTGTGCGGATAGAGCGGGAACATGATTTTATGTCTCACTAGGTTAAGAGAAGAAAATGTAGAAGGACTAAAACAAATGTTTATTATGATTAAATATATTAAATAAATCTAACAAGTTGCTATGGAATATAACCAATGGGGTAAATTGATACGGTTAATGATTATTTTGAAAGAGATTATATTAATTTGTATTAAACTGTCATGTTCTTAACCAGTGGACAGATAAAATGACGTCATTATTACACCTATCTATTTTCTGTTATTACTTTGAAGATATACACATATATATAAAGTTTATTATATGATGTTGAAGAAATGAAGCAGGTAGCACTAAAGTATTAACAGTACCATATTATTATACTATTTGTGATCGACGTCACTCCTTCGGTAAAACTTTATACTAAGAGCCAATAATTTTTACTTTTAGCAGCGTATAATGTATACATCTAACAAGAATAACAAAAATTTGACGTAGCAACGAAAAATAACATATATATACAGGTGAATATTATATTCCAGGCCGATGTCGTTTTTGAATAAATATGAAATGAAACACATTTTTTTAATATGGTTTTTATTTATCAATTATCCATATTTTTCATAACATTCTCGCACACTTCGCGTGTTATTTCAGCAATTTCATTCGAATATTGTCTTGTAGCATCGGAATTATTATTGGCAGATTGGCGTAAACCTTTCCTTTCAAGTATCCCTACAGACAATAGTTAGGAGCTGTCAAATCAGGTGATCGATATCACCACTTTTTAATATTATGTGGCTGACAAAAATTTCAAGCGTAGCTCGGGCTGTGTGTGAGGTGATACTGTCCTGTTGAAACTACATGTGTTGCAGGTCCAATCGACGCGATTCGGCCAACGATAGCGATCACCAATAAAGGTTACAAGCATTGAAATTATTATTTAGATAAAATGTTTTAATGACTTCAACACGTTTTTGAGGCATTAGATGGTCCATAATAAATTGTAATCAACTACTTTACAATTACCAAATGCGAACTGACAAATATCTGCCAAACTGAAATGCCAAACAAAATCGTCCTGGAACATAATTTTCACCCTGTATGCTCAACAATTACTGCTTGTTTTAATGAAATGAAGGTTTTTAAATATTTTTTGGATGCGTAAACCTTAATGGGTAAGGTCAGTGAACAATATTAATTTTGTATTCGTACCAAAGTCAAGATAGGAGGTATACATACTCGATATAATGGACAGCTGGTGCAATTATCATTTAGATCACACCGAAATATCCTGGTAGGTATTTCAATATCTATCCGTGAGCCTTGCCTGAATTACAAGGCTTCAACGCGTACTTAGATGGAATCATCACCCTTAAATTGAAATTGAAAACCTCAAATTAAACATTCACCAAAAATTCTGTTCTGTTCGGTATTAATTAAATACACATAAAATAGAATATACAAGGTTTTTTATTGCTAAAACAAATGTAAAAGAATTTTCCTTTAAAGAACCTTGATAAATAAATACCTGCGGAGTATGTAGATTATAACCGTTCATTTTGGTGATTTTTTGAAAAATAAACATTAATTACTGTGACTATCATTAATAACAAAAGTAAATAATGTATCAAAAGAGAATGATATTAAGTGTAAACAATGTTTTTTTTTAAATATTAAAAAGTATAACTTACCTACTTTTAAAAAAATATACTCGTAGATGAGTACACAAAAAAATATAGGTAACTTGGTGGTCTACTGGAATAAGGCTCGAACCCCCAACCACCAGACCAACAAGCTACTTTATATTATCAGGTTCCACTAAAAAATTACAATGAAATTTTAAAATAAATAATGATGATATATCTTAAATCATTAAAATAAAATAAAATAATGCGTGTGCGTGAATGTCTCAGTTTGAAGTATTTCCTAAAAATTATTCGAGTAGTAAAAATTTGAGTTAGGTATTAAATATATTTTTTAAATGATAACCTAACCTAACCACAATATTAATTTCAAAAGTAAAATATTATCTATCAAAAACTTTTCAAAATGTATAAAATGGGTAGAACTAATGCATTTATAAAGAAGTTACTGTTTTCGAAGTAAGTTTATAGAACTCCATAATCACATATGAATTATTATGAAAGTGGTCTAATTCATGTTTCTTTCGTTTCGAGATATTTAAAGATTTGCGTTTGAATTGATTAAAAAATATGTTTATATTACACAGCACAATGTTTCAAAATGTATTTTGTCTATTAGTTTTATAATTTATTTTGTCATATCAATTTTGCTTGTAGCTTATAAGGAAATTAAAAAATTTAAGGTTGAAATGACTTACTCTATTATCAAAATAAACACTAGCGGAATACCGTTGAACGTTGTAACAATACAATGAATATCACACTTTAAATTTTTCACATTTGTTACAGTTTAAGTCATATTATATTAATTAAAAACGATGTAATGCGCAATAGTTGATTAGTTCTCTTTTTCTGACTATTTTTCTAGCCTAGAAATTGGAGGGTTCTCGGAAAGACGCGAGTCGAAAGTTAAATTCATATGAAAGAACAGTTCTGAAAAATATATCAATGTACATATAAGTTATGTACAAATCAACCCAAAATGCATCTACATTGTTCACAGATTAAATTCAGAGTCTTGCTTTATATTAATTTTTCAATTATATAATTTGCATAATGTGTTCAGTTCGCTTCCAATAGTTAATCAATCGACACTAGTAAATTTATATTCAATTTTAATGAAATAACATTTTTATTGTAATGTTGTAATTTTATTATTAGCAGAACACATTCTTATTGTGAAGTTGTAATTATTCAAAACAGACAGTCTGTGATATTTTTAATAAGAATTAAATATAGTAATTAGAAATATATACATATAAAATCGCAACAACAATATTTTTCGATAAAATTGATTTTATATGTATATCTTTATAATTAATGTATTTAATTAAAATTTGTTATAATTTTAGAATTCAAAAAAAAAAAGAATTATTTAGATAGAACCGGTATAACGTCGATAATTTGGCGTGAAAGTAAACGGAAAGATAATGTTCCCTGTATATATTTTTACGATAGACAAATTTTTTCTATGTATCTTTCTAAAAAATGAATTTGATTTATTTTAATTATTATTATTCTCCATTGTGAAATTATATTAATAACTTGATTGCCCAATGACATATATATCCACGGAAAATATTGCGAGCTACGGTTTATGATTGTATTGATATTTTATTTGAGGTCTTTATTATGAAATTAATATTATTTATTATTTGAGGTAGTCCACTATCGTGTTGATTCACAAAGTTTAATTTGCCATTAAATTCTACGCTATTCATTAAAGACAAAGGATTTTTTAAATTACGTATTTATAAATGGAAGGAAGATACTACAACGGGCAATTAATGGTGAAGATCTAAATCTCCCGCCGTCTCAGACTCTGTGGACTAGTTGTGAAAGTTCCGACGTGCAACACCTTAAAGACTGCTTCTCAATTATTCAATGATTCAAACATTACCAAAATAAAATAGTGAATTTTTAAAAAACGTACAAGCGTAACGTGTAAATGATATTATGTTCAGTATAAATAAATTTTCCCCGCTGGTGCGCTGGTGGAACATAATTTCCTGTCTGTTTTCCCGAACGATTGTGAATTAATCTTAAGGAAAGCGAGCTGTAAAGCAAAAGTTACATCTACGTTTTGCTGAACAATTATTCCGGTATTTATTAAAATCATAAATTTAATGTCAGGCACACTTGTTCATTCTTCCGTTTGTTCTATATTATTCACTAGTATAATATAAAGCAAACGTTAAAAAATATATTATATATTTATATTTTTAAGGTTTCGCTGTAATAAAAAACGAAAATGGTAATAATTTTAAAATAAAAGAACAAAACGAAGCTGGAGTGAGTGTGAATTATTTAATGTTCTTTAAACGTGCCATACCACTGTGTCTGTGAGAGAAGAGGCTATGGCCAGTAAATTCTTCGAATCTTTACATATGGTAATAAAACCTGTATTCTGAATACTAACTAAGCTTGCCCGAAAGCTCCGGACAAGACAGCGTAGTATGGAAAGAAATGTGCTGGTAATCACTAGAAGAAACAAAAGAAAACGCTTAGGTTAAAGCATGGAATAACGCGAAAACCAAGATAAAGATGTCATTGTCACCGCTAAAAAGTATAAATTGTAATAGACAGATCATTTTTAGATTTTAAGAGGCAATGATAACAGATTGACGACAAACATCCTTTAACAGTATCCATGAGACAAAAAACGACATAGAGAACGATGACGATTACGATTATGATGGATGAAGATGACAATGACGATAATGATGATTTAATTTACATAAATATATTTTATTATATATAGACGGTTGAAGTTATATATTATTGAGGAACCTGCATGATCAATATCATTAAATATTTTTTTGGCAATAACGATGTGATAATGTTGGTACCTACTGGTTAAACACAAGGGATGTTAACAAATTAATAAATAACGAAAATTATTAAACTTTTTACGTTTAAAATGTCAAATTAATATATGATATGATAATATTCAGACAAATCACAATCCAATAAAAATACACAATATTTACAGAACACTAAACTACACATAAAATTTTAAGACGTATTTTGTGACGACAAACATAATATCGATCCTTCCTACGTAAAGTATCGTAATTAAAAAATGATATTTTTAAACATTTTAGTATTTTGTACGTATTTATTACATAAATACGTGCAAAATACTAGACATAATACATTAAATAGCTGTAATTTAAAAAATATTTTGTTTTTTAGTACCTGCATCATAGAATATAATATATATATTTTTTAATCTGTCTTTTTAATAAGTATCAAATACACGCGAAATACTAGAATTATTGAAAATGTCATATTTTACTAACGATACTTTATGTAGAAGGGGTCGAATATATAATCTTTCTTACCTAAATTTTGGCAGAAATAATTACATAAAAAATTGTTTTGCAATCCGCTCTTTCCACTTTGTATGTTCAGTTTAAAAAAATTCTTGTTTCTTTTTTCGGATTTTTTTTTAAGATGTACTATTTTTAAGTTTATTATGTACAGGTTTATTGTAATGTAAAAGTCTTTTTGTTAAACAGTTTGTTTGATTATACTATTTTTTAGTTTCTTACGTACTAGTTATTTAATTCCGAAGAAACTTCACTGGTGTAATTTTTATATATTATGCTATTATCAGTTGTTAGTGTTACACTTTTTGTTTGTCACAAATAAAATAAAATATAAGTTTCCACATTTAAAAAATTTTCTGAAAAATTATCACGTAAAAATAATGTATACATAATGCTTTAAAATACATATATATATATATATAAATATATACTTTCGGGATGAAAGAAGATCAAAGAATTTTTATTTCCGCTTGCATTATTCTTTGCACGTATATTGGGTTAAAGATAACACAATTTTCTCAGGATACAACTATGGTCGAAGTAAGTAAAACTTAGTGTGTACGTATGTTGTATAGGAGACATGTTCCGTCTTGCAAATTGAATTTGATAAAAAAGAGAACCAAACAAGAAGCCCTCATTTCGAGAAGACAAAATCAAATTCGAAAGTATAGAAAAATTATGTACCCGCCGTCCCGCTTCAATTTGTTTGTATCGAGTTATGAACAAAAAATAAGTCGGAACTAAAAGTGCTTACCCGGTAGGTACTTTGGAATTTTTTACGGCAGCAACTTTTTCTCGATCTGGAGTTAATTTGTTTGCAGTGTTGTGGGACTTCAAAATTAAATTTGCGTTACGTGGCAGGCTCCAGGTAGGTAAAAATAAATCGGAAAAAAGTAATATCAAAGTTCAAAATAATATGATTATTTTTTTTGGTTTCTCTTTCAATTAGCTCTATTTGTGGAGCTAAATGTTTTAATTACAATTTTCCGTGACGCTAAATATTTTTATTATAATTTTTCAGATGCTCGTAGCTCACTTTGCAGCCCGATTCGTAATGTAAATTTTTTTTAAAACAATTTTTCACATTTTTTTGCTCTCTTCGCAGCCTGATTCGTAACGCTAAATGTTTTTAATATACATTTTCATATGCTGTAGCTCAATTCGTAAAGCTAAATGTATTTAATACAAATAATCACATGCTGTACATTAGTTTGCGGTCCAATTTGTGAAGCTAAATATTATTATTAAAATTTTTTACCTGTTGTAGCTCATGTAGAGTTGTAGCTCATACTTTAACCTTTTACCTTTCAACTTTATTTGAAATGGAAGACAGGCTTTAAGGGTCTCGACTTATCTATCAAAAGCTGGGACCAGTCGTTCACAGATACCAAAATGATTTAAACATATGACTTTAATCCCTGCAAGTTTGTAAGGTCCAAATGTGCGTGTTAACACGCTTATAGCTTGCAGTAATAAAGTTTGGTGTGTTAACGTGCTCACGCAATTTAAAAGGTTAATAATAAGTAGACCAGTGAAAGAGACTTTTCTTATTTTTTTAAGGTAGCTCAGCAGAAAAACTGCCTCTTTTATCTCATTCGGCTGTGGGTGACGAAATCAGGATGAGAGCAGTATCCAGGTGGATTGCTCTCTCAAATAAAATCATGTTTAATGGAAAATAATATATATTTTAAGATTTAAGACATAGATTAAAGACAGGTAAGCTAGACGTAATTTAACACCTATAAACTTATAACTTGAGGTGAAATGGTGAGATGATTACTTAATATTTAATTACAAGTCTCGCAGAGGTCCACCCTTTAAATGTACATAAAAAAATTATAATTTTCATGGCGCACGGCTATACTGGGTAGTCTATAAATACTTTTTCTACACCACTGATTTTAGTTTCGTTCTCGAGATAGCCCATGCAACAATAAACAGGTGAAAGTTAAATACCTGCGATTTATACAGATACATAGTGATAAAATCAGCAGAGTGCACCTAAGAATAAGTACTGGCATCAGGTAGTTCAACCACGAGTCAAGAGATAGATGGATTGCTCGCAGTGTGTAAATCTTCCAGGAAGAAACGGAGATTCTGTTCGGAACGTAGCTATAGAGGTAGATATTGTAGAAAGATATCAGCGAAGATATAGTTTCTGGACACACGGGTTTAAAGCGACCACGACTGGAAATCGGCGTCGACCAAGACGGCAATTTGAGAGGAGAGGTCGAAGCAGGATTACGACCCGAAATATATTAAAATCGGCATGCGTAAAACTCGTTAAATTTGAGATACGGTGCGGCGTCCTAGGTGATATGGTCCGAAGCTCACAAGTTCTACTACATCTGGGATCATGCGAGTACTGATTCATTTAAACGGTCGATCAGAACGTGGGGTTATGAGTTCGGGTTTATTCGGGAAAACACGGGGATTCTCGAAGGTACCCACAGTGCGCCTCCAACATAGTTCAGGGGTAGCGGGTAGGCTACTTATGGTGGAGAGTGCGGGATGGCAGGAATTAATATGATTATCCCTTGTATGACGATATGTTTTACGGGCGTAATTATTGTACGCGAAACGAGTCGGGGAAAAATTCTAATTATGATATGAAATTGTGTATGCTTTATTTGTTTTATCTTTTGTTAATTGTAAAACAATTACTTGAAATACTACAGCTTCCTTTGCAGTCCAATTCGAAATATTAATTGTTTCTATTATAATTATTTACATACTGTAGTTCACATATTTTGACTATTCTAATTTACTTATTGAATTGCAACATTTGTAATTACAGATTTTGTAAATCTGTCAAAAATTTGGTACCATCATGTGTCTCTTAACAAGCGAATAACTGAAATTATGAGTGGATTGTTTCATAATTTTTATTTATTCTTAGTAAAAATTTTCGTATGCACATTAATTAACTAATTTCTATCTCTTTTATCGTAAAATACGTAGTTTATTTATTAAATTGTAATATCTTGTTTAAATAAAATGAATCCTATTGCCCTATTGAGAATTATGGTTGCCACAGTAATAATGCTAAAACGTAATACGCTGATACATAAATATATTACGTATAACCATGCATATCATTAGTACTATTTTAAATTTATATATAGATTTATGAATATCCTGTACTCCTGTGAACATAATCACAAAACTATCTCAGTCAAATAAAGAAATGTAGGTAAATAGATATTTGTTAGCATCTCGTTAGTAATCAAATAAATACGACGAGTTAAATATTTATATACATTTTTAATAAATATTATTTTTGTTAAAGGTATTATGGATATAAAACTAATATCTCAAACTGACAGAAGAAATCTCAGATACAATCACGTGGTATTGGAAATAAGGTGAACATGCGAGTATATTCACCAAAGAGATATCTGCAAAGAACAGCCACCAAACGAGCTCACCTCGCATAGAAGTCAGTGAGGCGCGTGATTTCCTGAATCCCCTGTATATCGACGTATCAAAAGCTACAGGGTTGTCATGAAAATACAGAGGCATCAAAATCTCATTAAAATTATAACCACCAAAATACGATACACGATAAGTACATAAATGTAGCAGAATTTTTTTAATAAAATATAAAATTATATAAATCGAATCTGATTTTATTAATTTAGTAGTTTTTGCAACTTACATAATTAATTTTATATCAATTATTGCTGGTTGGAAGCCACTAGGCCCTACTGGCAGCTTTATTTAATTTTTTAACCACTTCAATTCTTGATTTTTCCATTAGAGAATAACGTGGCGCAGATCATCTTCAAACTATACGAGTACATCGTTTAAATCACAGAGATTGGGCTAACTTTACATCAATACTCCTAATACCATTAGTAGATCAAAAAATAATCCAAGGAACTATGTACAAAAAAGAACGTACAATAATTCATTAGATCCACTCTTCAGCTTATTGTCCTTGATGTAAGATAATTATGCATCGTGTCCTTTCTACACAACATTACTAAACCATAAGCGACACTCATAACATACGTGCAAATAGCAAAATCATTTTCAATTTCATTCGATCGAGATTATACAATCAACCGTAACACAACATTCGAACTTTGATAAAAACCTTATTCTTTGCAAGAAGTGTCCATATAACAGAATTAAGAACATATAATTTTCTAGTAAGATTGGCACAGTCCAAACACATTATATATATGCATAAATATAGTTGCTAATAAATAAATAACGTGTTATTTGAAATTTTAGAAAACACATACTTATACTTATTGTAATATAGTTCCACGAACTTCTCTAATATTTAATATATCACTGGCAACCTTTCATACAGCTAAAATGTAAAATATCTCTGATTATTCCATTTCTTGTTTCACATAAATGAGTGCCCATAATAATTTAAAAATGAAACATTTATGTAGGTATAAATAAAAAATATAAACGAAAAATATTTCATTCATACTTCAATTATGTACAGTATTGAAATGAAGTTATCGATTCTGCTGAAAACAATTTTTCATTTCTTGTCACAAGAATCGTACATACTGGATCTTGAAATAATAACAGTTTCCACAAGGTACTAATTATAGTTTATCTTAATTATTTTGTGTATTATTTGTATTAACATCCTAGTTAATTTCTAATAAATATCTAGTACCTACTATTAATATAGGTTCTTTCAAAGTATTTAAACGTTTTCTTGGCATTGTGTATTATAAGTCAGATTAACCTAGAAGTTGCATGTGATACAGGGTGCCTGCAAACATATACAATTACAGAATGTACAAATATAGGTACCAATACACATTTTGCAGACTCAGCTATTCTGTAGATGCAGAGATTGGCATTCTGCTTGCAAGTAACCTTAGGATACGTGGAATGCATTCCGAGGCATGTAAGTATACCAAGATGCAATCTTTGTCATCCCAAATTGTACAGAACAGTATAAAGTTTATTCTGGAGTAGTGAAATGGATAAATATCTTGTTGGTTGTCTTCGTTTTCAATTACGTGTTAGAAGTATTGGTAATGTGTAGGCATCCACCGACTTAAACCTGTGAGCCGTTGTTTTTTAAAGTATTACGTAACGAACTATACTCCCATAATTGTATTGCACTTCCTTATTTTTTATCTATGATCTGAATATGTTATTGGATCTGTATATCTAAGTGTCATTGCCAGTAAGAAAAATGAAATAAAGTGTACATTATTTTTTTTACGAGTAAGAAAAAACATATATTAGCGAAAAGGTACGATTTTTTACGACTGGCAAAATATATTGAGTACACGACGCGACGCAAATGACTGATGAATGTTTGTAATGTTTACGTTTGTTCTAATAATCATTTATGTAAACATGATTGCAGTTTTTTCAAGATTGTCTTTGAAAGTATCAAAATTGATACTTAAGATCACTGTTTGTACAATTTCAAGGAGGGTTATTCACTAGATGAACTTATGCTACATGGACCTACGAGCGGTTATAGTGCCCATTTCGCGGCCTATAGTGGCTGTTACATGGCCCGTGGTGACTGCTGGGCGGTCACCACGGGCCTACGTAGCGGTTACTATCGGTCGCGAAGCGGCCATAATAGCCGCCCGCAGGGTCTAGCAGCAAGCAGATATTATTAGGCTAAATGAGAATTTTTACACAAAAACCAAAATAGTTTTTGAAAAATGTTTTGTCTAATATCATGTATTTTATTCGTGTGTTTGGAAATAAAACAAAGTAATGTTAGAAATTTTCAATGACAACATAGGATAAGAAGTAGAACAAGGTAAGAAAAATATTTATATTATCTTTCATCGGGATTGCTTGACTAATATGATAAACAAGATTTAAGCATCGTGCTCGCGGCAGGATTAAAGGATTTACTTCATGGCTTGCACGATATAATCACCTTAGGAATACGTCTCCTGTCAGCTAGCTTCGTTTATTTTACCAGCTAAAGCGTATTTTATTTTCATCTCTCCGTCTCACCCGAATCCCCAAGCGCGAAGATATGAGAAGTATTTCCGAGCGCTTCATGTTTTGTGTTCTGTTAAGATTACGTTGTTTCTTAACGTCACGTTGGACTTCCTCGCTACTCGTCCGCTCTGTTTGTTACGTGGATATGGATTAAGTTTTGATTAGGATATGGAATTAATACGGCTAACTAGACTCGCTTCGTGCTCCTAGGGAAGTTTCCTCGCAAAACCTGCTTCCTCGGCTCTCGGTGAAGCGGAATCCGTTAGCTCGGATCGTTGATGAATTTATTGCAAACGTGTAGGAAAAGTTAATTGTATAGTTTTATGGGTAACATAGTGAACCAATATATTTTTAAGGATATAAAAATAACAAGTATATTAAAAATAAATGTACCAAAAAATTAGATTTAATTAAAACATATTTTACATACTTTTAAAATTAGCAATATTAACTTGGTGGTTAAGATTCATATTTTTTATTTATTATCTTAAATGAGATTTGAGATGTTTGAACCATAGTGGGTTTTCAGAATTTGCTAATCATTTGATAGAAAATAGTCATGGTTTTGATAAAAAATTGGGATTGTCAATTTTGCATATAAACGGTGTAGGTCACAAATTAAATAATTTGGAATCGTTGGAGATAAATAAAGCATGTAAAAGTAATCAGGAAATTCTAAACAGCCAACTAAATTTAACTACGAGTCCTATTCTAAAATTTTTTCCTAAAAATTATTCGGCTAAATTTGTACTGAGCAGTAATTTGAGTTAGGTACTAAATTTATTTTTTTAAATAATTGTTGTTTTTTAAAAAATTTAAAAATAGATTCTGGTGAAGAAACAATACTATATTTTTAGTTAGTTATGACATCCGGAGAAGGAAAAGTGTTTTCCGAAACTGGTAGATGTTTTTTAAACTCAATTGTGGTTTATAAAACTAAGATAATAAATAAAAAATATTTTACATACATTTGAATGATTACAAATTGATAGTCCAAGGATTGAACTCAGCAAATTTAGGACTTTCCATTTCAAAAATAATCAATAAGTATATCGGACACTAGAATTTATTATATTATTGATAATAATTTATAAGAGTTCTTACGCACTAATGACTCAAACGAGAAATGAGAACTATTAAAGAGTAGCTTTCTGTAAATGGTTTGTACTTTGTGCAAATTCATTGGAATAAAATTAATTACCTATAATAAACGTAATCTCTTTTTGATATCCTTTGTCGTCGCCTCTGTTTTAATGTGCCTAATGATAATAATAATAGCTTAAGTCTAATTTTATAAAAAGCACAATCTATATTATTATTATTAAATGATTTACATTAATTGAAATGTAACTCTATAATTCGGAAAAAAACATTGTAAAATGATATACATAATCTATTACATAATTAATGAAGCAAATTGACGACGTACGCCAAGATATCTATAAGCAAATGATTTCTGCAGTTTTGAGTGGTAATTGAAGTAAAAACGGAAATAGCCACAATATTAGAACGAATAAAATAGAAGCAATGGCATACGAATTTAAAAATAGAAACTGCGATGTTGTTAATATAACGTCGTAGACAATATGAATAGCCATTTTGTCGATTTTTGTGTAGAATTTTTCTAACAATCCTGGACTTTTAAGTCCATGTAAGGATAGGATAAATGTTGTGTGGAAATGGGATGGATCACTTAAGAGAAATCTTTTGGGTTTGTAAATGTAAAATAATTAAGTATCATATTATAGCACATTTTAAAATTTTTTTTTTCCAAACATTTACTAAATTATTATGGTACTTTGGTGATCAGTGGAATCTACTTTTACCAAAAATCACCCGAGATTAATACTACTCTCACAACATCAAGGCGGTAGCACAAGAATTTTAGTATAGGTATCACGCTTTTATTCAAATTGCATTATATTCTATATATATACTAAAGTGATCTGCACAAAAGTTTGATTACTCACGAAATTAACACGAAGTTGAATAATTCTAAAATTGTGTTGTAGAGAGGGCGCTCCGTGCCTGTTAAAAAAGTGCGTGCAAACAAACTGCAATGTCATGTCGCCGGTGCGAGGATAACTTGTAGAGAATATGACATACTATTCAGAAATAATAACTAAAAAAACCAAAACAACATAACATTTGTCATCGTCACAGAATTACCTTCAAAGGAAATTGGAGCCCGGACAATACGTAAGGTCATTATTACTTGTCACCGCGAGTTTGAAACAACTGTTAGCCATAAATACATTTTTTATCTTTCCGCCAAACGAGAAGAGCCAAAATGAATAAAATGGTGAAACGTAAAAGATGTCCAAAATAAAAAGGCATTATTTATCACATCTGCATATTTATTCGTCCGGACTATTTGTGCAGATATACATAAATATCAAGTAGGTACTAAAAAAATCACGGGTTTGTTTCGCTTTTCACTTTGACCCAAAAGTGGAAAACAGGAGTATGATATATTTTATACGTGAGTATATATATTTTAGTACGGATAATTTTTTCAGAATAATAGTATTATTTTGGCAATTTCCCACTTAGGTTAAGCATGATCTAGAGAAACCGCCTCACATTTAAAAATAATTCATGTTATTT
This sequence comes from Eubasilissa regina, assembly GCA_022840565.1. Lineage (NCBI taxonomy): Eukaryota > Metazoa > Arthropoda > Insecta > Trichoptera > Phryganeidae > Eubasilissa > Eubasilissa regina. The sequence goes on along the minus strand of JAINEB010000015.1, from coordinate 22,278,322 downwards.
AAAAAAAAAAAACACGTAAATACCTACATGTAATATTATAAATAAAATTTAAAACAGAAACTTAAAAAGTGATGCCTAATATTTAAAAATATTTTCTATTTTTTTAAAAAGAGTATAGTGAGTATATATTAAGGATGGTTTAAAATATAAATTTCAAACTTAAGAGGCTATAAACGTCCCTCAAGAAAATTAGTTTTTTTATTGTTAAAAAAAATATAAATACTTTATTGATTATGTTAATTTAAAATTAAGTCAAATAAAACCTTCAATACCGTGAGATGTAAATATCTTTACTTACATACACACTTTAAACATACTTTAAATACGTGTTTATTATTCAATAAATACATTTAAAAAAAATAAAACGTATCATATTATTTATAGACATATTATTTAAGCTATTTGTTGGATAATATTAAAGGGCCAAGGACAGAGTCAGGACAGAGGCGCACAAATAACTCTAACCTCTAAGAATGAATGAAGGAGGATTCTTGCATATTTTGGACATGTTACCAGAAAAAATGACGAAAGTTTCAAGAATCTCGTAACCATTGAGACAATTGAGGGACAAGACCAAATGATGGAGACGTATTTTGCACGAAATTATAGACAGATCATGATCTATACACGACGATAAAGAAGAAAGGGCAGGAGAAGATATCGTTGATGAATTAGCGACCTAATAGTGGAATCTGTTGACTCCTTGGTAATGCATAATAGTGAGGATCGAGTTGAAATTGATGGAAAAGACGGGTGAATTATTCGCAACGACATGAAAATTCCGTTTCTCAGTGCAGTGCCTCAGTGGATATAGTGGAGTTCGAATCTCTTGGATATAAGACTGCGAGGAATTGGAAGAATTCCAAGAGGCATTCATCGCAGACCATTGTGAAATCCCAGAAAATATATTATAAGATTTACGTAACTACATATATAGGCTTTTATAAACAATGTTTATGTGAATATCATTGTAATATTTTATACGTTTTTATTCTTTTTATTGTTGGTCCGTAAACGACATTTAATAAAAATTTAATTACAATGAGAAGATTGTCATATAACTGATTCGAATGGGATAGTATATATATTCAAAATATTCTATTCATTGTTGAGTTAGTAAATTGGATAAAAAAGAAAATTCGGAAAGGTGAACACAATTTTGACCAAAAGAATATCACTAAAGCTACAAAATAGCCGAATCAGCCACCCATATAGCTTACCAAAAACTAGACTTATCTACCTTATATCTCAATTTTAGATAAATTATAAAAGATATTAAAATTTACTACATTTCATCATCATCCACGTTGGTTCCTCTTACCTGAGGTTCGTGATCTCCATGATCTTTCGCCCTCTTAATTATGCTCCTCCACTTTTCTCGGCATCCTGCAGATCTCTAGCCTGTTACCAGAGAAGTGCCTATTGCCTTGGTCAGCTCTCGGAAGATGTCCAAAAAATTGAGAAAAATCGTTTTAGGCAAATGGTTGAGAGTTTGTTCTTGTTGTACGACTCCTGAAAAATGGAGACATTTGTGCGTTTCGCCGTTCACGGTATGAGCACCATGTGTTTCCAGCACCACATTTTAAAAGAATTAATCCGTCATATTTCTCTTCCCTTCATGATCTATTATTCCACGCCATATAACACCACGTGCACCAGAGTCCGTAAAAGCCTGACCTTGGTTGTTTTGGAAATATGTAATATTGTCAAGTCTGGACGTAAAACTTTTCGTCATACGTATGCTTCATTTGATATCAGTCAGTAATTTTTGACCCGAGATAATTGAAGCTCTTGACAATTTCAAGGTCTAGAGGAGCATCTTGATTATGTCGATCAATGATCATTATCTTTGTTTTTCATCGTTTATCCTAAGGTTCAATTTTCGAGCAGTTCAGACACCAATTCTGCTTCCAATTGTTCATCCAGCATTATAGTATTCGATTGAATTTCTCATAATGTACTTTCATAAATGTTAAAAAGGTCTGGAGATAATATAAATTCTTATTTAACTCGTTTTTGTACCTTAAACTTGTAAGAAAAGCTGGAGTTGCATTTTATTATCGTGTTATTATCCAAATGATTAATATCATTAATACACAGTGCAGAGGCATACATTTTGCGTGATCATCGGAGGCGAGCGCTGCATACAAACAAAAAAGCTGTGCTTTACTGAAAATCTGGGAAACAAATATAAATTAAATAATTCATATGTTATAAACGAACGATTTATTAAAATTACGCCAGCCATGCACCAGTAGAATATTTAATTGCTTAGTTCTAAAAACTCTGGCGCTGTAGTCATTTAAATCAAAAAAATGTCCATAATTTTTTATATTGTTTTTTATATAAGTAAAATGGTTTTATTTTACGTCAAAACTTAAACATTAAAAACATTATGAATAATACTTAAAAATTATAAATAAATAAACGGTAAGGTCGTTTAAACGATGCATTCATTTTGCCTAAAGACGTTGATTAAACAAAAGCTCATAATCCTATGTACAAATCATATATTTTATATATGATTGTATAATATCATTATTAATAGCATAACCTATACCTACTGCACGATTGCATAACCTATACCTACTGCACCACTGGTGATTATGCAGCAAAAGTAATAACATTTAAAAAAATAATATTTAAGCTTTATGGTTTATACAAAAATCTTAAATACAATATTATATACCGTTAGCCCCTTAAAATAATATTGTTAATTTTATAATAAGAGATTTAAATTCCCTAGAATTTAGAAACAATACATCTACACACACATATGTATTTGATCTAATAACTTAAGCCTTTCACTATTTTACATCTCCGTGTTCAGGAGACTGGAATAAGCCATTCATTCAGTGGACTTGTATTCAAAGAAGCTCAGTATTTGTTATGTCGGTCAAGCATAATAATGTACATAAACCCTTCCAAATTCAGTCAGTTAAAGGACTAAAAGGATGTTCAGGATGATGAGGGCAAAGGGTACCCAACTGTATCAGTTCACGTTTCGCACATTTCTGATGGCACTCTCTTTTGTCAGATATTTGTCAAGAAAGGAGAGGTCACTTAAAAATTACGAATATCTAAATATATTTTTTGAGTACCCGAGATGAATATCTTCAATTACATTATATATTATACAATTAAGACCAGAAAGATATTAAAAATATTTTTCAAGATAAATTATTAAAAAGTCACTTAATTTATTTGCACGTTTCCAGAATCTTGGTATTATTAAAACAGCTTTTATTACATATTCAATGTACGTATATATTTATAATAAAAACATTTTTTTTTTGATGTTGCAATTTTAGAACATAGTTATGTTATATTTATTTAAAACAAATTAAGAATTAATCAATTAGAAGGTTATACCGAGAAATGTATATATCGAAAATATGTTTGACACCTCCAAGATAAGAATCCGCAACTTTATCTTGCCAGGAGAATATGTTATCATTATACTACGTTAACCATTTAAGTTTTCGACATCACAATAAAATATGCTTTCTTAAAAATACATGTTGTATCAAAGATTTTGCCGATTAAATAATTCTGGTGCCACCTAGGGTACATTACTCAAAGATTTTTAGGATATATTACAAGTATAACATAAAATTTGAAATCTTTTAAATGAAAATAATAGATGTCTTATTTAAAAACGAAACTCGTCGTAAACTTATATGGTTAATATGGCGTAATAGTAAACCATGCTGCCGTCAAGAGAATGTTCCGTTTTGGTATCGCGGTGGCAACCAAATATTTTTTTCTGTATATCTTTCTAATTGATTCATGTAATTTAAAAAAAATATACATATAAATAAATGGATAAAAATGTATTAGGTGTAGTAAAACACAGTGTTTACATTTTATTAATTGTACTATTTTGTCGTTCATCAATTCCGTGATAGCTAACCTGAACCACTTCTCAATTAATGGGGTTGATAAAAAATCGGCCAATCAATTATTCCGGTGGGAACGCAATTACGCGAGGACTTTCCATACGAAAGGGTGGTCATTTGTTACGGGCCAGGATAATAATAATGTTCCACAGAGAGGACTGGCAATAAATCAAGTCGGCCAGCACATCCTTCAAGAGAAGGCATTTCGTAATCCAAACACACCCTGCACAACCGACGCAATTCCATGGAGCCGATCGCTCCATTGTTCATATCTCCCATTTTTGGGCTCCGTTCGCGCGGAATTCATATGTCCTTTCATCAATGTCCGAGAAATTGGAGGACAGCATTGCTCAAGCAGGGAGGGGACCCGTCATCCCCTTCCTTGATCGTCTACGGAGCACGTATTTAATATTGAATTTGTTCGATGGAATAATTTGGAAAATGCGTCGAATAATTTTCATAAGTATATATAATAATAGTTACTTGAATATAGCAATCGATGAATATAATACCACTGATGTATGGAAGTGAGGCCTAGAGCTGGCAGAAGAGGAACGAGAGCAGACTGAATGTAGTGGAAACGGGATTACTTAGGTGTATATGTAGCAGATCCATTTATGACGGAGTAAAGAATGAAGAAATAAGGAAACAATGTAAAGCTGATCTTAGTATAGTAAGATGAAGAAAGGATCACATAAGTGGTTTGGTCATATGGAACGGATGAATGGGAAGATAATGGCAAGAAAGATATATGACACAAATGTTGATGGCACCAAAAGTAGAGGACGTCCGCGGAAGACTTGGCACGATGAAATAAAGCAGATACTGGAGGATGGTCCTGTTAGAAGCCTCAATAATTGTCGAGCTTGTATGAGAAGATGTACGAATGTGGATAAGGCGAGAATTGTGTGTCAGGACAGAAGAGTGTGCCGCTCTATCCCCTATGCCTACCCCCGCGGGGAAACCGCGTGATGGTAAGTAAGTAAGTAAGTAAGTTAAAGAATATTAAAATCACGTTTCATTGGTAATGTTACGATTTATTGGATCATATTGGTCCTTGATAGTTAGATTAAAGAAAAAAATGTAAACGACAAATACTTCTTTCGAAAAAACCGGAGCAACTATTTACTTCGATTTTTTAATATAAATTAACATTAGATTAATTATAATATACTTTACTTAAATTTTTTGAGTTGTGAAAATATATTTTTTAAACTCATTGTTTTGTAAAATCCATATTTGTAATACTTACATATGTCCAATAACTTACATTAAATATTATGTAGATGTGAGACAACATTCACCATGTGTTTTTGTCACCCAATTATTAACAATATTATTTTCTTTTCATGTAATTATATATGAGAAATAATGATGGAGAGCGAATCCGCAGGGCGGAAATTCTTTATGTCATGTTTCAACCATGTAATATATTGTTTTATTATTTTTTGCGTTATGATACAAATAATTGATCCTGAATAAATAATAAAAGTACTCAGTATCAAGATTAAGATAATTGAAAACTCATAAAGATAGAAGAATAGGAAAACGTTCACGAATATCTCAAAGAAACAATGATTTTCTCTTTTATTAATATTTCATATCACACAGTATCGTATTTGAGTATTTGCACGAAGGATAGTAAAGTGTCGCAAGTAGTAAGTCACCAGTTATATATGAAATAAGCATTATTGTTCTCATATATACGTTTATAAGAAAAATAATTCCTCAGATGGTTATACCGTATTTCATTTTGTTGTTCGCTTCAGATACTTTGTTTCACTCCACTAATCACCAGGTAAAGGTAAGAAAAGAAAAACTGAGATAAAACAAGAGAATAAATAAACAGATAAACACTAAACAAATCTTGATACTATTTACCTCTTTCAGACTACGTAATATCTGCCAGTTTTTGAGGACCTTCACTCAAAAACTATTGTACAATTTAAGAAAATTTCGAAAGCGACTCAAACAAGATAAATATTTATAAAAGCTTTTATTTGTATAAAAGCTTTTTACTACACTTAGGCAACAGAGCAACGCGTGTTGGAATTCTGCGGATTTTTTTCAGTTTCTTAGGCAAAGCTATTAAAGGAATGGAAATGTCTGCTGTAAACCCACTCGTGTTTAGAACAAGTTTACGTAGAGCCTTTACATTATTAATTTGTTTGAAAGTAGACGTGAAGCGTGTATAAAAGCATAGTTTCTTATCACATTTAAATGATTAAAAATATAAATAATTTAAAAATAAATATCATTCAAGAATAGTGTTACATTTTTATATGAAGAATTGCCTGGTTTGCGACAATGAATATTTTTGAATCGTTCAAGAGAATTACAGTTTTTTTCTCAAATAATGAATTACTTGACTACTTAATTTGTGTTACATAATTTGGTCAATAATTTAATTCTCATTGAAGCATTCGCACACACGGATAATTTTTACACGAGAAAATCTTTTATCTGGAATTTTTACTCCATTTGAGTCTGCCAAACTGAAATGTTTGTTGCACATTAATCGAGTTGCTCTTCTGAAATAATTCACCGATTCAGTTGAATATTGCTCCAATCAGCTGTGGGCGTGGAATGGGCGGACCTCGTTTATTCATCATTACCCATCGCAATGTCGGATGCCATGAAACGTCAAATGGAAACTTCGAGACCTTATAAAGTAATCAGGCTTGAACTATTGGAGGAGTTGAAGGCTTTCATTCATTATAAATAGAACAAGGGTCTACACCTTCCCTACTGTCCCGCGTATCATGCTCTACTAATCCATTATATTTGTTTGATAAAATAATGTATATATTTTTAATGAAAATATATTTTATAATACTAATAAAATTCATATTTTTTTATTTATTATCTTTGTGTTATTGACCACTTAATTGAGTTTAAATACATCTACCGGTAAGCTACCACAATACCAATTTCCAAACCGATTTGGAAATTGGTATTGTGGTAGCTTACCGGTAGATGTATTTAAACTCAATAATGGTTAATAAAAGAAAGATAATAGATAAAAAAAAATATGAAAATATATTTTATAGTGAAGTTGCAATTTTAGAACATAGTTTTATGATGTTTAAAACCAATATATAAAACTAATTTACTACGCCTCAATTTTGTCGTAAACTAAAATTGTTAATGTAGCGTAATGGTAATGCATTCTACAAGGCACGCAGGAGAAAGTTCCGGGTTTGTATCTCGGTGATAATCAAATATTTTTGTAGATAAATTTTTTTCGTATATTTTTCTAATTGATTCATCGTATTTGGTAATATAATACTTATAATTTTTCTCTAATAACTAGTTTATGCTTACACTATTATGTATAAATACTTATTTTATTTCGAATACTTGGCTCCGCCCGATCACATAAAAAATACAACGTTCTGTATTTCCACTAAATATGTTACTATTAATGTTTTATATATTTTTCGTTATTTCACAAATTTAATCAATGATTGTCATCCATTAATTTTCATTTTATTTTTATTTTCACGAAAACAAGTTATCGAAAGGTCATTGAGGACCCTGATAGATATGACATTAAGGTACAATATAGAAGCGTTCAATATTATATTCAACGCTAAAATACTGCTAACTTGCACTCATTTAACGTATTTTCAATAGTACTTTTCGAGTATCGTTAATCGGACATTAACCAGAAGTAGTGAAACAGTCTTAGTAGAAGTATGTATATTATATAAATTTACTATTAAATGACTAGTCTACTATTATTTCACTAAATAACTATTTATTAATCTGTTTATTTTATCTATATAATACCATGTGTTTATAAACCACAGTTTTAACGATAAATCCAAGGAATGGAATTGAGAAATTTGATGGCATATTTGAACCTAAAAAAAGCAACTACGGACTTGGACGTCATACGAATGTGTTTCCACGCGCTCTTCGGCAAACTTCGTCAACGCCCCGGTACCAGGCAATCATTTAGAATCGAAGCATAGCTTTAAAATAACTTTTCTATTATTAAGGAAAACACATTCTTATTGTGAAGTTGTAATTATTCAGAACATATGTCTGTGATATTTAAATACTCAATTAATGTATTAATTATAAATATATACATATAAAATCAATTTTGTCGAAAAATATTGTTTTAGCGTCACCGAAAATTTGTCAAGAAAAATACTGGCGTTATAGCACAAAGGTAGTGCACTTCCCCGGATTGGAAATGAAGATCCTGGTGACGCTAAAACAATATTTTTCGACAAAATTGATTTTATATGTATATATTTATAATTAATACATTAATTTAGTATTTAGCTTTTCTATGTTTATTATTAAGATCTGCATAAGAAGTTTTATTTTTATCCAGTACTTATTTATATATTATTTAAAATACACGAATTTCAACGCATCACCTACCTTCATAAATGAAAATATAAAAACTTATATAACTACAAACTACGTATTAAGAAAAAAATTATATGACGTCTTGACGTAAGATGACATCTTTTTAGTACAAGGAAAAATAATGTAACAATGTATAACAAATTTATATATTTTATTTTGGGTAGTTTAATTATGAAATACGAGCGACATTATACAAGTACCTAAGTGGTATATATATACATATCTATGAATTTTTGGATCAATTAAATAAGCACCGCGTGTAGACATTATTGAGATAAATTCTTTCAGCTTTGTCTTTTACGCGTACTTTAATCATTAAGAGAAATTGTTAACTCAATTACTCTTAAAAGCCCAGATATTTTTTATTGCGCATAGTGGAAAACTTAAAAAAAATAATCTGGCATTTAAAGTGTAATGGGTATATTATTTAAAAAAATGTATCATTTTCTAATGTGTTGAAATAAATGTAATTAATTTTACTGTACTGTCAAGTAAAGTTGTCTGTCAAGTAAACTTTGCGGTTCCCAGTTGCTTTAAAAAGGTGAAATAACGATAAAAAAAACGAAAAATTTGGACACATTCAATCTGGTAGACAAGAAAATTGAAGGCAAAATCGTTCAAGGCGATCGATGTCGGCCAATAAATTGAAATTTCTCCTGTATACGAATTTTAGAAACTTGATATTTTCCTTTAACTTTTCGATCAGAAAAAGCAGAGATGTTTCTTCTCAAAACTTTCTCAGCTTTTATGGCCGAAGTTAAATTGTGATACCAAGAATACTGGCACAAAGTCACTATAGGAGATGGAATCTCTTTCCAGAGAATAGCTTGTATACGTTTTGATCTCAACATGTGAAAATCTTTCGGAGCACCTTTACGATATATAATACATTTATTGCGGATGATTTCTTTTCTTTACTAATTAATTAAAAAAGTATTTCAAATCCTTTGAAACTATTTGATTTATTTGTTTTGATAGGAAATATTTTAGGTATAAATCATAGATAGTCGGGCTACTCAGCTTTCAAAATAAAGGTATTATTCGTATTCATTTTAGTGTTTTTTTTATATAAAATTATTAATAATAATTATGGTAACTAAAAATATTACCAACTAATTAACTAACTTAAAAAACTATAAAAAAATTTACTTTTCCCGAAACTTATTAAAGTACACTCCGATGAAGAATAAAACGCGCGATGTAATTAATTTTTTGTGACAAGTGGGTATCAAACGACTTAAATATAATATACTTAGTGTAACACACCTAGTACACACAGGGGTAGATAATCCATAAAAATACTAGTCGAAAATGTTCAAACTGAGCGTGCCAAATCTCAGCCATGTCTGAGGCGAACATATACGCGATTATTTCGACTTATTAAAATATTTTATTGATTGAAAATTATATATTGAATACGAAAAATTAAAAGTCATCGAACTTTGATTGGCCAGTCTATTTTTTCAATAATTTAGGGCTTGAGGTAAAGACATACAATAATAATGAGACAATTTTGCAAATTTTTATTTAGAAATACATATATGTACTAAAAGCTTTACATGATTTCGTAAAAACCTTATATATTATAATAAAATTTCCAAAAACGGTACTAAATTTGTACATTGAGCATTTTTGAGACATAATTTAATATCCATCCGAAATTATTGTGGACTAGGTCTCTGTATAAGAAAAATTAAATAAGATATTTCTAATATGTATATGTATTTGAATACATGCTTACGTATGTATGGCAGCCGTATCTTTCATGATAAAGGAGTTAGGTAGATATTTTTTGGGGCGAGAAATTGCGATACATAATATGAACACGTCGAGATTAAGCAAAGCAGAGCATCACTTACAAATTTATGTTTTGAAAGAGTAAAGTTAGAAAAATATAATTTCACAAATTATATCTACACTGAAATACGCGGAATGAAATGGAATTTATTATGAATTATGTATTCATATAATTGTAAAGAGTATTCATAGAAATAAAATTCAAATAGACATTGTTAGTTAAAAAATGGTAGATTGTACACATCACAATATAAAATATGAGCACCACACATCTATTTGATCAATTTAAAAAATTCATATAAAATTAATAAACAATAAACAGTTATTGCTAAGTCATGTGAGCGACTATGATATTGTAGTATGCTTCAATACAGCTAGACCTCCTCTCACGCAGGACGAGGCGTCTGTTTTATTTATCTTATATTCTCGAACTATTCGTGAAAATTTCATTACCATCGACGTCAAACCGAGAAAGAATTTGAAATTTTTAAAATAGATTTGCGATATGTGATATTTCGTAGATATAATCTCAGATTTTGAATGATTTTACTGAAATGTTCAACTTTATACTATCTTTTCAATCGATAAAAACATATGACAGGTTCCATCATTTTCTTTTACGTGTAGGAAAAAAGTCAATGAAAATTATCCGTAATGTTTTCTCTGTTCCATTTATGTCACATCGTTGTCCGTGTCAGAAGTGTAAGACAGTTCGTATCAGATGCAACAATTTTATCTGAAACGTGCAATAAATGAATGCATACATATATAACTATATAAAACAGTCACAGACCCAGTGCAGGCGAAACTTAATTTGCCTTCCGTTACTGCGGAATAAATCTTTCGCCCAGTGAGAAATCAACATTCGAGAGATCGGAAGTACGTCGTATAAATTTCCACCATTTTGATTGCGAACTTGTTCAACTCAACTTGTCAACTATTTCAACCGTAGTTTGAGATCTAATGATAGATGGTTGGTATTAATAGATCCAAAAGTTGGAGACCTTCCAATCCGTCAGTCTGTGTTTTAGAATAAATGACTTATAAGGTTATAAATTCGGTACGAAGATCAGACAGTGTTGACCCGGTCCTATTTACATATTTTGTAGATAATGGAGAGTAATTATTTTACGTAATAAACGTTAATTTATTTATTGAATTTACATTAATAAGCGTAAATAAAATATTGAATAACATTACTACAAAATAATAATTAAAATATTATAAATATTTTGCAAAATTAATTTTTAATAACATAGAAATATAAACATAATCCCTAGAGCACGTGAGGAGTCTATCTAAACAATCCAATTAAATTATTTAATGAGTAATGCGAATAACAAATTATGAAAAGTTTGAAATAGAGTGAAAAACAATGTGAAAAGAAAATCACTGCATATTTACGTCTATCTGTTGCCTCAAAATTCGATAGATTTCTGAAGCCAGTTGAACATTTCCCTGAAAAGGCTATATGCAATAACGGTATGACAAAAAAAAACGATCAGCGGTAACACCATATAGGTCGCTTTGTGGCCAATAATGACCGATGCATAACCACCGTCAGTTTTTTAGTAAAACATGTTTTTGATTGTTGAAAATAAATGTTTTACGATTTAATGCAAAAAAGAAGTGGTTTACCACAATGTAACTTAAATTAACCAATTTAATTAAACAAGTATCCAATCAGACATATTCATAAAATAATTTGAATAATAATGATCAATTCCCGCGATACACATACCACCTGGCGACAGATTATAATTCCAAATCCCGCCACCCTTACAGAGATTTTATTATTATTATTAACAGGCCCAAAAGTTTTGAGTCTTCGATAAAGGTTGCGTAGTTCTTTTCTGACAAACGTCAGATATTCAAATACTTGGTAGTACTAGATTTGAAAATATAATTGATGAAACTGTAAATGTTAACTAATTTTCTTTTTAAACGACCCTACTTGAAATGACCATTGGATAAATATCAATAAATAATATTTTTAGGAGAACACATTCTTATTGAGAAGTTCTAACTATTCAGAACATAAGTCTGTGATATTTGAAATATTAATTAAATTTTTTTCAACTCCAAAATTTAATAAAAATGAATTGATGATTCTGGCGTCTGCTATCAGATTACTCAAAGACATTTGAGATTCCGTAAAAATAAGGTAGATGGCTCTTTCAAATAATGGATTTATTAAATGTATTAATATCAAAAAGGTAACATATAGGTTCGAAAATTTGTCGCTAAAAATATCGTCGCTGTAGCATAGTTGGATAATTCACCTTCCCCGCTTTGGAAAGAGATCCAAGTTCAAATCCCGGTGGCGCAACAACAATATTTTTCAATAAAATTTATTTTATATGTATATCTTTCTAATTAATATATTTAATTCATATTTAAAATAAAATTTTTGTTAGAATAATCTACATATACTTTAATTAAATTTGATAGTAACGCTACTTTGGTGATTTTTTTATTGGAAACAGAGACTGATGATGATGATGACGAAAAGAGGTTCATCCTTTTATAGCGTAATATAATAAAGGATACAAGAAATATGTACATCGAAACAATGTGTGGGTGGCTTTTAGGGTTCAATAGTTCCAAAAATGTCGGCGAAACCATAAATTCCAGATCAATAGGTAACTCATCATTTAATAAAAATGGTTTATGCATATATTTGGATTAACCCGGGCTTCCAGTTGGAAGTTAATAACTTTAAATATTTTATTTGGACATTAAATATAGTTGTTTATATATACTTCATGCAAATAAGTAAAACATAAGTTTTATTAATGATTATAATTAATAATTTAAACATACATTATTGTTATTCTTATTGTGTTATTTTTAGTATTCGTTGCGTGATTTCTACTAAAATTACCACAGCACCATAATGAATTAATTATTGTGTATTTGTGGTGATTGATAAATACAAAAATAAAGTAAGTAAGATTAAGAAAGGATACTTAGAATAAGGTGGTTTGATCATATGCAACGGATGAATGAAGAGAGAATGGTAAAAAATATATTTAACGCAAGTATTGATGGCACCAGAAATAGAAGATGTCCGAAGACCTAGCATGATCAGGTAAATCATATACTGGAAGATGGTCCTGTTAGAAGCCTCAAAAATCGACGAACTTGTATGAGAAGATATATGAATATAGATGAGTGAGATAGAAGAGTGTGGCTCTCTATTATCTCTGCCCACCCCGACGGGAAACGGCGTGATGGTAAGTTAGTTAGTGGTGTTGTCGAATTCAACAGCGATTGAACCAATCATCCTGCTATAATGATACAAATTTTGAAATTTGACTGACTATCAATTTCAAAATATTCACATATACTACACGAACATAAAGAACATCCTCTATTCGTCGGTTAGTTTGTACAATAATTATAATTATCACAACGCTTACAATATTTTTAATTTCAAAAATAGTGAAATTAAATAGTAAACTGTACAACAATAATGTCACATAATAATATTTAAGTGATTGATATGATCGCAATAAAGGCTCAGATATATGTATCATACGTGTATCTTGTATAAAATAAGTTTTTTTCAACATATTGCTTCCTTGTTGTTATCTTCTTTAGCCTATCTTCATCCGCGGTCTTAATCTTACAAGTTTTCCACGCGGCTTTCCAATCCAGGTTCTGCGCAGCTCTCTTCCAACACAAGTCATCGTTCCTTTTAGGGGCGGTTCTTTGATTAGGAGTAACATTTTATGATAGTAAATTTGTATCATCGCCTGTGGTAAAAAACGTTTGCGGGTTGTTCAAACGTCAAGTTTACTACAGTCAAAGTGACTCCCGTCTAATGGTGTGGAAGGCGAATAATCATCAAAAATCTGAGAATGACATCAAATTTGATTTATTTTAAATATTCACCGTTGGTAATACATACAATTGTATATTTTATCTGAGTATGATTCTATTCACCTCTGTGATCGAAATTTGTCACTTTGTTGGCGAAAAATTTTCGATCTATGTGCTAATATTAACTTTCTTGTACATTACAATTCATCCACGAACCTCCTAAAAAATGTTCCGAAATTTTCTAACGCTATATTTTTAATACAGTTTCGTGCCACATTTAAAACACGAAAAGCTTCCGATAAAACATATTTTATTTATAAGTAACTTACCATCACACCATTTCCTCGCAGGGGTAGGCAGAAAGGATAGAGCGCCACACTTTTCTGTCCTGACAATTCTCGCTTCATTTACATTTAAACATCTTTTGATAAAAGCTCGCGGATTATTAAACCTTCTAACATGACCATTCTCCAGTATCTGGTTTACTTAGTCGTGCCAAGTCTTCCGCGGACGTCCTTTATTTTTGGTGCCATCAACACTTGCGTCATATATCTTTCTTACTATCCTCTCCTCATTCTTCCATTCCATACGACCAAATTAATACATAATGTAATCCTTTCTTCATCTTACTATACTAAGATCAGCTTTACATTCTTTCCTTATTTCATCATTCTTAACTCTGTCATAAATAGATTTGCCGCATATACGCCTAAGCGATCACATTTCCACGGCATTCAGTCTACTTTCGTTCCTCTTTTACCAGCACCAAACCTCAATTCCACACATCAGTGTCGATACCAGGACTCTATTGAGTGCCGTTAGTCTTGCCTCGGTTAACAAGTTCCCGTTAGATATAATTCCATTCAAAGCGCCGTTCATTTTATTCGCTGCAGTCACCCTCCTTTCGATATCTTTCTTAGCCTTTCCGTTTCTATCAATATTTCAATAATATTAATTTTGAATACGAGAAAATTATTAAGGAACTTTTAAATTAATATTTTTCTATGAAAAATTTGAATTTATTGAAAACCACGAATCAAAACCCTCTAGGAAGTTACAAAATTAGAATGGCAAATTATTTCTGGCAAACCGAATGACAGATACGGGAGACGGAGATTTTTTATGGTGCAATAATGTCAATTTTATTATTTAAGTTTTAATTAATCCAAGTTCAGTGCATTCGAGTACATTCTGTAAGAGCTGTGGGGGAATTCATCTACGTACGGAAGAATTTGTAGAATGGAAGCTGGTTGAGAGAAATCTTATCATACACAAGAGGGTATAAAATATGCATAAATTTTATGGAAAATATATTCAGCTTTGACACGGTGAAAGTGTCCTTTGTGCGCTGTAACAATTTAGATCATGTATTTAAAACTTTTCACAAAAATTTACCAAAATGTGGAAGTAAACAAAAGAGTGAATTGTGAACATAGATTTTTTTTTCTTCTAAATTTTCAGGCATACAATGATGGATTGAATTTGGCCAATTTATTTCCATGGTTCTTATTGAAAAGCACAGCATTTTTATACCTATTCTTCTAGCTTTTATATTAAATTTCTTTTCAATTTCATATATTGTTATGTTTTTCGTTTTATTTTAAAATATTTTTGATACAGGTTTATTAATTTTATTACATGAAAAAATTAACATTTTTAAACTTACTCGAATAGTTTGTAGATATCCCCGTGGGAAATAGGTATCTATCTACCAAATATGAATACGCAAAGCTCACAGGCTTATAACTAATGCTCACTGACCATTATTAAAAGTGTGACATACAAACATTGATTATATATTATAGTATATATATAACGCATGTCTCAAACCATCATATGTATTCATAATTATATTTATCAATATTTCCGGTCGTGACCATATTTTAAAATAATTTTAGTGATATATACTGGTCACAATCGAGTGGAGTAGTACAGGATGAATATTATGTTCCAGGCCGATGTTGTTTCATTCCTCAAAATTTCAAGCGTAGTTCGGGCTGTGTGTGAGGCAGCACAGTTATTGATGGATCAATTGAAGATTTTCAATGCCTTAATAAAAACTGTTTTGTTTATTAACAAAACCTGCCAAGTCGAAATGAGCTTGAATTGAGGTCAAAACGATTATGTTTTAATAACTTTAACACATTGTTGATGCAATAAATACTTTACAATAAATTGTAATCAACTGTTCTCTATAACTATGAAGCATGAATTAATAAATATTTGCCAAACTAAAATGGCGGTCAAACAAAATCGGCCTGGAATATAATATTCACCCTGTACAAGGCGATTGAAGAGGCTATTAAATTGATGTTCCTCGTCCAGCTTACGAGAATGGGTATTTGTAGTTGTTCAACTAATTGTTCAATCCTTTTGATCGTAAGGCTAAATGTTTTTTTTCTCAAACATATCACTACTCCTAATGCTTTTGTAGAAACGCAATAGTCATTTCACTTAACTCTGTTATTTTTTAAGTATCTTAAGTAATATGTAACATGCGTATTACTAAATATTTATTTTTATATAGATTGCATTCGCATAAAAAAATGAAAATAAACTTTTTTTGCAAATAGTCTATACAACGCCTTTAAAAACCACACAAATAAAATCTCATCGATGACAGATCCCATAGTGCTTTAAAACAGCAGTTCAAATAACATTCGCGGAGTCACAACTTACCAAGAGGCACAACTGATTGATAACATGGATATCAAATGAAACAGAAGCAAAGATATCAGCGGTCGGTTAAAACATTAAGAAAAACCGGAACCGGTATAAAGGATTGAAAAGACTGGTACAGAAGGGTTGCCGGAAGGTCAAAGATAATTATAACTCCGATTTGTGTAATGTGAGGGATATTCGAGACAATTAAGAAGATCACAAAAAAAGGTTTTACTACCTCGTACTAAAAACTTTACAATTATATAAAAAAATACTTATTACAATTAAAAGCGATTTAGATATATGAAAATTGTACTGGGCGGAACTAATAAAAGAAATTGATGATATGACATCCAGTAACCATACCTGCGAAGAAGAACCTGATATTCCATGAGAGGGAATTGAACTAAACATTTTAAAACTAGAAAAACAAAAAACTGCTGGACCAGACCTGGTTACATCAGAAACCACACAAGCATTGAGAAATAAAGCAACGAGAATAATCTATAAACTATGCCAATGCATTCGGAGGTCTTCTAAATGGCCGGAGGATTGGACAACAAATATTATGATTTCCATGCACAATGAGGGCAGACCCACCGCTTACCCAAGACCGATGCAATAAGTTCGAGGCTCCTATCTCGGTCCTACTCGTTAGCCACCTGGTTGGCATTTGTTAATGCTATTAGTCAGCTGTTCGATAGCGCCCCGTATATTAACAGGGCGATACCGCACAGCTGCCAAAACAAAATCTGCCCTCATTATCCCCGGTTGACTAACTTTATTAGTAAATAATATTTACAATACATAACATGAAAATAATATAAAATAATACGATAATACAATTGAGAAGGACGGGGAAGTGAAGAGGCACTTCTTTCCGGGAAACGAGACGGCACAAAATAAAAACATATAAGAGACTCACTCTCCACGCACCATTCCCGACAGATTTAACCCACGAGAATGGTACATCGCAGATCATATTTGGGCAGAAGGTAGAAAATAAAAATAACAAACAATAATAATGAAGCTGCTTAGCAGTTCTGCAGAAGATCTCCCACCTGGAGACCCACACTCGAACAATGGGCCTAAACAACTCCAGATTCCTGCCACGTTTGA
Organism: Eubasilissa regina; assembly: GCA_022840565.1. Lineage (NCBI taxonomy): Eukaryota > Metazoa > Arthropoda > Insecta > Trichoptera > Phryganeidae > Eubasilissa > Eubasilissa regina. The sequence continues at coordinate 22,260,635 of JAINEB010000015.1, read as the reverse complement.
GCAGATTGGACTTCCTGGTGGAACCTCGATCAACTCCCTCCAAACCCTCTAGCATATTCTGCCGCATCGCCATGCACAAAACAGTTTAAAAAAACTGTAATAATTATTGTCTGATTGCTCTCGTATCTCGTATGAGTAAAGTGATGTTGTATAAGCCAGACTCATGGCAAAAAGCACCAGAATAGGCAGGATTTGCCAAAAGCCGGGGCACTAGACAGCGAATCTTGAATGTGCGGTATATAATAGAGAATAAGGAATTCGAATTCTACATTTCATTATACCTTTGTTTTATCGTTTACTAAAAACCTTTTGATAATGTTAAATGGACGAAACTGTGGATAGATTTGAGAACAAGGAAGTTTTACCACACTTAAACGGACTTTACAATGATAATACTGTCATAGTTAAAGTCTGTAATATTAATTCGAACGGAGCATACACTAGGAAGGGAGTAAGGAATGGGTACGCGCTCCTAATGGAAGAATACTAATCTATTCAACATTTACTCAGAATTCGTCATCAGAAGAGTTGGAAAAATTTCAGAGAGGATTTATAACCGGTGAAAAAACGGTCATTAATCTATGTACAAATAGTAACGTTAAACATGCAACCAAAATTATGTTGGTTCTCACTCTTTTTTTTCAATCTTCATGAATGCAGCAGAGACTTGGATAGTCTACAATACCAACGAGAATAAAATGTAAGTCACCCAACACCAATGAGTAAGTAGCCTATGCATGCTTGTTTGTATATTAAATTAAATTGTACTGTATTATTTAAACTTATTGAAAATTAATACGTATTATCCTCATAAATTTCAGGTATGTAAAATAATAAATTTTTTATGATTAAATATTGCATCATATTTTGTTACTTACACCTTTTCTTTTTCCTTCTTTCTTATTTTAATTTATAGTTGATAAACTAATTATGTATAATATGATCGTTGATTAAAAGTGTAAAATATTTGCCTCAGCACGGGTGAAGCTCAGTGAAGCAGATGTACTAAATGTACTTACAACATATGATACGAAATAAATAAATAAATACTGCTTAAAGTGTTACGTACCTATCCCATAGACAGTATGTAGAACAAATGCCCCAATCTTGCAACAATTCTAATCACGGCAAGCTCAAATCAAACCAAATATTCTTCCAATTTATCGATTATAGTATGAAGAATACTTCAATAGTAGGTGGATGCGTTGCAACTGGCTGAAGAAACCCTGGAGTTGGCTGTGAGGGCAGTTCAGGGTCGAAACTTGTGAAGCTGCATCACACGGTATTAATTTGAATCAGGCCACTATATGTCAGTACCGAGATGAAGGAGGGAATAACGAATTACTTTTAATAATAATTTTAAATTATATGGTAATAAATTTATTTAGCTTGGTTACCATTCCAACATATTTTAGAATTATATTTTAAACACTAATTAAACGTATTAATTAGAAAGATATACATATAAAATCAATTTTATTGATAAATATTATTGTGGCTACCGAGATTCGAAACTGAATATTTTTCCAATCCGAGGAAGGTTTATCAACCGACTATGCTACAGCACACAGTACGTTTGATAATGCACCTTCTCCGGATTGGAAAGAGATCCAGTTTCGAATGCCGGTGGCATTAACAATATTTTTAGATAAAATTAATTTTATTTATATATCTTTCTAATTAGTATTTAAAATATCACAGACCCATGTTCTGAATAATTACAACTTCACAATAATAACCAAATATTTATTTATTTACGTGCATTTCATCTGATCCCTGTTCACTTCACAAGATTAGAGCACATATTAAGGTGAACGGTGTTTTTCTCTTGTATCGTTACAATAAATTATATACAATATCTCAATACATAAATACCTACATATAAATATATTAAACGACGATACAAATGATCGAGCATATTAATTGATAACATATCGCGGCCCACAGTTGAACAACTGACCTCCTTAAAGTGATTTGATTACACGTTATGCTTATCCATGTAATGGTTTAGTAATTATATACGTTATAATTACCATGCTGTTAAATAGTGGTTTACATTTCGAAGCACAGAGTGGTCTATGTTACTATTATGCAATTTAATAGCTAAGGTTAGCCAACAGCAATAATGTACTGTCGAAAGGGAACAATTGATTGAAGCCTTCGATTGATTTTGCTCGAATATAACATAAATAATTACGTGTAAATACCCGGTATGTTAATAGATTATTAGATCGAGGAAGTTATTTAATTTTTTTATTTGTCATTTGAAAGCTGATCTTTTATAATAATTTCTGACAAAAGGATAACAGATTTTTATATCAAAAGAGCGTGTGTAAGAAGATTTTTGAGTACAGAAAAGTGGAAGATCTATATAAAGATTATGGAATCCAATACGGGCCCGACTCAGTTTACAGTACGAGTATTTATCAGAATCACGGGATTAGATTAATTCAGGGTATCAAAATTAGATTAAATGATTAAACCACGCTGATTGAACAATTTGCCGTATATTATTCAAAATAATAATAATTGAATTTTGCATTATTATTACCATTGTGTTCAATGATTCCTTACTTATTTACTTATATACAAATATCTTACAAGAGCTGTACTTATTTATTCTGACCTTTCTTTAAAATGTAAAATTTATGAAAAAATTGGCATTTTATAATTCCGTGATCGATCCCACAATCTCAGAAGTATCAAAATCGATCCCGAAATTACAACTTTGTTCGGGATTGGATTCACTAACCAGGGCTACATTATTGGTCACTTTTAATATTTTCACTGCCTACCCCCGCCTGTCTAGTTTTTTTTTTTATTAAAAATATGAATTAAGATTTAAAACGTAAAAGAATACCCCAGAGAGAGTGTACAAACATATAACCTACATGTACATAGTAACACAGTGGGTGTAGTTTATATAACAGATTGCTAGTAAGTTCGTTGGCAAGTCGGGAGATTTTCCCTCCAACAGGCATATTAATTTTCCGCTTCGGCCACGGAATTATTAATTTAACATTGAAATATTTAATACTCAATGAATTAAAGCACATTTCAGAAGTTCTAAGCGGTTGAACAATGAACGTGACTCTGCGAGCTCTGTGGTTTAAACTGATTAGTATAACTAGTAAATTACTATCGAAATTATTTTTAATCAATTGTGAAAGTTAAATCATTTCAATGACACGATTTTCTACATATGTATAGTTGATTATATACATTATATTTAATTAAATAAATTATAATGATATATTATAAAAAAAAAATAGTGCATAACTCATATTCACTTCAAAGTATACTTAACATTTTTTTGCACATGTGAATATATCGGTGGTTCCTATCCATTACATCCCCCTATACCAGAATACGACCTTTTTCTGTGGTTGTGTTCTCTATGATATTTTGAAGTTGAAGTTGTACCTTCGAACTGAAAGTAGCGTTTACCATTTGAGTGCGTTGACTGCCAAATTCGTCCTGCCATGTGGGAACGAATTGTAATTGATATTTTTACTGTTTGTGTGTAATCAGTTTCTCGCTACCGTGCGAACCGTTTAGTACTGTACATCGTGCTATTGTGCATGGTGCTTATTTGACACTTCGCGCTACCACCAAAGTGTGTATCCAAAAGTGCTTAGCGCGGACCATCGGGGTACGTATCTTGGAGTCAGAAGACCCGTGGAAAAAGATCCAGGTGTTGAAAGGAGAATTTCACAGGTGGGTCGTGTTTTCTTGTTCTGGGTGGTCTTTTAGACGTTCTCTGTCCCTTATTCCTGTCTCTCTCTCTCGAATTACTTCCCCCCTTCTTGCAATCCATATTTCTCCAATCTCCTCGCCATATGCATTCACAAAAAAATTAAAAAATTTATTATTCACACGATACTCTGTAAAAAAACAGTATGATCAGAATGCTTAGAATAAGTTTTTTTTTGCATTTAATTTTATCTATAATATGAAATTTTAATATCATCACTATTCTGATCTTTAAAATTCTGTTTAAAGAATTACATTTACAGAAGAATGTACATTTTTTCGGTTTTGCTATTCTCGGTTTACAGTATTCGAGACGATAATGCGTTACGCTATCCAGTCACTAATATCCGTGAGAGGCGCGCGACACAATATGCTGCTACAAGAGAGAGAACTAAGTGGTGGATGTGGATGATACACTAACTCCCTTGACGTCTGATTTATATCTTCTTGAACGAGTTTTAGCAGTGTGAGAATTTTTCCCGGTAAATAAGTTTTATTTAAAAAAATGTGGCATAATTATTACGGATTCGTAATAAATATTTTATCGTTCCATTTGCTAACTTTTTCACAATTTCACAATAATTATAATAAACAGTCTCCTTTCGTTATTTTTACGTTTTATTTCCTCGGCTGCAGTCATAATTTAAGCGGAATTCCTCGTGCCTACAGCCCGCCTGCCGGTACCGTGGCTTCCGGCATGCCTATTATTCCAGCTCTACATCACGGAAAGGTTAAATGAGAACTTAACACATCAACAAAATAGCAGCCACACGCGTCTCGTAATGGTTATAATGACTACAATATCTAAAAGCTACGAATGTCGAGCACAAAGAGTCAAAATTAATAAAAATAGTACCTATACATTTTTGTGAAACATTACAAATTAAATAGGTACCTATTTGACTAAATTTAAAGCCCGTATCCAAGAAATGAGACCACTTTCAGACAAATTTCAGGAATTAGTTGAGATAAATCTCAATACCATGTACACATGTAATGGTTATAATGACTACAATATCTAAAAGCTACGAATGTCGAGCACAAAGAGCCAAAATTAATAAAAATAGTACTTATACATTTTTGTGAAACATTACAAATTAAATAGGTACCTATTTGACTAAATTGAAAGCCCGTATACAAGAAATGAAACTACTTTCAGACAAATTTCAGGAATTAATTGAGATAAATCTCAATACCATGTACACGCGTTAAGATTTAGATTAGCGATTAGCTTGAGATTAGTAGAAAAAACAAAAACTCAAACATAACGATCAATTTTATAGCGAGATTTGACAATTGTTATACTTGTTGTTATTATTATTATACATAGACCTTAGAAAATAAATAAATGAATTTAAATACAAATTAAATGTATTTTTTATTTATTATCTTTGTTTTACAACTTAACCAATTTTGACCACAAAGTTAATATTGCTAATTTTAAAAGTACAAATTAAATATATCGACTAAAAAGTTGTACAGAAAAAAACAATTGAAATAAAACTGCGTCTTCATAATAATAGTGTTCTTAAAAATGTATTTAATATATTCTGGCTATTGTTAAGTGACAAAGTGACAAATTACCACAAGGTGATGAGTTTTTTGATGAAATCCGAAAACATTTACCTTTGAATTCTATTTTATTTATGGTTTACTTTAAGGAATCGTCAAAAATAAATTAACATTTTTGGTATAAACTGTAAAATTCGATAGCGGATTTGGTCTAATAATGTAAAGTAATCATTAGCGCGTCCAGCAAACCATTACTTTACATTATTGCACACCGATGGTAAAGGATTATATATATAGGATATACCTTTAAACACAAACAAATAATTACATCTCTTTCTTATAATAAAACACAACGTGATATTTGGCGTAGCTTTCGTTCAGAAAGATCGTTTTTATAGTATGCAGTGCGAGTAGGTACCTACTGTACCAGAGAGGCGGAGAGGTGAGCTTCTTCCCGAGAAGGTGATTATCCGAGCGTTACGCTCCCAGCAGCCTCATTAAATCTTTTATACATCGTCAGCATCCCGCCGGGATATTCTTTAATATCCAACACCCAGGATCCCGGGCTAAATCTTCCCGCAGCCGCGGCAATCTGCTGTTAAAGATATGTACAGAATTAACATAAACTGATAATAAATTAATTAACAACACGCCGTAATAGAGAAAAGGTAAAAAATAATAATGCTTCAGTTTTGATTTAACCTTTTAAAATTTAATTAAACGTTTTGGCAGGATTTTGTAATATTCTTAATACGAATAAAAAAATAAATCGTTCAGTAGTAAATAACTCGCTATTATTGTATTTAGCTAAATTGAAATATTTTGTGATGTTTGGTCTGGTAGCCCTCGCCTAGCATCAAGTGGTGGGTGATTCAATTCTTGCTCGGGAAACAACTAATTTATCCTTTGTTACATACAAAACGATGACTTTATTTCCTTTATGTATATTCAGGTGCTATGTATATATATATATATATATACTATTGAATTAAATTTGTTTTTATTTAATTCATTGACTGCGTACATCCAAAATTTTCTCGATATATATATATAGAAAATTTTGGATGTACGCAGTCAATGAATTAAATAAAAACAAATTTAATTCAATAGTCCACGTGGCCTGCGCAGACACTTGCATGGTAAAGCGTATACTTAGTAAATATTATATACGCAATCCACGTGTTACCGCGAAGTAGTACATAATAAAATATTATTTACTTCGTTCACTTGTTCCTCATTTGGTCGTTGAGTGCGGTAAAATATAACGTCAGTACGTAGTGTCTCCGTTTTAGGTATATGTATAAATTTGTGAATTCTCGGAATATTTAAAATAATTCATATCATGTTTAAATACATTCGTAACAGCCCCATTTTCACATAACAAGTATTTAGATTAATATGAATGAGTACCTACGTATTAAGTGTATGTATATTATTATGTTTAATATATTGTCTCGTTATATCATATATATAGACATAACAATGCGTTCAAAATTCTTTAAAAAATCTGAATATTGGGCAAATTTTGAATATTTATTAAAAATTATGAGTATTCGTGGGGCGGATTTTGGAATTGAATGAGTCAATTGCTTTTTTTTTATTAATATTCAAATAAAGGATAAGTAAAGTACGTATTTATCGGCAGACACTTTTATTTAAAAAATATAATTCTTTAAAATAAAATAAACATTTTTCCAGGTACAATTCCCCGGTGTCTCGTTACTCGAACTTCTCTGAAGAAGAAGATTGCTTCAAGTTCATAAACTAGGTATTTATAGAGTAATTAAATTCCTCAGTTTTTTACGGATATCGTTTTAAAAAATGCATAGTTTCATAACCAAGAAAAATAAAATAAATTAAGTTTATTTCATATCTTCATTGCAATCTAATATATATAAAAAAAATAGCAATTAAAATAATTAATTAGAATAAGCAGAACGGTTTTCTCAGCAGAATGTTGGGCAATTAAAGAGTGCTTAGAGAACGTCGATATGGCTGTTATATTCTCCGACTCGCGAGCAGCTCTTCAATCTCTCTCTGTTAATATGAAAGTTTGGCTAGACAATGAGATAATCTGTTCCATCAGAAAATGTCTATTTAATTTCTACAGCAACAATAAACAGGTGTTATTCGTTTGGATTCCTGCACATAAGAGAATTCATGGAAATGAATGTGCTGATAAACTGGCCAAGGAGGCCACTCTTTCCAAAGTTTTCCCTCATCAATTCCATACCCCGATGTACGAAAGACTCAATATGGTAAAAATGTACGAATTCTATCTGGACTGTACAATGGATGGATCCAAATAATCATAAAGGTAATCGGCTTAAGATAGTTCAAAGATCTATTCCCCGCATTCCCCGGTTCTCCAAAAGAAAGTCTCCAAAAAAACAATATCAAATATCTCTGGAATGAGAATTGGGCATTGCCAGGTAGAATAAAATTTATTCACATTGAACTTAATAGATTCCTAAATGTGTGAGTGCGGTGCTGAGGAGGAAACCCTTGACTATATCTTTTTTGCCTGTCCATTGCGGATCACAGATTTTTTTACAGTAATCTCGTCAATGGTAATTTTCAACTCCCGGTTAACTTGTGTCATCTTCTTTCCCTTAACTCGCCTCATTTAATCTACATTATCTATTTAAAAGAAGAAGCAGAACAGTTGTTTTTATTATAGCGATAGAAAATTATAATACAGTACCTACCTAAGAATTTAAAACTGAATGCAATAAACACTACTTGTAGTACAGAATATAAATTTGAGCGATATAATTGAATTTGAGTGTCTTTACAAGTCGTTAAGAAGATTGTCTGTGGATACGATAATCTGAGGTTCAACCATAAGCCAAGTCGTTTCAAAGCTTTATAAACATGTGTAATAAATATATAAAAATTGTGCCAATTGAAGAATGGCTTAGTTATGATAATGACCATACCTGAATAGTCCGATTATTGTTCCTTCGCAACATTAGTATATTCTTAAATTTCCTATTCTTCCATTCACCATTTCAACTTCAAATAAATCTCATCTTGACATTAAGAGATGTGTGAAAGAAGAGAAAATTAAAACTTACCTTAACTGCTGGATTGTAGATACCATGATCTGGCTAATGACAAACTGTTATGAAGCTATTTGAAGAACCGGCGATTAAGACGTAATAATCATTATTTTCGTCCCCTTAGAAGAATCGAGGGGTCAAAGTCTCAACAAAACACTTCTATCTTCCTCTGTCTTGTACAGCTTCAATACTTGCTGACCAATCAAGACCCTATCTGGGTTGCTGTTTATCCCAGCTTAGTCTGAGGCGACCATGGCGAGGTTTCCAAGTCTCAAGTTTCAAAATACTCTGGCATTTGCTAGACGTATTCAAGTCACAGAAAGCCAAATTAAGTCGTATTTTTAATATTTAAATTTTTATTTCGGTAAGCTAGTAAAAAATAATTTAATCGAGCTTTTGGATAAACTTGCAACTAAGCAGTACCTCTAACCTTAGCTACTTATGAAAATAATGTCTAGTGCAGGTCTCCGCGAAAAATTTTTAAATCTGAAATTTATGGTTACACCTGCGTTTTGAAGTTACAAGTTACAGGTAAAAATGATTTTTAACCCAGTTATGGTACTTAGGTCTTAGTTCAATAAATGTATCCAACTATTTTTACCGAAGATTTTAAGGTGCTGCATTATTTATCACCTTTTAACGCGTTTAAAGTTTGATTTAAGGTAGAAGAATCAAAAATACATTCGACGAACTCGACTTATGTTTCAGAATCGAGGTGCCTAGTGGAGAACCCTACATATATATAAATAAATAAATATAACATCGATTGTTGCACACAGGATTCCGTCTCACGACGGGCTCAGGAAGCAGCTTCTCGTGAGGAGTCGCCGCGCGCGGAGCGCTGGCGGCCAGATTCGAAAATGCCCGCTTGGAGACGATATTTGTAATTCCGCTGGACGAATTCCCCGATCGGGAGGCCTGAAATAGGCTTTTTTATGTTTTATGTTCAGCGACCCTGAAAATGGCCTTTTTCTTCTTCGGTCCAGTGGCACTAAGCGGGCCGATGGGGGCTGAGCGCCAGTGGCGGGTTCCATAAGGGGCCAGCCAACACGTACCAGCTTGTGATGACGGAGCTACTAGCGAGTGGTACAGGAGCGGTTTGTTGCTCACCATGGACCCGCGGGGGGAACATGATGAGGCCGCAGGCGGCCCTCGGTAGGGTCGCCAATTGTATTTTGTATGGCGCGACCGTCCACCGAATGCAATTGTTTTGTGTGTTGATATTTCGGATGGTGGCCCACGTTTGTAACTATTTTGTTGTGGATATCGCGAGCTGGTCTTGGTAATAAATGTTTAATGCTCGCGATATCCACACACTTGTATTGTGTCTTTGTATGACGTGATCACCCACTGTAATAATTGTGTAAATACGAGCGATCATTCCCACCCCCTGTTTATTCCATGTTTCATATTTGTTCTGTTGTTTAAATAAATGCCTTGATTATGTTGTGGATATCGCGAGCTAGGTCTTGATGATATTTGTTTATTGTTCGCGTTATTCCACAACTAATTGTATTTTGTTTATTTTTTATGGCTGGTAAGGAGCGCGACTTTGGCACGGTTTTAAGTCTGTGCGTTGTTTGGCTCCGGACACTGTAGTTCGACGGACCGCCGCATGGCGGCGGTTGCATTGCAGCGGTGTAGTGTTGGGGGGGGGGGGGGGGTTGTTAGCCTCCCTCCACCACTGCTGGCCATATCGGTATGAAACATGCAATAAATAGAGGGGGTACCGCGGTTGAGAGGATAGGAATAGCAAACTTGCCACAGATATCAACACTGGATGCACCCAGATGGGTAAGGTTCACATAACTTAATCATGAGTCGGGCATTCTCCCCGTAAAAGAGTTTATAACACAAATCTCCAAGTGTTTTTACGATGGACTTTTAAAGTACCCCAATCCAACCATCAATTCGTTGGCTGAACATGACCCGAGCGTACCGTCGCGATTTAAACGTCCAAAATCCGTCCTCCATTAGAGGCTTAATTCACTCCGCCCGCTAGCAGTTCCCTGCCACATGATATATGCAGATTGTTATTTTTGTTGTTGTAATTCTAATAATAATATTTTTCAGGCCATTAAGGCATACTCCCGATGAAGGGGTAAGGGGTTCTTCTAACCTGGTACCTCCTTAAGCCATGAAATCAAAGTCAAAAAGTTGAGGGGGTCAGTTCCCGTCTGCGGCTTTCCCGAGTCAACATCTCTCTGCCTTTTACTTCTCTCCCGCACGCATCACCTCCTGCACGCCTCGCATCTATACGAATATAGCAAATTGGAGTACTACCGCCGGCGAATTTGGAGCACTCGGACTAGCCCATACTCTTCAGTGCATTCAAGGACATCTGAGTGTTCCCTAGCGGTGGCGTAACTGGGCAACCCCATTTATTATCGTTAGAACTTACTTGTGCGTAATAGTACTTGTGCGTAATATCGATGTTTTAACAAATAAATACATAAAAAAAATTAAAACAACTCTCATAGATGTGCACGTCATAGCTATCATCAACATAAATAGGAAACAAGCGAAGTTGTAATTATTCAGGACCTAGGTGTGTGATGTTTGAAATACTAATTAAATGTATTAATTAGAAAGATATACATATAAAATCAATTTTATCAAAAAATATTGTTGTTGCTCCACCGGGATTCAAACCTGGATCTCTTTTCCAATCCGGGAAAAGTGAATTACCAACTATGCTACAGCGACAGCATTTTTCACAACATGCAACAACAATATTTTTCGATGAAATTGATTTTATTTGTATATCTTTAGAATTAATATATTTAATTAGGATTTAAGATCATTTGTCATACACACCTCATCATGTATTTGGGAGGTAAGTTTGGTAATCATAATCTAAAAATAGACTTGTTATAAAGTAGCATAGAAGCGTAAACAATTCTCTCTTTTCTTATATTTTAATTTTAATTATATTTTAATTATATCCTAATTGCAAAGTGTTTTTTAAAAATGTTTTTTATGTGCATTTGATTTTAAATAGCTTTATTAGATACTAACCATAAGGCGCAGTCATGTTGAAGATGTAAACACTTCGTTACTAGGTTAACTAACTATTCACCGAGTTCAATCTATGTAATGAATTTAATTTAAAATTAATTTTCAGCATTCACCGGCTTGTTTTTTCTTTTCAGTTTCCGTTTTTACCTTTTATCTATATAACTCATCCACGTAGGTCCCCCATGACTGAGAATCGTGATCTCCACGAACTCCCGCCCTCTTGACCGTGTTCCTTCACTTTTCTCGGCATCATGCAGATTTAAGGGCATCCTACCTTTTCCACTCGGTCGGTCTCCGACCTTCGATTCTGTTATGTTTCACCACAACAAAGTTCTTCAAGCCGTCTTTGGCAAAATTTCGTCACAGGCTGCATGCTGAGAGTCTGTCCTTCCTTGATGTTCAACTCTTGAAGAATGGAGATGTTTGTGCGTCACATCGTCCACGGTACATGTGTCTCCAGCATTTATATAACTGCTATATAATAATTCTGCAATAAATTTGCTAATAACTTGTTCCATCAGTATCTTTATAAAATGTGAAAAAATATTTAATAATGAAATATGAAAATTTTGAGAATAAGATTCACATATTTTTGTCAGTTTTTACAATTCAAAAAGAAAATTTTGTTAACCATGTATACTCAATTATAAGACAATCCGAGACCCCATACTTTTTATTATTATGATTTTGTTCATACTTAACTATTGAAAATATGATACGTTTCCACCATTTCCTTATTGACATTTTCATTAATGATAGTTTATCGTTCGCCAGTAACGAACGATTTTTCGCTGATATTGAACTACCTACCTACCTTCAACTTAAAACCGACTTTATACGACATTTCTTTAATTTTTAATTCATTCATTGTAGTATTAAAATATTTTGAAAAATTACGATAGTATTCAGCGTAAGATAATATTTAATATTTCAAGATGGCAACAAATCTAAATTTATATATTTCTTAGTTATGATACATTTTTAGGGTATTATTTGATACATATTATAAATAAATGATATTGTAAAAATACTTACGTTAACTGAATGAATTTATGTATATAATAAACCACTTAACCACGTATACGTTATTTTCATAGACCCTAATATTACGATTAAACTGCCATTAGTTTTATTTCTTTAGATGGCTAGGATACAAAATATAATGCCGTACGTGTAAAATAATTTTAAAAAATAGCGTGTTTGATTTTGTCATTATAACACAGGGAAATTTTTTTTACATTGGTTGGGAGTGAAAAGTTTTAATTATATATTTTTAGAAAAGCATTAATTATATATTTTTAGAAGAAATCTATTACATTTGAGTACGATTCGTTATAAAAGTGGTACACTCACGTGCGTAACTTTATTATATTACTTTAGCCTAACTAGGAACCAACCGGTAACAGCTTCTGGATTGGCAAAATACTGAAAGATCGTCCTGTTAAAAGCCTCAGCAATCGACGAACATGCATGAGAAGACATTTTAATGTAGATGAGGCGAGTTTGTGTAAGTACAGAAAAGAGCTCTATCCTCTTTGCTTAACTGTAAGTTAGTTAAAATAATCCAAATAATCGCTATGTATAACGTTGATAATCTATAACAGCGGTCGCCTTACTTTAGGACTTCGTGGACCACTAGTAGGATTTTTTAGTGTTAAATATATTTAGAAAAAAGTAATCAAAGAATACATAAAATAAAACTGTTACTTGTAACAAAATTATAAAATTAAATAAAACATAATTACTTTGTAAGGAATCTAGAATTTGATTACACGCCAACCGATTTCGCTTAGCTCAAAGTGTATTTATGTATACAAAGTGTATAATTATATATACAAAAAGAGTGCACTTATATATACATAACGAGGTAGATAGAATATAAACTTACACGTGAAAGAGAGATACAGAATATATATACAGTTAAACGAAACATTAAGGGAGGGAAAAATACAGTGTTGATAGATATTAAATTGATTTAAAGGGAAACATATCTAATATGGGGCTAATGGATAAAAAAATTGATTATTAAGAATTGCCCTACTACTAGGTGATTTCAAACCATAAAGTGATTGCTTTCTACGAAAATACAAATTATAAAAGCTTTAAACATGCGCAATGAATCTAGCTACACGTCGTATAAGATTACGGTGATTTCGTGCATCTTGCATCGTTTATCCATGCAAGTCACTTATTTTTTCAGGTTAGTTTTCTGTAGATTAAAAATGCAAATAATGTCCACATTTCTTTGCGGACCAGTGAAATTTTCTCGCTGATCACTACTTTGACTACCACTGATATACGAGTATAATCTATAATCTAGTGTACAAACGTTTGCTGATCGGTCCAAGGGTCGCGGGTTTAAACCCAACGGGTAAAATTAAAAATATTTATATAGACGAAAAAAATATTACAACTGACTTAGGTGTTACGTTTAAAAAGGTTCACATTAATAATTTCACAGTTGAAATCCTTAAAAATTACAGTTGTAATAGCTATACTCTTCATGTATTAAATAACGTTAACAAATGTTAAATTTCACGATTTTTTATTACAATAATAACATTTATTTAATATTTTACACGTGTATTTTAGACGTGATAAATTATTAAAATTCTTTAAAAATAATAAAGTATTTGACGACAAAAGTAATTTGGTGTCACCGTTAAAACTATTATGGTTGTCGGTAAAATAGTTATTTATTTACTTCTATCCGAAGTCAGTTAACATAAATTCAAGTTTTAAGGAAATAAGCGACTTGTTTGGTGTTGGTGGAATATTAATCACGAGAGATTGGCATGGGTTCATTGAATTCGGACACGCCATCCTATATGTGGTAAATTCTCTATTTTCCTATATCACAGCGTGTGGCAAATACGTCGTTATTCGAACAAAGTGGCTTATATTTAATAAAGATTACGCAACATTTTTGTATAATTAATTTAACGCCACAATAATCATTAACGCTTAAAATTTTTTAAGCAATTGATCGCAATGATAGATTTGACTAGATGCGACGTTATTGGACGTAGATAAATTATTGTCACAAAGAGTGCGAAATGTTTTACAGGAAGAGCTCGGCGATACCCGACAAGGAGATTGACCTCAACCAGATCTTTACACCGGCGCCTGATGCCTGATGAGGAAGATCTTATCAAGGAGTACAGTAAATATATAATGGGTTTGAAGCTTAGCGTAAACTATTACTCATCGAGTTTTCTTTTCAGAAACGTCAAATGATTTTACCAGATTAGTTATTAAGAGAAAGTTTTGTCTCCAAAGGTCGGTCAATGTAAAACAATTTGACTAAACAATGTTTAGTGTATTTTTTTCATTTATTATATTAGTTTTATTAACCACAATTCAATTGTGGTTAATAAAACTAAGATAATAAATAAAAAATATGAATCTTAATGTTTAGTGTATTTTATCCAGAGATGTATTGTATCCTGCAGTTCATAATGCAGGTAAATATTCCTGGATATTGGGGTCTTAAAAAAAGGAGACCATCATGGCTGAAGAACCTGAGACGATGATTTGACTAGACTACTGTAGAGCATAGCTGGCATGCCAGCCGACGTTCATTTAACAGATAAAAGACGACGTATTTTATATACCCTCGTTGAGTCCCTAATGATGCACTATGAATTAAAAATGGTGTAGATAATAAAATTTACCACTTAAATCTGGAACATCTGAAATGTTAAATCCTTGTCCATGTCCATTTGATGAAAACTCTCTGCTTACTGACGTACCGTTTACTGCACACATTATTCTTGGTCGCTAGCCATCGTAACCGTTGTGCAGATAACAGGATATTTATTTAAATAAATGTATTAATTATAAATATATACATATAAATCAATTTTGTCGAAAAATATTGTTTTTGCGTCACGGGGATTCGAACCTGGATGTCTATAAATAAATATAAATAGAGATCCAGGTTCGAATCCCGGTGACGCAAAAACAATATTTTTCGACAAAATTGATTTTATATGTTATTTTATTTATAATCAATACATTAATTAAGTATTTCAAATATCACAGACCTATGTTCTGAATAATTACAACTTCACAATAAGAATGTGTCCTCCTTAATAATGAAATAAATGTATTAATGCGATGGATTATAAATATTTTTTTTCTAGAGTCAGTCACCTTTTGTCAAAAATACTTTAATTTTACTCTAACATGGTACTGGTAAAAAGCAATCGGTTATTGCCAACGTAAAACTTATTTTTCGATATTGAAAATATAATGGAAATCGTTCACTTCCAATAAGATTACACAAATATGGACCCAATATAAATCGGAAGCATCGCTATCCAATATTATACCATAATCGTTATACAGTGTCTACACTATTAATTCACTAGTTCTACATTGCTCTCACTACATTATTTTTTCCCTTTTTTGAATTGAAACCACCACAAAAGCACGAAAAAAACTGGTTACTTTAACACAGACGGCAGTCTAGCAAAGTAGCCAATACTCCATCCCACACAATGAACTACGAGTATATACTTAATAGCAATATAATTGTATCTTATGTTTATCATGTTATATTTTAATATATTCACCATAAAACACGTATGTCAATAAAGTCTAATAAATAAATAAATAAATTAATTAAAGCAAATTAAATTAATCAATTAGAAAGATATACAGAAAAAATCTATCTGATCTGGTTTTTTCTGTATATACCGGGATCCTGGTGGCAATTAAAATATTTTTTTCAATATATAGATTTTTTTCAGTATATATTTCTAATTAATTTAATTTGTATTAAAAATACCACAGAACTATGTTTTGAAACTGCAACAACAAAAATTGGTTTTCAATAAAAATAACGTAAAATAACAATTTATCGTATAAATGCCAGATATTATTAGGTACCTACACATTGCAAGAATGTAATACCTCAGTTACATTTGGCCTATTTATGGATTAGTCTGAACCCAGGATTTCAGTGGGGTTCGGTAGGGCTGGAATTATCAGAAAATTGAATTATGACTGTGAGCCAAATCTTTATCGACGGATGCTAGAAATGAAATATATCTTTAACCTCTCCCCCTTACAAGATCAGAATACACGGTGAAGCGTTAAGAATCGCTAGTAACCGAACATGATTTGAACAAATCCGTCTCGACAAACGTTTACAGGACCGTAAAAAAATTTGTAGCCCAGGGCCTGTACATTCCTCTCGGTCCTGCCCACATTGGGATCCAGATATACATGGCACAAAAAAGTTCGACATATACGATAAAATATAATGAAATTCTTGGGTAATCATTATGAACAGTGAATTCACGAGATTTTATTACAATTTTTGTTATCGAAAAATGAAAAGACTAAAAATAAAACAGGATAAATTTTTTATTAATGAATGAAGAAAAATATTTTATTTGTATATAATTATGTACATATTTGTATATACTTATATACTCATGTACCATATTTGTTGTATATACGTAATTTTTTTGATATCTAATTTGCGTTCTCTTCAATCATGCAAAAATTTCATACTATGTAAATTCTCAAAAAAGTTTATAACCAAACAAATATACTCAGTTCCCATAAATACCAAACTTTCATTAACACACAATACTTACCTAAAAATTAGAAATACAAATCAAATACAAAGCTAAACAACCATGTTATAACAGACGAAATTTTATAAATTTCAAAAATAAATGTAGATAAAATTTATTATTTCCATCCTTCGTAACATAACTGTACGCAAACACATGCCATGTTTATCATACCCATAAGATTACTAACGGTACTATTTCCAATATTTTAATATTATAACATAGCTTATAATAAATTACTTCAAAGTTATTGTTATAAAAAGTTAGTTATTTTATTTTATCGAATTCATGAAGTGCGTCAAGACGACATCTAACGAGTGTCATTCCAAATATGTATTTAATGATAAAAGGCGACATCTGTTGTCTTATGTATATATATTATTTTTAATGACAAGCATTGATGGCTTGACAGGAGAAACATCTCTTTTAATTCCCTATAATTCTGTGGACCAAAAGGAGAAGTATGCTCCTTCGTCAACTGGATTCAGATTTTATTATATTAATATTCACTATATGTTGTGACGTGACAAATCACACCCCTGTGGATGCCGCATTAGAAAATAAAAATGCTCGCGGTGGCCTTGTGGATTTTCCATTAAAAAATCTCCGCGTCAATGGAACGCGAGTGAGCGGCCCCCTGGCGGCGAATAAGAGAAGCTGGGCGTAATCGCACTTCTGAGCGGGACGGAATTGGAGAAGCCGCTACCGTGCCAGGTCTTGACTCTGGCCGGCAAAATTGAGATTTTGGAGAAGAAAATCTAGTAGATGGAAGCCGGGAGGATGGCTAAAATAACGGACTAGACGGGAGTCAGAATGGGATCGTTTGAAGGAACTAGGTGCCCATAGACTTCGCCTGGGTCCCGACATTGAGGAAGCATCTGGGGATGCTGTGTCGGAAACACGTCAATTTTTGGGGCTAGGAGACAGGGGGCCGTGACACCGGGTCTCTATTGGGTAACATTGAACCGAACTTTTAGTGGTAGTGAACGGAAATAGTATAAATAAACTCATGAACCTATGCCGGACCAGAAGATTGTAAAACTAAAATTTGTTGTGTTTTGATTTGTGAAGCCGATGTTATAAATATAACTTGTATGAAAAATTTATTGACTTTGCATTAAACAGGCCCATTCCCTCCTATCCGACAGAATATTTGGCGCCGCACCAAGATTGAGTTGGTCGGTAGCGATGCGTTCTGGCGTTCGATCCGCCAAAACAAGCAGCACTGTAACAATATATATTTTTAAACACACGCCATTGAAGCATGGTACATGATACTTATTATTTCGTTTAATGTCTTATATTTGACTATTTCACTTTTATAATGCAAAAACTTTTTTCGAATTTTTCGAAGCGTAATGTGACTTAAATTTTATTTTAAAAACTCATCCTAAACGACTAAAGATATGTATGTGTCTCAATCCAACAGACAGTTGGAACTTTTCCATTCCATTATTCCTGCCGCCGCGCACTGCTTTCGAATTACCTTCATACATTGTATTCATATGAAAATCTCCACATGAAAAGAAAATGTAACTTTTTCGAAAGAGGTCAAAGAATATTCTTTTATCAAATAACGCCAGAATAGTGAACGAAGGAAGTTTATCTATAAATTTCCAAGTTGTCGCATTTTGGATTCAACAGTTGCATTATACTATGAATAGATCTTTAAAGTTGACTTGAGTCGAGTGGATTGGGTGTACTCTTACCTGTGCATTAAAGTTCAAGTTTCGCGGTCTTATTTTTCCAGTATTTCCCATTACCTTCACTCTTTCTTAAACTAACATCGTTATAATTAGATTCTAAGGCTTTGTATAATTGTTGTTAGGTTATACGTGTACATCCACTATGTACGTTCATTTATCTGATTGTATAATAGAATCCTACTACCTACTACCTAAATCAGTACGAACTATAACTTTGAAAATAGTAAAAATACTTAATGTTCATAAATTTTTCAGATTTTCATTAACGATGGTAGATTTTCACGGTCGTCATGCAAATAAAATTCCTTCTGTGTTTTTGAGCCATGAGTCTGTTTTTATCATAACATATTCCAGCCATATTTTAGTAGTTATCATCAGGAATGATATAATGAGGAATGAAATGATGGCTATTCTACCAGATCCTCGGGACGAACCATGAGAGTACCGATCGCGAACAATGTGTATAGTGAGAGAACGAAATAATGTGTTTTGCCAAAAAAAATTAATAAAGTTAGTAAAGAATTATTAAACATTATGGAAAATAAAGAGACAACAGTGAACACACCAAAATATAAAGTCAAACAAATTCCTATCTAATTGTTTGATTTATCTATGGAATTACATTAAATTTCTGACAAAATTTTAGTTTATTTTACTATGCTACTTAATAACATAAATTTTTATATTTTTTGTACGTACATTTAACTTAAATGTTAATTTTTATTTATTTCTGTAAAATTGCTATGCAGTTTGGCAAAAAAAAAAAATTGTTATACTCGTATTATACACGAATTAAAATTAGAATAAAAAATAAAAGTTTTGCCTTTTTAATTAGGTGACTTTCTTCTAACTTTTCATCACATCAGTTATATAGGTATGTATGGCTATACGGCATAACAAGTATATAAAAATACTTTATATATATTTTCTTCCTCAGTATGTCCCCTCATTACTGAGAATCGTAACATCAATTTATGCACAAACATTATTTTTAAATGGTGCAAAGAAAACTTTGCGTAAAACTAAGAAAACGAAAATAGAGCGTAGATAATATAAAATGTATACAAAAAAAATTTCCGCTAAATGCTGCATGATTGTGAATAAAACCCAATACAAAAAGAAAGTCGGTAGCTCAAGACTAAACGCGACTAATATAAGTAAATCCTTTTTTTTAATTTTAAAGGTGAACCGTCGGAGTAGTTTCCTATGAATAATAAATATAAACGAAAAAAATGGTGTATATTTCTTCTCCTAGGAAGATTTTTAAATCCACAAGAATTGAAGTAGGTACCTCTTAGAAATGGCACCCTGGGGGCTGTTCTGCGCCTCCCCTATTGGCCATATGAGTAACAGCCGCAATATCGGAGGCGGATAAACTTTAAGGCATTACAACGAGACGCCTAGTTCTCAATTCTGCTCCACAACATGACGGAACACGGGAAAATTAGCGAGGGAAATTATTTTCTGCTTTACAACGTGACGGAATACGCAATAATTAGTGCGGAAAATTATTTTCCGCTCCACAATGTAATGGAATACGGAGAAATTAGTATGGCCAATTATTTTCTGCTTCACGCCGTGACGGAGAACGAAGAAGTTAGTGTGGGCAAAAATTTTCTGTTCTACGACCTGGCGAAGTATGAAGAAATTATTGTGGATAATTATTTTCTGCTCCACGCCGTAAACGGAGAAATTAGTATGGATATTTATTTTATGCTAATAAAAACTCTGGAATGTGTGTCAAATGTCACTATTGCCGACTTGGTGAGTTTAAGCGGTTTTTGTGTTTTTAATAATTTTGGTGATTGACAAAAATTTCGTTTTTGTCATGTCGAGAGTTTTCTTCCTCTGTCAATCCTGTTTATTTATTTTTTTCTGTGAGATTAAGCCCATTTTCTGCATTTTTTTAATTCTAGTGATAGATAAAATTCCACATCTTCGTTTTTTTTTTCATCTTCTATCGGACCAGTTTTTTTGTTTTTCTCGGTGAGATGATGCGGTGTTGGTGTTTTTAAAAATTCTGGTGATAAAATTCTACAGCATCTTCTTTCTTCCTTGTCTTCTTATTTTATTTTTATCAAACCTGTTTGTTGTTCTTTTGTTTTTTTTTCTATTCCGTGAGATTAGACGTATTTTCCGTTTTTAAATTTTCTGGTGATAGACAAAATTCCGCCATATCTCTTCTTCTTTTTACGTTGAAGCCATTTTTTTATTCTTCGTGAGATAATGCGTTTTTTCTGTATTTAATATTTTTGATGATAGATCATTTTTTTCATCTTCTTCTATTGCTATATTCAACATTTTGCCTGACCATCACATCTTAGAACAAGTGATATACTACTATTCGATAATACACCTTGACCACTTTTCGCTAACTCAAATTATACATACCGTACATTTGAAGAAAAAAAAATCTCTTCCCAAATTTCTTCATTGGAATGGTTTTTAATAGTAATAATAGCGGGAAGGAAGTTTACTCGAGATGGACAGCGAAGGAAGGTGGAGGTAAAAGAGAGGCGATTAATTGTTGGAACCAATAAGGTTTTCTATGATCAGAGATAAAACTAAAAGTAAATATCACTAAACGTTCATCTATATTTAAGGTTGAAAGGTATACAGAAATATTAAGAAGTTATATAATATTATGATAAGCCACCTGTGTTATTTTACAAGTGTTTTTTTTACAAATTTAGATGTACTTACAATAATATATATTTAAAAAATAACTTTACTTGAAATAATTTTGCGAAATAGGTTTGCAGCCTTATTCTATCTTCGCATATCATTAACGTGGGCGTGTTTTTTTAGACGAATCTTAACGATCGATCCTAAATCTACAACGCTGTAGGCGGGTGCTACAGCTACTTAACAAAGCTAGGCAGCAATAAAATTTTTTCTTTTGTTATTCATCAGACTTTTCTCATTTTACAATTTTTCAAAAATGAATTTACATTTGATTTCCCACCGGAGGGGATGTTATTTATTATTTAAAAGTTCATAAATATAAAATAATCTAATTGGCAGTGTGTCTAAAGGTTAAAAATGAAATAGGTACCAACAAATTAAAAAAAAAATTGCAACATTAATACAGTCAACAATTTGAAATAGTAATAATTTGATATATTGTTCGCGCATTAAATACATGAGATAACAGTTTTCCATTAAATTATTGTGCATCCATTATTATCTCATGTTAATACATTTTTTGATAATAATAAAGCAGTGTCATCGTTTTCTCAGCAGAATATTGGGCCTTGGACATCTGCGTACTCCGGAATATCGATAGGGCTGTTATATTCTTCGACTCGCAAGCAAATCTTGAATCCGTCTCTGCCAATATGAAAGCTTGGCTAGACAATGAGATAATCTGTCCCATCAGGATATGTCTATTTAATTTGGACAGTAACAATAAATCAGGTGTCATTCGTTCGAATTCCAGCACATAAAAGAAATTCATGAAGATGAATGTGCTGATAAACTGGCCAAAGAGGTCACAATTTCCGGAGTTTTCCCTTATCAATTCTATTCTATATACCGATGTATGACAGACTTAATATGACAAAAAAATGTACGAATTCTATTTGGAATTCTGCACGATGGTGTAAGGGTAATCGGCTTAAAATAATTCAAAGATCTATTCCCCGCAATTCCTGGTTCTTCATAAAGAATGTCTCCAAAAGAACAATATCAAATATCTCTAGAATGAGAATTGGGCATTGCCAAGTAGCCTCACATTCAGATTGAACTTAATAGTGTGTGTTAGTACAGCGCTGAGGAGGAAACCCTTGACCATATCTTTTTTGCCTATCCATTGCGGATCACAGGTTTTTTTTGCAGTAATCTCATCAATAATAACTTTCAACTCCCGGTTAACTTGTGTCATCTTCTTTCCCTTAACTCGCCACATTTAATGTGTATAATAGGAAATTTTTTGATCGACAAATGTGTTGACTTGTAACGTAATATTTCCTATTCTATAATAATTTTTTACTTTTTTCTATAAAATAATGTTTTAACTTGATTGATGGCACAAATCATTCTTGAAGAGTGGATTGTCTATTTAAAAGAAGAAGAAGAAAACAGTGCCATCATCAACACAGCACACTTTTAGTTTTTTATTTCAAATTTATTCTCTTGAAATGATATTTTTTGCACAATGAGGTCTACCTTACCAGAGCGATGAGCGTTTGGATTGAACTCATCGACAAAATATAATATTTAATTTACTGATAAAATAAAATGAATAATTAAAAAAAAATATGGTATCAACTGCATGAAAAATAATTTTGAATATTTTGGGTACATTATAAGAAAGATATGCGGAGTAGGTGAAGAGTTGATTGAAATAAGGAACGCGGAGGTAAATAAGCGAGGTGTTTGAATGTTATACATTTCCTAATATTAGACTTATCCATTAAACTTAAATTGTATGTATTATAGGAAGATTACTGTACAACTTACATATAATACATTGATGTATGGAAGTGAGGCCTGGAGCTGGCAGAAGAGGAACAAAAGTAGACTGAATACAGTAATAATGAGATCAATTTGCATATATGTGGCAAATCTATTTATGATAGAGTAAAGAATGACAAAATAAAGAAAGAATGTAAAGCTGATGTTAGTATAGTAAGTAAGATTAAGAAAAGATTACTTAGGTGGTTTGGTCATATGATAAGAAAGATTTATGACGCAAGTGTTGATGGCACCAGAAATAGAGGACGTCCGCGGAAGAATTGGCACGACCAGGTAAACCAGATAATGGAGAATGGTTCTGTTAGAAGCCTCGACAATCGGCGAGCATGTTTGAGAAGATGTATGAATGCGGATGAGGTGAGAATTGTGTGTCAGGACAGAGGAGTGTGGCGCTCTATCCTCTCTGCCTAATCCCGCGGGGAAACGGTGTGATGGTAAGTTAGTAAGCAAGTACGTACCTATATTATTATTCTCAAAATCAATAAATCGTTAATTTCAAAATTTGCAGACATCGTGTATTATATATTATTTTTAGCACACACTAAATATTCCCCCGGTAACGAAAAGTTCCGGATTCATATCCTGGTGGTTACCAAATATTTTTTTGATAAATAGATTCCCAATATATTCATTTATTTTGTTTAATAATTTTAATTATAAAACTACGTTTTAATAAATTAATAAAAATATATTTATGTACGTACTTTATTAATTTTTCTATTTATCATTCCAAAATGCACAATGACACTCAGCAACGTGCTCCGATGTTAATTTAATTACGATATCCCGATATATAATAATACAGTGTACGTATATTATAAATGTTTAACATTTGGAAGGTCTTTGTTAAATTTTGAAAGTAATTCATCTACACCACATTTGGAATCAGATTACAATGGACGCCTTTCTAATGAGCAACAAGCTTATAATCTAAATTTACCCCTGACTTGATCTCACGGCGCGCAACGGTAGTGAGAGGTAACGATTCACGATTTCTTCCAACTTATTTGGTCCTTGAAGCACCGAGAAATGCCGAAAATCTAAGCCGGTCTATTAACAATACTCTTTCGACAATTTCTGTATAAGAGGATTAAACATCACTATAGAGCTGTTTGTGAGATCTTATTATTTTAATGCGAAGTTGCAATTTATTTATTGCGTGATAAATTAATCAACCAGAATGATATACAGAAAAAATCTATTTATCAAAATAATATTTAGTTTCTACCAAAATATGCATTTAAAAAAAATGAAATAGTGGATGTATCAATTATAAAAAACAGAATATAACGTGGAAAACGTAATTGCTTGATATAACAAATTGGTTAAGGCGTTGATAAGAAAATGTCCAAGTTCGTATCCCGGTAATGACCAAATATTTTTTCGATAATTAGATTTTATATATATATAGACACCGCCCGCCCAGAAATGTAGACCTAATTAGTAATGGGAACATTCTTATTTATATAGGAATTTTCGGGTATGGGTGACACATTGGAGCTCCTTGGATAGGTAGTTAGGCCGGTCTACTCGCCTACTTCACACTCTCCGCACCTCGTGTTTTGCAACTCTCTTAGTCTGTCCGTGTAAGTGTGACTCAATCCATTTTATGTCTCGTCCACTATCCCTCTTTTAGAAGTGTTTTTTATGACTAGATCCCTGAGTTTCTGTCTTGAACTACTGCAGCTTAATTTTCCCTCAATTTTCCATCTATTGGTATACTTTCCCGAACCGGTTTAGAATCTAGGGCTTCCTTGTCGGTCCCACTCATCAAAGATAATAAAAATACGTGATTTTAATTAAATAACATTCAAGTTAATGTAAAACGAAAAAAAAAAAAAAATTCAATGTGGTTATTAGCAATTTTCGCAATTTTTTTATAATATAGACCTTCCAGCGTCCCTTAAGTGCTGTCTTTATTCATAATAAAAAACATATAACATAAATCCATAGAACATAGTTTTACATATAGATGGAACATTGAGGAAAAATTAAGGTGCAGGAGTTCAAGGCAGACACTCAGGGATCCAGTCATAAAAAAACACTTCTAAAAGAGGGACAGTGGACGAGACATAAAATGGATGGAGTCACACTTACACGGACAGACAAACAGAGTTGCAAAATATGAGATACGGAGAGTGAGAGGTAGGCGAGTAGGTGGAGATCCCATCCACGTAGACCGGCCTAACTTCTCATCCAAGGAGCTTCAATGTGTCACCCATACCCGAAAAATTCCTATATAAATAAGAATGTTCCTATTACTAATTAGGTCTACATTCCTGGGCGGGCGGTGTCTAAATCCAGTCAAACCACCAATCATACGTTCGTGTGCATCTCTAAGTATCTCACAATTTCACAAAATATACTCAGACGTCTGTTCCACTCTTCCACATGTACACCACGAGTCATCCACAACTCTAAACTCAAACAGTTTACTCCGGAACTGTAAACATCTGCTGTATAGATTCGCCACTGCTGCATGTGATACTGAGACTTGAATAGTGAAACCGATCATGAAATATCTCCCACGATGCAGAGGTTATGACAACCGTGTTGTGACTTGAAGCTTAGATCGAACAATCCAAGTTATCTCACTAATTCCAAGCTTTGATTCTATGAAAGAGTCTCCAACGCAAATTGTACTCAGTGGATCATTCCTCCAATGTTTGACGTTCTAGTCACTTCGGAAATAGGTAGTGTATCAGATTAAAGCAACATGACGGTAGCTTCAGATGTTTATGTTATAAGTGTATTTATATCGCTTTGAGAATTGTTTCCACTAAATTAGTAACATATCAAAACTGATTACAGATGTCTTTTAAAGGTATTTAATTGAAAACAAAAATATATAAAAAATGTATGATGCATCAACTTAGCATTTCTAGGAATGTTTTCACAGTTTTCTCTAGCACTATGCGGGAAGGTGGTGGAAGCTCTATTTAGTCTATTTCGTTTAGGAAGTTTTAACCGAATTAGTTCTTGTGGAGGAAGTCGTTTGTTTTCCCATCACCGGTTCCTCCTTCTTTATCTCGAGAAGTGCAACACTCACTTAAGATGAGGAAGGATCTCACTTCGTATGGAAATTCTGTTTGTACATTACTTATTTGTTTATCTGTATTACAAGCAAATAAATACATGTTTAATAAAAGTGTACAATTAAATTAACACACGAGTTTTATGTGAAAAACCAATCGGTTTTGGATATTCTCATTATAATATTGTTTCATTTATATCCATCCATTATGACGAAAATATACAAAGTTAACGCCGATTCTATCAATAATATAATAATATTCATTCATCTGTATGATAAATTTTTTTTATCTAAAAACATCAAATTATTGTCATTTGTTTCAAAAATACAAAATAAATATTCAAAAATGTTTTGTGTAAACTAAAATAATTAAATTATTATAAACTCTTATAATTCATTATTATAGGTTTGATTTATCAACATAAATCATATTAATGCTTCACACTCGTGCACCACATACGAGTATCATTTACCATTTGCGTGCGATTTTTGTTTTGTGCATTGATTATTACTTCGCCTCCATTAATCGCAATATATGTTGTATGTGGACAAAGTAGGAAAATTACATTACAGTTCGCATGCATGTATGCATTATTGGTATGATGTACCGTTTCGAATGGAGTATTTGCAAGGAGTGATGTTTTGCTTTGTTACTTTTGTATATATAGTATAAAAATGTTAGTAGAAGGTTTTATTATTAGTAATAATATATAGAAAATACTCATAAAAAGACAGAACTTCAGATTTATAAAATATAACATAAAAAAATTGTCTACAGAATTAAAAGTTACTCGGTTTGTTAAATAAAATACAATCTCACGATATTTTCACGAGGTAAATAAAGATAGTACATCCATCAAACTCTTCTTATAGGATATAGTTACGAATGAAGATGTTATAGTTATGGTTAATGCTATGTTATGGTTATGAATAAAGAAAAATAAGTAATTAAAACAATGAAAATCCGAAAACTTCAATATCTCGGATATGTAATGAGACATTCGGAGAAGTCGGGGCCCAAGAAGAAGGAGAACATCATGGCTGATGAACCTGAAGCAATGGTTTGGCCAGTCAACTGTAGAGGTTTCCCGGTGGGTAGTAAATAAAGCGATGATAGCCAATATCGATTGAACGTATAGGACACAAGAAGAAGAACCTCTTCTTTGAATTTTAAGGCTGGAGCTTACTAAAAGTCGTCATATTTCCTCATTACAATTTAAAATTTCGCTCGGAAAACAGTATATACTCGGCCTTATTCCAAGAATAAAATATTATACTCGTATTTCATCCCCATTAACCATTTACTCCTCGAGGGTCCAAGGACGATCGATTGGAGAAAACGAAATAAACATTGAGCCGACACAAGAAATCATTGAGCATTGGAAAACACTGCCTGACCTGAGACTCCGGAGTGGAATATTTTACCCTCACCTACTAGCCCATCCCGCACACACCCTACTGTCCCCATAAACGAGCACTTCGCTAATCTGTAGTGACCCACATACGGGGCTCCCTAGAAATATAATAAATTTAGCCGAAATTGCCGTAGGTAGCCGATTTTAGACATTAGGCATCCCTTTGTTCCGTTTTCGGCAGTGATTTTGCACCCCTCGCGCCATAAACGGATCGCAGTCCGGTACGGAGTTGAAGTCAAATGAATCGGAAAATTCTGTTCCGGACCCGGGACGAATGGCGATTTACATCGAAATTGGCGGGAAATTTTATTGGGTCGTTTGAAATTTACAGAAGGTATACCTAGACTGTAAAATAAGTAATACACTGGACCGTGTATTACTTATTTTACAACATAAGAAGGATTTTTTAATGTCAAATAAGATAGCTCCCATTAACACCAGATTCGTTACATTATAATAAACATACTACAGATTTAAAAAAATTGAAAGTAGGTAAATTTGTTAAAATATTATTGTCAAATTTCATAAAATATATCTCTAATATGTAACAATAATTTTATAATTCTTTTCTTAATATTTAATTGTTATAATGTGTTAATTTTTTTTTAATTCTTGGTAGATATTTGATTTTTATTGTAAATTTACGCAATTAAAACAAATTGTATGTCTTAAACTAATGTATCGAATGAAAAAATATAGTTGTTACTGGGACTTTAACCCAGAACTACATATTATTAGTTGAATGCTTTACCTATTATATAATGGCAACTTAAAATCTTTCTATATTACTTTTTTATTGAGACAGCTTTTTTCCCGTTGGAAGCTACCATTATTTTACGCAACTTTACAAAATAAGATACTGTATTTCAAATAAAATCTACGAGTTGATTCTTCATTCATCCAGCAGCGGATGGAAAATGGTTGATGATGATGATGATGATTGAAATATATTAATTAATAATGAAGCTTTTATTTTCTCCAGTCGGTTTCTTTATTTTTGAGGATCCCCTGGTGATCTGCTGATGTCCTTGACGATTCTCTTCCATTTTTCTCTGCAGCCCACAGTTTGAAGAGATAATAGGATAGCCAGTAGTGTCTTTGATCTTTGGTCGGTCCATCGCGTTGGAGATCACCCTCTTTTCTTCATCCTTTCACCTTTCACCGTCAGTTTTTCCGTGTTATCCTCTCTGCGTGCGATTTATCCGAAAAATTGTAAGTTGTCTCTCAGACAGATCGTGGACATCTATCTAAGATTCATAATTATTCTAATATTGAGGTGTTACATTACTTAATTTGAAAAGACACTCATAAAAGACTTAAACATGTAAAATATTTGTTACAGCTGTTAATAAAACCTAAGTTTCGAAGTGTGTTGTATTTTGAAATATTATAGAAATCATAATTTCTATTCATTCTGTTTATATAAAACATTCTTGAATAAATAATGAAGAGAAATCTGTTTATAAGTAAAATACTTCCAAGAATCAAATGAACATTAAATCCAGATTTCTTCATTACATAATTCTCACTAGGACGTGGGTACATACATAGTTACATATATTTTGCGAGTGTATCCTTTGAGCCATTTCCTTGGTAATAATTCAATTATACAGACTAATAATATATTTAATGTGAGCATCCAGTTAAATATATATTCGAATGAAGGTCCGTTATTTCAAAAACCATTCATCTGCCAACCAAACCGTTACCTTATCCTAACGAAACGTTACCTTTTATTTTGACTGAAAGAACTGAAAAGAATTTTCAAAAACAAATTTTAACTCTTGACCCTGCAAAACAGACACATATCAGGAACTCGCAATCCGTCATTTAAAATATCTAAATCATACAGTATATATTTGACCACAAACAGTATAATACAGGGTGAATATTATTTTCCAATCCGATGTAGTTTTTGAATAACTAAAAAATGGAAAACGATTTTTTAATTGAATTATTATTCATCAATTATTTGGTTTAATACATTTATGTTTGGAATATGATATTGTCCAAGTGGCCGCCTCTAGTAGCGGCACAAATACGTGCTCTTTTAACCACATTTTCATAACATTCTCGCACACTTCGGGTGTTATTTTAGCAATTTAACTTCGAATATTAATCTGTAGCATCACATTTGTTATTGGCTTATTGGCGCAGACCTTTCCTTTCATGTACTTTTACAGAAAATAGTCGGAAGCCGTCAAATCAGTTGATCGAAAAGGCCAGTCGATATCACCACTATTAGACATTATGCGGCCGGAAAAAAATTCTCGCAAAATTTCAAGCGTAACGCGGGCTGTGTATGAGGTGACACCGTCCTGTTGAAACCAAATGTGTTGCAGGCCCAATAGACCCAATTTAACTAACCCCCAAGAAGTTTTTCAACATATGACGATAGCGATCACTATTAATGGTTACAGCATTGCCTCTTGCATCCTAAAAGAAATAGGCACATACGCCACATGGCGCACCATATAGTAACCCTGCTTGGGTGTAAAAGTAGTTAGTATATCAATTGAAAATTTTCAGTCTCCTAATAATTAACAAAAGTCGAGATGAGCTTTGTCGCTCATGATGATTTTTTTTCCAAAAGTCAAAGCCATCAACATTGACCTGTAAAGCATATGCTAATGCATATTATTAAGGTATTGTATACTTTATAATCAATTGTAATTAACTATTCTTTACAAATACTAAGTACAAATTAATAAATATGTGCCAAACTAAAATGGCGGCTAAACAAAATCGCCCTGGTACATAATATTCACTCTGTATATATTTGACTATATAGACATATGATTCTCTTATTTATAATATACACCAAGGACGTATACTGCATGCAAATAAAAAGGTGCCCCTTACTAAAATTTCTGGGAAATAAACATAAACATATTATAAACACACGATTTGTTATAATTATACAAAGTGGTCACCGTCCCCTATAACGGTTGGAATCTTTGGTTACTTAATTCTGACCCCTACCACGTGGAGCTATACTGAATCTATTCTTCATTCTCACTTGCTAGCCTTTTGAATATATTGTTCTACTCAAGCCATGTAATTGCTATCTACTGAATTGAAAATTTCTCTCCGCCAATCTGCGTTGTATGTCTTGCGTAGTTATTTTATTTCGTAACAGAATAACATTCGAAAAGTTTTCAACTAGGCGTGGAACTGCGTGCAAATCATTGAAATATTAACTTCCCTTTTAAGTTTCTCGAATTTTATCATCTTAGTGAATGTAATGTGCGTATGGGATATTTGGTGACATACTCGTAGCTGACCTTACATTTACGAAGTTTATTTGCATAAATTACTTTTTTTTCAGATTTATTTAATTAAAATATAATTATGCTTTTAAAGAATCAGATATCGCTTTTATTCAAAGAAAAAGTAATCCTGAAGAACTATTTGTATATTTTGGAACGAATTTAACTTAAATGCACTAAATTCCGTGTCTTGTATTCTAAAAAATGGCCATATAATTTAGTTATTTAATTTCAAATAATGATTTTTCCACAGTTAGAATTAAAACATTAAAACAAATATTACACAAAAGTGACATACAAATAATAGAGTTATATAAACGCCGATTTCATTTTACATAAGAGCAAGTTGTTATGTATTTCTATCATATTATAAAATAACAAGTAATACTTTTAAAATTAGCAATATTAACTTGGTGGTATGTTGCAACATTGTAATTTATTCTAAATCTGTTGCATCCTATGTTAGTATCTTCCATTTCTATAGAAATCCATTAGATGGCAGCCCAAATTAGTAAAAAATAATAATGAATATTAATATTCATTTACAATTTTTTAGCGATGTGCAATAGATGTCACTAGAGGGTGTCGCTATTTAAAGCAGAATTAGTACGTCGCTGGCCGTAGTGAAAAGTTTTGCGTCGGATATATTCGTCGCTTAGCCGTAAACGGGTTATCTTCTTTTTTATGTTTAATATTTTTCAAAAACTACAGTAAATCATTTTTGGATATAATTACTCGATCATATTAGCATTGCAGTTCAAAGAGGTTTTACACAAAATATCGTATTCACTTTAGATTTTTAATTAAATTTTTACTTATCCATATTATTTAATTTCTTTTAGTTCACTATATCCTTCATGTTTATGTTTATAATAATATTCTGACGATAATCATATCAATTTAAGATAGCTCTAGCATATATAACATGTCCTATTTTACTTTAAAAAAAATTACTGGAAATAAAGACAAAGTTCACTACACGGTGCATTATTAATGCAATATAATAAGGAATTTTCGCATTGAAATATAGATTCTACGTAAACCCTGGCCGCGCAGCGACCACTGGTCGCATAGCGATCACTATCGGCCGCGAAACGGCGTAACAGACGCCCGCAGGCTCTAGCAGCAAATAATTAAAGATGGCGGATTGATTTTCTGCTAGTTACATCTAAATTAACAATTTTACTAACGATTTCTCTCCCCCTACTGCAAATTGTGTTCTGCTTGATCAGTTCATATATTAATTATTCGACATTTCTATCTTTCATTTCACATTCCGTCTCATCCGTCCACATTCCCAGAGAAGCCGAGCTCCTTCAATCTCTCTCCTTCTCCTTTGCAGCATGCTATTTTTGATACGTAAATAAATATTATAAAATAAATAAAAATATATAGACGCTTGTTATCAATTGGGCAACGAAGCGGTTAAAGTAAGGCTTATAATGCCATAAAAATAAATGAAATTGCGGTAAAAACCAATTACCGTGCGAATAGATAATGTTATTTTACACTATGTTGAACATTCTAGGCTATATCTATATATATTTAATGCATTGTGCTTTTATAGCCATTTAAATTTAGCGGAAAAGCCTTTATACATAATCATATAAATTAATGGTTAATTAAACTTAAGTACACGCTATTACATTGTCAAGTAGTGTTTCTTGGAAAAAATTGGCACGAATAATAGTGTCATTTAGATATTTTCGAGATATTCCATAATTGGGTAGCGTAGTATAAAAACATAGATTATCCAAATTTGAGAGATATAATGTTGTCATGTGACCATAACTGTTGATATTTTTTTAATGTGATAATTTTATTCGTTGTCCAAATATACGTTCTAAAGAAATGAACCAATTAAATATCTCTACTGGCGTCAAAACACCAGAGATTGAGATAAACATACATGTACACCAATCGGTCGGTCTGCTTTCCTCACAAAATATAATAGAACTAACTCAATCACTCAATACTATCAGCGCTAATTCTATCCTGTCCTGTATGATAGTTCTGAGAAAAATTTCACCCAAAGATTTTTAGGGTTTATTTAATTGAAATGATTTCATATTATCATAACATAAACTAGTATATATCTTAGTAAAAAAAATGTTACCTATTTCAATATAATAATACATTTGTTTAGTGATTATTTCAATATTAAATTTATGGACATCGTGAGTTAGTTTTTATTCTATGCTATGTGATTCTTTTATATTTTTATTCTAATATACAGTATTTGGATAAATATTTCATAAAATTTTTGACATAATGTGATTTCTGTTCCATTTAATATAAACAATGTCAGCGAAATGCGAGTAGGTGTGAAATTGTCTACATATATCGGTAATTGTCTGGGATTCTACCCTCATGAAAGACTATAATATCCAGCGAAGTAAAAATTGCAATATCGATACAAGACATGTGCAATGTGTAATAGAATTGCAGTAATAAATATCGTTTGGACTTAAATTGTAAAAGAAATGGAAGCTTTCGAGCGTCGATGAAGATTTTATTGTGCGAAAATCTGAATTACTTAAAAATTCTAAGGTCAATGTTTTGTTTAAAGCAGTTCATTTTATTTTCTTTGTAGTCATAAAATATTTTTAAAAAAAACATTTTATTTTCATAGAATGAAGATTAGAAACAATTTTTTTGTTTTCATTTTTATATTTTATAGCGACTTTTAATTTTAATATTCATAAAATCTTTAATAAATTATTGAGCATCTAATAATAATAGAAAATAAGATTTCTATTGTAGAAAAAATGAAGCACTATCAAAAACAATGAAATATTTTAAACATTAATTTAATTGACGCGACTGAATAGATCAGATTTTATTCTAAAACTCTAAACTTTATCTAATATTTTCTAAATTCAAGAACGCGAGAAAACACCTGTTTAATAAATATTGTATTTTTTTCAAATAAAAAATTCGCTTACCCACGTACATAAACAATACCAATTAAACCAGGAATTATCATGAATAGTGAAAGTCAGAAGGAAGTGACTGAAATAAAATATTTAGGATTCAAAATACAAAACACGTAACTAAAAATATTGTTAAAAAATCTTATTTCTGGGATGGATCAGAAGATTCATTAGTACCGAGTTTTGCAAAATAAAGGGTTTTTCAATAGGGACGCTCAAACTTCCTTTCAACAGGGACAAGAAACTACGTCATATTTCTTCAATTTTTTTTGAGGTTAACACTCGTACTTAGTTGGCAAATTACCATGGAGCAGTACACACCGGAGCAACGCTTGCAAATTATTCAAATCTACTACCAAAATTCGCGTTCGCTCACCGCAACTTTAAGAGCATTACGACCATTTTATCGTCGTCATCACTTGCCTGCCACATCAATAATTCAACGTTTGGTGCAAAAATTTGAAAACACATTGTCGCTACACAATGTTCCAGTGCCAGTGAGACAAAGAAATGCACGAAGTGAGGAAAATATTGCCGCCGCTAGAGGATCTGTTCTTGATGACCCAAATGAGTCACTAACACGACGTTCTCAACAATTGGGCATTTCTGTGACGTCATTGTGGCGAATTTTGCGAAAAGATCTTGGCCTACATCCATACAAGATCCAGTTGACACAAGAACTAAAGCCGCTTGACCATTTGAAGCGTCGCCAATTCCTCAATTGGGCTGCACAACAATTTGAAAATGATGCTGAATTCCATCGAAAAATCATCTTTAGCGACGAAGCTCATTTTTGGCTCAATGGATATGTAAACAAGCAAAATATGCGTTATTGGGTAGGCACCAATCCACACGTGCTTCACGAAACACAATTACATCCCGGAAAAATCACTGTTTGGTGTGGATTACATGCCGGAGGTGTCATTAGACCATATTTTTTTGTTGATGATGCTAATCGTCATGTTACTGTGAATGGTAATCGTTATCGCTCCATGATAACTGATTATTTTTGGCCTCAATTGCAAGGTATGGACTTGGCCAATATATGGTTTCAACAATATATGGTCGCTACCAGTCGCACGGCACACGCAACAATTGACTTATTGAAAACCAAATTTAGTGAGCGTGTTATTTCGCGAAATGGACCAGTTCAATGGCCGCCTAGATCATGCGATTTAACACCATTGGACTATTTTCTTTGGGGCTATGTTGAATCTTTGGTCTATACCAACAAGCCGGCGATGTTACAAGAGCTAAGAGAAAATATTGACCGCGAAATTGGTGCGATTCGGGCCGAATTATGTGAAAAAGTGGTGGAAAATTGGATTCAACGATTGGACTTCTGCAAACGTGCTCGCGGTGGTCATGCGAGGAAAATTGAATTTCATACATAATTGCCACTAAATGTACTTCAAAACATAATAATTTTTTTTTAGATATATTCATTCGTTTTTGTTTTATTTAAAAAAAAGTTTGAGCGCCCTTAATGAAAAACCCTTTAGTATTAAACTTTGTTATTATTCCTCTCATCGACTCAATAATACTCAGAAAAACTGGATATACTCGGATTAGTACAATGCTTAAAGATTTGAATATGATGACCTTTAAGCAGAAAATAAATTTCAATGTCATGGTATCTATTTTTAAATTCATCACTAAGAAAATATTGACGGAATTTATAAGTAAAATGATGCAAACGTCATACAAGAGAAACGCAAGCATCATGCTAGAGAAACGCAAGCATCATGCAAGAGAAAATGTGAGACTGAGACTTTCATTGAGAAATGATGATTAAAATAAATACATTTCAGAAATCAATGATGTGCCGTGCGATGAAGATTTTTAATGAAATGCCAGAAGATATAAGAAATGAGGAGAAACTACTTAGATTCAAAATGAAACTAAGCAAATATGTGCAAGATAAGTTGTCGTAAAAAGTAACATTTTGAGCTTGTTTACATTAGAGCATATGTATATATATACATATGTGTATGCACTATATTAAGAATAAATAAATGATCAATTAGAATACAATAAAATTATGCAGTAACATATTTACTGACCACCGGAAGTTTCTGATTTTACAACTTCTTTTAAAAATTGTGTTTATACTCGTAATATACATTTGACAATGAGTTCGCTCGATATGAATATAGAGATATTTTAACTCTGAAATTACTTAGAAAATACTATGTCTTTGGTAAAATCAAATACAATTTTATAACGAAATAATCTTTATCCGATTTTGAATAAGTCAGAATAAAATCTACACAGTTTCACAAAATAAGAGCTACGTGAAGACGGTAATGTAGAATCTAATTTTGATACGCAAATGTTAAACGAATTTTGTTCTTGAGAAATTTGTGTAAATAAAATGAAGAAAAGCTAAATAATTCCCTATTTCTAGAGTTTATTAATACTGCGGTACCCAGAGTTCACGAATAAGTTTATCATGTAATACAAAATTTTCACATGTTATATTATAATATATTAACATATAGAGTCGATGATAATAACGTTAATAGTAATAATAAAACGTAAGCAAATATAATATTATATGAGAATAATGCACAGCAAGAAGAATAAATTGGAGAATAAAGAAAAAAAAATTGAATTTCAATTTTCAGCATAAAAAAAGAAGAAGAGATAATGAAAATATAAAAGATATATATAATAATTATTTAGAGAAGATTTATGAATGTGGATGAGGCGAGATTTATGTGTCAGGACACTGAATTGCGTGACGCTCTATCCTCTCTGCTTACCTCATCAGGGAAACGGCGTGATGGATTTGTTAGTAAAAAGAATCAATTTGAAAGATTTACAGAAAAAATCTATTTAAACATTCTAAAAAATATATTTAGTTGCCACCTACAAACGCTAAAAAATATTTTTATACGATTTGCCGACCCTTGCAACATAAAATATATTTAATATAAGCGGTAATATAATATTAAATATACGTGCTTAATACTCTAATGAACAATTAAAAGTAGAATAATGAGTACATTCCTCAGAAATCTGGCAACCTCACTGATTTTAATAATCAGCAAAATGACGTACATTTGAACCGCAGAAGACATTACGCGGAGCCTGGAATTTTAAATGAAACAAGGAGACGCGGAGCAAAGTAGCGGTGGTTCGGGGCCCATTGTTTTCATTATGAGCGGAAGAAAATTAACAAATGAAATCTTTTTGTTTTGAATTTGAGCGGGTCATAATTCTCGGTCGTAAGCGGCTGACGCCAAAACAAACATTTGTTTTAATTCTAAATTAAGTCCGTCATCCCTGGGCTGTGGTTGCTTAAGCAAATCAACGGAGACCTTATAAATTCTGATTCTAAAGAAAATTTTCAAGATTTTGTTAATAGTCCTTTGTCACGATCCCAGTGTTAGAGACAACTTTTTGAATTAGAAAAAAAAAATCTGTGTAAGTATTTTATTTATATCATTCATTTGTGTTAAATTTTCACGGTCGTGTCTTATTTCAAGTCAGGGTTGAGGCACTGTCATTGTTAATCTCCAATAGTCTCGAACTGTTGAGGTAACCGAAACATTATTCTAATTTTTAGCTTCTGAGTTTCTGGCTGCAATTTTTTCAAACGGTTTCCAGTATTTCCACTTATGTCCAGGATTTATTAAATTCCTAGTATTTAAATAATATTCCTAGTATTTCCACTTATGTCCAGGATATATTAAACTTGGATTTTCTCTGAAATTCTTTTCTCTGAAATTTCGGTATCCTTTTATCAAGCATTGACAGGACACAATACAATAGTAATTCAGATATGTTGACCACGAGGTAGAGATAATATTATTATATAGTTATTTATTATTCTTTCAGACAATTTTTTCTTGCT
This sequence comes from Eubasilissa regina, assembly GCA_022840565.1. Lineage (NCBI taxonomy): Eukaryota > Metazoa > Arthropoda > Insecta > Trichoptera > Phryganeidae > Eubasilissa > Eubasilissa regina. The sequence goes on along the minus strand of JAINEB010000015.1, from coordinate 22,223,010 downwards.
ATCGCTTTCAGATATATTATATCTTCTTTTAAATATTGAATCTTTTCTCAGATAATATTCAAATCTCACGTTCGTATAAGAAGATTGGATAGTATAGTACAATTTTTAATATGCTTGGTTTTGTCGGAAGACAAATGTACTTTAAAATACTAATCCTATGTCGTAATTAGATAAACGACCTTCAATTAAAACAGTTCATTATTTTAAAGTGGATTAAATAATTACTTAAGCGAGTGAGAGGGCTTTTATATTATTACTAATTTCATTGTTTGCGTAGACTGTTTTTATTAAATTTAGTTTATATTAAATTCCCCAAGAGGCAATATTCAGAATTTGAGAGGTTTTGCTAAAAAAATTTCTTCCAAGCAGATACAATATCAAACGTACTCGCGCTTGCTGTTAGAATCTTGAAAAGTATACGTATCTCAGTATGTACAGTGCTGGCCTCAGCAATACGGCGTTCTGAGCGAAATTGTTTGGGGGCCCCACCGCCCATAAAATATTTAAATAGGTGCAACTGGGAGCGTAGTAGCACCCCCTACTCTCGGCGCTCAGTGCGGCCGTATAACTCGATAATCCCCGAAGCCAGCACTGAATGTACTGAAACTACTTGTATTATAATCATTAGGCAGTTTGGTTGCGAGCGGAGGGTGTCATAGATTTAAATAAATTCGTTTATTTAACTACATAATTTAAATTAACATCTATTAATTCCATTCAATAGTTCTTAGTTTTATATTTGCAATAAATCTCAAAAACCTTTGAGTAATACATTTGCGTAATGGTAACATTTTTTTCCAATTTAATTAAAAATGAGTTGACTATTTTAAACGAATTTTTTCTGAAAATTTTATTTTAAATTTTTAAATTTCTGATATTAATCAGTGCGTTCAAAATTATAACACGTAAATAGAAGGCAAAGCCACGGCTTTAGCACTGATATAGTAAACGTGTCATAACACGAAGGTACCGTCAACATAATGGACAGTTTTATATTTAAAATGAGGTTTAACAAATTTCCTGGAACGCAATAGCAGCAATCAAAATGTAACTTTTGGTTTAATAACATTACTGCATAAAGGACGAAAGTACTTTTACCCGCAGCGACCATTTTGCGGTGTCCACGGCAGTTCACGAGGGTCGAGCCACATAGCGCTCTAGGGGAGGGGAGAGGTTCCGGTTCATTCCATTTTATGTACTGCCGGTAATGTGAAATACTGCATTATGCTGCATTACCAATTGAAGCATTAAATGACAAACAGGGATGGTGGAGAGAAGGAAGTGTCGTCATCTCAGTGCCAAGTCATCTGACGTATGGCGTGACAGGTCGCGAGTCGCACCGCCATCAGGTTATACGAGGTCGGATTTTTTTTAAAAAACCACTACATCATTTTTACAATTCTTTATTTTCTTCGAAAGCTACACATCTTAACTTAACTTCTTAACATAGTCGCTACCATTATTAAGGTACTTGTTATAACGGGGCTCTATACTTTGTCATAGAACGACGTCTCTTGGGATGAAAACCATGTCTGTACTCCGTCTTTGTGTTCATCATCGTTATCAAAACGCTTGCCACCGAGGAACCGCTTCAGATGATTGAAAATATGGAAATCACTTGGCGCCAAATCAAGACAAAACAGGACACACTTTGCGATGAATGTTAGCTGGTTTCATGTACCGTGTGTTCAAGAAATGAATCACGGACGGTATCTCACAATGATCAGGCTGATCTATTGTCTTGAACATTTCAACCATGACCATTCATCCGCCTATCAATTAATTAAAGTATGGATTTATTTATTTGATTTTGTTATAAATTCCCTTTCTAATGATGCAAACAAATTGCGCGACCTTGTTAATGAGTCTTTACGATTCGGTGAGGTAAGCAATGGAAAGATCAAAAGTAATATTTTTATCACAGTTATTAAGAATAAAATATAAACCAAGTTATTTATGAAAAATATAATAATACAAATTTGTATTGCTAATGTTTAAAATGTGTTATGTATGAAATATTATTATATCAAGATATGTAAATTAAATTTTTGCGTTCCTTAAAATAATTAATTATGTTGTGATTACCATATTGGTGTAAAATTAAATAAAATAAAATAATTAAAAAAAGAATATACTGCTTATTTAATTTAATTTGCTATAAATGTTTCAAATAAAATGAAATTGGTTCGAGGGAAATATGTTAAATCAATATTCGTAGTATTTTAGAAAGTAAATTTAAGCGCTTGGTATCTATGATTAATAATTTTAAGTATATTACATGTGTCACAGACTTGAGAAATTTATCGGTTTTGTTATTAATTAATAGTATTTTTAAACTATTAACACTAATATTGAATTATGTCACGGTTCGGGAATTTTTTCTTGTGTTTTACTAAGAGTATTATTTAACAAAAAGCTCCGTGAGATCGTTGTGCGTTAAACCTATGGACCTTATGCGCAGTTTTAATACTTTCTATTTAAGAGGCGGCAAGACACGATCCACGTGATTTTTTTTGGAGATTCAATTTAAAAAATGATGTCTAAATATATTGTAATTTTTACCTATTTTTGGCACACTGAATCTCGAAATGTTTCCATATAAAGACCATATATTCTGTTCACTAATTGATTGTTAAAGGTTCAAAGGGCAATTATTACTTTTCAGATATGATTATTTTTTGCATTAGTTATTAAATACATCATTTTAAAAAAAAGTCAAAATTTATGATCGGTCTCTTATATTGCAATATTCACAAATATGAAAACATTGAATTATTTAATTAAAATTTATAAATACTTATAAATTTTATAATATTATATTTAAAATAAAAAACTTAAAATAATTATATTATACCTTATGCGTATATATTCGATAGCTGGTTCCAAGATTTCCGATTCCGACATATGATATATGAATTGCACTTACCTTTTATTTTTACTGTCTTTCTGGTTCGATCTTGTTATTTTTTCAGCTGGGTTTTTCAGCTTCTTTAGTTTTCGACCGACCGAAGCGCACACTGGTGGTTTATTTGAACCGCTGGACTGGTCGAAGCACGGGATGTAATTGAATAACGCCTGTCGGTTACCGTCTTCTTAGCTTTACTAAAAAAGGGCGGCAATACTCATACACACACATGCATATTATTATAAACCAAGAGACCCAGTGGTAACAAAGCGGGTAAATAATTTTAAATAATTACCAGAAAGGAGCCTGTAAAGGCTGACCGAAATTTTTTCTTCAAAAATTACCACTTGGATCGTGTCCTGCCGCTTCTTAACGGATCATAAAATAATGTACGTATGCAGTTTAACGCACCAATGAGGGGAAATCATTTAATTCTAATCGCTTTATTAAAAACTATTGACAAATTGCCTCAATGGTGTTCGCTTTACTGGTACATGCCGAATAAATGCACCTTTTAATTTGCTTGGTTTACTATGTTTTATAAGGCATTACTAATATAACCGGAATAATCAAGATTTGCATGTTGTGTTTCAATAAAAGTACTTATACAGCGATAAACGATAAATAATACCCTATTTAATTCAACTATGGTCCCGATTCAATAAACTCAACTGTGTATAATTTCATACAGCGATCTAGAGAGTATACACTTTAAGATATGTCTACATGTTATGGAAAAATACAAATATGAATTGTATTCCAATAATATTAAAAGAAAAGAAAATTCAAAACATCTATAATTTTAAACAAATAATAGATATCTCATAGAGACGAAGCAATTTTTTTTTATTAATGGAAAAATATGGAAATATGGGTAATTACCTGTCTTCGGCTGGCTCAAGTGATCACTTTACACAATTTCTCTATGAGATATCTGATATTTGTTTAACAGTGCCTTCGTAGGTGGAAATCCAGTAATTGTGTGTCCCTCGACATATTCAAATATTGCTTATCTATAATTTTATTCAACTTACCTAACTACATACTAAATAAATACTAAATACTAAATTAACTAAATAAATACTAAATTTAACTAATTCAACTTACCTAAAAAAGCAGTGCACAATGGAATCCTGGTACCGACACTGATGTATGGAAGTGAGGCCTGGAGCTGGCAGAAAAGGAACGAAAGTAGACTGAATGCAGTGGAAATGAGATCACTTAGACATATTAGTAAAGAATCAAGAAATAAGGAAAGAATGTAAAGCTGATGTTAGTATAGTGAGCAAGATTAAAAAAGGATCACTTAGGTGGGTCGGTCATATGGAACGGATGAATGAGGAGAGAATGGTAAGAAAGATGCAAGTACTGATAGCACCAGAAATAGAGGACATCCGCGGAAGACTTGGCACGACCAGGTAAACCAGATAATGGAGGATGATTCTGTTAGAAGCCTCAACAATCGGCAAGCTTGTATGAGAAGATGTATGAATATGGATGAGGCGAGAATTGTGTGTCAGGTCAGAAGAGTGTGGCGCTCTATCCTCTCTGCCTACCCCCACGGGGAAACGACGTGATGGTAAGTAAGTAAGTACCTAAAAACTTTTGTAGCACAGCATAGAATCTAATTTTATATTAACAAAAGTTTCAAATATATTTTTTTTAACGTTATATATACATATATCGAGATAATGTGACTCATTATCAAAATACACCTTTAACAAAAGATAATTGACATCAAATATCGGCAATTATACAAATATGTGTGGTCGATAATGGACAGAGTTTGACATCTTGCAGTGAGTAGCATGCAGCGCGTACCGGCCGAGCACAAATGGAGAAACGGACACCGGAGATCCTCCCTACCGGGGGTGTTGAGTTGCTAAGAGAACCACCAATTTCGAGACCAGTGACCGAGAAATATTAGTGCATAACCGAGAAATTACTTAATCATAGCAAATCGTACGTAGCATTCACAATCTTAACTTGTAATGTAACCACTTTTGATTTAACTAAATTATTTGATTTAACTAAATTGCATTTAATAATAATATTACTCTGTAGAACAGGGTTATTATAACTACCTTTAGATATATACAGAATATCAGAGTCAAAAACATGAGGCTTTTATTACCTAAATGCAAATAATGTGGAAAACCACATCGACGATCATCTCAAAAAATCAAAAGAGAGTTCATGCCTATAAAGCAAACCGTTCTTTGAGTATTGATTAAAATTAAAAATCAAACCTTTCAACTTCCGGTTTGTAAGTATTGTTAAAAATTAAAAATATATATATATATTTACTTAATGGTTAACGAAATTTATAGACCACATTTATAATTATTGTATTGCATAGTAATTATTAAGAATAACAAACCGCTATCCCGTTTTGAAAAATTGAAATAAAATTTGTTTCACTAATTCTTTGTCATTCATTCGTTATTTGATAAACATTGTAAAGCAGACAGTTTTTTCATTCATCCTACATAATTGAGAAATGACGGTATAATTGTTATTAAGAGGTATCCCACATTGAAAAAAATATATTTAAATTGGATTCATTAGAGTTTCCAGCTGTTACTAGATATACATTTCAAAGCAGACAATTTTCTTCCATCTCGTGGGAAATGTCGGAAAACTAGCCAAATTTACAATGAATTTAGAGAAGTAAATTTATTGCCTATTTTTGAATGTGTGAAAATTATTGGATGGGTTATTTATTGGATTTAAATTTGATGGGATTCAAAATACTACACAATGATAAAATAATAGGTACCCCAAATAATAAAAAAAGTATTAGTAGAATTAAGATTAATAATCTTTTTTATACCTTGAAAATTCCCACTGGACTGTCCAGCACGGCTCCTTGCATAACGACGCTTCCGCTGAGGCTTTCTTTTGTCCTTCCGTCTGCTCAGTGTACTTTTATAGCCGCCCATACCGCGGGAGATTTTCTCCCTCTCACCCCCGGGGGAAATTGCATAGGCGGAGGGCGATTATTAATTCAAAGTTTTTCTTATGAAATTGGGGTGACTTGCTACAGAATAACGGGGGGCACCTTCTAAAGAATGCGCATTGAATCTTGGGTACATTAAAACTTCGGTAATAGATTATCGGCATTTAATAAGCAAAGTTTTTTCATGAATATCGTTTTATTTTTTAATAATTCTTGATACCGGTAAATTTTGTTTTGCCGAAATAATTAGGATAAATAAACAATACGTTAATGAGGCATTATCTGGAATTTAATGGATTTTGCAGGAATTCAGCTTTTCGGTCCAGATTTATTTACAGCCATTTTGTAAGACGCCGATTGGCAAGAGATGCCATTCTTGAGCAAAGCATATTTAAAATGAGAAATGAAAGTTAAATGATAAAATTCTATTGTTCAGTGAAAGAGTAAAATAGTGTTCTGTCGTTAGTTTGAGAAATCGTCTTATATTACTTTATAATATTAACTCTACGAGTTTTTTTCGTTTCTTGTATTGGTTATTTTGGTTTGGTTTGATTAATTATCTTAAATACATCAATCTTTACAATATTTTGAGTATGTTCAAATCTTTGTAGGAACTAATTACGGGATTTTATCCCCTAGGGGATTGTCATCAAGATTAAGATGTCTCAGAGAGACGAAGCTATTATTTTTTTACATGAGAAGTCTTGGGCATTACAGGGCTTAAATAAATAGGTGTAAATAGTAAATAGGTGAACGTTACATTGTGTAAAGTGATCACTTAAATCAGTCGATGACAGGTCGTAAGCCCTGTAATGCCCAAGACTTCCATACTTCTCATAAAAAAATAACAGATTCGTCTCTGTGAGACATCTTAATCTTAATATCAATCTTTAAAATTCATTTTGTTATTACTTAGAGCATGTAGATATAATTATGACTTGAAAAAAAAAATTTTTCTACTAATTTTTGCTTACTTTTATGTATTTATTCTTATTGATTCAAAAGAAGACCATAATTCACCTCGATACGGATTCTGATCAGATAAAATTGTAATAATAATAATTGCACTTGTATTTAATAATGCGAATAAATAAATAAAATAGTAGACTGATAGTGTTGATAATCAAATATAAATTGTGTGTGCATAAATATTTCGTGTCATTATCTACATAATTGATTACTAAATGAAACATATAACAACTATATACCGATCTATATTACAAATCACAGATTAATAATTAGAAATGTAATAACCTTTGACTTGCTTGTTGGTCTAGAGTTTTAGTTTTTTTACTTGTCTAGTGATCCAGTGGTCAAGGGTTCGAGCTTCATTCCTAGAGATCATCAAGTAAGTTTTACTTTCATGAGATAAGCGTTTAGCTTAGACGCGTGTCATATATTGTGTACGTATCTCTATTTAAAAAAAATATTTTTTATATACTTATTATTTAAATTATTTACAACAATTTTATGACTGTTGCAATTGTGTACTTTAATTATTTGTGTTTATTTTATTTCCGATTTAAATGGTATTTTCGATAGTAATTAAATGATTATTGATCTATGAAAAATAATAAACATGTGAACACATGCCGGGCTATTTACCGTAACTTATAATAAATTGTTAAAGCGTCTTTACTTAATTTACATAATCATTTATACAAATTTTAAAAATTACATTTAGTAAATAAATAAATTAAAATGTATCCGGAAATTCAGCACGACCGAATTTAATATCTAAGGACGACAGGAACCTGAAAATCGATGCACATGGCAGCATGCGCTACGGTATGCAAGTACGCCGTCAGTAAAGCCATCTGTCGCCGGGGCCGGGGCGGGTGGTAATTTAAAAAGGCCTAGTACATTTTAATTAGAAACGCAATAACACTAATATTATTATTCACGAGCCGCCGTTGTTGCGAAAGTTGCGAGACGATATATATTTACCGGCCGGCTGATAAACCAACATTGGAGTGTGAGCCGCGGTAATGACTACACTATACGAAGAAGTAAGACGACTCCACCACTTCTTTAGAATACATTTGCATATTACTCAACTGTAATAAGGTAAGCATAGATACAGGTACTTAGGCGTAATTTGAGGAAATGCGGTAAACTCGTCTCACTGAAGATATTGTAGCCGCACTGAAAAAACTCACTGTCGAGTTTTTGTAAAAAAACACTTCTTTTTTATGTTAAAGCTTAAAGATTTTTTATGTCATTCAAGTATTGTGATTTTAAAAGTCGCGCTGGTGAAGTAAACTTGTAGAATCCTTTAGCGCAAGTTTAGTTTAAAGAATTTAAAATTTTAATTTGAAATGGGTTAACTTCGTAAAGTTACAAACTGTGATTGTTTTCCATATTCCATTTCCGAATTGACAGCAAGATCAGACCTGGCGAATTACGTATGTGCGTCAAAAACTGAACTGCAGATAAGCGATCGGCAGTGCTTTGCTTTAGAAATGTCAGTGATTGACTCACAATTCATGATTATTAGCACATCGCTATTAGAGGTAACCTGCGTGCAATATTAATCATTATCTTTATTTAATTACATTACAATAATTTACATTAGCTGAAGAGAAAGTTATGGAATGTACTCTCTGATTACGGGGTGAATAGAAAATTTATACACGTAATCGCATCCCTATATGAAGGAAGTTCTGCGTGTGTAAGAATCAATGGAACATTCACATAATGGTTTGACATTACAAAGGGTTTCAAGCAGGGTTGTGTAATATCTCCATGGCTGTTCAACTTGTATAAGGATAATTGTGTGAAGGAATTGGAATGTATGAATGTAGGAGCAAAAATTGGTCATTTGATTGTATCCTGTTTATTGTACGCCGATGATGCAGTACTAATGAACAAGAACTACAGTCTAGTGAGTAGAATGTACGATGTATGCAAGGAAAGCGACCTCATTATGATATTAACAGTGATATTAACACTGTAGATAATGAAAGTTTGAAACAAGTAGATGAGTTTGTGTATTTGGGGGGTATGTTTGATAGAAACGGAAAGGCTGAGAATGATATCGAAATTAGGCTGACTACAGGGAATAATGTGAAAGGCACTTTGAATGAAATTATATCTAATGAGAATTTGTCAACCGAGGCAAGACTAGCTGTGCACAATGGAGTCCTGGTACCGATACTGATGTATGGAAGTGAAGCCTGGAGCTGGAAGAAATTGAATGAAAGTAGACTGAATGCAGTGGAAATGAGATCACTTAGGCGTATACGTGGCAAATCTATTTATGACAGAGTAAAGAATGAAGAAATAGGAAAAGAATGTAAATCTGATGTTAGTATAGTGAGTAAGATTAAGAAAGGATCACTTAGGTGGTTTGGTCATATGGAACGGATGAATGAAGAGAGAATGGTAAGAAAGATATATGACGCAAGTGTTGATGGCACCAGAAATAGAGAAATTGGCACGACCAGGTTAACCAGATAATGGAGGATGGTTCTGTTAGAAGCCTCAACAATCGGCGAGCTTGTATGAGAAGATGTATGAATGTGGATGAGGCGAGAAATGTGTATCATGACAGTAGAGTGTGGCGCTCTATCCTCTCTGCCTACCCCCGCGGGGAAACGGCGTGATGGTAAGTAAGTAAACTTATTGTAAAATATTATTTTGATGTAAAGAATTAATGAAATATATATTTCTTTGCTGTGCATACTCGCTTGTTGAATTACTATGCAAGTCGCAAGGAACAAAGAAGAAATTCTCAAATTATTTTTAACGAGCATTTAAACCAATTTTAACAAGAAGCTGTATCTTTCGCTTCATGGTCGTAAATCTTAGCGGACTGCTTGACGAAGGGGGATGGGGATTGAGGGTTGAGGGTCGACGCCACCGCCGCCGAGGCGGGTTCCATGCCAAGTCATTTTCAAAATTTAACCCACAAAGCTTACGGCTTTCCGCCTTTGATATGCGGATGTGAAAGGATTCCCCAGATGAAAGAATACGGCCTCGTTTGCGACACACATTTGAAGAAATGGTGTCGTTTCAAATTAAAATTGACATACAAATTGTGGACCGTGAGCAATGTCGAAATAACGAAAAGATCTTAACTTGGCCGAGGCTCCCAGTAGGTAATCTAAATCACGTTACATACTTATATATATCTCAAGCCAAACCTACCCAATCAGATCTTAATTCATTTTAATTTATTGTAAATATTGTGAAGACCTTGCAAAGTATGAAGAATTAAGAAAGATTAGTTTTATAACCCCTTATTATTATTAATTTTGCTTACAGAAATATTTAATTCGTAAAACATAATTTTGGCGTGTCTTTTTGAATCGGTCGCGTGCCATGTTATTGATACATTTCCGCATCCAAATTCTCCATATATTTATATTTTATATACCATCCATATATTTTCTCATGCTCGTCTTGTCAGTGTGAAATGTGACCTTGACGTCAGTAGTTATTAACTTGGCCGATATTTGTTCGATCTCGACATCACGATAGCATTCGTGGTGTGGACTTTCAGTTCCAGTGCACCGGCACTGCATTTTGTGATATTGTGTTTTGATCAGGTATTGTTTATTGTTTGTGTGCCGTGGGTGAACTTATGATATCACCGCATTCAATTAGGATCAGAGATTGGCTCATTCATGTGCCATTGTGTGATCTCAGCAGCGACTGCAGGGATTATGGAGGTGTCATATATAATATAAGGTAAGGCGAGCAGTCCTTCCAAATCCCGGTTCCCCTAAATTTACTGGTCCTTCGACTAGAACCCTTATCCCCTCATCGACCTCATCCTGTACCAAGGTTTCCTTACTTCTCTCCTATACCTTGCGGTGATTCCGATTTACGACCGGAATTGTCGTATTCCATTCTGCGGAACGCGCGACTCGGAGATCGCGCAATTCGTTCATTTAGATCTTATGGATCCGGATTTACAGTTTGAATTCAATAGTAATATGGTAATTTCAAACTTATCTAGTGAAATCACCTCACATTTTAGAATATTTTCTGTTTAAAAATTATAATAAGAACATAGTTATGAGTATATATCGGTTTAAAAATAACAGTATACATTTAAATACAAAATTAAACATAGTAACACTAACAGAAAAATAAATAAATACTAATAACACACAAATAAAACATCAGCCCTGATGATGGACCTTGCAATGGGATCAGAAAGGTCAGATATACACGGGAGATTAGCCCAGAAAACTGTGCACAGAAGATTCTGAGTAGTCGTGAAAATCTAAGAACATTTTCAAACAAAAGAATCTTACCCTTTTATATCCCTCTAGTACATCAGCACCGGAGCAACTCTTCCTCATGGTTTCTGAGCCATTCAACAACTTTATTCTTGGAAAGCGCAGGTGATAGAATTTGCATTGCGTTAGAGTCTAAAATGTTATAAAGTTTGGATGCTAGGTACATGTAAAGTATTTATCTAAATGCAGTCATTCATATGAGGTAGTTATAGTATGTTTTTTGTTGTTTGTTGTAGTCGTGTAATAGTGTATGATGCTAGAAGATAATATTATAAAAAATAATTATTTATCTTAAGTAAAGTTGATGAATTTTAGCCAAATCAAGTGATTCGAAGTGTTGCTCCGTAGGATTTAGAATTTTTTTTATAGATATTACTCGTATTATCTATTTCTGTGCTTTAATAGTGCGGCTAATTTTGTTTACCTTAAACGATGTACATGTTATCTATCTATTGTGAAGAATGCTCGGTCAATCGTCAGATGAAACATGTGTTGTTCCATTACGTTTTCCACATTCGCTCCATCAAATTGAATTTTTTTATTATTAAGAAGAACACATTCTTATTGTGAAGTTGTACTTATTCAGAACATAGGTCTGTGATGTTTTAAATACTAATTAAATGTTTTAATCAGAAAGATATACATATAAAATAAAATTTATTGAAAAATATTATTGTTGCGCCACCGGGATTCGAACCTGGATCTCTTTGTGAAGGTGCATTATCCAACTACGCTACAGCGATATTATTTTTGACGTCAAATTTTTGAACCTATATGTTACTTTTTCAAATTAATACATCTATCGTTCCATTATTTGAAAGCCATCTAGTTTGTTTTTACGGAATCTTAAATACCTTTAAGTAAAAAATTAACAATCCATTTTAATTAAATTTTTGGACGAGTTGCTTGGCAACCGTTTTAGCGTCATCGGCTTCATTGGCTTGGGGTTCGTTTAAATTGATTTATTTGGTTTTTTCTGTTTTTATAATTATAAAAACATAGTTTTTTTTCTTGCTTTAATTATTTGTACCATTTGTGGTAATTATTTTTTAAATTTATTGTCTTTTTAATCTGTTTTAAACGATTTTCGTAGTTTTTCTTTTTTTTCACTAGAAATTTATTTTTGTTGTTTACCTTGGCAACCACCAACAACGGAATGGGGGCAACTGAAAAGTTGTCCCCGGCCCCATCTGACATATCCGATCCAAGAAAACGGAGAGATGCGTGTCCGGGTGATACGACATCATCAAAAAAACCCAGAGAGTCTGTAATGAATTCTTACAAATCAACTGACTGTGGTCCATATACAGTTCATGTACAGAAGATTAGCGGAGATGACAAATCCTCACCCATCCATCCCATACATTTCGGAAATTTTTTGTTTCGAAACAAAATTAAAAATATTTCTCCCGGGGGAGTCAAATCTCTTGGAAAATTTAAAGTGTCTGTTCAATTTAAAGACTATAAATCAGCAAATGAATTTTGCTACTCCTCTCTGACCATTAATCAGTACTCAGCAGTAATTCCGGCTTACCAGGTTACTCGCATGGGTCTGGTTAAGGGTATCCCAGTCGATATGTCAGATAATGACATCATCGAACAAATCAATGTTCCGGATCATTTCGGAAAACCATCTAAAGTCCGACGATTAAATTACAAAGATACAAAATCTGGTACTGTTCAGTGGCTTCCATCTCAATCAGTCGTGATAACATTTGAAGGGCAAAATCTTCCAAAGTATGTATATTTACATTATAATTCTCTTCCCGTAGAACAGTATGTTTTTCCAACAATACAATGTTTCCGATGCTGTAGATTTGGTCATACGAAAACTGCATGCAGATCCAATCCCCGCTGTTTTAAGTGCGGCGATGCACACCTGGGCGAAGAATGTCCCAAAATAAACATAATGCCTTCTTGCCTCAATTGTTCTGGTCAGCACAACGCCACTAACATCATCTGTCCTGAATTTACCAGACAAAAAAATATTAAGCATATTATGGCGTCTGAAAACCTTTCCTATTTTGAGGCATCAAAATCCTTTTCTCCTGCAAAATCTTCCTTTGCGGAAAAAACTTCTACGTCATCTCCGACTAAATTTTCTGCATCTCCTCTCTTCTCGCAAGTACTTGCGGAAAAAAATAACCATGTCTCTATGAAACCATCTTCACAAAAGAAAACTAGTTTCACTTTCCGTACCCCAAAAACATATCAGCCTTCTTATCTATCAAATGACCAATCCACATTAAATTCTATATATATTTCTCCCAATGGTAATTCCCAATCTAATGATAACTCCAATGGAGTTGCTTTCCTGTCAAATAATGATTCTCTTTCTTTTAATAATAATAATTCTTCTGATATTATTAAAACTTTATTAACTCTTTTAATTAATATTATATCTCAAAATAAAATACCGTCCAACGCTGCCGAAATAATTTCAAATATATCAAACTGTCTCCCAAATAATGGCAGTTCTTCTTCAGTGGAACACGAGAAGCGCTGTTTCTAATCGAATTAATCTTCTTTATTTATTACAAAACTACTCAATTTCTATTGCTTCCATCTCAGAGACATGGTTTAAGCCGTCTCTCCGTTTTCATGTGAAAGGATATTCATGTGTTAGGTGTGATCGGTCAGATGGAGGAGGAGGTTCTGCCATCCTAATCAAAAATGGTATCCCATTTCAATCAATTCCCGTTTCTCCTCCGGATCATAATGTACAAATATGTGCGATACGTTATGACAATATTACAATAGTTTCCACATACTGTAATCCATCTTCTGTTTTTAATCTTAATTGGTGGAATAACTTTATATCTTCTTTACCTTCACCGATCATTATAATGGGTGACTTCAATGCACATTCTACCGTTTGGGGTTGTTCTTCTGATGATAAATCTGGTAAAAGAATAATAGATTTATTAGATTCTGCAAATTTATGTTTACTTAATGATGGTTCTCCCACAAGAGTACCACTCCCCTCCCAAAATCCTAGTGCAGTTGACCTCTCCATCTGTTCTAGTAATGTAGCATCGTTGCTATCATGGGACATTGTTCCCGATTGTTGTGGTAGCGATCACTTTCCATTTATATATATAATAATTTTATCTTTTCAAACCCCTCAAGTCAGTAGAGCTACTCCGAGACCTAAATATCGACTGCAATCTAAAAAAGCTGACTTACTTAGCTACGCGATAGAACTTGACAGTGCTATGTCTTCTTCCTTTCATCCGTCAGATAATTGCATTCAGTCTTACAATAAAATGGTAGACATTCTTAAAAACATATCTCAAAAACATATCCCTTTTACTATTTCCAATTTACATAAACCTCATCCTGCACCTTGGTGGGATCTCGATTGTACTCTCGCTGTAGGAAAAAGGAAAAAAGCCACTAAAATTTACTGTAAAAATATGACTTTACAAAATTATCTTGAATTCAAAAAAATCTCTGCTCAAACCAGACAGCTTCTAAGAAATAAAAAAAGGGCAGGATGGACTTCATTTTGTGAGGCCTTATCTCCAGATACTACTTTAACCACTGTTTGGAAAATGATTCGAAGATATAGATCTTCATACAATCCTCCTATCCAACTTGCTCCCACTTCTTCTTGGTTGAATAATTTCATGGACAAATTAGCTCCCTCTTTTTGTCCATCAGATCAAGAACTCCCTCAGCCATCTAATCTCACTAATTCTCATCCTCTTGAAGGCCCCTTTGTTATTTCTGAATTAAAATTTGTTCTTCAAAATTTAAATGATTCTTCTCCTGGACCAGATGACATTCCGTATTCTTTAATAAAACTAGCTAATTTAAAATTCCATACAATAATCCTTAATATTTTCAATGAAATCTTTTCCACGGGTTTGATCCCTGACAGTTGGAAATCTCAATATATTATTCCAATTCTCAAACCAAATAAAGATCCATCAAATGGATCCTCATATCGTCCTATTGCTTTATCATCGTGTATTTGTAAAATAATGGAGCATCTAATTAAAAATAGGTTAGACTGGTTTGTAGAACATAATCATCTACTTTCAAAATCACAATTCGGTTTTCGGAAAGGCAAAAGCACTCTGGATAATTTGTCTATTTTTATTACGGATATTAATTTGTCATTTTCTAGAAAAGAATATTTAATGGCTGTTTTTTTAGATATCATCGGCGCATACGACAATATTCATATTCCAATACTTGTGGATAAACTCCGCAAGATGAACATTCCTGAAAAGATTATTATTTTTATAAAAAATCTTCTTTGTTGTAGAACCATCCATGTATTCGTGCAGGGATGTGTAGTTGGTACTAGAGTTGTATGGAAAGGTCTCGGACAAGGATCAGTTTTAAGTCCAATACTTTTTAATTTATATATATCAGATTTAGAAGCTGTTATTACTAAACACTCTAGAATTATTTCGTTTGCCGATGATATAACTATTTATATTTCAGAAAAAACAATTTCTTTGGCTTTAATTCAAATTGAGAAAGCCCTGAATGACTTAAGCTTATGGCTTGCATATAACGGTTTGCGCTTGTGCCCAGAAAAGAGCAAAATTGTTGTTTTTTCCAAAAAAAAGATAACCCCAAATTTCATTGCACATTTCGAAAACCAACCCCTTGAAATAAGCTCGTCGGTAAAATTTCTTGGATTAAATTTCCAATCGTCTTTATCTTGGTTTAACCATATTTCTGAAATTTTAACGAAATGTAATAAAAACTTCAATGTTATCAAAGCAACAGCGGGAATTTGGTGGGGTTCTCATCCTACAGTTCTAAGATTAATGTACAATGCACTTGTCAGATCTCATCTTGATTACGCCTCTTTTCTTTTGGATGCATTGCCAAAGTACTTAGCAAAAAAGCTTAATCAAATCCAATATAAATGTCTTAGGCTGATATCTGGATGCATGAAATCGACACCAATTAACGTTCTTCAGGTAGAAAATGTCGAACCATCTTTAGAAATAAGACGCCAACTTCAGTCTGACAAATTTTTTGTCAACCGTCTTAGTATGCTTTCTCATCCATTAACACCAAAGTTACAACTTTTGCATAGTTACTGTCACAACAAACCCTTTTGGCGAAACAAAAAACATCCCTTACTTGTGATGAGTTACCATTCGTTATCTTACTACGCCCTAAAAATTTATCGAAGTCATTCAATTCCACTGTACCTGATCCCATATGAAAGCATTATTTTGGAAAATAATATCTGCCTTGATTTGGGTTTAACAAAACAATTTTGTTCATCACAAAATGCTTCAATTGTTCGCAAAGAATTTAATCGGATAACTAACGAAAGATGGCCTGGATTTTCTTATATTTATACAGATGGTTCTAAAACTCAGTCTCCTGTTTCAGCTGGAGCAGCATTCCTTTGTGTTAACCCATATTCAACCGAAGTCTTTAAACTCCCAGATGATACGTCTAGTTTTGCTGCTGAATCGATAGCAATTCTTGAAGCCCTTCAGTTTGTTGACTTACATGGGCTTGATAAAGTAACCATTTTTACAGATTCACTCAGTTGTCTTAAATTATTAATATCTTCTCCCTTTAAATCAAACCTGTCACATATTTTCGTCAAAATAAAATTTCTGCTTTATAGCTTGTTTTTCAAAAATTCGAATATTATTTTAGCGTGGATTCCCAGTCATGTTGGTATAATTGGTAATGAAACCACTGATTCTCTGGCAAAGGAAGCATGTAAAGTAGGGAATCTTAAACATGATCGTCTAATTGCGTCAGATATGATTACAGTTCTAAAAAGAAAAAGTCGGGAAACTTGGAGTTCTCAGTGGAATGAATCAAAATTAGTTAAAGGTACATTTTTTGGCCATATTCATCCAAGTATTCTCCCTAAGCCATGGTATGTAGGTTCACTTTTAAGTAGGGATAAGATTGTAACTATATGTCGCCTAAGATCTAATCACTGTTGTTCTACAGCTCATCTCTTTAAAATTAATTGTAATAATTCACCGATATGCGAGTGTGGTATAGGTGTTGGAGATCTCAACCACATATTTTTTGAATGCCCAATAATGGTCGATAGGGAAAATTTAATAACAAATCTAATCAAACAATTTGCAACTTTGCCATTAAACATACAATCTGTCCTTTATTCACCAACAAATCATGTTATATTATCTTTATGTAAATATTTAAAACTTAATTTTATGAATCTTTAATAAATTTAAGTGTATTTTTAACTATATTTAAAATAATGTAAATATCAATAAATTTGATGTAATGTTTTGGTTGTTCCACAATGAGAGAAATGTGAACGTATAATTTATATACCCTCACAATTTTCTTGATTATCTTAATATAAGGGAATCTCAATTGCAATGATGATTATTTTGTTTAAGTTTTTATTTATTACTTCCTTTGGTGATTTTTATAATTTGTTAATATATTACAAATATGCTTTATGTTTATTAATATTGTGAATGTATACTTTCATACATTCACAATATTGTCTCGATGTTAAAAATATTATTATATTACAATTAAGAGAACTGTTTTTGTACTTTTATCTTTGAAAATAGTAATGTAAAGTTTTGTTAAAATAATTTTAGTTGTTTTTTTCGGTTTTGGTCTATCATGTTTGGTTATGTTATATTGTTCAAATTAAGAGAAATGTGAAAGTATAATATATATTTACGCAATTTTCTTAATAAATTCAATTAATACTTTATATGAATTGAAATATTACATTGTTTTTTTATTTTAGTTATATAATTTTTTTTTAATCAATCCTTCACTTATACTTCAGTTATAATTGGTATATTTTTATTTTACAATATAAATGTTCTTCTTACTATACTATGTAATGTATGTTAATGAATGTGTTAATTATTTTTCAAAAATCAAATACCGTTACTAATATTTATTAATAATATTACCATGGTTATTTATTTATGTTAATTATTTATATATTTAAAAAATTGTATTATTTCATTTGTATTTACTTGTAATGGCTAATTACGCCTAATTGGCGAAGGCCATAATAAAGAGAAAAAAAAAAAAAAAAAATTTTTGGACACATTGATACAACTTATATATTATTAGGAGAACACATTCTTATTGAGAAATTGTATTTATTCAGAACATTGTTCTAGGACATTTTAAATACTAATTAAATTAATTAATTAGAAAGATGTTGTCAAAAATAATGTCGCTTTAGCATAGTTGGATAATGCACTTTACCCGGTTTGGAAAGAGATCCAGGTTCGAATCCCGGTGGTGCAACAACAATATTTTTGTATGGAATTGATTTTGTGTTTATATCTTTCTAATTAATACATCTAATTAGTATTTAATAAATATTGCTTAAACTGTTGAAAGCTACTCCCAGACCTGACGTTCCAATACTCATACGCGGCACTCATACGCATTAAATCATCAAAAAAAACGACTTACGCATGATTTATCGCCTCAGATAGAGAAAAATTCTTGTTCAATATAAAATCAAAATATAATTGTAAATATCCGTAGGATTTTTATAAATAAATAAACATAAACTCCATACAAAAACATACATAACGGTACAGTAATGCGACCGCTGTTTGATATCTGAAGATGTCAGCACCGTCAGAAAATTAAAAATCTTTTGGCGTATGTTAAAATATTGTGTGAAATAGGCATAAATCACACAGTATTCAAGTATCAACTGTTGATACGGCCGCGTACAAAAACCAATTTATACCATATCAACTATTAATACGGTAGCATTCAATAGGTTAAATAAAATACTCAATTCCCGAGTAATGGGAGACTGTTGTGTTGTGTTTAGAAATATCAAGTTAATATTAAAACATTATATTGAAATTGATTTTATAGAATATTAAGCTACACCCTCATTCGTCCACATAAAAGAGGTCGGCTTCAAGGTTAATTTCTCCCGTTAAGTAAGAGCATTTTTGTAACTGTTTCGTTCAGGTTACGGTTCATTTTTTCTACGTGTAACGGATATTGTGTGGTAGGATGGAAGAGAGCTGTTAGGAGGAAGCGATTAATCAAAACTTGATTAATTGATAATACGGGAACATCATGAACGCAGACAAATCCGCTACATTCGAGTGGTCAGGCACAATTCGTCGGTGTGTTTTCGTGCCAAGTATCTATACATGAGATTTTAGTGTTTATATCTTCTTTTTGGCATGGAAAACATAACGAATGGTGCGGGTTAGTCAAAATGTACGTCTTAAAATGGTAGGCAAGATCGTAACTATTCAGCCACCTACCTAAATAAATATGATTTAATTTAAAAAAATAGAATTTGATAATTTAGTTTTTATGATAGGTTTTTTAATTTTTTCATATTCACAATCTCCATATTAGTAAATAATAATTCCGTGCGAATTATTTGAAAAAGCATAGCTCTAATAACCGTCGGGGCCAGCACTCTGATGTGACGGCTAATATTTCCTGCCGAGATTAATATATGTAAAAAAAGCGAACGTGTTCAAAAAGGAGATGCCTGTAAAATTCGCATAACTAAAAGTTTTTTTAGAATGAAGTAATATGGTTTTTCCTGAAAAAATCTTCCAGACATTCTTGTCAAGTAGACCTTGATGGATGAGATGTAATCTTAAATGTACGAGATATATAGGTCTTACGTAAGTACCGACGTAGTTTACTATGTAGGGCAGGGAATTTCAACATAATTTTGCAAGACTTGCGCCATCTGGTGGCATAATTTTGCTTTTCGAATAATTCATTTCTGTCAGATTAGAATTAATTTATCGGTGAAAAATATGATTAAAAAAATATACATGTCGTTTATTGAATCATCTTGTAATATAAGCGTCATTTAAAATGTTGGCGTGCTCTTCGTGGAGATTATGTCAATAAAACTAATAGAAGGCGATATATTTCTAGAAATGTTTTTAAATATATTTTATAAGTCAAGCAGAAATTCCGAAGGAGTAAAAAAAACCATTATTGGTTGTTGCCTTAATAAGAAATGAGTACATAGTATAAATATTCATGAAAAAAGGTCCGCCACAAACCATCCTTCATTGATTATTTAATTTTATTTCTATTCCCCGGATATATGTATTAGTCGAAGAGAATGTATTATTGTCGCAATTTTAATGTCGGTGATATTCCGAAATTCTCCTCAACATTTTGAAATAAATATATAAGTACGTTGTAATATATATCGATATCTCAACAAAGAAAGAGAATTTTTGTAATTAACTAAGCAGATTTACTCTAAAATTTAATGTAAATATATATATTATATTGTAGATGTATTATTTATAATATTCAACAAACACATTTAGTATTGATGTGAAGTTGCATTTTCAGATCAAAGATATGTGGTATTTAATACGAATTAAATTAATCAACTAGAAAGATATACAGAAAAAATCTATCAATCGAAAAATATTTTGTTGCTACCGGGTTTCGAACCTGGACGTAAAGTCCGAGAAAGCGTGTTTTCGCAACAACAAACACTTTCGCAAGTTCAAGTTAATATAATTTCGACAAATTTTGAACTTCTGTAATAATTCTGAACTTCTGAATATTCTGTAATATTTAAAATCAATACATATACTCAAATATCTTTGTTAAAAAAATTTAAAAGCGAAACTGGAAAACGCACTTCCCCGGATAGGAAGAGTTCCACATTCGGTTCCCGGTAGCAACGAAATATTTTTTCGATAGTTTGATTTTTTCTGTATATCGTTCTAGTTGAGTAATTTTATTTGTAATATTATTACTTCTGTTTATGAATTATTAATTTAGGGAAAATAATTGTATAGATCGCGCTAATCCATTTACACCAACTTGTGGCTGAATGCCATCCATATAATAACACTGCCATTATATTTAATATTACTCTCTATATTAATTTAAAAGTAATATTTATTAGCAAAAATAATTTAAAAATAAAAAGGTAAGGTTAAGGTTAAACTTACATTATGATCTCGATGAACGATTTTCTAAATCTTCTTTGTACAGTTTTCTGGGTTAATCTGCCATGTATATCAGATCCCATTGCAAGGTCCATCATCAAAGCTGATGTAATGTATGACTGTTAGTGTTGTTGTTAAGTACTGGCTTGCAGTACCGTGTCGAAAGCAGGGTCTATCGTTTATTAGGTACTGGCTTACACTACCGTGTCGAAATCAGGTGTTGTGTGAAGTAAGTAGTTTTGTGTTATGTTAAGTTTCATCTACTGTCGGATCTGTAAGGGTTCTTCGACTCTTATGGTTTTGAAGCGCCGGATACCATAAGATTTTTAATTTTAGGCCATCATCCCTATTAATGTTCACTGGGTGTTTGTATATTTAAATTGCTTCTTTGACCAGACGAGCGTGATGACTCTTGGATTTTCCTAGGATTTTCAGGTTAAATGCAAAATGGTGGCCCGTATCCAGAAAGAGTTCAGCCAATGCCGATTTTCCTAGATGGCCGAGTTTGCGTGCCCGTTTTTGTTCATCAACCTTTTTGGAAATTGTGCGCGCAGTTTATCCCACGAATACTTTCTCGCAGTCTTGACAGCCGACTTTATAAACACCGTCCGTTTCCAAAGCATCTCGATCCTTCAATGATCTTAGCAAATCTTTCACATTAGCGTTCGTCCCGAAAACCGTCTTTATATCTCGTTTTTTTAGGACTCTGTTTATTCTGTCGGTGACATTTTGAACAAAAGACAGAAAGGCGGTGTTTTTGACCTCAGTTTCTGTATGTTTTTCGGGGCAATCAGACTTAGTTCTTATGATGTGCTGTATCTGTCGCCTTTGATAACCATTGCACTCTAGTGCTTCACACAGTGTTTGTCTCTCCTCTTACAGATATTATTATTGGCAAATCTTGTTTGCCCTCGTTTCTAGAGTGTTTATAAGTCCTCTATTCTGGTGGTGGAAATTTACATGTAAGAATAGATTTTCTAAATCATCTAAAATTTTAACATGTTAAAAATACTCAATTTAAAGGATAATTATTTTTGTAAATCCTCATGACATAGATATCTCGTAATGTTTATACTTGAAATTTCATTGATTATAATTTCTGGTATGTTCTGTATATTTAGAAGTTGAAGTAAAAATGAATTGATTTAAAATTTCACACATATGAAAATAAAAACATTTGTTTTTTAGTTTTACTCGTTTAATTTCCGTGAGACGCATTTCGCTTTATGAATGTATTATCAATCTAACCATTTAAAGACGTTAGATTTAATTTACTTGAACAGCTAGATATTACCAAGCATCAAGTAGACAATTAAACAGTAATAAACGAACAAGTCAAAATACATTTAAAAATCCCCTCTAATTGACATTTTTAAGCTGTTCCAGTAGATTTAATATAAAACCTTTAAATGGTTAGATTGATAATGCCCTCATAAGCCGAAACGCGTCTGTGATTATAGAGTTTTACAAACTTACCTCCGAAACAGTAAAATTTAACTTTGTCTTTAGAACCGCTTCGCACACATTTATGGATTTAATAAATAGTTCACCCATTGGTAAATTCAGAGGTTCTCAAGTATTTAGCACTAAAATAAATAAAGTGTTTTTATGTCGTAAACTATATTATTTTATTCTCGAGTAGAACTCATTATACGCGTCTTTATTTTAAGGATGGCTTTATTATTTGTCGACACAAGTTTTGGCGTTGTTGGAGCGGGCTATTTAAAGTTTATTACATTACATCTCGGAAAGGCTTGCTAACGCATGAACGACGAGGGGTGAGACCATTGAACCGGAACCGAACGATATTAGCCGACATTTACAAGGGGCAAGCCTACACCCTACAACGTATACTCCACACCCGCCCACGGCGTAAGTATGCTGAACATGCTAGGAAAAGATCCATACTCGGCATATACTCCATTTCTACTTTGTACACATATACAGAGCGATTAAATTTTAGTACTAATGGCAAATATCTTTCACTTCTGTGGTGGATTAAATATTAGTAATCAAAATAAGAACTTTAGTGTTTACTTTTATGTTTCCAATCTAAACACTTTAGTGTTTACTTTTCTGCAACTTTAGCAACTGCAACTGAAACTACAACCTTATCAACAATGTTACTAACATTCATATTATAAAGAGTGTTTTTGTTGAGGTTTATTTTTCAAATTGGTAACACTTTTTGTAGCGACAACCAATTTGACAGCTTATAGCTGATTTGTGCTCAGTTTGATTTACCATTTCCCTATGAATAGACTTACGCCAGAACAACTTTTGGAAATTGTGCAAATTTAGTTCGCGAAAATTAACGTGCGCTATGTCCATTTTACAGTCGACATAATCGTTCATCCGAGCAAGTAATTCGAATAACCATGGATCGTTTTCGCACCACGCATACTCTAATTGATAATACGCATCTGCAAAAACGTCAGAATGCGCACCAAAGAAGCTGTTGTTTCTTCAAAAATGATGCCGGCTAGAGCGTTACAGTCAATGGAGAGCGCTATAGATCCATGATTATTAACTTTTTCGTTCCCTAATTGAATGGCATTAATGTGGAAGACCCGTGGTTTCAACAAGACGGTGCAACACGCCACAATCAATTTATTGAAGGAAACATTCGATGAGCGCATAATTTTGCGTAATGGACCTGTGAATTGGCCTCCAAGATCGTATGATTTAACACCTACATATTCTCACTTCAAATAATTCATCTTTGAATTATTTGAAGTGAAGATATGTGAAGTCGCTAGTCTACGCCCTATAAACCAGAGACGATAGACGACTTTGAAGCCAACATTTGTCGTGTTATTGGCGATATACATCCCCAGCTGCTCCAAAAAGTGATGGTGTTTAAATATGATTTCACGCTCATATGCGTGAAATCATATTTAAACACTAACGATATAAAATGATCTTTCCAATAAAGCCAATACCATGATTTTTATGTGTTTTATTTCATTTTAAAATTATATATCTCTAAAAGACAATTTTTAATGTAAAATATCAATCAAAAATATGAGAAAATAATAAATAATTAGTATTATTAATTAAAATATCTTTGGCTTACAAAATATCCAAACGTGCTGGATATTTTGTAAGTATGTTTTGGAGACTATCTAAAGTCCTCTACAAAAAAAATTACATCCATATTATTAAATTAAAAATATATCCATAGAAAAATGATAGATGTGAATTAATACAATCACGTAATTCTGTCTCTCTATTTCACATATAATTTTATATTCTGTCTCCTTTGATGCTCTATTTAATTATATATGTATTCTGTCCCTCTCTTTCACGTGTATTTTTATATTCTACCTCTCTCTTTATGTATATATAAGTGCACTCTACTTGTATCTTGATTAGTGCCAATGTAGCTTGAGTTAAGAGAAACCGGTCGACGTACAATAAATTTCGTGGTTTCTTACAAAGTTATTGTTATTTTACTTAATCAAATATTTAAGTTCTGTTTTTACGTTTTCACGCCTCTAAAGAAATATATTGAGGTTTCAAGAGCGAAGTTCTCGAAACCGGAAAGATTCCGCCAGTGGTGTATTATTATTGGGCCGGAATAGCGGTGGGTATGATATATGAAATGATTTGTGGACAATTTATCGAGTACCCCCCCACCACCGACTGGTCTGCGCGTGCTCGTGTGCGGCTTGCAATGCCACGCCGTAATAAATATCTCTCAGTATATTGCATTCCTGCGGATTTTGGTAATAAATGGCGCGGAGAAAACTCCGATATAATATTAAAAATTGCAATAAAATAAATCTAGAAAGGCGCGTGATACATGTGAATGTGTGAAGATTAGGAGAACTTACATAAAAAAATTAATTGCAATATATGAGCTTTTACAAAATAGGTTTGGTATAAAAATACAAAAAAACACATGCGCAGCTATACAAGTAGCATGGAATATATATATATATATAAAAATTGAATAAAAAAATATAAATTTAAAAATAAGCAAAACAAACTATAAAAATATAGGTTCAAGAGAGAAAAAATAATAAAAATTTAGGTTTGACTGAGAACATCATCAATAACATCAATCTTATATTTAAATACATATTGAATATCGGAATATATCTGCAAGACCAAAATCGTTCCATACATATTTCTTCTTTATTACATATGTATTCATTTTAGTTTTATTTTTTGCCAAACTGCATGACAATATTACGGTAAGGATTGTCTTTTTTATAGTTAAACATTTAGTGTTAGATGAATATAAAAAGAGAAAAATCAATCTTTCCAAAAGATAAATAATTTTTACAGGGTTTAGAGTAACAGACCTAGTCCACAGTATTTTATGGGTGGATATTATGTAGTAAAACAAGGAAATTAACAATTAGACAAGAATTAATGTATTAATTATAAATATATACATATAAAATCAATTTTGTTGAAAAATATTGTTTTTGCGTCACCGGTATGCGAACCTGGATCCCTATTTCCAATCCGGGGAAGTACACTACCGATTGTGCTATAACGGCAGTATTTTTCTTGACAAATTTTCGAACCTATATGTTACATTTTTCAAATTAATACATCTGTTGTTCCATTATTTGAAAGCCATCTACATTATTTTTACAGAATCTCAATCCCGGTGACGCAAAAACAATATTTTTCGACAAAATTGATTTTATATGTATATATTTATAATTAATACATTAATTTAGTATTTAAAATATCACAGACCTATATTCTGAATAATTACAACTTCACAATAAGAATGTGTTTTCCTTAATAAGAATATGTTCCTTTACTTTGCATTTTAAGGTGGTCTCTGGGGTCGCATCATTTTTTAAAATATTTAATAGCTCTTTATCGATTTTGTTGATTATTCTTGGCACAACATATCCCCCTCGTTCTCTCAGCACCGTACACATTGTACACAATCGGTACTCTTGCGGTAGATAGACATGGACGATCTGGTTGAATAGCTTTGGTGAGGATCAGTATTTATATTTCCATTATTACTTATATGTTACTTTTATGTCAACTGGTAATATTTTGTATATTGTAATTAATTTACTATGATAATGCATAGTATTATATAAGTACGGATTATTTTCTGGGGGAACCCGCGTCAAATAGTCTTGGGAAGGATTTTTATACTCCCGACGTGTCATAATAATGATAAATATCATTACTCATTCTCAAGGGCTTTTTATCCGGAATATAATATGACAACGCTAATATGAAAGTGAGTTAAAATTTTAGAAAGTACTTATAGATGTCGCTGAAGCTGAGACTTAATTTGAAGTGGAAGCAATATCCTTTATGTGTATAGGAAATTCATTCGAATTATTAACATATATTAGAATACGTCTGAAAATGCAGTATTTTTTAATTTTTAACTTCATAATATTCAAAATATTGTATTTACAATATTTCAAAATATTGTATTTACAATATTTCAAAATATTGCATGTACAATATTTACAATATTGTACTCGTAATATTGTAAATTGTAAAAAATATATTGGTCTAAAATATGAAGTTAAAAATTGAAAAATATTGCATTTTTAGACGTATTCTAGTATATGTTAATAATTCGAATGAATTTCCTATATACATAAAGGATATTGCCTCTACTTCAAATTAAACCTCAGCTTCAGCGACATCTGTACTATTACATGAGAAAGAATATCGAATTTACAAAAAAATGTCAATAGATGGCGACAGCACAATTGGTAATAAATAAGTGAAATGTTCCATCTTGATTTAATACATACAACTTCCAAAATTTGATAGATGTGGTAACGTGGGTAAATAGGTGAACGTTACATTGTGTAAAGTTATCACTTAAGTCAGCCGATGACAGGTCGTAAGCTCTGTAATGCTCAAGACTTCTATACTTCTCATATAAAAATAACAGCTTCGTCTCGGTGAGACATCTTAATCTTAATATTATTAGTTTACGTCGCGATTGACTGTATTTAATAGTTAGGAAAGGTTACTGGTAATTTAGTTATTTATTTAATAGCCGTCTTTGTGCATGCGTAATTACCTTGCTAGGTGGTTATTTGATTATTACAGGAGGATTTTGTTGGTTAAAAAAACTCGATCACGCTGGAATAAACACATTATTATTAATGATTGGTTATTTTTGATGGACGTATTTTGGTGGACGGCTGTATCTTAGATATTTGTCCAGGTGTATGGAATTCTTATGGAGTCATTTCTACTGTTCATTTTATGTTCATGTTTATGTCATGTTTGACGCGGGTTCCCCCAGAAATTAATCCGTTATCTTTTACTCGTAAAAACCTTAAATAAAACACACACACATACATATATATAATATATATATTACTATAAACTTTTAAATCTATAAGTTATACCCAAAAGTTTTAACTATCTCCTGCAATGCATAAGAATTGTCACAGAAATAGGTGGCGACAAATCATCCATGACGTCTTCCACAATAGTTAATCACAGCTTTATGACAAAGACTAGTTTCATCGTGAGCAAAACAGATAAGATATTAATAAAGTAGAGAAAAACAATACTTCTAACTACCCAATACAATTACATGACCCAAATCATATCAGTCACATATTATACTCCTCCATCAAACTATCAAAAAAAAACATTTTTCATCATTATAATTTTAATTCGAAAGGTAACTTATTTTTGACAGAAAAGGTAGATACCATATAATTTTTAATAATTTCTGATTGGAATAAATAGTTTGCAATAAATAATGTAAGTCACGAACGAAAGTAATGAATCCACTTTAAAATGTGATATTTTTCTCACGACATTAATCGTAAATTTCTGTAGCGAAAGGAAGACCAAAGAATAATACCAATAATGATAATTAAGTGTACCTTATTAATGCGTCAATTTATTTCAAGATATCTTATTTCCAAGAGTTCCTCCTTCTCTTCTCTTTATCCATCTGTAGGGACCAAATTTTTTCCTTTAAGTCTTCATATTTTATTTCGACTTTATAGAATATTTATATTCAACAAATATTTTTACTTATCCTATAATTCTATTATCCATGCTAGTAGTACCTATGAACTGGACTATATTTGTATAATATGTTTATTGATTCGGTTTCTAAATTTTAAATTATTTTTATACTCAAGAATCTAACTTTTAATAACCTTTATTCTCAACCTCTAATCTTTTGTTTGGCATTGGGAATTAGTTCTTATGAACAATAATCGAGATCTTTCTAATCACGGTTAACGCTTGACAGAATTTTTTCTTTCTGCCTCGGCTTCATATTCAGGGGGAGGCATCTAGCCTAACTGGTTCTTTTTTAAATATTATCAAGTTATGGTTATGAAATGAAATTACAAAATGCCATTGTTTACAAGAAAGTTTATTATCTTTTTTATGATACTTGCATGTATTAAAAGTGGAAAATGAACATTTTACCCGATTACTTATTAATAAGACAATTCAAAAATAATTTCAATTAAATTAACATTATATATGTGCCCATCATGCCAGCATAAAGTTATTTATCAAATTCTCTATGTTGATGCTTGTCTAATTTAGATTATGAAGGTCCCTCACGTAAGGGATCACCTCTCAGGAGACGCCTTCCACGTGTAGTTGATGTTCTTGGATCCTGGACGTGAAGTGTGGCCAGATGCTTGTGGTGCCAGCGTAGGGTGACGGAGTTCGGGCTTGTAGTTGATTGACTACCAGACGATGTCCAATTATCTAGGCAAACCGGGACTCTGGACGCGATGTTCTTGTGCAATATTTGCGTGCCTTATAGGATATCGTCTTTGCTTTTACGAGACCTTGACTTGATCGGATCATGAAACTTGAATGCTTTCACACAAACGATTAAACACAGAGAACATCATAGTCTAAGCTTAAACTTGAGGCGTACAGTTAAAGTTTTCCCCGGAATCACAATTTATAAAACGCTTGCTCAATATATCAGAGACGATACTGATTTTATTTTCCAATTGAAAATTAGATCCCGTCTTTGTGAAGCAAGTTCTCCCGGTCGAGAATTAGAGAAGACTGACGCATAAGGTGATGCATCCCTTATGGTGCATTTGCCGATGTGACTATGGTCACGTACGCCAGATTCCTTATTGCTGTTCCCACGCTGTGTCATGCGTCTAACAATACCGATTTTTATTACCTTTCTTACTTCGACAAAGTGCTTACGTATCCTTGAAAAACAAAATATTATTTTGGGTAATTTTGCATTCTAACATGCTTGATCATAATTATTAACGTTTGATTTTATAGACCGAAGATGTACTCCTTTCTATGAAATTAAATTAAATGGATTTCATTTAATTCAGTCTTTAGTTTAGGTTATTTATATATTTTTTTTTGTATGTGAATTAGATTAAGCCCAATCTTATGTTTAAGACATTTACATTTACATAGTATTTTGTACATGGATGGCAGGTGAAATTAAATCCAGTCTTCCGTTTAGGATATTAAAATGATTTTTTGTTGATTAATAATAAGTATTAATGATTAATTATTTTCTTTTGTCTTACTCATATATCATTTGTTTAAAAAAAAAAATATTTTTCACATTAATGTCATTAGGTATTATTTTTTCTTCTTATTCAACAATTTAATTTCAAATATTTAAAGTTAACGAAGTATAGGAATATACCAGCCAGTCAACTACCTATTTGAAAATGAATGAACAAAATTAATACTCTAAAAATACGTTATGCTGATTGGGCCGACGTCCGCCTTGATATTTTCAGTAATTATCTATCTCGTGAAACATATCTAAAATTACTGTTTAGTGATAGAGTAATTATTAATAATTTTGTATTAGTGTGGTTTGAGCCAGTAAGATGTATGATTGAAGAGAGGATATTTAAAATAATATATGAGACGAGTGTTAAATCTTCGAAATTGTTACACCGTGGACACACAAATTCCGATGTATTGTATACGCATATGCGCGAATTTATTATTATTGCCATTTTTTTCCTTTCCTCTTGGCCCCAATTCCCTAGTTCCAAAATATCTCTCGGTTATGGGTGTTAGATGCATTTTCATGGCTCGTAGAAATTGCGGAGATTGGAGTAGATTTTCGGCCTCCATATCAGCCTAATTTCAGCCTCATATATAATATGTTGATTTTGTGGAAGTATAATAATATATCAAGTCAGAGTATTAGTATGTAAACTAAGACGTGAAATTTGTGGTTGTGAGTTTAAGGAGAAAAGAACCAGCGTCATCATCGGGTGAGTCAAGCTATCCATCTCCCGTAAGTCCTTACAATCTAGTCCATTCATATAGAATGATTCCCTAATTAATACATCTGCCCACTCTCTATATTCCCATCATTCCCTGTTTTGGTTGAATTGCGTCACAGAAGCAGAGGACATCCGCTAAAGACCTGGCATAATCATAAAAAACAGATATTGGTGAACGGTCCTGTTAGAAGCTTTATTAATGAACAATCGAAACTGAAGAGGCTCAAGGCAAGTGTGGTACGCCAGAACAGAAGAGTATGGTTTTCTATTCTGTCTGCCTACTATTGCGAAGATACGGCGTGATGGTTTAAGTATATCAATGTCATCAAATATTCTAAAAAAAATTGAGTCCAACAATAAATGTACAGAATGTTGCGTCTACGTTATTGTACCGAATATTAGGTTTTCCATTTATTTTATATCAAATTTAAGTTATTTGTTATTTATTATGTAAAAATTTATAATTTTTTTATTATTTTATAAATTTGTGACAATTGTGACAACTCTCGAAATAATCAATTTGAAAATAGATGAGATTTTAATCTTATAAAGAGATGTGCTGAACTTTTGATTTATACAGATACTATACTGGAACAACGTTGATTTATTTAATTGAATGTAATTAAAAAAGAAAAAAAATCAAGTCTTATTGATTGTACATACGTATTTTACATTTTGTCAGTATTTAAATTTAAACTATTGTTAAAAACAGGCCCCAATACTGTATGTTTTTATTATTATTTCTAATACAATTCGTTAATGTCAATTTCCGAAATCTTTTTCGGTTTATCTTTTTTAATACCGTTTTTAAATCGTAAATGAATAAATAAAAACTAAAGACAAACCAGATATTCCCTGATATATAATATGAGATTACTCCCTGGCTGGTATTTCGATGTTTAATAATCAAGAGACCGCGGAGTTCAAATTAGCGTTAATATTCATAAATTTTAAATTTAAACGTCGATCTTCCCGGCCTTTTTCTTGTCTGTGAATGAATATTTTCTTTTTAGTCACCTACCATTAATTTTTTATTCGAGTGAATGGAGATACGGGCAGATTGTAACTAGAGATATATTTTTTAATTTACAGTCTTGGCAATGACAGATTACGGAAGGAAGCTCCGCTAATTACTACCGGTAAATATGGCGGCACATCCGCAGATTGCTGTAATGCCCTTTAATTAATGCGGAGAAAATGAAAAGGAATTCAAAATAAAGAAAATATGCTTATAGAAGAGTATTAATTCGGGTAATTCAAGTGCGGTTTATTTTAATTCAAAATTTATGAGAAGTTATTTATAAAATTATAATTGATATTAAAATAAAATCAGTGGAAGCAACCTAGAGGCAGACCACGGCAGACATGGGCTGACTGTGTGGAAGAAGAACAGGATGGGAGAGTCCACGAACCGGGGAAAGATGACCAGGGATAGGGGTCGGTGGAGAACACTGGAGAAGGCCAAATCCCATGCTGGGATGTAATGCCGTAGAAGAATAAAAATAATAAAAATAAAATATATATTGAAGTTAAACTTTTTTGCCAGTACCTTCATAAACTTCTCACGCAACTGAATCTTGATCGATATGCTCTTGACTGAGAATGGTGTTCCTCTATTCTGGTTCTACATCGTGAACACTTTTCGTGTAGCGATCCTTCGGTCGTGTTTAAGACTTGGTTCGATATTTTATTTGAGATTGCCCTCTCGTTCTCCGTCCTTGATCACCAATTTCTCAAAGCCATCTTCATCTATTTTAGAGACGTGCCAAAGTACGAATGAATCGTTTTCTTGTTGTGGAGAGCTTTTCTTTAGAACGGAGATTCTGAAGAATGGCGATGAATTCATTCGTCTCGCAGTCCATGGTATACGCAACATACGACGCCAAAATCTCATGTCAAAGGCATCGAGCATGTTTCTTTCTTTCTTTCTTTCTTTCTCAGGATTCATGTTTCGACTCCATGCAGAGGTATGGAGAGCAGTGAATGGTGACCCGCTGTTTACCCAGGACCGATTTATGATCAAAATCTCCCATATCAGTCCTTCACATTCACAACCAGGTTGACATTTTTTAACGTTACTTGGCAACCATGCTACGCCGCATGGCCGCCAACCAAAAACTATTCGCTGTTCGTACAGTCCAGTAAAAAAAATGTATTCAATAAAACAACATAAATGCACACAACACAATAAATACAATATAGACACAAGAATAGAGGCACTGAGAGGGACAGCAAATGGCAGTTCCCATTGTTCCTCACACACCCCTTAAAGTGGATATAAAAAACAATAGGTACACAAAAAAACAAAAAAGGTTCCTTCCGGCAATGGGAAGCCAGGACCGGCAGATATTATAGCTAAGGTTTTTTTTTCGAGCAAAAAGGAGAAGAGCGAATGGCTTTCACCCTCTTTCTGAATACCTGGCCATGTCAAAATCTTCCAACAAGACTCCCATACACTCACGAACACCCAGATAAGTCCGAAATTCCTGGAGAACACTAGGGCTTTAACTAATCGGATTTTTAATTCCTTAAAATGAAGCGGTTTATCCAAATTTTGGTTAATTTAGATATAGTAGACTCGGCAATACCAGTTTTTCTTCGGACCTCGGCCTCCATTTCTTAAGACGAGAGATCACGTATTATGTAAAATCACTTACCTCTTCGTAATCGTCAAGAACATCAGTTCTCAGCATTTGGTCAAAATAATTTACTACATTTAGAGATAGTTATATAGTATTCCTAGTATGGGCCCAGTACTACGCTCTCTTTCTCAGTATTGTGGATAACTTTTGCCATTTCATATTTGCTGATCGCTATCAGTATAGTTTATGACTAGCTCAAATTTAAAAATGAAAATGCATCATAAAAGCTGTTACGTCATTTATATCTGTCGATGGATCTGTTCCCAGCCTTGTACCAGTCTCGAACGATACAGGGTGAAGTCTTCAGAGCTGTATTTTAAAACAAAATGCAATTCTACCAGTTTCATCGAACTGGTAGAATTGCATTTTCGTCGAATAAGAATGTCAAATTAAAATATTCTCTCTAAAATCAAATCAAAGGGGTTCAAAATTCTCGGAAACCACCAAGTTAGTCCTAAGAGGGGTTACTATCCATGCGATGCCGAGTATATGAACTAAAACGTTATAAAATAATCGTTAAATAATAATAATGTTTAAAATATGCACATGCGAAAATCGCTCATGAGAGAAATAATTTTAATATTTCTTTAAGTCCTTGACATCAATGAGATCTAGTTATTAGACATGGGAAATATAAATACTATTTACGAGTACAGCAATGTATATTACAATTATGGGTTTACGTAGGAACTCTGAAAATGTTAAAATTGATCAAATACCGACGAAATATTGATATTATAATGTAATCTTTGCAATTATTGCAAAAAATTGTAATCTTATGAAATGGTAGGTTTAACCTGGTCCATAATATACAAAAAATAATAAAACATATTTTTTATGACGGAAGGAAATAATTAATTATACTCATAAACATTATTTTTCTTTAATGTAAACATTTACTAAAAATGAATTAAGATGTAAATATATTGACAATATCCTACAATTTATTGAATATACGTCAAATTGAATGAATATCGATAGCTGTATTTAAGCATATTTTTCTTCAATTTTTTAACCTGAATTTCTAGGTTTTCTCTGAATATTTCATACTCTTTCAAGTCGACAGTAACAGTTAATCTTAAATCAATATCAATTAAATTTGGCGTCGCGTTATTTTTGACGTAAAAGTTCAGAAAGAGCGGAGAGTAAAATTGTTGGTTTTCTAACAGTCGAGATAAGCTGTCGGAATAAACTCATTTCATAAGCTTTCATCAATTCGTAAAACATAAAAATATGTCTATTATCATTTGATTTATTAATTGAAAATTAAATAATTTATCGATGTACCAACCGTACAACTTTTTTATGGTATTTAAATTTTAAGAAACGTACTTTAATTCTGGTACATTTATTATATTTCTTTAGGATCTGTCGAAAATATTGATTATAAAATGTAATTAAAGACGTTTAAACGGTGAAAAATGTATAAAAATTCAATATTTAAACCAAAGTAGATACTTAACTGTTAGACACGAAAAGCTTAGCTGAGGTGGCTCCACTAGTCGTCGGTCTTATCGGTGTCGGACAGACTCGTATTCTGCTTTTGTTTAAAATGATTAATTCCCATATATTATACTACGTTGCCGTTTACTGATACACGTTTATTTCATAATAACGATATAGAATGTGCACGGGAGATTATTTTAGAAAGTAGGTTATTAAAAAATACCAGTTCTGATCTTTTGATAATAATAATAATGACTAACAACTTGTTTTTTGTAAGTTACAGGAAAATTCAAATCAAAAAACCAAAAAATTTAGCACGTCAGGGTTACATACATTCTCGTGCTTATAACATCAAGTATTTTAATATTTTAGTAGCAAATGTAGGAAATTTTCATAATTAATCTTTTTGTTTCGTTGTTTTAATATTTATTTGAATTGGTATCACTGTGCTCTTGGCAAAATTGAAGTCGACCATGGACAGATATCACATGATCAGCTGTAGGTTTTAGTTAAGCTCATTTAATCTAACCTATGCGGTATCATTAATCTATTATTGCTCTATCCTATAATATAAAATAAAATAAACACAAAAAATAATATGGCTGTAACAATAAAACGTGACGCAACTTAACATGTATAGTCATTAAATGTGTATGACAATATTAGACCACAACAATCATCAATAGCTCAGTTATAAAATCATTGTTGGCCACTGTAGGTAATTGTCGCCGCTAGGGCGGTTAGATCTGAAATTACAATTTGTTCCTAGGTGGCAAGCGCATCGCGGGAAGTATACGTATACTTTGGGAATAAGTAGTGTGTTGCCACTTTGGTGCTTTGGGTACAATGCTTATGTGTGTATAATGTAAAAATGATGTCGATATATTAGAAGGTTATGTGTGTAAGAGTTCGGTGCCCCAAATTAAAAACACCGGGTGCTCACCTGTTCGTTTGATTTAATAACGCGAAGTGTGTGCGGGTGCGTGCGTGTGTATGTGTATGTGAGTTTTTGTGTGTGGCTAGAGCAGATGGAAAAAAAAAGATTACTTACAGTTGTCACGAGTTTATTGAGGCTGGAGCACAATTATAGACAAAGACAGTAAGAGATGTATAAATAGGAGCGTTGCTAGTGATCTCATTGGGAAGACGGCCGTGAGAGAAGTGAGGCGCTCAGGGGTCAGGCTTTCGGACGGTGCGGGCGCATTGTATTGGCATCTATTAATCGGTCGGTGCGGGCGTTTTTTTGCGGCTAATGAGAACTTCATTTTACATCCAGGTAAGGTGCGTTCAGAGACCGTTGGAGTTGTTGATTGTGAAGGCGATAGACCTCCACATAACTAAGAAAACGTCTGATTGGATATTTGATTGCGTTAATAGGTTAAGTTAGATTGTACTGTGGTAGACAACCCATTTTTGGCAATAAATTATATTTACAACAATAAAAAATAAGTTTTACGGAAATTCGGCGGTGGCTGCGTAGCGGTAAACATTGACTGCAAAGCGACCACTACTTTACCTAGCAAAAACACCACTATCTAGCAAAAGCGAATGCGATTGCTTTATGCCAGTTAATTTTATTTCCACAGAAATAAGACGTTCGTACATCAATAAGTAAAAATAAAACAAGGGTATTCATTTAAACGCAGAAAGGCATAAATTTTTCACGTACAATTTGCTTTCATTTTGTAATAAAATATAATCAGTCTATTGTTCCAGACAATAAAGTTTATAAGAAGCTCAACGGTTCGGCCCATCCGCTAAGACCTGGCCACCTAACCTGCATATTGGAAAAATCCAGTAACCTGCCCCTTAAGAATTCACTGATACTCTGGGAACTCCTCAATTTTTCAAAGGCGTAGTAGACCTAACTTAGGTAAATAAAATTCGTTATAAAAATGCAAATCAAAAATACCGCTTGATTTTAAATCTTCTATCCAGGAAAGCACGTTACAGGTTCGAATCTCGGTAATACCTAAATAGTTTTTTGACAGACAGATTTTTTTTGTATATCTTTCTTATTGATTAATTTAATTTGTATTAAAATACCACAGAAATATGTTCTGAAAATGCAACTTCACAGCTATAATGTGTTCTTCTTAACATGTATGTAGTATTAGTGTTTCAAAATTGAATAAAATGTATTAATTTAAATATGACATCTTCTATCGGGTTTTACTCAAAAATATTTGAGATTCTCTGTAATATAAAGTGGATTGCTTTTAAAAATTGAATATATATTTAAATATATTAAAATATAAGTTAAAATTATGTCAATAATGTATTCGGTTGCTATAGCAAAATTGGAGAACGTGCTTCCCCGATATGAAAAAGTCCAGGTTCGAATCCCGGTAGACACTAAATATTTTTTCGATAGGTAGATTTTTTCTGTATATTTTTCTAATTGATTAATTTAATTTGTATTAATGTTAATTTTGTGTTGATTGCTTTAAAATAATTACTTACATATTTTTTAATATTATTTGTAAACTTGAAATGGCTATATTATCTAAAATAATAACAAAGAGATTTTTTTCATACATTCATAGTTTAAACTGTACATGTTTCACGTCAGATTGAATCACCAGACAGTTTAGTAAAAAGTATTATACTGGTATAACAGACTACCGAATATGGCATAATAAACTATAAATTACGATTTTAATTATCGTTGAAGTAAGTTGTTACCGTTCGTTTATTAATTAAATTTTTTCTTTTTCAGATTGTTGGGTATTTTTCTTTTTAATTTTAATTAATTGTGATGACAGTCACCATACTGTTAATTATTTTAAAATGTCTTATTTTATTATGACAAGTACTTCTGAGATATAGATTTGTATATATAAATCTATTCGTAAGTGTATATTTTAACTGAAAAACTGTTAACAGTTTCAGTCACAGAAGTAAACGTACAATCATTTTTCATTGAAGCCCTGATAGAAAATGAACTCTTCTTATACTTAACACTCTCCGGAAGTCCTAAGAGAAAACGGCGAGCTTCTGTTAAATCGTGTAAGTTCAAATCTATTTATACAAAAGAAATAGAAAATCACGCGCCGGCAATGTATAACTTAAGTATGCAAGGAGAACAGTGGAGCTTTTATAAAAGCTTTTCTGTGCGTTACTTTACATGAATGAATATATCTTCCGCGTACCTGACAGGGTATGTAGGCAGGGTGTGTGTTCAAAGGTAAACCGATAAAAAATTTATATAAGTAAAATCACGATAGATATTTGAATAGTAATTAAAGCATGATTGTTATTTTAAAATAAAGGTATCATAAATACAAAAAGCGTTTAGGTTTTACTTTGAGAGGAAATATAAGAAGAATGACGAAGAACGAGATTTTCCAATTATTTTCGTCTCAAAAACACATGACAGCACTTTTGCGAGGAGAGAATTAAAAATGAATTTAGGAATAGATTTATTAATTATGAATAAATTTTAAAATTCTCATTTTATGGTAAAAAGCAGATGAAAATTTGTGAAAAAATATTACAGCTAGGAATTACGTATCGCAGTTTTTTTTGTATATTTTAAAATTTTTGTCAGAAAAAAAATTGTATAGTTAAATAATAACTGATGAATTATACCAATTTTGTCCACGAGACATAGCAAAAATAAAAATTACAAAAACTAAATTTGGGCAGAAAATCACAAAATTATACAATAAACTCTCAATGGAAATAAGAGATACAATAAATGGAACAATATTTAAGAAACTAACTAGGAAACTAACATAAAAAAAACAGAAAATTAATGAAGTCGTCGAATTCTCTTACAAATATAAATAAACACTCAAATAACTTTTAAAAAATAGTCCACCTCGACACAGAATCATCCGAGTGAAGAAGCATAACCAATAATTGTTAAAATATTTTAAAAGTAGAAAAAAAAAAAGTTTTTTATAATTTTGAGGATAGAAGTAATCGGGGATGAAAAAGCCTCGTGAAGATTGTATTGTACAGAAATACCGTTATTATAAAGGGTCTTGAAGGGATTGCTAAAGCGAGACTCATTAAAAGAAGTAAACAAGGATCCACCGAGTAGAAAACGTTGTTTTGTCCTAGTCAATGGAACAATAGATTTTTGTCATGCTCCTGTGTGGTATCAAAAATCTCTTGGGTTTTATGATGACAAATTATCCCCTCAGGTATACAAATAATCAATCATATATTTTTATTAGTTAGGCGTGTCAAATTTTAAATGAATTTTCGATAGGAAAAATAAGGTTATAAAAATAAGTACAAAAATGATCTAATTTATATCAACGGTATTTTTTGATGACTTTATTCTTATTTTTTATATTTTAAATTAAACATTAAAATCAATGATCAAGCTAAGATAAACATCGCAAAATACGATAAGATGTTTAGGGTGCTTATTTTGCAGGACAATTTAAATGAGCAATATATACAATAAAATGCGCATTTAATGTAAGCATTTTATAACATTTACATGAATTAAAAATATATATTATAACATTTTTGTGTTAGGTTAGATATTTTTTATTGAACAAGATATATTGATTTATCGTTCACATTTTATTATTATAATGCACAAACAATTCGTTTTATGAAAAAGGGTATTTATTTTAATACACACATCTCTTAAAATAATTCCCCATTAAATCGTACTCTATGTTTTATAGTGATGTAGTATAATAGTAATTTATTTACTATGTAGATTTTCCACGGATACAGAATATAATGAATTGATTTTTGAGGATTATGTGTATAGTTTTTGTCTTCCTAAATGTGATACCAGTTGATATTCTAGAAGGAAATTCAATTGACACACTGAATGCTTGAAAAGTTTATCATCTTATATGTGTAGTAATTATTATTAAGTTATTTAAAATTATACATATACTAGAAATAACTCGTTAATAATAACGGAAAATTAATAGTTTTAATAATTTTAATTCATTTAAATTTTCAAGAAAAAATTCGATTGAAAAATAACTTATATTTAAATTGATATATGTACTCAAATTATTATTAATCAATTCTCTCGTCTATGAATTTTTATAGTTGAAAAGTAAACAAATATCTACTGTTGCTATTTATTGGACTTATTATCAACGTTGTTCCACGTTCAAAATAATTGTGACGGATTAAAAGTTTGATTTTGTTTAAAATTATTTAGTGGAATATTGTTATAATTTCGTTTCTATTCGATAAGCGCATACACGGACGTGGATGGTCGTAAAGCCATTATTTATTTAAATATGTATTTTTTTCTGTACTTAACAATATTTTATATATTAAGGCTATTATTGTATAATGTGCTGGTGATGACAAATTTTCAATTAGAATAATCTGTCTGAGTTATTATAGTATGATACCAACGTTAGAATTTAATCCCGATATGTTGAATTTTCGCTTGTTCTTACGATAAATTAAGCTAGCCACCTAATTAACAATTTGATGATAATATAATAAATCTGCAAAGATTTACCTATATAACTTTGAAATTGTATAATGAGGCCAGGCACTGGTAATGAGCATCCGGATTTGAAATGTTCCTTTGACATGGATAGATTGATTAGTAGCAGGATCTAGTTTTCCAGACTGAAGGAATCCAAAAATACATTTTATTGTTAATGTCAAGTCAATCCATAAATATCTCTATTATAATTTTACAGCTGTTACAGCCAAGATCGTAGCAATTCAAATAAAGCAGATTTCTTCAAAAAGGAAAAGAAAGACGTCTCTATAAAACATAGTTCTGCGCGCAACTCTATTCGGCGTGGGATATGTACCTTCCAGCGACTGACTATAAAGTACTAAGAACGCACATTTATCTTGCGCTACGCAACATGGGGTCTCGCATGTTTTATCGAGCGCAATAAATTTGAAGAAAAGAAATACAATTTTATTCGAATTTATCTCGTTATTTCCCAAAATACAAATGTTTTTCGATGTCGCAATAATGGACTGCTTTTTTCGTTTATTTAATTATTGATAATAAAATATTCAAAAAGCTTTTGTAATTGCATTTTAATTTTTATGGCAGGAATCCAAAAGGCTTTCTTAGTGTTTTCATTTACAAGGGTTGTAAAAATATTCAGATCTTTAGTATTCCAAGGAAGGCCTTTTTGAGTATTAATTATTTATCATCTAAACCCGTCTTTGAACCCACGCGAAATATTTTAGCAGTGGCGTGCAGCATCTTAATAGACGTACCGAGTTATATAAGATTAACGTACGTGTTTCTAACGGAATGCGTAAAACTTTAATCGATGTTTATTTTGGTAAAATTATACAAACATCAAAGATTAATTCATTTCAATCAGCAGAATTGGTTGGTGAATGCGATACTTGACACGTCATGAATATTTACATATTATTATAATATTTTAGACTTAAATTTTATAATATATATCTAGGGATATATGATAGATATATAATATTATTTATATACCTTTAATAACCCCGAGCTTTCAGGAAATAGAAAAACTGAATTCTAAAATTGAATGGTTTTAAGATTTCAAAAATCTACTGGGTGTTCATTGTAATTAGAAATATATCTATTATATGCCTTCTTTTTTCTCTCACTTCATATATTTGGAGTTGTAAGGTGATATGGGAGAAAATTGAGTTCGGAGTTGCGCGGCTTATTTATTTTCATAATGGAATTGTTTTATTGAAATAACTTATGCGACTAAAAGTTTCCTATACAAAATACCCGTATTTGGAGAAGTTACATGGTTTATTCGTGTAAATTACTCTATAGTAATGGAGTTATAAAGTTAGTAGGATTTCAAGTTTCAAGCTTATTTTTAAATAATATTTAACTTGAATTGACTCGCACGTATCACACAGAAGGTTTGTATAACAAAATATCAACTGGCATTAAAATCTGTTTTGGTCATAATTATTTCAACCATTTCACGGATACCAGCACAATATCATTTTTTGATCTCAGCAGTCTCAGATAAGATAGATAAGAAAACTGTGAATTCAACATTTCCTAACGGTATGATTATCGAAGAGATTAATAAATATTTCTTTTATAAAAATTCTGATGTCTAATATGGAAAATACAACAAAAATCTGTCCACAGCAAAAAAACACTATTTTGATGCCGGACGTATTGCTTCAGGATTATTGTACAAAAAATAATCCGTTACCCTCGTATCACCGCAAGTATTTACATACTACGCACGACCAACAGGGGATAATATTTTCATGTTCTTGTCAACAGGCAGTGACGACAATTACGACTAATAATAATTTGATACTAAAGTAGACATTCGGTGGTAAGCAAAACCATTGCGCATGTAAAAAGTATAGAGAAGATTAATATAATAGATATAAGCTGATAATAGTGGATGTTCCTTATCAGACATAGAAGGGATGTATAAAATATTTCTGACCCGAGACATCAAATTTTTGAATCAATTGATTCTTGGGTCTGATTTGACCAAGAACATTGAAGGGGTAGTAGATATTAAAAAATAATAGAAATAAAATCTACTTTATGTTACTATTAATACTGAAATCACGTAATGTCTACAGGAAAACAAAGACTTGACTATGTGAAGAATGGACAAACCCCGTCAAATTAGCAGAAATGTTAGATAGTTTTGTACGAAAAGTGCTGCAGATAACTTATGAACTTATGCGGGTATAGAAAGTTTGGAGAATAATATACAATGACGAGTTATATAACATTTATTAGAATCCCAAACTAACCATTCACATGAAATTACAGCGTTTCAGATGGGCGGGTCATGCCCAGAAAATAAAGGAAGCGTGAATCCTAAAAATAATCCTTAATAGAAAACCAGGTAGTAAGAGAAGATTAGGAAGACCCGAAATTCATTGGGAAGATGGTATAAAGAAAAATGCAGTAAAGTTGCTACAGATTCCGAACTGGAAGGCAGTCGTAAAGAACCGGAGCATGTGGAAGCGAAAGATTCAGGAGGTCAAGGCACGATATGGGCTATAGGGCTATTAAAGAAGAAGAAGAAAACTTAAGGTTATTCGACTTTAAACAATATTGTGACCAGCAGACGATATAGATGTACTTGAATAAACCAGAATAATACTCAATTTTGAGGATAAACACAATTGAAAGAAGGGAGATTCTTTTACCTCTATTATAATTTGTAGATTTAACTCTACTACAAAACTCGAAGAGATCATATTTTACGGGTTCCTTTGGGGACTTAAACCCCATAATAAACAATATTCGTGAAGTGATATAAGTATATAAATTTATAGTATTTTCCGATGCAATATAAACTTAATTATAAATTTTAATTAAGTTTTTAAAGAAAACACATTATTATTATGAAGTTACCATTTTTCAGTTCTGTGGTATTTTAATACATATTTAATGTATCAATTGGAAAGATAATCAAAATTTAATTATTTGGTTTACTTTTAAACATCATATGAACCAA
This sequence comes from Eubasilissa regina, assembly GCA_022840565.1. Taxonomy (NCBI): domain Eukaryota; kingdom Metazoa; phylum Arthropoda; class Insecta; order Trichoptera; family Phryganeidae; genus Eubasilissa; species Eubasilissa regina. The sequence goes on along the minus strand of JAINEB010000015.1, from coordinate 22,180,239 downwards.
AGTCTAAGCATTGATTATTTTTAAATACTTATGGAACATTAAGGTAAAGCTGTTTTATTTGGAAAGGACAGTTCTTCCAATCAAAAAAATTAAACAAGGTGAAATTGCCTTGAATTCAAAATATAAAAATGATTTTTCACTTCTATGTAGAAAATCTATTACATACGAGTTCTTGAGAATGTGTTCAATTAGCTCAATGAAAATTGAAATATTTACAGTGTTTTGCAATGACATCAAAAATATTTATTGTATTCTATGATATATAATATATTACCCGCGAATATAAATGAATAATGTACTTTATAGGCCCAAAAGGCTCTTAGGTATACATATTCTTCAAAAATGTTCTAATACGAATGTCCCAAAAAAAAAAGTATTAACTCTTTGAAGGGTTATAAATTCAACAAATATAAAGTTAAATAAAAACCTTTAAATTCAAATTAAAGAAAGTAAATATAGAATTTTCAGAGTTATTGGAAGTATTCGAATCGACGGTCATTCTAGTTCAGACACTATTGATAACGCTAATCAGTAAAATCACAAAAATTTAATCTGACACATTAAATCAATAAAATCAGAAAATTTAATGTGACACATGTGTGGACACATTCTACCTCAATAATTGTCTTTAGTAACTAATACACTATATCTTTGACGTGTCCCCATATAAAGTCCAAGTCATTTGTTGGGCAGATTTTCATTAGTGGGGAGATACTAGAAATAAAACCTCTCCTCATCACGTAAAACTTTTCCATTAGGCTCGCTTCAAAATGCAATGCAATTTTGGAATTCCAGTCTCACGTGTACACATTTTTGGGATAATCTATATGTGACCGACATAAGTCGCTGATCACAGTGGTAGGTGATGATGGAATCGGAAGGGATGGAATGGGAAGAGGAAATAGGTGGATGGGTAGTTGGAAGAAGTAATAGGGAATAAAGAATTCTTCGATAATAACGGACCAGGATGGCTTATGGGATAAGGAGTACAGTTCGACTCATCTAATGATGACGCCGTCACCGGCTCATTCTGAAGTTCACCTCAATGACAAAACTGCCACGGCAAAACTCTGATGAAATTCACTATCCACAAAATATAAAAATCACACTCCGATTCTCGACGAGTTTCACAAGTACAAAAAAACGAACAAGTCGATCTGACATACAGACATATACTGAACTAGTGATCCAAACGAAATGATCACCCGAGGACACTTACTCTCCAAATCTCGACAAATTTGACGAATTCAGAACAAACCAGTCCAGCTGAAGGAACAATGTGTAGGAACCAAACTACATTTTAACATCATAATTTTAATACAAATTAATTAACTTGCTATGTTAACGTGGTGTAATAGGTCAGCCCACTTCCCCGGATAAAAAGAGTTCTCGGTTCGAGGCCGGGTGGCTACAAATATATTTTTTCGTTAAATTGATTTTATTTGTATATTTTTCATATTGATATATTTAATTTGTATTAAAATATCACAACAAAATTCTGGAAAATCAGAAAAGTTCTAAAAAATTGCAACTTCACAATAATAATGTGTTCTTAAAAAAAAATATATTTCAAGTTATTAAATGAATATATATAGAAATTATGTAAAAACCAATCAAAAAAATGATTACGAATACGGTACACTATATATTATTTTCAGTAAATATAAGCCATCGCTGCTTTTAAAATCTTTATTCTACAATAACACGTTCTAAAATGTTAACCAGTATAGTTTTTTAATTTTTTCTGTTTTAAATATTCTCCTTTAAGGTATAAACTTTTCGTAGTTCGTTGTACTTTATTTTAGGAAAACTCATAAAATATCTAAGACTCAGTAGAAATTAATTAGCATTAGTTTTAAGAATTAACTCACTTTAATTCATGCACTAGATGAATTTAGGAAAACAAAAGCTTAAATTCTTTAAAACAATTAATTGCACACTTAATTCGACTCAATTTTTCAGTATTTTCATTCACTCTTCCCTTCATTCGCTCAATAGTAACTGGTGAACTTCTAAATTGAGATTTACTGCCTAAAGTGTTAGTTCTGCAACTGTAGCTTTATCATAAAATCCGGCAACAAGTCTCTGAATAAATGAAAGTGCAGACGTACGTGAATCGAGATGTTGACAACAAACTCTTTGAGACCACGCAATAAACAAGTTACTTCCAGAGTAACTTTTAGTCACTTTCGCTCGTTGTTGAACCACGTATAAAATAGAATGGGATATTTTATACATAATAAGTTTCAGTAATTTATTAGTTTAAAATAAGTAAGGAGCTTTGGTACGAAATATATTAAAATATGTAATATTTCTGAAGAAATGATAGGGCGACTTGAAGTATTTGAGATGTAGATCTACAAAATAATGCTCAAAATAAGCTGGATGAGTAGATTCACGAATGAAAATATTATAATTCAGATGCAAAAACAAAAATAATTATTTAAAACAATAAAAATGCTAACGAACCTAAAGCAATGGCTAGGCCAGATTACTGGAGAGCTTTTCCGGGCCGCAGCAAATGAAGTGATGATACCCAACGTCTGTTGAACAGATAGGGCATTAGAAGAAGAAGAATATTTCAAAAAGATATCCATATTTATATTGTCACATCTATCAGTCGTCTTAGTTCCGGATGAGAGAAGTAACAAATTTATTAAAAAAAACTTTTTTTAGAAAAACTTGAAAACCTAGTATTATATAAATTAAGAGTATGTGTGAACTTAAAAATATTACTTTAAGTTTTATTAACTTTCTTTACAGATAATATGTATATATATATAATTTTTCCTATCATATATATTGTTTTTTTGTAAGATACTGTGAAAGTTAGCAATTCCGGCGGACAGAAAATTTTCCAGATTTATTTGCCAAAATTAATTTCTGAACAAGTTTTGCACAACGGCAGTTTCTGACTTTGCGGTGAGTCAATTCAAAGAATAAAAATAAAGTAACGGACAATTTTATTTCATGTTTAACCATAAAAAAAAACAAAAAATATTTTTAAAATATATTTATTGCACCTAATATATATATATTTAACTGTTAACTTTATTTTATTAACAACTTAATAAATTAAAATACATCTACCGGTTTCGAAAAATATTATTTTCTTCTTTTCAGGATTTTAAAAATAGATTCTATTAAAGAAACAATAACATGTTTTTGATTAGTTATTGACAATCTGAAGAAGTAAATGATATTTTTCGAAACCGGTAGACATATTTTAATTCATTAAGTGGTTAATGAAACAACGTTAACAATCTAAAATAATGGATTTTAACCACAAAGTTAATTTTTCCAATCTTAAAAATATTCATATATAATTGATTATTATTAATTCGTGTAATTTTTGTATTTTTTATTTTGTTATTTTAATATTTAAAATTTTATTCACTATTCACGATTTTGTACATTCGGGGAAACGTAATTAACCATACAATAGAGCTATATTTCTGATAATTAAAGATCATTAACTCTATAAATTGAGCACTAAGCAAGGCAAATTATACCAATCATATTCAAGAAACCAATTTGTCGATTGTAAAGAATATTTAATTGCTGCAGAAAATATACCAGATAAAGAAATTTCGCTAAGACAAGAATTTCGCCAATTTCTGGAAGCCAAAGTTAGATTAGGTTAGGTTAATTTAAGATAAATGTTATGAAAATATCCAGCTTCTTGATTCAAATATTACATTTTCAAGAGTTGTCAGAGTGATAAATTAACACATATTAATGCTCTTCCTGTCTTCTCTGGGCATTATGAATAATGCTCGCATACTATGCGTAATGCCCTATTATTAACTTAGTTCATAACATATATATGCACATAAATGACGAATGCGAATAGAAAATATTATTCTTGACAATTTTTCCTTCATTTTACAGCTATGTGTTATGCATAAATTTACCGGGGAGGCGTGGCACTAAATCTTTACAAATATTTTCATGGTATTATCTTCAGGGAAACGGTAAGAATCTTAACGTTTGTAGGCTGACTTTAATAAATGTTTCATCTAGGTGCTTCTCGCTTAGCCAAATCTGAGCAAATATATAGTTGACAGCTCTACGTCCGTACAAATTGCTGCTAATTTATATTTAAGCTTTTGAATTATTAAGGTGTCTACCCTCTCCCTACGATAACATTTTAAGATTACTCGGTTCAATTCTTGTGAATGATTCGCCGCCCGCGCTCTGACAGGACATCTGTTGTGATGTAGCTGTTGACATAAATTAATGCTTTGCTTGAAATATACGTCTCACAATAATTCCTTCGTTCTACCTCAGATATAATAATTCACGGAAAATTATTTAATATCTCGGTAAATATATACATCCATCTACAATTTTTTCTTTGTCGCCTTGAGAAATTTATTATTATACTAGGAAATTGAATACCACATATTAGATAACTTTCTTTGCTGCAGAATAATTCAGAGCATCCAGGTTCTGAGACGGATATTCGAAAAACACAGTTAATCCAGACTGGTGAAATTCTGCAGCAGTGGTAACCTGATGAACAACTTCAGAAGTTGTTAGATTGATAGCTTAGTTCTTAAATTGTTTTTTTACTCACTACGCATCAAAATAATTTCACAAGTTCACACTTTATAGTTATTTTTTTGTCATCTTGTGCTCGAAATGTACCCCGTTTATGGAAGTTGGTAGCCTCCTCTGGATTGAACTTCCTAATTGCTTTAAAATCCTACTTGACGCTGTGTAACTGTCTGACAGAGTTGATATTCCATTTTTAAAATATCATCTTAATCTCTGAGAATTCAGCCTTTATATATAATATGTACGAGAAGTGACTATTAAGTTATTAGAAAAAAAATACAATTACAGAATATACTTATTTGTCATCTGGTATACGGTCCCCTTCAAAATGCACTTGGTTTATAGTTTTTTTCCCATTTCAGGCAGCAGTATTTAAATACATTCTCGGTGAAGCTGTTTAGAGAATGCGTCGTAATTCGTTTCACCTCCGCTCGTTACTCTCAATAATTATCGTTCATTTCTTTCTTATTTGACTTTTGGCGAAAAAATCCTTCTCAACAATGAGTGTGTGCTGGAGCGTTATCCTAATGCAACATTCAGCTTTCGTTCGCAAACAATTCAGGCCGGAAACACCTCATTCACGCTTGTAACAGTTTCATTACCTCCAGATAAATCCAATTCCTGTGTTACTCCGCGGCCAGCTCTCTATCGATGTCAGAGTATTGTTATGTTATGTATACACTCATACCCTACGAGCTTAATTGTCAATTATCGTATATAAGATGATGCTTGCAACAATCTATGTATAATATTTTTGTATATACCATTTGTATATACTGGAGTACCAGGTTTTCGGCTTTGTTCCATGTAAATGCATCATATACTAATTGAATCTTGTAAATATTTTCCGATATTCAATATTTAAATATAAGAGTAATGTTTTTGATGCTGTTCTGGGTCAAAGAATCAATTAATTTTGATACTCAGCTATTCTGTGTTAAACTAATTTTTTTTATTGTTTTTCTGTCTTGTACCTTAATTTTTAGAGTTTGTTTTGCTTATTTTTCAGGTTTTTTAAAGCTATATATGTATATTCTATCAATTTCTATTTTGATATATATATATATATTCAATGCTATTTGTGTAACTGCTTATGTTTTTTTATACCTAACCATTTTTTTAAAAGCCCATAAGTGCGTAAATTAATAAATAATATATCATTGATTTTTTGAATATATAAATGTATGCTATCTTTAAATAAACAAAACCAAACAATAGTAGATTATTATTATATGTAATTTATTGTAGCGCTAAAAATGACCGAATGAATCTCAGTGAAATTGAACTATGAACTTCGGCACGCCCAGTCTGCTCGGCTAATAAAAATACTCATGACTATGAATAATGTATCACTCCTCCGTGTCCAGACTGAACTAAGCTTCTCACTTTTATTCATTTGGATGAATTAAAGACAGCACATCCGATATGTGCTCACAGATGAATAAAAGAACCGCCCGCCCGGGCGCTGCGAGAGATGAAAAAAGCAATTTATGTCGCGCAATCATTTTTATCTTTTCCAGCGCTCTGGGAGTCCGCCATTACGTGCAGATTTCGTTTGACGTGAAAAATCCCAGGTAGCGATGAATATTTTAAGATAACGGTTTCTGTTACACTTTTTCCGACAATACGCGCGACATTAAACTGTCAAATGTGCTCAAAAATATGGTATGGCTAAAAAATTTGCATATTTGTTATTTACATCGAATGTCGGGACGTTCCGTACCAATTTCCCGAATATTTTGAGTAAGTATTCTCCGTTTGTGTATTTAAGTCATTCACTGCAACTTTTCTAAGGTAATTTTTTGAGGGTTCCAACTAGAGCAATTACACTTGTACGAATTCAGCTGGAACTCTGATATGTGATCTTTCGTTATAAAATTTACATTAACACTAACGATAGGGTGCAACGTAAATTCTTCCGTTTCGTTAACTTAAAACAACATTTTTCAATAGAAAGTATAAATAATATCTTTCCTCTTAATAAAATTGAACTCCATACATTATTAAACAGACAAATATAAATTATTAAATTTTTTGATTGAAATTATAAATTCTACTTTCGACCGTTCCGAATTCCTACAATTAACAAATTTGCGAGTACCTAGTTAGATAACGAGGCACCATTTGATATTTTTTGCTATCATTCAAGTACAAATTATTACCAACATTTCACTGATCCAACCCTCAGATCCATCGACTTGCTAATGATTTTACTTCCGCAATAGACATGTTTAATATAAATTTGCTATGTTTCAAGAGAAGCATGGGCGAATTTTTACTCAAGTCAGTTTTGAGATATTAATTAATTTATGAAAATATTTTTTATTAAGTAAATTACGTCTGAATTATATTGTCTGTAATTGTATTTTTTTATCATTTAAAAATTCGTTAAATTAAAGTAGAAAAATTGAACAAGAAATCAGCTTCTCAGCATAAGCATAAGGTAAAACAAATGCAATGTTATTATTGATTGAATCGTATCGAATCGACTTTGTAGAGTTTCATTATCAAAGTGGATGGATATAAATAAAACGATGTTATAACTACTCGAGTTTATATGCACTACTCGAGTTTCGAGAGAAACAGTAACTCTCTTCGGCAGGTGAAGTATTAAACTAAATACACACAAATATAGAAGACAAGGCTTAGGTGATAGACATACAAGTAATTATGTACCATCAGAAGGAGAGGGAGGGGGCGGAGTTATTGGTGGAGGGTGAAGGGGTGGTTGTAACGGGAATATTGATAGGAGAGAAGATGAGTTATTAAAATATTATATTGTTTAATAAATTAATATTCGAGTTCAAACTCCTTTATATTTCTAAACTTTTAAAAATATTGATGGAGAAGTTTGATAGTATACAAATGAAAATAATGATTAGTTATAATATTCTTTTATTTATATCCACCCTTTCAAATGCAAAGTATTGTAAAAAGGATACTTAGAATTATTTACTTTGTACTTGAACCGGACATTATTAACTACAAACAGATTGCATAAGGGAGAGTAGCAAGAACAGTTTTGAACCCTCTGAACAAAGCCCAAAAAGCTCTAATTAGAATAATTAACGAGCGACCGTCTAGACCCGTCGAACTCACTCTGCGGAGTTTGCAGTACTTCACATGTGACAGCTTTACATAAGTATAATACCAACGCACTTTCATCAAATGTGTATATAGATACGTATAATCTAAAATCTATTATATATTATTATTAACTATATTTTTTGTTCATTATTATGTATAATATTATTAAGTGGGTATCGTAATATATTAGCTGTACCTATATATTCTGTTAGATTGTACGCAATATATATCTTAACTATTTATATATAAAAAAACAAGTATTAAAAACCATAATGTCCCTGCTGATAATAGATTTTTTAAAAAAATGAACTGTAAATAAATTTAAACGATGAATTACTTGAATAAGGAATAAAATATATATTTTAAAAATGCATGTCAAAAAATACGAAAAATAGACCTTAAAATGATATAAAATTACAATTTAAAAAATATTTCAAGACAATTATGGGAATAACATATTACAGAATGCATTTTTTTGTTTGAAAAATTAGAAACACTGCTAAAGAATGAACAAAACCACTGCACAAGTTTCCGTTTCCATGGTTGCGATGAATTAAAAATATTCTTAAAATTTATATTAATTTGTCTACGTGATCTTTAGGTAAGCGAAAGTAGGGATAAAGATCGATCCCCATTGGTTGGTTCTCTATAAAAAATGCAAAGCACACATACCGTCCATAGTAGATAATACTATAAGGGTCCATAGATCAAATGTTATTCAAAAACTCACGTAAAGGACGGAACTGAATTAGTGATGAACATTTCTAGTCATTCGTCGCGTAGAGAGAAAAATGACCAATTGATATACCAACCTGTACTGCCCAATGTAGGAGTGTCCCATGTGAAGCTGTCCAGATTACAGATTTAGATGGGCTTGTGCTTAAAATTACTGTATTTTAAAATTAAAAACTATATATAACACGTTAATAAAATCTTATTCTGTGCATAAAAATCATAAATAATTTTTTTAGATACAGATTCATAAATCAACAATATTCTGAATATTAAATATTTTACAAAAAAAAAAAATATTTCACATTATTTTATTAATTTTATCACACGAATCTTCCACATTCAATAATAATTTTTGGTTGTTTATACGATGAGCGATAGTGGAATTATAATACGGGATCATCTTGTCGATTTTAGATCTCTGAACCTTGAGAATACTTTGTAATGATGGATTTTATGTCCATTGTGGTAGTAAGCTCTCGGGTGTCATCAATATAGTTGCAGTCTCTAATTCGAATACTCAAGTACTCGATACTCGAGTATACTTGTCCTTTTTTTAAGTACTCGAAAATTTAAAAAAATACTCGAAACTATTTAGCTGCGGTCTGTGTTCGGCATTTACTGGCCGGGTTAGAGCAGTTACCTTCAGGAATGATTTATTGCATGGTTTCAGTCATTGGCTATGCTAATAGTATACGACGGAACAATTTCTTTTGTGTCTTCGTGTCTTCCTGATTTGTCTTATCAATGGCAACAAACAATATAATACATCGACTAATGGATGTAGATGTGGTGTAAACTGTTGTAAAACCAGAAAATTATATTATGTTTGTATTTGTACTAATCCATCAGTAGAAATTATAAACCAAAACATCTGTATATTTTGCGTTTTCAAGAAATTTTATACGTTCAAAAAGCAAATGGAAAAATTAGATTTAATATTTAACTCACGATTAAAAATAAGACCGACGTCAACAGTAACCGAGAGAGTTTTCTCAACAGCGGGAATTATTAAAACAAATCTACGCACAAATATGAAATATGAGACATTAAATTCTTTATTGTTTTTAAAATTAAAATAAATTTAGTTTACTCTCTCATTTATTTAATATTTATTTATTATACGTGAATGCATTTGAATTATTAATAGCTATTTTGGTACATTGGAAACTTCTCGAGTATTTTAATATTGTATTACTAGATGTCGTGTAATTGGAGTCTCTATACGGTAGTCATATTATGACAGCGCAAAACGCCCAAGATAAGTCAACATAATGAGTGAGTGCGTTTCTTTTTTTGTACTCTGGAGCTTTCACGTTCGACGAGTTATTATTTACTAGAATAAATAAACATTTTGCTGTGTCAATGCCACCTTGTAGTTTAAGGGTGTAGAGAATAAGGCTGGTATGTTTTTTGGAACAGCGTAACACTTCATTGAAAAACTTTCACGTATCCCTGTGTGTGACGTCCCGTCGGATATAGCAGGTGACTACAAATGTCTGCTATTCACTGTTTCCTCCACATTCGTACAGTATTCTTTCTGAAATCTTTTTGAACAGCTCAATTGATACGAAAGGTCCTTTGTCACGCCGCTATCTCTCGGTATTATTTCCGATTTCCCGCGCTTTGCGACTTTCCAATAAACCTGAACTCCGCGATGTCAAATAATCAAAAGAGTACAAATAAAACTGATGGTCGGGTATAAAAAGAAGAATATGAGTGGGTTACGGACTTTCAAATATTTTGTACAGATTCTATATAACGTGTCAAAAACTTCGAGAGATAAACGATACCGCTAGGAGTCCTCCAGAAACAAGTCCGTTCATCTATTTACAAAGCTTTCTGTACATGTTACGATCAATGCATCAAAGCAAGATTTCTTAACCAAGATTAAAATAAAGTAGACCAATAAACACGCTGCAAATTACACATTTTTGCTTTATCTGAATCGAAAAGTCGAGTTACAAAGATCGGAATAAAATTTATCGTTTTTATAGATTGTTCTCGTATTCGTATTATCGTGACTAGGATTCTGTTTCACCTTCGTTCTGCTTCATAAATTATTATGGTTGAAGTGGTGTTAGTTCCATGATAACGATTGGATGAGAAATTACCTTCCTGAATCCGTGAGGCTCTTTCCTGTATAGAGCGCATAGTTTTCCTCTGAAAAGATAAAATAATCTGTTACCTCAAGACTCATTGTTTTCGCTAAACTTATTTTAAGAGGCCCGGCGATTCAGAATAATAAGTTTCAATTCATATTAGTCAATAACGAAAAGATAAAAAGTATTGTACGTATACACATCACGTTAATACAGTTTGTAATGGGTGTCCCAATAAGAGCGGAAAATTTAAATTTTAAGTTAACACTTTTGAAATAATGTTTCACAATAAGAACGTGTTGTTGTGTCGAATAGCGATCCATTCTTAATAATAAGGTACTGTCTACCATCAAACTGTCAAAGAATGACTGTCAAAGATTGGACTGTCAAAGCACAACAGCAAAAATGGCGCAAATTATAATTTTTCGCTCTTGTTGGGACACTCTTTGTATTTAAATAAATTAAGTAATTGTACAAAACACTATTTATTGATTATTCTACTATGGTATAGTGTAATGTTAGTTGTATCGTGTAGTGTTAGTGGTTTAAACAATGTATTTTATATAATTATTAATATAAAATGAGGCCACAAAGTAATTTTGTAAATATTGAAAAAAAAAAAATTTATTTACTAGAATAATAAACTAGGAGAACTTGAAATAGCTATTTTACGCAAGCGTATAATATTGGATATATTTCTGCGATCATCCAAAGCTGTGAACCTTAAAAAAAGTAGACACTTTAAAAATCAGACATCATTGACGAAAAATCAAAAAAATATTTGAATAGAGGATAATCAGAAATTTTTGTAAATAAAAAAATAAAAAAAATTTAAAAATGGTATATGGCAATGAGAGATGACAATTGGAGTAGCAAACTTGTTAGAAAAATATTTCCAAGAAATCCTAGTTTCGTACATCGCACGTCAATGGTATACTTTGATTTATTCACTTATTAAATACTAATTTAATGTATTAATTACAATTATATTTATAATTAATACATTAAATTAGTATTTAAAACATCACAGACCTATGTTCTGAATAATTACAACTTCACAATAAGAATGTGTTCTCCTTAATAATATTTACTTATTATTTCTTGTGTCATTATTTTAGTGTTGTAAATTATCGTGTCATTGTGCAACCCTTATGCAACCTGTGAATGTCAGATCGCTATCATGGACAGGAAGTCGAGAAGAGAGAAGGCAAGAAGATTGAAAAAGAACCGTAGATTAATTCAAATCCAGCTTTAGGAGGGTTAATATGAATGATGGTCTTATATGACAAATGTATTTTTCTGACTGCAAGTATTCTTTTTCCTAGGCGCAACTCGTATCTCGGACTGTACTTCTGAAGCCATAGTTGTAATACAAATAATAAAATAATACAATTGTGTAAAATATTATTTTTGCGTTGTTACGTTCAAAGTTTGATCCATTTAAAAAAAAAATATACTCATGTTGCACCACTAGTAACAGTCGTTCAATTAATGAAATAGGTTAAAATAAATAAAATTAATAAATTAGAAAGATATACAAAAAAAAATCTAAATGATTAATTTAATTTATATTAATAATATCATAGAAGTTCACATGTTTTAAAATGGTAACTTCATAACAAAATATGTTTTAAATACAAATCAAACGTATTAGAAAGATATACATATAAAGTCAATTTTATCGAAAAATATTATTGTTTCTACCGGGATTCGAACCTGGATCTCTTCCGATCCGCGAAAAGTGCACTAACCGATAGATATATTAATTTGAAAAGTGTAACATATATTTGTCGACAATTTGTCGTCAGTATATCGGTTTATACACGTTTTCCGGATCGGAAGAGATCCAGGTTCGAATCCCGATAGCGGCAATAATATTTTTTCCATAAAATTGATTTTATATGTATATCTTTCTAATAAATATACTTAATTTAGTATTTAAAATATCACAGACCTATGTTCTGAATAATTACAACTTCACAATATGAATGTGTTCTTCTTAATAAAATATGTTTTCTTTAAAAATTGAATATTTATTTAATAAATATTACGATAATAAATACATGAATATTTTTTAAACTCGCAAATAACGCAATAATTGTGTGAAAGTAGTTTCGCCTTTAATTTCATATCAAGGAAAATCTGCGATATTTACATCGGCGACAAAATACAAGGGCGAATTTTCATAGATAGAATTTAATTGAGCTTAATTACTTAAGTAAAAACCCTCTACATTTTGGCAAAGGCTGAATAATTGGTCGAGTTCATAAATTGCGATCTTCATCATCGCTTGCTTGAGTTTAACCACATCTAGATATCATAACTTCAGTCCCTTTATTGTAATTAGATGGATAGAATTCGCTTAATAAGTGAAATATTATTAAGGATGGGCTTAGCGAACACAACTTGTTTATCTAAAATCTAAATAAACGCTTAGTTATTTCACTAATTTAGCGATTGTATCTATTATTTTGGGAAAGGATTCCATAAAAGGACTACGCCTTGAAAGAGCCAATGTCAACATTAACTAGAAAATGGTTTGGTATATGAAAGGTTAAACTACCTTTCATTATGGAATGGAAACTGTAGCTTGTAATTACTTTAAGTGGAATACAGGTTAATAATAATATTTACTAAGCATTGTGTATTAAATTTCTACCTAAATACTGTAATTCCTTTTGAGTTGAGTGTTATATTTCTTCGTTCTATTCTAACCATTTGGGGTTAATGCCTTGGACACTTCGTTTACAATTTGCCTAATTTCGTCAGTCATGCCATGTCCTGCTGCAGTTTATAATTATCTCTATTTTGTATGAGTACATGGGCTTTATTTACTGTTATTTATCCTAGCACCACCACGTCCACCTAGAGCCACCACGTTCAGATCCACCACGACCTACACTAGCACTATACTAATACTACCACGACCTACACTAGTACTATACTAACACTACCACGACCTACATTAGCACTATACTAACACTACAACGACCTAATACGACTTAGCACCACCATGTCCAAGTTTCCAACTCCACTCACGATGCCGATTTGATTACACCGCTCAGGATTTCAAAATAAACGTGAACTAAGTGACGAATCAAATAAAAATGTGTACTACTGTAAAGATACAAAAACTGGGACTAAAGTTGACTAGACAATCAAACTTTTGTTTAATTCGTAAGGAAATGTAGTAGTCAAAAGGGAAAACTTTACATTTGACATGTTATATTTGTTTACTCGTATATCATACCTAATAATGAATGTATGACCTCACACCCAATGAAGAAACCTCCTGTGTCTACAAAAGAATACGATCAAAAATTAGAAAAATAAAAATAAATTGTAAACGTTAAACGTTTTTGGTACCTTTTATACTTGACCTACATAATTTCGTTGAAACCAAGGAATCTTTCCATGTGATACCATAAACATATGTTAATTTTTTAAATATCTGTGTAGATTTAAATTCAATCCAAGCATCCTTATGGGAAAGACTTACAATTTATTAAAAATACGTAAAATTATAAAATTTACTTTTAAAATTAGCAATATTAACTTGGTGGTTAAGATTCATATTTTTTATTTATTATCTTAGTTTTATTAACCACAATTGAGTTTAAAAAACATCTACCGGTTTCGGAAAACACTTTTCCCTCTTCAGGATGTCATAACTAATTAAAAATATAGTATTGTTTCTTCACCAGAATCTATTTTTAAATTTTTTAAAAAACAATTATTTAAAAAAAAAAAATTTAGTACCTAACTCAAATTACTGCTCAATACAAATTTAGTCGAATTTAGTTATGACATCCTGAAGAAGAAAAAGTGTTTTCCGAAACCGGTAGATAGAATTGATGCGCTCACTGAAAATTATTCTGAGTTATGCATTAATGGGCACAGATAATCTTTGGATAGGTGGCAGTATATTTCAATTGTCAGATTCAATCTCCATTACACGTCTTAACAGATGGAATAGATTACGTCTTCTTATGGCCTGAATCTACGGATGAGATCGTTATGAGATTTTTGTCTCGAGATGTTCGAGAATTATGCTCCCAAGAGATAATCTTGGGTCTCGTAGTCCATTATCTACACACCAAGTTTCAGAGATTCGAGCAGCTACCGCCACTTTTCTCGTGCTTTAATTTAATTCACTCTTGAACTTCAAACCTCAAATACCAGTCCGTCGACCTTTGATATTCCGTTTGTCGGTTAGGTGAATTTGAATCCTCCTGCAGCAATTAAAATACAAAAAATGTTTGCAATTAATTAGATTGTGTTTGTCAACGTTTCAGATTATATAGTTGTAGGTGACTAGTGAGGCCAATTAGTGCGTACGTGCCGAGTCGCGGTTTCGTATCGAACATCATGTGCATGAATTGGTTCTACAAATCTTAAGCGGTGATCATTTTACTCAAATCAAAATCTTAACACGTATACGGTACTGAAATTTATCTCAACTAAATCTATGAGATGTATCTTATTGTTTCTCATTCCGTAAACACAGATCCTTGCAATTTAATATGAGTTAACTATAAGTACTTACCGAGAAAATTAGTTTTGTAAAATAAATACATTAATAATATTATTTTTTGATTTTTGAAACTAATATAAATGTATAAAAGCCCACGCCCATTCAAAAGTGGCCTTCATTAGGGACTGGCCCGTAGGCCTACATATTTAAAGTGGGAAAAACTAGCTAAAATACAAATTAGATCCCAAACCTAATTTGGCCGGGGTTGTTTTGGGAAGGGTTTGTCTGGGACGGGTTCAATATATGGTTATGTTCCCTCACGGAGTGGGAAGTGATTTAAGGTATCAGAGAAGATGAGTTCACTAAGCGAATCACCATTTCAAAGGAAGTTACCCCTTTTTACACCGGCACTCTCTGAATTTTCCTCCAAGGGTTGTGCCAAGCGAAGAAAGGCAACAGCCTAGGTAGTGAAAGTCTCCTGTTTGTTGTATAATAAATTATCGACAAATAAACACAAATGTTCCATAAACTAACTAATAAAAATGTATTAATGTGTAAATAACGTTTATATTACGTAGTTGAAGTTTTTTCTTCTTTTTCTTTTTTAGCTGTCTCATGGTACTCGTAAGTTCAAGACCGTAGTTACTACAGAGCGCCACCCACCTCTTGACGTCGCATATGTGGTCCAGTTTTTTGGATACTTGCCTAGTTCTCGGAGGTTTGTCTTGGTATTATCTGCCCATCCACATTTTGGACTTCCCCAAGCACGAAGACTTTGTGCTTATTATGGTACTCATTTGCTCTAGTTACACTGCATCCTCCTTGCCTTGATCCTCAGAATATATGGTGCGGCATACCGTTCCCGAAGTTCTAAGTTCTTTAATCTCCTCCATCCTTCGGTAAGGTTATTGCGCCCTTAATATTGAGCAAGAATTTATTTTCGAAGATCCGCAATCTGTTTTCTTACGCTGCAGCGAAACATCAAACTTAATACTCATGCAGAGTGGTTGTATCAGTGTTGTATACAGTTTAATCTTTATATACTTACTATGTAATTTCCGTAAAGCAAAGTAACAAGCGTTTCCTGATTTTATTTTGCTATTTATTTCTTGTTAGATGTCATTATTCCTTGTCACATTTGTTCCTAGATATTTGAACTGTTAATTGATTCAAAACCTTTGTCTATTACGATGAATGGCAATGCATTTCAATGATTTGTCAGCGCTGATTTCCAGCTCAACTTCTCTATGTGCGTTATTATCGGTGCATATTTTGTTAGTTTTTTAACTGATTTATTACTAATGAAACATATTTCGTCCGTGTTCGATATCTACTCTGTCATTAATCTCTGTTTGTGATAGTAAATAGTGAATATCCTCGTCTTAAAGCCACTGAAAATTTAAAAGGGATCTGATATTTTGTTAGCGTATCTCATTACTGTGAGCCGCATTATTGCAGAGGTTTATATAATTAAGTTTTTAAATTATTTAATAATTTTTATACTTTTCTTAATTTTTGTGATAACATTAAGCTATGAGCTTTGTCCTTTGTTTAAAACAAGATTCACGAGGGACACGATTCACAAGGTTTATTCAAATAGAAAGGTGGTGGAGCCATGTGGAGTGGATGACTGACTCGAATAATCACTGTAGTCAGAAAACCAATATGGTTCAGGAACTTGGCAAGACCAACAATAATGTAGAGTGACAGTATCTTCTAAGATATCCAGAACTGAAGATAAACGGTGTATAATAGAGACAAATTGACGAAAATTTTCAACAAATATATCCACCAATGGTTGTAGAATCAGTAATGTTAATAGTTTATTTGTATATGTGAATTATGAAAGTAGTCGATTACATGTGTACTTGTTAGGTCTAGCAGTTATGTTAACTCGCCTGATAAGTGATAGGTGCTCGAGAGTTCTAATTTCGTTCTGGGACACCGTGTCAGTTCTATTTTCATAGCACAGGCTTGAAAATAGTAAGATCATAATAGCAAGTATCAAATGACAAACCAAGGGGAAGTCCAGCGGAAATTTTTCCTTTTGAAATTGAAATAAAAACAAACTAATAAATTTATCATATTTATTTTAGTTCTAACAGGTAATAGATATCTGCAGATTTCACTTTTTAAAGATTATGTTGTCTAAATAGCGTCCACTTCTTGCAATGTACTCTTTTAACCAAACCAAAAAAATGCTGGATTGATGGCGTCGATTTCACTACGGATGTTTTCGAGGATTATTACTGTATACTTTAGATTTTACGTATTCCCGCAAGAAAAAAAATACAAGGCGTTAAATCTGGCGACCAAGGTAGCCAAGGTATGTCTTTGTATCTGCTTATTAATTTTCTTAGGAAAATTACCCTTAGGTTCTTCATCGAGACCATACGCAGAGTGTGAAGTTGCCTTGTCTTGTTGAAACTGCGTTCTGTTGTATCCGGAAAACATGTGCAATTGTGGCACCAAAAACTCATCAATCCTGCGGTAATAAACCACTTGTCGCTTGTTAAAAAAATAGATAAATTCCCACTAGATACCCTACAGTTCACATCTAAAATGTTGCATAGACGACGACAGGTCCCATGCACGGCAGCTGGGCGCGTGTTTCTTTCCCGTCAACTGGAACAGAAGTTAGCAGTGACACGAGTAAGATTTAAATGAACTCTTTCGATGTATGATACTTGTACGTACGGAATGTGAACTCGGACTACGGAAGCAGAGAATTGCAATAAATGTTTCTACGAAGGATTTGTATATTTAGTTTACTGGAATGGAAGGGCGGTTGGAAATACGAAAGGCTGCTGGCAAAAAAAAGTGGTGTTCTGTTCCCGAGGTAATAGGAATACGTTACACCAATATTTTTCTATTTTAAATTTTTTTTATTCTGCCTCGCCGATCTATAAATGTGGGTTCATTTTCCTTATTATGCAAATCGCTCCACACGTGCAAGTACAGTAAGAAAATATAGATTTATTTAAATAATTAGCATTATTTTTGACACATTTCATATAAGACTTTTTGTAAACATATATTTCATACTACTCTTTCATACAATATGTTTTTACGAATCGAAAATACATTAATAAATTCAGTTAAATAAACAAAATTAAAATTGAAATCTTCCTGGCGAGCGACCGAACTCCGGTCTCCTAAGGGACTGGGAATACTTACCATTACACTGCCGTAAATACAAGCAAGACGTGAAAATAGCAGTTTACATAAACCTTAAGCTTTTTACTGGCTTATTAAGTTTACCAGGGGTAACCAATTTAAAAAAATATATTAGTATGAAAAATTGATGTTCATTATATTCTAATATAAAAAAATCAGCATTATATTATTATACTCGTATAATGCTTTGACACCACAGTCCACTAAGGTAAAAGCTAGGAAAGCAGAAATTTTTTGATTTCATAAAGATTTTGGAAGCGTCTGGTATCGACCTTGGTGCCGGTAAAGGTGAATATAATATAACAAAACACAAAGAATATATATAATATAATAATAATATGGAAATTTTACGAAATTTTCTAACCTAGTTTTTGTGACAAATTTTACTGAAGGATTAGTCGAAAAAATATATTCTACGTTAATTAAAAAAATAAATATATTATATATTCTTCCTTATTGTATAAATTAGCGGAAATATCATAGAAATTCGAAATTTATTATGTTCAATCTTCAATCTGTCCTTTGAAAGTATTTCAAATAACAGGAGACCCTACCATCTTGATGATTATATATTACAATGAATCGTAGCATGACGATGTTTGAGTTTCTAAACCCTTATTCAACTTTACATAAAAGGGAAAAACAACGACCCGTATCACTTATCAAGAGGTCGTACTAAGGTTTATAATTGGATGTTTTTAGATTTTTATAATTCAACTGGCAATAATTAAAGGTTTAAATCTGTATTAAATTTATAATTGGCAATATTATTAGAAAATATGTCTAGAATTATTTATTTCATTCACACTCGATCCTCTTTATATGTTATAGATACGTTCCACAGTATATCGCATAAAAAAACACATTACTTGCGTTGAAAAATTGGGGATGCGTTCTATAATTTCTAAAATCACATAACTTTAAAGTAGTGAGTTAAAATATATCCAGAAACGCAAAATAATAAGGACTAAAAAATTCCTCTGTAAATCTTTATTAATTTAATTTTATTTAAAAGTAACATTGCACAGCAGAATTAGCAATTTGGTTCGAAATCACTTTTATCACTAGAAGAGAAGGTATACGCATCAGATCAATTTCGCCATCGTCATATGTTGATTTTTTCCTTTAACAACGAGTTAAATCACTGATTAAACTTCGTGATGAATTTCTTGATTTGATGACAATTTTTTATGCGGTTCGTGACACACAAACACACATTCTTAAGCTCACGTTAAATTTGAAGGCTCGTTTAGAATTGGCGTAATGAAGATGAAAATGATTTTACAATTTATGGCCAAGTTGAAGACCTTCTCGAATTATACTTGTAGTGATAGGGATTTGATTTTTTTCCTCTTCACCATCGTTTTCTGGTTTTATGTTCCATCCACGGGAGGTCTTAAAATCATGACTTAATAAATAATTAGTTTATTGACATATTATAAGTGCACAAATATATAAGGTAGCGTATCTACGGGATGAATTAAAACGAATAGATTTGATCTCTGAAGTGTTTTGTTTTAGTTTATAAAGATAATTGTGGAGATATTTCTCCCGTTAAATAATATAAAATATGATTTAAATCCGGGTTCTCTACCGAGTAAACAAATCAATAAATTAGATGATTTGAAATAATCGTTTCAATGCACATCCAACTTTCAGAAAGCATAAATAATAAAATTAGACAAAAATATTAAATAAAGATTCTAACCCATAACTCTCCTCAAATCAAGAAAGGTTAAGGTTGACAAACTAAAAGATAGGGATGTGGCTTCGGAGTGTTGGTACATACATAACACGGGTTCTTTGACGATAAACAACACCAGTTAAGTTATATCAATAATATCATCGTCACATAAAGTGTTAATATGTCTATAACATTTTGGTTAAAGGTGTCAAAACTTTCGCCAATTTTATGAGCCAAAATAATGATTTCAGCTGACATTACCAATGTTTCAATGTTTTTTTTTTAATTTCAACTTTATTAAATAGATATACATTGTAATTTTTACTATTTACCAAACTGTATAACAATTTTATGATTTCATCGACTGTAACACATCCAGGCACCACTGCTTTTCTGTATAAGCCTAAAATTAGTTTGTTTGAATTGCATTAAATATAATCCGCATAAAAAGATTCACTTTAATCGTATTATTCCGTACAGGAAACAAGAATGTAGACAAGGGTAGTTCAACGGCGATAATGATAATGATTATGAAGTCGAAAGAAATGAAACATAAAAGATGTTCAATATTAGTACACTACGGCGACACGACAAAATCAAGAATGGCTTCCCGCAAGTACCTACTCAGCGACAGGCCGCCGCTGTGACGTTTTACTATGACGTCATTGTTTTACTGAAATCTATCCCACGTGTTGGCACCACGCTGATGATTACTCCTTAGAATTACTGACACGTGTCTTATCATATCAATTAAATAGCGCATCTGCTGCGACTTCGCGTTTCTGTACGACACACGTACTAATTATATTTAAAAAAATATGTGTATTATTGTTTACTAATCCGTTTAAAAGTAGGTATTGTTGTAATTACCAAACAGTTATAAATATTAAATAAACCTTTTGTGTTTGTATGTAAACTACATGCAACTGATATGAAAAAGGCTAAGAAGCTAATATGCTGAACTGGACACAGCACCTGGGACAGCGGTATCAAAACACCATTCTATTAGCAACGCACAGTCTAACCGGACGTGCGCCATACGCTCGGCACCCGCCTCCACTGTCATCTCCAAGCTGATCAACATCGTTACACTCCGAACTCTGTATAAGCATTTCATGGCACACATATTACCCGTGTGATGTTATTAACTTTTGTAATCTTTTGTAAGTTTGTAAGGTGAAAGACCCAATACCTTGCACATTGAACTTCATAACTTTTTGAAAACCTGGCACTCGCATATCTTCAACATTAAATAAATAAAAATAATAAGAAACAAATTATTAAATAAATATATATTACATCATAAAACTCAATAACAAAAAATATATAAAAATAATCAAAACATGATATGTTTAGATTATTTGTTAAGATTTTTTTAAATACAAATTAAATGTATTAATTAGAAAGATAAACATATAAAATTAATTTTATCGAAAAATATTATTATTGCTACCGGGATTTAAATCTGGATCTCTTCCCATCCGGGGAAATTACATTATCCTATTATGCTACGGCAACACAGTGCATTGACGACAAATTTTTCGAACCTATATAGTACACTTTTCAAATTGATACACCTATTGTTCCATTATTTGAAAGCCATCTTCTTTATTTTTACAGAATCTCAAACACCTTATACTTTTTTTTTTCTAATTAATACATTTATAATTTCTAATTAATGCATCTGCTCTCAACCCGTTTCCTTTTTCGTATCCCAAAACACTAATATTTTTTCAGTAGAGTAAGCAGCGGGGGTGAGCATAAACTTTCACATTTGCTCAGAACTTCGGTTATAGCAGTTTGTTATAATTTATTTAAAATATTAATTAATTTTGAAGTATTTTCATGGTCTAGTATTTAAACTCCATCTGAGTTTCAGTCATTTTGTTTTCACATATATTTTTTTTTTGTTGTTTATTAATATTCAAACATGTAGGAAATTATTTGACTTATTCAGCAAAATTTGTTCAATAAGCGAAGAATTGTATGCTATATATAATTTATTTTGATAATATTTAAAAAAATATTAGCGCTAATTTATCAATCATCTCGTAATCTGGAATTGTACATTGAAAATGTTACGTACTTGACTTAGTAGTACGTCTTTAGTGTACACCTCGTAATGTGAAGGTCCAAGAAATAGACTTTGCAACAATTAATTTTAATAAGCTACAATTTAGTACAAGGTATATCACTAGTATAGATCAAACTATTAAGCTGATGAACCGCAGATAAAATAGACGCGCGCACTCCTGCGCGCCGTCTTTATAGCCATACATACCCGCACCGGCGGTGCGGCACACATACACACATACACGCACCATCCTACCATTCCAAGGACATCACAGAAAATAATCTTTGAAATGTTATGTTTAATTTTATAAAAGCTCAAATCGTAAATACAAGAATCAACAAACCGACAAATAGAATAAGGATATTATATCGGCGGGTGAATTCTAGCATTAACTCTGATTAAAAAGTTTTTTTCTATAATTAATAATTATATAATTCATTGTAATTAAATGAGTGTACGTGTGATTTGCGTACGTAATTTGTGATAAGAAATTTAATATTGCTTTGTTGGAAACACATTATATAAGCGAATGAAGTTAATAAAATGATGTGATTGAGTTTTATTTCATGTACAAAAGTCATTTCTGCATGTCAATGTTTTATTAATAGAATATTGTCATGATTAGGAAATAAATTAAAGCTATACAGAATTTATTTGAATCGGCTACGAAGTATTATTTTTTTAATGATAACTTCTTGTATTTTAAAATATAATATTTTAGCTTTGCGAAATAGTTTATAGTGGTATAAATATGATTCGCTGTACGGAATAATGGTATAAAAATCTTATGAACAAGAAGAAAAATATATAGATATTATCTGCTGGCCAGGAAGGGTGGAAATAGAGATGAGACCATAAGAGCGAAAGAGATTTATAGTAGATGTAATAAAAAACCAAAGCTAGCTGGAAGGAAGAAAGAACACTCAATAAAGGATTGGCTATGACTAACAACTTTCAATATTTATTTTTTCTGGAAAAAATATAATCCCGGGGTGCTTCTGTTAAGAGCCGACTGAATGCAGTTAAGTGAAAAGAATTGGAAAATGTAAAAGTTTGAAAATAAATATATATCGTATGAATGGAATTCTTTGAGAAAATTTCTGAGCGCATCGTGTAATGTTACGAAATACTGGCAGAATATAAAATAAAGTAAGTAAATGCAAATGATTTTCAAATACATATTTCAAGGTTTCATAAGCTGTACGCACTTTTACCGTAATACTTTCGAACAGGATTACATTACCCTGAATTGTAAAATTATTGAGTATATGAAGATAAAGAAAGTTTTTTTTGGATTTCGGAAACCATATACGAAGTATGTTTTACGAACTTGATTAGTCAAATATGTGTCAGAAAAAACATTTTAATAATGGTATTGAAAACGTGTGTTATAATATATGTATGGAAACACATATACAAAGAAAAAATACTCATGGAACAGCTATTATTTCGGCTTATTTAAATTATTTATTTATTTTATTTGGTGCCCCAGGTGAAACAGCATCATACCATCAATTGGCGGCAAAATATGTAAAATTCAAAATTCACAGACTAGCTTTTACCGAATTTTATTTTTACGAAAAAAACATGAAAACGTTGGTATAACTAAAAACACAACAAACATGAAGCTTCTATTTTATTATAAGCGTCCATCGACCGCGATTTCGTACGGTTTTGAGATGAAAAAAATGAATAAATAAAAGTTTATAGTGTTGACAGGTAATAATAATTATTTGGAATGACGACTTCAGATTTTCTGTATATTTGGAATTAAACAATTATCTGTATCCCATTCAAATGCTGGCCTAACCCGTACACTTGTTGATGGATGGATTTCATCAACAGTATTGTCAAGGTCTTCTTCATCATAGATGTGAACCATAAAATAATCATCCTCGACGTCGTTCTCATCATCCAACTCATAATCGAACTCTGCGGTAGTAACAAGCATATCAGAAATTTCTAGGAAGTCCGCAATATCTCCATTAGCGAAAAAGTCCCACTTAAAGTAAAAAAAAAAAAGTTTTCAAAAATTCGATAACTGTAAACGAAAAAAATATATATCAGCACTTCACATCACACATCGGACTAATGATACTATATGAAATGCCGTTCGCGCTAATGGCCAATATGGTCTAAAACGATGCACTCACTGTATTTTTATAGTAAAACGCGCTTAATAACTAAAAAATAATATCTTATTCACATTAATTACTCACTTACAAACAAATAAGTATCACGAAATAAGAGTACAATTGTAAATATCTGTGTATTACAGGATAAATCCTTATAATACTCTGCACCGGCTGGAATCAAAATGTAACTGATAAGTACTTTCCATTTGGAAAGTTCTGGTATTTTAGAAATGCGTAATTAGCACGTGCAATGCGTTTGTTATCGATATGAGTGGCGTTTGTGTTCAAATATTTAAAATCCTGTCATTTGAATAAATAAGAAATCTGGCAACACAAAATAACCGGCATCTGCGCGTGCCGTCACGTGATGCAACGTTTCTTGTCTAGGGTATATGAGGGAAATTTTTTGATGTTTATCGCGCTATCTCTCTCTCGACGGCGATAGTCGTCCTGAGCCTTCTTGGGGTTAAATAACAAAAGTAACATACACTTACATGTTCCCAGAACACTTCCCATTATAATGTGGGTAATTTTTTTATTTTTCTTATTACTAATATATAATAATAGCATAATTTAATATTAACTATGTTACAGAAATATTCTGCAAAGAATTAACACTGAATGGAAATCATGTCGAAGTTTCATGAAAGTATTTAGAAATTGACGTACGTATATGTAATATGGTAAATATAAATTCCATGTCATATGCTCTTCGGTTACTAAGAATAGTGACAATACAGATTTAAAAACAAGAACACAATCAAGAATGATTGTGTTATATATTGTGTGATAGATTTTTAATTACTGTCAAGGACAAACCAATTTTTTACATTTTAATTTTAATTTTATTTTATTCATTTTTGTGCTACTTTATGAATTATTTTCCTCAAGAAGTTTTACGATCGTTTGTCACGCGTGAGCTTAAATATGTAAATTGTTGTACACTTCATGATGTAAAATGAAGATTTAATTAAATAATTATTAACATTTATTAGTACAATCCAAATATTACATACTGTATTTAATTTATTATCGTAATTGATGTAAGATTGAGATACGTAACATAAAATTTAAACATAAGTTCCTTTTTTTACAGAAGGGAGGAAACACCTTAAGCTTTAAAGGTAGAAGATATCTATCTGCATCTGCAGAAAGAAAGGAATAATTTATTTTATTTTAACAATCCTAATAAGCCCATACACTTATACGGATATTTTATTCCATGTATTAATTGAAATTTTCAGCGACATGAAATGATTCGTTTACACCAATTACATCTGTTATGGAAATAAAATTCACTTCACACTTGCGTCTTCCAAAAATTACATCACAACTATAATATTTCAGTATACAGTTTGTTTATGTAAATTCCTTCGAAAGTTGGTTCCCAGGTTTTCGATTAACAATAAGGACACATATGATATATGAACATTGGACTAACATTTTTATTGTAGTGGTGTCTTTCTGGTCCGATGGTGTTGTTATTTGAGCTGAGTAGTTGTTTTTTTACCGTCTTCTTGGCTCTTCGGAAAAAGGCGGCAATATTCACATACACACATGTACATTATTATATTATTAAGGAATTATATTATTATCCCGGTGACGCAAAAACAATATTTTTCGACAAAATTGATTTTATATGTATATATTTATAATTAATACATTAATTTAGTACGTTATTATAAATCAAGAAACCCAGTGGTGCCAATCGAAGTAACAAAGCGCGTAAGCACAGTTGATTTAAACCTATTTTAAATATATTATCGACAAATCGATAATAATCCCAGGTTCCAATTACTAAATAACTAGAAATTAATAATCCGATCCTGTGAATATCCCAGCCCTCGTCAGAAATATCTAGGTGTGTGAATCCTACATACATAAACCTCATTATACTATTCACCAGAACACCCCACAAAAAATCTATAGTCAATTTACGAGACTAATCTCTTAAAGATGGGGATGGATTCAGGCTATTTCGGAATTCATACGCCCACCTTGGGTTATTTATCTGAAGATCGATCGATGTACACTGTAAAATATACGACCAAGTTATTTTAGACAGACAATTATAAATAAAACAAACTAATAAAATATGACAATAAAAAGTCGTTAATAAATATTGATTACTTAATACGATTTTTAATAAATCCTCAGACATTTCTTCATCTCAATTCATAAATGTTTGGTAGATAACCATGACGCAAAAACAGTTAAAATACCCCCCTCTGGTTTGATCATTATCTTATTCAAAAGCAATTTATTTTACTTTTATTAATATTTTTACTAATATTTTTCTGTATTTTTCTATTGTTCAAGGTACACGTTTTTATTCACGTCGTAAATTAGTTAGAATGTTAAATATAGTTTATGGCACTAAGATAAAAAATGAATTATATTACGATAAATTCATTTTAATTACATAAATCAATTAATAATACTATTATGGATTTTCTAATATATTACCAAAATCTGTTCCTTTGTTTTATTTCTAAAGGTCGACAAATGAGACACATATATTTAATTTATTCATAAAACACACACCACTTCATAATACTTGTCTAGTCAAGTGGTCTGGGGTTCGATCCTCGTTTCCGAGTGACCAGTAATCTTAATTTCTCAGCACAATCGCTTACCTAAGTTTGAAAGGTACTGTACATAGGTTAGAGATTATTTTTGAAAATAAAATACCCATAATATGATATAATATAATATTATTAATTAATACTCCTCTCAAATAAATTACTCATGGTTTCGAACCGCTTTAATAATCTAAAAAAGATAATCAAATAAAGTTGAACAATTAATTTATATTGTATTTTGTTAGCATTTAGGATTCAACACCAGCACGTAACTGCGCGGAGAAAGGTGACATAAGGACTTGGAGAATAAAGTCAGGATAAAAGAGAAAAGAAACAGATAGGGAATGTGGCAGTGCACTGGTGTCTGGTGGAACGAATTATGGCAGACGACCACTGAATACTAAGGACTTCCGGGACCTCCAGGGACCGGGAAGTTATCTTACCTAGAACCAACTGAGGGCCAAGTTCAGAAAAGTCATTCGTCACTTGCGTTGGGAAGAATGTATTTTCTTTTAGAAATAGGAAAAATTCAGCATCTAGATAGTTTATAAATTAAATGTGATTTACTTTAAACTAGATAATAATTTTAAAGATAAAATATTAATTGGCCGAAACAATAGTATCTCTCATGCCTTTCACATATATTATATCGCTTAAGTACTTGTATTTGTTTAAAATTTAACAAATAAATAGTGAGTCAGATTAAGAAAGGATCATTTTGGTGGTTTAGTCAAAGAGAACGGATGAATGAGAAGAAAATAATATTATATATGACGCACGTATTAGATGATGGTCCTGTTAGAAGCCTGAATAATCGATAAGATTGTATGAGAAGATGTATGGATGTGGATGAGGTGAGAACTGTGTCAGGACAGAAAAGTGTGGCGCTCTATCTTCTCTGCCTACTCTCAAAGAAAACGGCGTGACGGTATAATAGTTATTTAGTTAAATAAATGTAAAACAGTGTGTCAGAATTTCATATGGGATAAAGAAAAACCCGTGAATAATTATTGCAGAAATGTACAATTTTATTATAGAAATGTATCCCTGGATTGTGGAAAATCTTTAGTAAATGTGTTTGTCTGATGTTCAGCGGTTCGAGACTCGTACGAGAAACCACTGTTTGTTTTAAAAACAATTATTTAAGTAATAAGTAAGTATACGAGACATGATTCTATAGATGCATTTCTATTTTTAAAATCCTACCCCATACTGTTCCCTTTGACAAATGATATCATAATTTGTGCAAGAATGATATTAAAAAACTCTAAAATTATTGTATTACTTCTATGAGTGGCCAAAAAAAATTATTTTATCTAATTTCTTCAAGGGTAATAGAAATGTCGCTTTTCAGAGGTTAATTATAATAGAATTAGTTCCTCAAACTTTACCTTGTTGCCCAAATGACTCTCTCGGGAAATCTCGATATTTTACCGCACCGGTAATCAGTATAATTTATTAGTTAATGTAGCTTAATATAAAATAAATTCTTTTTCGTTAAATAATATGAATGTAGTTGTCATTGTTACTCTTTATTCGGATAAGATTAAAATTAAATTAATTTTTACACTTATATATTCCACATAAGTACTGGATATGGAGAAATATTTGATTATAAAACAATATAAAGTAAGTTATTAATTTAATTTCATGGTGCCATTTTTATTCCACGATATTAATAAAATATATACTTTTTTAATTCCTTAATAATAAATGGATTCGAACTAGTAGGTATATACAATATATGATCTTCATCATGACTTTAAAATAATAATATATTCACAGCGGGGGTAGACAGAGAGGATAGAGTGCCACACTCTTTTATCCTGACACACAATTCTCACCTAATCCACATGCACACATCTTCTCGCGCCTGGTTTACCTGGTCGTGCCGAGTCTTCCGCGGTCGTCCACTTCTGGTGCTATCAACACTTGCGTCATATATCTTTCTTACCATCCTGTCTTCATTCATCCATTTCATGTGACCAAACAACCTAAGTGATCCTTTCATATTCTTACTAACTATACTCATCAGCTTTACATTCTTTCGTTATTTCTTCATTCATTACTCTCTCATAAACGGATTTGCCATGTATACGCCTAAGTGATCTCATTTTCATTGCATTCAGTCGACTTTCGTTCCTCTTCTACCTGCTACAGGTCTCACTTCCATACATCAGTGTCGGTATCAGGACTCCTTTGTGAACCGCTAGTCTTGCCTTGGTTGACAAGTTCCTATTAGCTATAATTCCATTCAAAGCGCCGTTCACTTTTTTCCCTGTAGTCACCCTCTTTTCGATATCATTCTCAGCCTTTCCGTTTCTATCAAACATACTTCCCAAATACACAAACTCATCTACTAATTCCAAACATTCATTACCTACAAGTATTTTGCACGTTGTCATGCTTTTATCCTTCTCAGATATCATCACTTTCAACTTGTTGATATTTATAATAAGGTCGCTTTCCTTGCATACATCGTAGATTCTACTCACTAAACTCTGTAATTCTTGTTTATTATTCGCTATTAATACTGTATCATCGGCGTAAAATAAACAACATACAGTCAAATCGCTCATTTTCGCTCCTACGTTATTATACTCCAGTTTTTTCACACAATTATTCATAGAGACTTTAGTCAACCTTGCTGGACACCCATGTTAACGTCAAACCATGGTCTGTAGTTTTGATTATTATAACAATAAAATTAATTATTAGGCTTTATTTATGGTGTAATACGATAATTTCGAAAATGTTAGTGATTTGATTGAATTTATTTTGATCTTCCTGGGATATTCTCTCAAGAATTTAAAGGTGTAAGTAAGGCTGTGGTTCGATGGGTAATCATTATAGCCAAGTTTGATATGTTGAAATTGATTAAGATGAACCAATCAATCTCAAGAAATCTGAAAAGTCCTGGTGTTCCCTGTATCTCTGTACGGTGTTGAATTATGGAACCTGAAGTTGAAATGAACCATACTCAACGTCTTTGAGATGTATAGTGCACTACTAGTAAAGAAAATAATTATTTTATAGTATAAATAAATTAAAAAATGGTACTTTGGACTTTTTGCTAAAAGGTAAAGGAAAACAGCTTGGAGAAATTGATAACCACTGGAAATGTACACGGACGAAGGGCGAGAGGTCGATCTCCAACAAGATTGACAGACCAAGCTCCAGATATTACCTGAGTCTCACACTAACAACGCCCAGGATCGCGAAGAGTAGAGACAATTAGTCCGCACTGTAGGAATAGACTAATGGACTACAATGCTCGATAAAGAGCACATCGACTGAGCGAGTGTTAAAAACACTTAAACTTCTATGCACTTGTCGAAATATATAATATTTTTAGTATGCTGTATGATCTCCCATATATATATATATATATATATATATATATATATATATATATATATATATATATATATATATATATTTTCCCCAATAGAGAATGTTCAAAAAAAATTATCAGACACCTGTTATATATTTAGATTACGTAATCCCAATTACGAATTGTCACTCTAAAGACTCGATATAGTTAATTTGCGATATGATGTCTCACACTAACAACGCCCAGGATCGCGAAGAGTAAAGGCAATTAGTCCGCATTATAGGAGTAAACTAAAGGACAACAATGCTCGATAAAGAACACAACGACTGAGCGAGTGTTAAAAACACTTAAAATTGTATGCACTTGTCGAAATATATAATATTTTTAATATGCTGTATAATCTCCTATATATACATACAGCTTATTAAAAAAAAAAAAAAAAATATATATATATATATATATTTTCCCCAATAGAGAATGTTCAAAAAAAATTATCAGACGCCTGTTATATATTTGGATTACGTAATCCCAATTACGAACTGTCACTCTAAAGACTCGACATAGTTAAATTGTGATATGATGTCGCTTCGTGACATTTCGTTATCCGACCTGGACAATACCCAATTATTTAATTCAATCGACATTTGGGTTCCGACACCAGATGAAACGATCTGCTTAATTTAATTAAGCCTGATACTGACATTGAAATGAATAAACTGATTAATAAGATATGTAAATGTTTTGATACAAAATTCAATGCTATTGAAGTGTTCTCGTGTTACTGGTCCAAATTTATAAAAACAATTTTTAAAATAATTAAGGATAATAATGTTTGTTAAACTAATTGTAATGTAAATGTTTATTTATACTTAACTGTGGTGACCGCGAGTTGCATGCAAATATGTGTGTGCGTGTGTGTACCGAGGCTGTGGGCCGTGAAGTACGAGAGACGTGTGTATGTGTGTGCGCGCGTGTGAGCAAACTATTATAAGTGAACGCTCAGAGTGGGTGCATCACTTTTCGCTCAGATGCGATATAGTTGAAATCGTGTATTGTATTACTGTAAATATATTGTATATTATCAAAATAAATCCTTGTAATTGTCACATACATAGGAGTTTCTATCATCGACTTACAAATATGTCAATCTCTAGAAGTTTTTACAGAACAGCCTTTTGCATCCTGAAAGAAATAGGGCCCAATGATTCCGCAAGTCCACATGGCGCACCATACACTTTCTCCATAAATGTGTGTAAAAGTCGTTGGTGCCGCAATTGTGATTTTTTTTATTTATTAACGAAGCCCGCCATATCGAAACAAGCTT
Source organism: Eubasilissa regina (assembly GCA_022840565.1). Taxonomy (NCBI): domain Eukaryota; kingdom Metazoa; phylum Arthropoda; class Insecta; order Trichoptera; family Phryganeidae; genus Eubasilissa; species Eubasilissa regina. The sequence goes on along the minus strand of JAINEB010000015.1, from coordinate 22,148,974 downwards.
TGTCGCTTATGATAATTTTTTTCCAAAAGTCAGGTGTGTGTTTAATATTTTAATAAATTCAGCGCATTGATGAGGTGTTAGATATTCCATAATAAATTGTAATCAACAACTCTCTATGACTACTAAATATAAACTAACAATTATTTACTAAACCAAAATGGTGGCTAAACAAAATCAGCCTGGAACATAATATTCACTCTTCATAAAGCGTTATAAATAACTCGGTGATTTATAAAACAAAGTTTACAAACAATTTATTATTAAAATGTGTTTGCTTTAAATATTAAAAATAATTCCCGTAGTTTAGTTTTAGTTTATTTTAAACTTTTCTGAATAATTCATCTGGTCGATAACATGTTTTGAAAATGGCGGCCGTCCAAAAACTAAAATTCGCAATTGCGTTAATATTGGATCTCGAAAAAAAGACAGACAATCTCAAGTGAGATGTCCAGGGTAACAGAGTTGTTTCGCCTCTTGCTCTGTTTCCCCCCTCTCCCTAATAGATGGTGGGGCTGTGACAAAAATACAAACTGCCTATGATTGCCCCTAATGGTATCAATAAAAACTCACCCGCAGTCAGACGTGCTCAGAAGGCCCCACTAAACGAATAGACCCCTTCAGATATTGCAGTTACTGCAACGATTATCTACTTTGATTGCTTGGTTTCTACTTAAGTTTTTATTTATTACTATATATTGTGGTTAGACATATAAATACAATTATAGAATTAACTTTGTATTTAACCACATGAGTTTAAATCAGAATTACAATAAATTATAAAGATATTAAAGATGATAAATTTAATAATTCAATAATTAATTCTTAGTTGTACAGATTGTACTACTTTTTACATTAGAAAAACAGTTCTAAATTTTAAAATAATCATGGTTTCTCAGAATTTTTTGAAAAATAATCATATTTTTGATAAAAAAAAACATGAATTGTATTTTATAAGTAAATTATATTGGTTTTAAGTTGGATGATTTAGAATCGTTAAAAATAAAATAATAAAGCATGTAAAAATAACAAGCTACCATAAATAACCAACTAAATATAAACAATCATATCCTGAATTGTTTTCAATAATCATTACGCTAATTTTCCCTCACCTTTCATCATATTAATTTTATATTTTTACAGATAGGTACGAGAATTATTTGTATAAATATTATTATTTTTTTTAGTTGAATTTTTGAAAAGAATTAATTAATTTAGTTATAAAAATATTTTTCTAAAATCGATTGCTTTAAATAAACTCATGTTGTTAAACACAAAGTTAATTCTGAACTTTTATTACAATGTAATAAATGAAATATAATTCAACACATTTTTTATGATTTTTTATATATTAAAGATTCATAATCTGGAACAAACGTATTTATCTCAATACATCCTTGCGATAACTCCTGTATACTGTCTCCACTGCTACAAATCAGTAGCCAATTTCAAAGAATCTGAGTTAATATTTAATGGATAAACAACGCGATCAGTTGAGTAGAGCAAAAAATTAAGAATCAGGCAGTGTTGCCAACTCAAAACCGGTTAAAATGGACATGGGATTTTATACATTGGCAACCCGAATACTCGAGGGTAGGAGGTTAGGTTAGAAATTGGTAGGCAGCCCACCTACTCTTACATATTACAAATACTTGAGAGTAGGTGGGACGAGGAATTGAATAATAGCCTTTGGGTTGGTTTCGTATATTTTAAAAACACTCATGTGTATTGACATTATTTTACTCCGATATATAAATATATAATCCTTACTTTATTAATTACATTATATCTAGAAGTACATATAATGTGGCATCTAGAGTTTATTTTGATATCTGTTGGATAGTTTTACTATACACATAATTTGATTCTACAGGACGCATATTTTATTTTTTTAATACATTAAGATACATTTGCATGTGGTGATTCTTATAACGCATAAAAACAAACTTTAGATCGGTCTTAAAGGCTTATGAGGGTGGTATAGTCCCTTATACATTGGTTAGATGTCACGCGCCATATAAAAGCGTGGGATGGGCGTAGAAGGTAGCGACAGCATCGTTAGCGTCGTAGCGTTATTGTTATGATAAAATTAGTTTCAAACCAGAATTTGATAGTTTAAATTTCAAATAGCTATTGTAGTTCTTATAATGAAATACAGATATGATCGATTTATAAACATACGAAAACATCGGGGGTCTAATTTCACAGTCGATTAGCAAATTAGTCCTATTTACGCGTTGTACTCGTACATTGGAAGTGTATAGAAAATTATAGTGTTTTAATGAGTATGTTTAATAAAAAAAAAATTCAATCGAGTAAGATTGTACTATAACTTTATGATCAATATAAATTTTCGCAAAGCAATTCGTCTTACACGGTCTTAAGTTTCATAAAAACTTTTTTTTTTTCATTTTGTCTGTATTATCATTTTTTATTTAGATTCGAGGAGGTTGAAATGGGGTGACCGCTGACCATGTTACAAGAAGTAAGAATTCTAGGACTCGACCGGAACAGAACCACTGAGTAGCCTGATGAAGCAGGCGGTTACTTATCTTCACAGTGACCGCTTTACAGGTACCTGGATAATGATTGTGGTATTCGGGATTGGGCCTGTATGGCCAATAGCATAAAATTACGGTGATGTTAATCACTTTATAGATATATTTTAATTTGATAATACTCGAGAGCGATATAAATTTTTCATTTAATTAATTAAATATAGTTTTAGGAAAAATATATTAAAGATAATATTTTTACTTTGATGATATAATAATTTGAATATCTGTCCGTTTCTCGTACTCTATATGAAGAGTATAGAAACTAAACCGCTACTATCATAACATTTTATCAAAAGCATATCATTTTTAATATATCCACTCTGGCTATAAAATCAGTAACAGGTGCGTTTATATCAATTTCATGAATTGGATAGTATTAGTTTTATTTCTATTCGCCTCATATACGAGTACGGTTCTCTATACAATTTGATCAATCTAAACCAAATAAAGCAGTCACTCTTTAGGATCCTGTGCAAAACATAGACATTATCCTTGTTTTTCCTGGCTAACCCACATTCTACCCATGATATAAATGTGTACAATATTAAATGCCATCCATTCTAAATTTTTCACAGTTACTCTTTAAGACCTTACTTAAATAACGAGCACCTTTCTCCTCTTTCTGGTCACCAAGATCTATCCCTTCTGTATAAATGCGTATTATTGTATATTGTATGCCATCTAAATTTTCATTTCCACTCTAGAATCCCGAGAAAAATATAGTCACCCCACCCCAATTCTATAATCACAATCTACCTGCCCCAAATATTGCATACATCGATACTGTTTACGACTTGCGTAAAACAATGACATCCCACTCCCCCCTCCGATAAATCACATTTTAAAAATTATAAATAATATCGGACAACACCGGGTACGGAGCGCTATAATTTAATAATTTAATAAAATTACAAAATCTAATAAATTCAACTTGATGTTGGCAAAAATGGAAAAATTCTTTATAAATTAAATTATAATATACAAAACTATCAAAAACTCAAAAGTATCTGTAAACTGATACTGGGCTTTTACAATAAAAATAATTTAGTATTCGATTATGTTAGAAAATTATGGTATTTAAATATATATATTTTTAAATATGTTAATTAATAATTGAGTAAGCAATTAATACAAGTTAATACTGTCGGAATGAAAGAATAAATACCGCAGTTTATATATATATTTTTAATAAATTCGTTCTCAAGATCTCTGTAATTATTATTAATATTTTTAAATTTATGGATACCAAAAAAAAAAAACAAAAACAAAATAATTTCTACCTGTAGGTACCTGTCCATAGTAATGAGCTCATTAGGATAATCTCTTCACTCCCTCAGAACGCAAGCCCATTTCAGTTGACTGCTCACAGAAGTCAAGAATCGTGTACACCGTGAACCGGTATTTGTGAACAAATAGAGTTACCAGATGCAAAAATAAAAAAGCAGGACAATCATCTTTGAAAAATCAATTAACACTTAGAATATTTCAAGATAAAGTAAATTTTAAATAAGTTTGTTACTTGTCTCAGACACACGTATCAAACCATCCCTGCATATAATTTTTTTCTTCTTTTATGTCTACAAAGATACGAAATATTCATAACAACGTACATCCATAATAATATAACGTTTCCCCGTCTACATCTGTGACTTTCTGGATGCCGGCTTCGGCTTCGGTAGTGTCATTATGGCCGTATAGTGCTCGATTCTGTAAAAACGAAGGTATTTTTAATATCTCGAATATATATACATTAGCTAAATCGTATATTGACATCTGTCATCTTTTCTTCTGTCAATGATAAGGAAGAAACCTTACTATAGAAATTGTCTATCCTCGATTCTTATATGTCATTTTTGTTCGTTTTGAAAGCTAACTTATTTTATTTGTTTTGGAGAAAGCTTTATCATTGAAATATAGATTCTATTTAGACCCCGGCCGCGCAGCGGTCACCAATAACCTCGTAGCGTCCACTATTGGCCGTGAAGCGCCTAAAATAGCCGCCCATAGGGACTAGCAACAAGCAATCGGCGATAGCCGATGAGACCCTGACCGTGCAGCGGTCATCATTGGCCGCGTAGCGTTCACAATAGCTGCCCGCCGGGCCTAGCAGTAAGCAATCGGCAACAGATGATTGCTTAACTGCTAGTATAATAGTGAACCACAGATGATTGCTTATTTGCTAGTAATATAGTGAACCACAGATTATTGCTTATCTGCTAGTAATAATAGTGAACCGCTAAACTCTTATTTATAGGACAATATTTAATATTTTAATTTGCCGTAATTTTCTGATGCTTTTTCAAATTTGCGATTTCTAACATCGTAATATTTTTAACGTTCTGAGAGAGCCTTCGATCATGCGTATTCTCCGCCAATAATAGCATAACATTGTACTGATACAAACTATTTATTGGATTGGAGGAATGAAATCAGGTTCTAAAATTTGTCGTTTAGTTTTCAAAAGAGATTTCATGAACGATAACGTTTATTTTGTTCAAGAACCGTCCTAAGTAATCTGAGCAGAGTGGGTAAAGAACTTAAATCACAAAAAGAGAACATTTTCAGGTACAAGGAAGACATTACATTTCAGTTAAAAATGAAGAACTCCTTTTTTTAAAACACCGTATGGTTACCCTATAGACAACAGTGTTCCTCCTCTTGCGACTGGTAGTGATAAATTTGCGTAACATCATTTGTAATCTTTTACGTTTTGATGTTTTCAGAGAATGATGTATACAGGTATCAAAAAAATTTACAAGATGAAAAATTCTCTTTTTATATTACTCAAAATCAGATGAATCCACTTTAGAAATATATTCAATATATTTTTAATTAGAATAGTTATAATCTGGAAACATATAAAATATTTATAATTATAGTCTATATTTAGTCATAATTTGTTATATTGTATATTATGCCCGTGTCCACGAATGAGATTTTTGTGAGGTTTTCTCACAAAAATGAACAATCTCTGAAATAAGGATTATGCTTCCATGAGTTCTTTAGAGAAAACTTTTGGTTTTAATAGTCCATCGTGTACATACTATGTCTCAGAGATTCACCGTCCCGCGTCTCACTTCACGCTTACTTTACGCTATACGTCAAATGTTGATGTTACATTCGTCATTGGATGAATTTAAATCTCCCCTGCAGTAAAAGCAGAATAAATATGTGTAGGTATCTATGATTTTAACGTCGTGTACATAGATCGGTCCTATTACTATGAAACGTTGATTTCTGAGTTTATCGGCATGTCAAAACCGTAACAAATTATCAAAAATGTAACACGTGTACACGTTACTGAGTTTTATTTCAATTAAATCTCTGAAATTTATGTCATTATGTCCAATTCATAAATTAAACAAATTTTCCATGGCAATCATTTCTGAGATTATTTTTTCCAAAATACATACATATTGGAACACATATACATATAAGATGTGTAAAAACATGATGGTGTTAGTAGAAAATAACTCTAGGTAACCTTTATAAATACGCATCAGAACGATCTGATATGTGTGGAGGTTGAGCAAACTATACTGTAAAATATTTTCGATACTTTAAATAAACAGTCTTAAAATATTTCACCTAATAGAGATTTTTGATATAAAAATGTTTACGACCTAAGCCGTACACATGTCAACCCAAAGATAAGCCTAAGTGACTTGTCAGATAGAAGGATGCGGAGCACATAGCTGGCACCTATGTAAATACTTATACATAATGGGTACCCAGGATCTCACGCACAAGACGAAACGTAATATTGTGAAATTTTCTAAAAGATTAGAGATTTTCGGAAAATTGTGTAGTTTGTAGATTAACCGTACATTTTTTAAATTAGTTACGTACCCCAATAAATCTATACAAATTTGATGAAATTAAGTGATATTATGTGTATATACAAAATTATAAACGTTTACGAATTTTAATGCAAATTATTATAGAAAAAATTACATATAAATAATTTAATAAATTGAAACCATTTTTTATATATCTTAAAATGTGCATCTATAAAACAATGAGTAATGTATAAATTAAAGTAAATTGAGGTTCACTTACTTGATTATTGCGATCACACACTTACATCATACTGATCCTAATTTAATTTTTATATTTCTGCCTAATTAAACAAAGTTGTAAAATATAATTTATGTTATCTTTAAATGTACGAGATAACGCTTACATATTTTAAAATTATTATTAAATTATAAACTATGTTATTAAATTAATGCAAAAGATATCCCTTACACATTTTTATTTCAAAGGATCTCAAAAAAAAATAAAGCATACATATATGAATTATTTCATGAATAAGGACGTTCGTTTGTTTGCCTTAAAGGACTACTTCCAAACCCGCCCCTTAATATACTCTTCATATCGTCATATATTCTGTGACCATGAGTACAGGCTCCAAGGGGAAACACCTGATAAACACCGAAGAAAGGGTTGACAGACATACCCTTTCGACAGAGACTAAACCCCTTTTGTAGAAACAACCCTTATTAATTTATGGGGAATACTGCCTTACTAAAATTTTCAAAATGATTTTTATAAAATATTATGTATGAGTGTTCGCTGTTGGATTGCTTATAATCCCGTTCGTCAATATTTATGTTAAAAATTATTTTTATTTTTGCGCAAAACATGTTGAAGATTTATAATGATCCTGCTAATTATAAAAACATGTTATCTATGGGTTTCTTTAACATCTTGAAACGGCATTAAATATTGATTATTATTATTCTGCAAATGGTAATTATAAATCTTAATGATTAAAAATATTAAACATTATTTTTTTATTTTATGTATTATGTAAATTTGGAATTGATACTCTAAGCGTTCTTTAACCATTATATATATATATATATATATATATATATATATATATATATATATATATATATTTTATTATTTTATTTTTTTTAAGGAGAACACATTCTTATTGTGAAGTTGCAATTTTACAGAACAGATCTGTGATATTTTTAATACAAATTAAATGTATGTATTAATTAGAAAGATATGGATATAAAATAAATTTATCGAAAAAATATTGTTGTCGAACCTGAATCTCTTCCTATCCAATATTCAACAACAATATTTTTTCGATAAATTGATATTATATGCATATCTTTCTAAGTAATACATTTAATTTATATTAATAATATTTAGTACCTATATCTCTGGATCTCTCTACTGAGCTTATTATGCTTACTGTATTAAATACATTAATTTATAATTCTGAAGAAGAATATATCATTATTCGTATTGATGAGTATGAATAATTTTTTACACATAGATATTAATACAAATTAAATGTATCAAATAGAAAGGTATACAGGAAAATTTAATTAATCGAAAAAATATTTTTGTTGCATCCGGAATTCGAACCTGGATCCTTTCATATCCGGATATATGCGTTAACCGATTACACTACACCAACGTGGTAAGTTGACGGTAAATTTTAGAACTTATATGCTATAGTTCTTTAAAATTGATACATCTATCACACCAAATTTAAAATTTTAATGCAAAACAATTTTTTTTTCCATAATTTGAATTTTCCTGTATACATTTCTAAAAGATTCATTTAATTTATATTAAAATACTACAGAATTATCATATAAAAAGTGCAATTTCACAATAATAATATGTTCTCTTTAATATAAAGATATTAAATCAAGATTTTTTTAGATAATTGTACTGTTTTTAAAGCAAGCGTATCGAATAATTTTACTGGCAGGTTGAAACTCATCAAAAGTTAATTACAAACTTAACAAATGACCTTTGAAAGTTTATCAAATTATTGTTTTCAGTTTTATGGAATCTGGCAACCCTAAATAACAAGCAAAGGGACGGAAAGATAAGATACATGACTAGTGATCTGTCTATGAAGGGTGTGAATAAAATAGAAAGGTATCCTACCCTTGTAATCTGAGATAAGAAGGCAGCATCCAAGTCAGGCTCTATAGCATGTCGTTAGTAAGGCCCAGTCAAAGGCGTAAGTTTGTAGCTGTTTCTAAATTCGGCCGCCGCCGACCACAAGTGGATGTCCCATGAGTGGGTTTTGTAATTCAATCTGAACACCTTCGTTCTCTTTACAAAGCTTAACATAATCGTGTTCTCTCTCGTATTCAGGTTAGTTATTGTGATAGAATTACAAAATAAATAATAACATAAGCTCTTCGTGTCCATCACAGTCTAATTGTAGATAATAATATTTTTTATTTTTTTTTATCCACCTACGCTGATCGTAAAGGTTTTTTGATGTCTATATTTATTCGAATGCGTAAATATTTAGCACAGGCACTTATTTCCTTTTTTAATAATAAACTTATGATTATAATACTTTTCTTATTAAAATAGTAATACATCTCTAAGATGTGTTTTATTACTTTTTTGTATTTTTTTTGTGATCAACACGTTTTCTTATTTAAATGTATCGATATTTGGTCCTGGTCAATAAAAATATTATTATGAAAATTCTCACGTCTGTGTGTCCATGTAAGGACAAAAAACGGCATCAGGATACATAACACAAAAACAATCTCAATCGATATAATGAACATTCTCAAATTTAATAATTAGTTCATTTCACCTCATATTATTGATATATTATGTACTCATGTTCTAATCATACAAAATAATATTTGAAAATTGTACAGTTTTATTAAATTAATAGTTTCGTAAAATAAAAATAAAATAAAAAATACATAGTGAATGATTACCAAATGCTAATAAAATAATTTGACAATAGCCGTTTAACATTTTGACTTTATGGAACAAAAGATATCAGAATGCAATGCAGCTCTTAGGTCAGCGTCACGATCGACGCGACGATAGAGGGTAGTCAAATTTGTCAACCCGAACTCCGTGTAACAGTTTGACATATATTTTGATATTAATTTGTTAAAAAAAACAGAATGTTAACGTTAATTGTGTACTGTAAAATCACTTTATTAATGTTAAAAAAATAATAAACAGCTTGCTATCATGGAGATTGCTGCATTTATAAATTATATAAAAATCTACAGTTGTAAAATATGACTTTCTGCAAATACTTACCTACACTTTAACAATAGAGGTCGGTCAGGAATACTCCAATACCCAAATTAAGCTAGTACAATCCATTACCATTTCACACACCAAATAATTAAAATTATGCCCTTTCCAAAGATTTATAGATGGAGGTAAATTTAATTTAAACAAATTTCAAATTTAAAACAAATCAATATTGAAATTATAAATATGTATGTACAATATAAATAACCAAGTGTAAAAATTAAACCATTTTCTTAATATCACCAACGTCCGCTATTTCTTTTGCGTATATTGTAACACTGTAATAACAATGCTCCCTTTTTTAACACCGAAAATAATTTCTTCCTTAAAAAAGAATACGTCACTTTGTCTATTATTAACATAATTTTAATATTTTATACTTAAATTGAATTGTAATTTTAAAAAAGTTAATACAATTTGAATGAATCAACTAGAATGATATATAGAAAAAATCTATCTTTAGAAAAAATATTTAGTTGCTACCGGGATTCGAACCTGGACCCCATCCTGTTGTATTAAATACCGCAGATCTATGTTTTGAAAAATATTACTTCACAATGAGAATGTGTTCTCCTTAATAATATATAAGTTGTATCAATGTGTACAAAATTTAATAAAAATGAACTATTAATTCTGGCGTCTCCTATTGGATTGCTCAAAGGAATTTTAGATTCCGTAAAAATAAAGAAGATTGCTTTAAAATAATGTATTAATTTGAAAAGTGTAACATATATGTTCGAAAATTTGTCGTCAATGCACTGTGTTAGAGTAACATAATTAGTTAATGCAATTTCCTCGGATAGAAATAGATCCAAATGTATCTAATTAATAATAATCTAATTAATACGTTTAATTTGTATTTAAAAAAATAATAATTTTCTCAACAAAATTGTACTGCACACAGTTTGGGTTATTATCGCTACTAGTTTAGAGAGGTGCAGCCCCTCTCGCCATCAGGTGATAACTAAATTAAATACAGTATTGTAGTATATTCGAGCAATGAGATGGAGCTTGAGTGATATGGTATCTTTAATTTAAAAAATAACTATATTATTTTAGCGTTTTTTCCCTCTGTTCCAATGATAAACGTAGGAGCAATGCATTTTCAGCGGTCTTTTATACTTATTATTTTTAAACTGTACAAACGTTTTTAGAGTACCTACCTATTATTAAATTTTTTTGGTTTTTGCCTGCCGACAGCTATACGAGTATGGCGGCCACTGCATAGGCACAGTCAGTGTCACTGGAAGAGATAAAACAGTAAAGAAAGAAATCTATGTCGTGTCCTGCATCGCTTTTGTAAGATCCTGAAAAAATATTGTATTTTAATAAACACATTTAAAACACACGTAAAATATTAAATTAAATTTAACACTACTAGTATCGAAAGAGCTAATAAAAATAATATAGAATACTAGCGAGTACCCGGCATGCGTTACAATGCCACTAAAAAAAAGAAGATGTTTGTATTTTAATTCTGATTATTGAAGTGCTTTTGGATACACAATATGTTTTGTTTTTCCGTCTGGTGCGTATACGAATGCATCAGAAGGTTTTCCAACGCGTAGTTGTCCACGTGAGAAGCGTGGATTTTTCAAATTTACTCCACACACTTGTAGTGAATATCCCTGCGCTTTGTTGATAGTCATTGCAAATGCGAGTCGCGCCAGAAACTGCAGACGTTTAAATTCAAATGGCATGTCTGTCGGAATCATTGGGATGCGTGGCAACAGTACATCTTCTCCTTTAAATTTTACATTTAAAATTGTAGCTTCGATGATATTGTTCATTAACTTTTTCACTTAAAGCTTGGTACCGTTGCAAAGTCGTGGTGGATTTATATTTCGGAGAAAAATGACAGGTACGCCAATTTTCAATGTTAAAACTTGCGGCGGCATGCCTGGAAAATCATGTGAATTAAAAAATTCAATTGGACAATTGATAACTTCGTCTTGATTCATTACAGTATCGATGGAATGATACGTTGTCTCTTCGCCTGGTATTTCGTTTTGAATCCTGAAGTTGATGGCATAAACATCTTTGTTTTTGGCTGCTAATATAACACGTTCACTGAGCCACTGATGATTTTTGTATTTTTTTGTAAAATGGTTGTACTAATTCAGAAACCTTCGCAGGCGTGTGCACAACAACTCACCAAAGTTTCACCGCAATCGGATGAACAGTATAGTAACGCATACGGGACAAACAAACATTCATTTATATATATATAAATAGATATACGTAATCGGATGAACAGTATAGTAACGCATACGGGACAAACAAACATTCATTTATATATATATAAAGATGGATAGGGGATCGCTAAGAACATAGATTATTATATAAAAATACACAGACGTACAAATTCACATTTAATTACAATAATAATCAATAAAAAAATTATGCATTAACTTTGTATTTATCACCGTGAGTTTAAATAATCGGTTTCGAAAAAGTCATTTTTCTTCATTAGAGTGATAAAAAAATAATAACGTAAAAATTCAATTTTAAAAAATTAATTAAAGAATAATTTTAAAATAAATCAAGTACCTGACTAAAATTGTTATGATAATGAAATATGTCGAAATTGATCTAATGACATAAATTTGAAATTGTCAGATATGACAATTAATATATAATATTTGCACTGTGCCTGCCCGAATCAATTCTGATTTATGTATTGCTATTACATTATATCGCTGCATTTCATGTATAATGGTTCGTTTTATTAAGTGTACTTTATAAATGATATATTTATGTAAATTGTATAGAAAAATAAATCACTGAAGCCTAATGTTAAACGCCGTAAAATTGTAACACTCATTTATTATTTGTCTTCTCGAATTCATATAAAAAATATTTCTTAAGATTGTATTTTAGTATTTTGTTGGGCTAGTGGTCGACTCCCTACTTTCATAGTTTAAAATTAGTTTAAATTAGTTTGAAAATAGTACGAATACTCATGAGAAATTCCGTGTACGCATATCTTTGAATTTCATTGAAAAAATTGTATAGCAATAAATCTTTAGACACAAAAATATACTTAGATTGACCAATTAAATAATCAAAGATTAACTACAAATTTATCTTCTTTATATATTTTAAAATAAAAATAACAAATACTCGGTACGTTTTGTTAGGAAATTATTTTAAGACACGTAATATATTTCATTACGTCAAATACATTTCATTACGTCATTAGGTCAAATATGTTTTTGATGTTAGTAATCTGGGCTAATATAATCGTTAAACATGTTTACCACCTCTGTTCCTGGTAATCAAGTTCCACAAGGGAAATAGACATTCTATTTGTAAATTTTTGAGGTTCATTGCCATCACACACCGCCAAATAGATGTTCTGTGTCGGTAATACATTTTGAATCCGCAAAATAAAGATGATCAGATAAAATCTGGAGAGTTTATTTTGTGCAAAACGAATTTTTTACCACTAGTCATAAATTACGTGAGCATGGTTTTCACATTGTTATTTAAAGGGTTATATTTTCTTAAAAGTCAGAAAACTTCGCAAAGGAACAAAGCATGTATTGTATTCAGCTCATACATCTCGTATTCTATCGCAAAAGTTCCGTTAAAGAAAAATAAAAACGAACGCACTTTGCACGGGATTCATCGTGTAAAAAGAGTTAAAAGATAAACCGTGAAGCTTAAATACACAGTCGGGTGTACGTGACCCGTTTAATAAGTGGGCGCAAGTTGCGACCCATCTGTAACGCGACGGCGGATTGTGAAGGATTACGAAAAGAGTAAAGGTAGCGCTGTCTTTGGAATTGTTTATTGACCTTCATTTTACTTCATTTCTACTACGTACCAATACTAATTTGGAAAAGATCTCTGTTTTTAATACAATTTAGTGAAGTATGACTTGCGATGCATATCTGCGGACCCTCGGGACAGATAAATAAATTGCGGGCGCAGCTTGCCACAAGAACTCTGGAAACGGTTCGCAGATCTGAGAGCTCAAGAATCACTATCCTCTAGTGTTGGCACACGTCCTCTCGAAGAGTTTATATATGCTTCCATTGCAAACTCCAATCCAGGGCTCGCGCGAACCCTTTCTTAAATTTGACTTGTTAAATGAAGGAAAAAACAATATTTCAGATCAAATCAGTTCCCAACTGAAATTTCCGTATTTGTTATTTTGGTTATTCGTATTTGTCATTTCGTAATTTTGTAAATATTAAAAAATATATATTCCAGTGAAATATTTTTACCTGATGATTAGGAAAAGTCTTCTAAATAAATTCACTGTGATCAAAATGGTGCCTGAAAACATTCAAAGTTTCAATAAAAAATTAAGGTCTTGATAACTAATCGAAAAAGATAGAAATAGTCGAGTGGCTAAAAATTCAATTCAATATTGCAAGAGAGTCATTCAAAATAAACTTTAAGTATTCTAATGATTGATTTCGCAACCTCTTATTGGGATACAATGATGAAAACGTATTGATCTTCAACAAATTGGTTTTGAAGTCGACATTTTACATCCAAGAAAAAAAGCGATTAAAAATTTAAAGTTTAAAGATCGCCAAGGACTTTTTCCATACACCCCTCCTATTTCATGTTACTTTTATATTAAATTACCACCTAATAATCGAGCCACCGACGAGGAACTAAATGACGACTTTGGAGCAGCTGAGGAAGAATAATTGCCTACCTGCAAAATTTAGGCTATGCAATAGTAACCTAACTTTTTAATTTGTTTGGAATTGGCTTGATTTAATGTACAGGGCGTATAATTAGAATGATGATAAAAATGCGAAGTTTAATTTATTTTTCAATCCTTATATCTCCGTTTGACCATTTAGCCGATGGGCCACTCTGCCGCTCTGCGACTCATATATTATTAGCTGATTTTCTCGCCATTGTACGAGTTAAATTTTTCCCTCCCCCCTTCCCCCATCCCACCCTGCTTGCATTATTATATTATACCTCCTATGCACAAGTGCAATTATATCGTAACTTTTGGGACAATGCCTTGAAAATGGCACGTGTCACCTTGCCGAAACATCGACCTAGGTTTTCTCAAGAAAGTCATCTACAAATGCTATCTAACATAGAAAAGACACCAATTAGTCTTGGTGGAAACCTCAAAATAAACATATAATTCTACACCTTGCCTTTAACACTCGCCTCATATATTTTCTTTACCTTCCTCTCCTGCTCGTACGCTTCCTTCTTATGCTCGTACGTTCCACATGACTAAACCATCCCAGCGACCCTTTTCTTAACCACATTAACCAATATATCATTTTCTCTATGTGTGAACCTTTCTTAGACCACATTAAATGTGTTGCAGGAACTCGATGGAGACGCCTAGCGAAATTTAGGGATGAGTGGAGGGATAAGGAATAGGCCTGTATCCAACACTGAAGACTGAAGATGTTGAAGAATATATTGTGAAAAATTGTAATTTTCAAATCATTAATTGACATGGCGGTTACTTCCTGGTATAACATGATTAATTTTAATTTTCATAACAAAACTTTGTACTACATACACGTTGGGTTATTTTCACTAATAGTTTCGTGATCGTGAGGTCAAACCGCGAGATTGAGTCTAAATATGAGATTAAAGAAACACAAAATATTTCTAACCACATAATTGAAGCAAACCACTCTTTCGATAGTCATAGATTAAAACTTCTCCACTAGTTACCGTATTAAGGATTAATATTGAATCATTTGGAAACTGTTGAAATACAAAAGAATTTAAATTCGAGAAAACATAACTTCCCTAACACTTCGCCTTTACTGTCCATATTCCGGTTAACGACCGAAAACTCTCCCCTCTTCTCAAGACCCGCCTCATTGCCCGAATAGATTACAATACTGTATTTAGTTTAGTTATCACTTGATGGCGAGAGGGACCGCACTTCTCGAAACTAGTAGCGAAAATAACCCAAAGTGTGTGCAGTACAGTTTTGTTGTGAAAATTTTTTTTTTTTTTAATACAAATTAAATGTATTAATTAGAAATATATACATATAAAATCAATTTTATCGAAAAATATTGTTGTTGCTACCGGATATCTTCTTATCCGGGGAAATTACATTAACCGATTATGCTTCACCAACACAGTGCAATGACAATAAATTTTCTAATTTAAATGTTACATTTTTCAAATAGATACAATCTATTGTTCCATTATTTGAAAGCCACCTTCTTTATTTTTACGGAATCTCAAATACCTTTGAGGAATCCGATAGGAGACGCCAGAATTAATAATTCATTTTTATAAAATTTTGGACACAACTTATATATTATTAAGGAGAACACATTCTTATTTTGACGTTGTAATTATTCAGAACATAGGTCTGTGATTTTTTAAAAATACAAATTAAATATTTTAATTAGAAAGATATACATATAAAATCAATTTTATCGATAAATATTACTGTTGCTAATTACAATATAAGAATGTGTTTTCCTTAATAAAATTAATAGTAATTTTCATTTGCGAGATGCAGTAATTCAACATCAACGACTAGTGCGATTCAATAATGCTTGTGTATGAATTTAATATAATTTCATTCTTAAAAATATTTTATTTGGCAAAGAGGAAAAAACACAATGTCAAAAATATATCTTCGGTTTCCCATAAAATCTCCTTGCCTCCTTATAACATCTAGAAGAAAATAATATAGCAGATGAATTTATGATTTCTAAAGATTTTCCATGTCACTTTATTTGGTACGAAAAACATTTCCAGAGATTATACAGGAAAATATATTCGTACCTGGAATACAGAAATTGGACTTAAAACGAATTTCTTGTTGTGCAAAATGAATAATTGAGAAAGCTTCGTTCAACTGAAAATATAATACTTATGTCGACTGGCTTGTCATGTGGTGACAGCTATTTCCTGAGAATATTAAAGGTTAAGATTAAAATCCTAAAACTGTAATATATTTAAAATAATTTAAAACGACATGTACTAAAACGACATTATGCTCTGATAGTTTTGACATTTAAAACATTAAAGACATTTATAGACATTAAAAACGACATTATGCTCCGATAGTTTTGACATTTAAAACATTACATTTATAGACATTAAAAACGACATTATGCTCAGATAGTTTTGACATTTAAAGCATTAAAGACATTTATAGACATTAAGAACGACATTATGCTCAGATAGTTTTGACATTTATAAAACATTAAAGACATTTATAGACATTAAAAACGACATTATGCTCTGATAGTTTTGACATTTAAAACATTAAAGACATTTATAGACATTAAAAACGACATTATGCTCTGATAGTTTTGACATTAAAAGACATTTAAAACGACATTATGCTTTGATGGTTTTGAATCGATTGAGGAAGACACTAATGATTAAAAAAATAGTACTTATTTTATTTTGTATCAAAATTATTTAAATTTATTAAGTTAACGTTTTCAACCGATAAACTTTTGAAATACAATTTATATTATACAAAATAACAGCTCATGAGCCATTATGTTTTGTACGTATAAAATTATACTTGTAGCCGTATTTTAAAATAATATTGTTACGCTCCACGTTATATACTTTCAAATAATACTGTACTTATTACACCGGTACGGAATTAATCAAATTGACAAATTGGAAAAATTATTATCAAATATTCATTCTGAATTACTGAATGGTAGGAAAGAGTCGACATAACATAAATGCACACAAGCAAATAGATTTTAACCTCTTACAAAATAGATTATTTCTATTACTAAATTAATTGTATGCACATTCATATAAAAAGTTGTACGTCTAAAAATTTCGGAATAATTTTGAATTAAGGATTAAGTATATACATATATGAAACATATAAGTTACATTTATATTGTAGTAAAAAAAAAGAAAATAATGTTGAAATGCAAGCATTGGCCTAGTTCTTCAGCATCCAGTCATTTTATTATTATATTACTGTATTATAACATTTCAAATCATTTTTATTTTTGTAATTAGACTAGACGCACGAAACAACTTGCTAGACGTTTGTCTGTAGGTACAATCATATTAATTATTACATTTAATGTAATCAAACATAAAAACTAATCAGTGTCTAACTAATAGATTTATTTTTAACGATTGGTTTATTTCGGAACGAAATATTACAACAAATGATAATATTATAGCTTTTTTTTTTACATATTAAAGTAGGTATTCTGCATATGTTGTATTTGGGTGTCTTTACATGATGGTGTCTCAAAATCAACATATATGTATGCAATATATGGTAACCGACAAACAAGTTCGCTCACTGAGATGAAAGTACGATAACAAGTATTTCTGTATAAATGTATACAACCGTTTAAAGAAAAATAATCGTAGAATATCATGAAGATCTAAAAACACTATCGGATAGATGGAAACGCATATGATTGATTTAAATCATACATTTACATGTGATGTTTTGAAACCTACTTTTATTTCCGATGTCGGAGTGCCTCAGGAATTAGTTCTTGGACCACTATTGCATATTTATATACAAAAATTATGAAAATACAAAAGTATCATCATGAATGATCGAGAATGCTAAATCTGTAGTTGTTGGGCGTGTGTATTGACTCAGATCATTCCGTGAATACACAATCAACAAAACTGTTAGTGTATACAACTGAGACAGATTAAAATAATATATTCGGAAACATCTCCCTCCTGGGGTAACTCGTCTTCTCATAAATGCATTTGTGGTGTAACTTATAGACTACTGTATTTCAGCTGGATAGATTACAATCTATTCTGAATGCAGCAGTATGGATAATATAAGGAATATCTAAATTATCTCAGGTAACATCACTTTTGCGTGAACTACATCGACTCCATTTCCCTGAAAGAGCAAAATTTTAATAGTGCCGGTTGACGTATGATATGAGGCGACACATATCATGGCATCTCTGTACTTTAAAGAGTTCTGCATCTCAGACAACTTGAATTGTAGACGTCAAAGTCTCACAGCTCAGCGTAGGAAGGGTTACAAGACCGACCAGCCGTTGCCAGAAATCTTAGTCTAACGGACATTTGCGGTGACAAGCCCAAAAGCGTGGAACTCTTTGTCCTCCGTCATGAGAAACGTTGCATCAGAAACTTTTACAAATTCATTTTCATGAGTTCAAATAACAATTTTTATTTTTAAATACTAGTATAGAACTGTTTACTCTATACTAGTATAGAATTTTTTTATGAAAATAGTGATATACAAAGTAACTAATGCTATTATTATTACTTATCCAAAAATTATATCGGGCCGCGAAGCGCTAAAATGCGACTTAACAGCATTACCCACACGTGATATCCAAAAATAACAACAGGTAAAGCCGGTTGTTTCCCGTTAGTAACTAAATAAATGTGACGATTAAAATGTAATGTAATGATATAAACAGTACACGGAAAACAGTTTTAATTTCCATCCTACGAACTAATTATGATAGTGGAGGACGTTTCCAAATATTTATTCTGATTAAATTCTCAGTATCAAATCTCGCAATAGGCACTCAACTAAGCTTTTAAATTTCATTAACGCTATCAAAATTCGCCGGTTCTCCGTATCGCCTCTGTCAAAACAGGAGAGAATTAGATATTATTATTCTTTTGATTTTACGGACGATAATGAAGTTAGGAGCGGCTTGTGGCCTGTCGGGACTCGTGGGGACGAGCCACGGTTATGGGCGGTTTCGGAGAAAAATGGTTGGCCATCCTTAACTAATCGTTTGCATTTAATCTTTAGATAGTAATGTACATCGAATAGATGAAATTATTGAAGTACATTATTTAAACATATAAATTCTACTATTAATAATATATGAAATTATTGAAGTACATTATTTAAAGATAAATTCTCTAAAGAGCATTATGATTCAGTTTTTTTTATTCACATTTTACAAATTCATGGCAAATCCTTCATTCAAAATACAGTAATACCTCGTATAATCCAGGTTGCACCAATATCGGAAACCGAACTAATTGAGGAATTAAATACATATAAAAAATGATAATTAGTTCCAAAAAACAAATTTCTCCCTGTTTTTCAATAAATAAAGATAAATTGAAATGTATGTTTTAGAAATTCATTTTATTTAATAGTACAAGTTATTCGCAGTTTATTTTTTATTCTTTTAAATTTGCAATATCGATAGCTGCATATTTTACTTCGTTGACCTTTTCTCTTCATACATTTCTTTGTATTTGTAACGAATTGCATTGTTTTTCAATATTGGGATCAACTTCCATAATACGTTCTGAGAAGGTTTCAACCAATCCAAAATTGGTTATAGTTGTTCAGCTCTTAATTCTATTTATCTCCGCATAAACCGCGCAAAAGATATAAAGGTAAAGAACTCATCATATATGTATTCAAACATAATTTTGTGAACTATTTTTCAGAATTTATTTTTATTTTGCTCTATAAAAAATTAGTTTGTTTCGAAATATTTAGATCGGACCGATCGAAGTCAAACTATACAAGGTATTACTGAATATATAAAATCACAATAATCTTTATATAAAATCTCAATTCTGTTTCCAATTTCGTTAGGATGAAATTTCAATTTATTTTAAAAAGTGACATACTTTTCCTATTTTTCAAAATTGTTAACAAATAAATCTATTGGTATAAATCTAAAAAATAGAATACCGTAATGCTGCTGCAATATAGGTAGATAATTATTTAAATTAACGGTAATATTTTTGATATCAATATTATGTGGGTATGAAATTATTATTTCAAGACGATTGTTTTTCAAAGTTAAAACATCAAACGATTTTCTTTCCGTTTCAAGACATTGATTACTTATAAGAATAAGTATTTGTTCTAATACGGAAGGTAAGTTTAGAAAACGTGACGCGTAAATGAAGACTTAGCACGGGTCTTATACAATAATAAGAACAAGATTTTCGAATAAATAATTTACCAAAAATATGAAATAGTTATTTAAAACATCTTATTTAAATATCCAAGGAGATATCATCAATTAAAAGATAATATATCATTTTTGAAGTAATTTGGAAACGTATACATTTTCAAAAATAAATTTTAAACGATTGTCGGTGATGATAATTTAGTTTATATGTAGAAATTACTTTAAACTAAATAATAGTATAATACACGATTTACTGAAATAAGATGCAAACGGACTAAATGTAAACGTTCCTGAAGGTAAAGGGAAAAACTAGTACAGGACCTTATTCTGAAAGCAGTCCACAAATTGTAATGCTTGCGTATAGCAACATATTGTTGGGACTTGTAGTTGAATGAAGTTGTTTCTCGTTGGTATCGTGAGTGACGGTTAATAAAAAATGTAATTTTCCACCTAAAGATTCACTAACAAGGAGTTGAGACATTAATAAATAACAATTTGTGTTTTTTTCATATTAGGCGCTCTACAAAACTTTCATCCGAGTGCTGCTGCGCATCTTTGCTGTCGCTTGGTGTGCCCCTGGCGGTAGGATTATTTGGCGGTGAATTTCAATTAAAACCTTTTACATAATCCACTGGACAGTGGGCGTAATCCCCCCTTCCTCTCTGAAAACAACCCAAAGTTTTAACGTTTGCAAAGGTAAAACAAAATATTGAAAGTACCGAACACACGATTTAATTTTCGGAAGGTAATTAACTTTGTAACCAAACGAATACCGAAAAATGTTATACTAATGGTACATACTCCGTAAAATGAAACTTTTTTATTTGTACGTTATAAAACTACATCAGTGAAGTGATTGTTAAGAGTAAGATAGAGAAAAAATAATTAAAGTAACGTAAAAACAAACATAGAACCAAAATGGTTATTTAACTGACTGTTGCTCTCGTGGAGAAGAAAAAGCTAAAGACGACGAGAAAGGAGAACGCGAATAGTCAGCAAAATATTATAATAAAGTATAAATATAATATTATAACGTGGATAATTAAAATCACAGACCACCAAATATATAGACATGAACTAACGAAAATTTATTGTCCCAATATTTTCATTTTGGTGTCACCCAAGTGATCACTTTGTACCACTTGCGCAATCAAATAGTTTCGCGACTTTTTTTAAAATATGACTCGATTGGGACGAAAATTTAAACGCTGACAATGTAATATGCATTAATGTAAAAAATACGTCTTGTTTACACAAAGATTTAATTTTCGAACAGTAAATACTTTTATATTTATACTATCGAATTTATGTTTCCACTAAGAATGCGTATAGAATGCCTTTCGTTTCGCAGCTAATATTCTAAACTCCTCTTCTATATGTACACTTTATTTCATGTCTATTCATTTACTGGTTTGTGATTAAAATCAACTTTTAAAACCAAGTTTATTACTCCTAGATAAAAGCTATTTTTATCTCTTTCCTGAATCCTATTCAGAAGTTATCTGTAGGTGTTATTTGGTGAATACATTTTTGTCAAAGCCTTCCTCTCTGTTTTGTTTCCTCGGTTACACTTTTAAGGTATCATGAACGTGCTGTTCCGAAACGTGCCGAAGAAAAAATGCGTTGGCCCTTTCGTTTTTCGATGGTGTATATTACGATTTTTTTTTCTTGCACTCTCCTCAGATCTCCTCATTTGTAATTCTCTCGGTAAAAATGGTAATAATTCTGAACAAGGAACTATACTTATAAGAATTTTACATCTTGTCGATCAAGAATGAGTAAATATAAAAATTTCCATCGAAAACACAATTTACTGAAGCACTCTGAAATCAAACTATGTATCCTTTAAAGTAAAACTTATTATAGTTTTTATTCCTGACTTTAAGTGAATATGAAAGCTCTACGGTTCAATTATATTAAATAAATTCACATCTACAAATAGTTAACACAATAAATATTATTTTCAAGTTTTTATTTTCGTTTAAAAAACAACGAATAATAGGAATTTTTTAATTATAAAAATACTGTATCCATTTATATTTCACGGCAGAATACGATAATACTTTATAAACCAATGCGGTTGACTCTGAGTGATCTCAAATCTTATAGGCAACAAAATAAATTGAGAAAACGTGATTTTCATGAAAAAAATACGTGAATTTCTCATACGCGAGAAGAAATAAGACTTTTTGTTTGTGCTTTAAAATATCAGTCTTGTCGATGGATATTGTATCATGTATATATATATATATATATATATATATAGATACAATATCTTATATATATATATCAATTAGATATATATATGCACATACAGGGGCGTGCACTCTATACAATCATAATAGCTGTGCATAACTATGATGTCCTTGCAATTGTATAAATGTGTGTGTGTGTTTGAGCGCCGCACCGCCGGGGCAGGATGCGTATCTGTGAACGTGTGTGCGGAGTTATAAATGGCGACGCGCGCCAGGCGCGCTCTCATCTGCTTTATCGTTTGACTTGTACTAGTAATATACCTTGTATCATACTGTAATAAGCCTGTAGTTGTCACACAGAGTTTCTCTTGAACCTTCAAGATTTACGAAGTGTACACTGAAGACGTACTTACGAAGACAAGTCCGTAACAATAACTGTAATATTTGCAAAATAAATGTATATTTAATATTTATTTCTGATATATTGTATATTGAGTATGTAAATATCCGCGAAGATAATTCAGTTCTCATGTAAACGTATTAACTAAAACCGTATAACTAGCGGAAGAATTTAAAATTGATAAATAAAGCTGCGCATGTGATTTTTGGCAAAATCTGTCCCAGATGTATACGATCTGAACGCAATTTTCGCACTGTGCGGTGTTCTGAATACACATCTTCGCTTTAACAGACGTACTGCAAAACGTCACAAGTGTGTCTTTAAAGCAGACTTGATTGTGTGCATTCCAATACACTTCAAACGTGGTATTATTTTCCATTATAAAATATTTTAGCATCTTTATTAATAACTTGAAACACTTCACTAGAATAATAATAATAATACTCACTTACACAGGTATACTTACACAAAACCATGCTTCTGAAAGAGTGAATAATAAATACAACCTTCAATGATAATACCCATCGCTTTTACATCATAGATATTAGTAGCATAACCTAAATCCACGCCTAGTGCACGCCGGTGAATGTGTGTGTATTTTTAAAAACAAGTCCAAGCATGTCTTATATATATTTAACTGAAATTTAAAATCCTATTTATATGTAGAAGAGTAATGAAAAATAATAAACCAATAAAAAATGACTTTCATTTAATAATGAATCACTTTAATATTTCGAAGAAACAACATAAATATATTTATTGTTATTATGTTTAGTTTGTAGAACTCCATGTTTATTTTTAATTCAATTTAAAAAGTTAAATTATAATAAATATTATTATTAAGTTCTACTAGTTTGCGTAACCATTATTATACACGTTTTCAAACTGTTCAATTATAATATGATTTCTTAAATTTAATTAAAAATATTAATATAATAATAATGCTTGTGATTTGAGATACTATATAAACTAAGCATATTGAAAAGCCAGGAAGTATTTAAATTGAGGCTAAATCGAAAATTGTAATATTCTTCTGTAAACGTTCTTTCTGTACACGGGCTGTTAGTGTTACTTTTTCCTCTTTATTTTGGCCTTAGCCAATTAGGCGTAATTATCCATTACAAGTACATACAAATGAAATAATATAATATTATAAATATATAAACACTTAACATAAATAAAATAATCATGGGAATATTATAATTATTAGTAAGTATTTGAAATCAAATTAACACATTAATATACATTGACATTTTGTTTTTCCTTTCATTTTTACATACATTACATAACATAGTAAGAAAAAGAACATTTACATTTGAAAGTAAAAAATATACAAATGATAACTGTTGTTAAAAGAAGGATAAATTCAAAAAATATAACTAAAATAAAAAAAGACAATGTGGCATTTCAATTAATATAAAGTATTAATTAAATTTATTAAGAAAATTGCGCAAATATATATTATACTTTGACATTTCTCTTAATTAGAACAATCAATATAACATAACCAAATATAGCACACCAAAAAGCAAAAATGAACTAAAATGAATTAAAATTAACAAAACTTTACAACATTACTTAATAAGGCGGCTTTACGCGGAAAAAATACAAAAAGTGTGGCTAATTTGAATTTAACAGTTGTCAAAAAATTATCAATAAGTATCGATCGAGGACATAAGAATTTGTTGTTCCTGCACTGAATAATAAACTACCTGTGTCTATACGAAATAGTATGCTTTTTCCCAATTTGGAAGAAATGATAAAAAGGTGTCTTGTCAATAATGATTTGTCTTACTTCTATGAATGAAATGGATGGTTAAACAGTACAACTGATTAGTTTTTACGTTTGTTTATATTAAATGTAATAAAAATTTAAATGAATGTATCTGCATACAAACATCTAGAAAAATAATGGATGGACATAAATGAAACAATGTTATTACTCTACAAGAGTTTATTGGCACTACTTGAGTTCCGAGAGAAACAGTAACTCTTATTGACAGGTGAAGTTTAAAACTGACTAAATATAGGAGACAAGGCTTAGATGGTAGACATACAAGTGATTAAGTACTGACAGAAGGAGGGGGAGGGAGCGGAGTTACTGGTGGACGAAGGTGGAGGGGTGGTTGTAATGGAAATATTGAGAGGAGAGGAGATGAGTTAGAAAATGTAATCTTGTTTAACAGATTAATACCTGAGTTCCAATTCCTTTATATTTCTAAACCTTTAAAATTATTCATTTTATTACCTTTACGCGTGACGGGATGGAGAAGTTTAATGGTACATGAATGAAAGGAATGATTATTATCCATGATGCGGTTCGAGAATTTGGAAAAGTTGTTACTAGTTAGATAACGACGATACTCTTTTAATCTTATGTTGAGCTTTCTACAGGTTTGTCCAATATATTTACTATTGCAATCTCCGCATGAAATTTTGTAAACTCCGCTTTTTTCTAAGTTATCTATTTTTTTACTTTAAATTGAGAAGTGATGCGCCTAAGTTGTTGTTGGTGTGATACGCGGGTCTAATATCTGTCATCTCCATCTATCAGTACCTAATTACTTGTATGTCTTGCCTTGTCTACCTTGTACCCTAAGCCTTGTAACCTAAGCCTTGTCTCCTATATATGTAGTTAGTTTAACATACGTGTCGATAAGAGTTACTTACTTACTTACTTACCATCACGCCGTTTCCCTGTGGGAGTAGGCAGAGAGGATAGAGCGCCACACTCTTCTGTCCTGACACACAATTCTCGCCTCATCCACATTCATACATCTTGTCATACAAGCTCGCCGATTGTTGAGGCTTCTAACAGAACCATCCTCATTAATCTGGTTTACCTGGTCGTGCCAAGTCTTTCGCGGACGTCCTCTATTTCTGGTTCCATCAACACTTGCGTCATATATTCTTACCATTCTCTCCTCATTCATCCTTTCCATATGACCAAACCACCTAAGTGATCCTTTCTTAATCTTACTCACTATACTAACATCAGCTTTACATTCTTTCCTTATTTCTTCATTCTTTACTCTGTTATAAATAGATTTGCCACAAATACGTCTAAGTGATTTCATTTCCACTGCATTCAGCCTACTTTCGTTCCTTTTCTGCCAGCTCCAGGCCTCACTTCCATACATCAGTGTCGGTACCAGGATTCCATTGTGCACCGCTATTTACTGATTCTTTTAAAACTCGAGTAGTGCTAATAAACTCAAGTAGAGTAATAACATTGTTTCATTTGAATCCATCCATTATGATCAAACTCTACAAAGTTAACGCTGATTCTATTAATAGTCTAGAAAGATGTTCTGAAGGACTAGTTTTTATTGCAAAAAAAATAAAAATAGCAACGTAATCAAATAGAAATCATTGTATATATCTATTGTATATTATTCCTAAAGAAAGTCTTGCTACTCGCATGTAAAATGAACTAAATATTAGAAAAAATACAAATCTTATATTTATTTACTAAAACTAATCATTTACGATAAATAAAATGCATTTTTAAAGACAAATTCCATCAGCTTACATATATAACTGTTCGCATAAATACGTAAATTTTCGGATGCTGAAAAGTGAAAACTATGTTTGTATAATGTTTGAACAAACCGTAAACAATCCGGCAGAATACCTGGCTAGCGCAAAATCTGGCATTTGGTTTTGCCAGGTGGTAATTATGGAGCGCCAGTCGGGCCTTTTGATGGAATAAGTACACAACAAAATGAAGGAACGTAAATTACAAACTATCCGTTAGCCATAATACAAACCCGAATTTTTAAGAATGAAAATTAAAGTTTATTCGGAAAACAAGAAATAATAGTATTTAAAAGTTATATATATATATATTCTAATATATAATTTGAATATAAAGTTGAATACTAATGATACCAAAATTATCGCTACTTAGAAAATTTATATGAAACATTTTAAACGAAATACTTTCATTGTGTTACTCATATTCTCTTTTTCATATTATATAATATGTTATTTTATATTAAAATAAAATATTTAATATTGTATTATTCGCATTCTCTATTTATATACATTTGTTTTCTGATCTCTTTGGACTTTGCTTTGTAATGCGCCGTATTAATATTTTTTGTTATACTTTGTTATTTTTAGGTAACAAAAATGTTTTTGCGTTCTTTTCTGTGGCGTAATGTGCGTATTTTACTATATGATTAAACATTATACTTATCAAAACAGTTTATTATGATTATCATTTTTCTTCTCTGTAATGTTGAGTTTAACATTTAAGATCATCCGTCTATACATTTTTTTTAACATGTCGCAATTTGCGACGTAAAATTTTCCAGTCCTTAATTTTATTCGTGTACATTGATATTCAATACATGAAGCTCGCGGCATGTTCAACGTTGAAGAAAAAACTCGCTAAATCGTTTAATCCGCTTCCAAATTCCAGCCACTATTTTCCGATTGCGAGGTATAAATAAAATTAGCCCCCGGATTGGGCAAAAATATTCGAGTAACGTTTACCCGCAAGTTTATACGGCTTTTGGTTTCCCCGTAAGCCTCATGAGCCTTACTAGTTTAGCCAATATAAATACGCAATAATTTACGAGTTTACCGAAGGTTATGTATGTGTAGTAATGTTTGTACCCAAAAAGTTTTCTAGGGATATTGTTAAGAAATTAGTCAGAGGTCGCAAAAGTTTGAATGAAGTTATTTCTATTTAGCATGCTGTATATTCAGTATCGTGAGTGATGGTCAATAAAAAATGTAATTTTCCATCTAAAGAATCACCGATGAGAAGCTGAGGGATTAATAAATACAGTTATTATTCTTAATGTAAGTAATATATTCGAGTAGCTTATTGGTGTAGTGGTCAAGACGTTGGCCTTGTGATCTAGTGGTCGGGGGTTCGCGTCTCGTTCCAGGACACCAGCAAGTTAGTCCTATTTTCATAGCACAAGCGTTTAGCTTAGTTTAAAAATAGTAAGAATATTGATGTGACATGTATTCCGTGTATGCATCTCTATTTAAAATGTATATATATATATATATATATATATATGCTACATAATGCTACTTTTATTTATTTTATAATACGTTTCAAAAAAGGTATTCCGTAGGTTTATAATGCATATTTTATAAATAGTAAAATACATTTTTAAAACTAATAAAACTTTGCATTATTACGTTAAAGGGAGGTCCTCCATAACCGAAATTAGAAAGATATTGTAATAAAATCACATTTTTATGATGAATATTAAAACATAATTTTTTGACATTTTCATAACAAATTAGATCACTTTACGATAGATATATAGAAGAAATCTATTTATCGAAAAAAAAAATTATGGAATACCAATAAAAATTATTATTAGTTTAGATTATAAAAATGTAGGTATATTTCACTATTGCATGATAAAAAAAAATTAATACTCTACATTTTCTCACGTTATACCGAAAATATACTATTTTTAATCTGAACAAAGCACTTAACATATTCAAATCTCGAGCAGTTAACAATCACAAACATCACTGATATTTTAACAAATATAAGACTAGCATCTCAGAATATATTGATATCAATAAAATTAAAGGTTCCAATTGTTTAATCGGATTACCCACTTATAAACCTATCATATGTGTATACTAGAGCTTATATACAAAGGAAACGGTTTATCCAAATATTATCACTAGAATATAAAATATAGACGTGAGTATACAAATATACCTCCCGAAGTCACTATAAGCCACCAAAAACTATAAGCTTAGTATTGAAACTAAGCTTATAGTTTTTGGTTATTAACATAGTACGCACATGCATCAGCTTGTCTTTACACACTCAAGGTACCTATGTACTCGTTCATGATGTATGTATGTATGATCGAGTACAGAGTGTAGGGATGATGGATAGCGAAAAGTTTAGGGGTTAGTTGCCTAGCAGTTTGGGTACACGAAGATAAGGGAGGGACAGACCTACAACCACAAGGATTAAGGAGTGTTTGTCCTTACAAAAGTGGGGGACAATGTGACCTATAGGCCGTAATCTGGCGGGCTTATTTGATATCCAATTAGTTGGGGAAATCCGATTATAAAATTTGTATCATATTTTCCGTGCGCATTTTTGATTTAATTTTATTATGGTAATATAATTAAAGAATTTGTCATTTTCAGTTGGAAGCGTGTATTAGGTTGAGTCATAAGTACTGTCGTATTTTTTAATGAAAACAAAACATGTCATTATTGCTAATGACGATCTCCCATCTGTCAATTAATTTGTTTATTCCGTTGAAATAAAAACTCGCCGGTTTTGACTCAAAGAATATGTCCAAGTGTGTTTTCACCTCCTGTGTTGTTATAAGTTGTTTTTTCATCCAAGTAATTTTGTAATTTTGTAGGGATAAAAAAATGTGATAATCTGAAGGAGCAAGGTCAGGAGAATAAGGTGGATGTTTTAAAACATCCCAGTTGAGCTCCTTCAGTTTGTGCTGCGTCATCATTGCAGTGTGAGGCCGCGCATTGTCGTGGTGAAAAACAACACACTTGCGATTCATTAATTGGAAACCAGGCCAATATGATGCAGATGTCTCACCCATTGATACCCATCTTCAATGCGATGTCCCTGGTATTTGGACGAGGATCAGATTTTTTATAGTGGTTAGCACATCATCGTCGGTGATTAAATGGCATCCCGCCCGTTCTTAATCAGCTACTGATAAATTACCAGATCTGAACTTAGCAAACCATCGTTGACAAAATTCAAAAGTAAACAGTGTCGAATAAGCACATTTTTTTCCGACAGTTTGAAAATTCACAAGGACTCCGTTTAGTCCAACCACTGGCTATCAATTGAAGAATTTGTCACAAGAGATCCTTCTTTATATAATACAAAACAAAAATTTAACACACACGTTAACGGAGTTAATTAAGAAAAAAATATCATTATCTATGTA
The DNA here is from genome assembly GCA_022840565.1 of Eubasilissa regina. Taxonomy (NCBI): domain Eukaryota; kingdom Metazoa; phylum Arthropoda; class Insecta; order Trichoptera; family Phryganeidae; genus Eubasilissa; species Eubasilissa regina. The sequence continues at coordinate 22,118,974 of JAINEB010000015.1, read as the reverse complement.
AAAATACGACGGTATTTATGATTCAACCTAATAATTATTTATCCTATAGGTGTAAATTCTTAACTAATAATCATTAGTTTTTGGTTAAGTGTAAAAATTTAAATTGCAATTTGTCAAATATTAAAAAATCTAATTAAGATTTTATTTTGGCAATTTATTAATTTAAAATGTATATATAACTTGCAATTCTCACATTCGAATTATCTATAAGATAAAAGAGAAACAAAAAGTTGTATCCTAACTCTAAAAATCATTTCTCCAGAAATTCTTGAAACTTTTCGGACATACACAAATAAATACATTGAGAAAATTTAATCCACACAACATGATTTATATAATATATATAAATTATATAACTTCAAGGCATTTGTTTGATTGTATGGTGTAGTAGAGTAATTAGAACGGCGACCCGCCCCTGGAGAATCTATACTTTAACATTATAGGCAACGGTTAATTCAGTTGATTTATATCATTATTTCAGTACTTAGACAATTTCTCGGAAGTTCGTATTCTCTATAACATTTTTTCCAGCACCTGCATACAATTAACATAAATAAAACATGAAAATTACATCATCCTCTTGTAACCCGTGCACTGATGTGCGGTGGTGACCTGAGAGCGTGAACACTTCACCGCCTACAATGCTGACTCTCATGTTAAAAAAAATAAATTATTTGTCAAACTGAAAGAAAACATCGTCGTACATTAAGTATATCATGTATTCCAATTTTATGTGGAAATATTGAGCTTAAAATAAATAAAATTGTCTCATTAAAAAATACGTGATTTTTATTTTTTTATTAGAAGATATCAATGAGATATTTACATTTTTTAACATAATCAATTATTATATATAATTTCTTTTAACATTTTTTTTTCTCTGTGATAGTCAAGACTCGTGTATAGAGGAGTATATAAGAGAGTATATAATTTATGTGTCAGCTAGTCAGTATAGATATTTTTTGATCTCAGATACAAATTTATGATAGTCTGTAAATTTTCTAATTGCAAGGGGGAGATTCTAAAAAATTTGATGCCTTGATAAATATAGTGGTTTCGGTTTGCGTTATATTTAAGTTTTGGAATATCAATTTGGTCTCTAAATCTTATGGATCAGAAGTTGCTTCTGATGTTTAATTTGTTTTTAATTTTAAATAATTGGATTAATGAATTTTTTTTGTACGTGTTTCATATTTTTGGTACTTTGAATTCAGTAAAGAGTCAATTTTTTTTAAATTATTTTTAATTTCTAATTGTGATATTGAAGTTTTATATGCTCCTCTCCGTCTAATAATAGTTTATTGCAAATGTGACTGTACAAACGCGTAATATATTATTTTTAGATTTGTAAGTGATGAGATGTTTTTGATTCTTAAAAATATGAAGGCAGTTTTCCTTATTTTTTTTGTAAGATTAATAATATGTTATTTCCATTTGAGGTTGTTATCTATTATGATTCTTAGGTTATTGATAGTCTTTTTTTTCAATTGATGAACATTAGTGATGAGAGTCTTCTTGAGTACAGGCTTTGGTGTGAATTTTAATATTAATTTCAGTTTATTAAAATTTAAAAATGAAAATTAAAACTCAAAATGTAAAACGCATGCACTTAAACTGAGCGTACATATATTTTTGTGTATAATATTAAAATAAATGTTATAAAATCAAGAAAATATTTGATAACACACAAGATTTTTCAAACAAGTTACATTATCTGGAAGGTTCCGGTTGGTTTTCATGGCTAGAAGCATTTAAAAAGCTCTTTTTCGAAACGGAATTATGATACACTCCAGGGGTCAAGTTGTATCATAACTACTCGGCAGCCATAAATCTGTCAGAGTTTTTGAGTTATGATTCTGCAATACCGAGATATCATGAACAACACAAATAGGAACCTACCCTGCTGCGGCTGTAGGGCGATCTTATTTATCAAAACGTAATGATGATACCATATGTGGCGATGTTTGTATTGTCTATGGAAGTGACATTCTTTAATTGTGCTAAACATTATATTGATACAATAAGGCAAGTAGGCATTTGTCAGTTTGCATTTGGTAGTCATAGAGTAGTTGGTTACAATTTATTATGGAGCATTTAACGTCTCAACAACGTGTTGAAGTTATTTAAAAAACACGTATTAGACTTTGCGGGTTTTGTTAATAAACAAAACAACCCTTATTGGGGCACTGAAAATCCACGCAGAGTTACTGTATGGTACGCCATGCGAGCCAGCGTAATCATTGGGCTCTATTTCTTTCAGAATGCATGAGGCAATACTTTAAAAACTTCTTGGTAGCCGAATCAAGTCGATTGAGCCAGCAACACGTGTGGTTTCACCAGGATGACGCCACCTTACACACAGCCCGAACTTGAAATTTTGATGACTGAAACAACATCGGTCTGGAAAATAATATTCACCCTATACAAATCTGTTAATACAGTATTATAATTAAAAAAGCTTTATATTCTATGTGAACTATATCGGTATTTTTACACAATATTGACGTTTCATGGAATAATTAATTAGTGTGATTTTTTTTTTGAAAAACAGTATTAAAATAGATTATAACTTTAATGATATTTATAATATAATGTACATGATATAAAGCAGCACGACGTACAAAAACTTTCCGATTTTTTTTCTAATGTGAGTTTCTAAGTATAAGAATAACGCAAGAAACTGAAAGAACTACAAAGAATAACGCAAGAAACTGAAAGAACTACAAAGAATAACGCAAGAAACTGAAAGAACTACAAAGAATAACGCAAGAAACTGAAAGAACTACGAAGAATAACGCAAGAAACGTATATTATTCCAAATTTATAATAATAATATAATAATAATTCCAAAGTTATACGTATATTATTCCAAAATGTTTCAGATAAATAAAAATACTTAATATTCGGCATTTAGTGCATAATTTTTGTGTTCGAACATTATACAAATATTATTTTATTTTTACAAATATTTGTGAAAATTATATCACTGATATTTCATTGGCATGCTAAATGCATGGCATTAATCATGGAATGCGCATGTTATTAAATGTAATTAGAGCTACATAGTTCAATGAAGCGTGTTCATGGGATAAAATTTCAGTCTCGAGAGGATATCTTCAAAGACGCTCTCAACATCCTGTGTATTATATTGAGAGCACTATTCTGCGATTCAAGGTTAGAATATTCTCCAACTCACATGTGTAAATATTAAATTATAAAAAGCCATTTTCTCGGAATATTTATAAAGAAAAATAATTCTGCAATATGGAGAGAATTGATCATTTCCAAATGCAAACAAGAAAAATTATTCCTCTGCATAAATTACATCCCAAAATAATTATCAAATAAATTAATAAAAGTAGAACTTTCAACATAAAATACGTACTCGTAGTTTCATAGTATGTACATATTTGTATTAATTATCCTCGGGAATTTTTTTAAACCGTATATAATATTATATGAAATGACATAAATTCCAGTTACACTTGACAAATGTAGTCATACTTCTTTAAAATTTAAAATATAATTTCTTAAAACAATAATTTACTTGAAAACAATAAGCTGTTTTATCTGTTAAACCTTAAATTGAAGTAGTCATTACCGTTATCATGTGATGTAGATGACATGGTATGTTTGTAGGCCCGATTGTTTTGTCTCTATCTCGTCTTCATTCGTATTCTTCCTACCAAAAGTCAAGAGGTGATCTTGATTCAGATCCAAAAAACGGTAATAGGTGCACCCAATAAATTAATGTCAACACATGTTTGAAATTTAATCTCATCAAAATTAAGCTTCACATTTATGCGCATTATTTTCGTTAATTTTAAAAATGGAAATTTCGATGCCGCTGATGCAAAAATTTAATTTAATATCCAGGGCGTGTGTGGACCAAGATAATGTGTCACGGTGCAGTGAATCATCCATAAGGGTTGGGACGTGTATTCCCATATTGTGATTAATATTCGATATGTGTCACACATCATCCGAAACATATGAGATACCACGTAGGTATATCAAATTAGTACATAGATAACAGAGATTTTATGGGCATTATTCATGCATTAATTAACAAATAATATTCTCAGTATTATTCTTGCCCTTTAACTTTAAATTAAAATGAACATTTTTAAACTGAATTATCTACATGTATTTTATGCTTATGGCTGTCGTAACAATATTTTATTATTGATTTTAGTACACTGAAACGGATCAACTATCATAATCTTTGGACCGGGATATGTTTACTACACACTGTATTTATGTATCTTTATCGATGAAATCCCCGAGTCTTGAGGGAAAAATTTCAACCGTGTAAATGCACCCTACGAAACAGCGGCGTAACTAGAGGCGGGCGAGAGAGACAGCAGCCCTAGGCACAGCTTAGATAAGGGCGCAGAACTGCAAAAAATAAAAATGGACATTTTTCTTTCATCGAGAACCAGTGATAATTTATTTTAGTTTTCAGTATTACTGGGTTTCCCGATCGTTTTTCAGAAGAACCAAATGTGTGCCGTTTTTAAAATTATAAAAATAAGAAAAGAAGGGGTTACGTTAATAACCGAAGTTTTAACGTACGTACGTACGTAAGGCTATAAAAAGTAATAAATTCGCGCACATATTTCTAACCAATTTTTCAATGCAAACATGTGTTTAATGCGTATTTCCTGTAATATTTTTTATAACTATATATGCAGTCTCAAAAAAGTCATATATTTTTGTTTACAGTGAATGTGGTATATTTAGTTACCTACATAGCTTTGTTCAATCGTTCTTTTTAAAGAACTACTGTCTTCGGCGTTACAACTCCTAGTTCCGCCCCTGCTAAAAAGGGTACCTTTGAGCCCAGAGAAGAGTAGAAAATTCAGGTAGTAAACTACCATTTAAAAGTTTATATAAAATGACTTTGCCGAGTCTAAGAGATCTCTTTCCACTCCAACACCCATTTTTCTTTTTTTCGAATACGACATCTTAACATGTGAAGTTGAGACAGAGTCTACAACATTTTAAAAGAACACCTACGTTTTTTTTCTCCACTTCGTTTTTTGGGCAAACTTTAAGAAGGAAATTTATGTTTTTAACGTACCCATCTGAATGTTTTTAAAGAAGCTTGTACGTTGTATCGTGGATTTAGTCTCTAGAATTTATTTGAAATGTGATGCACATCGGTCAACAGACGCGCCGGAGATGTGGCTCGGCCATGTACATGTGGATTCCATGTGCATGGCGCACGGTATACGGTGCACGCCGGTCTGTAATACATCAACGCCAAAGGATATCGATAGCCATCAAGTATCTGCCAGTATTGAAATACGAGAGCCGTTCAGGGGTCTTCAATTAAATCTGTAATTAATTTATAAATAATAGAAACAAAGAGAATCTACATATAATACATTTATGTCTGAATACAGACGTTTAATGATTGAGAACTTTGTGGTTTAACATTACAGTTAATAAGTTAGTCATAAATTTCTACGTAACAATGTTGCAGTTAATTAAAAAAATAATTGAGAGTGTGAAAACAACGCAGGTTAACATTCGGAGAGAGTCAGAATATGACTACATCTGGAAAATATAGAGAGAACCAAAACACATTTTACCATCAGGGTACGATCTACCGAGGGGAGCCTGAAAAATTCTTAATAGAATTCGCACGCACGCAAATAAGGAAGTGATGAGAGCGGACCCACCACATTCTCAGGACCGTTAAATAAGCTCAAGGCTTCTATTTTGATCCTACTCCTGCGCCGCCTGGTTGGCATTTTTTTAATGCTACAAAGGCGGCTGTGACAGGATAATATCGTACAGCCGCCTATAATAAAATTTTCTCTCATTGTACCCGTTTTGTTCTCACTTATTAGAGAAAATAAAGTGTATAAATAAGTATAAACAAAACACGATCAAATAACACAGTAGAGTATCAGAAAACAGAGTAGTAATAGATTAAATACAGGTTACATAGACGTTAGGCAGCACTCCCTTCCGGAGGAAAGGAAAAGCAAATAAAGGACTCACCCTACGCATCACTGCCGGCAGATTTAATCCTCAAAAGCAGTACACCGTGAACGAACTAAGATGATCAATGTCGACAACGAACGAATTAACCGAACGAAGACGAACTAAGAAAAACCTGTAGAAATAGAGAGTCGAACAGGATTCAAGATGAGAATGTGGAACCGTATAAGATTATAACCATCTTCCAGTACGCTCATTGTCACAAATCCATAACACATCAGACAGCACACAATGAGTGGGATGTATTGACTGATGAAATAAGGCAAGGGGCAGACTGAATCGAAAAGAAGTAAAAAAAGTATTTTGATTTTGAACATATTGTAATTAAAAGAAGATTTTTTAGCTTTTCTGTAATTTATATCAAACAAAATATGTACGAAGATAAAATGTGAAGAAGCTAGTAAGAAATTACACATATTAAATCAATGTATGTATTTTCAACGTTTCGACTCTTTAGCTAAGTACATTTAAATAAACTGTACAGGATTAAATATGTCGGGAAATAAATCGAAATAAAATATTTATCCGATGGAGCATTATAATAGATCAATATGTTAATAATATGTCGTATAAAGAGATTTAATTATGATTTCACATTTTATTTGACAGTATATTTTAATGTGCGGACTAAACGCTGCTGTTAAGGCTAATTTCAGAATAGGGAGAGCCATTGATTTAAGAAAACAAGCAAGATCCAAATAGTTCCATATTATACTAAAAATTTCTCATTTATGTCAACCTCGTTCTTTAAAGTAGCTAAAATCCGATTTTGATAATGTAAAATGACTTATTTATGACCATGAATATCGGTACGCATCAGTTGATAATAAGCATTGCGTATAAAATATAACAGACAACGAATGACTTAGCACCCTTCGCACTAATTCTGTTCCATTCTTTACATGAGTTTCGAAAGAAAAGTTACGTATTGCCTATAATAAAACCTTTACAAATAAGCCCTCATTTTTCCATCACCTAACTTTCCAATTGGTTATACATTAAAACTGCTTGAAAGGGAACGATATAATAGTTAAGTGTAAGAATTCGAGTAATAATGACACTTAAATATACACATACTTGAAGAATGCATAAAATGTCAACAAATAAAAAAAAACCTTTAATCGAAATCAGAAATCAAATCGCGAACTTCTAATCAAGTGGTTGAAATATCTTCACAACCGGAAATTAAATGAATGGTAAAGAATACGTATTGTTTTCAAGAGTGGGAAGTGTAAAACCACTTATTTAACATATGTATGTTATAATGTAAAGAGATTTAATAAAAATCGAAAGCTTTTTTGCTGAACCTGAAATGTGTGGCAATTTATCATCACCGCATATTCCCGCTACACATGAGTTTATACAATGTACGATAATACGCGTGATGAAACGATAAGCATACGTACATACACATATATTCAACGTAGGGGCTTTTATTAATGTGGGCATATACGGAACCTTTTTTGTTTTTTTATTATGTTTGGAATATGTACTTTATTAATGCAGGTTCATAATATAAATGACTTATAAAATATGTTCTTTTTTTAAATATGAATTAAATATATTAATTAGAAAGTTATACATATAAAATCAATATTATCGTAAAATATTGTTGTTGAGCCATCGAAATTCGAACCTGGATCTCTTTTCAAACCGGCGAAGGTGCATTATCCAACTATGCTACAGCGACAACATTTTTAGCGACAAATTTTCGAACCTATATGTTACCTTTTTCAAATTTTCATATTAATACATTTAATCGTTCCATTATTTGAAAGAGCCGTCTACCTTATTTTTACGGAATAATTTGATATCCTAAAGAAGAAAATGGTATTTTTCGAAACCGGTAGATGTATTTAAACTCAATAAGTGGTTAATAAAATAAAAAGTTAATAAATAAAAATAATGAATTTTAATCACAAAGTTAATTTTGCTAATTTTAAAAGAATAATTTTAATTTAATTCATATTTAAAACATCTCAGACCTATGTTCTGAATAGTTACAACTTCACAATAAGAATGTGTTCTCCTAATAATATTCATTTTTTATACAATTTTATACGCAATAAGATTATGATATTTAGACGCCGATTTTTAGTGATGATTTAATATCTGCTATTATAAGCATTTATTTAATTTATGCTAAATTATATAAATGCTTCTTTGAAGTAAAAAAACAATAATAAACACATGACCTTTGCTTTGTAACGCTTTAAACACAATGCTTATGTAGTTCTGTTCGCCGTCGTTGGTCATAGTATTTTACTAACAGCCACATCTACAGATCATAGAGCATGCGTCCTGTCCGTTGCCATTTATGTTAGATTTTGAGCCAGAGATAAGCCATATTTTCCCGCACTAATATAAATATTAATGTTACAATGTTGATTACAATGCAGTATCCGATCTACTAAAGTTTTGCTAGACAACATATAAATTAATTAATAATATATGCATATACAAATTTTTTAATATAACCTTAATGAAATTAATTAATTAATTTTGTAATTAAGGGCGTGAACACAATTATGAAAATTAAAATAAACAAATAAAATATAAAATTTTATGAAAAATTACATTCGCGATGTTAGTAGCTCCTGGAAATATCACCAGCGCGGTATTGATAGAAAACTGCATTACGCGAATGAGTTATATGAGAACTGGATTGAAAGTGGTATTAATAATAACGATTTTGTTTGTTCTATCGATATTAAATGTTTTCCCGGTTTGTTTACTCTTTGAGCAAATAAAAATATGAAAATATAATAAGTATTATTATTTTAATAATGTATTATAGCAGACAGTTCTTTTCCGGTACAGTAATAATGTTCAATATATAAAAATATATATATATTAAGAGTAAAATAAGATGCCATTAGATAACACATAAATACAACGTAAAACTTAAAGTAAATGCAATGTTCAATGTATCAAAAATAAAAAAGAGTTAGTAAAGTAAGAGTAAATAATATACAAATATGAAGTGAACTTATGTAAAATTGTAATGTTTAATATAAAAAAGAAGTTCAGTTAAATAATATACTAACACAACTACAGAGGACAGTAGAAAATGCAATATTCAATATTGCAATATTGGAACTATAGTAGCATTTTTGATCTCAAGTAATATGTAAAGCTTAGAGAGATCACGTGACATGCTACGAAATATAAAGTGCGCAGGTAAAATAAATCACATTATATATAATATATGTGCTTTGTCAGTTGTTCATGATTGTACTTTACTTACTTACCGAGTTGTTTTCATGGTTTTAAATAGGTTTTTACATACAGACACGGAGTACTTTACATTAGTATTTTTCCTATCTATAAGCTAAGCGCTTGCGCTATGAAATTGGAACTGACTTAGTAGCAGGGATGAAGCGCGAACCCTCTTTCACTTGATCACTAGGCGAATGTTTTACCGCTAGATCAAATAACAATAACAAGCACGTCGAGAGTGATCAAATTGAATATAATATTTTTGTGTGATTCATTTGAAAGTGTGTTATGAGATTTAAAAACAAAATCCCTTCCAGCACTGGCCGCAAGAATCAGCAATGGTCGCATGTAGATTTTGTTTTTGTATATTAAATGTGTTTTTTATTTTTTATTTAGATTATACAAAGGTTATGAACGGAAATTTCTAGGTATTTATTAGGGTGTGGGTTTCTCGCTGGGGGTTGCTGGGATGGACGATGCGGGAAGAGTAGTGGCTAGAGAGACCTAACGGAGCATTCTATTGGTTCTCCCTCGAACCTCTTGCGACCTGGACAGTGTGAATTTCTGTCGGACTGTGACTGAGTTCTGCGACAGTAATACATAAATGTGACATCTACCTACCCTTTTGGGGGTGTATGATTTTTATAGGTTCTTTCTGGCTGCCTTCTGAATTTAATGTAATAACGAGTCTCACGTCAAATTGTATAGGTATGGTACGATAATACTGGAGCCAACCTATGATAGTATTATGATGATAATGTTAATAATGACTGAATGTAATAAAATTTAAAAAATATGTAATTATGACGAATTGAAACGAGAAAACTCTCAAAACGATTCGGGATTGGGTGTAAATAAATAAATATAAAAAAGGTAATTAACAGAGTTTCAATTTATGCCATTTTTTATATATTGCCGCCATTTTGAAACAAGATTACGGATTAGATTAGTTAACGAACTAAGCCGAGATTTCTTCCAGATCAATTTTTTGGGAAAGTTTGAAATCAGATAAAACTGTGAGAATTGTCGTCATCAAGAATGCCACACCTACCTACATTCTATATTCTTCAAAGTTGTAGGACTCCGATGGGCAGGCCACGTGGTATAAATAATCAGTATTCAATCACCGATATATAACCAGGATAGGGGACCAGACAGTCGCAGATCGATCGGTGATTGGAGTGCAGACGACTGGAGGGCACTGGTGCAAGATACGGAGAGAAGACGACGCTGAGACTCACCGAGGGTTGTTACACCATACATAATGAATATAAATAATATACCTTTAATTATTATGAAGCAAATGACGATTTTCTTAGAATATTATATTACATATCTCATTTCCCTATAATCAAAAATAAGCTACAACTTTTATTGGGCGTAATGGAACCAATCCGTATTCATAGAATATACCTATGTGATGTAAAAGAATGGTATATAATTGGAAAAATACTAAAACAAAAATGTTATAAATATGTTTTCTATCTCACTGCAGAATTTGACGTATTATTGTAAAATGACAAAAAAATAATTTAAAAAATGTAAATTTATTTAATTTTTTTTTAATGTTTAACTTTTCATTAAATATTTGGACACAAGTGTGCACAATGTTTTATGATCATGTTACATATGCCTAATCTCAACCATGTTAGAAATATAAACATTGAAAAAAGTTGTAGCTGTGGAATTATTTCGATAAATTGAATACAAATGATATATTGAATACAAAAAATAAAACTGAATTTCGAGACTAGACTTTGTTAAAGATTTAGGGTCTAAAGCAAAGATTTATGTCGCAAATATTTATTTCAAAGTAGGTACTTAGACTTTGCGTAACAATACTGAATTTGTCCTTGAATATTTTCGACTCGTAATTTAATCAGGTATCCATCCATAAAATATTCTGCACTGGGTCTGTTAGGCCATGTCCCCAAATCCCCGGATTGGAAGAGATCCAGGTTCGAATCCCGGTAGCAATAACAATATTTTTCGATAAAATTGATTTTATATGTATATATTTCTAATTAATACGTTTAATTTGTATTTATAATATCGCAGACCGTCTGTTCTGAATAATTACAACTTCACAATAAGAATGTGTAGTCCTTAATAAATAAGATATTATTTTTGCATATCTTTTTCGTTCTCAATCCAACTAAACATTAATTTTACTTCAACAAAATTAATATACTTAAGTGTGTAGATGTGTTTGCGGATAAAAAAAACTTTTTTTTTTTCCACCATTACTAAAAAATCACTGATCGAGTACCTACATATTGTCTGAAATAATTACATCGCTTACTCATTAAAAATATACTTTCATTTTACGCGGAGTTAGTGGAAGGATAACGGGCCTTTCAGGAATTGTGTTTCTGGAATTTGAGTAATTATAGCACAAAAGCTCCTCTGTCAAAATTTCCCCAAAGCGCACTTCTTTTTAATAATAATAAATAATAATAGTATAGCTGTATGGGCTCACTGATTCTCTCGAACCGTGCGACATGGGACACGTTTTTTATTATTCAAACATGGTGGGTACGGTTTATTTCAAAATTTACTGGGTGCTGAAAATTAATACGGTACGCTAGACTAAGTACATACTGCCTAAGTAGGTCCCCGTTGAGAGTAGTATTGAGCATTATAATATGTGCATTCGGCATATTCAAAACGGTTAGCTATGTAGCAAGCACTAGCTGTCGCGGGACAAACACACTCATCTAAATGTTCGAAGCAAACGAGAGCTGGCCTGAATATCAGTAACGGTCTATGTGCCAGGTCAGGGTGGTGAAAAGGAAAAAAAGCGTTATATATATATATATATATATATATATATATATATATATATATATATCATAATTTCTCTATGTAGAATATGTTTTTCTGGTTCGTACATTTAGTTAAACAATTAAAGAGATAATAATATTAATAAGTTCCTCGGGTGTAACTGTTTTTCATATAAAATCAAATTGCTGGTATTAAAATTTTTATGTTTAGATGTGTAAATATTAAAATGTATCAACATATGAATTAATACATTAAATATACTGTAACATTATACAATAGTACTCGCCCCGGTAGCTAAATTCGTATAAGAAATGGTTATTTTTCAAAAGCGATTATCAGTCTATAAAATTAATAATAATAATATGACGCAAGTGTTGATGGAATCATAAATAGAGGACGTCCGCGGAAGACTTGGCACGACCAGGTAAACCAGATAATGGAGGATGGTTCTGTTAGAAGCCTCAACAATCGACGAGCTTGTATGACAAGATGTATGAATGTGGATGAGGCGAGAATTGTGTGTCAGGACAGAAGAGTATGACGCTCTATCCTCTCTGCCTACCCCCACGGGGAAACGGCGTGATAGTAAGTAAGTAAGTAAAATTAATAATCTATGTCTGCCTGTCCGGGCGGCGTGAAGCGACAGCGCTGCGAGCAGACGTCGACCGGTAGCTCGGCGGAGCGGCCGGCAGTTATGCCGCCCGCACTGTCTCGGCGAGGTTATTTTAAAATTTGATAAGACGCCCGTAACTCGGACTGAACGTTATTGTTAGCCGGTGTGCTGAGCAAATCTATGATGGTGATACGATAGGTATTGTGCCATCGACTTTCTTTTTATGCATATTTGGATGGTTCTTGTCACCCGAATTTGGATCGTATCAGGCTGGGCAGAGAGATTGATTCTGACAATGAAACATCTCGGACTGGAGAAGAATTTGGCCCGACAGGCCTCAATATGGAACAGAACAGAATGCTAAGCTTGCACCCCAAAGTTACCATCAATGATCAAAGTTGGGTCGCGTTGAGTTCTGTATCTCGGCGCGACCTAAGAAGATGCGGCTAATATGCGATGTAAAAAGGAAGATTATGGTCTGTAAATAATTTTATACCTGTTTTTTTTTATATGTAAAACTTCAGTAGATGTAATTTTTCTTTCATTAGAAATTGTTCCAATTTCATCCTTGTTATCTAGGTGAAATTTAAAGTATTAAACTTATTTTATTTTTTTTTTTTTTTTTTGGAGAAACAAACAGTGTAACAATAATAACTGATAATTACATAATATATAAAAATAACACCAGTGAAGTTTCTTCGGAAATTAAATACATAGTACATAATAAACTAAAAAATAGTAAATAGTATATAATTAAATACATAGTACATAATAAACTAAAAAATAGCAGACTGATAAACAAAAATGCTTTTACATAAAAGTAAACATAATAAACTAAAAACTAGTATATATTAATAAAAAAATAATAATATTAATAAACTAAAAGAAGAAAAACAAAAAAATAAAAGAGTGATTTTAAACTGAATATACGAAGAGGAAAGGGTAAGGAGGGGAGGGAAATGGGATGCAATATATACAGTTTATGTTAATAGTTATTGAAAAGTTGGCGTAGTTTAAATTTAAAAGGAAGCAATTTATCGTTGAAAATGTCAATGTTATTAGAAAAATTTACGGCATTATATTTTGAGGTAGAGCGGATAATAAAACAATTTTTTATGTAATTAGTTCTACTCAAATTTGGGTAAAAAAGATTATTTGATCGTGTTTGTCGCGTTGGACAGTTGAAAGTTATTTGTTCTAATAAATAGGGCGAGTCAACTAAGTTATTTAAAATTTTATAGAGGTAGGATAAATCTTGAGTGTTTCTTCTATTTAAGAGGGGGGGTATTTTATGGTAACACTCACTTTCTGAATGAGATTTAATGTCTAAGCGAGCACGTGAATTTAATATATTAAAAAATTTATGTTGGACATTTTCAAGTCGGTCGCTGTAGGTGGAATAATGTGTGTTCCAAACTACCGATCCGAATTCAAGTTGACTGCGTACAAATGAGAAATATAGGATGATAAGAGTAAAAGGGGATTGGAATGGGTTAGACGTTCTAGCAATGAAACCGAGGAATCTATAGGCCTTAGCGATTACCGACTCTATATGCGGGATAAAAGTTAATTTAGAATCCAAGATGATACCAAGATCCTTCACTTGTGTGCAGACACTGAGTATGTTACTATTAAGTTGATAATTATACGACAAATTAGATTTTTTCTTTGAAAATGAAATGATGTGACATTTAGCAATATTTAGAAAAAGTTGATTTTTTTGGCAGTAGATTGAAAGTCTATTAATATCATCCTGTAGCAGGAGGCAATCAGTGGGTGATTTAATTTCTTTGAAAATTTTGGCATCGTCAGCAAATAGTTATTATATATAATTTATTATTATATAATTATTATTATATAATTTATATTATAATATTATAATTTGACAATCAAGTTATTTAGTATGAAAAACCACATTTATCATTTTGTAACTTCTTATTATTTTTCTTTTGCCTCGACGGAGGAATGCAGATTTGGGAATCATTGGAAAGGCAAAGAGTTCTGATAGGCTTGACTCGGTGGGATCCACATCTCATGCTTGCCACTGAACTAGCCGGTGGAGGTGTGAAGCCTCCGGCCCCACGCTTTCACAAGACTTATATGACAATTTGACAACACGGTCTAATAAGGGAATATCAACATAGTAAAGCGCTCACTTACCACGTGAGAAGTAGCGGGATCGATGCTCGACGTCGAAAAGTTCCTAGTGGTTACTATCGAATGAGTTTTTTTCTGCAAAGCAAAACGTGGGTCAAGGTGTAACCATAATTTGTGAGGCGGATTAAATTTAATAAACTTATAAGTAGATTATTCAAACACAGAAGAAATTATTCATTGGGACTCCTTAAATATTGCAAAATTACTTATGGTAATTATTAGCCGGCGTGTTTGGTCTAGGGGTAAAATGTTGAACATTGCGGAGCTTATTCTGGGAGACCAACAAGTAGGTCATATTATTCAAAGCATACGCGTTTATAATAATAATAAGAGTTTTTTCATACTCTTACAAGCTTCAAAAAAATTTTGAATAATTTATTTTACTGTTTCTGAGATAAGTTTGTAAAACTCCTTAATCACATATATTAAAATTAAATTCTTGTTTTTTAATTCAATTCGTTTAATTTACCTGAGACGCATTTCGTCTTGTAAGGGCATTAAGTAAAAAATCTGTTTCAACATTAATGATATTCAAAATACTTAGAATATTTGGAAATCAAATGAACAATGTCTCTTTTCATCCTTTGTAAATAAAATTACATAGCTGTTCTTCACTATATATAGATTAACATTAATATAAACACAAGTTGTTGAGTTAAAGTGTTAGATTGATAATGCTATTACAAGGCGAAACACGTTTCACAATCGAGTAGAATAAAAAAACAAGTGTTTTATTTTTAGTTATTAAAATTTCTATTCTTAATAATTTAATTTATCAAAAATAAAATAGCATTTCTTATAATAATTAGAAAGTCAAATGAAGAAAGTAGAATTTTTTTAATATTATTTTACGTGAAGCGAATGCAAAGTGATTTATATGCGAGCGAAAAAAAGTTTCGCGAAAAAAGTGACTTGTTAGACCTACTCGTCTATGCTTCAAACACAATCGTAAAAGGAAATTGTCTTTGTTCAATCTCCTGGTTTTTTGCTACCTGCATCCAGTCTGTAGCGATTTACGGCTAAATAAAATGCTAAATTATTCAAAAGGCGTGAGATTTGAAAGTATAATAACATTTCATCTTTTTCTGCCGGCTTCCGGAGTGTTTTGTCGTTTTGTCAAAGGAATTTCAGATGACTACATTGCTTTATTGGTACCATCGAGATCGAGATCGTTCAGATTTTTATTTGGATGAAAATTTTGCTTGTTCGTGCACATGTGGCAATTTGATTTTTTTTATTTTTAGTGGTGTCTATTTATTTCACAATGATTTGGTTGAATATGATTTCTCAAAATACCAAATGTAAACTTTTTTGGACACTGAATTTATTTTATATTTTTATTAGATAAATAGTGGAACATACAGTTCCTTTCCAAATTATTAGACTCAATGTATAAAATCATACGTCGTTAAGGTATTAACTGACAATACCGTGTGAAAGATTTCACATATAAATAACACTGTGGAGGCCCTTCTCACGCCTAACTAGCTGTCAAACCAGACACTTTATAGCCATTCCTCGCTACCTAATACCCCCCCGAAAATCTAGACAACAATACATCGCGGCGCAACCAGCGAACACTTTTCCCCTGGCCACCTTCTCATCTCTTGGAACCATCTCCAGTGAGCTTCGTTAGTCACGAACTTTAACCTGCAATTTAACCTTCGAACAGTGTAAATTGATTTGTAAGTCATTTGACAATAAAAACCAATCGATTACACGTCCTGTTTCCACAATACCTATACTCACACGTACGCTCCGTAATATTAATATACACTGCGACTTTCATATACACGTGTGAGAATCTGAAGAGGATTTGGGCCTCAAACTCACATTAACAAATCCTTCTGATATTTATAACCTACAAACATCAGTCGCTCCATCCGAGTGAATCCCACAATATACAATTAACACCATCCCTAAAACACTATAAATTGAAAACACGAAATATTTTTTTTTACCGTAAATTTTTAAGCCTGTGTTTACGAATAATATAAATTGCGTTGTACTCAGTTTTTAGTTCATATCTATGATGAAAAAAAATACTTGAGATTCAGATTTAATTAAAATATTTTACATATTTCATTAAAAGTACAATTATTATCCTTGGTAGGTACCTTATTTAAAATTACACATTTTAAATTTCCCCGACAGAGTTTGTATCAGCGTTTGGTCTTAAAAAATATCTCTTCTTTTATTTATTATCTTAGTTTTATTAACCACAATTGAGTTTAAAAAACTTCTACCGGTTTCGGAAAACACCTTTTTCTTCTTCAGGATGTCATAACTAACTAAAAATATAGCATTGTTTCTTCACCAGAATCTATTTTTAAATTTTTAAAAAAAAAAAACAACAATTATTTAAAAAATAAATTTAGTACCTAACTCAAATTGCTGCTCAGTACAAATTTAGTCAAATAATTTTTAGGAAAAAATTTTAGAATAGGACTCGTAGTTAAATTTAGTTGGCTGTTTAGAATTTCCTGATTACTTTTACATGCTTTATTTATCTCCAACGATTCCAAATTATTTAATTTGTGACTTACACCGTTTATATGCAAAATTGACAATCCCAATTTTTTATCAAAACCATGACTATTTTCTATCAAATGATTAGCAAATTCTGAAAACCCACTATTTTTCAAACATCTCAAATGCTCCTTTACTCTTATATTAACATTTCTACCCGTTTTACCAATATAAAATGCAGCACAATTCTTGCAACTAAGTTTATAGACACCAGAATTGTTAAATTTATCATCTTTGTCTTTAGAATTTGAGTAAATTTCCTATACTATTGTTTGTGTAAAATGCTGGTCTAATGTCTCGTGGTAGGTGTTTCGATATTTGTTAATAATAAAACTAAGATAATAAATAAAAAATATGAATTTTAACCACCAAGTTAATATTGCTAATTTTAAAAGAAATATCTCTTCTATTTCTTAATATACAGCAATCATCTATAAGCTGTCAAATTAATATCGCCGATATGTTACTTTGTCACTATTTAAATAGTGACAAATTTATGATTATAAATGCATTTATTAACATAAATAATTAGAAGCATTATTTTTCAAAGACCTCGCTCTATAGATCTTCTGATGCCGAATTATTTGGTACATTACAATATTAATATACTACAATTTCCAGAGTTATAATAATAATAATAATAATGTGTTTATTCCAGCGTGGTCAGGTTTTTTTTAACCCAATTCGCCATAGAGATAATACATATTATGTTATACATTAAAGTTATGAAATAAATATAATACTATGAAAAAGAAAAAAAAAAAAAATATATATAAAAAGAATTGTGTTCGGACGAACTATTTTCAGACAGGAATTATATTCGTAAAATGATCCAGCATCTCCAATACATATTCTTTACCGGAATATTTAGGAAGTATGTTTAGTTAGCAGTAATGCTGATTACCGTATATATTTATAATTTTAAAATATATTAATTGCCAAGTAGAAATATGAACACATTCTATCTGATATTACAATAGTAGGTAATATTTTCCCCGTCGGTTTGCAGTACCTCAGTACTTGCGTGAAGGCCTGCCGCTGATTTAAACGCCCCACGTTCATGATATCTGCGAAGTCACGTATAAAGAATAATTTAGGCTGGTAAGGCTTCCCACTTACTTCGTAACAGTAATGTTCACCATAAGCTGTGATAAGAACCAGTATTGAGTAGATCTTAATGTGCTAAATTGTATGGAATAACATTTTATGCCGTTCTGTGTTATCCATTACGATTTTTAAGTGCCTTTTGTTTTTCCCTTAACCAGAAGTTTCGGAAATTTATTCTCAGGTAAAACAATTTGTATTATCTGAAAGGGAGTAAAGGAATATTAATAATGTCATTTTTATGAACTGTAAAATGGTAATGTTGCTGGATGTTTCAAATATTCAGCGAGATATTGTAAGTGATATTTTCTTTCGCGTTATTTTTTATTCGTTTTTTTTTTTAAATAATTTGAAAATAAATTTCTATTTCTTTTTCAATACTACAATCTATAAATAAATAGTATTTTAATTTAATTGTGAATTTATTTAACATAATACAACTATCTATTGAGGTTTAGACTACAAATGGTATACGCCACTTTTCCAGTTAATTCGCGTTTCACGAAGTACATACGTAGATCCCCTGAAAGTATTTCACCTACGTTTCTGCATGATAACGATACATATCAGTTTCATCAAACGCTTTATGCACATACACGTACATTAAAAATAACATCAAATCATGCAAAAAGGGACGTTGTAAAGCTGCTGCAAGAAAAAAGGATAGTGAACAAATAGGATTTTGTAAGAAGGGTAAGGAGGAATCCGGTTATTCAGGTCTGAAAACTAAACGCACGAATACGATTTTCAATTAACGCTCAATATTGAATGGTGATCTTTGAGCAGGGCTATGTATAATACAACGACTAGCTGCAAAGCGCGGGGCTACGCGACTCGCTGACAACGCTGACTCCTCATAAAGTCGTTTATCTTATATTTCACTAATTCATAATTATTTCATTGAATCAATCTAAAACTGGGGGTAAGCGAAAGTTTAATGCAAGCACTAGAGAAAACCTACAAAAAAATACTTCAAGACCTTCGTACAATTTCCGGGTTGCACGTCCTATGAGGAAGACACAATATTCTGGTTGTAAGGATAGAGATTAGGTATAGGAGAATGGATTCTAATAATCGAAGGACAAGTGGTTTTTGATTGCAAGGATTTTGGAAGGATGCTTACTTACGTAACCGCGTCTCCTCGAAACTCCCCGTAGTCGCCGCCAAAGACCAACACTACGCGGTGCGTTGTTGATGTTGTCCAGATAAATTTTCGATCCGAGCCGGTAACTTCACACACTGTACATTCACAAATTTACAAAACAATAATATTCACAGACTGCGAATAACACAAGGGCTTTAAGAGACTGAAAACCTATTCCACGCCTGGCGACCTCTTCAAATCCGATCTCGAATTAGTCAACAAGAATATTTCAATCAGATTAAATATGAATGGAGGTGTATTGGATTCGATCCCAGGCTGACGTCAGTGTCACTCGGATGGACCGGACCAGCCCGGAGTTGCTGGCGTTCTAAAGGAGGTATTTTTCTGTTACAGATGCTGTTACACCTGTTCCGTGTCACCAGCATCTTTGGGACTATTGGGGTATGTGGCGTATGAGAGGGTATCTGTGTTTAAGCCGTGAGGGATATGAGGGTGTGTATGTGTATATATCGCGCGGCGTGACGAATGAACGGGGCGTATGTATGTAAAGGTATTGAAAGGCTGATAAGCGGGTGCACTCGTCGGGAGAACTCTCTTTGCTTCTGCGTGTATTATACTATTATTAAGTATACATTATTGTGTAAATAGTCTTCAACCTTGCAATAACACGAATATACAAGGAGCCGAAACGCAACTCCACGATCAGCAATCTTGAATATCAGTTTTGATTCTATCCACAAATACAATTCAGAATTCCACCTGAGATTAATTGTTCATATCTGGTAATGTATTGCCTTTCATAAGGCTGACAAATCAGGCGTAAAACGACGTCAATATCAAATTCACACCGGTTACTACACATCGATTACTAGAAATAAGACCGGATAGTGGCGGGATATGGGGCGGACATGTGATTCGCGCCGATAACTTCCGCACGCTAAAGTGTGCTTACACGCACAAAAACTTAACTAATTGGAGATAAAAAAAATTTATGAGACCAAAATTAAGGCAGATATAAAAAATAACAGAGGACCAATAGGGGTATCTGGCAACAACACTGAGCTTGTACAAGAGTATATAAATATGAATATAAAGATAGAATCAAGATGGCGAAATGAAGATACGTATTCAATTGGGTTATGCTTAAAAAATCTCTGAGTTACAGAGTGCTTAACTTACAAAGGAAGTTTCTGGAATGGAGGCTTCGCTCTGGAATAAGAAGTGTTGTTCGTTTGCAAACTTAATAGTTCGACGACATCAGATGGGTAACAGCTAGATGAGAAGGTGTGAAAACAACTTTATCTTATTTACCTGATTACAAATATTATTTAATCTCACTTCTTGTAAGCATAGTTTTAAGAAATACATACACATATCTATCTTATATAACAGGCCTCTTATATCTCCGAGTTGTTGGGATTCTTTCATTAGAATATAATTATAGCAATTCAAGGGGGCTTTTTAACAAATAACATAAATTATAGAAAAATTATAACAAAGTTTGAGCAGAGCGACACTAGATATAATAAATTGATAATAAAAGATCAAGGAACAAAGAGCGATAGTAGAAGAAAGTTATTCATATACAGTGTCTCATGTGGTAATTGTGGAATATTTTCAATTAATTAAATTTCGAATTTGTAGGCAACAATAAACATTATCTTTGAATACAACTTGCGGGCGTATAAAAATTAATCAATGCCTAATTATAAATAATATTCATATGATGAAATTTCTATTTAGTAAATAAATTAGGAACTTGAATTGTACTATGTACAGTGTACATATAAACTTAGTTGACAAAATAGTACTAAAATAATAGTAGACAAATATGATTGGAGATTCTTTGATCAGGAATATATTGTACGAGTATCAATATTTAAGGTTCAGCATAAGAAATATTGACATGAAATAAGAAATGAAGTATTGCGTCAGCATTGCTGGGTCGACGCTTAATGTGACATAGATATTTCACAGTTCAAGCTATTAAATTCCTTTCAAGTATTATTTGAACAAGAGGATCTTATATAGATTTATATCTGTTTATATACATACCTGTTTATCAGCGATTTAATAATTGTACGAAATAACGGAATTTCAAATTTCACGATAGCACTTTCACTCAAGATGGCGGCGTCCATTTGGATCATGGGTGGGGGAGTAGGCCTGTACATAGAAAGGCCGGAAGACAGCGGCGGTCACATTTCGTATAACAATTCTGCAATACAATACAATACTGTAATTTTTCTATAGGTGGAAAGAATATTCCATTCTTATCCAACATGTTGTAGGCACAATCGCAAACTAGGATATCAAGATATTTACGATTTATACTGGTTGTGAAGCTATTTAATAATATGATTTATTTGTGCAAGAAACACCATTTTTTAATCTAACCATATTATGAAATCACCGAACTTGCGGGCGGAAATGCGTATAGACAATACTGAATCGAGGAATGAGAGCGGGCCAGACACAGGTGAAATATATTGGATCTTTACCACATACGGTCAACAATTTGTTTATGATTCATCCGGATATTAAGATAGCCTATATGGATATGTATATGTGAGAGGGAAGTATTTACTCCTGTCTTGGTGTACGTGTAAATATAATGTAATAGTATGAATATTTGAAAAGGGCAGACACGTGTTCATTATGATTTAATTAAAAGATTGGATTTAATTATTACTTCATTACAAAGGTCTGAAGACAGAATTGGAAATCCTTGGAGGAGGCCTACGTCCAGCAATGGAGAGTCACAGGCCGATGATAATGAAACGAATAAATACAAAAAAATTATATAAAGAATGAGATGAGGAAATTGAAAACCAGTCATTAGTTTGCACATTCCATTTAATCTCGTACTTCTAAGATAAGTAAAGGTGTAATAAAGATATTTATTTCCATAATAAACGTACAATTTATTACACAATTTTATTACAAAAATAGCAAGTGTTTAAAACTATACTTTTTTATTAGGAAGTGTCCAAGTAAAAAGGAACTAGAATTATGAGGGTGGCTTTGAAATGAAAATAAATGAAATTATACATTAAGATTTAGAAAACATAATTTAAAAAAATCTAATTCGAAAATTCATATTTAATATAAAATACAGTCGAACTCGGTTATATCGAAAACGGTTATAATGAGGAAATTCATTATTTTGATTCAGCCCTATTTTCATACAACTTTTCACTCTTATTTATTTATTTATATATATTTTGACATCCATATTTTTGTAGTTATAGAGGTGGATACATAACATACATAATACATAGTTTAATGTGTGGGATGGATTAGACTTCACCTCTGATATATTCAGCGTTGTCCTGGCTACTTTGCTAGACTAAAGTCTGTGTTAAAGTAGCCAGTTTTTTTTTTTTTTCGTGCTGTTGTGGTGTTATTTGGAATAAAAAAATAAATCAAATATGAATAAAAAAGTAAAAATATAATAAAAATATGTGTAGTGGGAGTGTTGTAGGACTAGTGAGTTATTAGTAAAAGAATTGTATACATTATAGTAAATTGTTGGATATCCATGCTCGCCCATTATAGTGATCTCGTTTCACTGATATTGTACAAAAATATTGTTAACAAGTCTACACGGTCTAAAAACTCTAATGCTTGACAAGTTATAAAATCGAAAGTAGCGTTTGCCGACTAGGTTCCTTATTGTTTACGGTTCCTTTCAGGTATGTGAATTCTTACAAAAAAACAATGAGTGTTTATTTTGTGTGCGTAGTAAATAGTAGTAAATTTTAAACTTTAAAAGAGCAGTGGTTTTAATTTTGGTTAGAAATAGTGTGATTTAATGTAGTAATTTAATTAAAAATGTTTTTGTTCAAACAATTATAGATTTTTTATTTTTCATATATATTTGACTTGTTTTTAATTTTTTTTAGATATTAAATATTTTTTGTAATGAGTAACGGTTATAATGAGCAGATTTAGTTGGTCCCTTCGTACTAGTTATAACCGAGTCAGACTATACTTTGAAGGTTACAACAACAATAATTTTAAATTACCTAAACAACAATAATTTTAAATTATTAACGTGGTTATTTAAAATAATAAACACGTGCGAGATAATGAGCCATGACCACGAAATAAGACATGATGAGATAAAACTATCAGAAATTTAGTTGAGGTAGGTAAATCTCATTACCATGTACACGTATTGATAGCTGATCTTAGTATAGTGAGTTAGATTAAGAAAGGATCACTTAGGTGGTTTGATCATATGGAACTGATAAATGAGGAGAGAATGGTAAGAAAGATATATGATTCAAGTGTTGATGGCACCAGAAGTAGAGGACGTCCGCGGAAGACTTGGCATGTCCAGGTTAACCA
The DNA here is from genome assembly GCA_022840565.1 of Eubasilissa regina. Classification (NCBI taxonomy): domain Eukaryota; kingdom Metazoa; phylum Arthropoda; class Insecta; order Trichoptera; family Phryganeidae; genus Eubasilissa; species Eubasilissa regina. The sequence continues at coordinate 22,095,098 of JAINEB010000015.1, read as the reverse complement.
GATACTGGAGGACGGTCCTGTTAGAAGCCTCAATAACCGGCGAGCTTGTATAAAAAGATATATGAATGTGGATGAGGCGAGAATTGTGTGTCAGGACAAAAGAGTATGAAACTCTTTCTACTCTGCCTACCCCCCCGGAGTAACGGCGTGATGGTAAGTAAGAAAGTATTGAGATTTTGATCTGGAGATAAATTCAGAGGTTTGACAGCGAGACTGAGGTTTGAACATGCGCACAAACGTTACCTAGAACCGTAGACACCTACTACTAGTTATTTTGAATAGGTAAACAAAAATAATACGTTAAATTATAAACATTTATTCTGTTTAAACTGCTGCAAAGGAGATTGAAATTCACCCAACTGACGAACGGAACAATGAACAGTCTCATAAAAATTTGACGTTTAACGTGTAATACGCATTAAGTGCAGCGCGGAATGACGAATCTCTGAGATTTTGCGTTTACACGGTGGATTACGAACATCGAGAGATGTCTCCAAAGGATCTCATGGGAGTATTAATCCTTTTTCAGAAATTGTCGAACGAGATGAAAAATTTATAAAAATTTAATCCGTGGGTACAGACCGTATGATACCGGACCACCCTGATTGCGTCCGCCGTGGATACGTGCCGTTACACTGAATCTAATTCATTACAGTATTATTTTTTGGCACAACTCTGCTAGAAAATACGTGATCAATTAGTTCTTTATTGAATGAAAATTGTACTTGTGAATTTCTCTAGTTTAGAAATGAATGCAAACGCGTCCATACAATCATATATAATAAATAATAAATGGTTAACATTTTGTGTGTTTATAGGAGTATAGATAGATAGATATAGTAAAACCTCGATATAACGAACCTCTATTTAACAAACTTCGGATATAACAGAAAAAAATTAAAAACATCCTGTTAATATTATACATGCATTTAGCCGGAGCGATAGTATATTAGGGGATTCCCTGATATAATAACGCGTAGGTTTCGACGCAGCACACAATAACAATAACGTTTATTGACTATTCGTCAGATAACGAAGTTCAACTATATAATACACATTTTCGTAATTTTAGAGAGTTTATTATAAAAAAACAGCAAACTTCAAAAGTGCAAACAAAACTTGATTCCTTTTTCAAAGCAGGATAATCGAAAGCAATCGCGTCGATATCAAACAGAAAACGTCACTTCACGACTAGTGTACGAAGACAATAAATAGAATTTTGTTTGTGCTTTGTATTGTTTATTTATATCTAAATATAATGTATATATTTTCAAAAAAAAGTTTTTTGATTTGTTTAAACCTATTTTTATATAACGAACTTTTGGCTTTAAGGGACACCACCTCCCCTCAATTAGTTCGTTATATCGAGGTTTTACTGTATAATTTATTGGTGATGTAATAACATAGACGTGGTGTATTTATTAACATTCTTTAAATGACCAAGGTTCGTATCTATCTATCTATCTGTCTGAAATTCTATACCCTTTCACCAATCTAAATAATTTTTTGCAAAGATTCTTTTAAAGACCCTAACGCCATACGTCCCAAATTTTTCATAGTTACTCTTTAAGATCCCACGCAAAACATTAGCATCTTTCTTCCACCACCTTTCAATATACATATTTATTACATTGAATGCCAATAAAAACACCAAGTAGATAGATATGAACTAACGAAAAATCTTTGTTCTAAAATTTTAATTTTGGTGGCACCCACGTGATCACTTTGTTAGCTCAAACATAATCAAAGAGCTCCGCAGTCTGTTTAACCCTTCCTAAACCATGCAGTAACACAGGTCTACCGCTCTGTTTAATCTGTAATATTTCGGTAAATATACGCAACATACACTTCATATTTTAGTTGATTTGAAGGAAAATATTTACGCTTAGAAATGATTTGTGAAAAATCATTTATCTAAGGCGAATCCTACAAAAATAATTATTTTGAATTCATTTCATTATAAAATTAATACGTTGACAAAAATATTATTTATGGCAAGATAGTAAGAAATCACACATTAATTTCACAGTGAAAACAGTAACAAACATACGAATATAATTAATTGTCATTAATTAAATGAAGATAGATAAAAATGAAGGTTGTATTATATAATGCAATCGCCTGTACAAAACTTGATGAATGCTGCGAATTATAATATAACATTTTATTTTTTATTTTTAATGCTTAATACTTAAAGTAAATTTATGGCATTAACCATTTTTTCACCTTTTAAAGGTTAATAGAATTCTAATTTCTTACGGTAACACGAGTTGGCAGCATGGCTGCGTGCGAGTATTTTGTATCACGGTATGGTAAAGGTTAAAAAAGATGGCCGCCAGTATTATTTTGTCTGTCGTCGTGAACGGGACAAAACATTTTAAGTGCTGTGAAACTATTTAAAAAAATAGAAGTCAAAAGAGTAAAGAAAACAATTATGGCATAACGTTTCACAACTAAGTGTAATTTAACTCTAAATTCACGACTATATATTACAACCGACAGCTCATTTGACGTCACTAATACAATCAAATCGAACGGTTTGCATTGTTAAGTGAACGGGGCTACCTAATGTACTACAAAATATAATTTTATTTTTTATACATATTTCTTTGAATATTTATGTTGTGAGGTTTTATAATTTTATGTTGTATAAAATGAGTAGATTAGGCAACTAATACAATTGGCTGAATATTTAAATGATCAACTTGCAGTATCAAATTATACACCTTTATAAAAAAGGTTATAAGATCAGTTGGAATTATTTTTTTGTAATGTTAGGTCTGCTGGAAATAATCAATAATCAATTTATACATATTAACAAAAAATCTTTAGTTCTTATAGAACTATAACAAACAGCTACAGGTAATTATATTTCGTTAGAAAATATTTCGGTTTTAAATTGTTCATCGGCAGTTTAAAGGAATAATATTATATTGGGAAGATATATTGATAGTTAGAGCGGATAATATTCAATATTTTAATGAAACAATTATTACATAGTGTGAGCAATCACTAAAAAAATACTAATTCCGATAGGACTGTTATATGAACTGATATGCAAGTTTTATATATTTATAGCTTAACTTGTAAATTTTATTTAAAATGAGTTATTTTTTAAATTATGAAAATAAATATATATATATATTAAATTAATCAACTGGTTTCGGGTGAACTGCATACAGAACACACACGCGTGATGTTTATGCATAACAAGGTATATTTCATTCAGATAAAAAAACAAACATCATTTCTACTATCAGAAATTTCAAAATTCGATTTTTTTTCTCTAGATTTAACAATTCATATTATAATATTCGACTCTGCTATAAACTGAAAGTGGTGAATGTTTTTTTACAAGTACTCTACCGATTATTTTTTTAATAATATAAACAATATTAACTATCATATTTAATAGGTCTAACACTGAAAGATCATGAAAGGGAAAAAAACATTTTTTGGTAGTATTCTCGTATTTAAATAATGCGATCGTGTCCATAGAGTAATTATTAATCGTTTTTTGGTAGCCCTAACATAACTTGCAAGTCAAAATATGACTCGATTGGAATGAAAATTTGAATGTTGACAATACATGTATTAATGTAAAAAATACATCTTATTTACCCAAAGTTTTAATTTCCGAAGAGTAAATACTTTTACTGTTGCATATGTATGTCAAAATCTATCTGATTCTATATATTCTGATATATTTTTATAAATTTGCTTTTTAAACGATGTACAAAATTCATTTTATTTTATTTTTAGATTTTAAAATAATCTATTATTTTATAAAATCAAATTAGCAAATTAATAATTTTATTTTAAAATATTAACAAATATTATTATTATTGTTACAAAAAATTCCAATTGTTTTGTCCATATTACAATGAAAACAAATTATTATTAAAGAGAACACATTCTTGTTGTGAAGTTATAATTATTCAGAACATAGGTCAGTGATATTTTAAATACTAAGTAAATGTATTAATTAGAAAGATATACATATAAGATCAATTTTATCGAAAAATATTGTTGTTGCGTTACGGGATTCGAACCTGGATCTCTTTCCAAACAAAAACAAAGTCGATGGCTTTTAAATAATGGAACGATAGATGTATTAATTTGAAAAGTGTAACGCATGGGTTCGAAAATTTGTCGTCAAAAGTACTATCGCTGTAGCATAGTTGGATAATGCATCTCCCCCGGTTTGGAAAGAGATCCAAGTTCGAATTACGGTGTTCAACAAAAATATTTTTCGATAAAATTGATTTTATATGTATACCTTTCTAATTAATACATTTAATTTGTATTAAAAACCAATTAGATGGAAAGAAAACTGTTATCATTTTTAAACTGTTATTATTTAAGTGGTTTTGCAACGAATTATTCCTATAACTCTAACAGTTGTATTAAGATAATTCATTGTAATACTTAGCAAACATTAATGTAGGTATTGAAAATTGTAACTGTTTATAAACCGCTTATGTTGTCAAAAAAGGAAATTTAAAGAAATTAACCCCCATTTTGTGGCGTTGATTTAATAGTAGGTATTTTATAAACGTCTCATATAGCCCGCCATATGGTAGAATAATTTGAGGTCAATCAATATTTTATCTTTTGTTAGTGTTAATAAGAATACTGCGCCAAGCTCGATCAAACTTTTATTTCATCCCTGGGAATTGTAGCAACACAAAGTCGACCAGAAAGGCTGCAATCCTCTTAAAAGCTTTCACGCTGTCGGATTGCGCGGATTTGGAATCAGTCTCATATACTTTATCTGGATATGAAGAACAATAAGTGAATTGTGGATTTAATCCAGACTGATCTTGGATTACTTCAACAAGAAGAGGAGTTGTCTACACTCGACTTTTTTGCAAAGTTATGATGTGATCGAAGATTAAATTAAATATTCTTGAATGCTATATATTTTTCTACATAAATAACACACTTTATAAAATAAATATCAAATAATTACTAGGAATTAATTACTGTATCTATAATACCATGTAATTAATGTATCTGTAATAATCTGTATATACATATAGCTGCTAGTTTTTAGATTTATGTTAAACATGTTCATGTTAATAAATATTTGAAGCCAAACAGCATTTTGTCGGGTTCAGAATTAAAAGAAAATAAGAAGATGCGGCATTTTACGTGTCACCAGAATTTTGAAAAACAATTCTCAGAGAAAAGAGTAAAAAGCAAGTATAAAAGAAGAAGAAGGTGACACAGCGGAAATTGATGTAACCAAAATTCTTAAAAACAGAAAAAGCGATTAGTATCACAAAGAAAAGTATAAATAATAGATTTGAAAGAAAAATAAGAAATGCGGCGGAAATTTATATATCACATTTTTCAAAAAGACATCAGTCATGGAAGTATAATGAATCTTTGTGATTACATCACATGACAAATCATTGAAAAACATGCAAAAATTTTCTATCTAAAAAATCGTAAGTTTTTATTGACTAACTTATAGGTGAAAAATATCAGTAACAAAATATTATCCATGGGAGAATGTGTCTTTGGCACCTTCGAAATATGGCCATCAAAATGATTTGACTGTCGCTGGTAGTGGCGGCCAGAGAATCGAAAATTTGTCAACTTTTATTTTACGGATAATTCGATATTTCTAAATACCAGTTTTCTTGTATTTTCTCATTATTTCATAAAGCAATACAATCTCTAATATTTAAGAATATTATGTGTACCTAGATAGATCGCCTAGCTAGATCGTCTAGGGGTTGTATGTAAATCATTGGAATTTACAAATTATAGTTAGGAACCTTATTTTTTTCACCTTTTCATCACATCGTGTTATTTATTATACAAGGCTGTAAATCAAAATTGCTTAGTAATGAGTATACAATACAAAAATATGTATTTTGTTGCCTTTATCAAATTCATTGCGTGTGTAAGTAAACAAAACAAATATTTTGCTGATGTGTTAAGATAAAAGATCTTCGGTTAGTGTATTTAATAAATTGATATGGATAATGTTTGTTATATTTTATTTTATTTCCAAAAAAATCGTTATAAATAATTTTTATATTTGAAATTTTGATCCAAAATTCTGTAGCGCGTAAACCAAACGTGTAAGAAGGCAAAACGTAAATGCTAAACGCACACTATAAAAAATAAATTAATCTTTGAAAAAAATACTACAAAATATAACATATATCGACCCCTTCTACGTAAAGTATCGTTAGAAAAAAAAAGTCATTTTATGTCAATCTAGTATTTCACATGTATTTTATTTGATACTTATTTACGTTGGAGATTTTTTTTAAATATATTTTATTCTATGATGTAGGTACTAGTAAATATAATATTATTTATTTATTATTATTATACACGCTCTATTCTGGCATTAACCTAATTTGTGAAATAATAGAAACATTAATCAGAAGTACAATACACATAGAAAAAAATTGTATAATATCAGCATGGTTTTTCATAATCAAAATTAAAAATAAGTATAAAATGTGAAGTAAAGTAATTTATCCGTCACCGATGAGTTGAGATACAAAAAATTGTAATAATGTAGTCCTATAAAGAATTAAATTTACAGCAAAAATGTCAACTACCTCCGCATATTTATTCCCCAAAGAATGCAATCTGAGAACTGCATAGTTAGGTAATATTTTAAAAATAACAGACATTTAAAAATGTATCAAATACGTGCAAAATCCTACAATGATTAAAAATGTAATTCTTTTAAAATTAGCAATATTAACTTGGTGGTTAAAATTCATATTTTTTATTTATTATCTTAGTTTTATTAACCACAATTGAGTTTAAAAAACATCTACCGGTTTCGGAAAATACCTTTTCCTTCTTCAGGATGTCATAACTAACTAAAAATATAGCATTGTTTCTTCACCAGAATCTATTTTTAAATTTTTTAAAAAAACAACAATTATTTAAAAAATAAATTTAGTACTTAACTCAAATTGCTGCTCAATACAAATTTAGTCGAATAATTTTTAGGAAAAAATTTTAGAATAGGACTCGTAGTTAAATTTAGTTGGCTGTTTAGAATTTCCTGATTACTTTTACATGCTTTATTTATCTCCAACGATTCCAAATTATTTAATTTGTAACCTACACCGTTTATATGCAAAATTGACAATCCCAATTTTTTATCAAATTCCTATTCTAAAATTTTTTCCTAAAAATTATTCGACTAAATTTGTATTGAGCAGCAATTTGAGTTAAGTACTAAATTTATTTTTTAAATAATTGTTGTTTTTTTAAAAAAAATAAAAATAGATTCTGGTGAAGAAACAATGCTATATTTTTAGTTAGTTATGACATCCTGAAGAAGGAAAAGGTGTTTTCCGAAACCGGTAGATGTTTTTTAAACTCAATTGTGGTTAATAAAACTAAGATAATAAATATAAAATATAAAATATAAAATAAAAATAAAAATGTAATTTTTTATTTATAATACTTTACGTAGGAGGGGTCGATATGTAGGTATGATACGATATTATTTTATGTAAATATGCTGTATTTACTGATCTATCACTTAATAACGATGTTTTTTAGGAATTATTGTGATAATAAATAATGTCGATCGTAAAGAAGACCGACCCGGATCTGTCTGGTTCATTAATGTGTAAGAATGTAACAAACGGCCCAGAGCAAGAACTAGAGCCGGCGATGTACAGCTTCTTATTCCCCATGACAGATGTTTAACTGCACCAGAATGGAAGTTTTAATAATGTCAACCTTTTTCCCTCCAACTTGAGCTTCGGCTTTTAATGTTTCAGAAGTGTAACAGATGGCGGGTACGGCGGGAGGGAAGAGCGGGATCTCTAAAGCCACGGCCGCCGGGTGTGGAGGCAGCAATTAAAATAAGATCTCCGAGTAAAAAGGCATCATTAGCTCTCTAGAGAAACACCAATCAAGATTATTCAATCATTAATGACGATTATAAATAATACATCGCTTCTGAAGATTCTTCAGATGACAGTGAGGATGATTCCAGTGATGAAAGCTCTGACGAAGAATCTCACGATAGCTGATAGGTGAATAAAAATAGCAAATACTAATTAAATGTATTAATTAGAAAGATTTACACATAAAATCAATTTTATCGAAAAATATTGTTATTGCTATCGGGATTCGTACCTGGATCTCTTTCCAAATCGAGGAAGGTGCATTATCCACCTATAATCAATACATTTAATTAGTATTTAAAATATCACAGACCGTCTGTTCTGAATAATTACAACTTCACAATAATAATGCGTTCTTCTAATGAAAATACCGATGATTATACTGACTATGGTGATGCTTACTTTGATAAACATATCACATAACCGAACAGTGTTTTTAATCTTCAGGATACGAAGTTAGAAGTCACAACTGTAGCGGTGATGGTGGAAAATGTCACGGAGCTGTAGACCATTCTGCTTATGGGAAGATAGGAAGTAAGGGATATATAACGCAAATCTGCTTCGATAAAGAAGAAGCAGAAAAACAATTTAAGAATTGCCTTAAGGCAGAGCACATTAGCGGAAGAGGACATATAGAATAACTAATCTATCATTATAAATCTAACGTACAATAATTAACTAACTATCATTATAAATCTAACGTACAATAATTAACTAACTATCATTATAAATCTAACTTACAATAATTAACTAACTATCATTATAAATCTAACGTACAATAATTACGAAACAGTTTATCAATTAAAAATATTCATTTTCATTAAATTCTATTTCGCTGAACTAAAAAAAATCATTTTTGAATTTTCGTTTCGTGTGATTTCATCCAAGAATGCGTCAATATTATCACATTACTTACTACTAATATAAAGATAGCGAGTAAAAATGTTAATTATAATTAGTGTACTGATTCTCGGCAGAAATGAAAATGGAATTACGTTTTTGCTCTACGCCGCGCTCCTGTTGTCCTGACTGCCGTCCCCGGGGACATACCCTTAGCGGGCGGTAGGAATTGGATGAAAAACGAGCGCAGCGCCGGTGCGGCAGACATCCCGGCGGGAAAAGGAAAAATTGGCGCGGGAATCACGACACAGAGACGGCGGAAGTCGGTTAGGTTGCGAGGCCGTCATGTGGAGGGGTGGGGGATGGAGACGGGATGGGGGAAGCGATCGCCTGAACATCTCCACGATGGGCGAAAAATGGTGGCAATTGTCTCCCCAATCAAAATGAAGGCTCTGGTAATTATGCACTTCAAGATAAATATTTTTCACAATTAAAATGTACATAACGTACAACGTTTTGAAAAAAATCATTAAAAATTCTTAAATTAATACACCTGAAGATATTTTGATACCGTGGCCGCATTAGATTAGAAAAATATTGTCAACGGTTAGGTGATCAGATTTCAATATTCATGATTTTTTTCCTTTCCTGTTCTTCTACACAACTTTTAGACCAAAAATATCTTTGAAAAAATACATTTTCGTTGTGAAGTTGCATTTTCAGAATATAGTTCTGCAGTAATTAATACAAATTGAATGAATCAATTAGAAAGATATACAGAAAAAAATTATCTATCGAAAAAAATATTTAATTATTACCGGTAACAAAATAGATGTATATATTTCTAGTTAATTCGTTTAATTTGTATCAAAAATATCTTAGCGGATAATATTCATATCGTCACATTAAAATTTATATATGATGTGTGATACTGTAATATAGTATATTATATGTTAATACAGAAATAAATTGTATTATAGCTAGATATGATATTTACGTAGCTAATGGATTATCGAATGTAATAAGATATATACTCGTATTAAAAATAAGAATCTAAAACAAAATGGATGAATCAATTCAATTCAACCAAATATTTTTCAACATATGGATTTAATTTGTTTTAATATGATAAACATAGAATTAAAATTATAACTTCACATTTAAAATATGTTTTCATCAAAAACATGAATGTTGATAATTTTATAAGTAATGTTTTGCACTTCGCAACTTTAGTTGGCAACTTTCGTAAGTTTGGACAGAAACCAGTCTATTGAAAAGAAATATTTAATAAATTATCTCAATAGACTTAGTTATTTGGTATTAATTGTGTAAAGTCCTATTTTTACAATTAATAAAATGTTATCATGTTATAAAGTTCAATTTAAAAGTTCATAATATTTAGTTTAAGGATAAGGAGGAGAAATCATTAAACAGGCAAAATTTCCGCCCATAAAAATTACCCTCTCGCTCAAACTAGCATGTGCAGTGCATACATTAAAATAACCAGAAAATCTCGGAAATTAAACAAAATTAATTATTTAAATGACACTACAATCGCATAAGAAAAAGTGAAAAATATCGATAATAATATTGCACTTTCCCATATTTTATCTATGACTATGTATTGGATTCGGACTATGGCGATAGTGTCATTGTGGCTGTAAAGTGTTTGGTTAAACGGCCAGGTCAGTGAAGCGTGAGCAGGGGCAAGTATATTGAGCATTATTATCTATGGTCGCACTGTCAAATTATGTGAACGCGAATGACAGATGAATCTTTGTTCGTAATGTTTAAGTTAAGTAGTTCAATAATCATTTATGTAAACATGATCATAGTTTTTTCAAGAATGTCTAAGTGAATATATATATTTCAAAATTGATATGTAAGAACACCGTTTGTACAATTCTAGGGAGGGAAATACACAATGCACTAGCAGAAAAACTGTTAGTTCATTCTGTTTTTGCTGCTAGGACCCGCGAGCGGCTATTGCGGCTGATACTGGCCGAAATAATAGAAATACTATCAGATGAACATTTAATTTTACAATTATTTTACATCGTTTATAATTATGAATAGCTTATTTTTAGTAGAGACTTCTCACATGCATCTGTGGACATAAGGACATAAAAGTATTTTAAATTTATTTATAACACGTTAAAATGTACTTATATAAAGAAATTGAATACAAAGTCTAACAGAACCTTATGCTGTATATTGGGTAGTATACGAGTAAAAGGTTCACAGACCTCGTAGGGAGCGTGTACTCAGATAAACCTGTCATTTGTTTTCTTTTGTACTTTGTACGCAGAGTACAGTGACCACCCGATGTGTACCAGCCCTTTTTGGGACGCGAGAGCATAGTTTCAATCACGTATACACACACCGTTATGCTCGTATATATTATTCATTCCATTTTGGTAATCAAGTAGAATTTTTTAATAAACATTTTAAGAAAATTCTTAGCTATTTATAACACACATTTATATATAAAAAACTAACACTACCATGAATTCCTCTAAAAATGATGCCATAAGCTGCTTTTTAAATGTAAAAATAACTCATATTCAGATATTTTTTATAATTTAAAAGAGTAAATGATGTTTAATTAATTAATTACTTAATACAAATTAAATGTATCAATTTGAAAGATATACAGAAAAATTCAACATAATTAATAATTCATTTCTTTTAGGAGAACACATTCTTATTGTGAAGTTGTAATTATTCAGAACATAGGTATGTGATATTTTAAAAATGAATTGATTTGATAATTCTGGCGTCTGCTATCAGATTACTCAAAGGTATTAGAAATTCTGTAAAAATAAAGAAGATGACTCTTTTAAATAATGGAACGATTAAGTGTATTAATATCAAAAAGGTAACATATAGGTTCAAAAATTTGTCAATAAAAATATCTTCGCTGTAGCATAGTTGGATAAAGAGATCCAGGTTCGAATCCCAGTGGCGCAACAACAATATTTTTTGATACAATTGATTTTATATGTATATCTTTCTAATGAATATATTTAATTAATTTCTAACTTCAAAGAATTCATTCTCCTCACATACACAACATTTTCACCTAAACACATAACATTATCGGTCGTCAAGTAATTAATGTTATTTTTGTTATAAGTTACTAAGTATGTAGTGCATATTATTGAAACATGATATTACTACGTACGTAAACTTAACCAATGTTCCTGACCAACTGAAACCTGATTTGACCAAAATGAAATGGATGTATGCGAGAATGCATTGTACCAATATTTTATAAATAAATAAATTGCTCATATTAATAACAGTATTACAGACTTAACATCGATAGGGAATCCATCCAGTTACTAGTTTTTTTGCTGGTATATTACATATATGTTTTTCATGGAGTAATTTTAAAAAACAGAATTTTGACAAATGTTATTAAAAAATATTTATAAATACTAATTAAATGTATTAATTAGAAAGATATATATTTAAAATCAATTATATCTAAAAATATTCTTGTTCCTATCGAGATTTCAACCTGGATCTCTTCCAATCCGGGGAAGGTTATTATCTGATTACGCCATACCAACACAGTGGATTGACAACAAATTTTACACAGACCTATGTTTTGAATAATTACAACTTCGCAATAAGAATGTGTTCTCTTTAATAAAAATATTTATAAATTAAGTGGTTATTTTACTATCTTTCGATATACTTCGATACGTAAAACAACTATCTGCCAGATAAACTCATTCCACAGTTAAGTCACCTCTCTCTCAATGTCGATGTCCATATGATTAGCTAATTATCACATTATTTGCAAGACCGTTATTCAGTATATGAAATTTTTTTTTCTTTTTTTAAATTGAAAAATATGAAATTAATATTTGATAAAAAAAAAACTGTAGTTAACAAGTTTACATACATTTATAGTGTTAAGTATATATGTTATGCATCGCGCAGTATGAGAAACTATCACTTGCCTCCATGTTTTGAGAAAGAAAAAACATGTTTCGATTACTTTTGTCTAAAAAACAAAACCAGCCGAAATATATATTTTTATAAACCATGTATATTTGACAATAACTCCGTGCTGTAAACACTGCCTCAAAAATTTATTATATTTTTGAAACATTATGTATAATTTGTAAATTTATTAATTAAATAACACAAAAGTATAATAATATGACACACGTTTGATTTCGACGATAAATTAAAATGTCGAATAAGAATAACTAAACTCCATGATATTATTAAAAATATCTCGTGACTTTACACAACTATAAAACCTCTACTTTTATTCTCATTCGTACAAGATTGGTTTTCGTTTATATAATAGGTTCTTAAACTGTCACAATTTTTTATTACCAACATACTCATAAATAAATTCATATAATGAATTTATTTATAAGTATATACCTATATACTTATAAATAAATTCATGTCTCAACATGTAATATAAAAATGTAAATAATATTGGAGGGTAGTTGTATCGATTTTTTCCATTTATTTGAAAGATGTGAAAGTATTAGAGAATGTGATGGCAGGGGCGTGCACTCTATATAATCAAAAAAGTAGTGAATAATTATAATTTCTGCGAAATAAATCAAATTTGTATATTTATTTGATATATTATGTATTAAGTATGTAGGTTCATGCGCAAATAATTCAAAGTTCTCATGTTAATATGTTAACTAGAACCATACAGCTGGCGGAAGAATATAGAATTGACAAATAATGCTGTGTATGTGTTTTTCCGCAAAATTTGTCCCAAATGTATACGAACTAAACGCAACTCTAGCCCCGTGTGGTGTTCTACATACACGTCTTCGTTTGAACAGACGTGTTGCAAAACGCCGCAAGTGTGTATTTGAAGCGGACTTGAATGTACGCATTTCAATACACTTTAAATGTGATATTTTTAATATTAACAAGTTGAAGAATTTTTGAAGAATAATAGTATTAGTATTAATATTTTTCAAAAACAAATAAACTCACACAGGTATACTTTAATAAAAACATTCTTCTGAAAGGGATTATGATGATTACAACCTTTATGATATTGTCTATCATTTTTACAGCATCTATATTAGTAGCATAACCTAAATTCATGTCTAGTGTACGCCACTGTGTGATGGATACGTGATAATTTGGCTCCTGGCGCTTCTTTGTCATCTGATTTCAAAGACAATTTGTTATTTCTAGGCTTATTAGTTTAATTATTATATACAAATGAATTTTAATACTACGGATCTTAATGAAACCTTTTTATTAAAAATTAGTAATGAGCTAATTAAAATCTGTTTTCATTTGGCCATTTTGATCACGATTTCATTCTGTACATGTTTCTGTTGTGTTCTATACAAGGAAAACACAACAAAGCTGAATAAACTGTGCTCACTGTACTAGTAGCCATGGACTAATTAATAAAACATACATTCATAAAATTAAACGGTTACAATTAAGATTCTTTATAGATAATAGAAGTAAATATGTACATAAAATGGTAACAATAAATTTTATACAATATGCAAAATTTTATCAACTGGCAAAAAAGGAACACACAGTACAATTTTAGAAATGATTATAAACAAAGCAAATATAAAAAAGAACGAGAAAATGTGTTGTACCACTAAATAAATACTTAAGTTAATATCATGAAAAATAAAGATATCTCATTGAAAACCATAAAAAATAATATTCAACAATACATTCTCAAATTACATTACTATAGTCTTAGATTTTGTGAGATTTCTGTTAAAACATTTTTTTTATGTTCTTAAAACTTTTTTATAATTGTTGTGCTGTTTGGCAAATATTGAGTGTGAATAAATTGATTTATTAATAATAATATAGTAATATAATAATAATAATAATTTAAGAACACTGTGTCAGTAAAAGCGTGCCAAATTCTCCTTGTAATTTTTCATTAATTAAAATAAAAACGTTATTAATTTCTTATTCAAATTTATTACCGGCGAATAAGGAAATCAATTGTAAATTGCGAAATATTAGCATAATAAGTACATAGCTATCGTCTCTATAACGTCATTCCAACTTGTTTATATAACAAAAATATTTTTTTAATGTCACCACACCATAATAACAATAATATGGAGTGATGTTTGAAGATTATCAAATTTCATTAAGTCACCCTTAGGGCTGCTTTAGGCCGATTGTCACAAAAATCAATCCATGCATCACTTCTCTTTTTTCAGTATAGCTTATCAAAATAATTGTTGTCTACATAGTACTCGCATATTATTTAGTACTGTTACAGTTACGTCATAATTTTATAAACCACGTCAATTATGACGGGAGAAAATCACACTTTAAATTTGCACAGAATTTACCTTCTGGCGTTGAATTAAATTATTATTAAATAAACAGGAAGTAAGCACCTACCTATATGTTGGTAATGTAAAGCTCAATTGATTTTTTTGAAAAAATTGTACGTCCGAGAACAATATTTTTTCATATCCTATCATATATACGCCATGTTTTAACTTTGAACATTCCTCCAAAAATAAAAGAAAGTCATCTCCGTTAAATCCGTTAACATTTTTAAAGGTCAGCGAAAAATTTGGCTCCGCAATTACGAAAATCTAGAAATGTATGCCTATTTTATACTTGGGTTTCGCAACAACTCTGTAGATAAAGGGTTACGAATTACGCTAACGGTTAACGGACCGCTGCCGTCGCGCGCCGCGCAGACTGACTCAGCCTTAAATATTTTGCTAAACAGGGGATAAAGTTCCCAACAACCCACGTCCAAGTAAACTAGTCACCCAAGGAGTATGTTAACAAGAATGATGTGAAAAGTTCAACGTCTGCTTAATGCACCGAATGCATTACCGTTACACACATACTTCACGGTGGCGGCGGACAAGGGTGCTCGTAACTTTCGGAGAGAAGTGTTCGCACACCTACTGCTTGTAAATAATATGTTATCTTATAAGGGGATGCTTTCACATATATTACAATATTAGGCAAATGGTAAGCACACTGTGAGATTTAATATGAAAAGCCGTATTCTTAGTTTTCTTTCGTGATGTTTATTAAATTGATACATTTTATTTGATTTATTTATTTGATTTTTTATTTGGTTTATTTATTTGATTTTTTAATTATTCCATCAAACAAACCAATCGGTTTTCGCTGATTTGAAAAATAATAATACCAAAAAATGTTTTGCAGATAGTTTTATTATTTTAAATCTATCGAGCACTGTGTATATACATCGAATTATATTATTGAACCTGTGATTCGATTGTTAAAGGGGGGGGGGATAAAGGTTGAGCCCTTGTGTGTCCGACATATGAGGTAACAACAATGCTGTAAGTTTTTGGGGAATCCTATTCAGGGAATATGGTGAAATCGTTTTTTTTTTAATATCAGGTAATTTTAACTTTGTATATAATTGTTTAATTAATAATAGTAGAAAAATGGCAAAAGTTTATTATACGACACATTTTTTAATTTTTTTAAAATTCTTTTATTTAATTTTTTATATTTTTAGTGAAAGTTTTTATAGAATCTTTTAATACATTTTATTCAATAGGGTCACGAACGGGGTAAAGAAGTGAAATAGGACGAAGATCATGGGGATTGGATGAGGGATCATATAGTCCGAGGGAGTTGGTGGAAGGGCTTGGGATGAAAATTAATTTGAAATAAAATTTAGACGATAAATCGTATATGTGTCGTTTGAGTAAGGGTATGTTTGAGTCTTTGTGAATGTTATTGAACCATTCTCATACAATAAAATCTGTAAATTTGAGAATTAACTCAAAACTCGATCGGGGAACTTGATTAGTCTTCAAATGTTTGAATTAAATTTACTTTCATTTACCCATTATCATCATATTCTGCTGAATATAAATGTTATGTTATGTCTACTTTAATACAAATAATCTTAAAAAGAAGTATTCGCAGAAATTACAGCAATGACAGCCATCATTACCAAATTATCAACCAATAACTAACGGTTATTATCCTTGCATGGCGCGAATGGCGACTTTCGATTTGATCGAGATCTAAAGTTATAATTTGTATTTATAATATTTATAAAATGATTTCCTATTCAAATTCTACATAGAGAGTACCATAAAAGATTACTTACGGATTTTTCTATAAAAATATAGTTAAAGCTGGCCAAGAATGAAAGCGATGTCGTTAATACAAAAATAAAAATGAACGTATTATAAAACAATTATAAAAAATCAATATAGTTATGTTAGAAAATAATTCATTATATATAC
The DNA here is from genome assembly GCA_022840565.1 of Eubasilissa regina. Lineage (NCBI taxonomy): Eukaryota > Metazoa > Arthropoda > Insecta > Trichoptera > Phryganeidae > Eubasilissa > Eubasilissa regina. The sequence goes on along the minus strand of JAINEB010000015.1, from coordinate 22,078,105 downwards.
AGATGATAAAACTTATTGTTTGCATTCTTCTCTTAATTATTAAAATAAAATGTGTATAAGAATAGCAGAAAAAATAATATGTACATATTAAAAATTAATTTTAAATAAAATAAATATTTTTTTATGATTTACTTAATTTTTTTTATAACTACTCCGGAAGTGACAAAAAATATTTTCAATGAAATTTTTTTTTATCATTTATTACTGACATATTAATAACAATAACTATGTTACAAAAAATATTTTTTTACTGCTTCAGTGAATAGATCCACATCAAAATACTAAACACAATAGCTTAAAAATGATGTTACTTTGAATAAGTTATTTAATATATGTAATCACAAACTTGGTTTTAAGTTGTTTACTGCTCCAAACAAAACAAAATAAAATGTTATCTGCACTACATCAAATCCTACCAGGCCACCATATAACAGTAGAGAGCAATGAAATTGAAATGCATGTAAATTGTAAATTATTCAGCATCCCATTCACCACATTTAGACTACAGAGGTTTTCCCAGAATTTACGGTCAGCATTTTGGTCTAAATAACAAGTCTGGCCCTATTAATCTGTAGAGATTCAGGGTACACATCACAGCTGAATTGTTCCGTAAACCAAGATTCTGCCGTTATTGCTTGTATTTCTACATTCAAATTTATACGCTGTTTATTTAAGTGTATATATATAAAAAAATAATTATACATACGTATTCTTACGAGCTAAAAAGTCGTAGATTTAAAAAAAAAACATCGTTTTTATAGCCACAGTACCAATTTTTATGCAGAATTACTATTCATTCAATATTATTATAGGTATGAAATTTATTGTTGAGATATAAGTGTAAACAAATACTTGTGGTTTGATTCCTGTATTAAGATTTTGAATTTTACATAAGTAATAGCTTCGAATTCTCACAGTTCTCTACATTATATTGTAGTTACTTATACTTATTTATGAAATTAACTAAATATATTTTTGTTATCTTCAACACATTTGTAGCTCCTATGTTTTTTCTTTCCCACCTCCCCACACCATTTTATGACATGACGTATATGCAGTGGCGTGCTGTAGGTATAGACTTAGGTTATGCTATTATATGATATACTATCTGCTACATTGTACACAGAATGTTCGTTTAACCGACGTCTTTAGGGAAATTGAATCCATCATAATAAAAATGCATTATACTCGAACAATCATGAAAACAGCACGTTTAATAAGGTAGTAAAATTTGCGTTTAAAATGTGTAAATGAGGAAGTAGATACTCTAAGTCAAGTTCAAAACCTTTCAAGTGTCATTCTGTTAGGGTCCGTACAACACGGATCAGCTATCCATTTCTTACTCTGCAGAGTGGAATTTTTAATTCATTAGGTAGCAATTGTATGGCTTGAATAGAATGATAGATTAAAACAGTGGATAGCAATTGTAGTAGCAATAAATGAAGAATAACCCAGCAGGGGACTTTAGCGCTCCGGTGGCGTCGCGCGGTAGTATCCAGAACTACGCAACTAATGATTCTACTGATGCACAGTGGGTGCTAGCGTAATTATGACATATGGATTATTTCATTTATATTTGTTTCCCAGATTTTTTAGTAATGCAAAGCTTTTTTGCGTGTATGCAGTGCACGCCCCTGCATACATGGTACGTGGTAACAACAAATATTGAGACCAGCCTAATGTGAAAGCCTAACATGATTTTTTGTTTGTTGCACAAAAAATTATGTTAAATAAACAAGTGTAAAAAAAGTATGCACTGTTTAGAAGTAAGCGTACATAGTTAAATATTTGTGCGATAGAACACATGCATAATATAATTTGATCAGAGTAAAATAAAAATGTATACCCAATGGGCTAGTTAATCCACGCTACACCAAGTCCCTCATTTCATATAAATATAGTATTTTCTCTGTCACGCATACATAATAGTGTGCATGTCGAAAGGTACACGGGCTTCTATGAAAAGAGTGCAAAGGAAATTAGATATGAATTGTTAATAAATATTTGCAGCTGATTGTAAGTACATTGAAAGGAAAATAAATACACCTAATGCAGTAGTTGTCACATATTAATACACGTGTACCTACGTACTAACATATACTACCTATATAATATTATAATGCCTGATATATTATATTATAACAAATCTGGTACAGCATTTTTCATGGGTGACCTTCAGTATCGCGTCGACCAAAGATGTCAGAAGATGCACCCGGCAGAGGAAGTAAAAATCTCATGTGGAATTCAAGAAATTGAATTGTCACCATTCTACTAAATTGAATAAGAAATCGAAATGTCACAATTCTACTAGTTGAAAATAATCAAATCTTCACATTTTCTTAGATTTTATTTTCTCCTATGCAAATATATTTAAAGCTTACGTAACTGGTAGAATAAAAATGTTATTTAAAAATCACAGAACTCATTGCTGTATTTCAACATTGCAACATTTGATTTAAGATATCTGAATTATAAATTAATAAACTTTTTTAATTTTTTTTATTTCGCTTATAAAAACGATACAACAGATATAATGTTTATCCACTGAGCCGTATCCCCCGTTACTTTGTAAAATGTCAGCAGTGCCTATATTATATATAAACATATTTTTCGACTAGATAAGACTACCACCATTTGTTCTTCATGATAGATGTGCAGAGCGAGATATTTCCCCATAAAACTTTTGCACGATGGTCCATAAACTTTTATTGCGTTTCTTGCCCTATGTGTTGTGAACTAACCTTACATTTTCTGTATTTATTCACATTATATTATTTACACAACAATAGATACCATCACCAACGAAAGGGGAATGGAAGTATGTATCTAGATTCCTTCTTTCAAAACATGTGGGGACTAGCCTGATATCTATGACGGCTTATGTAAATAAAAATAGATTACATAAATACATTGTATGAAGATAATTTATTATAATGGTCAGTTCACAAGTCCCTGTGTAATTACCCCATGTCCCACATACTCATGACTCATTTAGCAAAAATAGTGCCCAGCAAAAAAGGTTTTATCTTATTTCGAAATGCACACGTAAATGGTAAGTAGTTAAGTTTATTTCTTAATTAAAGGGTGTCCAGAGGAAAAAAAATCAAGATTAAATTATAATTGCACGTAAACCATCAGGGTGAGGTAAGTGGGAGGGGTATCGTTCGACGCGCATGATTTGCGGATTTGCCAGTCGCAATGAGTCACTGATCGGGAGCGCACTGCGCGTTCGCGGTTGAACAATATATAAAGTGCGGTGATTCATTGGTTCGTGCGCGTCGCGCTTTTTGTACTCACTTTAATATTCGACGGGTAAGTGATGGGCCGAGTACGCAAATTATCTGGTGATGGGCTCAAAAGTTCAGACAAGAAATGGACAATGATTAACCAAACTCCTGCGGGACCGTTAGCGTCGGCAGCGATGCCAGAACATGTGGCTAAAGTTCGGCGTGAAATTATGAGCAATCCGCGTAAATCGATAAGGAAGATTGCAGCCTTTACTGGAATAAAATAATCAACAGTGCGCGTTATTTTGAAAAATAAACTATTTTCATCCATACAAATAGCAAATCGTACAGTTTCTCAATGAAAATGATTATTACTTTACGTGAGATCTTAGCGAGAAGGATGCTGAAACGTTTTGGAACAGCAAGAACGCTTGGAAACATATTGTTTACTGATGAAGCACATTTTCATATTGATGGCTATGTTAATAAACAAAACATGAGATACTGTTACTCCAACAACCCAAGGAAACGCCATCAAAAACGTTAGCAATGTCCAAAAACGATAGTGCGGTGTGCAATTTCTGCCCGAGGGATATTTTTTTAACCAGCGAGAGACAGTCACTGCTGACTTGTATTGCCGAATAATCGATGAGTTTTTGATACCGCAACTGCAGCTGTTTCTGCAAAACGGGGCCACTCCACACACAGCTAAAGTTTCAATGGAGAAGCTGAGGGGAATTTTTCCCAATAAATTAATCAGCAAGTACGAAGACATACCCTGGGCACCTCGGTCACCTGACCTTACACCGTGTGATTTTTTTTTGTGGGGATACCTTAAGTTGAGAGTTTACAGTAACAATCCTCGAACAATTCAGGCTCTACAAGAAAATATCCGCCGTGAAGTTGCTGCCATTGAACCAACGCTTTGCTCTCGCGTGTTCGCAAATTTAAGAGTTCGATTGCAAGAGTGTCTTGAGAAAAACGAACGGCATTTAGACGATATTGTTTATAAAACGTAAAATCCGCATCGTTAAACTCCATTTTGTATAAATAAAATATGAGAGTAAAATTGTAGTTTTTTTTTATTATTTAATATTAAACTTGAAAATTTTCCGCTGGACACCTTTACTATAAAGAATCAACGTAAATATTTGCCACTTGAACGTCGATATCGATAATAAGTTTTTACATTTTGATTTTGAGTGATGAAAATAAACAGTGAGGTTTACACCAGTAAACCTAACGACTGCCTAGAATTGAATTAAAAAATCAAAGATGGACAGTTCATTGTAGAAGACCCGACTCGTTTTGGACATCCCTGTTGTATACCTACACAACGTTATGTAACAGTGGCCATGTTTTTGTGCCGAGTAAACATTAACTTCATTAAATAATCAGTTTAGGCAACTAATATTACTAATTGTTATCCTGAAACGTATCAACATTTTAATTTAGTTGTTTATAACGAGCAGGGGACAGACGCCATCAATATTATCGCAATTCGTCATAAGAAACCGCCAAACTTTTAAATCGGTTAAACAGTAGTTTAAATATCTGGGAACAAATATTACAATAAATAATTATATCAAAGAAGAAATAAATTACAGGATAAAATCGGGAAACGTTACATTGGTTTACGGAGATTGCTGTCATTGAGATTGTTGTCACAGAATTTAAATATTACACTATGTATAACAATGCGTTGGCTCAATAACACAAAAACTTATACTTTTAAAATTATTAATATTAAATTTGTGGTTAAATTTCATATTTTTATTTGTTATCTTTGTTTTATTAACCACTGAATTGAGTTTAAACACATCTAACGGTTTCGAAAAATATCACTTTCTTCTTCAGGATGTCATTACTAACTGAAAACATATATTGTTTCTTTACCAGAATCTATTTTCTTTTTAAAAAAACAACAATTATTTAAAAAATAAATTTAGTACTTAACTCAAATTGTTACTTAATACAAATTTACTCGAATAATTTTTATGAAAAAATTTTAGAATGGGACTCGTACTTCTTTTTTTAGCACTACACCACTACCCTACCCCCAACTCCATGATATCTAGAGGAAGGTGAGTCCCATAACACGCACAACTCCCGCATACACAAGTCAATAGAAACGAGACCAAGAGGAAGACCAAGACACATGAGGGTGGATAATATCAAGACAGACCTGCAAGAGGTAGGCGAGTGCCAAGCAGACTGGACCACAAAGGGTCAAAGGATGGGTGGCGCTCTATTGTGATTGCGGTCATGGACTTCCGAGTCCCATGTGGCCGCTAAAGAAGAAGAAGATTTATAACGAAATTCCAGAACAAGATCCGTATTATAACTTTACATGTAACAATGAAACATAATAATTAATAAATTATTGATGAATTCTGGGATAGTCCGGACAATTAAATTACCCACCCTTAAAAATGAGGTTGGGAGCTCGTTTTCCAGTTAAGTTATATTTGAATCTATTTATAATCTCCTTTAACTTAATTCTTCAATAATTGCAAAGTTAATTTGTGGCAATATATTATATTATTAATAAAAAAAACTAAAACCCACTTTATTTATACCACTGTTTATTGATAAATAACAATGTTTCAAGACCAATGGTCCCTTCTTCAGGATACAACGTATACTAAAAATAAAAATCCAAGCATAGACAAAAATAAAACTGTAAGTGTGGTGGGTTAGGAACTAATATGAAATTATTACTAAATGAAATAACCAAATTCTTTTTGCTAATAGTCACATTTTTAAAATTTTTTCACACTAGTTCCCAATTAGTTACCCGCCACTTATATTTATAGTTTTCTTTTTGTCTATGCTAGCATTTTTAATATTAGTATACATTGTATCCTGAAGAAGGGACCATTGGTCTTGAAATATGTTGATTTATCAATAAACAATGGTAATAAGTGGTTTTTTAAAAATATTATTATAACTTTTATTTAGTTTAGAAAGTATAATGAATACTGATTTGATGTAATTTAATGTATAATTAAATATATAATAATTCTAATCTACGATGTAGCTTCGCTCATAATTTGTAATAACACTGGCATAAAAGTCGGCTATTACAATTGATGATGGATTATTCTAGACATACACCAGGCACGCGGGGAGTATTGGGCGTGTATTTAAACGCCCCCGAGGACAGAGGACTCACGCACGTTCCCATCAGACGTGATTGTGTACCTATTCTAAGAGACCACGTTCACTCTAATAAAAACTCATGTACCACGGCACAACAAAGTTCGTCGACGTGCGCCACAACCCCAAAATCTCCCAGATTCTCCCAGAATAATTATAACAGAGTTTCGCCATACATAATAATAAAATTACTAAATAACGAAAATCGAGTTATAATTTCTTCAAATTCAACGTCACCGGTAGTAAATAATTATGTGGCTCAGGTGCAGATAAGTTTGCACCTGAGAGAAATGCATCTCATTCCACAATATATATATATTGATGTTCAATGTATAAGGAGTTAATACATAGTAACTGTTTGAACAAGAGGTTAGAAAAGCGAAATGTAGGAAGGGTAGAAGGAATTTGATACAAGAATAGGAGAGTAAAGGCTCAAGACCAACCAGGAAGAACACGACTTACCTGGATTTCTTTCAATTGTAGCCACAGGTCTTTTGAATTAACCTACACAAGAAAAAACTAGAATTATATACGTATTACTTAATATGTGATTTTACTAAAAAAACATTTTAATCATTCTGAGGCAAAAATTGGGTAATCTAGAATTCAATACCTGTCCTTTTAGCGCGACAAACTTCCTAAAAGTGCGCAAGAACTTAACGATTATAACAAACCAAGGCGGTTTGAAAAAAAATTGTAATAATAAAGCGAAAAACGGTTATTATTTAAAATATATTAAAGAGCTGTTATTTGTAATTCAAATGAAAAGATGGCTTTAGTTTTCAGGAATCTTATTTATTAAAACATTTCGGAATTCTTTTATCGTCGAATATTATAGCATTAACGATGTCCTTCATTACAAAAATGTAAATTTTTCTACTACCTTTACTTTTTCCATCTTAGTTTCTACCTCTTCTTAGATCCCTTATTTTCGTCTCACCAATCCTCACACCACTTCCAAGCACCTCGCATTTACTCTGACAACTTTAACGATATATGTACTCTTGAATTCACATAATATCAAAGTTTTTATTTAATCATTTACTGAGCTCACATTCTGTGGACATTTTCAATAGACATCAAATAACGTTATCTATGAGTCAGGTACCTACTCCGAGTCAACTAAAATGTCATAAATGCATTTTAATAAACTTAAGGTATCTGATAATGAGTGTGCTTTTTTCGTATTATTTTATTCAGTATTCTTTATTATAAATCTCACTCATTGACTCATCGATCATTTTTCTTTCGGAGATCTATTCTACAATATAATTTGAAAGTAATCTTCAATTTCTACTCTAAACTACATGTATAAACACAAACATGTATATTTAAAAGCAACTCATATTATAATTACCACATTGACTAATAAACATAACCTACAATCCCTAAGAGCACACACAACATATGGCCAAAGCAACTAGAAATATTTTAGACCTAGACAATTTAATAGGATGCTGAAAGATTTAACTGAATGAACTGTCTTGATAACATAATACCGAAAATAAAAATTTGGATTCGTAATATGGGTAGAGCTAGTATAGATGTACTTGCTTAAATATATCGATCAAACCTACATATATTGATAATGGTTGTCACAAATTTCTTCAAAATCATTTATTTAATGTCCATTTTATAATTGTTTTTTATACACACCCTTATGTATATGTAGTTTTGTCAAAATTATGAAGCTAAAACAATTTTTTTTTATCGACGATTTGCATTAATAAGTTTTGCCAAGAACATCAATTAAAGTGTATGATTAAAACAGTGTACCAGGAAAAGTTTTTCTAAAACGTCAGTATCAGATAGAAAAATGTTCAATTAATTTCAATCAGAAATAGATATACGATTAACTTTTTAATTTATTAAGATCACATTTTTGTTGTGAAGTTACATTTTCTGTGATATTTTTAATAGTAATTAAATTATCCCGGTAGCAACTAAATATTTTTTCGATGAACATAATGTTTCTCTGTATCTTTCTAGTTAGTTGATTTAATTTGTGTACAATTGACTTATCATATTAAATTAAAAGGGTTTATGTAATAAAACATAATAAATATATATTTAAATTAAATAAATAAATATTTAAATGAAATAAATACACATAAACAATCTATTACCAATACGATTAATTTTTAAAAATGATTATAAAAATTAAAAAAAATAATTATTTTAACATAAAAATATCAAAAACAACCAGCCCCGATTTTTTATTGGTAATGATTGATCGCCACATGATTATGAAATAGAACTTTACGCAACATGCAACACTAATATTTCCCGCGCTTCGACTGTCAAACTAATAATATTGACAGTTAACAATCAAAAGTTCTGTCGAAATTATTTCATAAGTAATTTGAGTACGTCTTTAAAACAATTTTTTTTAAATATCTTGTTATTCTAATTATGGAAAATTAAATTATATGATGAGAAAAATGCGTTTAGATCAGTGATTTAGATTTCTTCTTACTTTTTAGGTTATCTTGTATTATTATTGTGTTGACCGAAACAGTGTTGTGATTTATTAAGAAAGCGTTACCTGCTCAGATTAAGATGTCGTCCCTCCTTTCCGCCGAACTTGCCGCTACCTGCAATGCTTTGGGATCTCTCGATAAAAGAACCGGAAAATATTTGATAGATGAATTCACTTTGGATACCGTGAAAGATCTCATCCGCTATTTAAGGCGCGATGATGAAGATCATGAAATAAGAAGACACCTCGGGCAAACCAAGGTTTTGGAGACTGATTTACTGCCAATTTTAATTAACCATTCTGAAGAGGCAGAGTTGTTTGATGTTACTTTAAGGTATGGCGTATATTTGATTTAAATAATATCGTAATTTCCTTGAAATTTGTTAATACAAATTTATTAAATGTGTATTTGACTTACCTGTAGGCTCGTAGTCAATCTCACAAACCCCCCGTTGCTGCTTTACCGTGAGGAGATTCCAACAGAAAAATCTGGACGGAGATGTTATCTTCAGATGGTGTCTCATTTGTCTTCATATAAGTCCAACTCTTTCACCAATCCTGATGTATGGACCGTACTCACCAAACGGCTTACCCAGATGTTAGAAATTGTAAGGTTTATGAGAAACTTAATTTATTTAAAGTTAGAAACTATCAGGTTTATAAAACTTCACTTATTTAAAATCTCTACCAACCAAAACGTATTAAATTTGCTTATATATAATCAACAGTCATTATTTTTGATGTGTGATAATAATCTTACACAATAAACTGTACACATATAAAGTCCTCTACACTTCTCTAGTCAGACCTCAGGTAGAATATAATTCAGTCATATGGTCACCACACTTCATTGTTCACTTGACGGCTGTTGAAAGAATTCAGAGAAAGTTTCTAAGATTCATTAATTTTATATTAAATATATACTCTGAAGATATCAATAATGATTATCTCCTTAGCCGTCTGAAATTGTTAAAATTATTAGTGGGACGTACAATGATCGACCTTATATTTCTATACTGATAGACTGCTCCCGGATTGTTGGTCTACTTGACTTTCACGCACCATTGAGGTCATCGAGACATCTGTTATATTAGAGTGCTAATGTCAGAACCCATGCATTAGCTAATTCCGCAGTCCCCAGAATGCATTCTTTGGGGAATGAATATGCAGAGGTAGTCGACATTTTTGCTGTAAATTTAACTCTTTATAGGACTATATTATCACAATTTGTTATGTCTCAACTCAATAGTGACGGATAAACTGCTTTACTTCACATTTTATATTTATTTTTAATTTTAATTATGAAAAAACATGCTGACATATAATTTTTTTCTTTGTGTATTGCACTTCTGATGAAATTTTCTATTTTACAAATTATGTTAATCTCTGAATATGGCGTGCATAATAATAATAATAATAATAATAAATAATAAATTAATGTTAATAATATTTCCAGAAAATTATCAAGCATTTTTTTTATTAATTGATATGAAGTCTTTCTTACAGATTCATTAAAACTTATTACTTAAATAATACTGCGTGTTTCCTCCGCAACTTTCGTTGCATTCATTTTTACTTAAATTCTTAGTTCTTCAATTGAATTTGCATTTAATTAAATAGACTCCAAAACTTTGTTTACAATTGCATTGTTAGCTGCAAACTTGCTTTGTATTTGGCAAACTGATTGGAATGAATTTACAATGTAAATATACATGAAGCATTCCTGTACTTACTTAGCTCGGATCCCAACCGCACAAATACTAGTAATGGAATTTGTGTATAAACCTTTCCAGTCTCCCAGTAATTTCTGTACAACTTTCTGTGAAGTATTTCTGAGGACTTTGCATGCACCATAATTGAGTTTTAGTTGGTACCTAAGGATAAAAAGCACCCAAATTAGATTTTTCATATTAAGATTGTGCACATACACGTCTCTCTTTTTTTTAATGTATTTTTCTTACTTAGCCATTTGACATATAAAAATTTTGCTTCCACATTACGAATAATATATTTTTATAGGATTCAGGTGAAAGAGATGAGGATTCTGGACTTATCATAGAAAGAATTTTGATCCTGGTGAGAAATATTTTACATATTCCAACCGATGACCATGATGAAAAGAGACCCGACAATGATGCTAGCGTTCATGATCAGGTATTTTTTATAAATGAATTATTTAATTAATACAATGATTTTTATTAAGCGCAGAACATTAAAAATAATAACATTGATTTCTTTCATTTGTTAAAATGCTAAGTGGAAGAAAAAAGGTGATGGAATGAGAATACAACCTGGCTATATAGACTTTGTCTATAAACATAGGAAAGTATTCATCAAGCAATGTTTAGATAAATTTAGACTGGTGGTCTCGGAAAGGACAAAGAAAAAGAAAAGAAAGCCATTTGTTAATGCGAGCAGCCATATCCAGATATGGCTGCTCGCAGATACTTAAATGAACAGTGATGGTAAACCGTTATTGTGACCATTATTTGTAAATGAAATTTTTAACAATTGAAGGTTTAATTTTGAGTATGCAAGCCCGAAGAATGATGAATTATCAGTTACTAATCATGGTTACAATTGTACACAATCACAGTCACAGTCACAATAATGGTTTTACTATTACTAGACTGGTGTGGCCATGAAAGCAACATTTACAACTTATTTTAAATGCAGCATAAGAACAACATATTTATAAACTATTCTTGAATATAACACACAGAGCTATGTAATTTTTTATTTTCAGAAAAAAATAATACAAATATTGTAATGCACATTTTTTATTGCTATTTTTGGTCTTCGTTAGTATTGGATCAAAAAATCATTTAATTAAATTTCTACTATTATAGGTCTTGTGGGCGTTGAATCAGTCAGGGTTGCTGGATGTCATCTTGTACATGTCATCTGAAAATGAAAAGCCATACTTTATGCACATTCTAGAAATAATATCTCTAGCACTGCGAGAGCTAAATCCAACAAGTTTAGCTGATGCCGCTCTGCAAAGAAGTGTTGATGAAAAATTAAGGGATGAACAAGAATTATTGACTATAAGATTTGATGAAGTAAAAAAGAGAAATGATAAGATTCGCAATTTTTCTGCTAACAGGTAACACATTTGAGAATACACAAGTGTTACATTATTATATATCAATTATTAGTTTTTATAATGTTTACTTATTTAAAATCAATAATATAATTTTAATATTTTTATTTATATACTCACATTATTGTTTATTAATTTCCCTATAAATTAGTTGTTTTTACTTTATATGCATACCAATCACAAATAACGAAAGTTCTCACAAAGCACTCTACACCGACGACACACCCATATTAGTTTAATACCACTCACCAGACATGATCACCAGAAAAACATTGACAAATTCCAAGATTATTTTGACAAATGGCGCATGGACGTGAATCTCAGCAAAAGTGCACCTTGCTTTTTCTCTAAAAAAAAAGAGTACTCCATACTTTAGAGTTTTTTTGCACAGGGTTCCTATTCCATGGGTCGATACTGTGAAGTATTTTGGACTTACATTTTACAAAAACTTTGTTGGACACAATACATTAACATCATTCGCGATAGTGCCCAAATCTCCTACAACAGACTATACCCCCTCCTAAATTCCTACAGTTCACTATCCCTAAAAAACAAATTACTCTTGTACAAAGCAATCATTTGTCCTATAGTCACATATGCGAGCCCCATCTGGGGTTCTTCGAGTAACACAAAAATTTTAGAATCCATACAAAATTACATCCTTAGAAGAATCACAAACTTACCCTGGTTTGTCAGAAACACAATCATTCTCAGAGACTCACACATACTCAAACGACACATACACGATTTATCTTCTAAATTAAATTCCATCCCAAACCCTTCCATAAACTCCCTCGGCCTACATGATCCCTCATCCGATCCCCATCATCTTCGTCCCATTTTACTTCTTTACCCTATTCTTGATCCTATTGAACATAATTTAAAAATGGATTAAATTGAATTGATTAAAAAACTTCACTAACAATAAAAAAAATTTAAAAGTATAAAAACAAACAAAAAAGAATTAACAAATTATAAAAAATGTTTTTTTTTTATTAAATACTTTATCCATTTTTGCTACTTCTTTATACAAAGTTAAAATAAAACAATTTTACTGTGTTCCCCGCAATAGGGTACCCCCAAAAAAATCTCACTCCATTGTTGTTACCTCATGTCGGAGACAAGAGGGCTCAGCCCTTATACCTCCACTCTTTATCAATCGAATCAGAGATTTTATATGACTTTTAAATTGTCTATGAATGTTTGGTAGTTGAAAGTATCCAAGTATCTACTTATTTATTGTGTTGTTCAATGATGTTGGGTATTAATTTTGTTGCTATGTGAAATGCATGATTACAGAAGTGCATTATGCTATTATATATGTAGGATAAATAAGTTAATTGGTGATATTTTCGTGGGTGTTGTTCTATTTTATTACAGAACCAATTATTTACAATTTCATCACTATTACATATCCAAATATTTGTTTTTTCACCTGTCATTTGTTTTAATCATACTAATTGAAAACAAATTTGTCCAACCATTATGTTAATACAAAAATGATTAATTAATTAATTACCTTGATACAAAAACCACTTAATTACTCACCTTTTACCAACCATATTTTACATTATTATTTAAAAAGTTTTTCATTGTTCGTAGTCATTCTAGCCATTTATTACTCTACTAATATACTCTCCATTACTATATTTCATTTGTTTGATCCTAAAGTTTATTGACCATTATTATATACTAACCCATTATCAAGCATTACGGGTGGTTTTTTTTTTTACTTTTTATTAGTCTATTTTATGAAGGGGTTGTCCATTAAATATATCATACTTGTTTTATTAACTTCCCCTTTCAATTTCATTATAGTCTTGGTCACAATTTATTGAACCTCGCTTTCAAATGTATACCACTTATTAAGGAGAACACATTCCTATTGTGAAGTTGTAATTATTCAGGACATAGGACTGTGATGTTTTAAATATTAATTTAATGTATTAATTATAAATATAAATATTTTTCGACAAAATTAATTTTATATGTATATATTTATAATTAATATGTTAAATTAGTATTTTAGTATATCACTTAAATACAACACCTCTATTTTTGGTATTGTTGAATAAAAAATACATTAAATTAAGTACAAGAGCTCAAGAAATATTATATTTTTCTCAATTTGAGTGATTCATAATTTTAATAAATGATCTATGAATGCCATTGTCAATATTATAAAGAAAATGATACTGCACATTATTACATAAAGTTTTTATATGTAAAATCTTTAAATAAACATTTTTTAATTTAGTTTAATGATTTCATTATAATGTAATTTAAAAAATTATTATCCCCCTTTTTGGTGCAGTTTGTCAGCTACCAAAAGGTATCAATTTTAAGAGAGGGGGATACACTCCTTCCCCCTCTTAACTGTGTGACGTATTAATGTACAGTCCCAGTATGTTTATTATCAAATTGTATTAAATATTTTTATCCATTAGCTGGCTAAATATGGACAGATGAAAAAATTGTACATTTTTTTTATTGTGATTTATTTAAAAAACTTATGTTATAAAATACTTTTTATATGCATTATAAAGGTAACATTGCTCTGTCTGTATTAAAGAATAAATGGAATAACTCTCCATGAATTTCATCCGTGGTCGATAGTTTTTGCTGCATTCATAAATATCTCGGAACAATGCTTACCGTGGATTGATCAATCACTCATTTCCGATATTAAAATTTTAAATAATTTTTCTTGTTTGAACATTTTTATAATTATAGGCATTCTCGTTTTGGAGGTACATTTGTTGTTCAGAATATGAAGTCAATATCAGACAACAGTTTGATTTGTCACAAACCTCTCAACAAAGTTACGAACTTTGACTTTAGTTTAAATAAAATTAGGAGAAAGAAAGCGAAAAATCGACAACCCGCTAATGATATATCTGCAGGAGAAAGGCGGTCTGCTTTCGCTATCAGGTAATTTCTTAAAATATATATATTTTTTTAATAAGTATTTTTGTCAATAATTTTTAATATACCAAAAATTTAACAGTAATTTTGGATCTTGTGATAATGATGAGACAATGATAGCTTTACCGCTGCTCAATTAAATTTTTCTCTCAGTCGATGTGCTCATGACTGAGCATCGCAGTCATTTATTCTGTTTCCACAATGCGAAATTGATTTGTCCATCTTATTGAAGATCGACCTCTCACCCTTCGCCCTTGCACATTGCCCGTGATCATCAATTTCTCCAAGCTATTTCTATCTCTTCTAGCAACATGCTCAAAACTGAGGTATACGTAATTAATTGAAAATATTTTGTTTTTTATTTTAAATTCTATTTCTACAGGCTGTTTTTGAAAGAGTTTTGCACCGAATTCCTAAATGCTTCATATAACACCATGATGTACCATGCCAAGGATGTCCTTGTAAGGTCAAAAGCTCAGAAGCATGATGAAACTTATTATATGTGGGCTATGAAATTCTTTATGGAATTCAATAGAAATTATAATTTTCAAGTGAAACTAGTGAGGTGAGTAATAATATTTTTCATCCATAATAATATTGCACTTCCTCATCTTTTATCTTACTTGATGTATTGGACTTAATTGTCATTAGCCGGTAAGGAAAAATTCGACATATTCACTACTTTGGTGATGATTATCTTAGATAGTACAACAATATTATTATTTTCCTATTTTAATAAACTTAATGGTCCAGCTGTCAATAACTCCTCACACCGCAACATATTTTTGTTACATATTTTTTATTTATTATCTTTGTTTTATTAACCACTTGAATTGAGTTTAAATACATCTACCGGTTTCGAAAAATACCATTTTCTTCTTCAGGATGTCATAACTAACCAAAAATATATAGCATTGTTTCTTCATCAGAATCTATTTTTAAAATTTTTTAAAAATTATAAAAAAAAAAAAAACAATTATTTAAAAATAAATTTAGTGCCTAACTCAAATTGCTGCTCAATACAAATTTAGTCGAATAATTTTTAGGAAAAAATTTTAGAATAGGACTAATAGTTAAATTTAGTTTACAATTTCTTAATTAGTTTTACATGCTTTATTTATCTCCAACGATTCCAAATGATTTAATTTGTGACCAACACCGTTTATATGCAAAATTGACAATCCCAATTTTTTATCAAAACCATGATTATTTTCTATCAAATGATTAGCAAATTCTGAAAACCCACTATTGTTCAAACATCTCAAATGCTCCCTTACTCTTATATTAAAATTTCTACCCGTTTTACCAATATAAAAATTATTCAACTAAATTTGTATTGAGCAGCAATTTGAGTTAGGCACTAAATTTATTTTTAAATGTTATTCTTTTTTTTTAATTTTTAAAAAATTTTAAAAATAGATTCTGATGAAGAAACAATGCTATATATTTATGGTTAGTTATGACATCCTGAAGAAGAAAATGGTATTTTTCGAAACCGGTAGATGTATTTAAACTCAATTCAGTGGTTAATAAAACAAAGATAATAAATAAAAAATATGAATTTTAACCACAAAGTTATATTGCTAATTTTAAAAGTATTTTTGTTACACATTTCTAATGTGACTGCTGATTTTTGAGTCTTTTCTTTTATTCAGCAACAAATATTGCTCTTTATTATTAGTGAGTGTAACTTTAGATTTTATATTACTAACTCATTAATGTTTATTTTGTATGATATATTGGATGATTATCCACATTAATAATTATTAATTATAATCAATTTATAATTTAACCTCACCTTATAATAAAATTATTTTTAAAAATTCAGTATAAATGCTAGGCAAAAAAAGTAATTACTATATTTAATATTAATCTCTGTACATACCTTTTAGTTTAAAACACAACAGTAAAAAAGTTTTTTTTTTTTTTGATAAAATGGTGCTATATAAATTTCACTATATCAGTAATGGTACTATCTTCATGTTAGATTTTCAACTTGAGTTTAAGCACTTTACAATTTAGTGCAATGTGCCTACCTTTTTTGCCTTAAAACTAAACACTGAATAAGTGTAGTCAAGATCACCCCCGACTCCCAAAAATCAATGAGCCCATTTTTTGTATGCGGATGTTTCAACTTCTATTCGATGACAATTCCCGAGTTCAGTTCTCAATTTCGTTACTTTTATTTTATGTTATTATGTAGAGTATTTTCTGTCATGAGGAATGCAAAATTATGTGTACATTTTGTGTTAATTTTCGTAGAAAGATATATATAGTAAAAATCTATTTATTGAAAAAATATTTAGTTGCTACCGGGATAAGTATGCTCTTCTTAAAAAGGAGCTATGATTATTAACTTACTTTTGTAAATATATATTATCGTAACGATATAATATAATATTTAAGGGCGAGGGATTTTCGACTTCAACCGATTCTTTCAAACATTTTCCGGTCCTGTGTGCAGTTTTTTCATCCACATGTTTAGTATTATCGGTCAGAAAATACTGCTGGACATTTATATTGTTAAATTTTTTTTTATTGAATAACTGGAAGTAGTCGGACAATAATTAAGGGAAAATATTCAAGAATGATTAATTCAAATGACTAATTTATTAAAAAAATAAATTAAAATACAATGCCAAAACATATTTACATTTTACTTTTGACACAATAACAGCACATATATTATATCATATAGTTATAGCTGATCTTGTTTGTTTTATAACGAGGGCTGGATGATAAGTACTCGTGTGTAACGACTTATGGCGTTACTTACACAAAATCTGTACAAAATATCCTACATGAAAAATTATGCATGAGAAAGCTATCGATGAGATATGTGCCACGTTTGTTTACAGTGGAACAAAAATGGAATCGTAAAAGATCTTTGGAGTACTGTTTGGACATGTTTAAACGCAATCTGAAATGTGGATCAATCACTACATGATAGAACTGAATGAACCATTAAAATAGTGGACGTCACCTAGTAAACCTGCTTCAAAGAATGCAAAAACGGTTTCATCGGCCGGATTCATGAGGCATTATCATGCATCAACATCATCTTCACTGACTATAATACTTTTACTTACATAATACTTTTTACATTAAAAAATACGGACAGACTCGTAGTCTGATTTTGTTTAAAATTATTTTTTTGAAATATTGTTAATGTATACTTTCAATCTTTCGACAGATGTAAGAAAATTATATATGTAGAATATTTTGAAATATTATTTAATAAATTCTTCCCTAACTAAATGTGACTAGATAATTGAGTGTTTATTGTATACATAAAAACCAGGACAAAATGATTATATTTGAAGGCACCATGCGAAGGCACTAAGTTTTCTTTGATTAATGATCACACTAGCTTGAGATCACATATTAATTTGAAAACTCATAAAACTCTCCGAGAGCCATAGTTGCAGAGGTACAATTAGAAAGTTTACTAAAGTAGTAGTGTGTAATTTGCACTAATTGCTCACAAGAGTGATGTAAGTTTTAAAGTTTGTTACAGCCGGAGCTGCAAAAACATGACTTTTTCTCCATTCATTTTTATCAAAGGAATTTACACTGAGTTTTCTCTGGGTTTTATTTTCTACAAACAAAATAAATTTGGTTCTGTTTCGTAGCAATACTTTTGACTGCAGTATAAACAGTGAAGGATAATATTACAATTATTTTCAAAATAAGATGGTGACATTTATTTAATTCTTATTACTGTAATGTTTCAAGTCATCCCGTATGGTGTAAAAATATGTTTAAATATTTTATCGTTATTAATTAATCTATTGTTTTGTGTCTGTTTTGGATATCTAAATTTTAGGTATAATATTAACAGTTTACTTTTGTAGCTAATTATTTTTGTTTATTATTTACTCAGTTTTGCAGGATTTTGTAAAATGTATAAAATTATAGTACAGGTAATATTTGTTTTGTGTGATTTTCTTCAAAGATTTTTTTATGTTATATTTTTTCAGTGAAACTATGTCAGTGTCTACTTTTCATTACGTACAACAACAAATGGAGAAGTGTTATGAAATGCTCATGATGGATAAGAAGAAGACTGTTGAATGGGTCCGAAGACTTCACTTATCTTTAAAGGCTTATCATGAACTTCTGCAGACTATGACCGCAATGGACAAAAGTTCCGATCAAAGCGTTAGAGAATCATCTATGGTCCTTAAGAGTAACATATTTTATGTTCTCGAATACAGAGAGTTTATTCTTCAAATGTTGCTATCGTTTGAAGAAACGAAAATGCCAAAGTGAGTACTATTTCACTGTAATTTGGTCATTTTTATTTCTCAATAACTCAAGAACTAGAAAAGTAATACATTTTTTTTTCATATTATTTTCTCAATTTTTCAGAGTCTACTTAAAGGATCTTATTGAAACTGTTTACATATTCTTAAGAATGCTTGAACAATTTTGTAGTAAACATGGTCTTGTCGTACAGAAGAAGGTTCGTTCTAAAGCCATCAAGAAAGGAAGTATGTCAATCTTTTATATGATTTTTAAAATTAATGTTTTTGTTGCATCGTGCTTACAACAATTGTTGTTAATGAATGTCTGAAGTTAAATAAGTTTTTTTTATTAATTTTTTTTTTATTTTTCTAGAAAAAAATGATACTGTCAAAAATGCACCCCCAAAACAAATGACAGAAGAGTTAAAAAATTATCAGTGGGAGAAACTGAAAGAAAACTTATTTAATATTTTAAATGGTGATTCCGAAATTTCTACTGATTTTATACCGTTTGATGCAACATTGGAGAAAGATATAGATGAGCAAAAGTAAGTACTTGTACAATTCCTGTGAATAATATAAAAATATATTTTTTTTTATTAAACCTTGTACAATTGTGTGTAGGACACGTTCCAAAAAATATCTCCCATTTACTAATCAATAATATAGTACATATACAAATACACAGTTCCAAGTGCACTATGCTGCTTTTGTAATGCATTGTCCCAAGCGCATAGTGCTGCTTTTGTGATGTATAGTTTCAAGTGCATAGTGTTGCTTTTATAATGCATTGTTCCAAGTGTGTAGTGCTTCTTTTGTAATACATAGTTCCAAGTGCATAGTGCTGCTTTTGTATCACATTGTTCCAAGTGCATAGTGCTACTTTTGTAATGCATAGTCCCAAGTGCACTATGCTTTTTTTGTAATGCGTAGTTTCAAGTGCATAGTGCTGCTTTTGTAATGCATTGTCCCAAGTGCATAGTGCTGCTTTTGTGATGTATAGTTTCAAGTGCATAGTGCTGCTTTTGTAACACATTGTTCCAAGTGCATAGTGCTGCTTTTGTAATGCATACTTCCAAGTGCATAGCGCTGCTTTTGTAATCCATTGTTGTAAAAACATAGTGATGCGTAGTTGAAAATTCATAGAAAATTCAAATAAATGCTTGTATTGAATTGTGTTTTTTTTATATTTTCATTTTTTAATCGAACCCCATTTTAATTTTTTTTTCCTTTTAGGGGTGATTGTACAAAAAAGATTCAGAAACTTCTTTTGGATAATCGTCTCTCGGATGCTGTGGGACTATTACGCGCAGGAAGGTATGTATTTTTACTTTACATTTCATTTTTCATGCTCTTTATTATTAAAGATCGACATTCTGTTTCGGCAAAAAAATAAACCTCCGGTCCAAAACTAAATCGATATTTCGGTGGGAATCTGAAACTCAACAAGCTTGAACTTGTGTTGTCTGATATGTATGTTCCTGTTGATATCTCAGTACTTTTATTTTTAGCATACAATATATGACTCTATAATTCCAAATATTAAAGAAAATAATTATAGATACATTAGTTAACATTAAGATTCAAAGACTTTTGATTTTAGACAGATTAATTCTTATAATGTACAACTTGTTTCATACTTTGTGTTCATTATGAATATTATAAATGGAGCTACTTCTGATATTCCCTGTTTTATTTAGTTTTATCTTGCTTATCTTTATATATAGTCACATTTAATTTACTTTACTTTTATATTCCTCTTACATACTTTATTATTTAATATCTTTTTTATTATTAATATTTAAAATTACTTTTTATTTTGTAATTTTAGGTATTGTAAGTGAAGCTTCTTTCGTCAGCATTCTTTGTTTTGTAGTTCATTTTTTATTCACATAATATTGTACTGTGCTGTGCACATACTCGCATTATGTATAACGGTGTATGTTAAATTAAGATCATGATTTAATATGCATGATTATTGTAAAAAGAAAATTATTTACCCCTAATATTTTTTGTTTGTATTTTTCTAATGTAACTTCATATACAATACGTGTATTCAAAATAATGTATGTACTCAGCAAAGCTTCGATTTCGGCTGTCACTGAATCGGAATATAACTTTGATTTCGGTTTCGGCCAACAAATAAGGCTGTTTCGATCGATCTCTATTTACATGGTGAATATTATGTACCAGGCCGAGGTTGTTTCTGAATAACTTAGAAATGAAATAAACATTTTAAATTTGGTTTTTATTTATCAATTATTTGGTTTATTACAATTATGTATATAATATGATATCGCCCAAGTGGGCGCCTCTGGCAGCGGCACAAATGCATCCTCTTTTAACCATATTTTTCATACCATTCTCGCGCACTTCGCGTGTTATTTCAGCAATTTCATTTCGAATATTGTCCTGCAGCATCGGAATTATTGTTGGCTTATTGTCGTAAACCTTTCAAGTTCAAAAATTTCTCGCAAAATTTCAAACGTAGCTCGGGCTGTGTGTGAAATGGCACCGTCCTGTTAAAACCACATGTGATGCTGGCCCGATCGACTTGGTGTAGTGGTCAAGACGTTGGCCTAGTGATCTAGTGGTCGGGGGTTCGCGCCTCGTTCCAGGACACCAGCAAGTTAGTCCTATTTTCATAGCACAAGCATTTAGCTTAGTTTGAAAATAGTAAGAATATTGATGTGACATGTATTCCGTGTACGCATCTCTATTTTTTAAAAAAAAAAAAAAAATTCGGCCACCAAGAAGTTTTCCAACATGTGACGATAGCGATCACCATTAGTGGTTAACAGCATCGCCATTATTATTTTAATAAAATGTTTTAATGACTTCAACACATTGTTGAGGCGTTAGATGCTCCATAATAAATTATAATCAACCACTCTCTACGACTACCAAATGTGAACTGACAAATGTCCGCCAAACCAAAATGGCGGTCAAACGAAATCGACCCGGAACATAATATTCACCCTGTATTATCATATAACTAAATATGAGTTATTAAAAAAGTTTACTTTAAATAGGGACATTTCTAAATATATTTTCTAAGAAAAATCATATTAAAATTGTCTTTCAGTTTATTCTTTGCAAAATATTTTGATGATGACAATAAGTGTCCCAAAAAGTTGGTCACAACAAAAACCGACTTACGGATGGGACTTTATTATCTGACAGTAATTAGTTCCAACGATTTTAAAAGAAACTTATTTTTGACCATGGTTCTTATTTAAATAATGACTATTTCATTTTCATTAATTAAGTACTTACTTTGTTTTATTCTGAATGTTCTGTTGTGAGGAACCCCATAATAACAAAAATAAATAAAAAGGGTATTCTAATAAGACACATTAAATTTTTCTTTCAAAGTACTCGATCACATTGACTACTAGAATCACATAATTTTTAAATTTTATTATGTATATTTTTGAAATCACAAAGACGTAATATAATTTTAAAAAGAATAGCAGTTAATAATATAACGGTGGCAATCGGCGTGGTAGGAAATGGAGTGCCTGTCATGGGGTGGCAATGGTTAGTGTGTGGTGGAAGATGAGTTTTGATTATGCAAGGTGTATGGGATATCCAAGAAGCGAAAGTTGCATGGCATGCTGTCCCCAAGAAAATGCGGCGTGATGATATTTAGGACCACACTTGTGTTTTTGATGTACATATTTTTAAAAATCAAATTTAGAATTATTATTTTTATTTCCCTCTATCGAACGAGTGATTAAATAAATATATAATTATAAAAATTGACTTCCGCTATCTAGATTACAAAGAAAATACCGGACAAGGGGTTCCTCTCTAGGATTCCGCCGCAGAGTCACAAGAAAATTCTTTCTTGGTAAATTCCGTCTTTATTAAAGGAAAATTGTTATCTCGAGCCTCCAGACGTCTACTATAATACTGACGGAGCTGATAAATCTCTCCAACTAAATTAATCCGTACAAAGACTTCTGCCCTTATTGAATTACATATTCCATCCTTTTATCATTTGTTTATACTGGATTCTTAAACCGTATTGTACCTATCTATTTATGAACCTTAAAACATGTTTTAGATTTTTTTTTCACTCTTTTTATCATCTCGAGTTTATCTAACTTGCAGTGAAAAAATTTAATATTTTAGACATTTTTAATGAGTTAATTAATCCAAAAGTTAATAATTAATTAATGAGTTAGTTAATCCAAATGTCCATAATTAACGTTAATTTATAAGTGTTTTAAAAATGTCAGAACAATATAAAGATACTACTTTCTTGCGTGCCATCAAATAAAATGTTTTTATTAATGTAAATTAATGCAAGTAATTGCAGAAAAACAATGGGCTGTCGTCGATTTATGTTACCAGTAGTGACGAGAAAAAATGCTGCTCTTGATTCACTGGTGCGATTGTGATTGGTATTCGATAATATCAGTGATTGAAAACTGTGACTGTGATCGCAGTTTCTGGTATCACAATACACGAAATAAATAAAACATAATTTTTATATTATTAAAACTTCATTTGCGTAATAAACATATTTTAGCATAAATAATTAGTAGAACACTACTGCACATATGTACACGTTCCTACAAAATGTTAAAAAAATACGAACAAAATTAAGTTACCGGCAAGCTAACGTAAACATTACGAACAAAAACGGATCCAATGATGGCGGCAAATCCGGTAGATACCGCTAATTCAATTAATAATCGATTTAAACGGCGGCGTCATAAAATCAATAGAATTTTTAACAACAAAATATCACGATATTCCCAGATATTCAATCACTGATAGTGAGTGTGACTCAAGATATCAGTGATTGACTCACGGTTCGCGATTTTGAGCTCAACATTAGTTGCCAGTCCCTGCTGATGGCTATGTCGTGACCGTGATAAAATATTACATTTTTATACGTAATTATTATGTCTGTGAATAGGCAAACATCGCACACTTTTTGTAATTTTATAGATTTAAAATACACCTAAAGTGCAACAGTAAAAATATTAATCTTTTTTACATTATATATATATTACAATATAATAAAAACGTTCGTCTTTATTTTCCATTTCCCCCTAACCCTCAGTCATATTGAAATTATTTTTTTACGCTAAGTATGTGAGGTTTATCTTCAGAAAATTACACATACTTAGCGTAAAAAAATAATTTCAATATGACTGAGGATTAGGGGGAAATGGAAAGTAAAGACGAACGTTTTTATTATATTGTAATAATACGACTGTTGTGTGTGAAGTTTTTGGTAGTTGACGAAAGATGTTGCTTTAGAACTAATAAAGTACGAGTATTTTCAGCTATAATTGTTGACCACAAGTTGTTCCGTTGGCAAAGCAAACAATTATTTTATTTTTTATTTTCAGAGAAACAAACTGTACAACAATAATAACTAATAATAACATAATATATACAAATAACACCAGTGAAGTTCCTTCGGAATATAACAAATAGTACATAATAAACTAAAAAATAGTATATATTAAAAAAATAAAAATAAATAAGAGTGTGTTTTTTTATTTATTTGTGTATCTCACGGCAAACCAAAGAACTGCCCATAAGTCTAACAAAAATCCAAAGTGTTGCTCGTACGTCTCACGGCAAACGAAAGAACTGCTCATACGTCTCACGGCAAACGAAATGATTGCTCGTACGTCTCACGGTAAACGAAAGAACTGCTCGTACGTCTCACGGCAAACAAAATGATTGCTCGTACGTCTCGCGGCAAACAGAAGGATCGCCCGTACATCTCACGGTAAACCAAAGAGCTTATTCTAACAGTTAACTGTGCATTTCGTTTCACAACAAATCAACGCTCCTACGTCTCACAGTAACAAATCAACTGCCCGTACGTCTCACGGTAAACCAAAGAGCTATTCTAACAGTTTACCGTGCATTTCATTTCACAACAAATCAACGCTCCTACGTCTCACGGTAACAAATCAAATAACTTATTGTACTCGTACACTCTCGGATGCCTCATATCATATACACATGTAATTTATATTGTATCTCACTTGCTTATTTATTTACCATCACGCCGCGGGGGTATGCAGAGAGGATAGAGCGCCACACTCTTCTGTCCTGACATACAATTCTCGCCTCATCCACATTCATACATCTTGTCATACAAGCTCGCCGATTATTGAGGCATTTAACAGAACCATCCTCCATTATCTGGTTTACCTGGTCGTTCCAAGTCTTTCGCGGACGTCCTCTATTTCTGGTGCCATTAAAACTTGAGTCATATATCTTTCTTACCATTCTTTCCTCATTCATCCGTTTCATATGACCAAACCACCTTAGTGATTCTTTCTTAATCTTACTCACTATACTAACATCAGCTTTACATTCTTTTC
This sequence comes from Eubasilissa regina, assembly GCA_022840565.1. Classification (NCBI taxonomy): domain Eukaryota; kingdom Metazoa; phylum Arthropoda; class Insecta; order Trichoptera; family Phryganeidae; genus Eubasilissa; species Eubasilissa regina. Next base: position 22,052,603 of record JAINEB010000015.1, on the reverse strand, counting down.
TCATTTCTTCATTCTTTACTGTGTCATTAATGGATTAGCCACATATACACCTAAGTGATCTCATTTCCACTGCAATCAGTCTACTTTCGTTCCTCTTCTGCCAGCTCCAGGCCTCACTTCCATACATCAGTGTCGGTACCAGGACTCCATTGCGCACCGCTAGTCTTGCCTCGGTTGACAAATTCCCGTTAGATATAATTCCATACAAAGCGCCGTTCACTTTATTTCCTGCAGTCACCCTCCTTTCGATATCATTCTCAGCATTTCCGTTTCTATCAAACATACTTCCCAAATACACAAACTTGTCTACTTATTCCAACCATTCATTACCTACAAGTATTTTGCACGGTGTCTTGCTTTCCTCCTTCTCGAATATCATCACTTTCGACTTGTTAACATTCATCATGAGGTCGCTTTCCTTGCATACATCGTACATTCTATTCACTAGACTCAGTAGTTTTTGTTCATTATTCGCCATCAGTACTGCATCATCGGCGTACAATAAACAGCATACAATCAAATCGCTCATTTTTGCTCCTACATTAATACATTCTTTTTATTTAAAATTTTTTCTTGTGAATATGATTTGTCACGATAATAATCATAATTAACAAGCACTCTGCCCGTATCACAAACATCCACAATTCGGCATGAGCACAATTTTGTGTTATTTTTCATTAGTTCTGAATACTGTTAAAAGCTCGGCAATGTTTTCGGAAAGTCAACTCGGTAGTGTTGTACCATTTACCTGACAATGTTCAGCAAACTTCCGAAGAATGGAGCGAACACCGTTTTTCCATTACGATGAACGAGTGGAATGATTGACAGCTCCTCAGGTTGTATAGGACAAATAAATAGAAGCAAAACCCGAGGATTACTTTAGATTTACAAGTTTCCAAACACGGTGTCTTCCTCAGCCTCGCCGCTCGCCCGCATTCAGTTAATGAAAGTGCTCTCTGCCGAGGGAAGCGAGAGATGAAATCTTCAAGTTTCGCAAGAATATTGTAAGGAATCATCAGAATATTGAAATTTTCAGATTTATTTTAATGGATATTGGATTTCCGCGCTAAAAATGCCGAGATTGAAACTTGGGCCCGTTCTGAATAAAATTGAAATTGAATAAGAAGTATTGGTTTATTTCCCCATAATTCAATTTATAAGTACCAGTGTAAGGATTCAAAAATAGATCACGTAATTTTAATTTGCTCCTTTGAACGGAGCAAAAGTTACTCAACATTATTCTCGAGCACCATTCGTCGTCAAGAGCATCGACTATGCACGAAAAAGCTTAAATCGCAATGCGAAACTCACCCCTGAGCGCGTGTTCCTTAGGATCAGAATTAAGATTTTCATTGTACGCCCTTTTATGATTTAATCTTCCTACTCAGAGGAAAGAGATAATCCGTTCCTTAATTCTGAAGAGTATGAAATTTCCTTATCTGGTTTTGTCAAAGGTAATATTCCTGTCTGGTACAAGTTCATAATTTCGATTAAGGTGATTCGGGGTAAGTGCGACATATAAATCATCGACATAAACTTTGAACTGTTCTCAAACTTTATTAGATTACGCTGTGACTTTGAAACTTTGATAGGAAGATCATCAACCATTTCCTAATTTAAGTCTTTAAAAATCGGAATGTAATTTTTTAGGATAACTGATATTGAAAGCATTTTATGAAAAGTGAACGAGTAGATGCACTTACCCCAAATTTTAGGTAATAACATCTAGTTATATTATTTATGACAATATGAATTAGTTATTTTGATTTTTAATGACGGGTAAAACGTGCCGAGTTCCAAAAATCTAGTAAAATTGCTTATATGCGGGAAGTGCGATATATCACAGTGATATATCACAGTAAGTGTATCTGGTCTTAATATCAATAATCAAGTAACTAATATATACATCGCAATCTATAACTCAAAATAAAGGCGCTTACGTAATATCAGCGTCCTGACACAAAAGATTATCGAGATATACGAAAAATTGAAAAGGCACACGCAACTCGCAAGTTGACATCAAACAACTGTCATAATTTGAAATGGTATTGCGAGCAAACTAATGTTTGAATGTGCACTATCTCCGGACTATTTCTTCAAATATTGATTTACAATATTTCTTAATATATTGCGGTACTGCAATCCAATTTCAAACATAATTAAGAGACGTAGATGCACTTTCCCCATAGATGCACTTACCCCGACTCACTTTGCATCATTTTTTCGTTTTAATTAGTGAGCAAAAGTTTTTTAAACGAAAAGAATTTAGAATTAGTTTTTGTACATCACACTGAGTGGAGTAATGGGTGACGATGATGTATTTGTCTGGCGATATCCTGAAAACAACGGAGCGAAGCTTAGGAATACTGTCGACCGACTATGTGAACGCAATGATAATTACCATCATCGGACGATTTACAATGAAAAAATCCCAAACATGACGCTGAAGTGTTTTGTGAAAATGTGACGTCACTCGTGCACCAATGGCGGTCGCTCGCACAAATGTCGGCAATCGGACCCGTTCTCAATTGATATTACTTTAAACAGATAATAGATATCTTATAGAGATGAAGCTATTTAAAAACAATATATATTTAATAGAAATATATGGAACTACGGGTAATTACAGGCTTACGACCTGTCATCGGCTGGCTTAAGTGATCACTTTATATAAATGTAACGTTCACCATTCTTACCCATCAATCGGCGTATTCTAGTATAATGTGTTAAAAACATTTTACAGACAAATAATTTCAAAAAAGAATTAGATTCTGAAATGAACTACCAAATTTAGTCCATAGATGGCGATAGTGTAGTAGTACTCGAAGTGAGTCCACATATTAATATACATTTATACAAATAGATATGGAGATTTATTAATGGGTGAGAATGATGAACGTTATATTTATATAAAGTGATCACTTAAGCCAGCCGAAGACAGGTCGTAATCTCTGTAATTACCCATACTTCCATATTTTTCCATTTAAAAAAAAATTGCTTCGTCTCTATGAGATATCTATTATTTGTTTAATAACAATGCCTTCGTATGTGTGTTCTTGGACATATTCAAATATTGCAGATATTTACTTTACATTACCACTCAAATCAAAACATTCATGTAGAAGTTGTGATGTACCTACATCCTTTAGAAATTATTCTTCTAAAAGTACAACAACGGCGGTAATTTTGTCAGATTTTTTCCCACAAGAATACGGTCAATATCGTATCAATAGCTTCAATATCCGGGGTTGTCGAGATTCCCTAATTGAAGCTTAAACCAGCGCATAATGTACCAACGGTTTTGTGGCTAGGGTATACGGGCATTAAACATAAACTTATATGTTGTATCTTCAAACTTGTCCGAACTAATCGTCATTTCGACGACACGGCATCACGACGCGAGTAGTCAGCAGGAACATCTGGTTCCGGGGTGTAGATACATTAGGTACTGGGTACTATATACTGGGATGCATACACTGGACACTAGTCTGTAATAAACTCACAGACTCGCGAGTGGACTTGTCAACCGATCGTTCTGACGTGCAAAACGTATAGTTATATTGCATTAGAGCATTTTGTTTGTGGCTGAAACTTTTGTTTTAAATTATATATATATATGATTAATTAATTGATTAACTTAGTTATTTCAACAGCTAGAAAATTTCTACGTATTTTGAAGCTTTTATAATGGAAGTAAAACTTTTCTGTCGGCATCTACATAATATTCTCACACGAATAAATTAAGGAGAACACATTCTTATTGTAAGTTTTAATTAGTATTTAAAATATCACAGATCTATGTTCTGAATAATTACAACTTCACAATAAGAATGTGTTCTCCTTAATAATATATAAGTTTTATCAATGTGTCCAAATTTAATAAAAAAGAAATGTTAATACTGGCGTTTCCTATCGAATTACTCAAAGGTATTTGAGATTCCGTAAGAAAAAAGTAGATGGCTTTCAAATAATGGAACGATAAATGTAAAAATTTGAAAAGTGTACCACATACGTTAGAAAATTTGTCGCCAATGGACTGTGTCAGTGTAGCATAATCGGTTAATGCAATTTCCCCGGATAGGAAGTGATCCAGGTTCGTATCCCGGTAGCAAAAACAATTTTTTATATGTATATTTTTAAAATTAATACATTTAATTTGTATTCAAATAAATATTGTTTATGGAGATGAAAAAACGTCACAGAAATTCCTACCTTTATAAATAGTATGACGTGCTAAGCTCTTGTCCCGAATAATAACGACTGGAGTGCACGACCCCAGTGTTGCATCCCGAGTTCTGGTGAACCAATCTTGAAATTAACTCTTTTTATTTCTCAAAAAATAATATAAAATCATTCTCACTAAATTAAAATAAGCTTCACTTGTGAGTGCGTGTGATCGGTACACACCCTGTTTTTAATGATTATTTATGAGTACCTACTTATGAAAATATAAATTAATGATGTTAATCGTATGAGTGCTTAGGATGTCTGCCTTCCGTTTCAAATGTCGGGAGTTCTATCCTACTATCAATCCCGCTTTGATATTTTTCTTTCAAATTAAATATTTTTCATAGATTCAGGTTTTATATTTAGAGATTAGACTAGCATTTGAAAAATAAATAACATTTTGTACAAACTTATGGATTCCAGTACTAAAAAAATCTTAAAAATATAAAAAACTTTTTTTAGGTAATAAATTGACTCTCTTACTATAAATATCAATTTCTTACTAGGCTTTTACAGTGGACCTTTTTTATAAATTCCATCAAAGATATTATATTATTTTCTTGACAACGAGTAAATAAATATAGGTCTTCTACGTAAAAGAAAAAGAAATGGACTAGCTTAAATATAAATACACAATTAAAATAAATGCAAAATAACAAGCTGGGAATTACATGAAATTATGCAAATGGTTTAAAGGTGGACGTGAAAATGTCTCATGTGAATCCTAAAAACGACCTTTTTTTATTTATAAAATGGGCAGAAAAATTCATACTTTTATTTTATTTTATTAGTTTAATGTTTAAAATATTCCGCGCTACGGCTCAACTGTGAAACGTGTCTTCGGCCTTTGGGTTTATCAGCATCATAATCTTTGCTTTTTCGATGCTCGGACTCGCCACACCTGCTGTCTGAAGGAACAGGTCTCGTGCTCTAGGTATTTAAATAAATATAATAATTTTATTGTAAAATATTGTTGTTGCTACCAGAATTCGAACCTTTCAAATAATGGAACGATATATGTGTTAATTTGAATAGTGTAACACATGGGTTCGAAAATTTGTCGTCAAAGCACTATGTTGGTATGGCATAATCGGTTAATGCACGTCCCCCGGATTGGAAGAGATCCAGGTTCGAATTCCGGTAACAACAATATTTTTCGATAAAATTGATTTTATATGTTTATCTTTCTAATTAATACATTTAATTAGTATTAAAAATATCACAGACCTATGTTCTGAATAATTACAACTTCACAATAATAATGTGTTCTCCTTAATAATATAATAATTTTCGAGTGTCAGCATTGCAGGATTCTGACGAAATAGTATCCTTAATAAAAACCAGTTTAAAATTACTTAAAAAATAATTTTGATTTGATCTATAAGAATTAAGAGTCTATCTAAGCGAAAACAATCTTTATTACAAAACTGAGAATGCCGTCACAGATCTCATAAAGTTATGTATTTCGTCTGTCCGTAGCGAAGGTTTGTTTACGGAGCCTCTTGAGGCCCCCTTCCCCGTGCGCCCGCTTCTTTTGCGGGTGGCAATTTATTCCGTTCCACTCTTCACTACATGAATGGCTCATTCGAACCGCGACATTTGACTACGAATTTAGTTTTGCTTTCTAGTTTTATTTATGTCGCAATTTATACACAATTTTAAAAAGTGACTGTCATAAATATTGATACAGCACTTACTTTGTTGTTGATCATTTTAATTAATTTAAAAAAAAAAAACTTTGTACTGCACACACAATTGAGTATTACTTTTGATGATCAATATTGTTTCGAAAGGTGCAGTTCCTTTCATCAACAATGAAAAAGTATATAATCAGTTGGGTGTGTAGGGCAATGATTGGTTTATTAATGAAAACTAATAAGTAACATTTGTGATAATTAAAACAGTCACTTTTATAAAGAAACTAAAATAACATTGTATTTTTTGATGTTTGTAGGGTTACCTTTATGGTTAGACATAATTTAAACTGTATCTATACTTAACTTTGTATAAACCACTATGAGTTATTTTTACGTCAACCGGCTTCGATACTAACGTATCTAACGTAAAAATAAAATATTAAAGCGACATCAATTACGTGGTGGGGGCGGAGTCTCGGTAGAAGTAGCGAGGTGATTGACAGGGAGACATTAAATAGGGAATATGTTAAATAGCGGGTTGTTTGTTAAGTTAAATCGATTATTAATTATGTTAGACTTAGTGTTGAGGGATTTTTTAATTTCTAGAATTTCTAAATTATCTAATCTAAGGTCTTTATTATTAATATGTAAAATTTCAATGTCATTTTCTTTTACAAAATTGTGACCTGTCTCCAAGGGCTGGTTGTGTAATCAGTAGTAATTTTTTATTAACGCCCGTAGTAAAAATCTTTGCGGGTTGTTGATACATCAAATTTACTACTGTCAAAGCGTAGATGGAAATGTCTATAGACGCGACAAATAATCATGAAATATGTATTATTTTATGCATTGTCTGTGGATTTTTACGCCTAGGCGTTCGATATCTTTCACTTTGGTGGTGAAATTTTTTCATATTGTGTAATAATGTATATTAAACAACGAGATCATTATCGGTAGACTCTCATTACTAAAATAGCGGGATATTGAATGATTAATTGTCGTATACTGCAACTTTTAAAGTGTCATTGTGTCGGATGACTTTTGTCGGATGTCCGCCATATTTAACTATCGATTCTCGTTTTTACTATCGGATATCGCAGAGTTAAATGAGCTTACTACGGGATGTACTTTAGAGAAGTAAATATTTTTTTACTAATGATCAAACAACCCGTTTTCGCAAAAAAATTACTCTAGTAACTTTTTTTACCATAGTAAAAAGTTACTACTGATCACACAAATTCTGATAAGTTATTGTTATTAAGGTACCTTAAGTGGTCACATGGTTCCATAATTCATAAATTCCAATGTTATTTTAAGAATATATTCAATTTTCCGAAGAGTTTATAATCTCTACACCATCTAATAATATCTATTATTATTATCATCATTCTGTCTCCGCTGCCGGATGTAGGCCTCCCTCAAGGATCTCCAATTTTCTCTGTTCTCAGCCCTTCTCATCCAGCTGTTGCCCGCCTCTATTCCGAAGTAGTCGCTCCATATAACTTCTCAATAATTCTACAATCCATAAGTAAAAGGCTTTTAAATGATTAAATAAATATCCTCCCAATTCAGTGAACTGGCGGAGGAGACCTTCGTCACTTAAAATTTCAATGGATCCATTTGTGTACCGCGAAGTAGAAGGGGGCGTGATTCAAAGTTTTTCAATATTACTGTAACGAATGGTTGTCCTTATTCCGAAAAAAAATTTTAATATACCTTATAAATACTGTATTCTGTTCGGATTTGTGTAAATTCGCATTTTTTTTTTGTAAATATAATAATTAACTACATAAAATTTTTTAGACCTGCATACTTTATTCTCTACTCTTCTCTAGGCAAACCTCAGGTAGAATATAATTCGGTCATATAGTCGCCTCACTATACTGTTCACTCGACGGCGGTTGAAAGAATCCAGAGAAAGTTTTAAGTTTCATTAATTTTAAATTTAATATACGCTCTGAGGAAATCAATTATGATTATCTCCTTAGCCGTCTGAAATTGTTAAAATTATCAGTGAAACGTACGATGACCGACCTTATATTTCTGTACTGGATCATCAATAGTGTGATGACTGCCCCCAGGTTGTTGGTCTGCTTGACTTTCACGCACAATTGGAGTCATCGAGACACAATATATTGTTCTATTACAGGGAAAATGTCAGAACACATGCATTATCTAACTCCGCAGTCCCCAGATGGCATTCTGTGGGGAATGAATATGCGGAGGTAGTCGACATTTTTGCGGTAAATTTAACTCTTTGTAGGACTACATTATTACAATATTTTGTGTCTCATCTCAATGGTGACAGATATATTGTTTTACTTCACATTTTATATTTATTTTTAATTTTCATTATGAATAAACATGCTCATATTATATAATATTTTCTTTATGTATTGCACTTTTGATAAAATTTTCTATTATAATAATAATAATAAATAAATAAATAAATAAATTTATTAAACATACCAAGCTACGTAGTACCACTCCGCAGGTGGGTGAGCGAGACAGCAACCGACATGCTACCGAGTGTTAAATGTTACTAACGACATCGGTTCTAGAAAAATGATTAACTAAATGGTTGTTATATAATAATGTTAACCCTCGTCAAATTACGGTTTCCTTGTTTTTCCTCATCTCTGTTTTATACATTTTAATGCAATGTAACCGATGTGAGAAAGCATGGGTAATAAACAAAAGAGGGTCGAGTTCTCTGGAGAATTTATAAACTGGTCAATTAGAAATATTTGATAAGACTGAAATATCTGCGCAGACTGACTTGTTTAAAACGCTAAGTCAAACACGACGGAGGTTCTGTGAAAGTTTATCGTTTGGAGTGGGAAATCTTCTCCACAGCGAGGGTTTTGCAGATGGTATTCGGTACTTGGAAATTAAGAGAATTATCATAAAGCTATCGGAATAATAATAATAATAATACAATTATATTTGATGTGCCCAAAAATATAATAAAACGTGGAATATTGAGCTTACACATACAAAGTGCACTTGTAGAGCAGTAATAATATGATTGCGCTTCGTCGTTATTGGATCTGTATATGTGATGTCATTGTCAAACCTTTAACAAATCCATTAGATAACAGTACAGATTAACAAATAATGAATATATATATTTTCATTTACAATCTTTCCGCATTATACAATAGATGTTACCCATGTTTAATATTTGTTAAAATTGCTGTAAATGATTCTTTAATATAATAATTTTTGCATTGCAGTTAAAATGGTTTTACATAAAATATCATATTCACTTGAGATTTTAAGTTAGTTTTTTACCTCTTCATATTATTTCATTTCTTTAAGTTCATTATGTGCTTCGTGTTTATTTATGATTTTAATAATATTCTGACGATAATCATATCAATTTAAGATTCGGTCAAGTAATATTTTGTTTTTTCTTACTGGAAATAACACAAAACGAGCAACTTGTTGGTGCAGTGTTTAAGACGCTGGTCCAGTGATCTAGTGGTCCTTGTTCCAGGAGACCAGCAAGTAGGTCCTATTTTCATTGTACAAGCGTTTAATTTAGCTTGAAAATAGTAATAATATTAATGTGACATGTATTCCGTGTACTTACACATCTCAATTTAAAAAAATTAAAATCAAAATTTTTACTACGTGGTTCATTGTTAATAAGAGATTTCCACATTAAAAAATAGATTCTACAGAAGTATTTATTGGCCGCGTAGCCCCCGCTAGTACACATTTATTCCTAACACACATATTTCGTATTCATACGTCTTCATACTCATCGGATCTTCAGGCTTTTCATATTAAATTATAGCCTTCGTCTAAATCTGATCCATACTCTTATTGGTTTTGTATTTAAAAACGTATAAATTCATCACACTCGCAGTAATTTTCTTTCTTAACGTATTTTATAAGGTTTGTTAGTTTTATTCGTACAACGGCGCAAACTTTTCTATTCGCAGACCAAATTTTTAATTCTATATCGTTCACCAAGTTTTTTTGTTGCCAAATTCCGATATAATTTTACCTCTCTTTGTTTTTGTCTGGCGCACATGCTATTTAAATCTTCGCAAAAAAATGATTTTATTAGTCGTTTTATAGTATTCACGTATAACTTACTGATTACATATTGACTTATAAACGCATGTTTTATAGTATTCACGTATAACTTACTGATTACATATTGACTTATAAACGCATCTTAATATTTGGAACAATTGCGCCCATTTTTTGTACAATAGTAACTCTCTTTTTTGTCGGGTATTATGTTAATCTGTACTTTCTGTATCAGAATAGACAAACTGTTTATTTCAGTGTAATAGATTAATTTGTAAAAGGAATTGTGTCAATAACTCAATGCAAACTGAATTTTTCATTGTTTAAAGTAAATTATTTCAATGTTTGTCTTTGTGCAGTTGCGTTGGAATTGGATTCACCCAAATTTAAGATGTAAGCATCCACTACTCGATTTATAACAGACTAGTGCGGGTAGCTAAATCAATTCAAGGTTTTGTTGAGGTTGTATGTACATATGTATAAAGTTTAACGTTCACATAGCTATGATGCATTGAGGATATTTGCCTTCTCGTGTAGTAGTTTTTGCCATTACCGTCTATCTATCTACACACACAGGTATTCCTCCAGTCGTGAAATGTCCGAAGGGTGCCTCCCCCGCGGTACCGACATACGTCATTGCATCAGCAAGAAGGTCGGTCGATAATATTAAGAGAGATCCGAGCTTAAATGTACCCAACTTAAATTTGAATGAAATTCTATTGGTTCATTATTCAGAACACAAATCATTATTTTTTCCTTGATTCATCAGTAAACAAATGTTTAGCCCTGCGGCGTGCTGATTACGGAAGTAAGCGCGTTATTTGAAACTAGGATTGTTTTAAAATGATTCGTCGGAATTAATATAAATGAGCGCTCGCGGAAAAGTTTTAATTAAAAAGAAGAAAATAAAAATCACAATCAAAATTCTAAATTGTCTCAAGAATAATTCTACCTCATTTGCATACCATAAAATTTAATCTCCTCTTTTTACTTCTCCGTTTAAAAACTTTCAATTTTCCCCACACGTGTTGCCTCTCCGTTTAGCCGGGCTCGCCTCCAAAATTAAGCAAAATTTAATTGAAAGTACGGATTTATAAACACCGCCGCGAAACTTACATGCTTTCTGTGGCGAAACTATGAATTATACATGAAATGAGTTCCATATTTAATTTATTCGTATTTATATAGCCAACGGGAACGGAGTTTGTTTTAGGAGTCTCGCCCGTTAGAGGCGTCCGGGGCGAAGTTTTTAAACCAACTCTGTTTCCGAGTTTCGGAACAATGATGCCCTGATTAATCTCATTCGTCTTTGAGGCTTACTTTGGACCATTTAATACAGCCATCGGTCTAATCTCTCACATGCTAAGTTCCGAGAAGTTTTGTAGGTTGTGCTGCACTGCGAGTACTTAAGTGTTTAGGATGGAAGATAAGCTTGGCAGTTCCAGCGTCAGACCACTCAATTATTTAAGACGGTCATTTTTAATTGCGAGTTAAGATCGTAATACTTTTACTCTCATTTCTATGACAATAAGTTTTACACTAAACCGATCGCATTATATCCTCTCAATTAATTGGTTTTATATGTGGCTGGATCTAATGGTACTATCGGTTCCATAGTCGTAAAACATAAAACAGATGGGTCATGTGGTTCAGAGGTAAATTGCTTTCGACTAGCTGATACGGCTGGTTTAAGGGTAAGAGTAACTATTACAAAGTAAAAGCTTTTTTCTAATGACTAAAACACACCTGTAATCATTGTCTTTGTTAAATTTAAAACTTGTAAATCTGCGAATTTTTTGAAGAATAAATAATATATTTTAAATTTATTGATACTGTGTCGAATGTTTTTTGATTTCCCGAATTGTTAATTAATTGAATTAGCCATATTTATTGAACATTCTTTGGAAGATTTACACTTCTGTTCTAGAAAATTCCGTCCCCAGTGAGATAAGAAAAGTAATGAAAATACTCTCAGGGAGCTTGTCACCTGGATGTGTGTAACCAGTGCCACGACGCAACCCTGTGATACTACCCAAAACGACTTTTCAAGAGCCAACTTTTTCGTAAATTGTAATGAAGCTCGCTGTTCGCAATAAAACTTTTTTGGTTAATGCGGTTAAAATTTCAGGTGTAACTTTTTTGTTTTTTTTGTCATTTCCATTCTCAAACTAGACGGTAGATTTTAAATTAGAAAGTAACTTTTTTAAACTAAAACTGTCATTTTTGAAAGTTTGAATCGAAAATTTTCAACATAAATTTACGGTTAACGTTTTTGTTTAAAGATGTTGTTTGTTTTGTCATGTTTACCGCAAAAATGATAATCCCCGTACGTCAGAGAGCCGGGGCAGGTTGTCAAGCGGCTTAATCTAAACTTTCCTCCTAAATCAGCTTACCGCATAGCACAATAATTGTGTTAGGCCTTCTTAAACGAATTATTTCTGTTGAAGATGAATTCTTATGGTTCGAAATCTTATTTAAAAAGAGCGACCTTTTCCCGTTATGAGTTCCAACCTTCTGCGACAGTGCCAGCCTTGTTTACCTGAAGGCGAGGAACTTTTCTCACGGAACAGCTTGACATAAATTATTTCTGTTTACTTCTTGACTTATAGTACGGCGCTCCTTTTTTAATCCTCGTATTAGCGTAAATATTAGGGCAAATATTTATGTCCCAAAAGTCTTTTTAGAATATAGCATTCAATTTACCGGAATACTTTCTTAATTATAATGTGACCATTTATTTCGTAATAACGTAATTATTATATTTTGTATACTTATGCTTACACTTATATTGTATATATTACACATGTATTCATATCTGATGTTTCCCGCGATACTCTAATTGAAGTAGGTACCTACATAATATCTTCATTCGAGACACGAAATCTTAAACGCGTAGGTGTTTCAAAAGTTATTTTTTTATTTGAACCTCACAATGCATTTTAAAGCGATTGGTTTGAACAGACACAGGTTTTTTAATATGGATAAGATTATCAAACAATATATGTAGGCGTACGTCTTGATCGTATTATACATTTATTTTATTCCAATAAGATTACAAAAGCAAAAAATCACGAATATTCATTATATGTGTTGTAGGGCTGGTTGAAGGGCAATATCGTGAAAAAAGCTTCTCTAAACCACCTGACCAAATTCACCTGATAAAAAGTATTAAAATAGTAGTGTTATTTAATCAGTAATCCAATGTAAATACGAATTTATTCGATAAATAAATTAATAATTATTAAATATGGATCCTTATTCGTTTTCAACCGATCGAACTCTACTGCTGGATTTTTCCAATATAATTCCAGGATTTGATCTTCTGTTTTTATTCCCTGGATCACAGAATTCGGTCCTTTATCTTCTGTAAATCTGTTCTCTTGATGTCATTCGTCCAACTTGACCTTGCCGACCACACGACTTCGTTGCTTAATTGGTTGCCGAACGATATTTTCAACTTAGACCTGAATCGCTTTTTATGCTACTCTTAGTGTGTATATTGAATTGAATTGAATACTATATTGAAGCAGTTTTTCATGTCATTACTGAAATAATATTCTGGATAAAGATAATTTATTTTTGAACGTCGCAGTATTAAGTTTTCTCACTAATGAATACACAAATTCATGCAACCACTTCAACAGTAATTTTATTACAGCTATTTATTACGGTCATTTAGTGTTATAAGTTTTATTTATTTTCTAAACTCATTTCACACTTATTGCGGAGAAAAATAATTTGAAATGAAGAACTACAATGTGATAGTATACTTTGTCTTAGTTTCTGAGAGCGTATAAATCTTGTTCCCCCTCCAGCTTAAACGAAACAAAAAATATGAGGATGTCCTGATGTAATTTGTAAGCAGAATTTTTTTCGGAAAAAGAATTTCTTTTGTCTCATATACAACTTCATAGAGACTTTTAATATATTTTTATTACTACTCCGAAAGAAAATGTTTTCTTTAATACTTAACATACACACTTTGTTTCATCGATGAATTGAGTTACGTATTTGAGTGCCTCGAAATTGTGGCGCATAAAATGTTTTGTTTTGAATGTAAAAGTTGATTAATTTGGAAATAGAAGATATATTAAGGAAGAAAACACTAAATGCAGTGGATATGCGCTTGGATAATAGTAAATGGCATACTGGACGCCCCTACTTTAACTGAACTGATTATATACTACGTTCCTGCGCGGAGTACCAGGTCGTCAAATTCATTATATAAAATTTTTTATAAGAATGCACTCACACAAAGACTATACAGACATGAATAATTTTGGTATTGTAGATGTATTCAAAGTTAAAATATAAGAGTGATGTTTCTGATGCTGTTCTGAGTTAAAGATACAATTGATTTTGATACTCGGCCATTCTGTGTCAAATCAAAATTTTTATTGTTTGTTTTTGTTTACCTTTAATTTTTTTTTTTAAAGTTATATATGTATATATTCCATGCTACTTGTGTAGCTGCTCATGTTTTTGTTATTTATTTTTTTTATACCAAACCAACTTTGTAAAAGTCCATTTTGTAAAAGACAAATTTTGACAGTATTCAGCTTTGTCCTTGCTACTTTGCTAGACTTTTCTCTGTGTTCAATAGCCAGTTTTATATGAATGCGCATTGTGTAGGATGAAAAATTTACTTATATGGTTATGTAATTTGTATCTGTATTCATATAGAGGATAAAGATGAATGGGGGATACTAAGGCAGATAAATTAAGCGCATGTGAATGATACAAAAACCATCAAATTGAAGAGCGTTCGTAAAAAGGCATATGAATTTGGACAAAATTAATGATATGTGCTATGAATACGACATTTTAATATGTCTACCAAATCCTGTAGAAATACGGCACGGGAAAATATAAATTGAACATATACTACATATACACGGTATACTCGTACGTAAAATATATTTTTACTGACAAAAATCAAACAGGCACGTTTATGCAATTTTCCAAATTCAGAAAAAAATTTCATATCTAATATTCTCATTGTCACTAAAATACGCCTACCAATACACCAGTAGGTACATTATTTTAATCTATTTTTTGTTGTTTTCCCATCAGATGCATAATTAAATGGTCGGAGTACATTTTAACTTTTTGGGATTGTGGTTTAGAATCACCGTTTTCTTAAAATGTTGTATATAAAATCCCAATTTCCTCTTATGTGTCACGCATAGAGAAATTTGAAAGGAAATTGATCCATTACATTGAAGTGAAGTAAAGATTTCCTTTGAAATACGAATTGTATTATATGTGTACGGATTCGGTCGATATTGTAACTTTTTTATTCTGAAGCTGTATTTTTCAAATAGAAAATAAAAAAGTCTATTGCTACGAGTATTGTCCGAAACTTTAAAATTAGAAATCTGTAATATTGCTTTACTATAAGTAGGTATGCAATTATTTAAATGATTATTTAGGCTATGTACGTTTTTTGTGTCTGTTCTCGGACGGGTTTTAAATACTAATATATAATAAATATCCCATTTTCTTTCTATGCGTTACACGTCATCAAACTTATGAATTATATTGGACTGAAGTGTCAATTTCCTTTGAACTATACGCATTAGATGAATTTGTGCTATTTTTGTTGTGAAGTACATTTTCAAAACAATTTCATTTCTTATCATTCTTATTGAGAAGTTGTAATTATTCAGAGCATAGGTCTGTGATATTTTAAATATTATTTAAGTGTATTAATTAGAAATATATACATATGAAATCAATTTTATCGACAAACATTGTTGTTGCGCCACCGGGATTCGAACCTGGATCTCTGGAAGGTACATTATCCAACTACGCTACAGCGACATTATTTTTGACAACAAATTTTCGATCCTGAGTGTTACACCTTTTTCAAATTAATACATTAATCGTTCCATTATTTGAAAGAGTCATAGACAATTCTTTGTTTTTAGGGAATCTCAAATTTGTCGCTGCAGCATAGTTGGTGAATCTCGGTGGCTCAACAACAATGTTTTGCGACAAAATTTTTATTTTATATGTATATCTTTCTACATTTAATTAATATTTAAAATTTCATTTCTTTTCGCTCGTTGTCTTAGAACAGGTTTTCAATACTAACTCAAAATAAACACAAAACATAGTACTGCTCCGTGATTATCCTTCCCTTCTCCAAATAGTCGGTGAAACGGCGGTCATGACTTTTCTGGCCGATGGAACCGTTTTTGCCTTCTTTGGAGCAAGTTCGCGAAGTTCATTGTTTTGACTGTTCTTTCATTTCTGGCGTGTAGTGATGGATCCATGTTTCGTCAACAGTCACGAAACGCCACAAAAACTCTTTTGGATTGCGCTTAATCGTGTCTAAACAGTGGTTCGAAGTTGTTATGCGATTTCGTTTTTGTTCCACTGTTAGAAAACGTGGCACACATCTCGTCGATAGCTTTTTCATGTCCAATTTTTCGTGTAGGATATTTTGCACGAGACAATGCTAGAAATCTGGATTTTATTGACCATAATCCTCCGTGGTCACCTCATCAAAACAGATGTTAGGCCACGCATGGATTCATTAAACCAATATCAGAGGTGCACGGTTCTTATAAACGGCTTGCAACTTCACATTGATTTTCTAACACATCTTTCCATCCAAAAAAAGGAATCAAATTACTGACCGATATTGCTATTTTTCCATGGTTGCAAACAAACATAAACTTGGCCACTTTCAACAGCTATCAAAATAAAACTACTTGATAAATCTGTCAGAAATTTTGGCAGGCGTCGTTCGAAAGATGGCGTCAAACAATGGTATACAGATTTTGCATCAGTGGCACCATTGGTCTTTAAACACGGGTACTTATCGTACAGCCCTCGTATAACAAAAATGTTCAATTTCTCAACTCGATACGGCAAGAAGAATGAGGTGAACAATTAAATGGGACGATTTGGCCCTCTTGATTTTCCCATCGTTTAATTTGAGATCTTTCTTATCCGCTTCGGTCATTATTAATTCTCAGTGACACCGTGCAGATTTCGTAGCATGAATAATGCCGCCTTATTGTCGCTGTCGTCGCGTGTGGCGGAGGGTCCACGACGATCGGGAGCACAAGAATCCGAGCGAAATTTTCCCGCATTCGAGTGACTGAGGGCCAAGAACAATGAAA
Source organism: Eubasilissa regina (assembly GCA_022840565.1). NCBI lineage: Eukaryota > Metazoa > Arthropoda > Insecta > Trichoptera > Phryganeidae > Eubasilissa > Eubasilissa regina. The sequence continues at coordinate 22,035,562 of JAINEB010000015.1, read as the reverse complement.
AAGTCAGATAAGTTTGTAACATTGTTAAGCAATTCGAAAAGTTTGGTTTTCTGTAATTCTGAATTATTGAATCAATTAAAAAAGTTTTCGTACAGCTTGACTGCGGTTTCTCTGAAAATTGTGTGGTTTTACAAAATTTATTTCTAGAAATTCGATTGAAATATACATTTTTTGTTCATGATATTTAAGTTTTGAATTCAATCTCGCAGTCTGAGAGTAAAATGTTTTCAGGAATATTAATTTAATTTTTGTCTGTACTCATACAGTTCTATTGAAATGATAATATTCATGATTAAATCTAAGATTTATTATGCACTATATCCTGCTTTTAAATAATCCAATATTATAAATGTTAACCTTCTTCAATATTTGCAAAATCACTTTGTGGCAACATATTATATAAATAATAAGAAAAAAACACTTTGTTTAAAACCACTATTTTTTTTTTTAAATAGAGATGCGTACACGGAATACATGTCACATCAATATTCTTACTATTTTCAAACTAAGCTAAATGCTTGTGCTATGAAAATAGTACTAACTTGCTGGTGTCCTGGAACAAGGCGCGAACCCCCGACCACTAGCCAACGTCTTGATCACTACACCAACATGTTTCAAAACCTATGGTCCGTTCTTCAGGAAACAATGTATACTAAAATTGAAAATGCAAACATAGACATCAAAACTATAAAAACATAGAAATCAAAACTAAAAATAAAAGTAGTGATAAAATAAGAAAGTACTGTGAAAACAAATTTAAAAGGTGACTATTTGCAAAAAGTATTTGATTATTTGTAATATTTAATTTGCTATAAACACTTTATTTTATTTTTTAAATTTCAAATTTATCTAACTGTGAACCCCTAGTATTTGTATGTAAATTTTTTAAACCCTTGTTAATGCCAAAATAATAATTTACATTTTAAATTGTAGTATACATATATTATATGTTTGGCTTTATAAAACAATATTTATAAATAAGAAAACAAACAAACGTATAATTTGAAATATATGATTTCAATTGGTGCTAGGGAGAAACGTATTTTTTTTGCATAACGTGGTTTAATATTTTGATTTATTAGTTAGGAGTCTACATTTTTTAAAATAACAATCTAATTTGAAGTATTATAAAGTTTTATAAAGTGTTTTGCAAATTTATTTACTCATCTCTTAATACAAATCTTTTTTCATGTACTCTAAATTGTGTTTTTTAGACATGTATCAATTTAATTGTTGACATCAAAATAACGCGTGTGCTCGTGAGAAACATGTGACGTGTTCTTAGATAAATTTTTATCCTAATTTGCACTATTATGTACATAAAGTGTCATTTGTAGTCTATATTAATTAATGCATGTTTGAGATAAACATGAACAAAATCTGTTAGTGTATTTTAGATGTTGGTTACTTCTTTTATTTTAAACCGGGCCTACCTAAGTCGCGATGGTCATATAACATAAGGCAAAGTTATTAGGCAAGTTATTAGTTAGGAAGCACAGTGCAAGAGTCAACAAAGAAAAAATGGAGACCTGTATTAAAATAGAAGAAGAAGATTAAAAATGAAAAGATTCTTTAGAATATATTTATATTGAGCTTTCACTTTAAATGGTCAAATTATTTTCGTAAAGATGAATAAATCCAGAAGGTAGGTCAAAGAATATCACGTCCGCTAAATGTATATTCTTGGTATACTAAAACACTTTTACCGGCATAAACAATATTACGCACCCTCACTTAACAAGGACACAGGCTAACTGTCACTATCTTGTGCCAAAGCTGAACAAAACTTTTGCATAAAGATTCCTTTTATTTCGAGCACCGAAAATATACAACGGTCTAAATGCAAATGTGAAAGATAGCAACCATAGTCTTGCATATTTTTCACGAAAAGTGCAGTTCTTGCTCCACGAAATGGGGAGAAATTACGCCCAAGAACTTTTAAAGGTCCAAACCTGAGAATAAAACTGCTAGAACAGTATATTGAATTACCTAATTGCATCTCTTGATTAACTGTTTATATACATATATATATATTTGTACATTGTATATATTATTGCGCTTTACTTACTGTTATATCGGAGGAACAGTAAATTACTAGTGTAGCAGACAGAGTACCCAAATAGAAGCCTTACTTTCTTACTGAAATGTTGTATTTACTTTGCCAAATTTTATATGCATACCCTCGGTACATTTGTCTGATATTTGAAATATTACGCAACATTCATAGTAATTAACTAGGTGAAAATGTATACTTAATGAATATTAATTTGGAAGTGTAATACGTCAGACCGTTAGACATTATTTATCAATGTAAATACATAATGCATGTAAAAAGTGAACCTAATAATTATTATGTGTATTATTATTATTATGTGCTTGAAGGTTATTACCAAAAAATGTTTTGTTCCATTAACGATTTTTCAACGCTAGACACTTAATAAATTTAATCGTTTGCATCCTTGAAATTGGTGGTTGAGTACTTAGTACAAATTTCAATTCACAGTAGGTACAAATAATATGAAGTTATGTAATTCTGAAATAAAAATTAATACAGCAATATCTGAGATAAGTTATTCGTTTTTCTATTTGAAAAATCTACCTTCAGAGCAAAATGATTACGTATTAATCTAATTAGCATTTTAAAGAAAATTGACACTTAACTCCGATGTAATGAAGCAGTTTCCTTTCAAAATTGCTCACAAAAAGAAAGCCTTAGCCACAGGGCTTCTATTTATTTGCAATTATTTCAACTAAATCGTCTACTTTTAATATGATTAAGTAAGGAACATTTTTGCCGCGGTATTTGAAATCTTTAATACAAAAAAAGAAAAAAAACTAAATACCTACTTCCTAAAAGTCGTACGCGTATAGTATTGTTAGCTACAGCAATAATCAATGAGATGAGACCACCAAATATATAGAGATGAACTAACGCAAATTCCTTCTCCCAATATTTTCATTTTGGTATCACCTATGTATCACTTTAGATATATAGCAGCAATCACGCAATCAAATAGCTCCGCGAGTTTTTTTAAAATATGACTTGATTGGAACGAAAATTTAAACGTTGACAATATAATATGCATTAATGTATAAAAATACGTCGTGTTTACACAAAGAATTAATTTCCGAAAAGTAAATACTTTTACTGTTGCATCTATGTGTCATAATCTATTGGATTTATGTTTCCACCAAGAAAATGTGTAGAATGCTCTTCGTTCCACAACTAATATTCTAAACACTTCTCCTGTATATATACTCTTCATATCATGTGTATTAATTTACTAGTATGTGATGCAATGCATACTATTAAAAGTTTTTTTGAAATATTAAATATAAAGATATACATATAAAATCAATTTTATCGAAAAGTATTGTTGTTGCGCTACCAGGATTCGAACCTAGATCTCTTTTCCAATCCAGGGAAGGTGCATTGCCAACTATGCTACAGCGACAGTATTTTTGTCGACAAATTTTCGAACCTATATGTTACACTTTTTCACTTAATTACAACTTCACAATAAGAATGTGTTCTCATTAATAATATTAGAAGTTAATAAAGCTACATTTGAAAATAGAAGCCATATTATATCGCGGATATTTTTATTACATAGTATTTTTTTATCGTGTCATAAATAATTGATCGGTATCTGCAAATTGGTGAGCTCTTTTCAGGTTTATTAGGTTTCCCTGAAAGGGTCGCCCAAGGGCGGCAACGCAGTGGTAGAATAAACCCGGTAAACGGAAAAGGCATCCCTCGCTCTGAAATAGTTAAGAATTGTTTTAACTGAAGTATTTTATTCATTTGAATTGTATTGCAGTATTTCTAAAAATGTGAACATATTATTTTTTGCTTCTGTGTAGTTAAATTATTCATTTCATTATTATTCTATGATGAAAATGAGTATGATCCTTATTTTCTCTAAAACGATATTTTCTGATTACATTATTATTTGATGCTTTGTTTTTTCCAAGGATTAATTAAAATTGTTATTATTGAAATGGGAGTTATTAAAAAAAAATGCGAGCGTCCCAAGTTATTCCATTAGAGGTTCTATTATGTGAAACATCTTGCAGAAATCAAAGCGATTAAATCTGTGAAATATTGTGCCACTCTATTGGTAGGTCTTGAATGTTTTCCACCGCTTTAATTTTTGTGGTCAATTTCAAACGAGCTCGATATTGTTAAGACCATTGAGTTGACGATTTAGCCGCACCGTCTAAAGGAGCTGCTTTTAAAAGCAGGGGCTAATTTTCTCTACCATGGCCTGCGCGCTTCGTACACAAATGAAAAGAAAGATGGCAGCCTGAAATCTTTTCCAAGACTCCGCCGCTGCAACACTGTTCCGAAGTACAATAATAATAATAATAATAATAATTTTGGTTTCCATGGTGCGTAATATTTTGTTTTTTATGGTCATAAAGTGGACGTAGAGTGAAAGTGGTGATGAAGTATATATTTCGCTCTGCAATTGATTATAAATTACTAAATATTAATTAAATATATTAATTAGAAAGATATACTTATAAAATCAATTTTATCGAAAAATATTGTCGCGCCACCGGTATTCGAATCTGGATCTCTTTCCTGACCGGGGAAGGTGCATTATCCAACTATGTTACAGCGACAATACTTTTAGCGACAAATTTTTAAACCTATATGTTACCTTTATAAATATTAATACATTTAATCGTTCCATTATTTGAAAGAGCCATTTACCTTATTTTTACAGAATCTCAAATATCTTGGATAATGCACCCTCCCTGGCTAGAAAAGAGATCCAGGTTCGAATCCCGGTGGCGCAACAACAATATTTTTTGATAAAATTGATTTTATATGTATATCTTTCTAATTCATATTTAAAATATCGCAGACCTATATTCTGAATGATTACAACTTCACAATAAGAATATGTTCTCCTAATATAAATTACTATTTAAAAGTGAGATAAAACGATTTAAAAACAATTATTTCACTAATATGTTAACTTGCTGGAGTGAAATATCAGAAAAACTTAAGTTACTCCAAAAGATATTTAGAAATTGTGCCTAAGAATATTATTGTTTTTGACAGATATACATTGTTTATATTCATGACGATTTTTGATCTGGATTTTATGTTTAATAAATATCATGTTATTAGTCTTCTGGATTTAATTAAATAAATTCTCTTTTAAATAAGCTAAGCATTTTAAGCATTTTTTTTTATTATTAAACCAAATTCGCGTTTTGAGCATACACAAATATTGGTTCCCTGATGATTGATTCCCCGACAATTCGTCGCCGTCAATTGATCCCCCGGACAGTTGTGATTAAAGTAAAACAGCAATTGCAAATATTATAAACATTGCAGATATTATGAGGGTTTTATATCTAAACAAGATTTATTACAGTTCGTTGAAGTAATAATATTGAACATAAAAACAATTTATTATAAATATGAAAACATTGTTAATTATCTGGAATTTATGTAATTTCGAACCAGAGCAATATTTTTATAAATTTGCTCCCACCCTATTTAAATATAATATAATAGATGCTGATATTTACGAATATAAATACTTGAAGAATCTTCGGAGGAATAATTGTCCGGGGGATCAATGTGTAAGAGATCAACTATCCGGAGGATCAACTGTCTGGGGGATCAACTGTCTGGGGAATCAACTGTCTGGGGGGGATCAATTGATGGAGATCAATAGTAGTCGGTAGACCAATTGATTCTCATGCCTCTGAGCGAGTTCGATATAATCGTTTTCTTTCAGCAGTAGTCTTTGACGTTAACGATAACCTAGATATATTCCTCATGACACAGGCTCTCGTCAAAATAGGTTTTATTTTACATGGTCATTAGAACTTGTTAAATATACCGATAAACGCCGAGAACTGGCGCATGTTACCTGGTCAGACTTCGTTGACCTTGGAAAGCACGCAATTTATTTCTGTGTGTACTTACTGGGTAATTTTCAGTACGTTTAATCTTCTCAAACATCAATTTGTAACAAAACTTTTTATTTATTTTTTCAGTGTTTATAATTTCTCATCAATAAAAAAGCGAATTCTGTAACACGTTATTTTTTCCACTAAGTATCTTAAAATATTTTAAAATTGTACCTTTATGTCGTACTAGAATATCAGGGATATTAACGACCTGTTGATAATCTGTATATAAAAAATAAAATAAAACGTCATTAAAAAAACATTTTTCACATCCTATTTTATATAAATTTCCAAAATTAAAGCACTTGAAATTTTATTAATAACTAGATATCTAGTGTTTCTAGTGTTAATTTCGTATCTCGCAATATAGTAGGCAAGTGGCGACCGAGACGGGAGTTCTGCATGAAGAATGTCTCTTCCGTAACGCGATTTTCGTTGCATGCATTAGTGGATTTATTACAACATTTATTTATTACAAGATGTTCATCATTATCATACATGTACATCAAGAAAGTAAGGTGAATCGGAGTAAGTGCATCTACGTCTCTTGATTATGTTAGAAATTAAATTGAAGTGCAGCAAACTATTAATAAATGTAATAAATCAATATTTGACGAGACGGTCCAGAGATGGTGCAAATTCAAACATCAGTTTGCTTGCGTTGCTTTGTTTCTTGTGTATGCCGTTTCAATCTTTCTTATATATCGATAATCTTTTTTGTGCCAGGACGCTGATATTAGGTAAATACATTTATTTTAAGTTGTGGTGTGTAATGTATATATTAGTTATTTGATTATTTCCACGGATTGCGATTTGTAAGACCAGATACACTTACCCCATAAATTTTACATCGTGGGGGAAGTGCATCTACTCAGTGGTTGGTATGGTACCCCATATATTTTTGTATGGAAATTTTCACAATTAGTGATGTATAGACAGTTCCATTATTATTTTTTAAATAATTATAATCAATTTCAACAACAATCACTATGATGTGTCGCACTTCCCCCTCTAAGCAATTTCACTACATTTTTTTTGGAACTCAGCACGTTCTACCCGTCATTAAGGACCAAAATAATTAATTCATATTGTCATCAAGCAGATCAGTAAAGACATTTTCATTATTTTAACAATTTGTCAGAAATAATACAACTAGATGCTCTCACCTAAAATTCGGGGTAAGTGTATCTGCTCGTCCATTTTTCATAAAATGCTTTCAATATCAGTTATCCTAAAAAATTACATTCCAATTTTTAAAAACCTAAATTAGGAAATGGTTGATGATCTTCCTATCAAAGTTTCAAAGTCACAGCATAATCTAATGAAGTTTGAGAACAATTCAAAGTTTATGTCGATGATTTATATGTTGCACTTACCCCGATTCACCTTACTTAAAAAATCTAAATCCAGGCATGACAATGAAAGTGGAAGGACTTCCATGGTAATCGCGGTTCGATAAGGCGCTCATTCGCGATGCGCTCGTTGCTCGCCTCGTCGCGTTAGGTTTAACGCTCATTAGCCGGAAACTAGCGCCACCTTACGGTAAAACTGTGCTCTCCGCGCAATTACGCGCTGATACAAATTAAAATTTTCCTGCCCCGCCCGCTCCGCTGAAACGCCCCCGGCCGTTTCTGCATCAGCGGCCGGCACCCGACCCCGTTCGCCCGGTAAACTTTTATGAACTAATCCAATTAGCGGCCACCATTGTGGGATTTCTCATCGCCAGTTCCGGGGAATGTTAGATTCTAAATAATCATTCTGTTGCAGCTTGCAGGCTCCTCTGCCGCCCCCGCCTGCTTAGTTTTTTAATTGAATCGCCCGGGAGTGTTGTAGTTTTGCGTTACACAGCTCCAAACTAGCTTCAAAAAGGACTTGCCCCGTTTTATAAACTTTCTATACTCAAAACCATACACCGTCATCCAGTGACCGCATTGTGCAATTCGCAATATTGCACAATTTTTTTTTTTCAAAAAAGAATTGCGTACACGGGATACATTTTACGTCGATATTTTTACTATTTTGAAACTGAGTTGTACGCTTGTGATATTAAGACTAACTTGGTTTCTCCCGAGACGAGTCACGATTCCTCGACCTTGTGTTTGTCTTACCGCTAGACCGAACATACATGTCATTCTACTAATACAAAATAAATATTTACTTTAAATTCGACGTAAATGATACGTTTTTCATATTTAATTGTTTCCATAAAATTTCGTTATTTTTGTACAAAGTGTCGTAAAAGTCTTTTTCATAATAAAAATTCTGTAATATAATAATGGATGGGTTTAATTAAAAAATATTTATTCTGTATTTAAGTACAGTCCTTGGGAATTTATTTCTTAAAAATTATGTTTTCTAAATATGATCTGTTATTTCGCTGTCACTCTTTTAAACGGGAGGTAAAATTTCTTAGAATCGCTCAGCACGTATTCTCCATGATCGCTGCTGCTTCTTTTTTTGATATTTTCTTTTAATTGGTCCAGAGAGGAAGGATTATTATTTTTCATTTAAGGTAGCCCCGTAGAAAAAAGTCAATTGGTGTTAAGTCGAGGTTACGTGAAGACCAGTTTATGTCACCTCGTCGGGTATCAATTTTCCAGGGAAAATTTCTCGGACAACTGTTAAGAATACGCTCCATAGCGACTGAATTTCCAAGGACGCGATTAGCGATCGGCGTAGCACCCGCCTCTACCCGTTGCGTTGGTGCAGCGAATGAACCAACACGTAAAAGACACAATGTACGTGCTGATAAAATTAAAATGAATACATGATGATTAATTGCATTAATATTTGAAATTTTTTGCCGTGGAACCATGTCAATTATTATTGCAATTATCAATATTTTTACAGTTTTGTTGCTGCAGAAATTGTTATACCGCCTGGAGGTGTAAGCATTGTCCGTGTATCCAGATTTGTGATCTTCGCTATGTTTTGCTGATTCATACAATTTGTGATATTTTGTAAAAGCATATTCTCCGAATTCCAAAACTGCTGATATCGGAGCCGTATATTTTATGAAGTTCGGTATTTTTGTTTTCGAAATTCTCACTCTCTGCATTCCATGTTGTAGCAGGCATATTTTACTTTCGTCTTATATTTATTACGAAAAGACATTCAGATTTTAACAACCGGGAGAATAAAGCAATTCGTCTCCATGCGTGTTGAATATTTATATTGAAAACTCTTGTTTTTTGTTTAAGTAAGCACAAAAGGAAGGCCTTCTGTAACATAAATCATTGTCTTTGATCAGGATTTCTTTTGTTTCGAGGATGTTTGTTCGCTAATAGAAGTACTTTTATGTTGTAGATTTGAGTTTTGTTTTATTATATATATTTCTAACTCGCATGAGCGATCTTTGTACCGCCTTGAAAAGCCCCATATCTCAATTTAATAAGTGTCTTCCATCTTCTTATATTAATTTTCCATTGTTACAAAGTAAATTATTTTCAAGGTTTTATTTTTTTAAACTAATTACGTAATAAAAGTACCTGGAACATATTGTATTATATTATAATTAGTTGTTCAGTGGTTTGAAGTAATAATATCGGTTTATTTTGCTTCCTTACATGGTTTCTCAAGGGGTGGGAAAATTGAATAATTGTATAATAACATCACACTTCTCCATTCTGACAACTGTCGTCCCATTCACATCAAATTGTATTAGTTTTATACAGCCACCAGAATCTTAGAAAACAATCAAAATAAAATATTTTTCTCGTGACATTAATTAATAGCGTTTAAATATTTGTCACGTCAATAATTTTACTAATATATTTTCTAATAAGCTAAGCGTGTGTGCTATAAAAATAGGAATAACTTAGTGGTTTCTCGGCAGGCGAGTGTATTACCGCCAGTCCAAATAAATACTTCAAAGTATTATTCAGATTTTGATATTGTAATATTTTATCGCATAAATATTCAATTTTTAAAGAGAACACATTTTTATTGTGAAGTTACAATTTTTCAGAACATAGGTCTGTGATATTTTTAATACAAACTAAATGTATTAATTAGAACGATATACATATAAAATTAATTTATCGAAAAAATATTTTTGTGGCTGCCGATATTCGAACCTGGATCTCTTCCTATTCGGGGAAACGTATTAACGGCATAATAAGTTGATGACAAATTTTCGAACTTAGATGTTGCACTTTCAAATTGATACATCTGTCGTTCTATTATTTGAAGAGATCCAGGTTCGAATCCCGGTAGCAACAAAAATAATTTTTGATAAATTGATTTTATATGTATATTCTTCTAATTAATACATTTAAATTGTATTATTCCATTTTAATTTATTTCCTAAAAATTGACGACATTTATTTGTCCACATCTTATTTAATGCAGGTATGTGTCGCATGCCCCTGACATACGTACTATTGTATCTTTACAATCAATATTATTAAATACTTTAAAAAAAAAGTTTGATTGTTATCATCACATCAATTAATGAGATTATTACTTTGTTTTCAGACTATGGGCACAACTTTTAGTTATTGCATTCATTCGGTAAATTAAAATTCAATTTTAAGTAATAACGTTACTCGCCGCTTTAAAAGAACATCGGTTTAGAATAACCCTGTGGTTGCCGTCGGGAGGAAAATGGAGGAATAATGAACCCTCATAATTTCGACCGATCATTAAGTACTTCATAAAAAAACCCTTTACACCAGTTTCGCACAAAACATCTCCTTCCGTATGTAAACACACAAGTATTTTGTATGATTTTATTATGGTGGGTCATATTTACATTTCCAAGATTTTATAATTCAGCAATGCGAAGCGCACTGTCTTTCATAATTTTATATTATTTAAACTATATCACATTTATTATTGACAAGTTGCGAAAGTAAGGAAGGTAAACGCAGCAGAAATATCAGCTGTTTTAGTTACACAATCACTGGTTGAATAATATTTTTCTGAAAGCATCTAGAGGTTCTTTGAACGGGTGGGTACATCTATTAACGCTATCTGGCGTATTACATCGGTTGCACATTTATTAATGGTTTTGTTTATTAATACTGCTGTGGTGGACCTGCTCGCGCCTCACACAGATCTGCATAAACAAACACTCAACAGCCATACAGTCCGCCTGGTACCCGCCAAAATGCAGGCAACAATACACTTCGATCGAATCGGTCTGAGTAACCACCAGAAGCACTCGCTCTTCTCCCGGCCAGCTCCTCGGACACATCTTCTCGCACACATCTCGGCACTGCTTTTTGTGAACTACGTTTAACTTGAACTTTGTATACTATAACAAACAGTATAAATTCGATTGTGCTTTTACTGTATATAAACGCAACTATCGTAAGTACTGTTTCATTTATATTGCGCCCGCTCTGGCCACAAACACTTACACGAATATCAACCTCTATATTTGTAACTTTTCATATACATACGGGAGGAACGAGGGAGTATAGGGTCCTCGATTCTCATCGAATGTATCCTTCTGACACAAATAATCACTATTGGTAACCCTAACGAGTCAACATAATCTTTAACACGAATCGCCATACTGCTTATTTTCCCAATATATCAGCTACATTCTAGAATAGTCCGCATTAGTGATGAGCTCAAAATCACAACAGTGAGTCAATCACTGATATCTTGAGTCACACTCACTATCAGCGATTGAATATCTGGGAATATCGTGATTAATTTCATTTATATTTTGTTGTGAACCCTGATTCGGTGCTTGTGCATTTGAAATGAAAATATTCATGAAGGAATGACATTATAATTCGTGATCAGCGCCATCTAGTAGATTCGGCCAAAATGTTTTACGCATTTGATCCGAAACGCTGAGAATTTGACACGAAAAATGAACTCACATTTTTAGAGGGTTTTCATTTTCTTTGTGGCGTTATTAAATTAAATAAATATTATTTATTTATGCTAAAATATGTTTTTTTAAATTTATTTCGTCTATTGTGATCTCGTGCGGCGCGTGCGAATTAGTAATGAAACTGTGATCACAGTCACAGTTTTCAATCACTGATATAGTCGAATACCAATCATAATCACACCAGTGAGTCAAAAGTAGCATTTTTTCTCATCACTAGTCCGCATGCTTTCTCAGTCAGGCAACTTAATATTTCTTAACAATAAAACATTCAGAATGCACACTTTATTATTATATAACTTTATACATTAGTCGTGTGTTATAGGATAAATAATATTATTTCTTCAATATTAGAAGAATTACTTTGTGGTCTTATTTTATATAAATAATTAGACGAAATACTTTGTTTAAACCACTATTTATTGATTATTCTACATGTTTCGATACCTATGGTGTCTTCTTCAGGAAATAATGTATACTGAAATTAAAAATACAAGCATAGATAAAACAAAACTATAAAGTAGTGAATAAGTAGAACTAATATGAAAACAAATTTATAAGGTGACTATTTGCAAAGAGGATTTGGTTATTTATAATATCAATAAATAGTGGTTTAAATAAAGTATTTTGTCTAATTATTTATAATATTATTTCTATTTAGCCGAAATGTTTCTGGATAGTTTCGGCGAAAATAGGTATTTTTCGCTGAAAATTAAATCACGATGGCTAAGTCAACATGTGCTTGGTCGGTAAAGAGTAACGCTGACATGTGGGTAATTAGATTTTCATTTGGCGGGCTTTGAACGACTCTTGTGTTCGGTTTCCTGTTCCAGGGAGGTTTGGCCCGAAAATGATATTTTCGGCAACGAGTCATTACCGCCCGATGAGGAACTAGAGGTTATAAAGATGATCTTCATGGCCAATATTGGAGCAGAACAAGTTGGTGAGTTTTTTAAAATTACTTTTAATCGAAATATTTTTATTGAAGTAAATAGTTTATGTACATGATTGTTAATTTTGTGACATCATTCTACGCTGAAGGGCTGAATCTCTCAAACAACCCTTAGTATTGGTTTTGCACTGTGAATTTTTTTTTATATGAGTAACCATACGCGGAGTATAGGCATACGCAGTAAATAAGGAAGGAATAATTTACGTGATATTTGAAATGTAGTGAAAGTGTACGCGGTACGTTACTAATACTACAGTGTGCGTACACTTGCCCAAAGTATGGGTTGTGTGTACACATTCGAAATTATTATATAATATCATGATTTAACTAATAATTTTACGATGTTTTTTTTATAAATCGGAATATAAAAGTGTAGTAGGCCATCTCACGTAACTACATTATTACTACATTCGATTTATCATAAATAATTTTGTAAATATGTATGTATAATTTTGTAAATACATTAATAATTTTGTAAATACATAAATAATTTTGTAAATACATATGAAATAAATAGAAATAAATACATGCGAAGTACTTATTAAGGCTGGAACAAGTAGATGAGTTTGTGTATTTGGGAAGTATGTTTGATAGAAACTGAAAGACTGAGACAGATATCGACAGGTGGGTGATTGCAGGGAACAAAGTGAATGGCGCTTTGAATGCAATTATATCTACGGGAACTTGTCAATTGAAGCAAGACTAGCGGTACACAATGGAGTCCTGTTACTGACACTGATGTATGGAAATGAGGCCTGTAGCTAGCAGACGAGGAACAAAAGTAGACTGTATACAGTGGAAATGAGATCACTTAGGCGTATATGTGGCAAATCTGTTTATTATAGAGTAAAGAAATAAAGAAAGAATATAAAGCTGATCTTAGTATAGTGAGTAAGATTAAAAAAGTATTACTTAGGTGGTTTGGTTATATAAAACGGTTGAATGAGAAGAGAATGGTAAGAAATATATATGACGCAAGTGTTGATGACACCAGAAATAGAGGACATTTACGGAAGACCCGGCATAACCAGGTGAACCAGGTACTGGAGGATGGTTCTGTTATAACTCTTAACAATCAACGAGCTTGTATGAGAAGACGCATGAATGTGGATGAGGCGAAAATTGTGTCAGGACAGAAGATTGTGGCTTTCTATCCACTCTGCCTACCCCCGCAAAAAACGGCGTGGTGGTAAGTGAGTTAGTTATTAAGGTATTAAATATATTTGGTACTTTAATCTTATAGCCTGATTGTTACACCGTCTATTAGTATTTGATCATGTTAATTTATTATCATAGAAAATTTTTAATAATAAAATAACTATTTTACAAAAAGAAATGTGTTGAATAAATGTACTTAGTTGTTATTTAAAGTAAATTATAATAAATAGGATTAAACATATTTAAGGAAATCAGGGAATTAAAGTAATATGATTATAATACATTTAAAATTAGCAATATTAACTTTGTAGTTAAAATTAATATTTTTTATTTATTATCTTTGTTTTATTAACCGCTGAATTGAGTTTAAATACATCTACCGGTTTCGAAAAATACCATTTTCTTCTTCAGGATGTCATAACTAACTAAAAATATATAGCATTGTTTCTTCAAAGAATATATATCATTGAAGAAACAATGCTATATATTTTTAGTTAGTTATGACATCCTGAAGAAGAAAATGGTATTTTTCGAAACCGGTAGATGTATTTAAACTCAATTCAGCGGTTAATAAAACAAAGATAATAAATAAAAAATAAAAATAATATGTTTATAGCATAGAGTTGACATACACCTTAACTGGATCAAAAAAAGTGAAGACAGAGGGATATTTTCGTGCCCTGAGGTACTAGTTTTGGTTGTTAAAATTCCGTCCATGATAATGTGTGTATTTATATTATACTATTTTTATAGTAAAGGAGTCATATCGTGGCGACATCGTGTTGATAATATTGGTAAATATGTTTAAAACTATTAAAACAAATTATTTTTTGATATAAACGAATGTAAAGAGTTTTATGTTATTGATTGTATTACCATAACGCATATTCACAATGTACCCGATAAATAAAATTATGTAATGTTGACTATGAGACCGGGGTTCGGTTCTTCTATAGGAAGATTTTTATTTTATTTATTTAACTAAATTTATAAACATTTAATAATTTATTTTTACGAACCAAAAAAATATTATGTGCAGGGTTGGTATGTTACATGTAACTGAGATACGTAACTTTGCGTTTTTTTTAAATGATTAAGGTTATCTCACACCACATATTTGGTTTCGTATTCATGGGAGCGATATTTCGTTCAGAAGAAATTGCCCAGAGTATGAAATGCATAAACGTAAGCAGGACCCACCCTCACCCGGAACTGTAATGGGAGTGGTTACTCTCGTGCCAGTTCCTCTCAGAAAAATAAACGCGCGGGTCTAGTTGTAACCATGTTTTATGGTATATCAGACGATCATGGTTACATTTTTTATTTATTTAAACTTATTATACATACACATTATTATAAATAATATTATATAAGTATATAGAAATAAAGCGAACATTCAAACATATATATTCCATTCAAGATTTATAATGTAAGAGATCTAACTGGACCGTACTAGAGGAGACAGATTCATCCGTTATATCTATAATACAAGTATAAAACCATTATTCTCAATCTAAACCAAAAATATTAAAAATGAAATAAACATGGTTACACAATACTTCTAATAACATCACTGAAATATTCTCGCTTTCCCATGATTGAAACACAATACTAAACAGAAATAAAATTAATATAAAGAAATTATGTTCTGTTCATGTGATCATTTCCATAAATCTTTTCTCAATTTTCTTTCTGCCAACACCCAATCAATAACCAACTCCTGAGATGGTATTTGAGTTTGTCCATTGAGAATTGTTTCATACTTTTCGGAAAAATGTCCTAGGCTTTGGGGGCCAGAAACATATGAGAGGATTGACCAAAGCCCGTTCTCATTTTAGGCTTCACGGCGAGCCTATTCTCTTTAGCTCTCGTAGCTAATTGTGTGATGGATATTTATGGAGTTCTTTGTTGAAATTAAAATAAAGGATCAGCATTTATACCTATAGAGCTGTCGAATATCAAGAAGCTGACATTCTTCAAACAGACCATGTCAATATTAGACATCAGACTTAAAAGTTTACTTTACTTTCTAAAAATAATCTCAATCCGTTTCTCATTATATTTAAAATCTAACTCACTAAATGCGTTTTTTTATGTTCGAATTAGCTTTTCTTCATATTACAAGATCTTTATATTGCGATCTAGAACATTCGTAAGAATTCATGTCGGAAGGGATGTCGTACATTCAGTACAACGGAACTCGACGGTTAGTGGATATCGGGCTTCTACGGTGGCGCTTGGAGTGATGTTTGGAGCTAGTAAAGCAATTAGAAAGCCCAGAAATTCTCTATCCAGTAAAAAGCTTTATTACTATTGGATTTTCCTTGATCGGCAAAGTTTCGCATTTTATTTTCTCCCATTTTAATCTGACTATGTTTGTTTGTTTGATTTTATTATCATTTCGGAACATTGAATATTTCTAAGAGATTCGTATTCGAATGGCAATAAAATAAAATATTGAGTTTACAGTATTAAACGTAATCAATCTATCGAATTTTTAATAAAAAATTATCTATCCTCCAACGGTTAATAATAAATATTTATTTAAAGTATAATTTGAAATACTCATAGCCTTCTGTGGTTTATCAAGAAAAATATTTAGATAAAACTTTTTTTAAGTCGGGACGACGATCAGTCAATCATTTAAATTAGTTTTTATAACTGCCAAACTTCGTTTAATGCTAGAGACGTTAATTTGTACTCGCGTTACGGATTCCGTAAAATCATACACATGTAATTTTCTAAATTCCCCGAGGCACCGCTCTGGGAAAGTCGCCTTGAAAGTGGCGAACGTTAATTTTCAAAGGAACCTCTCACATTCCGTTACAAATATCAATCAACCTGCCGTATATGTGCCGCATTCTCGCGTGGCACTTTGACACAGAGCGCGGCCAATTTGGAGCCGACGCCATCTCCTAATGATAATACCTCATTTGAATTGGAAACTCGGACCGCAGATGCGATTTATTTTCTTCGAATTTATATCAGTCCTCCGATCGCTTTTCCAGCGAGACAATTCGGTCGGGAGGTTGAGCCGCATAATAAAATTACCTCCGGGAATAAATTTGAATGTGAAAATCATTCGGTGTATTTTAACGCCGTCACTCTACAGTTGACGCGGAGTGTCGGGTTCCCGCGGAGCTGGCCCGCGCCACCCGCGTCCCCTCGTCGCCCCGCCACCCCGCCACCACCAGCCCGCAGGCTCCTGAAGGGGTCGGTATTCACTTGATTGTTTTTCGGCTCGGCTTTGCCGATTCCCACCCCCTTTTACATCGTTTAATTTTTCAATAATCAAGAATTAGAAGCGGCGCGCTACATTATTTAAATATTTCGGAATGGAATGCTTTCGCCCAAATTGGACAGGGCCGCTGCCAACTTTTTGACTTTGACGGTCTTTTATTTTTTGTATTCAAAATGAAACGTTGAGTGTTTATTTAGGCGGCGGCTTCGGCTCTTTACGTGAAAAGATTTCTCGATGTTACCAATTTTTATCATTCGGGGCGAGGACATTCGCGACAAGCTCTTTGTGTTTGTGAAAGAGTTTATAAAAAAGCATCTTTCACCGGATAAGAATGAAATTTTTCTACAAAGCCATCTTTTGAGCGGGCATCTTATATTTATTTGAAGCACAAAACATCTTTCCTTTCCATTTCATTCAAATAATCCCCAACTTTAAAAAATCGTTTGCAAATTGTATTTATCATATAAGTATAATATATATTATTTTTTATATATTGTTACGAAATTTGGCGTGGGTATCTTTTCTTACTATTATCACTTTACACGTTTTATGCATTGATCCTGGTCACAGTGAATTAATCACGACTCTTATAATAATCTCTCAGATAATACATGGTTATCATTTGGTAGCTGCCGACGCAGTGCCACCTTGCGCAAAAACCGAGCAGATGTCCCGCCGCGCACTTTCTATTTACCACTTGACGAGCGCCGCGATCGTGAATATGGCTTACGAGAAATTTCGGCTGTCGTTAATCTAGAAACATCAAGATGGAATGAAATGGCGTAGAATGTTTTGGCGGTATCCACGCGGAATTTTCCGTAACATATCTGTCTGCGTACCTTCCTAATTAAAATATGAAAATCCCTAGAATCATCAAAGCTCTGTGTTGCTTTATTCAGTATCGCTTTCAACACATTGCAGGCTTTTCATTCTGGCACAATTGCATCCATTCGAGGTATCCGAAAACGTTAATGGAATTACTCTCTTTTTAGCACAGGCCGGTCAGCCTCCAGATTCCAATTACATTAATATTATAAATGTATCAGCTAACAGTTCATCTGGTAATGCAGAGGGTCTATTCAGGCTCCCCGTTCGCTCGGAAAAATAATTTAACTGAAATCCGAGGCGAGTTTATCTGAATGACGGTCAGCTGTAATTTGAGCTCGGTGAATTGTGACCCGTGTGGCGGGATGCGATTTTAAATAGTATTTTTAAATTTTATTTCCCATTTGTGTATTGCACCCGTTGCGTTTGAGAGAAATCTATAGGAATTTAATAATCCAGACCGATGCGAGTTTTAAACAAGCGTTGTTTACGTAACCGAAAATATACACAATTATGTCTTAGAAAATTATGCCAGTTTCTCTATGGATATCGATATTTATATATGTATAGTGCGCTCAGTATTCATCGAATCACAATCGCTTGAAACAATGCTGAAATTTTAGTTAGAAGCGTGGTTTATCTTCGGACCTAGGCACTAAGATAAGTTCCGCCAATTTCTCCCTCTCGGACAAGCCTCCGTATGGTTTTAATTAGACGGACTATTAATATCATTCGGCCATCGGTAGAGAACTAGGATCTATCAATGAGAAGAGGGGGTTCGGGATAGGGAGTGGTTGGTATTCCTGCTAAGTATGTTCTCCTGGCAACGGCGGTTTTTCTGATAGGGTGGGTTTTTAGTAAAACTTAACGATTTTACCTACTAACGAACCTTCGAATTTCTTAATTTTAATTATAATATTTTTAATCGCTTTAAATTGTGTTGCAATCGAAATGTTTTTAATAGCTTCAGAGTTTTCGAAGAGAGAAAATAAATATGGGAATGTATTCGTGATGTGCGCATAAAAATGTGTTTCATTTAATTATGATATTGTTTTTTCTTTGTTATTTTATCTTCCTTGCGTATTATATTGATCTGGTACAAGAGATAATTATCAAGAATTATTAACTATATTTAGTTATTTAATAAAGTTTACTTATTTTTTTATAATGAGAATTCTAATTTTTTAATACTCATCGAAGATTAATTTGGGTAGATTTTGTGAATAACGCAAGTATATATAATAATAAATTAATTTCATAAAAAAATAAAGCAGACTTTATGTTTACGAGAGGTATGATATTTAATAATATTGCCTTACTTATAAGGTTTCAGTAAGTAGTTCATAACTACGTTGCGAACAGCCGTATATTTTTCAATTAAATATCTGTTAGTTTCTGTAATAAAAAGATCTATGTTATATATTTGTGCACAAAAAGCGAGTCATCCTTAAATTCGTATCGCTTAATATAAAGACGAAATGATTTTTTTAATACAATAAAGTAACGGGGGTTTTACAAATTCATATTCATATTGAAGTTCTTAGTTTTTGTTACACAAATGAAAATATAAGTGGATTTTTTTCTCGTAAAGAAAAAATATATATTCTTATAATGGAAGTAGCTCGCGACTGAAATTCAATTCTCAAACTACTCGTTCGCATTTTCGGTGGTGGGTATAGACTTCGCATTTTTATATTCGTTTTTAGTAAGCGCCCGCGAAGCACGTTTCGCGTAAGGAATTCTTTTCTCAAAGATGATGATATAATCGAAATTATGAAACGATTTTTATGCGTAAATACATTCCGAATATGCCAAGAATATTCGTGTCAAGTGATATTATTGTTACGTAAAGGAAATTCATTCATTGTTTTTATCAATATTGAATTTTAAATTATGTATTTTTTGTGGTGATTTGTTTTATAATACTTTTTTTATCAGTAAGTAAATCGTCGATTAATTCGCTGTTGAAATGATTTAAATTCTTTTCTGATAAACGCTATCTATTGGTAAAATATAATATGATTTTGTATAAATTAATTACAAAAACAATGTTTTTTTTTTTTACCTGCCTTTTCACTGCCTCCGTTGAGGGTTTGAACTTGGTTTTTATAATATGCTTGAAAGTTCATAATAATTATTTGGAAAACACATTCCACGGGATAATTCTTAGATAATCCTGAAGATGTCTTTAGAGTTGAAGTCGATTGGTGCAAACAGGTACATTGGTCTGGACTCTGGACATCAAAGTGTTATTTACTCCGATATATAATACAATCTTACACGTTGATTCTACTGTATAAGCGGTTATCAATTGTAGCATTGAACGTTGCCTTATAATATATAAAGTTCTATATTATTTATCATCTGTTTTAGTGAATTCCTTCGATAGCTTGTTATTCCCAGATTTTCTATTGATAATATGATCACCCATGCAGAATGATAAATCACCACTAACCTGGACTGTTGTTGTTGTTGCTGTTTCTCTGCCCGTCGTGGGTTGGTCCGAAGTATTTTTCTTATTGTACCCCTGCCTCCGGATATTATTCTTATCGGCCGAAATAATGCACCCCCGGAGCTACTTCTTAGGAGATGTTTATCAGGGGAGGTACCAACAGTAATTGTCGCTCCGACCGTAGTTTGACAGGGATTCCCTGATCGCAGAAAGTGGCGACTTTCATACTACATATGTATATCAATTATACCAACAACAAAAAAAACTAAGGGTGTCAATCGAAGGAATACGAAAGTGCGTAAACATCATCGTTGTCTATAATGTTTTTATATCTTAAATAAAACATCTTTTTTTTATATAAAAAAAATATGGGAAAAATCCAAAATAGTTTGACTTCTTTAAAATAAATTTGAGCAAAGCCTACTTCCCTGTTCTCTGTACTTGTATAGGGAATGAGATCACATACACTCATAAAAACAATTCTAAAGCGACTCAATAAACAATAATAAAAACGAGAAATTACAATACTTAAGCCATATCATGAGACATTCAGAAACATGTCAGATCCTGCATCTTATCATTCAAGGGGAAATTGTTAGCAGAAGACAACTTTCTTTGGAAGACAGAGGACGTCCTAGCTGAAGAATCTCTAAGATCTAATTCGAGAAGTCCACAGTCAACTATTTCGCGTGATCGCTAGAGTTCGATAGTCGAACAAGCACTAGAAGAAGAGTAAAAAAAATTTGATTCTAAAAAGAAATCTTTGTATAATATATTAAAAATGCCAATAATTATAATGCTAAAAAATACGACACGGGACACAATTTGTGCGTTGGGTGGGGGTAGTTCAAAATCATATTTAACACGGCGATCGCTCTAATTTGTGTCGGGTCTTGTCAGAGATTATTATTGTACTGATTTAGGCGTCTGTTAAGACCATATTAATCTATAAGATTCGCAAAATTTTATACATTTTTATCTCTATTTTTAATGTTCTTTCATGGCGTCCGACGGCGATGTTGGTCTTTGCCAAAACTCACCACTATACCGGATTAGGGCCACATAGCTCAGTCGATTTTTGGCTGGACGATAGTAGATGTTCTCTACTGGGGAAGATTTATATCCTTTCGTTATACCGTAACCTTTGAGTCAGAGTCTTGACAATTGTACGACCAAAACATCTGACTAGGTTTCCTCAAAGAAATTATTTACAAGCGCGATCTAACCTAGAAGACACTAGTTCTATAAATATATATGATGATTCATGTCGATCCCTCATGATTGAGGTTCGCAATTTCCATGAACTCTCATTCTTTTGATTATGCTTTTCCACTTTTCTCGGCATCCTGCAAATCTTAAGGCTGTCATCAGAGAAGTGCCTGTTGCCTTTTCCACTTGTTCGGTCCAACGGGCGGGGGATCTTCCTCTTCGTCCTTTGACGTGGGCCCACCACAACAAGCTAATACATGCTATCTTTCCTTCTCGCAAGATGGCAAAACAATTTAAGGATTCGCCTCATCTGAAAGACGTACAGAAAAAATATATTTATCGAAAAAATATTTTAATTGATTAATTTTTAATTGATATTTATGATGATCCGGTACCAAATAATTTTTATCAATATTTTAGAATGTCCAAGATCATGAACATCTAAGTTGTTTCTGGGGAATGAAAATTAAATTTCAAAACCATAGATCGCGACAGAGAAGTTGTAGTTAAATACTTGAAAGGTAACATATATATAAGTTTCAAAAATCTATTGGGGGTAGAATTGGAGAACGTTACTTTTTGTAAAGCGATCACTTAAGCCAGCCGAAGACAGGTCATAAGCCCTGTAATACCCATGCTTTCCATATAATATCATGCAATATAGCTTTGTCTCTACGAAATATCTATAATTTTTAAAATCAATTGATAATTTGTATTTTAAATACCACAGAACTATGTTCGGAAAATGCAACTGCACAATAAAAATATGTTCTCCTTAAAGATTGAATTATTTTCCAACATTGAATTCTTCCACGAGCGCAGTTAGTCTGTAAACGGTATTCTATCTGAAATAAGGTGCTAAGTATCGTATATTGTATAATTTATGAACCTTCGCGTTCTACCTACATACATTATCAAGACGTCTGTTGCCTAATGGATGATGAGAGTCGTCCGTAATTATATGCCGTGTGTGATTCGTTAATGTTTCACGGCACTTCGCCCATAATACCGAGGTTTCCGAATAACTGACGTGTTGCCTCCTGTCGTGTAGCGGAATCCCAGAATTACTATCCGGCTGTATGCATTAATTATTAGGGCTATTCCAAACGGCGTGATGAGATTTTGTTGTTCTATCCCCTTGCCTAGTAATCGTAAAGGTTCATCTGCTGCTCGTTTAGATGGTATACTGCTGTATCGGAGTACGTTTGTCATTTCTACTGGAGGATGGCGTCATCATGTTAATATTATATAATATCTCAGTTGCTTTTAGGAACTACCCCCAGAAGATTAATGGGGTGTAATATTTAGGATAGTGACTCTTCAATTCGAATTCTCCAAAGTGACATATCTGTTTCGATGCCAAAAAATTCAAAATTAGCCCAAAATAATTTCGTATAATTAGACTGTTTTAAATGGTTAAATGGGTTGGTTTAATTTATGATGCTTTGAAAATTGTTTTTCGATGCATAGGCAGGAATAAAGTCGTGCTAAATTTATTAGTTCCACACCGACGCTTCGTACGCTCGTTGCCCATTAGCATTCCCGCGCGGAATTCAAACAGGCAGACAGTGCGAATATTTACCGTGACAAGAAGAAAAATATTTATTTCAATACATTGCGAATTCAAAAATTCTTATTTTATTTAAGGATTCCATTCAGCAAAGTCATTTTAACGGATATGTACAATAAGGATGGTACATTTAATTTAGTGAATATATATATAATATATATGTGAATATATATATAATATCCATTCACGGATTTCTTTATTTACTTTTATTTTTTAAGGAAGTAAATAGTATTTTTTTAAATACATCATTGTAAGGTTACATTATGTTAAATAACACGAAAAAAACATGTTGTGGCGCACAGCGTACCTATATTAACTTCGCTATTTAAACTATTTAAAAAATGAGTGATTGTGGTCTAGTGCTTACGATACTCGCCCAGTGATCCCGAACTCCCGACCGCTAGACAGGAAGCCATCAAGTTAGTCCTATTTTTATAGCGCAAGCGTTTAGCTTAGTTTGAAAATAGTAAGAATATTAATGCCACATATATTCCGTGTACGCATTTCTATATTTTTTTAAAAATAAATAAAGTTGTTTGTTTTATTTATAATTTTGATGTTTTTATCACATATATAATATATTTATGTTTCTTGAATAAGATTGTATTTATAGTGTCCGATATTATTTGACCCAATTTGAAACCTCATATCTGCGAAGGTTTCCGTAAGACGGCGGTCAATCTCGCGCGCTTTGAACACGATCACCTCTTCCGCCCTAACTTTATCTCGACTCTGAAACTTCACGATGTGAGTCTAAATATTATGACCGCCCAATGCATTACCGGCATTAACAGCCTCGAATGAACTCGATAAAGTTATTTTAGTGTTTCTTTGACTTCTGTAGACTTTTGTAATCTATACAGGTAGCTATACAGGTATACATAGATTTAAGACAATAATCAGATTAATTCGTGACGATTCAAGATTAATATTAAAGTGCATCCAGTCTACCTTTACTAAATATTGCTTATTTTAAACATACATATACAAATATTATCTAGTTACACTAGTTATCAGTAATCATACTTACATTATTAATACAATATAAATGTATTTTATCATCATTCATTTTATTATTATTTTTAGGAGATAATAAAGTTGTATAAATGTGTTCAAAATTTAATAAAAATGAATTGATAATTCTGGCGTCTGCTATCAGATTACTCAACGGTATTTGAGATTCCGTAAAAATAAGATAGATGGCTCTTTCAAATAATGGAACGATTAAATGTATTAATATTAAAAAAGGTAACATAAGGTTTGAAAATTTGTCGCTAAAAATATCGTCGCTGTAGCATAGTTAGATAATGCACTTTCTCCGGTTTGGAAAGAGATCCAGGTTCGAATCCCGGTGGCGTAACAACAATATTTTTCGAAAAAATTGATTCTATATGTATATCTTTCTAATTAATATTTATTATTATTTTATTAATTTTACATATTATTAACCAAGATGTGGTTTAATTATGTTATTGTTACAATACGTCATTTTGTTGGCCAGTCTACATATTTTTGAGACGTCCTCGAAAGATGTGTCACGCCGATGTTTCGACATCTTTGGAAAAAATCGTTGCTACTTTAGCTGCTATACGTATGATCAGTGAGGCAAACATGAAAATATCATAATACTATTTTTCTATATGTCAAAGTTCAAAATATTTAAATATGTCGGCATTCTTTACTTTGGATGGTTAATATCTGTTTTACACCAATTGAATGCGATGTTGAAATGGAGGCAGTAAAAGCACTTGAAAATTATCTATGACAATACTAATAATACATTTATTCCAGCGTGATTGAGTTTTTTTTTTTATGAAGACCCGATTCACCATGGAGATAATAATATTTTTAAAATTGGCAAAATTAATTTTGTGGTTAATTAATATTTATTATTTTTATTTTTAATTTTCTTTTATTAACCACCTATTGAGTTAAAATATGTTCACCGGTTTCCAAAAATATAACTTTCTTCTTCAGGATGTCAATAACTAATCAAAAACATATGTTATTATTTCTTTAAAAGAATCTACTATTTTAAAAAAACTATAATTATTTAAAAAATAAATTTAGTACCCAACTATTTTTGATTAGTTATTGACATCCTGATGAAGAAAATGATATTTTTCGAAATCGGTAGATGTATTATATTTTAACTCAATAAGTCGTTAATAAAACAAAGTTAAAAATAAAAATAAAAATAACATATTATATAAAATAATACATTTATGTTATGAAAAAAAAATATAAATAATAGTACTACATTTCAGTCACGGACATTATTGTATCTGTAGTCGTTGCCATTCTCTGGTCAGGGAACCAGCTTTCTATGAGAGCGCCGCTTGCACTAGAGAGTATCGCGATGCAATTTTTAGTGCGCACATTAAGCACATTTAGTGCGAGTGATTATTTAGAAATATATCATTTTATTTGTTTATTTTTATCGTATTAAGCGTGTATAGTAAATAATTGTAATGTATTTTTATAACGGTCTTGTTAGGTGCCAAATAAACCGACTATAATTGAATTAGTCATAATAAAGTCGTGTAAAAAAAATAACAAAACTATTATGACGTATATAGTACGACCATATTTTTCCGTAAAAATTGACTGGATTCCACTTGAGTTGATTTGAGAAGAGATTAATGCGGCCACAAAAAACTTGGCCGTCAACTCGCTCACTCTCGCTGGCTCGCTGGCTCGCCGGGCACTCGACTATAATCATGTTACAATTGAAAAATGGCTTCCCCGCCGCCAGCGGATCGGGAGCACACAGGATAATACCTCCGATCAAGGAAAACTTTTTTAATTGCCAACGGGAAGATATACGGCCTTTCGACCGGATGAGTGTGTTTTTTTAGCACCCCGAAAATCCGCCGTCCGCGTCCCCGCCCGAGCGCTCTCGCATAAATATCATTTGATTGCGCTGTTTAATCCGCCTAGGAACGGGGCATTCAAAGATAGTTGAATCGCTCTTTACGCAATTTATGTCCCGGGATCAGGGGCGCACCCGAAATGCCTATTCTTTGATTCCTTTATCCACGGCCGCTGCGCGCTCGGGGCCGCGGCCCCCGCATCCCGGTAAGCATTACCAAATTCGAGCCACCGAGGAAACGTTCCCGGGCATCGCTCCTCGCTCGTGCGAGTTCGAAACCGACGGTCCACTTTGGTGCCGAGTACCGTCCTCTCGCTCGCCACTGAGCGGCGCCCGGATGAGGCTTTACACGCGCCACCAGACATTCCGCCTATCGGTGCCAATATTCTTTACATTTTCTACAAAGAGAGTATAGCGAAGATGGGAAAAAAACTATTAGAAAGACTTAGAGGAGGCTAACAATACACAGACAGTTCTCGTGAAAGAAGTAAGAGGTACGAGTGTACGCGGGTTGAGAAGATATGGCGAAACTTTGTAATGAATTTGAAATTTACGGCGCGGACTAAACATTGCCAAGTAGGTGAATAGACGCCTTTTCTTTAGGAACTTCTTTACACCCCTATTATCCGTTCTTCTGTAATACGTTTTAGCATATACATAAGTATTGCGTTCACGTAATTACATTTTTTAACGTAATTTAATTTTGCGCTGGCACACTGGCCTTCAGAAACGTGCCGTACAGATTAAATCAACGTACATTCCTGTTTTTAAGAATCCCATGTATTATATTAAAAATGTAAACGAATTATTCAAGCCTTAGGTGCAATTTATATTTATTTGATTTGGACCTTTGTGGCGTAATTAATAATTAAATTATATATATTTTTATTTTGACATTATTTTTTACAGCATAAGTAGGTATATAATATTGTAAAATAAAGAATAAATATTTTAGGTGATCAATTAAATTTGTATTATTTATTTCATTGAGGAATTCGTACTTAGGAATGTCTATAAAAGTGTATTATTTTTAAATGAAGAAAGCAAATGAGTCGCACAGCGGTAGAGTGGGCCATGTAAAAATGTTCATATTTTCAGTTATACATATTAATACGCTTAAAACTAATTGTTTTGTATTGGCTTAATTTAATGTGCATTATATGATTAGATTGACGTTAATAGTTTTTTTGTCATCTTTTCAATCCCTTATATCTCCATTTGATCACTTTGTAGATAGGCAACTCTGCCGCTGTGCGACTCAAATACGTATATGTTATTTATTATCAATATATCTGCATCTGTTGAAATTTATTGATATTTCTTAGTTTTTATCTGAATTTTAAAGATAGTGTGAAATTGGTTGCGTGTTTTCAGATAGTTCAATTTCTGCCACAATTCTGCCACAAATCGTCATCGCTGGCTAAGGTGCCAAGAGAAAGCGCCACACAAGGTGTGTTTTATGGTGTTTAAAGCATTACACGAGATGGCACTTTCATGCACGTCGGTATACACGATTAACTCTGTGAAATACGGCTCGACTAAGGCGCCACCTAAAGTCTTAGGGTGCTTCAGTTAAACCGGTTTAGCCGACTGGCATGCACAAAGCCAATGTGGTGATACGGATTTCTAAGTAACTGGGTCTGCAGTTTGGAACAATTAACATTATGTTAAGAAATTAATAAGAACGTTACTGGTCAAGATTTTCGTGAAGGGTTGTATCGCTATCATATATACACTATCACACAATCTACAATAGTAACACATTTTGCCAATTTCTTCTTCACGTGTCACCACTGGTCTATTAAGATATACGGATGGACTTTAGGTGATTTTAGAGACTAATCGCGTCTGCTGGCTAATATAATCCGTCTTATTATTTCATCACTGAATTTGTTATTGTTATTAACCATTGACTCTAGATTCATGAACTCTTCTTTATATTCAATATGCTGGTTATCGGTTGTACGCAGCTCCGGTTGCAGTTTTTCTGTATACATACATACTTGATCTTGGTTTTCTTTCTATTGACCTTATTATTCTGCTTGCTAAAGGAACTCATACTACCGAATGACCTGTTATTTTTCAGCTTTCTCGTCAGACACCAGAAGTGGGAAAGGCCATCGCCTTTGGTGCGTCAGAGGTTACTTGCTAGGATAGAATTTGCCCATACCACAACCATTCAATATTCATTCTAAAGTGATATTTAGCCGATTAGTCTTTATGTTTTAAGCTCGTACTATGGAAAGACTTACGTATGATTGATGATTGTTGATTGTCCGCCTCTCATCCTGATCAATATTAATTATTAATTAAATTTACAGTGCATCTGTCAGTCACACAATTGATTTGCCAAATTTATTTATTCTTAATCTAGTGCACATATTATATATGTATATTTTTTGCCGTAATGTAAATAAACAAACATTGTACATTACATTTTGCCTAAACCGTGTCCTGGTATATTTACTTGACTATCTTTTAGGTCATATTTTGTAAGGTTTATATAACACATTATTCAAAATGTCCGAATATGTAAATGTGAAAATATCCCACCAGAAAGAATATATAAAATCATTTTACTCCGACCGAGTGTAAGCGCTTATGTCAGATTTCCAAATTCATCCCAGAAAATTCCAAAAACAATTTGTTTAGATTCATATTTCCCTCCGAAAGTTTCTCTGCCTCAGTTAGATAAGGAAAACCTAGGCTTCACGAAATTTCCCCGCAAAATATTGCATTTTCAATTTTTCTTTGTTTCTTTGGGTTGCAGGAGGAGTTTGATGAGATTTGTATTATGTAGGTAAATTATATAACTACATTTTCCCGACAACTTTGTGTGCGCAGGTTACATTTTAAAGTATTCGGTGTATGGGGAACTTCTTATCGAGTTGCATTGTTTGAGTTGCCTCTCGAATGAAACATTTTTAGCTTATTTAATTTGCCAAACAATGAAGAAACTGATTTTAACGAGTAAAGTTTTCATTGTTTTTAGAATCAACGCAGCTAACTGATTCTACTTTTACGCCTCGGTAGTCTGACTCCTTTTATTTTATTATAAGATTTTTTTATTACTTTTTCTAATCTATTTAGTTAAATGTCTGATTAGTTTTATGATATCTGACTACAATAATGATAATCGGCTGACGATTTACAATTCCGCGACCGATTTCTGTGGTAGAGAATATCGCCAATCAGTAAGTTTCGAGATACAATCTTTACACGGTTTCAATTTCTGATACCACTCGCCTGTAAAGTGAAGAATTTGCTTCCATAAATACATACATATAACTATTTATATTTTTTTATTTATTATCTTTGTTTTATTAACCACTGAATTGAGTTTAAATACATCTACCGATTTTGAAAAACACAATTTTCTTCTGATATATGTTTTTAGTTAGTTATGACATCCTGAAGAAGAAAACGGTATTTTTCGAAACCGACACAATTCAGTAGTTAATAAAACAAAGATATTAATAAAAAATATGAATTTTAACCACAAGGTTAATATTGCTAATTTTAAAAGTATAATTATATAACTAACCAATAACGTTACCGCTATAATTGCCGACCTATAAAACATAACTGAAACCTGTTTTAAGTTTTTCAAATATTAATAAATTAACGGAGATTTTTCTGCTTATCTCTGAAATAAAGCTAAACCTGAAACACTTCAGAAAGAGTTGAGTTTACTAGCTGCGTTATTTAGTCTTGAGTTAAGTTGGAAGAGCTCTCCTAGAATGCCTGTATTGTTTTTACGAATACAAGAATGACAGGGCCGTAAATAAACATGGAAGTTTATTGCGCCCGTTTTCCGCTTGCAATGGACGACGGTCGGAAAATTGGAAAATCTGTAATTTTTGTATTCCTTTTGTCTACCACAGCGTATTCATCTACTTGTTCTTAATTGGATTTTACTTTTCGCGATTTATTCTTGCAGTTTTTTTATATTTGTTTTTGAGATTATTGTTATTTAACTTTCCAAATAAGACCAATTTATTTTTTAACCGACATATTTTCTGTATTACATAATAATACGTAAATGTCAGTCAGATCTATAAATTAAAATTTTGTGATTGTGGGACAACCCGCATTTCTTACTCGGCACATTTGTATGATATCCTAATTCTTGGAATGAACATGAATATCTCTTTTTAATTAATAATAATAATTTATTTGATTCATAGTGCAGTGTGTTATATTGTTATAATCGGATAAACATTTCTGCAAATTACGACATATATTTCGGTACCCTGCCTGCTATACTAGTATTTTACTGTATTATAGCAGACAGTGTTTTTCCGGTATAGTAGTAAACAAAGTACAATGTTCAATGTACAAATATATATATATATATATATATATATATATATATATATATATATATATATATATATATAAAGAGTCAAACAAAATGTAATTAAATAGATAAACACATTGTAAAACAAAGTAGACGCATTGTTCAATTTATAAAATATATATATATATATATATTTGTACATTGAACATTGTACTTTGTTTACTATTATATATATATATGTGTGTGTAAAACAAGGCGCAATTACATAATATAAGATTAGTAGTAGTATACATAATTGAGAACGATGGTCGGGACATTTAATATCGAACACGTTTTGCCCAATTTTATCCTCTCAAACAAGGAAGATGCTCCCGAAAAAATCATGCACAATAATTTTTAAATACTAATTAAATGTATTAATTAGAAAGATAAACGTACAAAATCTATTTTATCTAAAAATATTGTTGTTGCGCTACCGGGATTCGAACCCGGATCTCTTTCCAAACCGGGGAAGGTGATTATTCAACTATGCTGCAGCGACATTATTTTTGACGACAAATTTTCGAACCTATATGTTACACTTTTTCAAATGAATATATTATCATTCCATTATTTGAAAACCATCCACTTTGTTTTTACGGAATCTTAAATACCTTTGAGTAAACCGATAGCAGGTACCAGAATTATCAATTCATTTTTATTAAATTTTTGGACATATTGATATAACTTATATATTGTTAGGAGAACACATTCTTATTGTGAAGTTGTCAGAACATAGGTCTGTGATATTTTATATGTGAATCCCGATAGCGCAACAACAATATTTTTCGATAAAATTGATTTTATCTTTCTAATTAATACATTTAATTAGTATTTAAAATATCACAGACCTATGTTCTGAATAATTATAACGTCACAATAAGAATGTATTTTCCTAATAACAATAATTTTTGTTTGGGCTTCGTTTTCATTTTAGATTATGTAATATTTTCTTGGATTGTCACTGTTTTACTAATATTTATAATAACTCCCATGTCTTAGTTTCAGGCGCTACTTGAACTCTGCCACGTGTTTTCAATTTTAAAATGTATTCTTTTCAACATTTAGTGATATTCATTTGTGCTGATACGCAATTGCTGGTCGCGATAGGGTGCACGCGATTTCTTGTAGAGCCAGAAGCCGCCTCCTGCTGGTGGGAGTAATGCCAAGTCGGCATTAACTGCTCCCAAGCCTCCCCAGTGCTCACCGCCGTATACCTAGTTTATCTTCTTGTATCTTCGTAGATCTCCCGATGAACATATATCTGGAATATTTCTCTCACAAATTTAAAATCTATCCGACATATATTTCCTTTTCTTCCGGCGGAAAAATATTTCCCACGAGAAAATTTTACGTCAAAATAATTCTTCTCACTTTTGTGTATCCGGATATATATATATTTATTGGAAAAATTACGCCTCGGAATCTATAACGTTCGATGTGATATTTCCCGTAGATATTCAACACTCGTAAAGAATTATCGTATTTTCTTCACCCGGTTTCGTTTCTTCGAAATATTTTCGGTCATATAAATTTGGTTAAGGTGTTTTATAATATGTGAGCTGCGAAGGTTTGTGATTGACGAGTAATCAGATTTTGTTAAGTAGCTATGCACGTACGCTTATATACCCTTTAAATGTATGACGATTACGGTATCTAAAAATTCAAAATTCTTGCATTTTATGATTTACCCAAAATATTGCTGTATTCTCTTTTTTGTATATTTTATTCACTTAACAAGAACACAGGCTAACTGTCACTATCTTGTGCCAAAACTAAACATAACTCTTGCACAAAGATTCCATTTGTTTCTAGCGCCAAAAATATACAACGATCTAAATGCAAAAGTAAAAAATTGCAACCATAGTCTTGCATATTTTTCACGAAAAGTGCAGTTCTGGCTCCACGAAATGGGGAGAAATTACGCCCCCAAAAACTTTTAACGGTCCAAACCTGAGAATAAAACTGCGTATAAAAAAGATATATATATAGCATATAAAAAAGATATATATATATAATAATTATTTTTTATACACTGAACATTGGACTTTATTTTTTGTTTTGCGTTGTAATTATATGTTATTAAATTGCATCTTGCTTTACTCTTTACATATATATTATGTCTCATACATTTAACAATGCATTCACGTTAAGTATTATAAAGTTTGTATCTAATCTAATGACATCTTGTTTAACTGTTTATATATATATATATATATATTTCTTTTTGTACATTGATCATTGCACTTTGCTTACTGCTACACCGGAGGAACACTGTCTGTACAGTAAATTACTAGTGTAGCAGGCAGGGTACCCAAATAGATGTCTTACTTTCTTACTGATATGTTGTATTTACTTTGCCAAATTTTATATTCATACCCTCGGTACATTTGTCTGATATTTGAAATATTACGCAACACTCATAGTAATTAACTGGGTGAAAATGTATACTTAATGAGTATTAATTTGGAAGAGTAATACGTCAGACCGATATTTATCAATGTAAGTACATAATAAATGTAAAAATGTATTATTATTATTATTCTCAATATTAATTGTACCGTCTTTTGTTCGAGGATTCAAAGGTTGACCGTTTAACCTTAATAAGCAAATTGTTATATTTTTAACAATACGTTGATGTAGTACTGTTTTAATTGTTTTCTATAATTCGAATGCAAACTGTTTTCATTGTCCTCCGTTTAAGTTGGCGATTGTTAATGCGTGTTAGACCACATTGGTAGAAACCCTCGGCTCGGCCGGACTTTTGTTCTGAGATTTCCATTGAAAACTTATTACAATGAGGAGATGGCCGCCCCGTTTAATAGTCTAAAATAATATTTTACTCTATGGACCATTGTTCCTATTGTTGTCTATTGTTCCGTATTATTTATGACATCATGGACTTCGTTTTACTCTAGAAAGTTGTGTCGTATTGATTTGCCTTTCGCTAACTTATTTGTTTGTTTGATAAGAAAGTTTTCTACAGTTTCGCCGAATCGTTTAATTTTCTTGTAGGTGTTAATTTTCATTGAATTTAATTACAGCCTCATGTGACGTATTGCTTACGCTCGAATTTTCTTAAAACATGTCTAAAATTTTATCGTCTTTATTAAAAATGTTTAAATTACATAAAAAATCATTTTCTTTATATTATCGTTTAAGTATCACTTAAGATTTAATACGAGGTATTTTCATTTTCAAGTCTGCTGACAAAAAATTGTAGTGTGATTTCAAGAGATTTAAGCGATATTTTTCCAATTCATAACATTTTTTATGTGGACAAATAAGTTCAACGTAAAATTTATTTTATATTTGAATAGTATCGTTGTTATTCAAATTTGTGATAACTGAATGTAACCATTTTTGTATATTATATTTAATTATGACAATAGAAATGTATTATTCCATGATACGAGTAATACTGGAACACCGAAGGTCTTAAACTGCTCCCACCTAAGTTTGGCGGACTAGAGAATAATTTGTGACTTCAGACCATACCAAAAAGGAGAATTATATAATAATTAACAATTTTGGAAAAAATAATTATTTGAAGAATAAAGTTAATTTATATCATAAGTTTTTTGAAAATGTTGATTTTTGCATTTTTGATGCATAGAGATAAGAAGTAGGTACTTTTTAAAACTAATATTCATAAATTTAATAATGTCTTATTTGAATTATGTTATTTTCACTTCATTCAATTTAAAAATATATTCAAATATAATAATTGTATACTTGGATATACTGAATTGCTATTGTTAAACTAAATGTATTTGCTGAATTCAAATATATCTAATAATTGTATGAATGATTTGCATTTGAATGTATAATATGTACATTACAATATGCGTCTTTCAATATGTTGAATATTAATAAAAATGTACAGGAATTACAATATTCATGTGTATGTTGGATGTTAATATAATAATTGTAAGAGTTTAAAAACGAGTAAGAGACCTTATTTTCCTTAAAAAATAATGAATGATGGTATGTGCGTTTGCGGTAAATCGTTAAATGTTAAAAAAAATTGTTTCAATTCCCTTAAGGTTTTGGTCCGAGGGGCTTTGCAGTACTTTTGCAGTGCTTCTTCGTTAAATGTTTACGACGTACCTTGCCTCTGAATTAGAGTGATTAACTGAAAGAGCCCTTGCAGGGATCTCCACTTTATCCAAACTACATCCGGTATACTTAATGCAAGGTACATCCGGCCTGCGTGTGCTGTGCGGGGTGCAAGTCGGGAAATGTATTATCACGGGAAAGGTGGTGTAATTGTTTCCTCGAGGGTGAAATGACACCTAATACCCGGGAGGTAGCGGGAGCCAGCGCTTTCATGGTCCAGGAAATTGATTGGATTTCCTTGTATCTTCTCCCTAGAGAATGTTGTTAGTAACATTGACGGCAAAACAATATTCGTTAGTTTTCTTCATAGCAATAAATTTTTAAATGTTACTTACTTACTTTTAGCATCACGCCGTTTTCCCGTGGGGGTAGGCAGTGAGGATAGAGCGCCATACTCCTCTGTCCTGACACACAATTCTCGCATCATCCACATTCATACATCTTCTCATACAAGCTCGCCGATTGTTGAGGCTTCTAACAGAACCGTCCTCCATTATCCGGTTTATCTGGTCGTGCCGAGTCTTCCGCGGACGTCCTCTATTTCTGGCGCTATCAACACTTGCATCATATATCTTTCTTATTATTCTTTCCTCGTTCATCCGTTCCATATGACCAAACTACCGAAGTGATCCTTTCTTTATCTTACTCATTACATTAACAGCAGCTTTACATTCTTTCCTTATTTTTAAATTTTTTATTCATTAC
This sequence comes from Eubasilissa regina, assembly GCA_022840565.1. Lineage (NCBI taxonomy): Eukaryota > Metazoa > Arthropoda > Insecta > Trichoptera > Phryganeidae > Eubasilissa > Eubasilissa regina. The sequence goes on along the minus strand of JAINEB010000015.1, from coordinate 22,000,335 downwards.
TCTGTCATAAATAGATTAGCCATGTATACGCCTAAGTGATCTCATTTCCACTGTATTCAGTCTACTTTCGTTCCTTTTCTGCCAGCTCCAGGCCTCACTTCCGTGCATCGGTGTCGGTACCAGGACTCTATTGCGCACCGCTAGTCTTGCCTCGGTTGACAAATTCTCGTTAGAATTATTCCATTCAACGCACCGTTCACTTTATTCCCTGCAGTCACCCTATCGATACCATTCTCAGCATTTCCGTTTCTATCAAAAATACTTCCCAAATACACAAACTCATCTATTTGTTCCAAACATTCATTACCTACAAGTATTTTGCAAGTGTCTTGCTTTCTTTCTTCTCGAATATCATCACTTTCGACTTGTTAATATTCATCATAAGAACGCTTTCCTTGCATACATCGTACATTCTACTCACTAGACTGTAGTTCTTGTTCATTATTCGCCATTAGTACTGCATCATCGCCGTACAATAAACAATATACAATCAAATTACTAATTATTGCTCCTACATTCATACATTCCAGTTCTTTTAAAATGTTAAATGTGGTTAATCTCGATTTTTAGTACTTATTCCTCTTTCATAATTGATTCCTCTCCAAACACAAGAGCTGGTCTCTTTTTTGATTTTTATGATTTAAACTTTAATGATTTAAAATACTTAATTCATATTATAAAAAAAATTGTAAGATTGTCAAATAAATAAAATATTAAAAAATATCAACCATTTTTGTTATTCGTTTACCAATAAGATTTCTCAGTAATTGTAGAGTTATTATATATTGGGCACAAGTCTAAAACAGAAACCGATATAATAATTTAAACCCAATGAAATACCTTCATGTTTGAAAATCCAGTTACACGTGGGCGTGTTCAAAAGTTCATCAAACACGTATAATATTACCTGAAATTTCCCAAATGCCCAAAGTTCCTTTCGTCAATATTAATTAAAACATCGGGATAGGTGACCGCTTTTAACGAACCCCGAATAATAAATTATTCATTATCGGTACACCTGGACTCGTAAACCGGACGTTTAATGGGACCTTGGCAGGAATGGGATATCCAACGGATCCCAAAATTCCGGAATTATATTAGGACTCCATCACGACCGAACATTTTCCGATCTTTCGTTTTAATTCTCTGGTATTTTGTAATTATGAAAATTGCGCAAGTGCCGAGGCTGCCGCTAACAGAATTACAACCAGAATGTGTGTCTTTAAACTATCAAAATTAAAATTCCTGGATTAGTTTTAAATAGCTTCACCCAAATTTTGAGAAAGAAGGCTATCATTTATCCAAACGAGGCTAAACTGAGCCCTGTTTAGATACAAAAAAGAATATAAAAATGAACGATAAATAGCTGTACATTTTATCAAATTAGAAAATAATATAATTCAATAAATCAGCACATATTTTTTCATTAATTTAGGTTTGACTTAAAATACCATTAATAATTAAAAATAATTGAAAAAATTATATGGATCTAATTTAATCTGTCTCAGCAGTAGAAAAAGTATAGTTAAATTAAACACTGGGAATTGAAATAGAAATATAGAAATCAACGTGTCCATGGTCAATGATAAAAAATTATAATACAGACAAGAAATGTCCCTAATGTAGTTACAAATACAGACGAGAAATGTCCGTAATGTAGTTATAAATACAGACAAGAAATGTCCCTAATGTAGTTACAAATACGCATCATAAATAAATAATTAAACATTTTTCATTATATACTATTCTTGTCAAGATACTGTGAAAACGATTATCCACGCCAATAATTTCATTTGTCTACTAGATGTGAATGTCAATCTTAAGTTCAAATGCATATTTCTCTATGGTATTTAATTATTATAGGAGACTTCTAAGAAAGCTTACAATAGAAAACGTTGTCGAAGTCTTTACCTACCCTTAATTCAATATTACCCAAAACAATGAAGAATTTTTAAATTAATAGTTGCAGGAAATAAAATATTCATAAATAAAACAAAATTCGAAATTAATTCTTAAAATAATTCGACATGTGCTGCTAGAAAAAAAAGGGAGAGGGATTTCGCTAAATAAAAAGTTTTGTTAATTTTTTAAAAATCTTCACGCCGTCTCCAAACCTAATTTTAAATTCTAACCACTGCGCCACGACCGATTTTCGCATATGCGTTGATATTGTACAATAAATGCACAACTGTGCAACATTATAAGGGATACTCGCATTTTAGAGTGAATCAAGTGTACCTACGTTTATATTAATATAATCAACCACGCCGATTCTTCATGACAGGAGCATGACCTCTATGAACCCCCGTTCTCTTGACTGTGCTCGTCCACTTTTCTCAGCATCCTTCAGATCTTAGGGTCGACACCAGAGAAGTACCTGTTGCCTTTTCTACTTGCTCGGTCCAACGGTGGGGGATCTTCCTCTTCCTCTGCGTCCTTAGACGTGGCCCACCACACCAAGCTTCTCCGAGCCATCCTTCACGCAAGATGAAGAAATGTTCAGTTCCTGCAGAACGGAGACATTTGTGCGTCTCGCCGTCCATGGTATGCGCAACATCCAGCAACTCCAGCAACATCCAACAACTCCAGCACCACATCTCAAAGGCATCAATCCATCTTCTCTCCCTAGCCTTCAGGGTCCATATATTATTATATTTACAAATATATTTATAGATTCTGATTATTATTTTTTATTTTTATCATTTTCGTTTCCTTATTTCGGAGGGTCAAGGGCCCAAAGTACAAATCCAGAAATGTTCACAAAAAAAAAAAATATGTATAAACATTTATCCGTGATGTGCTATCTTATAGAAGTAAAACCTGGACTATGAGTATATCGATGAAGAATGCTGATCTGTTTGATAACTTGTAAAATCTTGCATATCTATGAACCCGGTGCAATAACGAACTTTTTATGGAAACCATACTCTTAATATACCTAAAAATGTTCTCACTACGATTGGCAGAGCATCTGTTACTCGATGAAAATCCTGAAGGGAAAGGACTTCTAGAAGAAGGTTCCCCTGGAGAGACAATGTGAAGGAGAATGCTAAGATCCTGCTGCTGGTTATATGGAATTATGCGGCAGAATATCGATAATTATGGAGACTGAATACTGAGGAGGCCAAGGGATTATTCGGGCTACAGCGCCGTTGAAAAAGAAAAATTATTACAGTATTATTAACTTATGAAAAATTCATTTGTAGCAAATCGACAAAATAATTCAAACACCACGATTTTTTTGGTTCAATATTTAATTTTTACAAATAACTGGACGATCGTTGTCGTTGTCATTGTCAACTGATCGTGTCGTGATCAGTTTATAATGGCCTAGACAACCGAAACGATCGTTCAATTATTTGGAAAAATTAAATATACAACCAAAAAAATCGTGTTTAATTTATTGTGTTGATTAACAATGGAGTTCTATAAAATGAATACCGTCTGTAATCAAAAAATGAAAAAATCATTTGTAGTAGTTTTTGATTAAGATAAACACATCACAAGTAAAACTGAGTGAATCAATGTTGTCGAAATTTTAAAGTTTCAACACCCATTCAATGGTGTTGAAAATTTTTATTAATAAATTGTTAACGAATATGACGTGCTTGATTTTTAATCTAGCGGTTGATAATATTTGCCTTTTGTGATGGGTTCATTCATTGTCCCTTGCCACCAAGTTGTTCAATTTTTTCCAAACGCCAAAGTTAATTTTAAAAAGGTCAAAATATCTGTGTGGCGCGCATTTCGTGCATTTAAAGAAAAAAAACGAATGAAACCTTTTTTTATAGAACGTTAAACCAGTACTGATTGAAAGAAAAGTAAAGTATAAAATAATATACAACCATAGTTGAACTAACAGGGTCTCTCCAAATACCAAGACAAATCAAAATGAACTGTGGATAACCATACGAATATATTTATATGACAATTAGATCTGATCTGAATCTTGTGAAAACGATTCAAATTAATATTTACGATACTAAAATAGTTGATTCATTATCTGATATACTTTTAAGTACCTTACTTTTAAGTACTGATATATTGTATTTATGCCCATCTCGACACAGAATTTCTCTAGTGAGACGGGCACAGTCCACAGATTTTTATATTGTATTGTATAGTTACAAATAAAATAAATCAAGTAAAAATGAAGCTTATTTTTATTACACTTCTAATTTTCTTGTTAATTTTTAAGAATCACGAGATTATAAATCTTATCTACTTTAATTTTGTTCTGTTCTTATATATCTCTTTTCTGTTATATCAATTCCAAAGATTGATTGTTGCTACTATGTCATCATGGCCTAGCAACAATCTGCGATAGTCGATTGCTTTCTGTTCGTTTAAAATATGTCAGAGTTCTGTTAAAATACAATTTATTATATCTTTTTGTCATTTAAGTCACATCCGCGAAATTAAATCCTGTAGTGTATGAGAATTTAATATTAAACGAGTGTGTCGTGTGTACTGTTGTTTTATTTACTTAAACACGAGACCCAGACGGTTGCAGTCGCAGTCCCTCGTTTTCCTCTTATCACTGAATCCTATTAGCCCCACCGTCGGGTTTCCAGCCGAGGAGAAAACGTTTTATAAGAACGAAGCAGTTTTGCGATGGGCGCGCTGTCTAATCTGGATTTCCTCTATTGTTCTTGGCCGGTTGCCGCGGCCTTAGTGTGTTGGCAGAGCCCCCGCTCGGTCCTATACTAGCTTTTGGATGGCAATGCGGAATTTCTTAACACCCAGATCAAGGATAAGGAGCTTTACATACACCACAAAGCACACGGTCGTGGGTATGTATAATGCGTCCTATAGCTTGAGTATTACACTCATTTCATGGAGTGTTATATTTTTGTATAAGTAACACTAATTACTTAATCATATTTTAAAATCCATAGTCCAAACTCAATAAGAAACTTTTTTACACCCAAATCAGGGTTAAAGAGCTTTACATACGGCCCGAGAGGGGAAATACGTGAAAGAATAGCACAAAAATATTCCACCCATCCACGTCGATGCCTCATGACTGAGGATCGCGATCTCCATGAGCTCTCGCCCTCTTAACTATGCTACTCCACTTTTCTCGGCATACTGCAGACCTTAGGGCTGTCACCAGAGAAGTGCTAGTTGCCTTTTCCATTTGGTCGGTCCAACGGGTGGGGATCTTCCTCTTCATTTTTGGACGTGGCCCACCACAACAAGCTTCTCCAAACTATCTTCCCTTCTCGCGAGGTATCCAAAAATTTTAAGGATTGGTCTCAGGCAAATGGTTGAGTCTGTCCTTGAAGTTTAATTTCTGCAGAATGGAGATGTTCGTGCTTCTCGTCATTCATGGTATGCGCAACATGTCTCCAGCACCGCATCTCAAAGGCATCAATCCGTCTTCTCTCCCTTGCTTTCAGGATCCATGATTCCTCACCATATAAAAATGTAGAATGGACCAGATACTGTTGTCTTAGAAATACGCGGTCTTTACATATTTTGTCAAGTCTTGACATTACTAAACATAATTTTTTTTTAATTCTATACTTCTAAAATTAGATTAATATAAATAAATTGTTACCTTTGTCCGACCTACTATGAAATCCTAGTGCACCTTGAAGCCACCTAAGACTGCATTCCCATTTGTTGTATCGGAAGTTTGCTGAGACAACGGAGCGCCATACTCTTCTCTTTTATTGTCACATAACCCTCGCCTCGTCCACATTCATACATCTTCTCATGTATGCTAGTCACATTCCAGTATCTGATTTACCTAATTAAGTCTTTCGCGAAGGTCCTTGTGTTTCTGGTGCCATCAACATTTACATTGTGTATCTTTGCTTTCATCATTCTACGTGACCAAACCACCTAAGTGATCCATACTTGTTTAATCTCATTCACAATGAAAATTTGATTTTATTTATTGTATTATGTTGTAAATTGGATTTAAATAAACTCACAACGCTACAGTTGTAGAAGCGCAGGGTTGTCGCAAACTTCTCGAATACATTAAATATTGGCTTAATTCACAGTAAGCATTGTGAGCACCTTCAATTTGGTTCGTCTGCGGCCCTTGATACCCATCCTTCCCCTGATCTCTCCAGTGTTAAACATATTTCAGTAGGGCTTACTCCCAGTCTTCTCTAATAGCAAAACATATAATCATATATACAGTATACAGCTATGTTGTGTATTTATTTAAGCCTCTCGTATATGCAATCGTACTTTTTGGTTTAAATCGTAAGCACCATCGATTTGGTTTCACTGCGGCACTTACATCCATCCTTGATCTCTCCAGAGTAAGACATATTTCAGTAAAGCTTACATATTATCGTTGTTACGGGGAGGGGCTCCCTCGAAAGGGAATACATATTAGAGATTTATCATGCTGTTCGCTTTGTTCTTGCAAAACAAAGCATATTCATGTCTGTAAGCACAAAATAATTGACATTTCTGCTCCCGAGTCTCAACAACCAGGAATTAACAACCGCAATTAATTCATAAACCTAATGACTGACTCACTTAGATAGTACTAATATATATATATATATATATATATATATATATATATATATATATATATATATATATATATATATATATATATAATATATAATATTTTTTACAAAAACTTTTATTTATTTTGACACATGTAACATTTGTACAGCTGCAAAAAAAATACAGTTTGTTACATATATTTTACACACATTTAAAAAAGCATCGCTCAACTAGGCAAGCCCGTTTTAGGGCAAATTGATTAACAAATACATTTCACAAAACCGAAACTCATTGAAGGCAAAACACAATAAAATTGAATACGTGGCATACAAGGCAAGTAAACGTGAAAATATTTAAAAAAATACATATATATCTAAAATATATTTAAAAAAGGAGCGAAAAAATACCAATGTGCAATACAATACGTAATGTAAGTACATGTAAGGTAAAGGGAAATATGCAAGATCAAAAGGCACAAGTAAGAATTATTTAATTATTAAGGAAAACACATTCTTATTGTGAAGTTGTAATTATTCAGAACATAGGTCTGTGATATTTTAAATACTAAATTAATGTATTAATTATAAATGTATACATATAAAATCAATTTTGTCGAAAAATATTGTTTTTGCGTCACCGGGATTGGAAATAGAGATCCAGGTTCGAATCCCGGTGACGCAAAAACAATATTTTTTGACAAAATTGATTTTATATGTATATATTTATAATTAATACATTAATTTAGTATTTAAAATATCACAGACCTATGTTCTGAATAATTACAACTTCACAATAAGAATGTGTTTTCTTTAATAATATATGTTGTATCAATGTGTCCAAAATTTAATAAAAATGAATTGATAATTCTGGCGTCTGCAGTCGGTTTACTCAAAGGTATTTGAGATTCTGTAAAAATAATGTAGGTGGTTTTCAAATAATGGAACGACAGGTGTATTAATTTGAAAAAATGTAACATATAGGTTCGAAAATTTGTCAATAAAAATACTAGCGTTATAGCACAATGGTAGTGCACTTCCCCGGATTGGAAATAGAGATCCAGGTTCGAATCCCGGTGACGCGAAAACAATATTTTTCGACAAAATTGATTTTTTATGTACATATTTATAATTAATACATTAATTTAGTATTTAAATTATTTAATTGTATAAAAAACTATTTTAATTATTCTTTTATGTTTATTAATCTATCGAGAGGATTTAGTTCCCCGAGTATTATCTCCTACCAATCTCTTCATTAAAATCGTTTTCGTGGCCTGCAGTACAATTGTTTGCGTCATTCACATAAGATTTCATAAGAGTGTTTGACTTGATAAAATAGCCTTTTCATAATAAATATTAATTCTTAATGTTTATTGCAATTTTTACATTGTGGTTCTTATTCATTTTAATATAGATTATTTAAAGCTTTATTTTTCACCACTTTTGTGAGTTAAATTTAATACAAGAACCGGTTTCGGAAAATACTATTTCCTTCATTCCTACATCAGGATGTCTAATAAACTTAATAAAAAAAAAAACATGCCTAATTGACCAAATTTTTTAAAATTCTATTTAAAAAATAAATCTAGTACCAAACTTAAATTGTTGCGATGATGAAAGATGTGAAAATTGATTTAATGATACAAAATTATTGTAAAAAAAATCTGGGATAGGATAGGACAGATGGTGAAATTCAGTTGGTTGTTTATAATATTTTAGTTAATTTTACACGCTTTATTTATTTTTATTGATTCTAAAGTTTTCAATTTAAGACGAACATTGTTTATGTGTAAAACAATCTCAAATTTTATCAAAAGTTTAATTATTTTTTAATAAATTATTGGAAAATTATGAGAAACCATTACTGTTCAAACATCTTAAATCCTACGCACATAAATAATAATTATTATTATGTTTTTTCTGTAAGCTATATAAAAATTCTTTTATATAGCTTACAGAAAATTAATTCTGTATTGTACCCGTTATTAAGTGCTCGTTGTTTAATGCTATTTGATTTAATATTAAAATTAGAATTAGGAATGTTGACTAGACGATGTATCAGTGAGTGGAGCGCTGAATATTTATATGATAAGGACGATTATATTTAATTAATTTATTGGTGTATTAAATTTAACTCATGAAAATGGTTAAAAACAAAGTTATAAATAATTTATACAAAAATATTATTTCATTATCCTTTTAAATGCCACGAACGCATTATAACGCCAAACTTTGTATGTTACGCCAAGCTATAAGCGTGTTAACACGCACTTTTGAACCTTGCAAACTTGCAGGGATTAAAGTCACATTTTTAAATAATTTTGCCATCTGTGGACGACAGGTCCCGGCTTCTGATAGATAAGTCCAGACCCTTTAAGCCTAGTCTTACCCTATGTTGATGTAGTGTCTTCCATTTCAAATATAGTTGGCGGTTAAAAGGTTAATGCAATTAACCGTAATTTATATTTTCTTGTTTCCGTGTGTTTTTTGAATTATTTTACGAACCTTAGAGACTTTGCATCCCTCACTTGAAAATATGGAATGAAAGAATATACTAGTTGTAAGACTTTTTAAACATTTACAACTATATTGAAATAAGTTATTTTGTAAAATATTATTACTCTTTAAAACCATGAGCGACTTAGGTCGCCAAAATTTACTTGTAACGTCACCCCAAGATGGTTTCTAGACCGATGTTTCAGCACGGTGACACATGGCATTGTCAGGGTGGTTGCCTTAAAAAAATTACGATACAACCTTTCTTTTTCAAAGGGGATATAAATTTCCCACAGTTGATATACCTATATACAAGATGTAACAGACCTAGTCCACAATATTTTATGTGTGGATACCTGACTAAATTACAAGTCGAAAATGTTACAGATATATATATATATATTTTTTTTTTTTTATTTCACTTGAATTGAGTTTAAATACATCTACTGGTTTCGAAAAATACCATTTTCTTCTTCAGGATGTCATAACTAATCAAAAATATATAGCATTGTTTCTTCATCAGAATCTATTTTTAAAATTTTTTTAAAAGAACAATTATTTAAAAAATAAATTTAGTACCTAACTCAAATTGCTGCTCAATACAAATTTAGTCGAATAATTTTTAGGAAAAAAATCAAGTGGTTAATAAAACAAAGATAATAAATACAAAATATGAATTTTAACCACAAAGTTAATATTGCTAATTTTAAAAGTAGATACATATTTAGATAATTGCAGAAACTAAATATATATTTAGATAATCGCAGAAAGAAAACAAATTTCTGCAATATATATAAATTTGATTTTTTCTGTTATTATCTAATGGCCCTAACCTTAATTTTTCCTATTATTAAGGAGAACACATTCTTATTGTGAAGTTATAATTATTCAGAACATAGGTATGTGATATTTTAAATACAAATTAAGTATATTACATAGAAAAATATACATAAAAAATCAATTTTTTAATCAACAATAATATATTTCGATAAAATTAATTTTGTTATTATTAATTTTTCTAATTAATACATTTAATTTGTACTTAATTTTTCTGTTGGCGTATTTTTTCATTATTCTTGCTCCTATTAAATAATGTTTAAAAAAATAAATTTTTAATTATTTTTAATCCTCATATGAATATATAGACATATAGATGCATTTAAACATTAAATAGTGATGCGATCAAGGAACATCTGTCATATGAGTATTCTTACTAACATATATTTTTATGCTTGTGTTTGGTATGAGAATATGGCTAACTCGGTGGTCTTCTGAGACGAGGCCCTTACCTTCGACCACTTGATCACAAAGCGAGTTTCTTACCGCTGGACAAAATAAGTACGTCGATACTTTGATTAATTAATTTAACGCGTTTTATTGTCGTGCGGCCGACTAGCAGTAAAGAAGTCGATAGAGAAGAGTTCTCCAGAACTCTGAAGCACTTATAGCTTGTCATATTATTAGCCAGTACACTTTAATCATACCTATAACTATGACATATAACCCATAGGCATGGAGCTGAGAAGTTAGTTGAGTTGGCAACCGGCCGCCGATCCTAATATAAAGTATATTCATCGTCATCTATTTGATGATGGGTTTTTATAGGGAAAGTCACCAAATCACGCCACAGGCCATATAAAATACGTAAATAGGCTTCAGTGGCGCGTAATTCTGACGCTTATGTTGCCAGAACGCCCTTAAATGGGCGCGTTGAGCTTATTTCGTGTAATTAAAACTATTTTCTCGAGAATTTATGAATTTATATACGATGTCCCGTTAGAAAGGTCAGCCACGGGCATAAATCCACGTTCATAATTACATCGTAATGATTTTACGACATGCCTTTGGGAGGCCGTTTGGTGTATGGCTTACACAAATTTAAATGAAAGGTCTAGCGCTTTTTACTAGAGTTTACTATAGTTAATTAAATTTATAATATATCTCGACTGTGCTATCTTCATGGAGAACATAATCAACGACAGTGTTTATTGCGTACACGTTGACACTTCATTATACAGAAGCTTTGTCGTTGTATCAATTTTAAAGTTTTGGAACGATAATGTGTTAATCACTTAAATATATATTTTTTACTAATTGCTCAGAGAAAATGTTATGAATGAATATAATATTTTGTTATCTTATATATATTTATATATTTTTTAAAAGCTATTTACAAATAGTGTTTTTATTTTTGAATATTACAAATGTGGAGATGGTTATTTATTCTTTATATTACATTCTTATTATTACAATGCTATCACCCATACATAACATACATCGCGCGTTTGATATTATTTATAAAATATGACAGTTGTCTATCATTGCGTACAATATTAAATTCACACGATACAGTTTTTTTTAGTTTTCTTGAATTTTAGACATTCTATATAAAATGTAGGAATCTCATTAATAAACATGGCAGTTACTTTGAGATGCAACGTGGTTATTATAAGTTTATAAATAAACCAAGCTTACTAAATGTACTCTAAGTACACACAATAGAGTATTATTTTTTCGCGACTATACAGAATGTAACAGACCGCAATATTTTATACGTGGATGGATACTTGACTAAATTACGAGTCGAAAATGTTAAGGAAATGAATTAAAAACAAATTAAATGTATCAATAAGAAAGATGTACAGATAAAATCAATTTACCGAAAAAATATTTTTGTTGCCACCCAGACTCGAACCAGGAACCCGGGGAAGAACGCTGACCAATGTTTCCAAAATCTAATAAAAAATAATTAATTAATCTAATAAATAATTACTTCTCCTATCGGATTTACTCAAAGTTGTTTGAGATTTTCCGTAAACATAAAGTAGATTGCTTCCAAATAATGTAATAACAGATATATCAATTTGGAAGTGTAACATATAAGTTCGAAAATTTGTTGTTAACTTACAGTGTTGATGTGGTGTAATATATCAGCGCACTTCCCCGGATAGGAAATGTTAAAAAACTGGAAATTCATAATAATAATGTGTTTTCCTTAATGATAATATTATTAAATACTAATTAAATCTCTTAATTAGAAAGATGTACATATAAAATCAATTTTATCGAAAAATATTGCTGCTACCGTGATTCGAACCTGGATCTCTTTCCAATCCAAGGGGAAGGTGCATTAACCGACTATGCTACAGCACACAGTACTTTTGACTTTAATTATAAATATCACAAACCTATGTTCTGAATAATTACGACTTCGCAATAAGAATGTGTTGTTCATAATAATGTTAATATTATTGTATGAGATTTTTACAAAATCATGTTAAGCTTTAGTGTACGTACTTGGAAATAAATATTTGCAAAATTGACACATTATTATTTTATATCTTTGCTTCAGGTCCTAAATTATTTAACAAAAAATAGTCTGGCCGCTCGACGTTTGGTGACCTTTTATTTTTTGTATTATAATTATTATATTACTGTAAATATTTGGAATCAATAAAATATTTCAACTAATCGACATGGTTGAGATTAAAATATTGTGCACTCGACTACCTAGACGACTGGTGCATTTCTTCTCGATACAGATTATAATTAGTTGTATGTACAATGCAAAGTTTGGTTTATATAAAAAATATACAGGAATCTAATTTTTTGTCATTTTGCCGGTGGCAAACGTTGACATATAATGACCATTAAAACAACCCTTTTAATAATCAATTTGTTTACAGGTTCTCGATTAATATTAAATTAGTTCAGTACGAGTTGTATAATTCTTAAGTTCTTATCTTAAGTAGTATTATTAAGGAAAACACATTCTTATTGTGAAGTTGTAATTATTCAGAACATAGGTCTGTGATATTTTAAATACTAAATTAATGTATTAATTATAAATATATACATATAAAATCAATTTTGTCGAAAAATATTGTTATCCCGGTGACGCAAAAACAATATTTTTCGACAAAATTGATTTTATATGTATATATTTATAATTAATACATTAATTTAGTATTTAATAGTATTAAGCTGCTGGGGAAAACGAATGAAATAAAACAAATAATTTTATAGGATTTGACCGTTTATAGTTTTTAAATCGAACTTTTCTCTCCCCCCCACCCCCAATGTGTAATCCTGAAATAAGGGTTGTAAAACTTAACGTTCCTATTTAAATATGTCACATTATATAATTGAATTTGAATACAAATTAAATTAATCAACTATAAAGATGTACTGAAAAAATATAATTATCGATTAGTTTAATTTGTATTAAATATCACAGAGGAGCTATGTTCTTAAAATGCAACTTCACATCAAAAATGTGTTTTCTTAATAATTGAAATTGGTTGCAAACTTTTTTTAAATAGTTGTAGCCGTATCATATTATTTTTTTCTTATATATTTTATTCATAGTTCGATGGACTTGGCGATATTACGTTATAATGATAGGACTTACTTTATTAAATGTTTATAGATTTGTCACACTTTATAAAAAACAGCTTTTAAGATGGTTCTCATCTAATTTTATACTCGTGTAATTAGATTATGTAATTGTACTGTTAGTATCACGAAAATAAACAAAAAATACATTAGATTTTTTTCTGTATTCTTTGAAAATGCTTATTATAATCATTGAACCCGACCTTTTTGAAAGCTAAAAAAATAATAACATAATAACGTAATGTCTACAAATATTTGTACGGCAATTGACAACTCGATGTTGGGACGGGCTGTGTTTGTCAGATGTAGGTATAACCCAGTTTAGATCTTCTTCCCCCTCCCCACCTGATCGCCGATTTTCCCCACGATCTGTGTCAACTTTATTAGACTCAGTTTTACGTGTTTAAAAAAAAAAATCTACAATACGTAAACACCGACAGCGATATGGTGGAAAAAAATTAACAAACTTCAATATGTCAATATAATTTATTATTGACATTTGTTATTTTTTTATATACATAAAAAATAATATTTTTTAAACTACATTACGTTTCCTATTAAACCTATCCTAAATAAAAAACATATTGCGAGTTTCGAAGAATAAGTATAAATTTGTCTGAAATTAGGTATAGGGGGGAAGCGATCGCTCTGTTCCTCCCCCCCCCCTCTCCCACCCCTTAATTAGTCCTTGTACAAAACTGTAATAAAATAAGTAACAACAACGTACGTGATTTGAAATACTAGTTCCATAATTACTTAAAAGTTGTTAACTCTGCTTTTAGCAGTTTCTGTCTAAACTGGATAAAAAGCGATACCTCGTTAATGGAAACTGTAGAATAGTAAATGATTTAAAACATAGTTTGTTGGAAATCATAAACGTTTAGTTTTTATAAAAAATGATTAGCTAAGTCTGAAATTATTTGTTAGGTAATTTTAATGTAACGTAAGGTAAATATGGAGAATGGAGCATATTTTAGATATATATATATATATATATATATATATATATATATATATATATATATATATATATATATATATATATATATATATATATATATATAATATATATATACTAGGTCCATTACACCCTGTACATATATGGCGTCTCTTCTAGGTTAGATCACGTTTTTTATAGATTATGGTTTACCATCTTTTAGAAATTCATCGGATCTTCTACTTGAATAATACAATGTTCTGTACATAGGATAAATTTAAATATTGAATTTCCATTCAAACAATAACTTACACATAGCAATAAATCATGGTCACAATACAAGACAACGGATAAACATCTTACACATCAATTCCGAGAGTATCAACGACATTTTTTCAACGTTTCGACTTGTTTTTAGCTCCGAAACTGTATAACACACTTAACATTAACTGAAAATCGTTCACTTACAAAACAATAATGCAAATATAAACTCAGTATATGATCCAATTGGGTAGAGATCCCTCGGAAGCATCGCCGTCCAATATTCCAACTTAATCATAATATGATACACTTTAGATTTGCAATACATTTACTACATTTTTATTGTCTCTATTTGTTTTATATCTCTGTCTACTTACCTTTTAATTAAATGATACCATAACGACAAAACTGGCTCCTTTAACACAGACGATAGTCTAGCAAAGTAGCCAAAACAACGCTGTATATATCAGGTGGAGTTTTACTGCATGCTACACAATAAATTAGGAGTATTATACTTAATAGCAATATAATTGTAATAAGTTTATCATATTATAATATTTTATATTCACGTCTGTGCCAATAAAAACATGTATGTCAATAAAGTCTACAAAAAACGCGACCTAACGAAAAGACACCAGTTCCATACACTAGTGTATACTATATATTTTGTCCTTTTTTAGGATCAGGCCGTTCCACGTTTAAAACCACTTTCAAGCTTTGAACCACTTTAGGGTTTTTGTTAACTGATTAATCACCAGACAAGGTATTATATAATGGGTTTAATATTCTCAAGAGAAATTCTAAAGCAAGTAGGTTGCCACCAACTTAATATTTAATGTAGTTTCATAATAGATATTCTTAAGTAATAAATATTTGCTCGCTACGTTAGGATTAATTATTGTAAAGATTTGTCAGAACTTATTTATAAATTGTACTGGCATCATCCGGTGTGCATGTAAAATAATTATTAGTTATTAGTAAATATAATGTTTATGTCTATATGTGGGGGTAGGTGGTGAGAATGAAATGGAAACGCGCGGTTGGTGTTGACGTTTATTGGTAGAGAGGATAGAACAAAAGGTATGCATGTAAAAATGAAATATAGAGAAGCGAGTCGGCCCCGCCGGCCTCGAACGCCGTGGCGGGTCAGCGGAACGGAAGATGTGTCGTCGGTGAGCGATCAAGTTGGACACTCAGTCCAACTTGATCGCTCCACCGCGCATCTTGGCGGCAGCACTTTGCCGCCGCTAGGAATGTAATGCAGATATCGCTGGTGTCGGTGCCGGCTGGGAACGATGGTGAATTTGAACCGCTGTTCATATGTTTAACCGTTCTGACGTAGTTAATGATAATAATATTTACTGACCATATTATTTTACATCCAGACTACATCCAGGCTGCATCCAAATCTTATAAAATGCTCATCACATACGTTTACTATAATTTGTCTACTCACCACTGTAGATACTACAATCTATCTATCGAAATCTATCAATCAATCTATCTATCTACCGAAAAAATCTATCTATCGAAAAATTATTTACTTACTACCGGGATTCGAAACTAGTCCTCTTCTCATCCAGGGAAGCTCCATTTTCGCTAAAGCAATCGAATACATTTTCGACTAATTTTGAACTTATATTCAATAATATTTTCAATTGATACATCTACTATTTTATTTTTAAAAGTAATCAACTTTATATCACGGTGAATCTCAAATCCCTTTAAGTAAAACCCCGATAGAATACGCCAGTATTAAATTAATCAATTTTATTAAATTTGGAAACTTTAATACATCTTATATATTTAGCAAAACACTGTTTTTTGTCGTGTACATAATTGCATTTTCATGACATAGTTTTATGCTATTTTAATACAAATTATAACCATTATTTAACCTCTTATAAAAAGCGAAAATGGAGAACGCGCTTCCTCGGATAGGAAGAGGTCCAGGTTCGAATCCCGGTTGCAAGTAAATATTTTTTTTGCACATCTTTCTAGTTGATCGAGAAATTTGTATTAAAATACCACAGAACTATGTTGTGAAAATACAACTTCACAACAAAAATAAAAGTTTTCTATTTAAAATACAATGTACATGAAAAAGAAGATGTTACAGAATATACCTGAACAAATTAAAATGAAAAATAGATGAATGCGAGTATAACCGTACCTGATGTGTAACATAATTGTGTTTCATATTTTAGTTGATTTCACTAGATCCAGGTTTTTAGAAATACTAAATTTGTAACATTCAAAATTAACACCACCATTTTAAAATATCTCTGGAATAGTGCATTCACTTGTTTTTTTTTGTTTTGTTCATATTCCTGATGCAAATTTATCCTGGGGGATGCGGCCCCAAGCGGGAAGCGGGATGATTCATGTAATATATTGAAGCTCCACCACACCCCCGATTGTTTATAGCCTGCGTTAACCGTCCCAAAGGCCGGGCCGAAACCGATGAATAAACAAACGGCCGCCCGCCTATTCCGCTGTAAATTCGCTATAAAAATGTCGCCACAGGATACGACTCGCCACCTCTCCATTGCCACTCCGCCCCGTAAGTTTGCCTGGAATTATTGCTTCGGGAAACGTGCAAGAAGCCACCAGTTTTGCATGATAGTGGAAACTTTTTTTTTTGTGTACATTGTTATCATTTTTCGCCAACGCATTCACATCACATCAAGTTCACAACATATTTCCAAATATTGTGTATATATACGTATCTGCAATAAATATTTTTTTAAACTTTTCTACTCCGAATTATTAAATTTAAGTGCCTAGCAACTGTATATTTTTTGTAGTATTCTTACTTACTTACCATCACGCCGTTTTACCGCGGGGGTAGGCAGGGAGGATAAATTCTCTCCTCATCCACATTCATACATCTTCTCATACAAGCTCGCCGATTGTTGAGGCTTCTAACAGAACCATCCTCCATTATCTGGTTTACCTGGTCGTGTCAAGTCTTTCGCGGATGTCCTCTATTTCTGGTGCCATCAACGCTTGAGTCATATATCTTTCTTGCCATTCTCTCCTCATTCATCCGTTCCATATGACCAAACCATCTAAGTGATTATTTCTTAATCTTACTCACTATACTAACATCAGCTTTACATTCTTTTCTTATTTCTTCATTCTTTACTCTGTCATAAATAGATTTGCCACATATATGCTTAAGTGATTTTATTTCCACTGCATTCAGCCTACTTTCGTTCCTTTTCTGCCAGCGTGCATCGGTTGACAAATGTAAAATAAGTAAATTGTGATTGAAAATTTAAAAAAAATCTAGGTATGTAAATATTATTAATTATAATTTATTGTAGTTCTAAGTTTAAGTACAGTCAGACATTACATGACGTACACAAAAAATAAAAATATGTAGCATAGTACAAAATAGTTGAAATTTTAAGAAAAATAAAATTAGGTCAAAATAACTACTAATAATTCCAAGGAATACAAGCGCGTCAAACCTAATCTTGTAACAATGCGTAACTGACATTTCACCTGCCGCAGTGTTGACATAACAAAAAAAATAAGTCATTTTGGTAGTCTAAATAAATCGAGTACACTATTATTTACGTAGACTTAGTAGTATCGTCAGAGAATTGACACCGCAGTAAGATACATGACTAGATAATGTTGATTGTGCTTTAAAGTACCGTCAGGGCAGAAAGGGTTTCAAATACTAGCGCTGGAATTTTGAGATTTTCCATGAGTAAAATTCAGTTTGTTACTAAAACAAATTAAACTTATTTCCAGCATTTTTGCGTAAGTTCTTGTGTCACGTCATGAACTGTAATTTTAAATTTGCCGCCATTTTTCAGCTGTCAGCCAATATTTATAATGGACATACTTCATCTTTATAACATATAAATTAATCACTAAATTAATGTATTAATTATAAATGTATACATGTAAAATCAATTTTGTCGAAAAATATTGTTTTTGCGTCACCGGAATTCGAACCTGGATCTCTATTTCCAATCCGGGGAAGTACACTACCAATTGTGTTATAGCGCCAGTATTTTTCATGACAAATTTTCGAACCTATGTTACATTTTTTCAAATTAATACACCTGTCGTTCCATTATTTGAAAGCCATCTACATTATTTTTACAGAATCTCAAATACCTTTGAATAAACCGACAGCAGACGCCAGAATTATCAATTCATTTTTATTAAATTTTGGACACATTGATACAACTTATATTATTAAGGAGAACACATTCTTATTGTGAAGTTGTAATTATTCAGAACAGACGGTCTGTGATATTATAAATACTAAATTAAATTAATGTATTAATTATAAATATATACATATAAAATCAATATACGCAAAATCAATATTTTTCGACAAAATTGATATATTTATGATTAATGCATTAATTTAGTATTTAAAATATCACAGATCTATGTTCTGAATAATCACAACTTCACAATAAGAATGTGTTTTCCTTAATAATATAAATTAATCATACAGCAGTATACAATTGTAGAACACTTTATTATAAAATTATTTTAAAAATGGTGAAATCATCAGCGATGGACTTGGTAAAATTCGTGCTCTTATCTCGCGAAATCATTCGCCAACATTCATTAACGTGCTTGTGGTTTAGTGATTACGATACTCGCCATCTAGTCAGGGTTTCGAGCCTCGTTCCAGGAGGCCGTCAAGTTAGTCCTATTTTCACATCACAAACGTTTAGCTTAGTTTGAAAATAGTAATAAAATTGAAGTGACATGTATTCCGTGTACGCATCTCATTAATAAAAAAAATGCAGCGAAGAATTTAATCAAGTGTACGCCAAGAATTCAAAAACCATCGATGACTTTAAATCCAACATCACTCGCGTTATTGCAGATGTACGTATCCATTATTGAAAATTTTGCTTAAAAAGTCGTCATCTGTAACAGAAGCCGAGGCCTATATCATTTTCCACGTATAATTCTCATGTACCCGAATTACGTTGTTACCAAAAACATGAACATTAAATAAATTTTAGTTCTTGTTGCGCCACCCTATACTTAAATTGTGTCGCACATTCTATTAAATCGATTAGAATAATGGTTCTCGGAGTCACATAACGTAATTCATGTATGGATATATGTTTTTATACTTCTATAGTGTAGTAAAAAAAATGCATAAAACCCTAAAAGATCTTCATTTTCTACCCATGCATTTTCACCAAGTACCCGAACCGAAGTGTGAATATTTAATGTCAAACTGTTGTTTACATCTGTCTTGGGGGTACTACTTACCCCTGATGTAAGGAATACTATATCCGGAGGGTTTCCTGCGCGGTCGTTTCTCAGAATTGAACCCTGAATAAATGATCCGCTTATTTGCGACGAAACCGGTTGACCAAACAAATGCCACACTCATACTTAACCCGTCAGAGGCAAAGAAGTACAAACTACGCGCTGATCCTAGTTTAGACCTCACGTCGCTGAATTTACGTGCAGACCACTATTATTGTGTAAATTCAAAAGTTTTATATGCGTATAATATCCTATATCAGTGGGCTTAATTCGAATCATTATTCCCAATGATGAATACTGTAACTTGTGTCGAAACACCGGGAAAGAATACCCAAATAACGCACAGAAATCGAGAGAACTTTACATATGGGTTAAATAGGCTTTCACTCGCTTTCATCCTGGGAATGCTTAGGATTATAAGTTTGGTTTGAAGGTCGAAAGGTGCCTTAGGTGCTCCTCATAACCCACAAACTTCTGTACGATCGAATTCATAAATCCGACATTTTATAAAGCATTCGCTCTTACGTCTCCGATAACTTTACAAGAGGCTACCGGTACGTTCCATTCATTATCCCCAGGTGTAGAAACTACGTGACTTTCCATTAATAATGTCCCTTCAAAGAATTTTTAGGGTACTCAATGAATGGCCTTAATCCTAAGTCAGAGCATGTTTTATATTTAAATAAATTATATACATATATATAACAATGTATGGGACAATTTAAGTAAAATTAAAAAATGTTAATGATTTTAATGAAATTTATTTGAAATAATATTAATTACAAAATTGTAATAATAAAACCTTACCCAGTAGTATTAAATAAATTAAATTTAAGTAATCAAGTACAATAAGTGACTTAAAAGACGTTTCATTGACATGCTCACTTTCTTGCGTACCTCCCAATAGCGGAGGGATTGGAACTATGTAGAAGGTATGGTACACAGTACTTGAATTTAATTTACTCTATCGAAACGATCAAATCTTATTTCAAAAGCATATCTTTCTATCATTCTTTTTGTACTACCATGTTATTGAGGTTGTAGTAAAAACTACGGTGCTATCAAAGAGCGATTTTCCTGGATTGGAAACACAAAATTTTTTGAACCAACCGACACCTACAATAAAAGAAAATTACACATTCAAATATCAAATTTACAAAAAAAAAAATTAATAATCTCACAATATTCATATTTACAATGATGGTATGGGACTTATCCTAAATATCCTGCTCCGAAATAAATGGCAAACGTCTCAATTTCAAATAATCCTGTTTATAGATTATGGAAAAACAAATCGTAAATATATGAGAAATCGTCATGGTTATCAATGAAAAATATTTAAAAAATTCTTTTCTTTGCTCAATAACCTCGCAGAAGGATGAATCACGTCAATTTTTACTTTTTATGCATAAAATTGATAAGTAATGTTTATTTCTGCCACATTAAAAAAACCTGAATTGTAATTGAATTCACGCCATTAGGACACACAATGATATCTTTTGACGAATATAAAAAGTTATAAAAGCACCAAATTCGAAGTTATGCCCTGTCCCATACTTCCCTACTCTCCCCTATATGTATTATATTATTATTATTATTTATTTAAATATATACCCATACATTAATAAATAATATCGGTCTGACGAATATATAATTTCTACAAATAAAATTCTACCGAAACAGGTATTTCACATTGTAGCGCGAATATGGGAATATAATATAAACATTTAATTGTAATCCAAAGTAATCTATTGTATGTTCGCAAGAGTTAAATATCACCAATTAGTGATTGAAAAGTTTCGACCAATGTACGTGAGCCTATTTCAAACATTCAAACAATGATAATCTCAACGCGGGGCAGGGTTCAATCGAGTTTTTAATTTTAAACCTTATTTTGTACTCGTACATCTTCTAGACCACGATCTTTCTATACATTCCTTTTAGACCATACGGCATATATTTAGACAGACCTTATGGTTTAAGGGTCAATGTTGCCCTTAGATCACTAGATTATAATAGGATAGATAAGATTGGTGTCCGACCGAATGTCAGTATTTGAATGGAGCCGAAGCCGATTGTTCGACTCTTGCCATAACCTTCGGCCGAAGCCAAAGGCGAAGGTTCAATCGTGCTTAGAAATCTTAGAACATCGACTAAAAAGTATACATAATAATGCAAATTCTACACTGTTACTTAGTTTTCTGTGTTATAGTGTTAAAATAATTGTAAATAAATTGCAGTTTTCCAGAAATGATAATCTGAATTTTATTTTATTCGTAATAGTTAATGCGTTTTCAGCAGTTTTCGGCAGCTAAATACAAAGCTCCGGCTTCGGCCAAACCTTCGGCAGATTTTAGTCGAAGCCGAAGGTGGCCGAAGTCGAAGCTTCGGTAGGACTTTAGATAAGATTGATCCGCCTATCCACATTCATAGATCTTCCTATGCAAGCTGGTTGATTATTCAAACTTCATTTCCGCATTTCGTTTTTATTATTTGCACATTTAATATTTGTAAACGCCCTGTTGAGAACTTACTTTCGAAGTGCCCATAAATTATTTTCTTCCCATAAATACTTACCATTGCTAAAATTATTGCCTTCTGAATATGAACGTGCTTCATGACATGAGCGATCTTTGTACGTGTAATATGGTACGGTGTACCCACGACCTACAAATATATATTTATGATAGCTATGGTTCACGCACAATGGCGGCCCGCACTTGTCGAGAATCTCTGACCGGGTCGAAAATAAGATTTCGGGTCACCGTCCTTTGCCATTCAAAAATAATGAATATCGTGGAAAAGGATTTTGTAGCAAATAAGAATGTGGCTGAGTTTTATAATACTTAAAGGTTTTTATTATTACGTATGTATTATCTTTATTTTATAACCCCCTCCCCTTCATACAAATTTTTACAAATTTTGATAGATAAACATAGCGTCGGCCCGGCCATTTTGGATGACATACAATGTTGTTGCAGGAAAGCTCACTTAGAAATTGTGTTTAGTAGTATTTTTATTCATTTTATATAGTTGTTTAATATACCCAAGATGACCAAGAAGATACACAACATTGTGGCATTCATAACGCAGATCTGCCCAAAGCCGATATACAGTGTTGTTGCAGGAGGGGGGTGGGGTTTCATATATATTTATTATTAATTTAAAATAGCATAAATTTTATTTAATGTTGATGTATTGTCACTCGTATACCCACCCCACCTTTATATCATGTACTTCGGAAAGGTTTAGTATTATGGATATGAACAGGCACGTATTTTCTCATACTTCTATCTACAATCGAACCTTTACTATTCATATTATTTCTCTATACTTTACTTAAAATTTTAATTCATCGTCAATCATATTAATTTGCCTAATTTTCTAAATTTCTGTGAAATATTTTGAGTTAACAGAATCAGTATTTAGGGCTGGGAATATTAAACTTTATCATAAAGTTATCTTTGTGAATTTTAACAGAGCCAGCGTTATAATTAAATCAATATTTTGTGGATAAGATCCGCGACGAACATAATATTAGTGCCGCGGGTTTATTTCATATTATGGAATGGTTTTTTTTTTAACATTTTTGAAGCTAAATTATCTCGTATGGTTAAGTCTGTTATCTATCTGAATCTGATGTAGCATATGACAAATGACAAATTTATAATGGTGTACATGTATTTGTGAAGTAATACTATTCTGCTCTTGATTTACTGCAGCAACCTTAACATCTTAATTTTCATTCATTATTTCATTCTCCACTGCTTATATTACGTAGGGCATCATTTTATTTTCTTTCTTTGGCAAGTATGTTGGTCCACTGCCACCTTTTTGCACCTCTTCTTGTTATAAATTCATGTTTACAATGCTTTATTTTTAATGCTCTTTTTCAGTTTTTACTATAGGTACTATAGTATTTTTTTTTTACCTACGTGAATTTTAAATTTTCTGTGATTTTATTGTAACATAATGCCACATAATTATTGTATTCCAAATTATAAATCCTCCTACGATAAATTTATAATGTTTATTTTTTTAATATTATCGAATTCCATAAAAAAAATCTTTTCCAGATGCTCAATCTTTGCAAAAGAATATATGTCAAATAAAAACTTATTTTCTTAATATTGACTCAAATTTATGTATAATATAGTAGTCAGTTTTATGACTTGTTTGCCAGATTGACTGCGCGTCTTTTTAACGTAGTATTTCTCACGTTCTCTCGAAACCCGGATTCCACACATAAAACATTACAGAAAGAAGCATACACAAGAGAGATTTATTTCGAAAAGGCAATTTTTACGCAATTGTCTGTTACGCGAGTCTCACCAAAAACATTCGGCAGCCACAACAACCAGAAACATTCACGCAGTTTACGGTGACGTATTGCGTGTTCGTTAATGCCAAAAATGGTTTAAATGGTAAAAATTTAAATCTGGAGTTGTTGTACTTAAGTGGAGCACTAAGTTGTCAGTAGAATCGCATTGCTTCTAAAATTGGGGCCAATCCAGAGATGTTTATTATAAAATTACCTGGGTAACCTGGATTCTCATGCTCCAGTGTTCTAAGATGCTTTCAAAACGCCTGGAAGATTTTAAAGTGCTGATGTATGTGATGCTTTGGCCACACAGAAAACAATTACACCTTTTTTGCATCATTCGTTAACTCGGGATGAGAATCAGATATTGTATGATAACAACAAGTAATTAATATTTATCGAAGAGACGTGTAACGAGACAACCCTGAAATCCAGAGTTAAAAAATGGTCGTATTGTCTGTTTCGTGGGATAATTAGTTTTGAATTACACAAATCAGGCGAAACAATATTATGCCAAATAAGTAATTTAATTATTAATCATTAAAAATAGAAAGAGTTAATCGAACACGATATTTTTGCAAGATGATAATGCACGACCTCATATAGCACAACTCGCACGAGATAAAATTAACAGACTAGCACAGAAAACTGTGGCTCACCTTCCATACGGCCCCGATCTAGCATCATCCAATTATTATTTCATTAGATCTTTGTAGAATTATTTAGATGGAAAAGGGTTAATTAATTTTATTGAAATAAAAACGGTCCTAACAGAGTCAAAGCCTTAGAGTTTTCATAAACGAGGGAAACAATTACCTCGATCGAGGGAGGAAGGTCGCATGTATCGACGAAGAATATATTAAAAAATAATTTTGTTTTTGTATAAAATGTTTTCCTTCTCCAAAAAAACTCATTATTTAGGTACCCTACATAATATAATGTAAATAAATATGGTTTTCGCGGATACTTTTTCGCGATTGAACTAACTGTTCAATAACTTATTCGAGCTGCTCATTTAATTCCCAGTAAGGTGAATCTTTACATCCCCTCAAGCCATTCTGCTGGATTTACTTCTTCAGTTTCCTCAACCTCTGTTCCTAGAAGGTAAACGCGAAGCAAATACCAAACCACTTGGATGTTATTAAATTGTATTACAGATTCTGAATTTCTTAGTAAATCTCCTTAATTTTATTTTTTATTTATAATTACATATATTGTTATTAATAAAATGATTATTTTTGTACAATTAAAAAAGTTAGGGTAATAAATGCAAGCAGGTGACGTCATTAAATTAATAAAAGATTAGTTTTAACACTCAAAATGAATTGTAGTCCTGGAACTTGATTCACCACTGACCATCCATTTATCTTTTGTTGACTTTGCATCCAATTACATTAGCTGAGCAAATCGGTCTTGTATCCATTTGTCACGAATTTACTCACCCAGCGTTTCCTATAAAGTGACGTCATGCATCTTGGGAGAAGCTTTCGTCTAATCGTATATCGGTTATTTAAAATACACATTTTATTTAAATTATGTTTTTTAATTATTTTTTTTAATTAGCCGCCTTTGCTCAGTAATGACAAAACATTTATATTTAATTACGCGTTGTGTATTGATTTTGGATACGTGTGTTTTTATTTATAGAAACCGTGAAAGGCGTATATTTCAATATATATCTCTTGTAATATAGCCGCCGTATCGAATTTAATGTTCTAATATTTTGTCTATAGATTAGTCTAGTTAGACAGTAAATATTCTGTCAATATAATGGCACGTATTGTGACAGTAAATATAATGGTACGTGCTGTGTCGAAACGTCGGCCTTGATTTCCCATTGGAAACCATATACAAAGAACGCGATCTAACCCAGAAGAGACATCAGTTGCATACACTAGTGATCGCGGAAACCTTAAATTAAATATATATATATATATTAATAATGTGTTGCACACCGAATTTTTTTTGACATGCGCAATATATTTCTTTTCTGTTCAATCTGTTGATGTCGTGCCGTGATTACATATAACTAAATCTTCATAAAAAAACATCAAAATTGGTTTAACTGTTCTCGAGTTTTCAGGTGACAAATGGACTGATTTGTATGTGTCGAGATGCCAAACTTTCCGTACTTAACGATCATACAACCACGCTACCATATAATTTTGTAGGTGATTATAAAATTTCCGAATTAGATATACATATTACCCATATCATTGTGTGTACGTATGCTTTTTGCATCAAGTGTTGGCAAACAGTTACCGCATCACCTGCTGTTTGCACAAAAAGCATATGAAAAATTTATATTTATGGTTCTTTGGCTGAAAAAGACCTAGAATAGTGCTTAACGTTGCATCTGGCTGGAGGTTTGCTGCGAGTCTGAGATCGAAACTTATGGAGGAATTCACCTCGGACCACACGGCTATTGATGACTAGACGTATCTCGACTGATTGAGGTCACTGTGTCGACTACCTGATAATTCAAGTAGATGTTCTTTTTTTTTGATTATGCGTTGTATAGTGAATACCCAAATGTTTTATTCTTAATTTAATCTCGATCGTAAACATTTTTCAGTCAAGAATAAGTAGTGATATTGCAACACTTGATTTTTATTGATTCCAGAAGTAAAATGGATTTTAATATATATTAAATGTATCAATTAGAAAATGTATACAGAAAAAATTGATTTATTGAAAAAATATTTTAGTTTCTACCGGGATTCGAACTTGAATTTTTTCCTGTCCGGGGAAATTTGTTACCGATACACCACACCAACCGAGTAAGTGGACGACAAACTTTCGAACTTATTTATTTATTTATTCTTAATAAAGATAAGTATATTTATATATGCTCTAATATAAATAAGATCGAAATAATTTTTCTTTTTCTTATTTGCTTAGTTTCATTTTGAATCTATGTAGTTTCTCCTCCTTTCTTAAATCATCTGGCATTTTATTGAAAATCTTCATCGCACTGTCATCGATCATCGATTTCTGAGATTTAGCCTTCTTCCTGAATGGCAGTCTCAGTCTTCGCATCTTTTCCTCTTGTATAATGTTCGTGCTCATGTTGATTTGCATCAATTTTTCTTATAAATTCTTCCGATATTTTCTTAATGAGGATTTTATAAATAAACACCATTACATTGAAATATATTTTCTGCTTAAAGGTCATCATATTCGGATCTTTCAGCATTGCACTGATTCGAGTACATCTATTTTTTCTGAGTATTATTCTCAAAGCTTTATTTTGCAACACTGACAATTGTTGCATTTCTTCTTCATTAGCCAAATACAAAATGCTGCTGCAGTAGTTGATGTGAGGAATAACAACAGAGTTGTATACTATTTTACAAGACTCAGTACTAATAAATCTTCTGATCCTTCCCGGAAGTGAGATTTTTTTAACAATCTTTTTTGTCACGTGTTTTGTATTTTGCAATAAACTTAATTTTGAATCTATTATGAATCCCAAATATTTTATTTCATTCTCTTCCTTCAGACTTTTACTGAAATTTTTTTAAATACGAATTAAATGTATTATATAGAAAGATATACATGTAATATCAATTTTACCGAAAAATATTGTTGTTGCTACCGGGATTCGAACCTGAATCTCTTCCTATCCGGGTAAATTGCTTTAATCGATTATGCTACACCAACACAGTGCATTGACGACAAATTTTCTAACTTATACTTTTTAAATTGATGTCATAACTAACTAAAAATATAGTATTGTTTCTTCACCAGAATCTATTTTAAAATTTTTTAAAAACAACAATTATTTAAAAAAATAAATTTAGTACCTAACTCAAATTACTGCTCAATACAAATTTAGTCGAATAATTTTTAGGAAAAAATTTTCCACCAAGTTAATATTGCTAATTTTAAAAGTAAAAATATTGTTGTTGCTACCGGGATTCGAACCTGGATCTCTTGGTGTTGATGTAGCATAATCGGTTAGAGCAATTTTCCCGGATAGGAAAAGATCCAGGTTCGAATCCCTATAGCAACAACAATATTTTTCGATAAAATTGATGTTATATGTATATCTTTTTAATCAGTACATTTAATTAGTATTTTAAAAAAAAAGTATATAGATATGCTGCAGCTCTTTCAAATTGATTCATCTGTTATTCCATTTTTAAAAAGCTATCGTCTTTATATAATATAACAAATCTCAAATACCTTTGAGTAATATACGCTAGGAGACGCCAGAAATTGAATAATTTTTATTAAATTTGTATAAACTTTGATACAACTTATAAATAAAATAGATTTATTTCGTTAAATATAATTTTTGTAAATTGTATAATCTAGTTGCGTGAAGTGTGAGTATACTTATATATACGGTCCTTGTATAAATATATAAAATGTAAAGGAATCCATTCACGATCCAAACTGAAGAGCACCCAACCTTCCTTCGCTTCCCGGATATTCCACATCGCTTTATAAACCTCGGTTTATTCCAACTTCTCCCGGTTAATTTGATTTTTCAGTGACGGAGCCGCAAAAGGAAAAATGATTCGTTAAACTTTCGCAGGGCGCCTGGCGGGGAACTTTCGAACAGTCCGCATTTGTTTTATTTATTTGTCCGAACTGACTCCTCAATAAAATTTACGAGCGACCATTCCTCACGCGCCGTCCTTTGAATCGCATAAAATGTACCGACCTTCCATGTAGATAGTATCCTCGGGTCTGTCTGTTCACGTTTCCATGTTAGCGCAACTTCCAATTACTGGAATACATTGCCGAACCTTTCATCTCCGGGTATTCACTTTGAGGATTGCTTAGAAAAAATTCCGAAGTTTTATTTACTTTTTTTTCAAATAAAAATAAAAATTTCTCTGTTTATGCTTCTTGGATCTGGTAACGGAATTTATGATTTTTTTTTGGTTGGTAATTACATTAATTTTAATTATCCTATACATGTATCTGTCCCTCTGTGATTACATACATATATATACGTTATGTGTCGACTTTGAATCGAAAAATATTAATATTTGAAAAATAGATTATAACAAATTTGGATTTACTATCACTATTGTCGGCTTAAATTTAGTATATTATACTTATTGTCAGTAGCTACATTTGACTTTTACGGAGTCTTGTTATTTTTAAAAATTGGTATTACTAAGAAAAATTTACCCTAATTACTGTTTGATGTTTAGGATAATTTCATTATTGAACTTATTTTTTGATAGGGTTTTGAAGGACGATAAATTTAGGAAGCTTAGGCCTCAGCATTAATGCGAAACTCCTTTCTAATGGTTTGACCCTTATCAAGGGGTGGTTTTATGTTCATCTCTCGTGTATACAACCAATAGTTGCTTTCTGTTTGGCTAATACATACAAATTATAAGATCATTTTTTCTTGTTTATTACAACAACGCATACAGAATACTATTCGGGTTGGCGCGTTATTGTAACGCATCTACAATGTGTCAAAGAAGGTCGTGTACATGGATTCGTTCCACTTCTGAGAATCAAGTTTCTGGCGTAAAGCTGGAGCTCAGCACCAACTCTCCAGTGCAAGCGGCGCTCTCGTGGAAAGCTGGCTTCCTGACCAGAGAATAGCAACGACTACAGAATGCAATAATAGCCTTGACTGAAATGTAGTTATTATATTTTGTTTATATACAGGGTGTAATAGACCTAGTCCACAATATTTTATGGGTGGATACCTGACTAAATTACTAAAATTTTCAAGGAATATGTGCAAATTCTGGCCTGTTACGGAAAATATTATTGTTTTAAATTTTTACAAAATAGTGTTAGTCTTGATGTCTACGTACTTCCAAATAAATATTAGCGAAATTGTTCTATTATTAATTAATATCATTATTTCGGTCCCTAAATCATGTAACAAAAAATGGTTTAGCCGCTCGAAATTCAGTGAACTTTAATTATTTATATTCAGTATATAATTTGATGTCAATTAAATATTTCAATTAATCGAAATAATCACGTAATTACGATTGTTTTGAAATGCTTATATCTCTGACATGGTTGAGATTAGGCACATATCCCTTGAATATTTTCGACTTGTAATTTAATCAGGTATGTACCCATAAAAGATTGTGGACTAGGTCTGTTACACCCTGTATATGTGTGTAAACTTTTTTATCTTTTTTGCTTTTCTTTTTCATAACATAAATATTATTTTGTTGCTGAAATGTACTATATTATATATATATTATCTTTATGGCGAATCGGGTCTTCATAAAAAAAACCGATCACGCTGAAATAAACGTATTATTATTATCATTATTATTATTATTATTATTAATATTATTATTATTATTATTATTATTATTATCCTACAAACTCATATTATCTTAAAATCAAATACTTATTTTACAAATACGTAATAAATCCTTAAATTATTATTAGGTAATATAATAATATAAATTTACGTAAACTATATTATAAAAGAACAGTAGAGGAGATATTGTATTTTTAGGATTTCACAGTACTTGTTATCTTTGATTAATATTTCTGTGTTGCCCCGGCCCTAGACTCGGTGATAAAGTGGACAATGTTTTTTCGTGACAATATATTTGTTTCCAGAATTAATTATTGGTATGAGAATTGAGAACAATTCTATCAAAAAGTGGTTATATTTTTTGAAATGTTTTATTTGGGGTTATTCTATATTATTATTACAATATTATTATTGATCTTGTTAAATTTGTTAGCCGGTGTTTTTTTAAGACGACATATTATAATAAAAATAATAATATTTAATAATTTATATAGTGCTATTTTCGTAAAAAAAAAATACCTCAGGGCCACTTTATACAAAAACTGTTCACTCCTATACTAGTATTTAAAATTAGACATTGTTAATCGAACTTGTGGATATGTTTTTGTGAAACGGTACCTTTTTGAATAAAGTTGACGCAAGTCGAGTACTCCATGTGTATTCCGTCTTTCCTATAACCTTAATATACCTTTCCCGTTCTTGCCAACTATTACTTAGGGATTTTGTCGACCAGATTGCATTTCGACGTGGACCTGTCAACGGGCTTTTTTTATGGATCGAGAGTGCCACCGTGCGTAAAAATCCGGACAACAAAAAAGGGATTTTCTACAGCATCCTGAAGTGCAGTGATATCTCCGTTCTTCACGACAAAAGTGCAAGTCAACTGGAGGTGTAAATTGTCGTCCAACCCAGGACTGAGATCGAAGTAGGCCAGATCTATCTGCCATTATTCCTTTATTGCTCTAATTCGGTTTTGCGCTAACTAAACAGTCATTTAAATCGATAGAGTTCCACGGGATCTATTCCCACCACTAGTATCTAATTGCACTGTTCCTTGTGACGACGAGCAGAGTTTCACACTGCCAACGCAAATGCCCGTTCACTGTACTAAAATTTCTGACAATGGTTGATCGGTTTTACAACCCTTCCTGCAGCTGTAATAGAGACTGACCTGAGAGTTTGACGCCTACCATTCAAGTTGTAAGGGTGTTATGTGTCGCTTTGTACATCAACTGGAACAATTTATATCTCTCTTTCACTTCAGGGAAACGGGGCCAATAGCAAGTAGTTCACGCAAAAGGGCTGTTATTTCGTCAATAATATAGATTCTGGGTACCTATTACTTGTATCTATTACGTAACTTTATTTCTCAAAAATATTAGTTACACCGACCTTATTAAAATACATAATTTTATTATAAAATCTGGTCAAACTGGAACATATTTAGCAATTAGGCTGGTTTAAAATTAAGTACATGCGTTGTTAAATATTCTTTAGAGCTGAACCCGTCTTTGTTTATAAAATCACGGCACTCTCCAATTATCGGTATTAATAAGGATTTTCCCTTTTTATACTGCCTTTCTGTTTATTTCATCGAAATGTTGTGTTATGACCCCGTAACGAAAATGTTTGGGAAATGTCGTAGTATACGCGAGTATTCCGACAAAGGTTCACATTCCCTTCGCCCTCTCCACTTCCATTTTAATATTTGAGCGCTGCTTGGGCTGCCCGATTTATTATTAATCGTTTATGTAAGTTGCGATGTCTTTCGAATCGAGATACATTGGAAGAATGTTTTCTGGATGCCGATTCTTATTTTGCCATCAGATTTATTTTCTTTAAATAACCAATTCGTTTATCGCTTTTCTTGGGCCAATTCATTAAATTATTCCGTAACTGGATCGATTTCTTAGATACAGGACTAACGATATGACGAGTATTATATATATATATATATATAATTAGATGTTTAAAAAAATAGTGTAGGTACTTTACATTTTCAAAATAGTCGTTAAAAAATATAACATTCCACATCAGCGATATCAGCTCTATTGATGGACCCTGCAATGGGGTCCGAAACGTCAGTCCAGAATAGCCCAGAAAACTACCGAATATTATTTATGGTAATATTTTTATTTTGAGTTGGGTGGCTATTGTATTATACCCAATAATTTATCATAAATAATACCTTACATAATAAATTGTGTCAAAACTAGCAGTTACGTAAAGATCTATGGAAAAAGCAATGTTGGATACTTCCTCGAGAGGTAGAAAATCAACGCGTGGGTGAGAAGAAAATCCAAGGTTGCCGATATTGTTCAAACTGTCGTGAGATTACAATGGGACTATGCCGGATACGAAGCAAGACCGACTGATGAACATTGGAATGCAATGTAAATGAATGCACGTTGTGAAATCTGCGGTTGGGGAAAGGATGTAGAGTGCAAGTGTGCTGGACTAGAGACTCCAATTCGAATATTCGAATACCGAATTATTAGCCCATTTTTAAACGATTCGGTATTCGAATATTCGTTCATATTTTGAAAATTTTAATTTCTAAATATGTGAGAATGTTTTACTCGACGCGCATTTCAATATTTCAATTAAAAATTTCAATTAAAAAAAATCAGTTAATCATGTCAAAGCGATCAGATGTACGGACTTATTTTAAAAAAATATATTAATCTTTTTGGTTGTTTTTATAACACGTATGTATTTCATAATTTTATGAATATATTCGAATATTTTATCTTTTACCGCAACAGTAGTTGCAACCTTCCCACCCTTTCTCCTACCTTTTTTCTTTTTATTTATTTTCTGCACCTAAACATACTTATGTACCTAAACATTTCTGTGGATTTTCATAAATAGTATCACATGTTAAATATTTATTATGTTAGTAATATTAATTTTAAATACTAAACTAATGTATTAATTATAAATGTATACATATAAAATCAATTTTGTCGAAAAATATTGTTTTTGCATCACCGGGATTCGAACCTGGATCTCTATTTCCAATCCATTTAAAATCCAGATTCGAATCCCGGTGACGCAAAAATAATATTTTTCGACAAAATTGATTTTACATTTTTTATATTTATAATTAATACATTAATTTAGTATTTAAAATATCACAGACCGTCTGTTCTGAATAATTACAACTTCACAATAAGAATGTGTTCTCCTTAATAATATTAATTTTACGCTATCAAAATCCTTTAATAAAATAAAAATTTACTTTTTATTTCGAATAGTTAAAAGTAACGAATATTTGGAAACTTTATCCTGGACTAACGATATAAAAAATATTAGTGGAAAAGTGTTGAGAGACAGCCGCACAGAGCTAGGAGTCGTAGAGAGTAACAAGGGAGGCTTATGTTCATCAATGGACCGCAAACGGGCTAAAGAAGAAATAAGTCATTATTATCATGCTGACTTGCTACAAATTTTATTTTTTATTAAATAATACATTGTTTTCCACGATTTTATGTGATTTATTTAATTAATCAAACTCGTGTAGTTGAATACTAAGTAAATTGTATACATTTTATTAAAAATGGTTAGCCACAATGTAAGTGGAGTAAATATTAAAAATATAATAATTATTATTTATTCACAATTAGTGTTTAAATGATAATACGTAGATATATAAACATTGTGTATGTAGTAGCTGAGTATTTTGATAGCAATGATAACACGATGATATGATAATTAACTGAAGCACTAGTCTATCTCGCGCTGGCGAGGGAGAATAAATAAAATTAAAAAATTGGCAAGTAAAACAGTTTTTAAAAACATTTTTTTACTTTTTACATAATTTTATTTAAAAAAATAATAATCGTCGATGTGTTTGTTGAATAAAAAACTTTTTCCGTTTTTGTGAATGGTTAGAACTTTTCAATCTCACCTTTTAAAATTTATTATTCAAATGTAACATTTACATATTGACAGTAAAAAAAAGTTTTTATGATAAAGTTATATTCAAATCTAATGATACATATTCAACACATGCTTATTTATGCAATTATATAGGTTTACATACAGTTTAGCTTATCAATTATTTATTATAATGGATATAAAAATATATTAGCTCTAAAACATACATAATATGTATAGGAGCACAGTTAATTCAAACATATTTAATACATGGATAATTAGCTGAAGGGTGAATGAAGATATAATATTATAATATCACGTACATATCATTTTGATCGCTCGTAGAATCGACACATGGTGTGAGATAAGTTCTATAATCTCAAATCACATTATTATTAACGTTGTAGGTGTCTAATCTAAATGTTTCGTGAGGTGAAAAATCAACACAGGTCACACACGACTGCATATGAATAGGGTAGTTATCCGAAATTAAACGCATATAGGTACGTATATGAATAATTTTATGTTGCTTTTTAAATAATGCATATAAATTTTCAGGACTGAATAGCACTAAAACAGTTTTTACCAACATAATAATTGCTAAGCTAAAAATTGTAGGATATCAAATACTATTATAATAATAAATTTGACGAATCGTAGATCAAAACATTAATTTATTTTATTTGGTTTTGTAGGCTTCAAACAAAACTTTTTATATTTCACCCTCTGGTAACGATTACGAAAATTATTTTTAACTCTGAGGGGAACTGTACATACATGTATAAAGATTATCAAACAAATGCACATTTGTTTTGTATTCTTTGTGTGCGCATTTCTTCAGAAGCCTTTTGTCAAAACTGAATAAAAATGATTACCTATTCTCTTTTTTGAAGATTACGACATATTTAATATCGCATTTTGTCCTATTACGGTTCACAAAAACATGGAAGTCTTTTGTGTTCCTCGTTTCTTTCGGAATCTTCTTCCCGCCTTCAGCTCCGTGCTTGCTCAAGCAAGATTACGCGTAGTCTCTTGTCACGGGCATTATTCTATACGCCATCCGCTCGTCTTCCAAACCGCGAACCTTCCCCGTTACACTCTTTATGATTATGCTAGTGAAAACACCCCAGGATCAAAGTGTATCGAGCAAAACATGTATTGATTGACTGAATCGCTACCCGCACATTTCAAATACATGAGTCGTCAACGGTTACAATTTCGCCAAATGTTTACTTTGATAATGTAAAGCAGAGTTTCTCAATTAAGGAATTCTCCACAAAAAAATATGTAACCTCTATATTTACTCGTGTCATGTAATAATATTAATATAGCTGGAAAATAAACTACAATAGGTATGCATAAAATTATTAATAATAATAATAATAATAATAATAATGGATAATTTGTATAGTGCCATTTTCGTAAAAACTTTCGCCTCAAGGGCGCTTTACACATAAACTGTTAATAGTTCTACAATTATCTTTGTTTTTTTTTAATTAAAAATCCTTATTTTCACTCATGGAAATGATTTTTTGAAAAATTGCGTTTTTAGTTTCTTCTTAAATGAAGTCTGTGATGTTTCTTATAACGGAGGACAAAGTGTTCCACGATTTTGGGCTTGTCACCGCAAATGCGCGTTCACTAAATTTAGAGTTCTGGCAATAGTTGGTCGGTTCTACAACCCTTCATGCAGCTGGTATTATTGAACATTTTTTCAAGAACTGAATAATGTTTCATCCGTTAAGATTTTGTGTGGACAAAAAAGACATGAAAAAATGTGTTATAAGCACAGTTGGTTACCAACCATAAGCAACCATAAGCATTCGTTTGAATTAAAATATAAAACTATAATTGAAGATGTTTTTACGTACAAAGATAATTTTTTTTTAGTAGATTTTTTAAATGATAATTTAATGATACTTTTAAAATTAACAATATTAACTTTGTGGTTAAAATTAAAATTCATATTTTGTCATAACTAACTAAAAACATATATTATTGTTTCTTTACCAGAATCTATTATTAAAAAAAAACAATTATTTAAAAAATAAATTTAGTACCTAACTCAAATTGTTACTTAATACAAATTTATTCGAATAATTTTTAGGAAAAAATTTTAGAATGAGACACGTAGTTAAATTTAGTTGGTTGTTTATAATTTTTTGATTAGTTTTACACGCTTTATTTATCTCCAACGATTCCAAATTATTTAATTTGTGACCAACACCGTTTATATGTAAAATTGACAATCCCAATTTTGTATCAAAACCATGACCATATTCTATCAAATGATTAGAAATTCTGAAAACCCACTATTGTTCAAACATCTCAAATAGTCTCTTACTCTTATATTAAATTTCTACCCGTTTTACCAATATAAAATGCGGCACAATCCTTGCAACTAAGTTTATAGACACCAGAATTGTTAAATTTATCATCTTTGTCTTTAGAAATTATCTATACTATTATAAGTAATAATTGAATGAGCCATTTACGTAATATATTTGAATAAGCATAAACATATTTAGCCCACCTCGACATGGGATCGTCCTAATGAGGAGGTAATAATTTTAATAACTAAAAATAAATAGGAAACAATAGTTGAACCTACTAACTTAAATTAGTTGTCACAGTGGCGTACCACAGAAAGAAGACCCAGTTTTTTTTTGAAAATTTACACTTTTTGCTTAAAAAATCAGTAGGTACGTGGTTGATCCTCCTTTATTTTTAAATACTGTTTCAATATTATGTCTTGGAATGAAATTCCATTTAGGAGACAATCTTTCAAATAATTCTCATTAGGCATTTTTTCAATAATTCTATTAAGATTTTTCTTTAACGAAGGCTTCAGTATCTACCTACATTTGTTTTAATGGTTCTCGATTGGGTTCAGATCTGGACTGTTTCTGAGCCAATCTAGTGTTGTTATCCCGTTATTTTTTATAAATTCTTTGATTTAAAAGTAACTTGAAAAGTTTTTTTTTTTTAAATTTTATTTATTTATGAAACACATTATTAGAAAAAACGTAATACTTACAGTTTTTTGCTCGGTAACAGGGAGCAGTCTTCATGGAATATGCATCGTAAATATGGGAACGATTCATTTCAATCGACTGGAATAAACTTCTACTTTCACAGTTCCTTTTATGAATGCCAACTGTCTCACTCCGTAAAAAGAAAAACGTCAATCATTTCTATATATTATTAAGGAGAACACATTCTAACATATAGTTTCGAAAATTTGTTGTCAAAGCACTCTGTTGGTATAGTATAGATTGAAAGAGATCCAGGTTCAAATCCCGATAAAATTGATTTTGTATGTAAAATCTTTCTAATAAATACATTTAATTTGTTTTAAAAACATTTATATCTCGTCTCTCAGACGTTCTCCAGACGTACTCCATACTCGATTCCATCTGAACCAAAAATATTAAATTTACTCTAATATGAGAAAATGACGCGTTGTCATTCCATTTCACTCCAAGTTTTATATTGTTCGGTCCATTATAAGCGATGGGCACCCATTTGTGTCGTCAGAAGTGGATTTTTTTTGCAGGCCTCCCCGCACAATAACCGCTCTTCTCAAATCTTCGGCGTATAGTGTGAAAACCTACTTGAGGTATTGAATAAATTCTGTCCATGAGGACATAAATCGTGGACGGCAAATCCACGGCAATTTTGAATCGATTTTGCTAGCAGAATCGCTTCAGCAATCAATCGAACATCAGCGGTAGTTGTCTTTCTTTTATTTCCAGTACCTTTTTTCGCTCTAGACATGCTGAATCTTTAAACATTATTATACTATTTAACACTACGGTTTAACTGAGTCTAATCTGGAACTCACTTTTTGCGTTATCAAAGTTAAAATTTAATATTTTTGTAACATGCTCAGTTGCTTAAACTTTGCCATACTTCCACAAAAAGTATTAATACAATATATCAATATATTAAATGTTATAATGAAACTGAAATATTTGAGTCTACACAAGTTTTGGAAAATAATGGGTATGAGCAATTAGTTCTTAGAACTATTATATATGCACTAATCCTGGAGAATGGACACCTTTTTATGCTAGCTGTAAATATAATAATTAAAACAATAAACATGGTAAAAAAAATAGGAAGTCAATTTATACACATTATGCGTTATTAAAATAGTGTATATTAAAGGTATTCATGAACATATTGATGATATACAGAATTAACGAATATTTATTTTTTTAAATTTAATAAAATTTATATATTTCAAATTTTTAATTATATTATGGATAGTACATCGATCTTTAGCGGAATCTGTAATCTCATATATAATTCTGGTTGGGGTAATTCCTTTAAAACTTACAGAGACCAGATAGAATCTCTTCAGATTCGAATTCTAAAATTAATAGCCACAAAATCTTTATCAAAAACCGATAGCCCCCAGAGCATATTTAAATTTCTTAATGTAATACCCGCTAAGAACTTATTTTCATGTAGATTTATGCTAAAATAATTCTATGCGAACATGTACGAAATATCTATTTCTAATAACTATAATTCACGGCAAGTGGTTGGAGGCGAACTTTCAATATTTGAAATAACTATGGTGATAGAATGCAAAAGGATGATGTTCCAAAATCCCTTGTTGCTCTCTAAAATGAATAATTTCGACAAAATTACAGATGTAAAAAAATACTTTATATAGCAATTTTTTCCTTTTATTTAAATTTAAAAAAAAAAATTGTTTAAGGAGAGCACATTACAGTAAAGTTGCTGTTTTTTCAGAACATAGTTCTAAATACTTCTCTAACTATTTTTATATGTATTCGTATGTAAAAAAAAGTCTACTGTTAACTTGTTTTAGTCTTTTATATAGTAATTATTAAGAAAAACACACTTTTGTTGTGAAGTTGTATTTTCAGAACATAGTTCTGGGGTATGTTAATGCAAATTAAATTAATCAACTAGAAAGGTATACAGAAAAAAATCTATCTATTGTAAAATATTTTTATGGTGTTCTTTTTAAACCTCCGATGTATTTAAATCTTAAAAAATTAGCATTAAAATGTAGTACATATTAATATTGACATAAATAATATCTCCAAATAATTAATTAGTAATATTATATAGAAATTAAATTAATCAATTAGAGAGATCGAAAAAATATTTAGTTGCTACCCGGATTCGAACCTGAACCTGTTTCTATCCGGGGAAACGTGTTAACCATTCCACTAGAGCAACCTATTACGATTACGATAAATTTAGAACCTATATCTGTATATTTTTACAATTGATACATTTATTATTTCATTTTTTCAATCAAAGCAACCAACTTTTATGATTCGAATCTCGGTAGCTACTAAATACGTTTTCGATAAATAGATTTTTTCTATATATATATCTTTCTAGTTAATTAATTTAACTTGTGTTAAAAATACCACAGAACTATTAAGAATAATTAAAAAATATTATTTACCGTTAAAAATAAATTTAAAAAAGAGAATTATCATTAAAAAAAAATGGAATACATGGCTATTATCGCCAGATATACAAATATGTACCCGTTCTGACAGCCTGATTCCTGCTGAAACTAAAGGAAGAAATACCAATTTACAATTTAACTAACTTATCGTCACGCCGTTTCTCCATGGGGGTAAGCAAAGCGCCACTCTCCCGCCTTGACACACAACTCTCGCCTTATCCGCCACATTCATATATCTTCTCATGCAAGTTCGTCGATTGTTAAGTCGATTGTTTCTAAAATACTATATTTTTTATTTATTATCTTAGTTTTATTAACCACAATTGAGTTTAAAAAACATCTACCGGTTTCGGAAAATACCTTTTCCTTCTTCAGGATGTCATAACTAACTAAAAATATAGCATTGTTTCTTCACCAGAATCTATTTTTAAATTTTTAACAAAAAAAACAATTTAAAAAAATAAATTTAGTACCTAACTCAAATTGCTGCTCAATACAAATTTAGTCGAATAATTTTTAGGAAAAAATTTTAGAATAGGACTCGTAGTTAAATTTAAAATACTATTTTTCTGGCCACACCGTGTCTTCCGCGGACGCCCTCTTTTTCTGGTGCCATCACTCGTGTCATATATGTTTCTTGCTACTTTCTCCTTTTTTTTTTTTACTTGTTCTTAATAACCAAACCGCCTAAGCAACTCCTTTTTAATTTTATTCACGTGATTTTGCTTGCTCCTTTGATGAAATTTAAGATACATCGTTGCATAATTAATGTGTTGACAATAACACGTTGGTTCTCCGCCTCAAGCTCTCTGTTTGTGGCTTATTGGCATACGCGTGTGACTTTCCAGAGAAAAAAGTCGCATGGTGTCAAATCACACAACCTTGGTGTTTTTAGCGATATTTTCATTCACTTAACACTTAATTTAATTAACAAATTATCTTCGCTTAATATGTTCTGCTCGTTTGAATTCTTGAGTCAATTGGATCTTGTAGACGTGCAGTTTCAGGTCTTGCACGACAATTCGCTGTAAGGTGCTTCATGAACACTCTTGAGAACGATGACAAATTGATATCATTGGGTTTTCAGAAACACTTGCTCTCACTGCGACTATGTTTTCGAAAGGACGTTCACTGTTATGACTCATGGGTGATATTGTCGACAATCGAACCAGTAATAATTTTAATAATTTCGACCGAAAATTCCATGATGTTTACGAAATGTTTCATTAAAACTTTATGTAATGAATATTAACAATAATAACGCGTTATTCTTTCGTGTATCGTTCCATATTGACTAATCGCAAAGGTTGACAAATGAAAAGTATACAATTTTTTGAATGGCCTTTGTAAAAAGAATGACTTGAACTATAAAAAGGGCGTTCTGATTGGGTTACCTTTATAATATCATATTATCGCATGCATCCTTCATAATATATAATCTCCCATAATTTGTATGCTTGTAATAATAAATATGGTGTTTTTTGGCGTGCGTACAATCGTTTCTTCAAAATAAAGTAATTCTATATTTTTAAATTCTGAAATAAATTCTTGTTCTTTAATGCAAGAACTGTGAAAGTGTTCTTTTTAAAAAAATATAACTTTGAATTGCCTTTCGACTGTGCGAATAACGGGTTTATAGTAAGTTGATTTACAAACGAGGGCGCACAATAAAGTTCTTACGGAGTGCTTTATATACTATAATTTTGAAATGTACCGGGAACTTTCTGTGTTATTCCTGAAAGGCTTAGTGTATTTACCGAGAGTCCGACTACCGCGCAATTTCCATGGAAACTTCGTGTATAATGTTTGAAGGATGTTTTTCTTGCTAAACTTTCACAACGTAAAGACATTATATTTTCCGTTATTTTTTCACCAGATTCGTTATTTCTCTCTGACAAGTTATGCTAAATGCCGAGAAATATTTTCTTCTGCTTTACTTTCATAAGACCTAAATAAAATAGTTTATGCCTCACGGGAATTCCTGCTGTCTCTTTGCACTTCATTTAAGTTTTTACTTCACTGTTTAATATGCGCTCTCATCGGCATTTTTATACTCTATATATATATATATATTTATGTACTAAATGACTGGAAATTGTTTGCAGTCGTTGCGTCGTGTATAAACAGTAGAATTAAAATGATAAATTCAATGGATTCTTTTTAATCCGGCCATTATTCGTCCAATCTCCGACCGAGATGTAAAATAGGTGTGGTCACGCTTCTTTTGGCTCAAAAAATTGACAAAAATTTGCGGGAATAAAAATATGAAAGTGATGAGAAAGGACACCGCAGAGGCTGAGAGCGCGAAGATCAAATATATCAAACCGCTGGCGCCGAAGCTGCCGATATCTTCCTGCAGTACATAGTACAATATAATGTAACAATTAGATACAACTAAAACGACTGTGTGACAACACATTGCACACATGCGTGCCATAAACGAGCACCTTCATTAAGTAAAATAATTAATTTTTCTTTTAAAATTAGCAATTTGTGGTTAAAATTCATATTTTTTATTTATTATCTTTGTTTTATTAACCACTGAATTGAGTTTAAATACATCTACCGGTTTCGAAAAATACCATTTCCTTCTTCAGGATGTCAGAACTAACTAAAAATATATATCATTGTTTCTTCACCAGAATCTATTTTTAAAAAACAACTATTCTTTAAATAATAAATTTAGTACTTGAAGAGTTAGGTACTAAATTTATTTTTTAAATAATTGTTGTTTTTTAAAAATAGATTCTGGTGAAGAAACAATGATATATATTTTTAGTTAGTTATGACATCCTGAAAAAAAAAAGGTATTTATCGAAACCGGTAGATGTATTTAAACTCAATTCAGTGGTTAATAAAACAAAAATAATAAATAAAAAATAATTAATTTTTCGTTTTATTTTTTTTACGAAAATGTGGGTTTTTATTATTTATTTACATCATAAGTTATACACTAGCTGTGATTTTTTTAAAACTATTACTTAGACAAGAGCTTTACACTATTGTGAAATACAAGCATTATATTTTCCATCAAGTCCTATTTTTATATATATATATATATTCTATACTACTTAAGTAGCTGCTCGTGTTTTTTATACCTAACCAATTTTAACCAATTAATTAATAAATAAGTAAGACCCCGACCATTAAATTCATTTTCCGCGTGCCACTAAAGCGCCTTAATATGGAAAATTCTTGTATGTACGAAATATATATTCTTATAATCTTGAAGCCAAGATTACGAAGACAAATCTGTGTTGAGAGAAATTAACAAAATGTTAAAAATTACTAGAGTTATAAACTTTTCAATTTGCAGGTCATATTATCAATTTTCGTTAGTGATAAAAAATTATTTTAAATAATATTTTGTATTTACTTACATGCTTTAGACTTCAGCTACTATTTTATTGTAAGTTTTATATCAAAAACACTATAATTTCCTACTAAATAATATTTATATCGATCCTATTAATATGGGTTTTTATTTGGTTTTGTTCATTTTTTTATCACCGATTAAAGAACAATAAAAATGTACACATTAATAGGATCGGAAATGATCAAAGGTTTCAGAATACCGTTACAACATTGTGAAATATATCAATTCTGTGATTTTGTACGCATAGATATGTCACAGGCCCGCAGCAACTCACGGCGAGCGTGATTGCATACGAAAGCGTTATTTGTTACCTATTTAATTCGTATATTTTACGTATTTTAATCATAATAATTAATATTTTTAAGAATGTCCCCAACATACACATACACTGATCTCTAAAATGTTAATTAAAGGAAGAAATTGCTGCTGTTTTCTAGCGTTTTACATTTCACCAAGAAGTGATCGGATTAGAGAGTTACTATTATATATTTTATTATTGTACATATTTAACAATAAGTCTAATTTCTGTTAAATAAAATACAATCACTTTGTATGAAACCACAAAATTTATTATACGTCTACCGGTTTCGCTTATCTCAAGCTTCGTCAGGACGTATTTAAAACTAACCATAAATGCAAAAAGAGTGCATTTATAGTACATAAAGAGGGAGATTTAATATAAATTACAAAGAGGGAGGATGTTCCGTCTAACTATATAAGTATTCTGTCTCTCTTTCGCATATAATATTCTGTCTCCCTTGATGTTCTATCTAACTGTATGTGTGTGTAATCTGTTTCTCTCTTTCACATGTAATTTTATATTCTATCTCCCTCTTTATGTTTATATAAGTGCACTCTTTTTGTATTTATGATTAGTTTTAAATACGTCCTGACAAAGCTTGAGATAAGCGAAACCGTTCGACGTATAATAAATTTCGTGGTTTCATACAAAGGGATTGTATTTTATTTAATCTATTATGTCAAATCACAAAATGATTGCTTTCTACGAAAATAAAATCTAATTTCTTTGTGCTATTTCATCTAGATTTATAATCTTAAATAATTAAAACTATGTAGGTAGGTAGACATGTATATAGTGTATAATGGTATAAAGTTTAAAATATTCATTTTAAATTTCTCATTTCGCTCATTCTCTTGAAAAGTTTTCACCGGCTGTTCAATACAAACATTCACACACCATCTCTTTGACACCAGGGCCGTGTCGCGCAGTACCGAATGGCAAACAAAACAAAATGAGCCAACACCCCAAGCGATCG
The DNA here is from genome assembly GCA_022840565.1 of Eubasilissa regina. Taxonomy (NCBI): domain Eukaryota; kingdom Metazoa; phylum Arthropoda; class Insecta; order Trichoptera; family Phryganeidae; genus Eubasilissa; species Eubasilissa regina. The sequence continues at coordinate 21,955,923 of JAINEB010000015.1, read as the reverse complement.
GTTGGATCGTCCTTTATTCTGTGCAGATCGATAGTGCACGCTTATTAACAAACCCCATTGCATGCATGCTCATACATCAGCATCCCCGAATGGGGTAAATTACACCCCGTGCCGTTCGGCATTGTCAATGCAGGCGGGGTGTACCTGTCAGTCGTTATGGATCGGTACAGGGGGCATCCTCGTCTACTCGGAGATATTTAGCGCTAGTTAGCGTTAATTATAGAATAAATTCTATTTGTTCTATAAAGTTATAAAGGTTTTGGTTGTTGAATATTGATTGTATCAGAAGGTTTTGTAGATGTGAAACTGAAGGTTTTGTAGATGTGAACCTCTTCTAGTCTTACGCGTGTTAGTGCATGCTTTTCTAGAGCAAGACATTAAAATGAAATTACTTACAAAAGTTGACGTTTATTGCTGGATGAATTATACTAAAGCAGGTACGACGAGTATACAGTTAAATGCACTTTGGAAGTTGAATACTGGAGTGGCTCGCTCCAGATGTACGGTCTGCGGAGAAGTGGTCGCTAGCTTCGTGGACTCGACCATCAAGATGTATTGCATCTGCTTATTTGTCAGTTTGGTTTCGGTCCTATTTGGCTGTTAAGTGAGTCCCTATACGGCCATGTCTGTAAAGCGGTTGCAGGATCACCCCAGAATCAAGTTTTCGAATTCAATCCATGATTATGTTCATAAATAAATAGATTTTAAGTATACCGGATGAAAATGTAATTTTCCCTATAAGGACTTAAATATATATGTTTTCATTAATCTTATATGATATAATTTCCCCCAATTGATATACTATTTAATAGCTTATTTATGCCTTTTCTATAAAAATCTGAAGACTATACCGATTTACTATTAGATCAGTAGATTATTTAGATTTTTTCGTTAAGGCTCGGTTTAATACTTGGCTTTGCTACCTACCCTTTTGAAAGCTACTGTTTTTTGCGACCTCAATTAGAGTACACAACCCACTTTACATCCCACAGTTACGAGGTGTTGCTGATATCATTAATTCATTTCTAATTCGATTAAGTTTCGATAATTTTTTGAATTAACTAAACTTTGTTAAAAGAGTAATTTTGTTACTACAGTAATTTCGAGAGTCGAAGTCTCTCTCATCAGGTGTAAATGTATACAAATATAGTTTGGTGCCGACTTATATGGGTAGAAAAACATGGTGTGGAAAGGGCGAGAAGTTTTTTCGGTCGTTAATGGGAACATGAACATTAGGGGTGATGTATTGGGGAACGTGGTGTTATTTTTTGGTGTTTTTTCGATTTTTTTTTATATTTCGGCGGTTTCTAATTTATTCATTATTCATCCTTTACCCAGTGGATAAGTTTTAGTTTATGACTATCAAAAGATTAGTAAGTTTAATTTACGTGATTAAAAAATTCCGAGAAGTTATTATTTTTTAAGCAACGGCGGTGTTTTTTTACTTTTGTATTTAGGTTTCTCGATGTTTGACCAGTGTTCAAATGATAGCTGTGTGGAGATAGCGTGAAAAAATATTTATCGGCCATACGTAACAGGGTCTCAAAAAATAATATTTTAAAAGATGTCAACTGATCATGAAAACATAAACCTATTAACAGATTGTCAACCGAAACACGATGGACGGTCAGAAAGGACTCCCAACAAATACATTTTTGTTCGATACCCACCCTTAATATATAATTTTACCTATTTATCAATTTATTATTTATTAACTCTTTTATTTATTTATGATTGATAATTACAAATAAGTATAAGTATCTCTTAGGAGTTTCCACATAAATCACCTTATATTCTCGTAGCGAGCCAGAAGTCGCAGTCTACGAAGCTTTTAAGGAAAAAATTAATAAGGGTAGGTATTATCGATCTGCATCATCCAAATGCTATCATTATTTCTTTTATTTGAAGAACATGATTTCATGCGTGAAAGATGCTTTTCAGTTATTGTTTAATTGAAAACGCTTTATAATTTTATGGTCGAATTCAGATGACTTGCAATTTACGTTAAAAATAATAAATGACAGGAAAACATAAAAAAATCACCTTTCGTCACTGGCCGTAAGAATTGGGTAGATCTCATCTGTATGTAAGTGTGCTTTTTATTTTTATCCTTAGGACCAATATTAACGGAGTTTAAAATGAAAAACGAATTATTGAAAAATGTTGAAATTGAAATTTTGCGTTATGAGAGCTTCTGCAAGGTAGTATTTCTGAAAATCTACCCAGTATCTTAAGTAGCAGGGGTATACTACACTGGCTCAGAGGTTTTTACTCATTTTTAAACATTTATTTTCCTAATATGTTTAACCGTTTCCGCTCGTAAGACTGCTTTTAACACATATTACTAACTCGATTGATAAATGCGATATTTTCCTAGTTGGCACAAATATATTTTCTAGTAACTAACGCAAGATTTTAAAGGAAAAAAGGAATTCTATTCGAAAAAGTATTGTGTAAATTACTTCTAATTTTTGTTGATGGTAATTTAATTACAGGCAGATTCCCTTAAGTGAGCAATATTTGTTCTAAGTTTATAGGTTATCAAATATAATACTATTGAAATTCACGATATTAAAATACAAAAATCTGCATTAATTAAAATAATAGTTGGCGATAAATACTTGAATTCTGATCAAAGTTTTATACATCCCGAAAAATTTTCAAACATTACATCATCCATCGATATATAATACACCATTCGCCTGTGCTGGTTAAATTGTGTAGTATTTTTATAATAAATTTATTGGAAAATCTGGAATGTTCCGGTAGAGAGGGATTATGTTTACCATTTATGTTTTTCCCGAATCAGATCTTAATAATATATTGACGCGATTCTGCTACAAACATGTGCATTGTAAAGTCACAGTAATTTTTTGACAATCGTGTATTTATCATGTCGAGGTATGAAAAATATTTGTATGTAATCGACACATTCGGCTAGGGTAACTTCTTCACTTTTTTTTAAACTTCATCCTGGCGCACCTCCCCATAAAAAATATTTTATGCTTTAAACTAATCTATTTTAAATATATTAGATTCATAAAAAGTATTCTGCTCATTCATTTCACTAATTATTTTATCGACAAGTCTGCAATTTCGAAAGTGTTTCAAACATTCACTAAATTTTCTCTTTGAGTTGATCAATCTTGTTATAAAAAGGCTTTTCAATATCCTAATCCGTTTTAAAGTAATGATATAACCAAATTTATATTCAAATAAATTCCCGTTCCCGTAACGAATTCAATGCCTTAACAGGACAGCCCTGTGTTTGTTTTGTATTCTTGCAGATAAACCGGATTAAAACAATTTGTTTTTGTTATTTCATTAAAATAATTTAATCCAACTTTCACCTTATACTTCAAGTTCCAAGTTGTACAACATCCGCTGTGATATATTAGGCAGCCAACATTCAGCCTGAATACTGGGACAAGCATTTAACAAGATAAACTACCTGACCCCCATCTACTACGGAGGCTTTAACAGATATTGTGAGGCTTTCGAGAGATACTTATAATTAGAATCGAATTGCTCTCGGATTGTAGACATGCCGTCTTGTTACATAAATCTGGGTAAAGCAATATTTAATTGATTCTATTTTATATGTAAATGTCTCTTCCTTTGATGGTTTTCCTTAATTAATGCTTCTGTGAGTTTGCCTTTCTTTGATGGTGGTAATTTAAATCTTAGATGTATTCTAATTTTTATACTCATTTATTTAGCTTACTTCCACACGTTATGTGGACTTTGATTGAAATTGCTTAACTTCGATCCTTTATAATACGTTATATTTCTAATGGGTGATGTTTCTTGGTTGCAAGCAATTAACAGATATTCGTGTTTACTATCATCCGTTAATTATTCATTTAATTTATGTTCCATGATAATATTGTTTTTCATTTATTCGAACTTACATTTATTAGAATTATTACGTATTGTGTTCGAAAATTTTACACATCGATATTAAAATGTTGTCGATTTAGTCTACAACGTTGAGATACGGAGTGGCAAAAACACGTGATTTTTTGCCAGACTTGTTAGTTGTTAGCAGACCAGGTAGTTGGGGATTTATGATTGCTATGCGTGCACTCATAAATTCCTAACTATCCAATTCGCCTAATATCATTCTGCGTTTACAAACGAACTTTTGTTCGGGTTTTCAGCTTACCGTTTAAAATATATATATATATATATATATATATATATCACGTTATTCGGTTAGATTTCTTAGAAATATCTATCTTTTGTGTACGTGTGAGATGTCGAGAAATACTTTTAATTTTTATGCATAATAAATACGACAAACGGTACGGTTTCATAGGTACTGCTAAATTATAACTGGCAAAACGGATCTTATCGACTTGTTTTTCCTTAGATCTCTTCTCTTCCATTCATAAATGCTCAAAGACTTGTCTTGTCACCTATTCGCTATATAAGTTTATTAAGAGTATACTTACTTAACCTTTTTTCAAACAATAGTATTATTATTTACCATATATTCAAAAATTCATCTCACATCATTATTGAAATTCATTTCATTGAGAAATATTAGATTTCTAAAACGGAAGTCGAAAGAATATGTTAAAAAGAAATCAACGTTAAAATATAAAATAAACTGTAAAAAGTTTGAAGGAACTAGGTCGAGAATGATCAACGATCGAAAGGTTGATGATCTAATTTTTTCGAAAATAAAAACCCTTCTAAACCTTGTAGAGAAATCGTTGTGTAGTTTCCGAAACGACTGTACAACGTGGACAGCGAGCATCTGGATTGCGGAGCTGTGTACCGTAAATAAACCCTTTTTTAAATTAAGTAAATAAGTATTAAATTTTGCGAAAAAATATCAAAATATCCCATTATCATTTTTGAAACAATTAATCTCGAATGACGAGAATACATTCAAACTTTTTCCATTTCAAAATCGTAAAATAGTGTAGGGGAAACCAAATTAATCCCTAAATGAAAAATGTATCGTAAAAACTATGTTTTTTCTTGGATTAGATTGGGAAATCTGTTTGAAATCAAGAAGATTGCGAATTCTAAATGTCAAGTTTGAGAGAATTGGCGAGAAAAGACGAATCTCACGATTTTTAAATTTATTTTTCACCACGACTGACCCAAAACACAAATCGAAGAAAAATTTTTTTTTTACCGAATGCTCACAAGATTCGAACCATATTTGGAACATAATGGAAGAAGACATCATAAAATTTTTTGTAGAAAGCATTCCCAAAAGACTGCAAGCCGTTATAGCTGTATAACATTTTTATTCGGTTTTATTTAAACGGGTTTTTTTTTAAATTTTTAATCATTTTTTTTTTACTATGACTGATTACTTTCAACAAATAATTACCCAAGTGCGGTAAAAATAAAGGGTTTTTCATTAAGGGCGCTCAAACTTTTTTTTTAAATAAAACAAAAACGAATGAATATATCTAAAAAAAAATTATTATGTTTTGAAGTACATTTAGTGGCAATTATGTATGAAATTCAATTTCCCTCGCATGACCAATGTTGAATCCAATTTTCCACCACTTTTTCACATAATTCGGCCCGAATCGCACCAATTTCGCGTTCAATATTTTCTCTTAGCTCTTGTAACGTCGCCGGCTTGTTGGTATAGACCAAAGATTTAACATAGCCCCAAAGAAAATAGTCCAATGGTGTTAAATCGCATGATCTAGGCGGCCATTGAGCTGGTCCATTTCGCGAAAAAACACGCTCACCAAATTTGGTTTTCAATAAGTCAATTGTTGCGTGTGCGTGTGACTCGTAGCGCTGTCTTGTTGAAACCACATATTGGCCAAGTCCATACCTTGCAATTGAGGCCAAAAATAATCAGTTATCATGGAGCGATAACGATTACCATTCACAGTAACATGACGATTAGCATCATCAACAAAAAAATATGGTCCAATGACACCTCCGGCATGTAATCCACACCAAACAGTGATTTTTCCGGGATGCAATTGTGTTTCGTGAAGCACGTGTGGATTGGTGCCTGCCCAATAACGCATATTTTGCTTGTTTACATATCCATTGAGCCAAAAATGACCTTCGTCGCTAAAGATGATTTTTCGATGGAATTCAGCATCATTTTCAAATTGTTGTGCAGCCCAATTGAGGAATTGGCGACGCTTCAAATGGTCAAGCGGCTTTAGTTCTTGTGTCAACTGGATCTTGTATGGATGTAGGCCAAGATCTTTTCGCAAAATTCGCCACAATGACGTCACTGAAATGCCCAATTGTTGAAAACGTCGTGTTAGTGACTCATTTGGGTCATCAAGAACGGATGCTCTAGCGGCGGCAATATTTTCCTCACTTCGTGCATTTCTTTGTCTCACTGGCACTGGAACATTGTGTAGCGACAATGTGCTTTCAAATTTTTGCACCAAACGTTGAATTGTTGATGTGGCAGGCAAGTGATGACGACGATAAAATGGTCGTAATGCTCTTAAAGTTGCGGTGAGCGAGCGCGAATTTTGGTAGTAGATTTGAATAATTTGCAGGCGTTGCTCCGGTGTGTACTGCTCCATGATGATTTGCCAACTAAGTACGAGTTAACCTCAAAAAAAATTGAAGAAATATGACGTAGTTTCTTGTCCCTGTTGAAAGAAAGTTTGAGCGTCCCTATTGAAAAACCCATTACTTATTTATCTTCTCCACAAATATGTAGTTCCCACATAATTGTCTCAACATTAAGTGACAAATGTCATCGATATACCTTCGCGGATACAGTGAAAGGGCCTAAATTATAACAGAACGCAGACCCTTGCTATAGAATTAATCATTCAGATGTCTGACGTTGCACATTAAACGATGCCGTCACTGTGCTTAACTTCTTAAGCGTTTTACACCAGACGTACATGAAACCCTTGTTAAATTAAATTTTTAATAAAAATGGTATCAAAGAACTCAAGTACACATCTGTGGAAAATAAGAAGCAATGTATTAAGAAAAATGAAATATTTGTAATTAAATATAAAATATATATAAAAGTATAATGTAGGGCTATCCAACAAGCGCGATAAAAATTTAAAATACAATTTAGTTTTTTTAAATCTGGTTTGATTTTGATGTTTTTTTTTTAATTTGAAAGATTATTTAATGATATTAATAATGGAATGTTTCATTCAAATGTGCACCACGACTACGTTTAACACAATGCATTCTTCGGATCCAATTATCAGCCACTTTTTCACATAAATCTGGTGAAATTTCACCAATAACATATTGTTTATTAATCGTTCAATTGTTATTAATTATATGTAATGGAGAAATATCACGTAATAAAATTCACGTTGATTTTGTCGAATCGATGACATTGTTCCAATATGATAAAATGGCAGACTATACTGAATTAAAATAACAAAGACAGCTGTCAAAATATTAATAACATGGCTACACAGTTCAGTAAATTAATTTGATGGTTTGCGCATGGCTACTATTCTTATTTGAAATTCTATCACATTTATTGGATAACCCTGTATATGTTTTACATTTTTTAACATTAAAGTATATAGATATTATAAAAAATCTGTTCCACAAATTGAAGCCTTTATTGTTTTTTTTTAAATTTAATTATATAAAATGAAAAAATGTTAGCTATGTTTTGTCAAAATAATGTTAATATTTTTATAGAATCTCTTTGTTTTAAAGTTCATTTTGCATTGTAGGGTCGACCGAGGTAAATTGAATCACTTTAAGGTTGAGGGTGTAAAAATGATAGCCTTTCATTTATAAGCTTTAGTTTTATTATAAATTCGTAAGCAGCGTACCATAATAATGACCATTTAAAATGAAAATGGACTGAAATTTTATTTTTCTAGGAACAAAAAATGCAAAAGTGAGAACGGATCTCGCAAAAACCTTTGATAAAATTTTAATTTTTAAGAAATCTTTGAAATCTAACCTACATTTTTGTAATACTGAGAACGATCGATATTATTTGGCACACAAGTGACAGTTTGAGTCCTCTTTGTAGTCGTTGTTTTCACAGGTAATGGAAGAAGTTTTTTTATTTTTTTATAGTATTTTTTATAATGTCAATAACCTCATTGTTTATTGTAGAAGATGGTTGTGCATTAGTAGAAGCTTGTGTATTATGAGTTGTTGTTGAAAGCTGATATTGAGGCACTTATTATCGTTCGTTTGTCATCTCCGACAAACTTGTAATATGGTAGTCATTGGGTCAATATATTCCTGTTTTCTCAAAGCCTTTTGTAGCGTTTCCCACTGTAGCTGAATATACCTCCAAATATCTTTACCTGGGTATGAATATTGCCATGCTGTCCCTTCCTGATTGTAGTATATTTTCAACGTTTTAAACAATGACCGTCATATAACTTGAAGGCAAGTATCTCTCCTTTGAAGACTTGTATAAAGCAAATAATAAACTTCTGTAGCTCAACGTGTAGTCATTTCTTTATATTGGACCTTTCTCATATTTTGTGGACATCGTGATCCTTGATAGTTCTTTTTTTTTACTAACGAAATTCGATTATTAACTCATCCGGTTCACCTGTACATAATCATCATATCATATTTAAGGATATCAAAACGTACTCATTACACAAATACTTTATGAAGTTATAGTAATAAAACGTGTATTCCCATATTTAGACATCTTATACATCACTACTGATAGAAACATTCGAAATTCTATAACTACATTTTTATTTTATGTGTGAGATTATGGATTAAAATTGTAATGCACTCCTTCTTTCTCTAATTTTTATAAAGTAAGGTACGGAAGAGAGGGACGAAGTAATGTGAATAAGCAACAAGGTCGTTTTTTTCGCGATGTTTCAAATATGGACTGTTTCCTTATTTTGATCCAATTCACCTCAGTGTACCCTAAATATAGTTTTAGATTGGCTGCTTCGAGCATGTTTTCTTTCCCACTGCACTACGTCTACAATGGCGTATATAATATTACTTTTATGATTTTTCAATATATCGCAGTTCCTTTTGTCATTATTATATTTATTAAAGTTAAAACAACTAAATAAATTCCTGCACGCCTAGTGGTTTAACAGTAAACCATTTTCAAGCTCATTCAAGAGTTACGGGTTCAATTTGTCGAGGAGAATATTTAAAAAAATGTAATTAAAAACTCGAATACATCCAATTTTGATGTTGCGAATCTCTTTGTTGAGTTCGAAAGAGGCACATATAAGCGAACAAGGCACATATAATCGAAAAAAGCACATATAAGAGGCATAATATGTATATTTTGATGAAGAACAAAATATTATTGTGAAGTTGCATTTTTTACAGAAAATAGTTCTGTGGTACTTTAAATAAAATATTTGTATATCGTTCTAGTTGATACATTTAATTTGTATTTAATATGTTTATAACATATTTATTAAGAAAAATTTGATGCCTGAATGATGAATTTGAAAAGTAACATTGTTGGTAACTAATTTTATTGTATTTGTTACGTGTATTTTTTATTGTTAATACTTTCCACTGGTAGTGGTACTCTTTTTTTATTTGTATTTTGTATATTGGTATTTTTTTTCTTTTTCGCGTTTTGGAACGGAATGCAACATTTTTTAAGGGTGAAACGTGACCTCGCTTATTTAAATACGGTTTACTCTAGTGTCTGTAACTAACCGCCGACTAGCTCAGGAAATCAGTTTGAATGAATTACTTTGAAAGCTTTGTTTCAATCTCAGTATTGGAAAATATATTTATAATAAAGTTACCGTGAATTCGTTTTACGAAAATAACAAGTTCTTGTATGCAATTATAGTTTTGGAATGGATAAGAAACGTAATTAAAATCAGCAACTACATTTTTGAATGCTTGGTATCTACATATTAAATTTATTAATTGTTGTAATTAAAGTAGATGAATAAACGATTGTTTTGATTCTTCTTTCTGCGTATACGAAATATAATAATTTTCTTAATTCCATGTTCCTATTTTATTTAATCTTTAAAATATAAATTTAATATGCTAGTATTAATTAGAAAGATATACATATAAAATCAATTTTATCAATAAATATTGTTGTTGCGCCACCGGGTTTCGAACCTGGATCTCTTTCCAAGCCGGGGAAGTTGCATTATCCAACTATGCAACAGCGACAAATTTTCGAACCTGTATGTTACCTTTTTGATATTAATACATTTAATCGTTCTATTATTTGAAAGAACTATCTACCTTATTTTTACGGAATCTCAAATACCTTTGAACAATCTGATAGCGGGCGCCAGAATTATCAATTCATTTTTATTAAATTTTGGACACATTGAAAAATCTTTATTATTAAAAATCTAAAATAATGTTTTTTTTCCTTAAATACTTAAATGGATTATTTGTTTTATTTCGGAGGACTGCGAGTAGCTTCTTTTGAGAAAAAGGCACTTAATTTTTTTAAAGGGATTCGCTGCCTATTTCATTCACTGATTCATCACAAACTATTATTAATTACTTTGAGAAGTATCCATCGTTATTTTGAACAACTTGCTAAATTTTCATGTAATTGTAGTTTCTTAGATTTCCTATAATTATTTTTATTAATGGGCATATCTCATTTTATTTATTATATCTAACTCGATTCTATTTTTCACTATTAAGTTTTGTTTGCACATTTGAGGTATCATATATATATTATGTTTTTTTACGTTTCACATCAATAATCTTACTATTTTCAAACTAAGCTAAATGCTTTTGCTATGAATATAAGACTAACTTGATGATCTGGAACGTGGCTCGGCCACAAGCACGTCATTTTTATCATATGTATCTTTTTTTACCAATTTATAGCTTTATATTTATTTATTCTTCTACTTTTAGGTAGGTAATCCACCTTTCAAGAGTGATTTGTGCCATTAATCGAGTTAGAACATTATTTTATAAAAAAAGGTCAATAATATTATAGAATAGAAAATATTATATTACAAGTCAATAAATACCATTATCGTTCAAAAAATTTACTATTATATAGATTAAATGCGGTGAGTTAAGGGAAAGAAGATAACACAAGTTAACCGGGAGTTGAAAATTGTAATTGACGATTACTGTAAAAAAAACCTATGATCCACAATGGACAAATAAAAAATATATGGTCAAGAGTCTCCTTTTGGCACCACACTCACACATTGGGGAATCTATTAAGTTTAATCTCAATAAATGTGAGGCTACCTGACAATGCCCAATTCTCATTTTAGAGATATTTGATATTTTAAATAAAAATTTAATGTTTTATAAATTTATGCATATAAAATCAATTTTGTCGAAAAATATTGTTTTTGTGCTACCGGGATTCGAACCTGGATCTCTAATTTCAATCCGGGGAAATACACTACCAATTATGTTATAGCGTCAGTATTTTTCATGACAAATTTTCGAACCTATTTGTTACACTTTTTCAAATTAATACATCTGTCGTTCCATTGTTTGAAAGCCATCTATCTACATTGTTTTTACGGAATCTCAAATACCTTTGAGTAAACCGAATCCTGGTAGCGCAAAAACAATATTTTTCGACGAAATTGATCTTATATGTATATATTTATAATTTATACATGCAATTAGTATTTAAAATATCACAGACCTATGTTTTGAATAATTACAACTTCACAATAAGAATGTGTTCTCCTTGATATTTGTTATTGTTCTCTTGGAGACTTTCTTTTTGGAGTGCGAGGAATAGATCTTTGAATTATTTTAAACCGATTACCCTTGTGATTATTTAGATCTATCCATTGTGCAGTCCAAATAGAATTGGTAGGTTTTTTTATCATATTAAATCTGTCATACATCGGGATATGGAATTGATGAGGGAAAACTCCGGAAAGAGTGGCCTCCTTAGCCAGTTTATCAGAACATTCGTGTCTATGAATTTCCATATGTGCAGGAATCCAAACGAATGACACCTGTTTATTGTTGCTGTTCAAATTAAATAAACATCGTCTAATGGAACAGATTATCTCATTGTCTAGCCAAACTTTCATGTTAGCAGAGAGGGATTCAAGAGCTGCTTGCGAGTTGGAGAATATAACAGCCTTATCGACGTTCCGGAGTACGCAGATGTCTAAGGCCTCTTTAATTGCCATTACATTCTGCTGAGAAAACCGATGAATCCGAAGCAAGTCGTAGCTTCACATTTATTTCTAACTGAGGCATGGAGACTGCAGCACCGCAATAGCCCTCAGGGCAGAGTTTAGAGCCGTTGAGATAATTAAACCATTTCGAATCAAGTACACTATTAAACAACTTGTTTACATGATTTATATTTATTTTTGATATACCTACACTTTTTTAATATTATTTTAACCGTTCAAATTTTATTTTTATGTCATAAAAATGTAGGATTAATTTATTTATTGTAAAACAGGTACCGACGGAATCTTCCCAATGAATTCACCTTGGTGAACTACATTCCCACTTATGTCTGTTTAATTCCCCGTGAGATTCATGTCGACTGCCCCGCCCCTAAGTTCGTATCTTACGGATGCGCCTGACCGCCGCGTCCCTACAGCCCTTAGCGGGCGGAAGGCGTTTTATTAACGTCATAATACGAATTAGGATTGTTCGGGCGGGTCCTGACGCCGTTATACAAATAATCATCAGTGCTAATTGTCCAAAGTTACTACACTCTACGCGGCAGGACGTGACGCCACGAAGATCTCTCGCGATATTTCCAGGAGTCCCGTTTCTCGAAATTGGTTTAATTTATAAGAAACATATTTGCCGAGCGTCAGATTTTGATGAGATTCTTTTTATCACACAAAGCACCAAATGTTTTTACGTCGCCATCTCTTTGTGTAATTAGTTTACGTTTATTTAATCATTCTAAAATTATACAAAAATATCATCTTAATTGTAATTTTATTAATGTACATTGTTTACGGTATTTTGTAAATTTAACGTTTATTTCAGTTTAAATAAATAAGGAATTAATAAAAGATCGTGGTAATTGTATTATGTTACATAATTTTTAAAAGTTTTTGAACATGTTCAAATAATTCATTTTATTCGTCGAATTTAAATTTTTTTCTTTCCTATTCCAATTAGAAAGTATTATCGGCCGCATGGTAATATTTCTTTGTGGGAATTCTTCTACGTTTTTGGTATCAAATAACCTTAATTAATGCTTCGCTTCGTTCGCTTTTCATTGTTTCGTTTATATTAATATTATTTATTTATATATGGGGAAATTTACGGTACAATTGAAAATCAAATTACACATGTTAAATAAAACAAAGCCATCTTACAAGTTCGCTCAGATTCAACATATTGAAGAGAATCAAAAAATAAAAGGTAGAAGAGGGTTTAGGAGTAGAGGGAAAAAATCTGATCTACCTAGTAAAAAGGAAAAGAAACAAGGATGTATGGCTATTTGTAATTATGTATCTATGTCGTGAGTAGAACATTTCAGTTTTCTATCTAACAAGACATCGATTTGTGTACACGTGTTTATAAATATGAACGATATATGCAGCATCAAAATTCCTGCGTATAACATTATTTTTTGCGTGAACTACATTAAATCTAAACAGTAGAATTGAAAGTGTGCACAAGGCGATACACAACATATGTATCTTATTAATACTGTATCTTCGAGAGCTCTGCATCCCAGACAAACTGAAAACGCTCCTTTTCTCAATATCATAACAATTTTTAATTTATATATACTAGTGCAGAACTAAACAGTTCATTTGTAAAACGCTCTTGAGATTAAAATTGCGTTAAATAAATTATCCTCTTATTATTATTATTTATTTATAAATATAGAGAATGGTTCTTACGAATTATTTATTCTTTTTTTTTTTTTGATAATGCGTTTTCATTTCTAAATGCTTTGAATATGATTTTAAAGGTTTTTATATCGTTTTCTCAAAGCACTCAAATTAACAAGTCGAGCGAACACTTTACGAGATTTAAACTGCATAAGTTTGAACATGAATTTTTCATCTAGCAACACTGTGACTGAGTCTCGTAAATATTTGCACGAATCATAACTGTTCAACGCGGGAGATCCTGCGCCACTGCACAAACACTCGTATTCCCGAGCCAACATTAATATTATATGAGCGGGGGTCGGTTCCTGTAGGTTGATTGAAGTGTAGATCGTATCTTTTACTCGATCCGTTTTGAAGCTCAAAGCGTCAGAAGTGATGCCCGGAACAGCGAGCTCCAACGGCCGGGGCGCAGAGCGGAGCACTGTTCGTGCAATCCGACAGATTTGTCCCGCGTTTTTTTTTTTTTTTTTTCACTTTTTTCCAGGTTCCGCAGTAATACGTTTTGAAGGTATTTTTTTGCGCTATCCGTAGCAGGAAAGTTTTCAACCCGAGCTGCACTTCGTCGATTGGTTTTTAGTGTGCGTTTCAGATAAATATTTATTTTTATTATAAAGAATTGTTCCGCTATCGAGTAGCAATGGACAAACACACTTTTCTTCTTAAGGTGACATTGGTTTCCCATTTTTTTTATGTGAAAAATACCTTCGGAAGATATCAATGATATAGAAGATGTTTAAATAAATCGTTACATGTGTCACTCACTCTTGCAAAGAATACGTGTTGACGCAAGTCGAGTACCCGCTCCCTGTACATTTTGTCCTTCCAATATAAACCTATCCCGCTCTGGCCAACTAATTACTTAGGGATTTCGCCGACGGGGAGACAGATATCCTTCTGACACCGAACTGTCAAGATCTGTATTTTTTTTTACCGTCCGATAGCAGCGCTATGCGTAACGCTAAGACTACGAAGATACGGTGTACTAAAAGAGCTCCGGAAGTGCAGTGATATCTCGGATCTTCACAAAAAACGTGATAGTCAACTGTAGATGAAAACTTGACGTCCAACCCAGGACTTTAGAGCAAGGTAGGCCAGATCCATTTGCTATTATTTACCTTCTTGAATCCAATTCGCGTTGCGTCAACTGATACATATTGTAATCGATACAGTCCACGGGATCGTATCCCACCAATACGTTTTTATAGATTGTTTAAATATTCATAAGTTAAATAAATATAATAAAGTATAGGTATAAATCTAAGTATTTAATCATAACATAAAAATTCAGAATTATATACCAATGTGACAATTTGACACTACATTCTATTAGGGTATCAAGATAGCGTGTCAGAAGTAGTGAGATCGATACTCGGTACCCCCAAAATCTTCTAAATTTCAAATATGTTTTGGAGACGCCTGGTATCAATCCCAGTGCTGGTAAAGATGAAAATAAAATACAAGGTGGTGTTAGTGACTGGTAGTAAATAAAAGCGCTATTTCTAACGGAGTTTTTATGATAAATATTAATATATCACTCGTCATAAATCCGTGTAAAATAATATTTCACATTTATTTATGAATAAAAATAAAATGTACTAGGCATTAAAATAAAATATGGCTCACAATTTTTTTCTCTTCAATTCAATTTTTTATTAGAGAGCAAATTTTTGATAATAATATTTAGATCATATCATAATAATGTAGATTTTGTGTAATATAAATATTATATAAACCACATGTATTGAAAACAACTCTCTTCACGTTCATTTGTATAATCATGGATCGATATCTACATCTTGTATCATATTAAACATGCGTCACTCGTGAAACTATCCCGTCATCATGTAGTCAGCTTACCAATCAACCATCGCACCGGTAACCATTGCACAATCCCCTCTGTTCCCAGGAGTGTGTAGTATACACGTGTAGTCATTAGTTCTATCCTCGGCAAATAGTCTGTTGTTCGTTTGCATCAAAGCGCATGATACCATCTAAATTTAATGAATTCAAAAATATCTATTTTTTCTGTTATTTTAACGACAGTTTTGTGTCGAAAATTTTCACCTAAAATACAAAGGTTTTGAGACAAAACAAAATCCGATACGTCATTGTTTTTTTTCACTCGTTGAAAATAACCATTTGATGAAATTTCGTATACGTTTATTTTTGATAATTTACATTCATAATTCATATAATAAAGTATGCCGCTTTTAGATAAACATAATTAAAAATAGAATAGGATATAATATATCTTTTTGTGTTAGTTTACAAATAATAAAAAATCGTGTTATAATTGGAATAGTTCATTATTTATGTTTTCTTTATCTGACAGTCTTTTTGAAAAAGTCCACGAAAATATATTCATCCAAAATAAAACCTATCATTAATGATAGACCAACCAATACCCCCCCATAATAATCAAAGAACCACTTAGCAAGGTAATTACGCGTGCACAAAGCCGGTTATTAAACAAATAACTAAATTACAAGTTATCTTTCGTTACCATTAGATACAGTTAATCTCAACGTCAACTAATAATATTTACCATACCATGATATAATATACCCAAATTCAGCCATGCTGTCAACTCGTGTTACCGTAAATAACAGCTAGAAAAAATGTTTTTATTAGCTTAAATAGCTTTAATGGCACAAATTTACTCTAAATATTGAGCATTCAATTTTGAAAAAAATTATTAATAACACAATTTAGAGCATTCATTAAGTCCTATACAATATGTCATTCATTCTTATCTCTCTTCGTTGAATTAGTGAGAAAGAGACAATTGTATTTGTTGTTCTTTTCACTGTGAAAATAGTGTGTGATCTCTGTCTTTTATACAACGAAATGTATTTTTACCAACGTATCAATTTAATAATGGATTGAATGGAAAAATAATGGTTTTCATACGATTCCTTTTTCATACTTGGTTTTTAACTAGTTATTCCTAAGGGCTAATATTTTCTTTAGGATTATATAAACATGTATTTTATGTTGCATGTATTTACCGAAATATTACAGGTTTAATTACCTGTGTTACTGCATGGTTTGGGAAGGGTTAAGCACCTCTCACTTTCATTTTGGTTCGTGCATTGAATGGTCGAGTTTACTTCTCAGTTTAGAACAGAATTCAGGATAAAATGCCCTTGAGAATGAATCATGATATTTACTCGAAACGTCGGGAGTATAAAAGTCCTTCTCAGAATTATTTGACGCCGGTTCCCCCAGGAAATAATCCGTTGTATATATAATAACATATTGAATAATTAAATATATTGTGATGATTATCTTCTCTCTTAATTTTTTTTTTGCATTTCTCAGTGTAATATTCGTAAGTATATAGTACTTCAAAGGCTCTCTACCAATGACATGCTTAATTTAATCTTCACCCCGAGGTCTCATTGCTACCACCAGCGCATGTCCACATTGCATATCATCAACAGCCCGCGTCAATTCACTGTAGGATAAAGGCCCTCACCTGCAATCGTCTCGATTCTTAGCTATCCGCTGCCAGCAACTCCCCGCATGTTGGCGAGTCTTCCTCGGAACCATTGGAGCACTATACTCGTATTTGTCCAACGTTCGTCTCCACTCGTTGCGATTTCGGTCTTTTCTTGTAAAGCCTATCATGCACTTTTTAATATTTCTTTAAGAAGTCTGATGCTTTTGGATGGTTCGTCGAGTTGTATATCTCCTGTGAACAAGTACGGTTGTACCGTAACTTTTCGAGGTAACACCTTGAAAATGGCACGTGTTTCTGTGCTGAAATGTCGTCCTAGGTTTCCGTAAAGAAAGCGTCTACTTAAAACGCTATATAACCTAAAAGAGACGTGAGTTCCATACATATGTTAAATTTGAGGTTCTTACGGGTTGAGTATAATGTTAGAAAAGAGTTTTTTGATGAGACTTACCCGAAACGTTGAAACAACAATGGTCCTCTTCAGATCCAATAAGACGCGGGATAACCAAGAAACTAACATATATATATGCAACTGGTGTCTCTTCTGGATTAGATCGCTGTTAAGGCTTGACAATGGCACGTGTTACCGTGTCGAAACGTCGGCCTAGATTTCCCCAGGGAAACCATAAACAAAGGATGCAATCCAGAAGAGAAACCAGTTACACACACTAGTGCTCGAGGAAATCTTAAATTAAACATATATATATCAAGAACAAAAATGTATTCTCAAACAATTTGGTCATTAATTTATAGTAATATGTATGCTTATGGAGTTAAAATAGTTATTGACTAAATTTCACTCTTGAATAAGATGGAAATTTTGAAAATTAGATCTTTATAAATATATTTTGTGTACTTTTTGTAATATTAGAGACCTTAAATGAGTAAAAATTAATTAATCTATTAAAAAACAGTGGGAATCGCTACTGTACAGATGCGGTATTCATGTAACATTAACGTTGGGTATTATCGATTTGCATAGCCGGAATCGTCGACGGTCCTACGGGAGCAGCCCACATTGCGCCAATTTTCACGTCTGAATATTTAAATGATCCCATTTGACGACCGAATAGTACATGTTCATTACGCATGCATTGTACCATCTCATTACGATGATGCAGTTGAATTTCAAAATTTATTACGGCTCAGATAATGAAGTTTATTAATTATTATATTATGTTATGCTTTTTTTTGCATGAATCGATTTGTATATTTTAATAAATGTATTTATTTGGACGAAAATATAATGACATTAAGTTTTATTTATTTTTTTGTGTATGGCTGTTATTAAAGTTAAGAAATGATATATTTTAAAACACATTGATAAAACGCGAAATTTAATTACGATAAAAATATAGCCTATCTAGTTTTGAATGAAGAAATACTACGACGGATGAATTATGCTAAACCTTAGGAAAAAAATCGTGTTATCCCGTTTATTACCTGGGTGGAAGAACTGGGGAGGAAAATCTGTGGTAAAAGAATTCGCGACAGAAGATGAAGTTTCTGATGGAATTTTTTTTAAAACTGGTTCGGGTACAGTTATATTGAATTATTTTGCACCACAAAATCCAAAGTGAAGATCGCCACGATGATTGCCAATATTGGTTAGGAGACGTCACAAGTTATATGAAATGCTTTACGTGTTTGACTTTGACTTGAATATTTTAATTATTTTATCTTGGAGAATTATTGTACTAAGATCGCAAGCGCCTAATAATGTTGAAATATTTTTAACTTTTTTTTTTAGATTGCGAAATTATTTTTTTTTGTGGAAGTTAACATTTGTTAACTATGAAAAATTCATATTCCTAAATTGATGAAATAGTTATTATTATAAATTTATTTATATATATTTTCTTTTTCAGTCTAATAAGATGGTAATAAATTAATATTTACTTCCTATTTCCTGAAAATGTTAATATTTTTAATAATGCATAGTGTAACATAAATTATTACGTTCATTTTATTCAATGATTATATTTTAAAGCATATTTCAATTTGTCTAGTTTAACTAGCATTAAATTAAGTTTATCGCAACGTAATAAATAAAAATTTATGAAACGATTGTATATATTTTCTAATAAACGTTCAAAAAAAACAAACACATTTTTAATAAATAAACACAATTATCTTTGCAAAAGGTCCTTTATTTAGTTGCTTACTTGATTGCATCATTTTAGTTCAATTCGTTTTGTGTTTTTGGGCAAGTACTGCTCAATGTGGTTTGGGAATTTTCATGTTGAATGAAATACTATTTTCTATATCAATTAAAATCATACACTTTATTTGGCAAATCTGTAATACATATCTCGATATAAATATATATTTATTAATCATTTCTACAGTGAGATTACAGAACCACTGATGTGATCCGAGAAATGATTTTATTTACACACAAATAAAATATTTTTTACAAAAAATATCAATTCACAATTCCTACATCTCAATTTGTTTGTATTTTTTTTTGTGATTTTAGGAAATAAATTTCATCAAGGAATAATTCATTGTTTAATTTGTTTTAACTCCACTAATTGAGACTTGTTTCGTCTAACTGTTGCCATTCTCAAACAGCAGAGTATGAAAACAGTCAATTGTTGAAACGCGTATTTCATAATACATGAAACAGTAAATATTTTCAATTACTGGAAACTTTTCAAAAGTAACATTGAATTATTTCATAATGTATAATAAAAACTAGCACGTTACCGCTGAAAATTATGAAAATAAATCCATTATAATTGTTACTTTAAAATTACAAGTAATTTATTGTGTTTTTTTATGGTTTTTGTTTTCGAATAAGTTAAATAAAACATGACATGTCTAAATTAAGTAGATAACTTAATAATAACTGTTGGAAGTTTTACGGAATATTTAGATTAAATCAATAATGCTTGGTGATTAATATTGTGTTAATATCTTCATTATTATAATAATCATGTCGCAAATGTATATAGTGCAAAATCAAATCTATTCGGCATATGTAATTATTATCTTCCCCTTCACAAGGGTGAGATGTGAGATGGATCTCTCGACATGATTTCAAAATAATTTGGTATTACTATTATTATACATTCATTACAATCTAATCATATGTACACACTACAAAAAAAATGTTGTAAAAAATATAATTAGCAATTCTGAATTCTTTTCAAATGTACACACTATATTACTTGATTTATTTGCTTTTACACATATTCACAAATGCTAATAATGCTTAATTGTTAATGTTTATTATTGTTCTGCTTTGTTTACACTACTCACTTCATGATTTTTCTGCAATTACTTTCGTGTTTGTTTGAGCTTCTCGGCACTGAAAAAAATAAATACATTTCTACTTTCTGTCTTGACAATTTCTATAGCAATTTTCAATTATTTTTCTTATAGTGCCAAATGTAGAAATGATCTTTTTTTTTAAGATAAGTTTCCATAATATTTAGAAATTTGTGAAATTCCAATAGTTCATAACAATTTAAAAGCAACTGAAATTTGAATTCACTTACATGGTTATGTGAGGGAGTCGTATTCAATGTCGGCCACGTGCTCCCCCGTCCTTAAATGTCACCAGAGCTCTCCTACTGCTGTAATAGTCTGCACTTCCATTATCTCGGGGCCGCCCTGCCTCCCGTGGCTGTGGGGGCGGCGCCTCGCCATGCAGGCCCCCGCCAGTGCGGCGCATGCCGCTCCGCACACCCCCACCAGTGCTCCGAGCCCCAGACCCGATTGACTGCCGCTGGCTTCAGCTCTGAATCGCGATGTCTGATATTCTGACACATTCTCCTCTTCGTGATCTTCGATCTTTGTTGTTAAAGATCCGACGTTTTCTCTTCCATTCATTTCTTTGTTCTGTGTGTTGATGCCCGATACATTTTTTACATTCTTTATATCATTTTCTGGTTCTTTAATCTCAACGTCCATATTTGAATCTGTAGTGTTTCCAATTTGTATTTGGTATTTTTGTGGTTTCGTCTCCGTTGCAGCCATTTTCCAACCAGCCATGCCATCTCGTGACGTGGTATCTGAGAGTGTAGGGCTATGCGCATTATGTTTGTATAAATCGCCGTTTTCTAGAGTGAGCGGGTCCAGTGATTCGATTACCCGAGTTTGGTTGACTAGCTTACGAGTTTTAATCGCCGTTCCACTCTCTTCCGTGCTGTTCACGTCGTTAGTTTTAGTCATGTTAAAACGGTCGTTTGGTCTCGACACGTATTTGAATTTCTTTGCTTTTGTGCTAATGTTCGGCTTGTCGTTTCCATTTTTCCGATAAATAAATCTCCCCGTTTTGATATTTTTATTTTCGCGATTCTCAGAAAGCACCGCCGCTATTTCCGGATGTTGCGAACATTTTGTTTTGTTTTCCGTGCCATTGAAATTTCCGGTTTCCATACATAGTGAGACACTTTCTTGGGTAGCCGGATTTATTTTTTGCCATTTATTCGCATTCAGGCTATTGTTCTCTTTATGCGACAGTTGCGAAAATATTTCAATTAGTTTATTTTTATCCGACAACTTTTCGGTGACATTTTTTGAAGAAATCATTCTATTTATTTTCTTTAAACCGCTCCCTCCTTCGACTGACCTCACGTCTTCACCGGTTAAATCTAAATTCAAAAACATGGATGCTTTTCTTTCCGACGCGATCAGTTGTAGTTTATCATATTTTATAGTGGACTTGGTTTTTTCCGAATACATCTCGTCTTGTGTATTTGCCGGCTTGGGTAATTTAAAATTCATGTGGTGTTGTTCGTCGAATTGAAAATCAAGTAAACTTTTGATGTGATCATTCTTGTCTAATTGATTTATTTTGGGGAATTCTACTTGTGAAGTATTGAGCTTCAGCGATTTCACAAAGCTATCCGCTGTAAACTCTGTAGAATTCATTCTCGGTTTATTTTCAATCGTATCCTGTGATTTATTAATTGCTGAAGTTATTACACTTACATGTAAATCAAAATTTTCCAAATGATTAAAATCAGAGATTTTATGATTTTGCAAAGTTTGTTCAATTGTTTGATTATCTCTCAAGTTAGTGTTGCCGCGCTTGCTGGCCGTGGGAAGATCTACCACAAATGTTCCCGCGTATGCGGGCGGAGTGAAACATTTGACTTCTCTTAATTCCCCTTCCAGATTCTCCCTCATCCATTCGGCTAGCCAATTCATTTCGGAACAGTTAATTTTATTCCCATCTATTCGTAACACTTTCAACTGCGGTAAAAAATGAAGCAGGTCGGATCTAATGTTAGTAATGTTAGAGTAGCTCATATCTAGATACTGCAACCGCGACATTGCTGCCAGAGCTGCGGTGTCCGCCATCAATTCTCGCGTCAGCCCCGGACTGTGTTGCAGATGCAAACTCTCTATTCCCTCAGGAGACGGCACAGGGAAAGAGATGTCTCTCGCTGGAGGAGAAATATCGACAAACGCTATTCGAAAATCTTTCAATGATACCGGTCCGCCGAAAGTATTCGGGGTTAATGCCTTTATTGGATTGTTCGACACGTCCAACACCTCGAGGGATATCAGTTGTACGAATGTATTTTCCTGGATGTAAGAAATCAAGTTATTTGACAGCAGGAGAATCTTTAAACCACTCAACGTGGCGAAGTCGGCCGTGGTAAGATTTTCTATCAAATTCGTATCTAACGACAGGTACGAAAGCTTGTCCGGAAGCACTTTGGGCACCGTCCGCAACTTATTTCTGTTCAAATATAACCTCGATATCATCTCTAGTCTGCCGAGAGCGTCGTCCTCTACGTACTCGATGATGTTGTCGGCGAAGTCCAGCATGTGGAGAAGAGGGTAACCGTCGAGATCGCCGCAGCGCAAGGTGGATATCCTGTTCCCGGCCAGACTGAGGTAGCGTACGGAGTGTGTCAGGGCTTCGGGAACTCGCCTCAGGCCGGTGCGAGACGCGTCCACTTGTTGAAGTCTTCGTCCTGTGCCCACAAAAATTTGCGCATCCGGACGCAGTTGCGGATTGTCCGCTAGCAGAAGTTTCGCCAAGTTGGGTAAGAATTGCAGAGTTCCTGGAGCCACGCTAGTCAGCCGATTGTAGGAAACGTCAAGTTGCTGCAGTAGAAGAAGGCTTCCGAAACATTTCTCAGAAAGCGCCTCTAATTTGTTGGAGCTCACGTTTAACCGCTGCAACGATAGTAACGGTAGAAAAACGGCATCCATTAAGAAAGTGAGATTATTTTTTGAAAGATCTAAATGGACGAGTTTACTTAGTCCAACGAAAGCCAGCACCGACATATTTTCAATTCGGTTAGATCCCAAGTCCAGAAACACAATATTGTTCATACGTTCAAACGTCCTGTTTTTCAAGTAACTCAAATGGTTTCGTGATAAATCTAAATACGTTAAATTACTGGCTTCGAGTCCTATGTCTATCATCTCTATCGAATTATTCGACATCACTAGGGACTGTATCGCGTAGTCGGGGTTCACGTAACTTTCCGGGATTTTCTCTATGAAACTGTCCGTGATTTCGAGTTTCCGCAGAGAGAACTTTCCGACGTGTCTGTCCGGAGGCAGCGGTCGGTGCAGCCGCAAGAGATAGAGGATGTCTTTGCAGCCGGACACGGTGAGGCTGAGGGTGTCGCTGCTCACCGTGAGGTAATCCGAGGGGCAACCCCGGCAGGACAGGCTGAGGTCGGCCGCGGGGCAAAAGCAGGGCGGGGGGCAGGGAGAAGCCAGACCCAGCACCAGCCCGCCGACGCACAGCGCCCACAGGCGGGAAGCCATCGTCCTACAACGGCTTCCTGACTTCATTCACTCACATAGTTATCCGACTTCACTCATCGATGTCTTCTCTGGAAATGTATTTTGCCATTTCACCGATGAAAGTGTTCAACGATCAAATTCGATCATAAAATCATTCTTGAAATAGTTGTTGGTTTCGCATACTATTTTCACAATTAAACAATTCTCTGAGAAACGTCAATCCGTATGTTTTATTTATTTATTGTCTGTCCATGGTTGTATTCTATTATTTAGGTATTTATATTATTATGGATTCAAAAAATATCAGTGTATTATTTGCAATATAATCGGTGAATTTCAATTGAATTTAAAACTGAACTTCATTGTATATATTTCCATTCGAAATAAAATTGTATCCATAAAATATGAAGGGTTCAATAAAGAACTAGTCACTAGAGAAATGTGCGTGGGCTGTCACTCTCGCAGATGTGCACACCTTATACTTTGGCCGAGCGAACACCTGGTTGGTGGGAGTCTGCCCCCTTCCCTCGGCTGCGTCTCCCGCCCGCGGGCCCCCCTTCCATATCACTAACAACCTCGAAAATTAAGTATTTCACGCAAATTTTCCTCGGCACCGGTTCCTCACATAATTTAATAATTTATCAGTGATATCTCTCACAACACGTTCGGTGACTTGTGAAATGTTTTCACTTTGTCCTCCGTTTCTGGGGAGGATTCGTTCGAACGATCGGTCTTAGATCGTCATCAACATCAGCGAGTTGGTAAAATCTAAATACGCGTAAACAATATTCGGCACTCTCCGTTGCGGGGTGGACCTGGTGACGCGTGGGGCTGGCTCGGCGCTCGAGCGGCTACTGAGGGTCGGGCGGGCGGCGGCGGGGGGGCTGGAGCGAGGCGGGAGGCGCCGGCGCCTTGCACCAGCCACCAGCCCACCAGCCCACCGTGTCACGTCTGGAGCCCGGAGGAGAAAATTCGATAATGCAAGGAATTATTCAGTTTTTTCCAATTCGCGTTTTAACTTCAAACTGAAACGAACTTACGCACGTCGTATCATTAAAGATCTCTCGGTTATTCCTATGCTTTATTTAATTCAAAGAAAACTCTTAACCGGCTCTTTTTCTCTGAAGAAAAATCGGAGTAAATTAACATCTTATCGTATACAAAACATCGTGATTTTCGCTAGATCAAGAATCTTTTTGGCTCATTTGTTACTAAAATTGAATCACAAAAGTGCAATAGTTTGGCAGGGATTTTGAAAGTTGATTCGGGTATTCGGGCAACATTAAATTTGTAGTTAACTTTGTCGTGTCTTTTTATTAACACGCTCTTCATGTGAGACAGAAAATATTTCTTAAGTTTTTTTTAGAGAATTCAATATATAACCGCTCGCATAGCTGCATACAATACGAAAATACAATAAGGTTAAGCAAGTCAGTTTCCTTCTAGAAGAAAATGACATTGGAGTGCATCGCCGTTCTAGAAGCCATCTACGGAATTTCTGCTCTCAACTTGGTACCAATCGTACAGACTTTCCGACAAAGGCATACTTTGCGTTTATTTATCACTAAGCAGAAAGCAATCGCATGTTGTGACCGCTGCGCGGCCCTACAGTAGCCATTACGTTACCGTATTTAAATATATTATTTTATACGTGTTTTATTATAACTATTCATAGTATGATGTTTTTTATTATTATATTATATATAAAAGGTAAAACATACAATTATAAAATAGTATTAGATTATTTTATACAGAAATTGCTATTATATTTTTTATTATTTTGGGGATGCAGCAGGTACCACCTACAGTAGCTCATCTAGATACTTTGCTGGTCTCTTGTTAGCAAACATTTAATTTTAATTGTATTTTATCTAATTTTTTCCTACAGTCAAATTATAGCAATTATGTACTCTATTGTATAGTATCTACTGTCATCATCGCCGGAAGAAATTTTAAAAATAAAATGGGAAAAGAACATCTATTTAAAAATGTACTCTTTTTGCGATGTTACATTTCTAAACTTTTTGGTCATTGGTCGAGTGGATTATTATAAAAAAATGTATTAATTAGAAAGATATACAAGAAAATTCAATTTATCGAATAAAATATTTTTGTTGCTACAGAGATTCGAACCTGGATCCTTGTATATTTTTGTTGGTACAGGGATTTGAACCTGGATGTGTTGTCCTTGGGGGCCTCGGGGGGAGAGTAGGGCGCTTGAGGGTGCAAATCCCATCTCTCGCTAGCGATGGATTCGATCGCACGGCGTTCGACATGAGGGTGAGTGTTGTCGTGGTGGAAAACGATTTGATTGTTTTTGCGTGATCTTTTCAGCTGATTGGCAGTATAAAAGCGATTAAGCTATGTCAGGTACACGTCGATGTTGATGTTGTACTGCCTTTGGCCATTTCTGTCCACTGGCCACTCCTGACGCGCATAATTGTCTACTATTGTCCACTAGTAGTAGTAGCGAACGTTGCGAAAGAAATGGCAAATAATTATGCATCAACCTAATATGACAATTGATTTAAACATTTCAAGATTTCTCTCCGACATCTGAATTTTAGAAAACATATTAGCTTTTCGACCTACGTACATTACATTAATTTTATTTCCTAATCTAACGAATATTATTATTGTATTATATCATCGTATCATCTACTTTTCCCTTAACAATTGATAGATTGTTGCTACATAAATATACTCGTATATATATTAGGCGGGTACATATGTTTGCGGGGTTCTAAAGAGTAACTTTGAAAGAGTCGCCAAGGGTAAAGGGGGAGGGTTTTGTTTTGAGCCGGGTTCTAACGCAAAATTTGAAACGAATGGCATTTAATATAACATTCATATTGCGAGTTTTTAAAATTTGATAATAATATTAATAACATTACAAAATACTTTGTTTAAATCACTATTTATTCATTATTCTACATGTTTGGATACCTATAGTATCTTCTTCAGGAAACAATGTATACTGAAACTAAAAATACAAGCATACATAAAAACAAAATGTTGGCATGGTTCTTACTTATTTACTATTTTATAGTTTTGTTTTTATCCACGCTAGTATTTTTAATTTCAGTATATATTGTTTCCTGAAGAAGATACCATAAGTATCGAAACATATAGAATAATTAATAAATAGAGGTTTAAACAATGTATTTTGTGTAATTATTAATATAAAATGAGGCCACAAAGTAATTTTGCAAATATTGGAAAATTGATAATAATAAGTTATTTGTTACTTAAACTTACTGAATTGATCTGATTCACTTGCTGTGAATGGGACATGTAATCCCAAAACTGTCAGGAAAATTTCAGTTTACTGCGGATTAGTTTTGTACAATGTTTGGACCTCAAATGATTTCTTGAGTACATAATAGTTAATAATATGGTATCCGAGTTTACACTTCAGGTACGTATACCATTCGTTAATGGCTTATGTTTAGAAAAAAAAAAATGTAATCCTTACGAACAAATTAAATACAATTTCAAATAGAGAATAAACAATGATTAAATAAAATCAACATGTTTAATACTTTTTTTTTTCTTCTTTATTTTCTTTTTTTTTTATTAATATTAAAAATACAATACAATTTCAATAATCAGTGTATATATATATATATATATATATATATATATATATATATATATATATATATATATAATTTTAACATTTGTTTCTTCTCTATGAGAGTAAAACTCGTGTATAGAGAAGGAGTATATTCGAGTTAATTTGTTTCAGTTAGTCTGTGTACATTTTTTTTTTTTACTTCAGTTACAAATTTATGATAGTTAGTAATTTTTGTAATTGTTATGGGGAGACTGTTATAAAATTAACTGTTAAAAAATTTGATACCCTGATAAATATATTGATTTTGAGTTGCGGTATATTTTAGTTTTGGGATATCAATTTGATTTCTATATCTTGTAGATCGGAATTCGCTTCTAAAATTTAATTGTTTTTTAATTTTGAAAATTTGAATTATTGATTTTTTTTTGTACATGCCTACTATTTTTGGTACTTTAAAATCTGTGAGAAGTTGTATACTTGGATGGTCTTTTTTTTTTAGAATAATTTATATTATCATTTTTTGAGTGATTTCTAATTGTGACATTGAAGTTTTATATGCACCTCCCCATCCAATAATACCGTATCGCAAATGTGACTGTACAAACGCGTAATATATTATTTTCAGATATGTGAGTGATAAGATGTTTCTGAGTCTAAAAAATATGTAGGCAGTTTTCCTTATTTTGTTTGTGAGATTAATAATAGTATCTTATTTCTGAAATTATTATACAAAACGGACTAAACAACATTTTAATGCCTTAAAAATATTGTATTTAATTTAATTTATATAAAAACTTATTCCTGAAGCACAGGGCTGTTTCACTAAGTTGACTAGAAACTATTCACATTAGCATAGAAGAATTAAGAATTTGATCAATTCGAAACAATTGTTCAATTTATTAATCAATATCATTGAAATTTATTAATGTTTTTTTTTTAGTGTTGAAATTCAATTTTTGTGACGTAGGTTAAAAATTGTATTCTAATATAATCTTAACTCTTCGTCAAATTATTCGTCCAAATCGTAAATTTTCTAGATAACCATTATATATTCCAGATGTAGATCTCCGTTGTATAGAGTAATGCAAACAATTTGGGTTAAATATTTAAAGAGTTTGCTAATAAGACAGTTGCTTGTTGGTCTAATGATTAAGACAGTCGCCTGGTGATCTAGTGGTTGAGGATTCAAGCCTCGTTCCAGGACGCCACCAATTTTGTCCTATTTTCATTGCGTAAGTATATCAATGTGACATGTAGGTATTAGTGATTGTATACCGTTGTGTGACTGTGATTGTGACGATGATTGATAACTATGATTTAAATTGTTAAAGAGCAATTAAGGTGTTACTATGGTTTCTTTTAATTAATATCAAACAAATATCAGATATCTCATAGAGCCAAAGCTATTTTTTATTATATTAAATGGCAAATATTTGGAAGTATGGGGTAAATATGGGACTTACGATTTGTCTTCGGCTGGCTTATGTATATATATCCAGCGGAAAAATTTCAAGATTAAATTGTAATTGCTCGTCAACCGTCAGGGTGATGTAAGTGGGAACGACTTTTTTGTGAGGATACCTTAAGTCGAGAGTTTACAGCAACAATCCACGAACAATTCAGGACCTAAAAGAAAATATTCGCCGTGAAGTTGTTGCCATTAAACCAACGCTTTGCTCTTGCGTGTTCGCAAATTTAAGAGTCCGATTGCAAGAAATGGACGGCATTTAGACGATATTGTTTATAAAACGTAAAATTCGCATCGTTAAACTCCACTTTTTATAAATATAGTATGAGAATAACATTGTAGTTTTTTTTATTATTTAATATTCAACTTGAAAATTTTCCGCTGGACACCCTTTATATAACGTTCACCAATTCGCACCCCTCAATCTCCACATTTATCCAATTTTTGAAATTTCTAAGTTGGACTCGCTTCGAGTACCACCACTACACCATCGCCATCTATGAACCAAATTTGATCATTCATGTTTTCCTATTTTAAACAGCATATATGTCATCATTATGAGAATTTAATGTTTTTAATAAAAAATAGCTCTATCTCTATGAGATATCTGATATTTGTTTAATAACAGAGCTTTTGTAGGTAAAAATCCAGTAATTGTATGTTCTTGGACATAATATTATTCAAATATTGCTAATATTAATATAATGGGTATCTTAACTACTGTAATCTACTTCTACTTCTAAATCTACTTCTCTATCCATCTGAAAAAACTCTATAAGATTTTGATCTTATCAAAAGCCTTGCTAAAATTTAAGTTAATCTTTTTTCAGATGTTTGGTTTTGCATTATCCTATAATTCTCGTACTTGTAAGGTACGTACACTGACCCGATGGTCATTAATGTTAATGAAACCCGGATTGGAAGAGTCGATAATTATGACTATTTTAGAACAACACATTTCCATAGCAGGAGGGCATATCCGAAGAAGTCGTTCGCATACTCGTAACAAAGCTGGGCTGATTTTTGAATATTTTGTGTTCTGTGTCTTTCGAATGTTCAACCAATGCATACTTCCAGTGCTCACGTATGGCTATGAACATAGACTCTCAATAAGACAAGAAAATGGTGGATATGAAAGACGAGAGTAGTTGATATAATTAATAATATGTCAAGAAAATGAAATGGCAATGGGCATGCCGCATCGCTCGGAGGACGAACAATCGTTGTATGAATGCAGCCATCCAGTGGCACCCGAGAAAAATGAAGAGGACGACAAGCCGCCTCAAAATCCGCTAGACTGATGATATGACGGACAAATGGATAGAGAAAGGTGGAAGACACTCGAAGAGGTCTTCATCCAGCAGTGAATATAAAACGACCAATAATAATGATGACATGTATATATTACAACCGCGCAGATACAAAATCCGTGTCGATGCTGTAATGTAATTTGATATTATTAAGATTTTATCAAGTTTCATACGATAAATTAATATTGCCAAAGTAACTGTGTGAAGCAGATTTGATAAATCTATTTGAATTATTTGCATAGTTAACCTATTAGAAGTCAGCGATTAAATCGTACTTAAGTAAATTATGTTATCTATGAATTGTGAAATGAAGGTGGAGTCATTCAGTCATAATTTTTAAGCATTGTTTGTCTGTTTTGTCTGTCAGGAAAAATGTTATTTTTGTCATATTTTAAAGTTGATGTTACAATTTTCAAAGTGAGATGTTTATGCGATTGAACAATGCGTAATGCTCTCGCCTAGTGTCCGGTCTCGGGGGATTGTTCTACGTCTCTGAGGACCAGCAGGTAGTTATATTTTTCGGAGCACCCATATACTTAAATATTGAGAGTAAAAACTTTTTTTTTATTCTACTTTGATTTATTATTAAGTATGAGACAACGTTTAGTCCATGCAAGGTTATTACGAATCTAAATAATAATACTACTTAAAAAGTTATGTTTACATGAAAATTAACCATTTAACAAAGGAGAGAGCTATATGTAATTATATATGAGGTGAAACAGAATCACTGCATTTGCTTATAACTTATATTATTTTATTAGCAATATTTGAATATGTCCAAGAACACACAGTTAATGTATTTTTATCTACAAAGGCACTGTTATTAAACATATATCAGATATACTGGTCAAAATAAGAAAATGTATTTAAAAAATGGATTTTTCAGATGTATTCTAGTACAATATGTTTAAAAACATTTTACGGATAAAAAAATTGCTTTAAAATAATTTTAAAAAATCAGATACTCATAGTATAACACATATATGCTGTTTAAAAAAAAGTGAAAAATAAATGATTACATTTGGTCCATAGATGTTGGTACTCGAAGAGAGTCCACATACTAACATAAGCAAATAAATAAATTTGATAAATGTGGAGATTGAGGGGTGGAATTGGTGAACGTTATATATATATAAAGCTAAAAGACATAAAAATTCCGTCTCTATAAAAAGTAATTTACCAAATGGCTTGTAGACCTCATTTAAAATTGGAAAAATTCTCAACGTTCACATCTCTTACATATTATATAATTTAGTTCAAATTTACTCTATATGTACTATTTTATTTTCAATATCATAATATTAGATATACCAAGGTATGTTAGATGAAACCGTCACAAGTAATCAAAATCTAACAAGTAAAGTTAGTTTTTTGACATCCGAGAAAAACTTATTTTCCGAAACCGGTTGGTGTATAATTCATATTTATTAGACTTTATGAACCCATATCCCGATGTATGACAGATTTAATATGGTGAAAAAACGTACGAATTCTATCTGGAGTGCACAATGGCTCCAAATAATCATAAGGGTAATCGTTTTAAAGTAATTCAAGGATCTATTCCCCACACCCCCTGATTCTCAAAAAAGAAATTCTCCAAAAGAACAGTATCAAATATCTCTAGAATGAGAATTGGGCATTGTCAGGTGGCCTCTCGTTTGTTCAGATTGAACTTGATAGATTCTCCAATGTGTGAGTGTGGTGCCGAGGAGGAAACCCTTGACTATGTCTTTTTTGCCTGTCCATTGCGGATCACAGATTTTTTTTACAGTGGTCTCGTCAATGGTAATTTTCAGCTCCCGGTTAACTTGTGTCATCTTCTTTCCCTTAACTCGCCACATTTAATCTATTTTATAGGAAGTTTTTTGAACGGCAATGGTATTGACTTGTAATATAGTATTTCCTATTCTATGATAATATTGTATTTTTTATTTATTATCTTAGTTTTATTAACCACAATTGAGTTTAAAAAACATCTACCGGTTTCGGAATACACCTTTTCAATAAATAATATTGTACTTTTTTCTATTAAACAAAGTTTTTAACTTGATTAATGGCACAAATCACTCTTGAAGGGTGGATTGACTATTTAAAAGAAAAAGAAAAAGACTTAATGGACATACATCTATTTGTTGTAACAGAGGTGCATATAAAATATTATAATGTAACATGATAAACTTATTACAATTATATTGCTATCAAGTATAATACTCGTATAGTTTATTATGGGGGATGCAGTAGGAATCCACCTCTGATATATATATACCTGGCTCTTTTGCTAGACTGTCGTCTGTGTTAAAATGTCAGTTTTTTGTGCTGTTGTGGTGTTATTTAATTAAAAAGTAAGTCGACAAAGATATTTAAAAAATAAAGGCATTAAAAAAAATTGTGGATATGTTGCAAATCTAAAGTGAATTATAAGTGTATTGTTTTCTGATTAAGTTGAAATATTAAACAGCGATACTTCTAACTGATCTCTACCCAATTGAATCATATATTGGGTCATATTCCCGTCTCAACATGGAATTTCTCTAATGAGACGGGCACAGTCCAACTACATTTTTACATATGCATTATATAGTTTCCAATAAATAAATAATAAATATAAAGTGAATGATTTCCAATTGATGCAGTAAATGTTTCAATTAATATTTAATTTTTAATTAAAGTGTAGAGTGAAGTAAGCAACGTTGTATTTTTTTAAAATAATTAATTAATTTTTTCAAACAGTTAAAAATTTTGTTAATAATTTTTTTAAAAGTTAATTTCAATGAACTTACACAAAATTGATCACGAAAATTTTGAAATATTACATAGTTTAGTCAATAATATAAATATTGTACAAATCAATATTATATATAATCTTAATAATATAAGTTATCTCGGAAGACTGGCTTAGCACCGGAAAGTTCGATAATTACTTATTAATAATACCGTCGCGATCGCTGAGATTATTAATATCGTTGCGATTTCAAATTACTATTTATTACCTCCGCCACTATATTTATCGCTGTATTATTTATTGAATACAACTAACGATTTTAAACTTCTATAATATAATACTTCCAAAGAACTATTAAATCTAAGGTGAGCATTGCTTTTTGAATGAAACATAAACAAACAGTTAATTAAGAATTAAATATAAGAGTGATAAGGAAAGGAGAAAGAAGAATCTTTCAGAAGTTAAGTTAGTTGGAATTAGTATTTATAATTATTTTGCTAGTATAAATTGATAATTTTTTTATCTAACGATGACGTCGTTATAACTTATTTACTTACCATCACGCCGTTTCCCGCGGAGGTAGGCAGAGAGGATAGAGCGCCACACTCTTCTGTCCTGACACAGTTCTCGCCTCGTCCACATTCATACATCTTCTCATACAAGCTCGACGATTATTGAGGCTTCTAACAGGACTTGTCTAAGTCTTCACTTGCATAATATATCTTTCTTACCTTCTTTTCCCGTTCATCATGAATAATTTTCATTATTGTTCCATTTTTCACGGTGTAAGTTATATAATTCAAATTAGAAAGTTCATTTGCTTCCCGAATGAAATCCGTTATGGCGGAGTGTACGAAACCAACATTTCCTTCCATATTTTAACAGTTTCCTCACATAATCCGAGTCGACTTCATTATTTTGCCTCCTTTTCCCTTTTATTGCGTCTTGTTTATCGTGTCAAAGGATTCCGCTACTGGCTTCATTATTAACCGGAATGAATGTCTTTGATTATTTATACGAATGATCGAATCAAAATAATGATAAATATTGCGAAATTTTCTTGTTTTATTATTTTGTGAAAATTCCTACAAAATACATATATTATTAACCAAAATAAAATATTAATTTATATTTGGAAATGGTGTATTTTCGACATTGTTATGAAATTTTCTTTATTTTTATTTTTAACATATAGATTAATTAATATATAGAATAAAAAATTATATTGAGTTGTTATGACTTCTAAATATTATACTTACCTCACGATATTCCGCGGTTCTTTTTAAAACCCTACTTTTAAATCATTTCTCCTGATATGATTATTTAAGTCCGACCGAAGTTTCCTGCCGTTATCTTCGGCCAAAAAATACAATTTTGGCTGTTCATTCGGCTTCGGCTAAAATCTACCTTAAGATTTGGCCGAATCTGAAAGTTTATATTTAGTCGCCGAAAATAAAAATCAGTTTATCATTTCTGGAAAACTGCAAATTATTTACTTAATGGATATATTTATAATTATTATCAACACCATAACGCAGAAAAGTAACAGTGTAGAATTTGCATTGTTTTGTATATTTTCTAGTCAGTGTTCTAAGAATTCTAAGTACGAGTGTGGCAAGAGCCGAACAATCGGCTTCGGCCAAAAAAAAAAAATTAGATTAGATTTTGCGGTTTGTTTTTTGGAATATAAGTCCTGATAAAAACATTCGCTTTTATCGTGAAACCAAAATATTAACCGTCTAAATTCTTGTAAACGATATCTTGAGAAACGAGAATTAAGAAATTTTATAATTTCTGGAGAATTGTCGATGCTTAACTATTTCTATATTTATTTACTAACTGACACAAAATATACCTAAAATATGTACTTTTTTTATTTTAATACCCGCGCTTTATTTTTTTACAATGTGCTAATTTGATTATTTTACAACCTTAAAATTGTTTCTTAAATTTGAAACAGCCCTCTCGTAACTACGGTGCTTATCAGTCGAAAAGTGGTCATAACTTACTTCACATTTACTCGAGGAGAAATAACCTTTTAATTTCATCCCCATAAATAATACTTTTTATATCGCATTAGATAGTAAACCGCCCATCACCCTTCACAAAGGGCAAGTAACTCATTAATTTTAATTACTCTTCATCGCTAGTGCGAGTGGAGGGGACTAAATGGGAAGCTTTTCCGCTATTTAGGAGCGAATTAGTATGGGGAAGATTTCAGTCATATTCTATCTGTTCAACTACTGTTTGACAGGTGGTATTTACAATGAAGGGTTAACCTAATGACAGGCCTCCCTTTTTGCTATTATCTTCTTATTTTGAATACGAATTAGCACTTGGATATACGCGATATTCTATGGAATTGAAATAGGAAACTTTCTGTTTGAAAGTTCCTTAAGTAATTGTTGTGGTGTTGAAAACATTGTAGACATGATTAATTGTTCGTGATAGTAATTCATGGTATGTATACTATACATTTCTACTGATGTCATAATAAACCTGCATATTTCTAATATATTCATGAGATCCGTAGGCGTTTATTTTGATTCAAAAGATTGATTCCGATTTTAATTATTTTAATTTCTGATAGGAAATAATGGACATTGTCAACCTTTTTAGGATTCTTTATTAATTTATTATTTCACTTACCTTAGTTAATTATGCACAGAAATCATTCGCGCTATTATTATCTATATATTAAGAAGGTAGGAAAAGTCAAGACGCATTCTTTCTATGTTTTTCAAAATTAAATTTATATAGAAAACTATGATCGATCAATAATATATTGCCCATTTTGTTCGATAAACTTTTTCAATCTTTCAGTGAGCTTAATAATTCTTCGTTCATAGAAGGACCTGTCTTTATTGGCGAAAAAAGCTGATTTACGGGCCTCATCTGAATTGAACGTTATACCACGCAAGGAGTTTTGAAGAGCACGAAACAAGTGGAAGTCTGACGGCGCAAGGTCAGGCGAGGATGGTGGGTGTGGCAACACATTCCATCCAAACTTCAACAATTTTTGACGGGTGATCAAACTTGTGTGTGGTCTCGCGTTGTCATAATGAAACATTACCCCTTTACGATTAACGATCTCCGAACGTTTCTGAATGATGGATTCGTTCAAAGTGTCCAATTGCCGATAGTACATATTTGAATTGATTGTGTGATTCCTTGGTAGGAGCTCGACAAACACAAAACATTTAAAATCCCACCAAACTGAGAGCATAACTATTCTCTGATGAATCTCTGCTTTCGATGTAGTTTGAGGTAAACCATCATGTCGGGACCGTGACCTTAAATAAATCACTTCGGAAAGATACAAAAAAAATCTATCTATCGAAACTATGTCATCACCGGGATATGAACCTGTTACTTTAAATTATCTTTGACGTTTTACCAATTAATCTATAACGACCCTGTAGAAAGTCGTCAGATTCCATGTATACATGTTTAATTATCAAGGAAATACGTAGTTATGGGTATGTATATTGAGAATGGTAACTTAACAAATAAAATGTTATTAAGGAGAACACATTTTTATTGTGAAGTTGTAATTATTAACAACATAGGTCTGTGATATTTTAATAACTAATTAAATGTATTCATTATAAATATATACATTTAATTAGTATTTAAAATATCACAGACATATGTTCTGAATAATTATAACTTCAGAATTAGAATATGTTATTCTTAATAATATATAAGTTGTATCAATGTGTCCAAAATTTAATAAAAATGAATTGTTAATTCTTGCATCTGCTATCGGTTTACTCAAAGGTTTTTGAGATTCCGTAAAAACAATGTAGATGCTTTTCAAATAATGGAACGATAGATGTATTAATTTGAAAAAGTGTAACATATAGGTTTGAAAATTTGTCGCCAAAAATACTGTCGCTGTAGCATAGTTGGAAATACACCTTCCCCGAATTGGAAAAGAGATCCAGGTTCGAATCCCTGTAGCGCAACAACAATATTTTTCGATAAAATTGATTTTGTATGTATATCTTTATAATTAATATATTTAATTAGTATTTAAAATAAAATGTGATTTCATTGATAGTTAGAACTGTTCTCAAATTATTATTTTACACAAAAAGCATTTTGTTTCATCTTTGTGAAAAAACACTATATCAAAACTATCAAACCTACATGGTACCTGTATACCACACGAGTTTTTCATCCATAAATCCAGTATCCGGCTGCCGCGCCGCTGGCGTTTGTGCCGCGCACCGCTTCCGGCCCCCATCAGATCTTCGGGGCTCCCTGCTTAAAAACAAATCATAACTGTTTCAAATGCACTCATTGTGTGTATTCCATTGGTGTAGTTCAGTTTCCTCGTCAAAATTAATCACTGAATGGAGATATTTTATTTTATTTTAATATTATACCTGCTTGAGATGTTAATATTAATTTAGAATCTGATATTTTTAATTTGTTTTAAATTAATTGATTGGCTTATTAAACAATTCAGCTGCTATTAATGAAAAAAAAATTATACAAATATCTTTCATCCAAAACATTAATTAATACAACTAAACATTTGAATTAAAAATATTCTTCTAGAGATAACAATATTTTAAATTTAGTTTAAAATGCACGTGTAAAATGTACGTACCTATGTCCTTATGCTTTTGATTACATATTGTGTAAAGATAAGGAATTTTTAATAGATTCGGAATGAAAATGAATTTCCCCTGAGACAGATATAGGAGGTGTTTCGTAGGAGATTTCCGCACACGTCACACCATCATATTAACATTAGCTCTTTCAGCGACGCCGTTTTTTTTATAATTAATAGTCTGTTATAGTTTAAAATAGTTTGTATTATTTTGTAGCCAGGACCGGGAAATTATTATATTTCGACTACCCTGTATTAGAAATTCAGTTCAATTTAGTCGACTCTTTGGTTCAACGGTTCGATCTTTTTTATTTTTAACGAACATATTAGTGCAGTTGAAATGTAATATCAAATTTATGTGAATTTATTTATAAATTGTAGTACTTTGACAGTACATGATGGAACCTCATTTTTCGATATATTCATATTACTATTTGAAAATTAAATTAAACCATTCATTTAGAATATCTTTAGTGTTCATAAATTTAAACGAGACTTTTTATATTCGTGGCAGTGTTCTTGCAGGGGTGCGATGTGATATAACCATCCCTTAAAGGCGACTTGAAACAGAAAATTTAAACACTCGAGCAGCGCCACTCTAGGAGCCAGCCATTTTTTACGTCGCCGTTCAACGCGTCAAACAACTATAATGTTCCTTTAATATTCCCCCATTGAAACTTGAAACGCTTGTAAATTTTATGCACCTTTTTTATTTCTACCAAAGTACCTCAAAATACACGCAGGTTTAACAGTCTACTCAAATTTGAATGAGGTAGCTACTTGTACGCCGGGGAATCTCACGTGATTTTATTACACAACTGTGAACGCTTTATTTTTAACTTTTGTCGATAACGCAACTTCGTTATTCTAACGCGTTATTGTAATTTTTAAATTGCTTTATTAATGAATATATTTCACCAACCTGGCTTTTTTTAGTGTTTTGAGAATCGTTTAATTTTATTACATAGATGGCATATTTATAATAAATAAAAAAATATTTTTTAGATTATCTAATAATATGATTGCACTTCGTCACTATAGCTATTGGATCTGTATTTGGATATTTAAGCGTCATTGTCAGTAAGAAAAAAATACCATAGTAGCAAATATGTCGAACGTGTTTTTAATAGCTCTAGGTATTACTTGAATGCTCTTCTCTTTTATATATTCACTAACAGTACGCAAATATTTATTCAATTTAAAATGAAGTGCACATTATCTTTATTACGAGTAAGGAAAAACATGTATTAGCGAAATCGTATGAATTTTCCGACTGGCAAGTATATTGAGCACCTGTCATCTTGCCTATATATATATATATCATCTGTCAAATATATGACCGTAATATTTACGTTTGTTCAGTAATTATTTATTTTAAACATGATCTCAGTATATAATTCAAAATTGATACTTAAGAACACCGTTTGTTCAATTAGGTACAGGGAGGGCAATACAGAATAACTATCAGAAAATCAATCAGCTATAGGCCCCGCGGCCAGGGCTTCCGTAGAATCTAAATTTCAATGCGAAATTTGGTTTGATATATAATTAGGGTGCACAATGCACCATTGTTAAAGCAATATAATAATGCCCTGGCTGCGCAGCGGTCACCACTGGTCACGTAGCGGCCACTATCGGTCGTGAAGCGGCCATAACAGCCCCCTGCAGGTCCTAACAATCGACAATAGCCGTTTGCTTTTCTGCTAGTTTATCTAAATATTGTAAGGTTAGCAAATAATTAATCATTATGAAAAACATATTTTTATTGTGAAGTTGTAATTATTCAGAACGTTAGTCTGTGTTATTTTAAATACAAATTAAATGTATTAATTAGAAAGGTATACATATAAAATCAATTTTATCGAAAGAAAAATTTATAAATAAATATAAAATATAAAAATATCCCTGTAGCAACAATTATATTTTTCGATAAAATTGATTATATATATATATATATTTTTTTTTCAAATTAATATTTTCCATTTCATTTGTATTTAAAATAAATTCACAAATTATATTAAATATAAAAATATCCCGGTAGCAACAAAAATATTTATCGATAAAATTGATTCAGTGTGTATTTTTTTTTCTAATTAATACATTTAATTTGTATTTAAAATAAATTTACATATAATCAATTTTTCAAACGAGCAATATTATAGAACGGTCCACAGAATGTTTTTATATTTGTACGTGACGAGTTGTTTGTTACCAGTGATCCGTGTGGAATTATATTAAATCAGAACTTTTTATGCTGTCAAAAAATTCCTTCTGTAGGGCTTGGCCGTGATCTGTACATTTGTAAATATGCAAATATTTGCATTTTAATTAAAATCGATGTTTATTATGTATTTTAAAATTATTTGTTTGTTCCTCTGCGATGAACTCTATATATTTTCGACTACATCCGGCGACCGGAATCTATAAACTATATATTTGGTCATTATTACAAAATATTATAAGCATATCTATATTATTAAGCTTATTAAATCACGTTATATTTGTGAAGTTGGGATTTTTCAGAACATGATTCTTTTTTAATTATAACAAATTAGATGAATTACTTCCTTCTCTTAGTATATTTTTTCGTTTTTCCTGTGTACTTTTTTAAGTTACCTAATTTATAATAATAAGTTTACCTAATTTGTTTTAATAATAAAATTTTGGGTTTATTTTGATGATATTAAAAAGCTGCATTTATTTGAGCTAAATGCAAATTTTTACAATTAGTTCGCATATTTATAATAATAAGAGGTGAATACTTAAGGAATTCAAAAACCTTTGATAAAGTAGCATCTGACAATTGAAAATCGGTTTGGAACATAGGTACTATTATTTATTATTAAAACACTTTCTTTGCTAGTAATGTACAATATTGGTTGTTTCATTCTTCCAAAAATCGTATCTTTCTTACGTAATGATATTATGTATATTTTACTATACATTCTCATGGCAGCTATTTGAACTCTATTATATTTTTTCGTTGATCACTTTTCTTCCCTTCCTGTTTATATACGATTGGGTACAGTCAATAGGCCCATCGTAAATCATCCCTTCTTGCAGGGCAAATGAATCTCTGACCCTATGTCAGCTACACCGCCTAGAATCATTTCTTACTACGCCGTTTTTACTCTTACAACCTTTTATTTACGACTATTTACGCGCCGCACCCTTTATTATTTCTAATTTATGCCATCTTGGTCATTTTATTGTTGTTTGTTTGCTCGTGGCTAACTTTGAAGTACATATTTTCCACAATATTTCTTCAGATGTTTATAGAAACAAGCTAATGCAGATAACACTTACATGTTAAATTAAATCACCATTTATTTAAAATAAATTTAAATATTAGTGTTAAAAATTGTATCAAACAATAAAATTAAGTAATATTTGAATTTGTCCTAGGACACACAATTACTGGATTTTTACCTACAAAGGCACTGTTATTAATTCTTATTTAACAAACAAATATCATATATATATCAAAGCTAATTTTTATTGTATTTAATGGAAAATATATGAAATATATTAAATTCACGTGCCCGCTTAGACATTAAATCTCATTCAGAAAGTGAGTGTTTCCATAAAATCCCCCCCTTTTAAATAGAAGAACATTTATTAGAATAGAATTATTTATTAGAATAAATAACTTTAAACTGTCCCACACACCCAACACGATCAAATAATCTTTTTTACCCAAATTTTGGCAGAACTAATTACATAAAAAAATGTTTTGTGATCCGCTCTACGTCAAAATATAATGCCGTAAATTCTTCTAATAACTTAGACATTTTCAACGATAAATTGCTTCCCTTTAAAATTAAACTACGCCAACTTTTCAATAACTACTAACATAAATTGTATATATTGCATCCCATTTCTCTCCCCTCCTTACTCTTTCCACTTCGTATGTTCAGTTTTAAAATACCCTTTTGTTTCTTTTTTCAGTTATTTTTTTAAAGATGTACTATTTTTAAGTTTATTATGTGTAGGTTTATTGTAATGTAAAATTCTTTTTGTTTGTCAGTTTGTTTGAGTATACTATTTTTTAGTTTCTTATGTACTAGTTATTT
Source organism: Eubasilissa regina (assembly GCA_022840565.1). Classification (NCBI taxonomy): domain Eukaryota; kingdom Metazoa; phylum Arthropoda; class Insecta; order Trichoptera; family Phryganeidae; genus Eubasilissa; species Eubasilissa regina. Next base: position 21,914,209 of record JAINEB010000015.1, on the reverse strand, counting down.
AATTCCGAAGAAACTTCACTGGTGTTATTTTTATATATTATGCTAATATCAGTTATTATTGTTACACTGTTTATTTCTTTAAAATAAAAATAAAAAAATTAAATATTTTTAAAAAAAAGTATGAGGTAATTACAAGGCTTACGATCTGTTTCGGCTCATAGTGATGACATATATGCTCTTTAAAAAGGACAAAATGAATGATCAAATTTGGTCCATAGATGGCGATGATGTAGTGGTACTCGAAACGAGTCCACATACTAACATACACATTTAAACACTAACATTAAAAAATTTGATAAATGTGATGATTGAGGGGTGAGACAGGTCGTAAGCCCTGTAATTACCCCATGCTTCCATATATTTTCTGATAGATATCTGATATTTGATTAATAAAATTAAGGATTAAATTCTAACATAATAAAGTCAGCAATGATATATATGTAATCTTATTTTCATGTATGTATATGTCATTGGATAACAGAGTTCATGAGGAGTAATTAAAAGTAGATCACTGGCTTAGCATGTGAGAGATACCGGGATCGATGCTAGGCGTTTCAATTTTTTTTAAATTTCTAAATATTTTAATTTCTAATATTTCTAATATTTAATAAATATTTAATGAAAGCGGTGTCACGTTCATCGAAAAACCCAATTCATCCTAATGACCAAATTCTACAAATGACTTTTTTTATGATTTTAATTAATATTCATTTTTATATGGTTAACACATTCGTCGGAGAACGAAAATATTTCGAAAAGTTATTTTGTCGAGTCGAGTCGATGAATGTTTTATTTTTTTAAGAAATCGACGTTAAATGTACACTCCAAATTTCCGTTCGAAGACCAGTGATGGATTTTCATCTTTATTACTGAGTAAACCACCATTCAGATCTGTATGTGAGAACCGGCATCAGGAATGTTTTGGAAATCTGAATCTTAGTTTTCTGGGTCAGCAAGTTGGTCTCGACGCTTTCGGCTGCCAAAGTATCGTTTGTTGGCTGCTTGTAGTCTTTTTGTAATTCCTGTTTCTACGTCTTTATTGGCAGTGACAATTGAGCTCAGATAAGACGCCCGGTATAAACTTCACCCTGTTGCTGCATCAGATCTGTCGTTTTGGAAACTACGCTTTTTTTTTACAAACGCTCACTTTGAACTATTCATATTACATCAAATTCATGTATTTAAAATATGTATGATACGGGTCTAATTTTTAAAGAACTTGTTTGAGTTTACTGTTTTTCTTCAACCCATATCTATCCGCTGTTGGATAGAAATCTCTCTTAATAACCTCCACACGGCGAATATACGAGGTGTTTTTTTTTTAAGTAAGTACCGTTACTGGACATTCCCGGTGTAGCGTTGCGGTTGCGATGTTGCTCATGCGCAATGGTTTCTTTCATCAGTTGACTCACCACATGTATCGTTAGAGACATTCACATAGTGTGGCCATCTTGTAGTGAGTGGTTGAAATATTCAAGACAATAGATGAGCCCGCCGTCTGTAATTCGTTTCTTGAATGTACGGAACGTGAAACCAGCTAACATTCATCGCAAAGTGTGTCCTATTTTGTCCTAACTTGGCGCCAAGTGATTTCCATATTTTCGATTATTAACGTTTTAATAACGATGATGAACTCAAAGACGGAGTACAGACATGGTTTTCATCACAGGCGGCGTCGTTCTATAACGAAGGTATACAAAAATTGCTGCCCCGTTATGACAAGTGGTGACTATGTTGAGAAGTAGTTTAAGGTGTGTAGCGTCCGAAGAAAGTAAAATGTTATAAAAATGATGTTATTTCTTTAAAAAAAAAATTTCGATACTTAAACGCGCCTTGTGTATGTATATATATATTCCTTTCCATTGCTCACTTACTTACCTTAAACCTGTGGATGAGGAAAGACTGTACGCAGGTCCTGACTGGGAGGACGCATTGAAGTATTTTATTTTGCGGTATTGTGCAATATGTTTTGGTTACCTAAATGCCGCCCGTCCTGGATTCAATTAATTGCAATGTGTTGTTATTTGTCTAAAGTACCCACCTATCGCATTCCTAATTACAATCCTCTGCGGAAAGCTTTGTCAACATGCAATATAGCAAGCATACGATTACGTGTAATAATTTCATATAAATGGCTTTTCGAATAAAGGTATTCATATTTCTATGTTAGATTTCTTATATGGTGACGACGACCAATCAAATAGCATTAAGCCATTTCGTTCCGTACAATGAATTCGTTGCTGAATGAACAGGGATAAATTACAAAGTTAAACAATCGGTGCGGTCGTTGAATATTTCCGGACGGTTGTAAAAAACATTCGTTTTATATGAGTGTAACGTTTGTAACATTGTAGTAATGGCCGCATCACAATGTCTCCAACATTATGAATTTACACAAGTATTCCTCGTTAGATTTCTACATCGGGTTGTAAAACACCCTTTGTTTCTGGAGAGGGATTTTGTACGGTGCTAGAACAATACCCTCGACCCTTCCTTTATATACGAGACGTCCCCCATCCCTCCGGAAGCGTTTTTGTGCGCAAATCTATTTTTTTGGCACTTGGAAAAATTATTGTATGATGCATTGCCTTGCTGGACTTCCGAAAGCCCTTTTCACTGCGGGGACGTTGGAACTTCCTGGCGACAACATGAGCCAAAACTAATAAGTTCGTGTTTTTCGATCAACTATACGGGAAGTATCTTGTGATTTGACACCTTCGAAATTGTTTATTTATTGTACAAGTTTCTTTAATTATTTATTTTAATTCAAATTCAACGAAAGTCTTGTGTGAAGATACCTCCTACATCTTATCGGTATTCTTTCATATATGGGTGATAATAAATCTTTTCTTTTTTATTTTCCCACATACGTAGGTCGTAGAAAGTTATGTGCGGTGCGGAATTAGCATTAATTTTATTCTATTTTTCCTTCGGACCTTCAACGAAATCGGAATATCTGAATGACTCCGCGATGAATAATGCACGAGGACTCCGTCCGTGAATTGATACTGAAATATTTATTGTTCTTTTGTTGCTCGTGGACTTTGAAATTTTATGGCCTCAGAATTATGCTCTGCCCTCTGTTGCGTTGAAAACGGTGAGTTATTAAAATTAATACATTTTATCGCAATTATTTCTCGCATAATATTGTTTTCATATCATTTATGTTGTTTCTGTACAAATGGGAAAAAGTATACAATAATTGTGCAATAATTCCAGTTTTCTTTTATTGTTGGGATTTAATACGATTTTCAATGGAATACCTTCAAACAGAACGAGCTTTGCGCCCCTAAGTTAGAGAATCCCTGTTGAACTGTAATATTATGTGAAGCCTCGGCGCTTGCTCGATGAAGAAATCAACCTTAAGCTCAATAATGGAGGCGTAAGGGTCATCAATATGCGAATGAACCCTCTGTTAGTAGTTAGCATCGATGTAGCAGTATACAATGTATAATAATTCGTCTCAACTGTAATATTTATAATATTATTATCATGTTTAAATGTTGTTCTGTTTGGGACATATATTTATTTGTAAATACATATTTATTCTTGAACGAAAATAATGCACTGTGCATTCCCCTCCTTCCGTTCCTTTCCCGGCCTCGCCGCCGAATCAGTCGATTGGCGACCTTGAGCGAGTGCGGTATACGTGAATCGAAGAATTACAATATTATACAATTCAGACTTCGCGTCTGTACAGTGTCGTCTAAAGACGAAATTAATGAATTAAACATACAGTCCACATTTTGGAGGTGCCGGCAGAATTGGACTGTGGTGAGTGCCAAACTCCTTCCGTATATCCAGACTTCTTCCGGCATCTATGCTTACACGCAACAGTTCATATCTTATTTTGTGCGTCTTCCCACGCAGATGCCAAGAACCGCGATGTTACAACGTTTTCTTAATAAGATTACTATCCTGTAACTTATTTTCCAAGCTGGTTCACCATGTTGCCTGGTGCGTCCTCTATTAAAATATTATTATTTATTTGGCTACAATAAATTTAAACAGTTAAAGATCATCCACCATCATGTGGAATTGAAACGAAAATAGATAGTTATAATTAAATATTAAAATGTTCTACAGATAAAGTGTTTTCGTTAAAAAGTTCGCGATGATTGCCTGCCGCGGATCGTCTCTTTCGCACATTTACACGTGTGCGTGAAATAATGGTCATTGGTATGTGTTTTGCAGTCCTTTATGTGGATGCACAAATTATGTGTAGGTGTGAGGTGCAAAACTCAGGTACTAGGAACTCAGTATTCGTGCTAAAATGTTAATTTATATGACTATACCGAATTTTGAAGAATTAAATTATTCTTGTGAGGTAAATTGTTGTTTTTGGTACAATGTGCTAAATTTGCCTTCTTTGGGCGGAAAATATTGTATTATTAAAATAACACATTCTTATTGTGAAGTTGTAATTATTCAGAACATAGGTCTGTGATATTTTAAATATCAATTAAATGAATTAATTAGAAAGTTATACATATAAAATCAATTTTATCGAAAAATATTGTTGTTGTTGCCGGGATACAAACCTGGACCTTTTCCAATCCGAGGAACGTGCGTTATCCGATATTGCTATACCAACACAGTAGATTGACGACAAATTTTCGAACCTATATGTTATACTTTTCAAATTAATACATATATCGTTCCATTATTTGAAAAGCATCTACTTTATTTTTACGGAATCTCAAACATCTTTGAGTAAACCGATAGGAGACGCCAGAATTAACAATGTATTTTTATTAAATTTTGGACACATTGATACAACTTATATATTATTAAGGAGAACACATTCTTATTGTGAAGTTGTAATTATTCAGAACGTGGGTCTGTGATATTTTAAATACTAATTAAATGTATGAATTAGAAAGATACATATATTTAATTTGTATTGGAAAATATTGTATTGAATTTGAAAAATGTACCTTTATGTTTTTTTTTTTTTTTTTTATAAAAAATATGTATAAAACATTTTAAATAGCTGGTTGATGACATATTATATATTTAATGATGCAAAATATGCGTTCTCTAAAATATCAATACGTCAGATGTCAAATGTTGAGCGAGCATTTCATTCACCGCTCAACCAAAATCTCGCTGTCGAAAGTTAAATCTGTGCGATCTTACTAACGGCTAACGGTTTAACTTGATCCAATTTTAATTTTATTATATCATGCATAATACAATTATACCTATGATAATTATATTAAAAAATATAATTATCATTTAACCGTTAAATCGCGTTCTTTTTATAAAAAATATTTTTTTCGTCTCGGCACTTGTCTGACTTTGACATATGCCAGGAATCGTCATAACGAATGGTTGCACGTGCGTGCTATCTTTCTTTCTCGTTTACTCACATCATATACATGTGCATATACGTAAAATTACGAGCGTGAGTGAGACAAAAGAATGCCGGTACGCCGATACCTGGTGCGGTTGAGTATCCTTCAGTGTAATCTTAGCTGAAGTGTCAAACGCTCACTAATTACATTGACTACTTACATAATTTTTATCCATACTAAATGTCTCAAGAAAATGTCGTCTCGGATCCTGTTCCCGCGCGAAAGTGTAAAAATCATTGAAAAGGTCCATTCTCTTCACAATCAATGCCTGGAGTTATTAGAGAAAAACGACGAAGATTAGGAGCGAGTGAGCGCTGTAAAGCTTTGACAGTTATCGGCAAATTTTACATAAATGCAGAGAGGCCAAACAAGGGAATCTTGATTCTTTTTTGCAAAGCGGAACAAAATGAATGAATTATGTTATGCATTAAAAAAAATTGTTATTAATAATAAAGCGATTTTTTTAAATCCCCCGTTGATCGCGTAATTTCGCTTATCGGGATCATTTCCAAAACGTATCCCCCGCGATGAACGGGGGTTACCTGTGTATTATATGAACAAATACATGAATACGTGCATTAAAATTTTTGATTTCACTGTTAAAAGGTAAAATTTTAGTCAATATAAAAGTTTCTTGAAATTTACTAATACTAATAATATTAAAATGTTAAAACATTGTTTATACGTAAAAATAGTTCATTATATATTGTATAATTCACTGTTACACACATGCACGCATATATTTAGTACAGTAATATTTTAAAGTTTAAATTATTTTATTTTATTAAATGATAATATTTGACACAGTGACATTTGACATTAACAGAGTGCTTGAGAGTGAGGCATTAGCAGAGAGATTTGACAAACACAGAATCATTATATAAGTTAATAGCTGTTTGTATTTTTGTCTCCATCTTGGCGTTGTTCCTGAAGTATACCTACTATCGTTAGCTATCTACAACATCTTTAGTTTTATTTTATTAAGTAACTAGGATGTATAGTATACGCTAGGAAAGTGACCTTATCATGAATGTTCACAAGTCGAAAGTGATGGTATTTGAGAAGGAAGAAAGTTAGACATCTTTTAAAATACTGCTAGATAATGTATGTTGGGACAAATAGATAAGTTTGTGTATTGGGGATAGAAACGGAAAGGCTGAGAAAAATATTGGAAGGAGGGTGATTGCACGGAATTATGTGAACGTCGCCTCAAATGTGAGAATTTCTAATGGAAATTTGTTAACCAAAGCAAGACTAACGGTGCGTAATGGAGTCCTGGTACAAACTCTGATGTAAATACTTTACACTAAATGCAATTGTTATGAGATCACTGTGGCGTATATGTGGCAAATCCATTTATGAATCCAAAATGAACAAATTAGGAAAAAAATGTAAAGTTAATCTTAGCATAGTAAATATGATTAAAAATGGATCGCTTAGGTGGTTAGATGGTTATGTTAAATTAATGAATGAGGAGAGAATAGCAAGACAGATATATGACACGAGTGTTGATGGCCCCAGAAATAGAGAAACCAATTGGAACATGGTCCTGTTAGAGGTTTCTACAATCGACGAGCTTGCATGAGATGTACGAGCATTAGTGAGGCGGGAATTGTGAGTCAGGACAGAAGACTGTAACTCTCCATCCTCTCTGTCTACCCCCAAGGGGGAAACAGTAAGTGATTTAGTTAGATAAGGAACTTTATCTTCTAAATATAAACATAAAACACTAAAATAGGCTTACTCACTGATTGCCCAAAGTATACCTATTTTGAATAGACCGTGAACGGTAAATAATTATTTATATGGAATACATTTCAAACCACTATTATTACCAATTGTCATCACTGTCATTAATTAATTAATTGTCAAACAGAAAAAAAAGTTTGTGTTGTGGAAAAAAGATTAATAGATTGCGTACCTCGATAGTACCTCGTGTGCTTCATCTCATTCTCTAAATTCTCTTACACTAAGTAATAGTATTAATTTAACCAGTAAGTAGTTACATAACACAAATCATAGAGTTATTCGGTATTCCTTATTACAGCATAAATATAATTTAACAATCCAATAGAATACTTCTCGCACTCGCGTTTTCAGCTGGCATTGTTATTCTGAAGCGTTTATACTGTTCTGCGGTTCTGGTTGGGAATAACAAGATATATTACCGGGAACCCAAGACCAAATTTGTTGAACCTCGCAATAATAGGCTTCATCCAGAACCCTTAGCTATACTTGCCTTTAACAGGACACGCTAAAAAAGGGATCAAATAATAATTTAATTGATCTAAATGACACGACTGACAAGTTATTGTTAATTAACAAATTTAGGTATATTTTATCGACAATTTAAGTGTATGTTGATATTGGTAAGATTTGACTCGATTCAGAAATTGTCGAGTGATGATCTTTTTCAGAGTTACTCAGTAAAATATTGATTTTAAATTATTGGTACTTTCATTTTTGTCGGTGGACAGACAAGAATAATAAATAGTCTTTGCTTTCATGTTGTTAGTTTTTATTTCAATCAAAATCTTTTTTACTTCATTTCATTAGATATTTAAGACTACTGTGTCGAATTTCCTCTTCACATCCATGCGAATGAATTGTATTAGCATTTTTATTAGCATATTAGCATTTTTATTAGCATATATAATTAGCATTATTATTTATTAATATAAAATATTACCACAAAATTAATGTGTATTTATTGAAGAAGGTATTATTATTATTGCGTTATACTTATTATTAAATTTCAATAATTTTGCTATTTAAATTTTTATCATCATCGACATAGTGTTCGTACCTCGCATATTAGAAGTATGCAGACCGAAATATGATAATTTATATAAAATAATATTTTAAGAAAATGGCAATGTTTAAATGCACCGTTTTACCCCGGATTCGTTTACTCGAGGGCGACTCGAGGGTCGAGGATCGGGCCACGGCGACACACGAGCCCCTCACACCATACTATGATGGATGAAGTGCCGAATAAGTATCACAAATGATGAATAACCAGCGTCCGCTCGCAGACCGTCCTCCCGGCCCCATTCTGTCAGGGCACGTTTGATTAATCAAAATGGGAACGCAGAGTTTCGCAGATTTGACGATTCCGGGTTACACGGATCAATCAATGTCGCGTGAAAATCTTGGATAAACGCGTATATTTTATGTAACCTAGGTCTCGGCGGGATTTGCATGTTAAGGGTTGAAGTGGAGAAGGTGAATGTCATGGCTTAAATAAAAAACAAAATTCGTTCAATTGCATCACACCACGCAATCATAAAATAATAATTTTCGATGAATTTCATTAATCTCTGGGTTTTTCTAGTGAACTTCGATTTTACAAGTGATGTCTATTTTTACATTGAACCTCCTCTGGGTTTCGCAGTAGTGACGCACTTCAATATGTGAGCATTTCAAATATTCGAACACATCACACATAAGGATAGCTCGCTTTAATGCTCACATTATTGACAAGCGTCACTAGTCCGAAACCCGGAAAAAGGCTGCAGGTGTGCCTGTTCTCTGTTGTTTTGGTGACACCGATGAACATTTTCAATATATATGTGTTTACGTAAATTAAATAAAACAGTCAAAATAAAAAAAATCCTTTTATCTTAAGGGCGCGCTTTAAAAAATAATTAATTTTACGCATTTTTTTTACGAAAATGTGGGTTTTCATTATTTGTTTATATCAGAAGTTATACACTAGATTTGACTTTTTTTAAAGCTATTACTTAGATAGGACCTTAACACTTATGTAAAATTAATAAACTGAACATTGTTTTCCATAATTAAGAAAATACATGCATTATTAAAAAGACCTTCTACCATTAAATTTATTTTCAGCGTGCCACAAAATTGCCCTAATATTGAAAATTCCATATACGAAATATATTTTCTTATAATCTTGAAGCCAAGATTACGGAGACAAATCTGTATTGAACCAAATTAGCCAATGTTTTTATTGGATTTTTTTATTTCAAATCTCCGATTAAAAAACAACAAAAAAACACACATTAATAGAATCGATATAAACATTATTTAGTAAGAAATTATTATGTTTGTGATATAAAACTTGATTTTAAATAGTAGCTGAAGCCTCAAAGCATGTAAGTAAATATAATAAATTGTATTAAATAATTTGTATTCACTGACAAAACGTCAAAAATTGATCATATGTACTGCAAATTTAATGGATTTTAATTCTATTTATTTTTAACATTTTGCTAATTTGGTTCAGTGCAGATTTGTCTCCGTAATCTTGACTTTAAGATTATAAGAAAGTATATTTCGTATATGCAAGAATTTTCCATATTAAGGGAATTTTGTGGCACGTGGAAAAAAAATTTAATGGTTGCGGTCTTTCTTATAATGCTTGTATTTTCTTGATTATGGCAAATAACATTCAGTTTATTAGTTGTACATTAGTGTAAAGGTTTTATATAAGTAATAGTTTTAAAAAAAGTCAATTCTATTGCACAACTTCTGATATAAATGCATAACAAAAACCCATATTTTTGCAAAAAACGCGTAAATATGAATTATTTTTGCAAGATAAGCCTTAATGCTATTAAAGAAAATAAAATAATTGAAGGCGTACAATTTTTTTGTATATTTGCTGACTCAACATTATCCTTTATTGTTTTTAACCATCGTGGTATTACATATACTTTAACAATTTTTGAAGTTTATATCTCGTTTGTAATTTTGCATAAGACTTACTTATTTGATTAAACACGAGTTAATGTGATAAATTCATCAGCCACTTCAACTCATCAGAAGTACATAATATATGAACTATTATTCTCCATTTCCTAGTGAAGCTTCCTAATCTATTATCCTCCAACATGCAATACATCAGAACGTCGCAAGTTTTGATTCCCGGTTCATGTGTGATATTTATCATGAGTGATATATTATATATTTCTCTGAATCGTTTTACATTGTAGTGACAGCCTGATCAGATTAAATGTTCGCGACTTGTTGATTCCAGAGACCATATATTACTAGAATACAATAATGTTCTATTCAATGTTATACAATTTCATTCTGAATATAATGTGTGTGTTTCAACTCGAAACCTGATTGAAAGTTTTCTTGTTTAATAATTATGATATTTATTTTTTACAATCCTGTGCAGTAAATTTGTATTTAAATGCACAAAAACACATTTTCCAAAATGTGTTTTTGTGCATTTATTTACTTTTTATTTATTTAATAATTTTAAAATAATACTAACTGACCAACTGCTCTGACCACTGCCTTAATTTAATACAACCATAATGCGATATATACCTGAGTATCTAGTTATAAATAGTATGAAATCTAAAGAGTTAAAAAATATATGTAGTATAATATTGTAAAAAAGATTAAATCTTTATATGAGACCAGGTTGAATTATATTTTAAATATTAGTAATATTTCAAACAATAGGTTTGTGGTTAGATGTTTTATATAAAATGCTACTTTAATTTTATTATTTAGTAATTCTATAATAAAATAAAAATTTTAACCTGTCATAACACGACATGATTTAATTAAAGATGTCTTTACTTTCTATACAAAAAAAAGTACGTAGAAGTGCATAAACTAATCGTCAAATTGAGAAATCAGCCGATGAAAATAGACATTGGACTGAAAATACAGGAAGACAAAAATTGGTTCACAATCGATACTGGTAGGTACATTATTGCTTGCGCACTGAACGATATACTGCTGCAAATAAATCTTCGAGGGATACAACAGAATCTTCCGTGTAGAGTTTTCTGGGCTATTCTACCGTACGTTTCCGACCTCCATCTAGGGATGCTGAACCCTGCAATGGGATCTGAAAAGTCGGCTAGAAATGTACAAAGTATCAATGTCGTCGTGATAAAGGCAATAGGCTGTATATCAAAAATACCAAACTTTTCAGGAGTGACATAAAACTACCCCATCTCACCGATTCTTTCGCAAATCTATTATCTTTATTGAATTTGCTCTCTGTTAGCGATGTTATCACCATTTTGACCTATTGCAGGTTGTGTAGTTTACTGAGATGATCACTATGGTGCAATAAAACAAAATTGAAATTTTTTGATACACAGCCTATTGCATTTACCACGACGATAAATTACTTATTATACTCGTGATGCAATTTTTTATAATTATATAAAGTAAATGTAATAAGAATTTTTCTAAGTACTTCAATAAATCATTAAAAAAATAATGGCATTTTTAACGATAACCCATTTTCGGCAATCTAACTTTGTTCAAATGTTTAAAAATGGTGATAAAATATGTCTTCTTCAGCAGCTATGAAGAATTCAAATATACCAAAAAATTAAATACTTTTTGATTGTAATATATTATATATAACTTCATAAAATATGTATTTTTTTATGTGTTTTTTCTAAAGAACTTTCAGTCTTTTGTATTTCTTGTAAATTTAAATTTTAATAAATTGTTGAAATTTTTTTAACACACTTCTTAATTTTAACAACGATAATAATATAATTATATTTATTCCTCCAAATCTATGTTTTAGTATAGGTACACAATGTTCTGATACATGTAGTGTTTCTGACCATGCCATATATCTCTAACAGTGGCTAAAATCATCCTCTGGGGCTTACTTTCCCTCCACACTGCTTTACGAACGAGGACGGGGGTGTAAAACCCAACCCCCTAATGGGCCTCGAGTATTTCCTATTAGCAGTCACCCTTGCCGATATATATTCTCATTTTCTCTAATCTCGACTGCATTTTGTGCGGAATCGGTGTTTTTTTGCGTTGTTTCTTTCGCATTATGTGAATCCGCGATGTTACTCTAATTCATACGTTAGTGCGTTTCGAGCTACGTTCCGTAAATATGATAATTTGTTTATAATTTATATAGGATATAAAGTTGTAGACACTCTGGTTTATAACTTCATTTCCAATTTCTATCACAAAATTATAATTTACGATACTTCTGATAATAATTACGAAATATAAGCCAATTTATATCAAGTGTCTACATATGTACATTATTTTTTTTCTTAAATTTTTAGGTTCATGTAATATTTGTATAATATATACCTACAATAATTTTGTGTCCTTAAGTCACTTAATATTCTCTTAAAGATGTTGTTAAGGGTTACTAGCAGAAAAGCAATCGGTTGTCGCCAATTGCTTACCCCGTGAGCGGCCATTGTGGCCGCTTCGCGCCAAACAGTAGCTACTACGCTGCCAGTAGTAACCAGCACAGTAACAGGCCAGGGGTTCAATATAATCTATATTTCAATTGCAGAAATCCCTTACTATATTTGTTTAAACACCATGCACTACGTAGTATACTTTGCCTTTATTTCCATTAAGAAAAAACAAAATATTTATTATATGTTCACTTAGATAAATTTATATGATTATGGTCAGAATGTTATTTAAAGCTTAAACACGAAGGCTATAGTGAACTAAAAGAAATAATGTAAACACGTAAAAAAATTAACTTAAAATCTCAAGTGAATATGATATTTTACGTAAAACCATTTTGAACTGCAATACAAAAACTATTCTATTATATCTAAGAATTATTCACAGCAGTTTTGACAAATATTAGAAATGGGTGACATCTATTTAATAATGCAGAAAGATTGTAAATTAATATTAATATTTAAAACTACATTGATATTTTTAAAGATTACTTTGGTATTTGACAATGACACTAACATATGCAGATTCAATAGCAACGAAGTGCAATCATATTATTAGATAGATAGATTGACTGTACCTACATTTATTATATTGATAATTGTACTGGAGTTTTAGGCACATCAGCTATATGCCGCAATATTGCTTGTCAGTCAATAATGGCCGTGCGAACTTAATAAATAGATGTCTTTAACTAACCGCCCTTCATGGAGCTGAGAGCATATCTAGTAATATCGATCGTGAACTGCTAATACCTTCTATCTCGCATTTTATTATGAAGTAGTTTTTTTAACACCGTCTTGTAGCCATTATTAAATTACACCAAGTAAGAGTAAATTACAAATTTACCTTATCTCTAAATTTTTAAGTATTGTTAATGGAATTATCTAATAAGTTAGAAAACTGTAGAAATATTTTTTTTTTCTTCCTACTGTAAAATTTACAATTATGTAAATAAGAGATGTTGGCAGTTCACGGTCGATATACATATGATTGTATAATATTTTTGCAATTGATCTTTTTTCGTTATTTATATTCAATACATCTTTTACACGAGGTGTTTTGAATGGAATGATCAAGCTTGGTTTTACGTATCTGGAATATACATTTTTTTAAATTTGCTTTAATCAAGTTTTGTATAAATTGTATACCCAAATTCCATTTTTAAATATTTTTTGGACATTTATTTTACAATGAGATGCGACTGAAAATACCATATTTCAATATTTTTTACCGTTTATAAATTAAACGATAGTAGGGTAGCCGAAAAATGTATTTCAAAAATCATTTAAAATAGAAATAATCAAAAGATAATGTAATTATAATAATATTTTCTTATAACTACGTGGCTTCGGTCATTTCTTTGACATGATCTGTTCGAAAATTGATCTCGTTATCTCGTGGATTGATCTCGACGTTCTTTGTTGGTCATTCTTCCTCGTTATAAATATACTCCCAGTGATCAGCAATTTTTCAGGCTGTCTTCATCTCTTCTAGCAACATGTTTAAAGTACGGAAAATGACTAGATATTCCACCTTGTTGTCTCTTAGATTGATCTCGACGTTCTTTGTTGTACGTACTCGTACTCGTAAATATATTCCCAGTGATCAGTAGTCTCCATCTCTTCTAGCAACATGTCTAAAGAACGAAAGATTTATTTTTTTGAAGAGTGGAGACATTATAGAAAGTATTTTTCTTTGATGCTGTAAGATATCCTTCGTTTTTCCAGTGCGTCTTCCCATTGCCTTTCTTGGTATTAAGTTTTTTTATAATTCTCGTCATCATAAATCACAGTATTCTCCTAAACTACCGGCGCGTAGCGATGTTAAAATAGAGTACACATGCTTTCACTAGCACTTTAGGTTGACTATCCAAAAGTGATGCATTCAATCTTGGTTATGACAACAAATATTTATATAGATCATCATCATCCTCGTCGTTCCCGTTTTCTCGGCTATATTCCTCCACTTTCCTCGGTATCTTGCAGATCTTAGAGCTGTCACCAGAGTAGTTTCCACTTGGTCGGCCTAACGTGTGAAGATCTTTCTCTTCCTCTCCGACCTTCGACGTGACTCACCACAACAAGTTTTTCCAAACTATCTTCTCTTCTCACTAAATGCTAAAAAATTTAAGGAAAACAGTTGTCTATCTGTTCCGTCGTTGCAATTATTTTTTTGGTCGATGAACACACGTAATTTGTACATATATTGAACATATTTCATGAACTTGAAACAAAATATTACTGCTGAAATATTATTACCTTTTTTTGTTTGTCCCTCACCTAGCCTACTCCTAATTCAGTACCTATTCGTTTGGCAACTCTGCTAGTTGCTCTATTAGTTTCGGTCAAAACTCGTCGAGATTTGGAATCCGTTGCGATCAGCGGGGGCGTACTCAACAGTATTTGTGTGTGTGTATGTACATCATAGTGTACGGTGAATTCATCAGAGTCGCCTGTCGTGCCGTTTAAGTTTGGGTGAACTTCAGGACAGCCAGAGACGGCATCATCACAAGATGAGTCGAACTGTCCTCCTTATCCCATAGTTCACCCTGGTCCGCTACTATTCCGATTCCCTATTTAATTCCCTATTCCTACCCATCTACCCATCCATCCATTTCCTCCTATTCCATCTCGTTCAAATTCTATCACCATCGCCACCATTTACGATCGGCGACTTGCGTCGGTCACATTATCCTTGATGTTCAGCTCCTGCAGAATGGAGACACTCGTGCTTCTCGCCGTCCGCGTTATGTATCCATCCAATGTATCCATAAAAAATATTTTTTATTAGCATTTTTGAATTCAGGTTCGGAATTTATTATGCCACAGCGAAAAGAAAAATTATTTCTATATTATTTTCGCGGCATTGGATAACTACGTTCTAATCGGTCGTGAATACTTGGACCCTTCCTCTCTTTTTGTTTTGGCGGAAAATTGAGACTGCGGCGGACGTAATTAAAAGTCGTCCGCGGCAGCGATCCATCATTCTGACGACAGGGAGCGTGATTGATACGGGCGATACAAGCGTTGGCGTCGCGGCGTCCCGCGGTTGCTGCGGTCGCACCTTGATGAAGCGGCGGTTCGGCCGTCCATTTGTTACGGTACTACGGCTCTAGCGCAGTAATGTATATCGTCTTGCGAGGTTGCATTTATTGTGGAGCAATACTCCTTTTTTGCAAGTAAGTTGCTGTAATTTTTTTATCGGTTACTTTGTTGTGTATGTATTCATTATAAACTTTTAAATAATTTATGTAAAATATCTTGAATTTATTTACTCGAGTTTTATTTTTTAACGCTGTTTCAAAATGTATGCTTCTTCTTTATTTACAATACTTAACCTAATTAACCAGATAATGGAGGATGGTTCTGTTAGAAGCCTCAACAATCGGCGAGCTTGTATGAGAAGATGTATGAATGTGGATGAGGCGAGAATTGTGTGTCAGGACAGAAGAGTGTGGCGCTCTATCCTCTCTGGGGAAACGGTGTGATGGTAAGTAAGTAAGTAACCTAATTATTGTTTCGCTTATAATTTCGAGATGCTCATTTAAAATTTACAAAATCCAGATATGTGTATTGTTAAATAAGAAATTATTTTACTGGTCTTACCACAACACTACAAATATATTTTACTACTAATATATTTTTCGTTCAAAGTATTCACTTTGTTCTAGGTTTACTCGATATCTCATTCGCACCGGCGCGGACCGCATCCACAGAATGTAACGCAACAATTCTTATCTAACCAGTTGCATTTTTTTTCGATACTGCACTTTTTACGTGATTTTGGCGTAATCCAAATAAGTACATAATGATTGTATTCCGTATATTTAGAGTATTCGTTATGAATATATTTTATTTTGATGTGCCATGTACTTCAAAATACAACATAATATTTCATTCACCCCCCTTTTCACACTTTTTCCTCAAAATCGATAATATTACGAAAACGCAAATTTTATTTTTATGATTTTTATTTTAATACCAAATGTTCTTATGTTTTGCGTTTGTCTACTAATTTTTATTATCTTCGTCATAGTCATGCAGGAAAGACGCCGAATCTAACTATGAGCAAACTGATTATTATCATTTTTTTACTAATCGAGCTGTTGTTGCTGTTAGTGTTTTGTGTTATTTTAGATACATTTTTTTAGATACAGTTTGATATTATCCTGAAGATTTTAGATATTTTAGATACAGTTTGATATTATCCTGAAGAATAATATCAAACATCTCTAGAATGTGAATTGGGCAATGCCAGATAGCGTCACATATATTCAGATTGAACTGAATAGATTCCCTAACGTGTGAGTGTGGTGCCGAGGAGGAAACCCTTGACCATACCTCTTTTTCCGGTCCTTTGCGGATCACAGGTTTTTTTTTACAGTAATCTCGTCACTGGTAATTTTCAACTCCCGGACATCTTCTTTCCCTTAACTCTCCACATTTTATCTATATAATAGGAATTTTTTGAGCGACTATTGTATTGACTTGTAATATAATATATCCTATTCTATAATATTATTGTTAGTTTTTTCTATAAAATAAAGTTTTAACTTGATTAATCGTACAAATCACTCTTGAAGGGTGGATTGCCTATTTAAAAGAAGTAGAAGAAGAAGAAGATGCATATTAATTAGATCTCTAAAAATTGTCACCTTTCAGGAGAAGACATCATGGTGTACATCAATACATTCGGTGAATTCATATAATATTTACAAAATATTTTGTGTATTTTTAAAGAAGAATTCAATTTTATTGTGAAGATCCATTTTATAACATAGTTCTGTGGTATTTTAAAACAAAGTAAATAATTAAGATTCACCGCAATAATATAAAGTTGATTGATTTTAAAAATGGTATAATAGATGTGTCAATTGGAAAGATAATAGAGTAAATTTGTCGAAAATGTTTTTTTTTTTTTTTTTCTGTATATCTTTCTAGTTTATTAATTTATTTTGTATTACAATTTTTATTTTTTATTTGATTAGTGGTTACACGAGGTAATGTATTAATTGGATTTTAAGATGTGTAGTCAAATAATAAGGAAAATGTAAAATTGTTTAAGAAGTGGATGAAGAACTTTACTTACGTAAAAATGTATTATTATAGTACTATTTTTTAACTATTGAAATCCATAGATCCATGAGCGTCTACAATAAAATATCTCATTACATTATAATACAATACATTAATATATGATACGTTATTAATAACATTGTAGAATTATTTTATAATTAAATGTATTAATTATAAAGCTATACATATAAAATCAATTTTATCGAAAAATATTGTTGTTGCGTTACCGGGATTCGAACCTAGATCTCTTTTTTAATCCGGAGAAGGTGCATTACCAACTGTGCTACAGCGACAGTATTTTTAGTGACAAATTTTCGAACTTTTTACACTCTTTCATTTATCATTCCATTATTTGAAAGCCATCTACATTGTTTTTACAGAATCTCAAATACCTTTCGATAACAGATGCCAGAATTAACAATTCATTTTTATTAAATTTTGAATACATTTGATACAACTTATATATTATCAAGAACACATTTTTATTGCGACGTTATAATTATTCAGAACATAGGTCGGTGATGTTTTAAATACTGATTAAATGTATTAATTATAAAGATATACATATAAAATCGTATATATTTTATGTGTATATTTTTCTAATTAGTATTTAAAACATCACAGACCTATGTTCTGAATAATTACAATTTCGTAATACGAATGTGTTCTCCTTAATATATTTTTATAATTATTTGTTTGTTTACTTGATTCAAGAAACCATACACTTTAAGTGTTCGTTTACACACCATAAATCGAAGAGCTTTGTGTCTTGCTCGATATATTCGATATTCCCTCCTTATCGCTCTCATTGGCTAACACATGAGGAAAGGAATCTGTCGACTTGTTTCTTAATTATTTGTTTGTTTACTTGATTCAATAAACAAAACAGTTTCTGTGTTCTTTTGCACGTCATAAATCAAAGAGCTTTATGTCTTGATGCGCGTCCATATTGTATCCAAATCCCCCGCTTAGCGCTCGCAGTGGCCGACAAATATGGAAAGATATTGGGAGATTTATCCCCTAGCTTCAGAGCTGGAGCTCCGCTTCCGAGTAGAGAAGTGGAAATCCCTGATTCGTAAATCCTGCAGCCAATTGGATCGCTGGTAATCGAAATAAATTGGCGTTTTTCTTTTTGTTTTTCTTCATCTCTCTCTGCCCCGTTCGTAGCGCGTGGGTGGTGTGTATGGCTTTATCGCGTGACCTCGCTTATACCGGTATGTTGTTAGCCCAATCGATGTATCTTAAAGGTAAAGTCTGTGCGAACTCGTTGTTAGGAAAAGGATACTGTCGCTCTGATTGGCATTGTTTGATTGAACTGTAATTTCTTTAAAAGGGGCTCCGATATAATACTATATTTATTTATAAAATTCTAAATGACTTCGCTTTCAGTATTTATTTTGGAAAATTTTTGTACAACATCCCTCACATTGTATTTAAACAAACTCACTATTTTCCAAACATTTTTCTGTAACTGCACTAAATTCTTGCATCGTTATATTTCCTTGGTGTATTCAAACACCAGCAAAATTCATTATTTGGCATTAGTCATGGATTACCATCGTTAAACTTTACACATATATTTATTTTTAAAACTAGCAATATTAACTTTGTGGTTAAAATTCATATTTTTTATTTATTATCTTTATTTATAGTTATGACATCCTGAAGAAGAAAATGGTATTTTTCGAAACCGGTAGATGTATTTAAACTCAATTAAATAATTAATAAAACAAAGATAATAAAAAATATATTTATTTGTTTAACTTTTCTTATTTTTTGGCATTTACGCATAAAAAATAAAGTAATACCTTATGCAAAATTAAAAATATGTTATCCGTTTTTGATTTTATGTTTATGCCGTTGTATGTTAGTCAGTTCACACCTTTTTATATTCATGTATTTGAATATTCCTCTAAGGAATCTACTGTAAAAAAAAAAACACATGAAAAGTTATGATAAAAGTGTGTTTGACAAAATATTATAATTCAGGTAGGAATTTATATTAGTCACATAGTAATGTATGTTACATGTTTTATTCTCTGCATAATCTCTCGCGTAAACTAAATCAATGCGAATTGATTACTTCTTGAACTTGCATGCTTGATTATTAAATTACGTGCAATACTCGTATCCCTGCGTGTGTCACAATTAATTTATAATTTATTTGAAATCTATACATCCAGTTGCTTTTGATCATTGTCTTAACCACGGAATATATAATATATACATACTTATTTACTGTTATATTTTATTGTTTTTACAAGTCAGCTGTTAATTACGATAAGTATATAAATTTCGAGAATAACTCAAAGTTTATATATCATTTGAAATTACCTCGATTTATCAGTATAAACTAATATATAAAATTAAATAATAATTTTTTTGTTTTATTATAATAGAAGGAAGTTATTATGAACGTATCAGCTGCATAATTATGAATGATTATTTAGATTATTTAAAACTGGCAGTTTTAAATACGTCCTGATGAAGCTTGAGGTAAGCGAAACCGTTTGACGTATAATAAATTTCGCGGTTTCATACAAAGTGATTTTATTTTATTTAATCTAATATGTCAAACCCCAAACAGTGATTATGAAAAAAAAATTATAATATTGATAATGAATATTTATTTAATTAAATGATAATACCGTCAATGAAAAAATGACATGATTCCCTTTGCAGGGGCTATAACCATTTCTATTCTTGGCTAGCTTTGTATATTTTAAGCATTTTTTTTTATACTCTCTTCATGATACCATACACAAATAAGATATTCAATCAATAAGCTTATTTGTGATGACATGTTTTGCGATTCGGCACTTCATCAACTCCTAAATATTTAAATATGGCTAGGGTTTGGAGAATTTCCAGGCCATCCTTAAATTTTGATTGTTTTTGTGTTTATCCTCTTTATGGTTGGTGACAAAATTATATATCATTATTTGGGAACCATCCATTTTTGAGGTAACAATATAAATAATTTACATTTAATTTAATCAGTCCTCTTGTCCAAGGTGAATATTTTATTTTTTTTATGATTAAGGTGTGATTTGAATTGCGATGAACCATTGTTAAAGCTTTTCTAAAAAAGCTCTGCTATCCTATGGGGAAAAAGTTTTGAAGTACTTCATTGATTTTCAGAAATGCTTGCAAAATAAACGTTAAATATTGGAAGCAAAATAAATAATATTTTTGTAGACGCAAAAATGACCGTATCAAGATGTTAAGTTAAAATGAAAATAACGTCTAGGGGATGGTTTAGTTAATGAATAATGTGGTAAATGAAAATCACCCTCCTAAAATAAACGTTTGTGAGTATTTATTATATGAATATTTTAAACATGTAAAACAATAGAAATTAAATTATTAATAAAGTGTAATATTTTATACTTGGACAATATGCTTGAGATAATACCACGAACTGAAATATATATATAGTTTAATAAAAGTGTTTTCGGCCTACGTAAAGTAATATCAATTTTTTTGTTAATTAATTGCCTGTTTTCAAATCCTCATTTTCAATACTTTACCGAATTCTGCTCCAAGGAACTTTCAAACTCAGTTATTACGAGAGAATCTCCCTTTACATTTTACTTAAAGCTGTTTACGTAAGGGATTCCTTTCATGGCGGGCACGACAAATATATTTTTGAATATAAATATCGCATTAAGTTTTTTTTTTTGTATTTCAATGGAGTCTTTGAATGTTATGCTTAACGAGCCTTGTATATGAATAGGAAGAATACACGTTTATCGGAAAAGTATTAAAATTGCCCCCAGAATGGCTGTGTTTTCCCGCGTCCCTCCTCGTAAAATCTCCAACCGCCACGGGGAAATGTCCGTGTCTGCTTATTGTCACGTCGTCCGGAAGGGGTCATAAAAAGTTATTACCATATGATACTGGATCATCGCAAAACTTTGTGTTTTTCCTTTCTCCGAGCGCCTTGATCCTGCCACGTCCACACTGGACGAGCATGTTCTCAATTGTTTGAAAAATTCATTGTTTTCAAATAGAAATATCTTACAATGTGTTCGTAGCGTCAAATTTTTATAATAAAAATAAAATCTCGTTCACACAAAACTATGTTCTTCTAGTGTTATTGTATGTGTACTAGAGAAACCCTTCTATAGCTTGTTCCCCGGGTTCCCTATTGATAATATGAAAGTCAATGTAAGCATAAATGTCACCACTAATCTGATATTAAAGATGCTCGTTTCTTGCTCGTCGTAGGTTGTATTTTTTTTCCTTGTGCTCCGATCTGATCCGGATGCGCCGACTGCTGACTCCACGTATTGTTTCAACCGGCCGAAACAATTAACTACCATGGCTTATTTGTATGTAGGCCGACTGCGATTGATACTCTCAGAAACAGCGGCAACTTTACACTGGCACGGACAATCATAAGTACCAACATGCAAAACCTTGGGGTGCCAACCAAAGTAATAATAATATGTGTCTGTAATAAGTCTGTTTATTTACAATATTCTTATTTTTACTTTAATTAATCGCAGCGCTAGAGTGTGCGGCCGCTTGTTTTACGCATAAATACTATGTCAATCTGTGTTTCTTCATTACTCCTTGTCTCCTATTATCTATTACCTCTCTGATTGTCTACTTTTCCCATACACCGTCTACATATCACTAGTACGAGTATATGCACCCTGACCGAGTATAAAAAATTCTCCGGATCATTTTTTTTTAAATTATTAGAGGATGTGGCCTGTTGCTATCTTCGTGGATTTTGCTGATTCTGTGCTGGACGAGGAATGTTGAATGAATTAATAATTATTAATTTGACTGCAGTCGGTGCAATATACCACAAACACCCTAATAATTGTGTATGAATAGACCGGTCGTATTGTTACTTAGGCATTCTTTCATCATTAGGGATCAATTAGATCATGTGCTGCGTTTATCTTGCATACCAATAATTTAGTTCCTTTTTTTCAAACGTGGATCACGAGTCACTTTGGTAAAACTATGTTATTGAACTGCGTCTTATGGCCCTTAGAACACTGTTTAGATGATCTTTATTTTAGACCTACAAAATTAAGCACTCTTGTTATATAGTTGTATAACAACATTTCATTACTTTTCATTAATACTGTGGTAATTTATTGTGTGCAACTTATCGACTGACGTTCATCTAGTGAAAACGCATCTCATCAGCTGGCGTGGCGTACAAAGCGACATTCCTTGCGGTGTACCGTCGCTCCCCCGGCGATAAATTTATTACGAGAAATCCAGAGGCCGCGATCATAGAGGTTTAATAAAACCAGACTTAAGTTCTAGCCCCGGTTTCATTAGGGGGTAATTTAATGTCTTGGGCGACATTGGACATAGGGTTGTTAACATTCCGAATGTTTGGTCTTCTCGTTGTTCCAAAAACCGTCGACAGCCATGTAAGACCCTCGGCACACACGGATTACAGCCAACTTATTATGAAGTTATTTACAAATGCGAGATTAATGGGAGCAGTTTGTTGTATGCCAGGATGATCCAGTGTTGTTCTTTACAAACTCGTGTGAATGACATCACAAACAAAACATTCATTTTATTAAATTCAGAAGTTTAATCCGACGGACGCGTTATTCAAATATGCTTCCTTGGCTTTGTTTAATTAAATACTAAAATGTTTGAAAACATTTATATTATTATAGAATTATAGGTAAGGATACATTCAGTGAGATCAATAACAAATCATTAATATTTTTTTTATTCTCCAAAGAATAAACGAGCAGTGTTGTTATTATAAAAAAAATATAAAATTGTTAACATTCCTCATTTTTAGTTAGTTACTTATTAATAAAACAATTTTTATAAATTATTTACACAGAAAAAATTCGTCTATCGAAAAAATGTACTAAACGGAACACTGGATCGGTCCTTACTTACTTACTTACCATCACGCCGTTTCCCCGTGGGGGTAGGCAGAGAGGATAGAGCGCCACACTCTTCTGTCCTAACATACAATTCTCGCCTCATCCACATTCATACATCTTGTCATACAAGCTCGCCGATTGTTGAGGCTTCTAACAGAACCATCCTCCATTATCTGGTTTACCTAGTCGTGCTAAGTCTTCCGCGGACGTCCTCTATTTCTGGTTCCATCAACACTTGCGTCATATATCTTTCTTACCATTCTCTCCTCATTCATCCTTTCCATATGACCAAACCACCTAAGTGATCCTTTCTTAATCTTACTCACTATACTAACATCAGCTTTACATTCTTTTCTTATTTCTTCATTCTTTACTCTGTCATAAATAGATTTGCCACAAATACGTCTAAGTGATCTCATTTCCACTGCATTCAGTCTACTTTCGTTCCTTTTCTGCCAGCTCCAGGCCTCACTTCCATACATCAGTGTCGGTACCAGGATTTCATTGTGCACCGCTAGTCTTGCCTCGGTTGACATATTCCTGTTAGATATAATTCCATTCAAAGCACCGTTTACTTTATTTCCTGCAGTCACCCTCCTTTCGATATCATTCTCAGCCTTTCCGTTTCTATCAAACATACTTCCCAAATATACAAACTCATCTACTTGTTCCAAACATTCTTTACCTACAAGTATTTTGCATGGTGTCTTGCTTTCCTCCTTCTCAAATACCATCACTGATCGGTCCTGGTGGTGATTATTTTTTTAAATATGAATTAAATATATTAATTAGAAAGATATACATATAAAATCAATTCTATCGAAAAATATTATTGTTGCGCTACCGGGATTCGAACCTGGATCTCTTTCCTAACCGGGGAAGGTGCATTATCCAACTATACTACAGCGACAATATTTTTAGCGACAAATTTTCGAATCTATGTTACTTTTTTTTATATTAATACATTTAATCGTTTCATTATTTGAAAAAGCCATCTACCTTATTTTTACAGATCTCAAATACCTTTGAGAAATCTGATAGCAGACGCCAGAATTATCAATTAATTTTTCTTAAATATTGGACACGTTGATACAACTTTATTATTAAAAGAACACATTCTTATTGTGAATTTATATAGCTTTTTTCTGTGTACCTTCTGTAAAGTGATTTATTCAATTTGTTTTAATTATCAATTAACTATGTTATGAAAATTTTTACTTTTATTCATTACCAGTTACACTTATAATAGAAACTATTTTTTGATGAAATTCAACGCCTTACACCGAAACCAATTCAGTAAACAGTTGGCTTATTTTGTATGTTGTTCAATTTACGTCCACTTTTATTCGATTTAATTAATAATTAGATATGGTACTTCGGGATAACGCTTTTTCTCCTTTCTGCAGAATGCCGTATTCTCGCGTTTACTTCCATGTCACGTTTCCACATGAAGTTTTTAGGTTAGACAAAAGTTTTATTGGACATCATACTGTTTGATCTTCACCTGAAATGGATTTTTATGTAATGTTACCAACACCCTTCGTATGTTTTACCTACCGATAAAAGCAGTAAAATCTTTGATATTTTACGTTTGATTGTTCGACATCTGCCGTAACGATTCCTCCTACAAGCCTAACTTCTATTTATCCCCATTAACTGTATCTAGATATTGAAAATATCTAGTATATTGGCACATAGTCAACTAAAATTATATTTAAAAATGTGCTTTCAATGATTTTTAAAAATATTTTGCATGCACTCATATTATAGGTAAGTTCACTTTTAATTCTATTATTTACCTAAAAACTGTGTACATTATATACAAGTCAGTAATATAGATTTTTTCATATTTTATTATTATTATTCTCCTTTTATTTTATTCTTCTACATGTTTCAAATGTATAATTTTACACTCGGCTGGTGATCTCTTTATACTTTCACTTAAACCGCTTTTTTTATTGTGAACATATTTTTGTTATTGTAAATTTTTTTTTTTTTTAAACTTCATTCAACTTCGTTCGCCCTTTTTACTCTAATTCAGCTTTTAATCTCGGGTTGTTGAATTTAATGGCCATTTTGAAGTCGCTTGTGGAACAGCATATCGCTATCATTTGCTTAAATGGCATTAGGGTTGCAGCCACCCAGTCAGCACAACCCACCCTTCATGCTCCGCTCCGTAGTTTAGTCCTCAGAAACCTCTCATCAAGGGAGGTGCATTGGAGATTTCGTATATTACCCCCTGCTATGAAAATTGCTCATATCACTTTTTCCTTGCGTGGCTAAGTACAGCTTTTCCCTTCCGTGGTTAAGTACCGTTTTTAACTAAACGTCGATATTGTTTCACTGTCGTGTTTAAAAGAAAATCTTAGTTTTATGAAAAAAATAAAATTTCTAGCAGCTATTAGGTATTTCTTCCTGTTATTAGTACCTATTTTCTATATCAGTACATACGTGTGCAATAGGCAAATACTTAGATTATATTGTTACCAATATTAGTGTACTATATATCCAATCTATACTAGTATAGTATACTATATACTATAGTGTACTATATACGCTCGTTCGACCAATGCCTTCAAACAAAATGGAACCTCCATTTACGTGACCCTACTTGTAATTTTTGAATAATCTATAATAATATTACGCTTCCTCATCTATATCTATGACTTTCTGGATGTGGCGACTTCGGTAGTGTCAAGCGCTTGCTTTAACCGCCAGGTCTGTGAGACGCGTACAGGGCAAAAACGAACGTGTTTTTAATATCTCTCTGATATATGTATTTATAGAATGTTTCAAGTTTATATTCTAATTTCTATAATGTTATCTTCCAATCCACATACATAAGGGAACATGATTCTTTAATTGCTTGTGGTCTAGTGATTGCGATACTTGGCTAGTGATCTAGTGGTTGGGAGTTCGTGCCTCGTTCCAGGAAGTTCAGGCCATCAAGTTCGTCCTATTTCCATAGCACAAGCATTATTTAGCTTCGTTTGAAAATTGTAAGAATATTGATGTGACACGTATTCCGTGTACGAATTACTATTTTATTAAAAATAATTATAATATATATTTTTAAAATAATTTTGGAAACCTTTAGTATCTAATTATTTTATGAAAAAAAAACATTGTGAATGTGAACCAATTTTCAAATTCAGTATACTTCGTGACCATAATCAGATCCGTTGAAAGCTGTACACGATCAACGCTGCTGCCGGCCACTGAAATGTGGCTCGAAAACTCGGCTATTGCAAAAATCGCCGGTCGAAAGATTTTGAGCTTGGTTACTGACCCTCCTCTTGTGAAATTTGTTTAATATATATATATATTAAATATATACATTAAATGAATATATGTAGCGTAATTCATTTAATGCTATTTTCCGTCCAGCTAATCTTTTATTAAATATTTTCAAATAATTTGAGATACAAATAAATGTTATCGGACGAGATTCAAATGAGTTATTGATAAAAATGTGAAAATACGCTCAAATACTGACCTAATAATATATATTGTTAATATTTTGAGCGGGTATTTGTTTTGACTTATTTTCGTCTGCGGCCCTTAGACAATGCCAGTAACGTAATTATTTGAGTGGCGTTGCGGCCTACCTCTAAGTTTTATGACACTACCTGCTCGAGTTCCGTCGAGAAGATCACATGATGAGTGGATGTTTGTATTTTGGCTGTGTAGGACGTCTGCTGGTGCGTGAGAATATATACATTATTCGTAATATTTTTAACTTCAATTTTTTAGCAGAAACATTACGGCACATCATGCCATTTCATTAAACGATTGAAAACCGAAAACTTGAGGTGAGTCTAAGGATGACCCACCACCGCCGGACGTGTTTTGTTTTGATTTTGACCCACCGGGTTGTAAGTGTTAATCTGCAAAGCAGCTTACTTCATTTTTCTAAAATGTTCAGGAGCAACAAAAAACTGTTTAATATTGTAATTAAACGCATTACGATAGTTACAAAACACACTTTGGTAAATTGTTTATGCAGAAATAGGGTGGCTGAGAAATGTTATTGATATTTTGATTTATCTCGTACCTATAGGGATTATTTGGAGTTTTTCTGAATTTCTTTACCAAAATTGTAAAATATTATTGGGAGTTAGGTGATGTTCCATGATAATGAAGTGATGTAGTGATTATGATTTCCGCGGATGTTTTCTATTTTTGGTGCCATCAACCCTTATGTCAGGGGAAGGTATTGAAGGTTTTTGCAAGAATCAATGTAAGGTTTTTCAGCACCTAGTACTTATTTATTATTTTTAATTAAAATTTATGGGAATTTTGGTTTTTAGTGTACCATAGAACTATAAAAAATGAAAATAATGGCATTAAAAACGGTTTTTTGACCATGGATGGAGTTAGCTGCTTTGCAGATTAAGATATCGATATGTATATATATGTACAGGTTTTCAAATTTAGAAAAGAACGCTTGCAATGTAATCATGATGTCATTATTGCACGTCATTTTTATATTGAATACTACAAAAAATTATGGCGAGCAATTCTGTGTATGTTAGTAAAAAAATGGTGTCAATATTCCAATTGTAATTGTTACCGTTGAATAATATTAGATTATTTTGTAAGAAATGTTCGATTTCTTTAAGAAATTTTGTTAAAGAGTCAAACATCCATAGTACTTACTATTCTACAAGTGTCGCCTCTCGCTCTCTAGGTTCTTCCCTGCCGCCATAAATAAATTACCGTTAAGATGGCAAAACTGAGTCAATAGTTTTATTAATTTCACTGCTTCTTGTTTAATATATTATATAATAAACCAAACTTTTCATTTGAAATCGGACGAGAGAACGGAGACGGAGAGAAGACACATTGTTGCTTTTGAGAAGTGGCGTTGCAGTATGTATAAATTTAGATTATACAATCATATATAATATGTGTACTACAATATATCTTGTACATAGGATTATGAACATTCGTTTAACCAACGTCTTTAGACAAAATGAAACTGTCGTTTATACCACCCTACCATGTAACGTAGGAATCTGCCAATTACTTTTTGTTTTTCTCAAATCAAAAACAAATTCATGCACCAAATACAACTTGAACGCAAAGAACGATCGTGAAATCAACACATTAAAAACAATAAGACAAAAAAATTCGCGGATTAATAAAAGAATAAGTAGACATTTCAATGATTTGCACGCAGTTGTAAGCCTTTCTAATGTTATACTGTTAAAAATAGCATAAGTAACGACTCCATACAAAACGGATCAACCAAAAGGAATATTTATTTCAGTAAATAGCCAATTGTATGGCTTGAGTAATTCACTAACTTAAAAATAGAAGAAAGTAATGTGAATAGCTACAGTCGACGCATTGTAGCACGTCGACAATAGCGCTACGGCTGCAGCGATGGGTTGTCGTGGGTGTTTTTAAAACTAAGCAATTAAAGTTTCTACTGGTACACAGATGGCGCTGATTGTAATAAATCGGTAAATAATGTATCCGTTCATGTCCATATTATAGATTATTTAATTTATATTTTTTCCCAGAATTTTTAGTAATACATAGCTTTTTTTGCTTGTGTGCACTGCACGCCCCGAGGTGCTGGAGACACGCGTTGCGCATCCCATTGTCTCCATTCTGCACGACCTGAAGATCAAGAACAGACTCAACCGTTTGCCTGAGACGAATCCTCCAATTTTTTGGGAAGAGAGCTTGGAGATGCTTGTTGTGGTGGACCACGTCTCAGGACGAATAGGAAGAGAAAGATCCCCACCCATTGGACTGACCAAGTGGAAAAGGCAACAGGAACTTCTCTGGTGACAATTCTAAGATCTGAAGGATGCCGGAAAAAGTGGAGAAGATCGCGATCCTCAGTCATGAGTGATCAACATTGATATGATGACTAATTAGACGAATTAAAAATATTTGGTACATACCACTGTATTTCATTTCGGGGTATACTACAAATTATACATCGTTTATTTTTGTCGGTGCACACACCCTTCAGACACACATCGATCAAATCGATACAAAGTGTACCGATTGTTCTGTTCACCAGTAGATACAATGCGTTATTCAGACAATGACTAATTTTGCATCTATAGCCTAATCTAACTATGTCGAGATTTATGTACCTATTTATATTACGTCTGTTATTAACTGCACTTTTCCAACTATATGTAAAAGTTAAGCATCTAGCGTAAACTGCTTTTGGGTAGGTGAACACTCGATTTACGCCGAGGTGCCCATGATCGGCCGCAGATTATTTAACCTATCCGTTATCCTTGTTGTAAAATACTTCTCTATAGTCCTGGAGCGAATTCACCATTCATCGGCTTGACCATTTCATTGATTTGCTGTTTGTTACTAGATCTTTATAGTCGAGTCATTTACCATTTTCCTGTTCTTTTATCGTATTACAATATAAATAATAAGTATATCTCTCTTTCTGTCCTACAGTATTTGCTGTGTCTAACATATTTAAATAATATGTGTACCCTGTAGTTAAATGTCAACCTCAAACAGTAAATTTGAATAATAATCCAGATATAATAATATAAGGTACATTCGCATCTATCTAATGATTGATTATTTACACCTTTACCGTACGTATCTGTTAATACTCGTAGTACTCGGTCGCCCTTACTTCAATTTAGTTTTGATTAGAAAAATGTCTCAACAGCTGCGGTCATTTTTATTATTTCTAATGTCAACTGGGATTACAGTCGTCCTTCCGCCCTCCGTCTCGGAGATAATCTACGTGTGTTGAATTACAAAACAATCCTTTCGCTCTCGTTTTCGGGTTCAGGTTTTAGGACGGTCATAAATGTATATCCATTGTATGTAATTATTTTAGGCTGTCGTTGATCATGATTTTTTAATTCTTACCTCACACAGAAGGGCGATCCCCCTCCTAAACGAAGTGTAATAACCTTCAGAATAAACCTTTTTCGAATACCCGCCACTCTACTGCCCGTCACTTTCCTCTCACTTAAACTTCACGTCATTATACGGGGGGAACTGATTAAAAGCGCCCTTTTTCAGGAGACATTTACCGTTTTCTCTTGATTTAAAGTAGTATTTTAGAGCGATTAGTCTCGTGACCTGAAGGTCGAACTGCCCAAAATATTTTATCGTAGAATAATTAATTTCAAGTTATAAGATATTGATTACTTTCAGCATTGTGAAATCATTTATTTTATCACCATTATTAAGGAGAAAACATTCTTATTGTGAAGTTGTAATTATTCAGAACAGACAGTCTGTGATATTTTAAATGCTAATTTAATGTATTAATTATAAATATATACATATAAAATCAATTTTGTCGAAAAATATTGTTTTTGCGCTACCGGGATTCGAACCTGGATCTCTATTTCCAATTCGGGGAAGTACACTACCATTTGTGTTATAGCGCCAGTATTTTTCATGACAAATTTTCGAACCTATATGTTACACTTTTTCAAATTAATACATCTGTCGTTGCATTATTTGAATCCCGGTAGCACAAAAACAATAGTTTTCGACAAAATTGAATTTATATGTATATATTTATAATTAATACATTAAATTAGTATTTATTTTATTACCGTTTTAATGTTTGTATTATATTTAAAGTCTAATCCATTTAAGAATCAATAATTTTTAAAGCGAAAAAGGGATTGTTTTTCAATTTTCTAAAATTAAAACTATTTATTTGAAAGAAAATGAAACATGGTTTCAATTCAATTCCGAAAACCAATTCCGAAAATCAATTTGATTGAAACATGCTTTCAATACAATTTCGAAAATCTGAACGTGTACAGCACATAAATTATTTTAAATAGGTATTCGATAACAAGTCTTATATTTCTAAATTATAAAAATGATAGAGTTTTATAATATAGAAATACTAGTGTGAATATTATATAATAACTGATTTTATTAGTGCGCCTTGGGATAAGGATTGATAAAAACATATAATTGACTTAAATTACAAAAAAGACAACATTACTAGGTTTCACACAAACGTTTAAAAAAAGTTTTTATTTCATTTTATAAAATAATCTTGTGAAGTTTATCTACTTTACAAATACATATGGTTTATTAAAATAATAATAAAAATCAAAAATAATGAAAATTAAGTAAAAATTTGTAAAATTTGAAACTAGATTTATTAGTTTTGTTGTGTTATATCGAAAGAAAGTTCATTCTGAAACCAATCTACATCATAAATAAAACTCATGCTGTTAAAAATATTATAATTAGTTATGTGATTGTTGAAAACATTTAATTTATATGTATAATACTTAACTGATAGTGAAAAAATAAATAATGATTGTACTTTTAAAATTGGCAATATTAACTTTGTGGTTAAAATTCATATTTTTTATTTATTTAATTCAAGTGGTTAATAAAACAAAGATAATAAATAAAAAATAATAATGATTGTTGTTACACCAAATGCGTTTTATGAATGATGCAAAAGTTATTTAATAATTTTATTAGGGGTCTTGAAAATATTTTTTACATGAACAAAAAGTCGTCGAGCGTCTTTAGTGTTGACCGAAATAAGGTCGAATATCGATAACGATTAACTTCGCGATATTCGCCAAATCTCGTTCGTAGCTTTCTTAAGCCTTCAGCTTTTGGAAAATAAAAGTTCTCGGTCACGTATACAAGATGAGTGGCGGTGGCCATCCCGGGCGACGTTAACTAGCGAACCCGGCGGGATGCGGGGATAACCCGGCCGTACGGCGTGATCTATCACTCACCTCAGTCGGGAATGGACCGGGAGAAATAGGACGTCAGACGTGCCATTCAAAATTAACTATTAACCGCCTCGCCTTGAGGTGTGGACCAAATTTGCGCGAACTTTCGTCTTTCCGACTGTGTCGGACCATCTGATCCTGCCTAGGGAAGCGAGTATGTGTTACCGAGACTCAACGCAGAAATGTTCCCAGAGGGTCAGGTCACGATCATCCATCCGTAATCAAACATGCGTCCATAAATATACGTTCTCCATCAAATCTAGACAAATTATGTAAATACCATCTATACACAAACACAATACTCAAAATAATTGTAATATATCTCATTAAACTTAACGGATCTCAGCACAGTGAATACGATTAAAAAATGATCACTTAGGTGGTTTGGTGATGTGGAACGGTTGAATAAGGAGAGTATAGTAAGAAAGGTGTATGACGCATGTGTTTATAGTACCGGAAATAAAAGACGTCCTTGGAAGACTTGACACAACCAGGTAAACTAGGAGATTATTCTGTTAGAAGCCTCAATAATCGACGAGCTTGTATGAGATGATGTATGAATGTGGATTAGGCGAGAATTGTGTGTCAGGATAGAAAAGTGTGGGTCTCTATCCTCTCCGTCTACCTCCGAGGGGAAACCGTGAACCGGGAATGGTAAGCTAGTCAGTTGTCAAACTTGTGGTTACATCTACACACCAGTTCCGAGAGAAACAACGACATTTTATCAAAGATTCTATATGTTCCTAGCTCCGAAACTACACCATCATTTTAACTAAATCTTCATCCATATTACACCGAACACTGTCGAAAAAAGACTGTTCTTTTCTCCAAAATCGAGTCACTACTACTCCAAAATCACTACTAAGGCTTACGCCGTTGTGCACAGCTCCGTTGACCAGCTTTTTTCAATCTGTGGGATATGATTTTCGTTTAAAAATTAGGTGCAATGCTTCTTTGTTTTAATTGCTGGTCGCAGTCGAACAATTCCTCACTTACCTTATATAATAATACGAATATCTTGTGGCTCCGAAGCATCGGCACACTTCCTTTTAAAGTTTTTTTTTTGCAGTATTATATACCTACATTTTTTTTTTCTGCAGTACTTTTGGATATCTTGTACTTATCACTAATGATTCTAAATCTTAGACCATTTATATGATCCTTCTGTATGGTATTTTTGCCATCTTTCACTATTTTTCAGCTTATCGCAAGGAATAATAATAAAATCTTGCATTTACTGTTGATGCCACTGGGTGAATAATACACAAAAAATATCTTATCTAAATTATTGCTTGCAAGTACAGGCAATAATAAAACTTTTACATGCCGTCCATTTAATTCCTTTTCTTTTGGAGTGTTTCCAAGAACATTGTCGTGTTACTCGAGAAGACTATAAAAAAAAAAAAAAGCTTATTGCTAAATAGGTCATTGATTAATTACCTTTTCACCTAGTAAACCGTTATGTTAGAAACCGTGTGGTGTTGTTCCTCTGCGTATACTGTCCACTCATTCATGTCCATGACTTTATATTGATTTGCAATTGTTTTCTATTACAAATTATTTCTGTATTGTATATAATGTATTATTTCTCTAGTATGTAATTACTCTTATCACGTATCACTTCCACAATTTAATTAATTAAATTAACGTGTATCATTACATGTTCGTACCTTTATTAAACTCATAGAAATATTATTAAATTTGATTTGTGGCGCGGCGTGGAATCGTCATTTTTAAGGTTTAAATCTTCTGATAATTCAAATGTCTTTATTAATACGTATTTTTTTCCATTTTATTATTTAATATAATACTTTAAAACATTTTGCGTACTTGTAACTATATTTTTTGTTTTTAAGAAAAACACATTATTATTGTGAAGTTGTAGTTTTTTTCAGAACGTAGTTCTTACTTTCTCGGTTGGCGTGGTGTAACTGGTAACGCATTTCTCCGAATAGGAAATGATCAAGGTTCGAATCCCGGTACCAACTAAACTTTATCTTTTGATAAAATAATATTTTTTGTATATCTTTTTAGGTGTTACATTTAGTTTGTATATCTTTTATATTTGTAAAGTACTGAAACCCTAATAGATAATAAAATAAAAAACATATATCAAACATAAAAACCTATGTATGAAGCTCTGAGCATTCTTATAATGCGGCATTTTTGTGACAAGTAATAAAAAAATCAATTTTTTTGTTTCATTTTCATGAAGTTTTTACAATTCCCTGTGTTCATTGATTGACTGCCATACATCATCAATTCAATTCGATTAATTTTGGATAAGTTGTTATTTTAATTAAAATTACTCACTTAGTGTTAAGCAAAAATGATGTATATCTATAAGATTTAAGAAAAATGCGTTGTCAATTATATTTAATGATTAAAATAATAAAGCAACGAGAATTACTATTCGTCAAGTTAAAATATTTGCCGATTGGAACAATGAGAGCCGAATGAAATCGGCCGAGCGTTGGAGCTATGAAACAACAAAAAGAGGATGGCTAGACAAAAAGAACATGAGTTCCGCGGGATTTATTGTATGGCCCTGAATAGCTGATTAACTTTAAGAGACCACAGTTAAACGTACTTTTCTTAATATGTACAATACAATACAACGTTTTTAAACTCGTGGGAGTATAAATTAAAAAATAATTACATGACATTTTAATGGCGTACTCGTAGAACAAATGTTTCTCGAAGGCTGGTACTAGAATCAAGTGTACACTTAAAATATTTTTCTTTTTATTAACATAAACGTTTAGATAATTATATCATCCATTTTTCTGCGACCATCATTTAGAAATTTTCCAACTAATTATGTTTATTCTAGTACCTAGTACAGTCAGTAACATATTAAACAAT
Source organism: Eubasilissa regina (assembly GCA_022840565.1). Classification (NCBI taxonomy): domain Eukaryota; kingdom Metazoa; phylum Arthropoda; class Insecta; order Trichoptera; family Phryganeidae; genus Eubasilissa; species Eubasilissa regina. Next base: position 21,879,116 of record JAINEB010000015.1, on the reverse strand, counting down.
TTATTTTGTTAAAAAAATAATCATTAAACAATACAACAATACACTAACAAATCTTTATCGAAATTATATCTTCCTGGAAATTAAAAAAAAAAACACCTTTCGCGTTTGCAAATGAGAATACCCCCCTTGCACAGGAATGCTGGGTGCGCACTTTTAGGAATTTCATATATTACCGGTCCTCCACGATTTGGCGGTAACGTTGTGTTTTATCGCACTGCTCGACTTTCTGCGGCGGCGAAAACAGCCGCGATCGAAGGACAACATTCAATTTAGCATCGGGCCTAGGAAGAGCATCGGTGGAATAATGATGCGGGGCATTCGTAAATATGTGGCCCGGTGCCTTGATCCCTCGGGCTATTTATTGATCTTTTCCATTCTGGTATTCTTTCTTTCGCGATGTCTTCGTTTATTTATTTGACGAACACTCAAGGCACAGATTCTTGTATCGCATGTGTCATGTGTTCACCGTACTTTCTCGACAACCGTGTCAAATTTATATCAATTAATCGCTGTATCGTGGTTATTTATGTATCTAAGCAAATGTGAGAACTGTCACTTTGTACATGTATGTGTGTGTGTCATGAAAATGAGTAGATGAGTGGCGGGGGGCAAACTTTATAAGAGGTCGTCTCTGGGGGAACAGCTCTCTTCCATCACAGCTTCTCCTGAATAACTAGTCTATCTCTGAAGTGTGTGAAATAGGTTGTTGTAATTAACCTAATAGTGTTACCTGGACATACTAAGGAATCGGAACCCAAGATCTTAATCAGAGGATAGAAAACCTAGGGCCTCTGGTGATACTTGGAAAGTCATGACTAACTAACCAACACGCCGCTTCGTCGCTGGGATATGGAGATAAGATAGAGCACGACATACAACTCTATTTTTGAGGCCTCTAACAAGACCATCCTCCAATATCTGGTTTATCTGTTACGCCAAGTATTCTGCAGACTTCTTTTATTTCTGTTGCCATCAACACTCGGGTTATATACCTTTCTCACTATCCTCTCCACCACCATCTTTATTAATCTTTTTCTCAGCTGATATCAACTTTACATTCATTCATAAACTACTTTTCATTTAGAAAGAACAATTGTAATAGTGGGTGTAACAACCCGTTTCAAAAACATGTAATGCCTTTTTTTAAATATTAACCTTTAAGTGCATGACTTTTTTTATATTCAATGTTAAATTGAAATTAAATAATACTTTTTTTTTCTTCAAAAAAACACTTTCTTGCCAAACGGCTATATTGTGCATCGGGGCTCAAACAAAAAATATTTATTTACGGAGAACACATTCTTATTGTGAAGTTGTAATTATTCAGAACATAGGTCTGTAATATTTTAAACACTAATTAAATGTACTAATTAGAAAGATATGCTTATAAAATCAATTTTATCGAAAAATATTGTTGTTGCTACCGGGATTCGAACCTGGATCTCTTCCAGAAGATGGTTTTCAAACTATAGAACGATAAATGTATTAATTTGAAAAGTGTTACATGTAGGTTCGAAAATTTGTCGTCAATCCACTGTGTTGGTATTGCATAATCGGATAATGCATGTTCCCCGGATTGGAATCATTTTAATTAATACATTTAATTTGTATTTAAAAAAAAATTAATTAGTATGAAAATTGTTGTTTTTGTTTTAACAAAGCCCAACTCCACATTTCTCGCATCTTTTACAGCTAAAAAACCCTTACAATTTGGATATTTACACCGCATTTTTTGTTCTTTCACAATAAGCTAATGACCAATTTCATCACGTCTAATGTCCAGAGGGGCCACATTTTGAGCTGGCCCTTTTTTCTTTTTATTTTGAATCTCATTTTCAATAGAACTATATCTACCACAAAAATGTTCTTAGGTTTTCACGGCCGTTCAGAATTTTCTGTGTATAGTTTTCTGAGTTAATCTGCCGTGTATATCTGACCTTTCTGACCGATGTTTCGGATCTCATCGGCCAGAAAGGTCAGATATACACGGCAGATTAGTCCAGAAAACTATACACAGAAGATATATCTACCACGTTTAGTGGCCACACCTTCTACTTTACGTAAGCAATTTGCAATCTTTGTTCGAAATTTAGCCTGGTCTAAAATTTGAGCAGGAGTTTTTATGTTATGCTGTTGGACTTTTTATATATTATTGTAACAACCAAGAATTTACCGTTGCCATTGTCAAGGATATGATAACAAATTCTAATATACAATTTTTTTTACTTTTTAATTTTATTTTACTTTCCAATCAGACTGCCTAGAGAATCGACAAATAATTAACTCACCATAGGTATACATTGTTCCCTGAAGAAGTCACCATATGTATCGAAACATGTTGATGTATCAATAAATAGTAGTTTTAAACGGAGTGTTTTTCCTATTATTTAAATTTTAGTTTCTTCGACAATTCATTAATATGTGATAGAATAGCAAAGAAAATCTGATATGGAGTGTCTAATTTTAATATCTCAACGGGAAAGTCAGTATTTCGACGGAAACCAAGACTTTCCTTATTGAATTCTAGAAACTTCTTTATTCATATTAAATTTTTATATTTGCCGCTTGTTTCTTTTTGTTGAAGATTTGGACGCAGATGGTATATTCAAAAGATTTGTATTTTCTTTTTCTACTTCTTCAATATCATCTTGTTCTTGTTCTTCGGGCTCATCATCTTCTTTCTCCTCAGCTTGAATTTCAGGATTGTCTTCTAGGTCATCAACATCAGACACTTCATCATACTCACTATCTATCCTATTGAAGTTTTTCCTGAATTATTCTAATTCTTTTTGGTTTAAATATTTGTTCCCCATCCTAAAAATATATATTTTTTATGAAAAATTACGAAATATAGTAATACTGTAATATAAAAGTTTAAAAAAAATATTGCCGCAACTGTCATCCGTTCGGAGAGCAAATATCTCGCCGAACACATTGTGTTGCCAATTAACTACAAAGTGTAACAGAAGTTTTTAACTAACATAAAATAATTTTATTGAAAAATTTGATAAATAACATTAAAATACATAGCTCGATTATGAAACTGTCAATTTATGTTAATGTAATTTATGTCAGTACGATGTTTCGAAACCGCCATCGTTTTAGCTGTTTTCTGTCATCTGATGTAAATAACGAAATAACACCTTGCACTCCATCTATTGGCGGTGCACATAAATTAAAAACACTTCGGTATGTAGCCAATTGATTACACCATATGACAAATGCAAAATTTGTTTGACGTATACTTTAATTGAGTAAAATATGGTGTGTTGTCAAAATTCAACACGATGCATTTAAGGGTTTTTTATTTATTTTATTGTATTGAGGGATTTTGACAAGTGTATAAACTTATTATAATTAGCATGATAAATATTTAACATGTGATACTATTTATATATATCCACAGAAATGTTTAGGTACATAAGTATGTTTAGGTGCAGAAGATAAATAAAAAGATAAAAAAGAGGGAGAAAGGGTGTTGAGGTTGCAACTATTGTTGCGGTAAAGGGAGAACAAGACGTGTTTATACGTAGAATGATTAGTCAAAATTGAGATTGAGGTGGTTCATAAAAAGAACCCTTTAAGCGCAGTAAGGCTAATGTTAAACAAGTCAATTTCTGTAAATTTCTCATTATGGTATTTGCATGACCGGTGAATGAAAGAGTTTTGTATGTAAGATGTTCTACTTCTGGAAAGAGTACGGATTGCCGGGTTGATCTAGATGGCACATGGAGAGATATTAATTCCAATTGGTTGGGACAATCAATATGGCCTTGCAGTAATTTGAAGAGAAGTATTAGGTCAGCACGTGTTCGTCGATGTTCTAGGGTCTTCACATTGTGGAAATTTGCTACATCTAAATAGGAGCCGAATGATAGATTAGATCTAACATTCAGATGTCGAATAAACCTATTTTGTATTCGTTCTAATCTCGCAATATATGTAATTTTTAAATAAATACATGGAGTTGGAAAACTCATATGAAATAGAACACACACAACACACACAGTGCTCAAATTTTCATGTACACCGTTTGTTTTTTTTTTTGCGATATATCATATATTTTTTATGTTTTCCGTCGTCCTGTATATGCGATGGAAATAGGGTTAAGTATATTTACCTACAGGGAATAAATGGTTTATTGGAACATATAATGCTTATATGAATATATGGCTTTTGTAGTGTAAGAACATAGTTACATATTTATAACAACGGAAAAACCAACAAATGTTTTCGATTAAGACAAATATTGGTAGTAATATAAAAAGGCAATTAACAGATATAAACATAAATATACACATTCCTAATTTTCAATATTCAAACATTCCTTACATATTTTTGGTGGATACCGTGTTAATAACTAATTTTAAACGACAACCCCCGCCCACTGACCAATTAAAACGCTAGGCATCATCAATACACTATTACATATGGTACTACTACTCTCACTAATATAATTGTTCTTTCTAAATGAAAAGGAGTATTAAAGAGAACACATTCTTATTGTGAAGTTGTAATTATTCAGAACATAGGTCTGTGATGTTATAAATACTAATTTAATGTAATAATTATATAGATTTTATATGTATATATTTATAATTAATACATTAAATTAGTATTTGAAAAGGAGTATAGTTTCTTACTTATTTACTCTATCACGAATAGACTCGCCAAATGTCCGCCTCAGTGATCTCATTTTATTTGCATTAAGTCTACTTTCGTTTCTCTTTTGCCAGTCTTTAGACATCTAACATGTTTAAAAGCCAAATACGGATATACATTATTAAAATAATTAAAGATTATTTATATTTAAATCAGACCGTAAGGTGTTCTTTACACCTTGCACGTCTTTACATCGAATAAATGAATGGAGGTCGGGGCACGGTCGTATATCTTCACTACCTATAACCCAACATAAACATTTATTGTGGAATGTGTATGCTAGAGTAATGAGTAATTTTTAAAATAAACTAATCAATAATCCTAGGGATCCCTACAAGTTTTCAGATACCCATAATATGTATGTAATAATTTAATATTCGGACATAAGCTGAACTTATTATAGATGTGGGTCTTTTCTAAAAAGTAGAACAAATATAAATTTTAAAAATCATCTCCGTGGAAAGCCGTTGAAAATGAATTTAATATAATTTAGCAAACGCCATATAATAAATTGTCGTCAGCGTTCTGTGTCGTTTATACCGTATAAAATGACAGGCACGAGAAAGGTAATAATATATACCTTATATAAGTTTCTTTTCACGACGGCGATAAGTGACGGCTCGGCGTAATTCAAAAATGACAAAAACATTGCATTACGGCGCCAGAAACACGGGGAACTGGATGTGCGCTGTAATTTACCGAATATTATTGCGTGGAGACTTGTCGCGGGCGAGCGAGGAGAGGAATGACAAATGAAGCGAAATGTACATGATAAATGAAGAGGTTCCCCGAGTAGCCCTCCTCCGCGGGCGGGAGCAGCCGGCTGCTGCGCGCTCGACCTCGCTCGCACCCGACAACTTTTCCAAGATGCGAGCTCTGAAAGGGAAAAAAATGTTTTCTCAAATCTGGAGACACGTGATTTGTCGCGACGGAGTTTACTCGTTTAACTGCGTATTCGCCATTAAAGTTTGTTCCGCGTTGCGGGAATCATCAGTTCAGCATGTGCACGTTTCTACCTTCGAGATACATGGTAGATTCGGGTGATCGACGATCTTTGACTTTAGGATCAGTCTACATTTAATTCACATAATACATTAATCGATAGTAAAAACCTTTTGAAAATATTAATTTTCCAATATGTTTTATAATATAATTAAACTATAGAAAACCTTTTAGGTGTCGGAAGAATTCAGAAATCATCCCTGTAATCTTTGATTGAGTTAATGATTGGAGTGAAAAATGCAGCTCTTCCGCATTCATTATTGTGTTTCCATCTTGTTTAATACTGTCTAATATTAAACATGTATCAGTGTATAAACTTACTAAATATATTTTAGGATCATTTGATAAAAACTTAATCTCGTAATTCTTTAAAATAATCCATAATGTCGAACTTCGTTATTTATTCTCGCATTCTTGTCGTTGAAGTAGCGGGGTATTGCCTAATATCGAGCATACGTCTCCAGTGCCGTGCTGCCACCAGCATTTCACTCAAATAAACAATTATATGCAAATTTGTGCTTCCTGCGAAGCATCTTTCATCTCTGTGACATTATCTTTTAATATAAACTTCCCTTTCACTGCCTTCATCCGCAAAGGTTCTTCCCTCTGGCGCGGTAGCAATTATAACAGCCGCGGTGCATCAACATTTCTCAAATGAAGCAATTTATATGTGTTTGGATGTGTAATTATAACCGAAGGAGCGACAGAGTCCTGACGATTCTTCGCGAGAGCGGAACCCCCCCGGCAAGCGGGTAACGCAGGATAACCGGGGGCTTAATCGGTCCCTTTGAAACTTGTGAGTTTTGTTTTGCGAAGTGAGCTACTATTTACGAATTGTCATCATTCTACGTTTCTATATTGTTTACTTTCACAAAAAGGTCACATTATTAAGTTTTCCGAGAAAATCGTGGTTTTATGGACATGTTAATATTTAAAGATTGAAACTTAATTCAGGCATAAGTTCTGAACAAAAGTTCTTACTGGTGAAGATATGGAAGATGCTGACGGAAAGTGTTCATTTTCAATTAAATTTTATTTATGATATATGAATTAATTAATACTGTTGTCTTAATTGTTATCTGTTCTCCATACTTTGTGAATAATTATATCACTAGTGATACTTTCTGAGTGAGAATTATTATTTCTTTTTGTTATTTAGAAAACGGTATGTATATTTCATAAATTTAGCGACAATTAGACAACTGTGATACGATATGTTTTTCAAATAATAGATAATAACTTCGTCTCTATAAGATGTCTATTATTTGTTTAATAACAGTGCTTTTGTAGGTGAAAATCCAGTAATTGTGTGTTCTTGGACATATTCAAATATTGCTAATAATATACTGATCAAAATGCGAAAATATATAAAAATTTATTTTTCATGCGTATTCTAGTATAATGTGTTAAAAAAACATTTTACAGATAAATAATATTGCTTTAAATAATCAAAAAAATAATTAGATTCCCATTGTGACATCTATGCTTTTTCAGGGAAATTAATTTCAAATTTAGTCCATAGATGTGTAGTTGTACTCGAAGTGTTTCCACATAGTAACATATATATAACTTCCAAAAAATTGATAAATATGAATATTGATTGATGGGTGAGAATGGTGAACGTTGTATTTGTATAAAGTGATTACTTAAGCCAGCCGATGACATGTCGTTAGTCCTGTAATTACCCATATTTTCATATTGTTCCGTTAATATAATAAAAATAACTTCGTCTCTATGAGATATCTATTATTGTTTAATAACAGTGCTTTTGTAGGTGAAAATCCAGTAATTGTGTGTTCTTGGACATATTCAAATATTGCTGATATGTTTTTCGATTGTACATACTTATTTGCAGCCACGATAAGTATCACGTGCATGTGTTGGGTATTCTAGAATTTATTTTTTCCTTATTTAACTCTAAGATTTACCTTTTAAATTTTATTGACTTTGACATATCTGAAGTGTCATAATAAACCAATGTTCAATAGCTTGTTAAACAAATATAATAATTTTTTAATGGCAGATTCAGTATTTCACTCAGTTCTCTATTATTATTTTTATTATTATTACTATACATAAGTATTATACTGGCATGTGTGAACAGATAAGACTCGTTTCGAAAATCGCGTAACGACACGGCGACACGGAGATAGTGAAAGTGCGATTGAAGGTTATGTGTGTGAGCACCTGGTGCCCTTATATATTACACCCAGCGCTCATGAGTTATTTTGAATACGATCGCAGAGTGCGTATGGGTGTGTGTGGCCAAAACAGGTTGAAGAAGAAAGACTACTTACAGTTGACAGAAGTTTATTAATACTTGCACAGTTATAGAAAGAAAAATATGCAATACGAGGTTTACACCGAGAAGCGTTTGTTAGAGATATTGTCGGGAAGGTGGCCGTGACAGAAACGGCGCGCTCAGAGACCGGCTTCCCGGACGGCTGCGGGCGCATTGCATGACACATATTGGGGTCGGTACGGACGTGTTTGTGTGGCTGATGGGCCTAGTTTAACACCCAGGTATTTGTAAAGTGCGTTCAGGTGCCATCGGCGGTGTTGCTGATTGTGGAGGTGATAGACCTCCACAAACGTTAAAGCGCAAAGCGATTGTGTCTTTTTTATACGTTAAATAGAATGACGCTACTGATACCAATCTTTACAGACAAATCTCCAAGACAAGAGGTTACAGTCTTATTTGTATCATAGCAGCATTTTTCAAACTATTGTATAACGGGAGACAAACGAGTGTCTGTCTGATTTTAGTCGTTACTTCTACTTTTTAATATTAAATATTAAATAATATTTTCTTTCAAATAATTTGATTCCCAGAATACTTTTAATATTTTTCCAAATTTCAGAAATTGTCCAAAAACGTCGGATGGTTTAATGTCACCGTAGTTTTTTTTTTTGAGAAATTATATTTTTTGCGCGTGTACACCCGCTAACAAGACAGGTGAAACCGATACAGTTCCATTTTCCTTTGCAGGTAGAAGAAGCTTTTTAAGTTTGAAATAATGTGGAACAGCGAGTAGAGGCACACTTTCTGACGGGAAGTAATTTTGTTTTCTCTAGACATTTCAAAATATTCTCATATGAAAATCCGTATAACGTGTCGCACGTTTCGTTGACATCCGTATACGCCGTTGTCGCTATGCTGCCATTTGGAATATTGATTTCTTCTTCATTCTTCGGCAGCACTTGCATCTCAGTTTTCCTTGAATTTGTATCTTGTTAATATTTTATATAATAAATTATAGTTTTGTAAGTTTAATAATCTGTGATGTCATGATGATATAATTTTTTTTTTGTTTAACTCACAAATGAAAATATATCTAAACAAATATCAGATATCTCATTAGAGACAAAGCTATTTTTTTTATTATATTTAATGAAAAATATATGAAAGTATGGGGTAATTACAGGGCTTACAACCTGTCTTCGGCTGGCTTAAATGATATATTTATATATATATTCACAAATTCTCACCTCTCAATATCCACATTTAACAAATTTTTGAAAGCTGTATATGTCAGTATGTGGACTCGCTTCGAGTACCACTACACCATCGTCATCTATGGACCACGTTTGATAATTCATTTTTCCCTTTTTTTTTAAACAGCATATATGTTATCACTATGAGAATCAGATTTTTTGTAATTACCCCACACTTACATATATTTTTCATTAAATATTAAAAAAAATAGCGTTTTCTCTAATGAGATATTTGATATTTGTTTAATAATAGTGCCTCTGTAGGTAAAAATCCCGTAATTGTGTGTTCTTGGACACATTCAAATATTGCGAAAATATATCTGTTTAGACGTAAATGTGTATAATATACGTTTCAATACAAAAATGTAAGCTGTTAAGAATTTAGGTAAACAAAATTAACATTAAACTCTATTATATATGAATAATATAAACAATATGAGTATACTTAGTAAAAATGTGAATAGTAAAAATGAGAGTAAAAAAATATAAATTGTCATAATGTTACCGCTAAAAATTAAATAAATCATTAATCAATTCGGAGATGGCATGTTCCTGACAAACTATGAAAATTTCGAATAACGAATAGAATTAAATTAATTATATGAGTAGAAAAATGTGAGTAATAATTACAAGTAGTTTAAAAAAATTGCCATAATGTTACAGTGTATTCATATATCCATAAAATACTACAGTTTTTTTTTTTTTTAATGTTAATCGTAATTCTTTATGAAATATCTAATATTTATTTGCACTAGTAGGCATTTATTAATTTTATAAGTTTATTTTGAAAAGTAGTAATCTGAATATTCATTGTTTCCACTTTTCTTTCAATCGGGACTCTGAAAAAGATCTCTGAAATTCGTTACCTAATACTACCTACACATTTCATATTGTAATAAAATATCTGAGGTGGACTGGGGCAATAATTAGGCTCTGGGACTTACAGGACCTCTGGTCCACTTTCATTAACCGCTTATGGGGTGTTGACATTATTAGAAACATGTGAATAAAATTAAAACCAATTGAGATATTGTCAAATTTAAAAAAGTAACAAATATTAATAATATACTGATATTGTATAATACAATATTCTTTGGTGTTTAATTAATTAATTAGTAATTAATAACATAAATCATGATCACAAAAAAACTATTAATCGTTTTATAATTTTGCGGAATAAGTAGGTATATTTTTCACAATTCACTCGTTTCTGCAATTTCATTATTTTTTCACATTAATATTAATATATCCTGATGGCAACTAAAATATTTTTTGATTAATAGATTTATTTAATTTGTATTAAAAATACCACAGAACTACGTTCTGGATAACTGACACTGAATAATTCAATCGAATTCAGAATAATTTAATCGATAAAATACATATTGCAGCAGAGTCTAAGAAATACGTTTTTTCATTCAATTAGATGTCTAATTCTGACAAAAAATATGTCTATACGTGAAATTTGGAGACAGCAGTTCAATATGAATGTTCGCAGAATCACGAATCAATTTTAATTATAACAAAAATAAGATGTCATCAGTGGATGCTACGGATACTTATAACCTTAAATTATATTTAAAATAAAAACACTGTTTACTTTCACTAATTTGTTATTTATTATAACGTTTTCAATACCGACGCACCATCTTCAGTAGTATTACTAATACTAAACATAAGACTAAAGGACTACGTGTTACTTATGGTTGCGGAGTTTTGGGGGAGGGGGGTGGGGGTTGCTAGAGTTGTGTGTGTTTTAACCTTATTTACAATTTTTTAAACTTCTGGAAACAATATGTCCAAAAGTACATTGAATCGATATTTCCAAAGTCATCTAAGATACGCTTGCTACTACAATTATATTTTAAACACACGCGGCTACATTCTCAACGGTCTGGTGACCAGAATGATCTAGAATCTTTACGGAGTAGATACACTTTTCCTGTCAGAAATTTGTCGAGGCGCGGTATACAGGAAAAAAATATCGTATTATATTGGCTTTCTTTTAGTCAATATTAAACCCTGTACCCCGGGGAAATTGATTCCCATTTTGATCCTTCTTGAAAATATTAATCTTTCAGATCGCGGTTAATCGAAAAAAAATATTAAGAGAATTGGTATGTCTTCCTGTTTAATTAACTATTCCCCAGGTCAATTATATGTCAAAAATTTTATGTAAACGGTACCGTAAAATAAATAAAATAACATAAATCTTGTCAAAAATGTAGGACTAACACATTGTCTTAATTTTTTTAAATAAATTGTAAATGGTATTTCTTAAATTAATTCAGTGCCCGTAAACAAAAGAATATACATACATAGTTTATATTATCAATGCATATATTATTTTGTACATAGTTTGTATAGTGTTCAAAATTTTTCTGATACGTTTTACTATTCGTAGAAATCATGAATTTTTCTAGATTCTCCCCATCATTTTATTTCAAACTAACTAACTAACTTACATCACGCCGTTTCGCCGCGGGGTAGGCAGAAAGGAGCGCCACATTATTCTATCGTCACAACTCTCTTTATATCCACATATATGCCAAGCGAAGTACCATCAACACTCACGTCATATATCTTTCTTACTATTCTGTCTTCATTCATTTGCTCAACATGACCAAACCATCTAAGCGACCTTTTTTGAATACTATTCACTACACTGAGATCAGCATTGAATTCTTTCTTAATTTGTTCATTTTTTACTTTATCAGAAATGGTGTTACGGACCTTCAGGCCCTAGAGGATAGGATGCCAGAGGTACCACCACCGATCTAGCTTAGTCTGGATTCTATAAGTGTGTGGGTGTTCGTGTGTCGCTTGCTACCTCGAATGGGTGGAAATGATTTTAAGAACAAACACTGAAGTGACGCGTTACGCTATTTATTACATGAAACACGATAATACTCTTTGAAATTTTCTTTCTTCCGGTTAAACTTTCCTCTTAGTGAGGTCACACAATGATACCAATTTATCCCACGTCGATTTGTACTCAGCTTATCAAGGGGTGAAGTCGTAACAAATGCCAGGCTGCCGTAGGGCGTTGTCGCTTCCTCGGTCCTGGCCGCCACGCTTGATTACCAGAATTGATCTCCTCATCCAGGAGGTTACCCTGACGCCATCTCGTCACTGAAGAATCCGTCGAACCCATTCCTCTGCCATCGCTCACATCCGGACTCTCCGCTGGTTGCAGCGGTGTCTCCTCTAATTCCGCTTATAAGTCAGGCCCATTTTAAATATCTGAATTTATCGCGGGAACTACAGCTTCCACTCTCTTCCGGAGAGTAGCCCTACTGACCCGCTACTCCTTCTTCCAGCGTCTTCTCCAAAGTGACGTCTCGCTCAGCTGCCCGCCAGTCGGATTCTCGTCCCTGATTCTTCCATTTAGACAGTCAATCACCGCTTCTGTCATAAGTCGCCAAAACAGGCTGCCCAGCCCTCGACGTACAGATTCAAACATCACAATGGATTTGCCATAAATACGACTAAGTGATCTCATTTACACTGCATTCAGTCTACTTTCGTTATTTTTCTGCCATACATTTTTTTCATACAACAGTGTTGGTACCAGGACTCTTTTAGTTAGCGCCAGTATTACCTCGACTGACACGTTCCTTTTAAAAAAAAATTGCATTCAAAGCTCCGTTCCCTTTCCATTCCCTGTTTAGATTTGAGTCGTTTTACTTCCAAACCCCTCTATAATCAAAAATGAAAAAAAAAGATATTTAAATCTTGTTTTATTATGAAAAAATTATACTTGCGATTGGTTCAAATACTCTACCAAAAATAGTAATTTAAGTAATACAATAAACAAGTTTAAGTTTCGTGTCAAAACCCTCTATAATTGAGAACGTCCAAACGGCTCAATAATAAAACTTACCATTAGTTTTTATTGGTATTACACTGACTTGTCCCAAAAAAGATCTAATAATGTGAGCGACAAACACCTCTATAAATGGTATGAAGTGGCAATAAACTTTGTAATTTCTCAAAATCGACAACATATTTATAATTTATTTTTTTTGTATTTCCTGCGGCATTGATGCATACACCATATCTTCATCAAAATATATATTAAAACATTGGGATGAATATTCTATTTTTGAACATTTTTCGTGATTTCCGCGTATTGTTAAAAAATCCGTTATAGAGGGGTTCGGAATTAAACGGTTCATTTGTAATATAACCCAATTCATCGCGCAGGAAAAGTGAAGAATTCAGTCATTTATAACGAGACTCGCCACACCCTCCCGCACCGACTGTCACACATCAAATGATATATTTTCCGGAACGCTGAAATATTGAATTCTTTTCGTATTGGTGATATTTCTTTAGACTTATTTTTCAATAACGTGCTCCGCGCATTTACCTTGATTGTTATAAAGCCTGTCAAACCAAAGGTGGGTTTTTATTAAATTTGTGGAAAAACATGGAAATACATGTTTCATGTATTCCGTACCGAGCGCGTCAAATTCAGTAAAAATGTTTACGGGTTGCGAGTAGTTTTATTATTTTGATAAAGCAGAAAATTAAATTATATGAATTTTTTTATCCTGTGTAATAATAATATAATGTGTCTGATGTATTATATATTTTTTTAGTTAATTTTGCCATGTTGAGCAAATTTAGTTAAAACAGAATCTAATTACTCAAATGCAACAAACTTATTTAAACTTTTTTTTTTATAATACAATTTGACCCAAAAGTGTTTTTCATAATAAAAATTCTGTAATAAAATAATGGATGGGTTTAATAAAAAAATGTTTATTTTGCATTTAAGTACAGTCTCTGGGAATTTATTTCTTAAAAATGATGTTTTCTAAATATGATCCGTTATTTCATTGGCACTCTTTTAAATGGGAAGAAAAATTTCCAAACACTGCTCGGCACGTATTCTCCGTGATCGCTGCCATTTCTTCTCGGATATTTTCTTTTAATTGGTCCAGAGTGGGAGGATTGTTACTGTATACCTTTAATTTAAGGTAGTCCCATAGGAAAAAATCCATTGGTGTCAAGTCGGGCCTACGTGGAGGCCAGTTTATGTCACCTCATTTTTCAATTATCAATTTTCAAGGGAAAATTTCACGAACTGTTAAGGACACGTTCTGTAGCGATTAAATTCCTAAGGCGCAGCTAGCGATCGGCATACCTCCGCTTTTCTCCCGCCCGTTGCGTAGATGCAACGAATGAACTGTATTTATATATGTGAAGTAATTAATATTTTCAGCGATGTGATAGATCTTTTCGTTGGAATGAGCACCAATTTTTCTCAATTCTTTGAGCAGGAATTTATTTGTTTGACGAACATGTCACCTTGCCCCTAACTTCAGCGTTGTTTTTTTTCAGGTCAAGAAACCGGATACCCACCAACGTTTATTATCATTTAACATTTTTTACACTGACTACTCTCCGCACTTACTCCAAACCATGCGTCGCGCAACATATTACATTCGCAGATATCGTCACAGTTTTGAAATTTTATGGTTTTAAAATTGAAGTAACTTCCTTCAAAGTTGTATACTTGAATTGATTCATTGTCTAAACGTACTGAAAGCTTCGGGAGTTTTAATTTTTGAATTATTATTTATATACTTATTTGAAAACGATATTTTTTGTGAATTATTCGTTTGTGTCAAACAATATTGCGTAGAACATTCCTCGAAAAAAAAATGTTACACATCCACATTTCAAAAAAGATTGACACTTCACTTTAAAATTTTAATTTTGTCCTATTGTCCCAGAAAAAAATACAATATTCTAAGAAATTCTAGATTTGCATACGTCAATTCGTGCCTGTTAGAATTCTTGTGATGGCAAATCATATACGTAGACAATTCAACGGAGCACTAGTAGGAAATATATAGTAGTGCTTAGTTTACTTTAAAACTTCCAACCGATAATCTAGCTTGAGTAAAATAATCTTTTAAACATTGAGCATGGGTGATAAAATAATTCTATGCCGATCACATATCGAATATCTTTGATGGCCAAATATAATATTTTTTGCAGAAGATATTTCGATTTCAGATGTCTAGAGATATACAGAATGTACGAGTGTTATGATTAAGACAACATGATGCTATATTTTTGTGAGTTGTTTTTTTTTTTAAATTTAAATGTTACTAGAATAAATTTCAGTCACAACGTACTAAATGTTATAAACTAAATATATAATATATAAAGTATATTTATTTCACCTGTAGTTGAACAAATCAGAACTGAAATTTTGATATTTTGCAACATTGGCATGTCTACGACACCTGTCAAGAGGGGCCTCGGGTCAAGTTGAATAGTGTCCGAGACAATTCTAAAATAATCTTATACGGCAATGGAATATTTAATGAAGAAACCTAATTATATTAATAAATTGATAGTACGAATTATTTGGAATTGTTTACTAGAGGCTTGCCTCGCGGGAGCTTTGTTCTTTTTATATTATGTTACGTACGTTAAGGTGGGATCCATTACACTATTTAGATGGGTGCTGGAAAGGAAGTTCTTGGAAAGATACGGTTAATACGAATATCGTCTTATATTTTACATAACTAATACAATATTACCTGCTTCTATAATTAATTAATCTAACGTGCACATTTTTATATTTAAATAAGTTTCTAAAAACTACAAATCATGTTGAAATAAATATCTCTGAAGTGCGACCAGCGTCTACCTGTTCCACCAAATAATGTGATTCTTCGTCGAACGCACCGTCGTATTGGAAATCCCCATCCCGGTTGATGTCGAGCAAATAGCCCGGCCTGTCCCCGGGCAGCGGACGGAGGGCAAAGTGTCAAGCGTTAATTTGATTCGGGACGCAGAGCGCATGCAGATATCCCGGGACATAATCCAGTTACACACCGCCGGGACACCGGGCCGCCGCGCGCCAAGGGTTAAACCTGATCTGCATCCGACTAAGTAGTTACACATTGGAGATGTGTAAAGTGGAATTCGACATTTTGTTGTAAAGTTTAAGTAGAGTTCTAATGCAGTTGCGTGTCAAAGAAAACAGCGCTAAACAAATTTAATAATTTGACATTTTGAATAAGATATTTACACATTTAGATTATTCTAGTTCTAAATATTAAATTTATTTAAGAGATATAAATTCTTTTAATACATTCATTGTTAAAACCTTCTTTCAAAATGTTTCCCGCCTTGCTGTCGGCACGATGACGTCATAACGCCCTACGGTGATTGTCAAAACGTGAACGCCGCAAAGAAACTGTCAAAACATAAACCCCGTTGTGAAATGGGAGTCAGGAATCATGCGATATTTGAGTACGGCGTAGGTTTGATATTTTAATAATAATACGGATTATAGATTACCGAACGTACTTTCGATGAGTAAATATTTTTTACCAACGATCGAACAACCCGTTTTAAACTCTAAAGTATTTTTTTTAGATTAGTAAAAATTACTACCGATTACATGCGAGTATTTCTGGGAATTTTCAGTAACATAAAATTCTAGGAAAGTGGTATCAATTTTCAATGACTTGAGTTTAAAAAATTACTTATTCTAAAATTAAACGATGGGTGGCTAGATTCAAATGGTTGGTTGTTTCTTTGAGATATTTATTATAAGGAAAAAATTTTGGCCATTACATTTATGATCGATTTGAAACACTATGTATGGTCCCCAAACAATTTATTTGCTTGTATGTCTTAATTTTATTATTGATACGGAAATCTCAGTTCACACCCAAATCTCTAAAACTCTTTTTTTTTTTAATTGTACATAGTAATTGCCATTGAAGTCTACTTGTGGTGATAATGTTTCGCCTTATATGCATTTTAATTTCCATACAATCAGATTAAAATAACCAACTGTGTTTTTGAAAATGTCCAAATGGTTACTAACATCTTAGTATGCGATATTTATTTTTTACTTGCTAGTAGTTACACAATTATTTACAAAGTATAATTTAATGACACACTTATTTTATGTAAAGATTCGAAAAATCATGTAACGTGTTTAATTACACCGGGCAACACGAAAAGCCTCCCGTTGAAGAAAATGACAACGTGATATGCTGGATACGAATTAATAGTCCAAAATCTAGCAAACACAATTTTTGAGAAAAATCGATTATTATGCGAAAAAATATTATATATACACTAAATTAATTTTTTTTTAATAATACAATTTCGTTATTTTTAAATACTTCTTTTAATATAGTGATACTGTCCATAAAACTTCTTCATTAGCTTCTATTTCATGTTGTTAAAATAAGAAGTCCTGAGTCAATATAATAAATAACTCACCCGTTGTCGCGAGCGTGACTGGTGTGTTCACGTTCAAGTTCAAGTCTAACTTAAAAGCCACAGTTGATAAATCAATCTAGATTAATCGATTTGATAAGTGACTCGAACCTTCATAAAACAAAAGGTGAGTGTCTTCAAAAAAAAGGAGTAAGTAAAGTAAGGTGTATCGTGATACAGAAGAGTGTTTACGCATCTTTTGTTCCTTTAATGGCACCCCTGGTTTCTTGTTGACATTTATGTTGTGTGAATATTGCCGCTTTCGGAGACTGAAGGATCACTGTCAAACCACGGTCCGGTAAAGATCTCTCAATAATCGGAGCTTAGGGAGTGCATATTTAGATCGGTCGGAATAATGCCCATAGATAAGACGACAATACGTAGGACCAACCCACGACGCCAAAAAAATATATATTTTCAATCAAGGTTAGTGGTAATTTTCATTCTGTATGCATGACCATATTATCAATAAGAAACCCGGAATAACAGCTGTCTAATTCACGGGAACAGCAATGAATGATGATTTAGTTTTTTTACAACGATGTACCTCATTTATTAGAAAAACTTATGCCGCCGTGTTGGACTCAGAATTGTGGAGATCCTTTATTGACTCGTTGATGTTCAATTTAGTCGCCCATGCAATCTGTATAATAGAAGTAATAAGGAAAAAATAAATATGTACATGAAGTTATTGCTAGATAAAATAAAGTACAACGAGTATAAACAGAATGTGTACTGACGCTAAATATTATTTTTTGGTATAAAATCGCTTTTCTCCCCAAAATTCAGTAGTCAGATTCAAAATCAGCATCCTTGAATTTATAAATTTCAGGCAATGTTTACCAAGATAGAGAAAATAATTTTTGTTATCATTGCATTATTATTATTATAAATGCCATTTGTCTTGATCCTGGACAAAATATTCTAATTAAAAATTATTACTTCTTTTTTTTAAAAACGTATTTAAAAAAAAAGAACAATATACATTTTTCGTAATGGGTATTTTTACAGAACATTAAAAATTAATTATCATTCGCAAAATTCTTCGACGATAATCCCCGAAAATTCCATTTACTTCCCGGGTTCTTGAAACTCACGTACGTATTATTAATGGTCTCTAACTTTGTTGCGAAGTTGGGAGCTTTCATAAACCGAAAATAATTTACAATTGCATCGTGACTTCGATAAACATTTGTGAAATTGGAATTCCATTAGGGTTTGTGAGCTCAACTGGGAGGTGAACGGAAGTTTTGGAATATATTTTAAGCACTTTAATGTCAGTAAATCTCGGTTCTATTTTGACATCGTTTCGAAACCGGGTGATCCAAAAAAAAAAATGCACTGGAAACAGTTTAGAGGAAATTATTAAAAATAATAATGAAGAAACTGTTTAACTTTTGATAGAATTTATCTACGAGAAGAATACGCAAAGAATGCGCGAAGAATGTTGCAAATCTACGAGGATGGATGTGTAACAAGTTATCGACCGAGCACATATGGATCGATACAAATTCCTAAGGAAAATACTACTACGCTTCAGTTACGTGGGTGTGAAATATTTTAACGAGCATACCACTTCCTTAAAATTACAATAAAAATATTTCAATTTTTTTTTGTCAACCCTATTGTATTCAATTGTATGTTGTAAATGTTATCTCAAATGGATACTGAGGAAACATTATCGTATTAATTGTTTAAGCAAATAAAATAAAATATAAACTTGTCTGTAAAGATGTGCCGTATTTTTAATGACTAACCATTAATAATATCGAAATATGACTAAACACCGGGTGATTCTAATCTAGTTTCGAAATAAATTTATTGTTTTACACGTTCATTCTCCTCGACAAATCTTTTGACCACCTAAACTAACCTTTCCTCTCTAAAAATCTATCGTCCGCCTGTGTTCACTTTCCTGAACATTTATTGTTACACAGTCTCTTGAAAAAATCTAATATTCTGCCTGAATTCACTCTCCTGCTTGATTTCTACATCAAATCCACTCTCCTATCTGAATCATTTCTCTCGTAAGTCTACTTTACTACTGGTAAGTCAACTTTTCTCCCGCCCGAATCCCAAGATTACTTTTCATAATCATTGCTCACATCAACAGTACACACACCTCTGGGTTAAACAAATAAATCTTTCAATATTTTGTGACAGTAACGATCCGATACCTAAATGTATATAAAAATAACAAAATTTATCCTGCAAAATTGATAAACATGTTTATTTAATTAGTGAATACACGTTTTATTAATATAACAGCATCTTAATATTTAATATATCATGACATTTACATGATTCTGTTTTTTTATATAATTTTTTTTTGATTTCTTCGGGGGATTCATTGTTTATGAGGTGAATTTTTTACTAAATAGTGCTATTTATTTTAATTAAAAAAAATTTTTTATGATCATTTAGAATAATAAAAAAACCTATTCCCAAGCAATATTTGAATATGTTCAAGAACGCACAATTTTTTAAAAATTATATTTAATGGAAAATATATGGAGTGTGGACTTACGACCTGTCTTCGGCTGGCTTAAACTATCACTTTATATAAATATGACGTTCACTATTCTCACACATTAATCTCTATATCTATAAAATTTTTGAAAGTTGTATTTGAAAATAGTGAAATTGTATTTATACTATTGAAAATATAACTTCACTGATAATAAACATTCACTGTAATATATACGCAACCGTTTCTAATAAATAATTTAGTCGGATCATGTATTTAAGAGTACTTATGTTCATTTTGGATGCCGTGCAATTCGATTTAACAATGCGCCTCGTAACAACCAGCCACGTGTATCAATGTATCAATGTGAGTATTCTGCACTAACAAAGAAATCTCTTAACCCTCTGGACCGGTACGGGCAGGGTTGTTGCGTAAAAACTATCCAACGTATTTATCATCTTTAGAATGTCAACCCTCCCCCCTATTTTCGCCACTTTCCACACAAATATAATTAGGGTCAACCTCGGGGGGTCCCGCAAGCAGGGTTGGAATATCGAACATGCCACAAACATGTGCAACAAAAACATTTCCCTAGAATAAAATTTCCATAACACCCTCCGCCGGCCATCCCCTGACCGCCGCGCCGATGTCCCGCGGGGTCCCTATTAGCACTATTTCATGTTTTTATTCGTCCGCCCCTTTGATGTCTTCACAAAAGTCTATCAGGTTAGATTTTCGATGTGGTGACAGAATGCCACTTTTTTTTCTCTCTTCAAACCAGCAGCGTCAACAAGCGGTCTACAACGCAAATTTAACATTTATTATCCTATGTCCAGGATATGTCCTAACTTTAATGGACATTGTTGTACATATATTTTCTTTTCTAGTATGTAGATAATATAATGAACACACTATTCTTTAATCCATTAATCGGTGCGTATCTCTGAACTTATACTACCGTTACATTACTTGTCCTAAGATATTTTGATCAGGCAAGTTGTTGGATTTGGTAATTGAAGAAGGTGAAAAAGAAAATACAACGGAATTTGATACATCACCAGATTTTTTAAATACAGAAAAGAGATTTAATTTCACATAAAAAAGTGTAAAAAACAGATGACAGTAAAATGTTACGAATATCTCAATTAAATTTATTTTTTTGGTAGAGTTTTGCGGGTTATTCTAAAATTCTGAATGGCCGTAAAAACACGAGAACATTCTTAATAATAAAACGATTTCCCAAGTACGTATAAGAAGAATTCCTTTTTCAAACACTTATTTTGTTTAATTATTCGAAATCAGTTAAATTGCTCTATTTTTGGGAAGATTGCGCCCTTGTTCAGCGTAACATGTCTGTGTTCAGGTTATTATTACTAATTACATATATGTATATAAATATTTTTTGCATTATATCTTATACGATCACCTTGTCTTTGAATTATTTTATTTTATCTCATTTATTAATTCTTACATAATTCGTCTGAATGATTACTTTTCTACTATATTCAGCGTACTTTCATCTTTACAGTATAATTTTCTGAAATACTGTAAAGTATTGATCGTTAGATGCGCTAGCCGGTACGTCCTTTCATCCTGAGTATCCTCTTTACTCGGGTACAAAAATTGATTTACTTGCTTAACGTTGTTATTACATAAACATATTTTATAATAAACAATTTTCCTATTCTTCCATACGACGCTTAATGATAATAAAAATTATTCTAAAAATTACAGATTTTAAAGTACCAAAAATAATAGACATATACAAAAAAAATTCAATAATTCAAATTTTCAAAATTAAAAATCAATTAAATTTTAGAAGCGAATTCCGATCTACAAGATATAGAGATCAAATTAATATCCCAAAACTAAAATTTACCGTAACTCAAAATCAATGTATTTATCAAGGTATCAAGCTTTTTAACATTACAATTAGAAAAATTACGAACTATCATAAATTTGTAACTAAAGTAAAAAAAATATGTACTGAAATATAAATTAACTCGAATATACTCCTTTTCTATACACGAGTCTTACTCTCATAGAGAAGAAACAAATGTTAAAATATATATATATATATATATATATATATATATATATATATATATATATATATATATATATATATATATATATATATATATATATATATATATCAATAATCAGTGGATATATATATATATATCCACTGATTATTGAAATTGTATTATATTTTTAATATAAAAAATAAAAAATGTACGAATATATTATCACGTTTATATAACTATTCTTGTTCCTGGAATAGTATTAAAGTTTTTAAAAGTAATGTACGTCCAACTATTGAATATATTTAATATAGAACTTTTATTTGATTGTGGTAATGCAGTCGCAAAAATACCTGAAATCTTACCTCTCAACTATTAGCCAACTTCTGATGTAACCAAACGTTTTTTTTTAATAATACAAGTGTCCCATAAATATGTGTACACGTGAAGCTCCATAATCGATCGTTCATTACATTTTAAAGCGAGCTTAGTGGAATTTTTTTATTAGATAATGAAAATGGGATATACTTACAACTCGTGCCCACTACCTACTCATATGTTAGGACCTATTTTTATGAAGATCTGCTGAACAGATTGATTTGACGAAAAGTTAGCATTGAATACACTCCGTGTGAGTTTTTTTGGAGGCTCTTCAAAGATAAGTGAAGAACCGCCAACTACAAAAGAATTGAGGTAAAATGCGTAAAATACGAGTTAATTTTGTTTATAATATCTGCAACTCCATTGATTAGCATTATCAATAAATAGTGGACCGAACCAGAATGTCCATCGGTTCGAACTTCTACTATTAATAATTTAAAAAATACATTTATGTTCTTTCATTTGTACTATAAATTTTTTATTCATTAATTTAACCAAATTGTATTTATAATACTTGAAGATATTTATAATATGTTTTTCATTACATTGCAACAACATGTGAGTGTTCTCTTAAACCCGTCCAACATTACTTGATATTCCAAATTAATTGGTTCCGTCTACATTTTGTTTAAATTAATTTTACCAATTTTATGGCAATTACATATATTGCGAGATTAGAACGAATACAAAATAGGTTTATTCGACTTCTGAATGTTAGATCTAATCTATCATTCGGCTCCTATTTAGATGCAGCAAACTTCCATAATATGAAGACCTTAGAACATCGACGAACACGTGCGGACCTAATACTTCTCTTCAAACTACTGCAAGGCCACATTGATTGTCCCAGCCAACTGGAATTAATATCTCTCCATGATATGATCAACCCGGCAATCCATACTCTTCCATATTCCCAGAAGTAGAACATCTTACATACAAAACTCATTCATTCACCGGTCATGCAAATACCATGATGAGAAATTTACAGAAATTGACTTGTTCAACATTAGCCTTACTAAGCTCAAAGGGTTCTTCTTATGAACCACCGCAATCTAAACTTTGGCCATTCACTATACCTATAAAAACTCATGTTGCTCTCCCTTTACCGCAACGTTAGTTGCAACCTTCCCACCCTTCTCTTTCTTTTATCTAAACATACTTTGTATCCAAATATTTTTTGTGGATTTTCATTATTAGTATCGCATGTTAAATAATTATTATGTTTATTACAAATAATCTTTTCACTGTCAAAATCCCTTAATAAATAAAAATAAAAATTAAATAATTGTAAGATTTGTAACAAAGTTTTCGTCTTACGTTTAGGTGACGAACTGATCGAAGATAACGTCAAATAAAGATACTGACTCGAATTACACCGCAAATGTCTCGACTGATATTCAAAAACCGACCTTATATTTGACAAGATTTCCTTAGCAAAAAATATAATCCAGGATAAGCTTTTTTTTTTACCATCTGGATTGTTCACGATCACAATTTGTATTTTAGAACCATTGTTTTGATGACTTGGGCAAAGATTTTCCCTTTTGTTGTCCCTTTATAGAAAACGACGTATCGTCAATCAAAGTGTTCCAAGGGCGCCCCTTTTGTGCGGGCACTCCTTTTTTCGATATTTATCTTTTAAGATAATGCTTGGTTACGCAATTTTTTGGTCGTCCCGTTTATCCATCACAAATTGTAAATCTAATAAACATGTCACATATAAGTATTTTTATTCCCATTCTGAAGAGTTTCTAAAACTTTTTACTAACTCATATTTTTAAATATATTAATTAGAAAGATATACTTAGGAAGGTGCATTATCCAACTATGCTACAGCACCTTCCCCGGTTTGGAAAGAGATCCAGGTTCGAATCCCGGTGGCGCAATAACAATATTTTTCGATACAATTGATTTTATATGTATATATTTCTAATTAATATATTTAATTCATACTTAAAATATCACAAACCTATGTTCTGAATAATTAATTATAACTTCACAATAAGAATGTGTTCTCCTAATACTCATATTTTTGATTACATAGTATTGAAACGTTTGAATAATGATAATGTTTATTTTTAATACCTAGTATTTAATGTAATGTTTTTTATACGAAAATAAACCTTTTAATTTGTCTTTATCTAACAAAAATATAATTGTATCGTAAGAACTATCATTAATTAACTGAACCATTTTAATATAAAGGACCAGTTCTTTGTTGAACAAATTTTTTGGATTAAGTTCAGTAACTTTTTATGGAAGGATATCTGAATATTTTGAATTATTCGGTTAAGCTATCTCTAATGTACCTGTAAAATTTAAGATAAAACATCTATGTTGTGACTTTTATTTACTTAATGTGTGTTTTGGTCCAATCACATTACATTTGGTGACTGTAATCAAGCAATGTTTAGCATGACAACCATGAATGAAAATATCTGAAATTTTCCCATCGTTAATTATTGTTTGCATTTTTATTAAATGCCTTGTAAACGTTTTATGCAAAATAAATTAATTTAAACGTTGCAATCCATGCCTCCCTTTTTTTATGAAGGTTTTGGTATCCAACAAACTAAAACTCATTTTATGATTCTATTGGCACGATTACGAATCACACCGCTATTATTTTTCCAATTACGCCTTCATCTAATTTATCCGTTAACCTATATAATGCCGCGAGTCGGGACGATAAAGCACCTCCAAGCACCGTGTCTAATGACGGACATAATATTCCTTATTTGCCATCGGCAGGGACGCGCCGAGCGAATAAAATAAAAAAACCTTGTGAAATTCCCCCATTACCGTTATTGGAAACGGATTAAAACGGCCACCCGTAGTTCGCCAGGCTGTAGTGGCGCAGGCTCCTCTACCTTTATGCGGCGTCGGGCAAACTATAGATTTTCCATTACTCCCGACGCCAATGTTTATAATTGGGGATTGATTGATGTCTTCATGCCAATGACAAAAGGCTATGTGATCTAAATGGCTCCTTGGTCGGGTCCGTTCTTCCCGCGCGCGGACCTAAACTGAGGAATAATTTATCATACATGGGGAACAAAAATTATTACATTATTTTTAATAGTATATCTGTTATATAAAGATTATTTATGTAATATGCAATGGACCAAAATGTTATTAAACAAATTAAAGTTTTGTTGAATATTTGCATGCTATCTATCTTTGCTATCTAGCTATGCAGACTAGCTATCTTTCTAAACGTAATTCTACATTATTATGTACCTGCATTGATCTCATTGTATACTATAATCTCTAACTGTGTAAAATATACATACATGTTTGTTAATCATAAATAGATATAATTGGTTTCTAATCTAACCCCCCAAAAATGACAGTAAATTATAAGAAATTAGAGATTATCTACTGTAACATTAGAAGCTTTTCTCTGGATTTATATGCATACTTAAAAGTATATTTGACTTATCTTTAGTAGAAATCTAATATAACCAATCTATATTTCGAATGTGTAATTATGTATTTTTCTCTTTTTATTGTAATTTTTAATCAAAACGTACAAACTACATAAGTCATTCCATGTGAAATCACATAAATGTGATTGCTTGACCGTTTCAAATATTATTTATTTTTTTACCGTATTGTGTAGTTCAATTTTCTTCGCAGTGACTCGTGCTCCTCCCATAAAAGATTCTGGTTTTCACTTACATAAAGAAGACACAATAGTATTATTGATAGAATTGGCGTTAACTTTGTAGAGTTTCATTATAATGGATGGATATATATATAACAAAGTTATAACTCTACTTGAGTTTATTAGCACTACTCGAGTTTCGAGAGAAACAGTAATTCTCATCGACAGGTGAAGTATTAAACTATGAGATGAGATGAAATTACTCGATGAGAGTTACCTTTTCTCTCGAAATTCGAGTAGTTTATAGTTAATTTATTATTGTTTAAGTTGATCTTGGTATTACCATAGCAGCAGGACACTTGCTAGTCAACAAGCTCGGATCTTCTAGTACAGACTTGATAACTTGCGTGACATTCTCTTCGCTTCTGCTCCGTGGCCGCCCGCTTTTCTTTTAATTTAGCGTTGAAACGGTCTCCTCGAACTTGATGCCGAGCCACGATTTAATTAAATTAACACTCGAACAGTAATGTACACTGTGTAACCGGTGGTGAGCGCGAAACAGACGCCGAACAATCACATAAGAATCGTCGTTTTTGTTAAACTGTTTTACGCAGAACGCGCGTTTTCCCCGTGAAGCGATCCATTGCAACTAAATTTTCAAGGACCAAACTCAGGCGTGCTGTTGTCCGCGTGCTCTTCCTTCGCGCGGTTCAGAAACGATTTAAATAGTGCAATAACTTCTGGTGCGCGTCCACGATACGCAAAAACGTTTTCTTTGTATTTTCAACGGTCAGAATACTGAGCCAATTGGATGGGATTGTCCTTTATCTCTATCCTCGAGTGTGTCGAGGCCTCGTGTACATGCACACTCAAGGCGAGTGTGGCAATAAAGGCCATTAAGATCAGAATCATTCGTTTTATGGTTATCGCAGCATTTTGTGTGAGGGCAAGATTTCACCATACATTGTGTATCCCACCTTTGCCATCAACCTCGCCATATCTTCACCCCGTAGACATGCACCGTTACAGCCTATTATTTGAACGAAATCATTCCTACAATATCATTACCTTTTCGTTAGAAAAAATCCATTGACTTATATTTTCGCCACCATTTCAAGTATGCTTTTGACAATTGTTTTGTACACCGTTGAATAGAAAGCCTACAAATATTTGTCTAGAGTATGTCACATTATTTGACTATATTATTATGAAATAAAACGGCTTGATGTATCGTTTTTACTTGGCAAGTTTTCCAACAACCTTTTCATTGAAATTAATTTGAAGTTAGGCCTAACAAAGGAACCGCAGAGCATACTTTGCTAATTTATTTGACTTTGAGAAGTATGATTGGCAAAACTTCGCCGAGCCGAAATAATTATAATAGGAATGTAAACCTCAAAATTTCCCTCATTCAATATCCCGTCGCGCTAACGTTTTAGAACTAATGACTGGAAAATAACACTATTATATTTGAAAATTCACGCTTTCGAAGCGGAATAATCCCGGAAAATATCTTAGATTTAACGACGTTGCGCAGACATGACTTCTGAAGTGTTCACCATTCAAGGTATTCTGAAATATTTTATTTTATTTTTCTTTACATTTTTTGACGAAAATGTTACGCAACAATTTATAAGTTAAATTAATAAATCCCTTCAGGCACTGGCCACGAGCATCGGATAGATTTTGGGTGCGTGTGAATGTGTATTTTGGACCAGATAAAGCACGAAACGAAGAATGGGGAAAAATTTTACTTTTTTCTTTAGGACCAATATTACCGGAGTTAAGAATTTTCTTACGAAGTTTTTGAACGGCCGCTATTTATAAATAAGATGGCGGATCCGACTAGTTAACGAACTTAACCGAAAAGTTTGATTGAAACAATATATATAAATATTATTTTAACAGAGTCTAGATTCGAATCGACTTGAATATTTTTGGAATTTCTATTAGCTACACTTTGAAACGTGATTATGTTAACTTTTATGCTAATTGCTCAGTTTCATTATTGTATTATTGTATTAATCGAAATTATGTTTTCATTATTTTTCGTAGATCTAGTCTAACCTAATCCAACCACTCGGGATCAGCTTGTACACGTTTTCACGATCTTACCGCGATATGTCCTCTTGCAGTTTTTGGACCAAAGTTGTCTTCCTTTCTTTTATAAAATCATTATATTATATTTTTTTATTTAGATTTAGTATTAATACGAATAATATTAATAAATGCATGTGCAAAAGCAATATAATTTATTATTGTAGTGCAGGGTCAATGATGATATCTGCTATGGTCGGGCAGTAAGTAGTGCGATCCTGACTGGATATGTATCTATATTTTTTTTTGTAATTTTTTCCTAGTTTATACTTAAAAAGACCTCCGGATGTAGCCCGAAATGTCTGCCACGGTGGAATAACTTTGAACAACCTTCATCATATAATAATTTGTAGGTCTTGAAAATTTTCTCATGCATTCCGTCTTTCCAATAAACCTTTATATTTATCCTTTTCTGGCCCACTACTATCCAGGAATTTTGCCGATGTGGAACCAGATTGCATTTCGACACCGAACTGTCAACATACCTTTTTTTGTGGAACCAAAGCATCGCCGTGCGTAACAATCCGGACCGCGAAAAAAGCGGTTTTCTACACCATTCTGAAGTGCAGTGAAGTGAAGATCTCCGTTCTTCACTACAAAAGTGCGAGGTGAAAATTGTCGTCCAACCCAGGATTTACATCAAGAAAGGCCAAGTCCATCTGTCGTTATTTCTTTTCTGAATCCAATTCGGGTTGCGTCAACCAAACCATAATTTTAATCGATACAATTCACGAGATCCTATCCCACCAATAACTTGACGATAATTTTAAAACTCTGGTTTATTTTCGATATCGATTGAATGTTATTTTAAAACTAATTTTTCAGTTTAATTATTGTACGTAGGTATTTATACGTATAATAATTAAATACGTAGGTATTTATTGTACTTAGGTATTTATTTATTTTGCCTACATCGATAGAAGTATCATTTAATACTATTTTATTTTTAATTATACACTTCATGTTTATTCTGTCCGTAAAAATTTGATCAACGCACTATTTAATTCCATTCAAATGAACACAATGTCTAATTTATAGCACCTTGAGTTACCCTCTTAACGCTTCTTTGTTTTGAGCAATAAGCACTACTTGTAATTAACGGGTTCGTGAATTACAAATTTGCCTCGTGTTCCAGAATCCTTACTCCAGCCATAACACATTTCAAAGGTTCTCGGTAACATATGTGAAGGCACTTTTAATTCGAGCACGTTTCCACCGCTCGCGTTACATTTAACACACACACTTCCACGACATATATGAAAATACTTCAGACTGAATTAATCTCTAAATAATTATACAGAGTTTAATTAAGGTGATTCGTGCAATCAATTTTTTAACATAATAATTCACTGCACGGTCAAATACTAGTATTTCTGCAAACTTTACAAATGTAATGTTTGTACCGGTGGGCGCTACGTTATAAATTAACGAGGCGTATTCTAGTTTGGGCGACACACTCAACGTATGCGAGTTAATTCTGTTATTTCATTGGGATGACGCCGGGGAATGTTAACAGTTATTATTTGGGAAAGCGGTGCCTGTGTCCCGTTCCGCCACTCTCACTTCTTATCTTGTTCACTTGCTGTGTTCTCTGAACAGGGTAAACAATAGGTAGTAATGGGAATTAACTGCATCCCCCTCAGATGTACGGCTAGAAGTCTCATCATTCTATTCGGGATTACTCGAAACTACTCGCAGTTTTGTTCCCAGTTCCAAAGTTGTTTATTTACATTTTACGCGAGCGATGATAGTTGAAACGTTCCCTTAATTTTTTTTTTCAATTTTAATAACGCGTGTTAATTTATTTCATTATTATTTAGAATTAGTGTAGTATAAAAATTATGTTCTGTTCTCGATATTATTGTACGGAATGAAAGCATGGACATTTACCGTAAGAGTGATGAGACGACTTGAGATGTGGATCTTCAGAATAATGCTCAAAATATGATGGACGGATAGAGTTACAAATGAAGATGTTGTGGTTCGGATGAATAAAGAAAAATAAGTATTTAAAACAATAAAAAACCGAAAACTTCAATATCTCGGACATGTACGAGATCTTATACATCATAATGCAGGGAAAGATAGCTGGAAGTCGGAGCTCTAAAAGAAAGATAACATCATGACTGAAGAACCTAAGACAGTCTACTGTAAAGCTTTTCCGGGCCGCAGTAAACAAAGTGATGACAGCTAACATCCGTTGAACGGATAGGGCACACAAAGAAGAAGAAAAATTACGTCACTACTCTCATCCACGTTTTTGACTGTAGTGTAAATATTAAAGAAAAATATTTGATGACAGCTAACATTATGGTAAATATACAAATAAAATATACATATAAAATCAATTTTGTTGTTGCACCACCGAGATTAGAACCTGGATCTCTTTCCAAACCGGGAAAGGTGCATTATCCAATTATGCTACAGCGATGATATTTTTAACGACAAATTTTCGAACCTATATGTTACCTTTTTAATATTAATATATTTAATCGTTCCATTATTTGAAAGAGCCATCTACCTTATTTTTACGGAATCTCAAATACCTTTGAGTAATCTGATAGCAGACGCCAGAATTATCAATTTATTTTTATTAAATTTTGGACACATTGATACAACTTTATTAGGAGAACACATTCTTATTGTGAAGATGTAATTATTCAGAACATAGGTCTGTGATATTTTAAATACTAAATTAATGTATTAATTATAAATATATACATATAAAATCAATTTTGTCGAAAAATATTATCCCGGTAACGCAAAATCAATGTTCTGACCTATGTCTGACCTAAGACCTATGTTCTGAATAATTACATCAATTGTATCAATGTGCCCAAAATTTAATAAAAATGAATTGATAATTCTGGCGTCTGCAGTCGGTTTACTCAAAGGTATTTGAGTTTCTGTAAAAATAATGTAGATGGCTTTCAAATAATGGAACGACAGATGTTTTAATTTAAAAAAGTGTAACATATAGGTTCGAAAATTTGTCATGAAAAATACTGGCGTTATAACACAATTAGTAGTGTACTTCCCCGGATTGGAAATAGAAATCCAGGTTCAAATCCCGGTAACGCAAAAACAATATTTTTCGACAAAATTTATTATATATGTATATATTTATAATTAATACATTAATTTAGTATTTAAAGGACCATAATTATTGCGATTCTCCTTAAATAGATAATGTGTACACGGAATATCTACATATCACTATTTTTTATAATAAAATGCTAGTGCTATGAAAATAATACTAACTTGGCGGTCTCCTGAGACGAGTTTCGAACCCACGACCACCTGATCGCTAGGCGAGTATCTTACCGCTAAATCAAACGAGCAAGTTCGAACCTAAAATCTTTCAAGACTCGTGCGAATCTTAGATAGTTTAAGACTTCCGAAAGTGTGTAAGCTTGTTGTAATCCAATTTATTTCCTATAAAGCAAAAAATTCCGATAAGCCATTAGAGTAATTCATAAATTCGGTTTATTTCTCCGTGAAAAGGGTTTTAAGCGATTATACTTCCAAGTCACGAAAAATAAATTGTTACTCGACAGCGAAAACTTCGTGTACGCACAGATGTAAGTCCCATATCTCACACGCGTGCTGAATAATGCCCTTTCCTTAACAGTTATATCATTTGCATATATCTCCGACTCTATTTCTTCATTTAGGTTGCGAGGGTGAAATATCGTATACACACGTTGGCGATATTTTAAGTACCGCTATATTTTAATGTTTAATCTATCATTATTATGCTTTTGAAATCTATAACAATAAATCATTTAAAGGGTGCTACTACCTTTATCGACTTTTTAAGGCAGTTTTTTAAAATCAACTCGCACTTAACCCTTTCCCTGCCGTAAGCGAATATATTCGCTCTAGCTCGCCAGTCCCGCCACGCCGTGAGCGAATATATTCGCGTCGATCTTTACGTCGTCATGAGAGCGTAAATAAACACGAATTTTAACTGTCACATATTGCATCTCCTACTGCCATCTGTGGGGATAAACCTTAAGACCTTATAATCAACTCATTGTGCATTTAAAATGACGAAATCTGTATTTTTGTCAAGTGCTCCATTTGACAGCCGGCAGAACGCGCTAGGGTCATGACTTTGACAGTTTCTATAGGGATTCCCACAGGCGTCAGTGTTCGTTTCCTTTGTTCGGAGATCGCGAGGTTTTTTATCTCACATTTGTTTTATTTTCGCGTATGGTATTGAGATATTTGTGTAGTGTATTATTATATCTTTTCAAGATTCATAGTGAGCTGTTTAACGATTATTGTGTAGTGATTTTATTGTCTTGGAGTTGCTTCGTTTGTTTGTTGCATTTTCTCAGATTTTATATACAATGACTACGAACTCATTCTAACTGCCGAATCTGATAAAAGTGATGTGGAATTTGAATTGCCAGAGATTTATGAGCCCAATGAAGACAATACTGAATCGGCACATGTCGACGAAAATAATATTGAATCGGCAAATTTGAGGAAGATAATATTGGTTCAACTAGCGGTATTGAAAGAAGTCCTGTATTTCATTGGGACAGTGATCCATTTTTACCGCAAGTGCACAATTTCGATTCTTCTTTTTCCGGCGCTAGATTGTGCACCGATGAAAGTATGCAAGAGGTAGATTTCTTTAAAAATTTTATTCAACAAAAATTAGTTGAGCTAATTGTTACTGAAAATAACCGGCAATATAAATATATAAAAAACAAAAGTTCCTCAATAAGCTACAGAATGCAACAATGGGTCGATACAACTGTCGATGAAATTTACATTTTTCTTGGTCTTGCATACTGATGGCAAAATATTCTAGGAACACCATTGAAGAGCATTGGTCGACAGATATTTTATTACATTCGCCAATTTTTTCCGATATAATGCCAAGAAACCGATTCCAAATTTTATTAGGAATGCTCCACTTCTTCAAGATGTATTGTGTGCTTAGCAAAAAAGAAAAGCGGTATATGTGTAAACAATGTAACTTAGCTTTATGTGTTGAACCATGTTTTGAACAATACCATTCTCCGGAAAATTATAATAAGTAATAATAAGTATAATAAGTATAATAAGTAAAAAAAAGTTTTACAACATTTGCAATATGGATTAAAAATAAATACATTATGTGTTATTTTGTGAACTTGTGACAACCCTGTTTATAAATTTTGTTCAAACAATTTTAGTGATTTTAGTGAAGAAAACATTGTTATTTTTTCGAAAAACATCGTGATTTGGTGAGTTTTCGCATTTTTAAATCATGACTGTTTATAATTAATTCATTTTTATTAAAAATTATTAATGGTAAAATGCCCGGCGTACGGGTACTATCTAAGTTTTATATGGCCGGCAGGGAAAAGGTTAAATGAATTAAGCATTTTTAATTAAATCAAAAATCAATATATAAACGTTAATGTCCTTAATTTTATTTTTATTATCCAGATTTTCTTCCCTATCCTATTATCTTTCGCCCTCACCCTCCCGTTCCTCTGGAAAATTGTCTTATTTTTAACTTTTATCTCTCCTATTTTTATATTTTTATTTTCTACTTTTTCTCTCATTTTTACTGACTTTTTTTGTATTCCTGCAACAGAAGAGAAAGTTTTCATTATTTTATCGTTTTCTATGCGACGTAAAATTATTATTTTTATTACTAAAGACTTAATAAGCTATTATATCAATTAAATAAGTATTTTCAAATTATTGTCTTATACTGTATCTTAATGTAGGTATATTGTTAATTCGGAGAAAACATATAATTGGTTAAATTTTTGTTACACTTTTAATGTGATTTTTTTTACATCGATTAACTCTTTGTTTTCCAAATAAAATAAAATTGTGGAACACTTAAGTTACACAAAGAAATATTTTTACATATAAATAACCATTAGATATGTGTACTTGATGTTATTTTCTTATTGTGGCTGCAATTAAGGGTTGTGCCACACCTAGAGATAATGATTTTTTTTTTTAAATAAAAAAATGTTTATCCTGGTTCACTACCAATTTTGTTTAAATTGCCAGTTTAATTAAGCTCAGAGAACTTGGCCGGAGTAAATAAATAACAATTGTCAAATATATATTTATTTTTTTGTATTCTTATAATTCTGAAGTGCACTCTCGGGCAGTTTGTTTTTATTTTTAATTTATTCGAACGTACAGGATAATTATCATCGCACGGCAAGTGACGATAAAAATGAGATTATTTAAAAATAGGTTAGTAGTGTAGGTATCGAGGTGTGTGTGTTGAAGTCATTCAAACTGTGATTGACTCGAGATTGTGTCAGAAGGTTAAGATGCTGTGAGACAAGCTCACGCGAGTTGTGTCTCGCAGTGTAGGATGTCTGTTGTAACTAGAGCAGGGTATATAAAAGAAAGAGCACTTGCAAGGTTTCGTTTATTGAAGTGATGAATTAATACAATTTAAATGCGCGGTTGAACTCTGGAGTGGCTCGCTGAAGATGCTGGTGTTAGGACGGGCTGCGGAGAAGTGATCGCTAGTTGCTTGGCAGTAACTGTCTCTGGTGCATAATGTTTATTTGGTGATGCTTATTGGTCGCTTTGGTTCGGTCTCCAATAATTGATAGGTGAGCCCTTGCTCGGCCATGTCTACTGGCGCGTGTAGGGTCACCATAGTAGCAGCGGCGCACATTAGTCGTGGACTTAGGTTATGCTGCTAATATCGATGGTGTAAACGCCATGGGTATTATGATTAGAGGTTGTATTCATCATTCACTCTTTCAGAATCATCGAAATCAATGTTTTTGTGTCAGTATACCTGTGTGAGTGTGCATTATTACTATTATTTTTAGGAAGTTTTTCAACTTATTAACTAAGGGAGCTAAAATATTTTATAATTTTAAATAATACCACGTTTAAAGTATATTGGAATGTATACCGTTAAGTCCGCTTCTAAAACACACTTGCGGCGTTTTGCAATACTTCTATTAAAGCGAAGACGTGTATTCGGAACACTGCACGGTACGAGAGTTGCGTTTGGTTCGTTTACGTCTGCGACAGATTTTGCGAAGAAACACATGCGCAGCCAATTTTAAATTCTTCCGCCAGTTAAATCTTTTTAGTTAATACGTTAATATAAGAACTGAATTATTTTCGCGTAGATATATAATACATCAAATGAATATTTAATTTACATTTATTTTGCAAATATTATAGTTATGCACAGTTTTTTTGATTGTGTAAGGTGCACGCCCCTGGTTAGTAGTATCCAAACCATATTAGTCGGGCAATTTTATTATCAATTAACATGTACACTGTCTTCAAGCCCTATTTAGAGATTAGATTTTAAGATATTAAGGGATGGGGGTGTTACTTTTTAGTGTAAATACTATGTCTGTAGTGAATTGAGTTTAAAGTTATTCTTGTTTTCACTTTTTTTAACACATTTATCCAATACAGTACTGACTGATGTCTGTCACGTACACTCTTCATCCACTTTATGTTTACTTATTCTGTGACAGAAAAACTGTGGGAATTATTCTGACTTGTGTCAGATCTAGAAGATACAAGGTATTCTGAAATAATGTTACGTAACACCTTCATCCACAAATCCTCCGCATCCAACTGTGTAGTCAGGAGTGTTACGATGTGACAATCCATCCATACTATATAAAATATATAATGATTTTGTTTCGTTTAATATTAAAACGAGTTCATTGTTTTACTTAACTTCAAAGCGTTCTTTATGTGAGTCTGTAATTCATGGGAATGAGCGGAAATTTCAACTGACGCTTCGAAAATATGAAAGCTTAAATAATGAAAATTGATCTAATTATAGGTATACTGATATATTAAAGTGATTAAAAAATACCCATTTTGTAGCAATTAATTTATGGAAACGAATGATCGACACAGTTCATCGATAAAACCGCTATTTTTGAAATAATGAAAAATCTAGTTTTGAGATCACGTTTCTTGTTTTTGAAAATGTTGGTGATCTATTCGGACTAGTTATATATTAAATATAGTAATTTTATGAATGTGACATTTAATTTTAATTGCGGCAAATTTCAGAGTGTAAAGTTAATACCAATTAATATGGTTTCTAATTCGATCTGTGACAGCATTTTATCTTTGACTAATGTTTGTTAAAATTGTATACCTGGTGCAAATCTTCAGGTAAATTTTGCAAATCTTTGTCTTCAAATTTCGCTTTTCGTTTAGTGTTTCTGCTTGCAATTTTTTTTTCGTTTTCCATCATACGTATTATGAACGTGAGCCTATTGATCTTACCTAACTTCTATTAATTTTAACGGTAGTGTTTTCGTTGGCGCGAACATTGCCTGTACTTAAAATTATAATATAATTGGTTAATTTATATAGGCGGCGCCGTTTTTGTAAAAATTAGGACGCTTTACACATATTTCTAATTACTGAGGGCAGAGTTACACGCTTTTGGGCCTGCCACACAAAATTCGTCACTAAGACCCACAAGAAAATTTATTCATCTGAGTGTCGTATAAATTACTTTTCCATCCACAATTTCATATTTCTTACTGTAAAAGTAGTACTGTCTCTGAAAAAAGACAATTCACGACAATAATATGAAAATATCACGTTGATTTAGATGTACAATATTTTCTTTTCACAGTGTCCGCTTTTATCAGCAATCTCACATCCGCCAGAGCCAGCCTCAGCAGGGTGGACTTATTACAATTATAAATGTGAATTTAATCTCGATAAAAATGTATGTCCGTTCCATACTATTTTGGCATTCGGCCAAATGATCCAAGATGGATAAAGCAGGTTCTCATTTCTCAATCCCGTGAGTCGTGAATCACATGATGCGTGTAAACCCAATTAGGCTGGTTTCCTTCATTTCGTATCTATTGTATATAATTATTATTCGCTTATTTATGACGTTATTACGTCGAGTAGTAAAAGTCTCGTTTGCAAATGCAATGATCGCAAGGGTTCGATCTTTATTTAATTTGATCAATTTAGGGATTTTAAAAGTGTAAAGTTTAATAATACACTAACATACCATATAGCATATGGGATTAATTATAAATATCCACAAAAATATTTAAGCACATTGGTATTGAAGTAATATCACAGTTTTCATTATAAAGTAACATAATATTAGTAGGTGAGAGCATTATCAAACAAAAGTGCATTAATTTAATATATATATAAAGGTATACGTGTTATAAAATAAGATTAAAACTGGAAGGAGAACGGATGTGGAGGTTGAAATTACGGTTGAGGTAGAGGAAATATAAGGAGATAATAGGTAAAAAGATTGGCTAAAATCGATAATAAAATGATTAATAGTTTATTAACTCTGTTTTATTTTATAAACCACTGTGAGTTGTGAAACAAATTAATATACTATTTTTTTATTTATTATCTTAGTTTTATTAACCGCTGATTGTTTATGAGTTTAAATACATCTACCGGTTTCGAAAAATACCATTTTCTTCTTCAGGATGTCAATACTAACTAAAAACATATATTATTGTTTCCTTACCGGAATCTATTTAAAAAAAAACAACAATTTTTTAAAAAATAAATTTAGTACCTAACTCAAATTGTTACTTAATACAAATTTACTCGAATAATTTTTAGGAATATTTTTTAGAATGGGACTCGTAGTTAAATTTAGTTGGTTGTTTATAATTTTTTGATTAGTTTTACATGCTTTATTTATCTCCAACGATTCCAAATTATTTAATTTGTGACCAACACCGTTTATATGCAAAATTGACAATCCCAATTTTTTATCAAAACCGTGATCATTTTCTATCAAATGATTAGCAAATTTTGAAAACCCACTATTGTTCAAACATCTCAAATGCTCCTTTACTCTTATATTAAAATTTCTACCCGCTTTACCAATATAAAATGCAGCACAATCCTTGCAACTAAGTTTATAGACACCAGAATTGTTAAATTTATCATCTTTGTCTTTAGAATTTATGAGTAAATTTCCTATACTATTATTTGTATAAGATGCCGGTCTAATGTTTCGTGGTAGGTGTTTAGATATTTGTTTCGAAAAGTTATTTATGTATAAAATCCTACGCCAATTATCATTATTATCATTATGTTTTATCTGTGATTTATATAAAAATTGATTATTATATTCTTTTAATTTATTTTTTAAAATATTGTCTATTAAAACCTGCATCAACTGCTATTTTTTTTAATTTTATTCAGTTCAATATTGATATTGGATGTTGACATAGCATGTAAAACTAATCAAAAAATTATAAACAACCAACTAAATTCAACTATGAGTCCCATTCTAAAAATTTTTTCCTAAAAATTATTCGACTAAATTTGTATTAAGTAACAATTTGAGTCAGGTACTAAATTTATTTTTTAAATAATTTTTGTTTTTTTAAAAATAGAGTTTTTAAAAATAGATTCTGGTGAAGAAACAATAATATATGTTTTGAGTTAGTTATGACATCCTGAAGAAGAAAATGGTATTTTTCGAAACCGGTAGATGTATTTAAACTCAATTCAGTGGTTAATAAAACAAAGATAATAAATAAAAAAATAAAAAGAATATTAACCACAAAGTTAATATTGCTAATTTTAAAAGTATTAATATACTATTAATTATTAAAAATAAACCACATTGTGTTTGATTAAAATGTTAAAAATATGATAATAAAATAGTTTGTAAAAAAAAGATTGTGTAGCAAGTTTATACATCTTTAAAAATTATAAATGGTCACTCACAATATAATCAACAATTCAAACAGAATTAATAGAATGCTATATATAAAGGCACGACACATAAAAACACTACTATTAATGCCATCGTGTCAACTACATCAAATCGCCAGTGCGCTTCGTGGACGTGGACAATAATAAGTATGTATTATATAAATAGGTCAAATGCGCCGGATCCCGTCTTTAGGTGCGCAGGTATAATGTATTAATATAAATTAAGTTTTATTTACATATTTGGCCTGTTTACCGGGTACTCAAAACACGATATTTTTGTTGGCAGATCATACAACAACTTCTACAATATGAATATTTTTTGTACAATAAAAGAATATCATGTTGCGAATGTTTAAGAAAGGGCAGTATAATAAAAAAATAAAAAATTTCTATCGCACTGGCCAGAATTGGAAAAGCACGCGTCCACGGCCGAGAGATAAATCTCATCGAGCATAGCCGTATTCTCACAAAAACACAATAATAAAATGTTATATTACTGTACAATAACAGCGTACCTACGGTACAGTTAGTTTTATAATCTTCGACGTTCCTAAAATAAGGATTTGTATGATAAAATTTTACTTTTCATCAAAATTAAATAAATAATTATTTCTGCGCTTGTTACTAGATGAATAGAGCAGACAATAGCATATTTAATTTTTGTAGTTTTATTTTTGCTTATGCACATTTAATTTTATCACTTTTTTCGCGGATTTTCTGTTTTTTCACTCTAAAGTTATCCATCTCTCTCATTTTCGTTTTATCGTTCGTTTTTATTTTGGGCACGATTTCGTTCGTACCCTATGGAACAACCCTTTCCTTTCATTTTTAAACCCATTTAGGGGGAAATTTTTGCTTTTATTTCGCGTTTCCCCATTTGCCCGACCGAGGCCCGGAGGTCAAACATACGGTGAACGGAAAATGCTTCCTTTTCAATCTTCTGGGCGGGCGTGCTATTTAAATTGACTTTCTTGTATCACGAAATCTGACATAAGTATATTAAACTGGTGCAAGCTCACGTTCAAAAATCACCAATTACAAAATTTACCTGTATTAAACCTCGCATTATTGCACTTTTTAACAGCGTTGCGTGAACAAAATACATGTTACAGAAATAATATATCAAACGCTCGTAAATTTAGAACATCACATGTGCGCAATACTGATAAAAATCAAACCATTGAGGTATTCAAAAAGTAAGTAATTAAACTATTGCTGTGTTGGACGATTCAAAATTATTTTTTATTACTAAAAAGATTCTTGATAATGCCTAGGAAATCAGAACAGTCATGTTTTAAATAAATAAACTAATAATTAGATTTCCTTATAATTATTGATTTTTTCAATATATGTAACATTATAAAACGTAAAACCGGTCCAATCTTTAAATATCTATTTTTAAAACTGTCAGTTACCACTTACAATTGAAAATATTATTGCTTCTTTTTTTGTATATACGCAATACCTTTTTAATTTTTATTGTTAAGTAACATACTAAATAATTAATATTTTTATAAAAACATTACGTACGTTATGCTACGTTACGTCACGTCACGTTACGTTACGCTTCGTTACGTTGCATTACGCTACGTTACGTTAAGTATTGAGTAGGTAGAGAAAATTTCAGTTTAAAATCTGTATTTTAGGCCTGTATAATCGAGTGGTTAGTTAAATCGGTCCTCTTACTTTAAGAATTCGATCCCCTTGAGCAGTCATCTATGCTAGTCCGGCAGTACACATTAGAAATATTGTTCATTATGAATTTTCGTGCTTGCAGTTGTAAAATAACTATTTTTCATGTTTTATGGAAAAAAAAAATTGTCTTATCAACTGACAAGGGTTTTACTGTTCGAATCCGCACTGTCTTATTATTTATCCTTTTACTTCGAAGCAACGTTGCTTGGACTTTAATTAATGATTATGAAATGTTCTCAATATAATTTCCTGATTAATTTTAGATACAATTTTCGTCTTCAAATTATAATACTTTTAAACCACCATATTCCTACTACACGGGCTACAATGAGCGCTCATTAAAAATAAACGGATATCGCCAGGACACTTGAATTTGAACTCACGTAGTTCAATTTTCAAATTGATCTGAATTTTTTTATTGGCATGTGGTACCATTAATATATTTTTTTTTATGAATTCCCAGTTTACAAGCCATCGCAATCCGTTATTTAAACAGTTTGAACAAAACAATTTCTTATATTGTTTTTCTTTACATCTTCACTTCACTTCTTTATGTTCATAATTTTATTGATTTATATTTTTAAAACTATTTGATTTGACACACGTACGCCATTTCCTTAGGCAGACGTCGGCTACAATAATACTACAACATTTTGGACTAGTGCCATCAGACGGACAATGAACTTAAATTGCAAACAAGGGCGTGGTGGCGAATTTACTGTAACACAAATTCACATGAACCTCATTTGGTGTAAAAAAAAAATTAATATAACATTAAAAAATTGTCTACCTAGAATCCCATTAAATGTCTATTAGAGAGGTTCTGTTTTAGATAACTAGCTCATTTTTGTATAGTTGAACGTCGTTTCTGTGGAATCTGCATCAATATTATTGAGATCCATAGAATTACAATTTAGGATGTTATTGAACAAATTATATTCTGTTTTATATTAAGTACCTATTTCCTTCCTTGGCAATAAGATGTTTTATTAAATAATGCGAATTTGCTTTATATTATACTAGCAGAAAAGCAAACAGCTGTCGCCGATTACTTGCTACTAGGTCCTACTAGGTTACGATCAATAGTGGCCACAACATCGACAGTGGTGACCTCTGCCCAGCCAGTGTTTCCGTAGAATCTATATTTCAACGTAGAAATCCCTTATTATATATATTGCTTTAACAATGCACCATGTAGTCTTCTTTCTAAAAGCATATAGCATATAGTGAACTTAAAGAAATG
This sequence comes from Eubasilissa regina, assembly GCA_022840565.1. Lineage (NCBI taxonomy): Eukaryota > Metazoa > Arthropoda > Insecta > Trichoptera > Phryganeidae > Eubasilissa > Eubasilissa regina. The sequence continues at coordinate 21,837,474 of JAINEB010000015.1, read as the reverse complement.
AAATAATACGGACAATTAAAAAAAATGTATTTACTCCCATTTAGCGGATTTGTTAAGAAAATTGATATTAATATTCATTATAATTTTTTGTTGATTTGTTCTGCAATCTAGCGGATTTTTTAAAGGCTACTTTGTTATTTTTAAAGGCCACCTTGGTAGTTTTTCTCACACTAACATATCCACATCCAATAGCGACGAAACGCAATCATAATATTGATTATTTTATTTGAAATTCGATTTTTAGTAGAATTTTTCAAAAATTACAAATTCCTTAATCTGTTCATCCCGGAAAATAGTAGAAGTCACTCGACATTAGGCATTGTTATTTCATCTTCATTGTTGTTGAAATGGTATTTTCCGAAACCGGTTGATGTATTAATTAATTAAGTGGTTAAAAAAATAAAGTTAAATAATATGACCCCAAAGTTGATATTAATATTATTGTATAAATAATATTGTTTTGATCAAATAAATATAAAATAACAATAATATTATAGCTTTTGCTTTATTATAAATGACGTACCCAATTAATTTAAACATGATCAGCTGTCATTACGCTATATATGAATGGGTGTCAAAATAATACATAAACAAACACCTATAAATTATTGGGCAGTTCGATTAGTCATTACATTTTTCTTTATTTTATTTTTTTCCAAAGTTTGATGTCATAAGTGACCAATAAATCGAAAGGTGCAATGTCTTCCGCCCTATATATTTTTTTTCAGTAGTCATATGATGACTTGTCTGGTGATTCAAGTTTGGGTCATTCAAATGAGAGAGCTTGTCATATGTGATATGATTGTCATATGTTGTCAAATGAGGAGCTTGTCATAATATTTGACGGTGATGGTTTAGCCCTGTTAAAATAAATAAATTAAACTGCATGTCAAAATAAATCACTTCTCGAATATCCCACAGTACAGAAACACTTTTTCTGGTGCAGTCCACTTTTGGCGTTGGTATTGGCTTTTATTTTTAATCTAACTAGTATCTTTTACGGTGTTATTTTTAATCATCCGTTACAAAAATGAAATAATTTTTCTGTCGATTCTGCACCTGTTGAAGATTGCTTCCAGAGAGTTGTTGGAACACTTAGACGCCGGGCGTATAATATAGGCTATGTCATACGCGGGTGTGAAAACTATGGTTTCGAACAATAATTGTGAAAATGGACCGAAATGTCGCGTTTTATTACCACTCGTTTAAAAATGTCGTGACTTATTGAACTGCCTAATATAGTTAGGTATGGAGTGACGCTGGCAATCTATGAAAAAATGTGGAGGCAGTATTATAAAATAACGAGCAATTCCTAATGATGCGAGAATTTAACTTCTATCTATGTTTTTATATTTTTGAAATTAAAAAATTACTCAAACTTGAACTCGGATCTTCGATTCGGATTTTCGAAATATTGCTTTTCCAATTGTGCTACGGCGATAATATGCGTCGAATTTATTATAATATTTGCATTTTCTAAATGTTAGTCCCGGAGGCAGCTCAATTTTTTTCAATCAGTGGAGGATGTATTCTAAAAATCAATAAAATTAAATTTAAAATCATTAATTGTCGTTTTTTTTTCACAATATATTTTTTTTTAATACAGGTGGCTTTGTATTTTCGAGATCGTAAAACAAATACCTTACTTAATTTACAAATTTGCGAACACAACAGATATAATTTGCCGGGAAGCACCAGCGCCCACTCCCACGCATCACTTTTCACGTGGGCTAATTAAGAATTCCAGGGTTGTGCCACAGCAGGCTCCGACCGGTGTCAAATCGCATTATGGTAACAGGCCCCGCACGTGAGTGGCGAGGCCCTGCCGCACCGACTTGCCGCCTTTGGTGCCCAGAGTTGATTTGGTCCCCGGGGTTATTGTTTGTCCCAATTAAAAAGAGCTTGTTTATTTTATTTTATGGAAAACAAAATGTCCCGACGACGGTGCTGTTGTTGTGCGCCGTTTTTAATTGATTCTTGGAATAAAATACATTTATGGTTAAAAGTTTATATTCAATATTTTATTTTTTATTAGTTATAAAACGTTATTTTGGTTACTACTAGTATACATCATCATCATTATCATCAGCCGTTATCAATCCACGGCTGGATGAAGGCATCTCCTCTTGCCACTCTTTTTCGATAATTTCGTCTATTCAACAAGACTTTGGCCCTCCATTCACGGCAGATATTCCATTCAAGAACATTATTGATCCATTGTATGTACGTTTTGCGACATGGCCGGCCCATTTATGATTTTTAGCAAACACCTTAATTTACGCCCTAACCCTCGAGTTTGTTTTTTTATGTTTTAATTCCCAGCGTATTTTTTTCCATACTGTGCTGTGGCGTATAATATTTTTTTTAAAGTTATTATTTAAAGTTCAATATTCAGAGTCCAGGTTTCAGTACCGTATGTATGTAACTCTTCTCTTAAGACACAGTGTATTCAAACCATATTCCATGAGCATTCCGGCTTAGTTTTGTTCTTGTTACTTCGTCTTGAATTTTCCGTTTGGAGAGATAACTTGTTCTAGATACGTATATTAGAGACCCAATTCTGAATTCACACCATCCACTGTAATGTTTCTCTAGCGTGCAAATCTATTTTCATGTTGCTTACACCTACTAGCCAGTTCATTTATGGCCGGTTGTGTAATCAGTAGTAACTTTTTACTATGGTTAAAAAAGTTACTAAGGTAAACATTTTTGCGAAAACAGATTATTTGATCGTTAGTAATAAAATATTTTTTTTATTTATTATCTTAGTTTAATAACCACAATTGAGTTTAAAAAACATCTACCGGTTTCGGAAAACACCTTTTCCTTCTTCAGGATATGTCAAAACTAACTAAAAATATAGCATTCAATAGCATTCAATAATGCTATATTTTTAGTTAGTTTTGACATATCCTGAAGAAGGAAAAGGTGTTTTCCGAAACCGGTAGATGTTTTTTAAACTCAATTGTGGTTATTAAACTAAGATAATAAATAAAAAAAATATGAATCTTAACCACCAAGTTAATATTGCTAATTTTAAAAATAAAATATTTACTTCTCAAAAGTACATCCAGTAGTAAACTAATTTTACTCTCTGTTATCCGATAATAAAAATTTGAATCGATGGTTAAATATGGCGGATTCTTCACAGCTGTTTCAAAAGTCATGTCGCATTGATACTTTAAATGTTGCAGTATACGACAATTAATCATTCAATATCCTGCTATTTTAGTGATGAGAGTTCGTCCGATGATCTTGTTGTTTAATATACATTAACACATAATCCGAAAAAAATTCACAGTGACAGGTCTCAAACGCAGGGGCGAATAAAGCATAAACTAGAGCATATCTCGTATCACATCGTTGTTCGCCTAGCAACAACAACTGAGAGGCGAAATTGTTTATGACAGAAATAAATTTGACGATAAAATTTACTACTGATCACACAACTGGCCTATAGGCATGCTCTTCTAATGACAACTTATTTTATATGATGTGCATATCTTAATTCTGAAAGATATTTATTATATATAAAAAAGACGAATTCAATTATGCGGATTCCTTCTCAAAGTTTAGGTTGAAAATGTTTAAGTTGTTTTTGTAAAATAACTGTTTCAGATACGTGTACACGCATTGTATCAAATACATTGTGGACCTTTTTTTATTCTAAATGATATATGGAATACGAAGATAAGCGCTAATGTGGGAGACAGGGGTCTTGTATTATACCTATCAAATAAGGATTGTAATACAATCCTTAATTAATTCAAGTGTTTTAAATTTTTTTCTCGCTCTTGTCTTAAGTATGTTTTAATGGATTTTATTATCGATAGATAATCATCAATTATTTATTTATTCAATTATTTTTATTATACACTTCATATTCAGGCATTAATTTAAAAAAATACATAGTGTCGGCAAGTATATACATGTACATAATCAAAATTAAAAATAAATATAAAATGTGAAGTAAAGCAATTTATCCGTCACCATTGAGTTGAGACACAAAAAATTGTAATAAATAGATAAAGTAATTGTAATATAAAAAGTTAAATTAACAGCAAAAATATCGACTACCTCCGCATATTCATTCCCCAATGAATGCATTCTGGGAATTGCGGAGTTTGCTAGTGCATGAGTTCTGACATTACCACTGTAATAGAACAATGAATTGTGTCTCGTTGACCTCAATGGTGCGTGAAAGTCAAGCAGACCAACAATCTGGGGGCAGTCTATCATACCATTGATGATCCTGTATAGAAATATAAGGTCGGTCATCGTACATCTCGCTGATATTATCAAGATATTCATTATATAAGTTGAAAGTGACGGTATTCGAGAAAGAGGAAAGTAACACAATGTGTAAAATATTGATAAATGACGAATGTTTAGACAAGTAGAAGAGTTTTTAAAGAATGTTTGATGGAGAAATAAAGTGAATGGTGATTTGAATATTGAATGCAATAATTATTAATGAAAAGTTTTCAGCTGATACAAGACTAGTGGTGTATAGTGGGTTCCAGTTACCTATGTAGAAATGAACCCTGGAATTGAAAAAAAGAGGACCGAATGCATTGGAAATGAGGTCGCTCAGGTATACATATTATAAATAAATGTATTATTGAGTAAACAATGAATAAACGAGGAGGAAAGTAAAGCATGGTAACAAGATTAAAAATGGATCGCCTAAGTGGTTTGGTCATGAATGAATAAATGTAGAGAGGATGTTACAAAATATATACTACGTAAGTACTTACTATATATTGTGAGAGTAACATAAGTGAACACAAGATCCGCGGGTTCTTCACCTCAGAAACACTTACCCACCTTAATTTGTCACTTTCTGCCTTCATCCTAATCTGGAAAAAATAATAATTAGGCAGGTGATAAATAAATGGTGTTATTCGTTATAAAAATGGCATCAAATCATAATAAGAACATAAAGGAAGCTAAAACCTAAATACAATTAATTATCCTTGACAATTTCTCATTTCGTCGGGATGGGCGCGAGTTCGACGTCCTTCATGGAGGTAGGTAACAACCATATGTTAAAAAATATGGTATCACTCCTGTTACCGTAAATACTTTGATAGCTAGTTCTGGGTTTTCTATGTAATGTTAAATACAGTAAATCAATCTATGCAAATCCAAAATAAACAAACCTTTGTGAATCTGTGCTGGTAGACTCCGACGTCGCTCTCTTTGTAGTCTGATGGTCCTTAAATATGCTGGTCAGCCACCGAAAACCTTTACACAACCGATAATCCGAAAATATACAATACTAAATGATTTTATTATCGCCGCCGTAAAAGTCCGTCGGAATCACAAAAACTCTCTTCCCAGAAGCAGCTTTGCTTTTGTTTTCTGTTTTTAAATCCACACAAAAAGAACACACATTCAAAATTTTATATCAGGCCTACCTATCGAACTATAAAAGCTCGTAAACAACTCCGGTTCATGCCAGTTCTAGCATCCTATCTCCTTGGTCCTTCATCGTGGTTGATCCTCAGCATCCAGGCCGACGCGATAGAATCCGTATGCAGAATTGTATAAGATCAGATGTAAAGTAGCCCGTGGTAATAATGATACCAAGATTAAAGTAACCAAAAGAGTGAAAAATATCACCTAAGGTGGAAGTGACCGAAGATGGGAGTGACCAAAGGGAAACATCTCGTTTCCTGTAAAGATTTTTCACCATGAGATTAGATCAACATATAACCTTGAAAACGGATTAAAAAAGTATTTATGATTACGAGGTACTTGGCATTAAAACAAGTGACGGTGCAATTTCGAACGTGACCCTAATTTGTAATGTCACAATATTTTGTAACATCCGTCAATGGCACCCGAAATAGAGGACGTCCACGTAAGACTTGACATGATCAAATAAACCAGATACTGGACGACGGTCTTGTATGGTGTATGCATGTGGATGATGCGAGTGTCGCGTGTCAAGATAAAAAAATACGGCGCTCTATCTTGTCTGCCTTGCCCCGCTGTGAAACGACGTGACAGTAAGTCAGTCAGAAAGTTAATTCAGATTAAATAAATTTAAAATTTAAAAATCAACGCCTGATTATCTCCATAACATCAAAATTAGTTAAAATTTATTACACTGAATAAATAATACGTACATACTTTCATCAACGTGATTGTGTTCTACGACGCTCTATATTGTATCCCCATCTCTCTTTTCGCCTGAATATTTCTCGTGTAACTTATATCATAAACAAATAATGTGCTAGTTATAATGTTTTAATTAAATATTTTCATCTCCTTCTTACGTATAATGGTATAATAAGCAAATAATCTGATAATGGTTTAATTAATATTTTCATATTGTTTAACGTCTGAGAGAATGCACATTACAGCAGAATTAGTAATCATAGGATTTATATAGCCTATGTTAAATACAGATAAATGTATTATATTTAAAATTAAGTTATGTATAATATGTGATAGTCTGAACGCAGCTCGGCTATCACAAATAGTAATTTGTCATCTGAAATGAGGCTAGCAATGACTAACAATGTGTCTACCTATTATGGAGCCAATACTATTTTTTAGTTTTTTATTTTATTTATACAAGATCAATTCAAACGTTATACCAATTTACAACAATGTGTCTACCTATTATGTAGCCAATACTATTTTTTAGTTTTTTATTTTATTTATACAAGATCAATTCAAATGTTTGATTTTGGATTATGCCTGTTTCACTAGAAAATTTCATGTTGAGTCAAACGTAGTTTACAAATATAATATATAAAAAATACAAGTAAGTTAAAATATAATATACAAATACGTTGAAATTAAAAAAAATTAAAATTAACTTCCAAAAATAAGTTGAAACATGGTGTATATTAGATGACAGTTAAAAGATAAATATATTACAAGAGAAATTGGGAAGAAATTTGACAACATAAAAATAATTTGTTAAACAATTTATTTATATCAGGACTACCTTAATTTCATATTATTATCTTATTTTAAAATTTTATGTTAAATAAAATACAATCACTTTGTATGATGAAACCACAATTTTTTATAACACGCTAACCGGTTTCGCTCAGCTCAATCTTTGTCAGGACGTATTTAAAACTATTTTAAAACCAATTTTGAATGCGTCCTAACGAAGCTTGAGTTAAACGAAACTAGTTGGCGTGTAATAAAAATTCGTGGTTTCATACAAAGTGATTATATTTAATGTAATATGTGTACAAAAATAAAAAAATTATTTTATGTTATAAAGATAATTTTTTTGCGTTATGTTGTCGAACATGCTACTAAAAAGTTTTGTTCTTAAGTATTTGAAATTTGGGATTTGTACATTATTTTTGTTTTTGCATGTGACAATTATATCTGAGTTAATATAATAAAGAGTGAAAATAGACAAAGCGGTGGATCTGCGGGCCGTTCAGGCGTATCTGTGAAAATCTCTGTAGTGAAAAATGAACAAAGAAGTCGAAGTCAATGTTTATCTGTTTATAGCATTTGATTATTTGTTTTTAAAAAAATAGATATGCTAAACGCTCGTGCTATGTCGATTGGACTAACTTGCTGGTCTCCTGGAATGAAGTTCGAACCCCCGACCACTAGATCACTAGGCGAAAGTCTTAACCGCAAGGCTAACAAACAAGTCATTGTCGATAAAATCAAGTAAGAATCGCTAATTAAATAAGGTGGTATGAGCGCGAATGAAGAAAATACGGTAAAGAAAATATACGAGGTGGTAAAAGATCAGAGGTCGTCCAGATATTAATTATTTCTTAAATAAGAGTAGTAAGAAAATTTGATGCAACATGTATAACCTATGCATATTTCTGTATGCATACATGCAATTTTGCATCACGTATAAGTGTTATTTTTATTTGTTAACTTTGTTTTATTGACCACTTATTGTATTTAAATACATCTACCGGTTTCGAAAAATACCATTTTCTTTATCCCATCACCTAATCAATACCACGATTCTCATCAAAATGGTATTTTTCGAAACCGGTAGATGTATTTAAACTCAATAAGTGGTTAATAAAACAAAGTTAACAAATAAAAATAATAAATTTTAACTACAAAGTTAATTTTGCTTATTTCAAAAGTACATTTAAGTGTTTCTATTGAATATTTTGAATGATAATATTTTTTACGTAATAACTACATGTTAAAAAAAATACACATTTTAATTATAAAAAGATACAGATTTTTTTAATTGACAATGCGACCCAAGGTTTGTTCTGGAGTTTTTAATATAATGAAACTTAAAAAAGCTAATAAAGGACGATTAATAAAAGGCAGTGGCGTACCTATGCCAATTCAGTGCATTGGGCCCCGCGTTAGATAGGGGCCCTAAAAATTCTCGCTCTGCAATTCATTTGGCATCAATAATTTTGCGAGTATCCATATCTTTTCCAGCGTTAATAGAAATCCTTAGAAAAAAATGGAATTATCAAATTTAACGTGTGTTACGAAAACATTATCAATGTATACAGCAGTACCCCGCTAATGTGTCGAGTTAAGGACCAGACCATCGTTGTAAAGTGAAACTCACCCTAAAGTGTTATTAAAATTGCAAGTGTATGTAAATGCCAAAAAATACTTGTTTTTTTCCATAAAAACGTGAATATTATATGAGACAAGAGACTCTTTTTTTTCGAATTATTTATTGGATAAACTACGCAATACTAATATTCATATAGATTATATGCAATATTTATTTAGGGGGCCCTTTTTTCCATTCTGAAATTTATGTAGTTACTTGCGCCACTGATAAAAGTGTATTGTCTACGTTAAACACAACACATTTGAGATTATCTATTTTCTCCGCCTGTGCTTATTGAGAATTCGATCTTAAAAGTAAAATCGTCCCAGAATTATAAAGTTACTCGACTTATTTGAATATTTCCTACGAACTCGTCTCATTATTGCTTGTACCCAACGCCCCCTCCACTGTTGTGCCCCGTTGTTAGGGTCACCAACCCCCGGGGCCCGAATGGACACCGGACAGTAGACAGTGACGTGACACGACCCGACGGTCGGGTTAAGCCGAACAAGTCACGGGCACAATGGAACATAATGCAGTGCCATGGAGAATGAAGTGAAAGTTCTTGGCTGAATTTAGCAAGCTGGTTGTGAACGTTGTCGGCATCCAGTGGGAGGTTCTCATTCATTTTGTCGTAACATACCTAACAAGGATTATCATAATTAATATTTTTCTTTTCAGTTTTTTATTTATTTTAATTCACAGACGTCGTGCTTGTTTTCACGTAGATAAGATAGTCGCCTAGATCTATTGCTCGGGGGTTCGAGCCTCTTTCCTTTAGCTTAGTTTGAAAATAGAATATTAATGTGAAAGGTATTTTGTAAATATATTTTTTTAAATACCCGTGCTGTGTGTTATAATGAAGTTCATAACGGGATAGAAGGATAAAGACGACAAAAGTAACTGCGTTGTACTTAAATAGCCGCACGTCAGCCAAAAAAAGAGTATTTCTCATATCTATTTTTTTTGTATTTGTTATTATTATTTTGTAACGCCACCATTTTGTGAGCGTTCGTTAAAAATACATTTATTGTTTTATTACATTTTATAATATATCAGTGTGCCAACAAGACTTAACAATATTAGTATTACTTTTGAAATTAGCAAAATTAATAAAATAAAACAAAGTTAACAAATAAAAATAACAATATTAGTGTATGTAACATAATATGAGAGTTATTAGTGTAGGGCACATTATGTAACCAGTAATAATTTACTGCTAAATCTATCTTGTTAATTAATTATTAGTATTAAAAACTAAGTAAACTATAATTACTATGAGTTTTGTGGTATTTTTGAACCACATACGGAAACATTTGATGAGAAAACAATATAACATATTCCAATATTTACTAGAATTTCATTAAAATTATTGTATTAATATAACAGTATCCCACATGTATCGTGTACGTATACGTACATTATATTTGGAATCGTATTTTCAAATTATATCGTTACGTTGGTACCTTGTTTTATAACTTCAAATAATATTGTTACTGTACTTAAGTAATTATTTTAACTAAATTATTATTGATACGTGGGAAGTAGGTATGTCGACATAGGAAAGTGTTATATAATGGATACACTTAAATATATTTTAGCGGTCAAATAGTCGTTGAAATGAACACTTTCATACATATTGTATGTATTTTCAGATTTTTCAGCAGACATGCCACACTCTTCCTGTAATATTTCGTTTAGAGTTTTAGAGTATTTTCAACCGTTCATTCTCCTCAACTACCTGTGCTCAGGAGATAAACTAAAAAATGAATATACGAGTATATATCATAAATAAAAAAATCTGCCACATTGGCACAGTTTGGCTTTATATTAATAGTTTTATATTGAACTATAAAAAAATATTTTCTTCTGTTACATGAATTTTTCCTTTTTGTCACTTTTCCTTCTACTATTATTTCTATTCGTTTCCGGGCGGTTGGCGCGCCACAGCCTCCCCTCACCGACAATCCTGCTGTCAATCACGCCGCGATGCGGTCGGGCAGGAGCGCCGCCGTATAATTGCGTTCACAATTGGTGCTTTCCACCATACTGCAAAAAAACATTGTTTTATTTCTTATTTCAGATATTTTATACAACTATTTTTAATTTTGACCATCGTAACGGAATGTACTCTGTGATAATAGAACTTAAGAATTGAAATTAAATGGTGAAAAACTCGACTAGCCTGTCAGGCCTCGCCAAAATCGCCGCCATGTCGTTCTTTACGTTCGCGCTACTGGAACCATTTTGTTGCGCGTAACATACGCCGCGATCCATCACTAGCTGCAACCTGACGCACGCCTTTCGATATCGCCTCGGATTTTCCAAGAAACACAAAGACAAAACGAAATACGCAGGTTTTGCTGGGCGCTGATGCAACACCAAAGGTAACACGTATTCTCACATAGAAGACTTGTAAAAATACACTCATAGGAAGGTGGAAAATGGTAACAATTACATTTTATTATTAAGGAGAACACATTTTTATTGAGAAGTTCTAATTATTCAGAACATAGGTGTGTGATGTTTTAAATACTAATTCAACGTATTAATTAGGAAGATGTACATATAAAATCAATTTTATCGAATAATATTTTTGTTGCGCTACCGGGATTCGAACCTGGATCTTTTTCCAAACTCAGAAAAAGTGTAACATATAAGTTCGAAAATTTGTCTTCAAAAGTACTGTCGCTGTAGCATAGTTGGATAATGCACCTTCCCCGGTATATGTATCAAATAATGGAACGACGGATGTTTTAATTTAAAAAAGTGCAACATGTAGGTTGGAAAATTTGTCGTCAAAAGTACTGTCCCTGTAGCATAGTTGGATAATGCATCTTCCCCGGTTTAGAAAAAGATCCAGTTTCGAATCCCGGTAGCGCAATAATATAATAATAAAAGATATACATATAAAATCGATTTTATATGTATATCTTCTAATTAATACATTTCTAATTAATACATTTAATTATTAAAAATTACAATTTATATATTTATCAAACCACTTTTAAAAAATTGACCATTTTAAAGCTCACAAACGGGTATTCTTCCAGGTACTCTTCCAAAATTCCAGCTTAAAATTGAGTGAAGTCTGCTTTAGATGCAGTGCCCAACTCATGTGAGTGTCAAAAATAATGCCATTTAACTTAATTTCTGGATTAAATCCAAGAAAGGATAATTTATAAAAAATACCTGACAGCATTTAGAGCCCTCCAGAAATGGTCTACAGATACGGTAGGTAATATATTGCTAGTGCCATTAAGGGCGTACAGAGTTAGCTTTGCGACCGTTAGTTCGGTAATACGGGTCTGTTGACACAAAACAAGCGACTATTTGAGCAACAAATGACATAGGACAATTTTAAGCATCACCGATAAGTCATTGTTTGAGCCCTTTTTTATAATTTTATTCACGTCCTTGGGGTGACAATTTTTCACTAAACAGCCTCTAATGTGATTTTACTATAATAACTTAATAAAAGGTAGGTACTAAGACGACCGCTACTCATTTGGTGAGAAAATTAATGTTTTATATGAAATGGAATGACCGTTATAATTCGAAAAAAATAATTATACACAGTTGTAACGGACCTAGTCCACAATATTTTATGGGTGAATATCTGTCGAAAATGTCCATGGAATATGTGCAAATTCTGAATTGTTGCGGAAAATATTATTGCTTGAAATTTTTACAAAATCGTGTTAAGCTTGAAGTCTACGTACTTCTAAATAAATATTTGCGAAATTGTTCAATTATAAATCTATATCTTTGCTTCAGGCCCTAAATAATCTAACACAAAATGGTCTAGCCGCTCGAAATTCGATGACCTTTAGTTTTTTTGTATTCAATGTGTAATTTGGAATCATTAACATATTTCAATTAATCGAAATAATCGCATAATTACGATTTTTTTTTTAATGCTCATATCTCTGACATGGTTTAGATTAGCCATTGAACATTTTTGACTCGTAATTTAGTCAGGTATTTTTCCATAAAGTATTGTGGACTAGGTCTGTTACACTCTGTATATTACGAAGATATTGTTTTCCGGTAGCAAAGATATTAGTATTGGTTTTAATGCATGTAAAGATATATAAATGTATCATCAGTCAATGAAATTTAACAAATTATATTGTTTTTTTTTATTAATTTATTGTTTAGCCAATCTTATTATATTTCATTATTAAATGTTAGAGGAAGAAGACGATAGACTTCTTAGTCACTTTTAATGGTGTTAAATAATAGGACTGGTGAGAGTTTTTGCGATTTATTAAATATTGAAGAGCATAATAATTTTTCAATCGCCCGTGAAAAAAAAATGGTTAGCGAAACTGAATTACGAAATATTTATTTCTGTATAAAGAGGCCATTCATTTATTTGCGCTTACGCTCTTACGTGACACAGCCCGTGTTTGTATAAGGGTACATACATATGTAAATAGGTCTGAAAACCCCTAACCCTTTAATAGAGCTTAATTACGCATGAAGGTGTTGGGAACCTGGTTATAATCATGATCCTCACCTTATCAAGTGGCTAGGAATATAGCTAATAGATTAATACCACCGAGAAGAAAGGAAACGTTCCTAATTCCTGCACTTATCAGTGTGGAGTGTGTGGCTTTTGGCATTTTGACTCGGAGTCAACCCCGACAGATTATTTCAGTGCGAAGTATAACGTTGTAATTCGTATTATGTAGCAGTAGCACTCACGAAGCGTGTGAGTGTCCGCATTGTTAGTCTTGATTAATGCCTACGTTGTGCCATTGACTGGCTAGAGTTTGTTGATGCTGGATTATTGATAGCGATCTTGGTAGTCGTATCTCATCGCAAATGCTTTTACAATGATGAATGTTCTGTGCAATGAATTTTGGCTGCACGAGTTTCTCTTTATTCCAAACACATTTATTTATTTTTTATAAATATTTAGTTTTGTTTTATGGAATGTTGTACAATAAAAATTATATTTATTTCAATTTACTTCAAATGTGCACATACAATTTATTATTAAAACTAGATATATTATTTTTTGTACATGAACATTCATCATTGAATTCAGTGGGTGGCTTTGACATGTAAATAAAAATTACTAATATAAATTTGAAAATGTAGAAAACATTAAGAAAAAATCAAATGTATTAAAATGAAAACAGTAATAATGATAAAATTTAATAATTTGTACAGCGCCATTTTCATAACAACTTTCATCTCGAGGGCGCTTTACACATAGACTGTTTATAGTTACATTATTGTGTTTTTAAAATTAAAAATTGTTATTTTCACTTATGCGAATAATTTTTTGAAAAGGTGCGTTTTTAGTTTCTTCTTAAATAAAATCTCTGATGCACTGTTTCTTATGACGGAGGGCTAAGAGTTCCACGCTTTTTGGCCTGCCACCGCAAATTGCCATTCACTAAATTTAGACTTCTGGCAACGGTCGGTCGGTTCTACAACCCTTCCTGCGGCTGAAATAGAGGCTGACCTGTGAGTTTGACGTCTACTATTCAAATTGTCTGGGATACAAAGCTCTTGAACATACAGAGGCACCGTGTTGTGTGTCGCCTTGTACATCAACCAGCACAATTTAAATTCAACTCTTTCAGGAAATCGGAGCCAATGTAGCTGATTTTAAAGGGATGGAGAAAACTTGGAAACTCCATATATTATCCGTGCTGTCGCATTTATAATGGATTTTAATCTATCCAGCTGAAACATTGGTAGGCCCAGCATAGATGTTGTTACAATAGTCCACACGTGACACGACAAATGCATTTATAAGTAGACGGGCTGCCTCAAGAGGAAGATGTCTCCGAATACTTTTAAATTGTCTCAGTTGATAAAAGCATGCACTGACAGTTTTTCTGATTTGTGTATTCATTGAAAGATCTAAATCAATATGCACATCTAACAACTTAACTGCAGATTTAGTATTCGCAGACACTGATTCCTGTATTAAGTTTTGCCTTATAGGTGTTGCTCATCATGTACAAAACCATCTGATCCGAATTTCATAACCTCCAAATATCAGTCACTATCCGCGCGCACATTTCGACTCATATCACGAGATAATCATTCACCCCATAGACGTATATGCGTTTTTTGTTTCCAAAATCAGGAAAACCTTTTACAACTAATTTAATGTTGTATTAATACGATAGACTTTTATTGTCAGTTCCAAATATCGAAGGATGGTAGAAATCAATGGGCTTCAATTCAATGGGGTTGATGCGATGATTCATCTATTTTCTATGTAATGGCCTCTTGGCGTCCACGGCTAATATTTTCGTAAAACCTATTTTGTAATACCTATTGCAGTAATAATTTATCAACAAAAAGAAAATGATGTACGTCTAGAAGTGGTGGTATATGTCGGTGACACTTTTGATCGCAAACCGGGACTGCACTCTACCAATTTATTTAAAAGGTCATAGTTCGAAAACATTTTGTTACTATTAATTATTATTTTTTATTGTTATAAAAAAATATATATTTTAAATAACAACACAATATTTTTGTTTTGTAAAAGTTAAATATCACGCGCTCCTTAAATAATTATATTCACCCACCTGCTACACTATGTTTCAAAAATATTTCATTCTTGAAATTAAAGTTAACACAAAATTTCTTATGTTATAATTTATTTTTGTAATTGACTCCTATGCTTATCGTCTATAATTCAAATATTAAATTAATTCCAAAAAAATCATTTTTAAATTATATTTTTAATAATAAAATTAAATCTGGCTAAACCAGGAAAATTCCTAGTGCAAACGGTTAAAAGACATTTCATTTATTAGCCTCATGACGCATAACAAAGATTCCGCCCCGTCGCTGCAAGAGTCGCAGTCTCTTCACAGCGATATGAAACGTAATTGCCCCACGACGCCATCGCAACATTATTTGCATGTCATTAGAAGAAAGCTGTGTATATCGCAAACCAGACGGCCTTACTTCTGACTACCGTCGTGGCTATGCTCTGGTAACAGTTTTCGTCTAGCTTAATTCGCAATATTCTACTTCTCCCATTGAAATACAGACGCGGTGTTTGCTATCCGGCTGCGATTTCATGTTGACCGGGTTCGTGTACATATTGAAGCGGGGTTGCGTAAAATAAATAACGCGAGGTTCTCATTTTTATTTTCCCTCTAAACCCTCTTAGTTACTCAAATATTTGTTTGCTGGGCCATATTAAACGTATAATCCTCTTGATGATAAAAGCACATAGTTTGAACTTTTTGGCTCGAATATTGCGAAACAATAAGCGTGTCTGGTATTGCATTACACAAGTACATATAATAAATTGCCGTTAAAATCTCTCTCGAGAATGTTTGACGAAAGGTTTCGAATATTCGGAACTGTAGAAATGAATTGTAGAAAGTTGTGGTCTGAAGTTCAAAATAATTTAAGCTAAGTTGAGGTTGCCTCAACGGACCGAATTTCGTATTATTAATTTTATTATTATTAATTTTGTATTATTCGTGATTAGAGGTCAAAAGCAGTGGTGTTGTGTTAAAAAAAGTACCGGAACGCTATACCACTTTGGGGCAGTATCATTCAGGTACTTCTGGTACTAAATGATGATAACGTTTATTTTCTTTTCTCATACATGGTTAGGTATTTAACGTATATTAATTAATACGCTAGCGTCTCTCACAAGAATCAGTCTTTAAACAATAACGAAAAAGTCTTTACAGATTGATTTAACGCACACAAATAGTAGTATCACAAAAATGTAGTTAGAAACATAGGCGACATTAAAACATTAAAACTTACAAGACTAAAGAACTAAGCAGATGATGACTAACCGACACCCCAAACTAAATATTAAAGTTTTCAATTTTTACATATTCAAGTTCGACACAATGGTATGTGAAAATATATTTCGAATGAAATTACCTGCTAATATTTATTGCTGTATAATGTGTATTCAGAATTTAAGTTTTCATAGAAAGAACCAGTATGACAACACCACTATTCTTGGAATGTAAGCAAACAAACACACATATTTTATTACTAATATTTTGTTCTAACAATTCATACCGGAATGCGTTCCGGTCGTGGAAAAAGTACCGGAACGAAGTACCGGTGCGTTCCGGTTCCACTACACTAGTGTTTCAACTCCGAATCGAATATGAATAATAAAATGAATATGTAAAAATTAAAGTAAAATAGTTTGTAAAATCAATGACAATTCGCAAATGTCGAATGAATATCGCTCTAATTCAGTAATCGATAGTTAGGCTCGTAACATTCCATGTTCCGATCTTTAACTTCGCTTTAGGCATGTTACACCGTGTCTTGCTCCAGATTTTTTTAAATATATGGCAAATAGATCGTTAACTACCTACATCTGCGCGCATATTTTGACGAAATGGAAGATTGATTGTCAAGCGGTTATCTTTCCTTTACGCAAAATTTGAATCGCGCGTACATAATTGTGTTCTCATCATAGTTTAAAGATATACTGTTCTCATAAACGAGTGTAGACCGAACAATAACATCGGCACCGCAAACCATGCGCGCCATCGATCCAAATAGACGCCGCCAACCACGTTCGCCGCCGATCTTTTTTCGGGCTGGCAACAATTTAGCTGTCAAAATAGTTTGTGGGCAGCTAATGCGAAAGTACCAAAAAATCTAAGTAATTGTTTTCAGAATCGGAAATTAGATTAAAAATTCTCCGAGTCAGATACGTAAAAAAGTTATGATTTTTCCGATTCCAGATTCCGATTCCGATTAATCGTCCCATCACTAACAAAAATATCTCAATTCAGGTGGCCTGAACACATCTTACTAATGCCAATGGAACTACTACCAAGATGTATCTTCATATAGTGACGGCCGGTGGGTTACCCTAAAATAAACTGAGATAATCAGCAATAAATACTGCATGAAGACAGATTGGGTCTTGATTGGTCAATAAGTGCCGAAGCGGTGCAAGACAAGCTAAAATGACAGCGCCAGTTTAGTCAATAAATCTATCCATATTCAAGTCATCGCAGATATGATTTAATTGCCTGCAGATGTTGGCCACGTATTCTTCGTGATTCTACACGTTTAATAGAATCAGACTATATATTAAATAGGACCTGTAATGCAAGTTACTCAAAAGTTTTCCATATCTGAGTCATTGCAGATATGATTTAATTGTATTCTTCGTGATTCTACACGTTTAATAGAATCAGACTATATATTCAATAGGACCTGTGATACATGTTACTCAAAAGTTTTTCATATCTGAGTCATCGCAGATATGATTTAATTGCCTACAGATGCTGGCCACGTATTCTTCATGATTCTACACGTTTAATAGAATAAAACTATATATTCAATAGGACCTGTGATGCAAGTTACTAAAAAGTTTTCCATATCTGAGTCATCGCAGATATGATTTAATTGCCTACAGATGCTGGCAACGTATTCTTCGTGATTCTACACGTTTAATAGGCATATCTGCGTTCCGCCGACACTTCAGAGATTACAAATTGCTAGAAAACAAACAATCTTCCGTTAGTAAATTTATGTACGATTATGAAACTTCTAATTTGTTTTCGGGTTACAACTAACCCCTGAGAAATTCGTATGCAAATGACTACTAACCCGAGTATAATGTTATATCATGCAGCGGTCCTCCGTGTGAATGATGGCGCTCCCGTCGGTTAGAAGCCCCCGAGCTTGTCACAAGTGCTGTAAATTATTCATTATCTTGTGAATATGAAACATTATACGTAATTTTATTTTTAAACATTTTTGTACTCCGATCGTTAATACTTTTTGTTGCGTTAACTTAATAATTTGAATTTGTCTATGAACTCTTTAGTTTTTTTTATTTTTGAGAAATCAAATATGGGTATTAATTTGTTTAAATCTGTATTGTTTGTTCTATTAGAATGATAATATAGCATATTATCATGTAAGTTTTATCCGATTATTAAACTCAATATATATCGACCCCTCCTACGTAAAATATCTAAGAGTAAAAAATGAAATTTTTAATCATTGTAGTATTTTGTATGACTCTAGTGCTCCCGGAAACCATAAAATAAATACACACATATATATTTATATATACAGTGAAACATCTATCTATCGTTTTTGAAGGAACCTATTAAATAAATTATGAATGCGGGAAAACAATGATTGTGGGAATATAGAAAAAAATAACATTTTTCATACTGAAATGTATAAAACATATTTTAAAAAAGATACATATTTCATATATAAACTAAACTTTGTAAACGGTCAGCAGCAGCATTCTCTCTCTCTCTCTCTCCTTAATAATAAGATATTATCTAATTCAAAAATTATAAAATTGAATTATATAATATTTTCCTTATATTTTAAAGCTTAATGGTGTATACTTCTATAATGGTAGTTACAGATTTCAGAACCGTTTCGGGATATTGTAAAATTTTGTAGAATCGATACATTATTAATACCTGATGAATTATTCTGCTATAAACTCAATATATATATATATATATTGAGCCGGATATTTAAAAATAATATAAGCACGCAAAAGCAGTGTATCCAGTGTTAAAAATAAATTCACACGGTGCATAAGAGTAATTACTGTGAATATGCGCAACACGCTGTCAGAAGTGGGATTCACAATATGAAGAATTAATAGTCCCCGCGGTAATCCGTGCTGCTATTGTGCGAAAAACTGGGAAAATTCAGTGCAGCCGTAATGTGAATGTATGTGATGTCAACTAGCGCGTGCATTAAAACCTCGATGATTCTAGGTACTTGAAAACGTAATCAGTTATCATATAACTTGTCTAATAGTATTAATTTTGTGCCTATTTATTCATCAGTTTTGGTAAGATACTCATTTAAAAAGGCGTGGGATCTATCTACGGATAGGTACATGCACAATATTTTACAAATAAAAACACTTAGTGACTTAAAATATTATTACATTGTACCTCAATGTTGTACCAGGACTATTTTTCGGTATCATTATTGAATTATTGATAATCTGTATATTTTAAATTAAATTAAATCTATCATTTTTAATTTTTGATTGATTCCTTGTCCGCTATTTTTTTACAAATGTACGTAGCGTTAGGCTAAGCTCATATACTCGATTATTACCGCAACTATTAAGTCGAAATCGATGAACCCCGAGATTTCTACTCGGCGTCAGTTGTCAATGAGATCTCCTAACGTTCGTGTGCGTGGTCCTATACAACTGAACGGTCGCGGACTGTTTAGTCAAGTGTATGCGCACGCCAATACATGGTAATGTACAGTGGTGTCGACCGATATTGTTCAACTGTTTTGTCAAAAGACGGTCGATAATATGCGCACTCCCATATGATCCAATATCATTTTGACATACAACTAAATAGTCGAGCGATTAAAAATTGTGTGTGTATGCCTAGCCTTAACGTTACTTCGATATTTTTCAAGCAATTCGCAATTGACTACCTGCGGTGTATATTACGTACAGTTTTTGTGTAAACAAAACCTTGAGAAATGGATTAATTCCAGGGTAAGCATTAAGTCTCCACAACCCTTGGGGATGATCATTATAAAAAATAAATGTATTTTCTTTTCAAGATCGTCACATTCTGCGACAAACGATGCCTTGTACGGTTCCTTTTAACAGAGACGCCCCGAGGTGCCATCCGTCATCTCGAGTTCATATTAAAGCCGTGTACTCCCCCGCGATCGCATCATGGATTACCGCTGCTACTGTTTACTCTTGTGGCTGTGTAAATATTTCATGGCAGATTAGGGGAGCGTTAAACTACCCCACTAATATGCACCCGTATTGTCTTTCAAATGTTTGCAGTGACATCGATAACATGTTTATTCAATCGGATGTACTGCTAGCCCTTACCATTCTCCCTGTTTTCAAACAGCTGAAATTCTGTCTCTAAATAAGGGTCTTTAACCCTTAAGTGCTGACGAAATCTACTATATTACTACTGTATATTTTATAACGATGTTGCATTCTCACTTTATAATTATTTATTTATTTATTAGAGAATGTTTTCTGAACTAATTAAGGATTTCATTTTATGATACTAGCATTCTGCCCGTCCTAAGACGTGATAGTCGGAAAAGTTGGGGGATGCGGCGGAATTTTGTGTATTACTATTAAATCGAATTTTTTAAAACATTAAAAAACAGGTGACAGTAAAATATTACATAGTATGTAACATTTTCCTGGGGTTTTATCGTATTATATAGGTAATATTAATTACTGATGACGATAGTAAATTAGCCGTTACCGTAACTATTAACTATAAAGAAATCTTACTAAATATTTCAACATACATTTAAAAATACGTTTTCTGTATCTCAATTAATTTTGATTGATTATTTCGCTGTCCTGATGATGGACCCTGGAATGGGATGCGAAACGTCGGCCAAAGAAATCGGTCACACAAGGCAGAGTAGTCTAGAAAACTTTAAACAGATGATTCTGAACAGCCGTGAAAACGTGAGAACATTTGTATTTAATTTATTAATGAAACTGATTCTCAAGTACGTATGTATAAGAATAATTATCTTCATAAATATTCATTTAATTTATTATTAATAACATGGGTACAATTCTGTATCAACATGTTGTTATTCCTGACTTTACATTTTCAATATAATTTCAAAGGTTACGGATTTCGTATAAATATTTATCGGGCAGATTTTAATTTTTTTTTTCTATTTTTTTACTGTATGTCTAGACGATATTTACTTTAGAATAGAGCGCAGAGTTTTTAATTATATAAAATGTGTATTAAAAATTATTGCTAAATTAAATAAAAAATCGATGGCGACCCCTGTGACCTCTACGTAAGGTGAATTTCGGTAGAAGGTAGTCCCAAGAATTAAGTTTACTTATATCACCGCTTAACTGCTAATGTATGTGTATGGATATTGAAAGTTTTTAAAGGATGCGAAAGTTAAGTCAAGTCAGCATTGCTTAGTTTTTCGTCTCTACCAACCTATACAGAAATGTTGTGTCTTCGATACATGTGCATCAAATAATACAAATGATTTCTAACCTTCATCTCCCAGATTCCATATAGGTCAATCATTGTAACACTAACAGAAAAGCAATCGGTTGTCGCCAATTGCTTGTTGCTAGACTATTGTTGCCAGGGTTTCCGTAGAATCTATATTTCAATGTGGAAATCCCTTATTATATTGCTTTAATAATGCGCCATGTAGTGAAAACAAAAGATTAGTAAAATGATACCTATAAAAATAATTTAACTAACTTAAAATCTTAAGTGAATACGATATATTAATCAGTGACGTCTATTAATTACACAATGCGGAAAGATTGTAAATGAATAATAATATAACGAATATTTTAAAGACTACTTTAGTTTTTGACAATGTCACTATTATATATATATTGTGACATTTCAAATATACGCGCCAAGACCGAGGGTGCCATCTACCGAGGCAAGTAGGCGCGGCCGGTGGGGAGAGAGGTCGGAGGAAGTGAGCGGGGGACTTCGTAGCGAGCGCCCGCCGGAGGTAGAGCGCCGTGGCGGCGTCTCGCCCGGCGGTATGGCGAAATTAAGGATAAAACACAAATCTTGGACGAGGCGTGGTGAATTAGGGGAGTCGAAGCATCTATCTACCCGCGCGTGACTGTTTGCGGGTACTGGCGGGGAGACTGCCGGCAAGCGATGGGAGACGGATGGGCTCGAGGAACTCCACAGCAACCGGATGGCATCGGGGTGACCTTCGGGAGAAAAGTTCACTTCTGGAACGGGGCGTGGGAAACTGGCCAGTGGTCGAATCGCTAAATCGGTGACACGGTGTGTCCCCACAAGGAGAAGAGCGTGACGGGAAGAGAGGAGATCTAAAAGACGATAACCGTGCTTACAGTGTCGGGCTTTGTGTTTTCATGTGATTAAAATTGTTTAAAGTGCATAAACTGTTTATTGTTCAGATCTTCCCCATCCATCTGAGACAGGCATTACGACACCAATCTTTATTGACCCACAGACTGAGTCTAGCTGGTGGCGTGGTACGCTGGCATTCCATCCTCTGGTGACAGCGCGCGACGTAACAATATATAT
This sequence comes from Eubasilissa regina, assembly GCA_022840565.1. Classification (NCBI taxonomy): domain Eukaryota; kingdom Metazoa; phylum Arthropoda; class Insecta; order Trichoptera; family Phryganeidae; genus Eubasilissa; species Eubasilissa regina. Next base: position 21,814,890 of record JAINEB010000015.1, on the reverse strand, counting down.
CCAATAGCGACGAAGCGCAATCATATTATTAGATACACCGTTGCGTTACCGCAATCATTTGTCATTTTGCACTCTGGATGTTAGACCAGTTTCTAGGTACCGGCATCGTAACCCTATTAAGTCTGCTTTCTTTGAAGTGAGATATTATATAAATAAGATTTTATTTGTTTTTGATTTGTTATGCCGTCTGTAGGTAAGTTGAATATGTGGAGCTTTTGTGACAAGTGTTAATGATTGCTAAAGTAAGTAAAGTAAATAAGTAACACAAATATCTTCGAAAAAAAGTTAATATATATTATTTTTAATATAATACTTGAATAGATTCAGTCAATAATATTTTGTTCGTTATAATATACTGGTATATATCGCACATACCGTAAAAAAGTTTCGTCAGTAAAAAAAATAGCATTAAATTTCAAAGCAGAGCGAAAATGGAAATTAAAATTTTTTTAAAGTTTAATAACGGAATTGTTATTTGTCGTAGGACCTTCATTTTTTAATTGATAAATAGCGAATTGAGCTTCTTCTTTGAAACTCTAGCTGTTTGTGGAATGGCTCCGTCTTGCTGAAATTGTGTTCTGTTGTTGAATCCGGGAAACAGTTGCAGTTGCGATACCAAAAACTCGTCGATCATTCGGCAATACATATAGCAGTGACTGTCTCTCGCTGGTTAAAAAAATAAGGGCCAATTATCCTTCGAGCAGAAATTGCACACTGCACTGTCGTTTTTGAACAATGCAAACGTTTTTGATAGCGTTCCCTTGGGTTGTCGGAGCACCAGTATCTCATGTTCTGTTTATTAATATAGCCATCGATATGAAAATGTGTTTCGTCAATAAACAATATGTTTCCAAGAGTTCGTGCTATTCCAAAACGTTCTAGCATCGTTCTCGCTAAGGTTTCACGTAAAGAATAGTCATTTTCGTTGAGAAAATGCACGATTTGCAGTTTGTATGGGTGAAACTGTAGTTTCTTTTTCAAAATAACGTACACTGTTGATTTTTTTATTCCAGTAAAGGATGCAATCTTTCTTATCGATTTACGCAGATTGCGTATAATTTCACGTCGAACTTGAGCCATATGTTCTGGCATGGCGTCACTGCTGACGTCGAAGGAATTTGGTTAACCACTGTCCCTTCTTATCTGAATTTTTGAACCCAACACCAGATAAGTTGCATGCTCGGCCCATCACTTACTCGTCGAATATTAAAGAGAGCACAAAATCGCGACGCGCACGATTTAATGAATCACCGCACTTTAAATATTGCTCAACTGCAAACGTGCGGTGCCCTCCTGACCAGTGACTCATTGCGATTGGCAACTTCGCAAATAACGCGCGTTGAAAAATACCACTCCCACTTAACTCCCCTGATGGTTTACGAACAATTAATTACAATTTAATCTTGAAATTTTTCCGCTGGACACCCTTTAATAAACTAGCTTTATTATATATAATCATTTGTATTAACTCTTCCGAAATAAAACGTAAAACCGGAAATTATTACTTATACTTGTTTATAGAATGTGCTATACGTCTGTTCAAAGATTAATAGTAGTATCTGTATATTTTTAAATGTTGTATTTATTTCGTTTTGTCATGTCATCATGAAGTACCTCGTTAATTTTCTCGAGTGACAGATAAACTGATGTAAATGTTTTTTTTTTGTTTTAGGTAAGTGACATCTTGACTCGAACAGCTATTTCGTCATTTATATTCCTGTAAGTATTTTTCATTTCACGATTTTGTCGGTGCCAATTCAAATAATATTATTTTCGATGAAATCATAATATTTTTTTCTTATTCTACTATGATACTTGAATACGTGAGCATTTCACAGTGAGCATATAAACTTTGTGAACTTCCGTGATCAGTAATATTATTAAAAAGGAAACATCGTAATTATAATTTTAGCAGTTCGTAAGAGCAATCTATATTTTCACTTTAATATTTTCAAAATTACTTTGTGGCCTCATTTTATATAAATAATTAGACAAAATACTTTGTTTAAACCACTATTTATTGATTATTCTGCGTGTTTCGATACCTATGGTATTTTCTTTAGGAAACCATGTATACTGAAATTAAAAATACAAGCATAGATAAAAACTAAACTATAAAGTGGTGAATAAGTAAGAACTAATATGAAAAAAAAATTTAAAAAGTGACTATTTGCAAAGAATATTCGGTTATTTAACACTTTTTCTTATTTCAAATTTATTTAACTGTAAACCCCTAGTATTTGTATGTGTAATTTATAAACCCTTGTATCAAAATATTGTTTTGTTTCCAAAAGCTGATTAAAAAAGTCTGAATAATTGTTGTTATTTAGGCATCTCAAGTGCTCCTTAATTCTAATATCAAAATTTCTGCAATTTTTACGTTGCTTTTTCATTGCAAATTAATTTGTAGACCTGTGATTTTTTTTAAATATCGTCCTTATCCTTGTTATTCAATATATAATTCTTTAATTTGTTGTTAGTGTAAAAAGCTGGTTCCATAGAATTTCTATTTATTAATTATTTAAATAGTGGTTTTAACAAAGTATTTTGTCTAATTATTTATACAATCTATATTATTAATTATTTTGTATTTCCACCTCTTCAATATATTCAGCAAGCTTCGACATTATAATATTTTACCAATAATTCGTTCTAAATGTGGCACAATTTTATCCGTATGATTTGTGTAGGTTTTTCACAATTATAATACCCTTGTTTAATATTTCAATTAATCAAACTGTATTAAATTATTTGTCATAAGAACTCGTTGCGGTCGCCATCAATGTTGACTATACTTTTCCCACGTTCAATTTACTTTTCCTTTGCGGTTGTTATTCACGCTAATTCAATTATTTATCCGGCCAGTACAAGCGCCATTATGTTCTGATTTATTGCTGTCATCTCGAGGGGAAAGGGTATGTTTAATAAAACACAAAGGATGCCTTTTTTCTCGGAACCTTTTCCTTGCCAGGACGTGTTTTTGAATGATGCTATATTTCGTCCAGAAACCGTATTTTTCGCTTTAAAAATCGGTGTCATTTTTACCCTTAAGTGAGATAAATAAATCTCATTTGTCTACTTATTACAAACGAGTTATGTTTTTTTTATATTAACATTTTTAACACACTTTGAATATGGATTATTACGAAAAATTCATTTCGTGGTTATGTAGGCTCACTTATCAAAAGGTTTATTTAATTGCTAATTTAAAAAAAATAATATATGCAAGTGTAGCACACGAAAACTAGGTAGTTCAAGATTAAAAAATAACATGTGTTGTTTGTTCTTGTATTCTTTTAAATTTTAAAATCGAACATTTCTATGTCATTAGTGTGTGTGGTGCCGAACCGCGTTTATTTAATTTAAAGTAAATTCTCCATATAACATATATATATATATATTGCCAATATTTGAATATGCCCAAGAACACACAATTACTGGATTTTTACCCACAAAGGCACTGTTATTAAACAAATATCAGATATATAGAAGTATGAGGTATCGTGGATAACATTCATCAATTCTCACCCCTCAATTTGATCTATAGATGGCGATGGTGTAGTGGTACTCGAAGCGAGTACACATACTAACATATATACAACATAAACACACATAATTTGTGAATATATATATATATTCACAAATTATATATTGAATATATATATATAAATAGATCACTTAAGCCAGCCAAAGACAAGTCGTAACATACCGTTCTTCCATATATTTTCCATTAAATACAATAAAAAATAGCTTTGTCTCTGAGATATCTGATATTTGTTTAATATATATATTCTCAAATTGTACATAATTGACTATTAACAACGTGTGCCAATATGATATTATTATATTTTAATTGGAAATAATAGAATTTCTACGTATACACATAAAATGTAAAATTTTAATACGAATATACATACATTCATAACGATTTCGAATTTTATTATTATTTTTATTAATGTGATGATAAATTTCACAATATTTTGTTGAGGAATAAATCAACATAATTTGGGTCAAAAAATTCAACCTCTGTGTCCACAAGTCCGTACCATTTCAGAGGTATAATCGTGTATTACAATTGTGATCATTTTTTGATTGATTCAAAAACCTTAGTCGATGAACAAAAATTAGTGGCAGAGAAGTTTCAACTAGAATTACGATCATACAAATTGAATGTATCGATTAGAAAGATAAACTCAATTTATCGAAAAAATATTTTAGCTGCCACTGAGATTTGATCTTTCTATTATAATTGATGTATTTAATTTGTATTAAAATATTACAGAAATATATTCTGAAAAAAATTACAACTTCATTTACAAATAATTTTTTTTCTCTCTAAAATAAAATTATTACGTTTCGGTTTTCTAACAATTTTCGCCTTATTTTTATGACCATGTAATTGTGTTTTGGAGAAAATTTATTATCGGTAGGTTTTAATTATGATAATATTCATTTTACAAAATGTTTCAATTATATAAAATATATATATCTCGATTATCTCCTTAACGGTGCGGAATTTGAGAGCTGATTATTAAATTGTTATTAAATGCTTGTTTATGGGTTTTACTATTTTTACAAGTATACTCCTGTTTTATGACTTGACGTGTACAGGGACGAAAAAAGTTTTCACCCTGACAACATCAGATTGTACTACCCTATGCTAGTACACGATGAAGATTATGTTACCGGTCAATTTTTTTTTGGCCGCCATTTTGATTTGGCAGACATTTGTCGCATTTGGTAGTTGTAGGGAGTAGTTGATTACAAATTATTATGGAGCATCTAACGTAGTCTTAATAATAAAACTGTATCCATTAATGGTGATCGCTATCGTCACATGTTGGAAAACTTCTTGGTGGCCGAATTGAGTCGATCGGGCCTGCAATACATGCGGTTTCAACAGGACGGTGCCACTTCACATAGAGCCCGAGCTACGCTTGAAATTTTTCCCGACCGCAAAATGTCAAAAAGTAGTGATATCGACTGGCCTTCTCGATCACCTGATTTGACGGCTCCCGACTATTTTCTGCGGGGGTACTCGAAAGGAAAGGTTTACGCTAATAAACCAACAATAATTCCGATGCTACAGGACAATATTAGAAATGAAATTGCTGAATTAACACGCAAAGCCAAAATCTTCAACTCGCTCCGCTCTCTAACTACTTTATATATATAATGTAAGAAGTGCTCTGGAATTTAACTCCACTCTGTGGTCTCCCTACTATGGCTCACATATTTAAAAAATCGAAAGAGTGCAACATAAATTTATAAGATTTATTTTATTAAGATTTTTCAATTTCAAATTGCGTAATCCGATAGGAAGTATAAATTACGATTATTTAATAAGTCTACTTCATTTGAAAAAATTTGCCTGGAGAAGAGATGTGAGCGATATAATAGCATGTTGGACTGCCCTGAGTTAATACAGATGATTTCGTATAAAGTACCAACTCAAACGAGGCAACATGAAGTGTTTTTTGTAGGTACACATAGAAATAATTATGCTATTAACTCGCTAATATCGCGGATGCATCGGTTTGGTAACAAGAATTTCGTAAACATTTTTCGTTGCAGGAGCATACTTGAACTGAAGAAATATTTGTATGTAAATTATACTTAGTTTTTATTTTTTTATGTTATATTATCACTGTTATATTAAAACATCAATTAAAAATGTACTGTTATATTTAAATAAAATATAAATTTTATTCTTATGTAAAAGGCTTATGTTGAGTGAAATAAATAAATTACAACTATTCGGCAAACTAAATTAGTTGTATAATCCAAATTATTGTGTAATTAGTTATGATTCATCCACTTTCGTCCGCTTCCTGCAAGATTTGGACGAACACATTTCCTACGCTTTATTCGCACAATAACGTGAACCCGCCCCTGAGGTAACAAATCATCGCATTTTCGGCAAATAATTTCTTACCCCATTCGGCATACTTTTGATTTACATACCGAAGAGTGATGTCACCCGGGACGGGACGCAAATAGCGGACGGGCCGCGGATCGAGGGCGGGAAAAATGGCGCTGAATATTGTTTTGGGCGGGAGAATATATGAGGCCGATTTAAAAGTCATTCCAGGACCGGCGGCGGGACCCGATGGGTGGCCGCGATAGGATGGAACTAAGTGGAAAGGTTTGGATCCCAAACGTCAAGAGGGTGAAGGGCGAGGATAGATAGAATAGATCTGAAATCAAACCCATTATTTGTCCCTCTTCGTCGTATTTCTTATGTTTAATTTTTTTTTTTAAATGGTGCAAAAACAGATACATACGAGAGGAGTCCCATATTGAATTAGCCATTTTACAAATCTATCAACCTTGTCCTTATAAAAATATAACGACGATTTTCCCTAAAATTATTCTGTACGTACTCGTGTATCATTTTATGTTATATTCTATTATTTGTGCTAGACTTAGGCTAAGCTACATATATTTTGTATAGTTTTATGTGTGGTGTCTGAGTGGCGAGCATTCCATCCTTTGCTGCGCAATGTTTTACGGTTAAATATGTGCTCAAATATCATGCAAAATGCAATCCAACTTTATTTTTATCGCTCTCTAACACGAGTCAAATTACATATTTGGCACACCTAGATCAAAACTAAGACGACTCAAAAAATTATTTTTCGGTAGACAAAAAAATAAATATATTTTTCTCCATTTTTTGTTACTAAAGTTATGAAACTAAATAACATTTTAGGTCATAAATGTATCCTAAAATGGCACTAACCATAATTCAAAATTATTGTTTTTTTTTTAGTTGTCTTAGTTTTGATCTAGGTGTGCGATATGTGCCTGTTTTGTAATTGGCACGTGATTTTTTTTATTTACTTAGCTGCAAAAATAAAATCCATCAATCTCCCTTTACCACAACAATAATTTCAAACTACCCACCCTTTCTCCCATCAATTTTTATCTTCTTCTACTAATATAATATTATTGAAGAGAACACATTTTTGCACACATTCTCATTTGTGTGAAAAATGTAATAAATACAAATCAAATGCATCTGTTAGAAAGAGATATAGGAAAATGCATTTTATCGAAAAAAAAAATGGTTAACTGATTACACTACATCAACACAGGAAGTTGACAACAAATTTACTAATTTATATGCTGCAGTTCTTTCAAATTGATACATCTATTATTCCAAATTTAATACTGCAACTACACAGTAATAATGTGTTCTCTTAAATAATTAAAATATAATATATTCGATATATTATTGTATTAACAAATTAAGGTAAAATATGATTCGGGCGGATTTGTGGTAGTGATGAGAAAAAATGCTACTCTTGACTCACTGGTGTGATTGTGATTAGTGTTCGATAATATCAGTGATTTAAAACTGTGACTGATCACAGTTTCATTACTAATACGCGTGCGCCGCACGATATCATAATACGCGAAACAAATATAAAAACATAATTTTGAGCGTATTTACTTATATTATTCAAACTTCATTTACGTAAAAAACATATTCTAGCATATATCATTGATATATATATTTATTATTTAATATTATCACAAAGAGAATGAAAACAAAACCCTTAAAAAAATGTGAGTTTATTTTTCGGATCAAATGCGTAAAACGCTTTGTCAGAATCCATTAGATGGTTCTTATCGCGAATTATAACATCATTCTTTCATGAATATTTTCGCTTTATATGCACATACGCCGAATCACGAATCACGATATTCCCAGATATTCAATCACTGACAGTGAGTGTGACTCAAGATATCAGTGATTGACTCACGGTTCGTGATTTTAAGCTCATCACTAATTAGTGGACTACCTTTATGGTATTTTTATGAGCCACTCGGGATATTGCGATAAAACGCCGCACGATAAATACAACTGCTTAAATATCCAAGTTAAGATATTGCAGCAAGCAATAGAGAGTTGGCTTTATGGGTACTATCGTTTATCTGTGCGCGGCTGCACGTGCATGTTAGTACTGACCATCAAAAGCGTTTGACAAGATCTTTTACTGCGCAGAACAAATTCACCGACAAATGTTTATGATTCTTGTTCCTCTTTATTTGCGCACAGAGTTCGGTTAAGGTTTCTGAAAAATGTTGAAAAACATCTCAGAATATTTTAATTTTTGAAATACATCATATTTTACTAGAAGACTATTTGTTTCAATATTTTGTATGAATTATTAAGTGCAATCAAAAATTTGTAATGTTATTTTAACGTTTATAATAATATATAAAATAATGTAAAGTCGCATACGGAAAGGGGTAACCATATGTACTTTTTACAATCCAATTTATAAAGAAAATTTACATTAATATTATTACTGGTTATTATGGAATCATTAGAAAAATATACATATTTTAAATCGGGATTAATTATGTAATATTGTTTATGCGTACGTCGGGTGCATGTACACCCACACTACATTTCAAATGTACCATCATTAGATTCAACAATTGATGTGTGATATTTCACTTTAAAAAAGATTTTAAATAAATATTTAATATTTTTAAGGAGAATACGTTTTTGTTGTGAATTAGCATTTTCAGAATAAACTTATGTGGTATTTTAATACAAATTAAAATTTTCAACTATAAAGATATACAGAAAAAAATCTATTTATCGAAAAAAAAAAATTCTTTATCTTTCTAGTTGGTTTGTGTAATGTATCTATGGAACGAATGCGAGACCCGCTCAAGATTGGCAAGATAACGCGTGAAAGAGATAAAGGATCGCGCCGCGGTCGGCGCGGTCTCTCTCGCCTCCGAACCGTTAAACTGATAACATAACTTAAGCTTAAGATTTAATACTATTGTTACACGTACGAGTATTATTCCATCTACCCAATACCGCACACAGCAATGTATATGATCATTAGCACAATTACGGATATATAACAGTTTGTATTAAAATATTTAATATATTTCTGTTAATTAAGCGCCTTAAATAATTGTGTACATTTCGTCAGTATTTGTGTCAGAATCTTTTGCACCGTTCCTTGTAGGTACATGAACATGCATATTTCGGAATGTTAACCTACGTAACCTGCTATGAGTTGTTCTTGATTTTCCATCGTTCTCCGAACTATACTGGCTTGTTTGCCATCGTGAAGGTTCTCCGTTAGCCCTGGCGCTTAATATTCCGTAATCAAATTTTGAATATCATACATCTCGTAGCGCCACGCAGCACCGCGGTCCGTCGGTACACGGGCGCGACACGTGTACCGGAGCGCCGAAATATTAATGGGACACATGTACTCCTATGGCCCTACACTTTACGTGGAAACTAACAGCCATTTATTGGTTCGTTTGTGAACAGAAATATTTAATTTTACAGGATTAATACATCGCTTATTACATTTACAGTGGCTACTGTAACACAGTGAAGTGGCGTGGAAATCGTGGAATTACTAATACGTAACGTTCAACATTTTTTAATAATTATCCAGAATTTAATTCGCTAATTTGTTTATAAAAATAATCACGTTTTTAATAATGTCGACACGTATCACCAAACGTTAAACCTACATATACTACTCATATACTACGGGTATACCTCTATACTAAGCATACTGAAACTCTCTAAATAATCAATGCATATAATACTGATTCCCAGCTAATTCTCCATCCTTTAGATCAGGCGTCGGCAACCTTTTTTTGGCTGCGGGTCAAAATCAACCAAAATGTGACTTTTAAAAAGACGGTTCGGGTCAATGGGTATTTTCATTTTAAAACAGTCCGTTAGTGAAATAAGATAATTTTTATCGAGAAAACGATTACAAAATCTTTTAAACTCTTTTTAAACTAAACAAATATAAGTAATTATCAAGTTTTACAATAGTTCATTAATAATTTATAATCTTTATTTATAATCATTCTCTTGTGTCACAGGCTCTTTTTTATTGCCTGGCGGATGCGAACATGCCTTTTAAATAACGGAAATGATTCAGACCACCGTTCCTTAGACCGCGCTATACATATTTATGTTTTATATTTATATATTTTACTTTATTTGTGGAACTCAAATGTGTCACTTGAAATTATCAAATGGGTCACTTAGTGACTCGCGGGTCATAGGTTGCCGATGCCTGCTTTAGGTAGTATGTAATTGCTCGTCTCGGTCAAAAATGTAAAAAAGCGGTATACGAAGTACCTATGCAAAGTTTCCCAAAAGTCTTTTTCATAATAAAAATTCTGTAATAAAATAATGGATGAGTCTAATAAAAAAATAATATTTTGCGTATAAGTACAGTCCCTGAGAATTTATTTCTTAAAATTTAAGTTTTCTAAAAGTGATCTGTTATTTCGTTGACACTCTTCTAAACGGGAGGCAAAGTTTCTGATAACTGCTCGACACGTATTATCCGTGATCGTTGTCATTTCTTTTCGGATATTTTCTCTTAATTGGTCCAGTGAGGGAGGATTATTACTGTATATAGTTTTCTGGGCTAATCTGCCGTGTATATCTGACCTTTCTTGTTATTGTATAGGAATACATAGGAAATAGTCCATCGGTGTCAAGTCACCTCGTCAGAAAATCAATTTTCCAGGGAAAATTTTACGAACTGGTAAGGACACGCTCCATAGCGACTGGATTCCCAAGGACGCGGATAGCGATCGGCATAACCACCGCCCCTCTCTCGCTCGTTGCGTTGGTGCAGCGAACGAACCAAAATGAAAAAAACTTTTGGGACATATTTTCGTCATATTTAAAATTTAACATGCATCAGTATCGTCTTTTCGGTAGACCACCAAGTTCTTAAAAATTAATGTGTCAAGCACGTACTTAGTCCACATATTGTTTTAAGGAAAAAATAAATAATTTTAATAATATCTGCTGAATAAGTCAAATAGGTCAATTTTTACAGGCCAGTGTACACTATGCTTTGTTATGGTTTTCTTTTGTTTCTAAAACTTTTAACAATCATCATGAATTTTTATATATATATTTTTAGAATATTTTATTAGAAATGTTTAATTTATTTCATAGCGTTCATTCATTTAGTTTAGTTTGGGGAGGAGCAGCAAAAACAATATTGGAGTCAGCTAAAAAAGCACAAAAAACAATTCTCTATGTAATAATTGGTCGTCCCTTTAGATATCCATCAGATCTTACATTTAAAGAATCCTAGATATAAGACAAATCTTACTGTCGAGACTCGTTCAATATTTCCATACTAACAACAACTCTCCCCAAGCAATAAATCATGGACACAACACAAGACAAACAACAAACATCTACACACCAGTTCCGAGAGCAACAACGATATTTTATCAAAGATTCTACATGTTCCTAGCTTCGAAACTATACAATACACTTAGTACCAACTGGAAATCGTACAATTCCTATAAGATTACACAAATATGGACCCAATATATGATTCAATCAGGTAGAGATGAATCAGAAGCATGGATATCCAACAATTTAATATAATTTATACAATTCTTTTACTAATAACTCACTAGTCCTACAACACTCCCACTCCATATATTTTTATTTTTATTTTTACTTTTTTATTCATATTTGATTTCTCTTTTTATTCCAAATTACATCACAACAGGACGAAAAAAAAACTGGCTACATTAACACAGACTTTAGTCTAGCAAAGTAGCCAGGACAACGCTGTATACATCAGAGGTGAAGTCTAATAAACTATGTATTATGTATGTTTATTATGTATCCACCTCTGTTAGTACAAAAATATGAATGTCAAAATATATATAAATAAATAATTTTTATTTACTACATTTTCACATAAAGTAGACTTAGTTATATCTTAAGGTGGCAGATATTTCAGAAGATTATTCGTGCAACAAAGAAACGGCCCTGACGATTTTGTGTGTTTTATTAATGACTGGGAACGGAGCACATTCGAAAATTAATTCAGTAAATACATCTAGACGGATGGCGAGTGTCGATCAGAGGTACCGGAGTGAAGATTATTATATTGTATTATATTTAACGATGGACTATTAAACAATTTAACAAGTTTAAGACGATTAGAAGTTGGCTGTAATTTATGTACATAAACGAGTTTGTTAGGAATATTTAATTCAGGCGTAAGCGGCTTTTCAATTTCGCAATAAATATATAATATGTAATACCAATGTAGTTGCACCAAAGTCCAGTTAAGTAATTTAATTATTATCATTTCAGGGTGGATTGGAACTTATTTATGTTTTCTTCTGTCGGGTAAGGGTATTTAAACTTAGCCCTGAGGAAAAACAGTCCCTTGTGAAAACAATGTTGTTATTAATTTTTATTTTTTAATAATTTGCTCGTGACTCACAGATTCTATAACAGGATTACTTCCTTAATTTTTATATTTTGAAAAAAAGATGCCCTATATGAAAAAATAAAATAAAAAAACACTAAAAGTAAATGTAATTTTTTTGTAATAAAATGAGAGACTCGGTGAAAACAGTAGTCAGTTTTAAAAAGTTTATAATCAAACAACAAGAAAGAACCATAAAGAAGATATGATACGACACTGCATATATCAAAAGGTTTGAATGTGTCATTAATATTGTAACGTAAGAGAAAAAAATGCGTGTGCACGAAATGTTTAACTAAAAGGCCCTCTTCAGGGCCGCACGGTACTTCCTAGAAGGCGGCCGGACATGCCAGGCACGGTATCGGTGGGTTTCGGAGATCCGCGGAGCTGGATCCGCGTGCAGTTCTCGGCCAAGCGGTCCCGACGGCGCTAGCTGACGGCTGTCAAGTGGCGCGGTGTGAATCGGCTACCGCAGGAAACGCAATCATATCAATAATTGAAAAAATAATTAGGTAGGTACACATTAATAAACAGTGTTTGACAAAAATGTACGTAAGATATATAGTACGTATATGTTTTACAATACATTACATAAGTGCATTAAATATAAATTACTTGTTGTCTACAGGATACTACCTTAAATGGGAGGGTTGCTTATCGTTACGGTAGTGTTATCTTATAGAAAAGAATTTGTCATTTTCCAAATTATTTTATACTGTAAGCAAATGATTATTTTAAGGTATTTTTGCAGAAAGAACGACCCTTTTATACTTTTATGGGCTTTTTCAGTTTAATCGTGGATGTATACATCCATGAGCTTAATATATTTTTGTAGCCCTATAAAATTTAATATCCGTAGGTACAGTCGAAACTGTTTTTGGAAGTACGGTATTTCAGAAATTTTAAAATAAATAAATTTATATTTCTAAATTATCTCTAGATGCGGATTTGTATTTTAATTAATTAAATTTTCCCCCATAATGAGTGAAAATGTCAAGGTTGGGATGTTTTACGAAATCTTTATAAATTCAATACGATTTTGAACGGATTAATCCCACCTTACCGGTTCATTTTCTTACATTTTCTGATACACGTCTGTCGAATGAAACTTCTAACAGAGACGTCCTCCGATATCTAGTTTATTCGATCATGCTGATTTTTCGAACTTTCCTTCCTTCCTGTTGTCTTCGGCACTCGACTGGTAATAATATTTTTATTACCATCGTATCTTCACTCACACGTTCAATTGTTTTTTCCAAGTATTCCACTGTTCCATCTTAGCGACCATTTCTTTGTTCGTTGTCATCATTTGTTTGTTGTCTTTGTTGAATATGCTGCAATCAGATTCACATTAGATCCTAAATGTTTGTTCTATTGTATATAGATTTTCTACGCATATGCTTGTACATCCACATTTTGACCGCATTTAGTGTACTTTACTTTCACTTTCCAAGTTCTGTTTTCACTTCTATACATTAATTTTGGTATCAGAACTTTCTGGATTTATAATTACAATTCATATCGTGAACAATAGTAGTTCGGAGCACCATTCTCTTTTAATTGAATACCAAAAATAACTTTTGGTCACATTTCTTGAAGCCGTATCATTGTAACGTTCCTGGTACAAAAAATAAATTACTGTAATTTCCTTCGTTATTTTAAGCCCTTCCTAACCTAAATTTTCCCCGCGAAACCTTTATACGAAGCATCTCACGCGAGGGCTGCTACCTTTCTCGCTTCTTTTAAACCCTTCACATTACCTTCGCGGCTCGGCTTCACACTCCAATTAAAGCGCCCGCTACGTTTTCATAGCAGCGGGCCGCTTAGAGTGTGCCATCCAAAGGCGGGCTTTCCGGCGCTAACAACCCCCGGTACGAGATAACGGAGCGAGCGTGCCGTTGCATGTTTACAGCCAACTTAACCCGCAGTTTGCCAAGAAGCTCTACGAATATACAATTTAACTATTTTTATTGCCGCCACACCTGTCTTGCCATATTTAACTTCCGTTTGATCATTATCAGTTTTGAACGCCCTGTATTACGTTGGACATGTCATCAAATATAATGATTGTGTGAGCAACCATGCAGTGTTGTATATAATATCATCGTTATTTATTTTTTTACGTTTTTAACACCTTACTCTGTCACACTCGTGACGTGAAGAAGGGTCTAAAATTATCCAGTTTCTCTACAAGAGCAACAATTCACGAGCCACTTATTGTATTCGTGTCATCGCTAGATGACTGTCTATGATATACGCACTATTGAGGTTGGTGACATTTTGCCTTCACCGAGGACGAACCATGAAATTGTAGCGATCAGTGTTTGAACCAACCTAGCTTATATTTTAATGATTTATGTATTGTGGCTCTTATTCTAGACATAGAAATTATCGACAATTAATAATATTAATTAGATAAAAATTACTTTCTGTAATCACTCTCGTTACACAATACAGAAATACAGATACTCGTTACAGAATACAGAAATTTAATCAGAAGCCATTCGTTTATACAAACATTTAGTCATTTTACTCTTTTAAATTATCATGTCTTTATCACCAACCTAAATGTATTCAACAAACAAATGGGAAACAAATATAAATTAAATAAATGGAGCGTGAACGTATATTTACGGATTTCTTATAATTAGCGCCATCTATGTACCAGTAGAAACTTTAACAGCTTAGTTCTAAAAACTACCACGACAACCCACCGCTGCAGCCGTGGCGCTAGTAGCTACAATCGACGGATTGTAGCTATTCACATTTAAGCTAGTAAATTACTCAACTCATACAATTGGCTATTTACTGAATTGAAAATTCCTTTCGGTTGATCCGTTTTCTATGGAGTCGTTACTTATGCTATTTTTAACAGAATAAAATGTTATTTGTTATTATACAGTTGTAAGCCTTTCTAATGAGAAAGGCTTACAACTGCATGCAAATCATTGAATTGTGTACTTTCTCTTTTACTAATTCGCGAATTTTACTGTCTTACTGTTTTTAACGTGTTGATTTCATGGCCGTTCTTTGCGTTCGAGGTGCATTTGCTGCATGAATTTGTTTTTGATTTGGGTAAAACAAAAAGCAATTGGCAGAAATATTTCCTGCGTTAACCTTTAATAAAAATAATTGTTTCGTATAGTTATTACGTGAAGGATTTTCAAACAATGAAAGAATCATGTTCAGTCATTAAAAATGTTCTTAAAAACGTCCATACATATTTTATATTGATTTATATATAGATAAGAATGTATTATTTTACGTTAAAATTTAAACTTTAATAACACTATTAATAGTACTCTAAAATTACAAATAAATACATGGTAGGGTCGTATAAACGACGGATTCATTTTGTCTAAAGACGTCGGTTAAACGAAAGTTCATAATCCTATGTACAACATATATTGTACTACATAAATTATATATAATTGTATAATATCATTGGTAACAGCATAACCTAAATCTATACCTACTACACGCCACTAGTCATGAGACGCTCTGAAACTTGACGTATAAAGAAAGATCAAGAGATGACGAGGTTTGCTTGGTCTGCTAGATATTAAAATTTTTCTTCAGGGCAGCTGCAAACAATGTCCAAACAGTGAACATGATTGCAAACATCCGATAAAGGATAACACTTGTACAAGAAGAAATCCAACCATCTCAGGCATTATGTTCAACCATTTATTTCAATTATATATAATAAAATTAATGAGTAGAAAATTTCGACCGAGAATCATTTTGAGTCATCGAAATCACTCTTTTTTATCCTTATTTTTACTGACTTGCCATGTGAGATAGAAAATAAATTTTTATTCTTTGAATGTAAGTATTCTTCATAATACCCACATTCAAAGTGGTTAGCCAATATCAGCCACACTGTGCACGCAAGTTTATAGAGGAACAATTCAACTTAATTAACCTAAGACGAAAAAATATTTTTTATTGGTCGCGAAAAATGAGACGGTAACATCATGCAGATTACACGAAAACAAACAAATCTAGGCAACGTTGATGTTACGTTTTTTGATAATTTTGAGAGTTGTACATTTTTGTACAATTTTTTTGTGAATTCGAGAGTTATGCATCCAAAATATTACTATATATGATGAATTTAAAACTCATATTAATATTATTTTTCTTCAATCTGATATTTTATTATTTTGAATTGAGAATTTAAATAAAATGCGTTTACATTTGGTTTTATTTCCGTAGGTTTCAATTACATTCTTTATTTAAAATATATTTGCATAATATTAATATAGATCACACCTGGCGACCTGGCACGGATAGCGAATGATCCTACCAAAATGTTTATTATCACTTTTTATTAATTCAATAAAATAATATAAGAACATTACCTGACTAACAATAATATCGTAAAACAATGCCTCTTTTAGGGTTAAGTATGTCGAGTGGTAGTATTGCTTGAATGGAGTTAAAAATAAACGATAAAATAAAATGTGGCAATTAATAAAATCGTGATCAAAATAAAAGGATAATTACTTTTAATCTATTTGTTCTTAAATCCGCCATTTTCTGCGATTCTTATATTATTGTGCTTAGTGTTTAAAATTATTCAATTTTTTTTGGTCAATGTTTAGTTCGGTGTAAGGTCTTAAATTTGAGGTTGATGTTATATTATATGTTATTAAATTGCATCTTGCTTTACTCTTTACATATATATTATATCTTATACATTGAACAATGAATTTACGTTAACTGTTATAAAGTATGTATCTAATCTAATGACGTCATGTTTAACTGTTTATATGTATTTTTTTGGTACATTGATCATCGCACTTTGCTTACTGCTATACCGGAAGAACACTGTCTGCTTTAATACAGTTAATTACTAGTGTAGTAGGTAGGGTACCCAAATATATGTCTTACTTTTTTATTTACTGATAGTAATTAACTAGGTGAAAATGTATACTTAATGAATATTAATTTGGAAGAATAATACGTCAGGCCGTTAGACATTATTTATCAATGTAAGTACATAATACATTTATTGTTTGATTATTTATTTTTCTATTTGGAATTCTTACAGATATTTCTCACTATTTTTAATATATTTGATTCGAGTTGTCTACATGAATTAGCAAAAATAACTGTACGTTAAATAATGTGTTTCTTAATTCTGTTAATGAATATTTATGTAGACATTGTTGGCCTTTTCTCGTCTACATGAGATGATGAAAAAACAGCCCCCTGGTTTTATTAAGGTTCCAGAGATGAGCGCGGACTGTGAAGACCGACACGAGACCCACGCAGCCAATTGCAATTCTCGGCAGTATCACGCTGCTACCTCGCTGAATGTCTCATGTCGATTTTTTTTTTTCGAGAGTTTTTATGCCACTCCTCAGCATCTGAGATATACCGATCTGTCGTACGCGGAATTTTCCTACTGGTCTACTTCAATGTACTTTTACCGACATTCTTAAAATGCCGACGCTGACCGCCTTGACACCTTTTGGTATTTCAAAGTTTTCCATGCATATCTCTCCATATGGAAAAGTGGGTATGATCGTTAATGTTTGTAGAAAATAATTTACTCTCACTAAAATACACAAATAGATTTTTAGAAAACTATGTAATTTTTATACGTTATATAAATATATACTATTTTCGGCTAATTCTAATGTATTCATGTATTTCTAATCTAAATTATTTAAAATTATAGTTTTACTTAACGTGTATAGTCCGTGGTGAGTCGGGGTAAGTGCATCTATGGGGGAAGTGCGTACAAGTTTCCTAATTACGTATTTAAATTGGATTCCAGTGTAGCAACATATTAAGAAATGTTATAAATCAATATCAGAGATGGTGCGAATGCAAACATTAGTTTGCTTGTAATAAATAACACCACAACAGTACGAAAAAAAAAACTGGCTACTTTAACACAGACTTCAGTCTAGCAAAGTAGCCAGGACAACGCTGTATATATCAGAGGTGAAGTCTACTCCATCCCACACAATAAACTATGAGTATAATTATGTCTCATGTTTATTATGTATTCACTTCTATTAAAACAAAAATATGTATGTCAATATATATATAAATAAATGCCCATTTCAAATTATAACAGTTGTTTGATGTCAACTTGCGAGTTGAGTATGCCTTTTCAATCTTTCGTATATCTCGATAATCTTTTATACCAGGACGCTGATATTAGGTAAATATCTATATTTTGAGTTGCAGTTTGTGATGTATATATTAATTTTGTGATTATTTCCGCGGATTACGATTTATAAGACCAGATACACTTATCCTAAAAATTTTATACCGCGTGGGAAGTGCATGTACTCAGTGGTTAGTATGTACCCCATATATTTTTTGTAAGAAAACTTTCTCAATTAGTGATATGTAGACAGTTTCATTATTTTTTGAAAATAATTTCAAAAACATATACTATGATATATTACATTTCCCCTGTCTAAACAATTATAATAGATTTTTTGGAACTTAGCGCGTTTCGCCCCTTATTGTGGACCAAAAAAACTAATTCATATTGTCATTAAGCAGATCAGTAAAGACATTTTCATTATTTTAACAACTTGTCAGAAATAGTATAATTAGATGTTCTTACCTCAAATTCGGGGTAAGTGCATCTACTCGTCTAATTTTCATAAAATGCTTTCAATGTCAGCTATCCTAAAAGGTTATATTGCGATTTTTAAATAATTAAATTAGGAAATGGTTAGTGATCCTTCCATCATAGATTTAAAGGCATTGCATCATCTTATGAAGTTTGAGAACGGTTCAAAGTTATGCCGATGATTTATATGACGCACTTACCCCGATTCACCTTACCAAGTTAATCATCAATTGGAAGACATAAATACGGTGAAAAAAAAAGAAGACTAAACAGATTGAAATACATTTCCATAATATTTATAAAAGTTATATTTTACATAATGTCGTCCGATGTGAAATTTCTCCCACGCTTCGGAAGTAAAATTCTACAGGAACTGCAAATTAAATTATATAGGGGTAATTCGCGGCGCACGTCCGAGGCTTTATAATAAATATGATTTATTATTATACTATAATACTTAAACTATACATAAAAGAAATATATTATGCTAATTTTTTACTTACCATTCTATGCCAACGCAAACAATGAATTTTAAAACCCCCAACAATATGTAACAGTTTTCCGCTCCGTCTCCGAACTATAATACTGAAGTGGACAAAACATTTTTTTTTTTATAATAACGGGCACATTTATTCATGTGTTCTTAGATTTTCATAGCTGTTCAGAATCTTCTTTTCAGTTTTATGAGCTATTCTACCACGCTTCTCCGACTTCTGGTCCTCGTTTCGGATCCTCGAGTCCATCATGTGGGTTGATATCGCGCGGATGGACATAATCAACGATATCAGACCTGATGAACCCCAGAGAGGTCGGGGAGACACTTAAGAGTAACCAGAAAATTTACACAAAAGACACATATATATTTTTAATTATATTTAAAAAGTCAAATTATAATAAATAATATTATTGAGTTCTGCTAGTTTGCGTAGGCATTTAATATATGTTACAACATTTTCGGCGGTTGAGGCCATTTTCAAACACGTTTGAACTGTTTGAGAATGCCATTAACCGCTGAAACAGCTGAATCATATAACACTGTTTACGCAAACTAGCAAAACTCAATAATAATAGTTATTATAATTTGACTTTTTAAATTGAATGAAAAATAAACATGGGAGTTTTACAAACTAAACACAATAACAATAAATACATATATACATTTAAAAAAAAAGGACATCTTTCACATCAATATTCTTTCTATTTTCAAACTAAGCTAAACGCTCGTACTATAAAAATAGGACTAAGTTGCTGGTGTCCTGGAACGAGGCGCAAACCCCTGACCACTAGATCACTAGGCCAACATCTTGCTACTACAACAACAAGTTGTCTACAATAAACCTATCATTCACGAGAGCTGCCACTCGAATTTAACGGCTGGAAAAATATTCCTTTGTTATTTTTTCGTGCTGAACATTAATTTTAATTTATTGTTTTTACTGTAAAGTTAGGTTAAATCCAGGTAATAATTTTATTCATTTTTCCGTTTTATATTCCTTGCTTATTTTTATTACCCCGCTTTAATCATCTGATGTTAGTAACTAATGACTTTTTCCCAATGACTACAGCTTTTAGCCTCCGGGGAGATTATTCAAAAGAGATGGTGGTATGCCACTGTAGAAATCTTATTTCAACCATCTCATTATTGTATTATGTTTCGGTCTGGTTCTTCTGCATATTTGGAATGTTTACGTAAGTCTCTGTTTTCCCAGCATTTCCCGTTGTACAAAACTATTGTTTTCCTCGTTTTTCGTTATCTTAAAAGTCTTCTACGTAAGAATGCTTAGCTTTGATGTTTCTTTGAAGGAAACGTATTTTAGTAGATCTTTTTTTTATCAGTTATATCATTTCCTTCGTAATTTTGGAATAAGATGAAGTTATTGCGGTCAAAGATATCAAGGAAATAATTTTAATAATTTATTAAGTATTTTATTTTAATTTTCAAAACTTTGTACTACACGCATGTTGGGTTATTTTCACTACTAGTTTCGACAAGTGCAGTCCCTCTCATCATCAGGTGATAACTAAATTAAATACAGTATTGTAGTCTATTCGGGCAATGGGGAAGGACTTGAGAATAAAGAAGAGTTTTCGGTCGTTAATGGGAATATGGACAGTAAAGGCGAAGTGTTAGGGAACGTTATGTTGTTAATCAGTGTTTTCGCCGAATTTAAATTATTTTGTAATTTAACGGTTTCCAAATTGTTGATTATTAAACGTTTATAAGATTAATTATAAATATATACATATAAAATCAATTTTGTCGAAATAGAGATCCAGGTTCGAATCCCGGTAGCGTATGTTCATAATTAATACATTAAATTAGTATTTAAAACTTTACAGACCTATGTTCTGAATAATTACAACTTCACAATAAGAATGTGTTCTCCTTAATAATATAAGTTGTATCTATGTGTCCAAAATTTAATAAAAATGAATTGATAATTCTGGCGTCTGCAGTCGGCTTACTCAAAGGTAATGTAAGGTTCCATAAAAATAATGTAGATGGTTTTCTAATAATGGAACGACAGATGTATTAATGTGAAAAAGTGTAACATATAGGTTCGAAAATTTGTCATGAAAAATACTGGCGCTATAACACAATTCGTAGTGTACTTCCTCGTATTGGAAATAGAGATCCAGATTCGAATCCCGGTAGCGCAAAAAAAGACAAAATTGATTTTATATGTATATATTTAAAATTGATACATTAAATTAGTATTTAAAATACAAGGAACTCGACGAAAAATACGTCATTTCAATTGTGTTTTAATTATAATATTATATCTACTTACATAAGTATTCTACGTGACAGCAACCGTAACTAGCTTAAACCAATTTCGATTAGTTGCAAAAATGAATAGGAGATTTTTTTCTGCGTGTCTTATGTCGTCTGCAGGAGAATGTCGGTCCATTGGGACGTTCGCTTCGGTAATAAATCTCAACTTGCCTGTTGAAAGAGTCCCGTTGTACAGTTCCCAGTAGTGGAGGTATTCTGTGGAAGTGGGGTGTATTTTTTTTTGAAAGACTAGAATATTTATAACGGGTGGCTATTTATTATTGTTACGTGCGAATCGAACTTCTTTCTTTCGTGATTTCTTTACTTGTGTGTTATGTTGAATTATTTTTAAATAAATTGTTCGAAATACTTTTGATTCAAAGAATATTTACCTCCTTTACCTGAAAGTGACGTTCTTTTGAATCTGTGATGTTATTAAACATTAGCCTGCATTTTTATAATTATGGGATAAACAATGAAGACGCATTGGTTTCCTCGGCTTCTTACTTTCATCTTCGTTACTCATACTTTTAATTTTTTCCACGTCCATATTACCTTTTTTAATACTCTTAACAACACCAACGCTTCAGAATTTTTTCATTCTGTATATCAACGATTAAAAAGTAATTAGTTTTGAGATGCATACACGGAATTCATGTATCATAAATATTCTTACTATTGTCAAACTAAGCTAAACGCTTGTATTGTACTCTGAAAATAGGACTAACTTGCTGGACGCCTGGAACGGGGCGCGAACTCCCTGGTGAGATAAGATCCCATGGACTATATCAATTATAATAATGATTAGTTGACGCAACCCGAAGTGAATTGAGGAAGGAAAATAATGGCAGATGGGTCTGGCCTACCTTGCTCTAAAGTTCTGTATTGGTCGTCAATTTTCACCTCCAGTTGACTAGCACGTTTTTTTAAGAACCGAGATATCACTGCACTTCCGAAGTTGTTGAGAACACTGCCTCTTCATGGTCCTAGCCTTACGCACGGCGCTACTTTCGAACGTTAAAAAATGAACACATCTTTACAGTTCGTATACTTTACAGAAGGCTATCTGTCCCCACGTCGGCGAAATCCATTATTATATACATCATAGACAAGTGTAGGAGCGATGACAACATTATTAAACAGGCCCACAGCATTCCGACAACGATAAGAGGAAATGTCAACGCAGGAAACAGGGTGAACCGGCATGGAAAAAGAGCTGCAGAGCCAACCCTAAATAAATAAGAATACGTTAGATTCTGACTCAAAGAAAAGGATTACTCGTGTAAACAAAAAAGAAAAGTATTATAATTAAATAATAGAAATTTCAGTTTTAAACCACTTTGTTATGTACATTTACTAAAGTCAACTGGTTTCAGTTGGACCCAACCTTCTTTAGGACAATATAATATAGACTAACCTAAGTACAGATATTTAAATAGAAGCGTAAGAGAACAGAGCAACTGCATGTCAGAGTTTTTCATATTTTTCTGCATTTCCATGTATATTCTGATTTATCGCTATTCATTTTTCCGTGGGTAAAGATCTCCCTTTATGACGCGGTAACCACCCACAGCTAATATGCAATGCAAATACGCGAATGACTCGGGGGCGCATACCATACATATATAGGTCATAGGGTCGGATGCGTCACGGATACACTGAAAAGAAAAATTGTTCAAAAAATACTGTGAAGAAAATACAGCTTCAAAAAACTATGGGTAATATTTAGTTTTATAAAAAAATATAATTTAAGAATATCAAACATTTAAAGAATCTCTCATTTAAATTCTTGAGTTCACGTTTAGTACTGAGTACACGTTAGGTGTAAAATGAAAAAGCAAGAATATTATTATTATTTCTTAATACAAATTAGATTAATCAATTTTTTTTTTTCATTTAATTTGCATTAAAAATACTACAGAACTATATTCTGAAATTGTAACATAAAAAAAAATATTTTCAATAAAAATATTAAAAAGTATATTGATATGATACATACATGGATTACATGCACATCACATCATTATTCATGGTATTTTTCGTTTGCTATTTTTCTCTGCAATGAAGACGAACGACTAAGAATCCCCCACAGCTTGGTCATATAAGGTCCAACATGTTTTTCATATCATAGACATAACAAGCAATTCATCCATAATAATTTCGCGAACGCATTTGGTATACTTCAAAAAAAATTGTGGTTTTCATTTTTGTTGTGTAATTAATTGTATTTCATTGTTTTAACATAGGATATCTGTGAAAATCTGTTAAGTTTGTTGTTGTATTAGATGTTACATAGTGTAGAATTGTAGAATCAAATCCATCATTATGCATGACATCGTGAAGATTGTGTTTTATTAAGGAAAACATATTCTTATTGTGAAGTTGTAATTATTCAGAACATAGGTCTGTGATATTTTAAATACTCGAAAAATATTGTTTTTGCGTCACCGGGATATATTTTTCGACAAAATTGATTTTATATGTATATATTTATAATTAATACATTAATTTAGTATTTTGTTATGTGTTTTTGCTAATATATAAGAGAGGAAATGAGAAGTGTAAAATAAAGTGCAAATCAATAAAAAATATATATTTTTTATTATTGAAAAAATGCTAGAGAGCCATTCAACATATTCTATGCAGGGATGACATAATACGAATACATATGCTCAATATGTGTAATAATTATTTTATTCGTAGATCATAATTTTTGTGTTGTCAATAATATTTTGATTATACTTTTGGTTTAAATTTACCGTTTACGGTAGTAGGTAGGGATTCAAAAACCGTTTACCGTTTACATTACGTTACCGTTTACGGTAGTAGGGATATAAAAAAAATACGAAAAGTATTACGAGTAATGGAAAATTAATAAAAATGTATTCAAAATCTTTTATTTTCAAACTATGTGCTGGTTTTGCTATAATAAATCAATTTTATCTACGAGATTCCATATATTTTACATCTTAAGATGCTCACTGGGAGCAGAGAAAAGTTGATTGTAGGGACGATCAGAAAACTTGGGTATACCGATCGGATCTCTATAAAAAGCTATGATTCCAAGTATACTTGACAAATGTATCATTCGTTTTATTCAACGATAATAATGACATCTACATCGTTTCTTCTTAGGACCTGCGCAAGACAAAAGCACCTCTTCTCTAAATTCCGAGCGACGCCGGGCACGGGTCGCTAATACACGTTAGGTTAGGTTAGCACAATTTAATATTAAAAGATTCTAATTACAAAGCTACAATTGAAAAGTACGCCACTCTCGTACTCCATCTTCTCTGTCGAGGACTCTTACAGCCTGTTCCGAAATGAGCTCTCGTATCGAAACATGTAACCCAGAAAGTGTTTACGTGTTTTGGGATACTTTTGTAGTAGAACGTTTAATGTTACCACAATAGAAAAAAGTGAAAGTGATCTCCTAAAAAGCTTTCATGGCGGACCCAGGGCTTTCATTGTGCTTCTTACAGAGAATGTTCAGCTTTAGTATGTTTTTTTCTAACGCTATTGCCCTAGCAGTCGACCTTTGTACGCCTTTTTTCCGAGAGCCGTAGTTTTTACGGCATCTCTCGAGTAAAACTTTTCCGACGGAAACTTGATAACTTTTATGTGTTTTAGTCATCGTAGATTGTCTATTCTTTATAGATTTGCCCATCCTGTTTTACTACTTACTATTGTGCTCAAGACAGAGTATTCAATTTACGTGTCTTTCTTCTTTATAACAAAACTGACTCGCTTTTTACGATAATCACCGTGTTCTTCGCCATATTGACATGTCGTGTCATTCTGTAAATGTAATAACATTTTATATTATGTATTTATATATTATTTTCTTTTTTCCAATAAAATGTGTAATATTTAAAAACACAGCTCTGTTTAATTGGATTGTTATAAATATCTAACCACAAATTAAATGTATTAGAAAGATGTACATATAAAATCAATTTAGCGAAAAAAATATCGCTGTTGCTATCGGGATTCGAATCTGAATCTCTTCCTATCCGAAGAAATGCATTAATTATAATATTAAAGTATTTTAAATGTTTAAATTCAGTCAGTGACTTATAATTAAATGTTCAACAATCGATCAGAATATTTTTTGTTCGAGTATCGTCGTGATTCCGTAAATTTGTAGGCAAGCGTGTACCTAAATCGTCGTTTGTCCTTTTTTACTTTCGATAAATATCTCCTCCAGCGTAAAGCTTCGAGGGGAAACATTTGGATAATTACGACAAAAAAGGTGATAATGATCGATTCGTCCTCGGACCTCTTTTTATTTGAAGGGCGTACCTCGGAACAAAAACAACTCACTTTGAACTGTATCCGTTCAGCGAAACAGTCTTTATTTTACGATACTTTTAGGTCGACATTATTCTACAGTGAACGTGCGCATCCGTTTTGTTGTATCCATCCCCGACTGCCGAACAACCCTAACGACAAATTGATAGACTCGTGAAACAAGCAATGTCTATTTTACGGCATTAATACCGCGCTTTTATCTTGTTAAGGAGAAGTCGTTAAGTTTGCCCTTGTCAACCTTCACAAAGCAATATTTTGACTTGATTAAATTATGAATAAATTTATTTAAAGAGTTATAATTAATGATTTTTTTTTCTATCGTAAGTACATTGTCTTATTTAAAATAAAAAAATAGCAGGTACAGTCAATATTTGGCCTAGTGTCAAAAAGTGGTTATAAAAGTCTGTATTTACTTGGATTATTAATAAAATACAATATAAAAACAAAAATATTACGTACGTATTATATAATAGCTGTGGTGTACACTAACAATTGGTGCCTTATCACATACATTATGTTATTAATTCTATTTATTTGCGTATTTTTGTCAGGTTATATTTATTCAGATAAATTAAATGAATCACTTAGAATAATACGCAGAAAAAATAGATAATAACTAACGGGACTCGAACCCAGTACTTTCTCTTCCGCGTTACCAAGTACACTATATTAACCGAGTACTTTTTAGACATCGCACTATAATAGAAAGAAACATTTTTGTTGGATTTAAAAAATCTTAATATAATAAATATTTTTTAGTTCCGCTAGTTTGCGTAAGCATTATTTAGATGTTATATCTGTTTCTTAAAATAAATAGAGACACTTACATAATATTCAACTAATCATTTACAGAAATGGGAAAATTGACAATTAAGCTTGACATAAAAATTTTACAACAATAAAACCATTAGCAAACAGATATTATACACATTAACGGGGAATTTTTAATGACAAGTGTAGTGCCTCTGAGAATAGGAATATTAATATACTTCGGCTCCACCGAAACCACATAATTACCCATAGACGAAGGGGTAACTGAAATCATTTAAATAAGTCGATTGTACGTGGTTTATCCACTATTTGAAAATGGCCTTAACCGCCGGAACAGCTGTAACATCGAAATAATGCTTACGCAAAGTAGCAGAACTCAATAATATTATTTATTATAATTAGATTTTTAAAATTTAATTAAAAATAAACATGGCGTTCTACAAACTAAACACAATAACAATAAATAAAGAAACATATATAGTCGATAATTTGACGCGAAAGTACTTAATTAATATAGTGTTATTCGTAGCTCATTTTCCCGGCCTCCGGGATCGAGTCTCCGTGTTAACTACATATATATCTTTTCGATAGATGCATATTTTCTTTGTATTATTAAATAAGTAATTAATCTAATTTGTTTTAATTTTAAGACTATGATTTTTAATTGAGTTTTCATCTATTTACCAGAATTCTAGTTATGTGCATCACTTTTAGTAGTGTATCGTGAAAATTTGACTGATTTGAATGTTCGTTAGCTTGATGGATTCTGATCTTTGATGCCAAAAGAGGTAACCCTAAATAGTCAACTACATTACACAGATAAACTCGCAATACATACAGTTCATACATCTATACATATACATAATACATTTGTAATATAAAGCTGTGATCCTATAAGAGAAGCTAAGATAATAAGAAGACAGTTATTGTGAAAAAAACTGGATATTTTTCGGCGACAGTCTGTTTCTCGCGTTCCTGAAAATGTCTCGAGAAGAGAGGATTTCTTTATATCTCACTGTCGAGTGAAAATATATAAAAACCAATATTACACGGCATTTCTGAGATTATAATTTTAATAGGATTAGCTCATGTGAAAAATAAATTCCAGGGAGCATGAATTTAACTCACATGTTGCCCTTCACGCACACGGCCGCCCCCACTCAAATTCTCTCACTGGGGCGATCTCCCCTTTTCCTTCTAAAATTGAAACTCCAAATTTCATTACTTTACTCGGAGGGTAAACGCACGGATTCTGTAAACACCCGAAACCTGGACTTACTCTGGCATGCAAAATACATATTCCCTGGTTTTTAGGCATATACGCAGCCACCAAGCCGACCCATTCATTAAATGTTTACATTGAATTCTCTTTGAATTATTTAAAAGCAAGGCGTCCATTTTTTGAGGTGTAAATGTTGTAAAAGTACTAGGGCCAACTTGCGTTTCGTTTACACGCTTTAACCAAGTCGCTTGTAAATAAGTGCGTTTTGTAATGTAATTACACATTCGTATAATATTTACTTATATTATTACCTACGGCCCCTTTGTGTTGTTTGACATCGAAATATTTAGGAAAATATTTTGTCATTCCATGGCACACCATAATCTGTCTCCGTCTACATAATAAATCTTTTTGTTTTTGCGCTTCTTTATTTTTATCTCAATTATCTATTTATGCACTTCAATATTCGTCGATAAGGAACTGCTGTGAAAACAAATGTACAAATATAAAAGATGACTATTTGCAAAAAGGATTCTATTAATTATTTCATATTTATCTAACTGTTTAATTTATTTTTTTAAATTTTAATATACATTGTTTCCTGAAGAAGAAACCATAAATCTTGAAACGTATTGATCAACAAATAGTGGTTTTAAACAAAGTGTTTTTTTATTAGAAGAACATATTCTTATTGTCAAGTTGTAATTATTCAGAACAGACGGTCTGTGATATTTTAAATATGAATTAAAAAGATATGCATATAAAATCAATTTTATCGAAAAATATTGTTGTTGCGCCACCGGGATTCGAACCTGAAGCTCTTTCTTAACCGGGGAAGATGCATTATCCAACTATGTTAATGGAACGATTAAATGTATTAATGTCAAAAAGGTAACATATAGGTTCGAAAATTTGTCACTAAAAATATTGTCGCTGTAGCATAGTTGAATAATGCACTTTCCCCGGTTAGAAAAGAGGTCCAGGTTCGAATCCCGGTAGCGCAACAACAATATTTTTCGATAAAATTGATTTTATAAGTATATCTTTCTAATTAATATATTTGATTCGTATATAAAGTGTTTTTTCTTATTATTTATATAACACGTTGTCATAAAGTAATTTTGCAAATATTGAAGAATTGAATTATTGATTAGTTTAATTTTTTTAAATAGTACTTCGTCTAATAAACGTTTTTAAACATTTGATTCCATATTCAACTCAATACTACCATTATAGCACTTGACTTCTGCCTGGTAGGGAACTATATTTTCTACTATTTTATAGCACAATCGTTTAGCTTAGTTTGAAAATAGTAAGAATATTGATGTCACGCGTATTCTGTGTACACATCAGTACTTAAAAATGAAAATGTATAAAAAAAAAATTGTGTTTATGTATTACAACGTATAAAATAAAGCGATGTGACGTTTACTTCTATAAACCAATCGATCTTATATAATATATTGGCCTCAGTTGTTATGAAATAAATAAATAAAGTTTTTTTTTTTATATTCTTCGTTTATTTGGAATAATGAACATGAATAATTTAACTGTCATCTTATTTTTATTTATTCGCAGTTAAGGTGAATAATAGAATAATAAACTATTTTTAGCAATATATGTATTAAAATACGTAAATTCTAATAATTCTCACGCAGGATAATATATTTTTTCGTATGTCTATTTATTTTGCATTTCAATCATTTTGATCGTCGCTAAAATCTCGTTATAACCTTTCGCTTTAACGAAAACGTGTAATCCGAATGAATTCACGCCGCGTGAAAACCAGAGCTTGTATTTAATCGGTCTCTCTGGAAGTTTGTAACGCGAAAAATACTTATCTTTGGCTCAGTTAAGTTTTCATAATCGGTAAGCTTGATACCAAAAAATGCCTCAAACCGCGTTATTTCGGATGACCATATTTTCAGCGTTTTGTATCTGTTAATAAAAAGTCAATCACATTACGCAAATATTGACTCAATATATGTTTCAATTGGGTAAAGATCCAACATTCCAACATAATGACAATGCAATACATACACTAATATTTCACTTTTCTTTTACAACACACTCACTACATTATTTTAATTTTTTTATTTTGTATTTTTGTCGAATCTTTTCTTTCTAATTTTAATTAAATAACACCACAACATCTCGACAAAAAACTGTCTACTTTAACACAGACGGCAGTCTAGCAAAGTAGCCAGGACAGTGCTTTATATATCGGAGGTGAAGTTCTACTCTTTCACCTCTGTTACAACAAAAATATGTATGTCTATATAGTCTAATAAATAAATAGATTTATAAACTGGGTAAATTTTTGTTTGTACGTACACATATTTAAAATAAAATTAACTAATTACGTTTGTTCTGTTAATTGTTATGTTGTTATTAATCACGTTAAACAAATTAATATCCATCTTTACATGTACGGTACCTATAGTGCTTCCAACAATAGTGTTGGTATGTTTCAGCACTTTAATACATAAAAAAATCATAATTTGTCCATAACACTGACCATTCATCTGTAACAAGCAGAAAGTTTGAATAGTTTCAGAAACGATGTACATTATCTTATTTAGTATAGATATTTGACATGAAATATTCTACGTTTTTGTATTTTTCATACTTGATATAAGAGGAATAAAATATTTAAGACAGGTTTAACCACGATGCTTATTGTTTGGCAACCGATCGTACCAAAGTTATTTCTTATTGAGAGGAACACATTGTGAAGTAGTCATTCAGAACTCAGTCTGTGATATTTTATATATTTTATATATGTGTAAAGTAGATCGCTTTCAAATAATGGAACGATAGATGTATTAATTTGAAAGGTGTAACATATAGTACTGTCTAACTAAAATTATGCAGTTCACTCCGTCACATGAAATCGGGTAATTTTGCTGTTTCATTATTTTGATTAAAGGTTTTTTTATGATTTTTCTATTCTCTTCAAAATACGTTTTAACTTCTAATCCTTTCTTTTCAACCCATACATCACGTGCCTTTAATATAATATAGATTCGTCATTACGTTAATGTTATTATAAATACTTATCAAAATTATATTTTCATAATGCTACCTACGTATCGAAATCGGCTCAAAATTGCACTTTGAGTTTGCCTGTTAGCCATGTTCCATTAGCGGGGAACGTGTGACGATAACACTAACTTTTGTGTGTACTGATGAGTCTGGTTGGAAACTGCTTCGGGGCAAAATATTGCTCAGTCCTGATTACACTGCAAGCCACATAGCTCCATGGTTGTATTTATTCAGTTGTTACAATATTACAGGCTTCGCTGTTAAATATTTGATTATAATGTTTATTTTGTTTTACATGTTCAGTTTGCTTTGTTACCCACAGCGAATTTTAATTTAACAATGAAAAAATCGGCATTTATTTGGTTTTGTTCTAGTCTTTAAAAATTTGTTAATATTCTGAAGAAATATAACAAAAAAAATATTATCAGACATCACTTTATGTAAATATTTACTATAGACTCGAATTTTCGCTTTCGTGGTTAAAATCTAGAGGTGAGGAAAATAGCTAATTAGATATTAATAACATCTAACGAGTTTAATATAGTTGACGGTTTTCGTAACTCATTCACTGATAATATATATTTTTTAATATACACGTTTACAAAATAATATTATATATCACTTCAATATTATTTCTATTTTTAATGTCTACTGAGCGCCTTGTGTTGCAAAAATTATTATTTGAAAATTAATTTTGTCTTCCGGGATGACGTTCGAACCGTCGCATCGATCCCTTGACTAGTGTCTCACTACTAGATCAAAGAAGAACTTAAAAATGCAGATCTGCATGCCGATTACGATAAAAAAAATTATTAATTTATTCTTATGTTCACATTCTTAAGACAAGAAATGTATTGAATGTCGGCTATAATACAATTTTATAATTCCTACACTACACGGAGGGAAATTAGTGCGTTATTTCAATATTAATTATGTTTTTCTTTTAAATGACTACATTTTTATTGTGAAGTTGTAATTATTCAGAACATAGGTCTGTGATGTATTTAATATAAATGAAATGTTTTAGTTAGAAAGATATGCATATAAAATCAATTTTATCGAAAAATATTGTTGTTGCTACCGGGATTCAAACCTGAATCTCTTCCAATCCGGGGAACGTGCATTAACCAATTAATTGATGATGATGATAAAGGGAGGATGGCTTTCAAATAATGGAACAACAAATGTATTTATTTGAAAAGTGTAACATATAAGTTCGAAAATTCGTCTTCAATGCACTGTGGTGATATAGCATAATCAGTTAATGCACGTTCCCCGGATTATAAGAGATCCAGGTTCAAATCCCGGTAACAACAATATATTTCGATAAAATTGATTTAATATGTATACCTTTCTAATTAATACATATAAAGCGCTTATTTCGCTGAGTACACTTTCAAATATAGGCGTACGAGTATTTTCTACGCCATATTATCACGAGTTAATTGTCTTTCTTTTAATTAATATTTTATAATTTTTATTTAGAAGAGATAATAAGCGTCCAGCGTGATTTCAGTAAGATATACAGCAAACGAATTCTATTAAGATTTTTATATTATGCCCAATCCATATCTACAAGATAATTATTACTATATTACGACACGTTGATTATAATTCTCACGTGTTTTTTTAAGTATTCCAAAGATTTATGCTTTGGGCATTCATTTATCACTTTCGTCATTCGAAACATTATCTTATGTATTAACTTTATCGATAATTAATTGTATATTTTTTTTAATATCATACGTTTAAATTACATTAGCATTTAAAAATACGATAATACTCGTAAATATTTATATATTTTTAATAGAAATGCGTACACGGAATACATGTCACTTCAATATTCGTACTGTTTTTAAACAAAGCTAAGTGTTTGTGCATTGAAAATAATACTAATTCGGTGGTCTCCTGGAACGAGGCTTAAATCATATAATAACTATTCAAATATACAGTTGTCCGAAAGACATTGAAAATGATAAAATTATTTCAAAATTAAATATATATTTTATGTTACTTTGTTTCAGTCAGATTGTAAGCTTATTTATTAATTATTAGGGAATAAAAAGAACAGAAACAGCCGAACGAAAGGTTGGTTTAAACTATAAACCTCCATATATTTGAAAAAGAAAACTCGTTATTGGCACATATTAATTTCAATAATGCCAAAGGTGTCCATTTATGGCTGCCACGGCCAGTGGTCGAAAACTGCGGCTCGCGAGCCACATGCGACTCTTTGGCTACTCGAGTGCGGGTCTTCGACAAATGACGTATTTAAAATACTTTTATTTTTATTTAATAGTATTTTAATAATATATTAAAAAATCTCTCAATGCTATCGTATCAAAAATAAATTTGTATTCCTTTAATACCAATATTGGCACTTTTGAAATGCAGTTGCTTGATTTAAAAAACAAAGAATTATGGAGCTCCAAATTTAAATGCCTTAATGCTGCTTTGAAAGACCTGAAGAATGAAGACATTATGATTTTTAACACCTGGAATATTATTCCTGACTCATTTGATCAGTTAAAAATTAGCAATTGCTGTTCTTTCACTATTCAGGTCTACATAGTTATGCGAACAATCGTTTTCAAAAATAAGTTTGGAAATCGTCTTATTGATGAGATCCTGTAATAGTGTCTGATATTAAAAACAACATACAAACCTGACTTATCCAATCTTTCAAAAGAATTGCAAGGCCACTGTTCACATTAAACATGATAATGTTTTAATTTTAATAATAAAAATGTAATTTTATTATTTAAATAATTATTATAAAGTATGATATATATTATTAAGGAGAACACATTCTTATTGTGAAGTTGTAATTATTCAGAACAGACGGTCTGTGATGTTTTAAATACTAATTTAATGTATTAATTATAAATGTACACATAATAATGGAACGACAGATGTATTAATTTGAAAAAGTGAAACATATAGGTTCGAAAATTTGGTATGAAAAATACTGGCGCTATAACACATTTGGTAGTTTACTTCCCAGGATTGGAAATAGAGATCCAGGTTCGAATCCCAGTAGCGCAAAAACAATATTTTTCGACAAAAATTGATTTTATATGTATATATTTATAATTAATACATTAAATTAGTATTTATGATATATATATTTATTCTTGTTTTTGTGAAGAAATTTGGCTCTTAAAAGAAATCTAAATCGTTGTACTGCTGATATTTAGCTTTTTGACTAATGAGTTTACCGACACAGGTCTAGACTATATCTGGGAATCTGAAAAGTCGTATAATTTATGAATTTGCCTACCAATGACTAAAGTAAATTAACTTGTACAAAAAAAATGTAAATGTAAAATATGCATGCCCACGAATACAACTGCAGTCATTCGCAACAAATTGACTGATTGCATAATATCCGTTTTCGGTAGGCTTTGCAGACGTTCGACTCCTTAGACGCCTTAATTTTATGCCCCCATATTTTGGTCTTATTCGGAGGGGACTTCGGAACCCCATCAAAATACCTGCGGGGCTAGAGACCTGATTGTTCCTTTCCGTTTCCTGTGCAGGAAAACAGGAGTTATCAGGCTAATTTTCCAATTCTCTTTTCCGAAATCGCTCCCCATCTGTACGGATGCCGTGGAAATTTGCCTTGAATGAGATTTGAATTACCCTTATCTAGACTGCGTATATAACCATGCCAATTTACATTGAACGCGACGCATCTCCATGGCCTATGGAGCGACGGTGTATGGCGGTGCTGGTGGTGGTTGTGGAAAGTAGTTACTAGTTACCCCCTTGTTATCACTTTCAAGCGTTCGTTCGCGAAGGGGCTTTGAATGTAATTATTTACGGTGATTTAGTTCTGAATTGTTCATTATGGACCGGTTGTGTGATCGGTAGTAACTTTTTACTATAGTAAAAAGTTACTGAAATTTTTTTTTTTTTGCGAAAACGAAAAGAATTTTTGCTCGGTCGTTAGTAAAAATGAGAATCGATACTTAAATATGCCGGACTTTATGCAGCTGTTCTAAAAATTATCTGACACATTGATACTTTGAAAGTTGCAGGATGCGACAATTAATCATTCTGATCTCGTTGTTTAATACATAATACGAAAAAAAATTACCACCAAAGTGACAGATTTCGAACGTCTAGGCGAAAAAACCCTTAGATAATGCATAAAATAAAGCATATTATTTCATGATTCTTTGTCGCGCCTATCTCCATCTATGTTTTGACAGTAGTAAATTTGTTGTATCAACCATCCGCAAATAATTTTTACTACGGCATTAATAAAAAGTTACTACTGATCACACAACTGGGCCCTATGTATTTTTATTTCAAATTTGAATTATTTTGTATTATATACGATGGGTTCATTTCGCAATTTCCCTTTATTCTTACATTTTTAGTTCGAAATTATTGTGGAATCGAAAACTTTTATTGACACATTGTATTACGAATGCTTATTTTCTTTCTTTATAAGTAACTTTAGTAAAATATGAATTCTCAACTGAATAATTTTATTAAAATTATACTTATATTTAATCCAGTTACTACAAAGTTAACGCTACAAACATCGAGAATAATTGTATAAGCCTTTCTTTTATTGTGATAATTTTACATTAAAACAATTCTACCTTCAAATGAAGAATCTAATAATTCGATTGTACTTGGTCGGTATCGCCATTGGTTCTGTATTTGGATATATAAGTATCATTACCATTAAGAAAAAATAGCAAATATGTCGAACGTGTTTTTAATATCTCTAGGTTAAGATTACTTAAATGTTTTATTTTTTATATATTCAATTTAAAATGAAGTGTACATTGTCTTTATTACGAGTAAGAAAAAACATATAGTAGCGAAATCGTGTGAATTTTTCCGACTGGCAAGTAGTATATTGACCTGCTGTCATCTCGCTTAGTCAATTATCTGTCAAATATATGTTCGTAATATTAACGTTTGTTCAGTAATTATTTATTGTAAACACGATCAGTTTTTTCAAGAATGTCTATAAGTGGAATGACGAAGAATTTAGATGTATGTAATTCAAAATGTGTATTTTAGAGCATCGTTTGTACAATTTTAGGGTGGGCAATTCAAAGTGCACTAACAGATAAGCAGTCGTTTGTCGCCGATTTCTTACTGCTAGGCCTTGCGAGCGGCTATTATGGCCGCGAAGCGGCCGATAGTTTTAGTTATGCGGCCAGGGCTTCCGTAGAATCTATATTTCATGTAAACTATCATAATAAGGATGAACAATGCATCATTGTTTTGATTTGATACTCAACCATTCTATGTTAAACCTAAATTTTTGTTGTTTTTCTGTCTGTCTTTTTTATAGTTTGTTTTGCTTATTTTTAATTTTTTTCAATCAATTTCTATTTTTATATATATTTTATAATAATTTATATTTTTATATATACATTCCATGATACTTTTTTTATATTTAACCAATTTTGTGAAAGCCCATAAGGACGTAAATTAATAAATAAAATATAATAACGGATTTCCGCATTAAAATATAGATTTTATGAAAACCATGGCCGCGCAGCAGTCACCAGTGACCGCGTAGCGGCCACTATCGGTCATAATAGCCGCCCGCAGGGTCTAGCAGTAAGCAATCGGCGGTTTTTATTAATTCTTCAATATCGATAAAATAATTAAATCATTGAAAATAACATTTATTATTTTCGTGATAGCAAAACTTGTTTATATTTACACCACGTGAGGATATTGTGTAAATTATAATATTAAAGATTATTTCCTTTTTATCATTTTTTTGTGTTCATCCTCAAAATTTGTCAAATAGTCCTTGTTTCGCACTCTTGGCCATTATTTACGGTGTACTAATTGTTATATAATTGTATAAAATGCATTGAAAACTTTTCGCATTGCTGCCGTTTTAAAATTTCATTCTGACCACACGTATAAATATCATTTCTTCCCAGCGCTGCGAGAAAAGTGGGTGAAATTGCTCTTTGCGGCCGTGGAAATTAAATACATTTCTTGGCTCTCTCTTTCGCAACTCGTTGTACCTCCGTTGAGAGCTATTGCCTCCACTAGCGCATAGCAGTTATGATTTGCTAATTGGAAATGCATGTTTTTAAATATGCTCCGCTCGTTTGCGAAAGTTTTCGCTAAATTCCTCAACGCCGACGGAGACGACGGAAATTCTGTTGTTTTTATTGGAAAAGTGGGAACTCTTTTGTTCACCTTTATAGTTGTTCATTTATAACTACATTTAGAATTCATTTGCCTGTAATAATTTTAATTGGAAATAATCTTCGCAAGTTACCTGTCGTAATATTTTTTTTAATACTCCACGTTTATATCATTAGGTATTTCTTATACAGCGCTCTATTACTCCTAATGAACCGTCTAGACTACAATAAGAAAGACAATGAAATTGTTAATATCTTTCTTATTGTAATATTAATTACAATTTCCGTTTATGTCAAAATTTGTGTCTGCTTGTTTTTAGAATTATTTATTTATTTAAATTATTTTAGTTTATATCAACACATGTTTTAATAAGATAGTTGATTTGTAGTTTTTTGCAACAATGTTTGTTTGACACTATGTTGACTAAAACGCGAAAAAAATCTAATTATGTTTTTTATTGACATATTTAACATTTCACTCTTAAAATTAAAAATAATTTTTCCTCACATTATGCAAATTTTATTTTTTTAATGATTATTTTTTAAATCTATTTCTACTCGTATTAAGTAATATGTTTTAATCAAACAATCATTTTTGTTATTAAGGAGATCACATTTTATTGTGAAGTTGTAATTATTCAGGGCATAGCATAGTGATCTGACGATCAATATTTTTCGATAAAATTAATTTTATATGTATATCTTTATATTTTATTAGTGTTTAAAATATCACAGACCTATGTTCTAAATAATTACAACTTTACAATAAGGATGTGTCAATGTATCCAAAATTTAATAAAAATGAATTGTTAATTCTGGTGTCTTCTATCGGACTACTCGAAAGTATTTAAGATTCCGTAAATATAACTTAAATGTCTTTCAAATAATAGAACGATAGATGTATTAATTTTAAAAGTGTAACATATAGGTTCGAAAATTTATCGTCAAAAGTACTATGTGCTGTAGCATTGTCGGTTAATGCACCCTCCCCAGACTGGAAAGAGATCCAGGTTCGTATCCCGGAAGCAACAACAATAATTTTCGATAAAATTTATTTTGTATGTGTATCTTTCTAATTAATACATTTAATTCATATTTAAAATATCACAGACGGTCTGTTCTGAATAATTACAACTTCATAATAAGAATGTGTTCTCCTAATAAAAAACACTGTTTAAAACCACCATTTGTTCATCAATACGTTTCAAGAATTATGGTTTCTTCTTCAGGAAACAATGTATACTAAAATTTAAAAAAAAAAAAAACAGATAAATATGAAATATTTAATCGAATCCTTTTTGCAAATAGTCATCTTTTATATTTGTACATTTGTTTTCGCAGCAGTTCCTTATCGACGAATATTGAAGTGCATTAATAGGTAATTGAGATATTATTTTCATTCTTCAATTCTAATCATAAACCAGTCGCGCAGTCTGCCAAAAGTTTCCCAAAAATAACGAACAATTAAAAATGAACCTTTCTATTTGACATCAAGTTTACTTCACAGTCGCTGTAATATTTAATA
This sequence comes from Eubasilissa regina, assembly GCA_022840565.1. Classification (NCBI taxonomy): domain Eukaryota; kingdom Metazoa; phylum Arthropoda; class Insecta; order Trichoptera; family Phryganeidae; genus Eubasilissa; species Eubasilissa regina. Next base: position 21,776,227 of record JAINEB010000015.1, on the reverse strand, counting down.
CCCCCAGTCCAACCGGTGCTTACTTTCCACCAGATCGTTAATATACCTCTCTCGCCTTTTGTTTTTCCAATTCTCGAAAGCGTTCGGTCGCTTCAGCGCAATGGTCGCCGCCAAAGATATTTCCCATTAGCGCCTTTACTTTGTCAATATTTCTGGTATTCTTTTGACTGCATCGTAGAGTTTTTAACCGTTTTTATTTTGAATATCTTTATCTTGTTTACCGGCTTTAATGAGAGGAGAACTGATTGTTTCGGTAATTACGAAGAATAAAAGAAATATAATAATTAATATCTATTGTTACTTAATGTGATGAATTGCATTAGTATTCTGATTGCGCAACTCTGTCGATCTTATGATCCACTTTATTTTGTTACTCGGTGCTGTGCATTAATACTAGCTTGTCAGGTGACAATCAACACGTATTTAGGTATTACAGTAATGTAAGTACAGGTCAAATCCAATAAGGTACACTTCAATCTAATATCGAATTAATATCTCGAAGGAGTCCCGAATGAATGAAGAGACTTCACACATATGCACAGCAACTGACGATCTTAGATTAACTACATACTTTTGTTCATGTTAAGTTCTGATAACATTTTTTATGTTTTGAATATAAAAAATATCGATTTTTTACCTAGACTTACTCGTAATTTAATTACAAGGGACATATCAGATGTATTAAGGAAACCTCACCGACTCGTAATCTGATATAAAATTAGAAAACAGTGAGAAGCATTCTAAGTTTTAATTGTAATTATAATACAGAATTATTTTAACATGTATTTCTTTAAATATTATCACTATTTTACTGTAAAATGTGTTTCCTATCTCCTTAAGTAGATCGAAATAATAAAAGGTTTATTGCGTCATTTTAATACTTGCAGCCCGGTGGGTCAAAACAAAATACATCCGGCGGTGGTGGGTCATTTTAGACCCACCTCAAGTTTTCGGTTTTTCAACCATTTTGTGGGAGATTTTTTATAAATATTTCATTTTAAATATGATTCAATGAAATGGCATGATGTGCCGTAATGTTTCTGCTAAAAAATTAATGTTGAAAATTAAAAAATATTACGAATAATGTACATGTAATGTACTCACGCATCAACAGACGCCCTACACAGCCAAAATACAAACATCTACTGAGCATGTGTGATATTCTTGTCGAAACCCGAGAAGGTAGTATCATTAAACTTACAGGTAAGCGCAACGCTCCTCAAATAATTATATTACTGGCGTTGTCTAGGGGCCGTCAGACGAAAATAAGTCAAAACAAATACATAGACGCATACCTGGTACCCTTTGTCAACTCGCTCAAAATGTTGACAATATATATTTCGGGGTAAGCGCTGAGATTCAATCCGACTGTCTTAGGTCAGTTTTTGAGTGTTTTTTCACATTTTTATCAATTACTCATTTGAATCTCGTCCGATAACACTTATTTGTATCTCAAATTATTTGAAAATATTTAATGAAAGATTAGCTAGAAGGAAAACACCATTAAACGAATATTTGTAGCGTAATTCATTTTTTACAAACATCCGGGTCAAATCTGACCCACCACCACAGAGTATGTGTTAAATCAGCGGTAAGTCTAGTAACCAAATGGCTGGGAGTTCGAGCGTTGCGCTGGGAGGTAACCAACACAAGTTAGTCATATTTTTCAAGACACAAAATTGATGTGATATACACACCGTATACATTTATCTATTTAAGTAAATATGTGATCAAAAACTTATATTATTTATTTATTTTCTGTAAACTTATGTTTCAAAACAAAATTAAATTGTTTTCTGATGAATGCTCTTGTTCGTTTTCGTTTAAATACGTAATCATAATTATAATACTATTTACACAGAATACCAAATACTACTTAATCATAAATAAGCATGTAAGTGTGATTTATAAGTAATATTATGTGATGTGTACATGTATAGTTATTTTTTTATTACATGCATTGTATTATTCAGTATCTTGACTTTTTTGGATGTATAATTTTTCAATGTACCGTCTAATCTGCGGGCTGAAGAAATATCATTTTCTCGGAGTGATGTATTTTTAAAACATACATGGATACCAGAGTGACCAAAAAATTTTATATGAATAGAACATCAACAAAATTATATATGTGTATTATAGTACATGTACCTGTATAATTATGTGTTATCTGTAGGTAATTATGTACGCATATAAAATGTATGCGTACCTGTAAAATTATTTAGTTATTTTAATAAGATGAAATAAACCAATAAACATTGCAAACAAATCAAATTAAAAATTAATAATGAGAAAATAAACTAGATACGAAAAATAATAATACACATAACGTAATTAACAAACTTGTCTTCAATTTGTATTTAATACGATCGAATGTATCGTAACCTCGTATATTTTAAATATTTTTTTATAATTATTATTAAGGAAAACACATTCTTATTGTGAAGTTGTAATTATTCAGAACATAGGTCTGTGATATTTTAAATACTAAATTAATGTATTAATTATAAATATATACATATAAAATCAATTTTGTCGAAAAATATTGTTTTTATATGTAGATGGCTTTCAAATAATGGAACGACAGGTGTATTAATTTGAAAAATGTAACATATAGGTTCGAAAATTTGTCAAGAAAAATACTGGCGTTATAGCACAAAGATAGTGCACTTCCCCGGATTGGAAATAGAGATCCAGGTTCGTATCCCGGTGACGCAAAAACAATATTTTTCGACAAAATTGATTTTATATGTATATATTTATAATTAATACATTAATTTAGTATTTTTTTTTATAAATTGCGTTTTGTACTGGTTGAATAATTATGTACTACTATTACGGGAATCCCTTCTTGTGAAGATGACATCTGCCATGGTTTATGTGTTATGTATCATCATATATAATATATTACTGAGGTGCCATATTCTTGAACCGCAACGCTTCCGAATATTGTGCAGGTTCGTCCGCTGGCCGTGGGAGTTCCAAGCGACGGATGTTCATCTTGCTCACATTTTACTCCTTTTTTCAGTTATTGAGGTTACGTATACGTAAATATAAATACGTATAATAAGTATCGCATTTTTGTAAGGACATGGTCGAAAAGTTTTGTTAAAGCTAAGTAAAAATAATTTAAAAACACGTCTCAATATCCTCACTCTGAAAATTCTTTCACCACACCCATTCTTTATATTCGGTATATTGTACTTAGTGAAATATGATTCATCATCGCAAAAAATAAATCCTTTTACTTTATTTGGTTCGCACGGCAGCATTTCTGGTAATTTACAGTCGAATCCGGCATTTTATGGATTCATAAAAATTGAGCGCTCCTATCTTTGGCATCCAACCCTTTGTCGCCCTCTTCTCGGCCCATTTGTTTAATTATTCCACCCGTCCGCTCATTTTAGAATAATATTGTGTTGCAGACTTGCCTCCCTTTTCTTATTCTTCTATCTCTACTTCGCTTCGTTTATCAATCGATGTTTCAACTTAAATATTAAAAATCTTTAATTTACAATTGTTTATTGTTCAATAGGAAGGGGTGTAAATATGGGATATGGTCCGATTACGGGCTAGTAGGACTTTATGTTAGAATACTTAAAACTCGTTCTCACGAAGATTGCTAATAACCATGAGCGAGACAGACTGCTAAACCGACGCTTGCGTGTTCAGTGGTGAGGAATACTTTGTGTGGTGACAATCGCGCTGTCTAAACTTTTGAAGAGATATGTAAATTATGTTATTTATTCCAATTTAAAACATGTTATACCTGTTAAATATCATTGCAAAGTAATTAATGAATCTAAAAACAATATCCTTTTGAAACGTATTAAGGTTTATTTTATTTTGAAATATTTATTTTGTCATTAAAAGCTCCAAGTTACAATGCTACCGTATACATTTGGGTTCAATGTTTTTAGCGTTCGATGTGGGCACACATGACTGCTGGTATCGAAAAAGACTTGTACATTAGTGATTTTTGTAAAATTTTTTTTCTTCTGTGTATTTTAGTAATAAAATTTTCAATCAATATGTACTAATATGTAGGGTAAAATATGTCATAAAATAAGTGAACTTTTATCAATAAAGTACTAGCCCATATTTAGACCACAATAAAATAAAATCTTTTTAGTAATGTTATTATTTATATTTTTCTTAAAAACCTAAAGCTTTCAATAATAATTCAGATATCATTTTTAAAATACTAAATTATCAAATAGGAACCAAATAGTGTTGACTTCTTTATATTTGAAGGAAAAAACTTATTAAAAGTGGTAGCTCATATTTAGACCACTTCCTCTGCAAAATGTAATCGAACAATCAACTCATCGAATTTCAGATTTAATTCAAATTCACCAGATTGTTTATTTAGATGAATTTTCATCACTTTATTTATTATCTAACCTACTTGTTTTTCATATTCAAAATAAACAAACCACTTCTGAATAAACATCGAAAATATTTTTATCATCGCCCCAAATATTATGTAGAATTTTCTGGGTCATTCTGCTTCGTTTATCAGAGATAGCGTCACCGCCAAATGCAATGCGAAAGGAGTCATTCTAGCTTGTGTACGACCGCTTTTGCAAATATTTCGAGGCGGTTCAGTATCAGGTATTGTGTTACTGAAAAATGCGATACAATTCAAGTGAAAATACCACGTCAAAAGGGTCAAAATCGATAAACTCGTAGAATATTTTCTTGTATTTTATCTAGATATTTTAGTGAAGTATTCGGAATTTTACACTATGTGTAGAGCGTTATATTTTAAACAAAAAGTGCCATCCAAGAATGAAACAACCCCATCCAGCTTCCCCTGCTATATTTGAGAGTGCGAGTGAGGGAAGGGTGGGTGGTGGGCGTACCCAAGGCGAGGCGAGTGCGTGCTGTAGGATTTAAACTTTTAAAGCCCTCAGTTGCCATTAACGATCTGCACCGTCGACTGAGTCGTATTTATTGTACTCTCTCAACTGATCCCCAAAAGTTGCCATTGTTGTGGGGACAATCATATATGAAAGCTATTCACTGTAAATTTTTTGTATGTAAAATATTTTATTATTCTTTTATCCTATTATGATGGACCGTCTAGAATACAAATATTATATTGGATTTTTTTATCGATATACATTTTGTATTGATGTATATATGACATCGGTCGGAGTTTTGTAGTAGATATATGCGTATGCTTGAAAAATATTTGTTATTTTTTTAAGTTAGAAAATAAACTAAAACAATGTTTCATTTTGTTAAACTTCAGCTAAATGACACCGATAAAGAAAAAAAATTATATAAAAATGTGTAGAATTAAAAAATAATCCTTCTTTAATCATATTACATCTTTACTATACTTTTCATAATAACTTTTCTACTTAACCCATGTTTCAATGTAACTTTTATATAATTACTACACTACATATCTTTGCACCCAAAATGTTTCTGTACTCAGATTTTATATCTCATAAGTAATAATGCCTGTCACAGATACAATATACTCAACCGGGTACTCTCTCATTATTTAAGATACCATTAAAATAAATTATTTACAAAATTACATAAAACTTTTCCATTATATTCAGTGTGAAAAAGAACGGGAACGCAAGACTGGAAATGCGGCTTAACTGTACAACTCCGAATCCTCAGATATGTTGGTCATGTCTCAAAATATGAAGACACCATGGAAAAATTTATGGTTGAAAGTCGAGTGGACAAAAACAGATCGCTAACACGATGTACCGACCTGGTTAGAATAATTTCGATGCTGACCCCATTCTCATCGTCCACGCTGTCACACACAATATCAAACCGCAGATCCACTGCTTTCGCTGACAGTAGGACGAATACATATTGATAAGTACTTAACCCTCGTAATACGAGTACATATCTAAATATTTAAAAGTTTGTCATCTTAATGTTATATAAATATGGTTGTACGGCAATAACTTTTGAGACGTCAAATTCAATATCTAATTATGCCGTGATGCATTTAACATATTTTGGCAACTTTTCGTATTTAAGTGACCAATATTATATTTAATTCTAAGCATCTTACTGAATATCTGATGGAATACTTGTACCATTTTACTTTTATTCATTATAAGACTTTTATTTTCAAGCATCTGTGCCTGCCTCTCTAATTGTTTATTTTGATAACTGGAAAACAAGTTTGTTTTATTTTATGCTCGTATTTCCAAATAATTTGTGTTAGAGATATTACGTGTACCCAATTTCATCAATTTCAATTTCGCACAAGTGCGTGAACGATATTAAGCAAGTGTTTTATTGTATGGCCCTTGTATTTTCATTTGTGTAGTAAGAAGTGCGTCCTTAATATTGCGTGTCTAGTTTAGATATTTCTTTATGTATTATCAATTTTATTTTGTTATTTTATAGCACATTATCAACAATGTCTCTCTTATCGGATACGTATTTTTTTAAATATATGTGTGCTAACGTTTTCATTAGTTATTTGTTGTCAACCTTACTAAATACATTAAACTTTAACTGCATTACATCGTATCCCTGCCCTCTTTTTATATTAAAGGCAGTATTAAACCAAAGAGTCTTAAATCACTATATCAGTACTTTGACTATTTTCCGTTAATATTTAACTAATTTGCATCATTCCTTTTCATTTTGAAAGCCGCTTTCGTTAGGCACCACAGCCATACTTCAACTATCGAGAAGCGACTAAAGGTGAAAGCTGAAAGGTCTAGAATTCCAGTTTCGAAGAGAGCAATGGGCAAATCCATATACATACTTTGTTATAATATTTTTATTTAATATTCTTTTGAATTACTTGAATACTTGTACTTTACTTTATATATTTTCCGAAATTTTTAGCTATCCCATTGGAAAAAAAATAGTCTACGTTGACGATGAGAGTTGTGTGTCAGAGTAAAAAAAGTGTGTCACTCTATTCTCTCTGCCCATCCCCACATAAACACTGAGTGATGAAAAGATAGTTAGTAAGTAATTACATCATTCTAAACCTGAATTTATTTCATTTCGATTTAAGAAACTCACAGACTACTAAATAAATAGATATACACTACCGCAAATTCCTCTTCCCAAAATTTTCGTTTTGGTAGCACCCACGCGATCACTTTGGTGCCACTCACGCAATCAAAGAGCTCCGCGACTTTTTTTTTTTAAATATGACTCGACTGGAACGAAAATTTAAGCGCTGACAACACAATAAATAAAAAAAATACGTCTTGATTACACAAAGATTTAATATTAGATGAGTAAATACTTTTACTGTTGCATTAATGTGTCATAATCTATCGAATTTATATTTCGTAGGATATTCGTCCCGCAAATAATATTCCAAACCCCTCTCATATATAAACACTTCATATCTTGTCTATTCATTTACTAGTGTGTGAAGAAACCCAATTAATTTTCATAATTTAGAAAAGTGGGTGGTTAGAATATATTTTTTGCAATTCCATGTATTTTGAATTTTTACCTTGATTCATCTCATGAATCTTATTGTTTATCCATTTTGATCCCCTCCACTGATAATCCGCAAGGCGTGCTCACCCCTGAAAGAGGGAAGGTAAAGAATAAAGCCATTCTCACTCGACACTTGAAGTATCATCGACATACCACCTTCTTCCATTACCTATAGATTATTAGCCTCGCCGTGGCCGTTGATGATAATGCAACTCTTTGTTCAATGGCACTCGGCGTATCCTTTTAGCGTCTGCTCTCGTGATCGGCTGGCTTCAGACATTTGGTTTTTATGGATTTTCGCTTGAATTAAATTTTTTCTCATTCGTTCGTATTAATGTATTTTTCCGTGATGTTTATTTATTTAAGTTAAATTGTTTAATACCGTAACATTTTTACGGCTTTTTTTAAAAATAATACGGTACGTTTCCATTGAATATTACATAGTGATTTCATTTTAGCATATCCACATAAACCCACATTCCATCCCAATTAGATTTCACTATTTATCAATCTCCACTTTTCGTCCATTTCAGGTATCCCGTTGTCATTATTTATTGAATTATTCATATAAAGGATAGAATATAGGAAAATAACCTTATTAAACTTAATTTGACGTTTCTTTTCCCGCCCGAGTAAACTCTCGTAGAATCTTCTCCCGCCGGAATATAAGAGTTTTTTCATCCCGTTTTATTACGTTCTTACCCTAATAGCTAGTACACATTAAAGGCAAAATAGTCGTACGGCAGTTTTGTCTGTGTCGGGCTGGGTTTAAGACAGTTCTAAACAAACAAACAGACAAAACCGTTTAGTCGTAACATTCGTGCAATGATTTGTCATCAGTCTGAACATGGATTTCATGGAATATGTCGTACTTCGTGCTTTTTTTATTCACATTATTGAGTAGACACGCGATATTTACATTTCCAGATTTTTAAAAGACTAATTCAACACTGTATGAAGAGCCACATAAGTGAGTATACATTTTTTTTTCATAAATCCGTATGAATATGTCAACGTTATTTTTTTCTTCTTTTCGTTCCTTCGTTATATGAATGTTTCTGACAACTAACGTTTAACTCGTTTTAGGTCGTTGTTTAAGCCTCGCTTTTTCTCAACTGAGTCTTCTTCCTTAATAATTAAACACCACAACAAACATTTATTATTATATTAATCAATTTCTAGAAAATAAAATAGTTTGGTGTTTTATCTTTAAAAAACGTACAGCAGTATTGCGGTGTTTCAATTTTCAAATTCCTGACAATCGCTTGTTTGTTTACTATTTTGAAAAATGTACGTTCATAACAAAAATGTTATGTACCACAAAGTCAAAGAAAAATAACATTTCACTCAAATGAAATTATCAATTTCCCTATCTGCGGTCGGCTCAGCTTGAGGGTCCCTTTGTCTTGCTCCTGTTGTGTCTGATAGATAGCGTGCGCACTTTCAAACAGTACGATATCCCTATACCTTAAGACAGAACTGTCTGCGGGCTCGTCTGATACGTTGTGATCACTTGATACTTTGCAAATTAAAACATGTATATTAGTTTATTTTGTTTTTTCTTCAACCGTACTAAAATTATAATTTTTCAGTTGCAGTCGTGTTTGTTGAATAAAATTCTATTAACGTATATGTTCAGTCGGCGAATGAATTTTCGGTTGCCCAAGGTGGAATTGCGCCCTTTTTTGCTAAGTTTATTTATTTAAAAATAAAACTGATATTTTTATTAGAAACAAAATATCTTATTTATGAAAAAAATATATTGACGTGTTGAGATAATAAGTTTGTTTTTATGTGTAATAATAAACCAAAATATGTACTACTTACTACAAATTTTAAATCTGTTTTCAATAAACTGAATTCGCCGACGGCAGTTTTAATTTGCCTTTGTCAGTCTAATATTCTATTTTTGTAAATGTTACAAACATTTTATATGCATTTCGGCTTTTCCGCTTCACTACATTAATGCAAATCCGTACCTTATGAATGTTTCATCTATTCAATAATGAACGAACGAACAATCCATTCGCTGCGCCGGGAACAATTGGTCTAGGGGCAATTGTTTTCATTCGTCCACTGTTATCAGCTGTCCCCAGCTACGCCGTATATCCATTTGCGGTATTATTAGTTTAGAATTGAATCGTCAACTCAAATATTCGTGGAAATTTGTAATTCTGAACGATGTTTTGTGGAATATATAATTTGCGAAATAATGTATATTATATAACAGTATTAAAATCTTTGAGTATTTTTATACGTTCCTACATGAACCATCTCTTTGATTTCAAGTTCTGTTTTAATCGTCTTTTCACATAGAAATATATGAAAACTATTGCTAAAGAAAATAAGATACAATGAGCAAAGTTATATTAGTACTCACAGATTGTTAAAGAGAGTATGCTAAATTTTGCTGCTTCCTATATAAATGGGAAATTTTGCAGTCAGAATTAGTATCCATAAATGTATGAAGTTTAGAAAAAAAAATTAAGAATGCATTATCCTAAATAGTTTCCTTATTATTAGAAGAATACATTTTTGTTGTGAAGTTGATTTTATATATACTTAATCAATATCGTATATCAATATAATATATCAATAGCAATCAAATACGAAATAAGATTTTCATTAGTGACATCTATGCTGTTTCAGGAAAATGAATATCAAATTTCAGACCATAGGTGGCGACAGCGAAGTTGTAGTTTGTGTAAGATTATCAATTTTAGCCGTAAAACGCTCTGAAAAATTATCAAATCAGCGCATTCATTTATAATGCTACTAACATTTTTTAAATTCTAGGGAATGTTAATTTAACATGTATTCTGTATTCACTTTTTCTATCTAATTTTTAAAATCAAAAATAATTATGTTTTAATTCAATTGAATCGTACTTTCACAATAATCGAGCCTTTAACTCCCTAAATGTTTTGTTAGCAATATTTATTTAACACACTCGTTTTTTATAGATTTTGTAAGTTCACCATCGAGAGTTTGCTTTAATTAAATTGTGCCGAGTCATCTTTAAAGTCCTTTTTTTCTTTGAATCAACTTCCATCCATAGTGAAAGGCAAATCAGAGTATCCCTTAAAGGTTGATCCGATTAAAAATTAAACGAGGTTTTGAACGACTTGGCTCGTTTTGTTTTCCTTTTTTCTTTCGTATATTTCCGTCAGATTCCGCCCCCTTTCGGGATGGTTCAAAGTCATTTGCTATATACCAACGGGCGTATAACGCGGGGAATACAATGTGTTTACTTTTTGTCGTCACAATAACATCCATCATTAAGTCGTTAATTTTTTTTTGTGTTTATCGGAATAATACTTTTTTCTTGTTTCTATTGAAAGTGTAATTGATATTATTTAATTATTAGTGTAGAATATTCACGAATGCGTAATTAATTGTAAACAATATGTTTGTTTATATTTTTAGGTAAAACGACACCAAACTCGAGACGCGAAAATTCCACTGTTGATATGAGTTGTTAATTTTTAACGACTACAATTTACGTACAATTATTATATATGGTACATTCTCAAAAAAATATCCTCACCATTAGGATAACGCTCGGTTTAATGTATCGAACTATTATATTTTACTTCTTCAATATTAGCAAAATTACTTTGTGCCCTCACTTTACATGAATAATTTGATACTAGAATTACGGAGCACATAAGATGCCTAAATGGCGACCAGAATAACCAAATCTTCTTTGCAAATAGTCACCTTTTATATTGTTTTTCATATTAGTTCTTGCTTATTCACCACTTTATAGTTTGTTTTTATCTATGCTTGTAACATTGTTTCCTAAAGAAGATACCATAGGTATCGAATCATGTAGAATCATCAATAAATAATGATTTAAACAAAGTGTTTTGTTAATTATTTATATTATATTTTAAACTAGGTAGAAGTCGTAGAAGATTTCTTACTGAAGATGTTTCTTTTTTGCCCATTTATGGATTTTTTCAGTTTTTAATATTTCTTTTACTATAATTTTGAACTATTTTTTTTTGTTAATAAATTTGAGAATCTACCCTACTTTTTTGACAATTGGAAATATATTAATTAAATAAAAATGAAAATTTGCATGATTTAATAATATAAAAATAATAACCTCATAATTCGTCCGTTATCCTAGTCCTTGTTAAATGGCCTTTAATGTCTTGAAATATAAATTTGTTCAGGGTTTTTAGGTCATTTGACACCTTGGCACCGTACTGTTTCCTCCTGTCTCGGTGATATAGGTATGTTTGTCTTATGGCGTGTTGATTGTAAATTTGTATAATGTTTTAGATTATCTGAATAATTTGTATGCATACTTTTTAATAATATATTGTTACCGACTGCATGTATTCATACACTTCTTTTTGGATTGTTTCGTACTGCTTTACAATATTTTATTTTAAATGTATGTAACGCGGTTTATGTTTGATATATTTTTTAAATGCTTAAATCCTATTTCTATGGACCTCTGGGAATCATTGAATGTGATTCTTTTTTTAATGTTAAGTTTTCACGAAAACATTAGAAAGTTAAATCAACATTAGACCGTTATATTATTTGATATGAAACATTATTTATTCTAACCTGTTTCTATTATTTCTCGTAGTTTATTCTTCCTAGGACTAGATAATTTCTTTAGCCCCGAATATGGTCTCTTTCACAACCCCGTGAATCGACTTTGGAATTTCTGCAAAAAATATATAATAATATTTTAATAATCAAGATCCGCCATCAAAAAAGCACAAAATGTTTTATTTTTAATAAAATAAAAAATGTAGTCACCCCTATTTAAATGTAGTCACCCCTATTTAAATGTAGTCACCCCTATTTAAATGTAGTCAGAGTGTAATTATTTTATATGATGTTAACGTCGGAAGCATAATAATTGTAAAGATTGCTGTATGCACGAGAAAATTTATTTAAAAAAATATGTATTTTACTTATCAATTCAATGTTATTTTTATTTATCGATTTAAATTTTATTACATATTCAGTGCCTCCCTATATTTGGCATAAAATTTGAATTGTATATTTGGAAACAATTTTTATTCGACATAAACGAAATAAAATGTTGAATAATTTAATAATTGTTACAAATTCATTCATATTCAAGTATTCGATGGTTGGCGAGTTTTTGCATCTTTCACAAACATCGAAATGAATATTAATAGCGACCTCATTTGGAAAACTTTATTGTACATATTAGTGTCCAGTTTTTTTCAACTAATGCCCAGTGTCATCAGAGCTCACTTTTCATCTTTATCATCCTTTCAACGGAACAAAGAGGAAAGAATTACTGCCATGTGGAAATAAATAAATTCCTGGCGAGCCTTCGCCACCCTCCGGCTTTATCTCGCCCGGTATGCATTTTATACGGGTCATTAATTACACATTATGATCACGTAGTAGCTGTTGTACACCCTCATTAGGATTTTCCTTCCCCCATCCCCCGAACTTCTGCCGTCTTCCTCGCCCTCATATAAGTTCCCTTATCATATTCAGTCTGCTCCGGATACGCTTTTTTCGCTGTGCAAATGGCAGTTTTCTCAAAATGATTTATTTATTCTGTAAACAGTACGGGCTATTGAAATATTTTGCATATTTTTACATCATTTATACCCATTCTTTTCTCCTTGTTTATATTTTTTCAGTATAATAAGGATGTCTTCTTGAAAGCATTATCATAGTGCCTCATTACATATTTATTCAACAAAACTGCTCTTTACATTGTGTATCCAGTATTCTTGAAACTTACCGATGTATAATACTTGGAGGAATTCATATTATATTGTATCGGGATTATTCGGAATGTGTTGATATTTTAACATTATCTGACATTGCTTTGTATTTCTAAAGATCCACAGAGAGTTTAGTCCGGAACGAAAAAATAGCCTTTTGACATTTTACTGTCATTTCGTATAATGGAATATTTAATTATTTTTCACCATTTATAGTATCTAGCAACTAGGTTTCTGGTTTGCCACGGTCCGTGTCGAAATTAACATTAACAATAAAAAAATTTACGTGACTGATACTATTGTTTATTTTTTTCAAATGATTATTCGTTTTCTTTTAATTATTATATACTGTGTTTTATAAAATAAGTGATAATTTATTATCTTTTCCCAAAAAGTATTTTTCCTGTATTACCGTATCTCGCTTACCCATACAAGATTAACTCCACGGTTGCCGCTTAATACGATGTTCGAGGGTAGAGACAAAATTATTTTTAAATTAAAATTTTAACAATGTGAAAATGATTATTTTGATATTTATATTGCGTACATTATTTGACATTTATTTTATTTGACATTTATTTTATTTGACATTTTTACAATTTTTTTATGACATGAATTCAGTGTATTACATTATTAAAATTACATGTTTATTTTTCGCTCACCTCTCCAAAAAAGAGACTAGCTCTTGTGCTTAGAGAGGGAGTTACACTATAATAATTTTATGTAGAGAGTTATACATTTATAGTTTATAAGGAAACTAATTTACTTTTTTAAAGGGATACGATGTATAGTTGATTAAAAACTCTTAAGATCGGTATACTTTGCACTGTGCTACTCCTTAATTAATTATGCTATTTTAGTTTGGGGAGGAACAGCAAAAACAATATTGGAGTCGGCTAAAAAAGCACATAAAACAATTCTCAAGGTAATAATTGGTCGTCCCTTTAGATATCTATCAGATCTAAGAGTACAATGTCCTTGATATAAGACGAATCTTTATGTTGAGACTCGTTCAATATTTCCATTCTAACAACTCTCCTCAAGAAATAAATCATGGACACAACATAAAACAAACAACAAACATCTACACACAGTTCCGAGAGCAACAACGACATTTTATCAAAGATTCTATATGTTCTTAGCTCCGAAACTATACAATACGCTCAGTACCAACTGAAAATCGTATAATTCCATTAAGATTACACAAATATGGACCCAATATATGATTCAATCAGGTAGAGATGAATCAGAAGCGCGGATATCCAACATTCTAATATAATTTATACAATACCTTCACTAATAATTCACTAGTCCTACAACACTCCCACTACATGTATTTTTATTTTATTTTTACTTTTTTATACATATTTTTAATTTTTTTTTTATTCCTGTCGATAAATAACACCACAACAGCACGAAAAAAAACTGGCTACTTTAACACAGACTTCAGTCTAGCAAAATAGCCAGGACAACGCTGTATATATCAGGGGTAAAGTCTACTCCATCCCACACAATAAACTATGAGAATGTCTTATGTTTATTATGTATTCACCTCTGTTAGAACAAAAATATGTATGTCAATGTATATATATATGAATAAATAAATAAATAAAATATTCTAATTATGTATTGTCTATTTGTGTGGTTCTGAAGTGTTCTATAATATTATTTATTTTTTAACTCTTTTATATCTTTAATTTGTCTAGGGAGGCTATTGAAATTTTGTATCCTTAAGTATATATATTATAACTTTGTGGTTAGGTACAGTTATTAATTTAAATAAATAACTTACTTTGTATTAACGTTAATTACTTTAATGTGGACATATTTCGATACTCTGTTATCTTCATCACTAGTCACCAGTAAGTAGGTTAGCGTTAGTACCTAGTAAGCGTACATCTGTCTTACGAAGATACAATGGTATCAAAATCAGTCGACATCAAAGTTGTTAATACATAGTTAGTTATTTGTTTAAATTTGCAATTCTTTTTAGTGTAGGTTTTATTCTTAAGGCGGTATATCATCGTTATCGTGTAAATAAATGCCCATCTCCAAGTTTCCACACTCGCGCAGTGCCTACTTAGGTTTACGCCACTTACGGAGAGAGTTTAGGAATTGAAATTCATCTCACGCGCCTCTTTTTCACTTAAATACATTCCTTTTACTTCGAAATTGACTTCGCAACATTTCATGCTACTTATTCCGCCCCCACTCGCCTTTCGGTAAATGCCTTCAGTGAGCGATGTATGCGTCTGCTGTCATCAGTCAAGGGAAACTATTTACAGACTGGTTTTTCAATTATCACTAATTTGATTTCATCATCTCTTCAGCGTTTCAAAATTAATTCAACTATATATTTTCTACTTTTATTCGTATTACGGTAATGTATTTATTCATATTACGGTAATGTATTTATTCGTATTACGGTAATGTATTTATTCGTATTACGGTAATGTATTTATTCGTATTACGATAATGTATTTATTCGTATTACGGTAATGTATTTATTCGTATTACGGTAATTCGTACGGATGATCGTATAATAAAAAATACGTATATTTATTTTTATCAGATTAATTGTATTTTATCTACCATTCTTTATTAGGTTTAATATATATGTATACTACATTTACTATCAAATATAACGCGATGCCCCGTAGTATTATATAATTATCTTATGTTGGTACTTGTTTTTATGTAAAATAGCTTTTTCATTCTTTGATACAGCATGAGTATTATGTTCCTGGCCGATGTTGTTTTTGAATAACTAGAAAATGAAACATAATTTTTTAATTTGGTTTTTATTTTCCGATTATTTGGTTTATTACGGAATATGACGTCGGCCGAGTGGCCGCATCTGGCAGCGGCACAAATGTGCGCTCTTTTAACCATATTTTTCATAACATCCTCGCACACTTCGTATGTTATTTCAGATATTTTATTTCAAATATGGTTCTGTAGCATCGACATGGCTTATTGGCATAGACCTTTCCTTTCAAGTACCCCCACAGAATATTGTCAGGAGCCGTCAAATCAGGTGATCGAGGAGGCCAGTCGATATCATCACTTTTTGATGCTATGCGACCGGGAAAAAATTCTCTCAAAATTTCAAGCGTAGCTCGGGTTATGTGTGGCAATCGACCCAATTCAGCCACCAAGAAGTTTTCCAACATTTGACGATAGCGATCACTATTAATGGTTACAGCATAGCCATTATTATTTAGATATAATGTTTTAATGACTTCAACAGTTGTTTAAGACTTTGAGACTTTAGAAACTCCATAATAAATTGTAATCTACTACTCTCTACGACTACCAAATGCAAACTGATAAATGGCGACCAAATAAAATCGGTCTGGAACAAATGTTCACCTATATTATTTTCAGTTTATATTTAATTATATGATTGCGCTTCGTCGCATCCTCCATCACTGGCAGTGTCCATTGCCAGGAAGAAAAAATACCAAAGTAGCGAATATGTCAAACATATTTTTAATATCTGTTGGTAAAGTTTATTTAAATATTTTCTCTTTATACATTCAATAACAATATCTACATCTACATGCATTAGCGAAATGGCATGAATTTTTCCGACTGACAAGTATACTGACCATCTGTCAAATATATGTTCGTAATGTTTACGTTTGTTCAATAATTATTTTTTGTAGACTTGATATCAGTTTTTTCAAGAATTTCTTTAAGTGGATTAACGAAGAACAATTAATTAGATATATTCCGGACTTCCGTAGAATTTATATTTCATTCAAAGCATTATTCTGAGGGTGCACAATGCACCATTATTAATGCAATGCAATAATAAGGGATTTCCGGGTTGAAATATAGATTTTATGGAAGCCCTGGCCGCGTAGCGACCACTATCGGCCGCGAATCGGCTATAATAGCTGCCCTCAGGACCTTGCAGCAAACGGCGACAACCGATTGCTTTTCTGCTAGTAGTATAAGAACATTTTAATTTACTAATTAACTTCCCATCACATCGTTTCTCCTAGACTAGGAAGATAGGACGTGGTGAAATCTATATATGGTGGAGTGAAGAATAAACAAATTAATAGCGAATGTAGATCTATAGCATAATCAGTAAAATTTAGGAAGAATGGATTACAATAGACAGATCCGGTGATCATAATGCCAGGAAGTTTAAAGAAAGGGTAAATTTCTCACCTTAACAAATGACGAGCGATGTTGCAAAGTACTCTTAACGAATCCAGATAAAGTTTTTAAGATTTATTGATTATCTCCTCGGTCGGTCTGTAAATGTTATATTTGTCAGTGAGACGTATGGTGACCGACCTTACATTTCTATATAGGATCATTAATGGCGAATGGCCCCAGATTTTTGGTCTGCTTAACTCTCACGTACCATTGAGGTTATCGAGACATAATTTATTGTTTTATTACAGAGAAAATGTTAGAACATATGCATTATTAGCTAACTCCGCACACCCAGATTGCATTCAATGCGGAGGTAGTCGACATTTTTGCTGTTGGTTTATCTGTTTATACATTGTTTTACTGATTGTCTAAGCTCAAGTGTGTTGGCAACTGATGTTTAATATTAAGTTGTGTGTAATTTGCAAACTATGACACATCTTTCAACTGTATTTGTCTTTATGTATAATTTTTGTTTTTAGTACAAATTAAATGTATTAATTAGAAAGATATACATATAAAATCAATTTTATTGATAAATATTGTTGTTGATACCGGGATTCCAACCTGGATCTTTTCCAATCCGTGTGTTCTGAATAATTACAACTTCACAATAAGAATATGTTCTCCTTAATAATTTTTTTTTCTATTCATTTTCCATTTCCAATTTGAATTACATCACTTTCTTTTATTTTTATTATGAAAAACATGCAGATGTAATATAATTTTTATCTTTGTATTGCGCTTCTGATGCCTGAATAAGGAGTATACCATAAAATAATGTTAATGTCTGAATAGAGCGTGTACGTTAAATATCATCGCATTAAATTATGCATAAAAAAATGAAGTATTTAAAAAATATATTTAATACATTAATTTAAACCAAAAACGTACCAAAGTATTTAAGTAGTTGTCTACTCCTGAACAATTTCTTTTTTGGTTCTTATGATTCAACATACATCCGTATTTAATTAGTAATAATGGTTTGAAAGTTAAACTTCCTCACCTTACAATTTATTTTTTGGTATTTATGGTATGTTGATTGTATAATTACACTATTTTCTCGTTTCTTTTAGAAACGGATGCATTATCCACAACTCCAACAAGTCACTCTATGATTATTATGTTAATTAGAGGTTATTGTATTGATTTAAGCTTAAAGATCACTCACCCCTGATTGAAAAACCGTTTCTTCGCAGTGGATCGGTTAGTTGAGTCGAGCCATGTTGCCAGTGACTTTCCACTTACAAGCGCTGTATGTTGATGTTTTGCTGTTTAATCCCGCGATACTCGCGGCATTCGCGATATCTTCTGAACAAACTGAAATAGCTTGTATTACTTTGAGACGATAATTCGACATAATATTTCTCCAGAATAAAATTTAAAATTACTTCAAAATTCTAGAAATTTCATTAAGTTATTCAATCTTGTTTATTTTCGTTCTGGCTTTCGGTTACCTCTTTCTTAAAAACCCTGCGGCGTAGATTGATAAGCGTCTCGTCCTACGTTCACATTTAATACTGTAGTATAGTACAACATTATCCGAGCGCATAACTTTTTCCACTTCCAAACAACTTCCAAGGTTTATCTCTTGTTTGGGAAAATAATGTCTATAGATAAAAATATGAAATATAAAAATTAACGTAATTCTGTAAATTTGGATTAAAATTTTGAAAACCGTTTTATAGTAAATCCGCGAAGTTGAATTCACTTTTCTCAATGACGCTTCAATGCCGACATCCCAGTTTTATAAAAGGATTCAAAATACTATTCCGTAGCCGACCGCAGTTCTGTATATTTTTTTCTTTTTGTATGTATGTTTTTTATTTACTATGCAACACTTTAGAAAATAAAATTACGTCGCATATCAATTAGCATTAGGTAAAGATATATATATATACAAAAGAAAATAATGACACGTATTCTGCACTTAGCAAGACTAGTTACTTCCTTTACATTTGCTGGTAGTTCATTGAAATATTTGAAACTATTATAGTATAAACTATTTTGTGTTCCTGCCAGATTTTTTTGAGAAAGTCTAAAATCCCACCTACTTCTCGTAAGATAGGTATGGACCTCAAAATTATATTTTTATTCGTTTATGATGACAGTAATCGGTTTTTAATTTTATATGTAATGCAGATCTATCTACCAAAAAGATGTATTTTTCCCTGTCCATACGAGTATATTAATTATTTGTTAAAAAATATTTTAAAGATGACTGCATAACTTTGAGGAAAACAAACATTCTTCAACACTTGCATATGACTAAACTACCCTTGTTTTAATGGAAATACGCAAAGCTGACATTGAAAGAGACATTCGAGATTTCCACTGTAAAAATCTTTTCACAGGGGTTGTTCCACTGGACGATGAAAACGCTCGCAAGGTAAAGAACACCGAGTAACTGGCGACAATTCACGAATGTGAGGAATTCAGATAAAGGATAAATCGACAAACATTTTTTCATTGTACCCGTTGTAACTTCTTAATTCGTCGCGTAGATGGAGCCAAGTGTTGGAAACTTTTAGCTCCAGTTTGAGACACGCGGCTTGGATAAACTTATTTAGTATGCAAATGAGAAGTTGGTGTGTTGCTCCTATTAGGTCCCGTTCTGAAACTACGTAGATTCGAGTACAAAATTGTACTGCATACCTTGGCAGCTTATGTTTGCATTGGAATTAGTCAAATATTTTTATAGTCATTATTAATTCGAGATTTTTTGTGATTATTTATTAGTAGATGCACAAATATTAGTTTCCCGTCGGATTAAAAAATGTTTTAATCTAATCTCTCGATCAGGATGTTCGGGTTGTGAATAGATTAATAACTTAATTGATACGTACCTAAATTATTTATCCTCGCGTATTATTGTAAGCTTCAATGCACTGCCGGTGTGATATATTATGTTGTATGTTGGTTCGTGGCATTTTGTTCTCGGACTCCCTCGTAGCCTCCCCATAAATAAGATGCCATAAACAATCTATCCAATATCATAAATTTTAGGATAAAGATCTGTAAACGCAGCTTTAGTAGCAGCTGCTCCCCTTTTTTCCTCTTTCCCCCAAGCCTGCATTTCCTGCCTGAAGATCTTTGGGTGGAAGGAAATGATCTCGAGAAAACACACTGTCGGCAATAATTTTCATACAAAGTTACCCCGGCGAGGCGGGAACGTTTTCCAAAGCCTCGTTCTTATTTTGGGGAAATCGTCTTCCTTCGCTTTATTTTATTGTAATTAACATCTTAATGAATTTTCTTCTACAATACAATACCGCAGGATTCGTCGACTGCGGAAACGTCTTGAGATAATTTTTCTTAATTTGCATTTTCTTGATTTTCAACTAACTTTTGTATAATTTTATATTATTTTTGTTTTTCAACAAACAGTTTTCCGTAACGTATTTCAATTTGTTTATAGATATTTATTAATGTCATTTTAAATAGTTTCATATTACATATTTTCTTGGTTTGTATTACTATTTATATATCTTTCCTCGAAACGTGCTATTTTTTCTTAATCTTACGTAATTTATTAACACGTATATTCCGTGTGTCGCACGTTCTGTTGGAAGATGGGAAGCTCTTTAAAAAAAAACGTTTAAAGATCTTCAAAAGACTGACAAATCACTCCTGTAAATGTGATATAATGCGTACACCACCGAAAGTCATTCAACCGAAGGTTTCTGTTTGCTCTGGCGGTTTAGTCTCCCCCACCCTCCGTCCTAGGTAAAAACAATTAATATTATTACGGCGGATCATTTTTCTCCGGCTAAAACTGTCTAACATGGTTAGCACTCGGAATCTTTCCCGTTGATGGCTTTATTTAAACTTTTTTAAATTGCTTAGTCTCGTCGGCGGATTTCGAGGATTAAACCCTTCAAGTTAAAAATGGAAATTATCTGAAACGCTTTTTCCCCCTTTATCTCTCTCTCTCTCTCTCTCTCTCCAAGTAGAGAAATAAATTCCTGGTACCTGAGTTTTCAATAAATATATGGCTCAAATATAAATATAATAATTGTCTTTTACTAAAACGACCGAGATGTCGTAGCTGAGTGTAACAATCATTAACTTCTGTTTGAATCTACTCGGAATCATCTAGTGTAACTACTTTTGTAACCAGCGAATTGCAAATGGACTGCGCAGAAATGTCAAATGTAATAGTTAAGCCCTGCAAATAGTTCCGAAGTACACTTCATCCCGATAAAAATTTCCCGCGCGGCAAAATGAAATCGCTATTTTGTTCAGTTTCCGTTGACCCACATTATTTTTTCTGTTTTTTTTTTTAGGTATTTTGCTGCTTCATTTTGTATCGCCGCGCTTGCATTTTGTATTTATATTTTAAATACGCATCGCGACCTATTGCGGGATATTTCTGATGTATTTTTTATCGTATTTACTGCTATTTGTATAAAGTACTCGTATAATATTTATATATTATTCGTAAATGAATCTAGAGACTATGATGATGCATCTACTATTGCCTACTTTAAAAATAAATCACAGAAATGAATGCCCACCCAGAGAATGGACACCCTGTGTTACCAGTAAATATTATTGTATCAGTTATTTTTCATTCATTAATAATGCAACGACAATGCAATAGGTCGATGTGAAAGTTGTTGCTTATTTAGAGACGGTAAAAAGTGATTGTCCTTTGTCTTGAAACCTATTTTTTTGTCTTTGCTTTTAAAAGGGAGATATTCTACCTGATTTAGTCAGTTTCCTTTCAACTTGAATTCTAAAAAATTTACTAATGACCAAGAAGATAAATTATTTGCGACATTGTATATTGCATGAATTCAACCCTACCGCTACGACTAAGAATATTTGTTCAGTGTATGATGAAAATGTCTTAAAAGCTCGAACAAGTCGTATGTGGTTTGGCAAGTTTCATTCGAGGAATTTATCACTGGAAGACGGGTCCCGTTTTTAGACGTCCCGTCGAAGTTGATGACGAGATTAACTCGAGTTACAGCTAATAATGGAAAATATGTAATTTTAAATACTAAATTAAATAAATATATACATATAAAATCAATTTTGTCGAAAAATATTGTTTTTGCGTCACCGGGATTCGATCCTGGATCTCTATTTCCGATCCGGGGAAGTACACTACCAATTGTGTTGTAACGCTAGTACTTTTCATGACAAATTTTTGAACCTATATGTTACGCTTTTTCAAATTAATACATCTGTCGTTCCATTATTTGAAAACCATCTACATTATTTTTACAGAATCTCAAATACCTTTGAGTAAACCGACTGCAGACGCCAGAATTATAAATTCATTTTTATTAAATTATCACAGACCATGTTCTGAAAATTACAACTTCACAATAAGAATGTGTTCTCCTTAATAATTATGTAATTGACTAAATAAACATTGTTTCTTTTAAAATATTGAAATATTTTGCATTCATTCATAATTTTTTAAACATAATATATTTTTTTGTCTTCGTCTAGATATAAAAATTATTTTTAATGTCAGTTACTACTTTTATTTTGTGTTTTTTGAAATATAAATGAAACTATTTATTGCATATTCACTCGAAATATTTCTGGTACGATGGAATGATTAATTTATTCAGCTATCGATCGGATTCACTACTACATTAATTCGTCTAGCTTGAATATTGATGCCCGGAAAATATGACGAACATTACGTTGTCGTTGCTCAAAACGAGCTTTTGTGATAAGTATCTACAAAAAATGAATACTTTTTTTTTTACTCCGCCTTTTAGTTCGCGTTACCATTTTAAATTTGCCTTTTAATTGAATAAACCATTCAGTCAAACCACTCTATTATTAACGCTTTTCATGCCCGCTATATGCCCTTGCAATCCACCTATATGTTGTGCGTATGTAATATATAGCTACTTGTTACATATGCGTGAAGGTTGTATAAGTGTAGAAAAACATTATATCGGTTTTACACACCTATATGATAAGTTTTCAGCAACATTTTATGCATATGCATAAATTAATAAAATACTACATCAAAAATATATATTCAAAGTTATATACATATTATGTAAGTATTTTATTTTAATATAATGTTTTACGGAGATAGTATTTTCGGTTGTTGATATACGTGGGATGAATTTTGGCCTGCGGAGGCAGTAAACATTAAGATAAGACCAATGTTAACTCTATTTTATTCAAAACTAGCTATCCGTGTCCGGTTTTCCCCGGGATTCAGGGAAGGAGTTAGGGGATAGAAGGTGCCTTTCGTTTTACGCAGACACAAAGGAGTTACAATGTATGAAAAATTTGGGCCAGGCAGGGAAGGGTGTAATGTCTGGGTTGGGCGGAGTAAAAATATTTATTCAACGTCCTAGAGTGTAATTGAGCACAATTTGGGGTGGGCGGCATGTAAAACACAAGAGTTGAGATGGTTATGAGGAGGGTTGTGCAGGGTTCTAATTTTGATTTATAGTAACTGTTTGGGACATATATTTATTCTTGAACGAAGATAGTGTACTGTGCCCTCCACCTCCCCTCCCTTTCCTCACCCGGCACGCCGCCGCGTCAGTCAAACGGCGACCCTGAACCGGTGCGGTAATTAATGAATCGGTGTATAATATTAAATTGAGACGTCTCGTCTAATCCAGTGCAATCTGAAGGACTAGGACCCCTGAACGAAAATAGTGATAAACATAAATTTACAGTCCACCTTGGTGGTGCCAGAAGAACTGAATTGTGGTAAGTGCAAACCTCCTTCCGAATACCCTGTTTCTTCCGGCATCTGCGCTTTTACGCAATAGTAATCATGCAAAATTTGGCTTAGATCAGTCAAAAAGGTTAGAATTTCAGAACAAAGAGACAGACATTCGGTCTTGTATAACTTGTACACAAGCTGATATATCCGACGGTTCACGTAATTTTAACGTCTAGAACCATTAAAAATTACCCCCCAAGAACCTCTTCCCGCCCACTTACATACCCATCCACATTCACCCGCACTCATTATCCATCGTGAAAATATAGTTAGCACTTTTTTATTTCATTTATAAAAAATAAAAATACAATGTTTATAAAACCTCAATAATGACTATGTAAAAGGCAATCCTTGCTGAAAAATTGTCATGAAGTTTTTCAAAAAATAAAATTATAATGCATATATGTATATGTATATTTATATATTTTATTTCAACCTTATATATATATATATATATATATATAAGGTTGAAATAAAAAAATACGAACTTCACTGTACCCTTAAAATATTTCATCTTACTGGAGATTGTATTCATACGCGTAGGAATACAAGGACTTTCGAACATATGGAGATGATGACTTTTTTATTACTTAAATTAATACAAATGTTATTTTGTGTGTGTAGAATAATATACTAAAAATGTTTTTCTTCAAAATATATTTGAATTGTGCAATTTCTGGGTCGCACGTCCCGCGGAATAGAATA
Organism: Eubasilissa regina; assembly: GCA_022840565.1. Classification (NCBI taxonomy): domain Eukaryota; kingdom Metazoa; phylum Arthropoda; class Insecta; order Trichoptera; family Phryganeidae; genus Eubasilissa; species Eubasilissa regina. The sequence goes on along the minus strand of JAINEB010000015.1, from coordinate 21,751,441 downwards.
CGACAATTCCGGTCGTAAATCGGAATCACCGCAGAGCAGGAGAGGGAAATTGAGAAACGTGGTACAGGATGAGGTCGGTGAGAGGATGAGGTCGGTGAAGGGTTCTAGTCGAAAGACAAGTGAATTTCGGGAAACCGTGATTCGGAAGGACTGCTCGCCTTACCTTGTATATTACGCCTCCAAAATCCCTGCAGTCGCCGCCGAGATCACACAAATGACGCGCGGATGAGCCGATCTCCGATCCCAATTGAATACGGCGATGTCACAAGTTTACTCACGGCACAGACAAACAATATCACTGTGCAAACAAATCATACGGTGCTGGTGCACTGGAGCTGAAAGGTCCACACCGCGAATGCTATCGCGATGTCGAGATCGAACAAATATCGCTCAAGTTGATGTCTGCTGGCGTCAAGGTCACATTTCATACTGAAAAGACGAGCGTAAGGAAATGTATTGATGGGAATTTGAACGCGGAAATGTGTCAACAACGACTGTCGCGGTTGATTTGAAAAGACGTGCCAAAAGTGTGTTTATGAATTCGGAACAATGTTATATCATTGATAAAATGATAGATATTATATTTTTCTACAAATAAATTTGTGATAATTTATGTGAAATTCATAAACTCACAATCTCAATTAAATTTGATAACACAGATATAAATGCTTTTTTTAATAATCGAAATACTATCAACTAACAGTGGCAAAAAATTACATAAATGGGTAATCAGTATGCAGTAAAGATTATATCATAAAAAATATTAACTAGCTTAAGTTAGTTTTTAATATTAATTTAGTTATAACATGGTTGTTCCATGTTAACATGTAATAAAAAGCGAAAAATTTGTAGCACAGTAAAGTACTTACTTACTTAACATCACGCTGTTTCCCCGCGGGGGTAGGCAGAGAAGATAAAGTGCCACACTCTTCTATCCTGACACACAATTCTCGTCTCATCCACATTCATACATCCTCTCATACGAGCTCGACGATTATTGAGACTCACTATACTAAGATCAGCTTTATATTATTTCCTTATTTCTTTGTTCTTTACTCTTGTTATAAATAGATTTGCCACATACACGCTTAATTTATCTCATTTCCACTGCATTCAGTCTACTTTCGTTCCTCTTATGCCAGCTCCAGGCTTCACTTCCATACGTCAATGTCGGTACCAGCACTTCATCGTGAACTTCTAGTCTTGCTTCAGTTGATAAGTTTCCGTTAGCTATGATTCTGTTCAACGCGCCGTTCACTTTATTCCCTGCAGTCACCCTCCTTTCGATATCTTTCTCTTTCTGTTTCTATCGAACATCCTTCCCAAATATACAAATTCATCTACTTGTTCCAAACATTCATTACCTACAAGTATTTTCCACGGTGTCTTGCTTACCTCCTTCTCGAATAAGTAAAATAAATAATATGAAATATTTTCGATTTAATACGTAAAATGCTTAATTATTATTGCAGGTATATGTGAATTTTAATGTTAACTATTATTGTATTTGATGATTTCACTGGGAGATTATCTTGTTGAAAACCTCAACAATTGACGAGTTTGCTTGAGAAGTTGTACGAATGTGGACGAGTTGAGAGTTGTGTCAGGACAGAAGTGAGTGGCGTTCCATCTTCTCTGTCTACCGCTGCGGGAAACGGCGTGATGGTAAGTTAGTCAGTTTAAGTTCACAATAAATGTGAACACTCGTCTTGGGCCCCCAGTATGACGAAGACCAGTACCGTGAGTTAAAATAAAACTTTATTATTTTTTGGAATACGTAACTAATAACAAATGACACAACGTTCCGCATAAAGCTACAGTGTGACATTTCAATTTTAATTCATCATTGAAATAATATCTTGTTTGAAAATCATTCGATTATTGAAATCTCTATCCGTGTACATATTATATTAGAATCCTTACTTAGCGCCCGCCTCTAATCGTCTGTGTTTGATGCCACTTGAGACAGCCTTGCCTTGGATCCCTGTTCCTCTATAGTTACGTGCGCCTACTGGTAATTCAATTAGCGGGGAAACTAATTAAAACAGCACCCTGTAAATGATTGATGCTAGAATACTAATGATTATTAAACAGTTCTCCACCGATGATGAAAGGGTCGCTGCTAAACAACGAGAAGGGTTTTTACTTTATAATTAAGAACATCTGGAATGTGGCGTGTATTTGAGTTATGCAACATTTCCCTTCCTCTTATTCTTGTTCGGTAGGGGTTGCCTTGTCAAATACATGATTTTTCTTGGGGTAGTTGGAAAAGCAAGTTTCGGAATTGCTTTCATGGAAGATTACCCCTTTGCAATTATTGTAAAGGCAATTGTTTTTTAATTTTTAGTTTTACTACACAGTTTTTAGTTAAACATATTTATCATTCTTTACTTTTTTACTGATGGATTAATAAATTAAATTTAAATATTAATAAATAAATATTAAAAATAAAATAATACACATCTATGAAATGGCGAGCAGTTCTTCCGAATCCCGGTTTCCGAAATCACTGGTCCTTTGACTAAACCTCTATGCCCTTATCGACCTCTCCCTGTACCAATTTTTCCTATTCCCCCCCTAACCTTGCGGTAATTCCGGTTTACAACCGGAATAGTCGTAATCCATTCCGCGGGACGTGTGACCCGGAGATTTGACAATTCATTTTGGTTGTTTGAGCCGGAGGACCAAAATGAAGTGGTATTGACATGCGTGCATAAAAATATGGATGAAGCGAGATAAAAATCATCTTTTTAATTTATTACTAACATGTTTTATTCCACGAAACAATTACTTCACAATACCAGAAATAAAGCTATTTACTTCCTCATTGTATAGCATTTTAACTGCCATATAAACTCCCATAAAATATATACTTGTGTTTATTTGCTGTATGGGCTCAATCGAATATCCATAAACACAATGGTTTTGCATAACCATGTATGGCAGAAGTGCTAAACGCTTTTTAGCCCCCATATATACGTATCTATGTATATATATTTCATGGCGTCTGGCAAAGCTTGCTACCTACAGAGCAGGGTTTTTCAATATATATTTTCATTTTTATTATGAACATGAACAATAATAATACTTGAATTCAAAAAATACTTAATTTATGTGGCTAATCCTCGTGGAACCTCAAAAGTTTTTTTTGTATTTTTTATTCAATAAACATTACTTTTTATATTTTCACTGTAAATATAATAAATTTAACAATAAATCCAATTAATTTATTTCTGAAATAACTTTGGCCAGTTCAAAAGGACAGGATTCTCGTGTTTAGAACCGGATCATTGTGTGTAATTTGAAAAGTGTAACATATGGGTTCCAAAAATTGTCGTCAAAAGTACTGTCGCTGTAGCATAGTTGGTTAATGCACCTTCTCCGGATTGGAAAGAGATCCAGGTTTGAATCCCGGTAGCGCAACAACAATACTTTTTGATAAAATTGATTTTATATGTGTATCTTTCTAATTAATATTTTTAAATATCACAGACCTATGTTCTGAATAATTACAACTTCACAATAAGAATGTGTTCTCTTCAATAATATTATTACTATTATTTTTGACAAATCCTTCAAGGACTCAAAATATTTTATAATATAAAATAATATCACGTTTAAAGTGTATTGAAAAGCGTTCATTTAAGTGCACTTCATGCATACTTGCAAGTCTGTTCAAGCGAAGAAGTGTATTTAGAACACAGCGCTGCGCGAGAGTTGCATTTAATCTGTATACATACGTTCGAGGCAGATTTTGCGAAAAAATACATGCGCGGTTTTATTTGTCATTTTTAAATTCCTCCACTAGACGGTTCTAGTTAACACGACAACTTTGAATGGTTTGCGCGAGGACCTACATACTTAATATGTAATATATCAAATAAATCAATTTAATTTAAATTTATTTCTTAGTAATTATAGTTTTTGCAGAGCTTTTTTGATAATAAGAGTAGATAATTAGAATATACAATAATATGTTGAGAGGGACCGATGAAAAGATAATTTATTACATGTATTAGTATGTAATGTGAGTGGAAACAATACGAAATGTCGAGTGACCAAGCAAGATCTGGCACGACCGAGTTGCACAATTTCTAAAGTTCGAATAAGTTTAATAAAATAAGCCAAATATGTGTTATAGAAAATATAAATTTTTGGCGCTTATCTATACGGAATACGACTTATGATATGACGTGCGGTACGGAATAAATTGAATGAACGACAAGAAAAAAATTATTATATTTTGGACAGCAGATTGTCCATTCTCATAAACCGTTATTGCTTTACAAATACATATTATGTCGAAAGAAATCCCCCTACACAAGCACTCCCCTGTCCCCTCCATTGAATTGAGCCGCCTGCGATAATTTCCCAGTGCGCCGCCGCGCCTCCTACTCCCCCACACCCCACGCTCGCCGTCTGATGCTAATTGTGAGGCGAAATTTGACAGTTGCCAGATCTTTCGGACGTTCTTTTCATCCATTTTGACAAAAGCTCATTATATCAGGTGACCCTTTTTTTACTATGTGAAAAAAAGCACGCACCGGAAAACATTGCATGACTTATTTGATTTTCGTGTGCGTATATCGTGTGTCATAATATTATTGTAAGTATTTTTATTATTACAGAGGCTAGTGAGTAGAATGTACGATGTTTGCAAGGAAAGCGACCTTATTATGAATGTCAACAAGTCGAAAGTGATGGTATTCGAGAAGAAGGAAAGCAAAACAATGTGCAAAATACTTGTAGGAAATGAATGTTTGAAACATGTAGTTTGTATATTTAGGGAGTATGTTCGATAGAAACGGAAAGACAAAGCAAGATATCGAAAGGAGGATGACTGCAGGTAATAAAGTGAACCGTGCTTTGAACGAAATTATAGCTAATGGGAAACTTGGAACTTGTCAACTGAGCCAAGACTAGCGGTTCATAATAGAGTCCTGGTACCGATACTGATGTATGGAAGTGAGGCCTGGAGCTGACAGAAGTGGAACGAAAGTAGACTGAATGCAGTGGAAATGAGACCACTTAGGCGTATATGTGGCAGATTCATTTATAGCAGAGTAAAGAATGTAAAGCTGATCTTAGTATAGTGAGTAAGATTAAGAAAAGATCATTTAGGTGGCTTGGTCATATGGAATGAATGAATGAGGAGAGAATGGTAAGAAATATATATGACGGAAGTGTTGATGGCACCAGAAGTAGACGACATCCGCGGAAGACTTGACACGATCAGGTAAACCAGATACTGGAGGATGGTACTGTTAAAAAGTCTCAATAATCGTCGAGCTTGTATGAGAAGATGTATGAATGTGGATGAGGCGAGTATTTTGTGTCAGGACAGAAGAGTGTGGTGCACTATCCTCTCTGCCTACCCCCGCGGAGAAACGGCATGATGGTAAGTATTTTTATATAAATGTTACTTTCTTCAAATCTTTCGATAAAGATGCCTCACTCAATTTTTGCCTGTTTAGCATCCTTACTTTTCTCGTGGATGAATTTTATGAATGCTGTGTCTTAATCAGAACATCCTAGAAAGTCGGAAATGTGATCGGGCGCCGTGCGCATCTCCCGATATGTTTTAATGTTGTACAGTGCATTGTGAAGCATGCATGCAGTGATAAATAATTCAGTAAAATAAACTAAGATTATATTTACTTGACGTGCGCGTCTCGGACCTCCTGCCCTGCGTCCTTGTATTTATATTCTCTATAGTAAGGAAATTCTCTCCACATCTTAAATACTGCTTCATGTTGCCAGAAGAGATGCAGCTGCTCTGGTAAGGTGTCCCGATAATTGCGCACAGGACAACTGCGCACCGACAAAAAGTAAATGATGATATTTATTCCCATGTGTTTCATTTTAAATATAAAACATACTAATTGCAAGAAAAAAATCTGGTAAAAAGATCGATCGGAAAGAAAGACAGTTTTTTTTAGTCTAACTAAAAAAATTTATTTAAAAAAAAAAAAAGGGTTTTTTTTTGTTAGGTTTAGTTAAATTAGTGAAATTCAAACTGTCAATTGAATATGTTTTTTTTTTTTCGTATAAATTTTTTGTTTATTTAATTCATAATTTTTTTTATATTATAAGTATGTTTTAATTTGTATTTGATATAAAATATAATACACAGGAATAAATGTTTTCTTCTGCGCGATATTGTTGCTGCGCATTTATCTGCGCGCTGTTGTCAGGATTGTACTGCGCGCAGTTGTCTGCGCGCAGTACAATCCTGACGGAATTTGCAATTGTCGGAATGCCGCCTGGTGGTGAAGCTGGTGATTATAGAATATTTTATTATGGAAATATTAATCAAAATTACATTTTTTTATGTTTCTCTTACTCATATACCTTACTACTTATTTTATTAGTCATGTTTATTATAATTTTTAAATCGTATATAAACTAAGCCACTTTTTTTTTTGCCTAACATTTATCCTAAATTGAAGTGGCAATCACAATAATAATTCTTGTCCATGCACCTTGGGCGCTTTAGCGATGATTGGGTTCACAACTTAGCAGGTCAATTTGCTGCTTTGTCAGGTTTCCTGCCGGACAACCCTCGGGGGTGTGTTTGCCCCTTAGTCACACCCCCTAACTCTCACCCTCCGCTATCGGCGGATAACCGTGTGCCCGACGCAATTGCGTCGGCTGGTATTCGATCACGGAAGCCACGTGTGCTGCGTTTATGGTTACATATACCGAATATGAACTGTTCTTTACACATCATAAGTAAAAAAGAATGAGGAATTGCCAGAAACACAACAAACTTGAAGACATGGTGTGGCATTTTTTTTTTTTTAACAAAAAGTAACTTTTTTTTATTAGCCGTGTACAAAAGTCTAATAAGCTTGTATGGTAGCTATTGTACATTATCACAACGTGTGCCAAATCACATAATGATTGGTTTAGTATTTATGGCATAGCGCTCATTTTTGTAAAGACATGTTGGAAATTTTTCGAAAATTACAACAGTTCGAATAACTATAAAACCGTTGAATTTCGGATAACCTTATTAGGTGCCCGTTTGGTTGCTAGTGATGTCCTCTAACTGTAGGCTACTGTTTGGACTGCTGTCTCTAAGATACCTGTATTATACATTGTTTTCATATCAAATCAATTGTATTATACATAAATACGTATGTTTAGAAATAATTCTAACTGCAGTATAACATTAGATCATCTCGTTATTGATATAATGGATTTTACCTCTTAACTAAGCCTGTTATACAGTGGAACCTCTTGTAACGAGACTAATTCGTTCCAGAATCTTACTCGTTATGTGAAACACTCGTTAATCGAAACAATTATTCTCATACAGAACAACGTAAATGACAATAATGCGTTTCCTGCCAAAAAAATCAATTTTTACGTTTTTAACGTTTATTCTAATTATATTACGTACTTATAAATTGTTAAGGAGCGTAACAACCTGGAATGTTTCCAATGTTTTCGTTAATAGTGTCGCCTTGCAATTGCTTTTCGTTTATTCATATGAGAAGCAACCTTTCAACATCATCAAGAATAGGTAACCGTTTCGTGGACATTCTTGACACTCCCTTTGAAGCACCTATCTTCTTAATTTTGTCCTTGTTCTTGAGGATAGTGCAAATCGTTGATGTTGACCGATTGTATGTGCGCGCTAGATCAGCCACGCTCACACCTCGTTCTCGCTGTTCAATGATTTTACGTTTCATTTCTACAGTTATTTTTATTCTCTTATGGCTTTTTCTTCAGGGACATTTTTGCAAGGGTTATTAAACTTTGCACAAAAAAAAATTACAAATAATGTCTGAACACAAGTTTGGAAAAATGTGTGATCACATGCGACACTAACGTGCTAGCGGAACGACTGACGCACTGGCGCGGAAGTCCCGGCTCACTAATGAGTGATGTGAAGGTGGGACTTTTCCACTCGTTTTGCGAAATGTCGCTCGTTGAGAGAGCGTTTTTTCCACAATCTGTTTTGCTCGTTATGCGAATTACTCGTTATGGAAGGTACTCGTTATGAGAGGTTTCACTGTATAGTAGATACAAACTATACTAATGAAATCGTTTACGAAAACAGCTGTCAAATCATGTTTCCAAGATTAGCGCTTACCTCGAATGCTATCAATTCAGTTTTATCTATGTTCAGTAACGTAACAAATTTTTTCAATGCTAATTGTTGTTTTATGGAATCATTGTTATTTTATTGATGAGAATTTTGAACCTTGTAAATCTAATTAGGTGAACTCACAAATATATTAATCGCACTGTATACTTCAAATAATGTACCATGCACTTGATAAATCAATTCTACGATTCGAAATAATAGCGTTGAGAAGGACCTGTCCCTCACAAATCAAAATTCATAAGGTTCTTAAAGAGATTAAAACGCTATATACAACTACCCTCATTTTCCAGTAATTTCGGAAACCAATTTAACTTATCTTTGGGGCAGGACAAAATGTTAATTCAACATAATTAGTGATTAAGAGTTCAATTATTGAGCGTATAATTCAAAAACGTTATTATTAACGAATATAATAATATATAGAGATATGCATCATACATACCCCTTTATACACTTATATTTTTATATACAATAGACATATACAAAAAAATCAATCCAAATTTTCAAAATTAAAATGCAATTAAACTTTAGAAGCGAATTCTGATCTACAAGATTTAGAGACCAAATTGATATTCCAAAACTAAAATATACCGCAACCCAAAATCACTATATTTATCAAAGTATGAAATTTTTTAACAATCTTCCCATCACAATTAGTACAATTACAGACTACTATCAATTTGTATCTGAAGTAAAAAAAATGTACAACTAACTGAAACATAAATTATCTCGTATATTCTCCTTCACTATGCACGAGTCCTACTCTCATAGAGAAGAAATAAACGTTAAATGAAATATATATATATATATCCTACATAATATTCACCTGTATTTACTTCCCGATACCCAAAATTATAAGGAAATGTGAACTTTTAAATTTAATAAATTATTATATACGTTTTACACTGTGTATGAAATGCGTTAATACTGAAACTGTTCTCATAAACATATTTTGATATTACATTATTCTTTATTCTTCTTCTTCTTCATTCATTCTTCTCATTCTTTCTCTTGCATTATTGCTTCTTATTTGGTATTGCATTTAATTTTACTTTTATCATTATAAAAATTAAAATTATCGAAATTTATTTATTCCACAGGATGTATCAACGGATGCTGATACAAATAGTGTGACTTTAATATCTTACATGTGAAATGACATCGAAAATAATAGATGGTTACGATCCTTTTGTATAATGCCTTTTGAGGTTATTTCCGGGACGAATTCCTGCCCTCCGGTCAAACCGTGTCATCAGGATGTGGCGTACATTTTATATGGAAGTCCATTGTACCTTTTTATGAATTATTAATTGGTAAACGACGAACCAATCTCCTCCGCGAGCAATATACTTGTAGCACTTAGGGGAGTTGATTAACCTTTACCATACCATGATATAAAATACCCGAACGCAGCCATGCTGTCAACTCGTGTTACCGCAAATATCAGTTATAAAAAATGTTTTTATTAGCTTAAATGGCTTTAATGACACGAATTTACTGTAAATATTGAGCATTCAATTTTGAAAAAATGATTAATAACATAATTTAGACCACTCATTAAGTCCTATACAATGTGTTCTTCCTTCTTATGTCTTGTCATTTAATTAGTGAGAAAGAGGCAATTATATTTGTATGTTTGTTGTTCTTTTCATTGTAAAAATAGTGTTTGATCTCTGTCTTTCATATCACAATTGGTATTTTTACCAACGTATTAATTTTACAGCGGATTGAATAGAAAAAATAATTGTTTTTGTACGATTCTCTTTTCGTAATTGGTTTTTCACTAGTCATTCCTAAGCGCTAATATTTTCATTAGGATTATCTAAAATATGAATTTTATGTTGCAAGTATTTACCGAAATATTACAGGTTTAATTATGATGGTAGACCTGTGTTACTGCATGGTTTGGGAAGGGTTAAGTGGTTTTTTCAAGTCAAACAATCTAAAATGATATTATACTTTAAACCTGTATGTACAATATATATGAAAATTGGGTGGCAACAAGAACAGAAGGCTTCCACAAAGATCCCGAAATGATTAGACATTATGTTAATCGTGGAGCATGACTCTAGACGAAGCCTTTACAGTGATGAATGTGGAAGATAATGTCGCATATTTATTTGTTAAGAAAAATTGCTGCGAACGTATTTTATATTTCGTCGAACCGTAACCAAACTCTCTACAGTTACACTATAGAGGCTTATACAAAGTGTTCCAAAAGTATTTTTCATAATAAAAATTCTGTAATAAAATAATGAAAGGGTTTAATAAAAAAAATGGTTTATTTCGCAAGTAAGTACAGTCCTTTGGAATTTATTTCCTAAAAATTATGTTTTCTAAATGTGATCCGTTGTTTCGCTAGCACGAGGCAAAATTTCTGAAACCTGCACGGCACGTATTCTCCGTGATCGCTGCTATTTCTTCTCGGATATGTTCTTTTAATTGATCCAGATAGACAGAATTGTTACTGTATACCTTCTATTTAACCGTTTGAATGCTACGCGTCGCAAAAGCGCTGCGATCGTTTGTATCGAAAATTGCTTGGCACTAAAACGGTTAAGGTAGCCTCATAGGAAAACGTCAATTGGTGTCAAATCGGGGCTACGTGGAGGCTAGTTTATGTCACCTCGTCGGGATATCAATTTTCCAGAGAGAATTTTACGAACAACTGATAAGGACACGCTCCATAGGGACTGTATTAGCAAGGACGCGGCTAGCGATCGGCATACCGTTCGTTGTGTTGTTGCAGCGAATGAACAAAAATTTAAAATACTTTTGGGACACACTGTGCTTTTTAGACAGTGAAATAATTAATTAGGATTACATTAGTCTATTGGTGTTTTCACTTTTCACTGAGCACACTCACATGTCTGTTTCTCTACTTTTATTTGTTGTTTTTAAATTAATCTCTTTTATTTTATTCTCATTGCATATCCTAATTGCATCGCTTGATTAACTGTTTATATATTTTTTTATACATTGCACTTTGCTTACTGCTATACCGGAGGAACACTGTTTGCTATAGTACAGTTAATTACTAATGTAGCAGGCAGGGTATCCAAATATATGTCTTACTTTCTTACTGATATGTTATGTTTACTTTGCCAAATTTTATTTGCATACCCTCGGTACATTTGTCCGATATTTGAAATATTACGCAACACTCATAGTAATTAACTAGGTAAAAATGTATACTTAATGAATATTGATTTGGAAGAGTAATGCGTCAGACCGTTAGACGTTATTTATCAATGTAAATACATGATACATGTAAAAAGTGAACCTAATAAATGTATTATTATATATTAGTTTTCCGTGAATATCTAACCTACAATGACATAGAGGTCAGATATGCACGGCAGTTTAGCCCAGAAAACTTTCAACTGAAGATTATGAACGGCCGTGGAAACATAAGAACAATTTTATTTTGTTCTAGTTCAATGTATTAATGAAAAAGCAGAAACTCAAATAAATATGTGCACATGTTAATAATTTGGTAACCTCGCTTGTTTATTTATTGTCAATTAGTTTTTCATTTCCCATCGCCATCCCAACGTGCATTATCCCATGGAACCAATATTTGATTAATTCGTAACGGAAAAAGTATGCATTTCAAATTTATGATGCAGCTTAGGGCGCAGTCCAGTAACACACATCACATTTTTAAAAATCCTTTGTTATTTAATGCTGGGTTACAATTTAATTTAAATTTTTTACTGATACAACGCTATTTTATTTTTATCAACTGCATAAATTAAGCTTTGTATATGGCCTGTATTTAACTGCTTATCAATTTTAATAAAATTTTGCATTCAAATCAAAAAAATACATTCGTTTCCCAAAATTTGTAAATGTTCATCAAATTTTAGACCATATTTAATCTTAAAGTGTTACTAGATGTTACTTCTTATTACTCTTATATTATTTGCCATTAAGGATACATTTTGTATTTGTGTTTGTTTACACAAGGGGTGGGGGAACGGGAAATAGGAACGGTGATAAGAATTAGGTATATGGACAGGACAATGCTCAACGACCAACCAGGAGGCACGATTCACCTGGATTTTCTCTCATATAGTCACAGCACCTGAACTTCAGGAACCTTCTTCGATGTTTAGCACGGAGCACTGAGATCCATAATAACGGTTTTGGCACGCACACATGAGAAACCGAATACACTAGCAACAAGTAATTTTACTAAAACTATAAGTTAGTGACGAGCACATAGCTGCATCCACTATCCTTGACAGTTCAAAAGTCATTGACAAATACACAGAAAAAGTCGTGCTTTATGGGTCAGGGTATAGGGAGGGGGGGGGGGGGGGGGGGGGGGGGGGGGCAATTAGGTAAAGTAACCATAATGGAGCATCCACACGCGCACGGTCATCGACGATTTGTCATTAATGCAGAACATATTTACTAACCTAACCTATCCCAACTAAAAACGTTATTTCTAAGATTCTTTGGGTAATTGCATGTGCCATTTAGCCAACTAGTTTTGCCCTGTGATAATTCTACTTCCCACTCGCTAAATTGTTGTTCCTTGTACTCATTTTACGTTTCCCGGGGATTGTTACTGTCGCAAGTTTCATATTCCAATGGAATTCACACAATGTAACACTGATTCAATTCAGTGCTATTTTTGGCTATTGTTATATATTTTGGCATTGATTAAATTAGTTATTTGACAAGTATTTTGGAGATAATTTTTTTGGGGTACAATGGTAGGGGTTCAGAATTATCAATAATCTATAATATACAAATAGAAGCGATTATTAATATGTCATCGAAACAATTAATTCCATGTCTATTCGTAGTATATCAAGAGTCATGTGGCAGATGAAAATCACTTTCTCGTAATATAAGATTATTCGGTAGACTGCTACAACAAAAAAATACATACATTAAATTTGTACCTATGTTCTGAAAAATTACAACTTCACAATAAGAATGTGTTCTCCTTAAAAATATATGATTTTGTTGTATATTATTTTAATTTAAAACTTTCATGTATATTTATGTTAAATTGATAGAGGGGCTCCTTTTTGAAATTATTTAGAAAAATTTTCGGATATATTTTTTTATAAAAACGAGGTACAATGGTAGTATGTATAAAGAATTGTTTTCGCGACAAATTTTTTTTTATCTTACCGGTAATGCAAGAGGTAGTTGTCATACAGTTTCTTTGAACAATCGACCCCTTAGAATAACAAGGTTCCAACTAACATTTTGGGTTAATTTGAGTTATTGCGTGAAATGGGTTCCAAATGCGTTATTCTTTATTTCTTCCATACACACTAACTCTATTTATTTCACTTCATGGATTTAAAGGATTTATTGATTATTAATTTACAATGTTTTTTTTTTAATTTTCCTCATCTCACAGTGGTCATTGATAATACTAAAAATAAGTTAAAACCTTAAAACTGATCGTATTTGCATACTATTCAATCAACACTTCTGAGCTCATTATCTCAAAACAGTATCAATGTTAGATGGAGCCTTGTTATTCTAAAGGGTCGCAATGTTAAGTAAAAATAGAACAAAGGTTGTCCTCTCTAAATCAGGTCATTAAACTAATATTAACAATTATTAATTATCACGTGCTCAGAACGAGGAAGACCTTAAGTAACCTGGTGATTAAACATCGAGAAGGAAATGAAGGATACCCGCATAACTCAGGAGACCGTCCGTGACATAGCATCCTGGCGCTTCGGTACAGGGAGAGCCCACCCTGAGTAAATGGGAAAAGGGAAAGATGACGAAGATTAAGTATCACACGTGACTCTTATAAGTAGTACCAGTCAAAACAGATATTAAACAATTATTTTGTTATTTCGGTTAAATCATTTTGTTATGTAAATTGTAATCTTTAGTGAATTTTAATAACAGTATTTATTTTAATTAAAACACATATTTTTTATTCTTCCTCACGCTAAATGTATGCGAGATTAAAAATGTTACTAATAAGACAACACTTTTATTGACAAATCAAACTGTCCCGGGACCTTTCTTCAGGATACAATGTATACTAAAATTTAAAATGCTACTATAAACAAAAACAAAACTATAAATATAAGTGGTGGGTAACTAATTAGGAACTAATGTGACTATTTGCAAAAAGGTTTTGGTTATTTATAATGTTTAATTTGCTATTTATAATTTAACTGTAAACCCCTGGTTTTTATATCTATGTAAAATTTCTAAACACTTATTAATGTCAAAAGAATAGTTTGTTTCCAAAAGATGTTTGCCGAATTCAGAATAGTTGCTATTTAGACATCTTAAGTGCTCTTTAATTATAATTCAAAATTTCTGCAAGTTTTACCTATATAAAAATAATTGAAATCGTTGAAAATTAATTTGTAGACCCAGAATTTTTTAAATATCATTAAAATGTTAACCTATATTTATAATACATATATTATTTTATTGTCTTGTTTATATGTCTGGTTAAATTTAGCTATCTGTCGTAGTCAAACATATTCGTTGAGATTAAACAATTTATAATAGGTGTACTGGAAAAGAATGTCGTTTTTTTAATAAAACAATTTGGTGCATTTAATGTATTTATTTATTAAAACTTAGTTCAAAATATAATCGCCATCGTTTGATATAACCTCCTTCCTCCACCTCTCAATCAATTTTTTAATACCACGTTCGTAAAATTCAGCTGGTTTCGATGTAAAATACTCAGATATGCCTTTTGTGACATCCTCATAATTTTTGTATTCTTTTCCGTTTAAAAAGTGTTGCATTGACCGGAACAAATGGTAATCCGATGGAGCAAGATCCGGTGAATATGGTGGGTGATGTACAGTTGTCCAACCTAGGGCTTTAATTTTTTCTTTCGTAATTTTTGAGGTATGCAGTCGTGCATTGAAATGGTAAAGCATAATATTTCGAATAAATTCCTCATTCGGTACAAAGCTCTCCATTGTATATAGGGTTGTAAATTTTTTTGTTTAAAAGTCCTAGTACACTCCAGGTATACGCAGTCAGAGAAACAACACAGAACACGTTGTAAAAGTTCGACTGCCGAAGCACAACTGACCACTCAAAAACGATAACAAAAAAAACGACATTCTTTTCCAGTACACCTAGTATTAAACATGAGGTTTAAAAAAGATGTAGATTACCAAATATAGCACCGTTCGTATTTCCCATTCAGTGAGATGATATTTTTTCCGTTCTTGGAAAACGTACATATGGAATAATATTTAGTGTAGCGTTGAATAAACCCTATTCTTCCATATCTTGAAGAGCACGCGTCATTTAATCCTAACGCGGGAACGGCGGCCGTCGGCGGTGCGCATTACGGCGGGCACATTTCGCGGAATGTATGGCGTATTTCAATTACACGCCTAATATAAGAAATCTTTCGACATCTTGCTGCGATAGGTGTCAGTGAGCGATTGGCGCCGTTTGTTTCCGATAAATCAGGAATACGGCGTCTCGGATCATATTTCTCTCTCGGGTCCCTAGTGATTTATGTCCGTCGGGTGATCCACCTTGATGCAATCGTCGAGAAAACTGTGCGGAGTTTGAAAATTCCACAATAAATCGTGATCTTATAAATTAATATTTTAAGTATTTTATTAATAACCGGATATTATTTGGAATGTTATGATTAATAAAATTATGCTTAGTTCGGAATTTATAACTGGACTAGTGCGTGTAGATGATCCATTAGATTTTATATACCCATCTTTGAACTGTTAAAGTTATCAACGACCTACTACGAGCTCGTTACACTGTTGTGTTTTGTACAATTACTGTAGATATTGGTTTTCTCGCGGTGCGTACCGAAACTCTTTATTGTGTTCAAATTGCTTCGTGTGAATCGGCGAAGTTGTTCCCGACGTTTAGGAGAGCTGTGACCACGGCAGAGAAAATCCAGGTAAGTCGTGTTCTTCCCGGTTGGTCCTTAAACCCTTACATCCATTGTTTTGTTCTTATACCAAATTTCTATCACCCTTCCTACATCCCGTTTCCCCACCCCCTTCAATAAATATCACTATCAAATAAAAATATTATTTTTACCTGGTTCCATATAAGGAATTCTTTACATGAAAATTCTGATATTTTAATTTTGAAATTTCTGACTGTTGAAATAGAGTAATTTGTTTATATATTTGAATAATGTACCTTCGGAATGAAAATTAATATATCCAGCTAAGTCTTATTTCATATAAAATTGATATTCACTCCGTACACTAATGCCATATCATTCTTGTGTCGATCCTCAATGGATGATAACGCTGCATCAATGACGGAATTGACGTGTTCTCAAATAACATGATTAAATAGAAAACAGACATACACGTGATATTACATATTCATGAAAATTATAACTTCTTTCATCTTACTGCTAATTATACACGTACTGTATTTGAACGATTGAATTCACTGTGCTCATATATTTTGTTTGTTTTATCCAACAATATTGGGATAAAATTAACTCCTTAATTTGTACTTTTCGTAATCGTACCGTAATATATATTACGTGATTTACTTAGAGATAAAATATGTTTTATATTCAACTGACTATCCGTGCCCAGCATTGCCCGGGAGGTGGTTAATGATTAGGAGCAGGGATGTCTTTATTTTCAACTGGTCCTAAAGAGCAACGATGTGGTTGTGGTCCAGACAAAATAATTGGCGACCCGCATTTGCTGCAAACATTTTTTTACCTTTTTTAAGGTAACATTGCAATCTACAGTCTAAGTCAAGTACTAGTACAATAATTCAGTAATTATACGACTTTAAATTGGAACTAACATTTAGGTTTAGCAACATTCCTATCGATAGATGTCTTAAAATGGAAAGGTATCGAAGCGCAGACGAAATAAGAGAGAATCCGAGAGTCTCTAACATAATCGAATACCCTATTCTCGTAGTTAAAAATCGAACTGTCTAGAACATGGTTCATGATGTTTCCCAGATCGATCCAAACCGAACTAATGTTTTCGCCTCTAAGAAATCCGAGACAAGTGTGGAACTGGCAGATGAACAGGCTACGAGGAGATGAGGAAATGCTGCACTAGGAAGCGTATAAGTCGTAAATAGCGTTGAAATCACGCTGAACCCTACTTGATGGTGATTTGATGAACAACTGAATTTGTTTTGTTGCTTCTATAGCTAGAATAAAGTTATTTAAAACTGGTGAAATTATGACAGATGTAACGTTGCCGTGCGTTGCCTCAATCTTTTTATATTGATGGAGATTTAAAAAATATTTTTTAAGACCAGTCCCCACCAGAAACATTTCATTTTCGATATACAGGATTCAGGTACATACATGTCTAAATATTTAATATAATAATGTGCATTTATTGCCGCTCTGTTTTCTGAATGTGATTCACCCCGAATACGCACGCTAGGCTAACGTGTATGAAAAATCCCATTAGATCCCGACCAATAAAATATTTATAGCTAGTGGCTCGTACTTTCTCGTTCTGGTCACACATTAGTGCATATTATATATATATATATATATATATATATACATCGGAGTGAAAAATCATTCAAATATTAGCGTGCTTATGAAAAGCGACGATGCAATTACTTGATTGAATTTTAAAGGGGGTAATGAAGAAAGACACTCTCACATTTTGCCTTGAAAACTATGTGTGGTATTCGAGTTTCCAAGCCCGTAAGTTAAGGCCCTTAGCGCATTATTAAACGCTACTTTGTATCATCGTGCCCCATTCTTCCTTATCGCCGTGGGTAGGGGACGTTGTTTATATGTTGTTTGTGTTTATCAGACAATTAGAGATGCTATCTGTGCGCACAGCCCTTTATGTTTCCTGTACACACCACCCTTTTGCCGTCTTGACGTAAACAGTATTTCACCTCTAAAGACAGCTAACCTTTATCATGTTACCAAAAGAGAGCCCTCTCGCATTTTACTAGTGCAAATTTTATTTTTGAATGTCAAAATCAGATTATCAGCTTACGCCATATCTTATGTATGTTCATAAGCCAAGAAGTTGGCTTTGACAGTGCCGTCAATCAATAAAATTGATATAATAAAAATATTTACATAATATTCCTAGGTATTTTGACATTTAACTTTTATTTACTCCCTTAATATTTTTATATTTTTCTGACTTTCAAAATCTTGATGACACTGAAAACCGTTTTATATTATGGACATTCACATTATAGTTTTTAACCTTAAAAATATATAAATTTGTCGTTAATCAATATTATTTGTGTCTTGATGATTTTAATATTTAATATTTTTATTTCAATAAGCTATGTCAGTAATATATGAGTTTTTCCTATTTGAGGCATATGCATGTTTACCCGCAAATTTGACGCGTAAGAACTAATTTGTGGCTGCACTACAAGTAGTGTAAGCAAAATTACTCCTAATGTAATAGAGATTCATATTAACCCAGAGAAATCAGATATTTTATCCTTATCCAAAGGGATTACGTACAGCTAGTTTGTGCTTAACACTTAAGGCTTCTATAGTATCCTTGGATGAGCGTATTAATAACTTTGTGTACGGTGTATTGAGTTACAAACGAAAAGCTTTCGTTCCTATAAAAGCAAACAAATGACATCAGCCTCTCTTGCGTGGGGGCCCCGCTTCCCTCCGATTTCCAAATATTTAGGTACTCGGCCTCCCCTCAGGTGTCCCTCTGGTCATCTCATTGTCTCGCCACTTAATTATGGCGCTCCTTTGAATGCGGCACCCCGCGTTCCGCGTGCGGATAATTTATGGGACGGTTCTTCTTCGTTATCTTATTGAAAACTTAATTAATTTGTCTTATCCTCGGTTGTTGGTCGGTGCGTTTTCGAAACTTTCGTTGGCCGGGATTTTTTCGAGTCTCAATTAGTGTTTCTTTGTTATTAGCTCTTCTTTACCTTTTGTAACTTTCTCATCCTTAACCTTTTTTCTTTCAGCATTAAATTCGTCGATTTTTTTATTATTCCTTTTCAGGCAATGGCTATACGTTACTTTTCCGTTTTTAAAGTATTTTTCGCTTAATTTTAAATCTGAATTGTCCCTTGAAATATTTATCGTGTTTAAACTTTTTTTATTTATGTCTAGATACCGTGTACAGAGTTTGACGGTTCAGGAATCGCAAAATGTCCGTCGATAAGCTAGGGCGGCTCTGCCCCCGGGCGCCTCCGGATCCGATAACCGTACGGTATGAATATGGTCCCATGAAACGGCCCATGTTATTACGTTCTGGTCCAGCGGTCGCCGTCGGCAACCCGCGGCTCCAGAACCGCGTAGGACTTTATCAGAATACTTTGACCATATATGTCGATGTATTATCGTCTTTGCTTTTCTTGGTTTAAAAAATAAAAATCAAGGATAGTAATTTATTTTATTAACAAAAATTATACTTTTTTTCTGTCCTTTGCAACTATATAATAGAAATACACTAAATATAAACAGCGTCTAGCAATATTTTCTGTCTCGCTTTTGAGTAGATATCTATAATATAGAATGTCCAGCGGAAAATGTTTAAGTTTAATATAAAATAATAAAAAAAACTACAATGTTATTCTCATATTTTATTTATACAAAATGGAGTTTAACGATGCGGATGCGATGCGTTTTATAAACAATAACGTCTAAATGCCGTCCATTTCTCTCGAGACACTCTTGCAATCGGACTCTTAAATTTACGAACACGCGAGAGCAAAGCGTTGGTTCAATGGCAGCAATTTCATGGCGGATATTTCCTTGTAAGGACTGAATTATTCAAGGATTATTGCTGTGAACTCTTAACTTAAGGTATCCCCATAAAAAAATTCGCACGGTGTAAGGTCCGGTGACGGAGGTACTTATGGTATGTCTCCGTACTTACTGATTAATTTATTGGGAAAAATTCCCCTCAGCTTCTCTATTGAAACTCTAACTGTGTGTGACCCCGTCTTGCTGAAATTGTGTTCTGTTGTTGAATGCGGGAAACAGCTGCAGTTGCAGTACCAAAAACTCGTCGATCATTCGGCAATACACGTCAGCAGTGACTGTCTCTCGTAGGTTAAAAAGATAAGGGCCAATTATCCCTCGGGCAGATTTGATAGCGTTTTTCTTGGGTTGTCGGGGCACCAGTATCTCATGTTCTGTTTATTAACATTGCTATCGATATGAAAATGTTTTTCGCAGTAAACAATATGTTTCCAAGCGTTCGTGTTGTTCCAAAACATTCCAGCGTCGTTCTCGCTAAGGTTTCACATAAAGAATAGTAATTTTCGTTGAGCAACTGCACGTCTAGCAGTTTATATGAGTGAAACTGTAGTTTTTTTTTCAAAATAACGTGCACTGTTGATTTTCTTATTCCAGTAAAAGCTGCAATCTTCCTTATCGATTTACGCATAATTTCACGTCGAACTTGAGCCACATGTTCTTGCGTCACTTCTGACGCTGATGGTCCCGTAGGAGTTTGGTTAACCATTTTCCCTTGTCTGAACTTTTGAACCCAACACCAAATAAGTTGCGTACTCGGCCCATCACCTACTCGTCGGATATTAAAATGAGTGCAAAAAGCGCGACGCGCACGAACTAATGAATTATCGCACTTTAAATATTGCTCGATCGCGAACGCGCGGTGCGCTTCCGACCAGTGCCTCATTGTGACTGGCAATCCCGCGCGTCGAACAATACCCTTCCCCTTACCTCACCCTGATAGTTTGTTTACGAGCAATTACAATTTAATCTTGAAATTTTTCCACTGAACATCCTGCACATAACGCACAGACATTCACGCACATGTGCGCGACATAACCATGACATGACATGAGAATACAATTGTTCTCAATTTTTTATTTACGTGTAAATGTTAGTTTTATATTTAAGACCTGCTCACAGTAGTTAATATTAACCCGTGTTGAGCTAGTGTTCTAGATTTATATATTTGATGGATTTTTAAGGATTCATAATATCTTTTTTACAGAAATTAACTTGTTCAACATTAGCCTTACTAAGCTCAAAGGGTTCTTCTTATGAACCACCACAATCTAAACTTTGGCCATTCACTATACCTATAAAAACTCATGTTGCTCTCCCTTTACCGCAGCGTTAGTTGCAACCTCCCCACCCTTCTCCTTCTTTTATCTAAACTTACTTTGCATCCAAATATTTTTTGTGTATTTTCTTTATTAGTATCGCATGTTAAATAATTATTATATTTATTACAATATGTTTTCACTGTCAAAATCTCTTAATAAAAAAAATTAAAAAAATATCCTTCAGACGTAAATTTTAATATTCATTGTATATATTCCTTATAAAATGTGAATGTGCTTTCTTATTATTTTTTTATTTATAAATTTATTTGGTTTGCTTATTTAAATAAATTCTCAGCCGATAAACCAGATTAAAATTTTAAAAGTTCTTAATGACAGATAGGATTTTTTTTTAATTATCAATAATATAACCTAGATTTACCATTTTTAATGTATATAATTAACACAATATTATTTTTATATTTTCCCTTATAAATCAGACTATTAATGTTTTTGTATCATATTATTGTTTTATTTTATCTCAGTAAAGCGCTACGATTTTATAAATTTGGGAAAATCCATTTTTATGGCAGTAGATACACATATACTTTTCAGTATTCTAACTCTTGCAATGCAATTATCTGGAATCAATTACTCATAATTCATTATTTTGTGTCTTAATAATGTAAATTTTGAAAAAATTGGAAATTTGGAATGACACCTGGTATAATCGTATACGTTTCAAGTAGGTGATACATCGATGATTCTCTCACATAAGGTAATTGTGTCAACTTTATATATAAAGCTTTTATGTAGGTACACATCCCAAATTTGAATTGGTTCCAAAAACAGAATATTCTGAATTCTTTTATTGAACATACCGTAGTACTAGAAAAATTACGAATTTCAATATTTGCCTGATATGGAAACATTGAAGAAGAAATTCGTTTGTGAACATGGCACGACACACTTTTCTGATGTCATGGAATCAAGTAATTTGGAACTGAACAACAAAGTGTTGCCGGTGAAGAGTATTTTATTAAGAACTAAATAAATATAAAAGTGCCGATGTAGAAAGTGTCCAACTGGCATATCTTAAAAAGTTTATTATCAGTATGACACCTATAAAAACCCTTCACGAACTATAATTTTAAGTTGGTGACGTAGTAATACTGCAGCGAATAACTATTAAGCTTTTACAGACATGTCATAGAGGCTCGTAATTGAAGATGACATAAAAGAAGACAATTTCTTTTTAGGTTAGAGTTTGAACAATCCGGAACAAATTTTTACCTGTACGGGTAACGCCCGTTGATCGCGGGAGATGCGTTCTGGACACGGCCGCGATAAGTGAAAATCCGCGATCAACGGGGGATTAAAAAAAATCGTTTTATTTTCTAAATAAACATTAAATAACAATGTCATATAAAATATAATTCTTTTTTTTTTCCCGCTTTGCAAAAAAGAATCTAGATTTCCTCGTTTATTGTGTAAAGTTTATCTATAACCGTCAAACAATCCATTATTTCTGCACTAGCCGATTCGCCAATCATTTTAAGACAATGCAAGTTTGATCATTTTTTAAACCAATCGAATCAACCTTTGCTTGCTTAAAAACTTCTTATCCTCCATTTTGATATTTTAAATGATCCCAATAACTCAGGGATTTATTCATAATTATTCGGATACTCACAGGCACGTGGTGTTGATTTATGTTCTCTATCCATTTGCTTAATAAATTTTCTATTTCTGTCATCAGTAAACTTCTGGATAGCGAAATTTTTGTCGCTGTAATCGGAGTAACGCTTTCGCCAGCCTTTTGTCTTTTTGCTGCACGATTGATCGCACCGTAGACTCGGGTAATTTGAAATCCCTACATAAAACTGCAAATTTACCACCATTTTCTATCGCTTCGATTATTTTTATTTTCTTTTCTAAAGACACTACATTGCGAATTTTCCTAACCGATTTTTCACATTGTCTGTTTAAATCGTACAAAGGGATAAAAATATGGACACTCAGCTAAGATTACACTGAAGTATTGAAGCTGCAGGATAGCTGATTAACAGAAAAACCCAAACTTACCAGGATACATATTTTGTCTCAAAAGCTTGTGAATTTATGTATATGTACATGTATATTATGTGAGTGAACAAAAAAGAAAGATAGCTCGCTCGTGCAACCACACATTATGATGATTGCTGGAATGTGTTGAGAAAAAAAAATAATTAAAAACCGCGTTATAACGAATTCGCACTCACCGGGGTCGCGATGAACGCAAGTTACCTATATTTGATAACGGAAAACTATATCGACATCTACGTATAGTATCGTAAGTAAAAAATTACATTTTTAATTATTCTAGTATTTGGCACGTATTCGATACATTTTTAATATCTAATTTTTATAATATTATGTTTATTAGTACCTACCTACATCATAGAATACATTTTTATTTTAAATCTGCCACGTGAGTATCAAATACATGCGAAATACTAGAATGATTAAAAATTGCCATTTTTTACTTACGATACTTTATTTAGGATGGCTCGATACGTTATTCTCTCAAGATGAAATCGATGGTTTAATTAAATATTACTTATAATAACGGTTCAATTAATAAAATTGCTTATTGAACTTTACAAAAGTTATATCTATTAAAATATAAATACTAGAAAATTACGTCGGGTTCGCATCATTTTGAGAATTTTCATGCGTGTAAAAATAATTATTTTTGCTAAGAAAGTTTGCCGATTGCTGTACATAGTCATCCATAGTGCCAAAGGGCGGAAGCCGCCACTGTCCCTAATGGTACCATAATATTATATATGGACCATGAAACCTAATGTATCGATTTATTGGTCATATTAAATATTATATCATACGTCTTTTAGATTTTCTGTGGGTATGGAGAAAGAATAAGCCCATGTGATATTTTTTGCGAAGGATAATATTTTATGAAATATATAAACCGTTCTTTTTCACGATATTCATAGCTGTTTTATTGAAACAGTGTAGCTCTATGTAATCCAACTAAACTTTTTTAAACATATGGTTTTGATTCACTTAATGAGTATAGCGTTTAGTTGCTGTTAATATTTCAACTATTTCAATATACCGACATACGGAATGGAAATACCAACTTGTAACAATAGACATAAGTGCATCATGGAAGCATCCGTTATTAATAGTCAATTTGAGTTGCGTAGGATGGATTGTGATTATAGGGTTTGGATTAGCCATTCGAATGACGTCACCACATATCGTGTGCAGGCTCTAAATGGACCGCAATTTCCTGTCCCAAGGGCTCATTGCTCAGCTTGCATCGGGGACTGACCAGACTCATGTATTGTTACTTACGTGCGACGCTAGCCTAAATTATCACTATATTAACGTTGGATTTAACAACCAATGAGCATTCATTACTTCTATGTCACAGATTGTTAATATTTAACATTGTTAATATGATAAACAACACCCATTTAAGTCATTTGTCGATACATGACCTTTTTTCTAATAGTATTTCAATTTCATTAGACGAATTTTATTACGAATAGAATGGCACATAATATGGTTAGAATAAGTTAACAGGTATGTCTGAAATTCTGTTTTTTGCGCGAGTCTCGAGACAGGCTATACGGAAACACTCCGTGTTTATCTCTGTGTGATTATCGGTTTAGTAAGTTCATCCCATCCTCTACTTTAGAATCCGTTTAAACCTCACAATTGAATATTGTTCAGTTGTTCTACATAAAAGTATTAATAAATTAAAATAGGAAAACTACTATTATTAAAATTGAACTAACTTGATTGAAAATGTTTCTATATTTAACTTTGTTTAAACAATAACACAGTGGTTTAAACAAAGTTAAATATAGATACAATTTTAAATTATGTCTAACTACAAAGTTAACGCTACAAACATGAACAATAACTTGATTGAAGCCAGCGAGTTTCAAACTCCTGGCAGAGATGGCCCTTATGATCACTTGACTGAGTCAGATGAGGCATGATTGAAGGCTTTAGCAATTTTTAGTTGGTTTTTTTATATCATAATAATTCGATAGGTTTGGTTCACGATTAAGTGGCCTTGTTTTGAATTACATGAAGCAAAATCATTTTACGATTTTGAGTGATATGAACCATATCAAATTCTTCATTTTCACATATTTTTGTGTTAGAAGGATGAATAAGTTTCAGTCTTAAACTATTGTTAAAAAGAACACACTCTTATTGTTAAGTTGTAATTATTCAGAACATAGGTCTGTGATATTTTAAATACTAATTAAATGTATTAATTAGAAATATATACATATAAAATCAATTTTATCGAAAAATATTGTTGGTGCTACCGGGATACGAACCTGGATCTCTTTCCAATCCGGGAAAGGTGCTGACTGCTACAGCACACAGTACTTTTGACGATAAATTTTCGAACATATATATTACACTTTTCAAAAAAATATATCCATCGTTCCATTATTTGAAAGCCTTCTGCTTTATTTTTACGGAATCTCGAATACCTTTGAATGGTCCGAATTAACAATGTATTTTTATTAAATTTTGGATACATTGATACAACTTATATATTATTAAGGAGAACACGTTCTTATTGTGAAGTTGTAATTATTCAGAACATAAATCTGTGATTTTTTAAATACTTTTTGTGATGTCCTAGGGATTGTACAGTTGGGTGTGTGTGTGTGCGAGGTTATAAAGGGCGACGCACGTCAGGGCGCACTCTCTCTCTCTGCGTGTTCATCGACTTTATCGTCTGACTTGTACTAGTGATATACCTTGTAACTAAATCGTGTCTTACTGTAATGAACGTGTAATTGTCACGAAGAGTATTTCTTGGACCTTCACATTACGAAGTGCACACTGAAGACTTACTTAAGAGACAAGTACGTAACACTAATTAAATGTATTAATTAGATAGATATACATAAATATTGTTATTGCTATCGGGATATTTCTCGATAAAATTGATTTTATACGAATATCTTTCTAATTAATACATTTAATTAGAATTTAACTATTGTATTGTAACTATGGGCCAATTTTTTATTTTTTTTTATTAAAACACAAAGATTATTAACAGAGTTTCAAAATGATACCGACCGGAACGTGCTAACGCAACGGGAGCTGGTGATAGACTAGTTTCAAATTAACGGAATAAAAAAATTACATTTCTTTTCGCTTTACCTAATATATATAAAATTGTATGTATCTGTATTCTATCTATCTATGTGTTCTCTAAACTGAACTAAATTTTGCATAGTTTCGGTTTAGGACCCTGTGAAAAAAGTAGGCACCCTCTCCTTGGTATAAATGTATAGGTATTATATTATACTGAATGACATCCTTTCCTGATTTCACTCAGTTGAACTCTATGACCTTGAAAAGGCTATAATCACCCCACCCTACTCTCCTGGATATCTCGTCTTCCCTCTACCTGGACCAAATTTTGCATACTTTTTAGGGCCTGCGTATCGTCACCTTATTCCTCCCACCCCTTACCCTCCATTAACTTAATAACTAAATATGAGTATAAGTAAATATAACAGATTTAGTTATAATTTAAAGTTGGATTTAAAGAGCAACGCCGGGCACATTATGTAATAAATGTGAAATTACTTTACACACCTCCAAGAATGTAACGTATGAAAAGAGTTTTGAAAATTTCACTCAAAATCTTTAACAAACTAAATTGTATTCCTATGCAAAATTTCACCTGTCTTCTAAACAAAGAATTAATCATTCAAATAGCTCACTTTATACTAAAGAGTTAAAAATTTATTTGAAATATAAAATGTGGTCATTTATTAACATTAAGTTTGCACTACAAAGTTTACCACGAATTATGATGAGACGTTCCGTAATAATCCTTTACACTGTACGGCAGTACCTATATTCGATTCATAATTAATTCCATATTACTAGACTATTATCTGGTTTACGAGTATTGTATGCAAACGGAACACAATACTGATTTATGAAACTATCTTGTACGCATCATCACACTGTGATATTGCGGCTACGCGAACGCGCAACTTGATGGAATATAATGAACATCATTATCATGTGATAGATAGGTGATTAATATCAATAATATGTTTGCTATTCATTGAGAACAATACACCACATGAGAATAGAATGTGATGTGAAACATGACTGCTACTCAAAGAGGTATTTCCGATCCATAAATCGGTATTGAAAACCCGTCATTCTGCGCGATAAAACAAGAAATGAAAACTGTTCAATGAAATTTTTTTTATTTTTAACTTTGTTTTATTAACCACTTATTGAGTAAAAACACATCTACCGGTTTCGAAAAATATCATTTTCTTAATTAATGAAAAACATGTGTTATTGTATCTTTAACGCAATCTATTTTAAAAAAAACAATAATTATTTAAAAAATAAATTTAGTACTTAACTTAAATGGTTGCTTGATACAGAATTACTAGAATAATTTTTAGGAAAAAATTGTAGAATGAGACTTGTTAAATTTAGTCGGTTTTTTGTAATTTTTTGCTTAGTTTTACACACTTTATTTATCTCCAACGATTCCAAATTATTTAATTTATGACCAACACCGTTTACATGCAAAATTGACAACCTCAATAAATATTTTATCGAAACCATGACCATTTTCTATCAAATGATTAGTAAATTCTGAAAACATATCTCAAATGCTCCTTTACTCTTATATTAAAATTTCGACTATTTTACCAATATAAAATGCAGTACAATCCTTGCAACTAATTGTTAAATTTATCATCTCTGTCTTTTATGAGTAATTTTCCTATGTATTTGTAAAAAAATACCGGTCTAATGTTTCGTGGTAAGTGTTTAGATATTTGGTTCGAAAATTTATTTATGTATAAAATCCTACGCCAATAATCATTATTATCATTTTATTTTATCTATAATTTATATAAAAATTGACTGTTATATTCTTTTAATTAATTTTTTAAAATTGTGTCTATTAAACCTGTATTATACCCGTTATTAACTGCTATTTTTTTAATTGTATTCAATTCAATATTGAAATTGGGTGTTGACATAGGAATACTGACTAAACGATGTATCATGGAGATGGAGAAAAAAAAAGTTAATTTATTTATTTATTACATTATGTTTAAAAACTATACAGTGTGTTCCTACAAGGGGTAGCCGATTTGTTTTTATAATTGCCGTTGGCGGGGTCGTAGGGTCAGTTGGATTAATATGAAGACCTTTCTACAAAATTTGTAATGTGGTGTTTAAGAGGTTCAGTTGTTGCGCACGGTGTCTGATGGAGATGGTATTGTCTGCACTACACACAGAACCTGTTTCTTCCAATTTTGTCATTTAACGCTGGATTGTGTCCGCTTAGCAGGCGCACAACGAAAATTGCGTGCAAATGATCCGTTACTTTCATAATATAAATAATGGTTCAGCTATGATGGCTCGCATACTGTAATGGTATATTATCTATATGATAATTGCCAAGTATCAACTACTAAAAATACCGCTAGAAAAATAGCGACAATTTCAAATTGGCAAACTCTCGTCGCAACAGCTATTATAAATTAACATCTTTCTTTAAAATACACTCCATCTATCCAATACACTTATTTGTCAATCACTAATTCTGGCCCCAAAACAAATTAACATAAATCTTCTTGTACTAACTATCTTAATAAACCAATATTTTATTAAGTGTTTGATTATCTGAAATATTAATATATTTTTTATTTATTTGGGCATCTCATATCTAATTAAATAATAATAATAATAGTTTATTTTTTTGATTCATACTTCAGTACAGTGTGTTATTTATATTATTATAATTAAATAACATTGCAGTCAAGTGAAACATGTATTTCGGTACCCTGACTGCTGCGCTAGTATTTTACTGTATTATAGCAGACAGTGCCCTTCCGGTATAGTAATAAACAAAGCGTAGTGTTCAATATACTAATAAATATACATAAAAAGTAAATCAAGATGCGATTAGATTGGATAGCTTAACATTATTACCATTAATTGCCATGGCGGTTACTTTGTGGTGTAACATGATTATTTAAAAATGTTATAACTAAACTTTGTGCTACACACACATTGGATTATTATCAGTATCTCATTAAAATTTGTGAAAATTAACATTATTACCGCTTCGCTTCAGAGTCATAGACACTTTTCCTAGTGGTGTGATCTTATTCATAACGCGTTATGTAAAAACGTGTAACTATTTACAAATAATAAAATATATTTTCACTACTTATAGCTAGCGCACGCGTACGACCTTCTGTCGTACGAAAGTTATGTCGTAATGGCGAGGGACTAAGGAAATACATGATATGTACGCACACTGAAGACTAGATAATATCTCTATTGTCCTCGCCTGTACAACAGAGTCTTACGAGAGATCTGCACGCCAGCTCTTAACTAACTAACATACATACCGTAATGTTTTCTCCGAGGGTAGGCGAGAGAATAAAACTTCTGTCTTAGTCTACCACTCTTGCCTCGTTCACTTTCATACATCTTCTCATCCATTCTCGTTGATTGTTAGAGCTTTCAGGACCGAATTCCAATATCTGTTTTATCTGATTATTCCAATTCTTTCACGGACTCCCTCTGTTTCTATTGCCTTAAATACTTGCATCATATATTTTAATTTAACTTATTTTCCTCGTTCGTATGTTCCACATGCCCAAACAATCGTATCGACCCTTTATTAATTCTATCTTATATGCTACAAATATATCTACACTGTCTCTTGATTTGTTTTGTTTTTTACTCTATCGTAAGTACATAGATTTTCCACCCACAAATAATCATCAGTTTTGTTGTTTCTCGCTAACCAGATGAATAGTCAAAATCTTCGCATAAGTATGAAGAAATAAAAGCCACCATTCTATTCCTTAGCATTTTGTACCAACATAATTATTATTATTTCCAATATTTCCAAGAACACACAATTACTGGATTTTCACCTACAAAGGCTGTTGTTAAACAAATAATAGATATTTTTATTTGTTATCTTTGTTTTATTAACCACTTAATTGAGTTGAAATACATCTACATTCTAAGAAGAAAATGGTATTTTTCGAAACCGGTAGATGTATTTAAACTCAATTAAGTGATTAATAAAACAAAGGATTTTAAGGATAAAGTTAATATTGGTAATTTCAAAAGTAAATAATAGATATCTCTGAGACGAAGCTATTTTTTATTGATGGAAAAATATGGAAGTATAGATACAGGGCTTAGACCTGTCTTCGACTGGCTGAAGTGATTACTTTACACAATGCAACGTTCACCATTCCACCCAATCAACCTCCACATCTATTAAATTTTTGAAAGTTGTACGAAAATAGCTTCGTCTTTATGAGATATCTATTATTTGTTTATTATTATTTCGATTACTCTGACCTACGTACGCGTATTATATTCCGTGTACACACAACTGCTTTGTTTCTTCAGCTGTTCTCTAGTTCGTGCGACGTTTATTAACTCATATTACCCTTTGTTTTGGGCTTAAGAACCTAAATTTAACTGTTGACAATACCCATTCGGGTCTTCCGCGGTTAACTTAGCACTTAGACAACTAATGAATACCGTCTACCAACCCTGTTGTTGATACAGTCGAAGGTTTTAAGCCCTAAAGGGTAGCTTCAGACTCATATAATCTGCCCACCCCAAAGCCTGATAATAATTCCCTTTTTCACATGACAAAGCATATAATCAATAATTGTTTATGTTTGAAAATTTATCGATGAAAGTTTATTACTGAAATCCTTTTTCCACGTTGCAAAGTTTAATTCGATATTTGAGTTTTAAAGTGTTGAAATGTTAATAATTTTCTTTGCTTCTCGGCGGATTTGCGTTTCTAAATGTGTTGGCCTTTTGAAAACATCGTAAAATATATTTTATTTAATAGAGCAGTTTAGATCGTCAGTAAGTACACTACGATAGTAATTACGTTATAAAATGGGGGTAAACTACCCAAACTTACCGTGAAAGAAGTGTCTAGAAGTAAAGTGCTTTAGGTTCATTTCCCATCGCATTTTAAAGATATCTGGTAAATACTTATTTCCACCTGTGTAGATAAAGCATAAAATATTCAATATATATATATATATATATCTCATAGAGAGGAAGCTATTATTATTATATTTAATTGAAATATATAGAAGTATGGGTAAAATTACAGGGCTTACGACCTGTCTTCGGCTGGCTTAAATGTACACTTTATATAAATATAACGTTCACTATTCTCAATCTCTATAGCTCTCAATTTTTTCTTATTTTGACCAGTATATTATTAGCAATATTTGAATATGTCCAAGAACTCACAATTACTGGATTTTCACCTTCAAAGACACTGTTATTAAACAAATAATAGATATCATTATTACCCATAGTTTCATATATTTCCATTAAATATAATAAAAAATAGCTTCTTACTATTTGTTTAATAACAGTGCCTCTGCAGGTGAAAATCCAGTAATTGTGTGTTCTTGGATATATTAAAATATTGCTAATATATTTTACTTAAATACGATTTATGTCGTGCTAAAATTGTACTTACAACATAGTCTGATATGCTAGTATTATATATTCTTCTTATTATAATATGTATGTTTTAAGTACTTGCACCCGTGTTTCGTTTTCAATATCACCCTTCGCGAAGAAAGGCTATCCTTTCGCTAATTTGATCCTCTGCAGTCTAAATTAATATTTAATCCCTGCGAGATTACTGCCGGTAGCCGTGGGTGGGTGCTCTCCCTAATGGCTGTAGGGCTGCGCCCCGGGCCCCCGGATAGATAATAGATAGGGGACTAATCAACGCTTCAGTCGAGAGTTATTAGCGACCCTAACGATATTCCCAACGAAGTTCTCCGCGGCAAGGGACGGGACACCTGTGTGTGATGAACCAAATATTTTTTATTTCATGTTTATCTTATTTTATATATTACAATGGTCTGTAAATAAAAATGTTGGTGATGTGATTTCTAGTTAAGACATCATCATTATATCATATAACATAATTTTCAAATCATGAAAATATCTAATTATATTTTATGAAAATATGTGTGAATCGCATCGGAAGAGGAGTGATCACTTAAATTTATATAAATTATATTTTTGTAATAAATTTAAAAACTGTTTTAACAAAAATAATTAAACTTAATAGTGGTAGGTACATGCCAGTTTTATTTATAAAATAATAAATCCAAAAACTGTTTACCTATAAGTATTTTTCCACCTGTTCCTGTTCTTCGTCTGAGATGACAGATCCCGATACGACACCATGTTTTTTTTATCGTTATTGGGTCAATGTATTTTTCTACCTTCCTCTTCTATTTCTTCCTCTTTCATCTTCCTTAAAAATATTTATTATTTTTTGCATTAAATTGGTATTTGGTGAATTTATTAAGCCCATTTTTTCTTTCTTCTTTTTACAGATACGCTTACGTTTGTGTTTTTTTTTATCACAGGATGTAACACAATTAAAAATTTATTGAATTTGAAAAAAAAAAATTTTCTACACACTCAAATCAGATCAGAAGTAATAGACCAAGATTGCAATGTTGGACCGTTTTAATTTTAAAAATATAATAAAATTAAAAAATACCGCGTTTTTCTTATTGTCAAATATAGTAGGTTTTCTTCCTCGCACAGTATATTACCTTGCTCTCTATCCGGGATTATTTTTATCGATTGACGATTCCTCCATCACACCCTTTTAGCCGAAGCCGGCGACCCGCGATACCGTCACCCTTATTTGCCTTTGTCGCTCAGGTGAAATTTAACCGCAGCCTCCCTCCCGCTCCCGCCCCCGCCCAGAGCTGCACTACCTGCCGCCTACTACTCAGCATATTCACTATTCTCTCAACCACCCGGTGGAACCCATTGAGCGACAGTTCACCGCGAGACAGACGATTGCCTGTGTGCAAGCATCACCATCACCATCACCATCAGCATCAAACATCCGTTCACTTGGCTAATCAAGTATACAACATTCTATCCTATTCAGATCTAAGAGGTAGCCAACAATACAAAAGATTATTTTTAATCATTTAGATAGTAGAAAAATTAAAATTATGTCGACTTGAAGTATCTAAATTTACAATAATAATTAGACGAAATACTTTGTTTAAACCACTATTTATTAATTATTCTACATGTTTCGATACGTATGGTATCATCTTCAGGAAATAATGCATACTGAAATTAAAAAACACAAGCATAAATAAAAACAAAACTATAAAATGGTGAATAAGTGAGAACTAATATGAAAACAAATTTAAAATGTGACTATTTGTAAAGTGGATTTGGTTATTTATAATATTAAACTTACTATTAACACTTTATCTTATTTCAAATTTATCTAACCCCTAATATTTGTATAATTTCTAAACCGTTGTTAATATCAAAATAATGGTTTGTTTTTGTGGTGAGTTGTGTTGTCAAAATCACTATCAGTGATTGAATATCTGGGAATATCGTGATCTTTTTATTGATATTTGGCTGTGAACCGTGATACGGCGCATGTGAATTCAATGGATGATGTTATAAATCGTGATAAGTGCCATCTAATAGATTCAGTCAAAACGTTTTACGCATTTGACCCGAAATGCTGAAAAATAAACTCACATTTTTTAAAGGGTTTTCGTTCTTTTTGTCATGATATTAAATTATGTATACTAGAATATGTTTTTAACGCAAATGAAGTTTGAATAATATAAGTGAATACGTTAAAAATTATGTTTTTTATTTCTTATATTGTGATATCATGCGAGGCATGCGTGATGAAACTGTGATCACAATCACAGTTTTCAATCACTGATATTATCTAATAAAAATCACAATCACACCAGTGAGTCAAGAGTAGCATTTTTTCTCATCACTAGTTTGTTTCCAAAAGAGGATTACAAAATGAATAATTGTTGTTATTTAGGCATCTCAAATGCTCCTTAATTCTAATATCAAAATTTCTGCATGTTTTACCTACATAAAAATAATTGCAATCATTGCAAATTAATTTGTAGACCCCCGATTTTTTGCTAAATAGTGGTTTAAACAAAATATTTTGTCTAATTATTATTATAAAATGAGGCCATTGTAATAGTAATTTTGCAAATATTAAAGAAAATATAAATTTACATGAATAATTAAAGCGCAGTCGTAGAAATTATGATTTTGTTTAGTCTAGTATTTTAAAAGATATATAAGGTGCAGCTGTAGTGTCTTCTCTATTAGATCGTTATTTTTTATAAATCGACCTAACTGTCAAGAACTAATTTTGTCACTGCTGTATAGACATATATAAACATTTCTATCTTGAATTACGTCGTTGCGACTCAAGTCGCCGTCTGTGTAACCGGCTACGACCCATCTTCAGGTTATTGATGAGTAAGAATTCTCCAGAACGAGCGGGGAGTCCAGTAGAGAAACCACCATAGCTTAAAAAAGAAATATTTAAATAGGAAATAAATAATGTCGTACACTGTATTAAACATTTTTGTGGTTCAAATTTTTTTGTGTTGTTAATCGCAACATTTAAATGATTTGTGATATCCGTTTATTTAGACCAAGCGTATGTTGCACTTTGAGACAACGTATATGTATTTTTATTAAGGAAAACACATTCTTATTGTGAAGTTGTAATTATTCAGAACATAGGTCTGTGATATTTTAAATACTAAATTAATGTATTAAATCATACACATAAAATCAATTTTGTTGAAAAATATTGTTTTTTGCGTCACCGGGATTCGAACCTGTAGTGTACTTCCCCGGATTGTAAATAAAGAATGTAACATATAGGTTCGAAAATTTGTCATGAAAAATACTGGCGTTATAACACAATTGGTAGTGTACTTCCCCGGATTGGAAATAGAGATCCAGGTTCGACTCCCGGTGACGCAAAAAACAATATTTTTCGACAAAATTGATTTTATATGTATATATTTATAATTAATACATTAATTTAGTATATGTATTTACCTACTTGAAAAATAATACGTGTATAATTTTTATTTCTTAATTTATTATAAGATAGTTCATTAGCGGTTACATGTGCAGTGTAAAACTAAGTGTGAGCGACGCTGTGCTCGTAACAAATTACATATACAATATGATCATGCTCACTCAGACTAGGTACTACTTTAAATGCCGTCATATTTGCAGTCTTATTAAATGCAATTAAACGCACAAATGTTACAATATTTCTATGGTATAGCTTTAAATCATTTTAGTTAATATAGGTTATAAATTACGGTGGGACGCGTTTGTTACAAAATGCTACGCCCCCCAACGCTTATGAGAGCGCACCAGGTGGAATGTAGGTGCTGTAGCACCACCCTCTGTAAAATAGCCATTGAATTGTTACTCGATAATTGCTTTATTCCATTTAGTAACCAGATCTGAACCGTTTGTCTCTTTTATTTTATTCACCGTAATATGAGAATGATGCTTTAGAAATAAATGACATCGTATAATAATATATGTATACTACAAAAATTTATCCACGGATTTTTCTAGTTTTTGGGAAAGAGGAAAAAAAATTTTTGAGATTGAGGATTGATTTTTAGTTAACTAAAAGCAAGAAAAATTTTGCAAACCAAAAATATACGTAAATTGGCATTTTCTCTTTTAAATAGACTGAAAAGTTAAACACAACGATGTATCGGGTAATGTTTATTACGCTTGTGGTCGTGTTAATTTTTTATCTTCGAACTCTTGAGATACGATTTAATTATTTCATTTTCCATAGTAGTTCTTGGGCACATGTTCTTTCGTGTTACGCTCAGACTATCAAATATATGGTCTGTTCATTTTTAATAAATCTGGATACTTAATTCAAATACGCATTTTATGTCGATAGGTTTTTGTGTTATTAAGCCATCCATAAAACAAAATAAAAGTCGTTATACTCTTCATCCATTGCTGGATGAAGTCCTTTGCCAATATTTACTATGTCACTCCCACTACTCCGATTATTTCGTCTATCCACAGAGACTTTGGGCGTTTTCTAGGTAGTTTTTTGTCTCGTGGATATTGTCAGAGAATATTTTTTGTCCATTAGTTATCTCTACGTCTTGAAATATGGCCCGTTTATTGCCATTTAGCGGTGACCATAAATTCAAGTATTCTCTATTTTAATAAGCAATAAAATTGTCAACGCCAAGAATTCAAGTATATGAAATTATATAACCGTATACCTGTCACAAAGCATCCGCTCTCTCAGTTGTCATGTATAGATTTCAGTGTTATAGGATATAGATTTCAGTGTTATAGGAATTAACAATTTTATTTTATAATACATACGTATGTTATAGCGGCATCTGTACAAAATATAAAATTATTTTGTAGATTTTTCCTGAGACAAACTCGGAAAAACTATTGGTGCGTGAGTATATATTTAACGTTAAAACTCATTATTATAATATTTAATCGCATTATCATAGCAATCTCTTCAGCATTTGTTATTCTTATCACTTCCATCCAGTTTCCATTGTGAGAAGAAACACTTTAATGAAAATATTTCCATTCGCATTACGTAAACATTACATGTACCAAATTTACAAGAAATTCATAGTTTTAAATTTTACACTAGTCCCTTTAACCGTTATAAAGAAAAAATATGGACCATCTAAGTACTTAGCCGTACTCTTACGTATTTAAATCACCTATTTTCTTCAGATTGAAATCAGACAATGAATTACGTTGCTCTTATCTTGATTTACAGGATATCAAACCGAGAACCGTAAAGTGCTTGTGAAAAAAATCTTTTTCCTTTAAAAATATAGTGTCACATTTTATACACAGGTGTTAAAATGGAAATATCGCGTGGTTTATTTTATAATAAAGTCAAATCACGTGAAAGTACTCCCGGTGCCCGGAGATTTAGGTTTCACGTAATAATATCATCAACAAGATTCGTGCGTTTTTAAAAGGTTATCTTTAAATTGGTGTATGTTATACACGATACACTTATGCATCAATCAACCAACATGTCGTGCCCTTGGAACAACAAGATATCACGTGACATGTACATCAAACCGAGATATTGAGCGTCAATGTTTGAGTATTCATTTTTTTGATTTTATCGCTCGATTGGCTTTGATTGATTGATTGATTGACATCGCCCGTTAGGTGAAATTTTTACAAAAAATGTTGCTTATAATTTAGAATGATACGGTTAACAGATTCCTGATTTCGGACAAGGTATATATTATAACAGATAATAAGTAATCTAGAAGGTGATATTATTTAATTTATTTTTTATAATACACTTAATTGATTAATTAAGCACCTCAATTTAAGCATTTATAATATCTATTAACGAGCTTTAAAATCTCATTTTTATATTCGTTTACCATCAGTCTGTTTAATCAATTGTTCTCTTTCAAACCTCTCCTGTTTTGGTTAGAAGAAATCAATTTTAAATAGTAATTAAATGTATTTATTAAAAAGATACACATCAATTTATTAAATCAATTTTATTGAAAAATATTGTTGTTGGACCACCGGGATTCGAACCTGGATCTCTTTCCAAACCGGGAAAGGTGCATTATCCAACTATGCTATGCAATTAGTTGTCAAAAATAATTTCGCTGTACCGCCATTACCACCACAAGCACAACAGCACGAAAAAAACTGGCTACTTTAACACAGACTGCAGTCTAGCAAAGTAGCCAGGACAATGGTGTATATATCAGAGGTGGAGTCTACTCCATCCTACACAATAAACTACGAGTATTTAATTGCAATATAATTGTATCATACGTTTATCATGTTATATTATGTATAATATATTCACCTCTGTTACAACAAAAACATGTATGTCAATAAAGTCTAATAAAAAAAATAGTTGGATGCAGTAGATGGCTTTCAAATAATGGAAGGATGGATGTATTAATTTGAAAAGAGTAACATATGGGTTCGAAAATTTGTCATCAAAAGTACTGTTGCTGTAGCACATTTGGTTAATGCACCTTCCCCGGATTGGAAAGAGATCCAGCTTCGTATCCCGGTTCCAATAACAATATTTTTTGATAAAATTGATTTTATATGTATATCTTTCTAATTAATACATTTGATTAGTATTTGAAATGTCACAGGCCTATGTTCTTAATAATTACAAATTCACAATAAGAATGTTTTCTCCTTAATAATTATATTTAAAGTTTTTTGATCACGAACTGACTGAGAGTTCAAGAAAAATAACATACATTCATTCACTATTACGGATATAATACAATCATACAGTACCTACTCGCGAATGAAATTGAATTATTTATTTATCTCTTTTATTGTGGCCGGTACTACAGATTAAGCCTACTATTCTCTTTCTTCCTCGCCGACTTCATCACTGTTCTACTCATTCCGGTTCTTAGCCCCTTTCCCTGGCAACCCTGGCAATATGCAATCTTATTGCAAACCTTCATCTTTATTATTCATGTTTGAATCCAATACTTCATATTTCATACAATGCCAGCAAATCGGTCATAATGGCGTTCAAATATGGAAATGGGCCAGATAATATCCCTCTCCTGTGGCTGGACGAGACGAAATTGAGCGTTCAAAATAAGGTTAAATACCTTGGCCATATATTCAATGAAGATGAACAAGACGATGATGATATAAAACGGCAGAGG
Source organism: Eubasilissa regina (assembly GCA_022840565.1). Taxonomy (NCBI): domain Eukaryota; kingdom Metazoa; phylum Arthropoda; class Insecta; order Trichoptera; family Phryganeidae; genus Eubasilissa; species Eubasilissa regina. The sequence goes on along the minus strand of JAINEB010000015.1, from coordinate 21,712,687 downwards.
AGACAGTTGAGCGTTCGTTCAAATATGCTGTCACGGCGTGTCTTCCGATGCAGTAAGGAGGCGAAGAGCATCCTGTTTAAATCGTTCTTCACCACCATGTATACCTGCGAGCTCTGGTCGAAATACAAGCAAATGACGTATAAGCATTTCCGAATTCAGTACAACAACTCATACAGAATACTGTTCGGATTGGCGCGTTATTGCAACGCATCTACAATCTTTACCGAAGGCTATATACATGGATTCGTTCCGCTTCTGAGACATCAAGTTGCGGGCGTAAAGCTGCGGCTGGAGCTCAGCACCAACTCTCTGGTGCAAACGGCGCTCTCATGGAAAGCTGGTTCCCTGACCAGAGAATGACAACGCCTGCAGAATAGCTACATATACAACAATGGCCGTGACTGAAGTAGTTATATATGTAATATTGATATTTTGTTTGTATATATATGTGTGAACTTTTTTTATTTTTTTATTTATTAATATTTTCCTTGGTGTTCTTTTTTCTCTCTTTCTCATAGAATTATATTTATTTCATAATTTTAATGTATAACATAATATGTATTATCTTTATGGCAAATCGGATTAAAAAAAAACTGATCGCGCTGGAATAAACACATTATTATTATTATTATCCATATACTTGAATGCGAGATCCCATCGCATTCATATAAATACATTGTCTTTATCGCCAATAAAAATAACACCAAAATATATAAAGTAACGTATCTTTTATACGTAGTTTATTTTTCCTACTGGTATATTGACCATCCCTTAGTACCTGACCTAAGTACATCGATGTGTTTTTACAGAAATAATTTGGTTAGATAACTTAAATACTGATTACTTAATAATGGCGTCTTCATATTACAAGAAATGTTTTATATTTAACGATTTAAGAAGAATTGCGGAAAAATTAGTGTAATTGTTATTACATATCAATGCAATAAAGGTATTTTATTAGGGTAATATTTATGTAGGTAAAAACTGAATCCATTATATAGGCCACGAAATAATTATTAACGTTTTACGGAAACATAACTAGAAAAAAAATTGGCATGTGAACATTTACCAGTGGCCGGTAAGCGACCACTAACTACTTTGTGTTACTCTATAAATTATTAAGTACCACTAATATTAATAGCGTATTTTTATAATGTCAAAAAGTTAATTGAATAGGTTCTTTATCTTTCTTTTTTTTTTAAATATTGCTTCAATGTAACTTTTGAAAAAAGTTCCAGTCCCTCCCTAAAATATTTTTGCCTGTCTCAAAACTAATCGAAATGTAATAATTATAAGATGAAATCTGGTACAATGAATCTTAAGCGCGTTTCTCTGGGGAATGGCTTTATACGTATTGTCTCATTAGTTCTTCACAACTCCTCGGCGCATAAGTCATAACGCGGGGATTTTCTGGCGATTATTATATTAAATTTTAAATTGAAATCCTGGTGTCATCAGCGTTCGACGCCAGCTAAATTAAGGAGGGGGATCTCCCTCCAAAGGTAACCTTCCATAAACAAGGTAAGGGTGGTCCGGCTGCACTAAGATGGAAGATGAAGCCAGGAGATATATGGAGCGGGGATATCAAGATCATACCAGGGAAGGGTGGAGACAAGCCATTCCTTTCAATGGCCTGGCTTTCAGGCCAATATTTTAAGGGAAGAGAGAGGCTTTGCGAACGTCGCCATCGAAGCGTAGTAAACTAACGGAAGGGGCGTTATCAGTTTTTCTTATCTCAGTAAGGGACGAATTTGTACTCCTGCATTGGCTGGAAATACGGAGATGCCCGTGTGAGGGAACTCACAGATTATAAGCTAATAATGAAGTTCAGATGCGGGCGAAAAGGAATCACAGCTTTAGGGTAAATTAAGTGCCGAAATATCGGAACCCATCGTAACCTATGCCGAGCTACTGATTTATTAGCAGTTGAGGAAAATACTTATCTTAAATTTTTTGTTTTCAGTTTTATAATCTTGTTGGCACTTACAAAATACATATCTTTAATAGAAATCGTATTCCACTAGAAACTTTGCAATTTCACTATGCAAGAGCAAATTAATAATCGCAGCATTCATATTTTCTAATTGTGTTCAACTTAATTAAAACACAATTGTATATCATAAAATGTGTGTTCAATTTTTTGTCTTTCAAAATGAAAACGGTTTAAGATATTAATAAATAATTTCTGACTTGTTTACCATCATTTTCTCGCGGGGGTAGGCAGGTCAAGTTTTACTCTTCTGCCCCGACATGCAACTCTCGCATCGTTTGAACGTTTTCCGATTTTTTTACATTCCCCTAATTGTGTCTGGTCTTTCGTAGATTTCCTGCTGTTGCCACTAACATTTTCTTTGTGTAAATCTTCAAACATCGAACAAATCTATTCAATTATGAAATTTTTTTTAGTTGTCTATAAATGTTTTGTGTATTTTTTAACTCAATATCGACATCATTATTTTGTTTTGGACAATAATAATTTATATGCGTAGTTACACTAAAGCCATTGAGAATTTTAGGTTTATTAAAGTAGGTATATCTCTATATTATATTTTTTTAAACATGACCTATTTATTAGTTATATTAATTTTTTATTTTCCCTTATTTATTAAAGGCATATTAGAGGTACGATGTGAACATAGAACAGATAAAAATTGTGTTTTTTTTTGTGTATATAGTCGATTTATATTTTTTTAAATATTGTCCCTCATTCACAGCACTTCCTTACACATGTCTACTCGTATATATTCCTTACACATGTCTTGTCGTGTAAAATAACTTTAAGCGATTTATTATTTTTATTTAAAATAGTAAATGGCATACTGGACGCCCATCATTTAACTGAACTGATTGTATACCACGTTCCTGTGCGGAGTACCAGGTTGTCGGTGCTTTTCCATGTAAATTCATATTTTTCTAATTTTTATAGGAATGCACCCACACAAAGACTTCACAGGCTTGGGAACGATTTTGGTCTTGTAGATATATTCCAATATTCGATGTTCAAATATAAGTGATGTTTTTGATGCTATTCTGAGTCAAAGATACAACTGATTTTGATACTCAGCCATTCTGTGTCAAACCTAAAATTTTTTTTTTTTTTCCGCCTTGAACCTTTTTTTTATAGTTTGTTTTTGCTTATTTTTTAATTTCTATTTTTTCTATTCTATTTATATATATATATATATATATTCCACGCTACTTGTGTTTCTGCTCGTGTGTTTTTTTTTTTTGTTATGTTTTATACTAAACCTATTTTGTAAAAGCTCATAAGGGCGTTAATAAATAAATAGATATGTATTGTAATAATTTTGCCAAGTTTTTTTTTCATTTACGTTTCTTCACACGTTTGCCTCAGTTCAACAGTAAAAATCGGCCATGTAGCTAAGCAGAGTTGCGGTCCGCGGAAGTTGCGCTGTTGGATGTTCTGTCCCCGGCTAATGGATTCAGGGTTCTTCCTTCCGACGATTCAAAGTTCTTCAGATTAGCTCCTTTTTGTGCTCGTATCATCTTCTGCGGTTACGAACTCGAGGAAACATAAAGTTACGACGAACACAAATTGTTCGCCTTTAACGTTAAGTGCAATTTCCTCCTTTTCTATTTCTAGAGTTTACATTATACACATGGTAGAATTTCTTTTTTTTTATGTATTCATTGAATTCGTATTTGTAAGAGAAACTTATTTTTAACATGACAATATAAATAGGATGGCGTCGAAGGAAACTAATTATTGAATGTGTGCTCCGCTTAATTTCACGATGTCTCGATGCGCAATTCTTCACGGACGAAACGATTCTATTGTTAATACAGATTAAATGTATTAATTAGAAAGATATACATATAAAATCAATTTATCGAAAAAATATTGTTGTTGCTACCAGATTTCGAACGTGGATCTCTTCTATCTCGGATTACTCAAAGGTGTTTGAGATTGTAAATATAAAGAAGATAGGTTTCAAATGATGGAACGACAGATGTATTAATTTGAAAGTGCAACAATAATAGAAACATCAATTGACTATGTTAATTCAAATTGTTTTAATTTGTTAAACAAAAACATTATTATTTATGTAAGCTTTTTAATTTTACTACATTTATAAAACACATTAAATAAATAAATTATTGTATTTGAATGAACATCGAAAAAATTATTTTTCAGTACTGCTATTTATTTTGTTGTACACATTAAAACACAGATAGTTGTGATGTTGTGATGTGACGTTATCGGTAAGAAACTCACCAAGTTATCAGTAGTCATGGGTTCGAGCCTCATCCTGGGAGACTACCGAGCTATATATAATAATAGATAGAAAAATAGTAAGCATATTGAATTTATATGTATACCCTCACATTTATTTTTTCATAAAATATTAAATATTTTTAATTATCGACCAACAATGAGATATGAGACTTGTTCACATTCTACACTTGGTAAATATGTAATTTTCTCTGGCTAACTATACGTATACTCTACATCAGTAAGTATGGTTAAACAGTTTTATTAGACACTACACATTTATGGATATATGCTTTGATATGTTCTCAATGCATTCCATAATCATGATCTATACAACAACAACAACAAGACTGGGCCGCAACTGCGATGTTAAAGAATGGGCGGCGCTCTGTGGTGATTGCGGTCAAATCCCACAAGGCTGCTAAAAAAGTAGAAAAAATCATTTAATTACATGTAGCTAGTTAAGCTCCCATCGTGCTGTGCCAACCTTTGAATCCAGTTACATCTTGACGTTAGCGGTAAGAAACTCACCGCTGATGCAGGACCACCACCATTTCGACACCACTGCTTTTTTATATTCAGTGATCAGATTGAAATATTCGAGGTTTCTCCACTTTCTTATACTCGTGTATTCATATATTCTACCCATACGGTATTCTAAATTATGAATCTGTCGGATAGAAACATTAAGTACCTACTTACTTTAGACGTAATAGAGAATTATGTTTGTTTTACATTTCTACGCTGGCTTGTTATATAATTTATTATTATGCTACCCCTAAATTTCCAAGAGTTTTTAATTCCATTAATAGTAGTAGTAATGAAGATAACTGTAAGTAAAACTTAAAACGTTCTTAGAGTATCATAATATATAAATAAATAGTACATTTTTTAATATTTTAATAGCAAATTTTAGGAAATCAAACATTTTGTTATGACATGAAAACTCCGCATTGACTAGTCGTTAATGTAATGTATATTATTACAATTTAAATTACTATTCTTTCAACCTCCATTCAGATTTTTATACCATCAATGCAATGATGAATGAAACGAGCATTTCCGTGTGATAGATAGTGTCTTCAATACTTCGTTGTCGATTACCTACACTTGAGCGACAACAGTCTCGAGAATTTGGAAAATTGCAGAAGGTAATATCCTATTTGTATATATCCATTTTCTTCCCCACGTCCCTACATTGTTTTCAGTGTTTTCGCCCATGTCCTAAAATTGTTTTTATATGTCTCAATTTGGAACGGCTTGCGTCGTGGGGAGCGAATCGTTCGATTTTTTTTTAGAAGTACTGCTTCTAACAGTGAGAGTTCAAACCTTTTGTTGAAGAAATGTAAGCAATAGACGAGTCTCTCTGATAACAGTTTCATTTTAAACCGGATAGACATTGTGTATGTCCACTTTAACGGCAAATTATTGCTGTAAACTCTATATGTAGCCAGATCGACTGAAAAGTCGGGTAAGTCTTTGTAATGTTACAGCTTATATATTTTTAATTTAAATTATTATACTATTAAAGAATTATATTATTAGGAGAACACATTCTTATTGCGAAATTGTAATTATTCAGAACATAGGTCTGTGATATTTTAAATACTAATTAAATGTATTAATTAGAAATATATACACATGAAATCAATTTTATCGAAAAATATTGTTGCGCACACCGGGATTCGATCCTAGATCTCTTTCCAAACCGGAGAAGTGCATTATCCAACTTTGCTACAGCGACATTATTTTTGACGACAAATTTTCGAACCTATATGTGTTACACTTTTTTCAAATAATACATCTTATTGAAAGCCATTGAAACTTTGTCGTCAAAAATAATGTCGCTGTAGCAAAGTTGGATAATGCACCTTCTCCGGTTTGGAAAGAGATCTAGGATCGAATCCCGGTTTGCGTAACAACAATATTTTTCGATAAAATTTATATATATAACTTTCTAATTAATACAATTAAATAGTATTTAAAAGAATTTTATAATAGTTTTTGAAAAACTATCTAATAATAATAAGAGTAGCTTGTTGGTGTAGTGGTTAAGACGCTTGCCTAGTGATCCAGTGGTAGGTGGTTCGCGCCTCGTTCCAGGACTCCAGCAAGTTAGTCCTATTTTCATAGCACAAGCGTTCAGCTTAGTTTGAAAATAGTAAGAATATTGATGTGACATGTATTCCGTGTACGCATCTCTCATCAAAAAATAAAATAGTAATGATGTTTGCTTTACATCCGAATAAAATTAGTGGCGCAAATCATCCCCTCGACGCCGAAGTGATTCGCAACACTATTTAAATTACATATTACATTTTTATACGTTTCATGTACACTTTTCTAAACCTAACTTTATTTGCCACGAACGAGACTAGAAAAAATAATATCCTGTGTAAAATAAAATCATTAATTACTCACGGTTTTTAAATGGCAAAGTCACCCCGTATTACCGGTACGCAGATTGTTTTGACTGTGTCGTTACATAATTCAGACAGAAATTATTTTTCGCTTTCATTTCATCAAGTCATTTCGCTTACAGTATTACGTGAAGTAGATTAAATCACAATAATTCGTTGAAGCGCTTTTGCGGAATCCCAGGGATTAACAATCAAAGATTAAAATATTAATTATAAACATACATTACTAATATTATAACTCATTTTTGATCACCGAGTAACATAATTCTTCATTTGTTCTTATGATTATACTTGTTGGAGAATTAGTGATTACAATTAATCAGTTCCATTGTTTAATTAAATAATTCATTTAGCGACAGGTTTCTCAATCTAGAAACTGAATAAACAATTTATTTTAAAATCAAATTTACAAATGTGAAATCATCGTTATGGCAAAATCATTTATACTTGTGATGGGGCGTAGCGCTCAAGTTATAATATTTTTAATGTATTAATTATAAGGATATATACATATATATATATATATATATATATATATATATATATATATATATATATATATATATATATAAGATATAACATGGATCTCTTTTCCAATCCGGGGAAGGTGCATTACCAACTATGCTACACCGACAGTATTTTTGACGACAAATTTTCGAACCTGTATGTTACACTTTTTCAAATGAATACATATATCGTTCCATTATCTGAGAGCCATTCACATTGATTTTATATGTATATCTTTATAATTAATACATTTAATTAGTATTTAAAACATCACAGACCTGTGTTCTGAATGATTACAACTTCACAATAAGAATGTGTTCTCCTTAATAATATATAAGTTGTATCAATGTGTCCAAAATTTAATAAAAATGAATTGTTAATTCTGGCGTCTGCTATCGGTTTACTCAAAGGTATTTGAGATTCCGTAAAAACAAAGTAGATGGCTGTCAAATAATGCCATTCACATTGATTTTATATGTATATCTTTATAATTAATACATTTAATTAGTATTTAAAACATCACAGACCTATGTTCTGAATAATTACGACTTCACAATAACAATGTGTTCTGTAAATAGTGTAACAATATTTTTAATCATTCACGTTACCATTAAATTCTTACACAATTACATTATAGAACCTTAGAATTGTGTATAAATCATCATGAATTTAATATCTCGAGTCATAAAATTTTCTGCATTGTAAACTAAATGTTGAAATAATTTCAATCTCCCGATAAATACACGCCCTCTGATAAAGCTTGTGGTTTTTGCAGAAACTATGCCCTTAATAATGGGCAAATATCTACTACCCTAAAATTATTTAGTACCATAATTTTATTGTGTAAAGTTTCAACTATCCGCGTTACAAAGCCTTTAGAGATTTTAATTACTTTCTTAGTATATTCATTTAAAGCCGTGTTTCATGATCGCATACAAAGGTAGCTCAGCTCCATCATAATATTAATTCGGTTTTACCGTGGTACTTTACTACCTTTTCATCATTGTTTTAAACATGGGTAGGTGGGGGGGGGGGTGGCACTTGGCGGGTAGATAACAAATATAATATGTTCTCGAACATTTTTAAATTATTTAGGTACATTTTTAGAAATCCCCAATGTCATAAAATTACATCCCAATTACATAAAGTACATCCGTGTACTTTATAATATTATCTGAACACCTAAAAATCTAATTGGTTATATTTACGGGAACACCTTTCCAACAATAATGGATCCCGATGTCAGTGTCATATCTTTTCACGAGTTATCGTAACACAATTGTTAAACTTATGTTTTTATCGGCAGAAAATATTGTTATGTTTACCGAACAAATATACATTTTTCAGATAGAAATTGTTTTGACGAACAAATAATAATATTTAAACAAGGCATTTCCTTGTATAAAATATTATTTATATAAATATTAATTTTGAAAGTTTTGTTTACCTATCTTTTTATGAGTATCAATCATCATCAATCTCCGTACTCAGCAATTCACAGGACCGCGCTAAACTATTGTTTTATAATAGCGGTACCTACTCAAATGGTGCCGCTTGCCATTAACGGTAATGGAACTTCCAAGCCGTAAATCTTGCATCTAGCTCATCGGTCATCATCATCACCAGAGGACATTGCGCTTACATTAATACCAAGAAATTGATAATGCCATCCATGTCTATGACAATGGAGGAGTTCAACGGACAACGGAATCTCTAATGCTATTAATTGCAGGAGATCCTAATATTACTATAGGTTTTTTCGGAATGCATATTAATTCAATATTTCCGTTATTTTAAACGAAATATATTGTCACAAGGATCATTTTAAATTGTAATTAAGACCCAGCTGTACTTTGAACTCACTTTAATGGAGCAGTTTAATACGTGTACTTTAAAGTGTTATTATTTTATAAATATTAAAATTATAAATATATTAGTTTTTTGTTTTCGCCAATATTCGTCGAAAATTGATTTATTATTTTCCCATTTAAGTAAATAATTCTCCTGCTCACTAGTTTTTTATTTATTTATTTTATTTTACCTTTAAAGTGCTTTTAAAGTGCAGTTTTAAAAATTTTATCACGCGAAAAGTCTTTCTTGTTCTTATTTTATTACTCAACATAGACCTTCAAACCGCTCTTTTCTGTTCGATCGATAGGAAAACCAATTTATAATTATTACCTTGGAGTATTTTTTTGACCAAAAGAATTATTGTAGTTTAAAACGTGCTTGCTATTGAATAATCAAATTTCATTCCATATTCCGAGGCGTGAAACAAATCGCACACGCGATAATACTCATTTGATATTTTGATATTTCAGAAATCAATTATTTATTTCTTACTAAAATTTAGCAGCTGAGGAATGCAACGCCGGCTTACCCTGTGAACCTTAAACTGGAGTACCGACACGATAAATTAGGCCCGTTACCGCCTCCATAAAATTTCTCTGTACGCGCCCTCGCCAGGATACCAGTGTACCTAAGCCTATTATCGCTACGGGTCTCACAATAAAACGCACATTCAAATACTCGTGTACGTATGCAGTGGTTTAATGTACCGGCCAACTGCTGCTTAGGGTTGCGAAAAATGTATGCGTTTTAATTCCATTTAGGTAGGCTATGTGTCGGATGCGTGTACTGTACTTTAATTCCAATTAGGTAGGATGCGTGTACTGTACTTTAATTCCAATTAGGTAGGATGCGTGTACTGTAATATCTATGTAAATTTATTTCATGGAAATGAGATTTGTTGAAAAATTTAGTATGTTTCTTGGAAAATTCATGATATGTAAGAGTGCAATACACGTTTATCTTAATTATCAAATACTATAGATATATAAGATTAATTTTCTAAATATTAGATCTAACGGTACGACATATCCGTCGTTCTGCAAGTAAAATTATTTACATAATAAAGCTTACAATATTAACAATATTTGAAAATGTCCAAGAACACACAATTACTGGATTTTTACCTACAAAGGCATCGTTATTAAACAAATATCAGATATCTCACAGAGACAAAGCTATTTTGTATTATATTTAATGGAAAATATATGGAAGTATGGGGTAATTACAGGGCTTACGACCTTTCTTCGGCTGGCTTAAGCAAATTCTCACCGCTCAATCTCCACATATATCAAATTTTTTGAAAGTTGTATATATGTTAGTCTTCGACTTGTTTCGAGTAACACGGTAACACAGGACACATAATATGTCAAAACTATTACATATGCACCAACTCTTTATAAATTATGGTGAATTATTGTAAAAATGTATTAAACTAGTTAGTGTCCTACTCAAATTATTGTTGTATGGTAAATTGTTTTTTTTTTTTTTTTAATAATTCACTTCGTACGTATCATTCTGGTTAATCCAACTAATAACAGGTGTCAAAGTAGCCAATCATTTTACAAACGAAAAATAGAAAGACTCATGTTCTAGGTATTTTTTCTTGATATTATTCAAGAATAATATGTCTTTCATTGAATGAATTATAAACATATAGTTTACATATAGGTATACATATGTTGTTAATTTTTTTTATGCTACTACACTACAAATTTAGATTATGTGATTTTTAGGTAATTGTTTCATTTATTTTTTTAAGAGATACGTTCAACATCGATGAATATGAAATGCTAATAACCAACGCATTGTCGAATATCTGTCCACCATCAGATCCTGCAGTTTTTACAGATGAGAATTCAAGAAACGAGAATTGTGGTGGAACCGACAATTTAAACGACAGACAATTACAAAGAAATGCTCAATAATAATAATACTTACTTACTTACTTACCATCACGCCGTTTCCCCGCGGGGGTAGGCAGAGAGGATAGAGCGCCACACTCTTATGTCCCGACACACAATTCTCGCCTCATCCACATTCATACATCTTCTCATACGAGCTCGCCGATTGTTGAGGCTTCTAACAGAATCATCCTCCCCCTGGTTTACCTGGTCGTGCCAAGTCTTCCGCGGACGTCCTCTATTTATGGTGCCATCAACATTTGCATCATATATCTTTCTTACCATTCTCTCATTCATCCGTTCCATATGACCGAACCACCTAAGTGATCCTTTTTTAATCTTACTCACTATACTAACATCAGCTTTACATTATTTCCTTATTTCTTCATTCTTTACTCTGTCATAAATAATAATAATAATAGTAATGAATAGTTAAAACTTTCACCTCAAAGGCATTTTACACATAAACTGTTCATAGTTCTTCAATTATCTTTGTTTTTAAAATTTAAAATTGTTATTTTCACTTATAGAAATGACTTTTTGAAAAGATGCGTTTTTAGTTTCTTCTTAAATAGTCTTCTTCTTATGACAGAGGGCAAAGAGTTCCACGCTTTTGGGTATGCCACCGCAAATGCCCGTTCACTAAATTTAGACTTCTGGCAACGGTTGATTGATTCTACAACCCTTCCTGAGGCTGAAGTAGAGGTTGACCTGAAAGTTTGACGTCTATCATTCAAATTGTCTGAGAAACAAAGTTCTTGAAGATACAGAGGCGCCATGTTGTGTGTCGCCTTGTACATCAACTAGCACAATTTTAATTCAACTCTTTTCAAGGAATCGGAGCCAATGTAGTTGATGTAAAAGGGATATTATATGAGAGAATTTGGAAACTCCATATGTTATCCGTGCAGCCGCATTTAGGATCTATCCAACTGTATCATTGGCAGGCCAGCAATACAACAGTCTACACGTGGTGCCACAAATGCATTTATAAGTAGACGGGCTGCCTCAAGAGGAAGATGTCTCTGAATACTTTTAATCTGTCTCGATTGATAAAAGCATGCACTGACAGTTTTACTTATTTGTGTATTCATTGAATATTTGTATTTGTGTATTCATCTGAATATACGCCCAACAACTTAACTGCAGATTTAGCATTCGCAGACATTGCTTATTGTAGTAAGTTTTGTTTTCTAGGTGTTGCTGTCCATGGTAGTTCGGTTTTGGATGGATATTCTATTTTGTGCCAACCACTCGCTTATTCTATCTACGCATCTTGCAATTTTTCCTTTTAATACCTCTGTCTCATCCGGCTTACAGAAAAAAAAATTCGTATCGTCTGGTTAACAATGAGGCCATAATCCTGACGATATTATTATGTGTTATATATCTTTCGTATATAAAATATACAATAGTGGTCCGATAACAGAGCCCTGAGGTACCCCGATGTTAGAAGTAGATGTAGGGGAGGTTGAATTTTGAATTCGCACCGAATGCGATCTATTATAAAGATATGATTTAATCTAACCATGTGCATTTTCATCTACCCCATAGATTTTTTGCAATCTCTCAAGCAAGATTTGATGATCGACCGTATCACGTAAGTGAGATCTACACATGTAAGAAAATATTTGACACTTTTCCATTGAAAATATCCGATTATATTTTGATGGCATTTTTTACTAAGTATGTCTACTCTGGGAATGGTGTTGAGATTCGTAGGAATCAACAAATAAACCACAACGATATCTATGTACATAATGGAACGTATAAGATAGTGTCGGCACGGTTGATGTCATGCTTATGGTTGGCTATACAGCGTTAGAATTAATTAGTTCGCGAGTTAAATGAATCCATAATTAATTTGTGTCTGATATAGCTCCCAGCGTTCTCTCTACGCTTCTCCACGGGATCATATTTATGCAGGTATAATTAATATTTGATCGTTTCATCCCTGATGCGGTTAGCGAGACAAGTGGGGGTCCCTTTCCTACAATGTTAGACCGCATGCTAGCAGCCATTACAACCCTTTGCCCTTAATCCGATCCGCACGGTTTAAACTACCCTATTCGTATTGTGGGCTCTAGTCGAATGAACTGAAACGTTTATACTAATTTCTCTCGAAGTGTTCGCTGACGATCGGCACTTTTTCACAATGTGCTGTTCCTGTTCAATGTGAGTTTTGACTAGCCCGTTAAGGGTGACATTGAATTCATTGTTTGGCACTCTGAATCGTTGTTTGAAATGTGTCTTAGGGTATCAAGCATGTTGGTCGTCTTTGCCACATGGATACCGCGTTGTTTACCCACTCCGGCGAGATAATGTGTAATTATATTACGCATGAAATTCGTTTATTATTAATAATATATTTTATAGGCAAATGCAACGATTTAACTTTTTGATTATATTCTTATGATTGAGGAAAGATTAAAAAGAATTACATCTATATTTTACCAAACTAACTGATATACCTGGCGTAGCACGAGTAGAAAATTTTATTTACAAGAACCTCTACAATTTATTTATATTTTAGTGTCACAAAATAGAGTCAAATAATTAGTTATCGACGAATTTTAAAGTTTTTTTTATTTTTGCGCCTAATTTTCTACATTGCTTCAAATTCAAATGTCGAAAGAATTAAATATTAAATGTCGAAAATATTAGTAAATAATATATACAAATGGTATAAGAACGAATCTTTAATTATTGAGAATAATTATGGTTATAGAGACGAAATTAATTTTTAATTTTCACAACTAAACTTTGTACTACACACGCGTTGGGTTATTATCATTGCTGGTTTCGAGATATGCAGCCCTTCTCATCATGAGGTGATATCTAAACTAAATTCAGTATTTTAGTATATTCGGGCTATAGGGCGGGGCTTGAGAAGAGAGGCGAGGTTTCGGCCGTTAATAGGAATATAGAAATATGAATAATAACGAGAATATGGACAATATGGCATATGGAAAAAGCGGAATACACGAAATAACTTGTGGAGATTGTGATAAAAAATATATATCCACATTCTTGTTAATGACCTAACGTCCTATCCTCGCTCCTCTTACTAAGCCCCGCCCCATTGCCCGAATAGTCTACAATACTATATTTAGTTTAGTTATCACCTAATGATGAGAGGGACTACACCTCTTGAAACTAGTAATGACAATAATTCAACGTGTGTGTAGTACAAAGTTTAGTTGTGTAAATTAAAATAATCATGTTACACCGCAAAGTAACCGCCATGTCAATTAATGATACGAAATGAATATTTCATTTTGTTATTAAAGCATTCCCAATCGAGTAGATAAGTAAAAGCGTATTTTTTTTTCATTTATATTTAATGTGATATCTTTTTTCTACCCGCCCGTTGAAATGTAATTTTTAGATGCATACATACATTTATATTTTAGGGCAAATGAACATTCTGAAATGTGTCAAACAAATGATATTCTATTACTAAACGAAAATATTTTTTTAGGTTCTCGCTTTTTTCATCGTTTATACAAATTGCGTTCTGTATTCTCGTAATATTATTTCCAGTATGTGCGATCTTTGCAGAGAGTCCCCACTTGTCCGCCCACCTCCGCTACCACCAAATCGTTACACATTTGTCTGAAATGAAAATTTGTCGACCGCAAACATGAAAATGCCGAACGCTGAATTTTTTCTCACTGTAAGTCAAAATTGGCGAGTCCGCCTTATTTATATTTGGGATTTTATTTCGTTGTTTTCTTCCAATATTTTCATGTCCAATGCGAGTTCCATGAACAACGTTCCAGATTGCAATCTTCGGTGATTTTATTTTTCTTTCAGTGGGACGTCCCGTCGCCTACACAATTTTCCTTCGTCTGTTTTGGGAATCGGGATTGTTTTTTGTTTGACAATGGTCGTGTTTCTTCTTTCAGATATTTTATTATATAGTGTTTTATGATAATCGTACCGTGGCTTTACTATTTTTCAGAATTTTCTTTACAAATCTTTAACAAATACCATCTGAAAAAGATAACACTCGAATAATTCTCACAATTGTTTTTATTTGAGCTGGAGACCATTTTGTTAAATAATTTAAAATTATTTATTAGAAAATGCTATGGTGGGTAGGATAGGGATTGGAAAAAACGGAATGGGAGAGAGTAGTTAGTTCGAATTGTTATTAACGAGAAATCTTTAATTTTATTATAAATCAATGACCTGTTTGAAGAATATTTCTTATTTTAGATCCTTTATGTATAATACATATAAACATTTTTATGTAATTTTAAAACTGTTAAAGAAATTTATTAATAAAAAAAAATGTACTAAACTAACCAATCTTAACCTGATCTAACCAGTTGGCATACTGAACTTGCAGTGTCTAAACAATGATTCATCCGTATTAGAACAAGAACAAAAGACAACTGTGTGTCGGTAGATAGTGGCGGGGAGATAATAACAAAGCAGCGGGTAGATAACAGGAAAGGTCTCTTGTTGTTATTATTTATTCTATTCAAAGGAGAGTATTTTTCTTGTGGATACTTTTCGCAGCGATAATTCCGAATTGGCTCTTTAATTTGCTCTAGGAACGGATCTGAGACGAGCGAGTTCCCCCACGACTTCGTTCGGAGTCAATTGAATCAAGTGACATAGGAAGATTGGCATTATTCCTACTTTGCTCAAATCCGAAACAGGACACTGCGCTGGGCCGCCGCCAGCGAAGCCGGGCCTAATGAGCTACTCGCGATGAATTTGTTACCGAGCCAATATGGTTCTGGCGTGACAAACAGACAGCCCAGTTTTTCTGAATGCGTTTATTTTCATTTATATAACGGGTAATTTTAAATGTCAATATTTTTCAAGACCATATACATAATTCATTCGATATTTGTTTTTTTTTTAACTTAATTTTTTCTAGTAAGCCATTTAAATAATATTACTCAGATCCCTCCACCCTCTCTGCAACAATATTGTATAGATAGACAAAGGGTCGGCCATCTTGAATGATGTACAGTGTCGTTGCAGGGGTATTCTCATTTATGAAATTGAATATTATATTCCTGGTCCATGTTGTTTCATCCATCAAAATTTCAAGCGTAGCTCGAGCTGTATGTGAGGTGGCACCGTCCTGTTGAAACCGCATGTGTTGCAGACCCAATCGATCCAATTCTGCCACCAAGAAGTTATTACAACATTGGCTGTTTCATCCTGAAAGAAATAGGGCCCAATGATTCCGCTGGCCCACATGGCGCAATATACAACTCTGCGTGGGTGTAAAGATCGTTCGTGTATCATTTGAGGATTTTCAGTGCCTCAATAACGCCTGTTTTGTTTATTAATAAAACTCGCCAAGTCGAAATGAGCTTCGTCGCTCTTAATGATTTTTTTCAAAAAGTCGGGTTTGTGTTCGTTTCAATGTGTGAATGACTTCAACACGTTGTTTAGACGTTAAATGATCCATAATAAATTGTAATCAACTACTCTCTACGACTACTACATGCGAACTGACAAATGTCTGCGAAACCAAAATGGCGGCCAAACGAAATCGGCTTGAAACATAATATTCACCCTGTATGAACATTAGTTTTTTTTTCTACTTATACTATAATACAATTAAATAACGGCGGTTAAAAGGTACGAAATGTTATTGAAAATCCACATTGAATTCTTCATAAAAATATTGTTATCAAATCTGTTATTCTTGAAAGCAGTGTTCTGTAAACACGCCTTGTATCGCAATATCGTTCAGAAGTATATCAACTGCAACGACCCGCTAGTCACGGACAGAGAGATTGCATCCCGAGCAGCGGGAGAAGCTTCGGCTCAAAAGTCTGATGTAAACTCCGCAAAATCCCGCTCTTCTTGAACTCGCACAAACACTCACATACGCGTTGCATTCCTCGCATTTACCGTTCACTCTATGCTGACGAATATCCTGCGAAATACTCTCGTGCGGGAACCAATTGTTCTGCGTTGAACTCTTTCAACCTTAAGAACGTGGGGCGCAACGCGAGAGACGGGAGTCGCCACTGGGCAACTGTCGTCGGCATCCAGTATCCCGGTTACGTGATATCACGGTTCACCTTCGGGAATATTCGATGTTAAATTGTGCAAAGTTTATTCATCGCTCGCCCGGCGGCTGGATTTCCCTTCGGTAATGGAACATTTTCATAAAACGCTTCGCTTGTTCGTGATTGGTTATATTATTCGGGTGAAAGACCATGGAATTGGCTCAGTTTTGCAGTTGCTTTCCTGATCCTAATGTGCTCTCGCTGAACTGTGAGGCACGTTTGAACTAGCGCTGTACTAACTCCACTTGAGCTTCGTCAACTCCATTCATCTGTATTTACACTTCATTGAATTCATTCAGATTTTGCATTCCAGTCTCGCACACTTTTTGTCAAAAGTCCGCACTACAGTACTCTCCGAATTTATAAAGTACGATGAAAAGTATTCATCAATTTATTTATAGTATGTACGTTGCGGTAAAATTGTAAAATTTATTAAATGTTTACACTTATTTGACACCTGATCAATGTATGTATTTACACTTATTTGACATCTGGTCAACGTATGTATTTACACTTATTTGACATCTGGTCGATGTATGTATTTAAATAAAAATTTACAAAAATATTAATTTAATATAATAATTCCAATTATTCCCAATAAACACATTAGCACGCACATTTGCTACAACATACCATAACATCGCTTAATTACTTTATACTTTACTTAATTTTACATTCACAATGCAGACATGATATAATATATTAATTTCATAGGTTATGTGATAAGTGCACAAAGTTTTTACTAGGGTAAAAACCTAAAAAATAATAATTCATGCATTTGGTTCTTTTGATCATAACAGAAGATAGAACTCTTAGAATAGAATATAGAATAATTTTGTGATAAAAGTTAATACGTTTTGCATTGTTCGATACCATTTCCATTTATCCGAGCCAACCATTTCGACATCATACACACATACACCCGCATACTGAGCTTAGCCGGTAGCGTTGCCCTGGCGTTCGATCCGCCGGAGCCAGGTCGCAACGTAATTAAGATAATCTTTTTTTTTGTACAATTTATTCCCCATTTTACCATTTCTAAGAAGTCAGCCTTTAATTTAAGAAACATTATAATTTCTTTACAAGGATTTCAAAACCATAAAATACTTTGGACTAGGTCTGTTACACCCTGTAAAAATTATTTATCTTTTCGAAAGATTGATTTTTTTTCTTAATATATATTTTTTTTTTACCCTTGTATTATTTTTATTTATAAAAAAAAATATTTAACTAGGTGTCAAAGGCAATCCTTGCCGTAAAACTGCCATGCAGTTTGACAAAAATAAAAAAGTGTATTTATGTAATAAAGAAGAAATAAAAAAATTTAAAAAATATGCGATAGAATTGCAAATGTAAATTTCTACAAACACGCAGTAATAGTAAATACTAGGTTATTTATTTTTGTAAGTAATGCGATAATGGGCCCTGTATTTGGCATAGCGTGAAAAATATTTTCCTTAATGTGTTTCTCGCCAAATAAAACGCGCTCCTATCATTATTTTTGTAAACTTACCTAACGTTTGTTTATACATCTTGTGTACAGTTACTTCATTGTGTACATGAATTGAGGTTAAATGTCATGTTTTTTTTTTTTAATTTTAGACTCGTATTTTATTTAAATAATAGTCTAAACACTTCCGCACGCAAACTAATGCTACTAAAGCAAAATATTACAACATTTTTAAAAAGTATCCTACACAGATCTTAGATCATCGATCCTCAAATCGGGGGCCCCTAGAGGGCCCTGAAAGTCCTTCGGTGGACCTGCGAAATATTTGAAAAGAAACTTACCAATAATTCTTAATTATTTTTTAAAAAAGACGCAATTAAATAACACAGTAATCATGTTTATCGTTGTGTTATGTAACTATAATTCAATTTTTTTTTAAGATTGGCAAAATTAACTTTGTGGTTAAAATCCTTTATTTTAATTTGTTAACTTTGTTTTATTATCCACTTATTGAATTAACATACATCTACCGTTTTCGAAAAATATCATTTTCTTCTTCAGGATGTCAATAACTAATTAAAAACATTTTATTTTTTATTTTACTCATAAATAAATTTTCGAATCAATTATCTAAACTCTAAACACGAAACATTAGACCGACATTTCATACAAATAATAATATAGGAAATTTACTCATAAATTCTAAAGACAAAGATGATAAATTTAACAATTCTGGCGTCTATAAACTTAGTTGTAAGGATTGTGCTGCATTTTATATTGGTAAAACGGGTCGAAATTCTAATATAAGAGTAAAGGAGTATTTGGATGTTTGAACAATAGTGGGTTTTCAGAATTTTCTAATCATTTGATAGAAAATGGTCATGGTTTAGATTGTCAATTTTGCACGTAACGGTGTTGGAGATAAATAAAACGTGTAAAACTAATCAAAAAATTATGAATAACCAACTAAATTTAACCACAAGTCCCATTATAAAAAAATTTCCTAAAAATTATTCTAGTAATTTTGTATCATCAAGTAACATTTTAAGTTAGGTACTCAATTTATTGTTTTTTTATAAATACATTCTGTTAAAGAAACAATAATATATGTTTTGGATTAGTTATTGACACCCTGAAGAAGAAAGTGATATTTTTCGAAATCGGTAGATGTACGAGTATTTTAATTTAATAAGTGGTAAATAAAACGAGTTAACAAATTAAAATAACTTTCCTTTTTATATTATAATTGTCTGTGTTACCTTCACATTACTACTTGAACCTACGTACATGGAATGTATCGATACAATTTTTGTGCTAGTGGAGATCACCCAGAACTTGACAATGACCATACAAGTAAAACTAAATACCGTATTACATCAATTATAAGACATATGTATTTTTATATTTTGGTGTCTCTGTATTCATGATGCGTCTTATACTCGATGGCGTCTTACAATCGCTGTCAAAAATTTACTTGCCGTTGGCGATCCTCGGAAGCCTCCTTCAGTGAGTTAGCGGCCGCTGCCATTGCTGCTGCAGTCGGGATACATTCGTCGTTTAAGGTTTTAAAGTTTTTATTCACATTTTTTTCTAGCTTAGGAAAATAATGGTGCGTCTTACAATCGATGTAATACGGTACCATCTACAGGTAACCCCCTTTCATCGCGACTCCGGTGAGTGCGGATTCGTTATAACACGGTATTTAACAAAAAAAATTCTCAATACTTGTCGCACGAGCGAGCTATCTTTCTTTTTCGTTCACTCACATAATACACATGTACATATATGTAAATTCACGAGCGCGAGAGAGACAAAATATGTAACGCTGGTACGCCGGTTCCTGGTAAGTTTGGGTTTTTCTGTCAATCAGCTATCATTCAACTTCAATACTTCAGTGTAATATCCACATTTTCCACCCTCCATATTTTTATCCCTTTGTTAAAATCACACGGCGAATCCTTAACTAATGAAGAGCTGCAGGAAATGGACTGTCAAACTGTCACAAGAAAATGACGTCTCGGAACCTGTTCCCGTGCTAAAATTAAGTATTAAAATGATCGAAAAGGCCCTTTCTCTTCACAATCAGTGCATGCAGTTATTAGAAGAAAATGAAGATTATGAGCGAGTGAGTGCTGTAAAGCGTGCTTGTAATGGATTATTTTACGGTTATAGACAAATTTTAACAAAGAAATCTAGAATATTTTTTGCAAAGCGGAAAAAATAAATAAATAATGAATTATATTTCATATGACATTGTTATTTAATGTTTATTTAGAAAATAAAACGTTTTTTAGAATCTTAAAACGATTTTTTTTAAATCCCCCGTTGATTGCGGAATTTCGCTTATCGCGGCCATGTCTAGAACGTATCTCCCGCGATCAACGAGGGTTACCTGTACTACATTGTTTCTATATTATATATATCGTTTTTGACTAATTTAATTTTTTGTCACGTGTGTTGTTATGTTCACATTTATATTATCGTTGACCTGGAACCTACGCACTTCTGTACGACACTCAGCACTTTTTAATATCTAGTTTAATCTTTACTTATCGATTTGTAACACAACTTTTATTTTTTGCATTTCGTGTCCAATTTGTCAACCATATAAAAGTGTACCAGTACTTTCGTATCAGAGTCATTAACGACATGTTAATAATCTGTATAAAGAAAGAATTATATTAATATTTTCTTCGTGTGTAGTATGATAAATCGAAATAATTTTAATTATACGAATGAATGTCGATATTTTGAATAGTTGCCCAGAGTATGAACTGTTTTCTATTTTATTTCATTCCGAATTAAATATTGTAAAATGCCACGATTACGCCAGAATAAAAATGAAGAACCTTAGCAACCGAGAGATGTTCCAGTGGATAGAAACGCTGAGTGCACTTTACATTACGGTTACAGCTCATTTCCCAGTAGACTGTTAAGTACCCGGGTAGTCCGCTATCGGGCCAACCGGGGATTAACCCTGCGAGTGCCACTAACTAAATTTTATCGCCACGCGAAAAAGCCTCGTACTGCTCACCACATCCACATACAACAGTAAAACCCATTTTCGTGCGATTTTGAAAACAATATTACCCGCCTGATCGGGACTCAAAAGGTTAAGTAGCGTTTCGCATTTGTCACGTCAATTTGATTATGTCAAACAATGATATATTTGTTGTGAATGTCACGCAAAAATGATCCTTGTATCGTTGGACTTTTGTGGATTTCGAGAGCGTTTCTTCAAAAACGTTGACATTTACAGGTAGCGAATTGTTTACATTGAAACGCAAATGTTAAGAAAACTGATCTTGCGAGTTTTTTTTTCACAAATTTCATACGGAATGAAAATCCTCTTGGTTTATTTATTACAATTTTTTTATTAGATATAGTTGTGTATTGTAGACACGATAGTAATTAGTTGATTTATAAAAGTGTTGCTCTATTTATATAAAGATTAGTTATTGATCTTTTACGAAGGCAACGATAAAAACGGTTATCTTTTCCTTGATCCCATTTTTGAGATTCAAAACGATTCTAATATAATAATGTTAAATCTTCTTAATGTTAACTATTTTTTCTGTTTATAAAAATGTGTAGTTTTAATTAATGTAGATCATAGATCAAATATTAATTTAATTTAGATATTTTACCTTGTTTTCCATGTACTTTACTTTTATTTTATTGATAATATTTATTTTTATTTTTTTTGTAACTATATAATACTAAAATCTGTTTGGACTGTGCCTGTCTCACTAGATAAATTGTGTGTCGAGACGGGCATATTAAAAGCTAATATTAAGAACAATACTCATTTTTATTAATTTTAACTTTTTATGTAGTGGAGTTTTTTTAAAATATTATATTGCTAGTTCACAAATACGAGTATTTAGTCTGTATCTTTTATAAGCATGTTCTTACATACATCGCCATTACATACTGTAAGGTTTATTTAGAATAAAAATCATGTTTCTAATGTAACAAAATTTCATTGGATCTTATCTTCTCATCCTCCTTGAATATGTTTATTGGTCCAGCAGTAAGACATTTTAAATATGAAATAAATAAAGTATTAATGATGTTTCTGATATAATAATATTCAAATATATCAATTAGAAAGATATACATATAAAATCAATTTTATCGAAAAATATTATTGTTGCGCCACCGGAATTCGAACCTGCGTATCTTTACAAACCGGGAAAGGTGCATTATCCAACTATGCTACAGCGACGATATTTTTAGCGACAAATTTTCGAACCTAAATGTTATCTTTTTGATATTAATACATTTAATCGTTCCATTATTTGAAAGAGCCATCTACCTTATTTTTACGGAATCTCAAATACCTTTAGTAATCTGATAGTAAGACATTTGCCTAATACTCAGTCGTCGTGGGCTCGAGCCCCGACCCAAGATATCAGCAAATTACTACTATTTTCATAACACTCATGTTAGGTTGAAAATAGTAAGAATATTGTTGTGATACGTATTCCATGGGTATGTTACACAGGTAACCTAGTTTGGCGAACATCTTTGATAATTTTGATATTTATAGTTTTGACTTTCTGGTTAGACATGATTATTTTTTTAAATCTAAGAAAGTTTGTATAAACCACAGTGATTAATTTACAGTCGACCAGTTTCGACACCACTATATGTTCGTCAGGATGGATGTACATTAAAAAATTCATAAAATAAAGTTTAGTTATTCATATCATATTATAATAAATCAATTTATCCCCCATTTCAATGACGTCATCTCCTCCTTCCGTTGATTTCTTTGAATATTTTATTTTATGGATCAGTTAATGTACGTCCGTTTTGACGAAGATACAATGGTATATCGAAGCCGCCTTACGTTAAATTAATCAAAGTGGTTTATACGTATTTTTTTGGGTTTTATTGAAATATGTCAAATAAAATTATATCCAAAACTTTACTTATGCCCTTAGTATCCATCGGTTCAGCTCGGTTTATATAGGATCCCCAAGGGGTTTAATTGTAGGTAGGCACTACTAGGCACCTGCAGTGGGTAACTAACTACCCCTTTAACCCCTTGAGCGGATAAGCCAGACTTATTAGCGAGCTTTCTTATCGCCCTTCCCGCATGGGATCACAAGAATGCTTTGAAAGCTACACCTTTTTGACAACGCAATTTTTTACTGATCTAATATATTTTCTTACATTTGATTTCATTTTTACAAACTCTTCGATTTCACTCTACCCCAATCTCAGAAGTACCCGTTCTCTATAATATCAATAAACGATAATTGTTTTTATTTTGTTTCAGATATTACTCGCGACCAAAGTGATGACGATGGTGACAATGAAGATGAAGAAGGTATTTTTAACAATTATCACACAATAATTTTACGAATATGTTGTCTTTACTGATTGTTCACACAGAGTATACAAAGAGAATAGTGGGAGAAAAGTTTCACCCTGGGTACATAGCACAACATTCTACGCCAGTCATGGTGTAGACTGTCATTAATGCCTATGGAACTGGTTAACTCCAAACTGTTAAAGAAACAATGAGGCAGAACCAGTACCATGAAATTTTGCAGGAAATATTGCTGCCACAACTAAATAAATAAATATTAATTGTTCACGATACGACTCCACCCCATAATGAGATATTTATCGGAAGAAACAATTGTTTTGAATTAAACTGACAATTTTCCGGATATACCCAATTAAAAATGTTTGGGACCATATGAAACGAGAGATGACCGTTAATACTATGGATAAGTAAGACACAATGCTAAATTATCAGTTATGGTAAAAAAAAAACATTGAAAGCATGTTACGAAAAATCAACGCCGTCCTTGCCGCCAATGGACATCATATTAAAAATCTGCCCTATTCTACATTATTACTTATAAATAGTATCTTTTATAAATAAATTATAGTAAAATAAAATATGTTTATTTTTACGATTTATGGTCTAAAAATAATATAACTGAAAAGTGGTAAATTGTATTAAAATATACTAAATCAATTTTATCGAAAAATATTGTTGTTGCGCTACCGGGATTCGAACCGTGATCTCTTTCCAAACCGGGGAAGGTGCATTATCCAACTATGCTACAGACAGTTCTTTTGATGACAAATTATCGAACCTATATGTTACACTTTTTCAAATTAACACATCGTACTTAATATATATAGATATCGTTCTATTATTCTATAATATATATAGATAAAATTGATTTTATATGTATATCTTTCTAACTAATACATTTAATTAGTATTTAAAGTAGACCATATTAAAACATTTGCTTCCTTTATTAAAAATGATAAATACCTAAAAATTCAAAAACGGTTGGCACTTATTTATTATTTAAATATAAAAATTACAGATTTGAACCCGGATCCTTTATGTTCACTTCTCCGAGTACCTACTCTACTTTAATCATTGTCTCTGTGTCACATTATTGTTACATTCTTATTTACTTTTTCTATTTTAGTAAATATTTCAGGGATAAATATATTTTATATTTTTACATCTCACACTCGACAGTGGTTAATATTTGTATTATTATTATTGCTAAAAATTGTATTTAACGTTCCTAAAAAAATACTCAAAATATTTTTTTAATACATATTCTTAGCTGTGAAACTGTACAACACACTCGACACCAACTGGAAATCGTTCACTTCCAATAAGATTACACAAATATGGACCCAATATATGATCCAATTGGGTAGAGATCAAACAGAAACAACGCTATCCAACATTCTAACATTATCATTATACAGTGCCTACGCTATTAATTCAGTAGTTCTACAACACTCCCACTACATATTTTCTTTTTTTTTTATCTGTATTTTTATTTTTATTCCTGTAGAATCTTTATCTTTCTTGAATTAAATAACACCACAGCAGCACGAAAAAAATACCCAGGACAATTCTGTATATATCAGAGATGAAGTCTACTCCATCCCACACAATAAACTACGAGTATTTAATCGCAATATAATTATATCTTATGTTTATCATGTTATATTATAATATATTCACCTCTGTTACAACAAAAACATGTGTGTCAATAAAGTCTAATAAATAAATAAAATAGAATAATGTCATGTCGATTATACGGGTTAATGGGAGTTGGAATATACTAGCGATAGTTATATAACACAGTAATCTGAAACATGTCAAGTTATTGTGTCATATTCATAATAAAAATGTATAAATTATAGAAGTATTTTTTCGAAAACTTAATGTTTATGTTAAAAATATGTAATTTTTCTAACAACTCAGATAATTATATTCGAAATGGACGTTTTGTTGTCTTGCGATAACAGAATCAAATTTTGGAATACTCGTATCATATTGAATAGAATAATTTCCATAGCCATACGGAGATGGGAATAGCGCGTTGCGTCGTTGTAAATAGAAATCGCGAGACGCAGATAATTGAAAGTTTACGTTTTCCCTTAAATATTAGCAGATATCTGTTTATTTTTCGCATATTTTTGGTGCCGGTACATAAATTTTGATTTCACATTAATTTATAAAAATGTAAACGAGAAAATTGTTTTTATTATACATAGTCTTATATCTTTTCAGATGATGAAGAAGAAGAAGAGGCAGAGGGATCCAGTGCGCGTATTGTCGAGGCAGATTTCAGTTTTGCTGATTTTATTAATAGGTATTTATTGTATTTCCTTATATTGTGTATTCCTTTTAACTGTCATTTCCGTAAAGGAAAAAGACGGCTAACTTCATTACCAGCACATCGTTTTCGCGGGATCAGACAAACAGTGTAGATATAATGCTTCGACGCAGAATTCATTCGTCGTGGTTTATTAATTGTACACTTTCGTCGATCATTGAAGCCTCTAACCATGGCCATCCTTGAATTTGCTCCTGTTGCCCTCAAGATTCTTTATTATCATATGTAAAAGTCTCAAAATGTTGGGATTTGTTTTACGGACTTTTCAGACCTGCACGATTATAAAGTCCTCTACACTTCTCTAGTCATATCTCATGTAGAATATAATTCGGTCATATGGTCGCCTCACTTCGTTGTTCACTCGACGGAGGTTGAAAGAATCCAGAGAACGTTTCTAAGATTCATTATTTTTAAATTAAATATACGCTATGAGGATAACAATTATGATTATCTTCTTAGCCGTCTGAAATTGTTAAAATTATCAGTGAGACGTACCATGACCGACCTTATATTTCTATACAGGATCATCAATGGTATGATAGACTGCCCCCAGATTGTTGGTCTGCTTGACTTTCTCGCATCATTGAGACACAATTCATTGTTCTATTATAGTGGTAATGTCAGAACACATGCATTAGCTAACTCCGCAGTTCCCAGATTGCATTCTTTGGGGAATAAATATGCGGAGGTAGTCGACATTTTTGCTGTTAATTTAATTCTGAATTGAACTACATTATTACAATTTTTTGTGTCTCAACTCAATGGTGACGGATAAATTGCTTAACTTCACTTTTTTTTTTTTTGATTATGAAAAAACATGCTGATATTATATAATATTTTTCTTTGTGTATTGCACTTCTGATGAAATTGAATATTATTTTACATATTATATTAATGCTTGAACATATTTTTTAGCATTCTCTCCTCACTCGCGCATTGCACACGCCCAAACCAGCCCCTCTGTAATTCTGACGATTGTGCTACGATCAAATCAATATTTAATTATTAATCGATTAAATTATTTCGCATTTGATCCATTATTCACTTTCATCGCAGTTTACTTTTATTCATCTCCTGCCTTGTTTTAGGCTTCATTTTTTGATAACAGTAGTCTTGTTTCATATGACATTGCTTCATATGTAATTCCGAACTTCGTTCAGTGTATTCCCCGGGGTCATCCTTATCTTTCAATAAATTTCTCAACCTCATTATTCCTCGTAAATATTCTTCCCAAACCTACAAACTCATTATTTTTTTCTAAGCATTATTTTGTTACCATTATATCGCATTCAGTCGTTCTTTTCAAAACAGCGCAAAGGGTAATTTCATATTTTTTGTTTGTCTTATTAAATAAATTGGAAAAAAATATAACAAAAAATAGTGAAAAATTTAAGTAAAACTTTCTATAAACATTTGAACTCATAAAAACGTTTAACGTAGAAAAAATCTCGTTATGCATGGAATCGGGTCGAATTTAACGAAAATCAACGGAATGAGTTTTCACAATAAACTATCATATAATTTTTTTTAAACGTTTAATAATATCAAGAAGAAAGAGACGTTTTGGAAACGTTTTGGATGTTTAAATGTACTCACACGTCATTGGTCAAACGCGTCAACGAATGATGTTTCGTTGCAGTTTCCCGAGATTCGAAATCATTTTCAAAATTATTTGAAAACATATTTTTCAAAACCTTTTGGTATGATATTACGAATCAATCTTCTCTATATTTTAAATTATATTAATTATATTAACTAGTAGAAATCACGTCCGCTTGTTTCACTATGTCGCAACTAATTTAGCTGGTTTAATATGCCGGTATCTGCGAATTCCCGGCAAAGTTCTGTTGTCACAGTTTCATTTTCAGTCAGGCTCCTTGCAGCTCCGCTCTTCGCGGAAAACATGTTTTTCTCAGAGTTTATTACGAAAGTAAACATTTAGATCGCAGGTCTCCGAGTTGCGGGTGGGTTCGTATCTCAAGGAGAATCGATACAAACAATCCGTATCAATATTGGATGCACGCGGTCGGAGTTGATGCATCCTGTTTGTTTCGACCAATTCGTGTTTAAATTTTCATTATCGTGTTTATTTATACTAATACGTTTGATGTGGTTTTGTCTTCTGCTGAATGAAATGTGCATTTTATGCGGTTAAATTCTTGCAATATATAATATTTTTCATCAATTGAGAAACGTTATTTTTTATTATTTTTATTTTCCATCAACGCCCTTGTGGGTTTTTACATAATAATATATTATTTTAATATAACAGTACATTTTTAATTAACATTTCAATATAACAGTTTAAATATAACATTTAAAAAAACTATAAAGTATTATTTATGAACAAATATTTCTTCAGTTCAGGTATGCTCCTGTAACGAAAAATGTCAACGAAATTCAACTTATTACCAAACCGATGCATCCGCGATATTGGCGAGTTAATAGCATAATTATTTATATGTCTACCTACAAGAACACTTCATGTTGTCTCGTTTGAATTGGTACTTTATACGAAACCATTTGTATTAACTCAAGGGCAGTTCAATAATTTATTGGTTATTTATTAAGCTATTGATAATTTTATATAGATATAATATATCGCTAACATCTCTTCTCCAGGCTAATTTTTTCAAATGAAGTCGACTCATTAAATAATCGTAATTTATATTTTCTATCGGAATATGCAATTTAAAATTGATAAATCTTAGAAATTTATGTTGCACTCTTTTGATTTTTATAATTGTGAGCCATAGTGGGGTGACTACAGAGTGGAGTAAAATGATTATAATTCAGTCTTTCAAGGATATTCCGTGTATTTCAAAATATTAAATTATTTTTTTGATTAATGAGTGGAACCTAATGGATATTTACATTCTTTATGTACTTACTAATGTGTATTCTTATGTACGAAAACAGTTTAGAACAGGCAAAAAATAAATGAAAATTATCAGAATGCGCTAAGAATGCGGTCGTTCAGTCTTATGTTTAGATAATCATTTGTTAAAAATAATGTGAATTATGTCATAAAATAGCCGATTAAATTAAAAAAGAATCACTAAAATAGTTTATGCATATCAATGAGAGGAGGTTGATAAATAAAATATTATGTTTTAATGAAAACACATTTTTGTCGTGAAGTTGCAATTTCAGAACAAATGTATTTGAGGTTCATAGCAATATAAAGTTAATTGGTTTTAAAAATGGAATAATGCATGTATCAATTATAAAGGACTATTGAGAACAACTCGAAAACGTATACCGAAATTGGTTGACGCGTTTCCCCGGATAGGAAAAGATCCAGATTCGAATCTTTCCAGTTGATTAATTTAATTTGTATTAATAAAATATATAATATTTAATAAATTTATGTCACAAAGCTACTGTTTTAAACGTAATTATATTTGTATGGCTTAAAGTTGTACGTTATAAGAGGATAGTTTAATATCTTACAACAAAATGAAACGTGTATAAATATTTAACCAATTATTTGAGTGCACCAATATTAATTTGAAGCCCGAAAAAGGGCGTAGGTTTATAAGTACTTTGGTGTTAATGAGAGGAAATAAGTTTATACTTATAACGGTAAAGATTTTTAAACTGACAGTCGTGCTTAAGTTTATATTTTTAATAAAAAAACACATTTTATAGTGAGGTTGCAATTTTAGAACATAGTTTTGCGATATTTGAAACAAATTAAATTAATCATTAGATACACAGAAAAATGTATGTATTGAAAAAATATTTAAATGGAATAATAAATGTATAATTTTTGAAGATTAAATAATATTAGTTCCAAATTTGTCAAAAACTTAGTTGATATGGTGAAATGGTACCGCATTTCCTCGGAAAGTAAAATTTTTGATAAAATTGTTCTTAAGTTTTTACGGCCGTTTAGGATCTTCTGTGTATGGTTTTCTGGGCTAATTTGCCGTGTATATCTGACCTTTCTGGCCGACGTTTCATCCCTGATGATGGACCTTGCAATGAGATTCGAAACGTCGCCAGAAAGGTCAGATATGCATAGAAGATTAGCCCAAAAAAGGTATTCACAGGAGAAAAGTTCCTGGTTTGTATCCCAGTAGCAACAAAATATTTTTTGATTTTTTATGTATATCTTTTTAATCGATTCATTTAATTTGTTTTAAATATTAAAGAGAACACATTCTTATTGTGAAGTTGTAATTATTCAGAAAATGGCTCTGAGATATTTTCAATGCAAATTAAATGTATTAATTCGAAAGATATATTTATATATAGATAAGATATTTTTCGATAAAATTTATTTTATATGTATATCTTTCTAATTAATACATTTCATTTGTATTTTAAATTTGTTTTAAGTTTATATATTTAAATCAGCTACACATTTCAATTGTGTTACACAATCCGTCATTCTGGCCATCTTCCACTAGTTTTTCCTTTCCAAAGTCTCCACTTTGCCGGCCAGGCCCCAATCTGGCGGCCTCTCCAGTCCCGTCCCGCTAAGAAATGCCGATCGCGTCAAGCTTCTCCCACTCGCCGCAAGGGGACCGCTCGCTCGCATCCCATTGGCGCGGAGACTTTGCAATGCCAAATTCACATGGGCACACATTATAATTTTGTAATGCGGCAGGGGTGTAATTTGTCACTTCACATCATGTGTATAAATAAAGTTGGAGTTAAAAAAAAAACCAAAAAAAAAAATATAAATTCTAAAAAAAAATTTCGAAAGCGAATTGTGCATATATACGGTTGAAAAGTCGTTCTATCGATATAATATTTATTTTCTAATTATTCGTGTTTTCTTTTAAACTTTTGATGGTCTTGTTTATAGTCAGTTAAATTTGCCATGAAATATTTATTATTTTTCTTAATGACAGAGTAACCACGTCTCGGGCCATATAAAACCCCTTTGGAAGAATAATCGGGCGATCCGTCTTAACACGAAAGTCCTATCAGCATTGTCCCTGAATATTACATCACTTTACCGAACTTCCGCCTCCCGCTGCTAATTTGTTCGGCTATTCGTCAGGGATAATTGCCCGAGTTTCCCTTTATACCCCAAGTTTGTAACTTTTACGGGCTTCTTTGTGGCAGATTCTCGAACCCTAAGGTCGTCAAAGCCTGCTCCATACTGCTGCAGATGTTCGATAAGAACACCGTGTACACCAACAAGTGCGTCGTCAAAATGTTACACCGCATCGCCTGGGACTGCAAGCAGCCCTCCATGATCTTCCAGGCCTCCATCTTCAGAGCATTCCAGAGAATTCTTAGCTCTAATCTGGATCAGTACAAGGTAAATAAATGTCCTTATTTTCTGTGTCTTAAAAAAAAACATTTTTTATATAATATTTATAAAATTTCTCAAGCCGTGTTGTTTAAATTATAGACAAATTATAACCGATTACGCTTGGTTGCTATTGGATTTGTAAATCGAATAGAAAACAAGAATTTTTAGTTATTATTGTATTTGGATACTGTCATATACGCAACTAACTTAGTCCCGGTTCTCGAATAGTGCCGTTTTAGTATACATTTATGAATCAAAATGTTATTTAGTTTCATAACTTTAGTAAATGGAGAAAAATGTTTTTTTTGTCTACTAAAAAATGACTTTAATGATTATAGTTACGTAAAACGTGACAAAGTGGAATAGTTAAATAAAAAGAGACGACAATAAAATTATTGATTTTCTCGTCTTCGATACAAGTGTCAAAAATAACTCGTGTCTGGAGTCCATTCCACCTTTTTGTCATATTGATTCATATGGAATTAAAAAAAAATGTGTGTTGTCATTTAAATTAATCAATCGAAAATTAAATAATTTATTAAAGTACCTAATTAATATACATGAATATGTTTTGAAATCAGACAAAGTACCTACATACGTATATTTAGATGGTAGCTTAAATCAATGATTTTAATTTTTTTAAATTATGACGGCTTTAATTTATTATTTTGTTTAATATTATCGATTTAAAATCCCCTTTCCGTTTTGGTGATATGTATGTTTCATAATTACATACTATTTATGAAACAGACAGCTAGTATTTAAAATACAACAGTGTTATATATAAACGAAATATTTAATTGCGACTTGCATAAAAATAATGTACATAAAATGTTTACTTTGTTCAATAAGACGTTATTTTCCCCTAAAATCAGTAAAACATCTAATTTTTGAAGTTTGCGACTAATGTTGTGAATAAGCTCAATATTAATTCATACCATTAGTAAAATATTCGTGAAAACATATATTTTCGGCATTTTTAAACAAAAATAATGACAGCGTGGATTCTACGACTGTCATAGCCGGATCGAGCAGCGTGTTGAAAGTACGATGGACAATTAAAATTATCGTATTTTATAAGACTGAAAATATATTATTTAAAAAACTTTATTATGTTTTTGATATAAAACTTAGTTTTAAATACTAGCTGAAGCCTCAAAGCATGTGATTAAATAGAAAATATAATTTAAAAACTTTTAAAATTGGTCCTACAAATTGAATGGTTTATAACACTATTAATTTTTAACATTTTGTTAATTTGTCTTGATTGAGATTTGTCTCCGTAATCTTGACTTCAAGATTTATTTATTAGATTTGGATATATTTCGTTTATGCAATAATTTACCATATTAGGATACTTTTGTAGCACGCGGAAAGTGCATCTAATAGTCGCGGTCTTTCTTATAATGCTTGTATTGTCTTAATTATGGCAAATAACATTCAGTTTATTAGTTTTAAATTAGTGTAAATATCCTATCGATATAATAATTTAAAAAATATTAAAATCTAGTGTATAATTTCAGATATAACTTGAAAACCCACATTTTCTTAAAAAACACGAAAATTAGAAATATCATTGAAGTTAGCGCCTTAATGCAAACAATTTTGAAAGAAAATAGCCCGCCATGTTACATCTCTAAATTTTTTAAATTATTAGAGTTATGATAACAGTTTCCGTTGCCATTCTCCACGCATGTGCGTGTAGTGTCTTCAAAATCTTCGATTAGTATCAAAAGATTTATTTTGTATTTATCATATTATCTTTATTAACATAGGGTTCATTTTAGGTTGCATATTTTTCTGTAGAAATATCTTTCTAATATGACAGGACGAGGGCGATATGACTCATCCAGACGGGATAACGAGAGAATATTACTAGCAATGTTCCCTGTAAGGTGTGCAGGTGTTCGCACGCACACGATTTGGCATCATAACGCACACAAAAAAATATAGCGCGCACACTATTTTTAACAAGACTTCTTCACGTGCCACCCTTTATATAAGGTTGGCAATCATGTTGCAATCACCAACATTTTGAACATTGAACCATTTTCTGGGGTTACACAGCCAAAATCATCGCTTTCGTCCTGCACCTTTGCTTCATATTGAGTTATAATGTAATGTGTCTTCCGTGTATTAACTAAGTATTTACGTTATTTTTGTACTATAAAATATTATTATTATATTTGTCCTCTAACGAAATCGAACCCCCATCTCGTATGATTGGATGTGGATCTTTTAAACTTTGGATGATTTTCCACGGAAAGGTCTAAATGCTTATTTTCGTTGATCAAAATGCTTCCTTACATTCCTTTTAACTTCAGAAATGTTAATACAAAATTTATAAAAATATCCTGCCGTGTAAAAATATTTTTAGTATCTTTTAAAAAAAATGACAAAGACAAAGTATAATCTATAATTTCTTCCCAGTATTTCGATAACAGCATTTCTTTTCCCGCCTTTGTGTCCTTAAAAAAATATTTACCTCTTCAGAAAATTGTGACAGAACCCGAAAATTATTCAGGTTTATTTATATTTATACATTTTACATTTATTCCTTTTATTTTTCGTTTACAGGAACTACAAAAGTTTGCCATTTTTATTGTTCGAAAATTCACTGAAGTGGCACTAAGGAATCCAAAGGTATTCATG
The DNA here is from genome assembly GCA_022840565.1 of Eubasilissa regina. NCBI lineage: Eukaryota > Metazoa > Arthropoda > Insecta > Trichoptera > Phryganeidae > Eubasilissa > Eubasilissa regina. Next base: position 21,678,674 of record JAINEB010000015.1, on the reverse strand, counting down.
GAAATACTTTTCTGGAAGAATTGCCGAGATGTCTACGGTATAGAAAATGGATATGATGAATCAGAAAATATTCATAAGTTAGTTTATTTTTATATTTAATCATAAAATTATTTCGAAAGTACTTATTCCTTCAATGTAAAGTAAATGTCTTCAGTAAGAATTCTAATAAATGTGTTTTAATGAAAGTACTCTTCAGAGTTCTACGAATACGTTAATAAATAAATGTTTCCTTCAATTCATGTGATCATTTTTGAAAATATTTGAGAATTAGTTAAAATTGGTTTGCTTTGTTTTCTGGACCCACGAGGGAACACGTTGTTTTTTTTTTAATGTATTGGTAATTCAATTAATTTTCTCATTTTCTATTGCTTTGATCTTGAAAGTTAATTAGATTTTTTACCTTGAAACCATACCCAATTCAAAAGCAATGTGCCAATAAGATGTTTTTGTTATTTAAAGATTGAAAATATACCATGTATGTAATGACAATTCAATTTATCAAATATTACAACTGCCGTATGATAACTTTTTGTTATTTTTAAAATTTTTGTGTACCTGCCAATATTTTTTATTATATAGATGTTTTTATAGTTTGCAATTTTTAACACCCATCTGTTATGATTCTTAAATGTATTTCCAATTAGATTTTTTTGTAAAATGTTATTTACGTTGTATTCTTTAATTTATTATCAATTCTCCAATTTAAAGGATTTATTTGAACTGTTTGTACGCAAAGTGCTTCTCTAGAAGTTTCTTTTTATTAATACGATTGCAATTATAACCCCATTGAATATCGTTTGTCTAAAATTATGAATAGTCTTGAAGACAATATTTCACGCCGCAGATAAATCATAAGGTGTAGTAAACACATTCTTGAAGCTTTCGCTCTTCCCCGCTCGTAAAGAATAAAATGAGGTTTTCAATTTGTAAAGTGTCGCCGGGTTTTCTCGCGGCTTTTTCCGTTTCATTCCTCGTCATTTGTCAATCTCCGAGCTCTCTATTGTTTCGTGAGCCGCCGCGCACAGCACCGACAAAGTCCTTTCTCGTGGCCACCTACACTACAAATAACCCCCTTAACGTCCTAATGATCAATTATTTTTTCTGCTTAAAATCTTTACATTAATTGAATCGCAAACCTCGGATCTAACTATCTTAAGTATGTAACTAAAAAGGCGATTTTTTTAAAATTTTATATTTTACTTTTCTCTTACATATTTTTTTAGACTCTGTTTTTTTGTAATCAACGATTAAATTTAAATTGAAAATTCCATAGTCGATTCCACAATCAAATAAGCTCGTTTCGCTTAGTTTTACACACACTTTATATAAATATCATAAAATTCACCGTAAAGTCCACGATTAACGTCGCAAATTGATCATTTCTTACATTTTACGCGAATTTTTATGTGCGAATTTCGCCGTGTTATCCTGAATAAATTTAATAAAATAATTTTACGAGTCATTAAAAGTTTTAAGGCTATTTCCCCGCTGTGGGGGGTGGAATTAATATAAAATATTCATGGTTTATGTATTATTTCCTGTTTTAATTTTAATAGGAAAGGAAACGTCACCTGGACAGGGGAGGAGGAAGATGAGTTAAGGAAACTTTACAATGAAAATCAAAGCAACCCTGCTACTGACATGGGTAAGGTGTATACTCTAATCTTTTTTACTTTCGATAATATTTATTGATTGTTTCATAATAATAACACGGACGTGGCTATACAGCAACTAACATACGATAACTGCCATTAATAGTTGCTTTTTTTATAAATAATAAGAAAAACACATGTATCTGTGGAATCTTCTGCAGAAAACAATGTTTATACTAAAATTAAAAATACAAGCATGGATAAAAACAAAACTATTAAAGTATAAGTAGTGGGTAACTAATTAGGAACTACTGTGAAAACAAATTTAAAGGGTCACTATTTTCAAAAAGGACTTATTTATTTTTTCTTATTTCTAAAATTTCTAATTTATCTAACTGTAAACCTCTAGTATTTGTATATAAAAAATTTATACCCTTGATAATATATTTTTATTTTTTTTGCTTTTTTTATTTACCAAAAATGTTCTCGCACTTCTGTCCACAAATCCAGTCACATAATATACCTACTATATTTTTTAAATATCTATAATAATATCATATATACACTGGCCGGCATTAACTGAAGCATTTCAATACAATGAAACCGTTTCTTGGTAAAATTTACCGTTTATCCATACACCGTTAAGCTTGTTATTAATACAATTAATAATAGAGTTATTTATAAATATTCATAAAGGCAGGTCTAGTACAATAAAAAGTATGGTGTAAACCGACCGGCCCATAACTATTATAGTTGACACTCACTGCTCAGTTGTAATTCAGTGAGGAAACAGATTACGTGCTCGTTATAAGATTTATAAATATTTTTTTAATTAATTTAATTGATTCGCTTGTCGGTCTAGTGGTTTAGACGCTCGCCTAGTGATGGTAGTCGGATTTGAACCTCATTCCAGGAGACGACCAGCAAGTTAATCCTATTTTGTAGCACAGTTTGAAAATAGTAAGAATATTATTGTGACAAGATTTCATTTTACACATCTATATATTTTTTTAGAAATATAATTTAATTAACCTTTGATACTATAAGTCTTATACTTAATTATAAGACTGTGTACTTTGATAATATTAAAATGGTTCCTAGACGTAATTTGAGTGTCGTGGAAAGATTCAATTAGCTCATGTTTTTAAAATTAGGCAAGGAGTAGTTCGAAAAATAGTAAATAAAGACCGATTAGGGTTTCCAGTGGCAGAATTACCCTGAACAGATTTGCCCAAAAAGATCACGGAGAGGGATGACACATTCATTGTTCGCGATTTTCGTAAAAAATCTCAACTGACTGTTCGTGAAACGGTGCGAGGAAAAGGCCGGAATATTTGAGATTGGACAATTTGACGGAATCGCCATCGAAGCCGGCTTACACGGAGAAGCTAAGAGAACAACATTACTCCCCAAAAACCTCCGGGAAGCGAGATTGGCTTTTGCGAAGATACAATTGGATGAGAATTTTTGGAGAACGGTGATGTTTAGCGATGAGTCTAAATTTAAAGTGTTCCGAAATCGTAGAAAAGGAACAGTGTGTCGTGATAGGGGAAAGGTGTTTGTAATGCAAAATATTTACAACCTATCGTAAAACATGGCGGAGGAAGGTATACTTGTGTGGGTGTCTTCTTTCAAATTTTGTTTATTGATTAATGGCCAATCAAATTTCTCTATTTTTTACTACATGTTTATTTATTTATTAGTTACTATATAATATATATATAAAATTTGTTTGGACTGTGCCCGTCTCACTAGAGAAATTCTGTGTCGAGACGGGCATAGTTTACAAGCAATTTTTCAATTAATTAAAATTACAAGTAGATAGAATTACATTTATTACCATATAGAAGGTGTATATGAAGAACAATTTTAAAATGGACAAATTTTTAGATCACTTTGTAGCAATAATTAATATAGGTATGAATCAATATGTTTGGGTGAGTGCACCAATACTGGCTCTACCCATATTACGAATCCAAGTTTTAATATATAGTTTCATGTTCTTGTGACAATTAAATTGATTTAAGTCTTTTAGCATTCTATTAAACAGTTTAGGTCCAAAATATTTGTAGTTCCTTTGACCAAATGTAGTATGTGCTCTTTGGATTTGTAGGTTATTTGTATTTGTCCGTGTGGAAATTATGTTTTGGGTTGTTTTAAAATGTGTCTGTTTGTATTTATATATATATTTGAGAGTAGTATTAGTGTATATTTGTCTAAAATCAAAGACATTAAATTTATCAAAAATTTCGTCAATGCTCGTTGTGATACATGTTACATTTTTCTCGCAGCAGAAATTATCTGTGTAAGTTTATTATGTTGTAAATGTTTATTTTAATAAAGAAATTACGTTTTATTCAAATAACTTAATAGTAGCGCACTAATCACTGTCACCCCTAATTAATGCCGGCCACTGTATGTATTTTCGGATTGATTAATAAAGCACCGCGGTTCTCTAGTTTGCTTCAACGGCGCGAACTACTTGCCTCGACTCTTCGTGATCCTGGACATTGTTTAATGCGATGTGTAGCGAGGCTTCGGTCATGTATTTGTACGTTCTCAGTAACCAACAGGTCTCTATACCTTCTACCCATTATTTCCTGAAAGTTGTGAAGAGGTTTTCCTTAGTCCATGGTATACGCATGTTTCTTTCTTTCCTTCTCGGAGTCCATGTTCCGACTTTATTGAAATATTTATATATATATATATATATATATATATATATATATATATATATATTCTTGTAAAATCTGCCATCGGTTTAATAGACATCTCGGAGTTGTCTTAACAATACTACCCCGTGGTCAGAAAGCGATGTAGGTTCGCGCTGGTTGTAGGAAATATGTATTCTTTACCGCAAACCAACCCTTTCGACCGCAATATATATGTTGTTATGTACAGGGTGATACAATAGTCACGCATTTATTATAGTTATTATAGTCCGTTGAAATTAATTTCGCTAATTGAACAGAATTATAAATACTCCGCGAGAACTGAACTCGTACTATACAAATTATACACACTTATTACTTCAGCGAAGAAAAAGAATCGTACTCCCGTAAAAATAAATTACACACAAACTAGTAAATCAATAGACATGATGTGAAGTGTGAAGTGAAGTGTATAGGAGAGGGGTTTGGAATATTATTTACGAGGCGAGGGGCATTCTACACACATATATCCAACGAAACATAAATCCGATAGATTATGACACATTTATGCAAAAGTAAAAGTATTTACTCTTCGAAAATTAAATCTTTGTGTGAACAAGATGTATTTTTTACATGAATGCATATTAATGTCAGCGTTTAAATGTTCGTTCCGATCTAGTCATATTTTTTAAAATAGTCGCGGAGCCATTTGATTGCGTGAGTGGCACCAAAGTGATCACGTGGATGCCACCAAAATGAAAATTTTGGGACAAGGAATTTGCGTTAGTTCAGTCTATCTATTTTGCGGTTTGCGAAATGACTTCATAAATTCCAATTCTTTGTAAAATGTTCTAGAAAATAAATTTGTTAATATATTTGAAAGATTTTAAACAGTAGCGTTTGTAGTATTTTATACACACATACAGCTGCGGCATCGTGAATAATACCACGACTCAGTAGGTTTTATTTTTGTTAAATATAAATAGAATAATACTGTATCAATATATATTAAATTCTTGTCTGAAGATTGTTCATCAGCCATGATTTGCTTATGTTAGTTAAGTGACATTCGTGTTTAATACAATTTATAACTAATCTTTTATATTTTTACTCTTGTTTTTTTTTTTGTTTTTTCCTCGCGCCAATCTCGTGAATGTATGTATTTTATAATTGTCTATTTTTGCGAATTATATTTCATTAAAATTTGCACCACCCTGTGAGTCTTCTGTATTGGGCGATGGCCGCCTCTCCGAGCTTTGGAAAGTGCTTGAAACATCTTGCATTCGGCTTTTCCCTTATAAATTATTCAACAGGGAACGTTAATCGCCAACAATAATAGTTAGACTGTGGCGCTCGAGGCCCGCCAAGATACCGGCCATTTGCGTTTATTTTGCATAAGATTGGGAGGGCGCAACCCTTCCCGGGTATATCGTTACGGTGCATTGTTTTCTCGTAAATGAAATTCAATGAAGTATTTTTCATTTTAACCAAAAAAAAGTACATTAAAACGGCGAGACCTCAGTTTTGACGACTACTTGTTTTGTATATCTCGATTTTATTTCAAATAGATTTTTTAGATCCCCCTAAATTGCACTTTGTTTTTGTTTATTGCATGTAATAATTTTATTATATATTTGTATATTCATAACCATTTTCGAAACCGTTTGGTTCATATTATATATAAAACTCAACGGGGTTAAGTACAGAGTTACTGTATAATATAATTTTATTATAAAGACTAACCACAATGTTTTTGGAGTAAATATTAAAAATATAATTTTAAAAACACTTTTCAATATTTTTAATTACAGTATTTACATTTTATGCTTTAGTTTAAAGGTGTCAATTTTAGACGAAGAAAAAAAAACATTGATTTGGTTAGGTTATTTAGTTATTATTATGACAGAGGATATAAAAAAAAATCATTGAAATACTGCTAAATGATAATAGTACAATATGTCGACTATATTTTCTTGATGATGAGCCTGCTCGTTGAGAAGATACATCGACAGACTTCCCATAAAGCTTAAATATTTATATATATATATATATTTATTCTTACTTATCATCACGCCGTTTTTCCGCTGGGGTAGGCAGAGAGGATAGAGCGCAATACTCTTCTGTCCTGACGCACAATTCTCTCATCATCCTCATTAATACATATTCTCATATTAGTCGCCGATTTTTGAGTCTTCTAACAGGACTATTTATGTATATGTGTATATATATTTATATATATATATATATATATATATATCTAAATAATTTGATAACAGTATTAAACAGCCATTAGTCAACAGTAGTCATTCGTTCAATTTTGTTTTCTTATTTAAAATCTGTCATCAGTGAAATAGCCCTTCCGGGCGCCGTTAGCCCTCCCTACCAAGTTTTTTCATTACGATCGTTCGAGAAATGCAAAGTATGCAGCTAAAGAATGCTTTTTTATAAAACTAATTCCCTCTGCCGTGGTGGTGAGGGGGGGGGGGGTGTCAGTAAAGCGCCATCTCTGTTATTATTTGCAATGTGTAACATAAATAAAGTATTTAACTTTAGCAATTCTCTAATCGTGCGTCCAGCAGATCTTTATTTAACATTTGTATTATTTTTAATGTAGCGGTTCAGTCTTTTAATTTAACCTATTAAGACCACTTTTTATCTCTTTAAATATAAGCCCCCGGAATTTTACTAGCGTAGGTATAAAATATGTTACAACGATTTTATGACGTAGTAAAAGTCACCCTTTAAAGGTTAGGATCAACCGAGCTGTGACGAAACTAATGATTATTTTTCCAAAAATATTAAACTCTCACCTACCCCATCCGCGACTGTCAAATTCAAAATATCAAGTAAGCGCGGGCAAACAATTAAGGAAATATTAGCCAAGATTTTCCATACACAACATTTTATTCAGGCGAGGGCTGTAGGTATCTGACATTATTATTTTGCACCTATTTTCAACATTGTTGTAGCCAAAAAAATCATTAAAAAAAATTACCAGAGACGCGACAATTTTCTCGAAACAACTCAATTTTCCAGGGAACCAACAAAAGTTTCAACATAAAATATACACACTTTCTCATTGAATTATTTATTTTCCTTCGGTAACAAGTTCGGGGAGAGTTATTTTTCAATTTTATGATTGTTTTTATTCGCCGGCTATAAACTCGTGGATGGCATTTGGCATAAAAATCGAATTACTCAACCACTCAGATCAACCATAAAATGTACACATTATTAGATTTTTCATAGGAATTGAATTTCAGTTAAACAAATAATGTTTTTTATTGCACGTATATTTTTTAACACGGTAAGAATTTTTACTGTTATGGCTTTCAATCTGGTACAGGATTTATGGCCAAACCATATCTTCCATTTTTCGTCTTGCCTCCTTTGTATCACAGCGCTTGTGGTAAATATCGTCCTTTATTTATTTGATTCCATAGTATCGAGATGATGTGGCAAGACAAGCTTATACCGGTAAATGCTATGACAAAGAAAGCAATCGCTTTGCAGCGAGTTTAATAATGCGTGTGGGAGGAAATAAATATTTATCATATATCAGTTGTTTATTTTTCAACACTGAATGTAAAATTTACGTTTTGTACAATAGAGTTGTGGGTTATAGTTAATTTTACGTATTCGTTCAAAATATAATATGTAAAATAAATTTGCAGTATTCGAGCTAATTTTGCATATTCATTCGAAATAATTTGCAGTGGTACAGGTAATTTTACTTATTTATTCTCGAAAATTCAGAGTATAATTATTAAATTCACTTTCGCAGTATCTTATTGATACGCAAATAAACTGTGTGGTACTTTGACAGTCGCGTTTGAGAAACTATCTTGATTTGTATTATTTGATCGGTATTAAAAAGTAAAGATTTTCGCTTCTGCCTTTTCGCTTCGCTCCCGACTCGATTGAAATAAACAATTTTGAGTTTGGGGTAATTTCTTTCTATCTTTAGTTTAGATTTTAATTAATACAATACAATAAGTATAACTATCATTATAATCATAATTTAATAATTCGTTAACATTGTTTAGTTTCGAAGTTATTTTTGGTAATGGTCACATTTTTTTTTGTGGTTGACGCTAAAGTTTTATTTATTTATAGTACGTATGTATCATTTACGCATTAATCATATTTGATATTTTAATCTCATTATTATACGAAGACACTTTTTTTTTATCTGGTTGTTGTACGTGTGTTATAAATTTTCTCCATGGTGGTAGCAATAACAGTAGATTGAAACAGGAAGCGTGGTCCGTTAATGGTTTGGTCGGAAGGCTGGATTCGGAGGGGGAAGAAGATTGCAGCGGGAGACTATTTCGGGATATATGTAGTTTATTTTTATTTATTTATATGTATAGGCTGTATCTAGTACCATTGAAAAAATAAAAAAACAAATATCCTTGAATATATAAATTAATTTTTTTCGACTGTCAGATGATAATGATGATTTTTGTCATACTCAACGTTTAGAGACATACTTTAATGGGTATCATTAGGGAAATAATTCTAGGATGTACTTAATGTAGAAATAACGGGAAGTAAGTTGGCACGGGTGACTATTTGAGCTTGTATGTAAATTTCCCAGGAGAATAAATTCTCAACGACTTTTTAATTATTAACCACGTATTAAACCGCAAGTTTTCCTAACTTCTTTCTAATTCATTGTTTTTTTCAAGATGTCATCGATTGGTTGCTCGACAACTTGGTAGAAAGGAACAGAACGCGCCGCGGTGTAATTATGAAATTGAAGGAACTGGGTCTCATATTCAAAGCCCCTTCTAAGAAGAGCAATGCGGTGGTCAAGCACACTGTTCCTGTGGAATTCAGTGATGCGGAAGATAATAAATTAAAGGAATTGTGGAAAGAATTCGGTCAATCTACAGGTAATCTATTTTGTTATTATAATTTTGTTTACTTATTTCGTATTTACTCCTCATTTTCTTTTAAAATTTAGCGATGAAGATATAGATGTCTCACAGAGACGAAGCTATTATTTTTACATGGGAAGTATGGAAGTCTTGGGCATTACTGGGCTTACGACCTGTCATTGGCTGGCTTAAGTGATCACTTAACATAAGGTAATATTTACCTATTTACCCATGCTACCACATCTATCAAATTTTTGGAAGTTTTATATATGTTGGAACATTTCAATTATTTATTACCGACTATGCTGTCGCCATCTATGGATTTTTTTGAAAATTAGAATTAAATACTACTACTAATTAATCCATACAACCCATGTAAAAATAATAGTTCCGTCTCTGTGAAACGTCTGTATCTTGATGACAATCCCCCAAGGGATAAAATCTCAGTAATTAGTTCCTTCAAAGATTTGGACATACTCAAAATATTTGGCGATGAAATTTGCTTAAGATGCTGATATCCCACAATTATTTTATAAATTAGGCCGGAGATTTTTTTATTATTTGTGTGTATTTGTACTCTATATGTTTGTATCGGTAAATGATCCTTTTCTGAATTCCACTACCAGATCCGATGGGGGCAGTGATGACGAGGATGCCGATGAAGCGACCCAGGCACAGGTTCGTGGACCGACTTCTGGAAATCGGCCTTATTAAGGACAAGAAGGAATGCAGAAAGAATAAGAAGTCTTCAGGTCGGTACCTTAAACATTTTTCTCCCATTTTTCCTTAAAAATGAAATATGAAATTACTTTTGACATTATTCGATCATTTTAATATTTAATAATTTTTAAATTAAATATTCGCTCTGAAGATAATAGTTACGATTATATCCTTAGCCGTTTAAAATTGTTAATCTTATCAGGGAGACGTACGATGAACGACCTTATATTTCTATACAGGTTCATCAATAGTATGATAGACTGCCCCCAGATTGTTGGTCTGCTTGACTTTCACGCACCATTGAGGTCATCGAGACACAAATCATTGTTTTATTACAGTGATAATGCCAGAACTCATGCACTAGCTAACTCCGCAGTTCCCAGATTGCATTCTTTGGGGAATAAATATGCGGAGGTAGTCGACATTTTTGCTGTTAATTTAATTATTGATAAGACAACACAATTATAATTTGTTGTGTCTCAAATCAATGGTGACGGATAAATTGTTACGTCATATTTTATATTTATTTTTGATTATGTAAAAACATGCTGACACTATGAATTTTTTTCTCTTTGTGTATTGCACTTCTGTTGTAATTTTCTGTTATTTTATGAATTATGTTAATACCTGAGTAGGCAGAGCGTGTATAATAGTAAATAAATAAATAAATTTTACTACCGTTGTTGTAAGAGATATTACGTTTACCTTTTAACTATCGGCATCTTTCTTTAACTTCAAAAAAGTTCCGCTTTTGCATACTTATTTTAAATTACATTCGTATTTTTACCAGAATTCGATTTACAGTATTATCTTAGAATCCAAGATAGTTTATTCATATCCTAAAAAAATAAAGAATTTCTGTCTTGTATTCGCTAAATACAGTTTGATTTATTATATCTTGCTCTTTATTTTCGTAGCGGTTATCTTACGTACTTCGCTTGTTGTTTACAGTCATCATTTATCATCATTATCATTTAACAGTTTATAAATAGTAATCATTTATCCCCTAAGTATTATCGATATATACGTTCACATTTTAAACAAACTTAAAACGCAACTACATTCAACTAATCATATTATTAGAACACGTTTCTTGTCGGCTCATATCGGTCGATGCTAAAGCAAAGAACACGATTTTTAACATAGTAACCGATACTTTAAAACGCGAAAAAAAATTATTTCCTGGCCGACACATAAATTCTCCTATTCAGTTCACACGTCAAGTTGGCGAATTAAGAATCTTTCTTTTATATTCGCGATTTTAATTTTTTTATGAACTTCTGAAATGTCCCTTTAATTGACACATTATTTTTACTTTTAAAATTAGCAATATTAAGTTTGTGGTTAAAATTCATATTTTTTTATTTATTATCTTAGTTTTATTAACCACTGAATTGAGTTTAAAAAACATGAAACATGGTGAAGAAACAATGCTATATTTTTAGTTAGTTATGACATCCTGAAGAAGGAAAAGGTATTTTCCGAAACCGGTAGATGTTTTTTAAACTCAATTCAGTGGTTAATAAAACTAAGATAATAAATAAAAAATACATTATTTTTACTTTATAAAATTTCATCGTACTGGATTACTTATATTATATTTTTACTATAATTACGTAATTGTTATAAAAAATATTTTTATTTCATTTATTTTTAAACTATATTACTTCTAATAAAAGACGCGTAATTAAGGTCTTTGTTTCGAATCAAATTTTGGCAGATATATACACCAGTCACACTGGTCACCATCGTTTGCCATTTGGTATGTTGTAATAACTTTTATTATGTAAAAATACATATTTGCCTTTGTGTTCAGTTGTTATATTGCATATCGCCTTATCTAAACACATCCGCGTAAGATATGGCATGGTCAAGTAGATGACTTCGTATATTTGGAAAGTATGTTTGATAGAAACGGAAAGGCTAAGAATGATATCAAAAGGAGGGTGACTGCAGGGAATAAAGTGAACGGCGCTTTGAATGGAATTATATTTAACGGGAATTTCTCAACCGAGGCAAGACTAGCGGTGCACAATGGAGTCCTGGTATCGACACTGATGTATGGAAATAAGGACTGAAGCTGACAGAAGAGGAACAAAAGTAGACTGACTGCGGTAGAAATGAGATCACTTAAGCGTATATATGGCAAATCTATTTATGACAGAGTGAAGAATGAAGAAATAAGCAAAAAATGTAGGGCCGATCCTAGTATAGTGAGTAAGATTAAGAAAGGATCACTTAAGTGGTTTGATCATATGGAACGGATGAATGAGGATAGAATTTAAGAAAGATATATGACGCAAGTGTTGATGGCACCAGAAATAGAGGACGTTCGCGGAAGACTTGGCACGACCAGGTAAACCAGATAATGGAGGATGGTTCTGTTAGAAGCCTCAACAATCGGCGAGCTTTTATGAGAAGATGTATGAATGTGGATGAGGTGAGAATTGTGTGTCAGGACAGAAGAGTGTGGCGCTCTATCTACCCCCGCGGGGAAAAGGCGTGATGGTAAGTAAATAGACCAGAGATTGGAGGACGGCCCTCTTAAAAGCTTCAACAGTCAACGAGAATGAATGAAAAGATGTATTATATTACGAGGCAAAAGTACGTCAGGACAGAAGAGTGTAATGTTCTATCCTCTACGACTCTATGCCCACCTCTGGGAAGAAATAGCGCGATAATAGGTTCTTTAGTTAGTTAAATACGCGAATGATTTGATAATGATCCCTTATATCTACAATTTTTTTAATAATGCAATTAGTTATTGATTATTTCCTTTTTAGTTTTCTTTTTTTTTATGTCTTCTGCTATTTTTATTTAAACATCTCGTATATTATTGTTACGTACTTGTCTCTTAAGTACGTCTTCAGTGTATACCTCGTAATGTGAAGGACCATGAAACACTTTATTACAGTGAGATACAATTTAGTTACTTAATTAAGTTAAGGTATATCACTAGTACAAGTCAAACGATAAAGTCGATGGACACGCAGATAGAGAGCCGCGCCCTGACGCGCATCGCCCTTTATAACCCCGCACACACGCCCCGGCGGTGCGGCATACACACACACACACACACACAACTATACAATTCCAAGAACATCACAATTATGTTTCATTAGAAGATAACGATTAAAGGTAACTTGTTAGGTATTTTAAAAAATGTTTGAAAAAAAAATACTGATTGTATCTTTTTTAAAGAGATGATTATAATATTGACATATATTTACACAAAATATTGACAAACTAACCGGATTGAAAAGGAAATACCGAGATTATCATTAGAGTATCGCGGGCCCTCTTTTAGATCGTAAATCTCTTCCGGAAATACATTTTTCTCGTTTTTTTTTTTAATTCTCTTTATCTTCCTCCCAATCTTCTCTTCGTGTCATTACGATCTGCCTGTATTTATATTTGTTTAATTAATGTTTTTTGTGCGTGGCATGTTGTATTAATTTGCCCCATTAATCCCATCTCCGCCAAACGCGCCTCTTGAAATATATTAATAATAGTACTCGTAAGGGTTTTACAAAAAAAGAATTTTAATAAGTTCAATTACCATCCCGAAATCTTCTTGCTTAAATTAATAAATTCAAAGCGAATAAGGAAGACCGTAAGGTCAATATTAAAAAAAAAAAATAATGTTTATCTAATAAATGTATTAATTAGAAAGATATACATATAAAATGAATTTTATCGAAAAATATTGTTGTTGCACTACCGGGATACGAACCTGGATCTCTTTCCAAACCGGGGAAGGTGCATTATCCGACTACGCTACAGCGACAGCACTTTAGATGACAAATTTTCGAACCTATATGTTACACTTTTCAAATTAATACATTTATCGTTCCATTATTTGACACCCATCTACTTTGTTTTTACGGAATCTTAAATACCTTTGAGTAAACCGACAGCAGACGCCAGAATTAACTATTCATTTTTATTATATTTTGAACACATTGATACAACTTAAATATTATTAAGGAGTACACATTCTTATTGTCAAGTTGTAATTATTCAGAACATAGGTGTGTGATATTTTAAATACTAATTAAATATATTAATTAGAAAGATAAACATATTTAATCAATTTTATCGAAAAATATTGTATCCCGGTAGCACAACAACATAAATTCGATAAAATTGATTTTATATGTACACCCTTCTAATTAATACATTTAATTAGTATTTAAAATATCACAGAGCTATGTTCTGAATAATTACAACTTCACAATAAGAATGTGCTCTGCATAATAATGTTTATCTTTTTTTTTTTTTTACTAAAAATCTTCACCGTAACAGCCAGGGAATTTCATCGTACTCCGGTAGATGCACATCCCATAGAAATGTATCAAGTGCATTAAATATCAATAAAAAAAATAATATTAAGGTTCTACGACAAATAACAGTTGCATTATTAAATTTTAAATAATTATTATTTTTGTTTTAGGCTCCTGTAGAATTAATTTTTTTTAACGTACGTCTCTTTTACACGAGACGTGCTATGTACGAGTGTATATAATAATTCAATGGTGATTAGTAAGTTTATATTAAATTCACTGTTTAAACCCTATCTTTCGCTAAAATAAATATTATTTTTGTCAGTTAATTTGCTTATTCATCTTTTCAATATTTAAAATTTTTAAAGATTTTTTTCAATGGGTGCCTAGTGATTGTAGGAATTTTTATACAACTAACGCTACCAACAGTGGAATGAACAAAGATATCAGTCCAAAATGTATACAGATCCTTAGTAAAATGCGTACTACCTTAAGGTTGGTTAACTAATGATTATTTTATGTTATCCCGCTCTTTCACGCATCGAATCATTTATTTATGTGTCTCTTCATCAATCAATGGAACATCAATATTTCGATACGAAGCCTTATGCACATATACACTATAGGCCATATCATTTTATATACCTGAACAGCAGTGGCGTGCTGTAGGTATAGATTTAGGTTATGCTGTTACCAATGATATTATACAATCATATATAATATATGTAATACAATATATGTACTTTTGTTTAACCAACGTCTTTAGACAAAATAAATCCATTGTTTAGACTATCCTACCATGTATTTATTTGTAATTTTAGAGTACTATTAATAGTGTTTTTAAAGTTTAAGTTTTAACGTAAAATAATACCTTCTTACCCATATAAAACATGTTTGGAAATTTTTAAGAACACTTTCTATGACGGAACATGATTCTTTCATTGTTTAAAATCCTTCACGTAATAACTAAAGAAAATAATTATTTTTATTAAAGGTAAACGTAGGAATTAGTTCTTCCAATTGCTTTTTGTTTATCCCAAATCAAAAACCAATCCATGCACCAAATTTAAAGAACAATCGTGAAATCAACACGTTTAAAACAGTAAGATTTATGGATTAATTTTAAGTCATATAAATGGCTCTTTACTGAATTGAAAATTCCTTTCGATTGATCTGTTTTGTATGGAGTCGTTACCTATGCTGTTTTTAACAGAATAACATTAGAAAGGCTTACAACTGCGTGCAAATCATTGAAATGTCTATTTTCTCTTTTACTAATTCGCGAATTTTAAGTCATATAAATGGCTTCTAGATATCTCACTCTTCATCTAAAATTCGCGAATTAGTAAAAGAGAAAGTAGACACTTCAATGATTTGCACGCAATTGTAAGCCTTTCTAATGTTATTCTGTTAAAAAAACAGCATAGGTAACGACTCCATACAAAACAGATCAACCGAAAGGAATTTTCAATTCAGTAAAGAGCCATTTATATGACTTGAATAATTCACTGGCTTCAAGACAGAACAGAGTAATGTGAATTTTTATTTCTTTGCTTATGTAGTTGCCTGCAAGTACGTATGTTGAAAAACATCGCATGCCACTGATATAATGTAAATATTTATAATAATTGCGAATAATTTTTCATAATATAAGTTACTGCATTATGCATAATATGTAAATAAAAAATTAGTAAATATTTCAAAATTTAAAAAAAAAATTTACTATAATAATTTATAACATTTGAAACACTTTATCTATGGTTAACTTTTAAGATTTCTGAAAAAGGCGTTGTTTCGAATAAGCTACGGTATGCTTCATTCGAAATAAGCAGAAATTACCATGGACAAGACGAAAATATTAAAGTTTCGTGAAAAACCATAATATAATGTTAATAATAATACCAAAGAATAACACACCATCTTTGGATTGTACAATTAAGCTAATTAATCTAACTATCTTAACCTAACTAAACAGAACTAACCAATTTAATACAAATAGTATAAAAATTAAATACTCACAAAAAACGTATATTTTGTAAAAAAAATTGGAGAATTTAGTATGTACATATTTAAAATGTTTCTGACTAGTCTATGATTTGAGTGAATTCATCGTATCCACAAATAAAGCGTGTCATATGTCTAAATGAATGGTGAAAATTCGAATCTTTGAAATGTAATAACTTTTTAAATACTTACTCGTTATCGATTTTTTGAAACCATGGCAATCAAATATACAATACAAGAAAATATATTTTTAGCAAACATTATTTCTGACGAATTATCTACACTCTCAATATATATATGTTCACACTCGTTATTCCTAGTACTTTAAGTTTTATATTTTTTGTTGTATTATTTCTGCTTATTATACGTGCGTGTTCGCAATGCAAATTGCATACTTAATACAGAAAATAATCAAGTGAAGCATTCCTAAACTCAATTAATATAAATTATATTAAAATATAACTATTTTATTTTATTCGTGATATTAAAATACATATTTTACTTTCTTAGTAATGTACTTGTATCAATATTATTTATTAATCGTAATAACTTCGTTCAACTTGTATATGAATAATTGTCTAAAAGAACTGGAATATATTAATGTAGGAGCGAAAATGGGCGATTTGATTGTATGCTGTTTATTGTACGCCGATGATGCCAGTACTAATGGCGAATAATGAACAAGAATTACAGAGGCTAGTGAGTAGATGTACCATGTATGCAAGGAAAGCGACCTTATTATGAATGTCAACAAGTCGAAAGTGATGGTATTCGAGAAGGAGGAAAGCAAGACAACATGCTAAATACTTGGAGGTAATGAATGTTTGGAACCAGTAGGCGAGTTTGTGTATTTGGGAAGTATGTTTGATAGAAACGGAAAGACAGAGAAAGATATCGAAAGGAGGGTGGACTGCAGGGAATAAAGTGAACGGCGCTTTGAATGGAATTATAGCTAATGGGAACTTGTCAACTGAGGCAAGACTAGCGGTTCAATGTAGTCCTGGTACCGACACTGATGTATGGAAGTGAGGCCTGGAGCTTGCAGAAGAGGAACGAAAGTAGACTGAATGCAGTGGAAATGAGATTACTTAGGCGTATATGTAGCAGATCCATTTATGACATAGTAAAGAATGAAGAAATAAGGAAATAATGTAAACCTGATCTTAGTATAGTGAGTAAGATTAAGAAAAGATCACTTATGTGGTTTGGTCCTATGAACCGAATGAATGAGGAGAGAATTGTAAGAATGATATATGACGCAAGTTTTAATGACACCAGAAGTAGAGGACATCCGCGGAAGACTTGGCACGACCAGGTAAACCAGATACTGGAGCCTCAATAATCGTCGAGCTTGTATGCGAAGATGTATGAATGTGTCAGTACAGAAGAGTGTGGCACTCTATCCTCTCTGCCTACCCCCGCGGAGAAACGGCGTGATGGTAAGTAAGTAATCGTAATAATAAGCATATCTTTAATAAATCGCATAAGGTATTTTGTAATACTCTAAAACAAATACACAATACAAAATTCACAACTCAAAAACAACAGTTTGTTTCCAAAGATCTTTTAAGTTCTCTCTTTAAGAACTCTACATTTTTTGCATGTACATAGCTCGACCAACCGCTTATCTGGTGTTTGTCGCTGTGTATTTTCGTTTATTTTGGGGCCACGGCCGAAAGCGTGTCCCCGAGGAATCGAGTAATACAAAGACGCGAGTATCTCGTGTTTCCATAGTGTCCCGTCGTGCAGTCGAATCTCCCGAAATGTCCCCCCTGTCCCGGGTGTAAACCAGCGAGCGTTGAAATTTGGGCAGTCTGATTTTATGAACATTTTCACTTGCTGTTTAACCCGTCCGCCTACCGTTTATCTTTTGTGTATTTTGGGTAATTTTTATATAATTCAATTCGATCACGATCAACATTTGATACAGGTTTTCGATGGAAAGCCATCTGCAAACGCGCTCAAACCCAGAAGAGATGCCAGTTACGAATGCAAGTGCTTGCTCGAATGTATTGACAACGGCTTGCGACAAATGTTTAACCGGAGCAGTTGTAATTACAATTTTTATAATTTTTCGAAATATTATTTAAAATATAAAAACAATTATTCATTCCACTGTACGAAGGCTGTCCGAAAAATTTCCGACCTCAACATGAAGATGGCAACACTCGTCAACAAAATTTGGGAAGCATGTTGCACATGCTTTGATAAGTACTCACCGATTTCAGCCATTTTGGACGCGCAGTTGTTGTTTGACAATCGTTTGAGTGAGTCGATGTGAGGTTTTTGTGAAAATGGAAAAAGTCGAGTATCGAGCTGTCGATTTGGACGCTGTGTATGGGGACTGTACACCATCGGTGAAATTTTGGGCACCTGAATTTAAACGTGACCGTACCAGCTTGGATGACGATGAACGTTTGGGACGGTCAAACACTGACGATAACATCGCTTAGGTTCACCAAATGATGCTGGACAACCGTCGAATTAAGGTTAGAAAGAGAGCAGAGGCTATGAACATATCCAAAGAACGTGTTTGTCACATATTAAATCAATATTTAGGCATGAGAAAGCTGGTCGCACGTTGGGTGCCGTGTTTGCTCACTCCGGACCCAAAAAGGTGTTCGAATGAATATCTACAGCGCTCTGTTGGCGTAGTTTAGGCGCAATAAATCAGAGTTTTGGCGCCGATTAATTACTGTAGATGAAACTTGGATACACTAATATACTCCAGAAATAAAAACACAGTCAAAACAGTGGACTGCGAAGGGAGAGTTGGCTCCAAAAAAGGCAAAGGCTGTTCCTTCGGCTAGGAAAGTGATGGCGACTGTTTTCTGGGTTAGCCATGGAGTAGTCTTAATCGATTATCTTGATAAAGGAAAAACCATTACAGGAGCATACTATGCATCATTACTTGATAGGCTGAAGGCAGAAATTGCGGAAGAAGAACCTCCACATTTGCAGAAGAAAAAAAATATTATTTCACAAGACAATACGCCGCTTCACACCTCAGCGATTGCCCATGCGAAAATCTTCGAATTACGGTTCGAACTGTTTGACCACCCTCTTTACTCACCAGACTTTTTGTTCCCTATGCTAAAAGTTGCGCTCGGAGGATAGAGGTTTTCGTCGAATGAGGAGATCATCACCTTCGTAAATAACTATTTTGCAGAAAAGGTATTATTTGGACGGATTAAAGGGATGGGAGCATCATTGAGAGAAGTGTATAGACTTACAAGGAGACTAGAAAAAAAAAAATTTAAGAAAAAATGTCTTGTTTTATAATACGTACCAGAATATTGTAATGGTTAAATTGCGAACATGTCATCGACTGGAAATCCCGGTCGATGTTGTATTACCAAATATTTTTTTAACGCGTTTAGATATCCTTATTTCCGTGTCATATAAACGTGTGCTTTAGTACTCGTTGATAAAAATTTCCGATTTGGATGGAATCATTCGGGCCAATTTTTTTCCCTACCACCCCTGCAATTTTTAGAGCATATCGACTCCAGAGAGTGTGATAACATGGAGAAACTAGTATCAACTGTAAGATGAGAGTGGAAGAGGGCGATCTCCAACTAGGTCAATGATACTAATAGCTATAGGTGTCCTATTGCAACGACTCTTCGAACTGCAGGCTGCACAAAGAGATGGGGTAGAATCGTCAAAGACATCAACAAGTCTTAAACGATGGTTACGATCTTCATTAATGAGGATTGGAGAACAGAAGAGAAGAGGTTTTTTCTAAATATTCCATGGACCTGATCGAAGATCTAATTTCTCGGTATTCGATGTGTGGTTTTTATTTATAAATGACCAGCAAATCAGAAGTCAAGAATCAATTTCAATTAATCATTAAACTCGACATGGACGTTTCCTTTGTGAGGTTTATCTCGCTTCTACTATCATCTCCGCTCTGAGTTGGGCCTAATTTATTTTTTCCGATATAAAGAAACCCATACATCGCTATACAGTACGCGAGTATCACCACAAGTATATCAGTCGGTTTGCCGCTCGTCGGTTGTAATATTGAAGAATGGGAAATTGCTTTTCAGATTATTGTTTCTTTTATCTCTTTACTTTTTTTTTTTACAAAACGTAATTGATTTTTTTTTTAAGATGGAAACATTTATTTTACATTTTTGTACGTAATTTCCGCGACGTTTTTGTATCTGATAATAAAATTGACATATCAACATGTTTTGCATGTAACCAACGAGTTTATTTTTTTAAATCTATTAGTGTATGTTTTAAAGGCGATATCGATTCGGTTAAATACTGGGAAACCAATTGCTAATTTGTGATATTATATTAAATTTTCAATAAGAAAGTCGTGCAACATGTAGAAATGCTTAAAAATATATATTATAGGTGTATTTTATTTTTTGTGTTAATATAATTAAGGGGTTTCGATAAGATTCTGTTATTGGTTTTGATTTCGATAATAATAATAAAAAAATTTTTGGTGGGATAAGATCCCGTGGACTGTATCGATTAAAATTATGGTTTAGTTAACGCGACCCGAATTGGATTAAAAAATGAAATAATGGCAGATGGATCTGGCCTACCTTGATCTAAGTCCCGGATTGGACGACAATTTTCATCTCGCAATTTTCGACTCGCACTTTTGTATTGAAGAACGGAGATATCATTGCACTTCCGGATGGTGTAGAACACCGCTTCTTCGTGGTCCGGATTGTTACACATGGCGACAATTTCGGTCCACAAAAAAGCCTCTTGACAGTTCCGCGTCGAAATGCAATCTGTTCCCACGTCGGCGAAAAGGTTTATTGGATAAGCAGAGTGCACGGGGAGTACTCGATTTGCGTCAACAGTATTGATTTTGCTTTCAATAAATCTGGTCAGTTTAGGTGTAAATCACAGATACATTTATAAATCTAATTAAGTGTTAAATACGCACAAGAATCACAGTAGAAAGTTACATAAAAAAATCTGACACGTGTCTGTTAAATGTAGTTATTAATATAATATTGATATTTTATTATTACTAGGTGCAATGTATTTTTGGTATATAAAAATATATGAGTAGGTACTTATTTACAATAGAGACGAAATTGTATCGCGTCTATTAAACTAAATAATTATTTTTTAATACAAATTGAATGTATCAAATCCCGGTAGCCGCGAAATATTTTTTCGATAGATAATTTTTTTTCTTTATTTCTCTCTAATTGATTCATCTAATTTGTATTAAATAATTATTGTTTATTTATGCGTTAATTGATAAAAAAAATACTACCATTATTTCTAGAGTAATAATGCCAGTATGAGTTGTGTCTGCATAATAATCATGTACCAAAATTCAAATAGCGTAATATAAATATTTATACTGACTAAGAGTAACATAACTGATATTTCTACAAATAGTGTTTGTAACCCGTAGTTCAAAAACGCTAAAGATAGTGCGAGAACGTTCCGCGTAGTTCTGCCGTTGTTACGAAATGATAAGGAAGTCTCTAGATGTGTTTTGAAATTTCGAAAATTTTGTAAAGACCTCCGGATAGTTAAGGGTAAACAGCATTGTTTTGAATGTTATCGAAATCTATAGTGTAGTGTTTGTTGAACCATCTACATTCCCAGCGTCATATTGTCTCAGAATGTTAGGAAACGAATAATATTAGCTGTCTTTCCGCGGGAAATTAAATGACCGGTTGATGACTGAAAGTAAAACTTTAATAATAATGATAATAATGTTTATAAAACACATTGAAATGTTTTCGTTTAGTTACGTATTATAATGAATGAATGAATGTGAAATAACTTAGTGCTTCGCCTACCTCTACTCCATACTAAACGGATTCTCAAAATGAAAAATGCGTATTTGAATTCAATCAATCCCCTATCTTCTCTCCAAACGATCGAATCCGCCATTCCTATCTGTATTTGTAATAAACCATCATCCGCCTTCACCTGTTGAGTTGTGGAAACATTTCTTTTCAGCATTGTCGACCCTCTTTGCAATTTTTTTCTTTGAATACAGAAACTCGCAGGGCAACGGCGGGCGTTCCCCGGGGGATACGTCGGGGACTATTCGAGGGAACATTCCAGAAATCTTCCTTCCCATCCTAAACGGAATAAGAGCTGTTTTATATAATATACTACCTTGGAAGGTAGCACAAAAATCTTGGCGAATCTACGCTTCTTTGGGATGTTCGGGTGACACAAATCTTTTTGCCAGTTATCTATACTTACCTATTTTATTTATCGAGTATATCTTTACAGTTTAGAATTGCCCTGGTACAATATTAAAATTTCACTAATAATGGTAAAGAAATAATTTTTAAAAATTATTACGATAATTATGGGAAACGATACATTATACGTTTACATAGTGAAACGGCCCTTGATCGATAACGAACGCCCTTACCGAGCGAAATGTTGTTACAAAGTTAAAATAAATCAAAGAAATGTCAAAAAATATCTATTTGATTTTATTCCTACCATTTTGCACACATGATTACATTTAAACGCAAGGTTTGTGGAGTTGTTTAAAAATCTACCGACTCTGGCTCCAACTTTACTTTACAGTCCGACTCCGCTTAAAATTCTATAAATCAACGACTCCGACTCCATAGTCCTGCTAGGGCTGTGCAGTCGTTCAAAAATCAACTGACTATGTAAAAAAATTGCGATTGTGTTAAATTTGAACGACATTGAATTGTAAATATTATATTATCAGGGGTCATTTCACCACCACTTCTGAATAAGTTTATATTAGCATTATTCGATGGATAAAATTGACCCTTTTACGAGAGTGTTAAGACATACGCTTACCCCGTCCGAGAAACAGTCAAGGTAACAAAATATTCGAAAACCAATCTACAAAAATAAAAACTTATCACAGCATTCAAATATCAAAAAAGTGGGGGGTGGAGAACAACCCCTTATTCGTTTAAATTATGTTTTAATTGTTAATAAATAAATGATTGTGCTTCCTGAGCCGCTACTATAATATTTCGATTTGAAGAGCCGGCGATCAAAAAGCGTATTACGGAGGGACACAAATTCAATTTCACCAACGCGTACATTGGATACCGACATTTTTAAATGAGTTGTCCTTTTGAAAATTCTTCGTGCATTTTATTATATTCCGTTCCGCAGAGTTCATCAGATAAAAATTCCGTAAAATTCATATTTGTTTTTGACCATTTTGTTATTTCGTTCTGAATATTTCACCAACGTTCACGTGTTGCGCAAAGTTGAAACAATGTTTCCGAACAAAAGTTATTGTTTTAACGTTTGTCAAATATTTTTTTCGAGTGGCACAAATTCGAATCAAACCTCTTTTGTTTGGCACACATTCGATGGTTCAAACGTGATTTCCATTTCGATAGAAATTTGTATGCTTCTTTATAACTGGGAAATTTCACCGTCTTCCGGTGTTATTAAATCTGCGTTATTATATTCCGTATTGATTTATGTCGATTTGTTTCTTGCTACGCGAATGGAAATATTTTATCGTTCCTTCATTTCGCAGCGTATTCCATCATGCAATCACGCGCCGTCTGTCACTGAGGGTACAAAAATAGATGTCTTTTATATTGGATCTACAATTTTTATTTTATTAATATCCTTCCAATGTTATTAATTACTTAACATGTTTACAGTTATAGTGTTTTTTAGGTACTGTTAAATATCTCACGGGAAGAACAGAATGAATGAAACTAAACTAATCAAAGAGGAAGATAATGACTGACATGACATGGAATAACTATCCTTTAAAACATAAACTGTCTGCGAGCAAAAAATTCAAGTGTGCGCTCTGCGATAAAAGTACAGAATGAATATTATGTTCCAGGCTGATTTTGTTTGGCCGCCATTTTGATTTGGCAAACATTTGACAGTTCGCATTTCATAGTCTAAAGAGTAGTTAATTACAATTTATTATAGAGCATCTAACGCCTCAAAGTCCTCAACAACTTGTTAAAGTCATTAAAATATTTTATCTAAATAATAATGGCAATGCTGTAACCATTAATGGTGATCGCTATCGTCACATGTTGGTTTATTTGTGGCCGAATTGGGTTAATTGGGCCTGCAACACGTGTGGTTTTTACAGGACGGTGCCACCTCATACACAACCCGAGCTACGCTTGAAATTTTGCTGAAAAAAATTTCCCGGCCGCATAATGTCCAAAAGTGGTGATATCGACTGGCCTCCTCGATCACCTGATTTGACTGCTCCCGACTATTTTCTGTAGGGGTACTTGAAAGGAAATATCTACGCCAATAAGCCAACAACAATTCTGATGCTGCAGGACAATTTCTAAATGAAATTGCTGAAATAATACGTGAAGTGTGCGAGAATGTTATGAAAAATATGGTTAAAGGAGCACGCATTTGTACCGTTGTCAGAGGCGGCCACTTGGCCGATGTCATATTCCATACATAATTGTAATAAACTAAGTAATCGATAAATAAAAACAAAATAAAAAAAATGTGTTTCATTTCCTAGTAATAACAATATCGGCCTGGAACATAATATTCACTCTGTACAGAAGCTCCGAACGATCGAGTAAAAAATGAAGAGATAAAAGAAGGAATCGAATGGAATGTCTATTTAAATGGTTCGGGTGTGTGGAGCGTGTTGGTTATGACAGAATATTCAGATTGACATTTAAACCATACATACGTGGATAGTATAAATAGTTGAAGACACCCATGAAATAGTTGACTTGACTTAATATAACCGTATTCAAGTTTATTTTATAATTCCTATATATTTCGTTATGTTTCCTCCTATGTATATAACGCTTGATAGGATATACGTATTTAATATAAATGATAAAATATTTGGTATATTTAATATATACAGCACGCGTATATTATGTGTA
Organism: Eubasilissa regina; assembly: GCA_022840565.1. Lineage (NCBI taxonomy): Eukaryota > Metazoa > Arthropoda > Insecta > Trichoptera > Phryganeidae > Eubasilissa > Eubasilissa regina. The sequence goes on along the minus strand of JAINEB010000015.1, from coordinate 21,653,686 downwards.
TAAGTCTCCAAATTATCATTAGATGTAAAAATTGTGTTTTTTTTAATGCTTTCTTGAATTCGGTTACTTTTGCCAAATTATCGTAAATTCGTTAAATTCAGTTACACAAAAGTAAGTCCTTAAATATGAAATCAACGCAGGTGTGTTTACCTAATAAACTAGTTATATATTGAACTTGTGAGTCCCGTCTTTAAAAATGGTTGGCCTTACTAGCTTGATAAAAAAACATTTCATCTTTATTTATAATCTACAAACGAAAACAATTTATTGTACAATTCTAAATAAAAGAAAAACCTAAAATTTCAATCCATAAATTTTATCCGCATTTGTTCTCGCCTTTATAAACATATATATATTCTATAAAATACACATTTAATTCTCATTAAATGTGTATTTTATAGAATATATAAATCTCTGGACAGTGTGAATATTTTTATAAATTGAACCCTTACTTAACCTTTGCCCTTTGTTTTTTGCCCTTTAAAATTACCCCTGTTATGTATACTACCCACAAAGGGATATGTTTTTTTGTTTCGATTAAACATTATCAAGGAGTTACTTTTAAATAATTGTTGCAGGTATTATTATAAAATCAATAATACAATATCTTTAAAAATTTGTTTTTTTTTTTATTATTATTATTTTTGTCATAAAACCCAAAAGTTAATATTATTTATTCACATGTGTACGAGAAAAAGATTTCAAATGATTTTAGGCAATTATTTTTTAAAAAACCATGTACTGCGTAGCTGGATCGTAGTTTGATATGCCCGGTTAAAGCTGGGTAAGTATGCCACAAAGTCTTTACATCATTATGTATGCTTGTACAATATAACAACCATTCTAATCGTATTAAAGGCTTTACGAAAATACCCTATTAGTATATATTTTCCGTTCTTTGACCAATCGCCTTGTTGCATTTTACAATTTAAATACGCCCTTCGTTTGATATATTTGAAGAGCCGCGATGCTCCCTTTCGACGTCAATTTTGTGATTTATTTTGAGGGCGTTCGTATAAACAAAATTTTGTATTGAAATTCTTGCATTCTTTCCTTTCATTATTCGAAAATTTGTCATTTTTCCCCTCGCATTTTACAGTGTGGCTCACTAAGTAATTAATTTTTAATAGCTTTAATTATAGTATTAATAATAATATATATGTAATTAATAAAGATTCCTATTGTAGCCACTCTTGAAAAATCACGTCTCGATCAGGCTCAAAATGATTAATTCTTTCACTATTGTTGAGTATTTTTGTGTTCGTTATAGTAAAGTGATTTGTTATGTTTGTATTAAATTTGTCATTGATTATGATTATTATTGGTTTGTTATGGTGATTTATATGGTGGTTACTCAAGTGTACCTCAGGGTGACCATTTTGTTTCATCTGCATACAAGCGATGTTGATAGTTTGTTTTAGATGGCATTATAAGTTTAATCATCATGTCGTATTCAATGACGACACGAAATTACGATTTAAATGACTTGAGTATTTTTCATGAAGGCTTCGAGCAATCCTGTAAAATTACATTCGTAGATTAAAGTCGATGAAATGGAATGGTATTGGAAATTACCGGCGCCTAGTTTACTGTGGTCCATTTGAGTCATGCCTATGTTGCTCTTTTGACTTTTTATTTTTTTTAATACAAGTAAAAAGTAATGCGTTCCATTAATTTAATATCTCAATTTCCTTCCGAATACCGAAAACCATCTTGGATTCCCTTTCAGATTGTCGATTTAAAGTATGAATTAAAAAGTGACTTCCCGAAGTGACTTCAACCGACCCTATAATCGAAAAGAAAGTCCCGGTCCCCCGGGGAAGTCTTGTATTATAAAACGGTTTCCCAGAAGGGGGAGTCCCCGGATTGAATGGCATTATAAATGAGTAGGGGATCTACGTTTGATGGATGGTCTTTGCTTATGAATTTCCGGATGTGATATGTGACTGCAATTTGTTTGATCTCGCTTACCTGAGGAGTGACGTCGCCATCTTGCCATTTTTTTCAAAAATAATCCTCAATCTCCCCTAACTTAATATTCGTATTGCGTCTTTGGTTCCCCGACAACGAGGAAAATGATCTTGCTTAGTGGCGTGTAATATTGTAAGAAAATAAATCTACATTATACGTAAACCGACATTATACATTGTTTGAACCATAAGTTACTTAGATTTTCCTTTTGAATCTATCTATTTTTCAACGTATTGGAAGATTATTTTGATTTTGGGAGATTTTCGCGTTAATATTGTTATTCAATCATGCGTTTTCTTTTTTCAAAGTGATATATCCTCCACCCCAATGTGTAACTGAATAAATCAGGCTTTTTTGTGTTCAATCATTCTATTAATTCAAATTAAATGTATCAATTAGAAAGATATACAGAAAAATTCAATTTATCATAAAATAATTTTGTTTATCCCGGTAGTAACAAAAAATATAACTATTATATATTTTAATTTTCCTGTATTGATACATTTAATTTGTATCAAAATACCATAAAACTATGTTATAAAAATATAGCAACTTCAAAATAATAATGTATTCTCTTTAATCATTTTATTATTACACTAATGCTTTTAAATAACAACTTGGCGTATAAGCAATTTTTTAAATTTTAGTATTAAGTTATACAATAGAGCCCGCCTGGCTTACTCATTCATGCCTCGGAGTAGCAGATTCATGAGACATTATTAACTTACCATCACGCCATTTCCCCGCGGGGGTAGTCAGAGTGGATGGAGGGTCACACTCTTCTACACTGACTCATAACTCTCGCCACATCTACATGTATACATCTTATCATTCAATCTCGTCGAGATTGTTGAGGCTACTGACAGTACCATCTTTACCTGGTCCTGCCAAGTCTCTCGCGGACTTCAGTGGTGTAACTACGCCAATGCAGCCAATGCGATGCACTGGAGCCAACGTTAAATTGAGACCCAAAAGATCCGCACTTTACGATATCTTTCCCAGCGTGTTAGAATGCAAAATTATCCAAAACAATATTTTGTTTTTCAAGGATACAAAAGCACTTAGTCGAAGTAAGGGACGGAGGGCAATAAACGTCGGTATTGTTAGATGGACGGTGCGGCGTGGGAACGCCAATAAAAAAACCAACGAACGTGACTTTAGTCACGTAGGCAAATGCACCATAAGGGATGCATCACCCTCATGCGTCAGTCTTTCTTCCGATCCCAGCCGGGAGAGATCGCTCCATAAATACGATCTAGTTTTCAATTAGAAAACAAAATACTTATCGTCTCTAATATGTAATTTGTGATTCCGGGGAAAATTCAAACTGTGCGCCTCGAGTATAAAGCTTTGACTGTGATGTTCTCTGTGTTTAATCGTTGATGTGGTGAGAATAAATTGTCACCATCAAAAGAGACGAGATCATATACGGCACGCGCTAATTGTAATTAAGAACGTCGCGTCCAGAGTCCCGGTTTGCCTGGATAATTGGACATCGTCTGGTGGTCAATCCTGAACTGCGTCACTCTACCTTGGCACCACAACTATTGGACACACTTCACTTCCAGGACCATCATCTACACGTGGAAGCCGTCTCCAAAAGGTAATCCCTCACGTGAGGGACCTGCATAATCAACATCACACAAGAATCGACACAGAAAATTTGGTAGTTAACTTTATGTTGGCATGATGGGCGCATATATAATGTTAAGTTAATTGTTATTATTTTTGAATTGTATTATTAATAATTAATTAGGTAAAATTCTTTTTTTTTAACTATCAATACATGCAAGTCACAATATTAATAATAAACTGTATTGTAAACAATGGCATTTTGTAATTTCATTTAATACCATTTGACTTGATGATAATTTTAAAAAGAATCAGTTGGGCTAGATGCCTCCCCCTGAACATGAAGCCGAGGCAGAAGGAAGAAATAACGTAACAAGCGCTAATATGGATAATAAATAATTTATAATAATAACAGTTAGAAATGGAATTATAAAATTTAGAACGGAATTTTTTTTCAAAATCATTTGAAAATTTTATTGAGCGTTACCCCGCTAATGTGTCAGTTAGGGACCAGACCATCACTAAGCGAAAATCGCCGTAAAAGGTTTCCTTTGTATGTTGAGAATGTATAAATGCACAAAAACACATTTTCATATTTTTTTATGAAAGTATGTTATTTACAGGTTGTAACAGACCTAGTCCACAATATTTATTGACTAAATTACGAGTAGAAAATGTTCAAGATATATGTGCAGATTTTGCACTGTTACGGAATATATTATTATTTGAAATTTTTACAAAATCGTGTTAAGCTTAAAGTCGGCGTTCTTCTAAGTAAATATTTGCGAAATTGTTCCATTATTAATATGTATCATTGCTTCAGGCCCTAAATTATCTAACAAAAAATTGTCTAGCCGCTCGAAATTCGAAGACCTTTAATTTTTTGTATTTAATATATTATTTGGAATCAATAAAATATTTCAATTAATCTAAATAATTGCATAATTACATTTTTTTAAATGCTTATATCTCTGATATGGTTGAGATTAGGTACAATAATACAATACATATTCAGGGTCTCTTTTCCCATTTTGCAATGAAGCCCAATTTGTTTAGTTACTCTATTTCTGATACCATCTACACTCGCGTCACACATTTTTCTTACCATTTTCTCTTCATTAATTCGTTTTACAGACCAAACCACGTGAGCGATTATTTTTTAACAATTTATACGATTATTTAGAACAAGTATAAAATGCCAACTTTAAAAAAATATTCAATGTCATTATCAAAAAACGCAAAGCTGGTTGAGATGTGACTAAAGAGTAAGAGCTAAGATATCATATTTTATGATATTACAAATATATAAGATACTGTCGGACCAGCTTCACTGACCACAACACCCGAGCCGAGGTTACTAAAATGCTTTGTATGAATTTAATAACCTATACAATTTCAATGTTGAAAATATTATTTATTATCAAACAAAGAGAAATTGTACACCACAGTACAACCTAACTTATCCAATTAATGCAAACAATTACTTAATCTAATACTAGCGGAATTTAGTGGGCGGATATTAGTACGAATCAAAATCTCGGATGAGTATCGAAAATTTCAATCTATATTTATCAATACTTCATGAATTTTCCTTCAATATAATTTTTTGCGTATTACAGTTTTTTCGGTACAATTGTCATTGGAACCTGACTAAGGACCGGTTGTATGATCAATGGTAAACTTTTGCTATAGTAAAAAAAAATGCGAAAATGGTTTGTGTTATCGTTGATAAAAAATATTTACTCATCGAAGATACATTCAAAAGTAAATTAATTTTACCGTAAATCGTTAAAGTGTTTCAAAAGTTATCGGTCATATTGATACTTTGAAAATTGCAATATACGACAATGAGTCATTCAATATTTTAGTGATGAGATTTCGACAGAATATTTTCTCGCCAGCAAAGTGACAGATTTCTAACGCAGTGGAGAATAAAATATAAAATTGTATGTAATGGCGAATGTTTAAAATAAATTAATTTCGGTAAAATTCGGTATTTGATGATTATTCACCTTGCGATTAGGCGGGATTAACTTTGACCGTAGTAAATTCGATGTTTGAACGTCCCGAAAGCGTTTGGTGAAAAGTTACTATGGTAAAATTTTACTACTAATCACACAACCTGCCCTAAGGATGAGGGCGTTATCGGCATTGCAGATTCACATTGTTTTATTACCGGTATTTTATTATAAAATGAGAAATTAAATTATTGCACGTGCTGACATAACCATATTTGACTTGCGATAGACGCGCTTCTATGTTCGGTGTACATTAACCCTCTGTGTGTGTAACCGCGAGTCCTTTATGCAGTCTCTTAGTAACGAACTTCTAGCATTCTGCAGCGAACCGTATTTATTTTCCAACAAAGAATTGTTATAAAAGAGCTCTCCGCGAGCTCCCCCTAATGTTTTCAATTATAGAAAATGTATTTCGGAGACGAGGACGTTCTACTGTCAGTTTACAAACCCGCCTACTGCCGCCACCCGCCACCGACTCCGGCGCGCCACTGCATTTGCAAAAGTCCCGCCGCTGTCTCGCCGTCATAGAACAACAATTACCTATTTTATTGTATTTGAGATGCAAAATTGGAAAACCTTCCGATGTTCATTCCGAAGTAAAAAAATTTTTAAGATATAGATTCTTTATAAAATCGATTATCAAATTAAATACGTATCTGAGGAGGCCAGTTTTCATTTAAAAAGAACATTTGTATTAATATGTGTAACACCCCGTTTTAAAAACATGTTAATTTTTTTTTAATATTAAACAAATACATGGTGCCGGAAAACTCATAGGAAAGAGAACACACAACTCAAATTTTCATCCACACCGTTTTTTTATTATATATATTTTTATGTGATAGAAGTAGGGTTAAGTATATTTATGTACAAAGAAAAAAGGTTTATTGGAACATATAATGTTTTTAGGAATATTTATTTTTAATATATTATGACTTTTATAGTGTACATACGTACGTAGTTATATCTCTATAAGAATGGAAAAACCAACACATGCATTCGACTAAGATAAATTTGGTAATAATATAAAAATTCAAAAAGACAAAACATTTAAAAAATTAACAGATATAAACATAAATGTAAACTTTTCTAATTTACAATATTCAAACATTTCGTGCATATTTCTTGTGAATACCGTATTTTTAATTGATTTCAAACGACGGCCCCGCCCACTGACCAATTAAAATGCTAAGCGGCATCAATACAGTGTTACAATGTGCATATCACATATGGTATTACTAACACTAATACAATTGTTATTTCTCAATGGATAGTACGACCCCTCCTACGTATTTTTATCGTAAGTAAAAAATGACATTTTTAACCCCAAGAAGCCCCAGAACGAGTATCGCCGTCCGAGAGAGGAATAATGCGATAAACGTCAAAATATTTCGCGCTATACCATTGACAAGAAACGTCGCACCACGTGTCAGCGCGCGCAGATGCCGGTAATTTTGTGTTTCCATATTTCTTCTTTATTCAAATGACAGATTTTCATCTTATCTTATCTTGTTTTACAGTACTTCTTAATATCGTCGTTTCTTACTTTATTATAATCACATCTACATAGATTTCCTCCCCATTTCTTAATGATAGCGTTTCTCGTTATTCATTGTATGTGCTCGTTTATCTAGCGGTAAGACACTCGTTTTTGGAGTCAGAGATTCGACCATTGTCTGCGGAAAATAGAGCTTTGCCTTTATTTTTTTAGTTTATTTAGTTTAAAATTGTAAAAATATAGCTGTGATATGTATTCCGTGTTCGCGTCTCTATTTTTTTGATCTTTATCAATTTCGCTTTTTGCGTAGATACGTCACTGTCGATATTCAAGTCCAATGATAGTTCCTATACATAATTTATTTTTATTTTGAGAGGTCTTTTTGCTCATTATCGTCGCACCTGACTTTCAACAAGCTCACAACATGTATGAAATAACGAAAGTACCCCTATTGTATCAGTATCAAAAGTATCATTTTTCCTTGCCGCTGAGTCGACTGCTACAGCTCGTACCAGTCTCCGCCTGGCACTGTTTCAGAGTGGAGTGACTAACAGGCGTCAATTTGTTTTGTGGGGACTAGAGTTCTACTAGACCGATTAAAAATATTTCAATTTAGATTTAGTACTCACTATAAATCATTTGTATGTAAGTGTATTTAAAAGCTAAAATTAATAAATTTTATTAGAAAACGTATCACTCCTTCGGGGATGTCAAAAAACTTTATATTCTTCACAGATTTCACAAAAAACATCACTCAAAAAGTAAATAATATCGTGTTTGGGACAATGAAAATGTACCTTTACTATTTTCAAACTAAGATAAAGGTGCTATTTTATTTATTTGTACTCCGATGTCGAGAATTTCTCGACATCATAAATAAATTAGTATCATTTCTAGTGTGTTTTAGTTATCTGCAACGAAACGAGATCCAAAGTTTAGAAAAATCGTAGAAATATGCATTAATTGATTATGTGTAATATATTCTTCTTCAATAATATATTGGATTTATTAGACTATTTTTATGTTCTTATTATTACTAATTTTACAAAATCATGTAGGTACTTATATTCGAAATACATCACGACTAAAATGACGAACGATTTACAACACAAACAGAAATGCGCAGCCGTGCATCGAGGCGTCATTTATGTCGTACATTTATTTTTGAATTATTTTTGTATTAAACATATACTTAATGATTTCATGACATACATTTTATTGTTAAGTTACAACTTCAGAATATACCTAGTACTATAATATAAATTATATTAATGAATTAAAAATATGTACAGAAGAAATAAATAAATAGATTTTATATGTATCTTTTCTGTCTCGGTTTTCCAATTGATTAATTCAATTTATACTAAATATCATAGGACTATGTTCTAAAATTGCAACATCACAATAAAATGTGGTTCATTAAAAATATGTGTATTTTTATATAATGTATCGAAGATAAAAAAAATAAAAAAATTGTTTAATTATTTATGGCGTCACCTAGCGTGTATTACTCAAAGGTTTTTGATTATTATTAGCAAAACATAAAGTTGATGGCTTTTAAAAATGGAATAATACACATATCATTAATAAAAACTACATATATAAGTCTAAGATCACGCATTTTCCCGGCAAGGAAATGTTTCGAATTCATGAAGAGTGAAAGAGCTAAGAAACTATTATTTTTTACCGTATGTACAGGATATTATCTACGCATTTATAAGATACTGTTGATAAGTTTTTAAGATTAAATATATGTTTAATACAATAAAATGTTAAATATTCGCATCCATATTAAGGTTACGTTACGTTACGTTAGGGTAGTTACATTTACGATAAATATCAATAATTAAAAATGGTAAAGTTTATTATGCTCTTTCACGATATTTTCTTACTAAGGGCCGGTTGTGTGATCAGTAGTAACTTTTTACTAACACCCGTAGTAAAAATGCTATACGAGTTGTTGATACATCAAATTTACTACTGTCAAAGCATAGATGGAAATGTTTATAGGCGCGACAAATAATCATGATATATGCATTATCTATGGATTTTTTCGCGTACGCGTTCGATATCTGTCACTTTGGTGGGGAAATATTAAACAACGAGATCATCAACGGACGAACTCTCATCACTAAAATAGCGGGATATTGAAATGATTAATTGCAGTATACTGCAACTTTCGAAGTATCAATGTGTCGGATGACTTTTGAAACAGCTGTGAAAAGTCAGCCATATTTATCTATCGATTCTCGTTTTTACTATCGGATATCGCAGAGTAAAATGCGTCTACTTTCGAGAAGTAAATATTTTTTTACTAACGATCAAACAACTCGTTTTCGCAGAAAATTTTACTATAGTAAAAAGTTACACAAACGGCCCTAAATGTTTTTGAATATTAAAATGCTACAAAAACCCTATAAATAAAAATCCCACGCCTTTCGTTATCCGTCTCTCCTACGTTTAAAACAATCGCTCGATATTTCGAAGTAAAATATTTCTAAAATGTCGACATTTTTCGACACATTTGAATAAATGTGCTCGTAGATTGATGAGATGTTTTCTAAGGAAGCGATGTCCAACCAGCGGCCCACGAATCATTTTAAATCTTAATGTAATTTTTTTAATAAAAATTTATATACCAACTGAAATGTTTTGGTCACAATTATTGCCCAGCAAGTATTGCCAAAATGCTCCCATAAAATACCTTGATTCTGATATTTTTAAATTAATTTTTTTCGTATAAATAAAATAACTTTTGTGGTATTTTTTTTACATACTTTTTTTTTTGGTCTGCGAAATGTTTGCAAAAGAAAAAATGGCCCGCGTGCTAAGAAAAGTTAACAGAGCTGTTTGACGTTTCGCCCTGATGATGTCCGCCGAATGTGAAATGTTGGCTTGATGACAACTAATCCATGGCAGGAATCTAAGAGATCAGAAGAAAATCTAATAATTTCATATTACTTTTAAAACTTTCCATTTATCATAGATATCAACACCCTGTGATGACATGTTTTAATGTTAATAGTTTTAATGGATCGAAAAATACTTAGTATACATAACTAGGTGATGTACTCGGCATTGCACGGCTATTAAACCCCTTCCCCCCTCGCACTACCCACTGGTAGGCTTGTGTTATCTGCTGTGAAAATACACCCCTAGCAAGCCCTTTACTTTGCGCTTAGACCCTTCCATCTCGATAGCGTACATGCGTGCATTCATAGATACAGACAGACATACCGACATCTTAAATACATATATATATAAGATTTAAATCATTATAAATTGTTCATACATATAACATACATACTCACAATACAACTTTTCACTTAGTTTTTAAATACAGTAATATGAATTTATTTGAATCTACTCTAAGCATTTACTACATTTTTCATTAAATTACATACATTCATTAAATTCATTGTTAGATGTTTAGTACCTAAAATGAGTTGATTTTTCTTTTGATTACTAGTATATATACATTGGTACACATTAATACTATTGTTAACACATTTCATATGCAGATTGATTATTGATGTAAAATATAATATAAATACAATATAAAATGTAACTTTATAATTTTTAGTAACATTTTCATATCCTTATTTTTTTGTTTATTTTTAAGCATTTAGACATCAACATCAGTCATTATTATTCCACTGCTGATGACCTCCCACTTTTTGGTTCTCCTCTAAACATTGCCATTACTTTGATATTTTTTAAAGATTTTTTAATGTTTTGTCATTTTTTTAAAATGGAATGGAGTCTCACTACCTGTTGAGAGGGAGATGGGAAAGATTAATCAAGATCTTGAAGAGACTGGCTCTTGTGTGACGATTTTGACTGTGCATGGATTTATTTATCTATATGAGATAATTATAATTATAATCGAGGTTAGACTGTGCCCGTCTCACTACAAAGATCTGTGTTGAGACAGCCACAAATGATATATATCAGTCGTTTCTCTAATATGTAATGAAACATAATGAATCAATGACTCTAGGCAAACTTTTGGAGATCTATTAATTTAAGTTAAGAAATCCGATGACTCTTCCTCTTCTCGTGCCCTATTTGTTCAACGGGTGTTGAGTATCATATTGGCTATCATCACTTTGTTTTCTGCAGCCCGGTAAATCTCTACAATAGACTGGCCAAACCATTGTTTTAGATTTTTCAGCCATAATGTTCTCTTTCTTCCAGGGCTCTAACTTCCAGCAATCTTTCCCTGCATTATGAGGTACAATATCTCGTACTTCTACAGATGTCTCGTTATATGTCTGAGATATTGAAATTTTCAGATTTTTATTGTTTTAAATACTTATTTTTCTTAATTCATTTGAATCATAACATCTTAATTCGTAACTCTATCCATCCAGCTTATTTTGGGCATTCTTACATTCACATTACAAATGATTAAAGTCTCCTTATCATTTCTTCGGTAAGTCTCCATGCTTCCATTCATAGCATAGCATCAAACCATTCGCATTCGTAATCTAACCACCGTTGAGATCATGACTGCAGAACATCTTTTTCGTGTGGATAAAGGTTGCACGACCTTGCTCGATACAATATTTGATTTCAACAGATCCGTGTTTCATTTATATTTCAACCCAGGTATATAATATAAATATAATAACGTTCATTATCAATTTTATTACGTTTGCCAATTAACATATATTTTGTTTTAGTTGTATTAAGTTCTAACCCAAAAATCTCACATGTGTTCACTACTTGGTTCAGTAAAAGTTGTAAATCCTCAATGTTACTTTCTAGAGGTATCGTATCGTCTGCATAATGCGGGTTGTTCAGAATCTTTTTATTTATAACAAGTCCTTGAATAGCTTCTTGAAAAGCTTAATTGAATATTTCTTCTGAATATAATTTGAACCGCATGGGTGAGAGAATACATCTCTATGGCACGCCTCTCTTTATTTCTACTTGGTCTGTTAGACATTGTTCTACCTTTACTGCTGCTTTCTGGTTCCAATAAAGATTTCCTATTATTCTTGTACCTTTAGCTATCCATAAACTTTTTTTAAGCATTCTGGCTCTAAAGGAGTACAAGAATCATACTTCTGATTTTGCTATTATTTTTAAATATTCCAAAACAACATTTGCAATTTTTTTTGTTTTTTGCTACCTTTTATTTTACCAGTGCTAATCTCACAATACAATATTTTTTGCACTGTACAACTTTTTTTTGTGGGGATACCTTAAATCAAGAGTTTACAGCAACAATCTTCGAACAATTCAGGCCCTACAAGAAAATATCCACCATAAAGTTGCTACCATTGAACCAACGCTTTGCTCTCACGTGTTCGCAAATTTAAGAATCCGATTGCAAGAGTGTCTTGAGAGAAATGGACGGCATTTAGACGATATTGTTTTTAAAACGTAAAAGCCGCATCGTTAAACTCCATTTTGTATATATATAAATAAAATATGAGAGTTATATTGAAGTTTTCTTTTTAATTTAAGATTGAAATTTTTTTATTTAAAAAAATAAATTATTAAGATTGAAAATTTTCCGATGTATACCCTGTATTTCTAATTGGCCACACATATTTACATATATGTATAAAACTGATTGTTCTCTATAATATCCTATACCTTTTGACTGATCTAAATCAAATTTTACATATTTATTCTTTTTGGACCTGTGCAAAACATAGGTACCATTCCCTCTCTCCCTGGCCACTCCATCCCCTCTCTTCTAATTTTTGCATAGTTGCTCTTTAGGCTCCTGCGCGAAACATAAGCATCATCCCTATCGCCACCTTATCCCTTCCCCCCGATATAAAAGTATTTTGAATGGAATATCAATCCTTTCCAAATACTGCATAATTAGTATTTAGTACTGTACGCAAATCACTGGCACTTTCTGCCTCACTGTCTTCAGCCACCTCTTCCCCTTCCCCCATAAAAATGTGTATTACATTATATTGAATGCCACTTGTTACCAATTTTGTATAATTACTCTTTAGAACCCAGTGCAAAAGATACACATAATCCCTCCCTCTCCGTAGCTGACATACCGCCTTCCCCTCAATATACTTTTGTGTAATTTGTTCCAAATTTTACATAATTATACTTTAAGGCTCTGCGCAATACATATTTATTTGATTATTTATTATTATTATAGACATTTAAAATAATATGAAATCTTAACAGAAGCGAAATACACAAAGAAAAAAATTATATAATATCAACATGATTTTTCATAATCAAAATTAAAATTAAAAATAAAAATAAATTTAAAATGTGAAGTAACGCAATTTATCCGTCACCATTGAGTTGAGACTCAAAAAATTGTTTTAATGTTGTCCTATAAAGAGTTAAATTTACAGCAAAAATGTCTACTACTTCCGCATATTCATTCCCTAAAGAATGCAATCTGGGGACTGCGGAGTTAGCTAATGCGTGTGTTCTGACATTACCCCTGTAATAGAACAATGAATTGTGTCTTGATAACCTCAATGGTGTGTGAAAGTTAAGCAGACCAACAATATGCACCATCTCCACTCCCTCTGTCCATCCCACCCCTTCCCCCCAATATAAATGTGTTTTATTTGAATGCCATCTGTTCCAAATTTTTTATAGTTACTCTTTACGACCCTGGGCTAAACATAGGCACCCTTCCTTCTCTCCTGGTCGCCCCACCCCATCCCCTAGATACAATGTATTGAATTATATTGAACACTATCCAAATATTTTGTTCAGTCGTACTCTACAATCCCACCCCATGCTCCTGGACATGTCCTCCTACGTCCCTTTTTAAAATTACAACTGAATTCTAATCCCAGGCAACTACGGATACTGACCGCTAGTATATAATATGTATTTATACAGCACTAACATTCGTAAATAAAACTAAAAATATTGAGATATTATAAAATTTGCCTTGCCCCAGACATAATCTCTCAAGATACCTCTTCATTTTCCAATTATTTCATTCATATTCTCACAAACTTGATGCGTGAAAAGCTGTTGTCAATTTTATAAATAATGTTGTAAACCAAACTCTTATGATACCATTATTTTACATTTTTTATAACATTAACTTGTATTTAACATTCCAGGCCACCGCTCTGAGGGTTTTGAAGATCCTGACCAGTTTTCGGAAAATAATGACTCGGATTCGACTAAACGCAAAGCACAACCAAAGAAAACTAAAAAAATCATGAAAAAGACATTGGACTCCAAAAAATCAAGTTCCAGGACTGTTGGAGTTTCCAGTTCTGTTGTGGCGAAAACCTTGATAGCTTGCGTTGAAAAGGGTATCTAATTATATCATGCTTTTTGACAATATGACTTTTTTTTTAATTCATTTAATTTTCCATATGATCTTTCTTCGTAATTATCCTTGTTCATATTTTTCTCTCCTCTTCTCCCACTCAGGATCTTAACAGAAACAATTGATATATAAAGAGATACACAGAAATATTCCTATGTAAAAAAGCCTATGCAAGATAAAGTATGTAATTGATAATTAAAAATTAAGTATAGAAGAAAGGGAGAATTGAGAGTACCAATCGCAAAGTCACTATTTATTTCTTCTAATTTTTAATGCAGTTTTCTTCTCATACAGCTTTTACAATTTCTGTTAATTTATAAACAAACAAACTTAGCTCTTTTTGATGTAATTTGATAATTCAAAATCGGTACTAGTTGCAAAGTCAGTTACTTCTTCCCGCTGGTATTTATATTAAGATTCAACTAATAGCAGTCTTCGCTACTGTGAAATTTAAATACCCTATGGTATGGAAACTAGCTCATTTTTAAAATAAGGTCTTGTGTTTTAAACCAGATTACAGCCATTATCACATATAATAATAATAATAAATATGTTGTTCTTCAAGCTCTTATAAGTTTTTTTTTCACTTATAAAAAATATGGAGGTTGCTGAGATTGCAACTAATACTCTCAATCGTAACTACCTCACTTTTGTTACGACTAATAAATATTTCTTGGGTCTACCAAGTTTCCATCATCACTTTTCAAGAGTTTCAGTAGTTGTAGCGTATATAAAAACTTTTTTATTTTAAAAAAAATTTTGTCCATTGTGTATTTCAAAAAATACCAAATGGCCATTTTCACTAGCAAACTAAAAATTTCATCATTCAATACATAGCAAAGAATAAATATTTAGGACAAAAGTGATCATTGTATAAATATTTTTATTACTAACGTGATTTTCCTCTTTTGATAATTTTCTTATTTAGAGCTGTAGAAATTGTGAAAAAAGGGATTTCTGTGATTACCTACTAATGTTTGTTGTAGATAAACATCTTTATTTTATTTATTTATTTAGGAAATGCCATACTTCATTCTCTTTTAAAGGTTTATCATGTGGAATATACTTTAAGTAGGTAATATAGTGATATTATAAGTAATTAATTATGACAATAGCAACACAAAGGCAAGCAACTACCAAGGCCAGTTATTACTACCATGCGATGCATTAAATGTGTTGCATGTCTTGTTTTTTTGATTTTTCTAGCCGTATTATTAATACAGATTATTGTTATTTCCAGGATTCATGGAACCTCTGAAATGGGTTTGCGAATCACTCGAGGAGGTTGCCTTAGATCAGGAGGCGGAAGGTTATAATCCTGATGGAGAAAGTATTCCTCTTGTTCCCATAATGCCAGAGTGCGTGGAGGCCATGGAAAATGTTGACTTTCAGGAAACACTGAAGTGTTTCGGAATTGAACCACCAATTGATGAACAGGTTCGTATTGTTATCACAAAAAAATATTCTTGATATTTAAATATATAAACTATTTTCCAATAATATGATGTAGTAAAATTGTATGGAAATGATTTTTAATTGATTCCATTGCCTGCAGCTGCTGAAATAATTTGTTATCTGAACGAAACATATTTTCATTCCATCATTTTGTACCAAATGTCATATCTCTATGTTTAATAAGCAAGCTTACTAAAATATGTATCTAATCCTACACCATTATATCGCCGTTCCAGAAGAACAATACAAAATTTGACAAAATGTAGTTAAGTGCCTCATTGATCTCAGAAATCCCCAATTTTTCGGCTGAAAAAAATTATTTTACTTTATTTATTTATTTAATTCCTAACATAACGAATATTTATTATAATTATTTGACCGATTCCCAATTCTATAGTCAATCAATCAACCAATCAAAAAAAGTCAAATAGTTTTTTGCCTTTCCTGTAAAATAACAGTTCTGACAGGTACGTCATTGTTCTTCTGGAACGGCGATATATCCTCTTCTTCCACTACATATCAGTAAAGTTGTGGCAAAGGGATCTATCGGGAAAAAAAAATTTGATTCACAACGTTGTATTTAATCATGATTCCTAAACTTTCCCATGCAGTACTTAATAATAAATAATAACGTGCGCTCTGGTGTTGTAAACTCAGTGTACATGGAGACTTTTGCGATTTTTAAATCACATAAATATGAATATGAATATTTTAATTTTATTACTTATATTAATTATTAAAATAATAGTTTATATTATTTTAATGATTATTGTGAAAACTTAAGAAAACATTTTGTACTGTTGCGTATGGTAAATACTTAATTATTGTAATTATTTTATCCTATACATAAATATATTACAGAGGAAAACCTAAAATGTGAACTCTATATTTAGTATATTTACAGAGATATTCACATAATTAGAGCCAATTTAAACTCAGTTTACATCACCGGAGAGGTAAGGTTAACATGGCAAAATAGTATCCATGCTCGATGAGTATTGTAACAATAAAATTGATATATCCCTTTGCCATAATACCACCAATATTTAAGAAGCAATATATCATATCTCTTGATAAAAGAAGATACCTCCTGCATGGGAATAATATAATTTTTAAAGGTTGATTTTTTTCTCTTCATTTTCTAGGAAATATATTGGCGAATATCAGGAAGCATGCATTTCGAATCATTGAGAAATCACTGTGACACCATTATGAAAGCTATTGAAAAAATATTAGTTATTCCTGAAGAAGTAGAAAATACACAAGAAGCAAATAAAGTCACTCAAGGTGACCATGTTGAATCATTCAAAACAGGGGGAGATTCATCTTCGTCAGATGAAGATGCGGATGATTTTTTCAAAAGAATTCGCTTAATCGGGAAACGTCAAGATGATTTGAATTCAGTTGATGTGACCAATAGCGATATGTCGAGCGGAAAATCTTCTCATAACGTGAAACGTAAAAGGACCATCAATAGTGACGATGATCCTGATTTTGAAAATGATGAATCTAGTAATTTAACAAATGTCAAAAAGAGGCATGTGGCAGAACTTCCTAATTCCGAGTCACGTGGTTATAATGATAATTTAATAGTAACTTCAACTGTCGAAGGTTCTGGAGATTTCATCACTTATGATAATTTTGGAGCGAAAGGATTAATTACTGATCCAGATTCTAATAATGATTCGAATACCTCAGTAAAAAATGGTAATAAACGCAAATCTAAAAGAGTTATTCGTGGCAGATTTGATTCCAGCAGTTCGGATGATGATTCTACTAAGGAAGATAAATCAATCACTGCTTCTACAAAAGAAGTTTCTTTGATGAAAATTTCAGACAAATCTCAAGATCTTCTGAGTGATGAAGCGGAAGAAGAAGTAAGTGTTAACAAGAGAAAGAATAGGCATTTGGTATTAACTGATGATAGTGATGACTCTGTAGATATTCATACAAGCAAAATGACTAAAAATAACAAATTGCTTACTATTGATTCAGAAAATGAAATTTCGAAAAATAATTCACAGTTAAAATCAGCAAACTTGGCTGAATCTCTGTTTGATTCTTTAATTAAATAAATTGAGTTAGATAAAGCACTTATCATCTCATATTAGATTACTTTTTACATCAACAATATACCTTATCATTTCTTATTTATATTTTATTTTGTGTTATTTTATAAAACTGATAAGAATTTGACCTCAAATAAACAATCTAGAAAATTTCTTTGTTTTTATTAGGTTTTTTTTACAATTTAGACGTTATAATTAATATTTATATATTTATCCTAGAAAGATTATTTGGGAGTATTTTTAACCTTCTACGACTATACTTTAATTGTTTATTAAAGAACATGAAGATTATAGTATGAATGAGGAAACAATGATAATAAAGATAAATGACGCAAGTGCTGATGGCACCAGAGATAGAAAACGTCCGCAGAAGACCTGGCGCAACCAGATGCTGGAAGATGGTCCTGTTAGAAGCCATAATAACTGGTGAGCTTGTATGAGAAGATGTATGAATGTGGATGAAGCGAGCATTGTGTCAGGACAGAAGATTGTGGTGCTCAATCCTCTCTCCCTACCCCCGCAGTGAAACGGCGTGATGGTAAGTAAAATTATAGGAAAAAAGAAATGTCACTTTTTACCAAAACAGTCAAACAATGCAATCTTGCAATAATTTACCATCAATAAACGGGTGGGATGTGAAAGAAAAATATTTATCTCGCTTTACAACTTTTCCCTATGTGGAGCTTATTTCATAATTATTTTTTTTGCATTGCTATTATGATGGTGTACGTATACAGATGCAACTTTGATCTCTTGTTCCTGAGATTTGGCTATGTACCAGTTGGCCATTCTACTCTACTAGTATAAAATATTGAATAACAACTCAACTCTGTAAGCTCTTTTGAGACAAATCTCATCCATGTACATTATGGTATAGTGTTGATTTTAAGGGATTATGTGCACTTGTCTGGGTCGAAAAAGTCAAGTCGATTTTTTAGTCATATTTTCAAAGTATCTGGAGAACATCTTTACAAAATTTCAGAACAATCTGAGCATTTTGCACGAAGTTAGGTGAGTATACAGATAGTAAGCGCAAGCCAGCTGCGTGCTCCCCCCGCTGGCCCTTTTACCTGCATATTTAACTCATTGTATATAAGAGGCATATTTCTGCAGCAGAAGGTCTCCTATATGGGTCTGGAATCGACGATTTCATGTGAGTTGAAAAAAAATATATATTTATACTTAGATTCTAACTTGACGTGCACGACATCTCAAAAACTATTTTACCGATCGGCTTCAAATTTTATTCTACACATGCTGAATGATTGAAGGAAATATTTTTTCTATGGTAACTTGCTATTTTAGGAAAAATGATAATATTGAAGTAAAAAAGTAAAACCATTGCCATATTGATAAAAATCACAATTTCGAAAAATCCTTCGATCATTCAGCAGATGTTGAAATCTTCTAACAGAATTATTTTTTTCGTATATTTCAAGTACAGCATTCTCAAGTCAAGTCAAGCAAAAAAAAAGTTTCCGGAGTTTTTTAAATATATATTAAAATAATTTATATACTAAGTATAAGTGGCTTATACTATTAAATCATGTTTTGTTTTGGATTAAAATATGCACTTAAGTTGTGAAAAAAATTCTCAAATTTTGCCTATAACAAGTGCGCGTAACCCCTTTAAGTAATTCTCTCGGTAACATTTTTCAAAAATAAATAATTATATAATTGTATGATTTTACTTGTGGTATTTTTATTATTAGAATGGCTTCTTAGTATTATGTAATTTATCTAAAATCAAATGTTTTTATATGCCTTGGCAAGTGAAGAAAGGCTACGATTCGCTTTACAGCAGTTGTCTGAAATGTAACCCGCCATATAAGCGAGATGCGCCTGTATCTTCATGAGTTTGTATACTAGTATGTATTGTATATGTTGGTCTAGTGGTTAGGACACTGGCCTAGCGATCTAATGGTTGGGGGTTCGCACCTCGTTCCAGGAGACCACCTAGTTAGTCCTATTTTCATAGTACAAGCGTTTAACTTATTTTGAAAATACATAGTAAGAATATTAATGTGACATGTATTCCATGTATACATCTCTATTTTTTTTTTTAAAGTGTTATTTTGTGTGAGCAGTTCATTTCAAGAGACGTTACAAACACATAAATTCTACTACGTATATACATATACATAAGAAAAAAACTGGTACATTTTTTGTATTTATTCAGAAACATTTAATATACATACATAAGCATAAAAAGAAAGTAAATTAAATTTACAAATAAACCAATTACATTTTATTAATCTACCGATTAAATAGAATATAAAATATGATTCTCTATTTCACAAAATAAGCTACACAATATATAATCTCTTATCACTGGTTTTCGCCCAAGCTCTCTTTCTAAAATCAATTGTGAACAATAATAGTTTTATATTTTAATAAGTCTTTTATATTTGGGAGTTTTACAAAAAGTATTCTAACATTTGGCTTATAACTATAATAATGATTTATGATAAAATAAAGTACATTTTTTGAAGTCTTCTACGGTTAAACCTTTATAAACTAAAACATGTATTTTAATAAGTGTGTACTTATTAACATACATGGTACATTTGGTAAAAATAGCAAAATTCAGGCACAATGAGATAACTAGATATGTAAACTTAACACTTAATCAAATAATATAGGAAAACAATTAAGTGCTAATAAATAGTGTTTTAATAAAGTTAATTCATGATAAAACGAAAATAGAGGATGTGTTTTTCTCGCTAAATACATTTTAAGAAGGCATAATTGTAATAATATTAAACGACTAGGAATTTAGACTCACATCAATTTTGCAACAACAAAATGTTTAAATACAAATTAAATGCATCAATTAGAAAGATAAACTCAATTTAGCAAAAAAATATTTTAGTTGCCTCCGGGATTTGAATCATCTATCCGGGGAAGTGCGATAACCAATTACACCATGTCAGCCCCGTAAATAGTTGGTAAATTTTATAAATCTTTTTTCGATAAATTGAGTTTATCTGTTTGTATATCTTTCTAATTAATTTTTAATTTGTATTAAAATATCACAGAACTGTGTTCTGAACGGATTACAACTTCACAAATAATAAAATGTTTTTTTTTAATTATAAACAACCAGTACTGAGAACAAACATGTGCATAACATGGCAGACATATTCTGTTAATGTATGTCTACAACTTCATGAAAATATTGCAGCACCTCTGTTTGTTAGTATTTCACCTCAGCATATCACATTGTCAGTTTTTATCAGGTGTAGGTTGGTTGTTTCACGCATTTATTTTCGTACTGAACATTTATATAAGGGCTTGTGTATTCCTGTGTACATGAAAAGCAACAAAATATTGCTGTACTTGTAAATAAATCATGTATTGCCAAATGTATAGTGTAATGTAATTTGCCTTTAAGCCTAATAGGGCTTCAGTGTACTCAGCCTGTCGTTATGTTTCATTTGATTTTAAACACTAAGAGTATCCCACGTGTTCGGCATAGTGTATGTAGAATAGCTAACAGCAAATGAAAGCGTATTACAAGCTATTTAAAATATTTTAATAACATTTTACAATTCATAAATTAACAAAATTTCTGCACATGATGTGTGCAAGCACATTTTTGACAGTGATTGTGTGAATGCGTAATGAGTGTCATTAATTTTGTAAAGAAAATTTGTATTCTACATCATGGGTATATTTTTTGCCTGGATAAAGGAAAGGATTAGGAAAGTGTTTGTAATTGACAGCATTCGGTAAGTTTTGTGTTTCCAAGCAAAATGCACCGTGACGCACATATGGTGCTCCATGCTTTCCATACAAAGGTTTGTATTCTTTATCACCTAATGTAGGGTTTGGTAAGAAGTTTGAAGTATAGAATTGAACTCCCGGTTGATTGCTGTATATTTCTAACACCCTTCCAGATTTAGGATGTACAACTCTGGATACAAAAGTAGCATTTTGATCTGTTCCTTTAGTTATGCAAAAATTGGTATCATAACCATTTGCTGGTATTTTTTTCAACATATCTAAGAGAATTCTTGGAATTCTGAAATCATACAATGTATCTCCGACTGGTAATATTTGGCCAGTAGTGATTAAATTTTCATTAGTCGGTGTATACTTGTCAGCGTTGATCGTGATTACGTGATCGTATATTTCACTCGGTCCAGAATCGTGGCCAGCAAGATTGAAGTAAGAGTGGTTTGTCAGATTGACTGGAGTGGGTTTTGTTGTTGTACATTCCATTTTGACTTTGATGATGTTATCGGATGTAACATCGTAAGTTAGTTGTGTAAGGAGATTTCCCGGGTAACCTTCTTCACCATCAGGTGACAAGTAACTTAGTATAACTCTCGTCCCTTCAATATGATAATCCCAGTTGACTTTATCAAACCCACGAAATCCTCCGTGGAGATGATTATCGCCTTTATTCTTGGTAAGTGTATAATTTATTCCTCCAAAAGTAAAGGCCCCGGCGTTAGTTCGGTTTGCAACTCTTCCAACGGTCGCTCCAAAATATGGGTTAGTAGATTGTTGGTAACCCTCCATATTATCAAAACCCAAAACCACATCAACAGCATTTCCATTTCTATCAGGCACTTTAATACTCGTAATTGTCGCTCCATACGTTATGACTTGCACTTTCATATTATTTCTTGTACTCCACGTGAATCTTGTTATTGACCTATTCGATTTATTGACATCCTTCTCCTTTTCGTCTGCAGTCATTGAACCAAATGAATCGACAATCAATTGAACATTTGGCTCGATGGGTAAAGATGGGGAATCCAGTGAATCAGTGGGCGATAGATTGTCGGATGCCATCTTAAGTAATTAATTATTTGACAATACACACTTTATTTTGTAAAACCCCTCGTTGCTTGAAGAAACGTGAACTTGCAGAAACAATAAATACTCATGTAAGCACGATATATTATCTTAGCTGGCCGATAACCAATGAGAACTAGCTCTTTGAACGGTTGTGTCACGTTATTTATACAGCTTATCTTAAAACACTCGTAATATTTTCGCGATATATTACGCTGATAATGCCATCGTATACTATCCAGCAATCAAACTGACGCTCAACAACACGCAATTATTACTATCTTATCCGCATTAAAAGCGATACTTTGCCATATCTCTACACTTACCGGCGAAAATATTATTTCACGACCCACATTTTCATTATAGACGTCAAATACACAATATAAAACAAACGTCATTTTAGAGTTGTAAGCTTATGAAACGTATGTAGTTCCTAACATATATTTGAAAAATAGAGTTTATCTTAATAAGAAAACTAACAAGTAATATTCAATAACATCAAAATATTTTAATATACGTAAGAAATTTTCACGTTTTACACCTAATTCCAATTGCTTTCTATTGATAACTTTCTATATTTCGAATGAAAGATGATCTTTTGACTACTGTACATCAAAGATTATTTTTATAAAGATTGTATATTGATCCGTTTTATGCAAAATGTTTTACCGTCTGATTTATCTAATTTCGTATAGAAAAGCACTCAGTTTGTTTTTGAGTGGATGGACGGTTGAATCTAATAATATGATACTATTAACGATGATTGATATTTGTGCTCCAGATATTTTCAACCGGTTACCAAGTCACGAGGACACTCGATATTGTAAGAATCGGTTCCACTGGAGACCGGGGTGATATGATGCTTAACCTAACTAACCAAAGTAAAAATCACACAAAAAATTACAATTCTAGCGCATCATGTTGATGCTTCAAATAAAAATGACTCGCACTCTTTGCGTAGCGTTTTGATCTTTACTTCTTCATGTCAACACACTTTTGAATGATATTGCAATTCATAACCTAATTGGCTGGATTTAAATTCTGTACCTAGCGCAAATATTAATCCTATTGGTTGGTTTCGATTCTGTATCGCTAACTTCAATCTGATTGGAGGGTTTCGACCTAGTGGAACAGATTGAACTGTCCTTCTCCGTCAACAAGTTTTTTATAAATGTCTAATTAATCAACTTCGATTCTACCTAGTAACCGAAAAAATGAACCAATATTCTTCTGGAACTGGAACTGAACCTAATGTTCCAGCAAATCGACGTTATCAACCATCGCTAAACACTATATAATATTTTCTATAAATGATTCTTGACTCGTTTTTACAACAAACCTTTGGTGCCAGTAGCGGTAATTTTAAAATATGAACGTGGGTGTGTTGAGAATATGAGGTGTACTGTCTGAAAATCTTGTCATTCTATGATTTCGTAATACTTCGAGATACTCCAGCCGTATTTTCGCTCGACTAGAGATAGAGATGTGTTTGAATGGACGTACCTCTTTAATTGTATAAAATAAAAGTTCGTTTGATAGAAGGAATCGTAAAAATATTATTATAAAGACTGCGTTCGACAACAAAGCATTCATTGGTGTAAAACCAAATGTCTTGGATGATAAAACGACAGCTCCGCCGATCCAATACTTTTCATGATCCTAAATCAGAAGTCCTCGTTGGCTGTAAAGTTGTGTTATCTTTATTTAGTCTCGAAGACAGAATTACAATGAAGGTAATTTGGTCATCGAGATTATTCTTACCCAGAGATCTAATTAGCAGAAGACGAAAACGACAGAGATGCTTTAATATGAATATACGCTTGGATCCGTTGTTCTGACTGAATATCTTGGTCTCTACTAAGCATACTTTTTCAGTCCATAATACCAGTTTAAAATAGAAAATAAGATACGGTCATTACATAATATTCCCCTGGTAAAAATTTCTACAATTGATTTCTAAAAATCATTGTGTATTGGACAAATCCACAATGATTATCAGTTATTACATGTCAGTTATTACATCTTTCTAAAATAAAATGTATTTTGCGCTTTCTCCAAAGGATTTCGCAATTTGCATTCAAGTTCTTTGTCATATACTAAGGGCTAAAAATAAGATCTGCATTGCAAAAGTCTATAATGCTTTCTCCCTTATTCCATACAATGAATTCTTGTTTGATGTCCCACTATTATCACATTACAAAAGACTTCGTACGATATATTGTATAAATTCAAAAATACATTCCGATTTGGAAGATCGGCGTATTGGATAAAGATATATATATATCCTAGATATTTTGTTGTTGCCTATAATTTTTTATTTTATTAAAATGTTAAATTGAAATAATAATCTTGGTTTGTATATTTAAGGTAACCAAACATACTTTAGGGAATTTTGTACTTCTTTTTCGTGAACTGTGCTTCTTTTAAAACCTGTACTCTCAAAATACTTTTTTGCATTCCTTTGTATTCATAAAAACTAATATGTAATATATGTAGCGATCGGAATTCATATCTACAGCCATCGACCGGAATCGACGCTAGCGACAGCGCTGCCGGCTGCTGCTACAAGCCTGGCTCGATAATTCACCGCTAGGCAGTCTCTCCAGTTTTATCGTTTCACAACGGCGGTCTTGTCGGCTCATGTGCGCCGAGCAAGATCGCCAACTCGCTTCATTTCATTACAAATAATAAGATTTCACAAATATGGACCAAATACATGATCCAATCAGGTAGAGAGCATCAGAAGCATGGCTATCCAACATTCTAACATAATCATTATACAATGCCCACATTAATAATTCACTAATTCCACAACACTCCCACTACATTTTTATTTAAAAAAAAAACTTTTTTTTTAAGCTCTATTTTTATTTCTGTCGAATCTAAATAACACCACAACAGCACGAAAAAAACCTGGCTACTTTAACAAAGACTTTAGTCTAGCAAAGTAGCCAGGATAACGCTGTATATATCAGAGGTGGAGTCTCCCACACAATAAACTAGGAGTATTTAATTGCAATATATTTGTATCTTATGTTTATCATGTTATATTATAATATATTCACCTTTGTTATAACAAAAATATGTATGTCAATAAATAAATCTCTTGATACAGCGGCTTCAACATCCAAAGTAACTACATTTTTTAAAACTGTTAGTTTTTGAACAAATGATTTTTTTTTTGCTTTTATGGAGGGTACTTTCGCTTTCCATACAATCGTTCATAATCAGAGTTTTAGAAGTATGGACTGTACTACCAAATTATTAAAAAAAAAAACATTTGTAATAACCTTTTGTATTAAAAATAGTTGGCCACCTTAGTATATTTCATAATAATTATGAAAATTTACACAAAAGTAAAACCAAAACCAGAAAGAGAAGGAAAACCGATAGAGGTAAAATTATAAACACATTTTAAAAACTTGCAAACGTCAACAATTCAAAGTTCGAAAAATCAATTATGGATTAGACGTCATTTTAATTATAATATTTATTTCATGAAGACAAAAATGTAAGAGATTAAAAGCGTATAAAAGTATGTTTTATATTTTGAAACACTATCTAGCACATAATAATCCATTAGACGGGTCAATAATTCCGATAAAAAACACATCGACCATTTTACTATTACTGAAGAGAAAAAAAATCTTAGTCTCAGAATATAAAAAGTTATTACTACTTCGATAAAGAACAATACGTTAAAATATATTTATTTATTTAAATATTTGGGGGTTAGGTGATGTGATGATTTGGCGTGTTGATGTTTATTATGACAAAGTTTGATAGAATCAAGAATACAGAATTACGGATGCAGAAGGTGAGCGTAAACTATAAAAATGTAGCGAAGCGGTGAAACAGAAGAGAAATCGTAGTGAGGGATCGGGCCAGACCTATAGCGGTAGCCGGCGGCGCTTATGTCGCTAGCATCGATGCCAGATGAGACGGCGGTGAATTTGAAATCCCTTCTCCTACAAATACATTCTTTTTATACAACCTAAGAATAAAATTATATAATTAAAATAATATAAAAACATTCTTAACTTTCTAAATATTTTATAAATATCTGTCCTGATTTTATAGTTAATACAGTCGGATCGTTATTATTCTGTTTTGATGGTTTAGTTCTTAATCCCTACATATTAGAGGGGCGTTTTCATTGATAATGTTTTCGTGGGGAACGATTTATTAACTTTTACAATTCCATTTCTTGCTGTGGTAGATTTGAAATGTTATCAGATCACATAGAAACTGGTAAGTTATCGCAGAAATATCGATACCAAATGGATTGTATGACGCGATATTTTTGGGCCTATATCAATCGTGTGCCCCAATACACCGCATTGACATAGTTATGCCACTGGCCTAGGCAATCTGTTTTTGTAACTAAAAGAAATAAGATTAATACGTGCGCATATGAGTCAAGAATCCGGATAAAGCGATTCAGTTGGATAGGAAAAGTACAGAGTACAAGTTTTGTAAAGGCTTGTTGACAGTTGATAGCATGTAATAGAGGTCTATGAATGAATGTCTAGGATGAATATATAGGGATAAGAATTCAAATCCACCACCATCTCAGTCGGCATCGACGTCAGCGACAGCGTTGCCGGCTGTTGCTACAAGTCTGGCTTGATCATTCACCGCCAAGCAGTCTTTCTGGTTTCATCGCTTTCCAATGGCGGTCTTGCTGGCCCACGCGTGCCGAGCGAGACTGCCGATTCACTTCGAAATTCACGCATACCTTCTACATCTCTGCATCTTCACCCATTCATTGTATTCATTCTATCGGTCTTCATTGTTCGATCTATTCATCTCAATAAACATTAACACGCAAATCTACAACATCTCTTTCATTTTACCACCGTCCTAACCCCCAAAAATATTATGTTCCAGACCGATTTTGTTTTGGCCGCCTCAAAGGCCTCAACAACGTGTTGAAGTCAATAAAACATTTTATCCATATAATAATGGCAATGCTGTAACCATTTATGATGATTGCTATCGTCACATGTTGAAAAACTTCTTGGTGGCCGAATTGGGTCGATTGAGCCTGCAACACTTGTGGTTTTATCAGGACGGTGCCACCTCACACACAACCCGAGCTACGCTTGAAATTTTGTGAGAAATTTTTCTCGGTCGCATAATGTCAAAAAGTGGTGATATCGAGTAGCCTCGCCGATCACCTGATTTAATGGCTTCCGACTATTTTTTGTGGGGGTACTCGAAAGGAAAGGTCTACACTAATAACAATGCCGATGCTATAGGACAATATTTGAAATAAAATTGCTGAAATAACACCCAAAGTATGCGAGAATGTTATGAAAAATATGGCACGCATTTGTGCCGCTGCTAGAGGCGGCTATTTGGCTA
Organism: Eubasilissa regina; assembly: GCA_022840565.1. NCBI lineage: Eukaryota > Metazoa > Arthropoda > Insecta > Trichoptera > Phryganeidae > Eubasilissa > Eubasilissa regina. Next base: position 21,625,639 of record JAINEB010000015.1, on the reverse strand, counting down.
ATGTTATATTTCATACATAATTGTAATAAACCAAATAATTGATAAATATAAACCGAATCAAAAAAATTGTGTTTCATTTCCTAGTTATTCAAAAACAACATCGGCCTGAAATATATACACCAGTATATGCTGGCGGTATATTTTTTGAGTTTTTATGGGGTAGGGGAGGGTGCAATTCATATTTTCATTATTTAAGGCATAGGGAGGTAACGTGTGACAAATATGCGATGTTATAATTCGCGTGGCAAGGCCGCACTGATGCCAAATTATGTAGAACCTAAAATACTTTCGGCTTCGTTAATATTTCGTTGACGTCTTTGTGTATACAGTTAAAACTGGCCATACAACATGTAATAGGTACTTACGCAAACAAATCTACATCATAGATAAGATCTGTATCTAGTATCGTGTTAAACATGCACGTAGTAATATATAATACGTTCATACGAATTTGATCTTTACGAAACAACTGTACTGTCAGCTGATGCAATGCATTAATCTGTGACTTCCCTCTACTGGTTTTCATTTCGATTTCTGACATTTGTGCAGTACTTTTATGCATTAGCGGTATTATAATTATCAATAATTATAGCCAATACGCTATATATTTGCATTTTATAAATCTAAAACATTATTTTCTTTATTAATCTAAAATAATGAATGAAGCTATTGTTCAAACCAGTTATGGTTTTATTAGAGGTAAAGAATATAGTTTTTCTGAAAATCTCAAATGCCTTTGCTACTTGGGGATTCCTTACGCCAAACCACCAATTGGCTGTCTTCGGTTTCAAGTATGTATTATATATTCTTTTAATCAGCGTAATATAATAACGTTCTTCAATCTTTAATTATTCATGTAGTGGCTTACTTGTAAGACTGTATGACTCTTCTTATCAATATCAGTCCTTCAACTCTTCGGCATTTACAGTATATCTCTTATCTACGGCATTTACTTAAAAGATTATTTCCAAAAGATGTTAGGTTTCAAAGTTCAACACGGTTTTTTTGCGAATGCGGTAACTTCTCGGATTTTTGCAAAATGCATGTTTTCCGATAAAATCAAATGCCCTGATTCCAAAAAAGATTTTTGGTGGGGTTGCAAATGTTTAAAAAGTTTTTAGTTATATTTAAGTTTTAAAATTTTTGACAAGGGTTTTTGTCAAGCAAAAATCACCCTTGCGTCGCAAGGAATTTTTTGGCGAATACGGTAACAGCGGATTTTTGCAAAATGTGTTTTTTTACATGCAACAGCATGCATGTTTAACTATTTGTGACCCAAAGGTAAATTTTGGTTTTTTAGATTCAGGGTACTCGATTCTACCGGATAACATGTCTTTTACAAAAATCCGATAAATTAATGTGTTCGCCAAAAACTCCTTGTGTCCCAAAGATGCTTGTCAAAAATTTAATGTATTTATATTATAAGTTATTACACTTTAACCTTTCCCATACGGTGCTAAAATAATAACGCGCACTCCGATGCTGTAAACTCAGTCTATATGGAGCCTTTTTTTATTTTTAAGTCTGATAAATATATTTCACATTTATTACTTATATTAATAATTAAAATAATAGTTGACATGTGTATATATATATATATATTGAATACTAAATTATGTTCTGAATAATTACAACTTCACAATAAGAATGTGTTTTCCTTAATAATATATATATATATATATATCAATTATTGTGTAAAAGTGCTAAAAATGAAAACGAACAACTGCATTAGACACATATGATCCGGCTAATGCCCATTCCGCTACTACAGTTGCACAGTGGCGAATGCTGATTGGCATCCGACTTCCCCCCCCAAATAAAATCAAGTATTTAATTTTGTAATAATAGTTTCACAAAAACACATCAATTTAAAAAGAAAACATGAGTGAGTAAAACAAATATAGATTTTACTTTTGTAACAGTAGTTTTACAAACTTACTTACAGAATATACATTTTGGTAAAAAAATATGTAAAAATTTAAAAAGTAAACACAAGTAATAACAATATAGGTATTCACTTTTGTAATGATATATATATTTTTTAAAACAGTAATACCTCGAAGTTACGCGATAGGTGGGACCGATGATAATCGCTTAATTTGAATTTGTGTAAGTCGGGGTACAACTTTGCATATAAATACATACAATTTTGTTTAATTGGGACCAAGGACTAACAAAAACACTAGTTTAGAAGAAAAATATTTAATAAAATTGCAGTTCTTTATACATATTAATACAAAATATTAAAAAAATAAATGATTTATGTAAAAAAGTAATTTCGATGTTGATGGTTTCATAAAATCTAACAAATTCGTCTGACAACACAATGCCTTCTTTTTTTCACGCAGAATTCCTTCGTAGCAAGCAAACAATTTTTTTATTCCTTGCTTTTTAGCTATAACGCATTCTTCGTTAGAGTTTTATGTTTTCTAAAATTTTAAGTGAGCTGAGATCTTCTGTCAAGCTTGCAATTTTCATGTGCTTTTCTGGTGAAATTGTGTCTGAATTGTCTGTCGTTTTGCTTACACATTTCTATGACCTCATCGATTGTTAGCTCCTGACTAAGGGAATCCAACAGCTCGTGAAACACATCAAATGCGTATCACAGTAAGAGAAACACTGAATATAGCAGGCCTAGCGGCAGTGTTGTCAACGGTCAACGTCTAGCGGCAGTGTCGCCAAACGAACCGCGTAACTCTAAGTTCGCATAAATTGGGGTATTATTGTACCCAATATAATTGTAATAAAAAAAAAATTAATTTTAATAGTAAACATGTGTATAAAAACAAAAAATATATAAATTAATAAATCTAATTAAATATTTGTATCCATTCTATTGCAAGAAGTACATATAACATTTTTTTTCCCAATTATGGCAAATTAATCAGGTTTTTTTTTTGTTAGTTATGGGCAGGATCTTCAATTTCTCAATAACACTTGAGACATCGCTGGTGTGCTCCCTGATCCACATTTTAGCGGAATATTTACATTATCTTCTACAGTAGCTTCGGGTGATGGTCGATTATAATGGGAAATGACATGTCTATTTACAATATTATGCTTAATCAACTCCAAACTAAGCTCTCTAATAAAACATTTTCCACGACTTCTATTATTTTCTTTCCATTCTGGATATTTTTTTATTTATAAAAAATACACATTTAGCACTGCTTTATCCAGTATTTCCATAAATATTCTAAAAGGCCATCTCCTTGTTGACCTTACACAAGAATAGTATACGAGAGTCATTTTGTCACTGCTCGTAACACCTCTTTTAGTGCTGTATTGCGGTTTAACTAAATCCATCACCACCCGGATCCCTTGATTCATCTCTCTGTGATTATTCACCTTATCTGAATATTTAGTATTTATTGTGACGCGTGATCGTCATATGACGCCATGTATGCACATCCACCGGCTTACTCAGAGGATTGCATGAAGTGCGTGGGTCTGGTTCACAGAATTCAACATAATCTCTTGCCTCTCACTTTATCCAGCATTCTCAGGGAAAAATAAAAAAATTATTGCTAATTTTAATCACAAAGTTTAATACAAAAAGAAACAAGAAAAATATAAATCATTAAGCGTTCCATCACAAAATGAACATAATTTGTCACCTGACAGTTTGTCGGGTCAGATATAGTACAGAAATAACTTGGCAAATAAATTGATTAATACGAGCAGGAAAACCATTAGTTTTAAATAAAAATGTAAAGAAACAAATATGCTACAATAGAAAATTATTTGTTTTAAATCAGAATATGAAAAGAAAGATTAATGCTACACTAAAAAAATCATAAGTTTTAAATTCTTAGTACACAACAAAATTCATTTTTACAAACAGTTACGCATAGTAATTGTCCATTGCTGCAGATATTCACAGTCTTCATTTTAATTTGGCCAGTCCAAGTTACCCGTTAAAACTTGTAACTTTTACTCGCCGAAACATCAGGAAGGCTGGATCATCTATTGGTTCTTCATGGATTGCTTACGTCTCCCTTGGTTGAAAAAATCATCTCGTCGGGTATTGTCTAGCGGCAGATCAACTCGTACCCTTCCATTGTATGGGAGAAATCCTTCCCGTGGCATTCAGTATGTCGTGGCATGACTCCTCTTCCGTCATATCCGCAAAAGGAGTTTTAACAAACATCACTTTGACGAAATTTAAAAGTGAAATAACTAGGAACGAGGAAATGAGTTAAAAATAGGAATGAGAAAATGAGTGAAACGAGAAAGTGAATGAGGAAGGGATGCGTCCATCCTGAAATTACACATATAATTAGTCAACAGATAAGTTCAAATATGAAGCAGGACAACACAGATGTCAAAATATTCTATTATTCTCACCCTTCCTCATTTATATGAAGTCACATTTTCGATTTATGCTTCGGATTAGACCGTCCGTTCAGATCGCTATCTGTCACCTGAAAAAGACCGTTGCTCGGATTTCTTTCCTTACGCAGTCGGTGTTGCCAACTTGTGAATAGTGAATGTGGTAGGTACCACATATAACGTTATAATATGCAATTGAAGAAGCCGCTACCCATATTTTTATGCTGTATCTACCGGGTTTTGATTTCATGTACATGCAGAACAGGCAATTATCTCTCTATGTAGCCAAATTTTCATCCACAGTAATGCTGTTACTTTAAGAGTAATTTTGTTTATACCCATGCATAAATTTATTAAAAATGGTTTTAATTTATCTTTTTTTATTATTTTGAAATTTTTTGTAATATGAGTTAATTGAGTATTGTACATTACTAAAATCTAATCTAATTAATCTTTCCCGTTTAGTTTATTTATCGTCAAAACGAATTTGGCTAAATATTGTGATGAACCTATCCTGTTACAAAACTGCTGTGAAAAAGGGCCTTCATTTGTCCATAATTCATTTAAACTTAATTTTTGTGTTCGATTTCTGCTAGACGCGAGCATTACTCCAATGAATACAAATAATTCTTCTACCAATGTCGGCTCGATTCAATTCATGGATACATGACCTAACTGACAATTTGTTTCATCGCAAATTTCTCTCACTGTGCCATTTCTTAGAAGAACAGAACATTTCTCTAATGGTATTAACACTAGTACTATCATTTATAAGTCCAGAATGTTCATTGATAACATGATACTGCCTACGTCTTGAGGATGGTAGTGGTAGTGCATTCCATTCAAATCCATTATTTGATGTAAATATTTCTCCTTCGTCTTCATTCTCACTGGCATTTAATTCCGAATCTGTATCTTCCAAATCTTCTGTTCGCTATCTTTTCATCTGTCAGATTTTTTCCAGCCATTATTTTTTTTTTAAATTAACAGGAACTTCGAAAATATAATCATAATAATAAAATAAAAATAAATAAGAATACAGTGCAGCAAATCTGTATTAAAAAGAAGATTTAAGATTTGAAATAATTATTATCGTAAATGAACCCACTGATCACTCTGTAGTTAAAAGTACTGCGCAGAGAAATAGGCTCAACCGAGAATGTAATATACTTACATATATATATATCCACTTGTCTCTGCGCGTACACATACATACAGTTATTGCCAAATTTACGTCGAATTCTTTGAGAAAACATTTTTTATTGTTGCGTATGGTAAATATATATATATATATATATATATATATATATATATATATATATATATATATTGTAATTATTTTATTCAACACATAAATATATTACGGAGGAATACCTAAAATATGAACTCTGTATTTAGTATATTTACAGAGATATTCACATAATTAGAGCCAATGTCAACTCACTTTACTTCACCGTAGAGGAAGGGTTAAACTGTAATAACGTGCATAATAAGTACAATATAAAGTTGATACACTTTAAACTTTTGCGACACAATCAAAATTTTGGAATCAGGGCTTTCAGTTTTACCTGAAAACATGGCTTTTGCAAAAATCTGAGAAGTTTTACCATATAAACTGTTCAAGTCATGTTTAAAAAAATTTTTGTTGTAATATGTATTTGTGTCATTTATAAAATGAAAAGAAAAATTATTGAAAATATTGATTAAATACTTTATATAGAGCAAAATACATTTGTATCATCTTTCTTGCTGATTGGAATTATCATTCACGTATCTTTTGGAGCAGTTTTATACATTTTTCTCACAATGGACTGGACCACCACTAAAACCGTGTTGGGCAAAAATCTAAAGTGTTATTTTCTAATTATTTAGTTTATTATTTTCTTTGACCTGTTTATGTCTTTAGATTCTTCCCTAGGAAAAACACAATTGCCAGGTGTACACCATATAAGTATTGAATATTATAGAATGACCCAAACTTGTAAATTAATGATTTACTTTTAAGTTCTAATGAAATATCGAAGTTTCCTTACGCTGATAATATAATTTATTATGCTTTAAATGAATACCAGCCTCATATAACATTGTAACCATTTTTTTTTTAAAATTCAGATTATAGAACAATGTTGTTTTTGATATTCTGCGTAAACAGAGTAATATCATATAAATTTAATATTTTTTTATATTAGCAAACCCTTGACTGGAAAAATATTGTATCTGCCTGTCAATTTGCTGTCTTGGCTAACGTAAACTTGGCACGCTTCAATGAAAATCTACTGAACACAGGTAAAAAAAAAAGAAGAATAAATAAAATGGAATAGAACTCTTTGTTTTGTAGAATAGAATGCTTAATTTAATGTATATTTGTTTTACTTAAGAGTGTCTAGTAGAAACAATGTCAGTGGTGTCCACCAACTTCGACTGTTGGTAGTCACGAAAAAACATTTAAAATTCCTCTGATATATGCTAAAAAAATATTTGTTTATGCAGTAAAAGAGCTTTGAGATTAATATTTTGAACCTGATTTTATTCAAACGCCTTTTTTGTAATGGACACTGCCATGTTTGTTCCCACATTTGGACACTGCCAGCTTTGTTACAACAACATTTATATAATACCAGTTTTGATGTAAATATGTTATTTGGTAAATGTTACTGTTAATTTGTCAAAATAATAATTAAACAGTTTTTTTTTATAGCTATAGTTATTTTATTCATTGGGTTTATTTACCACTTATTTGGAGAATATATTTATGTAATAATAATTAGGTTTTTTTTAGGTGTTACAAATAAAAATAAAATGAAAACTATTATTCTGGTTACACCACTTCCAGAACGCATTCAAATTCAAGATTCAATGTTTTTTTATGCAAAAATATTAAAAATTATGACACAATATTTTGATAAAGCGTCTCTCGCAAGTATAATTTACAGTAGGACTGCCATTTTGAAATTAAGAATTTGTAGCGTCCCGATTGATTTGATTCTTTCAAAAACTACCATTTCTGAATACCATAACAAAATTTTATACACAAAATTTACAGAATTCGTTTTTATATTGCCCACAGATTTTTTCAATTAAAAAAAATAAAAATTGAGTCATCGAACAAAACATAGTTTTTTTTGTTTTTAATCTTTTAGTTAAGCTGTGGTGGTAAAAGTTATCTGCAATAATTAAAATTGTTTAAGATAATATTTAATTTAATAACTATATTTACAAATTTTTATAAACATTATTTTTTTAAGATTAAGATTTACACTTCAAAGGCACTTCTTTAAAAATCAAATGAATTGTAGTTTAATTTAATTGAATGGTGACACTATTTTCTGATTGATGGTCATTATTTTCTGATTAATATTTTACTATCACTAATAAGATCAAAGATTAAAAAACTAACCAGTTACAACGTTTTGACACATTTTTTAAATTTCATTTCCATCTAAATTTTTGTGTAAAATTAACAATGGTGTATTATATTCTATCACATTATTATAGATAATCTATTTATTAAATTAATGGCTTAAAACCATAAAGGTATAAGTAACAAAAAACACAAACAGAAAAATAATATTTTTAATTTAAAAAAAAAATACAGAATTACAGAGTTAAACAAAAAAATTTTTTTTTTAACTCTTCCGTCCCGGATCAGGGCCCAACATAACTTCAAAAATCTTATTTTTAGAACTATTTATTAAATATTAATGATATTGAGCTGGTATTCATTGTAATCCTCATAAATATCCCAAAGAATGCAACGCGCAAAAAAAATAAAACAATAAAAAATAAAATAAAACAAACAATAAAACAAAAAAATAAAATAAAACATATAGTAAGACAGTAAAAAGCAGAAAAAAAAGTTTTTCCGTAGACAATCGGGACCATTTTATAAGTTAATTCACCTTATTAGGTAACGGCCGACATGACGTACGTATTTGGATGAGTCGCGTCTTAGATATTTTCGCCGTGTTACTGAGCACCCTACAGCGTGTTTCAATTGTGTCTTACCTCTCTTTTCTGTTGTCAGTGCGCGCTACGTAATTTTATATAATGTTCTTGAAGTTTTTATTTTTAAATTTAAAGTTATCTCTACTATATTCAGTAATTACTGGTACTATTATTCTTCAAAAATGTATATATATAATATTTATTATCCTTGTACTCCAATTTATACCTTATGCTTTATTTCAATATTTAATTCCCGCGTTTACCTTTTTTTACTTTTTTCTAATATATTGTGACTTTTTCCTTGTTTATGTTTGTAATTTTAATGAAAATGTTTATATTTATTATTCTAAGTCATGTACTGTTTCGAAATGTAGGAGCAAAAATGGGTGATTTGATTGTATGCTGTTTATTCTACGCCGATGAGGAACTAATGGCGAATAATGAACAAGAATTACAGAGTCTAGTGAGTAGAATGTACGATGCATGCAAGGAAAGCGACCTTATCATGAATGTCAGTAAGTCGAAAGAGATGGTATTTGAGAAGGAGGAAAGCAAGACACCGTGCAAAATACTTGTAGGTAATGAATGTTTGGAACAAGTAGATGAGTTTGTATATTTGGGAAGTATGTTTGATAGAAACGGAAAGGCTGAGAAAGATATCGAAAGGAGGATGACCGCAGGGAATAAAGTGAACGGCGTTTTGAAGGGAATTATATCTAACGGGAACCTGTCAACCGAGGCAAGACTAGCGGTACACAATGGAGTCCTGGTACCGACACTGATGTATGGAAGTGAGGCCCTGGAGCTGGCAGAAGAGAAACGAAAGCAGACTGAATGCAGTGGAAATGAGATCCCTTAGGTGTATATGTGGCAGATCTATTTATAATAGAGTAAAGAATGAAGAAACAAGGAAAAAATGTAAAGCTGATATTAGTATAATGAGTAAGATTAAGAAATGACTATTTAGGTAGTTTGGTCATAGGGAACGAATGAATGAGGAGAGAATGGCAAGAAGGATATATGACGCAAATGTTGATGGCACCAGAAATAGAGAACATCCGCAGAAGGATACTGGAGGATTGTCTTATTAGGAGCCTCAACAATCGATGAGCTTGTATGAAAAGATATATGAATGTGGATGAGGCGAGAATTGTGTGACAGGATCTTCATCTGAATAACTTAGAATATTGGATATATCTTGTTACTTATAGCTATATGGCACTAATGAAATTGACGATATTCAAATACATACCGTTTGATTGTTAAAAGAGGGAGGGATAAGGGCTAAGCTCTTTTGCCTCCGATATATGAGGTACAAGGATGGTGTAAGATTTTGGGAGGACCCTATTGAACGGGGGACGTGGTGAAATTTGTTTTTTTTTAATTTCAGTCTACTTGTTCTGAATGCCTGTAGATAGTACTAATAATTTTTGTTAATTATAATCTTGGGCTATAAGAATATGCATATATATGTAAAAAAAACTCATTTTTTTCTTTTTCGTCATTTATACCTTTATGATTTTAAGCCATTCATTAATGGGCCCTTAAAAAAATATTCCACTATACATTTATGTATGTAAATATCAGGGCTGTGAAATTGTTTAAAAATCTACTGACCATCTTACAGTCCAATTCCGAGCGAAAGACAAAAAGGAAACACTCTTGATAGTTCACAGACGCACAATAATGTATCCGGTATTGGTGATAGACTTCTAAAGAATCCACATTTATTACTTTATAAAGTACCCATGACACTTACAGTTTTTGATTAATTAAAATAGATAGAAAATCATTAAGATTTTAAAAAAAAGGAGTTGTAGTCGGCTAATTTCTTACTCTTCTTAAAATACCATAAATCAACTACTCCAACTCCACAGCCCTTGTAAAATGTTTCAGAAAAAATAAACTTGTAAATCAAAACGGAACATTTTTGATAATCATCTATTATTTTTATTGCTGGTATGAGATACTTATGACAAAGATTATAATAAAGAGTGTATTTTTATAATTGGTTTTGCTATTGTCTATGTTTTCCATTTTAGGCTCCTCAGACACTGGAACCCTGGCTGGGGATATTGGATGCATTTGAATTTAGAGATGATTGCCTACAATTTGATGATTTTATTGGTCAATGTACCGGATCTGAAGATTGCCTCTATCTCAACATATTCATTCCAAACATACAACCGAGATTGGACCTACCCGTTTTAATTTTAGTGAACGCTTGGGGCTTTGTTAAGGGCTCTGCAAAATTAAATTTTTATGGTCCAGACTACTTCATTGCTGAAAACATAATTGTTATTACTTTTAGTTTTCGGTTAGGCCCTTTAGGTTTTTTATCAGCATGCGAACCTGCAGCTCCCGGTAATGCTGGATTAAAAGATGTTTTAAGTGTTCTTAGATGGGTTAAAATAAACATATCACAATTTGGAGGTGATCCTGAAAACATTACGGTTTTAGGATCTAGCGGAGGATCCGTTATTGTGAACTACTTAATGTATTCTAAACTAACCGATGGCCTTATCCATAAAGCCATTGCACAGAGCGGTTCAATCTTGAATCCATGGGCATTTACGCCTGATCCCTTGAAAACAACATTCTTAATGGCAAATGTATTAGGATGTGACATCAGTGCCCCCACCTGCAATGTTTTGGATTTTCTGAAAAGCGTGCCGGCTGAAAGTATGATAACCTGTTACGATGAAATGAAAAATAGGAACAAGGGACAATTTTTCATGATCCCCTTTTGGCCGTGTCAAGAAAATGAATTTGAAGGGCAGGAAGCATTCTTAACTAAAACTCCGGAACAACTTATAAAATCAAATGATTTTATGGATATCCCATACGTAACGGGCTTTAATCGTGATGAAGGTTTTCTGTTTCTAGTATGGGATAAATTGATAGAAAAAGATGAAATATCTGAATCCCTGGAGACATTCGCTGCTTGGACACTAAATTTAGATTACAAATCGTACGCATCAGGAGCGATAACAAAGAAGTTTACCTCATTTTATTTGAATAATGCTTCGACTTGCGTTGAATATCAAAAAAAGTTCATGGAAGTTTTAACGGATTTTACAATTATCGAAAGTCTGAATAGATTTGTGAAGGCGACCACCGCCAAAAAGAGAAGGAGTCCATTTTACTATTACATGTTTGAATTTTTCGGTCCACATACTGTTAAATCCAAAAACCTACGGAATAAGTTGCAAGCCATAAGTCATCACGAAGAGTTGTCATATTTATTTCCATGTTTTTGGGATGACAAAACTGATGTTACTGATGATTCCATACTCATTAGGAAAAAAATGGTTTCTATGTGGAGTAATTTCATGAAATTCGGGTAAGTGACTCAAGTGGTAAGTGGATATGCACTGGTAGAACAACTAGAAAACTATTTCGCAATGTTATTTTGAAAATATTACATTTAATTTTAAAAAATTAAATAGATTTATGTCATCATTGTCAGCCTATGTCTCTCCGCTGCTGGATAAACTTCTCAAGGATTGCTAATTCTCTTTGTCTTCAGCCCTTCTCATCTATCTGTCGCCTATCACTGTTCTAATCAAAAAATTCTTATATCTGTGTAATAAAAATTAGGTAGTCTTTTCATTTTTTCAGCATGTGGCCTAATATAAATATGATAAATGTAAGTCACATAATTAATTAAATATTTGCACATTTCTTCTTAACTTACCAATCTTTTTATAATTAAATAGTAATAATATTGAATTGTAAATATATATATATATACTTTAACCCTTTGCACTCGAATGCCGCCATAGCAGCGGAATTTATAGTTTGCCACATTATTCGAGTGCCACCGAGTGTAATTTCTTAATATATTACGTCTTTTAGTTTTCAATATTATTTAACCAAGGATCACATTTGTACAAATCAATAAGTTATTAAATTTGACGAAAATTGAGTATACGTCATACAAATTTGATACATTCTCCATACTTAAGGAAACGAGATAATACACCAGCGGATACACAAGATATCCAATGGGATCTTTTTTTATTAGTTTAAGTCACAAATTTTGATGTTTATTTGAAATTTGGGTGTGCTGACAAACTACCAGCCCAATTATATTATTTCTATATAAGCTAAACTTTGCCAAGAAATATTCTTGTTCAATGGTGAGAACCAGTCACATTAATGGGGTAAAAGATCTAACACAGTTTATGAGCTAATTTATGATAGATAGGTAAACTACATCTGTTTTCCAAATTCATTTGGTAGTGGATTTTACAAATAAAAATAAATACATTATATTGTTTACAAATGTTTGACAATTCGGAGGGAAATATATTATTTTGTTAGTGTATCGCATTACTTCCCCGGGTGTTTATTTCCATATCAGTTTAGTTCAAAATTTATTTTTTTTACCCACAAAAAATGTCCAACAAACAAGTTGTGGTTAGTGGCAAAGATGAATTTATTTTTAACATCGATGAAGGCAGTGATGTAATTCCTCCTAGGAGAAGACTACAAGTTATCGAAAGTGATGAAGATAAAGACGTGGTATTAGTGCCAAATAGAGGAGTAATTGAAGATGAAGGGGGAAGCATCGCAGATGATGTGGGTGTACATGCATGCAAGTAAATAGAAAAAAAAAAAAATAAACGATACAGAGGAAGATACATATAAAATAAATTTCATGACTTATCCTAAGATTATAGGACCACAAATTCACTCAAGAGTTAGTGGATGATATTATGAAAGAAATAAATGCTTATGCCAGAAAGAAAATAGGAGAGATGCGACTAACTACAAAATTCATGACATTTGTGGGTTGATATGTAAGCTAATGAGTTTTTAGCCTTTGTTGGCGTAGTAATCAATAGGGAACAATGCCTCTTGTTAATTCGAGTTGGTGATATGCATATTAAAAAAAAAAGTCGAATGCAAAGGGTTAAAAAAATATACATTTATTTTTAATATTTAAAAAATTTTAACTTGTGAGGTAATTTTTTCAAAAATGACTACAATTATTTAATTATGTTATTTGTGTGTAGCGGTTGCAATACCGGTCCCTTTTACCAAAACCGGTATTTTCGATATTGAAGTTTTACGAATATCGGAATCCCGATATTTAGAACAACTTTTGTTAAGATTAGAGGTGACTATTTATCAATAAAATAAAAACTTTCAGAAAAATTACACATATATTTATCTGCTTCTTTACAAATGAATCACAGAATACAGATCTAGTCCCTTCGGTCGATCGCATCGACAGCTAGTGCAGGCGAGATACGTGGTGCGAGGAGTTCGATCACATAAATTATTGATATGTTTTGCTTTAAATACGACATAGAAACTAAGAAAATGAAGTACCGAAAATCCCAATTTTCCAATCAAATTCAATCTCAGTATTTTGAAGCATCCGTTTTAGTCCGGATCCCGGTTTGCGATTCCTATTCATGTGTGTGATATGATTAAATAATTTTAATCATCAATCAAAGTGCGATGTAGAATCATCAGTTTCCCAGGCATCAATTACTATCAATATCAATTACTTCTGCGGCTATATTTTAATTTACATGTATATTTGAAAATTTTAGGGATCCTACTCCAAAGCAGAATGAATTGTTACCAATTAAGTGGGAACCCGTGAGTGACCCGAGTGAATTGAAATATCTTAAAATCAATAAAGAACTATCCATGGACAAAAATCCTTTTGAGCAAAGAATGAAATTTTGGGAATCAATCCACACCGATGTTAAAGCTTCAAGAGGGCAAAAGTACATCAATAGGCGAATGAATTTAAGTGATATTTTAGGTGGTGAATTCTAGATGCTATAAAATGTGTTGGTTACACAGCATTCATTTCACTACATTCAAGATTCATGACTGTGAGAACCGCATAGATTTATCAAATAAATATTTTTATTAACACAAAAATTGTGTTTGATTTTCCCTTTGTTGATAAGAATAATTATTACCGAGTGGTAAAGCACATTTTATCACGAATACCACTTGTCTGATGAAATTTTGACCCATCAGTGATAATCCAGCAAATTGGACTTGACTTATTTATTGTTATCGCGCACACAAACTAATTGCACCTAAGATGTATACATCCATCATCCTGGCAGGATTACCTGTATAGAAATAATACTTAATGATGCCATTACTGAATTAGCTACGTTTTTTTACTTTTCCATTTCTTCTCCCACAGTATTTAACAGATATTACAACTTTTTATTAATACCCACAGCCCAGTATATGAATAGACGTGAAATAAAGTATATGTATATATAGGAGAGGGGTTTGGAACGTTAGTTGCGAGACGAGGGGCATTCTACACATTCTTAGTCGAAATATAAGTCCAATAGTTTATGCGACAGTAAAAGTATTTACTTTCGAAAATTAAATCTTTGTGTAAACAAGACATATTTTTTTTACATTAATGCATATAATGTCAGCGTTTACATTTTTATTACAATTGAGTCATATACATATTTTGAAAAATTTGCGGAGGTATTTGATTGCGTATGTGGTACCAAAATGATCACGTGGGTGACACCGTATTGAAAATATTGAAACAAAGAATTTGTGTCAGTTTATCTATATATTAGGTAGTCTGTTAATATCTTAATTTATAGATCAATAATTTATTATTGTCAAAGTCAGAATAATAAAAAAATCACATTTCCTTTTTAAATCCAGTATTCTAGTTAGTGCGAGCACACGCACACATTGATAACTTTCTACCGTACGATAGTTCAGTCGTAATGGTAAGGTCTATGAGAATGCGCACACTGATGACTACATTTTCAAATGATAGAACAGTCGGTGGCAAACTGTCGTAAGACTGTTTTGTCCTCGGTGTGCGTTCGCTTTTAGATATTCTATTCTGAATTCAAATTAGTATTGAAAATAAAAGGCTTGTTTGACAAAATATAATATTATTGTTTATTTAAAGACTTTAATGAATAAAGTAAGCTGAATCAATTTGAATCAGTATGCTATTACAAATCACATTAAATAAAATATTTGATCAAATTTAAGGAACATTCTTTTGAAGATATTAAAACAATTTTACATGAATGTTTTTTTTTTTAAATGTGTTTGTATGTCATTTGGTATTTATAATAGCTTGTATTAAAGATGGAATGAGATAGGTTCCATAAAATATTATTAAGAAAAGGATTGATGATTTTAGAAGAAAATAAGTTACAAAGATTGTTTAAAACCATATAAAATGACATGGGAATTTCTTCCTAAATGTATAATTTGCACATTAAAGTTGCAAAAATTTAAGGTAACCCTTCAATAACAATTATTATATTGTTTTTGCCTAATATATTTAATATTACTTTCATACATTAAAACATTACAACAGTAGAAAAAACATACATACATCTGTTAATATAAAATAAAATAAAGTGTTAAAAGATTCATAAAAATAAATTAAATCGATTCGGAAGAAGGTGATTTAGGATATTTTATTTCTTTTTCCACTATCGGATAATAATTTTTTTAGGAAAATCGTATTTTAGAGCTGAGGAATAATCTCCTCCCCATAATAAAATCAACATAAGAATATGTTTTCACTTATATGTAACAATCTTGTTTTTCTTTTTATATACTATTAACAGTATGAAATCAAAAAGATTCTTTATTTAAGAATAAGACCATAATCATATTGAAAACTATGTATGTATATATATATATACATATTTATTAAGTTGTATTCTTTCAGGAATTCCTACAATACATAAAAATAAAGAGATCTTTAATATTTTCCTGAAGTAATCAATGAAAAAGCACAATTTTGAAATAAATTTAATTTCAACTACAAACTGAATAATCACCAACACAAAAGAAACAAAGATGACATTTAATATTACTCTTAAGATTACTTGAGGTACAGTAGAGATGTTGTATCAACTTCTCGACAAATAACACAGGGCCCTACTCATAAGATTGAAATTTCACAAGACTAAAATGAGGAAGAAAAAAAAAATTAACGCATTCATATTTTAATTTGACAGTCATTTGATATTTTTTTTCAAAACGCTGCTACGTTTGTAATTTCAAATTTTTCATTACCATTTAAAAATATTTATAATGTGCACCACAAAGTGCGGCAGTCATCTGAAGATAATTAGTTATGAATGTATTAAAATTGCACAAAGCCAGCTGAAAAATAGTTTTTAATGAATCGACAAATACATAAAGTAGGAGATATTTCTATAAATCTGTTTAATGCTAATGGTTGGACTATTTTTAAGTAAACGGTGGGAATGTGAAAGCGATTTCATCTAATAGTGGAAATATAAATGCTTTGGAGTGAAATTTAAACAATAAATTCAAATTTACAGATGGTTTGGAGTTTTATAACTGTATATTTCGGACCCTGCACAGTAAATCTATTCTTATAAATATACTTACGCCATATTGTGAGTTAATGGCTGACTTTCAACAACTTTTCAACGATCGTGGATGTACTTTTCATACTCATTAAATTAAACGCCATCAATATCACAAAACATTTTTAAGTTACTAAAAGAAAAAAAAACTATTTCCTGATGTACCTGCCCGAGTGATAAGTCTGTCATTATAGATACAATCTTACATTATATGGATAGGACTTTGACGTTGTTACATAACATTCAGGCACAGTGTAAAAAAAATTAACATCAGAATTTATTTATTAAATTATTTCTATATATATCTACATTACAGTAGAGAGTATACTATTATCATTATAAATAGTCAAAAAATATATAAAAAGCGTGTAAAGCTTGAAAGACAATACAGTACACTTTTGATTCTCGGGAAGAAATTTTCAACTGAAATATTTTCAAGACATTTCCAACTTTTGAGAAATTAAGCAAATAAAACAATTCTCTGGATAAATCAAAATAAAACATTTTTTCTAAAATATCAACACAGAAAGACAGAAGCACTATTAACTACACTGATCCACAATTACGTGGTCCGAATGTAAAAACATTTCATCACACATTTGATATAATACGTAGGTACAAAGATAAAAATTATAAAAATTGGTAAGGGTCCAAAAATTAGGGAAATTACTATTTTTATTACAGACCCCATATTGATGTCCATCTGGCCGCAAAAAAGTACATTCCCTCTAGACAGAAATAAATAAAAAAAAAAAAAAAAACAATTTGCTAAGCATGAACATTGTTAGTTGGCGCTGGGGCTATCTGTTCCGCTACTATTTTCAGTAGCGAGAATACTTTCCATAACCTTTTTAGGCCTGGCTTTATTGTTGGCCGATTTACTAAGTGTGGCAACTTCTTTTAACAGACTCTGTATCTTAGCCTGCATGTTGTTGCATTTTGCCTCGTAATTCTTCTCAGTTGTTTTCATCTGATTGCGAATTTCATTTTCTAGCGTGAAATGTTGCGCCTTCAACTCCGTGATCTAAAAAAAATAATTTGATGTATCATTCTCACCCAGTAAAGATATAGAGAGTAAACAATTGCAAAAAAAACTTGGTTAATCCTCATTTGTGGAATATATCAATGGCGGTGGAAAATATGGAGCATCTACATCTTAAACATATTATAGTAAAAGCCCATTAATATGAAATTCAAGGGACCGACAAAAACAAATTTTGAAACATCACTTATTTTAAATTCGTGAAATCACATTATTTGTAAAAAAAAAGAAGTTAAATCACAAGTCCTGAAAAATCAATAGAACTGTTACACACAATGAATTTATAAATTACGAAATTCAATGAAAATTGTTCAAGCTATAAGGATGAATAGAAATACGCAATGCGCTGACATTTACTGTTGAAATAACAAATCTTATAAAACGCACTGGAATTTCGTATTCATACGATATAACTCCAGTCCTGCAAGCTCTACACCGTTATCACTAGCTGCAGATGTTCACAAGGGATGATAAATGCGTAGTCGCATAATTTTAGATTTAAAAACATGCGAATTACGTGAATAAATTATTTACTTCGGGTATAAAAATGCATACAATATTTTGTCCAGCAACACTATTATAATATAATGAATAAAAAGCACCCCAAGTGTGTGAATATCAACATGATTTAAAATGTACAATATTTAAAATAATCAATAATAAGTATCAAAATAATTAGTTTTAAAATTTTCTATTAGGATTTTTATATTCAGAATGTACCAAAATGAGTCATCATCAAAAATCAATCTATTTATGAACTTGTGTTGAAAAACAGGAGGTGTTGAGTGAATTAATTTCTAGTGCACTATGGGCAATAAATATTTAGGTCAAACCCATCATATCATTGGGAAAAATCGAAAAAAAAAATTGTTAATTTAGAAAACTTATACGAATTTTAAATAAAAGTAATCTTTCTAAAATAATAGATCAAGTTAATGCAATGGACAATCTACAAAACGAGTGGATACATTGAAATGTATGTAAGAATCTCCGTGACAAAAATTCTAGTACAAAATTTGATAAATAATTTTTTTATACATCAGGGCCGGTTGTGTGATACGAGGGGCAAGTAAAAAATAAGGTTCCTACATTTTTTTCAGGTATAAGGTATTTTTTATTGCAATAAATAAGTAAACCATCTGAAAGCTTGTACTTTATTCTATTTTTCTACATAGTCTCCTGATTTTTCTATGCATTTTTCCTGACGAGTTATCCACTTCTGAAAACCCGCTTCGAAGAATTCCGCCGCTAGGCCGCCGATGAACTTGGTGACCGCTTCTTTCACCTCTTCATCTGTATTGAAGCGTTGTCCACCCAAGTGTTGCTTCAATTTTGGAAACAAGTGGAAGTCGCTGGGAGCAAGATCAGGGCCGTAGGGGGCATGGTCAAGCAATTTCCAGCCGAATTTGTCCAGTAGGGCGGTGGTCTGTCGAGAGACATGCGGGCGAGCGTTGTCGTGGTGCAGCCTAACGCCCTCGGTCAGCCTTCCTCTCCGGCGATTTTGGATGGCTCT
The DNA here is from genome assembly GCA_022840565.1 of Eubasilissa regina. Lineage (NCBI taxonomy): Eukaryota > Metazoa > Arthropoda > Insecta > Trichoptera > Phryganeidae > Eubasilissa > Eubasilissa regina. The sequence continues at coordinate 21,606,426 of JAINEB010000015.1, read as the reverse complement.
TTTGAGTTTTGTCAATGTCTCGCAGTACCTGTCCGAATTGATGGTGGTCCCTTTAGGCATAAACTCGGTCAGCAAGACGCCTTTTCGGTCCCAAAACACCGTAGCCATCACTTTCCCTGCGGAAAGCGTCTGCTTAAACTTTTTCGACCTAGGCGATTCAGGATGGCGCCATTGTTTGGACTGTTCTTTTGTTTCTGGAGTGACACCACGTTTCATCTCCCGTAATAATGGAGTCCAAGAATTCTTTGGTATTCTCGAAGAAACCCCTCGGCACACTTGACACGATTGTCTTTGTGGGTTTCTGAAAGCATGTGTGGGACTCACCGCGCGCACACCTTGCGATAACCAAGTTTATCGGTCAAAATGTTGTCGATGGTTTTTTCACAAACCTCAGGAACCTGGACAGCAAGCTCCCGAAGCGTTACTCTCCGATCTTCGAGGAGAATGCGCTCAATCTTCGCCACGACTTCGTCCGACACCGATGGCCTCCCACTCCTTTGCTCGTCGTGGAGGTCTGTGCATCCTTCGGAGAACTCCCTGCACCATTTGCGGACGTGTTGGACGCTGATGCAAGCTGTGCCATAAACTTCTTCCAACTGTCGATGAATTTCAACAGGTTTAAGCTTCTTCGCGTTTAAAAATCGAATCACCGAACGGATTTCACACCTGACGGTAACGGCGATGGCGGGTTCCATAGCGGATGGCTGTCAGGCCTTTACTGAGCGTCGCAGCATTTGCTCCCGGTAGTGGGGATGTAGTTAAGGGACCAACAATCAAGGCAGTGTTGCCGGATTTCGCCTAGCATCTCGCGTGGCGAGTGTACAGCGTAGGGAACCTTATTTTTTACTTGGCCCTCGTACTAAAGTAATTATTTTTGCAAAAACGGGTTGTTTGATCTCATTAGTAAAAAAATATTTAATTATCGAAAGTACATCCCGTAGTAAACTCATTTTACTCTCAGATATCCGAAAAAATGAGAATCGATAATTAAATATGGCAGACGGAAAAGTCATCGGATACATGGATACTTTGAAAGTTGCAGTATACGACAATTAATCATTCAATATCACACTATTTCAGTGATAAGAGTTCGTCCGATGATGATCTCGTTGTTTTAACATACATTAGCACATAATACAATAAAATTTCATCACCAAAGTGACAGATTTCAAACATCTAAGCAAGAAAATCCACAGATAAAACATAAAATAAAGCATATTTCATGATTATTTGTCGCGCTTATAGACATCTCCAAGTATGCTTTGACACTTGTAAATTCGAGGTATCAACAGTCCGCAAAGGATTTTTCCTATGGACGTTAGTAAAAAGTTACCATAGTAAAGTTACTACTGATCACATAACCGGCCCTTAGATTTGACAAGCGATAAATGAAAACCTAATTGCCACATCTTTACAGTTAGCAGTGGCTGCAGCTTAAAGATAATTATTACTCATTAAATTGGTATTGATTTATGATGCAAGGGGTTTACGATTACAAATTTGAGTTATAGTAAAACTCCGTTAATTCGTGTACCCATATTTTGTATGCATTTTTATACCCGAAGTAAATAATTTGTTCACGTAATTCGCGTGTTTTTAAATCTAAAATTACGCGACTACGCATTTATCATCCCTTGTGAACATCTGCAGCTAGCGATAACGGCGTAGAGCTTGCAGGGCTGGAGTTATATCGTATGAATACGAAATTCCAGTACGTTTTATAAGATTTGTTATTTCAACAGTAAATGTCAGCGCATTGCGTATTTATATTCATCCTTATAGCTTGAACAATTTTCATTGAATTTCGTAATTTATAAATTCATTGTGTGTAACAGTTCTATTGATTTTTTTGTTTATGAATTGTTGCGATTTGTTTGGTTGATACCTTTATATTTAAATACGTAACACATAATTTTTTTTCATGATATGTTTTCTAAAATGATACCAACATCTTGTAATTTGTGTAAATCCTCAACAATTTGAATAAATGAAGCTTAATCTAAAAACCGATAAAAAACATATATCAAAGATAAAATTGGCAGAAAAATTTGAATCAAGAATACCTTCCTGGGTTCGAAGTTGAAAAATAGCGAGAAAACAACAAGCTTCAACAATTAAGGCTAACGAAACATGAGGATTTGAAAGTTTTTCATTATTTTTACAGGCATCTTAATATTCCAATTTTGATGGAAAAGTTCAACTGCTAATCAAATTAATGTGCGTGATTCTGTTGCGTCAAGTAGTACTAGTGAATCACATCAAGAAATTTGTTTTTAATATTGGATTCTCCACACACCTTCCTTATTCGGGAGAAATTCGTTATTTGGTAAACATGTTGACTCATAAAAACCAGAAATAAAAGACAGTTTCAGTATAAAAATAATGATGTCAACAACGGCAGCGCATGCAAAAATGCAGACGCAGTAAACTGACATGTTTTTTAAATTTTCATTCTCATGTTGTTCTCATTATTCGTAATTTGGATATTTTTTTAAATTTTGGTCCCATGAGTTACAAATTTACAGAGTTTCACTATATATCATTGGATTCGAAATTAATTTTTTTATTTAAAAACGTATGTTTCATTTTCAAAATATGCTTTGTTAGCTAACAATATTAAATATAATGTTAGGGTGATTAAAATCCAGCATAACATATGTGGGTTTAAATTAATACAATAATTTAAGAAAATACATAATATGTCAATTTGTTTTAGATGAAAATAATTAATAAACTTTCTATAAAAGTAATACAGTAAAACTCAGTTAATTTGTAACCTTATATTTAATATTTTCACAGAATTTGCACTTTTTTCAAAAAAAATTGCCCCGAAAATAACATTTCATATTAATTTCTACCGATAATTCGTAAAATCTGATTAATCGCAGTTCGTATGCGTTTTTGACACCGCATACAAATAATTTGTTCATCTAATTCGCATATTTGCAAATGTTTTTAAATCCCTAAACTCACGCGACTGCACATTTGACCTTCATCACTTCGAAAACATCTGCAACTAGCCCCGCCTACCAGTCAATCACGATGCCGTTCATCATTGTAAAAATGGTGCGTTAGCATGACAGGTGCCGAAAATGGCACCAACATCTCGTAATTCGTATAAATCCTTGACCATTTGGATATATGGAGCTTATTTTGAAAACTAACAAAAAATTGATAACAAAGATAAAATTGGCAGAAAAAATTGAATCTCTAATACCTTTCTGCCTTTCTAGGTTCCAACTAGAAAAATCGCGGGAAAATAATAAGCTTCAACCAACAAGGCCAGCGAGACATGTAGATTTAAAAGTTTTTAATTATATTTCATGCTTATTTTAAATATTCCAATTCAGATGGAAAAGGTGAGTTCGACCGCCAATCAAATTATTGTGCATGATTTTGTTGCCTCGAGAGACTGCCGGGTCACCACTCACCACACACCTTTCTTATTCAGGAGAAATTCGTTATTTGATAAACATTTCGACACATAAGAAGCTGAAATAATGGAGTCATGTATGTATGAAAATCGCGATGTCAACAGCGGTGGCGCGCACTAAATCGCGGACGAGGTAAACTAACACGTTTTTATAAAAATTTCTTTTTAATGCTGCCTTTAAAAAACTTTGTTCTCATTATTTGTGATTCAGATTTATTTTTAAATTTCGATCCTGCGAGTTACGAATTAACGGAGTTTTACTATAATACCCGTCGTTAAAGTGTGGCAGATTTTCTCCACACTTATTTTATGAATATGTATTATAGCAGGTATTGAAAGTCAATGATTCATATGTAGCATGAAACTGATAATTTGAATCTGAAAATATTTTTACAATTAAGCTGAAATTTAAAATAATGGGGTTCTACTGCATTGTGAGAAAATAGGTATTCAGCTGAATGGGCATTTTTGGCACCGTTTTTCTGATACCTTTCAATTATTTAAAAAAATATATATATTTCTAAAAATATAGATTTACATTCCATACTTATATCAAAATCTTTTAAGAATTCATTCCTAAATAAATTAAATACAGTAAAACCCCATTAATTCAAAATTCAACGGACCAAAAAAAAATTTATCCCATGGAATTGATTAAGCTAATCAAATTAATGAATTCAGAATTCATGAAAATTAGTAAGAAGAAATCATGAACAAAGGTGCTAATTTTGCCAAAAAAGGAAATATATTTTTGCGTATTCTGAGAAAACAAAAATGTTGTATTAGTACAAGTAACTAGCGCAAACTATCCAAGCGGGTCGAGGTAATAACTTCTAATATAGATTTATTTGACAATTTGCAGGATCTGCTAGTATTGATATATTTAACAATTACCGGTGCGCAGCGGCGGCAAAGCCAGATCATATAAATGAGGTTCCACACAAGCATGCTCTTAGGCATGCGGTGTCGGCAGGTATCATAGTGTGATATAAAAAGGTTGATTTATAGCACAAGGGTCTAAAAATTATCTTACACTATGATTTAGAGGTTTTCGAATTAATAGGGCTAATCAACTTTAAATTTGACATTTAGGATCTAGTATGTCTGAACACTTTCAAATTATGTTGAATTTTGAATAAACAGGGTTTTACTGTACTGTATCTTAATAGTATAATATACATTTTTTGCAGAATATGTCGAAGACCTCGGTCAATTTATAGAATATTAGGGGAAAAACCTGTTTATCCTTGGTAAGGATTAGGGAGTCCTTCTGATTCAGGCGTTTCTGCAGACTAGCTATAGTCTCCTTGAGATGGGTCATGGCCACCACGTGATCAGAGCTGTTGGGGTCCACTTCACCTATGATGATATATTCATTTCACATTAACCAAAAATAAATAATTCAATTTTGGTCAGTTGAGTTAAGTGTGAACTTAGATTCATGTACATATTGTTGGTGATTGCTAATTTTCAGTGTGTATAGTTGAAACTCTAATAAAAGATTTATGGCTACATAGAATTATCCATCAAGGATAGGGTTGGAATGAATGTATCAAAAACCATTAACATTTGTAGAAATGTTTACCTTGCATTGGATTTGGTTTAGGTTTCTTTTCCAATGGTTGATTCTCAGTTGCAAGCTCCACCGCGTTCAATCCAGTCTTGGATAAATCTGGTCGATTTGGTCGCTTATTATGACCTTTCAACCTAAGTAACAAAATTACAAAATTTAAAAAAAAAACTAGGTTTACGGACATTTTTTATGTACCTATCTTTACAGGCACCTGTCAAATTGACGGATAAACAAAAGTATTAATTTTTTTCTTTTTAAATGATTTATTTAAGTAAAATAAACCAATATAAATATTATTACAAGTAAAATAGTAAAGGGAGTGACAAAAAAAAAAATTCAACGATTTAACATTTTTTATAAACATATTCAATTTTCTTAGTACACTTTCAACACACAATAATTTTACAATGGCCTATTTAACAATCTTTGCGTATTTAAGAAGAGGTGTCTGATGTGGTTCATTATCTCCCTTGGCTAGTTCCTCGGCCAATTGAAATAAAAAGTCCTTTCTTAATACATTTGAGTCCAATGCATTCTTTATAAAGCATCTATGCATTTACAGCTGCCAGATTCAATCAAGATGTTGAAGAATACTTGAAGGGGCCATTTAATACTTCCTGATTTGACGGAGTATTTTCAAATCATTTGGTCAACAACGTTTATCGATGTTTTCTAATTTTACAAATGTATGCTTTGTGCTCAGGACTTGTATTTTTGGCTTATTTTGATAAACAGTACAGTAAAACCTCGTCATTATGAAATCCAAGGGATTAAAAAAGTTTGTAAGTTCCGCCAACAAGACACCCATTGTCAGTTTAATATGAGATGTAACATAATAAGGCATTCTGCAAATAAAATAGATTTTCTGTACAAAGAAAACTCCGAATAATCGATTTAGTATTGTTGTTTCAACAGAAAAGCAAATGGATAACAATTAAATTAAATTAAAAACATTTTACAAAACAATATAAGATAATCTAAAATTCAGCAAAATTTTTGGAAATTTAAAAATATAAAACTCAATTTTTTTTTTTCGCGTTTCGAGAGTCTCGCATCGGTCAATCGATCTTCCTATTTTTTTAAAACAATGGTCAAATAAACACATTAATGAAAATGTTGTACGCAATATTACCGTTCATTGGAATCGATGTAAATGTTCAGTTATAATGTAAAAAATGACATAAGTTGACGATGATAATAAAGATAAAAGATAGTAGGCATCTCGAGCATTGCGGGTGACACCATACACAAAGCTGATACGTGCATGCCCTAAAGTGTGACATGCCAATCGCAATTTTTGGGGTTTTTATTTAATCCAGCTGGTCTAGATAAGACCCGTTTTTAGGGGCATGCATATGTGTACGCTTCAGAGCGTGGGAAGGGTGCCAATTCTAACCTATTTTGACAATCACCAATGAATCCAACCTTGAACATGGAGATTAAGCCAAATGGCTTTAAATGTATTTTAAAGAATAAATTACTGAATACTACATAACCTACAATATGTTACGCGCCGTCGCAAAAAAATGTTGCGCGGCTTCAAAAAAGATCGCAAATTCTGCAAACAAAGGAGGAAAAAGGCCACAGGGAACTGAATAGCTACATATTTTTAGTAGTTTTGTTATTAAAACAGATAAGCAAATGGATAATCAAAGGAATTAAATTAAGAACACAACCTATTCAACACCAATTGGAAGATATTTTTGTAAATTCTAGAATATTGCAAACACAAAACAATATTTTAAGTGTGTTTAAATGTAGAGCCGCTTCAAACATAGTTTTGGGCATGAAACATACAAAATAATTCAAAAATAACAATTTTACAGTTGAATCGCGGCATTTTTATAAAATAAGTCGTATATAAATTACGAAGGTACTTACCGGTAACGGCGGCAACCACTTCAAAATATATTTATAATCGTTAAAATTGTTCACTTATAAATTATCGTTAACATTGTTCACTTAAAATACACGAAAACAATAGTTAATAGAAATACAAAATGCCGTACAAAAATAGTCCATAAAATATTTTAACGAATTATTTATATTATTGACGAGTTCACACGAAAACAATTGTCAAACGAAAATGAATTTATGTAAATATTCAGTTCGGTCATGCAATAATCGCGTTAAAAGCGGAACAAACTTAACTCTACAGACGTTACACTGAGACTGACATTTTCAATAAGTACATACTGCAAGTTTCGGGGGGTTCCTGTTAATTTTTGTATTTTACAGCTGTTTGGGTCTGGAATTGCAATCATATTAGAGGCGTATGCGTATGCGTAAAACGTGTCTAAGAGAACGCCGCAAGAATTATGTCAAATGGTTTTATGGGCCTACTATGAACCCAAGAAGAAGTTTGAATTGTTTTACTACCTTGTCGGCCGACCACCGCGCACCGTCGAAAAGGCCATAAAACCGTTCGCATACGGCAGATGCATCGGCGCGGCTTTGTAAGTGCGAAATAATATTTTCATCTTTTAACATTTTTTTATTTCGTTATAAATTTACGTAAATGTATTGGCATTTTTTCGTACGGGACAAAAATGATTTTGTTATAAATATTAACGGGATTTCGTTATATAAATGCATTTTTGTATGAAAAATTGGTTTTAGGGACTAAATTTCGATTTTTTTTCGATATACGTCATTTTTCGCTATATCGGGTTTCGTTATATCGCAGTTTTACTGTATACTAAAAAAATTTAAAACACTTCAAGACCCAAATTGTCAGTTTCATACTTAATCAACCTCTTTAACATGAAAATCCTGTTAAAGGGGGGTCACTACCGAGGACCATTTACGTTGAAAAGTAAGACCCATTTTCTCAGCAACCGCTAATCCAATTTCAATGAAATTTTGCACACTTCTGATTTAGTATAAGTTAATGTAACTAAGGGTTTAAAAAAATAAAAGCTGTAACAGCTTTCAAATTTTTATATTTTTTTCCCGTTTGAAAAAAGTCGATAATTGAACAACTGATTCGTTTGACATTTCCTTAGTCAGGAATGCAGTCAGTGATGCCATGGACATTTAAAAAAAAAAACCTCAATATCTTTTATGGTTTCCAAAATAATGGGACTAATGTACAAAAAAGTATTCTTTTCAGGAGAGCCGAAAAACCTATCCGACTTACGTTTTACTGCTTATTACAAAATTTTTACTATTTTCTGTTATTACTTTTGTTGTTATTTTAGATAGTTTTATATTGTTGTTTGTGGTTTATTTTTGTTGATGAGAAAAAATGACTAAGCCGAAGACAAGTTTCAAAAGCAAAAAAGTAACTAAGCCTCAGCGGACTTTCTCACCGCTATAATGATGGCTCATACCTTGGCCACTTTGTACTAAAATTTCAAGCAATTCTGCTTATCGTAGAAATGTGCGGATTGAATTTTCTTGTACAAAAAAAAAGTCTAGAATAATAAAAAGAAAAATGTTTCTTTTATTTTTCTCGGTAATGACCCTCTTAACTCGTAGTGAGTAGTGCCGTAATTATCACAGCAAAACAATTGATAAATAAAAGCAAAGTAGAAAAATTATAAATACTTTCAATGACTGCTTTGAATATTAGGGAACAATATGTTCTGAAGAATCTCAACATCTTTGATAAAAAGCAATTATTATTAACAGTTCAAAGGTTTTTGGTGAAACTTTGTGAAATTCCATGACTATTTTGTAAATTTAGTTAAAACACTGTTTTATTTCACTATATTTTAGTGTGGTAGAATAAAACAATGTTTTAACTCTATTTGCAAAATGATTATTAGTTGTATAAATATAACGATTTCTAGGGGAAGATGTTGTACTTGGAAACAGATTCAAATATACCACCTTCAGAACATTTATTGTTCCAATGTGTAAATGGTGATTTGTAAAGTTGATTTTTTAGTTTTCTCAATAAAAAAAAATGTATTTCTTGCTCGCACAACATTATCAAATACCGCAAGTAATATTTTATTACATTTTTATTTACTTAAACATTCAAGCATATGCCTTACTTTGTATTTCTAAACTTAACCTCAAATGTAGTATAAAATATTTTTACAATATGACAGGTTGTAGTACCATGAAACAGTCCATAGCATACATACATACAATTTGTTTAAAATGCCGCAGAATATTCTGAAGTAAATAATGTTGTGTTTTATTTTATTAATTATTTTTTCTAAAAGTTAATCAGGAAAATTTTGAAATATAATTCTCCTTTAGTTACTATACACCTAGGTATCTACTACTTGTGTCTTTTTTTTATTTTTAATAATATTTTTAAGTAGGTATGATTTGTTTGATTATTTTTTTATGAATGTTGTCTTTGCACAAAATACATACATTTTTTTAATGAAAACCTATCCTTATGTTTAAAATAATTAAACGTGTTTCAAAGTACAAGTTCATGCGTTTCAAGGTAAAACACTGTGGTGTACATTGAAACAGTTAGTCAATCATTACAAACTAGGGCCTGGGCAGTTAATTGTTCAATCTTTAACAGATTTTTATCTACTATCTGAGTAAAAAAGATTAATCAACATTTGCATGTTTACTCCTAAAATAGGAAGTACTATGAAGCAAAATGTATTAATTGTCATCAAGGTACAACACTTTCCCCTATCACCATAAATTTATATAAAAAAAAAACATCAATAAAAATAAATTCAAATTTTTAGTAAACAAATAGTCTTGATAATTTGTGTATTTAGTAGTCGGGATTTCCACCACAATGTATTTTCTTCCTCACAATGACAAATCACTTTTCATTAAAAGTAGATTCTCTTGTGTGAGGAATAATTTGAATCATAATTCTTACTTTTGATGGGATCGTGGTTTGATGGATGATCTTCTATCTGTTTCAACTTGCTTTGTTCTTGCTAAAGCCCTTTTTAACGACAGTGTGCACAGCCAACATAGAAGTTTCCCATCTATCTGTAATCACAACAATTATAAATCAATACTAATTTAATGTATTAATTATAAATATATACATATAAAATCAATATATATGTATGTATATATTTATAATTAATACATTAAGTTAATATTTAAAGCATCACAGACCTGTGTTCTGAATAATTATAACTTTACAATAAGAATGTGTTCTCCTTAATAATTATAAATCAACTTAACATTGACAATATTCTGATGAATTGAAGCAAATTAATTATATATATTTGCCTTATACAGTAAAATCCCGTTTATTCGAAAATCGGCACAAGTCGAAGTTTTGGAGCAGAATATAGTCCTTCTGGAAAGTTTTCATACTAAATTGTATTTATAAATCGAATATCGTTATTCAAAACTATTTTTGGACCCTATCAGATGAGTTTGTCAATCTATTTTTTGATTTTTTTTTGTCAAATGTATGCAATCTGCAAAATACACGTATGCTACGCAATGTACCTGTCAAATGACAAAATCAATCTAAATGGGTAGAATCTGCCCCTATGCCGATTCACGATGCATAAAGTTAATTCGCATTGTTTGTTTTCTCACCCATTTTCAGTATGTTAAAAAAAGATGACAAATATGTCTTGTGCGTCTTCAATTTTTAAATCTTTACCATCCTTACAGTGACGCATTAATTCAGCTAGCATGCTTTTTTCTCACTCGTTTTCTTTACATTAGAAAAGATAGCATTATTATTTTTATTATCCCTTATAGGTAACGTGGTTTCCCCAGCTGCTGGTCTGAGAATGTCAGTGCTTGCTAATCTTCTGTTCCGTATTATTATCATCATTATTTTTGTTCACGTAGCCTTTGTATATTTTGTTGTACTAATGCCAGTACGCGGTTGAGTACCTCAGATTTTTCAGTGTTTTATAAATTATTTAATTTGTATTCATATTCATTTTAATAGTTATTTCTTTCTATTTAAGTTTAGGGTCAATACATTTTGAAGAATGTGGTTCGCACTTTTCAGATTTTCTCGTATCTTATTAGTTATTTTATTGCCATTGTTTTACATGCAAAGAATTTCTCTAATATTTACGTGTTATACATTTTGATATTCGCATAGTTTGCGTTCCTTATATTTTTTTGTATTGCATTAAATTTAAATTAAAACATTTTTATGATTTTGACTGATAATTTTATATTCTCAAAAGTGACATCAATGCGAAACTCGTATTGGACGCCACAGTTGCTAAAAAATTGAATTAATACAAGAATTGAGAGCTGAGAAACGTCACAAAGGGAAAAGGAGTATGGAAGCCGAGAGTGAAAAAGAACAAGACGTCACAGGCGAGTGTGAAATAAAATAAAAGTTTTAAAAGCGCTGGAGACGTTTGTTGCTAACTTCAATACAATAGAGAAATGACAGTGTTGACAATTTCCACGATTATGTTAATATTAAAAATGGCGTGAAAAGATAGTCATCAAGATAATCTTTTTTTTTTTAATAATGTGATTTGTTTACGTTGTAATTTGACAACTTGTTTGTTATTTTTAAATGTGTGGATAATAGTTATATATAATTACGTCGAGTTGTAATGAAAAAAGTTAATATGTAAAAAAAATTGAATTTTTGAAAATTTTATTTTCATTATCGTAAGTCATTATTCAAACTTTTTTCATGATTTTCGGTCCCCTCAAATTCGAATAAACGGGATTTTACTGTGTGTGTATATACATATATATGGGGTTCCCAAAAAAAGAGCATTTTTCAACATTGTCAGTCAGGTGTGACATGCTGCTGGCATTTCTTTTTGTTGGAAATGTCGTTTTTGTTATCTCCAAATATATTCCAAGCACGTAACTTAAAAAAACACATTTACAATGCAGGGTTTATTTCCGAAAATAAAAAATTACGCAGTTGAACGTTTACATCAAAAAAAATTTGGCAGCCACAAGAACCAGAAACATTTGTGCAGATTATGGCTACATATTGAATATTTGTCGTAATAAGATAAAACCATGTAGTGGAACATCTAAAATTGTCAATGAAGGTTGAATTGCTGCTGAAATGAGGCCAATCCAAAGATGTTAATCATGGTCTATGACCAAAAATGTATTTAAAAAATTGGAAAGGTTTGGAAACACGGTATATGAATGTAACTTCAATTGAACTCAACTTTTGGTAGGATTTTCATCTTAGCCAGCTCAAATGCTACAGATGGTCAAACACTGCAGGGATTAGGGGCTGGCCATGGCGGAGTTGACAAAGGTTTAATGATATTTGCAAATGTTTAGATTTGTAATGACTATATGTAAAAAAAAAATCAATTTGTCTTAAAATTATTCCATGTTATGAATAATTAAATTATAGGTAGAATTTTGTATGAAAATTCATTTGAGGGGGATAAAATATGATAATATCTTTGAATTATAATGAATTTTCGAAATAAAATTGTTTGTATTAACGAGGTTTTCTGTAATGTAATATATATATATATATATATATATATATATATATATATATATGTATTCTGTTCATTCATATAATATTAAAGAATATATGTAATTATATTATATAAATTAACAGAATATAAATAAAAACAGGCTTAACTATGTGGTCTTTTAGAATGAGGGCTCAAACACTCACCACTTAGTAAGTGAATGACTTACTGCTAAACCAAACAAGCATGTTGAAGGAAACGTTTCATAATAGATAATTTAATCTAGCCAATTCATTGAGCATCAACTAAATTTGTTCATAAAGTAAATGAGCAATAAAGTTTTACCTTTTTGTCTTCATCATGACGATCGAAGGCACATCGCTGCTTGCAACCTTCACATGTCACGGCAGGTCCGTATTTGCGTTCCGAGTTAGTGCAGCGCTGGCATTTGTTGCCTGATTAATTAAATTTGTTATTATACATAACAGTGGATATATTGTTCAGAATACAATACATATCAGAGTCTAGTGGTAGTTCTTTAATTTAACAATATGTCAAATTAAATTATTTTTTTAATGAAAATTTTAATTAACATAATCATAAATTCAAAAGGCATAGCGTTTACAAATCAGCAAAAAAAGCTAATCCTAGCTAACCTAAATATTTTTACTTAAGATTGATGAAATATAAATTATTTTCCTTAAGGGTTTTATTTATGTAATATGATCTCTGATTGACAAAATATATACAGAACTTGATTGACTAAAAGTTCAGAAAATATTATTTGCGTATTTATTAAATACCTAGTTTAGTTTTTGTAAAAACAAATCGGTCAAGCTTAATGAATAATATTGTGATAATATTATTCAGGAAATATTTTTGTTTTAAAATAAAAACACAGATCTGAAAAATTTAATTCAAAAGATAGAGGAAAAAAGCGGCTCTGCAAAAGTATTGAAATATTACCCACTAGAGGTTTAAAATTATGCATTGCATGTGGTACTTGAGTAATTCCATATTTTCATCTAATTTTAAAATAAATAGATGCTTGACCACATTGATGTTTTTTAAATTTTGATGCCAAAAAAAGGGTTCGTAACAACTTTAATTTTTCATAGCTGGAAACTCTACTAGCCACAGTTATAACAAAAATTCCATCTTGCGGTTCCAATCCCCAGTCACCTTAACCCTTACTATATACTATTATGCACATGCGAGCCATGCCTCCAGCACTATGCGCATATATTTATGCGTTCAACTTGTACCGCTGAATACTTCGTAACCACGCGGCAAGTTTGGTAGAAACATGAAAAATTAGTTTAAATCAGTATCATTCCCGACATCTCGTGGTCACGAGTTAAATCTTATTAAATATATTAATTAGAAAGATATATATATAAAATCAATTTTATCAAAAAATATTGTTGTTGCGCCACCAGGATTCGAACCTCTTTCCAAACCGAGGAAGATGCATTATCCAACTATGCTACAGCGACAATATTTTTAGTGTCAAATTTTCGAACCTATATGTTACCTATTTGATATTAATACATTTAATCGTTTTATTATTTGAAAGAGACATCTACCTTATTTTTACGGTATCTCAAATACCTTTGAGTAATCTGATAGCAAACGCCAGAATTATCAATTCATTTTTATTAAATTTTGGACACATTGATACAACTTTATTATTAGGAGAACACATTCTTATTGTAAAGTTGTAATTATTCAGAACATAGGTCTGTGATATTTTAAATATGAATTAAATATATTAATTAGAAAGATATACATATAAAATCAATTTTATTAAAAATTATTGTTGTTGCGCCACCGGGATTCGAATCTGAATTTCTTTCCAAACTGGGGAAGGTGCATTATCCAACTATGCTACAGTGACAATATTTTTAGCGACAACAATATTTTTCAATAAAATTGATTTATATACCAAAACATCTCAAACCTCAGTTCAGTTGTTTGAATTTTGCGCCCTACAACTCTCATATATTAGTTTGTATTTGTCAGAGTCGCCTAAATATTATCGGTCTTGTATCGATCGCCAATTTTTGTTTTGTAGTCCATTGGGAATACAAACAGTTGTTATTTTTGTGAATATTTGTTTGGAAAGTGTTATAATAATTATTACAATGTAATTTTATTTAAATATTGTGAATTAATCTTTAAACTTTGTTATTTTTTGTGTGAAGTTATCTTTTGTGAGAAACAATTTGATTTGACTAAGTAGTTTGCGGTAAGAATCAAATAACTTGTATTGTGCTATATATTTTTATCGTAATTATCTATATAAAAATTGTGTAACCTTCAAAATGGCGGGCCTCAGTCTTGGGGAGGACGAAATTATAGAAACATTTTTAGACGCGGACTCAGATTTTGAAATGAATGAAGAAGATCAAGGTGCACCATTTACTAATGAAGCAAGTGAGAATGAAGTGGACGCACCTGAGATGAGTCAATTCAATGATCAACAAGTACCATTTACTGATGAAAGTGAAAATGAAATGGATGCCTCTGGGACGAGTTGACGAAACAGACCAAGTACTTCAGATGGACCCAAAAATTCTAGTATTTTAGACGAATGCGAAAATTCTAACTTGTTTTCTTCTTGGACCTCGGGTCCATTTATTCCAATAGTTTATGAATTCAATGAGTTTGTATCTGGTTTCGACCATCTACTTCATTTTCTGAAAATTCACTAAAAATTGATTTTTTCAAATATTTCTTATATGTATGTTAAATAGTATAGTATAAAAATAGTAGAGGAAACTAATAAATATTACGTAGCTACTATTTACAAACAGGAACCATCACAAAAATCCAGACTTTGTAGATAGGTATACATCCATCGAAGAAATGTATGTGTTTTTTGTGATTTTAATGTTAATGACCAGAAACACTGGTCCACCGACCCATTGCTCGCTGGTACTATTTTCGGCAAAATCATAGCCAGAGATCATTATGAAATTTTGCTTTGCATATTACACTTCTCAGACATTGATGGACAAATTCCCGGTGACAAACTTCACAAACTCAACATTTTAATTGACCATACCCGTAAATTATTTAAAATAACTTTGATGCCTTTTGAAAGTATTCAAAGGACGTTTAATTTTTAAACAATACATACCTTTCAAACGTCACAGGTTTGGAATTAAAATGTTTGTTTTGGGCGATATCAAGACTGGTTTTGTTTTAGACTTTATTATTTATTGTGGTAAAGAAACTATGACGACAACTGTCGCTAAACATCTTGGGATGGTAGTAAAAACATTACTTTTGAGATTATTTGGCAAAAGACATAACCTATATATTGATAACTGGTACACCAGTCCTATACTCTATGAATTTCTTCACAAAATAAAACAAAAGCATGTGGTACGATACAAGTAAGACGTAAAGGCATGGCAAAGTTCAATAAACTAAAAAAATTTAAAATGTCACCCAACATCGTGGACCTCTTTTACCCAACATCGCGGACTTCTTTTAGCACTCAAGTAGTTCGATAAAAGAGAAGTTCACATTTTAACGACATTACACAATGACTCTATGGAAATGACCGGAAAGATACATTAGAAAACGCCAATTGTAAAACCAAATGCGTTATCTACAGTAAGTGTATGGGTTCTGTAGATAAAGTGGACATGATATTGAACAGTTTAAGTTGCTTGCGAAAAACAGTTAAATGGTATAAAAAAGTGGCCTTATATATAATTGACTTATATTTATTAAATACACGTATTGCTTATAAAATGGTAACTAGTAAAAATGTTAGTTTAGCAGATTATCAATTAGCGGTAATAAGACAATAATTAGAAATGTTTCACATAACACCCCTATCTGCGCCTCATTCTCACTCTTCACATGATACACCATTATGACTTACTGCTAGGCTATTAGCAAAACACATGCCTGAACCAATTATGAACAATGAATCTAAAAACTTTGCGCTGCTTCCAAAAAAAAGAAAAATGTCTCAATATAAATGCCCAGTATGTAATGTAATATTGTGTGTCTGGCCATGCTTTAAAACCTACCATGAAAAACAAAACTTTTGAATATATTGCATTTCAATATTTATGGCATCATCTTTTATTAAATAACAAGGAATAAAGAATACTAATGTGTAAGTGTGTTTAAGATATCACGAAAGTCAACATGCCAGGTAAGTGTCTATATCACATAAACAATGTGCATGTGTGAGTCACTACAATATGGGAACTATACTTTTGTTTGGTATTTATTTATGTTATATTAATGCTCAAGTGACTGTTTATATTAACAACATTAACTGAGAAGTATTTTCAAGTGATAAATTAGACACAAGGCGAGTTTATCTATCAGCAAATGTCATTTTAAAAGTGTCCTACAACAGAATTTACGAAAACAGTTCCGCGTAGGGATGTCACTTGATGCATATTTATTAAGCGGTTTAAGGGTTAAAGGGTCATCAGAATTGGTGATTATGCTTCTAAATTTGGCATATTTCAAGGTCATTTAAGTCATGGTTTATGTATAATATTTTATCATTCCTATACATTTTCTATAGCCCTATTGTGTTTTCTTTATGTTAGTGAAAATCAGAATCTTTTATGGAAGGAGAACAATACATTTTTTTCAAAACCCCCGCAAAGCCCTGTTTATGCCTGTCGCTGCAAAGAAAATTGAGCCTAGATCCAAGATATTGGCAGGTAAAAATAAAATTGTTTTGAGCCTTAAATCATCTAACAAAAAATAGTCCAGCCGCTCAAAATTTGATGACTTTTAATTTTTTGTATTCAATATATAATTTGGAATCAATAAAATATTTTAATTAATTGCATTATTACAATTTTTTGAAATGCGTATATCTCCGACATGGACATTTTCGACTCGTAATTTAGTCAGGTATCTACCCATAAAGTATTGTGGACTAGGTCTGTTACATCCTGTATAAATATTTATTTTATTTTATTACATCATATTTAATACGAACCAATAAAGGCAGCAATGATGTTACAATATTCGCAAGCTGTCGGTTTTCCATAAGCCTTGACATTCTGCTCACACTTCTTGCAAATTGTTGAAGTATTTGCTTTGCTGAAAATACAAATAGAAAACTCATTAAAAATGAATAATAAAGGAATCCATGTACATGGAACAATTATTTTTACTCACAATTTTAAAAAGATTTTTTAAGATAAATTCTATACGCTATATAATTTTAAAAACTTATTAATCTAAATCATTAAAAATCACTTAGGTGCATATTTAATTAGTAGTTTCCCAACACTAAATATATCATTATAATAAATTTACTAAGGTAACATGATGACAGTGGTGTATACTAAATGTTGATTTAGGGTGTACTGCTAATAGCGATGCTATACAGGCGTGATGGGCCATACTATTACTACCATAGACTGTGTCCAACAAAATTGGGGACCTGAATTCCACCTGGCAAAAAATGCGATCTAACAAAAACATTTTATGGTAAAAACTATAACTTGTGACATGTTTTTAATATTAATAAATTTTTCAGGTTACTTAACAACAATATTGAATGAAGAAATAAATATTATTCCCAGATATCACAATAATGGATAAAATCTTATTTATGAGTTTAGCGATAATGATTAGTTCTATATACGCTACAAAATAAAATATTTTTGTTTGCTTTGTACATAAACATAAAATGAATATCCAAGTTACCAACTGTCGAAATAATGATTTTCAAAATAACAATACAAATTTTAAAAATATTTCTCAGCACAGATTCTACAATATATATATATATATATATATATCAAGTTTAAAATGTAAAATATATTATTATAATCCAAGCAATTCCCAAGATCATCATTCATATATGAAATGAAAAAAACCGCACCAGTAAAAACAGACTATCAAATAGCATGTACTGTTTAGTTAAAGACCTTTTGTAGCGCTACAGTCCAATGAGACTCTTGTGGCGATTTTAAGTATTGTGCTTAGTTTGAATTGGCCACACACAAATAGTTATTTAAAAAATTCCTCCATTAGATAGTTCTAGTTAAAATTTTGTCATTATTTGTACATGGATTTCAATACCCACTGACATTTGACAGATATTAAATTAAGATTTAGGCCTCTAATGCACAGCATCTGTTTATATTAAAAGTACAAACTGGGTATCATCCCACCAGAAACCAAATGAATACATATTCTCTTAAATATTGGACATTGTTTGTTTAGTTCAACAATATTAATGAAAATATGAATTCATTGTATGTGAATTATTAATCACTTTTTATTAGTTATGGATGATGCATATATTTTATAATCACTAGAAAACACAAGAATGCGAATTAAAAATAATTTTCATTTACTCATCACCTGATTTGTTGAAATTTGAAAAACGACTCACCTTGTTTGTTGAAATTCCGATCGACAGTAAGTACATTTCACCACAGGAAAAGCTCCTCGACATTCCTAAAAGAGCAAGATACATCAGTAAAATGAAGTTATATAACATAAAATTTTAGTTTTTTGTAATTTTCAAATCAAATTAAATTATACAAAATCCAAAATGACAACTAAAATGTCAATGCAATTTTACCTTACACAACTGCTGACCAGGAGAAAGCTCCTCGAAAGGGTGCCGGGAAAAGCACCGCGAGCACGCAAAAAGAGCTGGTGTGTTACTGTTACTCATGTTGTTTATGAAAAACAAACGGAAGCTTAATATAAATTAATTTGCGTTGTAGATTGCAGACGAAAAATAAAAGCCGCGAAGAAGTGACGCGCTGATGACGACAGGAACGCAATATGGCGGTGATAGTATTACCAGTATTTGATTAATTAAAATTGGTAACACTCAACTTAGAAATTATTTATCATAGATTAAAAGTACGAGGATTTATAGATTTATATGGGGTTTGTAGTTTTAATACTCATCCAACAAATTTATACCATGATTCGATGATGGAGGGGGTTGGAATGATTATGATAATTTAAAATAAGATGCTCTTAATTATTTTATTACAGCGGCCCCGTACTCTGGTATATTTTGCTCCGTGATTATTTCCAGGTATCACATCGTCAATTGTACTATGGTTATAAGAGACAAGTGAATATTCAAAACACAGATAACACACAGATTAATTGTTTATTTACTACAACACATAATAATTATAATTAACTTAATCTAATTACGATTACCTTATATTACTGACCTGTTGTGTTGCCGGAGTCAACCTTACGTCACGTAGGCTGCCTCTACTCGCTAGCCGTCTTCTTGATGGGTTACTGCTTGTTGATCCATTTGATTCGGTTTTGCTCGTTTATATATTTTCGTTTATCTGTTCGGCGACCACAGGTGCGGTTGATTGCACTTGATTTCACTTGGTTTTTCGTATCTTCGGTTTTCTTCGTATGGTTGGAGACTACTGTCCGAGGGTAGCTGGTGGATCCTCATCTGAGAACCATCCTTCACTGTCGATGTCGCGGCTGTCTCCAGAAAATTCTGTTACATTCTTGCTATGCTGTTTTCGACAAGAACTGATTTCGAACTATCGCTGGATTGTTGAGATTAACTGTTGTAAAAAAACTGTTTGAGATGAACTGTTTTCAAAAATGGGCTTCTCTTCGCTTTTATTGTTTGCGACAGGGGTGTGTCTCCACCTGTCGGCTGGATCCACCTTCGCAAAACTAGCGCCATTCTATAGGTCCATTCTTGACAGTGGCGTTATGCCTTTATTTTAGGCCTAACTTTAGACTCCGTCTTCATATCCTAATCAAATCATAATTATTCACATATTTTAATTGTGCCTGCCTAACCACACATAATCAGTTAAACTTAGAGTCCATCTTATCTGTAGGTATAAGCACTTAACATTGCCTTATTAACTAAAAACCCTAGTCCAGTAACCTTATTATCGCTATTCATTTTTCTTACGTTAAATTATGACTAAACTTAACTCTATAATAATTTTACACAGTAATTAGGCCACATCCTTTTCTAGGCCTAATTTTTTTCTTTTTCACCGGTAGCCTTTTTTTTAAAATTACAATTAAACTTATCTCTATACATATTCATCTTATTACATTAATCATTGAATTACACATTAATTTAATTACAATATACAGGGTGGCCCAAAAAAAGTGAGAACATCTCGTAACACATGAGTTATTTCAAAACATAATATGATTAATTATAATTCTTAATATTTTTTTTGCACAATATTTAGCTAAACAGAAATCATCAAAACACCCCATATTGCATAATCTACTGGGTTTAAATCTAAGCTGTTTGGTGGCCACTTTCAGGATGAAGAAAGTTGATTGTATTTCTGGCTGTGTGAAATGGAGCTCTGTCCTGCTGTAATCTCCAGTTATACTGTAATGTCTAGCTATACTCCAGGCTTTGTTTTGAAACTCTTTGTATCCTGATGTTTCCTAGTATCCTGATGTTTTTCAATTCGCAAATTTTTGGTCAGAATACAGTCTTCTGCATTGATTTTTGTTATTCTAGGCAACAATTTGAAAAAAAACCAAATATAAACAATGGAAAAATTAATAATCAAAGATAGAGGAAATAAAACGTAATATAGGTAAGTAAGTAAATTTGTAAACTATTTAACCTATTGTTGATATAGTTAAATTAATTTTGATGCAATTATCACATTTTACGAAATCTTCTCACGTTTTTTGGGCCACCTGTACATACTTACGTATATTACATTATTTTATTTATAGTTAAGTAAAACATTCCTGCCATGACATCCATCCATACCATATGTATATAATTAAATTAATAATTAATTGCGATTCTTACTTTCTATTTTTAATTCTGGGTTATATTCTGCATTTACGAGGTGCTGACTAGCTGGTACCTATATTGAAATAAGATTGCATAGGTATATTGGTGGCAGATCCATTTATGATCGAATAAAGATAAAGAATTTAAGTTTGTTTTCAAAAGGCTTGCTTGGGTGGTTTGGTCATATGGAACGAATGAATGAGGAGAGGATGATAATAAAGATATATGACACAAGATGTATGAATGTGGAAGAGGTGAAAATTGTGTACAAGGACTGACATCTATGACACTCTGTCCTCTCTGCCTACTCCTGCGGAAAACGGTGTGATGGTAGGTTAATCACTCACTTTGGTAGTCCAAAAGGGCGATTCTAGTGGGATTATACTCCACCCTCGGACGAGCTACCTCTTTTCATAATGCTTTTCTTGAGAAACAATTCACCCGGAAGCAATTACTCATGAGTCATGCTATTATTTTTGTTTAATGTTTATCCCTGCAACTCGGGTTAATGGGTCCGTTCGATTGCATATGTCCTTTCAGAACGTAATCTATCGACGTTATGGGTGGTTTAGCAATTTACTCCAACTATCGATTTTACCCATGGATGAGATAAATCTTAGGAACAATACTGTTCCGTACAGGAAGCAAGATTGTACAATCGTGCAGGGGTGGCTCGCCGGTTCGCTCTGGTACTCAAATGTCGATGTCTGCAGCGGCATGCAGTGGTCCAGGAGGGTCCAAATCGTCGTCCAGTGTTGCAGCCAAAGTCGTAGAAATTCCAGGTTCAGTCCAAATGTAGCCAAAAGTCGAAAATCCAGGAAGTCCAGTCGAATAGCAGGGGTCAAAGCGAAGATAAATAAGAACACAGTTTTCTTCAGAGAAGTCCAGCGGTGCAGAAGCAAGCGAGGGAAGTGATCTTTGCAGCCGCTGGACCATTATTTATTTAAGATGAATAAGCTGTGGGAGCGTGAGGCCCCCTGTTGGACCGAGATCCAATCCGGTGGCGCGGCCGATCCCCGCGCCACCCCGCTTTGGTCCAGCGCCGCCACCACCTCGCGGCCAGACCTCAAAGCTCTGCTCATTTTTCTCACCGTCCTGTACAGGACGGCAGATTTCGATTTGCTCCGCAAATTTCGCTCTATTATTTCTATCTTGAAATATCCAGGCATCGCGAGTACTTTTTCTTACAGAGTTTGGCCCTCATCGCGATGCCTGATAAATTTTACCTCGGGCGATGGCCCGGGGAATTAATTAATGCACTTTAACTTAAACTTTATATATATTAATAAAAGTACAAATAGGGTAGATTATGTTTATTTTTTGATGGAAATAAATATCTAAGAAATTCTCTTTTAATAATTCAAATGTGGTTTCTGTTTAAAAATACAATAAATGAATATAAATCAATTATCTGATCATCGTATAGCCAAGTCTTTGATTTCTTCTATGTCTGCATCTGCTTTAGATCTTTTGTATGGAGCTGGCGAAATATAATCAAAGTAATAGTCATCAGAATCAGGTTTAGAACCTGTTTCCGATATACCTTCATTGTTATCGAAGCTTCTTTCAATATTATACTCATTATTTTCATAATTATAGATATTACTTCCAACATCATAGGTGTTACTTTCATCGTTATGGACTTTACTGTCATCATTATAGTTGTCACTTTCAATATTATGCTCTTTAGTTCCATTGGCACGTCCGTTACACACGTAGCCATACAATGAATTACAACGTTTACCATCACAACAAAGATTTTCGCATCCCCTTCCCGTCTTATATGGAACATGGCCTTCAATATTGCCTCTAAAAATAATATTAAGAACACATTCTTATTGTGAAGTTGTAATTATTTAGAATATAGGTTTGTAATATTTAAAAATTAAAATTTAAATTTGTCATCAAAAATACTGTCGCTGTAGCATAGTTGGTATGCATTTTCCCCGGATTGGAAAAGAGAAAAAAGATCCAGGTTCGTATCCCGGTAATGCAACAACAATATTTTTTGATAAAATTGATTTTATATGTATATCTTTATAATTATTACATTTAATTAGTATTTAAAAATAATAAATCTTTTATTTACGTATTGAAATAAAATATAATTTATAGATATATTAGTTGATGTATACTACTTACGCTGGTGCATAATAACAGATATACAGCTTGCTATACCATCCCTGGTCTTTGAAATACGTTGCTCCGCAGCCAACATACTTGGTGTCGGCCCAAACAATCTTGAAAAGAAAACTACTATTATATTTTGTCCTGTACAACCAGGGCCTTCGAGAATAATTTATGGGTACATCTAATGTTTCCAATTAATGAGTTAGCTGAACACCGGGGTAGCCCCCTCCTCTCTGAGCTCATCACTTGGGACGTAAGGAAGAATATTGTTTATTAAGTATTAAGTAAATCTAAAATCTTATGCATGTTTTATTTTATGGATGTATAAGTTAAATATTTTTGAATTGTTAATTAAAAACAAATATATATGTTGCATGGCTATATAAAATATTATAATGAAAAAATAATGTAACAGTAATGGAGTGTGAACTATTAGTAATGTTAATGGTCAATTACCTGTAGGTATGAGCCGGCTGCAGTAATACTTGTAATTGGACCATATTTATACTTTTTGTGGTCTCCGAACCACTTGTAAATGACTTTTTCCCAGTCAAATTCATTACCCAATTCTCTTGTGCTATGGGAAAGCATCATATTTTCTCCGACCCAGTATTGAACTGTTATATTAAAAATATTAAAAAATATATTAATGTTATATTAAACAAATATCAGATATCTCAAAGAGACAAAGCTATTTTTTATTATATTTAATAGAAAATACATGGAAGTATGGGGTAATTACAGGGCTTACAACCTGTGTTCAGTTGGTTTAAGTGATCACTTTATATATATACACATTCACCAATTCTCACCTCTCAATCTCCATATTTATCGAATTTTTTGAAAGTTATACACATGTTAGTATGTGGACTCACTTCGAATACAACTACACCATCGCCATCTATGGACCAAATTTGATAATTCATTTTTCCATTGTTTAAACAGCATATACATCATCACTAATTTTTTATTTTTTTATTTTAAAGCAATATTCTTTAACTGTAAAATGTTTTTTAACATATACTAGAATACGCCTGAAAAATCAATATTTTTCAATGTTTATATATTTTCTTATTTTGACCAGTATATAATTAATAATTACCCCATACTTCCATATATTTTCCATTATATATAATAAAAAATAGCTTTATCTCTAAGAGATATCTGATATTTATTTAATAACAGTGCCTTTGTAGGTAAAAATCCAGTAATTGTGTGTTCTTGGATATATTAAAATATTGTTAATATAATATTAAATCAATTGCAATAATAGATCAATCATGACATTCATTTATAATAATAACATTTTGATAACAAGTTTGCATGAACAAGAAAGTAACATTTGTTTACGGCTTTAAATTTGAGACTAATGTTAAACTTAAAGAAATGAAATGTAACAACAAAGTCATTAGGGATTGCAAATCGGGATCCCAACTCTCGAAAATACCAGGATACCAGACTAAAACAGATTGGATTTATGAAAACTGGGATTTTCAAAATTTTCGGTATTTTATTTTCAAAAAATATAAATCACTTTTCTTAGTTTCCATGTCGTGAGTCACGACGTGAACGGAAAGGATTGGTAAGTAAGCGTTTTCACATTATTGACAAATAATTGATTGGTATAGTCGAATGAGGATAGAATTATGATCTACATCAAGATGAAGACATTAGCACTATCAATTTGTCAGAGGGGTCGTGACTTCCCCTCGCATCTCACAGGTGAAATTTTATGAGCGGTTTTACAAATGTTTTACGAGGAATACAATCTGAGCAACTTTTCAGGAAAACATATGTTATTCAGAAGTTTGAAATTAGACATTTGTATTATTGTTAAAAACTTATTAAAAATGTTATTTTTTCTGAATGTTTTTATTTCATTGATAAATCTCCCCTCTAATCTCGATGAGAGCTTTTCTAAATATCGGGATTACAGTATTCGTAAAAATCCAATATCGAAAATACCAGTTTTGGTAAAAGGGTCCGGTATTGCGTCCGCTAATCACAATATGAGAAAATACTTAGCAACAATGTAAAAAGTGCAATTAATTAAATTATATCAAATGTGTAATAATATAAACATAATAAAAGTTGAAAATTTTATCAGCCATAATATAAAAGGTGTACTGTAGCTTAATCATTTTGTTTTGACTGTTATATGATCCAACGCTACATTGTATATATTTTTGGCTATATTCATGTAAAAAGAAAATCAGGTGCGAGTGAGATAGACACCTTTTTCTAAAAAATAGGTTCACAGTGTGTAATGTATGTATAAAACAACAACAACAACAGATACAAATTTAAAAGCAATTCTTTTTATATTTTTTTCGAAAAATTTTCTCGAATTATTTTAACATTGGAGAAGGAAACATTTACTAATGTTTTAAATTAAATAAATTTAAAAAATAATTAATTTAATACTTGGCTGGAATACAAAAACAAAAATTATTTTCATTATGCATTATGAGCATGGGGTCTGGAGGTAACGCCCTCTGGGATAATGTGGACCTTGCACTCAATATTACTCACGCTCGTGTCGCGATGGATTGTGTTGAAGCTCCATTTTATCTGCCCAGTCTTGAGCCTTTCGGGCTAAATTGTCATCCCATACCTAAATACATAAACCAATATTTAAATATAATATTTTAATAAGCAAATTACCCAATACAAAACAATAAACTTTTCAGTGCAAACTTTTAATAACGTTCATTATTTATTTTACTTTAACTAAAATTATTAAATTGTAGATTGAAAATGTACACAAATTATAATGACTAGTGTAGAGGAGACTGTTAATTTATAAATAAATAAATGTACCTAGCTAAGTGAATTTATCAAAAAAAGTTCTAATGCTGAATGTTTTCGGGAACATCTTCCCATTATCATCAAATATGATTCATTATCAATATTATAATTGAACTAAAATTAAAAAGACTTTCAAACAGTAATATATGGTGTGTTTAACTCACGTAATGGTAACGTTTAACACTATAAAAAATATAGTGGAATAAAATCGTGTTTTAACTCAATTTACAAAATAACCACAAAGTTTCACCAAAAACCTTTGAACGGTTAATAATTAATTTTTGGAAAAGCTTTCTTCTTAACCATTTGCGCTCCAGACTATTTTTAATTGACATACCAGAAACTCCAGAGCATTTTATGCAAATTCAAGCAAAAATATTAGATTGTATTAAAATATATTAATAAATATAATTATAATATTTAAAAAAAAATGTAAAGGTAGCAAATAAATTAACATTCAAATGATAAATATTTGATGATGCATCCGAATAATAGCAATAACTGCGTAGAACTAATGTAATGTGTTTATACCTGCGTTAATAGGTACATACTAAGAACCTTTTTTGAGAAAAAAAATACATCTTTTGTTTGCAGCGACACATAGTCGCCAATGGAGATCTAAAGGAATTTATTATGGCGACCTATTGTCGCCAACAGAGTGCTAAGGTTTAATTTTCACTTTCTCATTTGTATCTTCTTAAGGCACGTGTGCATGGAGGGCAATACACATTGAGAACAGTAATAAAATACTGGTAAAGTCAGCTGCTGAATCAGTGTTTCTGCATTTTGTATGGAAGGAACATTAAACCAATATGGGTGGATATTTATCACAACACTTATTTATAAACCGATCAATTGATTTGTTAATAGTATGCAAATGAAACATTTTTCAATACTTCAGTAATTTACTTACATCAGACACACAATTGTTACATTTTCATTATCTTCTTGATCTTTTATTTATACACACATTTGTTATTTTGTTCAAGATATCTTTTCTTGATATCACTTAAATTACGATACTACCCATTACAGAACAGTCATGCAATGAAATGTTTCCAATAGAATGATAGATCTAATTTGAGAGAAATGGTAGACTACCTATAGGGTTTCATAAAACGAGAAAAATCCTTTCCTTTTACACACAGATAAGATTTACCTATTTCTTGTATCCGATGCTGAAAATAATTTTTAAAATTGTAATTTGAACAGATATTCTTATTTTTTCATTATGTGCTAAATGATATATATGGTAATAAGTAACACCCGCTTTATTCAGTTGAATAATATGTATTTTTTTACATTTGTATTTCCCATTTCTTACAATTATCTGCATATTTCCCGCCTTCGGCTGACCACGGAGTTGTCCTTTTGCAACTTTCGCCCTCAATATATTATGGGTATTGACAATATTAATATTATTTTTACACATGCCAGCGGAATCTGCAACCAAAAATAAATATTTATTGTTTCTTAAAAGTGCATTAAAATAAGTATGCAAAGTTTTGTCCACCTTCTTTTAATTATCGACTATTAATCACATTCACATACATGAAACTATCATGAAAGTTACTCGAAACACTGCACTGGTTCTGTAGCAAAAAAAACTGTGAGCTAGGTCTGAATGTCAGTTTACAGATTAAGAAAATATTTTAAATGTGTGCTTATAGTAGGTATGTTGTATATTATTTTATAACAAAATAATGCATGCTTTAAATGTACTTTTAAACTTAATAAATTTGTATTGTATTGTGTAATATTGTGTTAAATCTTGAAATTTTATTTTGTTAACACATTCTTTATTATGTTATATTATATTGATTATGATTGAAAAGCGTGGGCTGCCACATATAGATTGTATTCCTCTTCTTTTTCATGATGAGCAATTTGTTATTTTATTTAATACGTTATGTGTGTTAATTAAAGTTTGATTATTAGTCATTAGACTTTTCTTTAAAAGCTAAGTATAAACAAGTTCATCTTATTTAGAAAAAAAAATTTTTTTTTGTGTGAACTGACGTTTCAAGGGATCCACTTATTTTGCCTTTTTTCACAATGACTTAGTTCATTTAGGCAACATTTGAGTTCTTCTGGAGAGTGGAAAATGAGTAATATACAATATATATTTAAATATATATATATATATGTAGGGATCAAAATTCAAATCCATCGCCATCTCAGCTGGCATCGACACTAGCGACAGCGCGGCCGGCTGCTGCTATAAGTCTGGCTCATTCATTCACCGTCAGACAGTCTCTCCAGTGTCATCGTTTCACAATGGCGGTCTTGCCGGCCCACGCGCGCCGAGTGAGATCGCCGACTCACTTCGCTTCAGAATTCACACACACCTTCTACATCTCTGCATCTTCACTCATTCATTGTATTCATTCTGTCTTCCTCGTTTGATCTATCCATCTCAATAACACACCAATACGCAAATCTAATCACTCATTCTTTCATTTAACCACCGACCTAACCCCCAAATATATATGTATATATTAAGCGGTGGCAATCTATGGCATGCATATCCATTATAGCATGAGATAGATTTTCATGTTCAAATAAAAATCTAGTTTACTATAAATTAGACAAAACAATTTTTATAGTTTAACTTTTTTATCCACATTTCTTTGAATCATTATTTCCATAGTGAAATTTATTAAATCAGAAAAATGCAGAAAATCAATTGACAAATGAATGTTAAAGATTTTACATGGTTAAAAATGACAAATTATAATTATGTATGTAATTGTATTACTAATGCATAAACATTTATATAATACTCACAAAGCCATTCTTTGGCAGTTGTTGATATTATCCAACCACTAAGGGCTAGTAGAATATATTCACGTACGTGATTCATATTAAAAACTGGTGGCTGGCGATATCAGTATTATTTTTAATATAAACGTGGGTTCAAGAAAAGCGTATTAGATTTTATAGTTCATTTTACGGCCATTATTTAAATCATATTACAGTATTTCAAGAGTTTACAAACTTTTGATTGATAAATTAAAATATTATAAAATTTTTAATAAAAAAAAAGGTATAGTAAAACATTCTTGTTAACCATTCAGCATGTTAGTCAAAGTGAACGGGGATGCAACCAGTAAGCTAAATGTAGGATAGGTAAGGAAATTTGAACAATAATCAAAAGGTTGTAGAAAAGTGTCGATTTATACTTGTCACTATTAAATCGGACATAAAATCTGAAAAAAATATAAATGGTATTACTTGTTGTCTAGCTAAATTTATACAATTTTCAATTAAAAAACACAGTTATTAAAAGAAAATTGTTGAGAATCGGGTCTAAAATTGCTATGACAATTAATCTAATAATGTTATTAGATTTTTATAACATGCTCGGTAATTTGCCAGAGATTAATATTCAAGGGATTTAATTAAATGTACATATGTTTGTTAATTATATTATATACCAGAGAAATAAGAACCAGTTGCACAACCCCTGGTGGGTGGGGGCACTATTTTTTTTGGGGGGGGGGGGGAGTCGCCCTGCCCCCCACCCAAAATAAAATAAGAAATATATATTTTTGTTTATGTTATTCAAGTCCTACTAATCTTAATCATACTATTTAAATTGCATTTAGACATCATTGCTCCATTCCCATTTCTGAAAGAAGTCTTCAACAATATTTTAAAATTATGGGAAAGGTACTGTTTTAATATTAAAATTATGATTAAAAAATGTACGCAAAGTATTTTATTGAATTATTTCATGAAAAAAACGATATAGGTAAATGTAATAAATAATGTTGATGCTTTTAATATTATCGATACGGATTTGGATACATGGAGAATTTTCATTTGAACAAGAACCAATGAAGACAATTTTAGAAAAACAAAAATCGATACAGACGATATCTCATTGAATATTTTAAACGTTCTGTCAAAAACGCTATCTACATTAGCTGGAACACACGAAATTCAACTATAAATGCAAGCAATGAAATCATTTACGAGTAGAACATTTTGATCAAAATAATTAATTTTTAATGTTTTTCAATTCTTGTTGATGAAACTTGGGACAGTTCTACCACTGAATATTTTTTCTTGTGTGCCAGGTATATAGATGAAGAAAATTACAACAAAATTTGAAAGTAACTTCTTTTTCTTTATCCAATTGGTTCCTGTAACGAGCATTACAAGAAAAAACTTATCTGACAAAATATTAGAGACCTTCTATAATCATGGCATTGATTTGTCATATTTACTTGGGTAAGGTTACAATGTTACCGCATCAATGAGCGGGAAGTTTAATGGTCTCCAATCTTACATATCAGCTATATATTCCATGTACATCACATAGTTTAAATTTGGCAATTGGAAATGCTGTATCAATGACTGAAAAAGAAATTACATTGACATAATTGAAATGGTATATAATTTCTTCGATAACCCTAAGCGACAGAACGTCCTTGACAATATTGATAAATATATACCGAATACTGAAAGACAGAAACTACACCAAGTTTGCCCGACTAGGTGGGTAGAACACCATGAAGCCATCATGATCATAATATATTTATTTGAAAATATATTATTACCATTGTGTAAAATATTTCAAAAATCAAACTGTGAACCTGCCATAAATTTTGTTGATAATGTTGTGGTTAATTTAAATATCGTTCATGAAACACCAGTATCTTTGTTTAAAGATTTTTCAGAGATATTTACACTAAAAATGTTACGTCTTACAGTTTTATATCCAATTACCCTTACTATTACTAAATTCATAATAAAATAAACGATAAAAATTCGTTTCAGTTTTAGCAATATGAAATGAAAATTCCTTTTGAGTGGTAAGTAGTTCCATAAAACGTTCCGCAAGTTAATAAAAATGATATAAATAATGTATTATTTTATAAATAAAATTTCTCATAAATCATGCAACAAATAGGTAACACGAAAAAGTGTAACTAGCACATTTCACAGAATTTTGTTATCGAGGTTTCGTGCTTATTGACACACTTCAATCGTGCTTGCGAAATAAGCAGTGGGCAGCCAAACGTGGATGGCTGCCAGTAGTCAGTGGCCAAGACTTCTGAGATGACAGACCTCATCATCATCAATGGTGCAGCAGCTCGGTGTGATCCTGGACCTCATCAAGCAACTTTTGCCACCTGATTTGTCCTTCTCTGTGGTTTTCCAATTTGTGATGTTGTCTGTATAAGCGTCCTGAGTACCAATTACCGCAACTACTCCTTCAGTCAAAGGTTTTTGAATCAAACACTTTCTTCGTTGGTAGCTCTGAATTGATTAGTTGAATGTGACTAGCCCATCTCAGCCGTGCTATCTTGATTACTTAAGCAATGTTGTAATGAAATATTATATTAACTTTTGTATAAATATATATTGATTTTTCATGTGAAACATCCTAAGACATAGAGTAAATAATCAAATACTGACAAATGAAAGATATCATGTTACGAAAGTGATATTCGTTTCTCACCAATTGTGCTTCAGCATGACAGTAGGCGTTTATCTCTTGCATCAATCGCGCATTTATCCAACAGAATGACTGCAAGTTTAATGGCCAAGCGCTTTATCACCAATTAGTTCTCTATTTGTGGTCCGATTTGGATAAAATTTACTTGATGAGGTATAAAAAAAATAGGATTAAAACAATTTTATAGAATGTCCATTAGTTTTCTTTATTTCTTAAGGTCACCATTGGCTGCTCATTTCCTTCTTTCGAAATCATAGATGACATTTTCCTATATACCTTCCGCACTGCACATTCTCCAGTGGAATTTTTCACATCAATCTAACATGAAAAAAGGGGAAAAAATTTATTTTTTTATTTCGTTATTTTCGTCCCTTCATCCATGGAGGGTGGGGGGCTTACAAACTCCTCAAAGTACTAATTGCCCAGTCAAGGCCCAATCCATCTTCATACAATTTTTTTTGTAGTTTATCACAGTTTATTTTGGGGCTACCCACCAGCAAGTAAAAAAAACTTGCAGCCGATAAAGTTTGAATCTACGCTTCCTGATTTCAATCCAAAGCCTTAACTGTTAGGTATGCCATAGCTGGTGGATATCACTGTATTTGTAATAAAAGTGTACACCACGGAAACTGTTAACATGACATATAAATAAAGAAATTTTAGCATTTTATTAAATGGGGGACATTAATTTCAATTTCAGTATTATATTTCGTACATATCTTTATTGAACAAGCAGGATAAAAATATGCCATATTTTATGAGTGCATTTGTTATGACGCATGTGCATAACAAATTAAATGTTTCATCCGCGTGCTTGTATGCTTAAGGTGCTGTAATGCGGGAAAGGGGTGTAATCTGACTATAAAATCTGAACCGTTGCAAAACTGACGTGGGACTGTGTGGAATCTTGTGGTGACATCCGCGGCTGGGCAAAAGAAGAAGAAACAAAAGAAACAGATGTACTGGACTAACAATATTAAGACCAGTGGCATGTGCTGGAGGAGGGGCACACAGAATCAGGGATCATGGAAAGTAAAGAGGGAAGCCTATGTTCAGCAATGGGCACCGACAGGTTAAAGAAGAAGAAAAATAAGATTGATCTGAATATGTTTAGAAAATAATTTATTGATTTCTGTTCACAGGTTGCTGGGCCCTGTGGGCGTCAATGTTGTGGCCAATGTGTTTACATTATTACAATGTTTAGATACACAACACAATACAGATTGTCTCTTTTTTATTTGTTTATCAATTCCCAAGACAAAAGTCGTGCCATCTTTCTTACCAATCTGTCCTAGTTCATTTGTTTTACATGATCAAACCACCTAATTGTAGTCATATTAATTAGTTAATTAACAACATTTGTCAGTTTGTAAGACCAATTTTGTTAAACGTATTTGATATACAATTTAAGTCATGAACCATTCTTTATAGGTAGATAATTAAGTAAGTTATGGTAAATTATTTTAATTATTACATTGCAGAAAGCAGACAACTGGAAAACAGGCAACTAGATAACAAGTACAATATTTTCATTTCACCTGTAGGGCCGAAGTAATACAGATGTTAGGAGGAAGCTGGGTTTAAACCTCGTTTAAAAAATATTATATGAATAAATATAACTTTATTGCAACTAAAGTTAATACAAATTAAATGAAGCAATTAGAAAGATATACAGAAAAACCTATTTATCGAAAAAATATTTGGTTGCTTCCGAGATTCGAACATGGACCTTTTTCTATCTGGAGAAACGTGTTACCATTCCACTACATCAATCAATTACATTTACAACAAATTTAGAATTTATATTTTGCATATTTTTATAATTGATACATCTATTATTCCAGTTTTAAAAAGCAATAAACTTTACATTATATTGATCATTTGCTTTTTAAAAATGGAATACAATTATTAATCCATATGTTGATTTAAAAAATCACTGAAATAGAAACACAAATCTTTATTAATTCATTTTTTCTTATTTAACATTTCAGACTATACATGATGTGTATAAATATGGTCAGGATAAAGTCTTAATAATCCAAAAGATATTTTTAGGGAAAACAAAATTACAAAGTATAGATGTGGTCTTAAATCCAATGCCATTTTGCACTCATTATTTGATAGTATCTTTAATCTCTTATTATATGAATTTTTCAATATCAGTGTCATAGTTTTATTTTTTATTCCTAAAGTATTTTATGTGAATAAAAATGTAATATTTTTAGTTTTACTAAAATATTATAATTGGTGGTTCAGATATGTGATGACACATCATTATAAATATTGTTTTATGTAAATTGGTGACATTTTGTTTTTGTCAGTTTAGAGTGAGCGCACACTGAGGACAAAACAGTTGTATGACAGTTGACTACCAACTGTTATATCATTTGAAAATTTAGTCATTAGTGTGCACACTGCCATCCACTCTCATAGCCCTCGCCATCACAACAGAAGTGTTGTACGATATAAAGTCGTCAGCGTGTGCTTGCATAAAAATTGTGATTTTACTTGTGCCCTATTATTTATGAATGGACTAAATAGGTATCTAGGTTCTTGAAATTTGTAGGATTTTAAATTCATAATCATGAATTCATTAAATAATAAATGGGTTTTATTTTTCCATTGAATATTTGGTTAAGAAATCATTTTAATTATATAATACATTGATAATTATATGCCACAGCTACATTATATATTTGGAATAAATAATAGTTTATATATGGGGTATAGTTTACTATATTACAATAGACGGGGCGTAATTTATAATATTACATACATTAGGCAGGTATACATTTGTATTGAATGTTCGTAGATGTAGTTCATAGTTTATTTAGTTAATTTTAAGATGTTCATTTTGATGGTTGATCACCTAAACATAATGCAAATATAAAATGTACATAAAAACTGAACATACCATTAAAAATATTTAATTATTATAATTATCATAATTATCAAATCCAATTTTGTATAAAAATATCAATGGATTATTTGGCTTGATATCCTTCTATAAAGTGGTATTTCCTACAGGATTAAGTTATAAACAATCACTTCCATAGAGATTATCACACTGAGAATCGCAACAAAGGTTTTCACATCCTTTTCCGGTCGCGTATGGGTAATCTCCAATATAGTTTCCACTGCAAACAATTTAAAGGTTAAGTTAAGCTGCACACATCATTGAAAGACATTAAGACACAGGACCGACAGCAACTGTTTTGAACCAATCATTGACTTTTGAAATTATTATTGAAACAGTTTTATGAAAATGGACACACCACAAATGTAAGTATTTTTTTTATTCTTTCAGTTTGTTTATTTTATTTCTACGAATAAATTTCCTATAACAATTCTTTAGTCTGAAAATGCTGCAAAATGTTTAATTTATAGTACTTTTTATTTAGATATACATATAAATTCATTCCCTAATATATTTATGACTATACAATCATGCTCGTCCTTCGTTGTCAGAAAAATTTTGTGTGGTGTTTATGTTGTTATTTGTGTGATATTATTTTTATTTTGTCATATAATTAAATTCTACATTTATTTAGTTATTTCAAGGTGGTGGCTTTATTGATATGATTGAAGGCCGCCAATGAACATATTCGGATTGATGGAGACCCTCAGCACATTTCAAAAAAGGCCTTCTGTGAAGAAAATTTCAGAAAGTACTCAGATTTATCTCTAGTAGACTTTTTAGAATTATTTTTTGACAAGGAATTGATCAGTCATTTGGTGAATGAAACTGAAGAGTATGCTGCATTTAAATATTTGCCAAACCCTGCAATCAAGTCTGAAAAAATGAAGTGTTTTTTTGTGAATTTTGATTCTCTCTTGATACAACAAATAGGGTAATTCCAGACCTCCATTATGATTGTCTAGATCACTTAGTTGGCAATAAAAGACGAGCACATAATTGTACCTCAGTCGTAAGAACCAGGTGTGAAAAATGTGGTGTGTATCGTATGTTTTCCAAAATTTAATGTTAAGTAAATATAATTTGCAACTAATTGTTTCTAAGTTACCCTTCTTCCTATCCTGACAGTTGGCTTTTTTGTGCCTTGCTTAAAGTATAACATAGAATCCTGGGACTCTGGGAAAACCTGGATATTGATGGGGGCCAGCTGTTTATCATAATTGACAATAACACCGTTGATTATTTATTATTATGACTAATTGGTTAGATTTGGTTTCAGTTTCTTCGGTCTAGGTAATTTTTTTGAATGAAAACCTCGTTTTGTTTATGAATGATGTTGTTATGAATTGAACATGGTTAATTTTTATATTTCGCCACACACCGCCACTAGCGCGGCCTGTAAGGACTAACGTGGTCACATGACTTTTCCGCATGAAGATTTTATTAAAATTATTTTTTGATTTCAATGATTATTTGCCAATGAAAAATGCTTTTAAAACATTATTTATTGTTGAAATAATATTCTCGTCTCTGAAGGGTTAAATCATCATACATTATTCTGAAATATTTCACAAAGGATTCAACAATAGTTGTAGACATTATGCAGATAAGGCATTTTAACTTGAACTTTTATTTACAAGACTGGGTGACAAATAATATTTAACATTTCATACTAATATTTTATTTATTTGTAACTATATAATATAATGTAAAAAATAAGTCTGGACTGTTCCCATCTAACATGAACCATGATCACCGTGCACACGAAAACTATTTGAATTGAAGAGTACATATTTTGTTTAAGCTTTGAAACTTTAAAATTCTTAATTTTGTGATAGGACATTTTAATAATTGATCTAAATAACATAACCACTTGGATTTAGTATTTACACATTGGGCTATCTGTTAACTTGAATGTGAACAAATGGGAGGCTACTTGGTAATGCCCAATTCTCATTCTACAGATACATATTCCAAATTGTTCTCTTTGAGACTTTCCTTTTGGAGACCATGGAGTGCGGGAAATAAATCTTTGAATTGTTTTGTAACGATTTCTCTGGTAATTATTTGGATTGTTCCATTGTAAAATCCAGTTATTATTCGTTAACTTTTTGATAATATTCAGTCTTTCATTCATCTGGGAATATTATTGTTGAGGGAAAACTCTGGAAAGTGTAGCCGCTTTGGCCAGTTATTAGAAAATTAATTTCTCTGAATTCCCATACGTGCAGGTATTCATACAAATGACATGTGTTTATTGTTGCTGTACAAATTAAATAGGGAGCAGATGTCTAACCAAACTTTCATGTAAGCAGAAAGGTATTCAAGAGCTGCTTGCGAGTCAGAGAATATAACAGTCTTATCGACGTTCCGGAAGTATTTAAAATCAATCAAACCCAATCTGACCAGACTGACGTTTAGTTCTTTGATTAGAAGAAAACCAAATAATTTTTATTAAATTAAGCACATACTAAATATATATTATACTTACGCTGGTCCATAATCACAGACGTATATTTTATTTCTCCTTCCAGGTTGACCATCATAATAAGTAGCTCCACAGCCCACATAGATAGTATTGTACCATATTACCTAAATAAGCAGAATAAATAATATGTAATTGGTAAATTATAAAATAAATGTAAGTTTAAGTTTTATATAAAGGCTCGTGTCCATAGAAGGATGAGATAATCTCAGAGATTTAGTAGAAATACATCTCGATACCATAAATACGTGTTGAGATTCTGATCTGAAGAAAAACTTAGAGATCAGCTTGAAATTGCTATTAATATACAAAAACTTAAAACAGTGCACACAGTTGTATATTGATTGTTTAACAATTACGAAAGTAATTGTTAAACATTGCGGCTGTTACTTCTGACGTCTTGTTCCCCCTCGAGGAGGCAAGTTAATCCTCTGCCCCTCACTGATCCCTGATCTCTTGGATTATCGACTGAAGCATCTCTCCTTTGACCATTTTACACTTTTATATTTAGAAAATTCTGCATGTCTTTTGTTGGATGAGATTGACTTTCTATTATTCACGCTTTTGTATTTTATAATATGTATCAATTTAAATGCTTTTTCTTTTCTTTTTATTTAGTTTATCTTTTTATGATACTTAGTATTTTTTCGATTATGTATGTATGTATACCTGTATTATTTTATATTATATTCATTTTTGTAAAATTATGTGTATAATGATATTTTAATAAATATTTTAAAGGTGGGTCAGTTCTCTGCGTTCATAATATTACACTTCATTTATGTGACATATCAAGAATCACACTATATGTAGATGTATTGGCATAATTATAAAGTTCAAATTTCTCTTCATTTCATTGAATTACATTTTAGTGTTGGACTCAAGTTAATATACTGCTCAAGATTTAGAATAGTTTATATCAATAATTGATTTTATCGATAATTAAATATCTTTTTCTCAAGACACCATCTTTAATATGTTGGTGGCCAGTATTCATAGTTTTTGTTATAAAACATGTGTAATAAAATATTGAATGGGTATATAAATTTGAGAAAAATCAATTTCCAGAGCTGTTGGGTTCAAGGTTGAAGGAGATAATCTTTTTGAATTTGTTGTACTATAAGAAAGATCTGTGTATATAAGGATCAACGGATCATTCAAATATGGTTTGATATTACAAAGGGTGTCGAGCAGGGTAGTGTAATGTCTCCATGGCTGTTCAACTTGTTTACGAATAATTGTGTGAAAGAACTGGAATGTTTGAATATAGGAGTGAAAATGGGCAATTTGATTGTATGCTGTTTATTGTATGCAAATAGTGAACAAGAATTACAGAGTCTAGTGAGTAGAATGTATGATGTATGCGAGGAAAGCGACCTTATTATAAATGTTAACAAGTTGAAAGTGATGGTATTCGAGGAGAAAAGTTAGACAATGTGCAAAGAACTAGTAGGTAATGAATGCTTAGAACAAGTAGATGAGTTTGTATACATATTTAGGAACCATGTTTGATAGAAACGAAAAGAATGAGAAAGATATCGAAAGGAGGGTGACTGTAGGAAACAAAGTGAACGGCGCTAAGAATGGAATAATATCTAATGGGAACTTGTATCTAATGAGTCCTGGTATCTGATGTATGGAAGTGAGGCATGGAGCTGGCAGAAGAGGAATAAAAGTAGACTGAATGTAGTGGAAATGAGATCACTTAGGTGTATATGCATCGGATTCATGTATAACAGAGTAAATAATGGAGAAATTAGGAGATAATGTAAAGCTGATCTTAGCATAGTGAATAAGATTAAAAAAAGATCGCTTAGGTGGTTAGGTCATGGTCATGATCAATGAGGAGAGAAGATATATGATGCGAGTATTGATGGCATCAGAACTAAAAGATATTCGAGAAAGACTTGGTACGACCAGGAAGGTGGTCATGTTAGAAGCCTCAATAATTGATAAGCTTGTATGAGAAGATGTATGAATGTGGATGAGGTGAGAATTATGTGCCAGGACAGAAGAGTGTGGCGCTCTATCCTCTCTGCCTACTCCTGTGTAGAAACAGTATAATGGTGAGTTAGTTAGTGTATTACAAATTGCATTCCTTTTATTTCTTGTTTTCGACTGTTTTTATTATTAGCTATCTAATTAAATTACAATTGACCACAGTTTAAAAAATACAGAGGATACTAGACACGAGAGATAATCCAACCACTTCTGGTGCGGCAAACAAATTTAAACTGAAGAATCGGTATGAAATTGACTTGGGTAGCCATAAATGAATATTTATTAAGTATATATAGTAACTGGATAACTGGTAATATGAGTATGATAATGATCTATGGCATATAATTTTAGATGTTACGAATTGTTCGGATAACATCCTTTTTTAAATTTTTTTGATACAGTACTTTTAACTCAATGTAAGAAATGTTCACTGTAAAGTGGAAATAGAACCTGTAAATTAAATTAGACCAGTACTAAAATGGTTAACCAGACTGAAGTCTGTGCTAAAGGAGACAGATTTATCTGTTATATTAAACAACACGAGATAGTGTTCCCTTCACGTAATCATTTCCATAAATCATTCTTTAGTTTCCTTTCTGCCAACATCCAGTAACCAGTTCCTGAGATGGTATTTGAGTTTGTCCATCGAGAAATGTTTCATATTATGCTGACATAAACTATCTCTTGAGTAGGGGCATGCACTGTATACAAGCAATGAGGCTGTGTATTACTAAAGATTCTGGGAAATGAAAATAAATGAAATAATCCTTATCTTATGAAAAGACTCTATAGAATTCTAGCCGTTATTACCCGGACTAGCATAACTCGACTCTTGTCTAGCCGTAGGTTATTTACAAAAATTGGGAATCATTTTTGCACAACATTATGGAAATGCCGTAAGATAATTTTTCAATATGTACGTATCTAATCTGTTTGTTCTATCCGCATAACAATTATATTAAACTAAATATTTTCTTTCTGAATCTATGTTAATGTTTTGTTGGTATCTTTAGGTCTGCCAAATTTCTGTATTTTTTATACAATTTAATTAATCCTTACTGAAAACTGCGTGCAATGACGCCTTCTATATGTTTGATTTGCTAACACCAAACGTTTTGTTTTCATGATGT
The DNA here is from genome assembly GCA_022840565.1 of Eubasilissa regina. Lineage (NCBI taxonomy): Eukaryota > Metazoa > Arthropoda > Insecta > Trichoptera > Phryganeidae > Eubasilissa > Eubasilissa regina. The sequence goes on along the minus strand of JAINEB010000015.1, from coordinate 21,566,360 downwards.
ATTCCAACGTCCAATGATGTATTGTCTAAATTTAAATTTATAGAATTGTTCTCAAAATTATAATAATTTTTCTCACATTTTTTGGTACCCTGTATACTCATTGTATACCTAGTTAGCATTGTTGGTAATAGCATAACCTAATTATGTGTCTACTGCATGCCACTGCTCTTGAGAATTGAAAAAGGCTCAGCAATTACTTCATTGCAGGAATACACATCTTTTTAAAGTCATTGAGTTGTTTCCAAAAATTTTATGAACATTTAAAAAGTATTGTCTTAGATAGCATCTTAGGTAGTAATGTAAACTTAATATAATGCCTCCTTTATAAAACCTATCCAGTCCAGTTAATGGACATGCTTTCAATTATTGTATTTTGCACCAGGAGCGGTGGATTTCTTTTGTTTTTCTTAACGTGGTAGATTTTAACAATCGTTTCACGTAAACCAGCAGGAAAGCACTACTGTCAAGTAGAGATATTAGAGGTATTATAGATAAATGTGTGAGTATATACCTGTGTGTAGTGGCCAGTTTTAGGATCACTGAACAGTGGTTTGTAAGTGTAATCATTATGTTCATCAAACCAAGATTTGATAGCATCTTTCCAATGAAATTTCGGATTATTACTCTCCTTATTTCGTTTCACAGGGATATAAGTAATATACAAATTTTCTCCTACTGGAAACCGATCTGAAATAGAAAAATATGATTGAAAATATTTTAATTTCTGACGTGTAAAAAAAAGGAAAATTTAAATTTTGATATAAGAAGTATAATAGGGGACAGATTTAAATATTCTGATAAATGTATATCTTTTTTCTGGGTAGAGTTTTCTGAGCTATTTTGCTATGTGATTCTGTCATTAGGTGTGACGTCGCTTTACTTGACTTGCAATACCATGTCCGAAGCAGGGAGTGTCGTCATTGGTATTATGGATCCTGCATAGAATCTGAAACGTCGGAGATAAATAGCAGAATAGCCCAGAAAACTCTACATGGAAGATTCTGAACAGCCATGAAAACCTGAGAACATTACAAATATCTCTTTTGTTCTTGAAAGAACTAAAAGTAATTTTTGATGACAACTGTAGGTACGAATTAGAGGGAATAAAATAAATAAATAATTTAATGTATGCCAAAGATTATAGCCTCTTTATGAGACAATTGACTAATTTAGACAAATAAGACTGTATAAAATATACACATATATATTATATATATGTGCAATAAGAATGGCAAGGGTTAGGAATCAGTGAAAAGCACTTGTGGAGGATGCCAAATCCCACCCTGGGATGTAGTGCCGTGGAAGAAGAAAAATATGACGTGTATGTTCAGCGAGTGGTAAAGGAGATAAGATTAATTTATGGGTCGGGTTTACAATGTGATAAATAATCTTATGCCTGTGTTAATCTTAAAAAAATATATTGTTTATAATATGCACAGTATTTAAAAATATTAAAATGTCTCATTTAAGAAGTAAATAAAAACTCACCATCTTTTCGTGATGGATTGTGCTTGAATAACATTTTGTCAGCCCATTTCTGAGCTATGATTTGCAGCTTGTCATCCCATACCTAAAAATTAGACGAAAATTTTACTATTCAACCAATGAAAGATTTTTTTTTGTGATTCTTGTAATTTTTTATGGACATATTGATATTGATGATTCTGTAACACATTGTATATACATATATAAACATGTTAAATAAACAAAAAATTCTATTATTTTGAAACAAATTCAATGACTTAAAAAGTAAAGAACCCTAGATTATTTGCTCATCTCCTCGGATCAAGGCCCATGCCGGATAGGGATTCTATATTCTCATATTTTTTCAATTCCTGGAACTTGAGAGTCAACATTTTCAAAGCTCGGGAATCGAGACCATGAATTTAATTTAATTAAAAGATATATATTTAAATAAATATAACTAACAAACTATCTGTGTAAAAACATATAGTTATTATTAATTTATTAAAACAAATAAAAACTGTTTGATGAAATACTTATTGATTTATAATGTGTTTGTAGTTTTTTAAAATGAAATTATGTTTACACATACATTGAGTAAAAAAACGAATCTATCTATTAAAATTAAAAAATTCAAACAATTTATTAAAATCAAAAAACAAATTAAAAACATACGAAAAAATAATAACTAATAAAGAAACTCACCGGAAAACAATAACATACATATTTGGCTTTACACATTTTACAAAAAAACATAATTCCCTGTTTGAACAAACCGACAAAACCATTTACTTCAGATTTTTTTGTTAGTAAATATCTGAGGACTACTTTCTCTATAATGCAAATTTTTATGGCTGACCATATAAACTATGGAAACTTTCTATTTTTTAAATATACTTATACGTGTACCGTTCATCGCTGGGTTACAACCTGCCGTATGACAATGGTCAGATGGAATTAAGGCAAATATCTTTTTTTAAACGAAAACGTTAAGAAAAATTTGAGAGTTTTGTCTCAAGTCTCGGGACTCGAGACAGCAAAAGACCATGGAAGTCTCGACACAGAATCCCTAGTGCCGAAGTCAGTAGTATTTCTTTTTTCATCAAGAACAAGATTATTATTAAGATTAGAAAAACATTTGCATCCAAACAAATAGAATTATCAAAAGACATCATAAACTAGAATCATGACCTCATTAAAAAAATTATAAAAATGTATGTTGCAACCTTGAAAAAAGTATGTTAAAAATATACAATAATAAATAACAGAAATATTCATATTGTATTCCGAAACACAAATTTCGTGTTGAGCACACTGTATATTTAAAAAATAACACGCAAGTACCTAATTCGTACGTGCAAAACAAAACACAAATTTTATCGTAGCTTTATGTTTTTATACTTCAATCTGGAATAAAACATATAAACATTAAATATTTATTGATTAGCTTAAATGTTCCACATTTTTCGCTTGAACTGACGATACCCACCAAGTTTTCATACTTCATTCACCTGCCATAATGAATGAATGAAATGTTAAAAAAAAGCCTCTAAAAACGCTCTAGTTATTATGTCTCTGGAAAGCAACTAACACGTCTAAGAACAGAGCCAGGGGCAGATATGGATAATGCTATATGAACGAGTTTTAAGTGTGAGAATTTTGTGCATTTAATTTTATGTAAGTGTCGGCAAATAAATTTGATCGTCAAACATAAAAATTATCCGAAGAATTGTTCGAATTATTTCAAAAATGTCACAATTCAGGGGTTCAGAAGCAAAACCGCCGCTAAACAGTTGGCTAAATTGATATAAACGTATTTTTAAACTGATTTTATAGCCAGATCATAAAATACGTAATATCGATAATCGATACGTAAAACTATCACTATTGCCATCCCTTTTCCGGGAAACTGCTCAATCTGCCCTCAGTTTAGTGCGCCACTGTACATGTATTGTAAAATCATGATATCTATAAAAAAATCCTTGTGTGCGGATAAACAGTGCATAAGTGAATTTAGATTTTTTTTTTACACCTACCATTTTCTGCATATTAGCCGCTTTTGGTTGTGTCGTCAATGTACCATTAGCCAACATTCTCCGTAGTTCATTGTGGTAATCGACGATGACTTTTTTATCTTCGCACGTGATTCCATTTCCTGAAAAAAAAAACTTAAGGTGAGTCACAAGGCTCCTGGAAGTTTATTACGTGTGCCGATACGACTATGACTATTAAGCCATTAGGAAAATGGGTAAATATAAAATATTGGCAGGCCTTGTAAACTTAACGATATTATGATGTAATTTTTTTGGTTAGTTGATTTAAAGCTTGTTACTTGGTTACCAAATTTAATAAAAATTTACAAACAAAAAATAATTTTATTCCCCAAAAATACTCATATTATTTTCCACTTAAAAAGTTAACAAAAAACTCTGAGATAATTTGGGTCGTTCCTTATTAATTCTACTTCCCACTCGCTAAAATGTTGTTCCTTGTACTCATCAAACGCTTTCCAGGGATTGTTGTTAAGTTTCGCATTCCAATTCGTCACCACCTGGAACTCGGTAATACCGCTTCAATTCATTGGTGTTTTTGGTGACAATTTACTAAATTATCTCGCATGTATTTTTGATATTCATTATTTTTTTAGAGTGCGGTACTAGGGGTAGAGGGTTTAATTTGGTAAATATTTAAATTGATTCCTTAATTTAACACGGTTGCGTGTTAAATACTAGTTCAAGAACATATTATTTATATACATGTTCTTTTTTGTTTTCCGTTCACATTCACATACCAAAGAAAATCCAAGCGTTATCGTGTTTTATCGCCTTCTCGCTATTTCATTTTATCGACGCATTGAATAAACAGAGGCTCCATGTTAAATACATTTGTTGTAACTTGGAGTACAATGGTGTTTAACAATCTTGTTAACGCGTTCCTCCGTTACAGACGATTACATTAGCATAAAATGTGGCCATAACAAACAAGTGTCACTTTAATAGCTCGGTGAATAATTTTCTTCGGAAAAGTTTTATGGCCTGTGTCCATATACGAGGCATGACGAGTTAAATCTCGAAGATTGAGATAAATCTCAGTATCGTGTACACACAGTGCTTTTTTGTCGTGTAAAGCGGTGGAACGGCGTCCCGGCACCTTTTTACGGTATTTTTAATGATTTAAAAGTAATTAAATGGGACAATATTTATATAATTCGCACAAATGATGAAGTATGATGTTTTCATGAACCAAATGAAATATCGATGGATTCGAAATTGGCGCTCTCATGGTTTGAGTTCCGACACATTTTTTTTAAAAATAAGCACCGTATATACGTGTTGAGATTTTGATCTGGAGATAAACTCAGAGATCAGTTTGAAATTGATAGACAGGGACAACAACTCAAACCCGTCTACACGACGTTCGATTTGATAGCGAGACTTGAAACGTTACTTAAAGCCAAATATACTTACAGCAATTAATTTTGAAAAGTTTTACAAACACAAGGCATTAAATTACAAGCATTAATTCCGTTTTATTATTAAATTAAAATTCACCTTAATGATGAACGAAACATTAATGGTCAATGACTGATATTTGACAACAAGCGTAAAGTGAGGTGCGAGATGACGAATCTCTGATACTTGGTGTGCACACGGCGAGATTGTCTCGAATCGAAAATCTCATCTTATAAAGATTACAAGTCGGGTAGAGGATTTAAACTAATGATTTTACAAGGTTGCGGATTAAAACGGTATTCATTTAGCAGATGTGCAGAATTATAAGTCAACTAATGGCCGGATGTATGTTGCGTGGAACAAATAATTACCACCCGATTTAAAAAATGTACATAATTTAAGACGCGGTTATTCAGATGTTCAAATTATGGTACCCTTGCATATAGCACTCGGCCTTGGGGTGATCATAAAACTAAATAGCATGTATAAAAATTGACCATACGTACATATGTGCACACCTGTATACAATACGCAGTGACGGCGGGTGCTTGAAATTTACAGCAGTGTACCGATGTATAAATAAATACTGATTTAAATCACACAATTCATGATGTGATTTACTTTTATTTGAATAATTATTCTATTATATCGAGAAATATTTCAGATATAAGTTCAATTATTATCTCAAAAATTATATGATAACTTTTTAAGACGATGATTTTGTTTTTCAAAATACTGATATTAATAAATACCTTCGTGTAATTATTTTACACGCCGAATGTGTTCAGTATATTGTTTTAAGTTTAATCAATTTTGACGAGAAGAGCATAACAACACGATCAATTGAAAACTTGTGACGTATCAATAATGTTTTCCGCAAGGACTTGTTTCCAAATCTCTGGACCCCCGAACGAATTCTCCTAACAGTTAATAAAATAAAACTTATCAAGGCATATTTGCACTTAACATAGCAATATTGTATTATTTAATCTCATTTCAATAATAATGAGTTGGACATATACTCGAATTAATTACTAAGGTATAAAAAACTTTTCATGATAACGTCCCTTTTTTTTGATTGTATCATATGTTGGTGCTAAATATTTGTTTATAATTATTTTTATGTTTTTGTATGTTACTATGTCCAAATGTATTATATTATGCTTTCATGTTATTTTTGGTTATATAATATATATTGTTTGTTTGGTATCATTCAGATATATACTGCACCTTTATTCATTTTTATATAAATTATATTTCATAAAGGAGAACACATTCTAATTGTGAAGTTGTAATTATTCAGAACATAGGTCACAATAAGAATGTGTTCTCCTTAATAATATATAAGTTAAATCAATTTATCAAAAATTTAATAAAAATGAATTGTTAATTCTGGCGTCTGCTATCGGTTTACTCAAAGGTATTTGGATTTCGTAAATACAAAGTAGATGGCTTTTAAATAATGGAACGATAAAAGTGTAACATATAAGTTCAAAAATTTGTTGTCAAAAGTACTGTCGCTGTAGCATAGTTGGATAATGCACCTTCCCCGGTTTGGAAAGAGATTCAGGTTTGAATCTCGGTAGCGCAACAATAATATTTTTCGATAAAATTAATTTTATATGTATATCTTTCTAATTAATATATTTAATTAGTATTTGAAATTATATTTAATTTATTTCTTTATTAGACTTTATTGACATATATGTTTTTGTTGTAACAGAGGTAAATATATTATAATACAACATAATAAACATAAGATACAATTATATTGCTATTAAATATAATACTCGTAGTTTATTGTGTGGGATGGAGTAGACTCCACCTTTGATATATACAGCATTGTCCTGGCTGTTTTGCTAGACTGCCGTCTGTGTTAAATTAGCCAGTTTTTTCTTGATGTTGTGGCATTATTTAATTCAAGAAAGATAAAGATTCAACAAGAATAACAAATATACAGTTGTAAAACTAGTGAATTATTAGTATTACCAGACACTTTAATTTTATTTATTTATATTTAGCATTTCTGTAAATATGAGAAAAATAGTTTTATCCGTGTTGGAGAAATTAAATATTTATTTGTATTCTGTGTGTAACATACCTAGTGCATAATATTTTAGGAGTTGATACATTTGTATTTTTAAAAAATTTATTAGACTTTATTGGTACATGTTTTTGTAACATGACACAGAGGTGAATATATTATAATATAACATAATAAACATAAGATACAATTATATTGCTATTAAGTATTATACTCGTAGTTTATTGTCTGATATATACAGCATTGTCCAGACTGCTTGACTGCCATCTGTGTTAAAGTAGACAGTTTTTGTCGTGCTGTTGTGGTGTTATTTAATTCAAGAAAGATAAAGATTCAACAAGAATAACAAATATATATATATTTACAGTTGGTGTTGAGTGTGTTGTAAAGACATGTAGAATCGTTGATAAAATGTCGTTGTTGCTCTCGGAACTGGTGTGTAGATGTTCGTTGTTTGTTTTGTGTCGTGAGCGTGATTTATTGGTTGTGGTGAGTTGTTGTTAGCGTGGAAATATTGGTCAATGTACAATTCACACTCACCATAGTATAATACATGTGATTAGCATTTTTAAGAAGTTTAATGGCTATATTTTTAATGTTGCTCATTTTTTCTAATATATGTTGTAACATAAAACTATTAATTTTCTGCATAATAAAAAAATACACCGTTAGATGATCGATTCGTTGCACTTGCGATCTATCCATCGAAAATGATAAAGATCGAAAGATAAATTTTGGAGAAGTAATCTCACCTTTCGCGAAAAGCGTAAACAAAAAGCGCGAAGAAGTAATCTCATTTATTTAAAATATAATGACCAATTTTGTCCCTAGTAATTCTCACTTAATGTTTTTTGTTTTATGGGGCCGCGGGAATTGTTCGTAAAATTTTTGTAACATCGTATAAATGTTCTACGATGGTATAAGTTTGGAAACCTCTTATTTGTGCGACGTAAAACATATCTGTTGACGCGGTAATCGCAATTTACGCGACCATAGATCATAATTAATTTTTGTTTTCGTTTAGCGTTCGAGCAATACTCGATTACCACCTACAAAAAAATAATGTCTTCGTGTGTTGAAACAATCCCTATAATTTTATTTATATGCACCAGAGGTCAGAAGTCTTCCAAGTCCAGGAGTACTTCCAGGAGGTAGTAGCACGCGACAACAGGTGCGGGAGAGGTTGGCGAGCGAGGACGCAAACAGACGTACATATATATATGTATACTCAATTATGATTACTTTCTTAAATATACAGTTATTATTGATGATTCAGATTACTGTTAAAGGAGTCGCCACTGGTAATAGTAGATTTACACGGCCGTCGGCCAACAAGGGTTTACTTGACCGCGTGTTGGAATTTTAATGTTATGCTGGCTATTGTTAGTTATAAAAAGGCGTGTAATTTACTTTTCCCGTTCGGTATTGGTTTTTACATGTGAGAGTTATACCTATAGACTATAATGGCGCGGATACGACTTATCTCGGAAGTTACGAAAAGGACAGTAGCTACAGATTCCCAATAAAGAAGCTTAACACAGTATTGTAAATAAAAATATATTATTAATGAGAACACATTCTTATTATGAAGTTGTAATTATTCAGAACATAGGTCTGTGATGAATAAAAACGAATTATTAATTATGGCGTCTCCTATTGCATTACTCAAAGGTATTTGTAAACCAGATAATGGAGGATGGTTCCGTTAGAAGCCTTCACAATCGGCGAGCTTGTATGAGAAGATGTATGAATGTGGATGAGGCGAGAATTGTGTGTCAGGACAGAAGAGTGTGACGCTCTATCCTCTCTGCCAACCCCAGCAGGAAAACGGCGTGATGGTAAGTAAGTAAGTATTTGAGATTTCGTAAAAATAAAGAAGATGGCTTTCAAATAATGGAACGATAGATGTATTAATTTGAAAAGTGTAATATGTAGGTTCGAAAATTTTTCGTCAATGCACTGTTTTGGTATAGCATAATCGGTTAATGCATGTTCCCTGGACAGGACGAGATCTAGGCTTGAATCCCGGTAGCAAAAACAATATTTTTCGATAAAATTGACTTTATTTGTATATCTTTCTAATTAATACAATTAATTTGTATTTTAAAAAAATATGTTAAAAAACAAAAGAAAAATACAATAAATAAAATAAAAAAACTTTTAATACCTTTTCTTTATAATGTGCACATTCACACCAAGGCGAACATAACAATTGTATATACTATTAAAGAGAACACATTCTTTTTGTGAAGTTGTAATTATTCAGAACAGACGGTCTGTGATATTTTAAATACTAATTAAATGTATTAATTAGAAAGACATATGAAAAGATTTGGAAGTAGTGAATACACACAAATACCTTGGGTAATACTGGACCAAAATTCCAAGTTTGAAACACACGTACACAAATATATGTGTTAAACTCCGAGTTTGTGTGATTAAACTACACCAACTCAAAAACATATTACCGTTGAATTGAAACTCCTTGAGATAACTTGTATTAACTTAGCCAAATCAATTATATCATATGGAATACTGTCTTGGGGAGGAAAACACCATACGTACATTGAGAAAATATTTAATATGCAAAAAAAAATTACTTGTTCCCGATGAAATAAGAGTCCAAAGCAGAATCGTTGACTATATCTTTTTTAAATACTGAGAAGTTTTTCTTGTCAAACAATAATATTAGTACAAAAAAAATCATGAAGCATTATGAAGACGAAAAGATACACAGAACTCGTCAGATCACAAATAGGTAACTCAATGCGCCAATAGCCAACAACTTCTACGGAGACAGAGCAATAGAAATCACCCATCCACCAGAGATAAAATTTCTTACTAAATAATACAATCTTTGGAATATAGGAATAAACAGTTAAAAATTACCTTTTATTACTTTTATGATTTAATAATGTAAGAATAGATTAAAAAACGTGTCGTCAAACCATAACTGCTTGGCACGATCTGTCATAAGGAGAATTTGTAAAAAAAATAAAAAAATATTAGATTTTTGTTTTCTTGTATGCTTTACTGTATAAATATTCCAGTGTAATTATTATTATACCAATGTAATTATAGTGTAAACGTTTACGTATAATAAATAACTAAGGGGCGCAAATAGGGGTAAATTTAGGATATAGAAAAAAAAAACTAATCTATGGTTTTTCTAAATAAATATTTTCTAAATAAATTAAAGTCGCGGGTTTGCTTTGCGAGTGGAAGCGACACGGGAGTTTCACAACTCTCAAAACGTTTCCGGGAAAGTGTGGGTTCTTTCTGCAATCTGTCTATTTTCATTTAGTATCTACAGACTTGAGCGCATAGCGAGCTATTCATGTATATCTTATTTGTACACATAGTAGAATGGTGCAAACCATTTCTGTCAAATATTGCTAGACGAGAGATCAAAGTCTCACCTGTGTATACGCGTTATTATAAGGGTATTGTTACACTTGTTATTGTACGTAATACGTAATGTTTGCGAGAAGAGTCTTTGACCAAATTCCAAATCTTACCTATGATAGTGAAACACATAATATATTTTTTATTTCTTTTTTTATTTTGTACTGCAGCGCAATATAAAAATAAGATATCAAAAATAAAACACAGAACTACCAAGGTGAAGGATGCCATTGTCACTGCTAAAAAGCATAAGTGGCAATGAACGAGGGATATTTCAAGATGTAGAAATAATCGATGGACATAGAATATTCTGAAATTGTTTTCTCGAGACAAAAAACTATTTAAAAAATGCCCAAAGTCTCGATGGATCGACGAAATTATTGGAGCAGTGGGAGCGACATGGCAAAGATTGACCTTCGTGCAATGATGAATTGACAATGACTGATGAAGATGATGATATCTTATTAATATATATAATAATCGTTATAAATTATTATTTTGTGTAAATGGTTTTATTTATGCATCTTTAAAAGTATGACTATTTATGTAAGATTACATGTAGGTACTACACATAATCTTGCACACGAGAAATGTAATATATTTTTTCTAACACGAGCATATTAATGATAATTATGTACATTATGTATACAGATTTTAAAAATTTAAACTCAAATAACGTTAATCGATGATAACGCATTAAATTTTCACAATGGCGCTGGACTATTTCCGGTCCATTTGAAATATTAAAACGGTCGCTAACAATTATTTTGTTAAAAACATTAATTGAAGCCGGGATTAAAAATTGCGTAACATATTCGTACTCGTACCTATAGAATTTGTAATCCGGCGTTTGGACTTATTGTGAAGGTAGTATTTTGAACGTATAAAAAAGGGTTATCGCACGCTCAATAGAAAACCGATACCTAGAACGATGTTTGGTTTCAGGACACAAAGATTTCAGAAAGTCGGGATTCCGTTTTTTTTATTTCTTTTAATATAATAACCTTTTAGAAATGAAATACTGGAGAATGGGGTGAAATGTCTTGCAATCAGAAAACATGCGGTTGGTTGAAATTATCATTTACGCGATAGGGAAGTATAACTTTTTTATAACGTTTAAAAAACGATTAATGAAAATCACACGCAAGTAAATTATACTACACAAGTATATTTAAATTAGTGATGAGAAAAAATGCTACTCTTGACTCATTGGTGTGATTATTATTGCTATTCGATAACATCAGTGATTGAAAACCGTGACTGTGATCACAGTTTCATTACTAATGCGCACGTGCCGCACGATATCACAATACACGAAATAAATAATTCTAGCATAAATAATTAATATACAGGTTGGTCCAAAAAAATGGAGAACATCTTGTAACACTTGAGTTATTTCAAAACATAATATAATTAATTATTATTCTTAGTGTAATTTTTTTAAAACAATATTTAGCTAATCAGAAATCATCAAAATACCCCATATTGCATAATCTGCTGGGTTTAAATGTTTTTTAATTCGAAAATTTTTAATCAGAATTCGGTCTTCTGCAGTAATTTTTGTTATTCTGGGCAACAATTTGAAAAAACCAAATATAAACAATGGGAAAATTAATAATCAAAGATGGCGACCTGAAATTGTCGAAATATAATGTAATATAAGTAAATAGATAAATAATCATTTAAGCTATTGTTGATATGATTAAACTAATTTTGATGTAATTATATCACATTTTACCATACGTTCTCACCCTTTTTTTGGCCACACTGTATATCTAATTTAATATCATCACAAAGAGAATGAAAACGCTTAAAAAATGTGAGTTTATTTTTTGGGTCAAATTCTCAGTTTCAGATCAAAGGCGTAAAATGTTTTGGCAGAATCTACTAGATGGCGCTGATCATGAATTATAACGTGATTCTTTCATGAATATTTTCGTCTTAAATACATGGGCGCCGAATCATGGTTCACAACCAAATATAAATAAATTTGAAAAATGTTACATTATATTCCCAGATATTCAATCACTGATAGTGAGTGATTTTGAGCTCGTCACAAATTTAAATGTATTAGTAAAAAAGTATGGGAATAATTTCAATGCGTATTTGTTGAGTTCGATCTGTCATGGCTTAGTCGAATTTGAATTTTACTCCAACTAATTCGAAGACTCCATTGATAGGATAAAGGATAGTTACACTAGGATACTGTTTCTTTCTCTAGTTTATGTTTAAAAAAAAAAACAGAGTTTAATGATTGAAACACACATTATCATAAAAATGAAAAATCTGAAATTTTATTCAAAGGCTAGACGCTAGATCAGCCAGTAAAGTAGGTAAATTACGTGGGACGCAACATTATACTAATATGACGAAAAAAAAATTCATATAGGAAAAATAGTATTGGTTGAAACCCGTTTGATTCAAGATTAAGGCGATCAATATAATTTTTAACTAAAACAGAAAAATAATGAATTTCTTTTTTGTCATATCTGTATACTCAGGAAGGGTTGGTAAATGCCGCCGGCGTCAGTTTCAGCCAGTTCGCAGTGAGCGATAATTGTTCGCGCGTATCTCAAGATATTCAAAACTTTAAGGCCAGATTTTTTAAAAATCACATTCCTGATAATAAACGTGTTTCAGGCTTCACATAAAAGCATGGCGGGTCACAGGTTGAGTATGGCTGCGCTAAACGAATAAAAAAACAATTTTGTATCTGTTTAATTATTTTTATCATTTAAAATACAAAAAGTGCAAATTCATGAAATTTTTAAAATACATTTTAAAATACAAATTATAAGCAGAGAGCGACGGATAGTTTTTTTTATAAAATAATGAAAAAATTGATTATTTAAAATGAATAAGTATTTTAATATACTTATGAGCACATCATGTCTTTTTACGGCGATTTTTTGACCAATACGAGCAAACTAAAACATTTATTGTTTTCTTTTCTTTCCTTTTACAGTTATTTTCTCTACGAGCTAATCCGTGAATCCCACGTGTTCACAAATTTAAATGTTTTGGAAGATGTGTTCATTAACAGTAAAACAAACATCAACAAAGTACCCATATATGTACGGTGCGTTCAGATATCTGAACTGTCAAAACATTTCCATGAATAATTTAATTTTGAAAGTGAATACTGGTGATGGACATTAATTTTTTTTTAGTGAGCCACATCAAAATAATAAAATACAATATTTTATTCTCGTTTTACGGTTCCGTGATTTTAAATATAAAGTCAGTGTGTAGTTTATCACGTTTAAGTTGCCTGCGTCTACTATTGCTTTAGTGGTTTGTCTTTCACACGAGCATTGCAGTGAAAGTAGGAAAGTATATAAAGTGTTAACTATATACCTACTTATTAGTGCTTTGTTTAATATATTACATTTCAAAAGAATACTTTTAAAATTAAATATTAATAGGTATTATTAAGATCGCTCAAGTGCTTGGCTGGTGCAAGCAAAACTGCTAGGTTAAAAATTAATATAGAAAAACCCAAGATATTAATAATAGTTTTTCATACCAGGGAAGCAATACGGTGGGTGGTATGAGATTAGAATTGATATTCTCATGTACGAGGCGCATTTTTTTAAGTATCGGATTTTTTTTTAAAGAAGCACTACATCATTTTTACAACGCTTTACTTTTTTCGGACGCTACACACCTTAAACTACTTCTCAACATAGTCACCACCATTATTAAGGCACTTGTCATAACGGGGCACCAATTTTTGTATACCTTTATCATAGAACTACGCCGCCTGGGATGGAACTTGAGTTAATCAGGACAAAACACGACACACTTGGCGATGAATGTCGGCTGGTTTCATGTTCTGTGCATTCAAGAAACGAAGCACGGACCGTACTTCACTGTCGGCGGGCTGATCTATTGTCTTGAATATTTCAACCACTCACAATAAGATGGTCACATCATGTGAATATCTCTAACATTGCATGCGGTGAGTCTACAAATGAAGGAAACCATTGTGCATGCGCAACGTTGCAACCGCAGCGCTACACCGGAATATCCGGAAACGATACTCACTTTAAAAGCGCGCCTCGTACATATATACCTAGGGAAAATAATTTTCCCAATAGAAGGATTTCAGTAAGAAATAACAAGGAGAACAAATGCTGGAAATACGGAAAATTGGATATGGCTAATGGAACAAATACGGAAAATTGGATATGGCTTTTCAGAGTAACAATGTGCATTTTTCAAATCCCGATATATGGTAGTGAAAAAGCTATTGTGTCTTAAAAGACAAATCTTTGATATATCCAATCATGACGTATGGTAGTAAAAAAGCAGTAACTTCGGACGACACTGGGTAGTATGAAGTGTGCTGAATGAAACAAGTGGGTTTGAGCCCCAAAAGCACGGAGTGTAAAAAATGAAAGATATTTGTCACTGTTAAAATCTTAAATGGTACCCGAGAGACATTAAACAACTTAAAAAGTCTCGCTGGAAATACAAAATTATGAGGCCTTCATCCAGCAATGGGTCTTGATGATAATGATAATGCTGTATATTCCGATTGTCTGTTTTGTTTTATGCAAAATGAAATTTATTATTTTATGTAAATTGTTTTGTTTATGCATCTAAAAAAATATTACTACTTATGTAATGATTGTAAACATTAATTTTTTTCACATAATCGTGCTCATGAGGAGTGTAATATATTTTTTCTAATACGAGTATGTTGTCATATTCATTTGTTTTCGATATCTCAATCCCTCCTATGCAAAGTAGATATCGAAATGAATGTTCTAGTATTTCGTGTGCATTTGATTTATGTATTTTAATAGGCATTATTTTTTCATAGGAAGTCTTAGGTATTACAGGGCTTACATCCTGTCATCGGCTGGCTTAAGTAATCACTTTACACCAATTTACCCATGCTATCACATCTATCAAAATTTTGGAAGTTGTATATATATATATCATATTGGAACATTTCAATTATTTATTACCAACTATGTTGTCGCCATCTATAGATTTTTTTGAAAATTTGATATTCATTCTCATGTAACAGTATAGATGTCGCCGAAACTGAGACTATTACTACGAGAATACTAAACTAAGACAGAGACATGATATCATATATACAACTTACAAAAATATGATAGATGTGGTAGCATGGGTAAATAGGTGAACGTTACATTGTGTAAAGTGATCGTCGTAAGCCATGTAATGCACAAGACTTCCATACTCCCCATGTAAAAATAATAGCTTCGTCTCTGTGAGACATCTATATCTTGATAACTATCCCTCAGGGGATAAATCCCAGTAAGTTCCTACAAAGATTTGGACATACTTAAAATATATAATAATATTTTCTATTAAAAATGTATCACATACATGTGAGATAGATACTTGAATAACTAAAAATGATCTACTTGTAGTCACGATATCTATTTAAAACAGGAGTGATCGATATATATTATTAATTTCGGTAAATATGTACCGTATAGGCAAAAAAAATATTTACCTTGTAGGTTGGAATGTTGTAGGCGTATTGTCGTCCTACATAATAGCCGTGAATAATTGTATGTTATGTATTTTAATATTTTCATCGTTGGATAAAATGTGTTATATGGGTATTAATTATTAATTTGTTTGATGGTATTTCTTGATATTTTTTATAATATGTATATAATTTGGATCATTCTAGATGAATGCAAATGTAGTGAGTTATTTTATGATTATTACAAAATGATTCCTGATTCCCTACACTCGTATTGTATGTTCGCTATACGGAGAACATTTAAATGGGATAAATCAGAAAATGTAATGTAATTATTTTAATTCACCTTATTACTTCCTACGATTTGCTATTTAAAAGAAAGATACCACTGAAATTAATATTAAAATTCACTTTAAGGCTGTACTTAGGAAGACTCTTATGACCAATGTTCATCAATTGAAGGAAAATCCGGTATCAAGTACCTAAGAATCATAACAGATAACAAACTCAAATGGAAAGAACATATTACTAATCTTACAAACAAAATAAGGAAAACTGCCTTCATATTTTTAAGACTCAGAAAAATTTTATCATTTACAAATCTGAAAATAATATATTACGCGTTTGTACAGTCACATTTGCAATACGGTATTATTGGATGGGGTGGAGCGTATAAAACTCCAATATCACAATTAGAAATCATTCAAAAAATGATAATAAAAATTATTCTAAAAAAAAAGACAATCCAAGTATACAACTCTTCACAGATTTCAAAGTACCAAAAATAATAGACATATATAAAAAAAAAATTATCAAAATTTTTAAAACTAAAAATCAGTTAAATATTAGAAGTGAATCTACAAGATTTTGAGACCAAATTGATATTTCAAAACTAAAATATGCTGCAACCCAAAATCACTGTATTTATCAAGGCATCAAATTTTTTAACAATCTCGATCACAATTAGAAAAATTGCAGACTACTTACTATAAATTTGTATTTGTAGTAAAAAAAATACACAGACTAACTGACTGAAAACTGAAACTGATTAACTGAAACATAAAAAAACTGAATAACTGAAAAAGAGTCTTACTCTTTTAGAGAAGAAATAAATGTTAAAAGAAATGATATATATATCCTACAGATTATTTTTATAGTGTATATTTTCTAATATTAAAATAAAAAAATTGATACTATAATATTTCCAAATTAGGCTTGAGTATAAAAAATGTATCTTCTACCATGTAGTTTTTTTCTGGTTATCGAACGTTAGCGATCATGTGATGATCACGTGGTGATATGATTATTATTTAACTTGGACTGCAGACTTCCTGAACCATCGCCATAGATTATGCAAAACACGTTGACATGCTCGAGAAATATGAAGCTGCACACGATGTATTTAGCACGCACAAGAAACTCAGAGAAATCGGAAAGGTGTCGGGAAACAGAATTATATCAGTAATTTACTGACATAAATTACTCTAAAATTAGTGACATGGATATAGTAAATTTTAGAATTATTTAATGACCAAAAAAATAAATATTGTAATTACTTACAGGATCATCGATAAAGTAGAAAAAGCAGTAGTGTTGGGTAAGACAGGAAAAATGTTGAAATTTTGGAAGCATGATGTTCGCGCCAGCTAAGTCGACATAAAATATTTATAATACGCTTTTGTGTGGTATTGACATGAGCCTTCTATATAACCACTTTCAAATCAAATCACAGTCTAGCATTTCGAATTCAGTAACGAATAAATTTTTATTGCAATGTTTGGTATTAACCTCCCAGATATTCGTTTGAAAGTAGCGATTTATATTTATATTTTGTATTCTAATAGAAAAACCCGCCATACTCAGGTGCAAATTGTCCTCGCTATCACATTCTAACTGTATTCTCACACTCTCTTTCTACGGCTGAGAAACTTTTAAATTTATCTTTAATTAATTCAGGTATTTGATATAATTATTTTCTTGAAAATTGTGGTAAATATAAAAATGCATCACTGGTGTAGCAATGGATTACCGGACCTCCGGAAAAATACATGTACCGAGTCCCCAGCCTCCCTAATAACATGTTATTTTTTTTTTTGAAATTCATGTGGAAATATTATTGTTTTTTTGATTATTTAATAATATTCCCACTGTTAATTCTTTGCGTGATACGTGAATTAGATAATAAAATATCATATGAAGACTTTTAGGATAAATTTTGTATTTAGCGTGGCGTCGGCATTTGGTAAAGGTATATGAATGGTATCACTTATTTTTACTTCATCAAGAATAACTAAATAAAAATTAAATTATAAAATTAAGATTATTAATAGTTCCTTTTTATTTTGCTTCGCAACTTTGGACCCTTGCCCTCAAAGACATGAATTCAATACACGTTTCAAGGAAATTAAAATATTTTCTTTATAACATTGTTGGTATTTGATTCCGGTTTATAACAAATTACTAATGTTCTGAGTGATGGAGAAAAAAATTATCGTTTTCGAAATGTGATGTCTGAAACTTATGGTTCGTATTCTGTGGACCACCAAAAGAACGAATGTTTCCATCCTTTATGCTTCAAATTGAGACAAGACTCTAAATAATGTGCTTAAAGTAATAATGCAGTTTTTGGACACAATTCACGACAAGGTGAAAGCTTACAGGGATTTATTATGTTCGGAAGAGCCCCAGGAATAGAGGTTGCTCTGGATGAATCTAGTGATGTTGTCATGTCACGAGGCAGATTTGTCGAGCGTAGATCCAGACGGGGGTAGATAATTAAAAGGATCCACTCAAAAGATTACGATTAATTTTATGTAGCACCGATATATTCCTTTATTAAAATCCCAATGTACCAACTATTATAATATTAAACAATAATAGTTCATTATGATTGTAAGTCAAAACATAATATTCAGTCTTCAGAGTATGTAAAAACGGGGGTGTATTTTGGTTATATAAGATTTCTCTACATATCAGCCCAAAGTAAAAGCTTACAATTAGTACGCATTCACGACATTAAAAATTTGAAAGCTTGGTAAAAATTAAAATATATAGAAAATGCACTCACCGATAATGTCCGACTTCACCGATAAGAACAATTTCAGGGAGAACAACCAAAGGACGGATGAAACGTACTTCATTATTGTATAATATCTCGAGTACCACTATTTTAGATAAATGTCATAGTACTGTTTCGCTGCCGGTCTTTAGATACTATATGTTGATGTAAAGTAGAACTGCCATATTTATACTGTGCTAGAGGAAATACGTGTCGAGCTGGCTAATGTTTTCATTGGCAAACGGTGATATTACAAACGTTGAGCGGGCATGTTTTTATGTTTTCCACCTACGTGGTTATAAAGTGTTTGCTCAGCACGCGGGAAACTTATTGATACGAAAAGTTTCCCGGTAAAGGTGACAGCTATATTGTTTTTAAAATTACTGTGAACTTAACACACATATTTTTGATATAAATTACAATAATTAACATAATTAAAAAAGTTATGAGTTCTTAGAAGATACCACATATGAAACAATACTTAGGATGTTTACTTTGTTTTTTTTTTATCATGAATTGATGTCATAGTTTCTAATTAGACTGAAATACAAATTTATATGTTTTTATAAGTATATCTATGATATTTTATTGTTTCAATGTAACTATGTTTTTAAACAGTTTATTTTATAGTAAGAAGTCTAGTTTAAAGAAAATCACAATTTTCTAATTATTATTATTTTAGATCAGTCAAAAGGAATGTATGATTTATGAATCCCAAAAAATATACTCAATGGAAATCCAGGAGGGAAAAGACTGATCAGACTGAGAAGGCTCCTCTGGTCATAGAATATTAAAACAAAGATGCTAAGGACCAGTGGCAACTACGCTGATGCAGCAAATGCAGTGTATTGGAGCCCACGTTATACAGGGACCCAAAAATTTCGCGCCCTACTATCATTTGGCAGTGAAAATTTTGCGAGTATTTATACCGTTCCCAGCGTTAATAGTGGAATGAAATGGAATTATTAACTTAAATAATCGTTTTTTACAGTTATTTTGAAAACATTGTCGATATATATATTGTTCCAGATTCGTAAAATACATTTTTGGCGCAACATGCGAATCGGCCGCGACCCATCTTTTGACACCTTTCCACATCCAAATTCACACCCATAAACTTTCCTTAATGCTCGTCTTATTTTATACTAAAGACGAGCATTAAGGAAAGGTTATGGGTGTGAATTTGGACGTGGAAAGGTGTCAATAACACGGGTCGCGGCCGATTCGCAAGACGCGCCAAAAATGTGTTTTACGAATCCGGAACATATATCAAAATATACAGCAGCAGAATTCTGCTAATAGGTTTGTCGGGTTAAGGACCAGATCATCGTCGTAAAGTGAGAACTGCCGAAGAAAGCGAAGGAAATACTTTTAAATTTACAAGTACAAGTCCCTAAGAACACTTATGTTACAAAAGTCTAATTATATTCTTACTATTTAAAAGATAAACCACGCAGTTCATATATTATTGAGGCCCAATTTTTATAGTTACGCCGCTGCTAAGGACCTGCTGGGTAGTGAGTATACTCATTTTTGTGCGGTAGATGCGTTCCTTGGAAAGTCGCACAAAAAAAGTTATGACTTACATAGAAAAGGTGAAGATGCGTTCTATGAATTTTAAAAACCGCATAACTTTGAAACAGCAAGTTAAAATATACCCAAAAAAAGTTAGAAAAAACTAAGAAAATAATACGGTATAAACTATTACTATAAAATTATTTTATTAAAAAATAACATTTTAAGGATGTTTGGCATATTGGGATACTCGTCATGTCAGACATCCACTGGAGAAATAATATTTATTTTAATTACAACTTTCGTCGCTTTATGATAATCTTCGCAGCGATTTGCAATGTTGCTCGAAATCGCTCACTTCTTTAGAAGTAATAGACAATGGTTTTTTTATTATTAGAATCTGCATCAATCTCACTACCCTTCTGTGTTGATTTATTTTTTCTAACATCATAATTAGTTATCAAAGTTTGTTCGGACTTTCTTGTTTTAATGACTAATTGTTTATGCAGTTCTTTATATCCAGAAATACAATTGTTGAGCTCACGTTGAAACTTGAAGGCTCGCTCAGAATTCATATCATGAAGAACAAGATTTTCCAAATTATTGCAAAGTTGTAGACCTTCTCGAATTATTTTTACCGTAAGTGGAACTGGATTTTCTTTCATCTCGACACACTTTAGAAAAGTTGAAGATCGCTGTGTTCGTGATACGTTGTTCTGCTTAATCTATCAAATGCACACTATTCGTAAACAATGAGAAGATACTAGATATGGGTATATTTTGCTATCGTTCACTCACTACTCCAGTATGGAATAATTGGGTGGGGAGGAGCATATATTAATATAATGAACTAGGTAAAAATAATACAGAGAACAATCACCAAAGTTATATTTAAAAAAAGATCAACGTTTTCAACTCAAACACTTTTTGCAAAATTCCCAGTTCCCAAAATAGAAAATATTTACAAAAAAAATCTCAATTAATCAATTAATTAAAGAAAATAACATTGTAAAATTTGAAACAAGCACATCATTAAGGTTTAAAAATAACTTTAAAATCCTTAAACATAACACCAAACACTATCAGCAAAATTTTATATATTTAGGGATAAAAAATTTCAATAGCCTCCCTACACAAATTAAAGAACTAAAGGATATAAAAGAGTTTAAAAAGAAACTAAATGAACACTTCAAAAACACATAATTGGAAAATAAACAATATAACAGAACACTTCAGAAGCACACAAATGGACAATGAATAGAATATGTAAGATATTATATAACATTATTGTAGTGTAACTCCCTCTCCAAGCACAAGAACTGGTCTCTTTTTTGGAGATGTAAGCGAAAGAAAGACCATGTAATTTTAAAAATGTTATGAATGTTACTTAATTCATGTTATAAAAAATTGTAAAAATATCAAATAAATAAAAAAATAAAAACTTGAGAGGGGGGAGCGATGATGCACAAATGCCCCAATCTCGCTTAGCGCGGGCCGCGTTCTATTGGCAGCGGCCCGCTTTTTAAATAAACGAAGCTGTTTGAACTTTCCTGCTATGTACACATGTGACCAAAACACTGCCGCACGTGTTTTTGCACGTCGCCTTGAAATAAACGAGTGAAACTCTGGATTTTGTACGTAAAATATGAGAACAGCGCGTTGTTAAGTACGTAATTAAAATTAAATATATTTTTAAATTATCAAAATCACACAAAAAACAAGTCGCACAAAAAAAGGTTTGAGTGTATTTGGAAATGGGCAGCAGAAAAGTGTTATGGAGGCGGAAGATTGAAGAAGCCCGGGTTCAAAAATTTTTATTAAATAATATCGTTTTCTTTTTCTTTTCAAAAAGTGCCTGTAGTGACAGTCGAATTAGAAATAAAATAATATTATAGAAATGGTAGGATTTATAACTCTTTACCGGTGGAAAATTTTTTACTGAATGTATTGCTTCATTGAATTTGCATGTTTCAGGATATATTGAAAAGCCATCCCATCATCGATACACTGAAATATTTGATACTGTAAATAATATCACAGTGACAAAGTGATCACAACTCATTATTATAAATTATTATCGTCATTAAAACAGGACACCTCTTGCCAGGTCCGACCCTAGAAAATGCGGGGCCTGACTGGAGTATGAAGTGCAATTATCCATTTTAACCCCTTGGCCGCCTACGTAGCAAGTTTCCGACAGAGAAAGACATGGCACGAGAACTGTCAGGATTTAAGTTGGCTATCTTGAGTGTAGCGGACACCCACGTGATAGTCCGCGGCGTCTATTTGTCACGGCAAATAACCATCAAATAACGCATGATGTCACCGGCGCCGCGGATCGGATTATTATTTATCCAAAATCTGTTTCAATTCAAGAACACCACGGATTACGTCTGAAATCGAGAGTAAAAGTCGTCATTTTTCCTCCATACAAAATTGACAGTTGGCGCTCTCTTTTGCGTTGCCAGATCGTAATTTCATTAAATTTGAAAAATTTACACACATAATCTTATGTCGACGTCAAAGACGAATTTTCAAAAACTTTTTTGGTTTTATTTTTACTTTACAAAATGGCGGAGGGTTATTTATTTCATTAGTGGAGACTACTGAATTTTTAGACATTCTCGATATGCTTGTTACTACCGCAAAGTCCGATGATGAGTAGGACGCAATAAGTTGGAAAGTATCTAGAACGTTCCAATTTGAGTAAATTATCAGTTAGATTTTGACGTATGTTCGCGATATTTCTCGTTTTTGTTGCAAAGTAATTCAAGTGAATAAGATATTATTTTTTAGTTATTAATTAAAATTAATATACGAGCGTTTTACTATAAATACAGTAAGGCAGCATTGGCCATTGCCGCGGCCAGCGGTATCATTTTATGCGTGTTGTAATGTGTACATAGTTGTGATGTGAAGTGCTAATATATTTTTGTTTTAATCATCACATCAAACATAGTAATATTAATAAAATCTGATGTCGTCCTTCCAAAAAACAAATATAAAATAAATAATAATGTTTTAAGTGACAACACTATCAACTTTTATTTTTTCCTTTTTTTCAACCTTTTTCATCTCAAAACCGTACGAAATCGCGGTTGATGGACGCTTAAGATGAAATAATATCCACGTTTTTCTATTTAGTTATACCAACGTTTTCATGTTTTTTTCGTAAAAATATAATTCGAAAAAGTTAGGCTGTGAATTTTAAGAATTTTGGCGCCAATATGGGTGGTATGATGATGTTTCACCGACGATTTTTCTGGGCAGCTATAGATTTCTTCTTCTTCAGCCTGACTGTATCTATTGCTGTTTATATTTTGAATATAGAAATCGAGAATCAGTTTATTTTTTCTCTCTAAATTATAAATCTTTGTAAATATTTAACTCTCATCAGACTCCTTCGAAGAAATAAAATTGTAGAAATTAAAATTAAAATCTTTGAAGCTTAATGTCATAGTTTAATGTACATATCAGATGATATCTCGTTGTTCCAAGGGCACAGTAGCTAAATGAATAATGCATTTATTCTTCCGGTCATTGTAGATTGCAACGGGGATTGCATCAATACTTTATATACCGGAAAAACGACTTTAGATGGGCGATATAGCCTTCAAAATATCGCATCAAAATAGCCTTTTGACGCGATCATAAAAAAAATCTTCGGGTGAAAAATTATATAATTCTTAAATTATTCAATATCGACTTGTCATCTTAACGAAAATATTAAGCAAAAGTTCCTACAATAAATTTTCCTACAAACAAATTTTCAAATAAATAATGTGCGAGGATAGATTAAAAAGTTTTCGGAATAATAACGAAAATAATAAAAACCTGATTCATGTTGTGTTTTATTTTTTAACATAATCCTCTACAAGCTCGATACACTTGGCCCAACGTTTCTACAGCTTCTCGATTCCCTCCTGGAAGTGACATTCGAGGTCCCCAAAATAACCGCTTACAGCCTACCTATTTGACCCAATATTCTATTACCTCTCTATTTGACCCAATTTCTATTAAAGCCATGTTTTTTTTGAGTGCATTTGAATAAGCGAGTGCATTGTCATGATGACATAATACATTTTTTTTACCATTGCCGGGCATTTTTCCTGAATTTCTACTTTCAATGTTGTTTAATATTGGTTAGTAAAAGTTTTTCTTGTTTAAGGATAATTAATTAGCAAATTTGTCTTTCTTGGGTATTGAATTGTCTTTGTCGTCATTAGAACCAATTCACCGTGTTCAATTCGCTGTTTGATTACATTTTTGTTTCTGATGTGTAGATCTCATCCAGGTCTCATCCATGGTCACGAATCTTAAAATTTCTTTTAAACACTCCAAACATTCGACTGAGGTTCAGGCTCTGGATTAAGAAATGCGACACCCATCTTTCAGAAAGTTTTTTTTTAATTCCAATTCATTATCTATAATATACTCGTAAGCTACTCGTTCATAAGAGATGGCCATGTCTTCCTCAACTTTAGGCACTTTCATTTTGCGATCTGCCAAAACCGTGTCATGAATTTGATTCACAATTTCTGGTGAGGAAACCGTTTTTGAACGTCCTGAATGCGGTTGATCATTTGCGTGCGTGCGGGCCAAGATTGAATTCCGAAACTTAAAAAATCTCGGTGGAAAATGAAGGTGATAAATCCCCAAGGGCAGCATCCAACTTGAATTTGATCTCCATCGAGGTCTTCTCTTCAAATAAAAAAATTATAACTGTTCGTATTTCGTTTTTATTTATAATTGAAAATACACAAATGCTAATGCTTGTAAAAATCATTGATTGATTAATATTTGCAGTCATTTTATACAAATGAAAAAACCTTCAATACTGAAGAGCAATCTCAATTATCGAAAATTTCTTACAGTCCAAACCCACCAAACTTGATGAGGAAGGAATTGATAAGATTCCAGTAAGATGGGAGAAGGTCATGCATAATAGTAAAGAATACACAATAGATTAATATATAATAATTTAGTTATTTTATGAAAGCAAAATAAATGTCTGACGAAAAATTGAAGTTATTTATAACTCCATCTAAGTATTTAATGTGATGATTACTTTATAAAAAAAAACCATTTAAAATTATCGAGCCTATCTTGAGAATCAGAAAGTTACAGACGAATAAAAAAATCAATTTCAAATTTTTTTTCGGCTTGTATTTACTAATTAAATAATTTTATGTAAGATTTTTGTATACAGGGTGTCCCAACGTCAACCCTTGGAGGGCTGATAGGTCAACTAATGACTGATCAGAATATCAACATACAACCTCTGTAAAAAATTGTTAGTTTTCGAGATATTGGCACTTTTGCAATTTTCACGAAATTCAAAAGTAATGATTTTTTACTGAGGTCATATTTTAATATTCTGTTCAGTCATGAGTTGACCCTATCAGCCCTGCAAGTGAGATGTTGACTTTTTAGACAGCGTGTAAACATGTAGTTATTTTATGTATACAAATAAGGTGAAATTTTTTAATAGGGGAAAGTCCTATAGTAACTATTGACACCATAAGATTTTTGAATTCCACAAAAATCGCACAAGCAAATTTCAAAATGATATTTAAAACATATAGAAAAACTTCTTAGCTACAAATACTATGAATAAAACCACAATAAGTTTAGGAAAAAATAGTACTATTTCCTTATTGCACGCCAGAAAAGTGTCTGCCATCAGAACTATGGAATTAAACAATGTAATAATCACAAATATAGTCATGTGATAACTTCAATATGTTAGCACAAGCTTCATGGATCCACATTTTATAATTTCCGCATTGAATCCAGTCTTCATTGTATGATTCTAAACAGGGTCGTTTCTAGGTGTTTTGCCGCCCTTGACGAGAATTCAAAAATGCCACCTATTCCTTTTTACTATCATCCCTCTCTGCCCTCATCTAGTCTAAAAAAATTAATGCATTAGATTTTAAATAACTTGTATTCAAAATTAATCAATAAACATCAAACATTATATACCTAAATAAGCACTGTTCGTGATATTTTTCATTTTTAAATTTATATCTTGTAACTTCAATGGTGTTTTGGTTTCTTTCTCTTAATCCAATGGTACTTTCCTTTCCTTTATTTTAGCAAAGTCTTTAAAAAGATCTCTAATGTCAAGCTGGTAAGACATGTCTTTATCTATTGAAATTATGGCTAGTCCCATGAGTCTCTCTTGGCTTATTAAACTGAGCAGATTGTTTTTTTTAAATTTGAGTTTTTAGAAACTCCTTTCCGCACTTGCTACTGATATTGTCAAGTCAAAAAGATACGAAGAGCTACGAACAAATTACGAAAACCATTTTTTAACTTGTTTTGGTATAGATAGTTCAGTACGTAATCGGGTTTCGTATTTTTTTGTATTCAATGACTTATTTCTGAAAATTTAGAGCAAAGAGCTGCGGCGTCAATATCCTTTTGAAAATATGAGGTTTCTCCAAGGCTACGCCAGGTTAGAGCTGTTTCCAATTTGATCCATGAGTTCTTTGGAAGTTCTCATCTTGAGATCACTTAAATTGTTCCACATGATTTTGATTTCAAATTATTTTTTTTATGCCTTTTGCTACCCTAGTCTTGCCTAATGGCAGAAACGGACAAAATTCTAGGCATAAAATACCTTGTGTCTTCGTGAGTTGCTTTCTTTTTACTTTGATTTTCCTTCTCACTTTTCGTCATTGTTTGTTAACATATTTTCCGGATTACAAGCTTTTGCCGTGATCCCAGATTTTATTTTTCTTTTTCTTCGGATCAACATTTAAATCTTTAGTCTTTTTTGTGTATCTACAATCAAGTCAAAAAGTGGCCAGTACTATCAGACATTGTTGTGGCTGATAGTGTAGGAACCGTAACACTGAAAATGTTTTAAATTTTTACGTATTCACGACACAATTGTTTTTTTCATTTTTGAAATCAGGGTTATATTATATTATTATATTGAAAAACATATTTTGGTAAAAATCCGAGAATATACCGTATTCGTCAATTATTTCTTCTAAAACAATAATTTTAAAGATTCATAATTTTATTAAAATTTTTAGAAATTTTATTTCATTGTTATTTATTTTGCTCTTGTAACTATCATTACTAAAAATTTGTAGTATAATTTATGTATACAGATTCGCATTACTTCGCAAAGCTTCTCACAATGCCATTGTACATTAATGAAACTTATTGCGGAGACTCATTTCGATAAATAATCTAACCAAAATTATGAAGGAAAGTAAAAAACAGTACATAATTGAGCGCAAAGAGAGTTATGATTTTATTATAAGTGAGTAAAATAAGGCAACTGATACATACGAATTTTTACTTATAATCCTCTGAGACGAGAGATCAAACGCACTATGTAGCCCATAGATAAGATGTAGCCCTTTATCTGCCATCCATATCATAGATAAGAATCCATATCAATTTATTTATCTATGTTACCATCTGTTATAGTCAATGCCACAGAATTGAGATAATCTATGGTATTCTTCAACTGTCAATAATGTTCAAATAATGCATGAATAATATAATCAATATGGATGTGGTGTGTTCCAAATAATTTATTATATGTACCTGTTAGTAAATTTACTGTAGAACTCTACATGGTTTTAAGCATGTTGAGCTTTTTCGTGTGTTACGGATTTGGATGAGGGAGAGGCGAATTCGATTACCGAATTTTAACTTTTCTAAATTTGTATAATTTTTTTGATTTTGTTTAAATTATTTGTATTGATATATCTGCTCATAGTTGTGTGTCAGTTTCACTTAACATAATATTATATACCATCCATCGAAGATATAGAAATTTAGGAAAGTTTAAAAAAACAGGCTAAATTTCCTTGTTTAACAGTAAATTTATTATCGTGTAGCGTTTAGATACAAATATCTTATTTATTGTATAATGGTACATTAGTGTAAGTTGGGTATACAAATAAGTTAGTGTGTAATCAGTAGTGTAGTTGGGTATACAAATAAAATTATACCATTTAGGGCTTGAATACCGACCGATTTTCGTGCACTTTTAATAACGGAATTAAAGTACCATAAATATCGGATAGCAAAGTAACCCGATAATTATTAATAATGTAATTTTATTAATTCTTAAAAAAAATATTTCTTCATCTAATCAAACACCTTATAGTTGGCTTGTTTTTGATATTATAATATTTTTTTATGTTATTTGTAAATTAATCATGTTGTCCAATAAATAATAAATAAATGTATTAAGTTTGTTGATTTTTAAAAAACCAGCCGTTTAAATAATGTTACAACTTTTAAAGAATATTACCAACTCAAGGAGATTATTTTAATTCTAGAGCAATTGAACAATTCACAAGAAGCAGAAGTTAGTCAGTCAGGAATGTATAGCATGCCAGTATTTTACTCCAATCTTATACATCAGGATATTGTGATAAATAATTTTAGTTAAGTTTTTAAATAATAAAATATCAAGGTACCAAGTATGTCAAAAGTCCGCCCATTAATGCCTATACAAAAATACCAACGAAAGAAGTATTGTAAGATTCATCATTCTTCATTGAGTACATGTATATATTGTACTACACCACTGCTGTGATTCAGTTGTGGCATTAGGACATCTGTCAGTTTATTATCACTCAAGATCAATTTGATCTTCAGTTCCTATCTTATTTTTAGTTCAATGTTTAATCTAATTCGTTAACGAGATCAAATGAGATTTGAGAACTGTATCTCAAGTTCAGTATATTTGACCCGTTTGGACCTGTTCATTCGCGAACTAATCATCTCAGTTGTTTCTGCTAGTTATTATTTGTGTCTGATTTCAGTTGACTTTAAGAATATAATATAACTAAAATATTAATAACACATGTGATACGTGACACAGGATGCCAAGATGTTCACTACAGATTTAAAGATACTAGATTAAACCCTTTAGGTCAATAAAAATACATACACATTATGAAATTAAATAGGAATACAAATAAGCTTAAATCCATAATAATAGTAGATATAATTTATATTAACTTTCACCTAAAGAGTTATAAACAAAGATAATGGAAAAAATACAGTTAAAAAATCACAGTGGTCGCAAGGGGCGGATTGAGACGCTTTTTAATAAAATCAAGAGTTCTGAAGTTGTAATTACGATAAGAGTTCTTCGACTCGTACATCCTGTGCTAGAAGCTTCGCCCTTGATTACATATCAAGACTTCAGTACATTAAAAATGCTCTTTTTTTCCATATACATGATTGAAAAATTTCAAGTCTTTTACTCCAGCGTGTAATATTGGTATAGTGTTAAGAGTCAGGAGTCAGGTATATATGTTGATAAATACAAATGCGGACCATAGGTAATGCTAGATAAATTATGTTGATTTCGGTATGGGTACCCGAAGCGCAAAATAATGAAGTTCTGGGACTTGTCGTTTACAAGTCTGAACTTAGTGCAGATATTGTACATTTAGTGCTTATCACAAATGTATATAAACCAATGAAATATTACAGTTTTTAATTGTTATTCAACAAATACCAAATCAATTGACAGCCGAATAAATAACATTGAGTGCGAGTGAGGTTGGCAAATTCTACAGCTAATAGGAGTCAAGTAGAAATCTTCTCTGCAACCATTTAGGAGCCCCAATAGTGTTGTCATAATCATATTTTGTTCAACCGATTACTTACATACAGAAATGAACAAATTTATGTGACAAGTGCAGTAAGTGACAGGTGTCAGGTGTCAGGTGTCAGAACACAATTGACTGAATGAAATATAATGAGTAATTAGATTCATCAAATGATGCATATGTTATCCGCACCGGTGCTGCCCTGGGGTCGCATCTGGGACCCTACTGTACTATAGTCTGTACAAAGCCCTGTGCATAGATGGAAAAGGTTTCAAAATAATAAAGAGCACCAGTCGTCTCGGAACCACCCTTGCCATTGGACCAAGCTGTCCATTATTCTAAGAGTATGTGTGGGTGTGACTGTGCAATATCACCTAAACTTTAAACAATCGCATGCACAGGCTTCTGCTGTGGCCAACTTAAGAAACCATGGCAGACGTCATCCTTGTTATGAGGGACCGCCGAAGAAGAAGAGGTTAATCAGAATGTCACAAATCTTTAAATAATATTGTGTTATTTAAAAATTAATATTATGTGTTATTTAAAACATCCCACAAAAAAATAATTTGTATGCTGTAAGAATTTATTTTTAGAAAATTAAATCAATAAATATATTACATATTATAAAAACATGAAGCGTGAAACAAAATGGGCCAGTCTTGTTAGATGCAGAGATAATTGATGGACAAAGTGTATTCTTAAATGGCATCCACGAGACAAAACATGATTTAGAATCCAGAGGATGCCCAAAGTATTTGCAGATGAAATTATCGGAGCAGTAGGAGTTATACGGTAAAGATTGGCGAAAGACTAAAGACAGTAGCAGAATTATACGGAGGCCTTTATTTATCTAGCTGTGGATCGACAACGGCTAATGATGATTTCCTAAAATTTGTTTGGTATCGCATTAGCATTTCCTTCCATATGTTTTTTTATGATCTGCTGTGCAGCACAAATTGGTACAGCCTGATCCTATTTTGTATGGATATTCTCCCACACGATTTCCACTGAAAAAACAAAATGAGTGATAAAATAATTATGTTATAAAATTACTAAAAAACCATATGGAGTTAAAAAATTTATGTTGGTGTTAATTTTCTGTAACCTATAACATCCCAATATGTTTGGATAATCTTAACACAATATCATGTCATCAAATTTGCTCATCTCAATGCCAAGATTTAATAAACATATTTTATGAATGTCTAGTTATCAGTTAATTTCTGGCCTTTAGCTAAGAAAGAGAATCTATGTGCTTGTTACGAGTTACACATATGATGTGTACGAGTAATTTATTACAATTATGGTGTTCTCATTCTTTTGATGATACAAACACTGTTAATTAAATAAAGAGTATCGGTGTTACTGAAAGTCTTGATATCACTTATTTTAATTGTCTCTGCTATAATTTTTGGAACATATCAGAGTTTTCTTTCAAACTTAATTTGTAAAGCATATACATTATCTAAATAATAAGAAAAAACACTTTGCTTATACCAAAATTTATTGATAAATCAACATGTTTCAAGATCAACGGTCCCTTCATAAGGATTGATACAAATTGTATACATACTTACTTAAATTAAAAATACAAGTATAGACAAAAAACAAAACTATAAATTAAGTGATGAGTAACTAATTAGGAACTACTGTGAAAACAAATTTAAAAGGTAAGTATTTTCAAAAAGAATTTGGTTATTTATAATGTTTAATTTACTATTAATGCTTTTTCTTATTTCTAAAATTTCTAATTTATTTAACTGTAAACCAATGGTATTTGTATATAAAATTTCTAAACCATTATTAATGTCAAAAGAATTGTTTGTTTCCAAAAGATGATTGGAAATTTCTACATCAATAATAAATTAAAGAGTTGTATATGAAATATTACGGATAAGGACAAACTTCTCTTAAGCCTGGTTCTTCCGCTGGTGAAGACAAAATATCTGCAAATATTATAAAGAAGATCAAAACTCATGTTAGTAAACCTCTATCACACATAACAAATTAATGTTTCTCTAAAGGAAAAATTCCAAATGTTTTAAAGAACGCAATTGTTAGACCCATCTTCAGATCAGTAGAACAAAACAATATCGTCAATCTGCCAGTTTCTCTTTTGAGTACACTGTTTAAAATAATTGAAAAGGCCATGAAAAAGCTATATTCCTATTTAAAACAACAAAATATGTTGTCAAAAAATCATCTCTATTCTATGATTTGTATCATGATGAAAGGACCATCGGTCTTGAAACATGTTGAATTATTAATAAATAGTGGTTTAAACAAAGTACTTTTTATTAGGTATTTATATACATAATATGTTGACACAAAGTAATTTAGCAAATATTGAAGAAGTAAATATATATTATGGTAATACAAAAGCAATAGTGGAACTGAAAAATTTCTAGTAATGATAAATAAAAAAATTTATTGTTAAAAGCAAGAAAAAGTCAAATAATATTGTACCATGAAAATATGATTATCTTGGCGGTATTCCAGGGCAAGGATTAAACCAACAATCGCATTATTTTACAGAAATAATTGCATGTTTTCTGCAATTATTATTTCAAATATTCTCGTAAAAATAAAATCATAATTTTATTATGCCATCACTTATCTTTATGGCTTGTCATATATTGACGACTATCAATAATTTTATGTATTATAATCATCATAATGAAATGACATCCCTAGTTAGTTTGCTTATTGTCGTTCTGTTAATGAAACACCAGTATAATGTATATTTAGAATAAATTTATGTATATTTGAATCCACAAATTAAATAAATTCAAAGTCCTTATTACCCTGGTCCGTAATTGCAAACATAGAGCTTAGAATATTTTCCATCGGGTCTAACATAGTATGTAGCGCCGCACCCAATATACATTGTGTTGTCCCAGATAAACTATAAATTATAAAAATAAACATTTGAATATGTACTCTGTTGAGATTAATTATTAAAAATTAAAAATATTTTAATAATATAATTTTTATTCAAAAAATATGACAGTATCTCATTTTATTGCTCGCAATGAAGCATTAGGGCTATTATAATGTTTTTTTTATTTGATACAGGTGTATTTACAAAAATCATGTATACAATTTCAACAGAATACCCTTCTCAAATAATAAATATATTCATTAACATTTTAAATTATTAGTAGATAAAAAATATTTTCCACCTATTTAATTTACATTTTAATTTTAATTTACATTTACATGTACATATACAAAGTGTAACAGACCTAGTCCACAATATTTAATGGGTGGATACCTGATTAAATTACGAGTTGAACATGTTTAAGGAATATGTGCAAATTCTGCGTTGTTTCGGAAAATATTCTCATTGGAAATTCTTACAGAATTATGTTAGGCTTGATGTCTACGTACTTCCAAATAAATATTTGCGAAATTGTTCCACTATTAATCTATATATTTGCTTCAGGCCCTAAATTATCTAACAAATAATAGTCTAGCCACTCAAAATTGGATGAACTTTAATTATTTGTATTCATTATATGATTAGAATGAATAAAATATTAAAATTAATCGAAATAATCACATAATTACGATTTTTTAAAAATGCTTATATCTCTGACATGGTTGAGATAAGGTACATATCTTCTGAACATTTTCGACTCGTAATTTAGTAAGGTATTCACTCATAAAATATTGTGGACTAGGTTTGTTACACACTGTATACTATCAGTTTGTGTAATATAATAGAATATCTACCGCTTCAACAAAGATGACACAAAAGTTTAAAATTTTTGACTAGCATTCACTTTTGGTATACCTAATATAAAAGTATAGATGGTATACCTAATATAAAGTATGATCATATTTGCACACTCAAAACAAAATATACATGAATACGTGTTGAAATTCAATAAACACTTTTGAACTCATTATCTCAAAACAGTGTCATTGTCAGATTATTAACTGTTATTCAACATTAGCATTTTTTTTATCCCATGATTATTAAAATCAACTCTCAAAATTCCTGAAATTTTGCTTGGGATTAGACTTACTAATTAATATATGAGACTCCACCTGCTATAACACTGTACACCGGTTTTTACAAATGTTGATAGATAAACAGTGTTATTGCAGGTAATATCACTTGTGTATAATTTATTTATTTTATATGGTTTAATATGTATACCATTCGGTTCCCAAGAAGATATACAACATTGTGGTATCCATAACTTAGATCTGCCTAAAAACTATATACAGTGTTGTTGCAGGGGTGGTCTTCTATGTATATAATATGCTTTTGCAAAATTATCTATTTTATTACTGACATAGTACCATTTTATTAGTCAATTATGAATGACTAAATCAATTTGAAAAATATTAATCAAAGAATAATATTTTTATTCTCTCTGAATTTTTTATTTTAGTTACTTGCATATTTAATTGAAAGTAAGTATAATAATAGTCTTATTTTATGAAAAATATATTACTTCTTCCAAAAGCTTACACACAACCATTTCATTGAATAAATTACCAGAATTTGTAGAAAACCACTAGAAATTTACATCACATACTGGCCCATGTTAATAAAAATGAATTAAATTAATATCATTATTAAAGTTCTGTTTGCAAATACACTTGAGTACATTGTTTTATTAGATTTTTGTGTTATAGAAGTTCCCAATCTTTCACTAATTGATAAACAAATATGTATGTTACATTGTGTTCATAGTTAGAAGATGTTACACACAATCATTTTATCAAAAATTGCTGTCTCAGCAAGTGTTGATTTGTCTACGGTCTCAAACACCTCATATAATATTTACTTTAGACATAATGTTGAACATTTTAAGTGTATAATTTTAATAAAAAATAATGTAACTAAATAATAATACTATTACAGATTTTGTTGAATTTACCACAACATGATAAATGAATTTGGTGGTGCTGTGATCTGGGGTAACTTAATAAGTAATAGCCGAAGACAGGTCGTAATATATTTCTATATATTTTCCATTAAAATATAATAAAAATAGCTTCGTCTCTATGAGATATCTGATATTTATTTAATAACAATGTTTTTGTGGGTAAAAATCCAAAAATCCAATGTTTTTGTGAGTAAATAAATTGTGTGTTCTTGGTCATATTCAAATATTGCTTCATACTTACTGGATATGAATATCTTGTCTTACCTCAGGGAGAGGGTTCTATTGCGAGTGCCAGGTAGCTCGAAGGACGTTTGCTAATTTGATATCGGAAGGGGCTAGATCTTCAGAAGGGTACAGGGTTTAAAAATTGAAATTGGCCATATGATATTATGTTAATTTCTGGATTTAAACGAGCCATTCCCCTAAGAAGTGGGAGTGTTTAAGTCAAGCGTGCCCTGCAAGCCTTAGAGAGGTCCATGATGAGTTTCTGGGCAATGAGGTGGTAATGCCGAATGAGTTGAATGCACCCAACCAAGCAATTTCATTATAATATTAATCAATATTATTTAAACAATGAAAAAGTGATTGATATAATAAACAAAATTAATATAAACATTAAATTTAATAACACTATAGTACATAGTATCAGCGATGGCCGAATACTTATTGAAAGGCAATGTTGATGTTGGCTGTTGCGCAACCAATGTCAACACATGCCCTCTGCCATGACCGCCGAGTACAATTCCAAGTTCCAAGTAAGCCGATACAGCCTGGCGACAGATTATGGTAATACAAAGTAGTTTATGGTTGTTACAGAGTTAATCTTGGATAATGCGTAAAATCATATACTGGTACATGGAGGTGTTTTTCTTGCATTTGTAGAGTAATATAATATTAAGGATGTCTATTTTTTTAAATTATTTAAATTTGCTTTGTAAATTTTGTAAATGATGACTTGCCATCAGATTTATCTGGATTGTGCATCATTTCCAAATTTTCAGCCCACTTTTGTGCTTTATTGTGAAGAGATTCATCGCATATCTGTAATATTGTTCAGGTTAAAATACAAGTATAAATCTGGATAACATTTTTGCATTTAAAACGATAATATTACCATACTTGTACGGCAATCAAAAACAATCAGAACTTAGTTGGTAGGTTAAAGGTGTAATATAAAAAAATCCTACCGCACTGGCCGCAAAAATCAGGTAAATTTTTCCAGTGTGCATAAATATTTTTATAACATTAATATGTACTATTATGTTAAATTGTCTGTTAACAAACTTATTATAGATATATATCAGATTAATTTTTCAGAAAAGTTTGATTGAAATAAAATAAGAATGGGTTCATAAGCAATATGCATTCGTAAAAATTCTTCATTAAGTATTTACGGATTTCTTTTTTATTCTGACGAATTAATTAGACAGTAGGGGTGTCCTTAAAAATCTTTCATTAGGGAGCCAGTAACGTCCACCAGTATTTTTGTCACCCGGTTCGCAAAAATATTGTTGCCCATTAATCTCCCTTTCCTCGAATCGCTTTAAGTAGGTATTTGTAAGTACAACTAGTAGATTTAAACTCGTATTTAAAACTCGTCCAAGGATGTCGTTTAAGCGTAAATTTTTATGAACAGGATCTTCTTCCATATTAATTAAATACTAGATACAAACTAAAAACCATAAAAACTTTTTAATGACCAAGATCGTATTTCTAAGTTATAAATTTGTTTCCATTTTTCGTACGCGCGACGATTGACCATTCTATGAATATTTACCAACGCAGTCTGATTAAAATGTCATTACTTTGTTGAGTTTGCTATTTTTGTTGCCTTTCTCTATATAAGCATTGCTTTTTCTGAACTGAACTTGAATTAATAAAAATCACAAACCAAACACTATACGTACGCACTTTTTAATAATCAACGTCTTATGAATCGATAAAAATAGGTAGACGTTTTAATTTTGAAAATCGATCGATGTCAAATAAATTATTACCTACCTGCATAAAATATTAATGTTATTAATTTAAATTATCGTACATCTACATTGTAATGTGCTAAATTTAAAATTTCTAACAGTAGACTTCTTTGTTCATATTTTGAAAAAATGTACCTTCAGAACATAAAAGTGAAAAATCCACATTTCAAAGGTATTTGATACTTCTCTTGATTTTTATAATTTGTTAATATATTACAAATATACTTTATGTTTATTAATATTGTGAATGTATACTTTCATACATTCACAATATTGTCTCGATGTTAAAAATATTATTATATTACAATTAAGAGAACTGTTTTTGTACTTTTATCTTTGAAAATAGTAATGTAAAGTTTTGTTAAAATAATTTTAGTTGTTTTTTTCGGTTTTGGTCTATCATGTTTGGTTATGTTATATTGTTCAAATTAAGAGAAATGTGAAAGTATAATATATATTTACGCAATTTTCTTAATAAATTCAATTAATACTTTATATGAATTGAAATATTACATTGTTTTTTTATTTTAGTTATATAATTTTTTTTTAATCAATCCTTCACTTATACTTCAGTTATAATTGGTATATTTTTATTTTACAATATAAATGTTCTTCTTCTTACTATACTATGTAATGTATGTTAATGAATGTGTTAATTATTTTTCAAAAATCAAATACTGTTACTAATATTTATTAATAATATTACCATGGTTATTTATTTATGTTAATTATTTATATATTTAAAAAATTGTATTATTTCATTTGTATATACTTGTAATGGCTAATTACGCCTAATTGGCGAAGGCCATAATAAAGAGAAAAAAAAAAAAAAAAAGATACTTCTCTTCAATGAATTGTATCAATTTCTCACCCAATTTTCCCGTGTGAGAATAAGAATTGACAATAGTTTTGAAAAATAAATAATGGTGGATGTCTTAGTGATTTAAAAAATTTAATCATTGATAGGAAAAGTCACCGGGACCACAGTAGTGTAGACTTTCTATGATCTAGATCAGATATCTATAGATACGGACACGCATCGAAAGAGTCAACGTGCATGCCACCGCCCGATCTCCAGACATATAAGCCTGCATGAAGGCTCGGATCTAATGACTATCAGAGAACTGAGTCAATTTACCCTCTGCTCCTTTATATTGGTATTAGGATACCCTCAAAGATATGGTGGGGACGAACAGCTATTGCTAGGTCACGAGTGTATAAAACAATAAGGTCACACCTTCAAAAGAGTGTTCTGTTTGTTGCCGGGTGACATACAGAACTATATAATTTGTCGTAAAGAAGATGCCCAGTTTATTTTGTTGTAATGTGTACTGAAAGTCAAAGTAAACGCCATGGATTAGCAGATTGGGAAGTCAATCCAGCGAAGTTCGGATTAGGTCTGTTAAATCTTGATAGTATTCTTCCAACCCTTGCGCCGCGGCCTGTCTATATTTAGTCGTGATGAGCTAAACGTTATTGTGACTGTGATTGCGAGTTTGGTATTTTTTTTATAACGATGATTAGTAACTGATATTTTACTGTTACAGGTTTAGTTTCCAGTATATCAGTAATTGATCGCCGAATTACGAATAATCAGTTACTTATCATTGTTACAATCGAACGCAAATTTCACAATCACAGTCACAATAACGGTTAAAATAATGGTTTAGCTCATCACTAATATTATACTTGAGTAGAGATTTCAATGTTTGGTATTTTGGAGCGGTAATTTCTTTCATAAAAATGTAGGGTGGGTTCACGTCAAAAATGAAATAAAAAATGATTCATTACTTGGTAAATATGGTACAATCGACACCAGCATGATTAAAATCTCAATTTTAGGTACATACCAAACGAAGTAGATTTTCTCCCTGTGGCTGTCCTACTACTTTTCCGTTAGCA
The DNA here is from genome assembly GCA_022840565.1 of Eubasilissa regina. Taxonomy (NCBI): domain Eukaryota; kingdom Metazoa; phylum Arthropoda; class Insecta; order Trichoptera; family Phryganeidae; genus Eubasilissa; species Eubasilissa regina. The sequence continues at coordinate 21,527,568 of JAINEB010000015.1, read as the reverse complement.
ATATTTTTTCTCAATTTATTGTGATAATCAACGATCAATTTAATAACTTCACATGTAAATTCGTCAGCTGCAAAAATACGCTTATTTTAGTGCGATACGTGAATTTAAAATGAAATATTTTCGTATCAATGCACCAAAAACAACAGTCAACTATTATAATCGTATCTGTATATTATTAAAAAGTTTTTTTCAATTTTTATTATCATCTTAATTATTTGAAAACATGAAAAATATTTTTCGCTTCATATACGATATTGTATAGTAATATTGTATGAAATAAGGTTAAATTATATCAATAAAATACAATTCAATCGTCTTCTACATGGTGGCCCAAAAAAAGTGGGAACATTTCGTAAAATGTGATATTATTGCATCAAAATTAGTTTAACTATATCAACAATAGCTTAAATAATTTACTAATTTACTTACTTATCTATTTACCTGTATTACGTTTTATTTCGATAATTTCCGGTCGTTATTTTTGATTATTAATTTTTCCATTGTTTATATTTGGTTTTTTCAAAAGAAGACCGCATTCTGACCAAAAATTTGCGAAAAACGTCGGAGTGCTAGGAAAATGATCAAAGAGTTTCAAAACAAAGCCTGGAGTGGAGTATAGCTAGACATTACAGCATAACTGAACATTACAGCAGGACGGAGCTCCATCTCACACAGTCAGAAATACAATTAACTTTCTTCGTCGTGACAATATTAATTTTATCGAGCCAGGCATGTGGCCACCGAACAACCCAGATTTAAACCCAGTAGATTATGAAATATGGGGTGTTTTAATGATTTCTGATTAGCTAAATATTGTGCAAAAAAAATTACATTAAGAATTATAATTAATTATATTATGTTTTGAAATAACTCATGTGTTACGGGATGTTCGCACTTTTTTTGGGCCACCCTGTGTATCCTTCAATGATTGTTACAACTGAAATAAACTCATTTACATAACGTAAAATATACATAGGTACAACATAAATTTGTTAATGGTATTGTACAACGAATTATTTTGAAAACGTATAGTTTTTTTTTCCATTTTCAGTTGAACTTACAATGTGATTTAAATATTTATTGTAACTTGTCATAATTTTGCCTACCGACTTTTTATTACGGATAAAAAAGTTTTATTCCAAGTGGCGGGACATATGTACGTCATGTAAGCATTATTTTAGAAAATCAGAAATATAGAGCAATTAAAATTGAAGAGACAAGTTAAATATGTTCTAGTAATAGTTAATACGAGTACTAATTAGCATTCAAAAAGTTATATTTACTATTTACTTTTATATAGTCGATTGCGTGAATTAAATTTTTCAGTACTTGATTTTTATGTTGCATTCTCCCCCCCCCCCCTTCACATTACATATTGAAAATTATTATTTATATCAGTTATAAAAATGTAGATCTGATCTGAAAAAAAAAATTTGTAATTATCCCATACTTCCATATATTTTCCATTAAATATAATAAAAATAGCTTTGTCTCTGTGAGATATCTGATATTTGTTTAATAATGGTGCTCTTATGGGTAAAACTCCGGTAATTGTGTATTCTTAGACATATTTAAATATTGCAAATATTATTTATTGGTCAAAATAAAAAAATATATTATTAAAAAAATGAAAAATATTGACATTTCAGACGTATTCTAGTATAATATGTTAAAAAAACATTTTACAGATAAAAAATAATGCTTTAAAATAATTTAAAAAAAAATTTGATTTTCATAGTGATACCATATGCCGATTAAAATAAAGGAAACATGAATTAAAAAATTTGGTCCATAGATGGCGATGGTGTAGTGGTACTCGAAACGAGTCCACATACTAACATATAAACTTTCAAAAATTAGATAAATGTGGAGATTGAGGGGTGAGAATTGGTGAACGTTCAATATATATTTATTTATAAAAAGTGATCACTTAACCCAGCCGAAGACAGGTCGTAAACCTTGTAACTACCCCATACTTCCATATATTTTTCATTAAACATAATAAAAATAGCTTTGTCTCTATGGGATATCTGATATTTGTCGTTTGTGGGTAAAAATCCAGTAATTGTGTGTTCTTGGATATATTCAAATATTGCTAAAAAATCCGTGTTTTGTTGCTATGGACATTTAAACAAATGTAGTGTATTTTTGGGTTATTGAATAAATTTTTTTTTTCGAATTAGATAATCGATACACATATGCCGGAATATATATACTTTTTGTTGGATAGAAGATAAAATCAAAATCATTAGAGAATAGTGAGTAATGGCCTTCAAGAGAAAACATGACTATAGGTGCAGCGAGCTTTTGGATGACAGGGAACAAATCACTTTCTCACCATCCTGTGTAACACAAAGACCTTGTAGAATAATGGTGTTTGTTTCAAATATATTTATAGATTGTCGTTCCCTGGACTAAATACGGAAAAAATAAAAACTGGAGCCTTAGAAAGCACTCCAAATCGTAAACTTATCAAGAAAATTAATTTAATAAAATGCATATAAAATGGTTTTGAAGTTTCTGCGTGGTGCAGTTATCTTTCAATTGTCAAGAACTTCTTAAGTAACAACAAAACATACAATTATAAAGAACTGGTGCAAAACATACAAATTTTAAACATGTAGAGTATAAAGGTACACTTTCTCAATAGCCAATTAAATAGATTTCCATATAATTTTGGAGATGAGTGATTTTACTAAGATGTAAAGGTGATGGAGAAGAAGTATCAAGGCAGATTAGACAACTATTTGATGGCAGATTATTGCTGGAGCCTCCAGCATTTTTCCATAACTACTTTAAAAACTAAAAACTAGAGCCAATCTAGCAAAAAACGATTCCATATTTGGACTCAGCACCGTAAATATATCATAAAATCGTTCTTATCATTTTCAATAAAATAAAAGTTGATATTAATAGGTATTATACGGCAGCAAATTCTTCTTGTATTATATTTATTATTTCGGATGCCTTGAATGAGAGGGCGGCTTACTAAAAGTTTAACAAAGACTCACCTTTCACGTTATCACTCCAGGTTAATACAAAGTTTCCACATAATAATATCGTCAAATATAATATAATAATAGTCATACCTTCCACAGTAAAGGAAAAGTTATAAAGAATAATAATAAGTTATAAATAAAATATTGGAGTGTTTATACAAAGCCACGGACAGTGTAATCCGAATGTTGAACATGCCTCAGTATATATTATATACGAAGAACACTACGTATTGTTGTTTCACTTAGAAATGTTAGCATGAAGTCCAGTTTTTCTACTAAACTGTAAATAATATAACAAATTAATTTTTGTTTCAATGATATCAGAAATAGTTTTTTGAGTGAGCTAATGATTAGCTTGATACAAATAATTATATTAAATAAAATACCACGAAACGACGAATTTTATTACACGCCAATCGTTTTCGCTTAGCTCAAGCTTCGTTAGAACATATTTAAAACTAACAATAAATATAAAAATAGTGCACTTATATATTCATAAAGAGGGGGATAGAATATAAAATTACATGTGAAAGGGAGAGACAGAATACACATACAATTAGTCGGAACATTAAGGGAGGGGGAAATACAGTGTTGATAGATATTAAATTGATTTTAAAGGAAACATATCTAATATGGGGCTAATGGATAAATCAATTTGATTATTAAAAATTGGCGTACCACTATTTACTACCTTTTTTATTTCGAGGACTTCTAAATTGTCTAACCGGAGGCCAAACCCATTTTTATGGAGGATATTTATCCCTGTGCTATTATTAATGCTAATGGTCTTTTTCAATAATATGGTTGGAAAATTCTGAGAAACCATTACTGTTTAAACATTTAATATGTTCTTTGACACAAATATAGACATTTGTCACGTAATAATAATGTTGGCATGTAATAAATTTGGTGGTTTCATACAAAGTGATTGTATTTTATTTAATCTAATATGTCAAACCACAAAGTGATTGCTTTCTAGGAAAATACAAATAATTATTATAAAATTATATAAATATTTACGAGTGTATAGGTTTATTTTATATTTAGTAAGAATTGTTTAGCAAATTTAGATAAACCACTTAGAAAGATACACAAAATCAATCTATCTATCCAAAAATTTAGCCATGATTGTGACTTGAACCCGGAACAATTTAATGTCGATAGGTAGTTACATACATTTTTTAAGTGAAAAATCTTTTTTTCTCTTTGATAGCGAACAAATTTTTACTTCTTCAATATTTCCAAAATTACTTTGTAGCAACATATTATATAAATAATAAGAAATACTTTTTTTTGAAAACCACTATTTATTGATGCAATTTTATGTATTGATAAATAGTGGTTTTAAACAAAGTATTTTTATTATTATTTAACAAATTTTTAATTATTAAAAAATCTACCATTATATCATTTGTCTTTAAAAATCTTTCTGAACCTGCTAGGTGGGGCAAGGTCTTTGTTGTCTACCGGCAACAAAAATTTCTGGGTTTGTGTCCCGGTGTTATATTTTTTCTGTGAATCTTTCTAAGTGATTTATCTAAATTTTCTAAACAATTTTTATTAACTATCGATCAAACCTCTACACTCGTAAATATAAATCATCAGGATTACATCATCAGGAACTATGTTCTAAAAAATATTAGCTTCACAAATAAAATGTGATTTCAATAAAATTAAAAATCGTATAAAAAATTATGGATCTTTTGACGCGGCGTGAGATTCAAATATAAAAGCAAAAAACGTAATATTTGTAGTAAAACATTTCTGGCACAAAACTCTTGAAATATATGAATGATTTAACATTAATCATTCGGAAATTTTGGAAAGCATATAATTTATGAAAAGAAAATTACTTTTTGAATTATATTGTCTTTTTAATGACTTTGAACGACATAAAATAACCAGAGATTTAATAGAATTTTTTTAAACAAAAATAATAATACCTGTCGTGTTATTAGCGTTTTAAAATAACTAACAGCGATTTAATTGGATAGTTATAAAAATAAATTTGTACATATGTTGACTAGGAATAGAAAAAATGGACCCCATTAATGCACTGCTTTAAGTATGGCAGGAATTTTTGAAATTTGACGTTGGTTACATTATCATTGCTTCTTGTATTGATTTTTCTTTTACCAGGATAGCATTCAGCAGTGGAATTAAAAATGATGAGAATCCAAATGAACAAATTTATTTGTGTAAGATTTTGAGAAAATCATCAATGACGTAATCAGTCATGAATAGGCAGATGCAATGGATGCACAGGTACAGACTATATATTATTTATATTTTTAAATACATGTTAAAAATCGATAAATAGTACCTATGTGCTATACCTACTATTATTTGTTATTACAATTTTGAGTAGTTTCTTTACGAGGGTATCTAAGTGAATTATCAAAATATCACTGTCACGCTTTTACCTTCATCGATATTTGTTCAAAGTTTTGTACATATGTATTTATCAGTCATGAGATGCTTGGTATTATGTTTTGAATGATATTCAATGTTCAATCAGTTTCTGTGGTTTGTCTAAAATATTTGATCCCTTAATGCGCTTTGTCAGGTTTATTTCTACTCTAGAGAAGAATGTGTTTAGTGAGTTTATAGTAGTTTCAGTAGTCTTCAGTTATGAATTCTTTTTTTTTCTTCAGTATTTTGATATATTTTTTTAATATCTGGGTTTGATTTTATACTTTTGCTAATTTTCCATTGTTCAGCATTATTGAAGCGTCCATCATAGTTATATTTCTTAACTTTCTTTCTAGAAGCTTTAATATCTATTTGACATATCTTCTGAATTTTCTTATCTTTTATTTGTATTTTTTAGTAGATATTTTTCGTCAATTTGTGTATGTTCTATTGATTGTTTTAATTTATTTGTTAATTTAATATTTATTATTTATTATAGTTCTGCAAAGCTATTTAATGTTTCGTTTGATACAATTTTTTCAAGATTTTAATAATAATAAGTGCAGTTTTTTATAATCGATTATTTTACTGGTGTATTTTTTTTTAAAATTCTTGTATGATATTTCCTGCCGTCGCTGGTATTTTGAATTCAATTTAAATTGATTATAATTAATATAATTTATGCACTTTTCCTTCCAGCACTGGGTTGGATGCACTCGATTGATTGGGACTACCCATTGTGCTGAATACCCAGAATAATTCAGAATGATTACTGAAAATTCAAAGAACGTATTCAGGTTGATAATACATAATCGATTATATTAGTCACTGTATAATCTAACAACGTGTATCCATCCATTTACATGTCTATGCCGTGTCATACAGACGACGAATTAGAGCAGAATAGTAAGATTGTGAAATTTCGAATTGTGACGAATTCGTGAATAGTTATTTGGTTGTGATATTTCGGATACGAGAGGATACAGGTTGAAATTTTTCTTCAAGAGAGAACGAGTCCTCGTCAACAACCTTATGTTGAAAATATGTAATCGAACAGCATTTCAGTGGAAATAAACATTCTTCTGGTTTGTACTGTTTCGGTTTATAGAACAGGAACACGAAGAAAGCATGTCCAGCATTTGCTCGTAGTAGATTTCAGTCGCTGAAAATTAATCCTAATCCTTACAAATAACTCATTTTCAGAATTTTTCTTACCAATCACCCGTTCACCCGTTCTATATGTCCATCACCCTCATTTACCCGTTCTGACCACCTAGGATATATTACAATGATACCGATTCCAAATAGGGCATGAATAGGTAGCATTACTTTTATACTATCTAAAGGATAGCCGCTACCAAATAGGGCATGGATAGATACTATTACTTCTATACTATCTAAAGGATAGCCGCTATCAAATAGGGCATGGATAGGTACTATTACTTCTATACTATATAAAGGATAGCCGCACATATCCATAAGATTAAACATGCTGTTGACCGCATCAATGAACGTCAACAAAGCGGTCAATAGGTGTGATAAAACTGCTCGCAGGGTAACTAGAATTAGCCGGTTGTATCTTGTATTTGATTTTAGTAACTTTAAGGACGCAATATAACTAGAATATCAGGTAAATTCGATGGGTGATATACGATACAGAATGTACACATAGTGGATTATAATATAGGAACAGATGTCAACATTCTGTTATTATTATTTGTTATACAAATGTGTGCTCTAAAAATTCTAATTTGGTGGTCTTCCTTCTGGGAGGAGGATTTAAGTCTCGGTTTATTTTCTCACTATAATAAGCGCCTTACTGCAAGACCAATCAAGAGAGTTAGTTTTACTATTGTATATTTACAACAGGTGTCAGAACACAACTGATTGAATGACTTATGAATAAAATATAATGAGTAATTAGCTTTATTAAATGATGCTATCGGTGTCAGTGCTGCCCTGTAGTCGCATCTGGAACTCTGTTGTAGTGTAGTCTGTACAAAGCCCTGCGCATGCTCCAGTCGTCTCGGACCACCTTTACCATCGGACCAAACTTTCCTTTATTCCAAGAGTGCGTGTGGGTGATACTGTGCAATACCACCTACACCTTAAACAATCGCACGCACAAGCCTCTGCCGTGGCCAATCCAAGGAACCGTGGCAGACATCGTCTTCGTAATGAGAGACCGCCGAAGAATAAATATTTTTACATCTAACAATGAGGCTTTGGACGTAATTAAATATTTTTTTGTATAAATGTGCATATAATTATTAGTTAACTTTTTAAAATATTTAAATTTAGGTTTACTGGCTATTGTGTTGTTTTGTTGTTCATTTAATTATTTTAATTTGTTATTCACACCTTGAAACGAGTGCAAAAGATACCCTTAAATACAAATATGTACAAATTATTGAAATAAATAAAAATATAATTAAATAATCCATATAATTTATAATAACTTTCGAATAAAGATTAATAAACTTTCAAAATAATATTCGGAGTTCTGAAGTCGCAATGAGTTCTTCGGCTCGCACATTCTATATCAGAAACTTCCCTTGATGATATCGACATTTTAGCATATTGAAAAAATGCTTTTTTTTCATAAACATGATTAAAAATTTCAAGATTTTTTACTATAGCAAGTAATGCTAGTAAGGTTTAATAGTCAGCAGTCAGAGATATGTTGATAAATACCTATGTTTTATTGAAGCATTAAATATGAGAATCGTAAGTAAGGTTAGATAAATGGTGTTGTGTAAAATTAATCAGAATGTTATACATCTTTGAATAATATTAAATATTATTTAACAGGTAACAACTACACACGTCTTAAGACATTTCACAAAAATAACTAAATTTAAAAAAATATTTCAGAAAATTAAATAAACAAATAAATTGTTACGCAGATATGAATGATATAAAATGAATATCATATTCAGAAACACTTAAAAATGTGTAGAGTATTTATAAATAATAACGATTTTTTAAATTAAAGATTGACGATCCTAAAACTGGATTCTGAACACTAAGCTAATTCAGAAACTCAAGCCAGTAAAACGTATCGAAATCACTAAAAGACACAGAAAATGAAACACAGAACGTCGTCAAAAATGAAGGATGACATTGTTATTGCTAAAAAGCATAAATCAGTGGGCTTTATTAGACGCAGACATTTTTTAACCAAAAATGACCTAGCGACTTCTCTTAGCCCACGGGCCATTTTTTCTTTTGCAAACATTTCGTGGGCTAAAAAATGTACGTTATTGAAAAGTCAGTTCATGTCACATCAAAATATATTTCATTTATACAAAAAAAAAATAAATAACTAAAAATATTAAAGTGGCATAATGGCATAAGGGCATAGTGTTGAGCAAAAAATTATTTTATGTTCATATCAATATTTGTTGTTGCGAGTCGAATTATATTATCCAGAGTGGAGTCTTTCAAGCTGTTTCTATATTTTGATTTTATATATTTCATATCATAGAATGCGCGCTTGCAGATGTACTTCCAAACATAAATCCCAAATCTTTCATTTTTTTATATTTTTCTATATCCAAAAGGTAGAACAATTTTATTCCTGTTGCTTCGCTTGATGTAATAAATGGATCAGCCTGAAGGTCGCATAATTCTATTTGATATTTAGGATCAAATTTCTTTAGGTAATAAATACTTTGTGAGTTTTGATCAAAAAAAGGTATTAGATTTTATTTATTTATTTATATATATATTGACATACATATTTTTGTTCTGACAGAGGCGAATACATAATAAACATAATACATAATTATACTCATAGTTTATTGTGTGGGATGGAGTAGACTTCACCTCTGATATATACAGCGTTGTCCTGGCTACTTTGCTAGACTGAAGTCTGTGTTAAAGTAGCCAGTTTTTTTTTTCGTACGTCGTTGTGGTGTTATTTAAGTCATCGACAGGAATAAAAAGAGACTTACAAATATGGATAAAAAAGTAAAATAAAAATAAAAACATATGTAGTGGGAGTGTTGTAGGACTAGTGAATTATTAGTGAAGGTATTGTATAAATTATATTAGAATGTTGGATAGCCATGCTTCTGATTCATCTCTACCTGACTGAATCATGTATTGGGTCCATATTTGTGTAATCTTATTGGAATTAAACGATTTCCAGTTGGTACTGAGTGTGTTGTATAGTTTCGGAGCTAAGAACATGTAGAATCTTTGATAAAATGTCGTTGTTGCTCTCGGAATATTAGATATTTATATAAAATTTAATGTAAAAATTGAAATTGATTCGCGGGTTTTCAAAAATATTTTTGCGGGCCGCGCGTTGGACATCGCTAGAGAATGTCCAAAGTTTAGGAGTCTAGGAGTAAAAATTGGTGGAAGACCGAAGAACATGTTATGTGTTGTGTGAAAGCCTTCATTCAGCAGTGGTTGACAATGGCTGATATTGATGATGATGATTTTGCATTAGCATTTACTTCCATATATTTTTTTATGATCCGCTGTACAGCATAAATTGGTACAGCCTGACCCTACCTCGTACGGAAATTCTCCCACAAAATTTCCACTGAAAAAACACAAGATGATAGATAAAATGAACGTGTTATCACAAAATCTACTTCATAAAAAAATACCTAAAGTAACCTATAATGTCCTAATATGTTTGGATAATTCCAACGCTGTGTTTATGAACGTCTAGTTAGTAAATTAATTTCTGGCCTTTAGCGAAGAAGTGAACCTATCCAATACTTGTGTTATGTTGTTATGAGTTTCATATATGCTAAGTGTAGCAATAGCAAGTTGTTTCAATATGATGCTCTCATTCTTTTGACAATACCTATAGTGTTAATTAAAAAAATAATTTTACCGTCTCTACTATATCTTTTTTGAATCATATCAAACAGTTTTCTTTCATACTTAATTTGTATAGTGTATATACAACAGTAATACGAAAACAGCAGTGAAACTGAATAATTTGTATTAAAAGCAAGGAAAAGTCTATTAAAATCAACGAACAGTTATTTAAAAATTTCAGGCGTGTAGATGGAATAATTGATATTCTTACTATTTGTCTGTATAATACAAAGACCAGTAAATGAATAGACATTAAATAAAATATATGTATACATAAGAAAATGGCTTGGAACATTAATTGCGAGATGAGCGGCATTCTACACACATTCTTTGTAGAAATATAAATCCGATAGTTTATTACATATTTATGCAATAGTAAAAATATTTACTCTTAAAAAATTAAATCTTTGTGAAAACAAGACGTATTTTTTACATTAATGCATATTACATTGTCAGCGTTAAAATTTTCGTTTCAATCGAGTCATATATTTAAAAAAAGTCGCAGAGCTATTTGATTGCCTAAGTTTTACCAAAGTAATATTGTGGGTGAAAGTAAAATCAAAATATTGAAACAAAGAATTTGCGTAAGTTCATGTCTATATATTTGGTAGTCTGTGGTATAATATGATAAGAGCATGTGTCATGGAAAAGATGATAACTTGGTGGTCTCACAGGTGGTTAGGATTAATAACCGATCTCTCTTTATCGCGTGTGTGTTAGAATAAATTTATCTACGTTATCTATATGAATTTACAAATTAAATAAATACATGTTTTTTTACCCTGGTCCATAATTGCACACATAGAGTTTAGTATACATTCCTTCGGATCCAGTATAGTACGTAGCTCCGCAACCGATATACATTGTGTTATGCCAGACAAACTATAAATTATAAAAATGTCCATTATGTTAATTATTTATTTTAATAATATCTTTTCAATTTTTTTTCCAAAAAAAAAAAATGGGTACGGCCTCATTTTATTGTTAATAAATAAGTTTTGAGATATAAATCTTTCTATTTCATTGATCTAGATATGTGAACAAACGATCTTTGTATAATTTCAATAGAATACTAAAACAAATAAATATAAACATTATGTAACAATTATTAGTAAATTGAAGTTATCTTTCAGTTATCTTATTTACATTTTACATAAATACAAACCTGCAACAAATTCATTAAATATTCATAATTATAATAATTGGAATATCTACTGCTTCAAGGAAGATGACAGAAACATCAATTTAAAAAAATTTGACTAGCTTCTATTTTTGATGTAAATCAAACTATTATGTACGTAATCAGTAATTTTAGTAAAAATATTATATTGGTTAGTAAAAGTTACAATGTAGAAGGGTATATTTAATTGAAAATCTAATAAATTATCATTAGGAAAACACATTCTTATTGTGAAGTTGTAATTATTCATAACATAGGTTTGTGATATTTTAAATATGAATTAAATATTTTAATTAAAAAGATATATATATATAAATATGTATATAAAATCAATTTTATCGAAAAATATTGCTATTGCGCCATCGGGATTTGAACCTGAATCTCTTTCCAAACCGGGGAAGGTGCATTATCCAACTATGCTACAGCGACAATATTTTTAACGACAAATTTTTGAACCTATATGTTACCTTTTTGATATTAATACATTTAATCGTTCCATTATTTGAAAGAGCCATCTACCTTATTTTTTCGTAATCTGGTTTGGAAAGAGATCCAGGTTCGAATCCCGGTGGCGCAATAGCAATATTTAACGAAAAAATTGATTTTATATGTATATCTTTCTAATTAATATATTTAATTCATATTTTTAATAAATTATCGCCTGAATACTTTTTTGAAATACAACCTTTTCGATGGTATAATCATTTATGGAAAACAAAATTATAATACCTGCGTATAATGTCCTGTGGCTGGCGGAGGTTCTCCCTCCTGCAGCCTGTGATATTTGTAATCTTTGTACTCATCAAACCATCCATCCATGCCTTTCTTCCAATCAAATTTTGGATTAGGTGCTGTAGAGAATGATTGATACAAATTTTCTCCAGTTTGAAAACGCCCTAAGGCTGAAAAAATAATTTAGTTTTCGATGAAACGTAGATAGATTTGTCTTTTGTTCTTTCACTAATAGCTAAATATACACATATATTATGGTATGTCTGTAGTCAAGAGGTATTATACACAATAATATTATCACTGATTGCTGCCTGGTTAACTTGTCTACGGTCTCGAAGCTTCAATCCCGGCACACGACATGAAATATTGATTTTAGAATTATCTAGTTAAAAAAACAAATCTGTACAGTAATATAAAAATACAATTTTAGGCATAATTTTAATTAAAAAACAATATAAGCACAATATAAATTTTATTTTGGCAGTATCAAGAGGTTCAATTCGCCACAGAAATACCTAACAAATTGAAAAAAAAACATGAAATACGAGTACACAACAAGTTAAATACTATTAAATAAAGGAGCTGTAAATAAGAGATTGAAAGTACTCAGCTGGCATCGATACTAACGACATATCGCTGCCGGCTGCCGCTACAGATCTGATCCGATCCCAAACCGACGATCTCTTATCTGTTTTACCGCTCCGCAACGGCGGTCTCGCTTCACTTTCATAGTTCACGCTCACCTTCTGTATCTTTTCATTCTATTTGTAATTCTGTATTCTTTGTTCTATCATACTGTCACAATAAACATCAAAACGCCAATAATCATCACACTTTCATTTAACCACCGACCTAATCCCTAAAAAAGTATAAACAAAATGAACACAACTATTGTATCATAACAAGAAAGAATAAATCAACCGGATATCTCCGATTGATTGTTGCAAGACCGGCCTCTTTGCGGCCTATGTTGGCCGAGCAGCTAAGTTCCAAGTTGGCGATAGATTATGGCAATATAAAGCAGTTTGTGTCATAGTTACATGGTGAATCTCGGTTTAAATGTACAACATCTGTTTGTATATATAAACAGCCTTTGCTTGATTACTTTTGTAAATAACGCCTTACCTTCAGTTCTATCAGGATTGTGCATCATTACTAAATTTTCGGCCCATTTTTGTGCTTTTTTATGAAGTGATTCATCCCACATCTGAAATAATGTAGAGGCAGTATTAATCTGGATTACTTTTTTACACGTCATGTATTTTTGTATTACTTATTATATTTGTATGCCAATAAAAACAAATCTGAGCGGTGTCATAAATAAAAACTTTCCGGCACTGGTCGCAAGAATCAGGTAAAACAAATCAAAATGGCATATCATTTGGTTAACAAAATTATCCGCGATATATATCTGTCTTGCGAAGCCATTCTGTTTGCCCAATTTAAATTAAATTTTAATAGTATGTCCAACCCTCGCTGTGCATTTATTATTTGCGATCATTAATAGTCACCTTTAAGTATGCCTCCTTTTCCAAAACACTTTCCCCCAACGAGTTACTATTATATATTTAACAGAGGTTTTATTTATTTACTGTATACCAGGGGCATGCACTGCATACAAACAAAAAAGCTATGGATTACTAAAGATACCGGTCAATAAAAATAATTTTTTATCTTATGAAAATACCCTATAAAATTCTAGGCGTTATTACCCGGATTAGCGTAACGCATGGTTATATTTTTGTCTAGCCGTCATAGCCGGAAATTGATAGCACAAACTTACGATGGTGCCGTTATCATGTCATCCGCTAAAAATGGTGTTCAAAGAAGAGTCAGAGAGCAGTGTCCTCACGCGATATTTGTATGGTGCATCGCGCATGTTTTAAATTTGGTCTTATTAAAATCTTGTGAGAGAATACCCGATATGAGAAACTTTTTTCAGACGATCAGATCTATAGACAACCTTTTTCAAACTAAAGCGGTCAGAATTCTACAATCGATTTAGTGAACGGCCATTACCGCGGTTTATTATTACACGGTGGGGGTATCATTCGCGTACAGTGCATGTTATTTACAAAAAGAAAATAAATTTTATAAACATCTTTCAAGAAAATATTGATAATCCCCAAGATTAAAACGTAGAAACATTAAACTTACCTACTACATTTTAAAATTCATTAAGAGATTTTGAATTTACGTTATTCTTAGTAATTTTCGAAAAAATATTTGTCTGATATTTTATTTAAGATAATTTAAAAAACCACTTCTGATATCGAATATTGCGTATCAAAGATTAAGCAATTTGAAGATTTTTTAAATGATCATCCCGTTGATGATATGTATGATAAAGCGCTTTCATTGACGAAACAGCCGAAAAGAAAGAGAAATGTCGCTGTTGTTAAAATACATTTCAATCGCGTTTTCAGAGAATTCTTAGATAATATTTTATATTTTAACCGAAATTAGCAATAAAAGAACTGAACTTTTTTGAATTGATGAATTCTAAATTATTTTCTACATTTAAGATAGAATTTCCAATACAATTGTTTTCAAAATTAGAATCATTTTATTCACAGTTTTTCGATTTTGATCGCCTTAAGAATGAATTAAAATTTGTTAATCAGAATTTCAAGAAAAAAATGTTTTAGAAATTTTAGAATATTTCCTTGAAAAAAATTTACAAGAAGTTACTCCACAATTAATTAAATTAGCTATTTTAATTAGCACAATTCCTGCTAGCAGCGCGTCAGCTGAACGGTCGTTTTTGTCATTAAAACGAATTCATACTTATTTATGGAATACTCAAAATCAGACACGAATTTCGGATCTTCCAATGATTGCTATTGAAAAAGAATTGCTTTTAGAATTAAAAAGATCGGGAACTTTTTGTAACTATGTTATTGGCGAATTCACGAAAAAAATAGAGACGGATTGAATTGGAATATAAATAATTTTTTTTGGTATTTAACTTTAATTTAGTATACACACTCACGCCACAGCAAATGATTCAAGGCCGCCATGGATATTCATAAGCTGGACTTCATTTATATTATTCAGTTTTGATATATCTGGGGCGGCTAAGAGAGTTCTCTTCTGCTCTAAAATCCCACGCGCATGTGTATATATGTATATATATATATGCACCCGAGACAACCGCATCCGGTTTCCGTATAGTTACGTAAACGTCGTCGGTAACAGCATAACCTAAGTTTAAGCCTACTCCACGCTACTGCTGTGTATCACATGTTGTGTGTACATTTAGTTTCGCCTGTGCTTAGGTAAACATTTTACATTGTTAGTCAATAATCATATTATACACAATTGGTTTAGCAAATATAAATTTAGAATAATTAAAGAAAGAAGAAAAGAAGGGAATTTAAAATAGTAATTAACAAAAGAATGAAGAAAATAATGCAATATTTGAACATGGAAAATAAATACCTGAAATTTGTAAAGATAATACACGTTTGTTTTCATTGACTTTAAATAATACCAGATCGAATATTATATTCAGTTAATGACATACTCAGGCTGGTGAAACACACAATCAGGCTGCGCACTCACTGGTGTTAGGGCTGAGATCTTGCCATGCTCACTCTAACACATACAATTCTTGTAGAACACACATAGACTTTGCGTGTGTTCATATTGCAGAAGTGACCATCCTATGAACATTCGCTCGATTTGAGTTTTTTAACCAGAATTTTATTGCTCCTTTGAACTATCAATATTTTTTATATATTTAAGGAGGGAATCATATAATTTGGGTGCAACAAAAACATTTTTTTTTGTCCGTATGTCGTGCACATCCTAAAAATTGTTAAATTGTTTTCCTCAGAGGTTCTGGTATTTCTGGAATTTCCAAGGAAACCCCAAATGTTCTTATTATTGAATATGTATTTTGGATGATTTCCAAGATGTTGAAAAGTATATTTGAGCTTGTTCTCATTGGTAGTTTGAATATAACCTTTAGTAATATTTTTTGTGCTGTATCCAGAGGTTTTAGAGCAATTTTTGTTGTGTATCCCCATCCTATTTTTCCATATTCAGTAATGGATTGGGGTAGCTATAGTCCCTATGATTTCCATAGCTCTGTACAAGGTCGAAACGTAGACCCCGAGAAGGAAAGAAATGAAAATGCTCGATGACTTCAAGATGTGGTATTGGCGTCACATGCTGCGCGTATCATGGACTGCGAAACCAACGTAAACATTTTTTGATTATTTGGACATGTTGCTAGAAGAGATGAAGTTAGCCTGGAGAAATTGGTGATCACGGACAATGGTACACGGACGGATGGGTAGAACAAATTTGAGAAATTATCGGAGCCTCACTACACGTCTCACTAAACAAGTGCTAAGATCGCCAAGAGTGAAGGAAGTAGTTAGCACTGTGGAAGCATAATAGACGACGGCGATGCCCAGTCGTGAGCACATCAACTGAGAGAGAAAGACAGATGTTGTAATTACGGTCAGTCGGTACAGTTGACACCAGCATAATTGAAATCTCAATAGTACATACCAAACGTAATAAATTTTTTCCCTGTGGTTGTCCTTTCACTTTTCCATTAGCGATATTTTTTCTCAATTTATTGTGATAGTCAACGATCAATTTAATAACTCCACATGTGAATTCTTCAGCTGCAAAAATAAGATTTTAGTGCGGTACACGGATTTAATTAGGAATTAGGGATTAGGAAATTTTATATCTACAACAACAGCCAATTATCGCAATCATATCTGTTTCTTATTAGAAATTGTAATCGTTACAGACTTAGCAGTATATTTTCTATATATTTAAAAAACATGAGAACTATTTTTCGCTGTAGATACGACGTTGCTTTGTATTAAATTACTTGTAAAATATGTAAAAATATTATTGAAATGAGGTTCAATTATAGCAATAAAATATAAAAATTTGTCTTCAAATGATGTTATCGTATCTGAAATTGTAATAAATCGATTAATTTATATAATTTAAATATACATATATAATTTATTAAGCAGTTAATATTACTGTTTAATGAATTATTCTAAAAACATAATTTTTTTCTTAATTTTCAGATAAATTTACTATACTTACAATAAAAATATGTTTTTTTGTAACTTTTCACGATTTAGTTTATATACTTATCTTTTTAATCATGAATAAAACTAATTTATTTCAAGTGTCGAGGCAAATGTACGTAAATGTGTATGTAAAAATCATTCTAGTAGAAAATCAGAAATATAAAGGAATTAATAACGTCAAGACAAGCCGTACATGTACGAGTAATCGTTTATATTAATTAATGTAGTAATTTTTTATACTAATTAGCTCAGCGTGCTCTTTTTACTTTTAGTTTTAAAGGCTAATTAAGACATCATTGAAAAAAAGTACATGGCATTTAAAAGAAAACAGGACTCTAGGTGCAACGAAAATCATTCTCTCACTACTCAATATCTATTTGGGACTAATAAAACAATTACTTGGACACTAATAGCGATTACTTAAAATATATTTACAGATCGTTATCTATCACTGTGGATGGAGAAAATAAAACCTGGTGTCTTTGGTGGCCCTCCAATTTGTAAAAATATCAATGATTCTAATTTCAGAAAAAAGGAATCGTACAAACAATGTTTTATTATGCATTAATTGTGACTATCTGAATCAGCTTACCATATTCATGTGTTTGCAATTTGAAAGAAATTGTTTTGTACAATTTGAGAAAATTTTAATGCGATTTATAAGCAGGGACGGGCTCTGTACATTAAATTTCTATAAACAACAAATACTCTGCAAATACTCAAAAATTAGAGCCACTCTCGCAAAAACTATTTAATACTTGAAATTAATATCACGAACTTACCCTAAAAGCGCCCTAATATAATTTAATATTTGAAATTAATACCACGAACTTACCCTAAAAGCGCCCTAATATAATTTAATATTTGAAATTAATACCGCGAACTTACCCTAAAAGCGCCCTAATATAATTTAATATTTGAAATTAATACCGCGAACTTACCCTAAAAGCTCCCTAATATAATTTAATATTTGAAAATAATACCACGAACTTACCCTAAAAGCCCCCTAATAAAATTTACAATAAAATAAGTGTTGATCAATGTTATTAGGCATTACTTGGCATCAAATTCTCCATGTATTATATTTATTATTTCATATCCGTTAAACGAGAGGGTGGCTTAATACAAGTTTTACAAAGACTCACCTTTCACGTTGTCAGCGTTGGTTATTAAAAAGTTTCCACATAATAGTATCATCAAATATAATATAATAATAGTCATACCTCCAAAAAAAACGATAATAATTATTCAAGAAAAAATTGGAGTGTGTATGCAAAGGCGCGGACAGAGTAATCTGAATACTGAACACGCAACTGAATATATACATCACTCAAAGATTACTGCGTATTGCTGTTTCATATTGAAGTCTAGTTTTTCAAAAATAGTAAAACTTAAATTCATATTTATTTATTTTCAAAAATATTATTTTGTAATTGTAATATAACAAATATCTATAACATACACACGCATATTATATACATATACATGTATATGAATATATTTTATCATACTATGTAATACGATTGGAAATAGAGATCCTGGTTCGAATCCCGGTAGCGCAAAAACAATATTTTTCGACAAAATTGATTTTATATGTATATATGTATAATTAATACATCAAATTAGTGTTTAAAACATCACAGACCTATGTTCTGAATAATTACAATTTCACAATAAGAATGTGTTCTCCTTAATGATATAAGTTGTATAAAAGTGTCCGAAATTTAAAAAAAATGAATTGATAATTCTGGCATCTGCAGTCGGTTTACTCAAAGGTATTTGAGATTCAGTAAAAACAATGCAGATGGCTTTCAAATAATGGAACGACAGATGTATTAATTTGAAAAAGGTGCAACATATAGGTTCGAAAATTTGTCATAAAAAACTGGCGCTGTAACACAATTGGTAGTGTACTTCCCCGGATTGGAAATGGAGATCCAGGTTCGAATCCCGGTAGCGCAAAAACAATATTTTTCGACAAAGTTGATTTTATATGTATATATTTATAATTAATACATTAAATTAGTATTCATACTATGTCATACGATATCATACGATGTCATATGATATTAATCAAATTGGATGAAGACATCATCAGTTATTTGAATAGAAAACTCGTCACAAAATTAAATGACTTTTTAATGGTTTTGAAACTAACAACCATATTTAAATAAAAATAATAATTATTATGGAGAACACATTCTTATTGTGTTATAAGTTGTAATTATTTAGAACACAAGTTTGTCATATTTGAATATAAAATAAATATATTAATTAGAAAGATATACGTATAAAATCAGTTTCATCGAAAAATATTGTTGTTGCTACCGGGATTCGAACCTGGATCTCTTCCAATACAAAACATGATGAACAAACACAAGTAGATGACTTTCATTAATGGAACGATAGATGTATTAATTTGTAAAGTGTAACATGTAGGTTCGAAAATTTGTCGTCAATCAACTGTGTTGGTATAGCATAATCGGATAATGCATGTTACCTGAATTGGAAGAGTTCCAGGTTCGAATTCAGGTAGCAAAAACAATATTTCTCGATAAAATTAATTTTGCATATACATCTTTCTAATTAATACATTTAATTAGTATTTAAAAAGTAATACCCGTCGTATTAATTATTTATTATTAGAACTGAAGTGTCTTAACTGAATAGTTTAAAAAAAGTTTATATTGACGTTGTTATGTTAATTTTTTTTTACCAGCATAACATTCGGTAGCGGAATTAAAAATGATGAAAATCAAAATAAATCAAAAGATAATCAGGCTGTAATCTTGCACTAGGTAACAGAAAGTTCCGAGTTTGAGTCCCGGTGATGAACGTGTGTGTTTTTATTATCATGGAACTGTGATTTCATTCAAATTAAAAATTGTTTAGAAAATTAATTGCTTCTTATAACACAACGTGGACGATAACTTACTGATCGTCCTCGTACTGATATATATATATATATATATATATATATATATATATATATATATATATATCAGTTTTTGTGTTTATATATCAGTAAATATATATATATTTACTGATATATAAACACAAAAACGTAATTTTAATAGTTAAACATTTAAACTGGCGTAAATAAGTTAATACATATGACTAGAAGAAGAAAAACTGAACCCCAGTAATGCTCTGATTTAAGCACGGCAGGAATTTTTGAAATTTGACGTTAATAGTGTTTTCAAAGAAGAAGCATTTATTTTTCTTTCACCAGAATAGCATTAGTCAATAGAATTTAAAATTATGAGAATAAAAATAATTAAGTTCATTTGCGTAAGATTTTGAGAAAATCATTAATGAGCGGAACGAGGTGTCCCAAAAGTTTTTTTCAAAATAAAAATTCTGTAATAAAATAATGGATGGGTTTAATAGAAAAATATTTATTTTGTGTTTAAGTACAGTCTTTGCGAATTTATTTAAAAAAAAAATGTTTTTCTAAATGTGATTCGTTATTTCGCTGACACTCTTCTAAACGGGAGGCAAAATTTATTCCATTTATTCTCGGATATTTTCTTTTAATCGATCCAGAGGAAAGATTGTTACTGTATATTTTTGATTTAAGGTAGTCCTACAGGAAAAAGTCTATTGATGTCAGGTCGGGGCTACGTTGAGGCCAGTTTATGTCACCTCGTCGGGATATCAATTTTCCAGGAAAACTTACACGAACAACTGGTAAGGATACGCTCCAGAGTGACTGAATTCCCAAGAACGCGGGTAGCGAACGGCATATCCCCCCCACTCTCCCGCTCGTTGCGTTGGTGCAGCGAATGGACCAAAATAATAAAGAGTTTTGGGACACACTGTATTATTATGGATGTAACCACCGTCCTCACTAGGCTCATGTAATCGAACAGGGCTTAGGACGAAGGGGTGCCGATATTTATATTGTATATATGAATAATTTTATTTATATATATATTATTTAATTATATTCGGACCAATCGGTAATCTAGTATGTAGGTACTTCTTGACGCAAAGATTGGAAAAGTTTGAAAATATTATTTAAAATATTTGTTGAATATAGAGAAACAAAATATATATAATATAAGGTTATAGGGAAAAAGGGAGGTTATTGTTATATCAAACGTAATAATGTAGAGTTAGAGATATGTTAATACCAGATACATACATAGTTGATTCCACCACTTCAAAAGTGGGTTGTTAACTTTTCGACATTTTTATATACCAGTGGCGTGCAGCAGGTATAGATTTAAAATAAGAGAGTAAAATTCGCAAATTAGTAAAAGACGAAGTAGACACTTTAATGATTTGCACGCAGTTGTAACCCTTTCTAATGTTATTCTGTTAAAAACAGCATAGGTAACGAATCCATACAAAACGGATAAACCGAAAAGAATTTTCAATTCAGTAAATTGTCATTTATATGACTTAAGTAATTCACTATCTTTAAGACAGAACTGAGTAAAGCACGATGCGGCGAATAAAAAAGGACGCCATAAGTACAGCGGTGAGAGTTCGTGAGTTTTTAGAACTAAGCAATTGAAGTCTCTACTGGTACACAGATGGCGCTAATTGTATTTTGCTTATTATTGACGTGGGTACAAATTTTTGATTCCGTTTTCTATTCCGGCTCTGGGTCAGATACACTCGTCATTTGATTCTTCGAACCTAACTACCCATTGTACCGAATACCCAGAATTATTCCGAACGGTCACTGAAAGATCGGAGAACCTATTCAGGTTATGATACTAATCGATGACATTACCGGAGAACCTATTCAGGCTACTGATACATAATCGATGATATTACTCACTGGATAATCTAACATTGAATGAAGTGTGTCCTTTCGTTTACGTGTTTGGACCATGTTGTCCAACTACTAATTGTAATAAAATAATGAGCTTGTGAAATATTGAAATGTGACGAATTAATAAATAGAATTGATAGAATCAGCGTTAACTTTGTAGAGTTTCATCATAATGGATGGATATAAATAAAACAAACTCTACTTGAGTTTATTAGCACTACTCGAATTTTGATAAGAAATGTAACTATCGTTTAATACTTTGTTTAACATGTTTAATACTATGTTTAATGAGAGTTAACGTTTCTCTCGAAACTCGAGTAGTGCTAATAAACTCAAGTAGAGTTATAACATTATTTTATTTATATCCATCTATAATAAATAGAATTTGGTGTGCGATATTTCGGATGTGAGATGATTGAAATTGTTCAATAATAGGGAAAAGTCTTCTGTTGTATAATCGCTTAATCAGCACTGTGTCGTTTACTTAAAATATGTTTATTAAGCGGGTTTCACAGTGTTAGAATTAGCGCATTTAAATTACGAAACATTTTTGTTTTATTTTCATCTTTACCGGTACCAGGATCAATATCAGTCGCATGCTGAGTTAGCGCTTAATTTAACCAAATTCCTAATGGACTGTGGTGTCAAATTGTCATATAAGTATATAATGCTAGTTTTTTTTTGTTTTAGAATTTTATGTATATTTTTGATATATGTACTTCATTATTAAAATTCAGTTTTATTAAAAAAATATTTTCCTTCTGGTGAACGTTATAACTAGAGATTCCAAACCGAATATTCGAATATTCTACTGTTCCGTTTTTACTGTTCGATACTAGAATATTTGTGCAGCTATTCTAACAGTATTCGTACTAATTTCTAAGGATGGAATATTAAACTTTTCTTAGGATTTTGATTCGGAAGTGGAAGAGATACCTGTTGCTCGTGCGAAGAGTAGATATTTTGATAATTTCAAAAAAAGGTCAGAAACGTTAGACCTACTATTTAAAACACTTTTAACAGTTAAAACAACGTCAACCATTACTGAGTAGGTATTTTCAACTGCAGCGACGATAAAAATAAAATTAAGAACAAATTAAAAATATGAAACGTATTTTTAAAATATGTATTTTTAAGACTACAATAAAAAAAGAATTTATGCTAAATTAGCTCATTTTCTTATAAATTTTGATGCACTTACGTTCAATATGATTTATTAGAAATATTCAAAATTAATTTCATACTGTTGTCGTACTTTATAAACTATTCGAATACTTTTAGTTTTACTATTCGACATTCGAATAGTTGGAATCTCTAGTTATAACAAGCAGAGCAATATACAGAGCCTAAGGTATTTGTTATTATATATTTTCACGTCTTATTCGTTTCTGTCGGAAGCGCTCGATTAGAATATCCGCCTGTCATTTAGGGGACCGGGGTTTGGTTCTCTGCCAGAGAGATTTATATTTTACTCAATTAACATTATAATATAGAAAAAAAATTATACAGGGATGGTATGTGTTATATATGAGATGTGTAACTCGTTTTAAATGGAAATGCTTCTGGTTTGTGTTGTTTAGATTCATTGAATAGGAACATGACGAAAGAGTGTTCAACATTTGTTCGTAGTTGATATTATCGTATCATCGCGTACGTGAGGCTGAAGAGAAAAAAACTGCCTTACACAGCAATTAACTGCCAAGTTAACAATTAATAAGCCTTGTAGGCACTAAAATAACTCACATTTTTTTCTTATTTGCAATTACAATAATTTTCGAAACGAAACCAAAATGAAAACAACCAATAATTGTAATTAATTTATCACTTTTTTTTTTTTACAAAAAAATTTTCTGTTTCGGATGTAAAAATACTGTGAAATTATTTGGTTCAAGATATTGATAAGTTTCTTTGACATTAAAATGATAGATGGCGTTTTCAAAATTGCGGCTGGTAATACGTTCACAAAATAAAATAAAATAAAAAATACAAAATTATTCGTCATTATTTACGATAATTTTTTTTTTAGAATTTTAATGGAATTTATTTAGAATGTAAAATTATTTCACGTATTAGAAAGACACAGATTATAGACATAGGATAAAAATGAATTATTGATGCTAAAAATGCAATGGTTTGAATATTAATAAAACAATATTGTTCAAAAGAATAAATAAGATTAAAATATGATCTTTGTATCATAATTAATATTTTTTGGCACCTAATGCCTAAATTCTATCTTAATCTTTATAATATTTATATCACTTACATAATGTCTATACATAAAGTCGAAAGATGGCGTTAATACTAACAAACGAATACTAATTTTGATACATGAAAGATTACAAATGTGTACACAAATCTGATCCGACCAACGTATGATTTTAGCATATATTTTGAGGGAGAAAAGTATTAAATTAAATATTAAGCAAATGTTAAAACCGACTATACGAACTGATAAAGTAAATTGCGAAGTTATGAAGAAATTTATCAAATCATGTCTTAAACAGACTCGAAATAAAACAGAGCGAAAATTTATTTTATTTCTCATATTACTACACAAAGGATTCAAAATTTAGTTTTCTACAAATTTTTATGTATTTTTGTTACATATATATTATAATTAAATCACATTTTTACTGTGTTTACTTTAAAACATACGGTAAGTTGTACGAACAGTTTATTTGATCGTTAGGAAAAAAAAAAAACTTTTCGAAAGTACATCTCATAGTAAATTAATTTTACTCTGCGATATCCGATAGTAAAGATGAGAATCGATAGTTAAATAAATATGACAGACTTTTCACAGCTGTTCCAAAAGTCATCTGACACATTTATACTTTGAAAGTTGCAGTATACGACAATTAATCATCAAATATTCCGCTATTTCAGTGATGAGAGTTCGTCCAATGATGTTATTGTTGTTTAATATACATTATTACACATAATACAAAAAATGTCACTTTCAAAGTAACAGATATCGAACGCCTAGGCAACAAAATCCATAGATAATTCATAAAATAGTGCGTATTTCATGATTATTTGTCACCGTGTCCTTTTATGCTTTAACAATAGTAAATTTGACTTTCGAACAACCTGGAAATGATTTTAACACGGGCGTTAGTTAAAGTTACTAATGATCGCACAACCGGCCCATAGTCTTTGATTATTAAACAGAACATACACAGAAAATCTTAAAAAATATATAAATTTTCTACCGGGACTCGAACTTGGGACGGGAACTTTTTCTTGCTGGAAGAATGAGTTATCATTTAAGCTATGCTAATCACGCTATTTCACGCCGAGTTTAAGATTTTCATATTTGTTTTTTCTATTGTAGTGAAACATCTATTATTTCCTATTAAAAGTTACAATTTTTTTTATTTGCAACCAATCTCAAAAACTTCTGAGTAATAACTATATGATAAACTATAATGTAATAAATATATAATATAATACAATAAACTCGAAATAGAGCTATAGATATCCTAGCATTGTACATACAAGTAATATTGGGTATATATTTAAATAAATTGGGATTTTGTTTACAAATAATTTTATTTCATGATATATGTAGGACATTCTTATTAATTTAGATACAATAAAAAAATAATTTTTGTTGTATATAAAAATCATCTATGATATCTTAGGCGATTTTTACTAATTGTAATACAAATATTAAGTAAGGAGATATATTATTCCTTGCAAAATCTTGGTCTTCTAAAATTTCCCTCTAATTGAATATGGAGCAGTGGCGGTCGGTGACTTTTGGTAGAAGGGATGCTGGAAAATAAATTTATACCTACTATCAAATATACAAATATAACATATAATCAAAAGATATTCAATGTTTCAATAATTCGGCTTCAAGTATTCAAGCCAAACTGTCAATAATGCGTCATACAAACAAATTTCGCAAAACAATTAGCTCGCTTTGTAATATGTATGCTATATTGTGCATTATACGCATAAGCATTAAAGTTGATTTTTGTGCGTCGGATGCTGTTAACGAATACGTATACAGTATTCAAAGACGTTTACAGGCGGAATTGAATGCGCATGCGCGAAAGTCGAATACTTTCAAACTTTGTGAATACGGAATGAGTGATAGAATCCACTGTTGCTGGTATGTATATGTATTTCGACTCGGTCCGTGCGCGCGCCGTGTCATAGTGTGTGTTATAGCTGGTCTTTAAAAGACAGGACGAATTTATTTGCTTCAGTGCTGTTTTCGGCTAGAAACAAAAACTAATGCTTTTTGACTCTAGAACACAAGGGATGCGGAGCATCCAAAGCATGTATGAAGCGACCGCGCCTGATATGGAGATGAAATTTAATAGACGAACGAATCTTTATTACCATTCAAAATTCTTCTGAATTTACATTATGAAAGAAAATATTTTGTTTCAGCTAAAGTAAAATACTTTTACATACATAAAATTCACATAGAGTGTGATTGATAAATGTGCTTTAATGGTTTTCCCATAAATCTAATATACTGGGAAAAGTTATGAAAGCTTCATCGGAATAAATGGACAGCCTCAAATTCTCGTAAGTGATAACTCGTGTTCGTGTTTGTAATTCACCGGAAGGCATCCGATGCTGCTCTGTACCTCACGGACCAGGATACTAAAGAGATTTAAATACTCCGAACTGATTCGGTGGAAGAATAATAAATTGTAATAATGTATTACATGAAATTTAAAAAAAAAAACATATTTTTTAATACATCTGCTTACCTAAATTTTCTAGTTCGCTGTATAGGTTTCTTGTTGAATGATTTTGTTTGTATTTTACATAAAACAACTCTCCTGTTAGTGCTCTCAGTATTTGAAATTTTCCAAAAAATAATAGCAAAATTATTTTGTGCTACATAAAGGTGTCCAGCGGAAAATTTATAAGTTTAATATTAAATAAAAAAAACACAATCTAATTCTTATATTTTATTTATACAAAATGGAGTTTAATGATGCGGATTTTACATTTTATAAACAATATCATCTAAATGACGTCCATTTCTCTCAAGATACTCTTGCAATCGGACTCTAAAATTTGCGAACACGCGAGAGCAAAGCGTTGGTTCAATGGCAGCAACTTTACGGCGGATATTTTCTTGTAAGGCCTGAATTGTTTGAGGATTGTTGCTGTAAACTCTTGACTTAAGGTATCCCCACAAAAAAAAAGTCGCACGGTGCAAGGTCCGGTGACCGAGGTATATCTTCGTACTTGATGATTAATTTATTGGGAAAAATTCCTTTCAGCTTCTCTATTGAAACTATAGCTGTGTGTGGAGTGGTCCCGTTTTGCTGAAATTATGTTCTGTTGTTGAACCCGAGAAACAGCTGCAGTTGCTGTACAAAAAACTTGTCGATCATTCGGCAATACACGTCAGCAGTAACTGTCTTTCACTGGTTAAAAAAATAAGGGTCAATAAACCCTCGGGCAGAAATTGCACACCGCACTGTCGTTTTTGGATAATGCAAACGTTTTTGATGGCGTTCGCTTGGATTGTCGGGGAACTAGTATCTCATGTTCTGTTTATTGATATAGCTATCGATATAAAAATATGCTTCGTCAGTAAATAATATGTTTCCAAACGTTCGTGCTGTTCCAAAACATTCCAGCATCGTCTCGCTAAGGTTTCACGTAAAGAATAGTAATTTTCGTTGAGAAACTGCACGGTTTGCAGTTTGTATGTCTAAACATTTGTACTCAATACCAGATAAGTTGCGTGCTCGGCCCATCACTTACTCGTTGAATATAGTGAGTACAAAAAGCGCGACATGCACAAACCAATGAATTATCGCACTTTAATTATTCCTGAAAAATCAACATGTTTCGATACCTATGGTAACTTATTCAGGAAACAATGTAAATTAAAATTAAAAATACAAGAATAGATAAAAACAAAACTATAAAGTATAAGTGGTGGGTGACTAAGTAGGAACTGTGAAAATAGATTTAAAAGTTTACTATTTGCAAAATGGATTTGGTTATTTATAATATTTAGCTTGCTATTAACACTTTTTCTTATTTATAAAATTTTTAATTTATCTAACTGTAAACTCATAGTATTTGTACGTATAATTTCTAAACTATTGAATGAGTTGTTTGGTTTGTTTCCAAAAGGTGATTGGCGAATTCAGAATAGTAGGATCTCAAGTGCTTCTATATTATTCTATATTAAATAATAGGTATCGAAACATGCTGATTTATCAATAAGTAGTGGTTTAAACAAAGTGTCTTGTCTTATTATTTATTTTCCAAATAAATTCTGTTCTTTGATCCCTGAATTGCGGTCAATTTCAAAGCCGATAGATGGCGAAAATATCAAAATCGATAAACGTTGAGATTTTGGCACGATCAACAGAGTGGCGTAATATAAGTTTTGAACGAGAACATATTCAAAAGACTGAAGAAACAACGAACATGTTGAAAATATTATATTGTATGCATTGAAATAACGAAAATGTATTCTGTATTTTTATTTATGTAAACGTGTATGTAGGTGTTCAAAACATCAATTAATTGGGGTCACCTCGGCAACTAATTCTGTGCGATACACTATTAATAAATCTTTCTGCAATTATTCTTCTTGATATCCATTGTATCTTATCATTCTTACCATCTTTGTACCTTATCTATCATTATTTTATTTACTACGGCCCGGAAAAGCTCTACAGTACACTGGCCAAACCATTGTATCAGTTTCTTCAGTCATGATATTCTTAAATATATTTCTCCCCTTAATTTTATAATTTTTCTGGCTACTAAATCATAGACCATTATATTGTATTACGCAGTATTTTAACAGACGAAATAGATACACTATTTGGATTGACCTGAATGGTATTTCCCTTATTAACTACAAGAATAGTAACTACAGGATGAATATTATGTTCCAGGCCGATTTTGTTTGACTGCAATTTTGGTTTAGCAAAAATTAGTCAGTTTGAATTTGATAATCGTAAAGAATTGATAATTACAATTTATTTTGAAACATCAAATATCTCAGTAATTTGTTAAAGTCATTAATTTTTAAAAATCTAAATGATCGTTTGATTTTTGGAAAAATTCATCATGAGCGACGAAGCTCATTTCGACTTAGCGGGTTTTGTTAATAAACAAAACAGTCATTATTGGGACACTGAAAATTCTCAATTGATATAAGAAAGACCTTTACACCCACGCAGAGTTATATGGAGAGAGTGTATGGTGCGCCATGTGGGCCAGGGGAATCATTGACCCCTATTTCTTTCAGGATGCAAGAAGCAATGCGGTAAAAACTTCTTGGTGGCTGAATTGGGTCGACTGGGTCTGTAACGCATGTGGTTTCAACAAAACGTTGCCACCTCACACATATCCCTAGCAACCCTTGAAATTTTAATGAATGAGACAACATCGGCCTGGAACATAATATTCACTTTATACATATACACAATTATATTTTGTAGCAATGTAAATTAAGTTCAGTCGCATGAATAATTGTTAAGAAATTTTTATTAAATAATTAAAGGTAATTTCTTAGTACCTTTCCTCCATATTATTGTATAAGCTTACAAATCCGCTAAGGGAAAATGGGTATACCGGTCAAGCCGGGCGCAGCATCAATCGTTCTCAGTATGTAATCTACTGCGGCCAGTTAGGGCCCGTTTCTCCCACACTCTCTTATCTGCTGAATGTATGCTGAGAGGATGGGGGATGTTCCCTCGGCGAGGCCTCTCATTTCTGAACTTTCACACGCCGCATGACCCCCCGTACCTGCGTGGTACATAATCAATGTATGAAATAAGATTTGCTGGCGCCGCCGAACAAAATAATGTATATTAAAATACGGCACTATGCGAGCTTGTTTATTAAGTGGTATGACAGTATTTTATAAAACATTTACTGTTGTTGAATTTACTAAAAACAGAAAAATAAACCCCTTTCTGTTAATTTATTGTAATAAGGTAAACTCAGTTTAATATTTCAGTTTATCGCGGTAACGAATGGTTAACCGGGAACCACCGTCTGGTGCTGGGTGTAGCTCATCCTGGTGTAGCTGGAAGTGCGGTTGCCGTTATGGTTTGCGTATTGGACTGAACAACCGCAAAAATGACCGTTTCTTCGTAAATCTGGGCGCTGCATCTCCATTTTTATAATCTAGAAATTCTATGAACGTTTTAATTACATATTTTTATTTATTATCTTTGTTTTATTAACCACTTAATTGAGTTTAAATACATCTACCGGTTTCGAAAAATACCATTTTTTTCTTCAGGGTGTCATAACTAACTAAAAACATATATTATTGTTTTTTTCCAGAATCTATTTTTGAAAAAAAACAATTATTTAAAAAATAAATTAAATTTAGTACTTAATACAAATTTACTTAATACAAATTTACTCGAATAATTTTTAGGAAAAAAATTAATAATTTTAAATAATCGTTTTTTTTTAAAATAAATTCTGGTAAATAAACAATAATATATGTTTTTAGTTAGTTATGACATCCTGAAGAAGAAAATGGTATTTTTAGAAACCGGTAGATGTATTTAAACTCAATTAAGTGGTTAATAAAACAAAGATAATAAATAAAAATATGAATTTTAACCACAAAGTTAATATTGCTAATTTTAAAAGTGTTTTAATTACACAATAATTACATTTTTGTTTTTATTTTTTATGTTAAGTCGGGTTGGGATTGGTTAGGTGAAATTGAAGACTAGTAGGTGTAGTAGCAACACTAAATCATGCGAAAGCTTGTAAAAATTAATTTAAACAAATTAAAGATAACTCCGTTAATATTGGACCAAAACAAAAAAATATAAACATAATTTCACACACAAACGAAATCTATGTGATTACATATTATCTATTTTTTCTAATATAATAACGCTTATTAAACGAGTATATTAAAATAGTATTTTAAATCGTATTTAACATTAAAGTTTGATAAAAGGCATTGCGAATCGCGTACGTATGATTATAACAATAAAATTAAATGCCTAAACATTAAGAAGAAATTAAATTATATTGATGTTAATTATTTATAACTTTGTTTTGTTGAAGAGGTATCTGGTGACTAGAGTTTTCAGGAGCACGTAGCGGTAATAGAACTTGAATTGCAATAATCTAAGTGCACTTTGCGTGCAGCGAGCTGGTCTCGGGGAAAGTAGACGGGCTTATATGGAATCAAGTAATGGATTTTTATATACACATCGAGTTAATGTCAATAATAAGCCATGAACAAACCCACTAAGCTTTCAATAGAGTATATACCTGCCTTCGGGAAAGTGTATTTAACTTGGAAAAAGATTTTCCATAGAAAAACATGATATAATGGGTTTTATGAAAAATAGGTCGCGTTCGTGCGAAGTCTCACAAGCTTACACATAAATGTGTACAGCCGCCGGATGTAATAGAATTGCGAAAACAGTACAAACTAACCGCCGCAATCTGTACTTCTTTTAACATTTCAAAGGTATTTTACATTTGAATTTTGAGGTAGTTAGAGGTAGAAATATACGACAGATAAAAGTTAAAATTTTAAAATGGTTTGAATATTTGTAATACCTCTTGACCCAGTAGCGCAATTTTGTTTTGCAAATTTCGCATTCGCAAATTTGCGCCCACCGACCTCCTCATAAAAAATGGTGATAAATAAAAACATATTGTAATTGCTACCAATACTTAGATTAAAATAATAACGTATGTTAATTAACAAAGCCTATATACGAGTACACTATATATACTTAATATAATATACATTATGTAAATTGTATACGTAGACGACTGAAACTGTGGAATTTATACAAATACATTGTTGCCACGCTTGAATGAAATAACTGCAAAAAAATTGAAAAATGTGTTTTGTTTCTAATTATTGCATATCTGCTAAAAGTGATTACCTAATTAAAATAAGCCATTTTGCATTTTACTTTCGTGTATAATTATTCTAAATTTTAATAAATACACAACTTTTACTACATCAAAAATGTTTTATTACAATTATATGATCAATTTGTCAATTTTTAAATACGTATAATATTTATAATAATTCAAAGGAGATGCTCAAAGAACGTCGAGCTCTTTGAGTCAGCTGTTTACTTAAGTATAAGTTTTATACCCACAATTTTACAATCCATAGTAATGCGGATGTTATATCTCTACATGTGTCATAGTAGATGCAGGCGTGACTACTGACGAATTCACAAGTTGCGTTATCCATAGTTATAAAAGCATTTTAATTTCTGAATGTAATTACCTAAATCGGAACCGAAATCTATTAAGCGTTCTAAGTACTACTCGAAAATGGTATCAGTTACTGTAAAACAGATATTTAAGGACAAGAGCCATACTTTGATGGAAGCTAGTAATATCCATTCGCTCCTGGAGCATTCCTTCAAGCTCCCCAAATATTTTCCAATATATCACACATGCAAATTACTCGACTTGAACAGCCGTAAAACATCAACTACGATTATTTTATCATAATTATTTATTATTGCATAACCAATTTACCATCTGAGACCAGTAAAGAATGTAGGGAATCTTGTTATCACAGATTTAAGATTTCTGAAATACTTGCCATCTGGGGATATTTTTTATAAATTATTTCAGCCAAGGGATTGGCTAGAGTTGTTTCAATACCGCAAGACTGCGTATGTCCCCCCATTTCCTCTGTACCCCCTTTAAACCCCTTACTTTGTCTGTCTCGCAAGGAATTTAGACATTTACAAGAATTAAAACAAGTTATTGGCAAAGATATCACCTAACGTCCATATAGGAACAAAAATGTTATTGTAGTGGTTTTTTGTAATGTGAATCACGAACATAATAATATTACCAGTGACGTATAAAAACGTTTTTTCGATTTATTGTTAAATTTTGCGTCTTTTCATAAAATTTGTAATTAACATGATGTGAAATTAAAATGATCTTGTGATTAGCAATATTTGAATAAGTCCAAAAACACACAATTACTGGATTTCATCAACAAAAATACTGTTATTAAAACAAATAATAGATATCTCATAGAGACGAAGCTATTTTTTAATATATTTAATGGAAATATATGGAAGTATGGGTTATTATAGGGCTTACGACCTGTCTTTGGCCGGCTTAAGTGATCACTTTACACAATGTAACGTTCACCATTCCATTCAATAAAACTCGATATTTATCAAATTTCCATAACGTGGATGGACACAGCTCCAATTGTTGTGCTCGATGGCGAATCGACTTATTCGGGTCCTCCTCAATACTATGCTCCACTGCAGAAACAGCTTCTTCAGTGTGCACTGTGCGACGTCTCGACAGATACGTAATATAAATCAGAGTATGCGTGGTGCGAAAACGATCCATGGTTATTCAAATTACTTGCTCGGATGGACGATTATGTCGAAAATGGACCTAGAGCACGGTAAGTTTCGCGAACTGAACCACGATTTTTGAAATAAATTTGCACAATTTGTTCTGGCGTAAGTCTATTCATGGTGAAATTGTCAACTAAACTAGGCACAAATCAGCCGTCAGCTGTTAAATTGGCTGTCGCTGGAAAAAGTGTTGCTAATTCGAAAAACAAACCTCTAAAAACAAACCTTTAAATGATTTTTGTAAATATTTTCAGCTTCGTGGAAGAATTACACTTATTTTTAAGGAAAAAGAGAATGAATCTTAAAGAAATCGATAATTGTACAAATCACTCTTCGAAGATGGATTACCTGCGTAAAAAAAGAAACAAAAAAAATCTATAGTCAAATAAATATATGCCAAAACATAAAATATAATATCACTTCCTTTGGATACCATTAAATATACGTAGTATAATCTCATATTTTAATTTTAACATCTTGACAGCTACTATTAATATTTATTCAAAGTGGTTAGTGTGCCAACACTTGTGGACAGAATATGACACATTAAAATAGTAAAAAAAATTACAATCCGTTTTGTTATTATTTATAACAGCTTTTCTTTCCAGATTTTCCAGATTTGTTAGTTATTCAGTTTTGGCTGTAAATTGTATTGTATACTGTATTGTATTGTATACTGTATTAAATTCATATAATTCGACATATTCAGGTCGCAAATTCTGCAGATCAGTTACGAGTATAATAGAGGGTTTATGTTCGAAAGACTAATATTACAGGTTATAACCTCAACTCAGTGCATTTTGTTATCGTAAACACTACAAAATTAGAAATATTTATGCTGCTGCCAAATAAATATCACATTCTGTAAACGTGTAGAAAACTGCAATGGTAATTTTTGGTAAGCCAAAGGATTTTTGAAATTTTATGCCTCTTTTAACATTGCGCCTGGAGCAACCAGTTCTAACTATACTTACTCTGTAGAAATATAAAATGTGATATCTGTAAGAATTTAAAACTTATGTTTACATAATCGTATAATACAAATTTTAAAACACGCCTTAGCAAATTTATTTTGCTCGATTGTAAGGAAACATTTCATTGAGTGTACGTGACTCATTACCAGTTAAATTATAAACGGGATAGTCTCATCAATAACAATACGATTTAGCAAGTACCACACCTGTCTGGCAGAAGGCTCGAATGTTACAATCCCCAAGGACTAAGCTCACGGGAGGCTTGGTTTCCTTATATCTAAAGTTTTATAACAAATAGAAAACCTCGCAAGGAAAACTTAGTAATATATATAAAATATACGTACTGATTCCACATCTACTCCATATATAGATAACATTAATCTAAATAAATAATTCTTATAATAAATAAACAGTAAAAAATTAATAAATATTATGCTTACATTATTTTATACATTTGTTTTTATATTTTTTTTGTATGTCTAAATATTTATAGTATATATTTTGATATAATAAAGTGTGTCCAGCGGAAAAATTTCAAGTTTAAATTAAAATTGCTCGTAAATTATCAGGGTGAGGTAAGTGGGCAGGGTATTGTTTGACGGGCGTGATTTGATGATTTGCCAGTCACAATGAGTCATTGGTCGAGAGCACACCGAACGTTCGCGGTTGAGCAATATTTAAAGTGCAGTAATTCATTGGTTCGTGCGCGTCGCGCTTTTTGTACTCACTTTAATATTCGACGAGTAAATAATGGGCCTAGCACGAAACTTATCTGATGTTGCGTTCAAAAGTTCAGACAAGAAAGGACAATGGTTAACCAAACTCCTCCGGGACCTTTACGTCAGCAGTGACGCCAGATATGTGGCTCAAGTTCGACGTGAAATTATGCGCAATTTGCATAAATCGATAAAGAAGATTGCGGCTTTTACTGGAATAAAAAATCAACAGTGCGCGTTATTTTGAAAAAAAAACTACAGTTTCACTCATACAAACAGCAAATTGTACAGTTTCTCAACGAAAATGACTATTCTTTATGAAACCTTAGCGAAAACGATGCTGGAACATTTTGGAATACCACGAACCCTTGGAAACATATTATTT
Organism: Eubasilissa regina; assembly: GCA_022840565.1. Taxonomy (NCBI): domain Eukaryota; kingdom Metazoa; phylum Arthropoda; class Insecta; order Trichoptera; family Phryganeidae; genus Eubasilissa; species Eubasilissa regina. The sequence continues at coordinate 21,492,116 of JAINEB010000015.1, read as the reverse complement.
ACTGACGAAGCACATTTTCATATCGATAGCTATGTTAATAAACAGAACATGAGATACTAGTGCCCCGAAAACCCAAGGAAACGCCATCAAAAACGTTTGCATTGTCCAAAAACAACAGTGTGGTGTGCAATTTCTGCCCGAGGGATAATTAGCCCATATTTTTTTAACCAGCGAGAGACAATCACTGCTGACGCGTATTGTCAAATTTCGACGAGTTTTTTGTACCGCAACGGGAGCTATTTCCCGGGTTTAACAACGGAACACAATTTCAGTAAGACGGGGCCACTCCATACACAGCTAGAGTTTTGATGGAGAAGCTGAGGGGATTTTTCCCAATAAATTAATCACTAAGTACGGAGACATACCCTGGGCACCTCGGTCACCGGACCTTACACCGTATAATTTTTTTTTGTGGGGATACCTTAAATTGAGAGTTTATAGCAACAATCCTCGAACAATTCAGGCCCTGCAAGTAAATATCCGTTGCTGCCATTGAACCGATGCTTTGCTTTCGCGTGTTCGCAAATTTAAGAGCCTGATTGCAAGAGTATATTGATAGAAATGGACGTCATTTAGACGATATTGTTTATAAAACGTAAAATCCGCATCATTAAACTCCATTTTATATAAATAAAATATAAGAATAACATTGTAGTTTTTTTAATTGACTTAATATTAAACTTGAAAATTTTCCGCTAAACACCCAAAAAATAAAAAGTTAAGTAAAGTTAGTCCAGTTGCGGTGAAAATTGTTTAAATTAATTTAAATATAAATATTATTGTGTTAATTTTGTGATAAACTGGCGGAAATCGAGATATATAATATAATATATAACAGACTAAGTGTCCGAAAATTATCTTTCGATTTACACTGGTTAATTATAAAATAAATAAATATAATAATAATAATAATAATAATTATAGTAATAAATAATATAAACAATTTTGACATAAACTGGCCGCCGTTTCACTTCTCAAAACTTTTAAATTATAGTCTTGATGACACCCCTTCATTTAAAAACGTTCGCTCGGTAATAACAGTTTTAATTCACAGTTATTATTACCATATATATTTACATACAAGTTTTCGATCAAAATAATATTATCGGGGTTCATATTCAGAATATTACAGGTTTTTCTATAAAAATATCATTGAAATCTGATGATAAGGGCGGTATTGATCATATATACAAACGAACTATTTTATTACTGGTAGGATTATTAGGGTTCACAACGTAATGATAATTTTTCTCTTTGTTGTTCGCGGGATATGAAAATTGCTTGCAAACATTTGACGATATTCTAGTTATACTTGTAGGTGAGGTCATTGTGCATTTAAAATATCTGACCTCGTGTATGAGGTCAATCTGCAGAAGTTTCTAGACTACACGTGTTTCTACCTACTATCGTAGAGGTTGATATCTTGAATAGGCGGATTCTTCACCATTGATCGAAAAATAAATTAAATTAATACCATAACGAATTTAAAAATAAATAATCCATCTTGCGTTATGGTATTACGTTTCCTTCTAAAACAGAAAAAAAAGAAAACTAGATATTATATTGTGTAAAATTAATACTTTGAATCGCTATGTAAAATATGATTCTTTTATTAGAACTTGCTTTTTTATTTATTTATTTATTTAGACACATTATGGGGGTAAAAGACCTGCGTCTTTCTCTTTCACCGGCTAGTCAGCGTAGAACATAAGATCCGCGGGTTCTTTTACTTAACCAACACCTACCCACTTTATTTTTGTGAAATTCTGCCTTTATCCTAAACTGGGAAAAATTTATAGTAATATCTGGAAGCGATAAATAAAAGATATTATTCATTAGAAAAAGAAAGGCATCTAATCAGAATGAAACATAATAAATAAAAAAAATACAATAAAATAAAATCTACTTGACGAATTTTCATCTCGTAGGGTTGGGCCCGAGTTTGACGTCCTTCCTTGATAATCATATGTCTTGGCTCCACATAATATTTGGCTCGCAGCATCCAGGCCGACGCCATCGAATTTGTTGAAGATTGATCATCATAATAAAATATCGCCTACATTGAGACGACGAACTCACGGGCGATATCCAAATGTAGAAGTTAAAGTTCATAAACGAAAGGCATTCACCAGAAACCAAAGGCATAAACCAGAGACATAATCCAGAGGGAAACATCTTGTTTCCTTTAAAGATTATTTACCATGCGATTAGATTAACAAGTTAATAGTAAATTATGCATTAGTGATTGAACAATAAAAAATACTTACGCTCTGGTGAATCGCACACAGCTTCATTTTAGTCGGACACCTTCGTCGATGGTTTTGAAAATTAACCATAGATGCAAACGTTTTTATAACCTTAGGAACAGAATGTGATACCGACTTAAGGGTAACTATTTGTGAATTGCAAGGTGCTTGACAAAAAATAAATGACGGGGTAATTTCGTACGAGGCCCAAATTTATAACGTCACAACGTATAACATATAAGCATTGTACAACTGCAAAAAAAATACAGTTTGTTACATATATTTTAAATAGAATTTAAAATGTATTGCCCAACTAGGCAAGCCTGTTTTAAAGCAAATTGGTAAATAAATTACATTTCACAAAACCAAATAACTCATTGAATGCAAAACACAATCAAATAGAATACGTAACATACAAGGCAAGTAAACGTGAAAATATAAAAAAGAGAGAAAAAAATACCAATGTGTAATACAATAAATATGTAAAGAAAAATATGCAATATCAAAACGCACAAAATGCAGTTATAAGAATTATTTCATTATATAAAACAGTTTACTATCAGTATCTGCTCTTCTTAATTTCAACAACCAATTTAAAACAGTCTTTTTAAAAGCCTTAATGTCAGTTAAAGTTCTAATTTTTTTTCCGATTTGATTGTATGTTCTGGAAGGTTGAAAGGTGAATAATCTTTAACCAAAAGTAGTTTTCATTCTTGGAACTATTTTAAGATTATTTGCTCTTGTGGGATAATATCTTTCAATCCTCACAGATGGAGCGCTTATTTTCCTATGAAAGCTAGCTAGTTAGTTAGTCAGCACACATGATTATTTTATATCCAAAATCTGAAATTCTCTAAAAAGTGGCTCTGAAGGATACAAAAAGTCACGGCGGTGTATAGCCTTTTGAGCAATGCTTACTTGATATATATGTACACCTGATGCACTCCCCCAACTATCAATACCATAGGTAAGATGGATTCACACAAACCATAGTACACATTTTTCACCAATCTTTTAGCTAATACATCTTAATACATATCCAATATCATATGCCTATCAATTACTATTCCCAAATACTTTATTGATTTACAACGTACTTCCCCGATATGTTTCGTCAATAAGATATAAATATGAAAATATCGTGCTTGAGTGACTATTTGTCTTTTGGAATTGAATAAAAAAAAAATTAGAAATATGATGTAAGACTGAATGCAATGTATCAATGTACGTATAAATAATGTACCTGATTCGGATATCAATAAAATTGTTGGGTTTCATGCGGTCGGTAGTAATTGTACAGTGGTTCGCTCTTTGGGGGCCATTCGTTGTACGGTATTAACCTGCCCTCCAGGTAACAATCTAATCACTTAGGTACCTACTGATCGAAAGGATCAACTCCAGAAAATTCAGAATTCTACTTTCAAGGAAAATCTAATAGCCAGGGAAAAATTCCAACTCTCAAACGAAACATTGTCGAATTGAATGTGGGTTTTATAAAACCTGCGTAACGTGGAGAAATTTTTGATTAATGCATATATTTTGAAAATGAAAAATGTGTAAGTACAGGGTGGGCTAAAAACCACTTAACTATTTAAAAATTTAAATAAATTTTTGTATTTTTATTTATTTATTTGTCTTTTACATAATATTCTACATACTAAGAATTTTTTATATAGAACATAAAAAGTAATATTTTGAGAATGATCCACATTTTTATTTTTACAAATGCGACCTACATGTATAAAAATTCATGATATATGTACAATATATATATAAATACAATAAGTTGTTTAATTTTAAAATAGTACAGTTACTTTTGGCCCAAATAAGGCAAATTAGAAAAAAATACTAATTTGTCATTTTTTTTTTTTAACTACAGGGAGTCAGTGAAATGACATGGCTTTGATATATTCATGAGAGCTTTAAAATAGTGACAAAATGCAGTAATTTAATGTGGAGCACGTGCTCAGAAGGAAAGACTTTTACAAAGTAAAAGGCACCTTTAAACGCTAAGACGCTAGACGGCAGAGAAATTTATTTATCGATACATATCTGCGAAAACACATGATTCTTAACATTAATTCTACCAACGGTATAAAGATTTTCTGTTCTTTCGATTATTTGGTGAGCACATAAGTTATGCTGTATGCAAAACGCAGCACGTACTATGAAATTGTTGTGATCCAGCCACAATTTAACATCAGAAATACAAGGTCTTAAGATAGAATTGAATCTGCCTCCGGCGAGACTAGAAACATTGTTCACTCACAATTCTTCTCTGCTAGATTTGATTTAGGTCCCCCACAATTTTTCGTCTAAAAAATTGTTCGCCGCATATAATGAAGAAAAATATTTTGTATAAATGTGTACATATACATATTAATTGTTTAAAAACAAGGGTAGCGCAATAGTATGATAAATTAAATCAAGCACGTATAAACAATATTCAAATTAATTAACTTAACCCAACCATTATAAAGCGAAGAAGTAAAAATATACATGGAAAATTTTTGGATAAATCAATTCGTTATAAAATAAAAAAAAGTGAAAAATGCAACAATCCTCGTAAAAAAGTTCCATTTATCAAAAATTTGTATTTTACATTCGGCGAACTATTTTATATTCGGCGAACATTTTTCCAGGCGAAGAATTGTAGCTGGATATAATTTTGGTCGAAAAATTGTGAGCGAATAATGTTACAGACGCTACCTACGGCAAACGTTATGGAAGTGCATATGTTACAAATCGTTAATACATAGTTTTGAACCCTGGGGTCTAAACCCAGTTCCAAGCGGCAAAAAATACTACACTGATCTGTTTTAATTTTTTATTAGATTTTTATTACAATACGAAACTCATCCACTTTTAACATAATGGCGAAGTTAACCAAGTTATTCCAAGTTAGAGAGCATTCTGGTAATAGGTACTTTTCAAAATAATTGTTTAACCATATTTCCGCTACATTTTACGTTCCCTTGAAAACGTAAACTGACAATTATTTTTACGATCAATTTAGCAATCCTTTATGAAGTAAAACTCCGTGGGGAGGGGTAATTGGCCACCCGACGTGAAATGAACAATTAAGTTAAATAAATAAAACTTTTATGTCGGGGCCAAACAGATTTACGTTAAGGTATACGTTTAGAAAAGGGATGAATACTTCCAATTTTTAAAAATATGCTTATTTTATAATACAAATTAAATGTATCAATTCCATATACAGATAAAATCAATTTATCGAAAAAATATTTTGTTGGCACCGGGATTCAAACTAGGATCCAGGGTAATGCTCTAAACATTACATCATGCCAACATAGTAAGTTATCGACAAATTTTCGAATTTATATGTTATATTGATACATCTGTAATTCCGTTGTTAAAAACGATCCACTTCATATTACGGAGAACCTCAATCATCTTTGAGTAAAACTCGTTAGAAGACGCCAAAATTAAATTAATGAATCCATTTTATTAAATTTGGAAACATTAATTTTTAAGGAGAACCAATTATTATTGTGAAGTTGCAGTTTTTCAGAACACAGTTCTGTAATATTTTTAATACAAATTAAACGTATCATTTAAAAAAAATATATAGATAAAATCAATCTTATCAATCAAGTTCCTGGTTCGAATCCCGGTGGCAACCACATATTTTATCTGTATATCTTTCTAATCGATAGATTTAATTTGTAATAAAAATATCACAGAGCTATGTTATGAAAAACTGCAACTTCACAATAATAATGTGTTCTCTATAAAAATACTTATTTTATGTTCATATTTACAAATTTTGTAACTTGTATTTATGTGTATTATTTCTAATATTATAAACGGCATGACTGAAAAAGATTTTTGCGAGGCGCATTTATTATATAAAAAAAAACAATTCATTTAGGTATTACGCTAAAGAAAATATTTATTTTAATAAATATATAAATTATTGTAAGTTTTAAAAGAAAAATATTTGTATTTTATTTTTTATTATTTTTTTATTTTTATTTGTTATCTTTGTTTTATTAACCACTGAATTGAGTTTAAATAAATCTACCGGTTCCGAAAAATACCATTTTCTTCTTCAGGATGTCATAATTAACTAAAAACACATATATTATTGTTTCTTCATCAGAATCTATTTTTTAAAAAACAACAATTATTTAAAGAATAAATTTAATAAAATAAAGAAAATAAATAAAAAATATGAATTTTTACCACAAAGTTAATATTGATAATTTTAAAAGAAAAATATTTGGATTATATAATATAATCGATGTGAAATATTTCAAAATGATTTTCATCATAAAAAATATATTTGAAGACCTTGGATTAAAAGCCCAAATATCACAAATGGGCGGTATAAAAACTAAATGTTTTTTTCTCACTTCGATTTTGCCATATTTATTAAAAAAATATAAAATGTTTTTTTTTACGCTCAGTATTCAAATGAAAAACATCATAAACTTATTATATATATTTATTTAACAATCGTTTTTAAATATCGTGAAATTGGCTGTTTTTACACAATATCAAATTGTGTTTTTTTTTCTTCAAAAAATGGACCATAAAATAAGTAGTGAAATAAACTTAAATAATAATAAACTTACACTATTTATAATAAAATAGTATAAGTTTATTATCATTATTTAATCAAAAGTGAATATGAAATATATTTTAATATAGTATATCATAAATTGAAACCGTTTGTCTTTAGTCTGCTACATATATTCAACAAATTATGTAAATATTATGCCATGTAGTGGTTCAATCGTTGTTTGCTATTTTATGATGAATCAACAAAGACTGTTATAACAAAAATATTATATGTTTGTAAATCGATTTGAGTGACAAAAATGTGTTCAACTTATAGTTATAGTATATATAGTATTATAGTATGTAACCATACACAAATTTAATGATTATTAAATGCAAATATAATAAATATATATTTAAGATTATCATACTCATAAGGTACTAAGGACAAGCTCAGAAATTAATTATACATAATGTGTTATAATACAGTAAGTAAGTGAAATGATTGTTAGGTTTGTGGAATCACCAATCCTATATACCTATTAAATATTTAAATGCGTGTGTACTTTTTTAGAATTAAAAATTTGTTTAAATAAATAAAACGTAAATACGAATTAAATATATTAATTATAAAGATATACATATAAAATCAATTTTATCGAAAAAATTTGTTTTTGCACCACGGAATTCAAACCTGGATCTCTTTCCAAACCGGGGAAGGTGCGTTATCCAACTATGCTACAGCGACAATATTTTTAGCGACAAATTTTCGAACCTATATGTTACCTTTTTGATATTAATATTTAATCATTCCATTATTTGAAAGAGCCATCTACCTTATTTTTACGGAATCTCAAATACCTTTGAGAAATCTGATAGTGGACGCCAGAATTATCAATTCAGTTTTATTAAATTTTGGACACATTGTTACAACTTTATTATTAGGAGAACACATAACCCATCTAAAATTATTATTATATATCTATTAAATGTAAAAAAATTTACCATAATCACATGCTTGCAGTTCTGTTTACTTCAAAATCTCAGTAATACGTGTAATATTAAGTGAAAAGATACGTGAATACCTTTATCCACAGCTAAATATATTCTTTTTTGAGTATGTTATGTTCTATTTATTGTTGTATTTTAAATGATACAAAAATATATTTTCTAACCATAACATATTATTGTGAATCCGCCTTCAATATTCTTTCTTTATTACCATGGAATCATTCAAGGTAACTATAATTCATTAAAATAAAAGCAACGTGGGTACGTTTCGAAGAAACATTATGTTTTGACATTTCACAGCAAAACAACAAGTAATATCATTGATCATAAAATAAAAGAGTCTCAAGACGTTCAGAAATAGATATTTAATAAACATACAATAAAATAATTGTCTTCGACACTGCAATATTAAAACTAAAATTCAAATTATGGTTATACTATCATAAATTTCTTTAAAAATGTTTATAAACGATTTTCTGATGAGATTGAAAAAAAATTGCTCAAACGAATGCTTCTGATTAAAATCCATCAATTATACTGGCTTGAACAAAACGATTATTAACTACACCAATTACCAATTGTTTTCAATTATTCCGGGGAATGAATTTTCCTTACCCCTACAATTTGGCTAACATTTATTTTGATACGTCCGCGTAAATAATGATTCCCTGTGCTTTTTTGATGACCCAGCTACAAACACGGAGAAAATAACCATATTATTTATTTTACAAATAAAGTGTAAAGTATTGTTACAAAAGCGATACATTATCTGGTTGTTTTGTTATGCGACCTATAAAGTAAAGGGCCTTTTCATAAAGTTTCGCGTTATTCTGAGATTCTTGCCTTGGCAGTTCTCAGAACAGTTTAATGTTATTCCCTCGTAATTAAAATCATCACCAAGGAATCTTTTTGAATAAATATGCAATTACTTACTTTTAATTAACACGTTTTTCATCACTCTTTTGTGTTTGTCAACTCCACCCGCTATTTTTTGCTTGTCAAAATAAAAAATCTTTTGGATAGAGTTTATTTACAAACACTACAACTGGATGTAAAGAATTTAATTAGAAAAAAAAACCTTACAAGTATATGGAGAATAATCTAAATTCCTTTTATTTTTTTAGTCGGAACAATAGTTACCATTATACGAGTATCTACCGATGCCTAGAACTGGAAAATCTAACTCTGATATAAATAATACACGTATATTTAATTATACAGAATACAGTAAAATAATTCAGATATTATTAAAGTTAATTTAGGTATTAGTACACTGTGTAGACGTTTGTGGAACAATATATCTCTTTATTTTTATTTAGTATAGACAACTTTTTATTTATTAATTATAACCATGTATTTATTATTTTTGTCCTATTCTAATTATGAAGTGTGGCAATTTAATTCCTGAAATACCACAGACCAGTAAATTAATAGACATGAAATAAAGTGTACATTTAGGAGAGGGGTTTGGAATATTAGTTGCGGGACGAGGGGCATTTTACACATATTATTTGTAGAAAGATACATCCGATAGTTTATGACGTATTTATGCAACAGTGAAAGTTTTTACTCTTCGTTAATTAAATATTTGTGTAAACAAGACGTATTTTTTACATTAATGTATATTATTTTGTCAGCGTTTAAATTTTCGTTCCAATCGAGTCAAATATTTAAAATAAGTTTCGGAGCTATTTGATTGCGTAAGTGGTGCCAAAATGATTACGTGAGTGACACAAAAATGCTAATATTGAAACAATAGTTCAGTTCATGTCTATGTATTTGGCAGTCTGTGCTGGAATCCACATTAAAAAAATATACTGTCATATATAATAAAAGTATCCATTAGTCTGTCGCCTTCGAAGTACTCCCCTTCTGCATCTATACACCGACTTAGATGGCGTACTCATTTCTGGAAGCAGGGCTGGAACTCATTTTCCGGAATACTGTTTAGTACCTATCTCACATTCTGTTGGACATCAGTTATATAAGAAGTTCTTGGATCCATCTGCACAGACTTTAATTTTGGAAATAACCAGAGTTAAATTAAGTAAATAAGCAGGATGATCTAATTGGGTAATCAATTTTTGGCCAGAAAGTCTCTTACTATGAACGCACTGTGACAAATCAAAATTTTATAAATAATACGAAAAAACACATTGATTTATCAACGTGTTTCTAGACCAATGGTCCCTTCATCAGGATACAATGTATACTAAAATTAAAAATACAAGCATAGACAAAAAACAAAAATATAAATATAAGTGATGGGTAACTAATTAGGAACTACTGTGAAAACAAATTTAAATGAATTTGGTTATTTATAATGTTTAACTTTTAACACTATTTTTTATTATTAACAATTTTTCTTATTTCTAATTTATCCAACCATGAATCCATGATATTTGGATGTAAAATTTCTAAGCCCTTATTAATGTCAAAAAAATGGTTTGTATCCAAAAGTTGATTGGCTAATGCAGAATAGTTATTGTTATTTAGACATCTCAAATACTTCTTAATTTTAATATCAGAATTTATAAGTTATTCATACATACAAATAATTAAAATCATTGTAAATTAATTTGTGGACCTTCGATTTAAAAAATAATTTCATACTTATCCTTATTATTTAATATATTATCCTTTAATTTAAAAACAAAGTGTTTTTTCTTATTATTTATGTATTATGTTACCACAAAGTTGTTCTGCAAATATTGAAGAAGTGATCTAAATTTTGATCGCTCAATTTTACGCAAATATCTGTTACCTTCCCAATAGCTAACTAACAGCTGGCTCTATCAGCGTGAACTCTACGTACGTATTAGTTCAAACATGTTTATATACCAATACTCACGTGGTTTTGGTATAGTTATGTCACAGGTAACGGGGGCGTCATAACACGTATTTCATTAAATACACGCATGTATTAGTTTAAATATATTGAAACACAAATACTTACGTGATTTCGATATATTTACGTCACGGGAAACAAGGATGTCTTAGCGGCCATTCTAAGAATTAAACTGTCATACCTGGTACTCATGTACGTCATGAGATAAAGCTCTTTAAAATAAATAATTGTATGAAATGGCTGTATTGGATACAGGATGTTAAAGATCTAGTCTGCACTAAATTGAATAGAAAATGTCCAAGGAGTATGTACAAATTCAGTACCATTACGAATAATCCTGTTGTATGAGACTTTTACAAAATCATGTTAACTTTAAGTCAGGGAATTTCGAAATAATTATTTGCGAAATTGATTAATTATTATTCTATATCTTTTCTTCAGACGTAAATCATCTAATAAAAACTAGTTTGGCCGGTCGAAGTTCGATGACCTTTTGATTGTTGTATTCAATATGTAATTTGAAATCAATAAAATATTTCGATTGATCGAAATGATCGATTCGATTCGATTCTTTAAAATGCTTATACCTCAATATTTTTGACTTATTTTATACGTATATTATTCATTCCTCCTTCGTGTCAGTATTGCCATATAGTGGAGTCATTTAGTTGATATATAACTTATCTATCAACCGGTACGGCACTCTTACACGTCATTATCGGTCCGAAGTTATACCAATAATAATCTAATTTTTGAGGCTGCAACTTGTGGTTGTAGAATTGGAAGAATCTTTTGTTCAATTCTGTAGATAGGACTTGATATGGTTGGATTTATTGCTGAATTGAGGCATTCGTGATACGTAACATGCTTCTCCAGCAATATATTTCGAAAGCGTCTATTTTACGTTTCTCGCTATTGCGAACTGAAGATTGGAAAATGTGAACCAACATACTTTAAGTTACTTGCTTGATGACACTATCTTTCCATATTCTCCTAAGTTGGTTCATAGCAACTTTAGTTAGTTGTATGCGTCTATGTATTGTATTTATAATAGCGGAAATCTTAGTGATATATCTAACTATACACCGATTTCTTTTTTAAGTGTTTTTCAAAAATTCTAGAAAAAATTGTTAAACGGAGGTTCCTCAAATTCCTAGATTTAAATAAGATTCTCTCCAATCAACAATTTGGTTTCCGATCAAAAAACTGATCATCGACTGATCGCTAATTATTTTAACTGAAAAAAACATATATCGAACCTAGCTAAATGCATAAGAAAACTAATTTACTTTTTTAAAAATAATACTATGTATAATTGACTATAAACTCTTAAGATCGGTGTATTTTGCACTCTTCTACTTCTTAATTAATTATGCGATTTTAGTTTGGGGTGGAGCTGCAAAAACATTATTAGAGTCAGCTAAAAGAACACAAAAGACAACAATTCTTGGGGTAATAAATAGTCATCCCTTTTGATATCCATCAGATTTTATATTTAAAGAGAACAATGTCCAAAACATAAGACATATCTAAGACTTGTATAATATTTCCATGCTAACAACAACTCACTCCAAGCAATAAATCATGATTACAAGACAAGACAAAGAACGAACATCTATACACCAGTTCCGAGAGTAACGACATTTTTTCAACATGTTCTTAGCTTCGAAACTGTAAACACACTCAACACCTATTGGAAATCGTTCACTTCCAATAAGATTACACAAATATGGACCCAATATATGATCCAATTGGGTAGAAATAATTCAGAAGCAACGCTGTATAACATTCCAACATAATCATAATACAATACATACACTAATAATTCACTAGTTTTACAACACTCTCGTTACATATATATTTTTTATTTTTATTGAATCTTTATCTTTCTTGAATTAAATAACACCACAACAGCACGACAAAAACTGTCTACACAGATGGCAGTCAAGCAAAGTAGTCTGGACAATGCTATATATATCAGACAATAAACTACGAGTATAATACTTAATTGCAATATAATTGTATCTTATGTTTATCATGTTATATTATAATATATTCACTTCTGTTACAACAAAAACATGTGTCAATAAAGTCTAATAAATAAAAAAATACAAATATATCTACTCCTAAAATATTATGCACTAGGTATGTTACACACAGTATACAAATAAATACTTAATTTCTCCAACACGGATACAACTATTTTCTCATATTTACAGAAATGCTAAATATAAATAAATAAAATGAAAGTGTCTGGAAAAGAATAAATTTTATTGCTTGTCTACCGATAAACCATCCCTTATTCGGATGTCTATCAGTCCGCCCGTCGGTTGGCGGGTCGGACTGTGGATTTTACGAGCACCGCTTCAGGGAAATTAGTATTGCTACGGCCCCGAAAAACCGTTCATTCCGTATCCCTTGGCTTCGTTAAAATTGTAAACGTACGTTTGCCCGTTTACGTCCCATTTTTATTGCCCCAAACAGTGTTGGGGAGAACAAGGCCCGCCGCCGCGTCGGGCGCTTCATCTTGAATGATCGCGGCCAAAGTACGGCGTCGGGCGGAATACACTATTTATTGTGCGGTACCTACTCAGGTACTTGGGCGTCGGGACCCTTTACTCCCGAAACGTATTCGTGGGTACCGGCAGGACAAAACTTGGGTTTCACGACCCGTTGTTATACCGCATTCAATTTCTGATAACTGTTACGATGTATAGCTAATACGTTATTCCTAACTAACTAGAAAAATAGTAAATTATTAAAAATTAGGGCCGGTTGTGTGGTCAGTAGTAAATTTTTACTATGGTAACTTTTTATTAATGCCCGTGGTTAAAATCGTTTGCGACTTGTTTGAACAACAAATTTACTATTGTCAAAGCATAAATGGAGATGTCTATAGGAGCGACAAATAATCATGAAATTTGCTTTATTTTATGTATTATCTATTGATTTTTTAGCCTGTGCGTTCTAAATCTGTCGCTTTCGTGATGATTTTTTTTTCTATTATGTGCTAATGTATATTAAACAACGATATAATCATCGGATGAACTCTCATTACTAAAATAGCGAGATATTGAATGATTATATGTTGTATACTTTAAAAGTATCAATATGTCAGATGACTTTTGGAATAGCTGTCCAAAGAGTCGAAAGAGTCCGCCATATTTAATTAACGATTCTCGTTTTTACTATCAGATATCGGAGAGTAAAATGAGTTTAGTGCGGGATGTACTTTCGAGAAGTACATTTTTTTACCAACGATTAAACAACCTGTTTTCGCAAAAATTACTTTAATAACTTTTTTACTAAAGTAAAAAGTTACTACTGATCACACATTCGGCCCTCAGTGTATGTATTGTGTAAGTGACATAAAATATCAGCATAATACTTTTTTGGAAATTTTTTTAAACTAATCTTTTACGTATTTCATTATATAATAAAATAGATATATTCGAATTAATACAATGCTGAAAGACTTTAATATGATGACCATCAAACAGACGATATATTTCAATGATATATGTAGTGTTTATTTTTAAAATCCTCACTAAAAAATATCAGCAAAATTTATAATAAAAATTGATGAAATCAATGAGTGTGAACATCGTTAAAGATGTCGAAATACAATGAGACTGCCATTCAGGAAGAGGTAAACTAAATATCAGAAATCGATGATGTGTAGTGCGATGAACATTTTCAATGAAATGTCAGATCATATGAGAAAGGAGAAGAAATTACATAGATTTAAAATTAAACTAAGAAAATACGTGTGAGATAAGATAATAATAATAAAAAAATGGAAAATTTTGATATTGTTTATATTAGAGCGTATATATATTAACTGACTACTTTATCATCGTACTGTTTTCCCGCAGGGGTAGGCAAAGAGGATAAAGCGCCATGTCCTGACATAATTCTTGCCTCATCCACATTCATTTTTTCATATATGCTCGTCGATTTTTAAGACTTCTTACAGGATCATCTTCCAGTATCTGGTTTACCTGGTCGTGCCAAGTCTTCCGCCACTTGAGCCTTATATCTTTTTTACCATTGTCTTCTCATTCATCCGTTCTATATGACCAAACAACTTGAATGATTTTATCTTAATCTTAATTACTATAACTACTATAACACTTTACTGAAATAATCATATAAATATTTTTTTGTAAATGTTTAAATTACTCGCATTTAAAACACTATTATGTTATATTCTATATTTAATAAAATCTGTCTGTGCCTTGTAATCAGAATTAGTGCTTGTTAAATTTGCCTGTCTCAAACGAGATCCTTTTAGCGATATTGGCCCATTACAATATGAATTATATTTTAAAATTGTATATAAAAATAATGTTAAATATGCCCAAATTCTCTTGATACTGCCGCAATGATTTATATAGGTATATGGATTTTCGCTTTTATAAATATATTACGAAAGCGGAGCAAGTATAAAACTCGCAATATTAGCGAAGATGCAAACTACCCTGAAACGCACCACATCCTGCGAAACGAACATAATACTTCTGTAGGCGTTTCATGAAATTTATATGGTTGTCGGCCATATTATATGAGAACGCACTAGAAAAATGTAATACCAATTGCCTCAATTATAAAATTTTAATTTAAAGTGATAACATCTTTTTAAATTTAGTAATTTTTATAGATAATGGTCTATCAAATATGCATTGTGGGATAATAGGAACAGGAAAAAATGAACAATAATTTTTTAGATATTTATATACTATATAAACATTATATGGATATTATGAAAACTCTCCTTTCAAAAAACAGATGTTATAAATTATTTTCAACTTGAACGGGATTTCTGGGAGGTATTCAGGATGTATTTAATATAAAGTATTGGAAACGGTTTCATATTTATTCTGAATATATATTATTTAACAAATAATTCTATTACACAAGCCTTACCGTACTCTCTCTGCACTCCTATTTATACATTATTTTCAACAGTCACTCACCTGTCCATTCGTTAAGGAGAACAATTGTAATGTACTATTTATAAATTATTTATTTTTCTATTTAATATCTCGACGTTGAGTGCTTGAAATTACAGTCAGTAACAAAATTTTCCCCCAAACAACTTCTTTGGTTATTTTCTTTAAATGATAAGTGTGTTAAATATTTTATTTTAAATTCTTTAAAATGAAATGTTACAGCTAACATGTATCTTAAATTTATGAGCAACATCTTTTACACAAGTTCTTTATGTCTGACTACCTACTGTACGACCATTAATGCCTCGTTTTTAAATTATTTACAGAAACGTGTATATTTTCTTTGCGGGCATAAATAATAATGAGACAGTGACAGTGTTACAGAGAGAACATATAAATGAACGGTTTAAGAATACAGGATGACGGAAAAGAGTGGTAGACTAAAGATTAACGTGAAGGAAATAATAATTGTCGTAATGGTTAAACAATTTGTTACTCGGCCGAGCCTACCTGCGAAACGGCCTCAGTTAATCTTAAAAAAGCTTAAGGGGATGGGTCCTTATCCCGCTTTAGGACTTAGGAGGTAGAATGGGGGTAGCAATTTTGGGGTGATTAAGCTGAAAAGAAAGGGAAAACAAGTAGTGGGGATGAAAACTAAAGCTTAGATATAGGGGGAAATAAACAAAAATAAATGCAGGTGTACTCTAAAGTGGTGACCGATAAGATATTTATAAATCGCTTTGAATATTTTATATATTTTTGCTACTAAAAACTAAATCGTTATGTTCAATAAAATGTTACAACTACAATCATAATTTAGACTACGATAATCGCTTGCACACAACCTTATTTCCGATATATGACGACAGTCCGTACTGCGAAAGTACACGGATGAATGTTATTCAAATATCACGATACAGTTAGATGTTAGTCAAATAAGAGTTACAGTAGGTATGCACTTACTAGAATTATAATTTAAAATACAGTACACATAAGTAACATAGATGAAAATGAATTATTTAAAAAATATTTAACGCAAACTCGTGGTTCATTTCAAAAATTTAATCGCTTAATAAGTTTGTTCTTAAATCCATTATGATTTATTTATATTTACCGACCGGTTTTGGAAAATCCATTTTCCTAACTAAAACCAATTAAAATCGTATGTCAAAATGATAATAGAAAATTAATAGACCTTTCCCTCATCATGGTGAAGATCGTGGTTAAATTTGGAGATGATCCGAAAGAAACCATTTAGCACAATTGATAATTTTTGATGATGCACCTTTGCAAAGCGAAATATTTTTACATATTTAAACTCTTTTTGGTCCTCTTGTGAATTCAATAATAAAATGATTTTAAAATTGGTCTCCTGTCATAAAATTCGTAATATATTATTCTCTTTTTAAATACTGATGAAATGTTTTAAAATATAATGTTTTGTTTACGAAACTTGCATATTTAAAAAAAATCTAATGATGTGAATTTCATTTTTATTAAAAATTATTGTTAAAATTTTTTTTTTTTCAAATTTGCGTCGTTAATTCTTTAATTGTTAATTGTTTAAAATAAAAATAAAAATATGTATCTATGGCATGAAAGAAATATAAAAAACACTTGAATCACAGTCTCATTAACGGCGGATAAGAATATTAAAAAATGAAATAAAAGCGGTTTCGTTCATACGAACACTCTGTTACCCCGTTTCTATTAATGTAGTAAAGAAGTGAAGAGTTGACTATTGAAAATAATTTGTACTGACGTGTATACTAGAGAGCTCTGATTAAATAACAAGCAAACGTATTACCGTCAACTAGTACAACATAATTCGCATAGGATACAATACGGCTCGGTCTTGCAGCGCTTCCGCAAAGTTTGCTGAAGGCCCTATTCAAGGATTCATTCCTCTCTTGAGACATCGTGACTGGTGTTAAATTACGACTGGAACACAGTAGCACCTCCACAGTGTATGCTGCATTTTCTTGGAAAATTGGATGCTTGATCAAAGAATGGCACCATCTTCAAACTAAACATACGTATTACCTTTGTTAATAACCATAATTTTCATTCAACGTTATATTTTGTGTTGTCCAATTTTTTTTGTATTTAAAAATGAAATATTTTGTAAAGTTTTCTGGTTTATTCTGCCGAATAATGCTGCTTTCTTCGATCAACGTTTTGAATTTCTTTACAGAGTTCACAATGAGTCCACTCAGTAAAATCAGTCCTGATGATGGACTCTGCAAAGAGATCCGAAATATCGGCCAGAGAAGTCGGATATGTATGGCAGATTAGACTTGAAAACTTGACGCGAGATTCTGAATTTTAAAGAATGAGAAGTATGTTTTTTATTATTATTATGAACATATTATGATATTTTATTTTAAGAAACTGAATTTATCCGTGATGCAATTTGTGTGAGACAAAGATAAAGGTTTGCGGAATGCAAAAGAAATTGAATGAATCGATATGGAATCGGACCCATGACTTTTGTTGAATTAGTTTATTGAGATATAAAATTTTACAATTAGTAATATTTTTTATGAGGATTATTAATATATTTTGGCAAAATCTACATTCTAATACATTTTATGTATTATAGCTCTTTTGATTTATTTTTTCTACTTCTTAAATATTTCTTAATTTTAATATGGAATAAGATTGTTGAAAGCACGATTACAGAATATATTCCGACCAACTAAAAGATTATTTATAAATAGTACCTAATAACAAGGGCAGCCTATGTTATGTTTTCATCACTATTATTTTTTTATCTTGTTTACATATATAATACAACATATTTAAAATTGACGAAATTAAATTTTGTATTATTTTTCATTAGGAATATTTATATTTATAATCAACATTTTGAAAAATATTGTTTTTGCGTCACCGGGATTCGAACCTGGATCTTTATTTCCAATCTGGGGAAGTACACTACCAATTGTGTTATAACGCCAGTATTTTTCATGACAAATTATCGAACCTATATGTTACATTTTTTTCAAATTAATACACCTGTCGTTCCATTATTTGAATGCCATCTACATTATTTTTACATAATCTCAAATACCTTTGAGTAAATCAAAGGTATTTGTAATACTAGGTTATTTGATTTAAAGACGTAAAATCTTTTCTTTTATTATATTAATTTTATAGGAATATATTTAGTTTACGTATTTTAATTACGTATGTGTCTACAAGTTTTGATTTTAATTAAATTGAAAATAAAAGTTTTCACCTACGGTGAGAAAAGTTTAAAATTAATATAAAAATGCTTTTTTTGTTTCATTAATACAGGTAATATTGGTACAAAATCAGATTACGTATGAAAAAAATAGCAATGTTAAATGTTTAATTATAGTACATTATGCATAATATTTTTTTCTACTATAATTTTGTTTATAATAAATTACTTGTTATTAAAATAATAAAAAATATATAAAAGTCCTTATTGAAAATGTCATCACACTACGACAATAGCGGAGTTATATCTATATCCAATACGTTAATTAATATTATGCTAGGATAGTGATAATAGTGATGTGAAACTTTGATATAACTAGCCTGGGCACATATCCTTACGAGATACGTTTATAGGAAAAAAATTCTACACGTATATATATCTTCTAAATTCCTGTACTCTATTGTGGGAGACTTATGTGTTTTGCAGAAAAGTACGGTTATACCGTAATGTTTTGAGACAAAGCCTTGGCAATGGCATGTATCACCATGCTGAAACGTCGGCCCAGGTTTCACTAAGGAAACCATCTACAGAAACATGATCTAACCAAGAAGAGACGCCAGTTCCATATATATAATATATCAAATGACAAGACTTCACGTCCATACCTAAAATAAAATACTCAAGTCAGGACGTTTCAACGTGTTCTTGGCACCTACACCGAGACTCTCATCTCGATGACGCGTTTTCATCAAAATATTATAGAATTGCAATTTATTTTATTTGAATTAACGAATGAATTTCACAGATGCTGTGGAAAGGATAATAAACAACAGGATTGTAATAAGGTGTACTAGGTGATCTAGCGGTCAAGGTTCGGTGGGGGTGAGTATCGGGGGTAGCTTAGCCAAAGGTGATTTTGCGGTTCGCACCGGAAGGTGTTGTAAATAATAAAATCACGCCTTTCATTTCTTTTGTATGAGTTGTGTATTTAAATATACGTATCTATTTGGTTTGCTTCAAAATAAGGAATTGTTGGTTTTGGTGAAGAGGGCGTTTTATGACCGAATAAAAAATAACTTATAAGTATTTTTTATAAATTTTATCCATTATATTATTATTAATTTAGAAAAGTAGCGAATAAAATGTCAGAAAATAATTTTAAAAATATTTTATAGTACTTTCGATTCTGGATACATACGTAGCTTGTAATATTATGTTCTATAACAGCGTCCTTTAAAAACATCAAAAAATAGTTCAGCTATCATTATTGTAATATATTATGTTTAAATATTGCATTTAAATGAGTATTGATTTCAAATTTTAAATACCAGAACAGAAAATGATATAATTAAGCTATCCGATACTAATACGTCAACTTATACTATGGGATGTATAGCCTATGAACAGAAAATGTATGTACAATTATATAAAGGAGAATATATATATATTATATTATGAAAGCCCGTCAACAATAACAAGAAAAAAAAAGATATTTTAAAATTTACCAAAAATGGTTTGTAAAAACAATCTTGCTGGAATAAACGAATTATTATTAATTTTTTTCCTATCCATTTATTGTTTCTAGGTGGTTTATGTATTTAAGGGCTTCTTTGAATTAGCTATTAAACGACGAACCATAAACAATCTAATCTTCTATCAACATGTTATATGCAGTTCTAATGGTTTATTCTTGCAAACAATGAAAGGAGGCAAATAACATTTTGTAGTTCCGGGAAACATTCTGGGAAAATTCAGACCGCTTCTGATTTACTGTCAGAAGCTTGTTGGTTAATGAGAAGTTAATTGATTTGCGTGCAAATTAGAGTTCCTGAGTTGCAATTGAAAATTTGAGATTGCAATTCATGTTATTTCATTGAATTATAAGAACAAATAAATTTGCCACGAACGGAATACTGCGTAACGGAGCAATCTTGTTTATTATAATAAAATAAATATATTAAAAAGTAATGAAGTAATACGATTGTTACTTTGAATTTATTTTTGTATTGTATTGCATCAATTTGTTCTTCTTTCATGTTCTTTTACGTTCTCTTGGCTGTTCCCCGTGAATTCCTCGTGTACCCGCCGAAAACTTTCTTGAGGTTTTTAATAGTGGACTGATTCTGGGCGTATGTCCAAAAATTAGAGGATGTGTCTTAATCACACCATGAATAATCATCTATTTTAGATGGTTAATTGTTTCAAAATCAAGGCATATGCTTGTCGTGCAAAGAATTCCAAGCATCCACCTCTGGCATACAAGTTATTTCCCTCATTTGGTGTGATTTTTGAAGTCGTTTTTTTTCTACACCCACCATTATCAGAAGTACCGGACCTGAGAATTAAAATTAACTAAACTATTCTGCGCGCTGGGTAGTGCTTCAACCCAATTGACAAACATGACACTGGTTTTTGTTGTATTTATATTTATATTTATATGTCTGCTCTTCTTTAATTCTATGAAGATGTTCTTCTTGTGATTTTTGCAATAAGCATCAATAGTATACCTTAGATTGGTGAGCTTCTTACTGCTTTGGCAATCCCCCCATCCAAGTCATCGTTTACTAGATATCAATAACAAGGTACAACTTGGGTAATTTTGGTGATGATTTTCAATGCAACTTTTAAATGATTAGGAGTGAAATAAAAAATATTTTGCATAATTAAAATTATTATTATTAATTAATTTATTATTAGTTAAAATCATTGAATTTATTATTTAGACCTAAATTCAGAATTTTATAGTATTTTTAATGTTTACTGTATTAAATTTGTGGTTTGACATAAATATAAATTTAAACAAGGAACTTTGTACACTGATGTCTTAAATATCGACTAATTTCGATACCACTATATATTCGTCAAGCCAAAAATAAATCTAATCGACGTACGTAATTAACGTGGTTTATTATAGTTAATTTAAGAAATATAATTATATCTTAAACATATAAGACAAGTTATTTAATTAACAAACCTGAAATCCGTCAAAAAGGACGAATTTTTAAATATTAATATTAGAAAAATATGTACTTGCAAATCAACCCTTATTAGACCAAATACAATTTGAAAAATGACAATAATTATTTTGATTAATGAATTTACAAAACATTCCAGTGAGTTCCATTGTCTTCGGTAAGGCTTTTATTCTCCCCTCTCAATCCTACAGAACAATGCAGACCACGGAGATAGGGTTAACACAATTAGAGAAAATATCTTGCGAACTGTTTATTTTCAAAGGAACAACTTTAACATTAATTTTGAAATGATCATTAATAAAACAAGTAATCTGTTAATATTAAAAAATACTTTTGAACCTGTCGCAGTCTTGAAAAAATACAAGAATGTTTTCTTTATTTCGCTTCTTTATTGGACAACCCCGACCGTCAACGAATACAGTTGCTCTTCAGATGAAATGGGCAGCTTGTTTTACGCATTACAACACAATTACCAGGCCATTATTCTTGTTCTCGCCGCCCACTCAGCCTTCGTCTCGCTAGTAAAATCCAAAGTGCCGCCTGAGAAAAATGACTAACGTAATGGTTCGGTTCGGTGGGCAACCCTTGATTTTTTAATAAGGGAGTGATGTTCGACATTTTTCATACAACAAACGAATGTATTGTGAAACCAAATGTTGGAATGCAATGGAAAAGCATTTGTAAAAACGCCTCTCTGCTCAGCTAATTTAGATCATATCATTTTTTTTATCTTTTATCGTTATTATTTATATTGGATGGCACTAAAAAAGTAATAACATTTCTTAAAATGTGATATAACTACATCAAAATTAGTTTAACTATATCAACAATAGCTTAAATAGTTTACTAATTTACTTACTTACCTATTTACCTATATTACGTTTTATTTCGACAATTTCCGGTTGACATCTTTGATTATTAATTTTCCCATTGTTTACATATTTGGTTTTTTCAAATTATTCTCCAGAATGATAAAAATCACTGCAGAAGACCGTATTCTGATCAAAAATTTGCGAATTGAAAAACGTTGCGGTGCTGGGAAAATGATCAGAGTTTCAAAACAAAGCCTGGAGTATAGCTAGACATTACAGCTGAATGGAGCTCCATCTCACACAGCCAGATATACAATCAACTTTCTTCCGCCAAACAGCTCAAATTTAAACCCAGTAGATTATGCGATATGGGGGTGTTTTAATGATTTCTGATTAGCTAAATATTGTGCAAAAAAATTACATTAAGAATTATAATTAATTATATTATGTTTTGAAATAACTCATGTGCTACGAGATGTTCTCACTTTTTTTGGGGAATCCTGTATATATTATTATAGTTATCAAGTCTAGAGAAGCCCCACATTATCAATCAGTATGTTTGACGTATTTTCAAGTGTTTCATATTTTACACTTTTGTTATGTTTCCAAAGTTATTACTTTGTCTCATTTCAACTTACTTTTGAACATTTTAAAATTTAACGTGTTAATTCGTCACCAAAATTCGTTTCATGGACGGGATGTATGATTTAGACGACTCCGTTTTTTTTCCTTTTTGTCGTTTTACTCTGGTATTTAGATTTTTTTCAATACAAATTATCTAGACAAAACAATGAGCATATTTGTGTGTGCTTCTAAAACATCAAATTCAAATCATTATAGTATTTATTACACGATGCAATTGAAAATTTTGTTTTCATTAATTTATGTACTTATTGGTGTTGTGATTAAGACAGTCGCCCAGTGTTACAGTAGTCGGGGATTCGAACTTTATTCCGTGAGACCAGCAAGTTAGTTCTATTTTCATGGCACATTGATGTTTCATTTTTAAAAATTAAATTAAAAATTATAATGCAAAAGTTGTAGATTTTATAAAAAATAAAGTATATAAGACAACGGAAATAGAATGAAAATTATTCATTAGAGGTTTTGTATTGTCAAAATTGGACAACTCAACTTCACTTATTTAATTAGAAAATGTTCGACATCAGACAACGAGCGAACTTCCATCGCTATCAAAACTTGTAATATTGCTGTCTCGAAGTTGATGGAGATTCTGTATTTTGGCCGTAATTTATGATACCGAATCAAATTTCAATATGGGTATTATCCATTCTCCAGAGATTCGATCGGCAGACCGCATTCTGGCGGTTTCTGGGGTCCAAGTTATGGATGGAGCCTCTCCCGGGATGCGCTGCAAGTCTTACAAGATTGAAGTAATGGGTTAAACAAGAAATCATCTAGTGGAAATTTACTAAATAACAAAATTTTGAATATTCACTTAATAAATTAGATAAAATAAATAATTTAATAAATATATAGAAAGTTTATTAACCCCGCGTCGTCATGGAATACGGAAGATTAAAATACATATTAATCAAATCACTTAAAAATCCAATCCTACCTAAATCTCTTCACGCTATATTAAGATTCGAGGATCAGAAGTCTGAAATATAAAATATAAGTTTCAAGAATGATATCTGAAGCTTGTTTCAAAAGAGAAAGAATTTAAAGGAAAAGGAAACTGAAGGCCGGTCGTGCGATTAGTAGTTTTGATTTT
Organism: Eubasilissa regina; assembly: GCA_022840565.1. Lineage (NCBI taxonomy): Eukaryota > Metazoa > Arthropoda > Insecta > Trichoptera > Phryganeidae > Eubasilissa > Eubasilissa regina. Next base: position 21,467,820 of record JAINEB010000015.1, on the reverse strand, counting down.
GGCCATAGTAAAATTTTACTATAGTAACATTTTACCATCGCCCGTGGTAAAAAACGTTTTTACTACTATCAAAGGCAATCTCGCCTAATAGTGTGGCAAGGCGAATTATGATCAAATATCAGTGATTTTAACCAAAATTGATTTATTTTAAATATTCACCATTGACAATGTGCACAATTTTATGCTACATTTGTGACTTTATATATCCCTACGTTCGAAATCTGTCATATTTCTGACAAAAAATCTTCGGTAATATAAATTAAACAACTTGTTCACCATCGGACAAACTCATATCACTGAAATATAGGGATATTGAATGATTCATTGTCGTGTACTGCAATTTTCAACGTATCAATGTGACAAATGATTTTTGAAAGAGCTGTGAAGAGTCCGCTATTTTTAAATAACAGTTAACGGTTCGGATATCGGAGAGTAAAATCGAATATCGGACAGTAAAATTTATTTATTACTGGATGTAGGTACTTTCGAGTAGTAATTTTTTTTTGCCAACGATCGAACAACTCGTTTTCGAAAAATTTCTTACTTTTAGTATTTTTTTTTGCCACTGTAAAAACTTATCACTGATCAAACACAAACGGCCCTAAGACACATATCGTAAATTCAGAGAGCAAAGATTAATTTAAATGTATAAAAAAGCCAGAGTAATGATACAAATAAAAATAAAAAATAAAAATGAAAGTAAACGCACATACAAAAAATACAGATTAAAAGGAATCGATAAGGAAGTACAACTGGAAGAATGCAGTCCCGAAAAAATGAAGTACAGGGCGAATTTTATGTTCATGTTGTTTCATTCATCAAAATTTCAATCGTAGCTCAGGCTGTGTGTGAGATGGCACCGTCCTGTTGCAGTGTTGCGCCACATATGTTGCTGGCCCAAACGACCCAATTCGGCCACTGAGATGTTTTTACAACATTGCTTTTTGGGTCCAATGATTCCGCTGGCCCGCATTGCGCACTATTCAGTAACTATGCGTGGGTGTAAAGATCATTAGTGTATCAATTGAGGATTTTCAATGATCCAATAATGGCTGTTTTGTTTATTAACAAAACCCGCCAAGTGGAAATGAGCTTCTTTTTATAAAAGTCGGATTTGTGTTTGTTTTAACGACTTCAACATATTATTGAATCATTAGATACCGTATAATAAATTGTAATTAACTACTATTTACGATTATTAAATGCAAAGTGACAAATATTTGCGAAATAAAAATGGCATCCAAAAAAAAATCGGCCTAGAACATAATATTCACCTTGTACTTATGGATGGCCAAAAGTGCAATGTCTAAGCTTGGAAAAAGAAAGGTATTTTTAAACAATAGATTCATCATATAAAAATGACAAAAATGAGGCTGGTTAAGACTGATTAATTTTTTATCTCCTTGTCGGGAACATATAATTTAGGTAACAGAAATATAAAATATCGAGACATACACTAAGAATTCTATGGATAGCTTGACGCACAATGTTTTCATTTTTCAGGAGCCTTAGATATATTCTTTAATATTTAAGGCATATTTATAGAAGATGCATAACCTGGATAAGTTTATAATGATCTTCAACTCGAGAGATCCAGAGAGAGAGAGAAATATCGTACGGCCGTTGGACCGACTTGGCTCAGCGTCATTGTTAAGTGAAGAAACCGTCTTCATTTAATAATGGTATGGTATAGTATGGAAATGGTAAACGGTATATTTAGAAATAATTGATGTTTTGAATCATGAATTTGAATTTTGATTTTTTAAATAGTTTTACTTAGTATTTATAAAAATCACTAAAAATTACAATATTCAAATGATTGAAATCAGTAATTCGATGATTTCTTGAAGTAGTTATTTATTTTATTTTAATTATTAAGTTGTTAATTGCTCTTTGCAGGTAGTTTAAATGTTATGTTATTACTTATTGTAATTAAGTACTTAAATTCATTAATTTTACCTAAAAATAATGAACCCACTGTTAATTTTTAAGTACTCTTGTTGATTGATGTAAATAATAAAAAAAACTATAGTTGATATTAGAATTATATACTAAATATTTTCGGTTATATTTATATTTTTATAATTTTCGGTTCAAATACTTTAAAAGTTTAACCGATCTCCATCAGTTCAAAATGATTTTGTAAAAGCTGGTCAACGAATTGAGTTATGTAAAATCGGATCCACTAACTTGGCGAACTTAGAAGAGTTAAATATCTCTTACGGAAACGATCTGTTATGATGGCCTTAATTAAGTTATGCCATTAGTTAAGCTGTCACACCTCCGGTTGGAAATTACGGATGAAGTATCAACTAAACGTACTCCATGTTGAATTTGTCAAAGTAATTTCTGAATTTCAATCCATTTCGAGAATAAAAATGATTGTGTCTACAACATTTTCTTTTGAGTACTAATGTTTTAGTTAGGATAAGTCTTTTTCCAAATTATTGATATTATTATGAAATATTGAGTATTGAAATTTACACAATTTTTTTATGGTTCGAATAAAAATTGTAAAAAAAATAAAAAATCATGTTGCACCACAAAATAATGATATAATGGTGTATCTACGTTTTTAAAAATTTTGTAAAGTTGGTATCTAATATAAATAATATGTAAAATACTATATTATGATAGTTATAAGATTTTTAATCAACAAATATATTTTTTATTCGTTTATAATATGTAGGAAAAATGACTCATTATTTAAAAAAACATATATTTAGAGACAAAACTGAAATAAAAAAATACGTATATTTATAATACGTATATTATTAATGTACATTCATGATTTTTGACATTTTTTAGAATTATTGAGGTTGATAGCCTTCCACCGCGAAGGTCGTCTTCGGCATTATGTCATCCACATTTAAAGTCGGTTGCCCACTTTAAAACCATTACAAATAACGAAACAGATTCAGACGATGTTTCCAACATCTCTTCAAAGATTTGTTTTTGCGTAAATCCTTTGATAAAATATTATTTAGTCACAGAGCGCAGCTGAATACAACAAATTTTCACAAAAATGTTAAATAAAATTAAACAGCTGTTAAAAGTGAATGAGTATTCTATGCGACACTAAACATTGCCAGTAGATGTACAATAGTTCAAATTATTATAAATTAAGACTGGCTGGTGTGCTTTTTTCGAGGTTGTGATATTTTTAGCCAATCGTTGTGATATTTCAAACATTATGAGAGACGCGGGATTATTTAGTATAATTTTGGTACAGTGGTAAGACACTCGTCTGGTAATCTAGTGGTCGAGGGTTCAATCCTCGTTTTGAGAGACCACCAAGTTAGTTTCATAAGTTCTTGGCTTAATTTGAGAATAATTAAAATATTGATGTGATACGTATTCCGCCCCGTTATATAAAAAAAAAAAAAAACTAATAATTTTTTTATTTTAATGTAAAGCATAAACAATAGTTGTAGCAATAACAACTGTATAAATACATATAATGAAAATATGTATTTAACCATGTTAGTTTTTCTTTAAAATTGATTCATTTCACATAATCTTAATACACTAAATATCGTTTCACAATGTAGATATACTCGTATTTCGTCTCTCAAGCTAGGAGATAGTTCACTGTTGTAATGACAATAATGGTTCTAGATTGTTTATTTGTTAATAAATATATCACAAATCAATACAATTTACTTTATTTGTGTGAAACTGAAGTGAGAGTAGAATTGATCTAAAAAAGAAAAACTCGTAGTTAAGGCTCGCGTGGAGTCGACGGGAACACAACGAGAAGAATTCAACCTCGTAATGGTAAAACCATAATTAATATAATAACCAGATAATGCTGAAACTGAAGAGCGGCTTATTATTTTATCTTCAACAAGCAACATCTGTATGTTAATTTATAATACGAGGAATCGCTGAATCGATTTTTATTCGGTTTCTACAGCATATTGTTGTTGTCTAGGGTATTTGACATTTCTCCGAATAGATTTTAGGCTGTATACGAACGTTATTATGTTACGATAAACGCATGAATTTGGCAAAAAATAAACGCGGTCACTTAACGTTTAAATATAAATTAAGAGCGAATGTAGAGCTGTTTGTAGCATAGATGATTGAATAAATAAAACGGTCGCTGTGATGGTTTGGTCATGTAGAACAAGTAACGTTACCAAAACACCAATAAGTACAATTCATGAAATAGTAACCTCCGACATGAAATTATCCAGAGTAGACCAATTTACATTAGAATCCATTTGCAATTTCGTCAATCAGGGAAACAGAATAAATTAGTGATTCAAATTGAAATAATAATTTGCAAATTCACATTTATTCATAAAATTGGGTATTTCTAAATATTGATACATTCCAGTAAGCATACGACAGTAGAAATTCACAGGATAGCGGCTCTGGGTGGGGTAGACCGGGGTCAATTGTATCAGGGGGCAGTAGTATCAATGCAAATAACTCGTAAACTATAGTAGGTACTTCTGAATGAATTAAATACATCAACCGGTTTACAATACAAACGTACGGTTTATATTATAAACAAACAACTAAATTTAATCACAAGTTCCATTTTTTAAAAATAGATTCTGTTAAATAAACAATATAACATACGTTTTTGATGATTTAAGTTGAAGACATCTTGAAGAAGAAAATGATATTTTTCGAAACCGATTGATGTATGTACTTAATTCATTAAATTGTTAATAAAACGAAGTTAACAATCTAAAAAATGGATTTAACCACAATGTTGATTTTGCAAATCTTAAAAATATAGTAGGTACATATATGACACGTCGTCAGGAAACGCGTTTGACGTGTGCGGACTTATCTCCAGTAGATTATAGGACTTGGCGGAACGCGGACGGTTGAATTTGTAAAATGATTTTTTTGTGCACCAAAAGTAAGTATTAATTGTTGAATATTATGATTTGTGTGCTCTTTTTTTAATTATTTCATTAATCCACATATTTCTGTTGAGTTTTGAAACGCTTGTGGGTAGATGACAATCGATATTCTATATTTTAATTTGAAATAGCCGTCAGGGGGCAGTTGTACCACATTGGACCAGTACAGGTAAACAAATTTTTTTTCGTTGTTTATTGAGTTTTAAATATGTTATATGGCAAATATATTAATGTATGTTTGTAATGTCATTTTATTATATCAAAATAGTGAATGTTTATACTAAAACTTATATTAACAAAAATTGTAAGAATTTTCATAAGGTTAGATAAATTTTGTAGTGTGTTAAAATTAGTAGAAATTTCGAACTATAATTTAAAAAAATAATAAATAAACTATTTTTTTGGCCCAAACGCGACTACTTTTTGGCTAAATTTGGTGTTTTAATTAATTTCCCTTCTGGGTCTCTACCTCGACCCCGTCAGTTGTATAATTTCCCTCGATGTGTTTATAAGCTTATAGTTTTATTTATATCGTAAATAGAGAAATGAAAATATAATAATTTTGAAGACATTTCATATAACAACGATGTTAAAAATTGCAAAACGCATTTTGGTACAATTGACTTCGGTCTCCTCTATCATAGCTATAACCTCAGAACATATGACAAGAAAATTAAAGTTCGATATTAATCTTAGTAGTTTAACAAGATTTATTGAATGAATATAATATGTCTTATCCCTAATCATCTATATTAATTTATAGCTACTTAGACATTCTTATAATTATATATGTTTCACATTAACCACATTTGAGACATGACAGAATTGGTCCTCCGTGATGACGTTACATCACAGAACAAACATAGACGAGTGAATATGCAAGTATGTAAAAGGAATCAGAGAGGAAAATGATTTAGAATGGGTGTGACTCCGCCAAAATTGAAAGAAATATGTTCTCTACCTCTGTTTACCGGTCCATAGAGTCCTGCTATTGGGATTTCGGCATACTACCTCTCCATCTGGGGCACCACATGCTTAGTTTCGAATCTCAAATTGACAAAAAACTGCACTAACCTTTTAATTTTACTGTCTTTCTGGTCTGATGTTGTTGTTCTTTTAGCTGGGTTGTCTTCTTTAGATAGAAGCGCGCACTGGTGATTTATTTAGACAGCTGGACTGGTCGAAGCACGGGATGTAAAAAGAATGATGCTTGTCGGTTACCGTCTTCTTAGCTTTAAGGCTAAAAATGGCGGCAATACTCACACATACATGTATATTATTATAAACCAAGAAATCTTGTGGTGCTAATCGAAGTAACAAGGCGCGTAAATGCTATCTCTAATGCCCCTTTTACACGGGCTGCGTATGATTCTATATTTTAGTCTGCAGCGACTACTCTTATTTAAGGTTATGTCTTGCCAGGAGATTGGCGGAGATTCGCAGTGTTCTGATCTCATTTTTAGATCGGTCGGCAGTAAGCGTATCTGTTGAAGTCATATTTCCGCATGTAATTAGTTTGGCTGTCTCTTTTTGAAAGTATGCTATAGAGCAAGAAGGCATAATTTTATTTAATAATATTTTTGGATACGTGGCGTTTGTCGGACGTATGCTTGACATGCATTGGTTACAACTAGGTGGTCCGATACATACATTGGCCAATTGGCACAGGGAAACTTAATATTTGAAAATCGCTTATACTAAGGGATGCGTATTATAGAAGGTAATGAGCAGGGGCGTGAAGTGCATACAACCAAAAAAGCCGTGTATTATTAAAAATTCTGGGAAACGAATATTAATTAAATAATCTATTATATGGATCGTGATCATATATTTACGGATTTATTAGCGCCAACTGTGCACCAGTAGAAACTTTAATGGCTTAGTTCTAAAAACTACCACGATAATCCACCGCTGTAGCCGTTGCGCTAGTATCTACAATGCGGCGATTGTAGCTATTCACATTACTGTCTTCTATTTATGAACTAGTGTATTACACAAGTCATACAATTGGCTATTTATTGAATTGAAAATTCCTTTCGGTTGATCCTTTTTGTATGGAGTTGTTATTTATGTTGTTTTTGTTTAACAGAATAACATTAGGAAGGTTTACAACTGCGTACAAATAATTGATGTGTCTACTTCTTATTTTAATATCTTACTGTTTTTAACGTGTTGATTTTATGATCGTTCTTTGCATTTGGTGCATGAATTTATTTTAGATTTGGAAAAAATAAAAAGCAGTTGGCAGAATTATTTCCTAAGTTAACCTTTAATAAAAATAATTATTTCATTTAGTTATTACGTGAAGGATTTTCAAATAATAAAAGAATCATGTTGTCGTAGAAAGTGTTCTTAAAAACGTCATGCATTTTTTATATTGATTTAAATTGAAATTGAAATTTTAAAAAATAATATTCATAGTAGATACTCAAAAATTACAAATACATACATGGCAGGGTCGTATAAACGACAAATTCATTTTGTCTTAAGACGTTTGTTAACCGAAAGTTTACATTCCTATGTACAATATATATTGTATTATTATATATGATTGTATAGTATCATTGGTAACAGTATAACCTATATACTTACTGCACGCCTCTGGTAATGAAGCTTGCTATTGCTATTGAAGCTCTTGCTATTCCGGCTCAATTATTTTACTGTTTTATTGTTTTTGTCCTTTTTCTTTTATCATAAGTTTTAAATAAAAATATGTCTATATTTATTTTTTGTTCCATAACAAATATATGACAGAGAAAAGGACTGTAAAGAAAATATATAAGGCGAGTTGAAGGTAATAGGAACAGACTTGGCTTCACTGAATAAATCGAGTAGGTACTAAAGAACAACCTTGTAAAGTTTCAATAACCGGAGAGTGTGAACGAGAAGATGTATGAGAGTGGACGAGGCAAGAGTGGTGTGCTAGGACAGAAGAGTGTGGTTGGCACTCTGCCTATCCCAGCAGTAAAAATGGCGTGATGCTAAGTTAAGTAAGTTAATTGCGGAACGATATCAAGAGTCTGAGCGGTGAAATGCGTTGCGTAAGTCATAAAGTCGCGTTCGCCGGTTAAACTACAAGAGATACTTATATCGAAACTGCGAATGAAAAACTTTTAGAATTTTATATTTCTACAATAAGTATCCGCGAAAAAATACATCTTAGTTTAATATATAACTCATATATTAATATAAACGGTTTGTTCATGGGGGGAATTAGATGATTTAATGGGACAGTAAAAAAAACGCGCTCCTTACATTATACAAACTTGTATTTTTAATTGGGATTTTTTTTTCAATGAAAATTATAAAACGGTGGTTTTGAATACTAAATTGTCACAAGAGAAAATAAACAAATTTATTTTTTGCGCACTCTTTTGGCTTTTGTGCGAGTGCGCCCCAATACCACCTCTCGCTCACCCATTGTTCTACCCCTGGGCTTATCTTACACCCAGGCAAAGCCAAGATTTCTGTTAGTAAATAATAAAAACATGAAACAACAGAATCATTTCTCGTGGTCAATTTGACTTACAAAAATTTCAAAATGAAACATTTGAGATGACGATAAAAAAAGGTAACGATAATTACTTAAGTAAATCGTCAAGGGATTACAACAGATTATCGTTTTTATCTTCAGTGAAACTAAGAGGACTGACCTTGAAGCATCTCAGAAAATCCTCACAAGTATATTTTAATCAAATAAATTCAAATGTATTTCGTTGTCACATATATTACTAAGTCATCCAACATTATTTTTACAATTCCAAATATTGAAAAAATATTTTACCAAAATATCTTTTCCTTAGTTTAGAATATAATTCCATTTGGGCACATTGATGTGTAATGTTTACCATTTGTATGCATAAAAATAAAAAATATTTTGAAATTAAATAATTTCTACATGTAAGAAATATTTTTTTAAAATACATATTCAATGGTGGATAAAATAAATCATGAAGAATAAGTTAAATTATAATCGTAAGCGAAAGATAGCACATGGAATGTAGATGTCTACATAATTTTAAAAAATGAGCTGACTTATTTTATGTACTTATGGTACAACCGTGCGTAAAGAATATGTTGTTTTTTTATATTACCCACTGTTCAAAAATGAACTATAAAATACCCATAAAATAAACAATACCTATTCGGGAGTGTAAACTTTATCAATAAATTACAACTGTAGACAGTACGGTAACAACATTTATTTTATCACGTTAAAGTTTACAAGACTCACGTACTCGTATTTCGGTATGTTTTAATGATATATGGAAAAGCGAGACTTATGAAATAATATTCTCGTACGTGTCTTAATACTCCACCGTTAGGATCTTAAATCTTTTTACCCCGGCAGCACCTCTTAACGTATTCTTACACATGTGTGTTTTACCAAGATTTACGTTATGCCTTCCTTCAGAGGCTTAATATGGAAATTGGATTTAAGCTCTCTCCGAATCATTGTAATACCAATATTGCGAAGATTTATTAAGAAACGCTTTAAAATGCTAATTGAATTTCTTAACATCCATACCTTGAGTATAAACTTTATTCATTGTTATAAAATAACGGAAAACGATTTCTATTATTTAAATATTCCGAAATATAGCGCTATAGGATATCGAAAATTTTCCGGGTAAAAAAAGCGTGAAACGAATACGACTTGAAAGGTATGAAAAAAAAAGTATTTTAAATAAAAATTAAATGTATTAATTAGAAAGATATACATATATGCTTGCTATCGGGATTTGAACCTGGATCTCTTCAAGCCATCGAAGAAGAATCGTTTCCTTGTTGAAAGAATCGTATAGCTTGTTTCGTTGTGGCTTTATTTAGCAGCCACCTTCAAAGTCAAACGACGATAATTTCCAACGTCCATAAAAGAGAAGAAGAATAATAAAAATAATAATAAATAATAATAAAATGATAATGGAATAATAATAAAATTAGTCAACTTTTTTTTATTTTGCAAAAAAAAACTAACTTGGGTAATATATTATCATACTTTATTGTGTAAGATCAAATTTACAAAATTTTTCTTTATACGGACGAATAAACTACTTTTTGTTAGTTTGTTAATCAAAATAGTAATTTTGTTTTATCCTTCGTTTGAAATAAGTAAGAATATTGATGTGACATGTATTTCATGTACGCATCTGTATTTAAAAGAAGTATTTTTTTATGAATAGAGGTAAAAATAAAGTTATCTTTAAATATAAATTTTATTCTAACTAACGTTATTTTAAAGAAAAACTCTTGGTTTTATGTGAAATCAAAATTTATCCTAAGATTGAAGTTAGTAGATAGTATATTTTTATGAATAAATACGTTGAGTGAAACTTACACTTATGTAATTTTTTAAAAGTACAGACATTTGTTATTTTTAAATCTTTTCTATATATGTTACTATCATCGCAGGCGTTTACAAAAATAATCCGAGAATTTTTATCACACGTACGTATAATATTTTATACGATATAATATACAGTCATATGGAGAATAAAAATTAACCAACTACTCGTAAATGATAAAATTAAAACATTATGAACCTGACAGATAAAGTAATAATTTTAAACACGACCATCAAAAATAACTATTATAATTTTAATATAATGGAAATGGGGTTGAGCGTAGTAAAATTTTTACTGCGCGGAATATTAAAAACGAACGGAAAAATATTAGGGGATTCAAATAAATCATAAAAGCCGCTCTTTTTTCATTTATGATATAAATATGGAATGCGTAAGTATACCGACCACAGACACCAACCGTCGCGCACATCGCAAAGGAGTCAAAATGAACAGTTATTGAAATTATATTTATTTTTATTTTCAAGTTGTAATAGAGCTTCAACATTTCAAAAATGTTATTTTTAATAAAATTGATTTAAAGCGCGTATCCAATTTTATGGCATTTCGGTCAAATACGCGTGTTCTAAGAGAAACTTATTTGCGTTTTTTCATTTAGAGTTTGTGTCCTCTCCTTTATTTCTATTATGCACTAGTCTTAAGCCCGTGTCCATGGATGAGATAATCGAGAGAATCTCCGAGATAAAGATTATGCTCAAGTGCAGATGAATTTCGGCTTTTGTAGTCCCCGTGTACACATCATGTCTCAGAGATTCACCCTCTTACGCTTCATTTCACGAACATCAAATATCAGTCCATTGAATCTCTTTTGCGTCAGTTATAATAAATGTCTTTTAGAATAAATAGTTATGATTATCCATAGTTTTAGGTGCGTGCGATTTTACAGTGAATCTAGCTGTAAAATCGAGTTTATCTCCAGATCAAATCCAAATCTCAAAACGGTGCTGAAATATATTTTAACTAAATATCTGATACTTACGTGAGACTTATTTACATGTCTCATTCCGGGGATACGGGCCATTAGACGATAGTTAGTTTGCTTAATTACATTTTTATTGATGATAAAACATTCATAATTTTTTAAACACTAACTAACGACAACTTTAACATAGATTAGTACAAAGGTGGGATCGGAATCGTGGGCAGATGGTTGTTGATGAATTTCGTGATAGGTTTTTATCTTGATGAATAAATGTTAGTTTTGGTAAAGAAATAAACAGTTGATGTATGAACTGTCTAGTATGTCAAAGTTCATATATAATATAAACAAATTAACGGTACTTATATAACGTCGAAAATAAAGTAGATGGATACAATCAAATCTGTATTAATAAGTAATCGAATATTGAACTTGTTTATGAAATTGTAAATATTAAGGTAATGTAATAAATCATGTTTGATATATTTCCGTATATATTTATTACGCATTTATTCATGTATGTATTGAATTATTAATTTCTTTCTTATATTTACTTACTTTCTCATATTTAATTTTCAAGTTTTTAATCATTTTCCCATGCACTTCATTTTCGTTTTGACTTATGTAATGTATTTTATATTGAATTAATCAGTTTTAATTATTGATAAATAATAAGATATGTTGCAATCTTAGGAAGGTGCAAGGTAAAATTTAACAAGATTATGATCATTGTGCTTGTGAGTAGTGAACATTTTTTTTTTGAGTAAATGTATGTATGCATAGTGTATATTTTAAAAGTAACTAGAAATACGTTAAAATAAAAATATTTTTAATCTCTATTATATCAAAATATTAAAATAAGAGAAAAAAAAAATATTTTATGGAAGACGTTCTCTGTTTCTGGTGCCAATCTTATTTAACATTGCATCGTCATTTATCAGTTACACATGATCTTAAATTACACTTTATACATTCTGTTTATTAGGTTAAAATCAGCTGTACACTCACTCCTAATTTGTGTTTCTTTTCTCTTATTTTTTTGTACCAATTTTAGTCAATCGTAAATATATTTATCACGTATACGCCTGAGCTCCATTCTCTAAATTTGTTTTAGCAATACATACGTTTCAAAATATCCTACTGTAATAAATTTATTTACTAAGGAGGTTTTGTGATTTTCATATACATACACCTGACTAAATTACGAGTTCAAAATGTTCAAGGAACATGTGCAAATTCTACACTGGAAAATATTATTGTTCGAAATTTTTACAAAATCGTGTTTAATTTTAAGCGTATGTACTGTGAAATAAAATTTGCGAAATTTATCCATGGCTTCAGGCCTAAATCTTCAAACAAAAAATAGTTTGGTCGCTTGAATTTTTTGTATTCTGTATATAATTTACCTTTAATTTTTTGTATTCTGTATATAATTTAAGATTAATAAAATATTTAAATTAATCTAAATAATTGTATCATTAAGATATTAAGATATCTTGAATCATCGATGTTAGACACATACTCCTTCAACATTTTTGACTTTTAATTTAATCAGGTATCCTCTCATAAAATATTATGGACTAGGTTTGTTACACCTGTATATATGTAAATATTTTCTGACGTAACAGATTCTAACTATAATTTAGGGGCCACAGGATCGACTGACATTTTCAAGCTAAGACAATTATTTACATTAGAAAATTTAAATTTTATTAATCGTACGATGTTATTATTATAAATATTTTACATTAAACATCAATTCTCGGTGGAAATTAATTTTAATAGGTAATTTGAAGTGAACATTTATTTAATAAGATTACCTTATAGACCAACCTACAAGCTACCGTATCCCAACCCGTGGTTACGCGTAGGCTTTTATTTTAACCCTTACAATTAAATATATGTTAATTTCTATATAAAGTATTTTTAAAAGCAAAATTGAACAAAAAGTTAATATATTTATTTCTTATTTTGATCGTGACCAGAAGACCTTAGATTTGTATAATATTTACGTAAACTTGATAAGAATGTGAAATATTCAACTCATAATGGATATTCTCCATCAGATGAAAGTTATGACAGTTATAAAATAAAACACTAAATATATAAAAAAAATACTTGTGCATCTAGACTTTTTCAATTGTCATCATAATATTCTAAGAACCATGTAAATATCTGACCATGCTAAAACACGATTTTTTTGGTTCTAAATTAAGTTTTTTCAAATAATTGGACGATCGTTTCGCTATTATTAATTAATTAACAATGCAATTCTATAAAATGAATACCATCTATATTAAAAAAGTAAAAGAATTAGATAATAAAATTATAAATAAATATAATATAAATTAAATTAATATTTTAGAAAAATATAAAGAAAAAATGTTTCAGTAGCAACTAATAGTTAAAAAGATTTTTTCTGTATATCTTTCAAATTGATTAATTTTATTTGTATTAAAAATATCACCGAACTATATTCTAAAATTTCACCTTCACAGCAAAAATGTGCTTTCATTAAATATATACATATTATTTTATGTTAGTATTGTAATAACTTTTAGGGATGAGTAATTCCGGATTAAGGATCTTTTTATTATTTTGAATGGTGCGACTGGATGGAAAGTTTTTAAGAAGCTTTCAGAATAAAAATATTTTTTCGTTTATGTGGTTTCAACAGATGGGAATTCGACAAAACTATTTGGTAATTCAAAATAGTTATCTTAGGGTCCAGGTCTTTGCAGGGACGGCTGGAAACCATAATATAAATCACTTTATTGTTATTATTTTAAAAATGTACCTACCTGTTTTAGCCAAACAAATATGTATTTTTATTCTTGTCTTTAGCAAAATGGTTGGAATTTTATAAACGCATTAAGAAGTGAAAAATTTATTTCATATATATTTTTTTGTTTTCTACATGCTTTTTAAAAAAAAATCTCACAAAATTAATTATAAAAGACAAACATTATACGAATAATTCAAATGAAAAGTAACATATTTTATATTCATATATGTGTAATCAAAAACAGATATTTAAAAATGATTTATACATAAACTCGTAAATTTTACGTGAATATATCTTTTATTAGTAATTCGAATTCTTCATTTTCGTCCACGACATGAAACAACACCATACGTGGAAATGAATGTATAACGACCACATAAAATCTAAATGAAATTGCTATGCAATACGAGTATGATCCCCTTCTTCTATCGCATTGTCCACACACCGGATTACCTTTATTCTCTGAATAAAGCCTTTTTTTTCAACACTGCAGTGAGCATCGTGGGTTTTGCGGAACCTTCCGATTTTAAACGATGACATCGCTTAAATCGATTCGATGTTATTCAATGATTAAAAAAAATATATATTAAATAACATCGCATCGAGCGTAGTAATAAGTACGTACCTTGTATGTGTATATCGAGATTTATTTTCGCAAGTTAAGTGCTAAATATTTTTAATTTGTCTTTATTTTTTTTCATAACTTCCAAGAAACTTGTAATTTGACTTATGTACTTTAATTAATGTAATCTCATTCTTTAATATTGACTTGTACATAGGTATTTAATATAAGTCTGTATGGTGTTGATAAAAATTATAAATAAGTTAATAATAAAGTATTTAAAAAAAATCTGTTAGCTGCATTTTGTCACAATACCTCGTATTCTGCTTCTATTTGATATAAGTTTCCAAAATAAAACATTGCTTTAATCTTGATCCGTTGTCCTGTTTATTATTTTAAAACTCTATTTTTTTGGAAAGGTGAGTGTTTTTTGAAAGATATACAGAAAAAAAACAATTTGTCTATAAAATATGAAATGTGTTTATCTTTTTAGTTGATTATTTTCAATGAAATGCCACAGAGCTTAGTACTGATAAACTGCGACTTCACAATAATAATTGTTCTCCTTAAAAATTAATATTGATAATTTAAAAAAATAAAATACATTTGGTTTACCTGCATTATTAATAAAACAAATATATAACTTTTAAAGTAAGAATAAGTAAAGTATGTGTGAATCGGAATGTTCAAAGATGAAATGAAAATGCGATGGGTTTTAATTTTAATACTACAGTTATTGAACTTAGTTACATTCAAATAATATTTAATTATAATTATTTAAGTTCCTGGTCATATATTTTAAATTTAAAATAAAATCAAGGAGATACTTGACTTTACAATTAACTAATTAGCTTTGCCATAAAATCAAACCATTGCCGTGATCACGCACTATAACGTATGGTAGTCCTTAGTAGCCTCAAGGAAATCCTTCCTTTCCTCTACTCTCTATTTTGCTCCACGAATTGAATCGAGACAAGAGACAACGTATCCCTATCATGAGATCTCTATCGATCCCGTCTATCCAACAAAGTTGTGGTTTAGTGAACTCCGTCTCATGAAATGTTGTGGTGAAGACTTCCATCTAAGCCAGATGCCCGGCCCATCGAAGATGTTGAATTTTTTATAAATTTCACATCGGGTTCATCGTAATGCTCGTAAACTTGTATGTTTTGAAATCAAATATTACCTTTAAAACTAGAATACCAAAGATCTGTTATTTAATAGCATAAATAATTTTATTACAGAAATCTTAGGACTTAGGGCCGATTGTGTGATCAGAAGAAATTTTTTACTATGGTAAATCCTTTGCGGGTAGTTGATACATATAATCATGAAAAATTCTTTATTTTATGCCTTATCTATGGATTTTGATAGGGGTTTGAAATCTGTCACTTTGGTGGTGAAATTTTTTCATACCGTCGGACAAACTCTCATCACTAAAATAGCGGGATATTGAATGACTAATTGTCGTATACTGCAACTTTCAAAGTATCAATGTGTCAGATGACTTTTGGAACAGCTGTGAAAAGTCCTCAATATTTAACTATAAATTCTCGTTTTTACTATCGGATATCGAAAAGTAAAATAAGTTTACTATGGGATGTACTTTCGAGAAGTAAATATTTTTTGACCAACAATCAAACAGCCCGTTATCTCAATTTTTTTACTTTAGTAACGTTTTTTAGTAAAAATATACTACTGATGGCACAACCGGCCCTTAAGCTTATCAATTACAATTGAAACATTAACTTATTCATAAATTATTAACAGCTGCAATATAAGATCAGTGTCTGAAAAGATATATGCTATACGTAAAATATTTGTTATTTGGTACTTCTAGGGTTATTTTTTCCAGATTACTCTAGATATTTATTGTATTTTTTATACGCCGGTTTCATAACCTTTAAAACGCAGCTTCAAAGAGGAGTTTATTTGGAGAGGATTTAATGATTGTGCTTTGTTTACTGGAAAAAATTGATTAAATTTGAAAAATAATGGCTCAAATGTTTTCATTTCATTCTACTAACACTTTTTACGATTATACTAAATTTATGACCAATTCAAAGAGACTCGCCACAAATTTAGCTTTAATTTTTAAATACTTAAAATAATTTTTATGGTCTTGAATATTAAACAATATCATCAAAAAATATATTAATTCTATTACCTGTTACTTAAAAACTTATCACATCTTAAACTAAAAAAAAATATTATTTTAATGTTTCAGATTCACCGGCTATTAATAATAATTTTTATATTCACAAATTTGGCTACGAGTTTATTTGCACTCCCAAATAAAAAAGGTTTTGTTTTAAATGGTATAGCTTTGACGTAAACGTAAACATAAATGACATTAAACTCACTAAAATAATGAACGGTTCATTTTCAATATATAGTTGCTAAAATTATGAAAATCATATTTTATCTCGTGAAATTATAACAAATACTTCAAATAAAAATTATCTGAAGAAAATGCACGTAAGCTTAGAAGATAAAAAATTTGATGGATTGCCTCTTGATTACTGTAAACGTTTGTTTGCCATTTTTTCAAAGACATTTGTATTTCTAATTTATTATTTAATGACACAAATTACTTTGATGATTAATAATTAAAAGATTAATGATTTATTATAATCGAAGTCAATGGTCTTGTGGTAAAGCAAAGATAATTAGAAAACTGATGTAATGGGTACGGTCTAATTTTTGTCAGACGCGAAATAAAGTATTTTTTAAATACAAAAATTTCTTCGTAATTTTTATTTATCAGTTGAAGTGAGCTGTTGTGGGTTAAAAAAAAAAAAAATAATTAATATCATATTTTCAATGACGCGAAAATATTTTCTTTCTAATAATTTTTAAAACATATTTATTAAGTAAGATATAATTTATAGCATATGCTTGGAATTATTTACACTTCTTTCTGCCGGAAGATAGCACAGCAGTCAGAATAAGAACCCCATTTCTGATGTTATTATAAAGCCGAAATATTCGCAGTCGTAAGAAATAATGAAAGAAGAGAGTTGATGTGTTGTGAACCGTGCCACAGAATATTTCGTTTGTCTGCGTCTTCCATCACTGTTCGTGCTATCGGGGGATTCACGGTTCGCAGAGTTCCGTATTGGAGTTTTATAACACGAATTCGTTTCAACAAAACTAGTTCAAAATGTTGCCGTAATGTCTGGTGCGCCATGTCCGAAACTAAGTAAAATTTTGCTCGCTCCTGTTCATTTTTAACGTGTTAATATTTATTCCAGAAAATCTGACAGGCATACTCGTAATAGAACATTAGCTGTGCGCCATGAATATCCGGGAAAATTTTATATTGTGTTTGTAGGTACATATGTATGTATGTACGCGCACATGGATACATTTATACGTACGTACAAAATGTGTGTTTAAATTTGAATTTAAGGTTTGCTGAATTCATACGCCGATCATAGATTTTTATACGCCGAAAAGCCCAATGGTTGACCTATATACTACTTGGATTTTAGGTAATTAAACATATCAAAAATAATTTTTATACTTAATTAGTTTTTTAATCAAATTTATAAAAGATCAGTGACACTGGTTGCTGACGGACTAAATAAATGCTTGTACTTCGCCAGTTTATAATCTAAAAGATAATATAAAGTAGAAAAAAAATGTAAGAAAGGTGTAAGTAGACAAATATATACACAATATATAATTCGATAAGAGAATCAAAAGAAAATAAATCATAAATAAGATATCAATCCTCGTTATACATAACCAAAAAATTAATGATTATGTAAGTGATATACGACTAACTAACTAACATAGCCGAAAAATATGTATATTATATTTAGTATAAGTTTTATAATCTTATTGTGTAAAAATCCAACATTAAAAAGTACATTTTCATGTTTATTAATTTTGCATTATTCGGAAATCATAAGCTGTGTACATTTGTGCATATCTGCTGGATAAAATTAATATCCTGGTAATATTAGATTCAAACATATTGTAAACGGAAGTGTAAAAATAGTGTTCCGTCTAAAAAGTTCTCATTTTTCAGCAATGTCAATCGAGATCAATCAGAAATATCAATCGAAAAAAAATGATATCTGACGTGGGTGAAAATAATAAAGTCTTTATGACATATTCATCATCAAATTGCTTATCATTTAATAATTTGAAGACAAAATAGGTATCCGTTCGCTCTGTGTTAATTAATAAAAAATATTAGGAGAACACATTCTTATTGTGAAGTTGTAATTATTCAAAACATAGATCTGTGATATATTAAATATATTAATTAGAAAGATATACATATAAAATCAATTTTATTTTAAATTATTGTTGTTACGCCACCGGGATTCGAACCTTGATCTCTTTCCAAACCGGGGAAGGTGCATTATCCAACTATGCTACAGCGACGATATTTTTAGCGACAAGTTTTCGAACCTACATGTTACCTTTTTGATATTGATACATTTAATCGTTCCATTATTTGAAAGAGCCATCTACCTTATTTAACATTCATAACATTTTTTGTTGTGCAGCGGGGATAGATTACTAATACTATAATTCCAACGTAGTTAAATTTAAGTATCTGAGAATACATACAACATATTATAGATCATAAAGACAGTTTATTAGTAGGTGCAGCGGGATTTTTTTAATATTTGAAGTTGTATTTCATAGCCATAAGTAGCGTAAGTAATAATGTGGGCGCAACTTTGAAAATATTAAACCTTTACTGTAATGTAAACTAAGTTAACATTGGCTCTTAGTATGTGAATATCTCTGTAAATATACTAAATACATAGTTCATATTTTAGGTATTCCTCCGTAATATATATATATGTATTGGATAAAATAATGACAATATTTAGTATTTACCATACGCAACAATAAAAAATGTTTTCTCGAATTTGTTAATACGTGTATGTATGTGAACGTGCGGATTTGTGCATGGACGGTGCAGTGCGCGAGGAGCTGGATGCCGATTGTCACTTAGTGGCAGAGCATTCGCCGGCTAAGTTAGATGTGTCTTATGCTGTCGTTCATTATGATCAATGCGTTTTTTCATTTTTAGCACTTTTACATAATAATTGTTGTAAACATTCACTTATTTATATGTCAACTATTATTTTAATGATTATTGTAAGTAATAAATGTAAAATATTTATATTTATCCGACTGAAAAATCGCAAAAGTCTACGTGAATACTGAGTTTATAGCACCGGAACGCGCGTTTTTACTTTAGCACCGTAAGGGAAAGGTTAATAAGTTTTCAATTAATGACGTATCATAACTTTAAAAAAAAATAGAAATGCGTACATGGAATACATGTCACATCAATATTTTTACTATTTTCAAACCAAGCTTTGTTATGAAAATAGAACTAACTTGCTGGAGTCCTGGAACGAAGCGCGAACCATCTACCACTAGATCTTTAGGCCTGCGTCTTAACCACTACACCAACAAGATACTCAATACAACGGTTCTTTTCTTTTGACAAATTAATCTATTTTCGTTCCTTATTTCAATAACCAATCGTAATATTAACTTCATTAATTGAAATGAAATTATAAATAAAAATTTTATATGGCAATAGACAAGTCATGTGATGTAATGATAAAGCATTGACCTACTGATCCGAAGGTCACGGTTGATTCCCAGCAAATAAAACATTCTTTTGGGGGAAATCGATGGCATTCACTCAAATTATGATTATATTTATTCATTCCGAAAAAAGGCTTGAATGAAGAATAAAATATAGTTTTTTATCGAAATAATTTAAGAGTTTAGGAACAAAACCTTTACTGTCCAACTAACGAAATTGAGATAAACCTACTTGGAACTGATTTTATAGTCATAGCAAATATTTTAAAATTAATGCACATTTGATAAAATATTTATAAAACATATTTTTAATACTAATTAATAATTGTAGAACTATCACTTTAAAATACGTCACTCTTTATTTTCGACATCTGGACAATGGCGGGTTTGTTTCTATACAGCTCCATTAATCTGATTTGTACGTGTAGTCGAGGGGTCAGAACGTCCGCTTTTAATAATGAAGAACTGCATTTCGAATCCCACTGGCACCTATCCAAGTTAGTTTTATTATCATAACATAAATTCAGGTAATAACGTTAGAAAAAAATATGCCACTTTCTAATATTACCTGCCTACACGATAATTAAACTTCGTAACACATTCTGCGGTGGTGTTGTTTCCCAATCTTGGTAGAGAATCGGACGAAACTACTCTTTGCTAACTGTGGTCCTTTAATGAGAGCTATCGTATATGGGGAACTAGTAATTTCAACGAACAATTTTAATGCCTTAAAGTTTTTTAATCTTTATGGTGGATCTAACTCCAGTCAATGAAGAAACCACCCTCTTCTTTATAAATCCTTTGTGAGGTTTTTCCGACAATTTTTTTTGCATTTGCGTACGAGGCCACCGCGCAGAACTCCCCCAGGCAGCTTTCTCGTTTATAGTACTTAAGTTAGTGTATGTAGGCACCGCTAAGGAAATACAAATCCTCGGAGACGGTTTGTAGAATGTGGTGGATGAAGCTTACACAATTGTCAACACATTTTACGCCAGGTAAAAAGGTGCGATGTATTTCAAAAGCTTTGTGTTCAT
Source organism: Eubasilissa regina (assembly GCA_022840565.1). Lineage (NCBI taxonomy): Eukaryota > Metazoa > Arthropoda > Insecta > Trichoptera > Phryganeidae > Eubasilissa > Eubasilissa regina. Next base: position 21,446,685 of record JAINEB010000015.1, on the reverse strand, counting down.
CTGAATGCCAATGGCTATCTTACAAATTGTTTATAGGTAGATACTCATCCCGCTAGTTTTCAAAATCTATCATTCAATGTTTAATATTAACAAATAATAAAATATGACTACGGATTATTCCGGAAAGTTCTTAATGCAGATTAATATTTCAAAATCTTTTAATTTCTTGGTAATACGATTTGTATTTTGTTTATTATGAATATTATGGCACAGGTGCTATTTATTAAAGAAATTGATTTAACAGTAAGGCAATATATATTTATTCAATGTAAAGATTAAAGATAAAATTCTACCTACTGACATTTTATCACAGAAAATATTTTGGCGGAGAAGAGTTTGAATTAAATGGAAAATATAACGAGTTTGAAAAGTAAAAATAACGTCAAATGAATATATTTTGGACGGCAACAACATTTTTATTTAATATAAATTGTATCTTTTCTTTTCTTGTCTGCAAAAACTTGATAATTTAAAAAAATGTTTAAATCATAATAAAATCTTATTTTAAAATAATGTGAGAAAATGTCTTTAATGATATCTCATTAGAACCATGTTAAATATTATAACATATTTTTATTATTTGCTATTTTACACTATTTAATGCTTCGAATAAAACGAATCGAAAGAAATCAAAAACTTTAACAAACGACCTCTCACATCAAAGTCATAGAAATGTGCGAATACGATGTGAGAACAGAGGTTTATCGCGATCATTTATATCAATAAATCTGAATAAAAAAATGAGCCGAAATATTCCCGTGCGTTTTTCCGCTCTTTTGATTTTCGCCTCTTTCGCGTTCAAAAGCAGCGTCGTCATTTTGAATTATTACCGCGCGGGGCTAATCAATCATTTTTAACGAATAACGCATATTGTACATACAACCCTTAACGGAACCAATGCTCCGTGAAACAAGGTGGAGTGTTCTTCCTGGAGCATTTCGGGGCCATTTCGGGCTAATCGGTTACACAACAACAAAAGGCGGGAAACCAAAAAATCAATCATTTACCGTTTGACTGTAGTAGAAATACATTTAAAATTTCTTTCTTTAAATAATGCAATTAAAACAAATAAATTATATTGTATATAAATATAATTTATAATTAATTAATTTAGATAAATCGACTAGAAAGTTGTACAGAAAATATCAAAGTAATTATCATATTTTTATTTATTATCTTTGTTTTATTAACCACTTAATTGAGTTTAAATACATCTTCATCGGTTTCGAAAAACAACATTTTCTTTTTCAGGATGTCATGACTAACTAAAAATGTATATTATTGTTTCTTTACCAGAATCTAATTAAAAAAATAATAATTATTTAAAAAATTAATTTAGTACCTAACTCAAATTAAATAATTAAATAATTTGGAATCATTGAAGATAAATAAAGCGTGTAAAACTAATCAAAAAATTATAAACAACCAACTAAATTTAACTACGAGTCCCATTCTAAAATTTTTTCCTAAAAATTATTCGAGTAAATTTGTATTAAATAACAAGTACAGTTTTTTATATAGATTCTGGTAAAGAAACAATAATATATGTTTTTAGTTAGTTATGACATTCTGAAGAAAAAAATGGTATTTTTCGAAACCGGTAGATGTATTTAAACTCAATTAAGTGGTTAATAAAACAAAAATAATAAATAAAAATATGAATTTTAACCACAAAGTTACTTACTTACTTACCATCACGCCGTTTCCCCGTGGGGGTAGGCAGAGAGGATAGAGCGCCACACTCTTCTGTCCTGACACACAATTCTCGCCTCATCCACATTCATACATCTTGTCATACAAGCTCGCCGATTGTTGAGGCTTCTAACAGAACCATCCTCCATTATCTGGTTTATCTGGTCGTGCCAAGTCTTCCGCGGATGTCCTCTATTTCTGGTTCCATCAACACTTGCGTCATATATCTTTCTTACCATTCTCTCCTCATTCATCCTTTCCATGTGACCAAACCACCTAAGTTAATATTAAAGTTAATATTGCTAATTTTAAAAGTATTATCGAAAAAATATTATGTTTCTACCGGGATACCACAAAACTATGTTCTGAAAATGCAAATTCACAATAAAAATAAAAATACCAATAATTTTATAATACATGGGCATTAAATTGAGTTTTTAAAAGATAGAAATCGGGATATTTTGTGAATATTTTTCAGCGACAAATACTTTGTGAAACACATTGTCAATGTCCATATAAGTTTAATAAGATTTATAGATTGTAAATAAGGCGTGAAAAGTTATAATATTTATATAAAACATCAACCTCCTTAGCTTAGCGGTGGAGTTAAACCCCGATCTTTGGGCTACGTTACAGTAGAAACAGAACAATTTTTTTCTTATGAGATACATTTTGTATTTCAATCTGGGTATTCAGGCGTGTCATTGGTCATGTTAGAACACCCTTAGGAATAGTAGATTAAGTGCGTAAAGATCATTAAGGATAATGTAGAACGCCATACTCTTCTCCGTTGAAAACTCACTCTTGCCTTAACTATTTTCATAAATTTTCTAGTGCACGCTCGTCCATTGTTGAGAGATTTTCTTCTTCTAAAAGTTCATCTTCTCATACCTGGTTTTACGGAAATCCTGCTGCAGTTATAAAGGGTTGTAATTTAATAACTGTGTTTGTGATATTTGAAACAATAACTTCGTGGTCCAACATTTTAATATTTATATACATGCAGGGTTTGTTATTTAACGCTAACTGGTTTCAAAACATTTGTTTCTTATATATATACACATTTTTGTCTTCGGTTCTGGAATTATTTCGATATGCACTTATGAAATCTGCACTGTGAACCTGAGTCCCTGTTACAAGTTAGGAAAAAGCATGTAAGTGTCAAATATGGTCAGTGAGCCGAATTAGATAAAAGTGTCATATTTGTTGGAAACAGTCATTGAATTAGGCATAAAAGAAAGCCGACTCCGATGGTATGGATATGTCACGCGAATGGAAGAATATTATATGATTCATAAAATCTTAAGTATCGGGATAGCTTCAGTCAGTAGCGGTTATAAAGAATTGAACGTGACTAAGGATGCAGCCCAGAACAGGATAAAGGGGAGTAGAATGATAAGAGTAGCCCGACTCCAGATGAACGAGGTAAGGTGAGGATAAATTATAAGAAGTGTCTTAGGATTGGGTTAGTAGTTAAATTCAGTTGATTATTTGTGATATATTGAAATTTTATGTGGTTTGTTTCATTAACATCATTCATTAACATGCAATATTTGTGTTATTTTGGAATTTCATGTGCTTAGCTTAGCTTCTAAGTTATTAATTTATAGATGTTTTAAAATGTGTATAAATCTACATGCATGTGTGTAGTGAAAAATATTTACAACTTATTACAATTATTAATGTTAAGAGAAGTACATAACAATTTAGATAACCTGAGGAAAGTTTGCTGCTAGGGATTATAAATTAAATAATTTAAAATAAAAACATTACTAGTAAATTATTTATTCTCCAAGCATTATTATATTTTAAATAATTCAAATTCTGATGAGATTGAAATATTTTTCGAGATTTACATCCGGAGCAATGGAGGAAACGGTCATTTGGGAAATATGCGGATAACGGAAAGCGGAAACGCTGATGTACAGTACCTACCTGCTGGGACCGGAAATAGGCTGAGGTCTGGTGGCTGTCTGACTTCCGGCCAGCCTGATGAATACGTCATCGCTCATTGGAGTATAAAAAAGGGATATCGCAGCAGGGCGGATTGTGTATTTTATTTTCTATTCATGAATCAAATTCAAATATCGGTACACTTCATAATACGCGTATATGTTATACATATGAATTACACATGTAGAAGATATTTAATATTATCTATATTAAAGTATTTAGCATTTATAAATTATATTAACTGAATATAATTAATTAGCAAATTATTAATATTAATTCATATATTATATTCATAAAAAAACGAAAACTTCAAGAAGTTTTTAAATCCCTTGTATTATTAAGCGAGATAGACTCCATCTAACATGAGCTGGATATTAGTTCGTATAAAAAATATCTTAGATTTTAAAACTTTATTGCCAGGGCCGGAACAGTAATAATATACTAATTAGCAGATAAGAAATCTGCGGGTGGTTATTGTATCCGCTTCGCGACCATTAGTTGCCGCTGTGCGGCCATTGCGGCTGTCGCCGATTGTTTGCTACTATGCTCTGCGGGTGGATAATTGTGGCCGCTTCGTATAGCTAAGAAATTTCAACCATAGATAAGAAACTGTGACCTAGATGAGATGACAGGATGACAGATATTCAATTTATTTGCCTGCCGTAATACGATTTTTGCGGATATATATTTACATACTGTTATTAAATATATAAAAGAGAAAACATTTTACTATTTCATACATTTCATCCCAAAAACTATTAAAATACATACATTTCGGATTCAAATCAAATATGTAACTGTGACTTCATTGAAAAAACGAGAGATAATTTATCTAGAATTAATAATTGACGAAAATTTAAGGTGGGCTCCTCATATCGTTCGAGTAAACTCCAAAGTGAGAAAATTAATTCATATTATCAAAATTTTACGCAGCTTCATAAATATTACTTTATTAAAAATGGTATACAATTCACTTTATCAGAGTCTCATCAGTTATGTAATGTGTGCATGGGGTGGTGCAGCTCTCACTTCAATGGATTCAATTAAGGCTCAGAAATGGGTCATCAGAGTGATAAAAATGAGGCTTTTTAGGCAAAAGTCTAAGGAAACTTTTTAAATCCTTTAAAGTTTTGGATATAAGACAATTATTTATCAGATCAATCCTAAGACTATTTGTTTAAAAAAACTAACTTTAGGAAACTAGGAGCAAAACCTTAATGATAATTTTCAGTGCCAAAAATGGGTACCAAATTTGGTCAACGAACTTACTTGTTCTGTGCACCGCGCATTTTTAATAAATTGCCACTAGACCTTAATAGGTCTAAAGTCATTATTATTCTTTTACTATTTTAACTATTTTAAATCAAAAATAATGAAATGGTTGTTTGATGTAAGCAGAAAACAAAATGAAACTAATTTTTCATTTGTACTAATTTAACTACCTACACATTTTGTCACCAACTATACAGTAGATTATAGACAACTATAGAAAAAAATATTTTACAATAACATATTATAACTTCTGATTGTACCCTAACAATTACAACTTTTAAAAACCGTACAGGTGATTGATTTAGAATAAACCACGTCTAGTAAAGTAATTAATTACCTTTATTTTCATATGTATTATTTCATGTTACAAAAAATAAATAAATCTCATCCTTACTTAAAAAACACGTTCGTTTTTGTCTTGCTGGCATCTCACAGACCTGGCCCTTTAATTAAGCATTATATGGACATATCTATATTATATAGAAATAGACAGGGGACGAAATATTATTATGGATAATAATAATACAAAAAAATATAATTGAATAGCATTTAAATAATATCCATAGTGGATATTATTTGAATGCTTTGTGGGTTAAGAGATGTTTCGGTAATTTCTTGAATTATATATATAATTTTATAAAAATATACCGTTTAATAATAATAAAGTTTGGTATTCTAATAACTTTATTAGAAAATCATAATCACAAATTTTTCTTTCGAAGATTGGTTTCGGAGAACAGCTGCGCATATTTAATGGACTTGAATAATTATTATTGTCATTATTTCACTTCATCGTTTTTTGTTGGTATAGGTCACGACCTAAGGCTTCTGATATTATTTTATACTGCATAGTTTATGACACATTTAAGCGACAGAAAAAGTATTTACACTTGCATATTATATTGCATGCATGTGCATATGCATATTATATTGCATGCATGTGCATATGCATATTATATTGCATGCATGTGCATGTGCATATTATATTGCATGCATGTGCATATGCATATTATATTGCATGCATGTGCATATGCATATTATATTGCATGCATGTGCATATGCATATTATATTGCATGCATGTGCATATGCATATTATATTGCATGCATGTGCATGTGCATATTATATTGCATGCATGTGCATATGCATATTATATTGCATGCATGTGCATATGCATATTATATTGCATGCATGTGCATATGCATATTATATTGCATGCATGTGCATGTGCATATTATATTGCATGCATGTGCATATGCATATTATATTGCATGCATGTGCATGTGCATATTATATTGCATGCATGTGCATATGCATATTATATTGCATGCATGTGCATATGCATATTATATTGCATGCATGTGCATGTGCATATTATATTGCATGCATGTGCATATGCATATTATATTGCATGCATGTGCATGTGCATATTATATTGCATGCATGTGCATGTGCATATTATATTGCATGCATGTGCATATGCATATTATATTGCATGCATGTGCATGTGCATATTATATTGCATGCATGTGCATGTGCATATTGTATTGCATGCATGTGCATATGCATATTATATTGCATGCATGTGCATATGCATATTATATTGCATGCATGTGCATATGCATATTATATTGCATGCATGTGCATATGCATATTATATTGCATGCATGTGCATATGCATATTATATTGCATGCATGTGCATATGCATATTATATTGCATGCATGTGCATATGCATATTATATTGCATGCATGTGCATATGCATATTATATTGCATGCATGTGCATATGCATATTATATTGTCAGCGTTTAAATTTTCTTTCCAATCGAGTGATTTGATTGCGAATGTCATACGTTAAAATTAAAATATTGCGATAAGAAATTTGCTTTAGTTTATTTTTGGTGGTCTGTGTACGTGTTAAAGTTTTAAATATATTTTGAATTAAGATTTAAAGTTACATCTATTTCATGCCTTCCTAGATCCTAGATAACCCAAAAGTTCTTAGCTGTAGTATTCAGTTTTTCGTACTTGTTGTCTTTTCCAAAAAGAACCTGTCAACTATTGAAATTTTACGCGCTAAAATTAAATATATATATATATATATAATTACAATTAAATATATATATAAATATAATGGGTTATAACTCTTTATGTAAAAATATATGTATGCAGTGACCACTTTGTACAAAATTAGATGTATTTCTAAGTGTTGAAATTATGAAAATGTGGCGGACCTGGCTATCAAATCAGACACTTCACAGCCATTCTTCGTAGCCTAGAACCGCCCGAAAATCTTGACAACAATGGATCGCGACGCAACCGGTTCGAAAAGTAAGCTGAAGCGATCACTTTTCCGCTGGCTACCTTCTTGGACGAATCTCTCGAAACCACCTCCAGTGAGCTTCGTTAGTCACGAACTTTAACTTGAAATTTAATCTTCGAACAGTGTAAATTTATTTGTGCATCATTTGACAATAAACGCCAATTGATTGTAGGTCCTGTTTCATTTTATCAACCAGCTTTAGCCGCAATACCAACACCTATACTCACACGCATGCTTAGTAACACAATATACACTGCGACATTCACATACACCCGTGAGAATCTGAGGAGATTAGGGGCTTAAACTCACCTTAAACCACTAACCTTAACTTAACTTCATAACCTACAAACATCAGTCTCTCCATCTGAGCGACTTTCACAATATACAATTTATGATTATGAATGATGCACGTAAGATGATTGCTGGATTAGAAGGAATAGGTCATCAGATCTCCCGAAACGATGACCTATTACGAAATTAAAAAATCTCATAATTTTCCGGAAATTTATTAGAGTGTAGGTCTCTCACTGGGAATTGCTGGGATGGACGATGCCGGGAAGAGCGGTGGCTAGGAAGACCTAATGGAGCATTCCACTGGCTCTTCCTCGCACCCTCTTGCGAACTAGACAGGGTGAATTTCTGCCGGACTGTGACCGAGTTCTGCGACTTCAACACATGAATGTGACGTTTACCCTCCCCTTTCGAGGGTGCACGACTTCTATAGCTTTTATCTGGCTGTTTTCTGAATTTAATATGATGATAACGAGTCTCACGTCAAATTGTACAGGTATGGCTCTGGTACGATGATACCAGAGCCAACCTATGATTGTATTATGATGTTAACGACTGAATGTAATAAAAAAATGTAAAATTGTGCCACATGGTAAAGAAAAAGAAAAAAGTTAATATGAAGGAAAGCCATAAGGATTTAGTAACTAACTACTGGAACTTAACTAACGACTCTAACTTTAAAATATAGTCCAAAAAAAAGCTTTGAAGAGTTAGTAAAATATTGCACACGTTAATTTGTTGAGTGGTATCGAAGCGAGAGTGAACAATTCTCAAAGCGATTTTGGGACAGAATGGGACCCTTTGGTGTCTCCTTCAAAGCAATACAATTTCTAAAAAAATAATCTAATAGAAAAGCAGACAATAATGGATTATAATGGGCGCCTTCAAAGAAATGTCAATTTAAAAATAAACATGTAAACATCTAAAAACTTAGCCGTGACTTGTCAGGGATGAAAAGCGGTGGGGAAAAGTGGGAACATTTTGAGGTAGCGTGACTTCGATACATTTGCGTTAGTTTTGAATAGACGGCGAAGGTACTCATTTGCAGCAAACTTATGCCAGATAAAGGAAACAATCGTAGCATATTGTTCACCAGCATTTGGACGTAATAAACGAGGAAAAATATGCCACGTTAGCAAAAATACAAAAAATTTCGAGAGCATTTCTAAGCCGCTACGAAAGCACAAAAGTTTTATTGTCATTGAAAACGAATGTGGAGAAAATAATGACCACCACGTGTACTCGTATGTACGGAAAATATATTTTGCAGTTGTTTCAAATAAAAAATAAAAAAAAACTCCCTTAAATACTTTATCACGCTTATCGTAAAAAAATTTGAAGTCTTATTTGACGTGTCGGCGTATAATGCCTGCTTTTAGGAGGTAAATAAAATTGAAAAGTTTATTATTTACCATGGTTACTGATATTTCTTAGATTAAATAAAATATGTTTTTAATATTATTTCAGCGGTTCAGATCTATTTGATTTGTCATTTTAATCGTTGTTTGCGATGTACGAATTAATGAGATCCCAGTAGGTTGTGTAATATGTGACAGATATAATACAGCATATTTTGTATCCTTTTCCAATCAGTATTAAAGGCCATTCATAACATTGACTTGACATAATTCCTTGATAACGCTCACTATTAATTATTTCATTTATATTGTCATAAATTATCATCAACAATGATCAAATAAATCTACTAATAAATCTAAATAAATTAATCTACAAAGATTAAATAAAACACAATCATTTTCTAGTGAACGCCAACCGGTTCGCTTAGCTCAAGCTTCGTCAGGTCATATTTAAAACTAACAATAAATATAAAAAGAGTGCACTAATATATGCACACAGAGGGAGACAGAATATAAAGTTAATTACGAGATTTTTTTGATCGCAAAGCATATTTATATTGTAAAAAAAATACCTTCTGGTACTGCCTGCAAAAATCAGTTTGTGTAATTGTGACGTTTACTTTTTGCTGTATTGCATATTAACATAACGATTTTTAACGTTTTTAAACAATCGCCATTTTGAAACAAGACGGCAGAACAGGCTGGATAACGAACTTAGCCGAGATATTTACCAAGTCAATTTTTTCGCAAGGATTGATCGAAATCTGATAAGAACTACTATAGTGTCCATAAAATGAGCCGTATCACACGTGTAAAGATATAGTTACAATTTTTAACGGAGAGTGGTTTCGAGGTCTCCGTGATCGTGATCATAGAAAATGCATTGAAATTTTACGGATGTTACGTCATGAGATCCTCTGCAATAGGAAGTTTTTATTCTAGAAATCAAAACAAAATAATTAACATGATATATATGGATATTTGTTAATAATTAAGACGTGCAGATACGACGGTGACTGTATGAGTGTCAGTATTCGAAAGTATATTAAATTATTAAAAAAAATACATCTTTTGTGAAGTTGTTATTATTCTGAACATAGATCTGTGATATTTAAAAAAATACAAATTAAATGTATTAATTAGAAAGATATATATATAAAATCAATTTTATTGAAAAATATTGTTGTTGCTGCCGTGATTCGAACCTGGATCTCTTCCTATCCGGGGAAATTGCATTAACCGATTATGCTACACCAACATAGTGCATTGACGATAAATTTTCGATTCCGCAAAAATAAAAAAGATGGCTTTCAAATAATGAAACGATAGATGTATTAATTTGAAAAGTGTAACACACAAGTTCGAAAATTTGTCATCAATGCACTGTGTTCGTGTAGCATAATCGATCAATGCAATTTTTCCAGATAGGAAGAGATCTAGGTTTTCGAACCGGTAGTAATAACAATATTTTTCGATAAAATTGATTTTATATGTATATCTTTCTAATTAATACATTTAATTTGTGTTTTAAAAAAATATATTAAATCAATAGTAGAGTATCAAAATAAATAGTCACAAAAATATTTCACGAACATTTTCATTTATTAGTTTTACAATGATGACATAATGCCTGAAATTTTTACATACATGTTTATTTTCAACAACCGGCTGGCAATTTCCGAGAAAAATTAACAATCGGCTCGTGCGAGCGCTCGGAGCCGCTTCGTTCATTACCGATAATAAGTATACACACATAGTTCTCGTAATAATCTGTCACGCTCGGCACAGCACCTAGATGGCCAGAAATATAATCAGTAATATTGATGCCAGAATGAACAAACTTGGATGAGCCATTATAACAATTATTCAATATTGTGTCTCAGAGAAATTATCGCATTATTACTGCGGAGAAATATTAGTTTTTGATTGAGTTGTATCCATTATTCAAATATTTTAATCCAGACAATGTGGAGAGAGGGCGTGCAATGCACTCTATATTTCAAACAGAATTAAAATCCAACACAATACAATTATGGATATGGTGGAAAAAATAAAAAGAAAGGTAAAAATAATCCTCGTTTTCACAAAGTTAATTTCTTTGGTATCATTTTACGTAAATGTAAAATTTAATTTAATATCATACATATGTACAACAAAATATGTACATATACATGTGAAAAATACTTGAACGTATAAATTCAATATATATATTTTTTTAAATTAGAAAAATTAACTATGTGGTTAAAATTCATTATTTTTATTTTTAACTTATTGAGTAAAAATATATCTATCGGTTTCGAAAAATGTCATTTTCTTCAAGATGTCACTAACTAATAGAAAACATATCTTATTATTCCTTTAACAAAATTTATTTTAAGATAAAGATGATAAATTTAACAATTCTGGTGTCTATAAAATGGGTCGAAATTTTAATATAAGAGTAAAGGAACAATAGTGGGTTTTCAGAATTTTCTAATCATTTCAGAGAAAATGGTCATGGTTTCGATAAAAATTGGGATTGTCAATTTTGCATGTGAACGGTGTTGGTAATAAATTAAATAATTTGGAACTCTTGGAGATAAATAAAGCGTATAAAACTAATCAAAAAATTATAAACAACCAACTAAATTTAACTATAATTCCCATTCTAAAAATTTTTCCTAAAAAATTAATCTAGTAATTTTGTATCATCAAGTAATAATTTGAGTTAGGTACTAAATTTATTATTTAAAAATAGATTGTGTTAAAGAAACAATAACACATGTTTTTTTATTAGTTATTGGTATTCTGAAGAAGAAAATGATATTTTTCGAAACCGGTTAATGTATTTTTTACTCAAGAAGTGGTTTATAAAACGAAGTTTATTTTATTTATTTTTTTAAAATTATAAAATGTTTTAAGAGTTTAAATGCATCTGTAAATTAAAGACAGATCAGATTATTATGTATTAAGGATATAAATAGACATTTGTCAGCGACATTATTAAAATTTTATTTATTAAAAATATAAGACTACCGGGAGTGTTTACATTTAGATACTATTATAATGGTTCAATTAGTTAAAAAAAGATGAAGAAAGTTTTCGTCTATTTGTATTCAGTCTTGAATATTCGTCACATATTTTATAAATCTGTGACAGACAGGGTATTACAGTTGGAATCTTTATAAAGGTAAAAAAGCAGTTAAAGCAAACAGGTCACTTATAGTTGGATGGTGGTATATTCTTGGTTCGAGAAAAATATGTTATAATTGATTAAAATCAAAAGGTTATTTAAGGAAATTTCGCGTGAATTAAATAAACGTTAAATGGCGCATACGATATTGTACTGTGCTTTGGATGCTGCTGGTTTCTTCGGGGAATGGATACGATCTAAGCACTATGATTCGCTCGGCGCGGCGCCCTGTTTCTATCGGTTTGCACCTGTATCTCAACTCGACTGATACGCTGCTGCGCGCTACTGTCGCTAGATGGCGGTTTATATCATTACAGTATGTCTGTGTAGTAAGTAGCGAAGGACAAAACTTTATTTCGTAATGGACGCTTCACTAAATGCACGGTCACCAACTTGAAGCGTTCAAAATAAACACTTCATTCGAAGTATGTTGGTACCACCGGTTGGCCCACTCCCGATACAGGTCGAAATTGCTTCGCACTTTATATAGTACAATTAAGTGTTGTTAAGTCGTTATTTAAACCGTTGTTGAACTATACTTCGATGAAGTGTTCGAAGTGCGAAACGAAGAGCGAAGTGTGTAGTGTGATTCTTCGCGAAGTACACATTTCAATGAACTGCATGAAGTGAGCGGCCATCTCTTTCGTCTCTATACATACACAATTCGCAGTTAATTGTATGCGTTGCTGAGTAGGAGCTTCATTGCAGGCAACTAAGTTATTTGCTTCTGTGTGTGAATATTGTGTGAAGTATTGAAGTATCAGCACGATTTAAAACGAGTGAACTGCGAAGCGTGAGTATAATGAACTAGTTCATTGAAATACTTCGTGCAGTGTGTAAATAAAGTAAATAATAATCTTTCGCAAGTAATTTTTCCACGTTATCTTTTGCTTTGCGTTCCAATTAGTTGATTTTTTATGATGTGGAAACGACGCACACATTGGTCGACACCAAAATACTTGCGTTGAAAAAAATGACACCACTTTACGTACGGGGTACTGAATACGAATCTAGTTTATAAAATGAGTAGCTTGTTGGTGTAGTGATCAAGACGTTGGCCTAGTGATCTAGTGATCGTGAGTTCACTCTTCGTTCCAGGATACCAGCAAGTTAGTCCTATTTTCATAGTAGTTTAGTTTGAAAATAGTAAGAATATTTATGTGACATATATTCTGTGCACGCATCTCTATTTAAAAAAAATCTTGGTTCAAATACAGATTTATAGATCATATATACAGACATAAACAAATGCAAATTCCTTGACCAAATATTTTATTTTTAGTATCGCTCACTTGATATTTTTGGTACCATTTACGCAGTCAAATAGTTTCGCGACTTTTTTGCTGACTATGTTACAGTACACGGTACTTTTGACGACAAATTTTCGAACCTACAAGTTACAATTTTCAAATGAATACACCTATCGTTTCATTATTTGAAAATCATCTACTTTATGCACCATCCCCAGATTGGAAAAAGATCCAGGTTCGAATCTCGGTAGCAATAACAATATTTTTCGACAAAATTGATCTTTCTAATTAATACATTTAATTAGTATTTGAAATATTATTCATACTAATCCATAGTTTACATTTTCTTGAGTTCATATTCCAGCGCTGTAGAGAAAAAAATAGGTGTGCAAGGTATACCTTATATTCGTTTTATTGTTCACTGGTGGTTCAAATGTTTTATAATATTATGGTGAATAATTTTTATTATTCTTATTATTTTACCTATAATGAAGTGATAGTTTATAAGAAAAGTAAGGATAACAAAATCTCCGTAAACCTTTGTTTTTCAACCGCACATTTCATAGAATTCGTTCTAGTGGTGATGTATTCAAATACGCATGCGACGCATATTTGGGAGTAGTGTTAGAGAAACATAAGCTATTGCTTTAGACAATTCCAAAACTTTCAATTTAGCATGGTACCCTTATCAACAAATTGCTATTTTATTTGCTTCACCCTTTGTTCAAATGAATAAGGAACTTTTTGGAGGTGAACATTTCTATCATACTCGATGGCTGTAACTCCTCTCTCAACTGTAGTTTCTAATTAAATGATTATTATTTTATTTTGAATTTTTTTAAAATGTAATATATGAAATGCGTAATTAACGTTCGAATTATTTTGAGGATTACTTAATTACGAAATAGCTGCTTCCGAAATAAAAAGTACACGTATACCGACATGGTGTCGGTGGCACGGTCTAACTACAAGACAAATCTAAATGACTGTGTACGTGAGTTCTTTTACTACAGGAGACTCACACCTAGGTCTGCACGTGAAGATGTTATAAAAGTACCATTAAACCCATTTTGCGTGTACAGATCTAGGTAAAGTTACCGATTTTTGTGTTGCTGGATAGTATAGAGGAATATGTATCATTTTGAGGTCCAGAAATTACCGAATTTCTAGAAGACTTAGATGTTTCAGATCTATTTATTTTTTTATTGTGTCATAGGGATGTTTTTTTGAAGTATTCCTCTGTATTAGATAAAAAAACAAAAAAAAGTTAAAAATAAATAAATCTATTTCACAAACAAAAGAATTTACATATATTAGTAAACCCATTATGTTTTCACTATTATTGGGCACTGGCAAGGTTTATATAATATTTAGTTTCTCTTATTATTTTATGAATGATGTAAGTGATATGTGGAATACAGCTACATAGGTGTAAAGAACAATATCAAATATATCTAGAATGAGAATTAGGCATTGCCAGGTAGCCTCACATTTATTCAGATTGAACTTTATAGATTCCCCAATATGCGAGTGTGGTGCCGAGGAGGAAACCCTTGACCATATCTTTTTTGGCTGAACATTGCGGATTACAAGTTTTTTTTACAGAAATCTCGTCGGTGGTAATTTTCAACTCCCGGTTAACTTGTGTCATCTTCTTTCTCATACTCGCCACATTTAATGTGTGTAATAGCAAATTTTTTGAACGATAATGGTATTGACTTGTAATGTAGTATTTCCTATTTTATAATATTATAATATTCTATATTTTTCTATAAAATGGAGTTTTAACTTGATTAATGGCATAAATCACTCTTGAAGGGTGGATTGCCTATTTAAAAGAATAAGAAGCTACATACGTATGCGATTAATGTGCGTATACTCTTAATGAGTTCTAAAGATATCCACAGACATAGCGAGAACTGAGTGACACCTTAGTTTTTAATGGGCTTATTAATCATTTTTATCTAGTTCATTTCTAACATACTTGTAACGATAATTTTTCTCGCGCTTTTAGAATTATTTTTAAATGCAATGTCCTCGCGCTTGGCCAATTGCAGACCACAACCTGTTAATATACAAGTTTCGCATTATTTTTAATTCTTATTCACAAATCAAAATAGTAAATGGAAAATCGTATTGTTCTGCAATGAATCAGCATTAAAATCGTTAATCTATTAATAATACATTGTCTAGTAGTTTAATAAACTAGACTACTTTGGTAAATAAATAAAAATTTACATTTTAAATCACTGCGTGATAAAGAAATAGATTATTTTACAATTTTTTATTAAAATCTCACAATGTTGGCTTCATATATTATACACTTAAAGTACTCACAGTAATCGGTCACCATCATATTTGGTTGGTTTACTAAATTATGAATGTTTACAGGACCTGTCAATTATTGCCACGTCTATGGTATTAACCGTAAAAAATGTGATACAGTAAGTATTAAGTAAGCTTCTATACAAAATATAATTTTGAGATTGTAGTAGGAGAATAGTCTTCGTTATTGTGGTTTCTCTCAGTTCTCAGAGGGAAACTTTGTTGCCGATTGACACGAACATTCGTTATTTCCACGTTCTGGCATTAGTTTTTTCCACGGCATCTACTTCTCAATTATGCGGTCGGCGTGCGTGGAACTCCGGCGATCCTATCGCCGCCATCTAATACTTAATTTCAATGTTTCTAGGTTAAGCTTTACCGACCAAACTTTATAATCTGTCGACATGTTCCAGTTTCGTATAAACATTTACGGAATCGATTCGTGCATCAAACCGTTCAATATAATTTTTTTGATCAATTAAATTACTACTAGTTTGTACTATTAAACACTAGATGTAACTTGTCAATAAAGAAGGAAAATGAATTATGTCGCCGTTATTACGTAACGTATCATAACAATATAATCATTTCAATGCGGTATCTTACATTTAAATTTGTTAGTTTAAAATATATAAATGAATACTTGTCGCCATGAAGATAAACCAAAACAAAGTAAATACCAAGACATTTATCGTACCAAATGGTAACATATTTTATTTAATAAATGGTGAATGGCGCGCCTCGATTCCAAATTGTCGATCAGTATTAAAGTCTGAATGTGTGTTTAACTTAAAATATTTCCGAACACAATCATAAAATAGGGGATCATCTTTAGAATATTATAGATTTTTGTGTAAAAATATTATTGCTCTCTGATTGATGAGGGGAGCGATGTCGGTAATATTGACATAAAACAAAATATTACTTTATATAATATTATATATATAGGTAGAATACTACATTCTATCAAATTTCCCGTCATTATTATTTCAAGTATAATAAAAAAAATCCTTAAATTGCATTGTAAGATTTATTGCAATACACATATATGTTTTCTTAAAAATTTAATTATATCTAAAAGTTAATGTACGTACCTTTTTAAGATATTTTTTGTTCGTCTTTTCAGTAATTGAATAAAAAATTCTTTAAAGAAATCTACATATATAGAGACCATTTTAAAAATCCGGTGTAAGTGGATTTTCTAAATTAGCTCCTTTCAAAGTCGAAAAGCGTTAATAAGTTCGTAATGCAGTTTTACTACCGTCATGAACTACCGACGCGACATACGCGCACACACTCCTACACGTATAAGTTTGCACTTGGCAAAATACGAGGGTGGTTAAGGTTATGCATTCAAGTTAGTACTAACTACCCTTCCAATGAGAACTAAAATTCTTTATTAAAGAACTAGGTTGCACGAATTCTACAACGTGGTCAGAATAAAAAAAATACTCTTTTAAACATTCAAATTCAATTAGTTAAATAAATAATTTGTGTCTGATAATACCATTGATGTACTGATATAAAAAAAAAACACCCAGATCTGTATGAAACGTTCTGAATACTGCATGAACTGTTTTTTTTTTTGAAAACCTCAAAAGTCTAAAAACGGACTATTGTCGATAATAATTTATAATATTCTGATTTATTTCTAAAATTACATATGTTCTATTACTTTCACATTTGTAGATATAATGAGGCGTGTGTTGTAATAATTCAAGTATAAAATAAAAATCATTTGTTTTTATCTTTTTATAAGTAGGATGATATATTTATATCATCCTACTTATAAATATTAACTTCAGGTTACAATATTCTGATCTTTACTTCATAGCAATGAACAAATAGCATACAATCATTTTTATTTGAGGTGTCGCTAAAATTAAACCTTTTTACATACAGTTTTCTTTTGTTACAAAATATTACATACAAAAAGTACATAAATAATCATGTAATTTAAAGATATTTGTAACAAAATGTTCTCTCCCTTTCCTAGTTGCTTGTCTTATTAATTTTGAGACTATTAAAAAGATTTTTTTTTATATAGAAGGAATTGAAGAGCAAATTCGTTATTTCCCTTCATTTAAAATAATATGCTTTCCCATTTTTGTTTTATTTATTATTAAAAAACTAGATGAAAGTCGGGGAAATTATTTTTTAAAAATATCCTTTTCAAGTTAGTTGGATACGAAAAGTTTAGGTCAGATGACACCGTCAAAAATATAAAAATTGCCACTACGAAACTTTAAGAACCACCTTTGGCACTTTCTTGCACTATCATCAAATACTTCACAAATATTTGTTGTCACAATTTTGTTTAATTTGAAATTCATAGAGCGTGCAATGGTATTTTTTTTCCATTTGACCTTTTATAAAAAATATTTTAGTCCGTTTTTAATGACAGGATCGCTAGAAGATGTGTGAACACTGAGGCACCAAAATTAACTCACAAGTCTGACAGGACCTGATCATTTGATTTTATCTTTCTACGTCACGACGTAGTGTTGAATAAACAAGAGTGAACATATTTTAGTTTTGAGATTCCGCTGCCAGTTGACGTGTCGGGGCGATATAATGCGGTATTTATCGGAAAATTGTCATAAAATATGTTTGAACTCGGAAACTGCATGATATGGGTTAATTGTTCATTTATGTACATATAAACATGGTTTGAAATTATTCGTATTCCTGGTAGTTAAATACTAGTAAATATTCTACACGAGAGTTATTTAAGTCCCGGTGTATAGCATCGAGTACTTACCTATTAGACATAACAGGCATGAGTGCAATCATATTTCTGGTATGATTTAGTCAGGCCTTCACCTAAATAATATATTAAGGATATCTTAAATACTAAATTAATGTATTAATTATAAATATATACATATAAAATCAATTTTGTCGAAAAATATTGTTTTTGCGTCACCGGGATTCGATTCTGCATCTCTATTTCCAATCCGAGGAACTACACTACCAATTGTGTTATAGCGCCAGTATTTTTCATGACAAATTTTCGTACCTATATGTTACATTTTTCAAATTAATACACCTGTCGTTCCATTATTTGAAAGCCATCTACATTATTTTTACAGAAACTCAAATACCTTTGAGTAAACCGACTGCAGACTCCAGAATTATCAATTCATTTTTATTAAATTTTGGACACATTGATACAACATATATTATTAAGAAAAACACATTCTTATTGTGAAATTGTAATTATTAAACAATATTTTTCGACAAAATTGATTTTATATGTATATATTTTTGATTAATACATTAATTTAGTATTTAAAATATCACAGACCTATGTTCTGAATAATTACAACTTCACAATAAGAATGTGTTTTCCTTAATAATTAAGGATATCTGTTTACTATTTTGATTTTTTGAATATGAATTACAAATAATGCGAAACCTAGTACATAAACAGTTCACGATCTGTAATTGGTCAAATGCGAGGACGTTGCATTTAAATAATTCAAATATTTTGACTATCTGCCGTCTACCGCTAGCGCGAAAAAAATTTATCGTAACGAGTATATTTTAATTTAGAATGAACATAACTTATTAAATTATATTCATTCATAAACTTAGATTAAAAATATTATTAATCATAAAAACTCAGTTCTCACATGTCTGTGGATGTCTTCAGACCATACTACGAATACAAGAAAATAAATCGCACATTTTTGTGGTTGAATTTCACTTATCATTTAAAAAACGTTTATTATATAACTAGCAAATAAACAATATGCAACGAATAACATTATTGCCCAAAATGGAAGAACCGCCGGATGTTATATAGTAGCAGCGATTTCGCATTATTTTAAAATAAAATTGTTATTCAGTATCATCGATATCTTTTTGTATTATATAATATATAGTATAATATAATTATATAATAATTATATAGTATAATATTCAGATTTTTGTCTAACTTTACATTTGAATTGAACGTAAATGCATTTTTAAAACTAGCCAAAAGATTATTAATATAACATCTAATATATATTTTTTTAAATAATTAATGATCGAGAAGCAATAATAAATATTATGCATTCGAATATATTATATTGCAAAAGTGATATCTATGAGCTTTACAAACAGCATAAATAATATCGCACGTTGCTTGGGTTGCTATTTGCTGATTACATCTTGTTTCGGTGTGCGAACGGATTTAGTTATTAGTGCAGTCCGATGCGTGAGAACCAATGATTCAAGTATATAATTGCTCTCTTTCCTCTTCACAATCGCTCTTCAGGCATTTACCTAACCAAACCTAACACAATTGTTTACTTGAGTAATACAATGGAATAGTGGTATGGGTATACCAACTTCTTCTAGTCATCAAACGATTATTTCAAATGATATCGTACTTTATAAGATAAAATGCTATATTCCGACAAAACAGTCACATGTGTATCATATACTTTTTGATAAGGTATTATGTTTATTAAAATAAATGTATATTCGACGTAATACCTCAAACATACCACGATAAGCCTTGTCTACAGCAATGAACAAAAGATTCTTCCAATTCTTGGGTTAAATTATGTACCAAAGTGTCAACCTAGAAAATAAGATTAAGATTTAGAAGAGTGCCACAGGTCCAGGAGTGGTGAGGGCAACTTAGGACTGGGATTTGTAGAGGTGCGTTACGAGCCGAAACTCATCTGATTGAGGCCACTGTATGTTAATACTGACATGGAAGAGAAGATATAGCTATAATGCATTTGCATAAATGACGAGGATTTAAGGTGTTTACGTTTTACATATAATATTGTGATCATTTCAAATGATCCAGATGACCTTCAGAATAGAAGACAGTGGTAGAATAGGATAAACGTCTCAAAGACTAAATAATAATAAACTTTGTTGACTTGGTTATCATTCAGGTAGTGGAACCCAGTTTAAAAAAATGTATAAGTTGTAGCAAAGTTTATTCAAATATAATAAGATGGATTAATTAGTTTTGACATCTTCACCGTAATATAAAGTTGATTGCTTTTAAAAGTGTAATAATAGATGTATCAATTGGAAAAATAACAGAATGTAAGTTCAAAATTTGTTGAAAATGTATTCGATTGCTATAGCGAAATGGTGAACGCGCTTCCCCAGATAGGAAGAGGTCCAGGTTCAAATCCCGGTAGCAATAAATTTTTTTCTGTATAACTTTATATTTGATTAATTTAATTTGTATTATGATAATTACATCCAATGTCAAAGAAGATATGTTGGGTCGTCTAATAAGTCTTTGGGGTTTTCTTGAAATGATATTTTCCCGCTATTTTTTTTTTGTGACAAAAAATGACATATTCGATTGAATTTTTTCTACTCTAAAACGTCAGTGTTGCCGTTTTCCTGTATCTTATAGTTTTTTCTTAATTTTTGGACTTAAATAATGGAGTGTCAAGTTGAGAAAAACGAATATTTCCACACATACTTCTATACACTTTTAATCAAGGTTAAAATCAAGTCATCTAGGAGATCAACTGGGAAATTCTACCGCAAGCACCCTACGCTGTTATCACCCCTTTCGGTCGCTCTCCAATCAAATACGCGGCGTTCAACAATGACAATGACCTCAGAGATTGGCTCGATAACTATTTTGATACCAGACTAGTCGATTTTTATAGAAAAGACATTGACAAATTGATCGAAAGATGAAATCCTAAACAATAATGGAGAACGTATAATTGATTGACATGTTGTAATTTTTGTTTAAAAAATTGATTTTATTTTAAATAATTGAACGTTAGATATCACATGAAAATTCAGGAAAACGAACGTGTGAATAAGAGAACAGACAAGAGTAGTTGATACAATTGATTAAGCCAAAAATGGCAATAGGCAGGCCAATCGTTGAATGATGTAGTCATCCAGTGGTATTCGAGGGCGTTCAAGAGCCCTAAAAGTGGAAGCGTAGGATATACAGCAGTGTATAGAAAACTGCTGATAATAATGACGATGTACAGCATCAGTGGTGTGTTGTTTTTAAAGACAATGTTTAATCTTCCAAAGTAATCCAGCTGTGCTCCATATAATTTCCTCCTGTAGTCCATCGTCTGAGAAAATAACTTATCCCGGGTATGTGTACGAGTATGAGGAGACTCTGTCTCTCTAGTGTACAAAGTTATTTACTGGAAAATATGATATGACGAAGATTAGCGGAAGACCGAATATAGTGGCAAACTTTTATGCAGCAGTGGATTGACAATTGTCGATGATATAAAGTTAAATATAAAAGTGATAAATAATTGTAAGGAGTACACCATATCGTTCTAACCATACTTCTGTACAAATATACATTCTGGTTTATACACTTAAGTTGTCTCTATCTAAATAACACTTACTATCTTGAACTAAATCCATAGTGCAATCTGAAACTTTTCTCCCCCAAACCAAACTATTTTGACTATTTATTTCCATATTAAGGTATTTTTATTTATTTATTGAAATTTTTTATTTATTTTATTAAGGGATTTTGACTTGAGGTTGCAACTAACGTTGTGGTAAAGGGAGAGCAACATGAGTTTTTATAGGTATAGTAAATGGCCAAAGTTTAGATTGTGGTGGTTCATAAGAAGAACCCTTTGAGCTTAGTAAGGCTAATGTTGAACAAGTCAATTTCTGTAAATTTCTCATTATGGTATTTGCAAGACCGGTGAATGAATGAATTTTGTATGTAAGATGTTCTATTTCTGAGAACGTGGAAGAGTACGGATTGTTGAGTTAATCTAGATGGCACATGGAGAGATATTAACTCCAATTGGCTGGGACAATCAATGTAGCTTTGGAGTAGTTTGAAGAGAAGTATTAGGTCAGCACGTGTTCGTCAATGTTCTAGGGTCTTCATATTGTGGAAGTTTGCTGCATCTAAATAGGAGTCGAATGATAGATTAGATCTAACATTCAGATGTCGAATAAACCTATTTTGTATTCGTTCTAATCTCACAATATATGTAATCTGCCTTGGATTCCAGATTTGAGAAGCGTACTCTAAGTGACTACGAACGAATGCGTAATACAGTATTTTGAAGCAGTATGGATTTTGGAAGTGTTTACAGGTTCGAAGTATGAATCCTAACATTATATAGGCCTTGGAGGTAATTTGGTCAACGTGATTTTTGAAAGTAAGTTTGCAATCGAGGATTACTCCTAGGTCTTTGACATCGCTTTTATTTTCTATCTGAGTGCTGTATACTGTGTGAGTAAAATTAATATTGTTAAATTTTCTTGAGAATGTTATTTGAAAACACTTTTTAGCATTCAGGAGGAGTTTGTTCACCTTACAGTAGGCTGCAACGCGGATGATATCATTTTATATTTTATGGCAGTCTAATAAGTATTAATAAGTAACAAGGTTAGAGTGCTTCAAATTTGGCAAAAAAAATATCTTTATGACTCGCAACTTTGAATATCCTTATTTGCTCATTTGATTATATTTTTGTCATTGCAAACTTCGTCAACTTCTCGTGTTCAATAATTTGAGATCAGACGGTTACAAACCTTTTTTCTTGTTGTTGATTTCTGTGTCAATTAAACCACATTTTTTTTTACTGCTTGTATAGTACCGCCGTTAAAGGACACCGGGAAGTCGCAAATACGCGGGCATATACACTTTTTTTGAACTTTATACATAACCGGAATATGCTCCAGGGATGCCAGATAAAAACAAAATTAAGAGTTAGGTCGCTTATTGATCAAAATTGAATTGAACATATATCATCAGAATTTTTTTTGCAACATTTATTCAAAATAAAACCTAACACGTTAAGATTAATTGCATAAATGCGAAAAGCAGTACATAACTACATAGAGTTTTTTAATGACAATTTCCAAATCGTCGTTCGAGAAGCATAAAAGTAATTTTCGAGTTATACAATGTTAGAATGCAAAATTACCCAAAATTTTATTTCGTTTTTCAAGGCTACATAAATACTTAGTCGAAGTAAGGGACGGGGGTTGCAATAAAACTCGGTATTGTTAGACGCAGGTGCACCGACACAACGTGGGAACAGCAATAAGGAATCTGGCGTACGTGACGAATGTTAGGTCGGAAAATGCACCATGGGGCAGGCATTACCTTAGGCGGGCAGTCTTTACCAAATCTTGGCCGGGAGAACTCGCTCCGCAAAGGCGGGATCTAATTTTCAATTAGAAAATAAAATTAATATCGTCTCTAATATATTAAGCAAACGCTTTATAAATTGTGGTTCCGGGGAAAATTTAAACCGTGCATCTCGAGTTTAAGCTTAGACTGTGATGTTCTTTGCGTTTAATCGTTGATGTGAAAGTATAAAAAGGATCCCGGTGGATCTATAAAAAAAAGTCGATCAACATAAAATATAGATAATAAAATTTCTTGTAAACAATGGCATTTTGTAATTTCATTTCATTGCCATTTGACTTGACAATATTTGAAAAAGAACCAGTTAGGCTAGATGCCTCCCCCCTGAATATGAAGCCGAGGCAGAAAAAATAAATTCTAACAACAAGTTTGGCGTTAGTCTGAATATTAAAAAAAAAATTGATACGAGTTTTAACAACTCATTTAGGTATTATGTCAATTATAGGTAAAATATAATATGTACTGTATTAATTGCTAAGCTACGATAAAAATATTTTCATTGCACACCAACTGTAAATAAACATAATTATATAATATAATTCTCAGTATTCAATTCCAAAAGTTAGCCAATATCAAAAGAAACTTTGTGTATAGAAAGGCCGCGTTTCAAAGGACATCTTGAACAACAGTGTTGTTTAAAATTTTATAGAACGAATATAAAACACGCCAAAACTTTGATAATATCATGAATGGAACAACGTTATATTCTTGTTTTGCATCTTCTTCAATTCGTCGAGAGCGATACCTGCTTCTTGGTAGAACTTTCATTCTAAATGCCCAAAAGAACTTTTTCTCCAGAGAGGAATAAACTTTGCTTGTCGTTAGTTGAAAATCTAATTAAAGTTGAAATGTTATAGAGCACACCATTCATATTATCTTCCACCTCTGGCGAGTCAAGTCGAAGCGGCCCGATTCAAATTTTTATCATTTAAAATTTATTTTCTTTTGGGTTTTTCAATTCTAAACTTTTCTATGGGACCCTTTCATCGAAATTCTCTTTAAAGACCGCGGACCGTGAAACCTAAACAATAAAGGGGATTTTCCTTGCAAACACTACTCTTTTAAAATATATGAAAATGCTTTAATAATATTTTCCAGGTGCATAATATTTTCTATTGTAAAATTTTTATATTTAAAAAGTATTCATAATTTAAACTGCAAAGCTGACGTAATCTTTGATTTATATTTTGATTCATATTTTCATTTCAAGAATTTTTCGATAACTTCTTATAGTCTTTGTTAACTTAACGTCTACGCGTATAAATCTTTGATAAAGGTAACCATCGTTTAACAACTCAATGGACTAATTATATAATTTTACTAACAGTTTCACCTCCACTTGTTTACCGGCTGGTCTTATGGAATTATATTCGTAGGGGTTAGCTTGCGTGCAACGACCATATAAATTAACTAGAGTGGCTAGATCATGAAGATACATCGTTTTATATTGTGCCCACCGGACAAGTTAGTTCCTAGACACTAACTGGCTTTAACTAACAGAGATTTTGTTTGTCTCATGGTTTAATAGCCAATTAAAATACAATTTTGAATTTTACGTGCGTAAGTAATAATTCATTAAATCAAAAATAAAATATTTTATTACTGACGATCGTATCTTGAACATCTTAAAATTATTGACACGCTTGCATTTATATAGATAACACAATCCTTCAAAAGGTTTTGTTTTTTGTGGCAAGTGGCAAATTTATTTCTCTATTTATTAAAAACTTTTTTATTTCATATATTTTCATACATTTTGGTTACAGATTTCATTGTTTATTTATCCATCTGAACAAAATATTTTTTTTAAATTCTCTGCACCTTCCATATCCTGTTAGGAAAATATACAGCATATTGATTGATGAAAGTTATCCTGCATATGATAAGGTGAGTCAACAATAACATATATTTTGAACTATAATATTTAACCTGCAACAACACTGTATATCGTTTTTTTTTACAAATGGTGATGGATAGACGGAGCGTCGGCCATTTTGGATGATATAGTATTATTGAGAGGTGGTCTCATGTGTATAAAATTAAATTTGTCACAACATGTATCTACACTAATCCGTTTTCACAAAATGTAGGTAACCCTTGTGGTGTTATCAATTTTGCCACTTTTCATAACATTACAGGTGTAAGTAATGCCACCAAAGGGTTAAATATTTTATGAGTACCTATTTAATAAATAGTACTAAATATTTATTTAAACTTTTTCTGAGCACGTTCCGTTGAAATCCAAATTCTTCCGAGTGGTTCATTCTATTGAAATCCCCTCGAAATGGAATTCATCTGTGAGGCTTATTAACAAATAATCGTAATATATTTTTGGAGACCAAATTAAATAAAGGTTTTTCTAAAAAAATATGATTTCATAAGAATTACAAAAAGAAATATATATTTTTAATATTATTTCCCTGTAGTGGATGGGATTTATTTGGGCTAAAAGCTACCCTTACGGAAAGGAACCAGAATAACATATTACATATAATATCTATTTAATTTTAAAATATATAAAAAAAGCTAAATATTTTATCCGATTAGTAACTTCTGGGACATTTTTGGTAGTAAAACATGTGTAAATATTTGTTACAACAAATAAAAATAATACAAATTAAATTAATCAAAAAGAAAGATATACAGATAAAATCAATTTATCGAAAAAATACTTTTGTTGACACCCGGACTCGACCCAGGAACCCTTTCTGTCCGCAAAATATCAAAGAATTATGTTCTGAAAAACTGCAATTTCACAATGATAATGTGTTCTCATTAATAAAGAATAATAATTTTGCTTTGATTACTAGCTATATATAACTGCTATGCTTTTAGGGAAATAATAAATACACAATTTGCTAATTATGTGTAGTATATTATATTGAAACTCCAACTACAGAAATGTTAGATGGAAAATATTAATAATGAACATAAAATTAATTCGTACATACAAAATTTGTTGCTCGTTGATTTTTGTATTACTTAAATACATTGAGTTAAAATTATTTAACAAACTGATTCGATTTATACATTTATTTTTAAAATATTATTTTAATATTATTGTAAATAACTTCATCAGTACATGTATAATATGAAATATTTGAGGTTGAAGATATATTTTTCATGGAAATAAAACAGAATGAGTAACATAAATATGATTATTCATATTCATTTTTAAGAGTATTTTCTGATTAAGTTAAAGGCATTTGTTTGCAAATAAAAAAATGAGTATTTTTTTCAAGTGAACTCTTGAAAATCTCTATCAATTAATATGCTAATTATTTTTAACTTTGTTTTATTAACCACTTATTGAGTAAAAATACATCTAGCGGTTTCAAAAAATATCATTTTCTTCATCACGACGTCAATAACTAATGAAGAACATGTGTAATTATTTCTTTAACACAAACTATTTTTAAAAAACAATAATTATTTAAAAAATAAATTTAATACATGAAACAAAATTACTAGAATAATTTTTAGGAAAATTTAAGAATGGAACTTATAGTTAAATTTAGATGATTGTTTATAATTTTTGATTAGTCATGCTTTATTTATCTCCAACGATTCCAAATTATTTAATTTATGACCAACACCGCTTGCATGAAAAATTGACAATGCCATTTTTTTATCGAAACCATGACCATTTTCTATCAAATGATTAGAAATTCTGAAAACCTACTATTGTTGAAACATCTCAAATGCTTCTTTACTCTTATATTAAAATTTATAACTGTTTTACCAATATAAAATGCAGCACAATTCTTGCAATTAAGTTTATAGACACCAGAATTGTTAAATTTATCATCTTTGTCTTTAGAATTTATGATTAAATCTCTTATTATTTGTATAAAATGCCGGTCTAATGTTTTGTAGTCGGTATTTAGATATTTGATTCGAAAATTTATTTATGTATAAAATCCTACGCCAATAATCAATGTTATCATTATGTTTTATCTGTGATTTATATAAAAATTAACAAATTTTTTTAAAATAGTGTCTATTAAACCTGTACTATACCCGTTATTGATTGCTATTTTTTAAATTATATTCAATTCAATATTGAAATCGAATATTGACATAGGAATATTAATTAAGCCAATTTCAAAAATATAAATTATATATGCATTTACTATAACTCTTTTCACAATGATTTGATTTAATAATCGTATTGTCCAGTTCATGTGTATGCAAAAAATAATTTATTTTAAAGCAACTTATTTTTTTGTGTACACTTGGGTGTTATTAATGCATATTGGGAATTTTTTGTATTTCATTAAATTAATTCAAATTTACCAGGGATGAAAAATTCCTCCATAAAATGTAAATTTATTAAAAAAGGTAACTTTATTGTCTGAATAATATGGCCAATATTTTACGTCTCGTTTTTAAATTACGTCTCAGCAAATAGTGAGCGTTTATGCTAATTTTGTTATTAGTCATTACACAAATTATATTCTGACGTAATGTTGCCATTAAACTGAGCTTAGCTGGTCTCAGCTGTTCCGCACACGGGAGGGCAGGTCTTAAGGCTTTTAAGGAAACTGCAGTTTACCTAATCCAATAAGAATGAATCCAAAAGTACACTACAGGAAAAATAAATCGAATCCTTAGAATAAAAGAAAAAAACGATGTATCTAAGCATTTTTCGTATCGGGTAATTCTCTTCACTTGAGATAAATTGATTAAAATAAATATTAAGCGAAAATGTTAATTTTTTATTATATTATTGCATACATTTTAAAAGTAAAAATACGAAAATATCAAAAAACAAATCCGATAAATTTGTTGAAAAATATGATTATTTTTTTACAAAACAGCAAAAAAATGACAGAAACATTTATAAAATATAACTGTTATATATATAAGAAGTATTTTTTTCAGGTATTCTTATTCAGAAACATTTATAAAATATAACTGTTATATATAAGAGGTATTCTTTGAGTAAATAAAACAAAATGTAATACTGAAAGCGATTCTATTTATATTTTTTACTTAATCAATTTAAATAATAAATAGGAACATCTACATTTGACATTTTTATAAGATATGTACAAAATTACTTTAAATTATCTTCTACATAAGTATACTAAACTGTTAATATTCTAACTAAATAATATTTTTATGCAGCGTCCTTGCAATTCGTGTAGTTTTTTAATACATAAAACATTATCGAACATAAAAAAAAATTAAAAATTTTATTCAGTTAATGTACCATTTTAATAGCTAACATAGTAATAAGTAAATATAGTAATAAGTAAAAAAACCGGTACTTGAGTACATTATTTCCAATTTTGGTCGTATTCTATAAATATAATTTCGAATCAAAGTCAAAAAATTCGTAAGAGTTATATATTACATGACGTGATTTCATCGAACCATATTTATATCTGTCCAAATAAAAATATGTAACTCTTTGCTCTTGTTCAACAATTTAAATTATAAATAAAAATAACGCCTTTTTATTTTTAAATCCTCAGCGTTATTTAAAAATAATTTATTCGGAGAGATCGTTTTGATATGTAATTAATTTTGTACCAAAAATTGCTTCGGTAACATAAAAAGATATAATAATTCGATGGTAAAATTACTGCCATTTTCTACTAAGTGTAGTATATTCATGAGAGGGCAAAAACTGACCCCTGCTTAAAGCTAATTTATTTGCTTACATGTACAATGTACAATATACTTTCGAATTAAAAAAATTATGTGTTTTTTCATTATCTTCTTTCTTAAACAAAATATTCACAGATGTCGAATGAAAAATTATTAGTAATGTTTATTTTTCTCTTTATTTTATCATATATTATTTAAAAACAATAAAATATCTGCGACATTCTACATACATTATTATAATAGGTAAAATATTTTATTTTTGTTTTTTTAATTTTTTCATTCATTCATCGTTTGATTAATATACGGTTTGTTAATTATATCTGCATAAATAAACCATGAATTTCTTATAATATAGTACTTACATAAATTACATTTAAGAAGCAATGAGCTTAATTCTTCAAAATATTCAATAGCAATAAATGATATCAAGACAGTGACTACATATGTACATCGGAGATAATTTTATAGCATGAATGTCGCATATAAATCGCAGATAAAATAAAAATAAACATTGGTCAAGTAATTATTTAATTAGCTCTAGATTTTTATCATAATACTATTTTCTGTTGTCTTTTCTCAGTCGCGTATAGTGGTATAATACGTATGTATTTTTTAACCGGAGTATTCATGTATTCTTTAATTGGAATATTAATACGAGTATATTATTTAAGGAGTATTTTACTGAGCTACCATGATACCTTCTCTTTAGACAATTTGAAGTAATTTTACAAATACTGCCCTGGGCGCCTCAAAGGTGATTTGTGTCTGAGCTGGTTCAGATCCCCAACTGCCCAGACTTATTTAGTTCCCTAGACATAGTGGAACATTTTCCCTTAAAAGACTTCAGACAAATTAAAGAATTGCTGCGGAAACTGAACTACTATCAATATACTTTGAATTGAGTTACATAATATATGTATTTTTAACCACTCGCATCATATTAAATTTGAAACATAGTATTTCATTACGATTCTCACAAAACACTACAAATAGTAGCCACGGTATAAGCGTTAACTATAATTGAGTCGATGAAAACTAACTGAAACTAATTCCGTTGATGTAATTGGGAATAAGGCGACCTATAAATGTATGAAAATGTTGTTAAGACGCCGAGATAATTTGGTTCACATATAAATAGTTTTAATTTATTGTGCCTACTTACAGTCCAATCATGAGATTAAATTGT
The DNA here is from genome assembly GCA_022840565.1 of Eubasilissa regina. Lineage (NCBI taxonomy): Eukaryota > Metazoa > Arthropoda > Insecta > Trichoptera > Phryganeidae > Eubasilissa > Eubasilissa regina. The sequence goes on along the minus strand of JAINEB010000015.1, from coordinate 21,416,113 downwards.
ATTGGACTCTCATAATTAATATTTTATTACATAAATAAAAATGATATTTTTGAAATTTGTTATTCAAATTTATAGGTCACGTGGTGCATCTTTATAGATCGCAGATCAATGAATATCTGCATTTGAAAAGATATTTTGAGTTGGTTAATTCGACTCCATTGACTCAATTGTACACGAAACAATTCTAAAATATATTATCACTGATTTTGTCTAATACCTCAATTCTAAGATCGAATATTGTCCAGCGTTATTTATCTGATTTAATTTTTGAATTAAACATGTTTAATCGAGTTCGAGCCTCATACCGGGATTCTGCCAAGTTAGTCGTATTTTAATAGCACAAGCACTTAGCTTAGTTTGAAAATACTAACAATATTGACGTGATGTGTACTTATCTTTTTTTATGATATTTAAAAATTTAGTTAGATGTTCAAATTAATTTATTTGTCAAATTTAGAGATAACTATCGTTGTTAAAAATTTAATAAAGAGATGTATATATTAAAATATTATTGTTTTCAAGTAACTCTTATATTCAATGTTTCAGTTAAAATATTTCCTAGTTAAAAATTTTCCCGTATTCAGTTTTCGTACACATATGATATGTTTCAATTTCTTCTAAGAATTGTTCAAAATCATGAACCCTCATCCTCAATTACATGTCTATGCTAGCTTAGTATAAAAACTATATTTAATTAGTCTTGACTATATTACTTTAATACTTTTTTAATTGATTAAACACATACTATTTTATATTTAGGATATAAACATTTTTACATAGTTTATTTACAATAAAAGGGAATTCTTATTTTATTATTTTTTTAACATTAAACATTGTAAATTAAAGAAAGAAAATTAAGATATTGTAATTATAAAAAAAAAAAATTTTTCAAATGACTAGCAATATTGAACATAAAATTAGCAACAGTGATGCTGGATACCAATAAGAAGAATTTGAATCATAATCTTCTTCATCCAATTCTTTAGTTCCTCTTAGTTTAAGATCTGAAACAAAATAAGAAAAAATATTCAATTTTAACTATGTGTGTTACTGAACGTTTCTCTCAAATCTCGAGTAGTACTAATAAACTCAAGTAGAGTAATAACATTATTTAATTTATATCCATCCATTATAATCACAATTCGGAATATCAGATAACAAGATTAATTTATATTATCGACAGAGTAAAGGCTCAAATATGGAATTTTAAAAACTGGCGTGTTTGTGGTGAAAGAAAAGAGTGCCGGATGATATGTAACGTTTCTTTTAATAACTAAACCAAATAAATCTGAACTACTTCGTCCTAGCTGGCGATATGAAATATTTTCGAGTCCTTTCTGAAATAACTAGTCCATCTCGTGTAGTCGTCAGGGGCCTCTTGGCTGCCCATGTACAGTTTTAATATTCTGGTGTGACCACCCATAAAACATAGCTTGCCCATCTTAGTCATCTGAATTTCAGTATACTAACCATTTTGACCGTTTGTTGTGTTCTGATGTGCGTTTGCTGTGTTTTGATGTGTATTCGTAGGAGAATCTTAATTTCAGGTATCATGTTTGAATAGTAGGGATTCCAAAATTACCATTTCTTATTACCGGTATTACCGAAATAATTTTACCAGTGGTACATATCAGTAGTACATATTAGTAGAATATACTATATTTAATGTAAGGTATAATTTTCAAAGTGTACACATCTTAAAATCGATGTAATACGGCAATTACCTAATTATTTATATAATATATAGAAATTGTATTGTATTACTATAAAATATTATATTTATACAACATTTTAAATATACTTTTTAACTCATTTTGAATGTTAATGAATTCGGACTTACATCGCAAACTGTGAAAATGCTCTCTCAGATTCCATACTAGTCAGACGAATTGTTTTCAAATGTTGGGAAATAAATTTTAGTTGTTTTCCAATTTTCAATTCAATTCCAATTTTATCGGTAATACCGAAAGTATTAGTTAAATTACCGGTATCACCAGTAACGGTAAAACTGGTAATGGAATCTGTATAAGAGAGCCTTTTCCTGTTTGTCTGATAAATTAAACGTCTCACGCGCATATAAGACTGTTGGTTTTAGAATCACGTTATATATGTATGTGGGATTTGAACTAGCAAGATCACTACTTGAACTTCAACTACTCTTGCAGAACGAAAAAGGTACCATTTCGATTCTCTATCATTATGAGGGATGAAAGAATCTACATTAAAAAAAAAAAAAAAAATCTTAACCACTCTGCTTCTTCGAAAACCTAAAATATCATTTATTCTCCAAAAACCTAAAACAAAATTTTAAACTGAATGCAATGTATAAAAAAATATCAATAATTTTGTTTACCTTGAGAACCAGAAAGCCCGTTGCCAATATCGTTTGAATCCAAGGCGTTTGATGTCTTTCGATGCTTTCCTGGAAATTAACAAAATTATTTTTGAGCTGGCGAAGAAAAGAATAGGGAGAAGAATTTTTTTTTGACGGGCTTTAGGTACCAGTGGCGAGCAGTGCTTTTCAACTGAAGATATGAAATGAAAAGAACTCCTGACACACTTATAGGTAAATACATATTTGAACAAATTGTAATTAAACTTTTTAGTTACACCGTAGATTCCTTATATAAATTGTTGTTAAAAACTTTCAAAAAAGGTACAAAGTATAGAAATTAGATTTTCTACTTTTGGTTTGTAAACTTAGAATTTTTAGTCTGAAGTGAAAAAAAGATTTCTAATTGTAAAATATAATTCAATTTTTTTAAAGTTAAAGGCTGATTCCCACGTTAATTGCTTGGCAACGTACTGTGTTAATTGTGTGACATGAATACTTAAATAATAATCAACATTAGTTTATTTGAAAGTATTTCTTATACGATATAATATTATTAAGGAAAACAATAATATATATAATATTACTATTACTTGCTATTAAACCAATAAGCAGAAGAATAAATTAATGTTTTGGTGTATATTTAAATGTAATAGAGATGTACATAGTGAGTACCTACGAGCTAATTTTCAAACCCAACCTAACCTAACCTAACAAGATTATTATACATTTTTGAAAAACCAGAACTATATAGTACACAGGTTACAACTATATACGTACGAGTATATAGTACACATATACAACTATATAGGTTTAATAATATAAGATAAGAAATATAATAGAACGTAGATAGAAAAAAGGGTATGAATAGTCTGTAAAGTTCGAATGTATCCGATCTGGGTCATGGTTTCAAAGGGGTGCGATCCGTCATGTTGACAGTCCACAGATAATTATTTGCAATCTCTAAAGAATCGAGGGAATGTAAGTAATTTATTCGTCACATTCTCTTTTATTGTTACAAACTCCTACGTAGAATTTAGAGTAACAATTAGTGAGATTGTGCCCGCATTGGTAGATTTTTAATTGCATATTAAGACACAGTGCGAAATCCTCTCAGTATGTTTAATTTGAGAATTTAGCTAACGTTAATGAATTTTGCTTTCGATTTCCTTTCTTTAAATATTTATTCAGTTAATTGGTAATATGTAAAGATAAATTTGCGTTGGTGTTGACATTAAATTATTATTAATGTCCTATTTAATGTCAAGTCAATGTGCCTTGGTGTTGACATTACATTATTATTAATGTCCTATTTAATGTCAAGTCAATGTGCATTGGTGTTGACATCAAATTATTATTAATGTCTTATTTAATGTCAAGTCATTGTGCGTTGGTGTTGATATTAAATTACTGTTAACGTTCTACTTTTGCATCGTATTATTTCTGTTTGTTCAATTGACACTAGATGAAGTAAGTGAAGTTAAATATATTATTTTAAGGTTCTATTATGTTGTCTACCTCTAAAAATAATTATATTTTTCTTCCACATAAATTCCTAAATTGACTCATATAAAATAAACCCACATATATAGGAGTGGGGTCTATTATATGAAGAATATCGCGGCATAACTTTAGAAAAAAATGAATACTTTTTCTTTGATCATGATCAGTCCATTAAAAAGTTTACTCCATTATATATAATGGTTTTTGTGAGCATGATAACTCTATCTGATTTCAACAATTTTTTTTTGAAATATTGATCAGGTATATATTTTAGTTAAGTTCGTTAACTAACCTGACCGCCATTTTGATTCAAAATGATGTTCAAAAACTTAAATAAAATCATATCATATTTTAAAATTAGAAATTTATACCGTTAATATTGGACCTAGAGAAAAAAAAATACCTTCGTGAAATTATCAGACAAAGTCAACCTGATTCTTCACGCCAGTGCGGGAAGGGATTCTTACATAAACGGCGGTTTATCCAAGCATTACGTACACTGTTGATACGTTCTCATGAGATATATGTTATTTGAATAGTGCACATATTTTAGTTTTCTCCATAAAACTAAGTCTGAAACCCGGGGAAGGAAGACAGCATAGAATGTATTGTACATTGTATTAATTATGTAATATATTAAGTATATAGTGTTTAAAAAATATAAATTCCTAGGTTAAAATAATACGAACCTTTTTTCACGTTGGTTTCCGTTGCAGACTTTTGCGTCGTCCGAGTGATAGCTGCAACATTAATTTATATTAAACTTTAAAATTATTCGTGTAATTTAATAAATGAATAATTTTCTACCAGATTTTGTTGTGTTAAACATTATTTTTTTAAATTGCGAGGGAAATAAATTAATGATATTTAATTTATTTTCAACATACAACATTTATTAAGTGAGTTATTTATTTTAGATTTTTTTGTTTCTTGATTTACTCATAGTTTTTATTAAGTTAAGAATAATGAAAACATAAATGAAAATTGAAAACAAAAATGACTCACGGTATACTTTGATTGTCCCATCAGTGTCACCGAGAGAATTTTTTGAAACGCATTTGTATGAACCAAAATCTGATGGGCTCATTGCTTTAATAGTTAATTTCATATGCATTTTGTACGCATTGTCGAGAAGAATCGGTTCGTATTTGCCGCCTGAAAATCAAATGAATACAAATAAAAAATATTTCAAGAAAACTTATTATTATAATATTTTGAAAAGAGAAAAACAATTGGGTAATTTTATTAAAACAAGCGCAAAAAATCACAAGCACGATTTTTTTTTATGTGTGTTTTATAATACTCATTCGCTGTAATTTTTGCATAAATGAGATGAAACAAGTGAAACATGAAACAAAATGAAACATGAATCCTTATATTGTCCCTTTATTTAATAACATTGTTAAACTGTGCGTAGGGGAGGCATTTGAGTTTCGCACTGCAAATGAAAGAAAACAAGACCATCGAGGGAATTGTTTTTTACAATTGCTATTGAGTAAAATAAATGACTTTATTTATCTTCTGGTATCGCAAATAATATTAATATTTGGCCGTATCATGAGACATCAAAAAATCAAAGATAATTAATTATTCGGGAAGTCTGCAGTCCAACTATTTTCAGCTACTGCAAATAAAATAATGACATTATCGCTAACTCTTGGTCATCAAACAGACAAGCGCTAAAAGGAGAATAATAAATAAAAATTGAACGTTAAGTCAGTATACAACGGTGTGTTGATAATGGTTGTATGCCTGGTTTACAAAGACTTGAAACTTCTCGAAGATTAATTTTGAACTTTGTGGATTTATTTTTGATCATAAAATATTCAAACATAAACCAGGAATTTTCCAGTATAACATATATTATTAAATCACGTTTCTACCCCCTATATACTTAAATGAACTTTTGTTATATTGAAATCTTATTACATTATTAGATTTACCGATCTCTCAATATTAAATTGTACTTTATTTGAAAAGTACGTACATTCATTGTATCCGTAAATAAATCTCAATTTGACTCTGACACTTTTATATTAACGGTAGACTATTTTCAAGTCGATTAATTTGTGTATTTGTTTTTTGCGCTGTACTAAAACTTACTAATTAAAAACTGGTTCACTGCTATTTTTAAAACAAATTATTCTAAAATTGCAACTTCACCATAAAACGTGTTTTCTTTAAAAAGGAAAATTCTGAGTTGTTCGGAAAACAATATTAAAACGTGAGTGTTTCAAAACATTTATTTGTTGTTGGTACTGACATTTTTCTTAATTAAAAATAAAATAAAAATTAATTGATCATTTACATCATGGTTTAATATTATAAAAGGTGTCACGTAAGACTACATTATATCACCATGGATTTTCAGGAATTGGAAGTAGGAGCGAGAATGGGTATTTTGATTATATAACCACTACTACGATATGCAAATGATGCAGTATTAATAGCCAATAGTGAAGTTGATCTGCAGTGCCTGGTGACTGGAATATCACGGACTTCAGATGAACGTTAATCAAAAATGTGATGATATCCGCAAAAGACCTGGCATCATCAGAGAGATTGTTACGAAATTTCTTCTTTCTGCCTCGGCTTCATGTTCAGGGGGAAGGCATATAGCCTAACTGGTTCTTTTTTTAAAATATTATCAAGTCAAAGGGTTATAGAATGAAATTACAAAATGCCATTGTTTACAATAAAGTTTATTATTAACATTATATATGGGCCCATCATGCCAATATAAAGTTAACTACCAAATTTTCTGGGTCGATTCTTGTCTGATGTTGATTATTCAGGTCCCTCACGTAAGGGATTACCTTTTAGGAGACGCCTTCCACATGTAGATGATGGTCCTGGAACCGGGATGTGAAATGTGGCCAATAGTTCTGGTGGCAGGGTAGGTTGACGGAGTTCAGGATTGGCCACCAGACGATGTCCAATTATCCAGGCAAACCGGGACTCTGGACGCGACGTGCTTATGCAATTTGTGCGTGCCGTATATGATCTCGTCTCTTTTGATAGCGACAAGTCATTCTCACTACATCAACGATTAAACACAGAGAACATCACAGTCTAAGTTTAAACTCGAGGCGCACAGTTTATATTTTCCCCGGAATCACAAATTACAAACGCTTGCTTAATATTAGAGACGATATTAATTTTGTTTTCTAATTGAAACCTAAATCGTGTTTATGGAGCGATCTCTCCCGGCTGGGATTGGAAGAAAGACTGACGCATGAGGGTGATGCATCCCTTATGGTGCATTTGCCTACGTGACTAAAGTCACGTATGCTGGATTTTTTATTGCCGTTCCCACGCCGCATCGTGAATCTAACAATACAGATGTTTATTGCCCTCCGTCCCTTACTTCGAGTAAGTGTTTTTGTATCCTTGAATAAAATGTTGTTTTGGGTAATTTTGCATTCTAACAAGATCATATTGAAGAACAGTCCTGCCGATATCATCAACAACCGAAGAGAGCGTACATGAGAAGATGTATGAAAAGAGACTAGGCAATAGTAGTGTACGGCGTGGTGGTAATTTATTCAGTTAGTTATAACGTAATCTTCAAAATACACAAATTTATAATAATAATAACAAAATTTTTAGTTTCATACTTTATAATAAAACATTATTATAAAAATAAGGAAGTTGCTGAAAATTTTGACAGAGTATTAAGGCTGATATATTCATCATGAAGGAAAATCTTATTAAGGAGAACACATTTTTATTATGAAGTTGTAATTATTCAGAACATAGGTCTGTGATGTTTTAAATACTAATTTAATGTATTAATTAAATGTATATATTTATAATTAATACGTCAAATTAGTATTTAAAAAAATCTTCATCACTATATGAATCAGCACACTCAAAGTATTTTTAGCTCGAAAAGTCTTTATTAAGCAGTTACATAAACTTCAGTGATGTATTTGAAACGTATTTCCATGAATATTTTAATTATTCAGTCACAGGGAAAATTATGCCAGTGATCCTATTTGCAGAGAGAAAAAAAGTAATTCTGTAAATTTAATGCAGCGTTCGGATTCCGGTCACGGAAAAGGTGTTTTCAATGAACTTTAAACGCTTTTACAAGTCAAGTAAAAGCGCATAAACAAAGACGTGATTCGCATTTTCTCGCATTTACAGACCTTGGTCAAAAGGCAAAAAAGCAACGCTGTTTGACTCAAAAATTTGCTGAGCTTAGAGATACAGTAAAACTTTTAATTAAAAGCAAATGTACCACTGTATCTGGGATATGTATTCCTTTTAATTAAAATTGACTTTGCGTAATTTTCATGAGTACCTACTTGAATCTTAATACAGTTTTTTAGATACATTTTTGATTAAAAACTATTTATTGGCGTCTTAGGATATTTTTTGAGAATTTCACTACTTGTATGTTGAAATACGTACCAATGAAATACAAATCAACCTCTCTGTTTATTTCTAGTATTACGAAATAAGTAATCACATATAAATAAAATAATTGATTTAAACGAATCATTTACGATGATTTTAAATGTGTATTTCATTATAAATATACTTTTTATAATGTTGGATCAATAATATTTAATCTAAGTGAATGTTTATATGATAAAATATTTTTTTATTTTGATGTAATTTTGAGATTTTTGAACGCACTATTAAATTCGGTACAATTTTTTCTTGCCATATTTAGGCCACCTTTAGTTAAGTTTTAAATACCGGATAAATTAATTGTTTCACGACTCCTGGTTAGTGCTTTACCATGAATTATTTGACGAACAATAATCAATGACTCAGAAGAAGAAGATATATTTAATTTGGAGTAGTAATTATTTATACATATTTTCATGAGAGGAAACATAAATTTTTGCTTCCTCATCATTATACATTACAATATTTGTACTTACTTAATACGAATGACAATATTTATCAAAATTTAATAAATACTAATTAAAATTACTGTATTAATAATACATTTGAACAATAAAAAATCATATTTTGCGTATTTTAAAACAATCGTGTACATCTATTTTCATAAAAAATCCGAATAATGTAACATTTCAAATAATCATCATTACTATTTTTTCTTGTTTAAAATCAATTAAGAAATATTTCAGATATTATGAAAGAGAAAAGGTCGGTCACTGGATACATAAATGATTACTCATTGAGATTGATGGCTTACCTTGAGGAACGATTTCTCCCTTCTCCCTGGTCCAATAATTTATAGATTTGGGGTAAGCTTCGGAGTGGCATTCCAAAGTCATTGGTAATCCTTCCACCGCTCCGACCAACTGATTCTGTATCCAGATCATCGGCGGAACTATATTGAAAAATATACAACTTTATCACACACATATCTTAAATTTGTATCCATTCGTATTATATATGGAAATGTTAGTCTCATAAAATCAAGATCGACGATTTCGAGAAAATGCTTAATTAGATATGAATCATGAGCAAAATATTGATTCCACGACATGTTCATATTACGTCATTTTTGAAAATATTAAATGTTATAAAAAAAATCTATTTTATTTTGATGGCGACCAATGACCATCCTTATTTAAATATAAATTATTTTAAATATACGAACATGTTTTTTCATTTCTCAAAATTTTTTCCCCGCAAAATAAGTCAAATGAATGTGTCAACTGATTAAATTTAATGGTAATTTGAGATATTATTTTTATTAGCAATTAAATATGAAGATAAAATTATAGATTAGCTTTACACCGAAGAAGAAGAGGTCACTTACATTACACATAAAATATACAGTCGTAATGGGTAGGTATTATTCTCTAATGGGAATCTATAGAAATTGTAAATATTTATAAAGATTTAACAGACTGTTGAGTTCGGAAAACGCACTCTGTACTGTGGTATTTAATTCGGTATTAGAGACAATTACATTTGGTTAAGTCAGCAAAACTATAATACATCGCAGATGTACCTTTGCTTAAGTTATATGTTGTTATTATGAGCTGACCTAAACAAATAACGAACAACGATGGTGCCATCCTAAAAAAGAGCGACTGCACATAAATGCTTAAAAAAACGAAGTACATGATCAGTACGAGTAAATAGGAAGCACCTCAGTATGTTTTTGAAGGACAAAATGTATACAAAGGAGTTGATACCTGAGCTCTAAATTCTATATTGAACGAGACAATGGATGAACTGAAAATCCCTCTCCTGGCTGAAAACAGATGCTTTTATACCTGTAAACGATTTCTGGAGTCGAAAACACAAAGGCGAAGAAAACTACTTATATACAAAATAATAATCACTAACTTTTGCGAAACGCTGTGCCCAATCCAAAATAAAATAAACAAATTAGCAGTTTTAAAAGCAAAATACTAAGAAAAATTTATGAACTAATAAATGGAATATAGATAACATAAATAAACTGTGAGCTCAAAAATTTAATCGAGCAAGAAATAATCGTAAAATTCTCCCAGCTCCAAAGGCTGCAACTGGTTGGCTATTTTGAAAGAATGCCAGATGGTAGCACACTAAAGATCATCAAGTGGATACTCCAGCGAAGGTGACATAGAGTCAGAGCAAGGAAGAGTTGAGTTGAGTTGACTTGAGAAGATTGAAACATGTTAGGAAGGTTCAGGAACTGGAGAGGAATGAGTCGAAAGGAAGCAGTTCTAGAAGAGGCTAAATATTTCAACCTGGTATGTACTGCCGTGGAAGAAAAAGATGAATGACTAAATACCATTTTCTTTATAATTCGTTTTACTAGACCTTGGTTGGGAAAATGCCGTTCAATAAACACACGTCAAACGCAATGAAAATAGAATAATAGATTAGATTAAAAATTGTTATATTTACTAAAGTAATAGTGGAAATGATACAAATTGTAGTAATCAAAGATGTTGATAATGTTAAAAATTAAGAATTTCCCAGGTAAATTTCTGTCAAATCAGTTGATAACAAAGAATACGGTCGAGCCAAATGACTTGAAAAGGTTCCTTGGGATAAAATATTAAATGCAATGATCTAATTTAAATACCTTGATGGATTATCTAATGCATTAGAGATTATCTTTAATAACTATTCTAACTTTAATTCAATTGAATGCATTTTTATAGCTGGTTTTATTTATAATGACTCCTAATTCAGGTGAACAAAGGTATTTTATAAAAATATAATATGGTGCCATAATTGTAATTTCCTTATAAAAATATTTGTTTCTCATATGAATGTATGTATAATATAATATATGTAACTCTTTTTATCTTTTGATATCAGGTGGTTAGGTTAGGTTAGGTTAGGTTAGGTTATAATATATTAGATAAACAAGAACTTCGTAATAATGAAAACAAATATTTCAATTCTTTTATTATTTTGGAAACATGGCGAAAATTTGAATAAAAAAATAAACTAATACATTACTTTGTGTATTAAAAAGTACATTTAAAAGTATTTAGGTAAAATTTGTAGTTAATCGTGAATAACTATGGAGCAGATACTTTAACAATAGTTGAAAGAAATACATTTATAGTAATTTCATCTTACTTTCAAACGTTACTTAGTACGTACTCAATGTTGTATATCGAGATACTCAATTAAAAAGATAAATTAAATACGTAAGAAAAAAATTATAAAATATTTTATATCAACAGCGTAAATATAAAAAATAGTGTTCAGTGATCCAATAACGGGATAAATGTATCCAATATTACAAAACGATTTTGAAAGAAATTTCTTCATTACGCTAGCCGATCGCTTTTGTGGCTTCGCTTTCTGAAAATGGCGGGTGATTTCGGAAAATGGAAAGATCAGGTCCTTACATCACCCACCATATTACACCTATTACGTGGAGGTAACAGTGATAATCTTTGTAACCATTTTGTAAAACGCAAAATATTTTAGGGTTCTGCGTGTAAATTTTATGGCTACATCAATGCATAAACATTTTTTCTAAGGAAAAATCCATAAAATCGTATTATCTATATATTACAACATATCAAGGGCCGAATTTATGTCACACATTTGGCTTTCTTTGCTGACATCATTATTAACATTATTATTTTTATTAATAACATTTTTGTTCTTTTTAAAAATCATGGAAATAAATACCATACACATATACATACTTACGCGTTTGTTTTTTTTTCTTATATATTTACTAATTGAAGCACCCGGCGTTGCCCGGGTTTTACGCAAAGTGAAGAGGCTTCATTTAGGGGGATGGGGATAGTTTTTTTTTCGAAATCAGATGTAGAGAGTAATTTTCCTCTTATTTTGAACGTCAAGGGGGATAAGGGTGGTTTTTCCGAATCGCATGTAGACAGTGACCTTCCTCTTGGTTTGAAGATCAAGTGTGCAATAATTTATCGAGCTCAAATATATATATTGTGAGATGGTACACATCCGCACAACAACATGAGGTGGTGCTAGAGAAAACAATATAATAATTTTTTGATATTATTAGATTCGCAATTACAATTAAAGGACGTTTGAGTAAATTTGCATATATGTATTCATTAATAACAGAAAAAAAATCTATTAGAATTTCGTAGTGAAAAAGTTTGTATTGAGATCATGTTCATTTTTAAATTATTTTTATTCGTAGTGTAGTTTGTTTCTGTTGGGATTAAAGGTGGAAATTTTTAATTCCTGAACTATTTTGTAGTTGTTTTGTACTGTAGTATAGTAAGTATTATATTTAATTTCTATGCAGTAATTTTTTATTGTACTTAATTAAATACGTGGCATTTTCGGGTAATTTGTGTTATTGGCCTTTATTACCATGTTGGAGTTATTCTTTAAGTTGTTATGTACGTTATAATTACATTTTGTGCATACTTATTTTTATATTTTCATTACAAATACAGTTCGCTTAATGAATATGCAGAACGTTTTTTTAGGACTATTTAAATTAACTTTTTCTTCCAAAGAAATTAAATGCAGAAAATTTCAATAGCCTCCCTACACAAATCAAAGAAATAAAAGATACAAAAGAGCTTAGAAAGAAATTAAATGAAATCTTCAGAAGCACATCATTAGAAAATAAATAATATTATAGAACACTTCAGAAGCAGACAAATAGACAATAATTAATGATAAACTGCAAATGTATAACTCTCTATATAAAATTATTACAGTGTAACTCCCTCTCCAAGTACAAAAGCTAATCTCTTTTTTAAGAGTAAGTAAGAGAGGTAAGCGAATAAAAAACACGTAATTTTAATAATGTACAATACTTAATGAATCATATTATAAAAAAAAGTAAAAATGTCAAATAAATAAAATAATTTTTTTTATCTAAAAACATGTTGCAGCCTATTCGATTATTCCAAATTAGAACATTACATTATTTAACAGTTTAATGGTTCAAATGATTTAGTATTTTAGACTATTTATTCATAAGAATTATATACTTACTTTGATGACCTAATCTAATAAAATAAATTATATTCGTAATGTTATCACATAAAATTAAATTAGAAAATATATTTTCTTGTTTAATAATCGTTAATTATTCGCTTATTGACGCTAATAGTAAATGAATCAGGAAATCTTACAATGTATAATTAACATGATTCTCTTGCTAACTGTTGGTGGTACTCCATTGGACGCAATACAAAGATACGCCCCCATGTGAAGACGATTCACTTTAGTGATGTTCAATACTGGACCCTCCACTGATGTCACTGTTGAAAGTCAAATAAATAAGCGAAAAAACATATTAATTAAAAAAATAAATTAAATAAACAACATTCTATACTTATATAATAATAAATATTCAACAGTCTGTAACAACTATACACTACATGCTGTGTACAGCTGTAACTCACTAAGAACTCAATAATACTATTTATTTAAAATAATTTTTTTAATTTCATAAAAAATAAACTATACATTACCATTTAGATGACGCACATTTTTTAAATTTTCTAACCAGTAATATAATAGTGTTTAATAAAAATGTTTAGATGTCTACAAATCTTCTCTCACCCTTATCGTCAGTCATATTGCAATGATATTTTATAAAAAAATGTGATATTGTATGAAGTCGTTGTATTTTTTAGATACATATAAATTAAAAAATTATATTCTTATCGTTAATAAATTATTAATCAATAGATCATTAATACATAATTAAATTTGCACTCTTCACGTAGCGCTAACTACTAACAAGTTATGATACAAATTTAAATGTAGATATTAAATTTAACTTAAAACGTATACAGTGTTCCTGAGACAGCAGTACAAACTGAGGAGTTAGGAGACATCACTAGTAACCCGTTGAGCTCAGATAAGGTTATTCGAATGTTTGTGATTTTCAGAAAAGAAGTTTGAAAAAACTTTTTAAATTAGTCATAAACACTAAATTATAAGATAGCTACTTTATCACAATGTACATGTGCCAATTTTCATCACGATAGGTTGAGTATTTACGGCGCGGTGCTCATTTTTGTAAAGACAGGTTATAAATTTCTTATAAATCACAAAAGTTTGAATAACCGAATTTGACGCTCAATGGATTGCTAGCGATCCCCTAACCAAAGCCTCCGATTAGACTACCGTCTCTTGGATATTCTGTATATATATATATCAGATTAAACTGTCCAATATTGAAAATAATGATAATATGGAGGTGACAATAATGGCTGTGCAGCGGGCATCATAGTCCGAGAAGCGGCTTAACGGATAATTGACAAAGCATAAACTGTTCTTTTTTCAGTTATATCATTTCAGAAAATACTGAACGAACTGAAATATTTGAACGAATTATTACTTTAGCGTCGTCCGAGGATTTTAAATTATTTATGTAATAATATTACATTTAAATACTCGTATATGATCTTATGAAATGTGTGGTTTGCATAAACTCTTAATAATAATAATAATAATAATAACAATAATACAGGTTGGGCGTTCGAGAAATGGTAAAATTTGCACTAAACTATATCCTGCTATCGAGCCAGCCCTCTGGTCATATCGGCTCGGCTTCCTAGCACATGAGACCAGCCCTCTGACCACCTCAGGCTAGCCCTATGGACACCTTAGAGGCATCCCAGCCGCTTCTTGCGCGGTTTCGCCTCTAATTGTGTAATCAAACTGGTAAGGGATGAATTAAATAATTCAACAAGAAACTCGAAACGTATTCCCCGAAGTAAAAATGTTAAAACTTATTATATAAATTTAATAAAATACAATTAAATAAATGTAATCTATATTCAACTTAAAATACATCTATCATAATTATCTACCACAGAACGGTATTACAGTTTTTACTTATCTTCATAAGTAGAATTATGAAAAATTATTCAAAACCTCATTATAAAATATACAAACAAAAAAATTCATCTTAAACATAATTTGGATTAACGTAATTTTAAAAATATATATATATATATATATATATATATATATATATATATATATATATATATATATATGGAAATAAGACGGAAATATTAAAAACATTATTCACATATAATATTACACACATTCTAAATATTCTTAAAGTTATTTATTTCGCTTAAAATCAAATGCACAATAAAAGAAAATGTTATAAAAAATCTAATAATTGAATAGATCATTCTCTGTAATTTCTATTTCATTGCAAGTCACTTGGTTTAGTATTTTTAAATACCCGTTCAAAAATATTACTCCGCCCACAGTATTGAATTGACAGTTTTTCGTTATAAAAATAAACTGTTAAGAAATGTAAAAATCTGAGAACTAATGGAAAGCCCATAATTTTTTTTATATATCTGATCATAAAAGAAGTTTTCTTCCTCTAAAATATAATACGTCCAAAAATAGATATTAAAAAAAATGAGATAATTTTTTACCTTCCTCACCAGATGGAAGTTGTATGGTTTCCCCTCCCTCTCTCCTCCACGTAATCTGTGGTTCCGGAGCGCCCGTGGCCGCACATCTAAGGGTTACGTTGGACCCTTCCCTGACAACCATGTCTGTACTGGTGGGGTAGTCTAGGATGTCGGGTGGCACTGTAACAATGATATAGATTCAATGCGTTATTTTCATTGGAAAAAAATATTGGTAATTATTTATTTAAGGTTTATGTTTTTATTAAACAAAAATTTAAACATTATTTTATTTATTTTTTATTGCGAACAAATTCGTAGTTACATGGATTGTATGAAATATGATAATATCGCGATTTTTCAGATGCGTAGGAAATATGAAATCACTAAAATTCAAAATGTACTATGTACCTACTTGTAGATACATATTAAATGATTTTGTGATAATTTTATGGAACTTAATATTTTACAGAAATAATTAAAACCTAATTTAAAGTACATTTGTATGTACCAAGAGGTATTACGCCAGCTGTTAATTATAACATTTTGTTGCTGTAACGGAAGAAATAAAATGTGCAATAAAGCATATGAAAAATGATACTGCTGTGGGGTATAATAACGTTTCCCCCGAGTATATCAAGGTTGGTGGCCTATTAGTTATCGCGTGGCTTCATGCGCTCTTCAATAAATGTTTGTAGGAGAGCCACAATTTGTTAGATTGGAAGAGAGTTGTTATTATGCCTCTCTACGAAGGCAACGGGTCGCGAATGGAATGCGGCAACTATAGAGCAATTAGTCTACTAAGTTTGGTTGGCAAACTATATTGAAGGATTTTAATAGAAAGAGCAAGAACGGTAAGAAAAAGTATGCGACGTGCAAGGAATCTTTGTGGGTGTACCTTAACTGACTTTCTGAGATCTCAAGTCTCATTGACAGATCATTGTGGACAGGAGTCATAATAGCTCAATTATAATTTTAAAAATTTAATGAGTTTATGCATGAATAATGTTATAAATAATAATATATTTTATTAAGGAGAGCATATTCTTATTGTGAATATGTAATTATTCAGAACATAGGACTGTAATATTAAAAAAAATACAAATGAATTATTTTAACCTTTCCACTCCGATGATGTAAACTGAGTTGACAGTGCCTATAATTATGTGAATATCTCTGTAAATATACGAAATACAGAGTTCATATTTTCGGAATTACTTCGTAATATATTTATGTATTGGATAAAATAATTATAATATATAAGTATTTACCACACGCGACAATACCAACGCGTTTTCTCGAAGAACATGATGTGAATTTGTTAATACGTGTATGTGTACGTGTGTATATATATGTCAACTATTATTTTGTAATGAATGTAAAATATTCATATTTATCCGACTTAAAAATTGCAAAAGTCTACATGTACACTGAGTTTACAGCACCGGAACGCGCGTTTTTATTTTAGCATCGTAAGGGAAAGATTAATTAGAAAGATATACATTTAATTTGTATTTAAAAAAATAATATATTTATATAAAATAATCTGAATTAGCAGGTGACATCTAATAGAAATAACAATATCTCTACAGATTAAATATAGAGTAAAATATCACAATAAAGAATCGTTTTAATGACGGCTATATATTAAGAATCGCCATTAAGAAAAATGTTCGCCTGAAGAAACTTTCTTGAGCAGCAAATATTGCACTTTAAAATATATGATTAAATTTTTTCAATCTTTCAAGAAAACTTTTTAGTTAAGTATAATAAATGTATATTTAAATATTGAAATAATACGTAATATAATATACTAAGATATGTAATAATATTTAATATTTTTTGAAATGCATGGGATCGTCAAAGAACTGCAGCACAAAGTTTTTACATGGACTGTTTCATAAAATATTTAATTATATATCCATTAATGTATCCTAATATCTAATCAGAGAGCTATTGTCGGAATTTATTATTATTAAAAACACGGCTTTGGTGAGTAATCGCTAACATACAAGAGAACTTATAGTAATATAACAAACAAGATATCGTGTTTCAATGTAACCCTCGATATTTGTTTCTGATAACACATCCATTTGAAGCACATAGTTGGTGAGCTGCACCAATGGGTTATTCATTTGCACGATAGAAAAGGCACGCGGCATGCTCGAGCAATAATTTATACCGCGGATTTCTGACGTTATCAAGCAAAGTTTGGCAAAGCCAGATGTACGTAATGTTAAAATTCTCGTGAGATGGGTAAATTAATTTCCTAGTTTAATCGAAACTGCCTGCCTCTATAAAGTTCTCCTTGGCAACAATTAATTTTGCAAAATACAATAAATGAGTCAGTTCTGATTTGATTCCCAAAAGCCTCGTAAATCACTGGCGAATAGCAGATAATTTCAAAATAACGTTTGGGAGATAAAGACACCTATTTGTTGGTGGTGCTCAATATTTATTCATTTACAAAATCCATATTTATTGGTGATTTTAAAATGCCTAAGGGTATCGAATAATTTAATTATTGCTGGAAATCACTTGCTACCGATAAAAATGTACATTAATTTGATTCTCAGTGGTTTCTCAATTTATTTTGGATCTAAATACCATTTTAAAATCAAATTAAAGAAGAGCTCCTTTCGTTAAATGTTAATTAAAGTTAATAACATTTTGATTGATTTATTCAATAAATATAATATTTCTAGTCTTTAGCCTCGTTAAAATAAGACTAATAAATTATTTAAATATATCATTAGTGGCTATCCAACTGAGTCCTATTTTCGTAGCGTTTAGTAAAATTACATAATTTAAAAATATTTTTCATATGTTCTGACATAGACTTTTATGTTCGAATTTTTTTGTATAATAAATGTGTAAAATAAAAATTACGTACAGCACTGATCTTTTTAATTGATAATAAATTTTACAAGTTATCAAAATAACTTTTTAATAATTTAGATACGGTTATTGATAGAAATCCTATTTGAATGTTTTCGAAACCTGAGTAATTGCTATTGCTTATTGTGCTTTCATTTATTTAGCGGACCAATATTGTATCGTATTGTTTCACAAAAATTGAAAGTAACAGGAGGGGGGAGGTAGAATATTAATATTTTTGTTGGAATAATTTCCCCATTACAATTTAAAGTAATGTAAATAACAATCGCGGTTTCCTGAGTATCCTTATTTTTCTAGAACATTTTCATTTCGATGTTTTGCAGCTGTTATTTCTCCCTCCGTCTGTCAGTCCAATATGTTACAAAAAATATGAAAAGAACGTGTGTCAGCAGAAAAACTCATATAAATCATATTCTCATCACATATGCATGGGAGAACGAACAATAAGCAAACGTATTTTTGGAAGATACCTTTAATTAAGTAATTATATTTTAGTATCGGACACCTATTAGATATTTTCAACCCTTAGGTGATTGATTCCTTATTGGAAGGTTCAGTATATTCAAGTACATTTTTACTCGTTTTTCTTTTCGTTTAATCTTGAGACGAATAGTCACATATACCTATATTGCGACATTCTAAAATAATGTTTCGAGGCGTTATAAAATAGATAAGGGTTTACCACTTTAGAGAATTGCTTTCGTGATGCATCCAATGAATTATTGTGAAGAATCAGAAAATAGTGTGTGAGCGTCCAGTACCCACAATTATTTACTCCCGGCGCTCACCAGTTCGTTTAATATATACGTATGTATGTGTGTGTATGTGGCCAGAGGAGAATGAATAATAAAAACTACTTACAGTTGCTACGAGTTTATTTGATGCTTAAACACAGTTACAGTAGAAAGTAAATGCAATAAGAGGTCTACAATGAGAAGCGTTGCTAGTGATTTTGTCGGAGAGGCGGCTGCGATAAAAGTGACGTGCTAGGGCCGGCTCTCCGCGTGACTGGCCCGTTCTCTTAGGACCTGTTTTTTGGTCGGTAACGGCGTGTTTTGCGACTGATGAGAATTTAATTTTACTATTTTTTTATTTATTATCTTAGTTTAATAACCACAATTGAGTTTAAAAAACATCTACCGGTTTCGGAAAACACCTTTTCCTTCTTCAGGATATGTCAAAACTAACTAAAAATATAGCATTGTTTTTCTATTTATCCAGAATCCAGTTGTACACGTGACTTAAATATGCCTGTCTTACTACAGACCGGTCGAAGGAGTTTGTTCTTTTACGCGTCTGTTATTCAATATTTAAATAGAACAGTTCTGGTGATAGATAAACCCGTAACTTACTTACCATCACGCCGTTTCCGGGGTAGGCAGAGAGGATAGAGCGCCACACTCTTCTGTCCTGACACATAATTCTCGCCTCAACCACATTCATACATCTTCTCATACAAGCTCCATGAATGATGGATTATTATTCTTCTTTTTTATTTTTCTTCTTCTTTTTCTGTCAAATCACTTTTTATGGTTTTATCAATGAGTATTAACAAAATGTTTGTTTTTATTAAAGGTTATTATGGGTTGATATGGGTTATTATGGGTTTTTATTAAAGGTTGTTAGGTTAATTATGGGTTGATGGTTGTATATGTCAGCCCTGTTTTTTACAATTTTAGGATGCCGAGAATAGTGGTGTTTTTTTTTACGTGGTTAGTAATCTTACCTAACGCTTCTCAAAGATCAACAGGCCTTTGACCCTTTTGGGTTGTTAGTTGTGTACGTCGGGTCTATTTTTTTACAATTCTGGGATACCGAGAAGTGGTATTTTTTTTAGGTGCACGGGGTGAGTCTGTGTAGCTCCTGCACAATTTTTTCACCACCCCTTAGGTTGTTGGCTATGTACGTCGGTTCTGTTTCTTCCAATTCTGAGATACCGAGAAAAGTGTTTTTTTTTTGTTGGGTGAGATTGAAAACTGAGTACTGCGTCTCTGCAGGATACGTCTGCTACCGTGCGGTAGCTGTGCGGGCATGCTAGTCTATTTTTAAATTTAAAAAAAAAAAAAAAATTTTTAAAAAAAACAACAATTATTTAAAAAGTAAATTTAGTACCTAACTCAAATTGCTGCTCAATACAAATTTAGTCGAATAATTTTTAGGAAAAAATTTTAGAATAGGACTCGTAGTTAAATTTAGTTGGCTGTTTAGAATTTCCTGATTACTTTTACGTGCTTTATTTATCTCCAACGATTCCAAATTATTTAATTTGTGACCTACACCATTTATATGCAAAATTGACAATCCCAATTTTTTATCAAAACCATGACTATTTTCTATCAAATGATTAGCAAATTCTGAAAACCCACTATTGATCAAACATCTCAAATGCTCCTTTACTCTTATATTAAAATTTCTACCCGTTTTACCAACATAAAATGCAGCACAATCCTTACAACTAAGTTTATAGACGCCAGAATTGTTAAATTTATCATCCTTGTCCTTAGAATTTATGAGTAAATTTCCTATACTATTATTTGTGTAAAATGCTGGTCTAATATCTCGTGGTAGGTGTTTAGATATTTGTTTCGAAAAGTTGTTTTTTAAACTCAATTGTGGTTATTAAACTAAGATAATAAATAAAAAAATATGAATCTTAATCACCAAGTTAATATTGCTAATTTTAAAAGTATTTAATTTTACACCCAGGTATATGGAAGGTGCATTCAGGGTCCATCGGAACATATATCTAGTCATATTTCTTTAATTATTATTAAATATTTTTATTATATTAACGCTCTGAAATGAGGATACAAGTTAAATGTTAACACCGAAAGATTGGCTGATTATAAATGGCTTGTTATATATAAGCAGTCAGTATACTTTAACCAGAGATAAACATTAAAATTCGAGGTATTAACGTGATAAATAGTACACTCTGTATAATAATCCTTTCCGATGCTGTTCATTTGTACAAGAAATATACAATAGAATAAACATCTAACTGGTTTACAAATTTACTATTTTGTTGAAAAAAATACATAATATACTGCACTTTTTTTCTTCCAATATATTGAAAATACAAAAAAACCATGTTATTGATCATTAACGTTAACGAAAAATATGCATACTTAATTATGGGTAGGAAAATGGAAGATTTTTGAAATTAGCAAAATTAACTTTGTGGTTAAAATTCATTATTTTTATTTGTTAACTTTGTTTAATTCACTCATAAATTCTAAAGACAAAGATGATAAATTTAAAAATTCTTGGGTCTATAAACTTAGTTGCAAGGATTGTGGTGCATTTTGTATTGGTAAAACGAGTAGAATTTTTAATATAAGAATAAAGGAGGATTTGAGATATTTGAACAATAGTGGGTTTTCAGAATTTTTCAATCACTTGATAGAAAATAGTCATGGTTTTGATAAAAAATTGGGATTGTCAATTTTGCATGTAAGCGGTGTTGGTCATAAATTAAATAATTTGGAATCATTGGAGATAAATAAAGCATGTAAAACTAATCAAAAAATTATAAACAACCAATTAAATTTAACTACGAGTCCCATTCTAAAAATTTTCCAAAAAAATATTCGAGTAAATTTGTATTAAGTAACAATTTGAGTTAGGTACTAAATTTATTTTTTAAATAATTATTGTTTCTTAAAAATTGATTCTGATAAAGAAACAACATATTTTGATTAGTATTGACATCTTGAAGAAGAAAACGGTAATTTTCGAAACCGGTAGATGTATTTAAACTCAATAAGTGGTTAATAAAACAAAGTTAACAAATTAAAATAAATGAAGATAAATCCCACTGGCTAAAATTGCTGTGAACCATTTTAAAGGTATTTGGAAAAACAGTGACGTCAAACAGTTAACCAAAATAATGTTAATCCACATTCTTGTTTTTTCCAGAAACTTCGAAAGTCCGTAACAGCGAAATGAAGAATAGATCCCTTCGATGTGTATCACCAGCAGAAATGATGTTATGTATAACGCATACGTGAAAATAAAACACTTGTATTTTTATTCGACTCGTTTAATTGACTTGAGGTGCGTTTCGCCATGTAATGGCATTATCAATCTAACAATTTAACTCGACAACTTGTATTTATAACTATAATGGGGGACAGCTATACAATTTTATATGCATGAGATGACAACATTAATACATATTACGGACAGCTAGTTTTTTCTCGGCCATATTATATCAATATTATAGTTCCGAAAAGGAAATTATTTTGAGCATAATTTTAGCACGAACAAAAAGTGGAAATTTATTACAAACGGTGGATGGATGCGTTGCAACTAAAAAATAAAATAAAAATGGTTAAATCGATGTATTTTTTTTTATAATAATTAATATAAATAAGTATATTGAATGCACAATGCTATGTTATTACAGTCGGCTGTGTATACTTACACATATGCAATTTTATATCAATATAATGTGTAGATATAAAAAGGTGAAATAATAAAATATTACTAAAGTTAGAGCAATGCATTAAAAATATAAATATATATACAAATTATTGCGTTAAATTTGAAGTAATTATTTTTATTTTTATGAAATTTTCGTATCTTGGCGGCAACCAAATACGTTTTTAATAGATATTTTTTTTTATGTACATCTTTCTGTTTGATTAATTTAATTTATTTAGAACCAGAATTATAAGACGTTGGCGGAAGACTTGGCGGAAGACGATCAAGTAAACCAGATACTCCAGGATCGACAGAAGAGTGTGGCGCACTATCCTTTCTACCCTTCTACTAAAATGGAATGACATATACTTTTAAAATTAGCAATATTAACTTTGTGGTTAAAATTCATATATTTTTATTTATTATCTTTGTTTTATTAACCACTTAATTGAGTTTAAATACATCTACCGGTTTCGAAAAATATCATTTTTTTCTTCAAGATGTCATAACTAACTATAAACATATTTTATTGTTTCTTTACCAGAATCTATTCTATATGTCTCAAATATATCATAAACTTAAATTGTTAATGTGGCATTATGGTAACGCATATCTTCCGGCAAGGAAACATTCTGGGTTCGTGTCTAGGTAGAAATCAAAAATATTCTGAAAGATTCATTTTCATGCACACAATATTACAGTATTGCTCTACGTTAGAAAAGTTTTATTAAAAGTACAATGGCTTTCATTAAAATCGATAATTTGATTTGTAAGTGAACCATTTCACTACTACATTCCGAAAATTTGTGAAATAAACCTCAAAATTGCTCGTGGCCGATCCTAACTCAATTTTAGCGCGCATAATGACGCAGCTACAACAACTGCACTGGTGGAAGTTCGTCCCGCTCATTCTGTAGGATTATCCTTTTAAAATCTGTATCGCCGTCTCTCTCGTCCGGAAGCAGATTGAATTAATTCATGACATGTAAGCGGTAATAAATATTCTATCTGCCGTAGCGCGGGAAATATCAGATCGTAGACCTGGGTAGTCCGATGGGATTATTCTGGTATTTCATTTTTAATCGTTACGTATCGTTTGTCGTACTACTTAAGTACTGAAAATGTTACGATGCTTACTATTATTTTGTTTGCGAATAACAAATATTAAAAAAATTGTAAGGTACAGTACGATTGATTTAGTTTGCGTACGGTCTTAATGACACACGTGGATTTAAAACAAGTACTGTCTTGGTACCTAACGACCTAAAAAGCTATATATAATATGTAATGAAATACGATTTATTTTTTTGTGTTTTAATTCCATTGGATTTATCTGTAAGTTCATAGCGTTTTTTTTAAAATAAACATAATACATAAATGAATCAATTATATAGTCTCCCGTACTGTTTTCGATTGATTCTTAACAATTTGGCAGTTTTATGATTCCACAAGGGAAGAAATCAAGACCTGACCGAGCACTAAATAGCCATCATGACACAACTGAAGTCAGCACTAAATAGGCTTTATGACATTCGCTGAATCAGGCTCGTCGATTATTGAGGCTTCTAACAGGAGCATCTTCCAGTATCTGGGATACCTGGTCGTGCCAAGTCTTCTGCGAACGTTTTCTATTTCTGGTGCCATCAATACTTGCGTCATATACTTTTTTACTATTTACTCTTCATCCTTTTGTAATATTATTATGTTTTTGGAAATTTTCAATAAATGATTTGTTAATTTGTAATAAATAACAATAAAATATACAATAATCATAATATTTATACATATAAAAGAACAAGCCAATTTTAACTCAGTTTAGAAAAACAATTTGAAACCCATAATATTCATATTTTTGAACTGCTTCACCCAAAATGCGCCCGCATTGTAGCAGTAAACAGCGAATTCAAATTATAATAAATTTTAAAAACTTTTAATCCTACAGTATTATTTTGCGAACGCGACGGAATTGCATTAATATATATTAATTAACAAGTTCTCAATTTAGTTTTATATGCAGATTTAAAAAAAATTAACCCAGTGCCCTATTGAAATGATATGACCATGAGGCATTGATGAGATGACAGGATGACAGATGTTCGATATATTTGCTAGTCGTAATACGATTTCGCGGATATATATTTACGCAATATTATTGAATATATAAAAGAAAAAATATTTAAGTAATCTTGTAGGATCCTGTTTAAATCGTTCTTCACTAGCGTGTATACCTGCGAGCTCTGGTCGAAATACAAGCAAGTGACGTATAACCGTCTCCGAATTCAGTACAACAACTCATACAGAATACTGTTCGGATTGGCACGTTATTGTAGCGCAACTACAATGTTTACCGAAGGCCGTATACATGGATTCGTTCCGCTTCTGATACATCGAGTTGCCGGCGCTCTCGTGGAAAGCTGGTTCCCTGACCAGAGACTGGCAACGCCTACAGAATAGCCACAGATACAATAATGGCCTTGACTGAAGTATTTATATTTTGTTTATATTTATACATGTGTGTGAACTTTTTATTTATTTATATTTTTCTTGGTTTTCTTTTTCATAACATAAATAATATTTCGTAACTTTAATGTATTATGTAATATATATTATCTTTATGGCGAATCAGGTCTTAAAAAAACCTAATAACGTTAGAATAAAGTATTATTATTATTATTATAATTAACCCAGAGATATTAAAAATACGTTCGTTTTTACAGATCTGACTGTTTAAGCAAGCACTAAACAGCCATTATGATACCACTGAAGCCGGCATCAGAAAGTCAGGGAAACGTAATATTATTATAGATTTTATGATTATATAATTATTACGGATTGTATTACATATTTGTAAATAAAATATAATAATTTTTTTTTTTACACTTATTTTCAATACTATGATCTCGTAGTACATGCTTATAAGAACGTTTCAAATTAAAAATATATCTTCGTATAATTAATATGTTCCTAAAAACAATGTTAAATTATTTATACTGCTATATAATATATAAATGTTTTTTGTTGTTGTTATTATTTAAAAGGATCTCTATTTGCTACACGGTATTAACTAAAATTTATACTGACTCAGCTCGCCTCTAATTAGTGTGAATTTTGTTAGAAAATGTTCATTTACTTTTGAACTTGAGCGTTCTGCCTCACCTTCCATACAGCGCACCAATGAGGGCTACATCTTCTCAATAATGTACAAACTTTTAGTGTATTCTCGAGATTATCGATAAAATATATTAAGGTTAAGTTAAAGAACAAACGATTAATTGTCTTTCAGTTAAATTTTTATTTTATTAATGAATGAAATTGTCTGAAAATAAAGAAATATATACATATACGTAATACTGAATGTACAATTCTCTATACAATCCTATACTCTTGACTGATCATAACCAAATTTTTCATAGTTAATTTATAGAATATTGAAAAAAGGCATAGACACCATCCCTCCTCTCCCCGGGCACCCCGCGCCCACCACCGATATAAAAGTGCATTTTAAAAAGAGATGCGTACACGGAATACATGTCACATCACTGTTCTTATTATTTTCAAACCAAGCTAAACACTTGTACTATGTAAATACGACAATCTTGCTGGTCTCTTGGAATGAGGGTTGAACCCCCGACCACTGAATCACTACGTGAGTATCTTACTACAGAACCAACAAGCACATCATATTGAAT
The DNA here is from genome assembly GCA_022840565.1 of Eubasilissa regina. NCBI lineage: Eukaryota > Metazoa > Arthropoda > Insecta > Trichoptera > Phryganeidae > Eubasilissa > Eubasilissa regina. Next base: position 21,389,483 of record JAINEB010000015.1, on the reverse strand, counting down.
GCCATCCGTTCCAATTACTCTTTTTTGGACGCGCGTTAAAATTTTTTCAATCTTAAATTACAACCACAATAAATCTGAATCCCGGATAATGCCGGATACTGATGGCCAGTAATTTATAAAGGCGACATGTGTTAGTTAACATTAAATGTTAAAAGTGTTGTTATCAACTAATATTGTAATCACAATACTTCTGTAACTTGTTAATTAGTATCAGTAACGTAACATTAATAAAGATTACCTGAAAATGAATGTACACATTTAGGATTGTAAATCGTATACCATCCATATCATGAAAATAAAGCAAAGATTATCACAATAGTTAATCTTGTTACTTAATACCAATTAACTTTGCAGACACGTTTATTAAATATTTATTCGGTATTTATGATAGAATCGAATCGGCGGTCGCCGTGATTTACAATGACTATTGTGTGATACACAGTGCTTCGTGCGACTCAGCGAAGAAAGTTCCTGAAGTTCAGGAGAGATGCGGTTACAGCAAGAAAATACAGGTAGGTCGTGCTTCCTGGTTGGTCCATGAGCCCTTATTGTTCTGTCCCTATCCCAAATTCCTTCCATCCTTCCAACATCTCGTTTCCCCACCCCTTGTGTAAATAATATGCTTTACATCAATAATTCAACTATACACCGATTAAATGTGATTAAAAAACGAGCATAAAATTTCAAGAAATCCAACGTAAAAAAAATTAAATGTGTTACGGAAGGTTGGTAATACATTTTCGATAGTTAGGTTGTTTTTATATGTTTTTAGGTGGAGCCATCGGACATTTCTGAGGTATTGAAGTACGTTGACTTATCCACAAATTAAATATAAACCAATCGAAAAGAGTAGGGTCACGTTTTACAATATTAGCGTAACTTGATCATCTAAAGGATTTTTTTTTCGCAGCTGTTAATATTAAAATACGAGAAGTGTTTTATATTTACTGCTATAATTATAAATATGTTGAAAGGGTCAACAAATGTAAATATAAATACCCGAAAATATAACTAGAAATAAAAATAAATTATTTGTTGTCTTTTGTTATGTGGTATTTATGAATTATGCATGACATTTGTAATAAGATAGAAATGAAGGTTTTTGGTAGTGAAATAACCATTTTACTCGTTAATTTTAAATAGTGCAGACGTGCAAATAATAATTTGATACTGTTTATAGTTAGTAATCCTTCTTAGTTTGAAAATATATAGTAAGAATATAGATATTTTTAACATTATGAAAATAAACCAGTAATTCTTCAGTAGAGCAAAGCAACGGTGTGATGTTATTTCTATTTATTTCTCCCTGCATTTTATATCTACAGTTTTCTGGGTTAATCTGCCGTGTAAATCCGACCTTTCTGGCCATCCTTTCGGATCCCATTGCAGGGTCCATCATCAGGACTGATATCATCAGTGTTATATATTGTTTTATAGTTTTATTTATCTGTGTTCTATATTATTTAATGTTCTCGATATTATGTTATGGAATTGAAGTATGGATACCTCGTACCAAAACAATGATAGGCGACTTAAATATTAGAGATTTTGATCTACGGAAGAATGTTCAAAATAAGCTGAATGAATAAAGTTACGAATAAAGATGTTATGGCTCAGATAAATAAAGAAAAATGAGTGTTTAAAACAATGAAAATCTGAAAACTTAAATATCTTGGACACGTGACGACATATTCAGAGAGGTGGGAGATCTTGCACCTCATAATGCATGGAAAGATTACTGCAAGTCGGGGCTCTAAAAGAAGGAGAACATCATGGCTAGTGAGGGTATTCACCGCTAACTAAGGACCGTTTATAAGAATGTCCAGCTTATTCACCGCCAGGTTAGCATTTTTTTATGCTAAACAGGCTACCGTGCAACGCAGCTCAGCGTATACGCGTCCAAGAAACGACGCACGATCGCCAACCAAAGCATCCCTCATTACACCTATGACCCCATATAAAAATCTTTATTGTGTAAAATATACAATGCACGGAATAATAATACAACAAAGATACAGTAATAACACACAAAAGCCGGAGGACAGAGGGGCAACTAAGGGAGTATGCAAAAGTACTCCCTCACTGAAAACAAGACGGGCACAAAAATAAAAAACGTGAAGTTGATTTTCTACCCTCACTTCTCACCACTGCCGGCAGATATTATCTAGGAAATAGCACACTAGGTTAAGTGCAAAATATGTAGTATCTTAGAATATTATATAATTAAAAAATATACGCATATACACGCATACACTAGGGGGTCCGACTGGCAGACTCCAGATTCCTTCCAGACTTGAGTAAGTCTATGTTACTAACAGAATTATTTCAACTCTCAAGCACTCAAGCACTCAAGCATTTCCTTTCTTGCACCAGTCATTAGAACGCAACGCCTGAGGATGTGCTTCGGCGTCTGCCTCACACAGCAAAAAAACATTATGGCTGTAGAACTTAAGGTAACGGTTAGGCCAGTCTATGATAGGCAACGTCCATTGAATGGCTAAGGCATAAAGAGATGAAACATAATTATTTTTAATTTTCTCACTAACAACTGATATAGAAAACTTAGTTGTCTTTTAACCCTCTTAACCTTTCCTCTCCGGTGATGTAAACTGAGTTGACATTGGCTCTAATTATGTGAATATCTCTGTAAATATACTAAATACAGAGTTCATATTGTAGGTATTCCTTCGTAAAATATTTATGTATTGGATAAAATAATTACAATATATAAGCATTTACCATACGCAACAATAAAAAATATTTTCTTCAAAAACCTGACGTGAATTTATCAATACATACATGTATGTGTACGTGCGGTGAGGTACGGAAGGCGTAGTGCGCGGGGCGCGGGGCGCGGGGCGCGGGGCGCGGGGCGCGGGGCGCGGGGCGCGGGGCGCGGGGCGCGGGGCGCGGGGCGCGGGGCGCGGGGCGCGGGTTGCCGGATAATGATTGTCACTTTAATTAGTGACAGAGCGTGCGCTTGCCGAGTTAAACGTGTTTCATGCGTCTCTGTGCTGTCGTTCCGTAATACCAGTGTTTTTCTCATCTTTAGTATATATATATATATATATATATATATATATATATATATATATATATATATATATATATATATATCAACTATTATTTTAATGATTAATATAAGTAATAAATGTAAAGTATTAATATTTACGGATTTAAAAATCGGAAAAGTCTTCATGTTTGCTGAGTTTACAGCACCGCAGCGCGCGTTATTATTTTAGCACCGTATGGGAAAGGTTAAAAGGGGTATAGCCGCTCACCAAGATACAAGCACATTTGTTAAAATATAATGAAATGAGATTAGATATCAATGAAGTCGACCGCACTTTACAAAATGGCCTGAGTCCGTTTGGTCTATCTTTTAGAGATGGAAGCATACATAAATTGACCTCAGGTATAAGATGTCGTACTCCCAGTAATGATTGCGGTTCGTTTTCCTGTGTTCCTGGTCTTATAAAGTATATCCTTTTACTTGAAGTTACAGAATAATTTATGATTAACTTTTACCCTCATAAAAATTTACGTAGTAGCCGCTAAAGTTTAATAGTCCCGACTTGATATGAGAAACGTGATCTGGGTAGAAATGGGATGTGATGTTTTTTCTTGTATCAGATTTATATGTATTAAAGTAAATATTTGAAAAAGTAATAAAATTGAATGGTTTTATAAAATTTTATGTTTTTGGTGGGAATTTTTTTTTTAAATTTTTCATTTATAATTTGATAATCAATTAGGTATGTATAATTGAAGGTTTTCGTGAGCACTAGTGTATAGAACTGGTGTCTTTTTTAGATTAAATCGCGTTTTTAGTAGATGGTTGCATTAAATAAACCTTGCCCAATATTTCGGAACGTGCCATTATCAAGGCGTTGCCTCAAAAAGTTACCGTTCAATCGTACTTGTTCGCAAATCCCACATAATCATCAATTTTGGGAAATATTGTCACCCCTCCCTTCGGATATCTCCATGCCTCTGCCTGTATCAAATTCTGCATACATTGAAACTCTTTATGGCCTGTGAAAAATAAAGGCATCCTTTCCACTCATCGCGTTATTTATATTTATTTTAAAATATATTCTGAATTTCGAGCAACGCCAGGCGCGTATATCTAGTTATAGTAGTTTTATTGTATTATATATACTGAGTCTAAATTACATGAAAAACATTTGATAACTTTTGGTTAAACTTAGAATTCAAAGTACCCATATAAATGTTTCCTTTCTTGAGTTTAGTTGAGTAATTAATAGAGTTTTTTCAGATAAGTCCAAAGATTTTTTTATATTGGTTCAAAGTCTGTATTTTATTTCATAAGCAGCTTTTTTATGGTGAATCGGTCTTTTAATTCTTCCTTCTTTTTATGCAGGTTTCTAAAGTCACGTAATTTAAGTCCGTCGGAGGCCGCGAGATCCTGTTAAATGCTCACTCAAATAAGTAAAAGTTGAACAATGACATTACGACGAGAACTTTCGCAAGTTTGAACATTTTCGCTGAAAGCTTTTCAAAGTATGTCGTCTGACAAAATCAGAAAGTATTCGCACTTCAAAACCAATTCACATGCATGAAAATGTTTTAGAGGAGTAGATATCGATAAATTTATTTATACTTCAACATAATATAGTTATTTTAATATTAAAATAAATTATTTATCAATAAGTCTTAAAATAAAGAGCACATACCTTATGAGAGAAATAATAAAACCTTTTAATACGTAATGTTAAGAACAAAGCAAATTCGAAACAATATTTCTTTAAATACTTCTCTCGTTCCATTATTTGAAAGCCATCTTCGTTATTTTTACGGAATATCACATACCTTTGAGTAATTACACAGACACATTGAAACAACATATATATTATTAAGGAGAACACATTCATATACATTATTAATTCTGTCGTCTCCTATTGAATTACTCAAAGGTATTTGAAATTCCGTAAAAATAAAGAAGATGGCTTTCAAATAATGGAACGATGGATGTATCAAATTGAAAAAGTGCAACTTATAAGTTCGAAAATTTCTCGACAATGCACTGTGTTAGTATAGCATAATCGGTTAATTCAACATTCACAATACTTTTCAATAAAATTGATTTTATATGCATTCCAATTAATACATTTAATTTGTATTTACAAAAATATCACAGACCTATGTTCTGAATAATTACAACTTCACAATAAGAATGTGTTCTCCTTAATAACTATTTATATTTATGTCACCTTTACGATTGTGATTGAAGAACAATAAGTACAAGAACAATGGAATACTCCAGACTAAGTTTATCCCAAGAGGGAATATTAACTTGCAAGTGTTAATAAATCAAATCGATAGATTATTATTATAGATTCACAACATTGGCAATGGAAACTATTTGGTATCTTTGTTAATAATACGGCGAATTATTTCAACAAAAGTTTATCATCGGCAAATATACGTTTTTAGCTATTAGTTTTTAAACTGAAATAACAGATGAACCATATTCAGTCAGACGATATATTTGTTTTAACTCATTTTAAAGTGGGTATATATTATACATGAATTATAATTCAAAGAGTTTCAAGTCCTTTTTAAAAATAAAATGTAAATGGTGTATATTAATTAAATGCATGAGAATTGAAACTTCGACCTTTCAGTTACTGAACGACTATTTTTTTACTAGTCTAAATAAGTATATGTATATATATGCAAACGTACAAATTATCATAGAGTTTGTTTGAAGTAAATTAAAAATATATAATTATATTAACTCAGAAACATGAATTTTTATTATTAATAAAAAGTTTTATTAGATGGTATTGTAGATGAATGTTCTATTTCAAATACTAATTAAATGTATTAATTATAAAGATATACATATGTAATCAATTTTATGGAAAAATATTGTTGTTGCGCTACCGGAATTCGTATCTGGACCTCTTTTCCAATCCGGGAAGGTGTATTACCAACTACTCTACAGCGGCATTTTTTTTTAACAAAATTTCGAACACACATGTTCCACTTATTCAAATTATTACATCTATCGTTCCATTATTTGAAATTGTTGTTACAGAATTCATTTTTATTAAATTTTTGGACACATTGATACAACTTATATATTATTAAGGAGAACACATTCATAGATGGCTTTCAAATAATGGAACGATAGATGTATTAATTTGAAAAAGTGCAACATACGGGTTCGAAAATTTTTCGTCAAAAAATACTGTCGCTGTAGCGCAGTTGGTAATGCACCTTCCCCGAATTGGAAAAGAGATCCAGGTTCGAATACCGGTAGCGCAATAACAATATTCTTTGATAAAATTGATTATATATATATCTTTATAATTAATACATTTAATTCGTATTTAAAAAATCACAGATCTATGTTCTGAATAATTTCATCTTTATAATAAGATTGTGTTCTCCTTAATTATGTCGTATTCTTTACAAAATTATATCATATAAAGGCTGTTCTAAAAAGAAAGAGCCAATTTGTTTTTATAATAACAACGATGTATAGATAAATATATATACATGCATCATTTTCAACCACTAGCACACAAAGCGCACCAAACGTGACTCAGAATAAATGCATGTGTTTTTTCCGGATGACATGTGGATTTTCCGCTCCCTAAATTTATAAGTTCTGCTTATTCACGAATCCATTGAGCTGGAAATGGGTTTCAATATTCAATACGAGTTTCTTTCAGGTATCAAATGGCGATCGAAAATTGCACAAAATTTTCTTTCAGTTGACGCGTAACTTTCGCAATAAGTAATCGTTGCTGAATGATGAACCTGGTGCTCTATTGTGTAATGGCAAATTATCTACATGATGATGATAACTAACAATTTTAAATCGGTTATCTCTTGCTAGAACACCCTATATACTATTTAACAAATATGATTATATAATTTCTAGTATTTTAAAACCTAATATTTTAAATTTTTTTTTTCGACTAAAATATAATTAAGTAAGTAGAACATATTATCATAATTATTAAAAATGATTTAGTTTTTCTAAATTGAAAGGTGTGTGCATCGCTTTCATTTTTATTTTTGTTATATCCATGTTAAGTTAAGTTAAGTTAAGGTAAGTTAAGTTAAGTGTTAAGTTAAATAGCGTTCGTGTAAACTTTACACGTTCTCAACTTATAATCATTTGTGTGAAACTATAGTTTCGCGCTTGATATAGTCAATGTTCCGTCTTGAAAATTAATTTAGATAATCCACTGATTCCAAATTAGTGTACGAAAGTACTATAAGCTTAGATAAGTAGTGAATACTATAGGTGTTAGACGTATTATTGATTCAAATTGTGGATAATAATTGAGAATGATTATTTTTCAAATTTATGGGAATGATATTTTTAAGTTGATAGATTATTAAGTGTAAATTGCGATGGATCTGATGCCCTTACTCCTTTTCTTCGTTCTCCGTACTTCATTTTCTTTCAGATAGACATCGTCCGTTGAGTCTAGTTTTTGAGGAACTTAGTTCTTTGAGTACTCCTCTAGGTTTCAGATATGACCTATACATACTGGTCAAGATTAATTAGATCGTCGAAAAATAACGTTGATTTTAAAGAAATTTGATCATTCTATTTTCATTTGTTAAGCTTGCTGTTTTATTTTTATTTATTTTTTTCTTTGGCGTTATAACACATGTTATGTTCAAATTACATTAGAAAATCGTTTGGAGTCGGGATGAAAACTATGGTGTATCATGGGGACCCCATTCCGTGGTATAACTTTGAACAATATGTTATTATTTTTTTCTGACTCACTTAACACACATGGATAATTTATTTTCATAGGTTATTACCATTTTAAGTTAGTTATCTTACAGATTATATAGGGTCTTTCAATAGGGACGCTTGAAATTTGTTAGGTTATAGCTGCCATATTGTTAAAGTAAAATCTACCAAATTTATTGTCAATTATTTAGTTATGTACGGCAAATTATTATGGAAGATTGTAGCTTTAAACAACGTGTGTAAATTATCAAATTTTATTATCAAAGTCACTGCTCTATTAGAGAAACGTTTCGCGCAATACGTGATTTTTATTCTCGCCACAGCCGTCCTGCCGAGTCGACTATTCGACGTTTGGTGGCCAAATTTAAGTCAACCGGTTTGGTAAATAATCGGCCAACACCAATACGTCTGCTGAAAACATCGCTACTGTGCGTGAGAAAATACGGGAAAACCAAAGTTACTCTTTGGTGCGGATTTTGGTCTGGTGGAATCATCGGTCCGTACTTCTTTCAAAACGAAACTGGCATTGCCATAACCGCTAACGCAGAGCGCTACAGATCGATGATAAGTAACTTCTTGGGGCCTAAATTGGATGATATAAATACCGATAATATGCGGTTCCAACTGGACGACGCTATGTGCCACATAGCACATACCACGATAGGCATTTTGCACGAACGATTTGAGGACATGATAATCTCAAGCTTCGGTGACATGAACTGGCCAACGAGATCGTGCGATTTAACGCCTTTAGACTTATTCCTTTAAGACTATCTTAAATCGCATGTCTTTTCGAATAAGCCGCAAATAATTAACACCCTCAAAGTCATCCAGTAAATTCAGCCATATTTATGCGACAGTCATTGAAAATTGGACATACCGAATACGTGCCACCAAGCAAAACCGCGGAGGATATTTGTTTATATTTCACACTTAATGCCATAAAATATACTTTCAAATGAAAAAAAATGGGTGGATATCTCTCACACAACTTGTTTTATTTACATTTTAAAATCGAGCGTCCTTACTGAAAGATCCGTACATATTATTATCTATTACTTTTATCCTACGATGAATTACTAGAACGCCTTTCCTCAAGAGGATATAACACACAGCACTATTTAGATGTAAGTAAACTGCGATAGATCTGATCTAAATAGTGCTGTATCCTAAAAGATATGTATAATATGCAGGATAATTAACTTAATATGCCAATGACTATAAGCGAATATAAACGATGATATATGAAGATGCTCGAGTGGATTGCAGATCGAAGCGTACAACTCTACAACTCTATTGCAGAAAGCAGTCGGATATGGATTCTATATTTTTATTTGTACATAATAAAGTAAATCGATTTGAAATCCTAAATCTAAAATAGTATATCGTTAGGAAAATGCATTCACTGAGCTATACTCTGATACTAGTGGCTGAGGAGAATGAAATATATATTAGGTTGATGCATAAGATCGTAGCATTTCGCTTTCCAAAATAATAGTTCTTTTGAATCTACTTCGATATAGAATGATAAAGAATTGTTTTAGTAAGTGCGTCTTGAATTTTCCAATATATTGAAGCCGTGTATTCATTGATGGTTAAAGAAAATGAAACATTGAAAACAAATAAAATACACATATATGAAAAAAAAACACTTCTTTTTTGATTCTACTCGTTTAATTTAATGCCCTAATAAGGCAAAATGCGTCGAATGAGTAGCATAAAAAACAAGTGTTTTATTTTCACATACATATATGATTATGGAGTCATCTCATCTACAAAATCATCCCAGAAATAGTAAAAAAAACATTTCTGATGTATCTTTTTGTTTGAGTTTAACCGAAGAGTTAAGGCATTTGAACGGTGGCTATTCATGATCTCGATAAAGAGGTTATTCTACATTTGCTCTATTCTCCTGATCTAGTTCCATTAGATTATTTTCTTTTTCGATCTCTATCCGATATTATTTGAAAAATCTCCTTTTATAACAGCGCTGTTCATTAGTACTGGCTTGACAACTTCTTCACCTCTAAACTGAGAGATTTATTTATGGTGCATCTAGAAACTTACAGAACATTGGGAGTCAATCTTAAATAATACAGGAAAATATATATTATTAATTAGTTTATATATTTTGTTTACAAAAAAAAAAAACCCTGCGAACTTATAAACCAACCCAATGTATAAAGAAATATTTACTTAAATTGTTCTAGAATACTGATGTAAAATGCATGCATTATGATTAAATAATTTTCCACCACACCGAGAACTAATTGAATCCCATTCTCCAAAACTTGGTGATTTATCGATGATGCTATCCATGATGATTCAATCAGCAGCCTACAGGAGGTTATTGACCCACTTGAGAAATGCTTCTTGAAAAAAATCCATGAATCTAACGTGTAATGCCTAAGTCAGTCGCATTTTTGGTTTTGAGAACGGATGCTTGCGGAGGATTCTTGACTTGCGGTTGTTTGACTCCATGAGAAACATTGAAGTGAGGAAACGAATATAATAGCCCCTGATCATCGCTCTAATTAAGAATAGAAGGTATACAAGCGTGCCTCTTATACACACCCGGCGTCCCGGACCTCACGAATATACAGAACATGGGACTGATATGAAGGAGTTTTGTGGCGACCAGGGGAAAATATTCTGGAAAATAACAACAGCTTCTACTTCACAATTATTAGATGAATTATTTCACTAAAATTATGAAAACAGACCACGAAACTAAAGAAATAAGAAATCGACTAAATTTCACAAATTGTATGTGCGGCATAGAGGGCGCTGCTTTACCGACCGAGGCAAACGCGATCGAGAGAACTTCCGCACGGGCCGGGGTGACGGGAGTGAAGCCGCGCGGCTCTCGCCGTAATGGCGAAGGACGAAGATGGGAAACAAAAGATAGCAGACCCGGTTGATTGGGAGATCTTGGTCCCCGATTCCCCACGTGATTGTCTGTCTGGACCTGTGGAGATTGCCAGCTGGGAGCCGTATACCGGAGCGAGGCCCTCCAAATTGTTTAATGCAAGATGGCGTGCGCGTTACATCATGCTTTTGACAACAAAATGATGATGTAACTTTGGTCGCAACCACCCAACTGATTGAGTAATTATTTGTGTAACTGAAACTCTGTTATGTGTCTCCGCGACGATCTAAATAACAGCGAAATGGTTCGGAAGAACGTTGGATTGAAACAGAAGATTCGAACTATTTGTTCGTATTATTGTGTCGGGCATTTCTTGTGTTTACTGTAAATATAGTACGCATCATATGTAAACTAATGTTTATATTTCTACCATTCCCATCCTTTCGAGTCAGGCAATACGATACCACTCAGACCTTACCCACAGACTGAGTCTAGCCGGCGTCGCGGTGCGCTGGTGTTTGATCCACCGGTGCCAGTGCACAACGTGACAAGTAATTATTAATTTTTAGAAGCTTAATTTATTTATTTTATTTGTTTTGGGTAATGGATTTCTAGGAAAATATGAACAATTAGAGATTTAATAATCTGAAAAAATACATCAAATATACCTCATTCAATTACTTTATTTTTAATGGTAAATTAATTGTGAAGAAGCGAAGTGGACTGCGAGAGTGTTCTATGTCAAATAGTAAATAAATATATTTGTGTGTCGTATTAAATGTTAATGATTTCATTGCATCTGAAGTTTAATTAACATTTCAGCTGTTTGTTTTCTCCCTCGTGCATCTAGTACCTACCATACAAGTAACACAGTAATTAATACCTCTGAAACACGTGGTGTCACTCCAAACAATTGCATCCCACTTTGAAGGGAAAACAAAAGTAATTGTCTAGCGGAGTGTCGGGTTATTTGTTCGCCGTAACCAAAAGACATTGTTGTCAGTTTTTGTTAACGTCACCGCGAACTCCGTCATTGTTTCACCGAGCATCCTCGAGTGCAACAGACATGACAAGATGATGAATAATTGGAGTGAAAATGAAACAAAAATTACTGCCGTGGAAAGCGCTAGAGTAATTGGGTATGCATCTTGGTGTTGTGAAATATCTCGGTTGCGCACTATAAAGGAGAACGTCATCATTAAAATATCATTATTAGTATTCCTATCAACGGTGTGCACTTTGCACGCTTTACGTGTGAACTTTTGTCATTTTATAGTGATTCACGTAGAGACGTAAGACCACAATATTTTCGTGCGCGGAATTTTCTACGACAACATTTACGCCGAAAATTATACGCTGGTCTTTTTACGGCGTAACAGTTATACGAGTGGAAATTTATATACCCAGCATTTTATACGTCAAGTATTTGTACGATAATATACTTTGTACGCTAGAACAAACCGCCACAAAGGTCATTTTTTGAGTCTGTTAAATTCCCATTTGAGTATGTAATATAATGCGAGATCGAGTTTTTTATGTTCTATATTGTTGCTTATATTATCAGTAGGTACAGAAAATGTATTGTCGAATAAAATATACTATCGTACAGATGTTAGCGTTACAATTACCTAGAACACAATATTTGGCGGGCTGATAGTTTACAAATTTCGACGAATCTTAGTCTTAGTCAGCATGTTTTTTCATAATCAAAATTAAAAGTAAATATAAAATGTGAAGTAAATCAATTTATCATCCAGCACCATTGAGTTGAGATACAAAAAAATGTAATAATATAGTCCTATAAAGAGTTAAATTTACAGTAAAAATGTCGACTACCTCTGCATATTCATTCCCAAAAGAATGCAATCTGAAGACTGCGGAGTTAACTAATGCATCTCTTCTGACATTACCACTGTAATAGAACAATGAATTGTGTCTCGATGACCTCAATGATGCGTGAAAGTCATGCAGACCAACAATCTAGGGGCAGTCTATCATATCATTGATGATCCTGTATAGAAATATAAGGTCGGACATCATAGGTCTCACTGAAAATTTTAACAATTTCAGACGGCTATGGAGATAATTATAATTGATATCCTCAGAGCGTATATTTAATTTACAATTAATGAATTATAAAAGCTTTTTCTGGATTTTTTCAATCGCCGTCGAGTGACGGTAAAGTGAGGCGACCATACAATCGAATTATATTCTACCTGAGGTCTGACTAGAGAAGCGTAGAGGACTTTATAGGTGTGCAGGCCTGAAAAGATTTTTGCAGCCCGCAAAACAAATCCCAACATTTTGAAACCTTTATTAGTTATCGAATCAATGCGGGGAATGAAATGAAATATTACACCCAGATCATTGATCTTCCTAACTGACACCGAGTCATCATCGCTGATAGGGACCGAAAATTTCACACGATAATTTTATTTTGTGAAACTAATAGATTGGCACTTTGAGATATTAAGATGTAAGTGATTATTGAAACACCAAAAAAGACTGTTCTTTAAAAAACATTGTTTTTGTACTAAAAAAGGCTTGCCTTATTTATAATATTCATTGATACAATGTGTTCGTCTAGGCTACATATATTTTGTTGCCCTAAAATAATGATTTTTCAAAAAACAGAAGTTTAGGTCGAGGTGTAAAAAATATATACTTTGTGGTTGGAGTTTTAGAACTTGTCGCTCAACTTATTTGTCAACTTTTGAGTTTCATTGTCTAATTAATTAATATTTTGTCCGATTTTCAAAACGAATGCCTGAACTACAATTGTCTATATGTATTGATTCCAGAAAAGGATTACTTTCGACTCAGAATGGGTAATTTATCCATACCATATAGAATAACAAATTTGTGTTGTATTGTATTTGTGATGTCCTTGAGATTGTGTGAATGTGTATGTATCACCGCGCCACCACCGCCGGTTGTAGATATATATGTGCGTGTGTGTGGCGGGATTAAAAGGAAGACACGCGCCGAGCGCGTCCTCTTACTCGGCCGTTTGTCTCCATGAATAGGTTTATACATTGTATTATAAACAGTATTATTATTGTAATAAAGATTATAATTGAAACATAAGAGTTTCTTATTGGTCTACCAATAATCTTCGGTGAGGTATACAATTTCGGAAGTTCTGATAACGAAAATACGTAACAATAATCATGTTTCGCTTATAGTTAGTGTGTTAGAAAATTCAATCCCGGGATCTTAAATCAGTATACCGGTTATTTATGAATTCCGGGAATAGTACCTACCTATAATCCCGAAACATTCGTGTTGGAACTGTTTTATCAATTTCAGTGCACCTGCATTTGACACGTGGGGGTCGCCTCCCCTTCACCCTGGTTCTTCCGAAAAAATCGATGATGCAGGTACACGCGATTAGTATCTGCTCGTTAAATCTCGCATCTGATATAAAAATAAATATAATTACATATTTGAAAACAGAGGCTCACATGGTAAAGGTATGTAAGGTTTGTGGTTGTAGACTATATTTGACTCGTGAGGATCTTAATTGAGTGATCGTATCAGAAGGTTTTGTGCGTGGTGAGACTGAAGCCTCAAACTCTCTACTAGCTTCACGCGTATTGGTGCATGTCGCAGTGTATGTGAATGTGTATGTGTGATTATTTAAACCTGCTATAAAATGGTAGGTACGACGCGTATAAAGTTAATTGCGCGTATGAAGTTGAAGACTGGAGTGGCTCGCTCGAGATGTTGATGAAAGAACGGTCTGCGGAGAAGTAGTCGGCTAGGTCTTAAGACTCGTCCGTTACGATGTATTGACATCTACTTATTGGTTAGTTCGCTTCTGCCCTATATGGCTGTCAGGTGAGTCCTTACACGGCCATGTTTGTGGGGCGCGTGCAGGACCACCACAGATATATAAGCATCTTATGTTAATACCTACCTCCATGGTAACCTCAAACATATGGGGAGGCTTGGTAGCAAGTTGCTTGGGCACCAAAATTAGATCAAGATTAAATGAAGCAATAGATACTTTGCTAGTGTTTATGGCATATTATTATTAATAATAAAATTGTTTCATATTCTAATTTTTGTTCAAAGATTTTTAACTTACCTGAAAAATTAATTCCTTACATATTTATTCCTACTGGCTATTTTTTATAAATGAGAAATTTATCTATTTCTAATCCCGGGTTATCTTCGAATCCCGAAATCTCGGGATTGAATTCACTAGGTACAATGGAACTCCAATTTTAGGTTTTTGAAGGTACTAACCAAAAAAAAATGTACAGAGGGAAAATGTATATTGGGGGTATTAAAAAAAACAGATTATTAAATTGCTAATACGAGTAAAATATGCTTTGAGGCCTTTAATATGCCTCATGGCATCGTATTTTGTAGGAACTTGGTGAATGGGATGAGCAGACACTACTTCTTTGTAGGAAGATTATAGTCTGTCAAGTTTTAATTTGTGCGACTGTCCACTGTTTTCTCAATTTCCATTACGTCCGATGTTATTACGTTGGAGTCAAAGCTTAAATAAATCTTCAAGGGTTATTCATAAATTCTTTCCCAGTCATCAATGTTGTATGTCTTCTACGCAATTTATTGCTGATTCCATGTTGTAAAAAACACTAAAACAACGAAACGTACAAATTATATACGTGTGAGAATGGAAAATGCGTAATACGACAAGAAAACGACCGACACACTCCTGGCTCTATAGCGAACAGCGAACTGGC
Source organism: Eubasilissa regina (assembly GCA_022840565.1). NCBI lineage: Eukaryota > Metazoa > Arthropoda > Insecta > Trichoptera > Phryganeidae > Eubasilissa > Eubasilissa regina. Next base: position 21,374,146 of record JAINEB010000015.1, on the reverse strand, counting down.
CGAACGAATTTCAATAAATTTTGACGTAAATTGCAGGAAGACAAACGTATACTAGTATTTGTAATGTACTAACATGACACGAAACTGCATATATAACACGCAAATGGAGGGAAAACGTGAATACAGGGCATGTAAAATCGGGGTTCCACTCTATATATTTTTCATCTACGTCTATTTTTATGCCCAAAACGTAATAATGTAATAAGTAAATCTAGAGATCTATCGACAGAGAATGAATACTGCAGTACAGACATCTATCTAGTCCAAGTATCATTGTACTTACATATATCAGATAAATAAATAAATATATTTAAAAAAAAAGTTTTTATTCATCAACTTTGAATTTATCCAAATGTCGCTTGTATAAAAAAGACAAGAAAAACATACAAATTACTCAGTTTATTCCACTGTAGATGTGTATTTAAACATCGAATGGAAATAAACCGTACATTTTCAAAATAAATAACGAGTGAGAGAGCATTATCGGTTTTCTCTTCAAGTCCACCGTTCCGTTGCACCTAGATCCGACAGCGGTGTACAGGTCCAACATGGCCGTCCCAGTGTTCACCTGATTTCCGTTAACTAATTTAACTTGTTTGTGTTCGTTGCTGCTTGATTAATCGCCTGTAGTTTAGACGGGTGCATTTATTTTGTTTGCGAGTGCTTTTAAGAGGGTTAAACGCAAATCAGTCACCCGTAAATACTTGATGCTTTTTCAAAACACTTTTGCATTAAAATTTGTATTTTTTTATTTTGTTTGTAAACATATTTTTAAAGTGCAGCGAATAGTAACCCGTCGCATTCCCAGGACCACTTTGTGAATGGATTGTTCCCAAATCTATTCTTCACATTTACTACCTGGTTAGTATTTTTTTAAACTAAATTTGAACAATATCAATGTTAGATAAATACGTACAAGGTATAAACATTTCCAATAATAAAAATCACAGTTTTAAAACTGCGTAATAACTAAATAAATAAAAAGAGGACAGATCGCAAAAGAAATATAAGTTTCAGTAAAATAAAAATATTAATGATACAGTCCAGAAGAAAAAATAAAAAGCAATTATATAATACTTAATTGAGAAACAAAATTAATAGAAACTTAAACACAATAATAATATATTAAATACAGGGATATAGTCTGGTTCGCTAATATCGATAAAGAAAAAGTTTCGAGGGGTTTTTAAAGTACAATTTGCTATGTCGCTGTGCTATGTGTTTATAGTATTCAAATCAAATATGTATCGTAAGGAAAAGTTTAGTCATATAATATATATATTATATGACTATATATGGACTACAGCATTGTATCGCTGGGACCTAACGAAAAGAGATAAACGAAGACTGAAAGATTTAGAAATGTGATGCTGAAGGAGACTGATGAAAATTAGATGGATAAAAAGGAAACAAAATTACGTCAGGAAAATAAAATGAATAATTCTGGGAATGGAATAGATGCAAAAAATATATTGGCACAATATATTCACATGCTAAAAAGAAAGATAGAAGGAACAAGAAGATAACGACGGCCGAGAAAAACGAAACAAAAAACATTCATTACAGTTGCTGAGTAGAGTAATTGCAGGAACTAGCAAGAAACAAAAAAACTTGGTACAGAAAAGGGATCATTGGGGAGAGCTACAGCGACAAGGGTACAAGAAGAATAATCGAAAACATGGTCTAGCTGATGTATAGCTATCGATTAAATTTGTTAAACAAACTAGTCCAGCATAGCATGTGCGGGCTGACAATTTAATTATAATATGTATATATATATATATATTTATGTAGTTAGCAGAGGCGTGCAGTCAGTACTTTGAAATAATCTGTACTTTACTGGAATTTCTGCAAAATTAAATATGTATCTCGCAATATTCTTACCTTTTTATTCAGATTTTATTGCATCATATAATTCTGTCAGATAAATATTTGATTACGCTTTATTTCTCAAAATATACAGTTACATACAGCTTATTTTAATATACTGACTGCACGCGCAAGATATTTTACAAGACCAATAAAAGTTTACCTCGATATTGTGCTGTCAAATTCTACTAATTTATTTTAGTAAATTGCTAAAAGCAGGCGCGACCAGTTCAAAGAACCTGTGCACATCTAGAATTTCTTGGATAGTAATGAAAATTTACACGACAATCTAATCTTATCGCATAAAATATTATTAAATAAATATATAATTTTGGTTTGTATGTTCCAAAAATTTTAGTTGTCCACGGTTTATAATTTTTATTTGCAATATTTTTAAGCTTTTAGCACAAATTGATAGATTTTTCCAAGAAGGTGGTTAATTCAAACATTTCATGGTAACAATTAAGGTTTACGAACACCTTTCTAAACCCAACGAATACATAAAAATTATGAATAAACGTGAATTTTTAAATGTTATATTTACCAGACCAAATGGTATATAGTTAATTTACATATAACAAATAGAGTATTTATGCTTAGCATGCGTACAAGTTTCCCTCTACACTGAACTAGTTTTATCGAAAAACAAACTGAACCTGCGATGCGGGCGAGTGCCCGGTTGATAGAGTGGTGGTGTGTCCTCGTATGTAGCATGTGATTTAGATTGAATAGTGTTGGAATAGCTCCACATCGTGATCAACTATTTTTGTTAGAATGAGAGCTATTTTAAAAACAAACTAAATAATATTAAGTATACAGTGCATTGCACATTTAATATTGAAAACTATAATTTCTTAAAACAATGACTAAACATCATTACTATGATAAGTGATAACAAAATACACACCACTAAAATTATTTAAAAATTAGAACTTAATACGTACAAAACAAGTTTTTATTAAGTTTATTTAAAAATATCAATTTATAGGTATTTTAATATGATAAATTAAAATATTTTTTATATCTTTGTTTAAAAAAAACGAATAAATGAAACAAATATATTTCAATTGCTCATTACTTGTTATCTCCTAGAAAATATCAGTAAAAATTAAAATAATTTCACATTCTTCTATTTTATCTGAGTGCAATACTTCATCCCATCGAATACCAACTTTGCTCGTTAATTAGAATTAATTATGATTCGACAAACTTGTCCCCTAATATCCACGCCTTTCAAGAAACTACACGATTGAAAATTTTACACTGGCGCTCGCTCTTGTTGGATAGTTTCCCCACTCTTTGGGTTAGCAGATTACTCAACACTTTGACTGAAGTTAATGGCTTGATTCGGTTTTTGTGGCCCTCACAAAGGACGCAACCCTTTAGGTGTCAATTGCACCGGCCCCTATGGTCTGCCCTTATTTACCCGCTGGTCAGGTTGCGTTGGCGACAAAACATCTGCTTTTCAGGGTTGACTGCTTCATTTAAAGAGAAAGTACGAAGGATATAAACTCTAATTCGAATGGTTCCGAAATTAGAAATCTAGAAAAACATGTTTGTTTATATTAAGTTAAATACTTAGACTTCCAATTATTTTATGTAAACAAATTAAAGGGCTCTAGAATTATAGACACATAATATCTTATTAAGGTGAACACATTCTTATTGTGAAGCTGTAATTATTCAGAACATAGGTCTGTGATATTTTTTTAAATACAAATTAAATGTATTAATTAGAAAGATATACATATATAATCAATTTTATTTGTTGTTGTTACCGGGATTCGAACCTGGATCTCTTTCCATTCCGAGGAACTTATTAGGAATTATGTTAATATAGATTATTTTAATTAAAAAAATTTAATATGTGTATATTATTAAGGTGGATTATCCAATTATAATTACATCTTCACAATAAGAATGTCATCTTTAATAATATATAAATTGTATCAATGTGTCCAAAATATAATAAAAATGAATTGTTAATTCTGGCGTCTGCCATCGGTTTACTCGAAGGTATTTGAGATTCCGTAAAAACAAAGTAGATGGCTTTCACATAATGGAACGGTAGATATATTAATTTGAAAAGTGTAACATATAAGTTCAAAAATTTGTCGTCAATATACCGTGTACTATAGCGTAATCAGTTAATGCACGTTCCCTGGATTGGGAGAGATCCAGGTTCGAATCCCGGTAGCAACAACAATATATTTTTCGATAAAATTGATTATATACGTATATCATTCTAATTAATATATTTAATTAGTATTTAACATAATATCTTGTTATGAATCATGGAAAATATATATTTTAAAATGATTATTAATATTAATGCGGAAAGAGTCTTTTTAAAAACTAAATTAATTATTGATAACCGGGAGATAATCACTTCGTGACCCAATTCTAGATTGTTGTCTACTAATACTGAGAATTATTTTGTAACGGATACCTTTGGGTTAATTTAGTTAAAAATTAAAATAATTATGTTAATACATATTATTATAATTTAAAAAATCAAATATGTGTATATTATTAAGTATTAATACGAATAAAGTTTTAACCATATCAGATATAATTTTTTAGATAATATATAACGGTTCGTTTTCTCGATTTTAGATTTATTGAGTATATATATATATACATAAATAGCTTGACTCGTTATTATCCGGATTTTATTATAGATTTTTATTTGAATCAGATATTTATTATGGAGTTCCAATTTCAGAATATAGTTTTTTAATCGGAAATAATAGATATCTCACTTGAATACAACGAAATATATTAAATCAAAAATTACGTAAATGGTTAACTTAGTGTAATTAATAAATCATTCTCCCAGATTCGTTCCTGGTTCAAATACCGGTGGAAACTATATATTTTTTCGATAGATAGATTTGTATGTCTGATTCTGTGAATATGTTTTTTTTTAAATAATATTATAATTTACCTTAGGTTTGCTTATGAAATTATTAAATTTACCGATACGAATTTAGCGACTAACATAATTTTATCCATGAAAAATTTGTGAAAGCTTGGTAATGTTGATGGAGTATAATACATTTATACGAATAATGCAAATATCGCAAAAAGTCATTTTGAAAAATGTTTGAAACGTAAATAAAATATTCGTTTCCGCTGTTGATTTACAAAACATCATAATACTTGATTTTATTACTGAAATAGGTAGAAATGTTTATTCATACCGGGCCGGTAGATTCTGCACGCGTGATTAGTCTTTTGAAGTGACCTCTTTGTGAGAGGAAAGCTATTTGCAAAGCCAAAGGATATTTATGCAAGAACTGCTCCAGTCAAAATTCTCATTGAGTCACCTACCAACTGAAAAACTCAAGTTTAGAGAATATTTTAGGTACCGATGAAATGTATTGATGTTCGCATGAGTTGTGATTATTATGAATAAAGGATTCTAGGTTCTATTCACTATAAAATGCATTTGATAAATAATATGGAATCCGAGCATGAAATAACTCTCTAGAGAGGTATACAGTGAAATGATTAATTTAATGTATGAATAGTTCCGGAAAAGGATTTGTTGCTACGTTAATAACAGAGATTTAATAAAAGTATGTAAAAAAAGGTATATGGCAATTTTTCAAAAATGAAACTACGTTTTTATTGTTATTATGATGTTGCAATTTTCGAACATAGTTTATTGATAATTAAAATCAATTATATTAAGCATTCAGAAATAAACACGGAAAAATCTATTTATCGAAAAACTATGTCATTACCAGCACCGGCAACGATGAAAAACTTCCAAGTAATTCATATTTTTTTTTTCCAGAAAATATTTTTGGAAATAGCTAACGATATCTCTATAAAAATAAAGATGTAATAATATAATATTTGTAACTATTTCTGAAGTTTTGTTGTTCAACAATTACTATTTTAAAATTAGCCCAATTATTTATTTATTTAGAAATATTCAAACCATGCCAGCAAACTTATTCAGGGGGTACAAACATTTTCAAGAAGTACTTTTTTCTTAGTAATTAAAGTACAAACAATTTATAAAAATATCGTGAATAAACAAAGGGATATGAGATTATCCACGGAAATACTGTTCCTATGCGACGTTACTTTGGTCTGCACACTTAGGTGTTACCACAAACAAAGCTCTCTTGTGGAATTTATTGTATATGTTGCCATACGATGAAAAAAATTTCACAAAACAGGGTGGATTTTTTATTTATTTAGCAATTATGTTATCTTTTTTTGGTATCGATTCAAAAATTGTATTAAAAATATTAACAAAAGTGTATTTGAGTTATTCGTAAGCGATAACTGATTTTTATTATTTTAGTTTGTAAGACTATCTAAAAATTATACATACTTATATTTTAGATGTCGTATAATTTAATTATTAACATAGTAGAAAATAAATTTATTAACATTAAAAGAGTTAAATGAAAGAATTGATGGATTTACTTAAAATAATGTAAACTTATTAAACGTGAATATTTATAAAAATAAGTATGTATAAATAAATAATAAATATATAATAATATATGGTATAAATAAATATACACCTAAAATCAAATGATCAACTTTGCAATTCACCAAATAACGATTATAAGTATCGATTTGCAAATTTAATTGAGATATTAAGGGATAAAATTTTATTTTGATTTTTCCTTTAGGTATATCAAAAATCTAAAAGATTAATAAAAATCAAATGTTATTTTAACAAAAAATAATAATAGAAATCAAAAAATTGTACTCATTTGTTATAATCCACAGAAACAAAGTAAGTATAGTACAAAATATAGTTCAAATTGTATGAATCAATTTGAAAAATATACAGAAAAAATTTATCTCTAGAAAAATATTTGATTGCTATCCGGGGAAATACGTTACCATTTCCGATATCAACTGATTTGAAAAGGTTGTCAGATAAATATAACATGTGTTTTAATTAAGCAAGAATAAATCTGTCTAATGTCTAATGTAATTGCAATAGCTAGGAAGAAAAGTATAAATAATATAATATAATAAGCGCAGATTGCCCGGAATATTTCTTACCAATCAAATTTAGAAACGTACGCCTCTTGTATAGATGATAAAAAAATTATCTAGAAATATTATTTGTTTTTCATTATTCATTGTAGATTTTAAATAATTATGAATATTATATTTTATCGTCCAATACCAAAATAATGAATTAATATATCTATTATCATTGTTTGGCTTCACTGTTTTAGTATAAGATTACCTTCGCGGTAATGGATGCAAATAAGTTGCAAATCTATGCAAATTAACACTTGGAGGAATATCTTCCCGATGTTATTTCTGTTTAACTTTGTATTGTACGTATATCTTAGTTAACTTTGAAAGTAAAGCAGACAGACAGCCGAAAATTTCTGATGATATAAAAATAAATTAATTAAAAGTAAATAAGTTTATTCGTATACTCAGTAAATAATGATAAATAATGCTGTTTCTAATATCTGTTATATGTAGCGATTTTCGAGAAAACAAACAATAAAGATTAATTTTTCATTAGTAATCAAAATATAGAAGGCCTTATCAATCCTCTAATGGCAGAAAACTTGTTAGAAATATCAGATCCAGCAAAAAATTCTTCCTATATTCTAAGGGTCACACATACATGAATGATTTTTAGAAACGAATCGTCTGATATCGATGCTTGAGGCAATGATAGATTTATAAATACGCTTTGAAATTTCTGTGTGCGCTACGAAGACATTTTCAAATTGAATATGTTAGAAGTCATAAAAATTAAGTAAAAATGGCGCTGGTGTGGAGAAGAGGATATTTATTTCACATGGCAATAATGAATAGCGTTCTGCGAGATACATTTTTATAGTACGCATATATAATTATTTTTAAATCATAAGTATACGCTAAATGTAAAAAAAACTAAATTCATGAATATTGGAAATAAAAGAATAGCAAACGGTGAGTCTAAAAGTCTACTTACTTATCAAATAACATTTTTTATTCATATTAATTCCGAATTCTCAATTTATAGAAATGAACTTTAATAACAAATTGGTTTAGCCAATACTGCTCCAAAAGTTAATTTTAGTTTAAATATGAATTAAATATAATAATTAGAAAGATATACATAAAAAATAAAAAATCAATTTTATAGGAAAATATTGTTATTGCGCCACCAGGGTTCGAACCTGGATCTCTTTCCTAACCGGGGAAGGTGCATTATCCAACTACGCTATAGTGACAATATTTTTAGCGACATATTTTCGAACCTATATGTTACCTTTTTGAAAGAGCCATCTACCTTATTTTTACAAAATCTCAAATACCTTTGAGTAATCTGATAGCAGACGCCAGAATTATCATTTCATTAATTCATTGTCGCTAAAAATATTGTCGCTGTAGCATAGTTAGATAATGCACCTTCCCCGGTTAGGAAAGAGATCCAGGTTTGAATACCGGTGGCGCAACAACAATATTTTTCGATAAAATTGATTTTATATGTATATTTTTCTAATTAATATATTTAATTCATATTTAAAATACCACAGACCTATATTCTGAATAATTACAACTTCATCATCAAGAACATCGGTCCATCGAATGCAAAAGTTGAAGTTTTGTCATGTTTTAGTATCATACTTACGAATATTGAATGTACAAAATTATACGTACATTCACGCAGCAAAGATTCCTAAAATTAATTTGGACACGTTCAAAAAATGCCTCCTCCAAGGTACTGCATTAGCAACCCTAAGGGACGGGACCACGACGAAGACCTCGAAGAAGATGGGGCGACAATGAGAAAGATACGAGAAAACTTTTACCTGTAAAGATAGACAGCAGTAGCGAAAACTAAAATATGAGAAAGGAAACAAATTAAATGAATGGTAGCCACATGGTAATGATAAATAATTCATGTTAAATTATAATTGTTGTAGAAAATTACCAATTTAATATTCAAAAAAATACTGGGAAAAAACTAGGTTTGATCGCCGAGTGTGATATCACGGTATGACGAATACGACGAATATAAACTAGTATTCATAGAATACATGAACGGTTTTAGAATAAAAAATAACGTTGTTTTGTAATATTCAAATGTTTTTGTCATTCTCTGTATTTACATTACGATTAGGGAATCCTATTCCGGGGTCCCGGCCCAGGTTACAATACCTATTTATGAATCTCGGGAGTAGTACATATAATTTCGAAACGTAAAATTCATTTGTCAGTTACATTTAATCTATTTGATAATACAATACTTAGAATATTCAGTTGATATGCGTAGGCCAACATTGAAATATTCGGTGGACCTGCACTTGCAACGTGCAGGTATATGGAGGTACTGCCACCACTTCATCCTGGTTCTTCAAAAAATTTCAACATAGGTTCAAACAGTATCCACTAGTTAAACCTCATGTCTGATAAAAAGGAAATGCAATCGTTGGAAAGTGGAGGCAGGTCACGTAATCTTCACCCAAACTAGTGTGCACGTACCTTAAGCAATATCTCCAACAAGTATGGAGGCTGACTGGGCATTTCTAGCAGCAAATTGCGTGGGTACCATAATAGATAAAACTTTGGAGGTCTATTGCATTTACAACCAATAACACCGTTTTCACCAGCACCAATAAGCTTTCACCAGCCACATATCTCGCTGGTACCGCCTAGACATTGACAACAGTGATATGTGCGGGAAGCCTCCCAGCAAGCAGGTGTTTTAACTTCACTTCTCTCTCAGCTGGCTTCCCGATCAGTTCTCCAGCAGATGCCTTACGTTTTCACTGCATATATTTAATATGTACTTGAGTATTAATCAGTAATAAAAGTGTATCAACCGTAAGTTGTCTTTATTGTCCAACCTGCTCTAGCCATATTCACGTACACATTTACAAACACATACTTCGTGAAATCATCCTCAATCGAACACAGTGGAGCGCTGGGAGAAATAGTACCCCATCTTCTACACATGCAACCTTCTGATCAACACTCTTTCACAAACATCAGTCACACACATATACACCCATAATTGGTGACCCTATAAGACTAAATGATGAAAAATTGAAGGATTTATCAGGGTATATTATTAGTAATAATAAAATTGTTGTTCATCAATCTCGTATTAGTATTTTACGTAAGTTTTGTTTAGAGATTTCTTACCAACTTTCTTAAACATAAATAAATATCTTACAAAAAATCTTGGGATCATCAAAATCTAATCTAATAATGATGGTAAACTTTAATTATGTATTGGTAACTGTAAAATTTTCTCTGTTGTGACTGTTTCTAATGCTTAAATTTGTTGTCACAAAATTTAAAAATATACTGTGTATAACCGATTAATGCAAGAAAATAGGTTGCTTCGAAAATAAAGTTTTGCGCATGATTTATGGTCCAATAGGTTTATAATCCGATTTACCATTTTTTAATGATTATATAAATTTTTTAAACTACGATATTATGTGCTGATATTTGCAGAAAGCAGGATCATTTTGTGTTTTGTTGTATGGTTCGTTTACCTGGAGTTTCGTGGAATATTTTCCGGCGTAATACAATGCGCGCACGTGCGTTGGGGATTCTAAACTAACCATCGTAAAAAATACTCTTTTAACATTTCGTTACTGCAATTTTATCAATTATTAATATTTATATAATCATATGTACAATATATAACGCTGTGTATAATATAATAAGTAATATTCGTGTAAAATAAATATCAATCTGTAACAATTTTATAATATAATGCTATATTATTAATTTTTTGACAAACTTTCTGGTAAATTTGCATTTCCTAACCTAAGAGATCAAGGAACAGTATACCGCCTCAGATATCATGAGGAAGGTGACAGCGAGGAAGCTGCAGTGGGCGAGACATGTAGCGAGAGTAGTCCCGTAACATACGTATACAAGCCAACAGGATCGAGATCGAGTAGAATACTAAGACGTATATGGGCTGAAAATGTTAGATCGCGACAGATCTGCAAGATATAGGGACAGACAGGACCGCGGAGGTGACGTCAAGGGATGTACGGCGCTCTGTTGTGACTGCGGTGCGGTTATGATCTCCCGAGTCCCACAAGACTGTTAGATAAAGAAAAAGAAGAAGTGTACAACTTTAAGGCCTTTAAGGACGGTCACGAAGATCAGTAAAATAAACTCAAGTTAGAATAATGCATTTATTCACAACATTAAGAAGATATCATCCAATATTTTGCGCCAACACAGCGCGCTCGACAAACTTTCGCGAGTTATTTTTTGTTCTAGATTTGTAGAGAAACTTTATCTGCAAATCGAGTTCATACTCCAAACATATTCGTATTTTCACACTTCGTTTGCCAATTGTTATACGATGTTCAAAACTATAATATAAACGCTGCCGCGGGACAACCTAGTCAACCCTGTGTTAGTAAAATTTTGCGAATCAGTTCTTACTTGTTCGCAATTTTTTTTTTGTTAAAAATAATAAAAAAATATTTTAAAACACGTCAATTAGAAAGGTAGGTAGGTCCACCGAAAAAAATTATCTATCGAAAAATATTTGGTTACCACCGCGATACGAACCCGGAACTTTTTCTTGCCGGGGTGTTATGTTTTTTGTATATGCATATATTGTAGTGTATAAAATATACTTATATTATTAAAAGGTATCATGTGTATTCCTAATAATTTAAAGTAACGTAATGGTAGCGCATTTCCCCGGAAAGGAAAGGTTTCTGGTTTGTATCCTGATGATTACTAAATATTTTTTTGACACGTAGATTTTTTTTGTTTTAAATATCATAGAACTTTTTTCTAATATTGCAACCCTACAATAAAATGTGTATTCATTAAAAATATGTAAAGAAAAATAATTCGATTCTTTTAACGAAATATTTTTTTAAACTGCATTGTATAATTATAACCGGCGTTCTCCCATTATGAGTTTTTTCCTAAAATTGAAAGTTTCCTGAACTATCGTTCTTTGTTAAATATATAACAGGTATTGTAACTATCGTTAGAGTACGTTGTGCGCTCAAAAGAATAAATAATTTTCTTTGAAAACTCAAGTTTCACGTTAATACAGATAATAATCCAGAAAAGGGACATTTTTCAAACTATATTTTTCCCTGAAAATTTTTACGTTATGTTAAAAAATAAAATAAAGAAAATATGTATAACGTTTAAAGAAAAATAAATAATAATAATATTTTGAGTTTGTTGTTTGAATAAATATTGTACATGAAAAGTTCACGTGTGGTGAAACTTACCAACAACATCTAGATACCCCAGTTGGCTCTTCATGGGGTCAGTGTTGATCTGGCACATGTACCAACCTCTGTCAGCTGGTCGGACCTCCTTCACGTGTAGGAACCACGTGCGATGGTCACTGTGACTAACTCCTATCCTCCTGTTCTTCGTTATCACGTGACTGTGGATAGTCAGGATTGTCTGTGTGTCCACCCTCAACCATGCCACCTGCAATAAGATACATCATTAGTGCGGAACTACGAGGATAGTCAGAATTTTCAATTATTTTAAATTATCGACTCATACATTACTCGACATTAGGGGAAGCCTTTCAATAATGGATAGAAAATGGCTGCTGAATATACATATTTATTATCTATATATATATATATATATATATATATATATATATATATATATATATATATATATACAATGAAACCTCTATCTATCGTTTTTGAAGGGACCTATTGAAATAAACTATGAATACAGGAATATAGAAAAAAGATACATATTTCACATGTAAATGAATATATTTAAATACAAATAAAATTAGAAAGCTGCATAAAAATAATTAAAAAAATAAATTTAACTTTGTATTGTATAAATGTTAAGAGCAGTCTGTAGCAGCATTCTCTGTCTCTCTATCAAATGTTTCGAGTGCTCTTAATCGAAACCAAGCATTTAGCTACGAAGTATGCCGCGTAATTTAAATTGAAATTGTAATGAGGAAAAACGATTATTCGAGGAACGATCAATTGAGATTTCACTATATATATGTATTTTTTCGAGGGAACCCAGGCCGATCTTTCGATACGGTAACACGTGTCATTGTCAAAGCGCGCAGTAATAGCAAGACCTTGATAATAATGGCATGTGTTACCATGCCGAAATGTTGCCCTAGGTTTCTCCAAGGAAACATCTAGAAAAGACGCGATCTAATCTAGAAGAAAAAAACCAGTTCCATATATGTACGTCAATCTTAGCCCAGCATGTGTTAACTGAAGGACTTAAAGTGACGTTCCTACGTAAAGTGCCACCCTTGAGTAGTATTTTAGAATGCCGCCCATACTATTTTTACTAACCTAACCTAACCTAACCTAACGCTATCCACGTGTAGGTATTCTTTACATTCACGTTGCTTATTGAAATTGTATTGTTTTAAGACCGGGTGCGTTACCTTCTTGTATGAAAATTTAATGCTGCCACTTTTTGCCGAATTTTTACAACATAGTTTTATGAGCATTCTGGTCTTGGATGGAAATGGATGGATGAATTTTTTTTTTTGCATTTTCTTAATTGCATCTCTTGATTAACTGCTTATATATATGTATATATATATATATATATATATATATTTTTTTTTTTTTTTTGTACATTGATTTGCTTACCGTTATTATTTTTAAATTTATATTTAACTTAGAACGAATCTCGCTAGACAGCGCCAGGACATTCACTTTTTAAAACAGAATGTTTTAACACAACTAAATTTTAACAATTTTTAATTCGTGCTTTACATTTTTTCAGTGAAATATTTTGTTTACTTAATTATTTAGGGGTGATGTGTTATAAAATATTCTAACTTCGTTAATAAAAAGTCATTATTGCTAGTTAGTGAACAACAACAGTATCTATGTATTGAATGTTGCATTTTTCTTCTGTGTAGTTGTGCTAGTATGCCATTTATCTGAACTTTTTTCAATCGTTATTTACTAATTTATTCTTACTTTACTTAGTTTTTTAATTTTTTAATTGCATTTATTTTATGTTTTACATTATATTTATATTCTATTAATTGCAACCTGTTTTATTCTTTATATAATATATTTTTATTTTTTTACTTTTTATATACATTGAACATTGTATTTATATGCTATATAATCGCATCTTGATTTACTCTTTACGTATATTTATTAGTATATTGAACACTACACTTTGTTTGTTACTATACTGGAAAGGCACTGTCTGCTGTAATACAGTAAGATACTAGTGTAGCAGGCAGGGTACCGAAATACATGTTTCACTTTACTGCAATGTTATCTGATTATAACAATATAATAACAGACTGTACTGAACTGTGAATCAAAAAAATAAATTATTATTATTATTATAATTATTATTATTATTATTGTCGCATATGGCACGATAATTCTAAGTTTTTTTATTACCACTAGTACTTAAATTACGCCGCCAATTTATCGTCCCATAGAGTTTGCCGCCCTTAGGCATCGCCATACTTTCCTACGCTTGGGACGTCCCTGAGGACGTACCATCGATTTCGGCAACGCTAAAGTATTGGTACTACTGAACAAAGAGAGTCGAAAGAAATCGAAAAAAGGCCATACAGTCTCAATACTGGAGATGGCCTGGAAACCGATTCTTGCAAAATGAAAAATCGTGACTCCAAAAAATGTATTGACTATATCAGTTGGCCTTTATACGATATCAACTACTCAGATACCTTGTTCTTTGCCGAAACTCTGGATGTGTAACAGTAGAAGAAGTGCTTCACAGGACTCGACACCAATTCATACCTAAACATCGGCCTAGGTTTATTTACAAAAACATGATCTAACCTAGAAGAGATGCCAGTTCCATATATATTTATAAATATAGTCAAAGGTATAATTATTTTTAATCCATTTCTAATATGTAGACATCATCACTAGCTTGCATGTCTAAAATATAGCGGGGGGGAAACGAAGTATTTCATTTTATATATAAAATTTTAATAAATTATTGTTTGACAACTTTATATATATGTTATATTTAAAGTTTTCATAGGTAAAAGATAACAGATTATTTTCTGGAGGAACCCGCGTTAAATAGCCATGAGAAGGACTTTTATACTCCTGACGTTTCTAGTAAATATTATTACTCATTCTCAAGGACCTTTTATCCTGAATCCTGCTCTAAACTGATGAGTAAACTTGATCGTTCAATGCAAGAGCCAAAATAAAAGTGAGTTAAAATCTTAGTAGGTACTAAGTAGGTAAGGTAAGGTAGTAGGTAAAATCTAAAAGTCCACGTCCAAAACCAAAATAAAAATCGAAAGAATAAAAGTCATTTTAAAGAATATCTGACGCGGGTTCCCCAGAAAATAATCTATTATCTTTTACCCGTGAAAACCTTAAATATAATATATTGTTGTGGTAGAGTCTGGCGGTCAAGCCTCCACCGGCCAGATCAGTGGTGAGTATGAGAGTGAGTATGCTGCCTACTCACCATAATGTTGAGGCTATCCATTATCATTACACGAAGAAAAATATTAGTGTGCAATAGAGAGGAAAGTGTAATAATAAGATGTCAAATCAATTTGGTTTATTTAATTACAAAATAATATATAAAATTAAATTTGACAGCGAAATCATGTCGTTCAAATTCCAAATCCAATCTAATTCCAAATCAATCCTTCCATATGTTTTTGACCCTTAAAGCCTATAAGATTTTTCCGAGCAGTATGAAACAATTCTCGATGAACAAACTCAAACCATCTCAGAAGCTGGTTATTGGATGTTGGCAGAAAAGAAACTGAGCAAAGATTCATGGAAGAGATTCAAAGATTCACATGCACAGAACGTCATTTCTTTATATTCATTTTTCTATTTTGCATAGTGTTTCAATCATGGGATAGCGAAAATATTTGACTTATTTATTATGTTATTATAATTCTTTTAAACCCTGTTTACCTCATTCCTAATATTTTTGGTTTAGATAAAAAAAAATATATATATTAGTAATAATAGTGGTTTTCATATTTGTATGACAGACAACCGATGAGCCTGTCTCCTTTACTATTAGTTAAGGAGACAATGAACATCTCTTACATTATATATTTGTATATGAATGCTTACAATATATAATATATAAAAAATTTATGTCCATGTTTCTCAATAAAAAAAATTAAGTTAAATCAATAGTTTAAAACGATAATAATTTTAATATCTTTATAAATGCATAAACAATACTAATACAACATAAATGATCCAAAATCATAGATGACTTGACAACAATAAATTATTTTTCAGACTCTAGTCGAGAAAATAAATCTGTTCGATAATGCTCTCAACAGATAAAAACAAAATATAAATAAAACCAATAACATCCCATCACACGATGGTAATTAGTTCAACCAGCTCAACATACAAAAACAAAAGCATCCATAAAATCATTATTTCCCGTCTCCGAGTCGATTTCAACATATCACGTCCATGGAATAGCGTCTGGATAATGATAGATTATTGACGGCAACAGAAACAGTTTTATCCACCAAATCTCCATTTCAGTCAGTCATCCGGCATTCTCGTTAAGTACTATCTCGCCGTTAGTGGCTAATCCCGCATCCTAGAGTAGGTTAATATTTCTCGTCCATTCACCGATGTTCGGTATCACACTCGAACCATCCGGCTACCTTTTTCACAGCATTTAAATACGGTAAACTACACGTACAAAAAAAATAAATCCAATTTTCTTTAGTTTCCCGATGAATCTCAGGTCAAAATCAAAGCTACCGGGCCGTCGCCCGGAAATGTAGCTGTCGTCTCCCGCTCCGTGAACCTAGTGTTCGAGTGCGCGCGCATACCGCCGTACATTCTAACGCGACGGGGTTCACTCACGCATGTGCCGTAGTGTTGATATTTGCAAATTAACGTGACGATTATAAAAAAAATTTACTCCAGTACCTAACTATTTATTAGGTCACAATATATATATATATACCCCGATTTTAAGTTTTTGAAGGGACCAACAAAAAAAAATATAAACAGAGGGAAAATGTAAATTGGAGGTATTTAAAAATATCCTTTGTAGGAACTGGGTTTACGGGATGAACAGACACTTCTTCTTCGGTCAAGTTTTCGGTTATACAACTTTCCACTATTTCATCAATTTTCACTACGTCCGATGTTATTACGTTGGAGTCAATGTCTAAGTAAGTCTGCAAGGGTTATTCATGAATTATTTCTCAGCCATCAATGATGTTTATACTATCTTCTACGCAATTTTTTGCTGATTCCAGCTTGCAAAAACAATAAAATAACGAATCGTACAAATTACAAGCAAACGACCAACACACTGTTGGCTCTATGGCGAAAAACAAGCTGGCCGAACGAATTTAAATTGATTTTAGTCATAAATCGCGGGAAAAACAAACGTAAAATAGGGTTTTAATGAACTAAAATGACACATGACTGCAGAAATAACACGCAAATGGAGGGAAAACGTGAATTCCGGGCATCTAAAACCGGGGTTTCTGTATATATATATATAACACAGCCAAGATAACAAAAAGTTTTTTTTTAATCTGCCGCTATGATTATAACTCCATTATTTAAATTTATGAAAACTTTTAAACTTTGTTTAAAAAACTTAACGAAAAGTTACAGTAGCGTATGAATTACCCACGTTAAAATTCAAAGGAGTTCAAAAACTGAGCTAGATTTTCTCCTATTATGTAGCTTTTGCATATTTTATTCATCAAGTATCACGTCGGGCAAAATGGTCTCACCTCTTAACACAATTCATCCCGCTAGGGATACGATAATTAAGTGGTACTTGAATCTTGTTGAATGGGAAACGCAGAAGAAATTTGTAAAGAAGTGCTTACGCTTGTTTGAAAATATTTTATACCGCGTTTTTCGGGCAATACACTTTAATTTTCATTAGTATGTGTAATTTATTTAAGGTGGTATGCGGGTAATTTGAAAAATTCACCCGCAATACACGACCTAAAAAATGTAATGTAATGTAAGGTAACATCAGGCATGTTTAAAGAAAGCACAAATGAGCGATTTGGGTAAAGTAAAAATAAGAAGGCTTATATTCAAAACTGGACCGGTAAAAGTGTGGTTTACGAAATTTCATACAGAAATTGCAATAGTAAATGTATATAGAAATCTCAACATAAGATTAAAAGAGGACCGTCGTTGTCTAATTAGTAATAATCTTTTCGAATTCGTGAACCACATCATGGATCCTTCCTTTTATTCATGTACCATTAAACTTCTCCATCCCGTCACGCGTACAAGTAGTAAAATGAATAATTTTGAAAGAAATAAAAAGGAATTTGAACTCGGCTATTAATCTGTTAAACAATATTATATTTTCTAACTCATCTCCTCTCCTCTCAATATTCCCTTTACAACCCCCCCTCCACCGTCCACCAGTAACTTTGCCCCCTCCCCCTCCATCTGTCAGTACCTAATTACTTGTATGTCTACCATATAAGCCTTGTCTTCAATATTTATGTGTAGTCAGTTCACTTCACTTATCGATGCGAGTTACTGTTTCTCTCGAAACTCGAGTAGTGTTAATAAACTCAAGTAGAGTAATAACATTGTTTCATGTATATCCATCCATTATGATGAAACTCTATAAAGTTAAGACCGTTTATATTAATAATGTAAGAAAATGAAACTTTAGAATGATTTTAAATGCACAAAACGAATCTTTCGTAGCTTAAAAATCAGATTTAACGCGGTACGCCCGTCTTGGGTTGGGTAAAAACTATAGCTATAGCTTCATATTTAAATGATAAAATGCTTTTGAAATTGAAACCCGTTTTCTATCCCCCGTTAGATGAAGGTTTCCCAAAGTATCTTCCGCTTTTCTTAGTCTATTGTTATTCGCTATATATATGCTATATGTCGAATTGTATATATAAAACGTATTTCCGCAGAAGATTACTAGCAAAAAAAAAAGTTTTATTACATACTACCAACAGTCTTTCAGAATTACACATTGTTAGATATACTAAACTTGATCATTTATGTTATTGATGTTAATAAAATAGTGAATACAGAGCTTAATAATATAAATAAAATTTTTAGATTATACAAATAGGTAGGTATATAATTTTAATAGTGTGTTAGTTTATACTCTTATGTAGAAATATCATTTTAATAGTGTTTTAAAAACGATAAATTTTTATTAATTTGGAAATTTTTGATAGTACAAATAAAATCGTTTGAAAAATAAGAAAAGGTTACGTATTCATCTAATTCATGATTCAAAAGAAATTGACAATTTACTCCAATGTATAGCTGGCCATCTACCCAACGGTATATCTGTTCAGGTCACCTGAGAGGCAAACCGGAGCGTGTATGTGACAAAACTGGCAGGTATTCCTAACTTAACTTAATATATTTGTCATATTTACCTGAATAAGTGTACCTGTCAGGTGTACCGTTGCGTGTATGGCCGGCTTTACGAATCAGTTTCTTTTTACGTACAGTATGCAGAGTAAAGCCGGCCAGATACGCTGTTCTGGTCGTCTGTATATGTATGGTCCGGCCGGTATCCCTACCTGTACAGGCGACTTGACAACAATAGAAAATTCATATTTTCTACATATTTTCAGTTGTTACGTCCAACGCTAAGGGGATGGTCGTGTCGCGTAGCGGAAAAATGGGGTCTCGCAAGCGAAGCGTAATTGTAGAAAATTTTATTGAATTGTTTAAATCTGAGCCACCCTTTCTTAAATAATTACAGTAATCTTGAGGCTCTACATTTAATTTCTTTATTAAATTGACGTGACTTTATTGGCTTCTTTTTAATAACCATTCTTTGCACCACTTTTTTCGCGGTTTTCTTTCATCCTTTCGTAGAATGACAAGAAGACCTACTAGCGCTACCGCATCTTCGTAGTTGTGTTGTACCGATGCTATGGTTAACTGAAAGATTATCACAGATTGGCCCCCACACGTATGGCCAAAGTTAAGCTTCGGTTAACTTGTCACGTTTACCTGAAAGGTATAACTGTCTTGTATACCGTTGCATGCGATTCTCTTTGTCACGAAAATATTGGCTAGTCATGTTTATTATAATTGTTATTTTTAATATATTATATTAAAATAAATATTATACAAATTTACAAATAATTAAGGCGAATACCTTAAGGAAGATATTACAAAATTTTCAGAATTATTGCTTTACAACAAACTAGCAGAGTTTTAAAATAAATTTCTAATCATTAAAGAATTGTCCATCAAATCATAAGCTCCACTTTTAAAACTCACGACGTAACCACTTAAGTGTATAATCACTGAGACTTGACAACCCTGTAAACAAGAACACGCGGTCTCAAGTGGTGACTTTTTTCTTCTGTTGACACTCGGACCCTTTTGTGTTGGCTCCCGGAGGTTCATAACGGTCTGGCCTTGCTATAACAAGCCAGTTAGTGACGGAGCCACTCCTGAGCCACGCCACAATGGCGCACTTCGTCACTACTGTTATTAATTATGTGTTTCACGTCACACGATACTTAGAACATTTCCTCACCGTAGATAATCTAGTAAAAATATTATGAGAATTTATTCCATGTATGTACGAATAATTAAAATTTATAATTACAATTATTACATTTACAATTAATAACAATTGCAATTAAATATTTATTGTTTTATAATCCCATGTCCTTTATATGAGGAGACCAAAGAAGAAGTGGGTTGACTGTGTGGAAGAGGTAGATAAATAAGTAGAACAGGATAGAAGGGTCCGGGAATTGAAGAAGGATGGCCACGGAAGAGGCTAAATCCAACCCTGGGATGCAGTGCCGTGGAAAAAGAAAAAGTCCTCTCTACGAGGTGAACACCTGTCGTGTACATTTATTTGATGGAATAATATACCAGACTAATAATTTATGTACATGTATAGGTGTTTCAAAAAATATGTGTACAGAAGTCCAAATTCGAGCATCCATTGAATTTTATAGAGAGTCCACTGAAAAAGTTTTAGTCGATTAGGAGAGGTTTTAGTTCCAGGACCTCTCTCTATATTGATGTAAGGGCATATTTTGATGAAAATTGGCCAAACAGATGAGTTGGGAGGTGATTTTGAATACCTCCTGTCTTTCTAATCCATTACGAAACAGAGGTTTTTTTAAAGAGAATCTCAAAGATTTAAGGTGCAAAACTGAAAAACTATCAAGATGAAATTATGCCCAAAAACCACATGAGTTATTTGTAATTCCATTGATTTGAGTTTTCAATTACCAATTCAAGCGCTTGGATCAGAATAGTTATTAGTCTGAACGCTTTAGCTTGATAAACATTGAATTTAGAAAGCTTCAAAGTGCGTATACATTTTTGAGACAATCAGCATATAATCAACTATATTTTTAAAAATGAATTTTACAGTTAGTTATAATATTACAACAAAAACTAAATTTATTGTTGAAATCGATATAAGTACCTGTGCAGAAAATGATGTATTTATCTACTACTTATTAGATCTACTTAACTAACGACAATACTATAAAATAAATTAATCGCAACATTTGTTTGTATCGCAACTGAGTATCGATTGTGTAATACAAATTTGTTAATGTAAAGAAAATAAAAATGATTATCAGCCTATCCTATGCACTGCAGGGGCAGTTCGCTGATTTCTGCATACAAAGTAATCAATCTCTTTGTTATCTATTCATATCAGAGACGTAACTATCGAGGAGCATTTGAAGCAGGTTGTCTACTTCAGGCGGTAAATTGAAATTATTTTGAGACAAATTATTTTCCGTTTGTGCTTTTATAAATTTTGCTTTATGAAAATGTGACATTTATTTGCAAACGATATTTTTACAAGCTAATACGTATCACAGAGAATAAAAATGCATTGGGAATTGAGAGCAATTGGCGCATGACTTAACTTTAATGGTGCATTGACACGGATGAGTCTTTGATCTTTCGTCTCAAAGATTTGTCGGAAAACATCGCTATGAGTCGTCCACCCAATTTTCTAAAAGACAGGGTGGACTGAGAAAAAACTTTAATATATAGTCATACACATCTCAGATTCCTAAAGGCGAATCTGAGCAGATATGTCATAGACTCTGAAAATTGTAAAACCACGGTCCATGATCGAGAATTATGGCATCAAAAAGTAAATTGCGTCGGGGAACATGCAAATGGAAGAAGGCTTATGCAATTGCCAATAAAAGAAGAAAGAGAAAAGAAAAGGTGGAAGATCCGTTCTTCAGAACTCCCGTGCCTAGCGGATGCACATGCGCCACATGTGGAAGTCACACTTGAACTCATAATCGATAAACCATGACAGTTATAACGAGGAACCGCTGAAGAAGAAGACGAAAAATCAGTGGCATTATTCTACTCTGCGTACAAAAAAACATGCAGTAATGAATTATGATCAACCCTTTACCATCCTTTATGGCGCTTACAAGACGAATCTCCGGGATAAGTCACATTCGTGAACATCCATAATATAGTGAGACGTACGATGACGGAACTTATTTTTCTATACAGAATCATCAATGGTATGGTAGACTGCCTCCAGATTGAGGTCATCGAGACACAATACATTGTAATATTACAGTGGTAATGTCAGAACTCATGCATTAGTGTGAAATGTGTTATTTGGATTGTGCAGGGATCTTCATAATAATAACGTTTCTGTAGGTTCTTCAAGACTTTATTATAGTTATTACACTCCCACAAAAACGGGGACTTAACTATCTCTACATCGGACGGCGACCTATTTCGTTCTCCCCGGTAATCTTCCTCACTCCCGAGGTCGCTCGCGGTCCGCCACCTAACCTAACCTAACTCCGCAGTCCCTAGAATGCATTCTTTGGGGAATGAGTATGGGGAGGTAGTCGACATTTTTGCTGTAAATTTAACTCTTTATAGGACTATATTATTACATTTGTTTGTATCTCAACTCAATGGTGACGGATAAATTGATTTAATTCACATTATATATATATATTTTTAATTTTGATTATGAAAAAATATGCTGATATTATGCAATTTTTTTTCTTTATGTATTGCACTTCTGATAAAATTTTCTGTTATTTTACAAATTATGTTAATGCCTGAATAGGGCGTGTATAATAAATAAATAAATGTTTAATACCACTCATTCAAATATAGTTTATAGTTGATTGAAATATAATTACACATACATTATTTAGTTTTAGCACAAAACTGTTTAGTATAGACCGAAAGGCATCGAAAGGACTTCATTCTTCCCGGAACCATTAAATTAGTTTTCACTCGTGTACCAGTTCCTCTCAACAAAAGCAGGAAAAGTTTAACCCCAAAAATCTATATGCAATTATTTAACATGTATTATATTATACAACAAAAAAGACGGAGGTGTTAGTTTGTGCATTTAAAAACTACATTTATTTATTGGTATTCATACATATACTTAAAAAACTATTTTTAATACATTGGATTATAAATACATTTACTGCCATAATAAATGAGTGTTGTTATATATAAATAAGGACAATACACGTATGTTTGAGTCACGCTGTCCTCGATCTCATTGCAGTATGCTGGTCTTCCCAGCATTTCCCATAGCGAGATCCACACCCTAATAAAACTGCGGAAAAGCAAACAACGATTTATCCCAATCACTCTATCAATCATAATATTAAATTACAGTTAATAAAATTGAATAATAATTACCAATAGATTGGAAAAGATACTGATATAGAGTTATTTGTAGTATGTACTATGATTAAGCATAAATAAGCAATGTTATTACATAGCGAGAGAAAGGAATATATAATAAAGAACCTAAAAAATACCTAAAAGTATTCTAGAGTGTATGTCGGTTTTCGTGTATAGAAACACAACTCTAGCGTGCGGTAATTGTCGGCGCGAATTTCGTATTGACACATATTACTTATTATACCCCCACCACCGCTTCCTCCGTACTCAACTTGTGAAATATTGGTGTAAATTCTCCGGTGCTACGATGCGCTGTGGGGAGTGTATTTTGACTTTTGACATTGTTGGGTGTAAACTCGAAAAGTGTCGCGACATACGAGACGTTCGCGATCAAGCAGAGTTGAAATGTGGGATTTGATTCGGATAACAGTGATATCGTTCGCTCTGTCAACCATGATGCATTGTGTGAGAATGTATTTTTGACTTTTACGCTATCGGGTGTATTGACGCAACCCATGAGGTATTCTGCGATTATCCATCTTAATTCGTCGATAAGCCATCGGGCTTCTGAAGCTGTTGATTAGTGAAGTGCTTATCAATCGCTTTATGATACGTTTGTGCTGTGGAGTTCGTTGTGAATCTCAAAACACTGTCGACATAGACGTCATTTCACGTGTGTGTGTAGCTTATGAAATCGTCAGTAAACATCATTAATAGTGCACCATACGGTACAGGTTTTTGGTGATGACTACAGGGAATTTTGAGGAGACGCCGTTACTTTGGGTAAGTCAAGCATCCTTGCAACTAACGACTTGCTCCTTTAATTGTTATAATTTCATTTCCTTCCTCAAACCTCGCACTATTCCGATCTTATTTATGAACCTTTATTTCTGTTCCCTTCCCACGGGACATGCAAGCCAACAATAAGACAAAAAACTCAATTGAATTTAATGACAATAATTAAATATAAATTATTGTTTTATTTAAAAAAATGTATGTTTCGTCATTGGTCTTTACTTTTTCACCGGTCATTTCATAGACATGTATATCATATAATGTGTCGGGACAATTGGCATATTAGTTTACTTAAATATCGCTGGCCATTGATACTGATCCTTATTCGGTTATGGATTGCTGTCATCAGCATATCAACCATTTTGTTGACGAGATCTCTGATCATGCGTCAGCGGTTGAAGACTCTTGTTCTTAGATTTTGCGGTTAGTTTTTTATATCTTAAAAACAAAGAATTTTCAACGAATGTTCCAGTTTATTTCGACCTGTCTATCAAATTTTACGAATTATTTAAAATTTTATAGAGCAAGATTCTTAATGTCGGTATCGTTTTAGAATTGTACACGAGTGAATCGTAGTAATTATAAAAATGAGGAGTATAAAGACATTTGGCCCAGGAATTACTGTACATTTTATGCCACACAGTAATATTTCTCAATTTATAAAATTTCCTATTTCCATATTGATTGGGAGAATATATTCTCTCTGCTTCTATGAAGTTATTTTTTCTAATAGAGTAGTATCAATTGCTTCTACTTATTTTTTTCACTGCCTAGATTAAAATCTTTATCACTGACGGGATAGATTTGGTCTGTTCATCTGGCGGGTACGCTTATTTATTACTACTTGTAAGTTTTCAATATCTGTACCTAGAAAACATCGATGGGTTACATTCTGAGTATTACCTTAATATGTAATTATTAATGTGTAATTAGTAATTATCAATCTGCACAGTTTCAATCTAATCACGGTATTTTTTTTCAAAAGACGAAATCTTGCCTAATTTTTTAAACCTATTTTACTTAA
Source organism: Eubasilissa regina (assembly GCA_022840565.1). NCBI lineage: Eukaryota > Metazoa > Arthropoda > Insecta > Trichoptera > Phryganeidae > Eubasilissa > Eubasilissa regina. Next base: position 21,348,841 of record JAINEB010000015.1, on the reverse strand, counting down.
AACATTATTAATCTTTCATACAATGTGTCACGAATCAACAGTTGCTAGCTATGTTTTATATCGAAAAATAAACTTGGTGAAATATCATAAATCAATCCTCGCTGATTATAATTAATTCTGACCGGGACACGAGCATTCTAATTGTACGCGTGACTAATTAAACTTTTAAATTAACGTCACTTGTTGGTAATTAGAACTTCGTGCATAATGATTAAATGATATATTGATTTTTCAGTACATTATTTCAATCCAAGACTACTAAAGTTTGAATAATTTTTAATCTATCAATAATTTATTTCTATATTATTGAATTAATACATTTGTCATTTATTTTATTTAAAATTTGTTATAGTTATCAATATTTAAAAAATACGTTTTGTTTTCTAAAAGTTTACTTTTTATATGTATATAGAGAGAGCATTGTTCTGCTATTTATGTGCAAAATTAGATTTCGTTTGTAAAATCAATTTTAATAAAAATTTCAGCAGAAATTTAAATTATCTATATCCTTAAATGCACTACGATTGCGGGACCCTATCATTGTCATATCGAAAGCACAAACCTATTGATGATAATTAATATCGCCGCTTAAGTTACTTAAATAAAAATGTAATATCTGATTGGACATTTGTTTGCGTTTATTGGTTAAGTTATATTAGATGTACTGTGGTAACATCTCTCTTCACGATAAAAAATAATATTTTCAACATTGAAAAATAAGTTCTGCTGAAAAACCAGCCGCACAACGGTCAACATTTGCCGCGAAGCGCCCATTACACTTCTTAGCAATCAGCTTCTGCTAGTAACTTAAAAACACAATTAAGGGTTGTCAGTAATACATTATTACGTGTTTAAATACCACCAGGACTTGCATACACTTTTATAAAATGTATTAATATGTTTTAAAAATTATCACCTTATTAGCTCTCCTGTAATTTTTTTAACGTGATTATTCTATTATATTAAATTAAAGTCGGTAAAAATTACAAGGACATGATGAAAATATAATTGGTAAATTCTTGATCTTAATTACAATTACCTATTTTCGGTTATACTACTAAATATATAGATTAGTTACAAAAGACAATGATAAAAAGCTCGTTTAATTTTGCTGAACTTTACACAATACTTTGTTTGTCGCCAACAGAGTGTTTATTTTTTTATTTTGAGGACTAAAGTAATCATATTTTTACAGTTTATTTTTGGTACCGCCGAAATGTCGAAAAGTAATTTTTTAATTAAAAAAAAAAATTGTTGCGTCTTAGGGCTAAAAGACAAAATATACTTTGAACAAATACCAATGGAATGAGTAATATTTTTCATTGGAAATAATTTCATATTTTCATTATGTATTTCTATCGTCAGATATAATTAAAAAATAGATGATTATATTTTAAAATTATTATTACTGTGTAAACGAGTTTAGTATTTGACATTTGGTAATACTGAGAAAAACAAATCCTTCAATGTGCTTGGCCCATACATGGTACGTTCATGGCTTTTATTTACAGATATATGTATTTAGCCCCTAACACGGACATTACACTGCCATCTGAATGTTATATTAGATAACTTTTTGAAAGAAAATAGCCAAACTCACTTCTCCATATTAGAACAACAAAGTGGACGGATGATAACATACTGTCAATTAATACTGATAAAACATACTTTCCACGATTTGCAATTCAACAGAAAGATAACACTGAAATTAATATTAAAATCCATACCAAAGTCTGTACCCAAGAAGACTTTTGTGACCAAGTACCAGTACTTAGGAATCATAATAGATGACAAACTCAAACGGAAAGAACATATTACTAATCTTACAGACAAAATAAGGAAAACTACCTACATATTTTTAAGACTCAGAAACATCTTATCACTTACAAATTTGAAAATAATATATTACGCGTTAGTACAGTCACATTTACAATACGGTATTATTGGATGGGGAGGAGCATATAAAATTTCAATATCACAATTATAAATCACTCGAAAAAAGATGATAAAATTTATTCTAAAAAAAAGACTATCCAAGTATCCAACTCTTCACAGATTTCAAAGTATCTAAAATAATAGACACATACAAAAAAAATCAATTATCAAAATTTTTCAAATTAAAAATAAATAAAATATTAGAAGCGAATTCCGATCTACAGATTTAGAGACCAAATTGATATTCCAAAACTAAAATATACCACATCCTAAAATCACTATATTTATCAAGGCATCAAATTTTTTAACAATCTCCCCCATCACAATTAGGAAAATTACAGACTATCATAAATTTGTATCTGAAGTAAAAAAATATGTACACAGACTAACTGAAACATAAATTATATTCCTTTTCTATACATGAGTCTTACTCTCATAAAGAAGAAATATGTGTTAAAAGAAATATACATATATCCTACTGATTATTTTATAAATGTATTATATCTTCTAATATTAAAATAATTTATTATTATTTAAAAAAAAAATAGAAATGCGTATACATGTCACATCAATATTCTTACTATTTTAAAACTAAGCTAAATGCTTGTGCTATGAAAATAGGACTAACTTGCTGGTGTCCTGGAACGAGGCGCGAACCCCCGACCACCAGATCACTAGGCCAACGTCTTGACCACTAGACCAACAAGCTACTCGATAATAATATTCAATAAAAATAAAATGTTGTTAAGAACTGTGCATCACAACAACGGTAGGCAACAACCGCATGTTGCTAATTTTACATAATTCATTTCAATCAAATGCAGCATCATGATTTTTAAATATGAAATAATTAGGATTTATAATTTAATTGATAGCCGTTTGTTGGTGTATATGTCGAATTTTATATATAAAACTGAATTTCTGTCTGGCTATTAGTTCTCTATACAATCAAACACGAAATTTTTAATAGTTTTCAAGCCGCTCGAAAAATATAAGTATTCTCTTCTTTAACACTCCACTTCCTTCCGTCGATATAAATGTGTTTTAAATTTATTGTCATTCACTCCAATCTTGGTTGCATAGTTACCCAGTTGCACTCTAGGATCCTGAAGAAAATATTGTATTCCCACCCTATTCGCCCAAACATCTCACCTCCCCCTGATTTTTCATTAATCATTATTCGATATTTAGGATCTAGGCAAAGGCAACCCCTTCCTCTTAAATCCCTATTTAAAATTATAACTATCTGATTCCCGGACAACGCTGGGTACTGACCGCTAGTAATTAATATACCTAATGTAAAGTGATAATAAACCCTTCACTATTTTAATTTACTTTTCTCTCGGTGCCTATACTGATATTACATAGGTATATTTGTTAACTTACTTAATATATTTATTATTTTTTTATTACGTTCGTTTAATAATGTTATATTATGTTTAATAATTATATATATTATTACTATTAACATTTTGTAGATATTTTTTGAAAATTTTGTTATAAATTTTGTTTAAAAATTAGAGAAATTTTGTTTAAAAGTAGATAGATTTTTTCAGTATATCTTTCAAGTTGATTAATTTAATTTGTATTAAAATACCGCAGATCTATGTTCTGAAAGTGCAACTTCAAAAAAAAAAGTTCTACATAATGTTTATAGGAACTCTCAAAAAATTACTTTTAATTATAAAATATTTTTTAAAAATAAAACATCTATGGTTCCTTAATAAATGATAAAAATTCAAATATGATAAAAGGACGAAACTAAATTTGTGCTTATTCTGTGCGAGCATGTCTTTGGCGTTCCACCCTCATTCGCATTCAGGATCTGTAATTCACTTCTGATAGTTTGGCGGTGGCATGGAAACATCTGTTTCTGGGTAAAAGTATGGATCTTCAACAAGGTTACTTACTACTTTATGTTAAACCAGAAGACAACTGAAATTTGAATAGAATTTAATATCCGTTTTAAAATTACTATGTACACATCGTATTAATTCCGTGAACTCTGAAAATAAAACTGGCTATGATAAATATTAAGAAAAATAAATTCACGTTTTAATAGACATACATATTAATAGAAAGTAGAAAGGTTATTTTTCTTATTATTGAATATTTAGGTTTTTTGTTTATTTATAAAACAAGTATATTTTTTATAATATAAACATACGTTTATATAGTATCATGTTTTGTTTACCTAATGCTAATTGATATACGATCTAATTTAATATATATATTTTATGTTTTATAAATTATTGCATACCAGATGTAAGAATATTATTATGTAATTTATACGACTAAATAAAAAATATACATACATTTAAAAAACACACCTACATTTTACGATGTAAGAATTAATAAAAATATATACAATTCAATGTAAAAATCATAAAATGCCAACAAGTTTCCATTTTAAGATAATGCAAAAAATATTTCTAAAAACCTGAAAATCTAAATAAAAATCTGAAATAAAGGCAAAAGTGTTTTAACACAAAATATTACCAATATTATCATTACCAAGATATCAAAAATGTGCAAAATGATATTTAAGAACATAATAAAGACAAAAAATGGTCTAAAAGAGCATTATTATTAAAATACACATAAGTTAATCTGTTATTTTTTTATGATTCGCATTCATAAAAATATTTTAAAAGCAAGATTTGTATAATATTACATATTTCTAAGTGCACCTAAAAAATAAAATATTTTTATATGGTAACAATATAAATAATAAAATATAATGTTGCTTAAAGTTACGATCAAGAAATTTGTTTATACTATTTAAGTTTTACATTTTCTTTTGAAATTAGTAACTAACTACAAACTAATTAGTAATAACTAACTACTTTGTTTCTATTTTCTTATCAGAAGGCAGTTTATTGAAAAGAACTCTGAAATTAATTTTCGAATTTTAATGTATAATACTGATACGTTCATATACTTTGATATAAAAAAAATTATACTTAGGACAATGGGATGGTAAAAATACTGTCATTCGCGCGCCTATTGTTCATTTATCCAAACGTTAAACTGAAAATTAATATCGTTCACGCGCGCCACAAGTTCAACTCTGCTGAGATTCTTATTCTTCTTCTTCAGTCTATATACGTTCATTGCTGGACGTAGGTCTTCGTCTTTACCTTCCATGACTACACAGGATCGGGGATTGTGGAAGATTGCTGCCATTATAAGTTTAATATTAAGCTTAATGTGATATTTCGTCTAATAAAATTTGTAAAGAACCATGTATCATTAATACCTCTTTTCTTACTTCATAATAAGTTTTAAGATTTAACGAGATGTATTTAATTCATTAAGTGGTCAAAAAAACAAAGTTAACAATCTAAAATAATGGATTTTAACCACAAAGTTGATTTTGCTTATCTTTAAAATAAGTTTTATTTTAACTAAGTTTACTAAAATAATTGAATTCTTCTTCCTGATAATCCTCTTATAGCTTTTCATTGATCATTCCGATATAATTCTTCCATTATTTTCGGCATCCGCATTTGCAGCCCTGAACATGTTGCGGTTCGGTGGATGGGATATCTGCCTCTTCTTCTCTAAATCTCTCCACGTTGCCAACTACCACAAATTTCTACAGGTGTCTTTTATCGCGTCCTATCTTCTGGCAAAATATTTTGATTAAATATTGCAATTCCCCATCCATTATCTACAATTTTCTCGACGTCTTGAATGTAGTGTCATTTGCCAGTAAAAAAAATCGCTAAAGTAGCGAAAATGTGTTTTTAATATCTCTAATTTAAGATTTCTTAGATGTTTTCTCATTTACTTATTTACTTTTTACATTACGTAAATATACATTCAATTTGAAATGAAGTGTACATTATCTTTATTACGAGTAAGAAAAAAAACATATTTTAGCGAAATCGTAGTCACGTGACGACTGCCAGGTATATAGACATTTATGATCTTTGCTGTCTATGGTAAGGGAGAAATCTTACTAACTATATAATAAAGCACTTTTTTAGTCTCAATGTTAAAACGATGATTTTTGGTTATGTTTGCGACCTAACATTTGTCAAAATCTATTGAAAAAACCTTTCATACGATTCTGTCTTTATTTAAATGCACATTATACTGATAAAACAGCAGATTGATAAATGCGTTAAGGCGCACGATTGAATGTGTTGTTTACTTTTAATTCCTACAATAGATAGATAATACTTTTGAAGATATTATCTCCATGGTATTTTTATCATGTGTCTTCGGCACCACATTTCGAAAAGCACGATTGTTGAAGACCACGATGTGTTCACTCCATAGTACAAGAATAACAATTTAACAATATTTGAACAGTATAACACAACACAATTTTTTGAAATTCCATATTTAATTTAAAACAGTTACAGCAGAAAATATATTATACTAATATGTAGCTTTTCTGTTTTTTGGAGTTTTATTATGACCTTGCTTACTTGTGTAAAACTTATAAAATGAAAAATACAGCGCGAGGGTTCAGTTTAAACCATTATCTTTATACACGACTTTTTATTTTGTTACGCTAAATAATAAAATTGTGAATTGTATATTGTTAAAAGCCTTAATAATCGGCGAGCTTGTATGAGAAGACGTATGAATGTGGATGAGGCGAGAATGGTTTGTCAGGACAGAAGAGTGTGGTGCTCTATCCTCTCTGGGAAACAGCATGATGGTAAGTTAGTTAGTTTAAATAAGTAAATATAAATGATAAGTTAGATACCCCTGAAGAGCTAGGAATGATTCAGTTAAACATATTTAGTACGTACTCCAGATACGTCGCTCTGTTGGACGTCAAAACACTGCTAATAAATCTACTTTAGCGTACAAATAAAGAAGTAGCGTCGATATGGGGTAGTTCAGTTTTGTAGATATTTTTAACTGTAATTAATTAAAATCCAACATATTAATCTTCTTCTTTGTCCTCGTCTTATCCGTTTATTTGAGTATGGCTAACTCGTATGTTCGGTCTTACTGCATACTTATTCAAAATTTTAAGATCACGACTGAATGAAGTCATTCATATTACTCGTAGTCCTCCGGTATTTTTCTTTCATGCTCACGGTTTTAGCAAACATGGGATCTTCCTTCCTCTGTATCATATTTTAAAATCATCTCGGTGCTGAAAAGGCTGCTTTTAAAATTTTTTTCAAGGATAAGGGCCTCTAAAAATCACGGATTTAAACATTTTGAAATTTGTCTAATCTTGTAACACCTCCAGCGCATTTCAAGTACATGCATCTGAACCATCTCTAAGACTCTAGACAAAGATGTACACCTAAGCATGCCGTAATAATCCTGTTCTACTTCATCTGTTGTGGCGTCAGTTAAAATTACGAGTTAAGGCTAGGAATTATTGTTAAATTTAAACGTTATGAATTCGATTTTACTTTACTTTTTCTTTACAAATCCGAACCGTAACATCTTCATTCGTAACTCCATCCATCCAGCTTATTATGAGAATTCTTCTGTAGATCCACATCTCTAATGCTTCAATTTCTTCGGTAAGTGTCCATGGTTTTATTCCATAAAATAATATCGAGAACACATAGCATCTGACTATTCGCATTCGTAATCTAAGGTTGAAATCATGACTGCAGAACAACATCACTGCCATACTTTAGTAATTTATAACAACAACAAAATTATTATAACAAATTAATATGCACGACAGTATTATAGATTTTTAATTTAAAATCCTACATACAACTTGGACAAATATAAATATTAAATGAAATGTGTATCTTTTCGTCATTCACTCCCACTACTCTATTCTATACGTATCTGTATGTTGAACCAATAACATGGATACGACTGGCAGATAACCAACGAGAACGGTAGAGGTATTGGGAACCATTTATCGAGTAGCGATGACGGGTTTAGAAGCAAAACCACCAATATCCAATTTTACATATTTGATGATGATGATATCTGGTAATTGAGACAGGTTTACAATTGATAATTGTTCTTGAAAATATATTTTAATATTTTAGAAGCACTTTTATGAAAAGTACGAGTATATCTTTTTTAAAATCTCCACTCTGGCTATAAAATCTATTATATTACAAATACGTTTATTTCAACTTTTTGAATCGAAATTTTCCTTCTGAACCCATTATATATACATACGAGTATATGTCATATTTCATCTTGTAGGAAACAATTATAATTATTTTGTTACATATATTTTTATACATATACACATGCATATATGAGTATACTGTCAACTTTCATTTTTGTCAATTGGGTAGTGGTGCCTTTACTTTTGAGTCCATCATCCCTACTCAGTAAAGTGTTCTCTATACCTCTACCGCTCTCGTTGGTTATCTGATAATCTTATTCATGTCATTGAGTTGCAATATAGAATATCGGAGTAGCTTGTTGGTCTAGTGGCTAAGACACTGGCCTAGTGATCTGGTGGTTGGGGGCTTGCGCCTCATTCCAGGAGACCAGAAAGTCAATCCTATTTTCATAGCACAAGTTTGAAAATAGTAAGAATATTGATGTGACACGTCTTCCGTGTTTACATCTCTATTTAAAAAAAATAATTATGAAACGATATAATAAGTATCTGAGTAATGCCGAGAAAAGTGAAGGGACACGGCCAAGAGAGCATGAAAATGTCCATTCTCAATTATGAGGGGCTGACTTGTATGGAATAATATGACTGAATAGCTAGTTTCCCGAAGCGTGGATCGTAACCCTGAACTCTTTATAAGTCACTAGTCGAGCATTTTACCATTAAATCTGACAAGCTACTCATATGAATTTTGTTTTATTTTATTTGGAAAATATCCCACATTACAGTAAAAAGACAATAAAAATATAATCAAAGAATTAAGCCAATTGCAATTGTGACACAGTAAATAATGAATGATATATTAAGGAAAATCAAAAAAGTGAAGACAATTTCCCTCTATAAGCTCCAACAAAGAGTATGAAAAACTAATGAAAATTAAGAACGGGAGAAGAGAACACAATAAAAGCTACCCTAAAAATAATCTAGAGCTGAACGATTTCTTAGTAACTAAGAATTGGTAAAAGGTTCAATCCTCGTCCAGGGAAACCATCATTATGGTTTTAATTTGAGAATTATAAGGCAAAATTTTATTTCAAAATATTATATTAGACTCATTCCAAAGGCGTATACGTATATTTTTATATTTCAAAATGGTTTTTGTGAAAACTTGTAATAAAATAAATTATTATCTACCATTTCAATACAACAGCATAAACGTACAACAAAGTAACGGTGGGAGATTTATTTTTCTTCTTTTAAATAGGTAATCCACCCTTCAAAAGTGATCTGTGCCATTAATCAAGTTAAAACCTTATTTTATAGAAAAAAGTACAATAATATAATAGAAAAGGAAATATTATATTGCAAGTCAATACTATTGTCGTTCAAAAATTTTTTTATTATATAGATTAAATGTGGCGAGTTAAGGGAAAGACGATGGCACAAATTAACCGGAAGTTGAAAATTACCTGTGACGAGATGTGAAAAATCTGTGATCCGCAAAGGATAAAAAAAAATATGTGTTCAAGGGTTTCCTCCTCGGCACCACACTCACACATTAGGGAATCTATTCAGTTCAATCTGAATAAATTTAAAGCTACCTGGCAATGCCCAATTCTCATTCTAGAGATATTTTATATTGTTCTTTTGGAGAACCAGAGAGTGCGGGGACCTAGACCTTTGAATTGTTTTAAGCCGATTATCCTTATAATTATTTGGATCCATCCATTGTGCAGTCCATATAGAATTCGTACATTTTTTTACCATATTAAGTCTGTCATGCATCGGGATTTGGAGTAGGAGATTCTTACTTCTGGAAACAAGTTAAGTTTTAAATATGAATTAAATGTATTAATTAGAAAGATATACATATAAAATCAATTTCATCGAAAAATATTATTGTTGCATCACCGGGATTTGAACCTGGATTTCTTTCCAAATCGGGGGTGGTGCATTATACAATTATGCCAAAACGACAATATTTTAAGCGATAAATTTTCGAACCTATATGTTACCTTTTTGATATTAATACATTTAATCGTTCCATTATTTGAGAAAGCCAATCTATCTTATTTTTACAGAATATCAAATACCTTTGAGTAATCTGATAGCAGACGCCAGAATTATCAATTCATTGGAGAAAGAGAGAGGAAAGAGAAAGAAAGGTTCGAATCCCGGTGGTGCAGCAACAATATTTTTCGATAAAATTGTTTTTATATGTATATTTTTCTAATTAATATATTTAATTCATATTTAAAATACCACAGACCTATATTCTGAATAATTACAACTTCACAATAAGAATGTGTCCTCCTAACAAGTTTTATTTTTTTAAGTAATGATTTGACAATAGTGGAGTTACCGTAACGTAACTGAAACGTAAGCCTAGGTTTCCCCAAGGTGATATAAAGTGATATAGGTTCCATATATATATAATTAAAGTGCCAGAGACACGACAATTTAATTAACCTCGTAATAAGCATCTTGATGAATCCAGGCTACGTAAGATAGTGTTCATGCTTAAACAAAGATATTTCTTATATTGATATCAAACACCAACACGGACCATACTCATTGCAGGATAGAACATCTCATAAATTGCTAGACCTATGTTTTGTCGGCAACGTAAAGCGAATATTCAAATAACGAACACGTGAAATGAATGACACGGTAATGATACAGCGGCAAAGCCGACAAAATGTTTCCAGATATTCCTACGCCGTGCGGCGAACGGCGGCGCGCACGGTTCAAATGTCAGAGGGGCAAAATGGCGCGGCGGCAAGAAAATTCTGAAACGTTCCCGCGCCAACAGATGTCATCGCAAAAACCGCCGGAGTACGGAACTAGCCGACTTTCTGCTATTAGGAGAAACCATTTTAGAAAAGCTGTTTTTTCTGCTACAATGTGTTGATGTTATAAAATTTTGTACGTTAATGTTACGAACTATAGCGATTCACGTGTAATTAGTGAAGAAGGGAGGAAATTAAGGTTTGAAAATGTAATGAGATGTGTTTTTTGTTTCAGACTGTTTCAGACGTTTAGCTTTCAGCCGTTTCTTTTTTTTGCTATTCGCGTAACGTTATCTCTCGGTTTTAACGTTTTTAATTTTCGTCAGAAGAAATGAACGCACAAAGGTATTTCGATTCTTGGAGAAAATAATTGCACCACACTAACAATAAAAAAGTTATTTTAATGCGTACAGTATTTTCTTGACTATCTTGTGGTTTAAAACTAAATGTGTGCAAAAAATTGTGAAATTTCCAATATAATATTGAGAACCATATTTTTCGGGCAAAGTTAAATCAAAATAAATTTAAAAAAAATCAAATAGGAGTAATAACTTAAAATCAAATGTGTTTAATGATGAAATAATTTGAGTGGAAATTAAAAGAGGAATTATTTGGAACAAAAACAAAAAATGAAATGTGCAGAAACCGTCATAATATATATTTTTGTAGAAAGCAATCACTTTGTATGAAACCACGAAATTTATTATACGTCAACCGGTTTCGTTTATTTCAAGCTTCATCAGGACGTATTTAAAACTAATCATAAATACAAGAAGAGTGCACTTATATATGCATAAAGAGGGAAATATAATATAAAATTACATGTGAAAGAGAGAGAGAGAAATCTTTTGTTCTATCATCAGTGATGTTTTAAATATTTTAATAATGTTCTATATTTTATTTAACATCACAATATAACTTATTTATTAGTAGAAATAAATTTGTACTATTTTTTAAATTTAATTTACAAACAAAACTAATTTTCAAATGATCTAGTTTATAAATCTAACAAGATTTTTTTGGTTCTATATTTAATTTTCAGCTGTCTAGACCATTAGTTGATAATGGTCTAGAGCCTAGACAACCGAAACGATCGTCCAATTATTTGGAGAATTTAAATATGGAACCAAAAAATCGTGTTTGATTTATTTTTTTGATTTATAATGGAGTTCTTTGAAATGAATACCGACTGTATTAAAAAATAAAAGAATCAGAATTTACTACAGTTTTTCATCTTTTAGAATAATCAAGAACCTTCCTGTTTCAGTTCCTTTTATAGTCAATTTTGCTGCAATTATTTTTCTATTATAATTTTTAATATACTCCCCCTTTTTGTTTTTTGACCTTATGTAATTGAAATATAAAAAATACTTAAAACTAGTCATGTGTTGGTATTATCATTTATTAAGATTTAATTTACTTAGTTTTATATAGGATTTTTTTGTAGTAAAAGATGTTCCGTGTTGCATATTTGTATTATTATTTTACGCATTCAATTATATACTAATAATATACGGATTATAAATTTAATCAATCAATATAATATATCATTGCTTGATAAAGTTTATCATAATTTCATGTCCTGTTAATATTACTATTGTTTGTAAAATATTTTATAAATAACATTTTAGTACGTTTAAATTTAGTCTACGTAAAATATTTTGATAAAATTTGAAGCCTTTTGAAATAGCAAGAAAATCAAGGAATTATAAAAAAAATTTTGACGTGCGAAATTGTACCATAGGCAGATTATTAAAGTTATATTTTAAAATGTTCAGATTTAATTCTACAGTTTATTTGTTTTACATTTTACGTGCACTCGTGTTTTGTATTTATTATTTATGGAATACGCTCTGCTACTAGTGAAATTAAAATTATGTATAGAAAATTAACAGCCAAATACCGCATTTGAAGGTTATGGTAAAATATTACTAATAATTGCATTATGTAATTGTTTTAATCACTTAAATCAAAATTATTTTAAAAATTGTACAAAATGAAAATGATAATAGAATGTCTTTTAAGAAGTAGTCGGCGAACCATAAAAAATAAATGCAAAAATTAACATAAATAATTATGTAATGAGTTAATATAATATGCTTTACCCATTAGAAGTGATTGAAATAAAATGTATTGTCCCCTTACCCAATAAAAATAATTTATTGTATATTAATTTATTTTATTTATTTATATATTAATACGTACAATATAATACAATCGTTTAGCTTAGTTTGAAAATAGTAAGAATATTGGGTGTGATATGTGTTCCGTGTACGTATATCTATTTAAAAAAAATTACATTTACTTTAATAACGCATTATATATTAACGTTTTAAGTTCCAGAACAAAAACGTATTTTTTTATGACAGAGTGAAATAATACACGTTTTTATAATTATCAAGTTTATAAAAAATAAACCGCCCGAAATATAAAAAGTTAATTAGTCTACTGTAGATTGCTTGCAATATATAGTTATTGATACAAATTAGTGTTATAGTTTACTCTATACGTTGACTGTTCTTGCACTATCTAAAAATAAATATATTTAAATATAAACTATATATAAAAATAAATGAGTTAACCTACTTTATATGTTGACAGATCTTGTACTATGCACGCCAAGATGGCCTCTCTGCCTACGGGCACCGTCACGTTCGTTATTGGCGCGCTGAACTTCGGATCCGCTGCAAACAAATTGAGACACAAACATATAAATATAAAGGTACACACACAAGTTAAATATAAAGTTACACTCACATATGCACATTAAACGGGGTAGTTTGGAGAAGTAATAAACGAACTGCATCCGACTCGAAGCATTTGCTCGGTAATTAGCGACGGAGGACATATTGCATTCGAGATGGTGTTTCCAGAGAAATCGATTTAGGCGAACAAGGAAAGGGTTTCTTAATATTATTCTGTATTTTATACGAGTGATTAAGGTAAATAGTTAAAATAATTTTGTTATTATTACCTCAACAATATTATTTTTTTAATCACAGTACATGTCCAAAGTTATTTAAAATGTTATTTTTAACCTCTTTTTTTTTCAGAAAAGTATTACATAAAAAATATTCATTGAGTATTCTATTTTTAAAATTTGTTTACATGAAAAATGATTACTACCAGCTGAAAAAGAGTAAACAGAGTCTTATTTATTTGTTTAATAAAACAAAAGTAATATTCAAGAATTAAAATAAGAATATAAAACCAAAAATATTAACCATCGATTCTTAGAACTTCTCATATTTTCCTCCTTCAGGATTTGTCACCATGAATTTTTATCATTTCAATTTGTCTGTCTCTTCAAATCCTGACGAATGAATGCTTTCCATTTTTCAAGAATTTTACATTAAATAAGGATCACTCATATTATACCGAAAACTATTCTTGCGTAGTTTGGTTATACTGTTATAATATATAGAGATCTGCCTCTCTGTTTCCTTACCTCAACACATATTTTTTCTAGAAAATCAGATTATACGTGAAAAAGCTACATATTAAACAATCCAGTTATAAATGGACAAAAAATAAAAAAGTGATTATTAATCATTAATAAATAAGACCGATCAAGTTCGAGAAATGACCTTAGCCAACTTGAATATTACAGTGAAAGGATTAGAACCAAATGCAATTGGACAAGCAGTTCATGAAATTATAGACGATTAGGTGATTAGAGAACTACGAGTACAATAACTTTTAGAGGGAAATCTTTACAACGATCATTCGTTCTGTACATATAGCCGTACTTCTGTATTCATAGATGCGGCAGAACCGACTAAGCGGTTAGGAGTGGTTAATGTTCGGGCGGTGGTGGGGGGAGGCAGGTGTACGTGGTCTTCCTCTGTTCCATCGGTAACCTCATTTAAGTAGCTAACATGGTTTGGTCCGGAGCACATCAACCGATACAAAACAACCGATCTGTGATCGCGATGCAACGAGTTTTTCAGTGACGGTCAACATTCCGCGTAATAATGCCGTTCCTAATGTGAACACAATTTGGTCCTGGGTTAGGTAGTTGGAGGAAACTAACTGGTAGCACACTCAAAAGAGTTTATTGAAGAAGTTAATTCTATACCCCGATATGATTGAACAAGCTGTACAAAATTTCAGAGATTGTTTCCAACTGTGTCTTGCTGCCAACGGTCGCCATCTTGAGGATAATATTTTCAAAACTTAATAATTGTAAATGGCATGTACTGCTAACTTCGATAATAAAAGCATCTTTTCTTTATATAACCACATTATTTTTTTTATAACTCTTCTTCTGCTGCACGCGTATACAATAATCCCTAATAAATGTTCGTCACAAATTAAAATTGAACGGGAAATTCATATATTTCATTCAATAAAAGTATAAAATATGTCTGAATGTATATACTCATATATGATCTTTTAAATCTAGTGTCAGATATTTGAAAGATTGAAACATTACATTGATTGTAATGTGATTTAAATTAATGAAAATTTAAAAAAAAAAAAATAATATTTGGAGAACACATTCTTATTGTGAAGTTGTAATTATTCAGAACATAGGTCTGTGATATATTAACCGTTTTAGTGCTAAGCAATTTTCAATACAAACGATCGCAGCGCTTTTGCGACGCGTAGCATTCAAACGGTTAAATATATTAATTAAAAATATATACATATAAAATCAATTTTATCGAAAAATATTGTTGTTGCACAGACGGAATTCGAATCTGTATCTCTTTCCAAACCGGGAAGGTGTATTATCCAACTACGCTAGAGCGACGATATTATTAGCGACAAATTTTCGAACCTATATGTTACCTTTTTGATATTAATACATTTAATCGTTCCATTATTTGAAAGAGCCATCTACTTTATTTTTACAGAATCTCAAATATCTTTGAGGAATCTGACAGCAGACACCAGAATTATCAATTCATTTTTATTAAATTTTGGACACATTGATACAACTTTACAATAATAATTTGTTCTCTTAACAATAATTTCAAAATGACTAGCTCGATAACGTAACGACATTGAACAGACTGAAATGTTGATAGAATGGTAATTCGTCACGCGTAAGAAATATGGGAACAAACGCAAACTAGATGTGCAGCTAATGTTCTCTACTGTCTACCACGCCAACCTTCTTATACAGGGTGTAACAGACCTAGTCCACAATAATTTGTGGGTGGATAATGTTACGAAAAATATTTTTGTTTGAAATTTTTACATAATCGTGTTAACCTTGAAGTCTACGTAATTCGAAATAAATATTTGCGAAATTGTTCAATTATTAATATATATCTTTGCTTCAAATTATTTAACAAAAAATAAACTAGTCGCTTAAAATATTTCAATTAATCGAAATAATCGCAAAATTACGATTATTTTGAAATACTTACATCTCTGTCATAGTTGAGATTAGGTACATATCCCTTGAATATTTTCAACTCAAAATTTAGTCAGAAATCCACCCATCAAGTATCGTGGACTAGGTTTGTTACACCCTGTATATGTTATTGCGCTCGTCTTAGGTGTTTAAATACAAGTATTATATATAAATAATTTCTCAAATATGCATACAATAAACTTCTTAAAACTTTAGTTAATACCGCATTAAAATGCACCGAGCCGCACGGAGCGCATCTCTAGCGGCCCATGAAACAATAGGCTTCGAATAAAATTTTCTCCGAACGAAGTTAGTACGGATGGTAATGCATTTTGGCAGCTGTAGACTGATAGTACTAGGAACAAAGGAAACGGCATTGAGCTGCCCAAACCGCCAACACCACTTCGGCCCATGTTCTCCGGCCAAATATTATGTGGAAATAAAAATACGCGGTGATCTCACTGCCAGATTTTTTGCTCCAGAAAGCAGAGGCAAAAGTAATAAAGGGGAGCTTTATAGACATAACGATGCAAATAAATAAATGATACGTATTTTTGTCCAAACAATGCAATTGCCATGAGATATACACGTGTCCACATAAGAGTATAATTATTAAAGTTTAATTTTACTTATTCATTTATTTTTATAATTATATTATTATTTACCTTCAGTATTATATTTATAATATGTTTAGTATAAAAATATTGTGGCCAGACATTTAAAAAATCTGTACCATTAACTTTGTATTTAACTACATGAGTTTAATATTAAAATCAATCGGTTTCGGAAAAATAATTACAAACTTAATTGTATTAATTTATGTAATACATGTGATGTTTTGATTAACTGTACTTGACGAATTAAATTATTAACGTGTTTCACAATGCCACTACCCCGAGAATAATATGTTTACCGTATTTCACGAATCATTTAATTTGTTTTATTTAACTTTAATAAAAGAAAAAAATAAATATGGTGATAGATACTCACTTACTTACCATCACGCCTCATCCACATTCATACATCTTCTCATACAAGCTCGCCGATTGTTGGTGATAGATGGTGGTTATTTATAAGACTTCTAAAAAACTATTAACAAAATTGTCAGTTCTCGAATCTTTTAAAACATGAATTATTTACATACTCATGAAAGGTATAATAGATATATGATTCAGTAATTATCACTTTATATATTTGAAACTATTATTTATTTAAACAAATAATGGATATCTCATAAAGATGAAGCTATTTTTTTATTGTATTTAATAGAAATATATAGAAGTATGGGTAATTACAGGGTTTTCGAGCTGTCTTCAGCTGGCTTAAGTGATCAATTTATATAAATATAACGTTCACTACTCTCATCCATTAATCAATCTCCATATCTATCAAATTTTTGAAAGTTATATATACGTTAATATGTGAACTCACTTCGAGTACCACCACACTATCGCTATCAATGGACTAAATTTGATAATTCATTTCCCTGAAACAGTATATATGTCACAATGAGAATCAATTTTTTTTTTTAATAGATTAATAACTTCGTCTCTATGAGATATCTAATATTTGTTTAATAACAGTACCTTTGTAGATGAAAATCCAGTAGTTGTATGTTCTTGGACTTATTCAAATATTACTATTATTTATTTATTAAAAATTCAAAATTGGACGGCATACCTTTACATGATAAGTAAAGGTATGCCGTCCATAAGTTTTTTTATTTTTTAAATTGCTTCTGTCCGGGAAGGGTACGCGGGCAACAGCGCGCAGGATTTTGGTCTTTAGTCACAATGGATCACTTCACGGGGGAACAACGCTACAAAATGCTATTAATAGAATAGTAAGAAAGAAGTCAAATCACTTGGTCATTTTCTACATCTTTCATTATCATTTAAATTTATATTTTATCTAGAAATATTTTTTAATTAATTTAATAACATTTAAAAAATAATAATTTTTAAACCTCAAAAAATAATTTGACGCTTTGTTTATCTCCCTTTTTATATTATTGGTTGGCGTATAAAAACTAACGTTGTAAAAATTTTGTTACTGTTTAATTTATTAAATAATATTTTTTTTTTATCTCAAGACTTAAATTATTTGTATACAATAGGTAGATAATAATAATACAATTTATGGTTATATTTCATTAGTCGATAGTACATTCTACCTCCGACCGCAAAGCACCGATCATTTAAATAATCTAACAAATGAGAAAAGCCTGCATGAAATAATGGTTGAAGAATTAAAGAAGCCCGCGGTATTAATGATCCATGAACAAGTGGCACGGGGGAAGAAGTTTTTACTGTCGTAATGGCGAAACATGACTTTGAACGTATCACGTATAATTTTACACTCCAAAAGTTCAGCCATTACGGCTCAACATTAACCATAAATTATATTCCCTTTACATGCCTACTTTAATTGGCAAAATAATAAAAATATTTATTTCCCTAAATATGTTCATTAATATTTTGACATCATTTAAAATTTTACACTACCAATGAATTTATCCTAATTTTTTGTAATCATCTATATCACCCGAGTCTTAAAAATACCACGTTTGTAAAATATAATATCCACAAAAATTTGAGAATAATTATGCATCATAATAATGCTAACTGCAATATGGATGCTAGGCACATACTCCTGTCGTGACCAATTTCTGAATGCTTTAGAAAAGGTACGTATGCACTAGAAGCGTTATTCTAATCCGGGAGCGAAACATGCGATGTTGATTCATAAAACACTTCCCGCTGAATTTTGAATTGACCTTTACCCATTTTCGAGATAAATCTCCGAGTGAAATCTCATCCATAGGCATGGATCATAATGCTCTAGAATATAAGAACACTTTCTATTAAAATTCGGATAGGAAAGCCACCGAAAGCAGCGTGACTACGTTTGATTGATGCTTCTAAGAGATTGTGATCACAATTTGTCCCTGTTCCTCTCATCTTTATAAAAATAACATATATGCCGAGTACGCGCATTTTAACTAATAATTTTTTGTAATTTTTCATTTTGTATTCGATTTAGATATTTTTAAATGAATCTCTTTTGAATGGATAATTTAGTTATGTTTTTTGAGAAAAAAATTATCGTTTTTCATAACCAGTTCATTAGAAAATTCGAATACGATTATGTGTCACAGACTCCAGTCACTACTAGTACTTTTAAATACAAATTAAATATATTAATTAGAAAGATGTACATATAAAATCAATTATATCGAAACATATTGTTGTTGATATCGAAGTTCCAACCTGGATCTCTTCCAATCCGGGGAACGTGCATTAATCGATTATGCTACAGCACACAGTGGATAGACAACAAATTTTCGAACCTATTCAAATTGATACATCTATCGTTCCATTATTTATAATCGGTTAATGCACATTCCCCGGATTGGAAGAGATCCAGGTTCGAATCCCGGTAGCAACAGCAATATTTTTCTATGAAATTGATTTCATATGTAAATCTTTTTAATTCACACATTTTATTTGTATTAAAAATATCACAGACCTATGTTCTGAATAATTACAACTTCACAATAAGAATGTGTTCTCCTTAATTCTACTAGTACTACCTACCCGGGATAAACGCTTGGCACAGACTAGCATAACGATGAATACAAATTCAGTGGTGAATTGTAATGATGTGATACTTTCTGTGATGCGTTTTCGTCTTATTGTAGCTGCTGGAAAAAAGTTTCACAAATAAATAATCAAACTAGGTCATAATTTCAACCAATTTTGTATTATATTAATTTCAACTAAATTTGTCACATATTTAAAAATTAGCTACGTTTTAATCAAATCAGTTTAAACCCATCGTAGCTAATGTTTTTAATTAGACACACGTTGCGATGGCTCCAATTTATATTTCAGCACAGCGCTTTTGACCCTTTTCATTAAAATGTTTTAAAAATATTACATCCGATAGAGAATATAGATACAACTAGTGAAAAATTAACTTAAGTTTATTTTGCTTGCGAAAAAATATTCCACATTTATTTTTTCAAAATTTGTAGATACTAGGTTAAAGAATTTATTTTAAGCTATTTTTTCTTGGAGCAAATTAACGATATTCTTTATGAAATTCAGAGAATACATCGTTTTAAATTGATACATAACAAATTTAGAACAATTGCATGTTTTATTTAATATAAATATATGTTCTTTGAGACATAAATTTACAGACAAATTGTAGAAAAAATCACTAATTCAGATGAATTCTTTTTTGAGAGTTCAGACAATGGTTCTTTTTCATTTGTTTTTGGAGCGAATATAGATACTGACTTACATACTATGATTGAAAATGTAAGTTATGACTACAAAATCATTAATTTATTTACCTTTTAACACATCCTCTGCGGTGGTGGGTCAGATTTGACCCGGGTGTTTGTAAAAATATGAATTACGCTAGAAATATTCGTTTAATGCTGTTTTCCTTCTAGCTAATCTTTTATTAAATATTTCCAAATAATTTGAGATACAAATAAATGTTATCGGACCAGATTCAAATGAGTTATTGATAAAAATATGAAAAACGCTTAAAAATCAGTCGCTTTTACGGGATTGAATCTCAGCGCTTATACTGTAATATATATTGCCACGATTTTGATCGGGTAGATAAAACATACCAGGTATGCGTTCATGTATTTGTTTTGACTTATTTTTGTCTGGCGGCCCCTAGACAATACCAGTAATATAACTATTTGAAGGGCGTTGCGCCTAGCTGTAAGTTTTATTACACTACCTGTTCGGGTTTCGACGAGAAGGCTCAGTGAATGTTTATATTTTGGCTATGTCTGTTGATGCGCGAGAATATGTACATTATTTGTAATATTTTTTAATTTTTAACTTTATTTTTTTAGCATAAACATTACGGCACATCGTGTCATTTAATTAAATCCTATTTAAAATAAAATATCTGTAAAAAATCTCCCACAAAACGGTTGAAAACCGAAAACTTGAGGTCCAATTGATCTAGAACCGCTGGACGTGTTTTATTTTGACCCACCGGGCAGGATGTGTTTTAATTGGCTTTTTAATAAGAGTTCATTACATTTTTTTTAGTGATTTTTGATTCATTATTTGATTTAATGATTATCTTGTCAAGTAATCCAACTTGATATATTTTATAATATTATATGTATCGCTCTGGTGCTGAATATTTATAAAGTCTCGGAAAAGTACTTGTTTTGATATGATTTGAATATCTCTGTTTTCTTCTTTTTATTATATAATATTATAAAATCTGTTTTTTACTTCCATATAGCATTTCAACAGATCGAGCTTCGTGATAAAGATAACACTTAGTGTAAGAGTAACATTACGTAAAAGCAATTATTATTATTTTTCCGATTTCGGTCTACTAGGTTTTCAATACATTTCTATATCTTCGTATCTTATAGTCCCTACATTTTTGCATTGGATTGGTTGCAGCATGGATTGGTAAGCGGTAAATCAACACTAACAAACTTACTCTTGTACGAACAGTATATCAATAAAAAAATGAATAACCGTTTACAGACGGACGCCGTATATACGGACTTTATAAAGACATTCGACAAGGTTTCACATTAACTACTATTAAAAAAATTAAAAGCTCTGGGAATAAGCAATAGCACCTTAAATTGAATCGAAAGCTACTTAACTTTTAGAAAACGTTACGTTAAAATACATAATTATAAATATTTTCAATCTGAAGCGTCCAGTGGGGTACCACAAGGATCCCACCTTGGAACTGTTTTATTTACACTTTTCATAAACGACATTGTTGACATTTTTAGTGGAGTACATGTACTGTTGTTTGGAGATGATCTTAAAATATATGAAGCAATTTCTAATATTAACTTCGTTACTTTGCAAAATAATCTAAATTTGCTTTATATGTGGTGCTGTGCTAACGAACTATATTTTAATGTAGAAAAATGTAAACAGATAGTTTCAATAGAAGTAAAATTAATTCCTTTTTAAAAA
Source organism: Eubasilissa regina (assembly GCA_022840565.1). Lineage (NCBI taxonomy): Eukaryota > Metazoa > Arthropoda > Insecta > Trichoptera > Phryganeidae > Eubasilissa > Eubasilissa regina. The sequence goes on along the minus strand of JAINEB010000015.1, from coordinate 21,326,743 downwards.
CAGCATTAACAATATTGATTTAAGTAGAGTCATAGTTATGCGAGATCTGGGTGTGCTCTTCAACGAAAAATTGTAATTTGTTCAACATTACAAGGCGATGAAATCCTTAGGATTTGTGTTAAGGACAGCCAAAAACTTTAATTCGCTCCGCTCTCTAACAATTTTATATACATCTATTGTAAGAAGTACACTGGAATTAAACTCCACTACTATGGCTTACATATTATAAAAATCGAAAGAGTGCAACATAAATTTCTAAGATTTATCAATTTTTAATTTCATATTCCTGTATAAAATATAAATTATGATTATTTAATGAGTCTACTTCATTTAAAAAATTAGCCTGGAAAAGAGATGTGAGCGACATAGTATTTTCATATAAAATTATCAGTAGATGTTGAACTGCCCTGAGTTAATACAAATGGTTTCGTATAAAGTACCAATTCAAATGAGACAATAAGAAGTGTTCTTTGTAGGCACACGTATAAATAATGATACTATTAACTCTCCAATAATACGGATGCATCGGCTTGGTAACAAGTTGAATTTCGTTGACATTTTTCATTGCAGGAGCATACCTGAATTGAAGAAATAATTGTACGTAAAATATTCTTAATTTTTTAAAATATTTTATTTTAACTGTTATTTTGAAATGTTTTATTAAAAATGTACTGTAATATTTAAATTAAATAAATTTTTATTCTTATGTAGAAGCCCATAAGGGCGTTGATGGAAATAAATAAATAATTAAGTAGAAGCAAGTCCTGAAGTTGGGAAAAAAGAACTGCACTGTGAGATGGGTAGTTTTTAGAAACCTTAAACACATAATTAGTAACAAAAATCTCAAGATCTCTGAAAATGAGAGAACGTACGGAGCGTAGCCCTGGACTCTTACGTAACATATTTACCTTTGTGGGTGAACAGCATATTTTACTTATAATATAAACAGCTGTTGCCCTCTAATAGAATGCAGCGTTACTTCTACCAGAGAACCCGTGATGTACACCAAATCTATATTCATAGAGGGCCGTATGGGCCGAGACGGACAAGTGAGGAGTTGCCGGCAATAAGAGCCGATGGAACCAAAAATTCACTCTTCTCTCATATAGTATCTAATAGTGTGTCTTAATAACTTCTAGCTTTTAGAACCAAATAATAGACAACATCAGTATACTTTTCTTTCGGATTCATCATTTATTTCATCATTCATTCATTTCGGATTTATCATTCACCCTTGTTAAATGAGATCCAAATATTCAGTTATGGTAGCTCGAATTTCGCATGCTTGGGAATCAGTTTAATAATCAGATTACCTCGAGTAATCTCAACCTAGGAACCACTTATATAATGACAGTGGTAAACCCAGACGTTAGTAATTAATAGTATAGTAAATCATACTAAAGGTATTTTTGGGTTCTGGATCGAATGTGCTAAACTCGGGAGCGCATCATAGCGAACGCTGAGGTATAATTCCACTGAATCACGTAATAATTTCTATAAATCCGTACCAGTATAGTGACCCATTGCAACTTTAAATAATTTGCATATATTTGCTATGGTTAAACGTTAGAATTTGTACACTGATCAGCGACGTAACTACAAAAATTGGTCTCCAATGCAGAATGGAAAAAAGAACGCATATATTTATATGTATCGCATACAAGATATATGAATATTAGTACTGCATGGTTTATATGTTAAATAATAAGAATACAGTTAGTCTCTTGTCTCATATAATATTTACACTTTGCAAGGCATTTGCACTTACAATTTAAAAAATACTTCACTTTGCGGCGACGAACTGGTCCGTAATCCGACGTATTAATGAAGCCTTACTGCATATATAAATCATGTTTTCACGTATTTTTGCAATCCGCGTAAGCATTCATCTGACAGTCTAACTGGTACCCGCAGAATACGTCGCGCCGCAACCAATCTGATGAAACCTAGAACCGACCATTCTTTTCCTGGCCAGCTCCCCCCGGACACATCTCGTACGCATCTCGGTACCGCCTACAGTGAACTACGTTTATCTTGAACATTATATGATGTAACAAGTGGTTTAATTTCAATTGTGCTTCTTTTGTTAACAAACACAACTATCGTAAGTGCTGTTTCATTCAAATACGCCTACTCTAGCCGCATACACACACACAACTTCAAACCCTATATTGATAACATTTCATATACATACGAGAGAATTAGAGGAGGTATGGGGCCCTCGATTCTCACAGTGTCATTCTTCTTACACAAATTATCCCTATTGGTGACCCTAATGAATCTTATTTAACTAATAAATAATGATGTCAGTTAATATTATCATTGCATGAGTGGATATTATGAAATTTAAATATATACTTACTATCTTTGGTATAAGTATAATATTTTATATTCGAAACCATGGTCATCACAGTCATATCTGTGTTAGTCCACCCATAAAAGAGTTTCCCATGAAGACGGGGTTATGCAAGAGTGGTAGTCCGATTATACGCTGAATAGGCTTTTTGTAAGCACTCATCTCATTAGCATTTTAAAACTTTATCGCAGGCACTTATAAAATGCATTCGTAGCCCGGAACTGAGAGTACTGAATAATAAATACGCTTTAATCTTAGCTACGTATGCTACGGAAAATTTATTAAACTGACTTATCGTGTGATTAAAAATATTTCGAGTCTTTATATAAATGTTATTTACTTTTTAAATTATTGTACATGAAAAATGTAATATTTTTTATAATAAACTACTAAAATACACAACACCGTGTGTTCTTGAATAACGATATTACCAATTTTAATTATTATATTTTTCTTAGATTATAGCCCTGATTATGGACAGTATTTGTTAATTCATACTAAATAATTTCATATATAACCACTTGAATTTTATTATATAACGACAGACGGTTTCTGATCTACGTATATTCCTTCACCTGGGTGAAATCGAAATAAATAAGTTTCGTTGATTATCTTGAGATATTACTATTTTTATTTTTTATGTGAAAAAAATACATTGACAAAATTATTGATTCGAGTATCACCCAGATCAAACAATCCAAAACAGAGTTATGTCTCAAGTTTATTGATACAATTCTTAGAATTGGGGTAATAGTTAAATTTAGTTTAGTGATTTATATATATAATTTTAATTATTTTTATGCGCTTTGCTTATTTCTAACGGTTCTAATTTATCCAGTAGACCCTATTTATTTAAGTACAAGACAGATAATTCAAAATATTTGTTAAAAGTTTGGTCATCTTATTATAAATGGTCCAGAAACTCTGAGAAACTATGTTTATTTAAATATCTATGGTATTCTATTATAATTTGGACCGGTCTTACCAATGTAAAAAGGCGCACAATTTTAATTAGTTTAATTAATTAATCTTACTTGTTATCGCATTTATCTTTAAATTTACGAGAGTTTAAGTTTATTTATTAGGTTTATTAGTTAATCTATCTGTTATCGTATTTATCTTATGAATTTACAAGTAGTTTACCTATTTTATTAACACAAGAAAATTCTGTTTTGATGTTTTGTGGTGGGTTTCAAATTATTTGTTATAAAAAAATATTAACTATTTATTTTTTTGCTTTATTTGTAGATTAAGTAAGATTTAACTAATCGTATACATCTTTAAATTATTTTATGAAAGTGTATAGGTTAATTTTGGATTGTAGCCGTTATTAAGTGCTATTTGTATCTAAGTAATTTTGGAAGTTAGATTGTGAGTGATACTTAATGATCAGAGTTACTATATGTTATAGTATTAGTAACATTGATCATGTTATAAAATTTAAATTTAATTAATTTATTTATTTATTAAGTTATGTGTAAAAAGTTTAGAATTTTATACTTTTTTTTAGAATTATTCTCTATTTCTAACGTGAATTATATATTGTTTTGGAATAAATTCAAATGACATAGAAATATTTTTAGATGGTGTTCTAAACCAGTCAAAATACATTAAATACCATACATATAAAATCTTTCTCCATATTAAAATATTATTTAGTAGAAGACCTAATTAAAAAAGGTATTCTCTACAAAAATAGACACTATTATTGGAGCTGCAAATGCTCCCTTAATATGGTTGTCTATATTTTAATACGTGGTATTATAAAATTTAAAATAATTTTGACGTGCTTGTTGATCTAGTGGTTAAAAAACTCGCCTATTGATCCAAAGGTTGGAGTGTTTTAGTCTCTCATTTTAGAAGACAAGAGTCATATCATCATCAGAGGACAAACGTTTAGCTTAGTTTGAAAATATTAAAAATATTGATTTTTCGTGTACACATCTCTATTTGAATAAAAAGTTTTGTTTCTATGTGCAAATGTTTATAACAAAAAATGTTATAAATGACTTAGATCTTTACTAAAATTAATTGGGCAGATGAATTTAGTAATTGAAAGAATAAATTTTGTTTATAATTAAAATAAGAGTTGTAAAATAATTAAATATGATTCGTATCTTTTAATGTTTCAACACTTTTTATAGCATATTATGAAAAATACTCAATTCAATTTAATCTATTTATAGTACTAGTAATTATTAATCCTTATTTATGTATTGAGTAAAATAATATGTCAAGCCACAAAGTGATTGGTTTCTACGAAAAAAAAAAACCTTATTTATGTATTGGAGCATTACAAACACTTAACGCTGCAGGTGCCCTTATGAGAGTAATTAGAGAATTACACGTAAGAGAGTGACGTACAAATGTACAAATTTGTATTTTAATTAAGAGGATTGGTAGAAAAATATACTAATAAAATTTAGTTTCTTGAATTAAAGCTGGAAAAAAAAGAGCATTTTTTTTTTGATGTGTTCAAAATGAGACGTAAAGCAACAGAAACTGGTCAAAAACTAAATGATGCTTTTGGTGCAGGTACTGTAAACAAACGTACGGTACTGTCTTTTAATTTATAACGATCAACTGAAGGCGGTCGTTGAATCAGAACTGCGCATAATTCGAGAGCTGGCGCCAAAGTTAAGCGTTAGTTATCGTTAATAGTTCTGGATCACTTATTACAGCTAGGAAAATCAAAAAAGCTCGACAAATGGGTGGCACACGAACTGAACGAAAATTAAAAACACACCGTTACGAAGTTTGTCCTACGCTGTGGGCACTTGTTGGGCTATGAATCATTGCCTCATCGGATATCTCGCCAACAGATTATTATTTATTTAAGCACTTCGATAACTTATTTCACTAAGTGTACTTTTAGATTTTATGACATCCAGAAATCCGTAATTTTATTTTTATACTGAATTATTTGTCAAAAATTCTAGTGGTGTTTATTTCGATGAATACAGTTAATTATTAGTCGAGAAGGTTAAAAATTGCATTTAATTTCCTACCAATTATTAAATTGATGCATAATCATTCACCGTTATTTTCGCGACGTTTTTTGCTATTGCTACTGGTGGAATAAAAATGATGAGCTTCAGGAGTGGTGATCCCGTACAAAAATGGCCAAAGGTAGTACAATATCAACAGCGATGTGTACCTGGGCCAGTTTGATCGCCTTTATATTGTCATTCAGTTGAAAAGACTGGGAAAAAATAACCAAATCGTTTTCCCCCACGACAACCCTCGCCCTCATGTCGAACGCCGTGTAATCGAATCCATCGCTAGCAAGAGATGGAATTTACTCTTCCATCCGTCCTACTCTCTCACCGAGGCCCCCACGGGCTACCACATAGACCGCTCTCTGAAAAATTGGCAGGTTGACAAAGTCTATGACGGTTTGGAGGAGTTGATGAAAACTCAAAAAACCAGTTCATCTTCGCATGCGGAATCGACTCTCTCACTTAATTGATGTTGATGGTAACTACGCTCTCGAACAATAATTACATTATATGTTTTTGAGTTTGTTTTCATTTTTGGTTATGTGACAATATATTTTTTTATGCATATATGCGGATAATTATGCATCGACCTAATAATATATTCCACCATATTTCTTCACAGTGGATTCTCATACTGGGGGCGGGCTAAATTCATGCAATACGTGCCAAATATGATAAGCAAATTTGGTTGGCAGGTTTGTGATTCGCGTAGTTCTTATCCACTCTTCAATCAAAACTGGAAAATAAGCTACCGTAGGATGTGAAATAAATCATGGTGACCGTGTCATTTATGAACAATTTATGCTAGATATACTTAAGTATTGTTTGTGTAATATTTTTACAACGCTTCCGCTAATTCAATTTATGACGTCATGTGATCTTACTATAGTGAGACCGCTCCAGAAAAACATGTTACCAATTTGTTCTTGCACGCCCTAAAATGTTAATGTACGTTGATAATATATATTAAATGTTTGTCTATGTTATCAACACTATTGGTTATTAATAGTCAATATTATTGGCCATTAATTATGTTTTTCAAAACGATAAATGCAGCCAGCCATAACACATATTCTGAAAAACACTCCGATTGTGCAAAGATAACAGATAGTCCCGTACATGCCTTTATTGATTAGGATTTGGAAAAGTTGTTTTTTAATATAGCAATGACATCCACTAAAAAACAGACCAAAAATCATCGAATGCTTGGTTTGCATTCCGATGATGCTGGTGTAGTAGGAAATGTTCTAACAGGCAGCAGGAATTCATTGATTATTATTTAATTATGTTAATCATGTAAATCTTCTACAATTGGCAAATTTACACTAAGCACCCAAAATAAATTTTGAAATCTTCAAGTATGTAGTATTTTTTTTAATAAATCTCTTTCTTTTCTGTTATTCAGATTCCTGTGTTTTATTTTAAATATATTTAGAGATGTGACGGTAATGAGATTTCACTGCCAATTTTCCTAAATAATAAATGTACAAAGTCAAAGTCTCTCTTGGTAACTAGTTAAAGGAAGAACTAGAAGCCCACCATAATATTTTAAATCTACTATATCAATTTTCACTTTCAATGTACTTACTACGTCACTCACCCGAGGGTTCAAAGTGATCTTAAAATAATATCTATTTCAATGATAGCGAAAACAAAATACAAATTTTGATTAGATTTTATTTTGCTATATCGAAAGAACAGACACTGCTCCAAAACTGATTGACGTTAAATAATAAAAATGATGTGGTTATTTATAAAATTATTTTAGATAAGTTATTAAAATTTCTAACTACAAAGCTATTGCTTAAAATTTTACAAATACATACGAAGTAATTTGTTTCAAAATATTGGTATTATAATCAAATGGATGGCAAAAAATTTCGGAAGTATTCAAAATGGTAGACATTTAAGTGGTGTATTGTAAAATTACTATTTTACGGAGATAGTTCCGCAAAGTGTTTAACCCCAAACAAATATGATATAATATACAGTTTATATAGTGATTGCCGGAAAAAATTTAAAATTTATACAAATTAAATTTATCAACTAGTCGATATATTTAATTTGTATAAAATACCGCAGAACTATGTTCTCAAAAAACTATAACTTCACAATAATAATATGTTCTCTTTAAAAACATTAAAAATTCTCAAGATGAGCACTTATTTCATAAAGCATTCTTGCTCATTTCTCTTCCCTAAGGAATGATTCCCATTACTCCCAATACATCAGATGATCAATTTCCTCCCCTGTCATTATTTTTTCTTTAGTTTAAAATATCGCCGAAATATAGCAACGAAAAATTGTTTAATTCTTAACGAAAAAACATTTTTATTTTAAAGTTGCGCAATTTCAGAACGTAGTTCTGTGCTATTTTTAATACAAATTAATGAATCATCCATTTGTCGAAAAAATATTTGATAATGAATAAAAAATATCGTTATGACAATGTATTAGTTTAATTTTAATTAAAATTTTTAATGTACAGTTTATCAGCAGGTCGTTAATGACACTGATAAATAATCTAGCATGGTATTAAGGCAATGTAAAGATTTTAAGACAATTATATAATAATATATTACAGAAAATACACACATTGTACACAGATAAATACACATAAAGTTTGAATACTCTGTTTATGAATTATTTTAACCAATAAAGTAAACCATGTCCTAGCTGCCTTCCTTAGGCATATCATTCAAGGTTTGTAACCATTAATTTATATTATAATTATATCCTTTGTGGGTGTAAAGGCCACGATCCTCCTAATCCTGGACCTTAATAACGGAGTGTCTCCTGAACTTCAGTAATTAAATTCAACATTCAAGGGTTGTTATTAAGAAAGCGAAGCTGTAAAAGGTTTATGTTAGTTTGAACTATTTGTTAGAACCGGGAAAATTTATTAGTTAATTAAATCATTAAGATGCCAGATCTTAAAGGGTATTAGACACGGCATCACGTGGAAAAGTCGGAAATATTGATGCCTATTAGAATCGTTATGTTAACAATGTTTTAAAATCAATTGATCAACTATGTAATAATGTGTGTAATATAAGTTTTATGTATAACCTGTGAAATAGATTAATATAATTGTAAATTTTTATTTAGGAAATGAAATAAATATACTAAAAATTACAATAAAATCATGTTTTCGAAAAAAATTACGGTAAATAAATAATTTGACATTTAGTAAATTAGAATTTAAGTGTGACATATACACATGCATTCTCGCATCCCTGTGCGTCCGCGATTTCGCCCACCTGTATCATCTGTGTGTGTCGAATAGCAACGAAATGATTCAACAATAGTATTTCAATAAGTTTTAATAATTTTGAATGTGGGGCACCGTTGATTGACACATTTAATAAGTAGGTACCAGCATATTGAACTTATTTAACTATCAAAATTCAAAGATGGAACAAGAAATGTGTAATTTATAGAAAAATTGACAAACAGTAAGTAATATGAGTAAATAAATTAAAATTTTAAAATTATGTTGCTTTTGTATTTTCGTTATCGATTTTTTAGATAATGAAGGATATAAGAAATATTAATTTCCAAATTATTGCCGAGTTTCCGTCATTGTTGACAAGTAATATTTAGTACCTACCTAATGTATATAATATTAAGCTAAGTAGAAAACACTACTTTAAGCTAAAAGGTTATATATATAAAAGCGAATATAATAAAAAATGTTTTTATATGTACACATATTTTATAATTAAAATTTTTCTTCTTGGAAGTAAATGAAACAATTATTTTATGATAATGTTTTTACTCTTTCAAATCAAATACTTAAAACGTATTTAGATGGAAAAAAGTTTTTGAATTCTCCAAATGAATAAATACGTAATGGTTGTACAGCCTTTTGTAGAGTACCGTAGTCTTTGATAATAAAAATTGGCAAAAAGAATACACCTATATTTTTAAACCTTAACTGTTTCAACACAAACAAATTTTCAATTAAAAAAGGGGAAACAAAGTAATTGTTGGAATGGGGAAGAAAATTTACGAGCTTAGTTGAAGCACATCTTAAGGTAGCCTGTAACTTGATTTAACTTTCCGGACATTTTGAACATCAACTAATAAAAATTTATGACTGAAATTAAAAAGATTGCATCCACATAAATAAAAACAATTTCCGTATGATTCAAAAAAGTAAAGTGTGTTCTTTTGGTAATGTCAGACAAAGGTATTATTACAAACGTGTTTATATAAAATATTTATGACAGATTCATAGATCGCCGATGGTCGATTATACATCTTTCAGTTTTTTATTAAATTCATTAACTTCATATATCCTGAATTTTCTCGATATATATGTATATACCTTCACGCATCTCTCTATTGTATTAATTATTTCCAATTCAACAAAACCGAAACCAACACCTGAAAACATAGGCTTTATCCTACGTAACAGGTATGCTACGTTTAATTTAAATGAATTATTTTTATTACGTGTGTATACGATTTGGCAGACTTGTATATGAAGGAAGCGTGCATTAAAAAAAATAAGGAAATAATTAATAGTTTGTTAATACTGTTTTTAAAACCACTGTGAGTTATTTATATTTACCAACCGGTTTCGGAAAACCATGAAACTAAACTACCCAATTCTAGCCGGTGAATGAATTATGGAGAATTAAATAATATATTCAGATAGGAGAGGTTATTTTAAGTAATTTAGATAATTTGATAATAATTGTGATTTTTAATTACTAAATGTACGAAATTTATCAAAAGTATATTTTATTATAATTGGGTTGTAAAATATGCACAAATTCAAAAAATATGTATTGTAGTCGTATGTCTTACAATAACACGTGTCCATGGATGAGATTTTTGATTCAAAACAATCTCCGAGATGGGGATTGTCTTCATTATGTTATTTGGAGACAATTCTCGACTGTAGAAAAATATACGATTACATTATTGTTACAAGAAATTCACCATTATTATACTTCAAACTTCAACGTTCGTTTCATTAATTGGGTGAATTCTAATGTTCTCTCTAGCAGTTTAAATGGAATAAATATTAAATGTGATAAAATTAAGAATTCAGAAAACAAAAACCGCAATTTTTTTTCCTACCGACCTAATATTTAATCAACTGCAAGATAATTATAATGTGATTCTGTATTATATATGAAATAATATGCCACTGGCGCATGAAATTTCCTGAAACTGGAAAATGTGAAAATTCGGAAACAGAAATAACTAGGTCTTGTCTTGTATAATAATTTTTCTCTAATACTACGGGTGTAAAATTATTACCAATGTTACAAAATTAATATTTCGTGTGATTCGAATTTTTCTTTTGATTATTGATAGATTGATTACACTCGTCATGTGCGTTTTATTATAATAAGGACAGTAAGTAAAAAAATAGCCTGTAATATAATAGTTAACTCACGCGATTTTCCTGAGATTATACATTACTTAGTTTTTTATGTTTTCTAATAAAAAATGAAATCCTCGATGGACCATAAAGCTGTAACGTTATTAGTGTGATTTTTTATTTTCTAAAGATCGAAACTTGTGAACTGATCATGAAGAGTAATAAGTTGTATGTTATAACGAAGGATTTTTTCTGTCTTTCGCCTTTTAGTTCAATCATGACATATCAATGAAGTGTGCATGACTTTCTGTGAATGTTCACATCAGCGATGACCATCAGGTCGTCCGTGCTCTATTCCGTGTAGTTTATTCAGAGATCAAACTGAGGGGAAGATATTAACCGACAGTTTTTTGAAGATACGTAGTATGGGAGAGTGGTAGGGGGAGTCTGCTATTGTAAAACGATTCACCAGTTATATATTATACCCACTAAGAAATATTTGAATGGAGACTGGTACCGATATAAACTAAAGCGATATCAGATTGGGTTCTGTTTCTAATTCGGCTACCGCAAGGTGTAATAACAATAAATAAATACTTTTTTATATAACGGTGTAAAATAATATATTTTAATTACAGAAAACTATTAGTCATATTCGAAATATTTTTAACAAACAACTAGAATTTTAACAAAATGTCACGATTTCGAGTTCCGTTTTCACCGCTTTTCGTAATGAAAATTTTCACAGAAATTTTATGTATTCATATATATCTTACGATGGCGAAAACTACAATCATGTAAAATTATATAAATTAAATTATTTTTTAAAGAAATAAAGATGCCTTCATATACGGAATATACGTCATATCAATGATCTTGCTTTTTTATTTTGCGATATGAAAATAAAATAGAACTTGATGGTCTCCCGGGAGGAGACACGAATCCCCGACCACACTGTGGGTATTTTTCCGCTAGACCAAATAGCACGTCATTAATTTAATACCATTCAAATATTTCCCAGTTAGTGAAAAATAACACCATGTCATATTTGCGTTAATTGAAGGATAAAGATTTTTCGTTTCCACAAATCTCTCATTTTCTGTCGCAACTCTCGTAGCCCGTTTGGTAGCTCAATTATTGAAAAGATTTCAGCGAAAACTATATCGCATTTCCTTCTCAAAATATAAAATTCTCTAAAATTGAATGTGTAGTTAGTGTCAACCTTTAAAAATAAAGAGGATAAAATATCGGAAACTGGCCGCATTAAGAATGTAGTCTATGTTTATGAAAATTTTATTCGATTTTATATATTTTCTTCGTTATTTTAGGTTCTGTAACGGTATGCAAATTAAACTGTTTTGATGGTAATGAAAATCAGAGTGAACCGGAGACATGATTTTACTTTCATATACAACCTAATATGCCTTCAATAATAATAATTAACGATGACTTATAAAATAATACTTTCGGTAGCAGTGATTAAACCGGTAGTTTAGGGGGTCAGGTGACATTATTTTGCACAGGGTCTAAATAATGATGAATAATGTAAAATTTGGTGCAGGCAGGGAGAAAGTGAAATATCTGGAGAAGTAGGGTGGGGTGACTATATTTCTTTCAAGATCCTAGAGTGTAACTGGACAAAATTTGAATAACTTTTAATACAATACACATTTGTATCATAGCATGAATAGGGAGGATAATGACGCGGAGGAAGGAGAGTATTTTGGACGGTAGCCATTTTACATTATACACATTTATATCAGAGGCAGGGGTGGGGGTGATCAGATGTTCCTTTGTTTTACAAAAACATAATATTAATAATTAAGGGATGGATGGAGCATCGTTGTAACTTCGACCATGAACTTCCGAGTCCCGTGAGATCATTGAAGAAGAAGATAATATTACATATTGATTTTTAAAAAATGGGGACCTGCTTGCGTAGATTTAAAGTACTAATAGCGTTAGAGATGACTTGGGGTTTAATATAAGATAATAATTTATTAATAGATTTTTTTATATGGTATAAATATTTAAACAAGTTTTACCACACTAATGAACCAAAAGAGAGTTAATAATTTAATTTACAATCTAGATGAAAACTCGTTTCAGGAGGCCATCAAGTTAGTCATATTTAGATAGCATAAGTATTTAGCTTAGTTTAAATATAGTAAGAATATTGATGTGACACATATTTCGTGATCTAATTAATTTATTTTTATTTTTTATTTATTATCTTAGTTTTATTAACCACAATTGAGTTTAAAAAACATCTACCGGTTTCGGAAAACACCTTTTCCTTCTTCAGGATGTCATAACTAACTAAAAATATAGCATTGTTTCTCCACCAGAATATTTGCTATATTTTTAGTTAGTTATGACATCCTGAAGAAGGAAAAGGTGTTTTCCGAAACCGGTAGATGTTTTTTAAACTCAATTGTGGTTAATAAAACTAAGATAATAAATAAAAAATATGAATTTTAACCACCAAGTTAATATTGCTAATTTTAAAAGTATAAAATTTTTTTTAAATAATTGTTCGTAATTGAAAAAAATCTGTGTATAAAACCAATTTTATCTTTAACGTATGTAACAATATCTACAATATTTTACTTTTTACAGTGTCTGAAATGTGTATGTATAATGAAATCTTTATAATGAAATCTTTATAATCCCGGTAGCAACAACAATATTTTTGAATAGAATTGATTTTACAATTTTTTTTTTCATTTGACATTTTTACAATTTTTTAATGATATGAGTAAATATTGTACATTATTAAAATTACATGGTTTTTATTCGCTTACCTCTCCAAAAAAGAAACTAGCTCTTATGCTTGGAGAGGGAGTTACACTATAATAATTTTATATAGAGAGTTATATATTTGTAGTCTATAAATTCTAATTATGTGCTTCTGAAGTGTTTATTTAGTTTCTTTCTAAGCTCTTTTGTATCTTTAATTTGTGTAGGGAGGCTGTTGAAATTTTTTATCTTTTAGTATACAATTTTTTGCTGATAGTGTTTGGTGTTACATTTAGGGATTCTAAAGCTATTTTAAACCTTAATGATGGGCTTGTTTCAAATTTTACAGTGTTATTTTCTTTAAATAATTGATTAATTGAGATTTTTTTGTAAATGTTTTCTATTTTGGGAACTGGGAATTTTACAAAAAGTGTGTGTGTTGAAAAGATTAATCTTTTTTTAAATATTACTTTGATGATTGTTCTCTGTATTATTTTTACTGAGTTCATTATGTTATTGTATGTTCCTCCCGACCCAATTATTCCATACTAGAGTAGTGAGTGAAGAATGGTAAAATATATCTTTTTAAAATTATTTATACTTAAAATATAATATAAACTTTTAATCAATAAATTTAATTTGTATTTGAAATTTATATCTTCTTAGTTTTTAATGTCTTCATTAAAAGTATATATTTTCGAATTAAAATTGAGGGTACGTGAAAAGGGGCGCACTGAACAGTTCTGGTATTAACTTTCCGTTTATTACAGTAGCCTGATTACTCTGCTCTTTTGATATTCAAATTTTCCCATACATTCCAATTAAACGCAATTACACACAAGTAAACAACAGTTCGTATTAAAATTAATATTTTTAACAACGTTATTTATTGTAGCGAGAATTGAGTATCGCTTATATTAATACCATAATTCATAATGAAAAACGCGTGAGGTTGATAAATCGTAATATTTAATTGCGGACAGACACATTGCATAATGTAAATCCAAATCATGAATTTATCGAAAATAAATTTTTCAGTATAACAGCAAAATGATTTAAAAAACTTTTTTTTCATTTTTGAACATATTATTATTATGGCCCGTGTTCACGGGTGAAATGAAGTGATGGGATTCGTATCGAGTCGAGACGAAGGATGGTACAGAGGTCAGCGCGAAGCGATGTATGAATGACTAGAACCATCCAGTACACGCAACTTTTGTGACTCTTAAGAGATTATTTCACTTTTTTTTTTTAAATAGCCATATCATCATATTAATGTATATATATTCGGATATAATATATGTTACGTTGTTGATACAGACGTTCGAGCATTTGTGTGCAATATAAATATGAATACAAATTAAATGTAATAATTAGAAAGATATACATATAAAATCAATTATATCGAAAAATATTGTTGTTGCTACCAGGATTCGAACCTGGAAATTTTCTAATCCGGGAAACGTACATTAACTGATTATGCTACAGCACACGGTGTATTGACGATAAAGTTTCCAACCTATATGTTTCACTTTTCAGATTGATACATCTATCGTTCCATTATTTGAAAGCCATCTACATAATAATTACAACTTCACAATAAGAATATGTTTACCTTAATAATATAAGTTCCAGAATTTGTCGAAAATATAGTACATGCGCCAAAATGGTAAAGGATAGTAAAACTTCCGCGTTCAAATTTAGTATTAAGGAGAACACATTCTTATTGTGAAGTTGTAATTGTTCAGAACAAAGGTGTGATATTTTTTAAAATACAAATTAAATGTATTAATTAGAAAGACATACATATATAATCAATTTTATCTAAAAATGTATTGTTATTGTTATCGGGATTCGAACCTAGATCTCTTTCAATCCGGGGAACCTAAACCTGAACAGCCGTCATTGAATGATACATTTTTCCGAAAGCAACTAAAATATTTTTCTGTGTATTTTTTGTTTAATTTGTATTATAAATGATCATGTTAAAACGTTCATTTATAATACATATAACGAAGAATGACGATACAACAATGCGTAGCCATTAGAAAAAGCAAAAATTTCATAGTGCACGCATAAAAGCGATATTTTTTAATCGCGTCAACGAGTTGCAGAGATTTTATTTCTCGCGTTTTAATATTACTTGAATGTAGAAAATTATAAATGAAAAGTCATTTCTAATAATTTTTTGAAACTATTTTATGATTCAGCATAGTTAAGTTAACAAATTATATTTATATGGGTACTCTAAATTTTATAGGTATTTTAAATTTCACGTTTAAATAGCTTTTTTGCCGAATATGCGTATGTGAGCCTTTCTTCATCCTATATACAATAAAATTAATTTATAGTAAGTTATATGTTTGCTCATTATGTTCTCAATTATGCTGGATCATAAATTATATTTTTCGACTGTCTTATACTAATTAAATTTTGTATGAAAATTTATTTTTTATTTTTCAAAAGCTTACTATTGTTGTCAAAACGTTTTAAATAAAACACATTTTATTTTAATTTCCTATTAGGTTTATGAATAGTAATATACATGGCTATGATCATAGAATTATAGATTCATAGAATTCTAAAATTAATAAGGTTGACACACGTTTGTTGTTAAGCACCGAAAATTAAAGATTTGAGTTATACAATATCCGTACAAAGAAAAGTCTACACAGATGAGTGATCCTTGGAGAACTTGTCTGAATCGCACCAACGAGAGGAGTTAAACTCACTTGGATGCGGGCGATATTATTTTTGTCGCATGTTTATTATGACATCACGTCGTTGTGTTTTGCGGCTGTCAGGAATGCTGGTTTTACGCACCGGTAAAAATGAGGTGCGTTCAGGGATCCTCGGCGGTAATAATAATTGTGGAGGCGATATACCTCCACAAATTTTACTTTAATCTAAGATTTTGATTAATTTAATATTTGAATTATTTAACAAATTTTTATTGTTTATAACATGTCAGCGACTAATATAAAGTTTTACATTTATTTATTTTATCTATTTGAGTCATAGTACAAAGTGTTACAATAGGATAAAATATTGCAGAAAAGTAAGACATATATTTCAATACCTTGCCTGCTACACTAGTATTTTACTGTATTATTATTGTATTGCAGGCAATGCTTTTCCGGTATAGTATAAACAAAGTATAATATTCCATGTTCAAAAAATATATATATAAAGATTTAAACAAGGTGCCAAATGTAAATGTAATGTTCAATATATATATAAAGAGTATAACAAGGTGTACTTAGGTGGTATATAAATACAATGTAAAACGTAATGTACATGAAATTTTCAATATATAACAAATTATAAAGTAAGAGTAATAAAGTAAATAATATACAAATATGACGTAAGCTTATGTAAAATTGTTGTGTTCAATGTACAAAAAAAAAAAGTGTGTAAAATAGGTAAATGACATACATATAAGAAGTAAACTTAAGTAAAATTGTAATATTCAAAAAAGAGGGAAAAAGTTCAGTTAAATAACATACTTGCACAACTACAGAGAAAAGTAAAAAACGCAATATTAAATATTATACTATTGTAGCAGTTTTTATCTCAAGTTTGGACGTTTAAAAGTTTTTGGCGTAATTTCTCCCCATTTTGTGGAGTCAAAACTGCACTTTTCTTGAACAATATCCAAGACTATGGGTTGATATTTTTCACGTTTGCATTTAGACTGTTGTATATTTTTGGTACTAGAAACAAATGGAATCTTTGTTCAAAAGTTTTGTTTAATTTTGGTATGAGATAATGACAGTGAGAGTGCGTTATTTGCTGATTATATTATATTTACATATTGAACTACGTTGCTTTCAGTTTAGAATATTTATAGTAATCGATAGTCAGTTAAGGGGACCACCTGCTCAGTGACGGATTTATAGAGTCACGCATGTCGCAATTGCTCGAGGCCCCGCCTTCCAGGGTGTCCCTGAGTTACTGAGAAAAGGGAAGTTAAACGAAGAGTTATTTATTCTAGTGTTTCTCCGATAAACAGATGTTAGCGATTATGCAAGACTTCTTTCAAGGTCTCTCTCTTCTACGAGCAATTGTGCCTTGAATGATGAGATGCAGGATCTGAATTTTTTTGGATGCCTCATGATATAGTCAAAATATTATCATCTGGGTTTTTATTGTTTTGAGGACATATTTTCCCTTTTGCATCCGAATCACCACAATATTCATCATTAGCAACCCTATTGTCATTAGTGACTTACAAACCAGTTTATTTTAAGTAAACGTCTATAAATTCACATCTAAATTACTTCAAGGCTTTAGCTTTGTTTCTGTAATAAGAAGGCTAAAATAAAAAAGAGAAAAATTCAAAAAATAACGACTAAAAATACTATTTTAGTTCCAAACATACTTGCAAATACGATTATGCTAGGCTATTGTCATGTACTTAGTGTACGCTTGGTCTTTGTTAGATCTGCTCGAGAACTCTAGGGGTTTAGTATTAGCGATATGGAATTTGCTTGACTCGGTGCAGTGACCTATTCTCTTGCTAGAAGTATGTCGGGCCTTTAGCATACGGATGAATTTCCGAATTGTAAATGCGCACTTTTTGACACTGTTATCCTTTAATGTGTCCAAGATTCTCTAATCATTTTCCGTTCCTCATTATTTTTTTAGGTTAATTTAGTAATTTGTAACTGAAACATTAATTAACATGCCATATCCGAATTATTTGTAAATCTTCAAACAACGCCGTTACCGACCAAAACATTGTGATATACGCACCCTTTGCACGCCTTACGACAAAAACTGATGGAAACAGAAGTCTAGAGTGATCAAATAAATGCCCAAAGACACCCTCAAAAATCGACATGTTGTTTGGATAATAAATATAACATTTATAAATACATAAGTTTCACTAACAAAGGTCTCAAAATGTTGGGATTTGTTTTGCGGACTACAAAAAACTTTTTAAACCTCAGATAGAATATAATTCAGTAATATGGTGCCCACACTCGACAGCGGTTGAAAGAATCGAGAGAAAGTCTCTAAGATTTATTAATTTTAAATTAAATATACGCTCTGAGGATATCAATTATGATTATCTCCTTAGCCGGATGAAATTGTTAAACTTATCAATGAGATATACGATGATCGACCATATATTTCTATACAGGATCAGATTATTGGTCTGCTTGACTTTCACACACCATTGAGGTCATTCAGACACAATTTATTGTTTTATTACAGTGGTAATGTCAGAACTCATGCACTAGCTAACTACGCAGTCCTCAGAATGCATTATTTGGGGAACGAATATACGGAGCAAGTGGACATTTTGCTGTTAATTTAATTCTTTATAGGACTACACTACTACAACTTTTTGTATCTCAACTCAACGGTGACAGATAACTTGCTACTTCACCTTTTATATTTATTTTTAATTTTGATTATGTTAAAACATGTTGACACTATGAATTTTTTTTTCTTTGTGTATTACACTTCTGTTGTAATTTTACAAATTCTGTTAATGCCTGAATAAGGCGTGTATAATAATAATAAATAAGTTTAATGTATTTATATTTTCTGTCCCGATACGATATCGATAACGAATCCAAACAGTATGTACTTGTGTAATAATATTATTGACAATATTATTACAGAATGCCAAGATATACATGCAGGTGGATGCACACAATTGATATTACTCCTCGTGCATTTCTCTTGCACCGAGTTTGGGAATATGTCGATATTAATTTAGTGATTACCGACACAATAACCGGATTGAATCCACATTGTGCACGTTCAATAGAGTTCGCTAAGATGAGCTGTTGGGATATCACATTCAGGGTTGGTAATTTGCATTCAAATTTGTGTTGTTACCACAGACTATCAAATATATAGACATGAACTAACGCAAATTCTTTGTCTCAATATTTTCAATTTGGTGTTATCCAAGTGATCATTTTGGTAACCAAATAGCTCTGCGATTTTTTTTAAATATACGACTCGATGGATTACAAATTTAAACGCTGACAATATAATATGCATTAATGTAAAAAATACATTTTGTTTACACAAAGATTTAATTTTAAAATAGTGAGTACATTTACCATTGCATAAATGTGTCATAAATGTTTCTACGTTTCTTGTCCCGCAACTAATATTCCAAACCCTTTTTCTATATGTACAGTTTATTTCATGTCTATTCATTTACTGGTTTGTGGTATTCTGCGTTCAAATTTGTATTGTTGTTAAAGTAGCCCATGTATGTTCTATAGACATATAATTTAGATTAATTATTGATGTTTTTATAAATTTTAAGTTCACTTTCGAAAATTTTAGGGACCATAAAGCATGAGAATTTGACGATTCAACTTTTTATTTTAGAAATATATGTTTAATAAATTTAATTTTGTTTCGTAATTTATTTGTTGATAATTATTTTAAAACAATTTTGAAAAAAATTGCCTGTAATCATCTTTATTAAGGCAAGTATATTAAGCTCAGTATGATGAAATAGAAACATGATGAACTTTGCCAGTTCCATATCCCGATGTATGATAGACTTAATATGGTACAAAAATGTAAGAATTCTTTCTGGACTATACAATGGATGGATACAAATAATCATAAGGGTAATCGGCTTAAAATATTTCAAAGATCTATTCTCCCCCCCCCCCTGATTCTCCAAAAGAAAAGTCTCTAAAATAATATCAAATATCTCTAGAATTAGAATTGGGCATTACCAGGTAGCCTCACATTTAGTCAGATTGAACTTAATAGATTCTCCAATATGTGAGTGTGGTGCCGATGAGTAAACCCTTGACCATATCTTTTTTGCCTGTCCCTTGCGGATCACAAGTTTTTTTTTACAGTAATCTCATCAATGGTAATTTTCAACTCCCGGTTAACTTGTGTCATCTTCTTACCCTTAACTCGCCACATTTAATCTATGTAATTGCAAATTTTTTGAACGACAATAGTATTGACTATTAGTATAATATTTCCTATTCTATAATATTATTGTACTTTTTTTATAAAATAATGTTTTAACTTAATTAATGGCACAAATCACTCTTGAAAAGTGTATTGCTTTTAAGAAGAAGAAGAACTGCACATGCGTATATTAAAATAATTTATTTTAAAATAAAATGTACCAGTAAGTTATATAAACATTTAGATTAGTAAACAGTTGAAATTTTATGTATTAAATAAACAAAAAAACATGAAGAGAATACAAATTTGATTTGAAATATGATTTAAATATATTAATTAGAAAGATATGCATATAAAATCAATTTTATCGAAAAATTTTGTTTTTACCTGGATCTCTTTCCAAACTAGGGAAGGTGCATTATCCAACTATGCTACAGCGACGATATTTTTAGCGACAAATTTTTGAACCAATATGTTACCTTTTTGATATTAATACTTTTAATTGTTCCATTATTTAAAAGAGCCATCTAACTTATTTTTACGAAATCTCAAATACCTATGAGTAATCTGATAGCAGACGCCAGAATTATCAACTGAAATAATGGAACGATTGAATGATAGCAGACGCCAGAATTATCAACTGAAATAATGGAACGATTGAATGTAATCAAAAAGGTGACGTTTAGGTTCGAAAATTAATCGCTAAAAATATTGTCGCTGTAGCATAGTTGGATAATGCACCTTCCCCGGTTTGGAAAGAGATTCAAGTTCGAATCCCGGTGGCGTAACAACTATATTTTTAGATAAAATTGATTTTATATGTATATCTTTCTAATTAATATATTTAATTCATATTAAAAATATCACAGACCTATGTTCTGAATAATTACAACTTCACAATAAGAATATGTCCTTCTAATAAATATTTGATATTAAATATTTGTTGTTGTAAATGTTAAATATTCGAAAAGAAAAGAAAGAAGTTTTGTATTAGAAATAAAAATACATCATTGGGAGTTATTAAATAAAATAATCTGAAAAAAAGGTATAAATATTACTCAGCACTATGAAATAAATCGCTCATATGATCAAACATAAAGTTTATGAATATTTATGAAAGGAAATGTGATCATGTTTATCATGTTAACCTGTTCGATGTTTTTATTGGCTCTCGATAACTACAAATCGTTCATGTATGAAATATTTGTTACGGGATATGCAGAAGGTTATAAACTTTGGATCCGGAATATGCTCTTAAGAATTTATGAGAAACTCTGACGGTAAATACATGAACCAAGTTTCAAGTAGCAATTGGGGAATTTGCTGAGTTTTATAAGCAGGCGCGCATAAGCCTAAACTTGGCTTATTTGCCAATACGTGCAACGGTGGGTGTACAAAATATTTCACGGTTAAAGTTTATTATTTACACGCACATATTCGACGACGCAACCTGTAGGCCATATTTTCACAACTTTTCACCATACTTAAGGAGATCTGAAAGTTTAAATTATTATAAATAAATTATTTCACTATATTCGGAAGTTTCACATCTTAGTTTACGTGAAAAATTTTCCATTATTTTCTCGCACCAATTACCTGAATTTTTAATAAAATGTGACAATAAGACATTATATTATTATGGAACTAATTTAAAAATATGAAGTATATCAGTGATTCTTAAAGTTTTCTTAAGTTTTAGTTTTGAAAATAAGTGGAAAAATCATCATATTTTTAACAATTTAGATTTACGAGTAGTTAAATGATAAAATCCAATTTTTAAGAACACATTACTACTGTGAAGTTGTATTTTTTCAGAATATAATTGTGTCATATTTTTAATACAAATTAAATGTATCAATTAAAAAAATATACGGATAAAATCAATTTATCGAAAAAATATAGGATTTGGAATCAAGATATGGTGAAGAAAGCATTCAACTGTGAGTATTTATTATTTAATATTTCTGTGTCTGATATATAATGATGTTAATATTTATATTTAAATAAACCATTATTTATACATAATTGTGGGTTCACTATATAGTGAAGTGGACACAGTGCTACGTCACAACGACAGCATTAGTGTGACATCATAGCGGTTTGCAAGGCATGCCGCCGAGGGAACGGAACTAGGTACAATTCTGTCGAAACTTCGTTACGTAACATCGTTTGCATCATTGATTTTACTTTACACTCCAAACATAGCATAATAAAATGAATAAATTCAGTGTCTCAAGTAAGTACAATTTTTTGTTTTACTCCTCATCACAGTTTCAATTTCACTGTTAAACTAAGTTGAGTATTGTATCATCTTGAACATAAATGTCGGACTGAAATATAGGACGTCCAGCGGAAAAAATTCAAGATTAAATTGTAATTTCTCGTAAACCATCAGGGTGAGGTAAGTGAGAGGGGTATTGTTCGACGCGCGTGATTTGCGGATTTTCCAGTCGCAATGAATCACTAGTCGGAAGCACACTGCGCCTTCGCGGTTGAGTAATATTTAAAGTTTGGTGATTCATTTGTTCGTGCGCGTCGCGCTTTTTATACTCACTTTAATATTCGACGAGTAAGTAATGGGTCGAGCACGCAACTTATCTGGCGTTGGGTTCAAAAGTTCTGACAAGAAAGGACAATGGTTAACCAAACTCCTCCGGGACCATCAACGTAAGCAGCGACGCTAGAACATGTGGCTCAAGTCCGACGTGAAATTATGTGCAAACGCGTAAATCGATAAGGAATATTGCATCCTGTACTGGAATAAAAAAATCAACAGTGCACGTTATTTTGAAAAAAAACTACAGTTTCATTCATACAAATTGCAAATCGTGCAGTTTCTTAACGAAAATGATTATTCTTTACGTGAAACCTTAGTGAGAACAATGCTGGAACGTTTTGGAACAGCACGAACGTTTGGAAATATATTAAAGCACATTATGAATTAATCAGCAAGTACGGAGACATATCCTGGGCACCTCGGTCACTGAATCTTATCGCATCGTTAAACTCTATTTTGTATAAATAAAATATGAGAATAACATTATGTTTTTTTTAATTTATTTAATATTAAACTTGAAAATTTTCCGCTGGACACCCTTAATGAAAGGATTTCATCATTCAATATTGTCAATGTTTCTGATCACAATCTACCATCTAATAGTCTATTAATGGCAAAAAAACTAACTAAGATTGCGCATATCAACGCCTACTGACAACTGTTCTAGCTATTAAGGTACTTATTCTGTAGTATGGCAGAAGTATTCTTAGAAGCAAGGATGAACTCATTCCTGCTTCTTTTACGTAATATAATATGAAGTTTTTTTAGCAGCCAGAAAATTCACGGAGAGATCATCCTGGCTACCTATGAGAAGATTGATTTTCTACTACAAATTTATGGAGAAGATATATGTAGTGATCCTAGAGTTATTTTTGGTACGAAAAATATATGATATGTTATTTATTATGTGATTTGTAAATTTTATTTTTAAGTTATCCTCTTGTATCCTTATCTTGTATCTATTATATATATTAAGTTATCCTCTTGTATCTTGTATCTTGTATCTTGTATGTATGTATGTATAGTATAAGGTGAATATTATGTTCCAGGCCTATTTTGTTTGGCTGCCATATTGATTTGGAAATGGTTTGTCAATAAATATTTAATATTCATAAAGAATAGTTAATTACAAATTATTATGAAGTATTTAACGTCTCACCAATGTGTTAAAGTCATTACAATATTTTATCTAAATAATAGTGGTAATGCTGTCACTATTAATGGATATCGCTATCGTTACACGTTGGAAAATTTATTGGTAGTCGAATTAGGACGATTGGACCTGTAACACATGTGGCTTCAACAGGACGGTGCCACCTCACACACAGCTTGAGCTGCGCTTGAAATTTTTCCTGGCCGCATAATGTCAAAAAGTGGTGATATCGACTGGCCCACTTGATTACCAAATTTGAGATTTTTCAGTAAGGGTACTTGAATGGAAAAATCCTACGCCAATAAGCCAACAATAATTACAATGGTACAGGACAATATTCGAAATTTATGAAATAACACGTGAAGTGTGTGAGAATGAAAATATGGTTAAAAGAGCACGCATTTGTGCCGCTGCAAGAGCCGGCTACTTGGCCAAATAATCTAAACATGAACATCTAATTAAAAATGGTGTTTTATTTCCTAGTTATTCAAAAACAACATCGGTGTGGAACATAATATTCACCCTGTATTTTGTATCGTTTATTTTATCTCATTGCGTAAAAATATCATTTAATATTTTTTGTTCTTATATTTTAATAAGTGGATGGCTTACTTTATTTAATAAAATAAATTCAGCAATTACTGCACCAGCTTATGAATGATTATGAAAATGTAAAGGTTGTACCAAAAGATAGATTATCAGCGGAAAACATGAAAAGACATAATAATAATTGTTATGTCCTTGGAATGGTGGGATTGTGTGTGTGTATGTGTGTACGTGTGCCGCACCGCCGGTGCGGATATGTGTGGCCATAAAAACGGCGCGTAGGAGTGCACGCATCTCTTTTATCTGCGGTACATCGGCTTAATAGTTTGACCTATACTAGTGATATACCTTGTACTAAATTGTAGCTTATTGTAATAAAAGATTAATTATTACAAATACTATTTTTTGGACCTTCACATTACGAGGTGTACACTAAAGACGTACCAAGAAGTCAAGTACGTAACAATAATAATAATATTAAAAAATGTATGTTTAAAAAATTAAGTATTATGGCATAAGGTACTTTAATGTCATTTCGTCAACATTGCAATAAAATCCCACCGCAAAATATTTGTAAAACAATCCCTTATATAAAGTCTATCATTTTACGGTTAACAAGTTGAGCATATTCAGGAAGTAAAAGAAATTCTCTTACATCGATTGACTGCTTTTCCCTTGAAATTATCTCTGAAAAAGTTTTTCGGCTATAAAGTTTTGCGGCGACAAAGAAAAGTTATCGAATAACTTTAACAGGCGGCGAATTCAGTAATTCTTTTGTGAGTTTCCAAACGAATAATTTTAATAGCCACCAGGTGTTGAAATCGTCCATTACGTTCGCCGCAAACTTCTTATTTACCGTCACGACTCCTGAAGATGTTCAGTTTCACTTGTTTTAGCATTACTTTGAACAATATGTTCCCTTACAACTTTCAAATCAAATCATCAAACTTTCCTACAAGTATTCCGTTATCACTTCGAATATTTTGAAGACAATAAATGTTTCACAAGGATTATTTCTTTGTTCCATTGCTAAAATTTTTATTTTGAGATAGATAACTGAAAACATAATCTTATTAAATTTAAAAAAATAACGAAAATTTTTAAAAATCGGATTAAACAGCCTGACTGAATATTGGTACTAAAATTATGAATGTATGTGAAATTTAATATAAAGGATATAGAGTAATACTACAATGGATCGTTTAAATATACCTCGTTCAACTTTTATTCTTCAATTTATTTATTTTTCTATGAAAGCAAACATTAATTAAATACAGAGTGTCCAGCGGAATATTTTAAAGTTTAATATTAAATAAATTCAAAACTACAATGTTATTCTCATATTTTATTTATACAAAATGGAGTATAACGATGCGGATTTTATGTTTTATAACAATATCGTTTAAATGCCGTCCATTTCTCTCGAAGCACTCTTGCAATCAGACTCTTAAATTTACGAACACGCGAGAGCAAAACTTTGGTTCAATGGCAGCAACTTCACGGCGGATATTTTCTTGTAGGGCTTGAATTGTTCGAGGATTGTTGCTGTAAACTCTCGACTTAAGGTATTCCCCACAAAAAAAATTGCTCGGTGTAAGGTCCGTTGACCGAGGTGCCTAGGGTATGTCTCCGTACTTGCTAATTAATTTATTGGGAAAAATTCCCCTCAGTTTCTTCATTGAAAGTTATGCGTAGAGTGGCCTAATCTTGTTAAAATTGTGTCCTGTTGTTGAATCCGGTAAACAGATGCAGTCGCGTTACCAAAAACTTGTAAACATATCAGGGCCAATTATCCCTCGGTCAGAAATTGCACAACACACTATAGTTTTTGAACAATGCAAACGTTTCGACAGCGTTCTCATGATCTATTTAATAAACAATGTATTTTAAAGTAATCGTGCTATTCCAAAACGTTCCAGAATCGTTCTCGCTATGGTTTCACGTAAAGAATAATCATTTTCGTTGAGAAACTGCACGATTTGTAGTTTGTATGGGTGAAACTGTAATTTCTTTTTCAAAATAACGTGCACTGTTGATTTTTTTATTCCAGTTTAGGCTGCAATCTTCCTTATCAATTTATGTGGATTGCGTGTAATTTCACGTCGGACTTGAGCCACATATTCTGGCGTCCCGGAGGAGTTTGGTTAACCATTATCCCTTCTTGTCTGAACTTTTGAACCGAATACCAGATAAGTTGCATGTCCGGACCATGACTTACTCGTCGAATATTAAAGTGAGTACAAAAAGCGCGACGCGCATGAACCAATTAATCACTGCACTTTATATATTGCTCAATTGCGAACGCGCGGTGCGCTTCTGACCAGTGACTCATTGCGACTGGCAAATCAACAAATCAGCAAATCACGCGCTTCAAACAATACCTTATCTTGATGGTATTTTGTAACTTTGATGTATTATATAATATGTATTATCTTTATGGCGAATCGGGTCTTAGAAAAACCTAATCACGTTGGAATAAACGCAATATAATAATAATTATTATTAAATGGTATTTTTTATGCTGTGATATTTGCTTAATCTGTTAATTAACTTTTGGTTTATGCTGATATTTAACTTCTTCAAAAAATCTTCAAACTTAATTTATATTTGCAAGCTTTAGATACGAATTCTCACATTTGTTTACTTTATTAATGATTATTAGTACATTCGAATGTATTTTATTACGACACGTTTATTTTTGATTATTAAAATTATTGATTAGTGTAATAATACTTAAAAATTATTATATAGGTTGGTGTGAGTATAAAAATTCTATTGATTAAAATAAAAGTAACAAAATTTTACGGTGTTTTACCACATATAATTAATACTGAAATATTCATTAATAACTAATAATTATTTTTCGTATACCAAGTAAATATGATCGATAAAATTTGTTTTTGTGAAATAATACGCCGATTAAATAATACATTTTTATTATTTTAATAAAGATTTTCGTAGAAAATACAAGTTATACTAATAATACCTCAATAGGTAACAATACAGCACTAAATTATTTGATAGAAATAAAACAGAAAAAAAATGTTTTATTTTCATTCAACTCGTATAAAAGTCACCATATTAAAAAGGATTAAATTGTACCGAGATTGCATTATAAAATCTTTTAAAGTAAGATGCATGCATTTTGCTACTGTCGCTATATGAACTGTCACTGTTCGGGTACGTATATTTAAGCGACTCGCTAATAACGACGGCGCTTAATCGGCGATTTCGTTACTTGGCGTCTCGCCGTTACTAGCGGGCGCAGAGTCGCGGCGCGACGCCGACGCCGTTACCGTTCGGGTTCAGTAATATGCTCCGAGCGCAATGATTATTAACGCATTATTGATCAAACAACGGCCCCTTAAACTATATAAACCATTATCCGACGCGTTCAGTCAGCCGTTACAGTAAACTTTTCGTAATAAAAGTGCACGATAGTTGGCGGAAAACCATCATAAAGAGATATACAACATTTATACTAGTTAGAAGGGTTTTAGAAAATTAATGATATTTATTTGTAAATATTGAACGTGTTATATACTACTTTTAAAATTAGCAATATGAAGAAACAATGCTATATATTTTTGGTTAGTTATGACATCCTGAAGAAGAAAATGGTATTTTTTGAATCCGGTAGATGTATTTAAACTCAATTCAGTGGTTAATAAAACAAAGATAATAAATAAAAAATATGTTATATTCTAGTGTTAAATTAACTATGACAATATAATTTTTTTTTAAACATATGAAAAAGATTTCTTAATAACATTATTAAAATAGCAATGACTACTATAGTTTCACATTCATATCTCGGTAGAGTGGTAGTTAATTTTTTTTAGGAAAAATTATATTTTAAGTTTTTCAAATTACACATTAATGATTTTATTAGTTAATTTACTTAGAAAACTAAGTATTCTATTGTTTTAATGCTATTAATAGAGACGTCGTTTACATCACGAAGCAATCTATTTAATTAATAAGATATTTAGGAGAATACATTCTTAGTGTGAAATTGTAATTATTCAGAACATAGGTCTGTGTTATTTTAAATATGAATTAAATATATTAATTAGAAAGATATACATATAATATAAATTTTATCGAGAAATATTGTTGTTGCACCACAGTAATTTGAACCTGGATCTCTTTCCAAACCGTGGAAGGTGCATCATCCAACTATGCTACAGCGACAATATTTTTAGCGACAAATTTTCGAACCTATGCGTTATCTTTTTGATATTAATATAGGTTCGAAAATTTGTCGCTGTAGTATAGTTGGATAATGCACCTTTCCCGGTTTGGAAAGAGATCCAAGTTCGAATCCCGATGGCGCAACAACAATATTTTTCGATAAAATTAATTTTATATGTATATCTTTCTAATATATTTAATTCATATTTATTGAGATACTGTATAAAAGAATAGATGTAGGAATATAAGAATGTGAAAAAGTTTTTAAAAGATGGAATATCAATACCAAGCAGCGCTAGCGTTTTAGTACTGAATACTGTTCTACTAGTACTATACAGAAGTAGGTAAATTTCAATTTGGACAAGAATTGTGTAGTATGTATTATGCGTATGTATACTCGTATGGATCCACATTGCAAATAATGTTTGGGCATATTTCCCACTGATCGATTGCAGTTATAAAATATGCGATTTTGTAAAAAAAAACGCTAAAATAAATAAAGAAAATATAAATTAAGGGATAATATATTTAATATTATCAAAAATTCATTTTGTTTGTTTAATTTGAACACAGATTTACAATCGTTTGTTAAAAACCAATGAATAATTTATCTGAAATTATAAGAAATTAATTAAAAAAATATTAACGTTTTTCAATCGTGACTTCTTTTGAAAAACTAATCAATGTTTTATTAGTTACGAATTTAAAAAAATAGATTTACAAGATTAAGATAAATATATAATAATTTTAAATATTTGCACATTTAATTTGAATTTTTATTTATTTAATCACATCCTTCCGAAATATTCTAAAATAAATTACATCTAAAAACGTTCATTTTGGAAGGAATATAATTAATAGACGCGCAACTGAGTTTACTAGATCGTTCAGTGATCAATGTAAATATATACCATACTTCTGTAGGCATGTATGATAGATGATTATTATTTATCTTCATCCTGACGCACATCTTGCACATG
Organism: Eubasilissa regina; assembly: GCA_022840565.1. Lineage (NCBI taxonomy): Eukaryota > Metazoa > Arthropoda > Insecta > Trichoptera > Phryganeidae > Eubasilissa > Eubasilissa regina. Next base: position 21,296,972 of record JAINEB010000015.1, on the reverse strand, counting down.
TGAGTGCATATTTGGTTGACAGTAATACGCTCGCCTAGTAGAAGATTCGATTGTAAACTCAACCTACTAGATAATCAACTTATATTAATTTCTATTGCCCAAACGTTTAGTTTACATAAATAACTATTTAAACAAAACATTATCAGCAATATTTGAATAAGTCCAAGAATACACAATTAATAGATTTTCAGCTACAAAGGCACTGTTATTAAACAAATCATAGGTAATCTTATAGAAACGAAGCTATTTTTTATTAATAGAAAAATATGGAAGTATGGTTAATTACAGGATAGATATACATAGATGGCGATAGTGTAGTGGTATTCGAAGTGATTACACATATTAACATTTATGCAATCTTTAAAAGTATCATAGATATGAAGGTTGATTGGGTAAAATGGTGAACGTTACATTGTGTAAAATGATCACTTAAGCCAGCCAAAGACAAGTCGTAAGTCTTGTAATTACCCATACGTTCATATTTTTCCATTAATAAAAAATAGTTTCGTCTCTATGAGATAGATATATATTATTTGTTTAAAAGCATCATCGCTTTCTCAGCCATTTTTAAAACTATTGATTTTCTATTGTGCGTATTTTTTTTTTTTTAATATCACCAATTATTAATTTGTTTATGTGTACATACATACCTCCTTGCATGTAAGTAAGAATACCACATAGTTATTGAGGTGCAAATATTTGCTTCATCCGCATGAACATATCTTCACACATACCCAATTTGTTAGAAGTGTGTGTATTTTAAACCATTTTAAATAAGACAATTAGTAAACAGTTTTAAATAAAATATTTCATTCATCAGTGGCTTAACAAAATTGAAAAACAATGATAAAATTAATTGGAATACTCCGCAAGGAAACATTGTTAAAAACTGCTTAAACAACAATAAAAGCTCGAGCGCACCATCAATTGCACATCAGCCTAATTCCCTTTTCATAATTTCAAAGCCTGCCTGGAGCGGAGGTTCTCTAAAGCCTGGGACACACATTAAAATTATTCAAAGGAATCCATTTTTCGGGAAAAAAATGGTAAATCCTGCTTTTACTCTCAGCTTGAACAAAAATACCAATACATATTTAGTCAAGCGAAAAAATTACAAATTATTTATTAGGTATGAAGTAAGTATTTTTTATCCATAATTACTTATCGAAATACATTAATTACTAATAAGACACATAAAAATAGGAATAGACAGGCATTTTTTCCACTCTATCGTCTTTTTCTATTGTTATAGAGTACTAGTATAAAATGCGCGGAAGACATTTCTTGTTATTTTCAATATTAAATAGGATTCTCTTTGTTGTGCAGATTTTTTTAAATAATATAAGTAGAGAGAATTTATGATTACGGATTGTACAAAAAGAGAATAAAAATTTAAAAATACACCACGAATCACTTAAATTACCATTATAATTTTTTTGATTAATTCATTACGATTTTGATTTTTAGTTTGATGTATAACTTATGGTTGCACTTAGGGTCAAAATTGTCGTATTAATTATATGAGCATGTTTTAAGATGGTGAGAAATGTGACTTAGATAGACGTCCACCTACTTACAAATTCTTTAAGCAATTAACATATTGCAATACATTCAGGCCTTGGTCAACTGCGGTGTTTTGCACATTAAAAGAAAATTTAAAAAAAAAAGTTCTCATCCAACAAGCATTTAATTTTTTCTACTACTAGGATATTCTGATGAATGTTAATAAATTCAAGGTTGTTTTAATACAAATTAAATGAATCAAATAAAAAGATATACAAAAAAAATTATTTATAGAAAAAATATTTATATTGTATTATCTTTCTAGTTGATTAATTTCATTTGTATTGAAAGTGATAAAAGAGTGACTAAGTATGGTATCGAAAAGAAGGTGCAGCGGGAAATAAAGTGAAGTGTTCTGTATACAATTGTCGGCAATACGAGTAAACTAAATCCGGTGGAAATGCATGTGTGTAAAATCTATGTTCAGATAAACCATTATTGGAGAACGGTCCTGTCAAAAGCTTCAATAATCGAAAAGCGTGCACGAGAAACATAAACGAGGCAAGTGCGATGTGGCACTACAGAAGATTATAGCATTCTATCATCTGCCTACCTCTGTAGTGAGTTATTTAAGTTAGGATCGAAAATTTCCATGTATATTTAGAATAGTGTAGCCGATACATAATGTGGAAAATTATTACAATGGAGATTTAGCTCTGTGCGTATTATTTCAGCTCGTATGGAGTTCAACAGCGGACCGGACCTAGGATGAGTTTCATTATGCTCTACACGGGGCGCAGCCGGGCCGTCGTTGGTGAATTCCGTCGTCACTCCGGAATCCTCTCTGTCTATGTGGGCGGACAAATGTAGGGCTGCGTGTTTGATCACTGAATGATTTATATTTATTTAAACCTGTTTGGAAAAAGCTTGACGAGAATTTGCTGATTACATAATTAATAATTATTATATACTAAACAATGATTTCAATGTGCATTTCTATATGTTTGAAATATCATATCATAATCAGCTGTTTTTTGTCCGTTGCCGGATGACGGCTTCATTATTTGCTACCGCGTATTTCCGCAGAATTTTGTGATTTCGTCAGTCCACCAGGTTTAGGGAGAGGAAACGGGGTGGTGTGGACGGGGTGGTGTGGACAGGGTGATGGGAAGGTGACCGTATTTTGGGCAGCAGTATCCTAAAGAGTTATTATGCAAAATTGTGAACGATTGGCAACGTATTTATATCGAGTGGAGGAGCGTGGGGAGCCAGAGGAAGAGGATATGGTACCTATGCTTTGTGCAGGATTCTAAAGAGTAAGGATGCAAAATTCGGTTTTAGTTTTATAAAATTATACGTATTTTCAAAGAATTTGATCATTTAGTGAGTCAACTGGGTAATTTCATTGTCTTCGAGTATCACTGGATGACTGCATTCACCCAACGATTGCCCGTTCTCCAAGAGATCACGGCTCGTGCCCTTAGGGGAATATTTGCAACAATAACGCATTCTGCAAGACATTTTAAAACAACCCAGATTCTTTCGAGTGGAAAACTTTTTTGTAAGTTGAATACTGCGAAGAAGACCTTTATTGTGCTCTTTTTAGGCACTCCATATAAATGTTGCAGCGATAATTTAGCTTATTTATATTATAATTGTAATTTTCTATAAATATTTCTATTATTTATATCGTAAAAATATTATATTGTGCTATATTGCAATTTTGCTAAATAAAATATGTGAAAAAAGATTTATTACGTGTACCTATAATAATGTTAAATGTATTTACGATAAAATATTATAAAAACTCGAATAAAAACCACTTGTTATATATTAAAAGTTTTTATGATATAGTTTAAAAAAAATATCATTTAACTTTAAATTATATTATAAAAATATGGCTTAAACTATTAAAAAATAAGAAATACGTCAACTTTTTTGAGAGATAACAAATTTAATATATTAATAGATGAAATAAAATAAGTTAACGTTTTACCATGTGATTATATTTTATTATAAGATAAAAATCTTACAATACGTAAAGTTATAAAATTATTAGCGGTGTTGATTTTTTGCTAATAGAAGCGTTCGCTTACTCATAAAAATAAATACTACTCTGAAATCGAAAAACTGTTCAACAGAAGCTAGGGTACCTACCTGTAATGAATGCTGTCAATCAGATTTTTACCGGAATTGAGTTATGTTGCTATTATGAAGGGTCACTATTAAATAACCCCAATGGTTATGTAATCCACCCCAGGCATACGGGAGCGGTCGCTTTGAGCACTATTGTTCCAATTATCACCGCAAGTTAGTCACAATCGCTGATCAGTGGGGCGCGCAGCTGCCGCGTGCTGCAATGTGGTTGCTTATCATGCAGGGTTTTGGGTTATTTACACAAATAGCGGAATACTCTTCCTAGGTAATTAGAGTGGACGTTTGACATCGCGCAGAAGTGCATTCCATAGTCCACCAGAAAGTCCAATTATTGCGATTGCATAGATGCTGCACAGAGTGCAAAGTGGATTGAATTTCAAATTACAAAATGATTTCAATATTTGAAAATTACATTTTAACAATCAAATTCTGTATATCACGTTTGATTAAGTAAAATAGATACGTCTTATAAATATATTAATAATAAAAATCTTTGATACTAAGAATAACTAATTATAAATATAATATATAATTTGGGAAAAATCTGGGGGTTGGGTGGTCAATGGAAATGAGATGATTGCTAAATTTGAAAGCTATTTTTTTAGCCTAAAGTGTAACTATGCGAAATTTGGAAAATATGGCATTCAATATAATATACATTTATAGGAGGGAGGCGAGGGCGGGACAGGGAGAAGGGGTTCGTGCAGGGTTCGTGTTTTGCGCAGGGTTCAAAAGACACACTGTATAAAATATGGAATGGATCGCATTTAGTATAATTAATTTAATAATAATAATGAAATTATATTCATTTCGAGGGGAGGGAGTGCCATGGCCAAAGGAAAAAGCGATTGTGTGTACGATTAACACAGAATCCTAAAGAGTAATTATGCAATATTTGGAACGGATGGCATTCAGTATAACGTTTAAATGCCAGATGTTATTATGATTCAATAAATATGACTAAATAAATATTTAATATTGTGTTTTATATGAATGGCATCAAATTAAATTTTAAAAAAAGAGTAAATGTTTTTTTAGAATAAATGACGTCAAATAGAAATATATAAAATAATTGTTCTGTTAAACTGAAAGACTAACAAGATTAAAAAAATAATCTGTTACACAAGTTCGTTCTAATTTGTTCGCCACCTGTGAGGAAGTAGATAACCTTAAACACAATTCTGTCGTTTACTAAAATACCATAATTCTATTGTATTTCAATAAATATATTTAAGACAGAATTTTCGTCTGTATACGAAACACGTAGAAAGACACGAAAACAGCAAACGTTCAAAGGGGAGAGAAGTATATTAAAATCATTATCCCACAATGGGGAAAACTCTTCTCAATCTCAGGTAGGTACAGATGGCTTAATCGACAGGTGTGTTTAGCTATTTTTCTTCGCACACAATGCGAATTCACACATTTTTCAAAATAATAATGACATATATTAAATGATATAATACAATTTTTATTTATAGTTCTTCGTGAAAATAATATAGTGCTGCCACTGAAATATGGGCCAATATATTATATGTACTTAGAGTGTTAAGTAATTATAGATGAAACTTGTATAAACTATTGATTGAACTGACTGAATTTCTGACACGTGGGTGTGTTAAATCAATACACGCTCTACAATCAATCAGTCAGCTTTTATGTATAAACGATTATTTTTATAGTTATCAGTCAACTGAATACGAAAATGTTAATTCAGTTTCTTTGTGTCCGCTTGCACAGGTGACGTCATTTTATGGTTTAATTTATACATACAGATATATTTTTATAAAGGTAGTCCTCTGAGTATATCTATAAAAATGCTGGGTATAATATATTACGGTACAGGACATAATATATAAAATACTGAGTATAATATACTATGGTACTGGGTATGATATATAAAAGACCGGGTATAATATACTAATCCTCTCTAGGAGGGATGACTGGTACTCCTAATCTGATCCTTTTTCCCCATACATCTTATTTATTATACATGCTCGTTGATTCTGAAGTCTTTTGATATACCTTTACATCAGACTTGTTCTATTCATCAAGTAAGTGTGATGTTACTACATGAACCAAACATCAAAGATAAACCCTCGACAATTTATCTAAGATCAAATTCTTTCCTAATTTTTTGGGCATCTTACGATGCGAGAGGATCGTTTTGGTGGGTCATGTCAAAGAACGGAGAGGAAGATGAAAATTCCCCCACACGTTGAACTACTTAAGTGGCAAAACCAACAAGTACTAGTAGTAACCCTCAGATCTGCAGAATGTCGAGAAAAATGGAGGAGCACAGTCAAAAGGGTGGAAGTTCGTGGAGATCAAGATGTTCAGTCATGAGGGACCGACGTGAATGATGAAGTGTTATATAATCGTTTCCTACATCTTCTCACATTCTACAAACTACACTTGGATTACTAATTATTTTATATTACACATATTCTCTTCATGAACGGTTCGAGTAAATATTTCTTCATTTATGCTCGCGTAATTTCTTTATATCTCTGTTTTTGAAGATTGAACTAACCAAAGAATACATTATTATGAATTCGTTAAGCGTACAATTATATCACTTAGTTTTATTACCATCGATCTAGACCATGTATGGAAGGATGAAAATAATCAGTAATGCTGAATATGAATACTAGGCCGATGAGTTAATTAAACCAAATTTAATTACATTTTCTAATGGTGGTCATAGGTTGTAATTATACAAATAATGACTATTTTTAATGTAGTGTTATTGTACATTATGTATGTACCAATATACCAAAATATATATTTATATATATATTTTGGTATATTGGCATTTCTATAGATTGAAATTAAGTGAACGGCGCTTTGAATGGAATTACATTTAACGGGAACTTGTCAACCGAGGCAATACAAGCGGTTCACAATGGATTCCTGGTATCGACGCCGATGTATGGAAGTGAGTCCTGGAGCTGATAAAAGAAGCTGTAAAGCTGATTTTAGTTAGTGAGTAAGATTAAGAAAGGATTACTTATGTGGTTTGGTCATATGGAAAGGAAAAATGAGGAGATGATGATATAAAAGATATATGACGCAAGTATTGATGGCACCAGAAATATAGGACGTCCGCGAAAGACTTGGCATGACTAGGTGAACCAGATATTGGAAGATGGTCCTGTTAAAAGCTTCAATAATCGGCGAGCTTGTATGATAGGATGTATGAATGTGTATGAGGCGAGAATTGTGTCAGGACAGAATAGTGTAGCGTTCTATCCTCTCGAGAAACGGCGTGATGGTAAGTAAGTAAGTTTGTGGTTTAAAAACTAGGCTCATTTTGCGTTTACTATGATTTTTTAACACACTTCCTGTTCTTCTATTCCTGGAAAGATATTTTTGCACCTGAGTTAAAATACGTATGTCACGAGCGATCTAAAAATGCCAGTGAATACAGCGGTACGTTCACCTAGCTCTGAACGGCTCTAGACGTTACTTGTAGACTGTAGACCATCTGGTATATTTACCTCGCGCTCAGCAAATATGCGGGGTATCCAACATTTGTAGCTTCCGTTTGCTGAAACGCGGTCACAGGAAGTGGTCGAAATTGTTTTCCGACAGAACCAAGAGGTTTCGCTCTCGCTCTGTCTCCTGGGTAAGTAACTTTTGAAAAATATAAATAACAAACAATCCTGAGTACACTCTAGTAGTATTTACATCCAGTTTCAGCCGGAAGGCAGGAATTTCCGTGATTTTTTTGAGTAAATACGATGAGTATTTGAAAAATCGTTACGTAATGCGATTTAAAAATATCCACCAGCACGTTTCCGGTGTAATTGACCACTACACTTATTTTCAATACCTTTGTTTGGGCAATTGTGTGTAATAAAATCGTATTAAATCCTCATGGAATTCAAAATTTATTTATGCCACAATTTATTACAAATTGAAAGTACTCAGTTTAATTGGTGGAAATAAAAAGCGAGAGAGATTTCACAAAATAAATTAGTTTATGTGTATGCTAAGTTAATTTTTTCAATACACATTAAATGCATAAATAATAAAGATATACAGATAAAATTAATTTATCGAAAAATATATTTATTGCCATGCGGACTCGAATCAAGAACCCTTCCTATCCGGAGAAGTGTGCTGACCATTGTAAGTTAACGACAAATTTGTCGGCAACAAAAATATTTTTTCGATAAATTTATTTTATCTGTATATCTTTCTTGTTCATAAATTTAATTTGCATTAAAGTATCACAACAATATGTTCTGAAAAACTGCAACTTCACAATGATACTGTGTCGCTGGCTGGAGTTCGATCCCGCTTCCGGATTTGATTCTGATTTTGCCATGACTGGTTCTAGCAGACGCATCGACATTGTATTATGCACAACTATGCAACGTGATACGGGGTACTTACGTATTTGAGAGAATCAAGTAGGTTTATACAAATATGTTGGTTCTGTCAATTGCCGGTCCATTAGACAAAAAAATCTACCTACGTAATGATTTACTACACGATATTAGAAACACTGGGCATAAATAATCATAATAATAATCTTACTAAAAGGAAATTGTGTTAGAGTTTAAGTTGAATAATAAATGTAAATATTAGATGTTTATAACTTTTATACCAAAAACGTAAAAAAAAAGTTTTTTTTGCACAAATTTTAAATTGTTTTCCGTTTATTTTTCAATTTTATGGAGTCGATTTACAGAGTTTAACGTGTCCTTTACTATTATATAAAAAAAATCCTAATATACAAAATATGAACATTAATTTACATATAGAATTTGGTGCCAGTGTAGGGGTACATATGTAGAATATTATTGACTGTGATTGTATCAGAAGATTTTATGGATGGTGCTACTAAATTCGCTAACCATCTTCTAGTCTCACGCGTGTTAATATATGTTGCAGTGTATAAGGTTTACGTGTGTGATTATTTATGTTGTGTCTAGAGCAAGGTATTTAAATAAAATATCACTTATAAAAGTTGGCGTCTGCCGAATGTGAATGAATTGCAAAGGCAGGTTCGACGATTATACAGTTAAATGCATACATATAAAATGTATAAATTTGAATGGCAATGCAATACTCCAGATAAATAAAGTCTGATAGTTTAACCGTTTGAATGCTACGCGTCGCAAAAGCGCTGCGATCGTTTGTATCGAAAATTACTTAGCATTAAAACGGTTAAAGTTAATCTATCACTATATTGGCGATTATTATAAAACTTCTTGATAAATTTCTCCCAACAATATTTAGAGGCACGCGTCGCAATTAGCGAGCATGTTAATCACAAAGGATCTCGAACGACAATGGGCGGGATTTCATTTAACGGTTGGTTGGTGCCATGAGGTGTACGCGGGGAAAGTAAACGTGTGAACGTGACATCCCTATATCGTCTATGTAAATTCAATACCGCGTATGAGCCAATCGTTTCAAAAATACGTTTTTTGGCACTTTCAGGTGAACGGCATACGCAGCATTGATTGGCGAATTTAAATTTTGAATTTGACCAATAGACTGCTCGCACTAGGCTAAAGTCAATACCGCGAATACACTATCTCTCAAAAGAAGCGAGTCCTTTCGTGTCCCTCTTGAACATTTTGACAAATGGTTCTTCCGCGGTATTGGAATTACACCGACGATATGCTGGGAAATTAACAATATTTTCGAACCGTCTATCGGAATTGCCATAACGATATCTGATTTTGTAACAGGATATCTGCTAAAACGAGATAAGTTCTATTCTTTATGTTCTTTATTATGATACGAAAAGAGAGAGCATAATATGTGAATATGGCATCGCTTACTTACGGTGAAATTATTCAAATAATTTGTTGATAAAGCCGACCTACGTTATTTAGCGGTTGAGGTTCTGTTTAAAACATAATGTTTCATTACAAGAGTCATAGTAGATTGTAGGTGTTAATTTTACTGAGAATTTACATTTGCTTTCATCATTTATCATTTAGAAAGACGCCAGGATTTTATTAATTTAAAACACAATATTTTTATAATTTTATAGAGGCATTACGTGATTAATTTTTAAATTTATTACCTGAATATAAAAAGTTATATCAGAAATTAATGGATTACAAGTTACGTATAAATTATAAATAATGTGGTTAATATTTAAAATTGACCTGCTTATTTTATAAACGAAATAATAACCCATAGAGTAAATGAATTATGCAATGCGTTTGGTTGGTTGTACTTGGTAACTAACTGATATGTAAATCTAAACATCTGATATTTTATTTATAAAAATGTGTTTAAATTTATTTTTTTATACAAATTCTTTATTCCAAATGATTTTGGTTTTCTTTTATTTATTTACACGTTTTTAAATAAAATTTATTAATAACAATTTTACCTACGTATCATAAAAATGTTAAATTTCCGGATAGGTAAGTATCAATCAGTAATAAATGTGTTTCGATGTTCTTATGGACTGGTTTAAAAGATCGGTAATAACTTTGTTTTAAAAATAACTCAAAGCTTAAAAAAATATCTAAGTATATTAATATCTATTTTTTTTAAATGTTCATCAAATTTATATATTTAGATCATATTTATAATTATACAAATTTAACGAATCATCTAGAAAGAATACAGAAAAAATCTATTTATTGAAAAAATATTTAATTGCTACCGAACGAATTGTTTCGAACCTGGACCTCTTCTTATCTAGGTTTAAATCCCGGTAGCAACAAAATATTTTTTTGTTAAATAGATTTTTTGCCGTATATTTCTAGTTGATTAATTTAATTTTATTAAAAAATACCACAGAACTACATATGTTCTGAAAATGCAACTACGCAACAAAAAAATTACCATTTATTATAATTATAAAATTGTATATTTATTTATTTTGGTTTGTTTACGTTTATTTCTTGTATGTTTTTTTGAAGTCAATATTGTTTATTCATTTTTAATACTTTTTTTCTATGTAGAAATCATAAACTATTTACATTTCGTATATTTACCAAATATTTCTATATTATTTGCAATAATAATTGTAAAATAAAATATACCTAAATAAAACAAATAAATTTTTAGACAGCTTATGTAATGACCATATCCAGTGAATTAAACGTTTAACTCTATTTAAATTAAATACAATTATTATAGAATAAGTTAAATAAATCAAAAGTGCTTGCAGCAAAGTAACTCTGTCAAGTGGGCTTTCGAGAACAACTGGAGACTATGGAAATTAATTTCTTCAATGAAAATAATGCACCGTTTGTATCGTTATTAAAGGTTTTTGTTTTATTCAAAGAATTACCTTCTTTTTGAAATTTTGTTTACCTTTGAATGATCTAAAATATGTTAAATATAAATTAATATTTTGAGAAAAGGTCAATGCTATTAAAAACAACATATCCTTTAGTATTATTGTATTCATAATTAGAACATACGGACGTAAGTTGAAATCAAAAAGATTAGCAATGCCGATAATAAAACGTCTTCATGCTCGTACTTTGTCCATCATTCGTGTTTGGGTTGATACAGTGTTCGACTTGGTCAATTCAAAGTAGCTTTGAATGGACTTACATGAGAACAACTGGTTTATTTAATACTGGTTAAGTTACAATATAAGATAAATAATGCGCGATTATAATGTATGATTAATTTGTATAAGATGTTGTGAAGCTGGATATTGGCAGATGAGTGCAAGGCCAGGCCGGAGGGGGTCGCTGTTGAGGTGCAAACTATCAGTACGCGGCATGCTGCGTGCACTGTCGCCGCTCTTTCGATATACGGTAATAGTTTGGAGTACACCGGAAGATGTCACCATGTGTCCGTTTCACCATAATCCAAAATTAAAAGATTTACACAATTATAGCGACTGATGAAAAAATTGTTCTACTTAATTAGTCTAGCGCCACACTCTTCTGCCTTGATACACAATTCTTGTTTCATATACATTCTTACATCTTATTATACAAGCTCGCTGGTTATTGTGGCTTCTAACAGGACCATCTTTCAGTATCGGGTGTACCGAGACTTCCGCGGACGTCTGGTGCCATCAACACCTGCATCATATATCTTTCTTACAATTCTTTCCCCACCCATCCATTCCATGTGACCAAAGTACTTAAGTGATCCTTGATTGATCTTACTCACTATATTAAGATCAGCTTTACATTATTTCCTTATTTCTTCATTCTTTACTCTGCCATAAATGGATTTAGCACATATACGCCTAAGTGATCTCATTTCCGCTGCATTCAGTCTATTGTCGTTTCCCTTCTACCAGCTGCAGGCCTCACTTCCATACATCAGCGTCTGTACCAGGATTCTATTGTAGACCGCTATTCTTGTCTCGGTTGACAAGTTCTCATTACCTATAATTCTATTCAACTAGCCGTTCACTTTGTTTGATATATTTCTCAGTCTTTTCGTTTCTATCAAACATACTTCTCAAATACACAAACTCATCTACTGGTTCCAAAAATTTATAACCTACAAGTATTTTGCAAATATTTATTACCTACAAGTAGAGAAAATACCATTTCCTTCTTCAGGGTGTCAGATTAACTAACCAAAAACACACACACACACACACACATATATATATATATATATATATATATATATATATATCATGTTATTCAATTGCATTTTCAAAAAATTATTTAAAAAATTTAATTAAAATAATAATTATTTTAAAACAAATCTAGTACTTAACTTCATTGTAACAATAATGAAAGATGTGGAAATTGACTTAATGATGCAAAATTATTATAACAAATGTTTAGGACGAAAGGTGAAGAATTTTATATTTTCGAGATTTTGACCTATTTTAGATTTGTTTTAAAATAAACCAAAAATCTGATTTTAAAGATAGATATCACTGAATATTGAAAGGTGTTTTCATTCAACCTGTTTTACTGGTACTCGCTGTGATGGTTGCTAATATGGGATTTGCTAGTGTTCCAATATCCCAACAAAGGGAAGAATCGATGTATAGTGTTGCAGCTTACAAGATTAGGACATCAATTTAATACCCAGGTTCCAGGCGGGAGCTGACGAAGGAACAAAGGAAAGCAATCAAAATGATGAACTTATATTAAAGAGGTTTGTTCTGATTGTTGTCAGAATAATCGCTTTACAGATAAACAGATAAGTGTTTAATGTTTTTTAACAAAATATTACAAATTTATTAACTTCACCGCACGAAAATCATAGTTATCCCAGATGCCAATCGGTAGTTAATACTTAATTTACTAAATAAAAAAACACCCACATTCATTAATTAATTCATGCATAAAAATATCTTTACACTATAAATGATCAAAGCAGGAGTGGTAGAAATGAGAGGTGGGAATGTAGGATTAGAAAAAAAGAGGCCGAATCGAATCTAAGGATAGAAAAATTAAAATAAACCATGCATACAACTCGATTTTTTACTCATAATACTGTACAATTGGCCACTGACAAATCTATTGCTGGTGTATGTACAAAGATCAAAAATATAGTACATAAATTTGTTTAATTATTTTATGGATAAGAAATTGAATAATCTTAATCAGTATTATTGGTATATTATCGATACATAACACATTTTTGAAATGCCACAAACAAAAAATCGATAATCGCAAAATTGTTTGATACTCTAAAGCATCAAACTATTTTCATAGCTAATACTAATTAAATTATTCAATTTCTCTCATTAAAACTGTCTAATAATACGATATTAATTTGCAATTTAAATGTTTTCAAAGTGATTCAATGTTTTTGGCATTGCAATGATACATTGATACGCAATTGTAAATGAATTGTATTTTAGAACCCTTTTCAAAAACTAATGGAATACTGGTCAGGAGTCCTTTTTAATTAGATTTTAAAAATCTTTTTTTACCATAAAAACCTATTGATATAGTATCCTAATAAATTTGCAATGATGAACATATTTTTCAGTTAAGTAAATTTTTAAATAACATCTCAAACTATCAACATTAATTATTTAATTTCGCATACTTTATTATAGGTAATGTTAATATAATTCAATTTTAATAATCATTACAGTATGTTATTTTATAGAAAAAAATACGAAAGTATATGTACGAGTATAAAAGTGTCTTGACATTCTATATATTATTTTTTACCCTCAGAAAAAATTTTACTTAAAAAAAAATAAAACTGGTGAACAAAAAAAATTTTTTTTTGTCCCATTTAGAAATTTTATTTGAAATTTAAATGTTTAAGAGTGATAATCTGGTTCTGATTAGAGAGTTTCTCTATCGCTCACTATTTTGGAGAGAAAAGAGGCTTTAGAGCAAAAAATAACAATTTTTACTACTCTTTGCAGGCAACAAATTTTATAGCCTTTCTGAAGTCCTGTGAGCATGGCTACAACTTCATATCAGCGCACATTCTACTTTTGCTCATTATATATTATTTTATATAGCAATAACTTCATTTTTCTTCCTCGTGTAAATTGTATGTGCAACTAAACTGACCCTCAACAAATCAATAGAGGGTCTCCACCGTGCTGGATCTTGCGGCAGCTTAAGTTCTTTTAATAAATGCGGCACGTTGGTTAAAAAGACTGAATCGTCATCCATTGAAAATTAATTTTAAATTTCTAACTCCTTTGTTCACTAATACGATACATTTACTAATTTGTCAAGATGTATCCATTTAGCTTCAGCTGCTCTTTAGTTTGACTTAAATTTGAATGGGAATGCGCCAGGCACGTTATTATAATTTTTGACTCCGGGCTTCTAATGTTAACGACATGAATTTGAAGCTAATAAAAAGATTTAGGACAGTAGTACGATATTAAAATGTTTAGTAATATTTTTTTGTATTATCTCAATTTTTGTCTAAAAATCGATATTTAGGTATTCCCAAAACAATTGTTTTTTTTTTAATAAAAAACAGTATGTTCTGTAAATTTTAAACTCTTATTTTAATTTTTTATATTAATTCAGTCTTTCAAAATACTTAAAATAGTGGGGTTTTTTCAATAGGACGATTTTGTGCGAATATTTGCGAAATTTCAAATTTATGCTGGAGATTTCTGAATTGGAATAGTTTTGCGGTAAACTTATTTTTTGAAAAAAAGCATTATATGTATCCTTACATGTATCTCCAGCATATAGCGTTTTTCTGGTTTGAAAAAACTATTCATCATTTCAGTTAGGGAGATAAAATAAAAATGAAAATCTCCCCGGAGAACCAAATCTCTGTTGACCCCATGATAAGCGGGGACACTAATCACTAAATTACAGATGGGTTCAAATTTATGGTAAAAATTGATGTTTTAAAATATTATAGCCATTTATTATTAAGCTCTTTAATAATTAAAGTAGTTTAATTAAATTTCATCATATAATTTTCTATTTTTCAAATAAAATTCAATATCAATATAATGTAATGTTGATTTTTATTATATATCTATCACTATTTGATACCATAATCTAAAAAAGGAAAAGTATAATGGTAGTCCTCTCACTTAGGATATGAAAGGTAGCAAGATCTATTATATTCGGTGCCTTTTTAAATAATTATGAATTTCTAAAAATATAAAAATAAAACACAAGATCCATCAAAAGAAAGTACATAAAAATCTATCGGGCTATTTATAATGCAGTTATCAAATTTTACTAGGGTATACGCTGAATAAACGTATATTAAAAATGCCTATTGAATAATTAATACATGTTACTGGAATATGGTTTAAAAATATTTTTATCTTAGACCTCACAACAATTAAAATTTTCAAAAACTCATTCGTTAAAATCTCAAAAATATTTTAATTTCATTCAATTGTAGTCTGATTCTATTTGCAATTTCGCTCGCTTCTGGTTTAACCTCTGCGTGGCTATTTTTGTGGGGAGAAAAAGACGAGAAGGGGTAGGATAAACTGTTATAGATATTCATTTTTGTTGGAACTTTTTATATGAAACCGCACCAAAGCAAAGGTACAGGAATAATAGGTCGAGCGGGGGTATTCTTTCACCGTTACTGCAAACTATGCCGTAAACTGTAATTTATCGTCCCTAACAGAATTTTAATGAAAATATTTTCCCCCAAAACTTGCATTTCATGGGGATAAAAATTAGCATTCGAAAATTACGGCAGCATAACCGTTTAATTGTATGTTTATGGGGGATTTCATTTTATTAAAAAAAGGTCCTACAAGATTTTTTTACGACTCATAAATGTCTT
This sequence comes from Eubasilissa regina, assembly GCA_022840565.1. Taxonomy (NCBI): domain Eukaryota; kingdom Metazoa; phylum Arthropoda; class Insecta; order Trichoptera; family Phryganeidae; genus Eubasilissa; species Eubasilissa regina. The sequence goes on along the minus strand of JAINEB010000015.1, from coordinate 21,281,141 downwards.
CGTAATACAAAATATAAAGTGCTCGAATTTTTAAAAATTTATTTCATTAAATTGTTAAAATTTCTTACGAAGTTTTGTCTTTTGTTTCCGAGGTAACAAAAAATCCTATATGTTAATTTTTAGTTTGATACTCATGTTAAGTTTAACACCCTTTACATATTGTTTTTCATATGTAAAAATCAGAATTAAAGTATTGTATCTTTAGAATTTCATTGTGAAGTCTTTTAAACATTTTTTTTTATTTAGAGATTTATTGTTTATAATGTTAGAAATATTTGGACAAATATATAAATCAGAACGAAAATTTTTATGTAACATAAATTAGAAACACATTTAAAAAATAGCCAAAGATATGTTAGTTAGATCTTTTAAAATGACTTCATAATTATATTAAATCATTTTTGAAAAGATCTAATAATTATCACATAATTGTATATATCTTATCGACGTGCATTACTGGTTTATCATCTGACTTAAGAACAAGAAGAGTACCTAATAATGTGTCTGCGGGGAATTTTTGTCTCGTTGAGCAGTTAAGAAGCGTAATTTGCTTCAATCTACTATTTATCTCCTACCATGCAGAGTATTGGATGATTACACTAGTAGAAGTTATGTTTTTCGATTCGAAAAAAATGTACATTATGAACTAATATTTCATAACCATGATAAATAAAAAATATATGTACCTACAATTAATATTATAAAATAATAATATATTATTGAAAACATATAGGCACTATAAAATACCAAATATTTACAACACAAAAATTTATACAGACTAAAATCGAAAAGGTTATTAATATACGAATATTTTTTCATAGTAAATATTCATCTTTCTTCTTTCATGTCAATATTGACATGTAGTAGCCCCAATAAGATGAGACTCGGCTCGGTTTTATAGTAAATTAAAATATTTATATATATATATTTTTTTAATACTATTTTTTTATTTTAATTAAAACTAAACTCACAAAACGTATTAATAAACGTTCGTCTGCAGGTACATTTATATCCATTTTGTTACATTAAATATAATCAAAACATAACAATTAATCAGGCACAGTTTAAACAATTCATTTCATTCTTACAGGTGAGACAGTTTACTATCGATAAGCCATTTTTTTTATCATTTCTTCAAAATTAGGAGAAAGCGTACTCTTTTATAAAAACTAGGGTAGTTTATTTTTTATTGTAGAAACAACAAATTCTATTGTCCTCGATCCGTACTTATTTGTGATTTTGGGAATTTTTAAATTCAGTTAAGCTATATATTATGTAGATTATATATATAATAAATAATCTACACACACATATAATAATAATAATTAGCTTTTTACCGGGATGAATCCTGAATAATCATGAGATTTCCAAAATAATACTTCTGCTCACTCCTGATGCAGGAGCGTGCCGTATCAAAAAGAAAAAAAGTACGATTACAGCGAACTCAACACTGTAGTAATATAATATGAACCGATGTTGTTACGTTAAAGGATTCATGCGAAGTAACGCCAAGGATATTGATATTTGGCCATTATCTAACTGAGACTAGGATTAATAGCCTTTAAAAACGTATAAAAATATTTTAGTGTGAAAATGCTGCAATTTAAAGACACAATTGTGTTTTAGATTATTAGAAATCACAGTCGCATAAAAAAAAATGTAACTTTTTCTTTTAAATATACACGGTTCAAAAAATGTACCCCTCAATGACTAATACTCGGTTTCTTAAATCGGGGTGGTATTACAGCCCGGATACAACGTTCCCTGGTTATGAGCGCAATTTCATATTTATATATCATCTTGCCGGCACAAAAATACCCGCATAAGAATGTCTGAAGTACCAAAGGGAAACGAGCTGGAAATATGTGAAGCTGCTCCGTACAAAGAGTTTTTGTATGCACTGGTATTTCGCACATGTAACAGTATCGGGTGATTTTGCACGGAGGAATGTAATTTTGGAGGAAAACTTCATGAAAGAGCCTCTTTTCGAAAATAAATCAATCCGACACTAACCACTAACTGTTGTCATAGTTTATGATAACGTGACAATACTTTTCATTCAATCCTACATCGCATAATTTGATTATAAGTTTTATCGCAGATACGTGGTACTTTAGATGACTGAATAATTCAGATTGTCTGGAATCATTTATTAAATATAGTAAATATTTGTGTATTTTATTCGTAAGCATATTACACATAGTCACTACATTTATACGAATTGAAACATATTAAAAAAGTTATAAACTTGAACGAAGGCGAAAACAAGTTACGAAAATTTATTCCTTATCCACATCCACTGTTGAATCTGATATACTATTCTTATATTAGTACTGTACGTCAGAAACTTGTCCAGGTTGGTAAATATTGGTGAACATGACGCGTTATCATCTTCACATTCGTTTCGCTTCATGATGGACCGATTATGAAAAATTAAACATCTATTTTATTAAGGACAACATATTCTTATTACGAAGTTGTAATTATTCAGAATATAGGTCTGTGATATTTTAAATACTAAATTAATGTATTAATTATAAATATATACATATAAAATTAATTTTGTCGAAAAATATTGTTTTTCAAATAATGGAATGACAGGTGTATTAATTTGAAAAAATGTAACATGTAGGTTCGAAAATTTGTCATGAAAAATACTGGCGTTATAACACAATTGGTAGTGTACTTCCCCGGATTGGAAATAGAGATCCAGGTTCGAATCCCGGTGACGCAAAAACAATATTTTTCGACAAAATTGATTTTATATGTATATATTTATAATTAATACATTAATTTAGTATTTATAATTTATTTTGTTAAATGTAATAAAAGTATAAAACTATAAGAAAAAAAAACAAATAAAACTCTCAAAAGCCTTTCACACAATCAAAAATGTAAAAATATTAAACAATTTCAGATGTGAAATCAAATAAATATACAAAATGAGAAAAGTCGAGAAGTTTCTCTTAGAATATGCATCACGTACTCCATTATTACATTATGCGATGTTAAGTATGTACTCGTATAATACGCAATGCATTGTTCGTTAATTAAATTAGTTTGAAATGTTCAACTGTAACTTAATCACTTTGTAAAATGTGAAATATTACTAGCCAGAAAATGATTTTGAGTAGAACAATATCAAAAATTACTTACGCGAAATATTGTACTTAAAATATTTTTGATTAATTAATTCACTTTACATTCCAATAAATCATTCAACAGAAAAGTGCGTTGTCCTTGTTTCAAAGAAATTCTTTTCGAAATAAAACGGGGCTCTTCCAAACAATTAAGTGATTATCTGAGATAATTGAATATGAATCAGCGAAAATGTTGATTGATTGAAAAAGTATTCCATGTTTTAATGGAAACACTACAAAGAAACAATAATAGTGATGTTAGATAGAAAGCGATTAAATCACAACAAACACGTCGTTATTATCAATTATCGATTATACGTCCGCTCCAACCATTTTTTATCCAGCCGATATGATTGATCGTTCATCGTTGGCCGGAGTATTTTATTTTACCGACCTGTAATATATTATCCTCTCGAGGAAAATTATTTTTTCAAGAGGTCCTTTACACCTGGAATAATTCAATCTGTCGTGTAAGTTAAAAAAATGACACGATTTTGAAGATTGTTACAAAGTTTTGAAGAATACTAATAAAACCTCGTGAAAAGCTTGTAATAAAATATTTTGTAAAGTATTTTCAAGACGAATTTTTAAGACGGTTCACAGATTTTAATAAAAGTTTGTTTTATGTACTTTTACGTGTATAAAAATGTGCGCTTGAATCCACAATAAAAAATAGACTATCTTATAATTACATTAACGGGAATTGAAGTTCACTGTTTCAAATCGAAATATTTATAATATTGGCCAGAAAGAATTACAAAAAAATTGGTCTTCCAATAATATATGGTTTTAAGATTTTTAAAATATTGAGTAATTATTATTATTTTACAGTATTATATAAATATCCTACTTAAGGTTTCACAAAAAATAAAGCATTATTAAAACAAATAGAAAATATCTTTCATATTTTTGTTAAGTACATACTAAGTCCAATTTATAAAATCTGTAATTATGCATAAAGATATATCATGTACACCTATGTTGCTACATTTTTTAATGCAATACGCATAGTCTATATATAATAAGAAATTAAATTTATAGTTTTTAAATACGTGTTACCACGGGAAGCTTTGCAATAAACAACAAGCATTAAGCGCGATTACGATTACGAGATTAAATATGATTTCAATATTTTACACTTATTTGAAATCGTTCTGCCACCTGTGAACAACATTTCCCAATCTTCAAAATACATCTTAATTCAAAAACCTTAAACCCTTTGCTTACCTTACATGATATCCATGATATCAAATATGGTAAGCTGTTCAAAATTTAATATTACACATAATGAGTGAATTACGTTCCAGGCCGATGATGTTTTTGAATAGCAAAGAAATAAACACAATTTTTTAATTTGGTTTTTATTTATCGATAATTGATTAATCACAATTTTCGATGAAATATGATATCGGCCAAGTGGCCGCCTCCGGCAGCGTGCTTTTTTAAACATATTTTTCATAACATTCTCGCACACTTATTTTTATTTTGTAGCATTGGAATCGTCGTTGGCTTATTGGTGTAGATCTTTCCTTTCAAGTACCCTATAGAAAATAGTCGGGAGCCGTCAAATCAGGTAACCAAGGAGGTCAGTCAATATCACCACTTTTTGACATTATGCAGCCGGAAAAAGTTTCTCGTAAAACTTCAAGCGTAGCTCGGGCTGTGTGTGAGTTGGCACTGTCCTGTTAAAACCAAATGTGTTGCAGGCCCAATCTACTCAATTCGGCCACTGGGAAATTTTAAAACATGTGACGATACCGATCACCATTAATGGTTACAGTTAGGAGGCAATCTTGCAAACCAAACTAAATCATTCATTCAAAATATTCACTCTGTATTACAACATTATTATGAGAATATAATTTTACGTCTATGTTGGTTTTAAATTCAATTACATGAAATGAGAGAGACAACATTCATTACACTATTTGGGTATAAAAACGTTATTATAACTTTTTTTTAAAGTTATTTAAATACTTTTTTGTAAAACACAAGCTAAAAATTTTTATTTTACGAGTACGTTCCGATTATAGGTGGTTCAATATAGAATGATTAATTATTTTTTAAAGATTATTTAACTTTGTTTTTTTAACCACTATACACCAACTGGTTAAATTGGTTCGCTAATATAATTTTTTTCTATTATTAACTGTATTGTTAAATTATGATTCGGGCATATGGTGAATGTTTGTAAGCGGTGTGATTATATTTTTATCATTATTGTTAGAATAAAAAATTATCCAAAACGATATTTTGTTTTCCAAGGATAGAAAAGCACTTTGTCGAAGTAAGGGACAGGGTAATAAACGTCGGTATTGTTAGACCCGCGATGCGGCGTGGGAACGGCAATAAGAAATCTGGCGTACGTGATCAGAGTCACGTCGGCAAATGTACCATAAGGGATGCATCACCCTCATGCGTCAGTCTTTCTCCCAGTTCCAGCCGGGAAAGATCGCTCCATAAACACGATCTAGTTTTCTATTAGAAAACTAAATCAATATCGTCTCTAATATTAAGCAAGCGTTTGTAATTTGTGATTCCGGGGAAAATGTAAACTGTGCGCCTCGAGTTTAAGCTTAGACTGTGATGTTCTCTATGTTTAATCGTTGATGTTAAAGTATAAAAAGGGTCCCGGTGGATTTATATATAAAGAAAAGACGATCAACATAATTTGATGTAGTGAGAATAAATTGTCGCTATCAAAAGATACGATATCATATACGGCACGCGCAAATTGTACAAGAACATCGCGTCCCGGTTTGCCTGGATAATTGGACATCGTCTGGTGATCAATCCTGAACTCCGTCACCCTACCCTGGCACCACAACTATTGGCCACACTTCACGTCCCGGTTCCAGGACCATCATCTACACGTGGAAGGCGTCTCCTAAAAGGTAATCCCTTACGTGAGGGACCTGAATAATCAACATTAGACAAGCATCAACACAAAAAATTTGGTAGTTAACTTTATGCTGACATGATGGGCACATATATGATGTTAATTTAATTGTAATTATTTTTGAATTGTCTTATTAATAAGTAATTAGGTAAAATGCTTTTTTTCAACTTTTAATACATGCAAGTCACAAAATAGATAGTAAACTTTATTGTAAACACTGGCATTTTGTAATTTCATTTCATAACCATTTGACTTGATAATATTTAAAAAACGAACCAGTTAGGCTAGATGCCTCCTCCCTGAACATGAAGCCGAGGCAAAGAAAGAAGAAATAACGTAACATTATCTTTGAACAATTCTAAATGTAATTTCTGTGCGTTTTGTTATCTAAATGTTAAATTTCTTTACAATACCTAAGTAAGTATAATATATAAATAGGATGGCAGAGCTGACCAAAGTGGCTGAATCAACTGTTTTTAAGTCACTATACTTGATCTAAGGATACCAAATTAACGAAAAGTTTAACAATAATAGTTATTTTTAATGAAAATACATTTTTATTATGAAATTACAATTTCCGAACATAGTTTTGTGATGTTTAATTTGTTTGAAATAATAATTATCAACCAATTTAAATAAATTATTCGTAATATTTATCTTTCAAATATGTTAAAACGAAGTTATCTATTTCATGAAGTTTCATGAGGTAGTTTATGTTCATAAGACTATTTTACGATTGGTTTAGCATAAGTTGTATTATAACTTCCGCTCATTGTAGTGGAATCAATGGTTGATTTTGAAGGACTCTCATCATTCTGAACACAACATAGAATCTAGTACCGTTTTCCCATTATTATTGGTAATACAGTAATGGAGAGCGTCGAGCTAATGTAGGAGTAGGTATCACGCAAGCTTATCATTCCAATATTCTCGAGGCACGTGAATGTTTGTAAAATAGATCGATGTATTTAACGTTAACATTATTTTTAAGTATCTTGCGATACAAACAATATAAATTTTATATTTTTATGTGCTTCACTTTTTATAAATTTAATCTGAACAGACTTTCATCAAGATGCGATCTAGGGTTAATACTTAACCGAATATCCATAATTATCCATAATTAGTGCTTTTTTCCCATTTAAATTTAGCTACAAAAATTAAAACTATGTTAATTATTAACAATATTTGAGTATGTCCAAGAACACACAAAAAAGTTGTAGTAAAATACTTGAAATTTTTCTACGTGGTAACATATATATAATATAACTTCTAAAAATTTGATAGATGAGGAGGTTGATTGTAGGTAGAATTGGTGAACGTTGCATTGTGTAAAGTGATCACTTAAGCTAGCCGAAGGTAAGCCCTGTAATACCCATACTTCTATACTTCCCATATAATGTAATATAAATAGCTTTGTCTCTGTGTCTTTATATCTCTAATTTGTCTTAATTTAATTCTTTTTAAATTTAAAGAATTATGCATGCTGCTAATGGTATGTGTTCATATCTCCACAGATGGGAATTTCATCTGAACAAACAATCAAAGTCTGCGCGCACCATAATAATAACTTATCTTCAAACGTCATATAATAGAAGCGCAATTAACGTGACATAATCTGATTACAGATTAACAGTGATTCAAAAAAACAATTCATTTAAAAATAAATATGCGTAAGTAGAATAGGATTTTTTTAAAAGATTCCTCTGGGTCGAAACAATTTAAAAGACAGCGCTTCTCAAAAATTATATAAAAATCTGATGCGGAAAATATGACGTCACAGTCGGATGATCCTTTATTTTCGTCGGGAAACCTTTATTCAAAATTGTATATAATTACGTCACGCTGTCTACACGCACTATTTTGAAATTCGCGTATTCATGAAATAATATTTAGGACATAAATTTGTAACATTCTTATTTATCTGCTAGTCTTTGTGAAAATGTGCCATCAGAGTATTGTCTAGTGTTTATTTCATGTTTTCAATTAGTAATAGAACTTAATCAATTTGAACGATTAATATACACTTCTTCAATATTTGAAAAATTACTTTGTGCCCTCATTTTATATGAATAATTATACAAACTAGAAAATCTTCTTTGTACATAGTCACCTTATAAATTTGTTTTCATATTAGTTCTTACTTATTCACCATTTTATATTTTTGTTTTTAACTATGCTTGTATTTTTTAATTTTAGCATACATTGTTTCCTGAAGATGATACTTTAGGTATCGAAACATGTAGAATAATGAATAAATAGTGGTTTAAACAAAGTATTTTGCATAATAATTGATTAATATACAAATAATTTGATTGTAATTAAAGATAATATATCCCTTGAAAGACTAAATATTTACATTGTATGCAACTAACAAAAATAGTGCAAAACAAATACAAGTAAGGTTTATCAAATCTTATAGGTATGTATGTCCACAGATAAGACTTTGGTCTTTCGTCTTATGAAATTTTTAGGTAGATTCATAACTCGCACTCAATTCTGTATTGTCCTTTAAGTAACTTTCGAAACAAGTCTCATACATGTACACGCGTCATACGAACAACGGGTAACTAGCATATTCGTTAATGAATAATGTAATCTAAATATTTTAGACGAAGATAGTTAATAATAAAAATAACAAAAAAGCATATTCGAAAATATAAAAAAAATATTTGATACATGTACCATAAATACCTGTTTGTGTTTAAGCCATGGTACACAGTGGAACAATCCAATTATTTTTACCCCTTTAGTGTACAATTTCACCGTCAGCGTACCCAACTATTAAGTTTGCGTGCAGACACCCAAAAGCGTGATGATTTTAATCTTGTAATGTCAAATAAAGATGAGCGAACTATTTTTTCTGCATGTCAGTTGGTATTCGTACGATGGTTCAGGACACGAAATGTAATAACTGGTTAATGAAAAATTATTTTAAAAACAAGCGCAGAGATAATAATAAAATTGATAAACCTTGTAGATATACGTTAATCCTAATTCATATTTTATTTATCGACAAAACATTTGTCAAATCTACCAAAATAAGCTTTCAATTTGATAAATAATTAATTACAGTGTCTGCGGTTCTAATAAAAATTACAGGAGTTACCCAAAATATAAATTGTATCTACCATCGTACTGACTAAGTGAATAAAACATTTTATAAATAGATATGGGTAAAGCACAATTATACCTATACGACTTCGTCAATATTCTTACTTTTTTTCATACTAAGCCAAGCACTTACTAACTTGAAATAATATGAGTAACTTGATGATTTCCTTGAACAAGACTCGAACCCCCAGCCACTCGACTTCTACGAGTGAGTCTTACTGATGTACCAAACAAGTACTTAAACAATGAAATTGAAATTATATTCTCTAAATGAGATCTGTTTCGAGGAGCAAAAAGTACAAAGTTACTCTTAACACGGGGTACAAAATTATATATATATATATATACATACATATATCGATCGTCCAGTTCGTTAGTCAAACATTTCTGAAAAATTGTAATTTGAATTGAATATGCAGTTATTTGTAAAATTGTACTCTTTGTCTATTTTAATACTCAGATAAATCATACATGCAACCAATCAAATAATAACGCAGATAAACTTGTAAAGAAATAAACCATATCTTGAAATTATCTGGATCACTAGTAGGATATTTCAAAATATTCTACTAATGTACCAGACCGTTATGTTTCCTGGTGTTATTTGATAGCACTAAATCACAAATGTAAGTCGTCAGCATAAAGCCGTTGCGTAAAGAAGTGTCCAACTCTCGTGGTTTGTAGTGACCATTCGAATATTGCTTTCCTCGTTATCTCAAATTATTTATTGGAGATGTCTGACTAATGAAGTAGACGATCGTTATATTTAATTGAATAAATATGTATTTTATAAAAGTTTACAATTTATTATATTAATTACAAAGTATAAATATGTATTATTAGATTCAAATAAGACTAATGTGATATTTTTAAACATTGGTTCAAGTTAATGTCACTTTTTTACGAAATATGAATTATAGAAAAAAAAGACTTTCTTTTAATTTTATTAAAAAATCAAATTCATACATAATCCTTTTATTATAAAAGTTGAGAAAATCAAAATAAATATTAGACTCTCGGTATTAAACCGATTAATATTATTTTTTTCCGATTTAAGATATGTACTTGTAGGTACCTGGTGTAATTTTATTTTTTTTAATAGAGATGTGTACACTAAATACATGTCACGTCAATATTCTTACTATTTTCAAACTAATCTAAACATTTGTGCTATAAAAATAGAACTAAATTGCTGGTGTACTGGAATGAGACGCAAACCTCCGACCAATATATCACTAGACCAACGTCTTGACCACTACATCAACAAGCTATTTCATGTGTACATTTAGTTACTTAAACTATAGTTTTGAATTTGAAATCTCAAACTGTGGGAGATTTTTATCTCATGTGAATAAGTACAGTTGTGCTGTAACTTTTTGATGCAATGCCTTGACAATGGCACGTGTTACTATGCCGAAACATCGGCCTAAGTTTATTCAAGGAAGCTATCTACAAAAACGCGATTTAATATAGATGAGATGCCAATTTTGTATATATATATGTATCGTTACGAAAATCACACTGTGTATGACCTGCCGCAATCCAGCCATCAATGAAGAACCAGCACATCGGCCAGTGAGAGTAGGGGACCAATGAAGTTTGCGAAATTGTATTTCTTGCAGAGAGATCAAGACTGGAGGTGGTGACAAGTGGAAGCAAGGTAGAAAGTCGGCCGCTACGTAGAAGAAAAAACAAGAGATGGGAGTACGAGGCTACTAAGGGTCGTGGCTGGAGAGACCAGGCATCTTTGGCCACGTTGGTGAGATGACGGCATGTTCCGGAGCTGGAAAATTTGAGACAGTGGGTTCAAAATCCTGGTGGTGATTTGCGCTGGCTACCTACTTCACGGATCTCCAAGGATCCTGGGCTGTACCATGACGAGAAGAGAAAAAAAAAGGCGTTTGGAGAAGAAAGCGTAATGGAAACTGTCATGAGAACAGGGATGTATAATTAGTGAATATCATGTGAAAAGTGAATGGGTTCAAATTTAGTTTTCAAAGTGAACCAATTAGTTATTATTGTATATCCAACCTCCCCTGCAGACGAAGAAGACTCTCATGAAGCGGCCCATGGGATTCACCCGATAAGAACCCTAAGAGCCAATGTAGCTAGCCGGTGACGTAAAGCACAAAGTCTGATGTTCGATCTATGACATGGATATAGGATGCCCGGTCAGCACGAGCCGAATGTGACAATATTGATAATATGTAAATCAATAGTATTTTATATAATACTATTAACTCAACATTAAAATATTACTTTTAATTATTAGGTTTTGAGTAAAATATGAAACAATTATGTTCGTTGCATATTTTGTGATGCTTAACGGAGATAATTTTCAAAATTATTTTTTACTGAATTAAATGCAGCTGGAATGGAATTTACCGCTGAATCCAGCAGCACAACTAAATATCAAGTGTCCTTCACCGCAAGGATTAGTTCCGAGTTGAAAGTCAAGTTGCATTTGGATGTTTCCTTTAGTTCTAGAATTAAGAAGTACTGTTTCCTCTTTAGTTATAAAGGTGGTTCAATAAATAACTGAAAATATATTTAATTACAACGTACATAACTAATGTTTCTAGATTTCATTTTATATGATAATTATTAAAATATATTATTATAATAAGATATTTACTGTGAATTATATTTCCATTATAGGATCTCAGAACAAGAATAACAGACGACATTTCGGAAAAGTATAGTTGAAAAATAAATTGAAAAAATATAAACCCAAAATGAGCACAAAATATAGATTGAAGTATGTTTTAGGTATGTGGAGTAAATGAATGATGATAAAATAATATTCTCAGCAAATATATAACGCGGTTGGTATTAGAAATTACAGACGAACACGAAAATACTAAACATGATCATTCGTTCTAAGAGAGAGCAATTTTATAAGGACTTGATGAAGGTAATTCAAAAGGAGTAAGAATGTACAAGAAATTATGAAATTTTACTAACTTTATTAACATTTATATGTGTGAAATGGAAATATAACAAAACTATTCCAATTTTATCTCTACAGAAAGAGGTCTTACATCAGTCGTTTGTAACAAACTAGTTAAATCAATAAAATAAGTTCTCAATATATAATCAAAATAAATTTCTTTGGCTTAACGGTAAGACTTCAGTGATATCCTTGTCCCGAGAGATAACAAGCATTTAAGGTAGCGATGGGTAGCCTTGTCTGATCTGGGGACTAAATAAGGTCACTCTTAGGATAATAATATATTCTATTCCCAGAATCCATCACAGATCGTAAGTGTTTAACTTATTTTGAAAAATAGTTAGAATCCAACCAAGGCAAGTTTATTTAAAAAATTCTTATGATTTTTCATCCACATTATGTGTCACTGTGACAGATCAGTAAATAAAAATATTCTAGGCATAGCTGTAGAATGAAGAAAACCTGAAAGAGTACTACAAAGGCGGATGAATACATTGCATATGACTAGTTAGACCCTGGAATCAGCAACCCTGGACCGAGACACGAGAAGGTGGAGTGCGAGCCGTATCTCAACTGATTGAGGCCACTGTATGTCAATACAGACATGAAGAAAAAAATAAGAAAATTCCGTGTACACATGAACATATAGTTAAAATATATAAAAAATGCTTCATTTTCTATAAAATTGGGTTTATAATTATATCATCCTGCTTTATGTTGATTTCATCGAGAATGGGTACCCCGATTTTAAGTTTTTGAAGGGACCAACAAAAAAAAATGTAAACAGAGGGAAAATGTAAAATGGTTTACAAAAAAACTGATTATTTATTTTTTACTTAAATAAGATGTTTTTTAATTGTTTTTAAATAAAACAATTAAATTAAAGGATTCTGGTGGTACATTTCTAATACTAGAAAAATATGATTTGAGGCCTTCAATATGACTCATGGCATCGTCCTTTGTAGGAACTGGGTTTATGGATGTTCATGATGAACGGACACTTCTTTGTAGGAAGGTTCTTTTTCTGTCAAGTTTTCGTTTATTTCGTTAATTTCCACGTCATTTTACGTCATATGTTATTATGTTGGAGTCAATGTCTAAGTAAATCTGCAAGAGTTATTCATAAATTCTTTCCCAACCATCAATGTTGTCTATATTATCATCTACGCAATTTTCTTGCTAATCCAGCTTGTAAAAAATAATAAAATAACGAAACTTACAAATTACGTAGTACGTAATGCATATATACGACAAGCAAACGACCAACACACTCTTAGCTCTATGGTGAAGAACGAACAAATTTCAATAAATTTTATACGTAAATTGCGGGAAAGATAAACGTAAAATAGGGTTTTAATGTACTAAAACGACACCGAACTGCAAAAATAACACACAAATGGAAGGAAAACGTAAATTCCGGGCATGTAAAATCGTGGTACCACTTTGTAAGTATGTGTTATAAATATACTTAATTTATTATTGTCAATATATTCTATATCTAACATCTGGTGTAACCCTTTTTGAAAACTGAAAATCTTTTAACAAGCTTGTTAAAGAAGTAACATAAATTATTTAAAAAAAAAATTAACTTATGTATCCACGCGGTACAACGGTTACATCCTGGTATAACCTACCATTGCACGCAATCTAATACCACAAAGAGGAACTGTCCAGTTACATTAAAGTAACGGAAGCCGTCGTGGTTTGTGGGTAGCCTAGACTGGCCTGGGGTCCGAATAAGGTCACTGTTAGGATAATAATGTATCCTATTCCCTAAATGCATATCATAGCTTCTCCATGGAAGCTTTGATGTGCATTCAAAAGGCCAAAAGGCTATGGAAAGAAATTAGATCATTTTTATTAACGATTGAGAAATTATGAAGTCAAATTTTAAAGCAGCATAAAAAAAGGACATTATTTAAATGCCCGAAAAAAAAAAAATATATTAAATGTAAAATTTTTAGATTGATGAACATTTCTCCTTCAGCACAAACTTTGGTCTTGTTAAGGAGGCTGTGAACATCTTTTACGTTGAGTATGTATTATATTATTGTACCAGAAAGACTAAACAAATGAATTAATAAATTAATTAGATATTATTTAAATACATAATGTACACTTACATTTATAAAATATTTCTTCTATTTTAGCAAAATTAATTTGTGGTTTTATTTTATATAAATAATTGGACAAATTACTTTGTTTAAACCACAATTTATTTATTATTCTATATGTACACTGAAACAATGTATATAGAAATTAAAAATATAAGCATAGATAAAAAAAAAACTATAAAGTGGTGAATAAGTAAGAAACAAATTTATAAGGTGACTTTTTGCAAAGGGGATTTGGTTATTTATAATATTTAGCTTGCTATTAACTCTTTTTCTTATTTCTAAAATTTCAAATTTATCTAACTGTAAACCCCTAGTATAGTATGTATATTTTTTAAACCCTTGTTAATATCAAAAGAATGGTTTATTTCTTAAAGATGATTAGAAAATTTGGAATAGTTATTGCTATTTAAGGATCTCAAATGCTCATTAATTCTAATAATTTCAGTATCACTAAATAATAATAAATAAATAATAATTATATTAAAATAATAATTTTACTATAGATAACCTTTATTAATTGTACTTATGTTAAATCAAAAATATTACGTTAAAATTACCCACATTTGATTATTTTATCAAAAACAAGCAAAATAATGTACGTAAAAAATAAAGTTTTTAATATTTGAAAAGTTAAGTAGTAAGTAAACATTAAAATGAATTCCCTATTAATGTTCACTATTGATTTCTTTCTAAAAGGAAGCGAATTTTATTCTTGTTTGTCATACAGGGCGCAATATGACTAGTTGGAAAATGTTCAAGAAGTATGTAAAAATTGTATACCGTTATGGAAAATATTATTGTACGAGATTTTCATTATACAAAATCGTGTTAGGCTTTAAGTCTACATATTTTCGAATAAATATTTGTGAAATTGACCCATTATTATTCTACATCTATGCTTCGGGCTTTAATTCATCTAACAAAAAAGAGTCTGGTCATTCAAAGTTCGATGACCATTTATTTTTGTGTTCAATATGTAATTTGGAAAATGGAAATATAATTTTTCAATTAATCGAAATAATCACATATACACGAATTAAAAAAAAATAATAGAGATTAGGCACATCACAGACTACCAAACATATAGACATGGACTAGCAGAAATTCCCCGTTTTAATATTTTCATTTTAGTGTCACGTGATCACTTCGGTATCATTTTCGCGATCAAATAGCTCCAGGACTTTTTTTAAATATATGACTCGATTGGAACGAAAATTTAAACGCTGACAATTTAATATACATCAATGTAAAAAATACGTCTTATTTACACACAACGTATATACTTTTATTGTTGCATAAATGTGTTATATACTATAGGTTTATTTATTTTATGCCCTTCGTCTCGCAACTAATGTTCTGAACTCCTCCTATATATACGCTTTATTTCATGTTTATTCATTTACTGGTCTGTAAGGCACAAGGAGTTTGAATATTTTCGACTCATATTTTTAATATGCATCTACTCGAAAAATAATCCGGTATAGATGGACATAAAAATTTTGTAGTATAGCAGTTTTGATCGGTACATAATTGTATCCGTGTATACAGACCATAATTGTTGTATACACAAAAATATGATAGGTTCTCAGGGTTCGCACCAAATGTTACGTAATCTAAATAAACAGTTTATGAATTATCCCTAATTGGAATGTCTTCGTGTTATTTTATTATTGTTCTAAATTTTTACTTGTATAGAAGAAGTGTGTAAACAGATTTTTTATTTTTTTATTTATTATCTTAGTTTTATTAACCACAATTGAGTTTAAAAAACATCTTTTTACACTTTCGTTTCGGAAAACACTTTTCCTTCTTCAGGATGTCATAACTAACTAAAAATATAGTATTGTTTCTTCACCAGAATCTATTTTTAAAATTTAAAAAAAAAAACAATTAATTAAAAAAATAAATTTAGTACCTAACTCAAATTACTGCTCAATACAAATATAGTCGAATAATTTTTAGGAAAAAATTTTAGAATAGGAATCGTAGTTAAATTTAGTTGGCTGTTTAGAATTTCCTGATTACTTTTACATGCTTTATTTATCTCCAACGATTCCAAATTATTTAATTTGTGACCTCCACCGTTTATATGCAAAATTGACAATCCCAATTTTTTATCAAAACCATGACTATTTTCTATCAAACGATTAGCAAATTCTGAAAACCCACTATTGTTCAAACATCTCAAATGCTCCTTTACTCTTATATTAAAATTTCTACCCGTTTTACCAATATAAAATGCAGCGCAATCCTTGCAACTAAGTTTATAGACGCCAGAATTGTTAAATTTATCATCTTTGTCTTTAGAATTTATGAGTAAATTTCCTATACTATTATTTGTGTAAAATGCTGGTCTAATGTCTCGTGGTAGGTGTTTAGATATTTGTTTCGAAAAGTTATTTATGTATAAAATCCTACGCCAATTATCATTATTATCATTATGTTTTATCTGTGATTTATATAAAAACTGATTATTATATTCTTTTAATTTATTTTTTAAAATAGTGTCTATCAAACATGTATTATACCCGTTATTAACTGCTATTTTTTTAATTGTATTCAATTCAATATTGAAATTGGATGTTGACATAAGAATATTGACTAAACGATGTATCATGGAGTGGAACCCTGAATGTTTATGTGATAATGGATGATTAGATTCATTATGTATGATAGTATCTGTAAAAGTTGGTTTTCTAAAAATAATGTTATACCTAAATATATATGTGGAATATTTAATTTAAAAAATAAAATAATAAATAATTCTAATATTTCTGTTATTAAAGCTAAACAAGCGTGGCTAAAAGAAGATTTAAAAAGTGCATTTAAAAATCGTAATAAAATTAAACTTGACCTAAAATTATTACATACAGAATTAGTACATGAACTTCATGCAATAGAATGGGATTTATTTGATGATAAAGTCCGAGATTTTGCATTTAGAAAAGCCTTTAAGAAAAGAGTGGTACTTAATAAAAAACTTAAAATACTATGTGATAATAAACCAATATTATATAAAGAAAAAAATAATATTAATTTTGATTACACATTTTATGATCGTTTTAAAAATTTTTCATCTCATGTTTTTCTTCCAGAAGAAATTGATTTTCTTTCAAAAGGTTTTAAATATAATTTACAATAATAATATTAATATAATAATATTAATAATAATATTAATAATAATATTAATAGTGTTATTGAAAATTTGGCAATAGATATTGAAACAGCATTATATAAAAAACCAAAAACATTTCATTACAAAGTTACAGATTTTTTAAATAATCATCAAATTCCTATAAATTCAGTGAAGAACAATCAAAATATAATGCATATAGATGATGTATTGTGTATTTGATCGAGTTCACAACGTCAACTAACTACATTTCTAAATTTAATTAATTCGTTTAATAATAAAATACAATTTACATTAGAAATGGAAAATAATTCTACACTAAATTTTTTGGATCTAACATTGATTAAAAATAATAAAATTGAGTTCAAATTTTTAGAAAACCAACTTTTACAGACACTATCATACATAATGAATCTAATCATCCATTATCACATAAACATTCAGGGTTCCACTCCATGATACATCGTTTAGTCAATATTCCTATGTCAACATCCAATTTTAATATTGAATTGAATACAATTAAAAAAATAGCAGTTAATAATGGGTATAATACATGTTTGATAGACACTATTTTAAAAAATAAATTAAAAGAATATAATAATCAGTTTTTATATAAATCACAGATAAAACATAATGATAATTGGCGTAGGATTTTATACATAAATAACTTTTCGAAACAAATATCTAAACACCTACCACGAGACATTAGACCAGCATTTTACACAAATAATAGTATAGGAAATTTATTCATAAATTCTAAAGACAAAGATGATAAATTTAACAATTCTGGCGTCTATAAACTTAGTTGCAAGGATTGTGCTGCATTTTATATTGGTAAAACGGGTAGAAATTTTAATATAAGAGTAAAGGAGCATTTGAGATGTTTGAACAATAGTGGGTTTTCAGAATTTGCTAATCGTTTGATAGAAAATAGTCATGGTTTTGATAAAAAATTGGGATTGTCAATTTTGCATATAAACGGTGTAGGTCACAAATTAAATAATTTGGAATCGTTGGAGATAAATAAAGCATGTAAAAGTAATCAGGAAATTCTAAACAGCCAACTAAATTTAACTACGATTCCTATTCTAAAATTTTTTCCTAAAAATTATTCGACTAAATCTGTATTGAGCAGTAATTTGAGTTAGGTACTAAATTTTTTTTTAAAATTAATTGTTTTTTTAAAAAAAATTTAAAAATAGATTCTGGTGAAGAAACAATACTATATTTTTAGTTAGTTATGACATCCTGAAGAAGGAAAAGTGTTTTCCGAAACGAAAGTGTAAAAAGATGTTTTTTAAACTCAATTGTGGTTAATAAAACTAAAATAATAAATAAAAAATATGAATCTTAACCACCAAGTTAATATTGCTAATTTTAAAAGATATTATTTTTATTGTGACTGTTTCACTGTCGTATAACTGAGAAATAATGCGTATTCTACTGAGGCGAAACAGAATTTCAGTTAAAATTTGTCAGTCAAGTTTATCACCCTTATTGTAAAAACATTAATTGTTATAGTTCTAGAATGGATTAATCGATAGATATAGATAGCATTTGTGGTGTAACGTATGAACTATTGTAACAGCATCTATACTGGCTTGCCAACGTTTCAGCTGGATAGATTACAATCCATTCTAAATGCGGCAGCACGAATAATACACGGAGTTTCCAAGTTTTCTCATATGACATCCCTTTTACATCAGATATATTGGCTTCAATTCCCTGAAAGAGTTGAATTTAAATTATGCTAGTTGATGTACAAGACGACACATAATATGGCGCTACTGTCTTCAAGAGTTTTCAAGAGAATGGTAGACGTCAAACTCTCAGGTCTGCCTCTACTACAGCCGCAGGAAGGGTTATAAAACCTACCAACCGTTGCCAGAAGTCTAAATTTAATGAATGGGCATTTGCGTTGGCAGGTCCAAAAGCGTGGAACTCTTTGCCCTCCGCCACAAGAAACAATACATCAGAGAAATAATAAAGAAGAAACTAAACTAAACGTACCTTTTCAAAAAATCATTCGCATGAGTGAAAATAACAATTTTTAATTTTAAATACAAAGATAATGTAACTATAATAAGCAGTTTATGTGTAAAGCGTCCTTGAGGTGCATTTTTTACGAAAATGGTGCTATGAAAATTATCTAATATTATTATTATTATAAACTTTTATAAAATTGTGTGTGTTGTGTTTCAAAGATAATTGTATATTTTGTAACAGAAGCTACACATATAAGCATTTTTAATTAGTCCCAAATTATTAATAATTAATTACCTACTGGACTCCAATAGGAACAAACATTATCTGATAAGAAAATGTTTTTTTTTATAACCTATATATTTTCAAAATGTAATTTATTACTTCGCGATACATTAACTTGATTACTTAATTTTATTACTTATGAATGTGCATATTTGCCTTTTTTTTCTTTCACAGATAAGTTGATGGGCCATATACTCAATGACAAAATTAAAGGGAACGTTGGTTGTAACCATATGAATATCAGTACCAAAAATATAGTTATATGTTATTCTTAGTATCATATTGTGCCTTTTTAATACTGAAAATATGGGAGAAACAGTTTTCTCCCTTTTGTGCTGAGCTGAATCCTTTGCGTTAACCTGCCATGCATCGCCATTTGTTAGTACACCCTTCCACACAAGCGAGTACACCTTTCCGTACAGGTGAGTACTTGCAACCTTCCTTTGCAAGCCCAATGCTTCACTTCATACATCATTATCAACATAAGGGTGGAATTGTGTGCCTACAAATATACGTATTTACAAACTGGTTGTAAATGTGTGAAGTTTTATTGTATGGCAAACACTGTTTTTTGAAATATACATTTACGTATATGTTTTATGAAAGTTCTTCAATTATGATATCTGACAAATTTTTGATATTATTGGAGTGAAGATTTAGAATATTAACTAACTCCTTTTTTTCTTCTTGATTACATTTTTTTAAAAGTTATTATTATTAAATTTATTTAATAATTTAGTGTATAATTTAGAAACTAGTAGAATACAGTCAGAAACCTGAATTTTGTAAAATTAATAAACAAATATACTTACTTTATTAAATATGAGTGAATATTCCTTTGTACAATTTATATTTCACTTTATTTCAAAGCTGATATAATTATTTATCCTGTTGAACTAGTTAACCATTTTCTGGGAATTTTTGTGATATATCATAATAACGTTTAATGAATAAAACATTATAATTTTATGTGAGCATTCTCGACTTAAATTTATAAATTTTAATTTATATTGAAACTTTTCCATATTAAATTAAAATAATTTTATGTCTCTCGCTTTAAGCGTATATTTTTATCAAAAATTATTATAATTTTGTTGATTGTTGTCTTAGAAATTACTTAAATGATATGAGTTTATACACAAATATTAAATCATAAACACTTTTTTTTTAAATCTTGTTTATATATCAGATAATAAAATTTAAGAAGATGTGATGGGAAAGGATCAAGTACGTATATTACTAAAATACCTGGACCCTGAATGGGCTGAAGTTAATCAAAACGTCCCTTTGGTTCTTGAGATTCCCGCAGTAGAATTTCGATTTGTGGGATCCTCATATATAAAGCACCAGCTTGCGATATGCATTCAATTTAAATTTCAGCTCCTGTTCTTTATTTCGGATTCAATAAAAAAATATTAAAACGTCTAAAGATTTGTTAATAAATATTTTTTTCTTTAAAATCAGGTAATGCAATACAGTAAATGAATACATTAATATGAATTAGATGATTAAATTTACCATTTATAATCCTGTAAAAAGCCAACCAATCTCCAATAAAAAAAATTGCGTTGTTATCAGTTTGCATCCAACATAAAAATAAAAATAGTTAACTAAATAACAAAAAAAAAAAATAGGATTGCCACTTCTTATGGTTGGAACACAGAGGTGGACTGTGTGGTCTATTTTCAAAACATTTCAGGGTTCAAACTAGGCTATATATTGTTCATAATATTAGATATATCGACTATTCACCAAGAATCATAAAAAGATTGTCAAGATATTGGAGGTCCGATTCCTGTCTTGTTCGATCCAAAGATCAATTAATTAGGTAGATGTATTATTCGTAGTATAAACGCTTACTTTGAAAAACACTAAGAATATTGATATTTATATATTAAGTCTTGATAGTGACATTGATACATAAAAAAAACTATAGTAAAAACATAAATACGATAGTTACAATAACTCAATCAATAAGGATATAGATAGATACATGGTAATGATACATAAAAATAAATTAAAAAGTAAGATAGATACGTTAGTTATAATAACACCATCAAAAATAATATAGATACTTGTACATGGCAGTGAACATGCCTTGTAAAAAAAATTGAATAAATAAATAAGATATCAAGATAAAGCAAATAACCTTCCAAATTCACGATGAAGAAGTAAAAATAATAATAAACTAAATACATGGAAATAGCAATATTTAACTTTTTCACAAATAATCATACTCAGTAAAAAATAAATTATAATTTTTTTATTTCGTAGAATTATATTGTAAACCATAAACATTATTTCATAAAAATTATGTTTTGTGAAAATTATTTTTCACAGATATAATACAGAAGCATAAAATATCTAACACTATGTAGTTATTACTGATGTAATTCGGTCTTTCAGGAAATTAAGAATAGATTTGGAATTTTGTATTTCATTTCGCAGTTGATTTGTTATTCCCCCCTCGAAGTGTTACCCTTGCACATGCACCCCCGGCTGGGCGGCTCCGCTTCCTGGAAGAGCGGTGCCGCCTTGGCTAGGGGCGAGCCGCCCCTCACAGCCCGTGTGCCGCCTATGGGGCCTTCCAAGAAACGCTTTCCGCGACGCTGTAACTCGTACTCGTGCGCAACTGGCTTGTCGTGAGAAATTAGAGGAAATTAGTTTTTCTAGATGCAATTGTGTATGTATTAGGTATCTAGTTTAAAAAAAGGTTTGGGCAAAGAAAATATTTTGCGATTACAACAATACAATGTTTATTTTAAGTTCCTTGTACTGTGTACAAATAAAATCATTGAAAATATTGTAGGCTTACGTTATTCACATCACAGTGAGTTAATTTAGAGACTTCTTTTAGACATTTTCTGCAATGCAATAAGAAAAATCAGATTTATAAGTTATTAATTTATAAAAAAAAATCGTAAATAAAACCATTTTCAGTATTGTCAAGTTAAATCAATTAAATAATATAATTAGTCCTCCCGAGTGTATTTTTTTATAAAAGTTATGATTCAAAAAATATAAGTATTCTTCTAAGAATAAAAAAATTAAGTACTTCAATTCTTTTTTAATACAAAAATAATACAACATTCTTTGTATCTTATGGTATTTTGATTATGTTCAATTCACACTGCAATAGCGATATTATTCATATCAATTATGGATTAGGTTAATTATGTAATAATATATTTTGTAGAGATGTAGGTGCTACACCGGATTAGAGAAGTTTTGATTAACTCAATGAATTTAAGTAATACCCCCATTAGTACGATTCCGTAAAAAAAGATCATTATCGGGAAACTAGTAATAATACTAAGATAGTTGACTTTCGTGGTCACATTGATTTTTGATCACATAGTGTATACATATAGGATTTTTTCTGATGACTTATTAAATAATGTTTCATGTCACTCCGGATGCCATTCAAATGTTGGAGAATATGAATAATCACAATATATCCAGAGTTACTCTCAATGATGTTACTCGAAATTTAATTTCACAAAATTCATAGCTGTAAAATACAGTGGTACCTCGGTATACGTCCTTAATCCGTTCCAGATCTTTGGAATTAAACCAAACATGACGTATATCAAACGAATTTTTCCCATAAGAAATAAAGGGAAAATGATTAATCCGTTCCCATGAAAAAAAAAATTATTGTTCTTGGCCTTGTTTTTGCAGCAAAAGACTGGCGTGAATCAGTTTTGCTTTTTCGAAAATCATTGCCTCCGATACGCTTTCGCCAGCGTGATTTTGTGTTATCCAGATCAAAATAAAATTCTCAACATCTTCTAATGTCCCTTAACTTTGTTTAGTAATCGATTTTACCCCCTGGACAACCTTAGCAGATTTAATAAATTCTTTGTTTTTCACAATAATAAATAATGTCATTCTTGGTATACGGTATCCAGCAGCCAAGTCCCGGATTCGCATATTACCTTCATACTTTTCAAAAATCTATTTTTTCAACGCCATGGTGATTCTAACTATTTTCTTCGTTCTTCAAATTAATAATATGTTCATTAAGATGCAATTCTGACTACTATCTCCTATCCCATTCTCTTCACCTAATTTATAAAATATAATAAATATATTTTGAATTAAGGAAAATATATTTATGTTGTATTTTCAGAACATAACTCTGTAGTATTTAATACAAATTAAAAAATTCAAATATCCCCGTAGCAAATAAATATTTTTTCGATAGTTACATTTTTTATTTATATCTTTCTAGTTGATTAATTTAATTTGTATTAAATATGTTTTGATCTGGTTTTTAGTTAAGAACGAAACTAATGTCGCACCCTAAATTATGAATTACTCAGAGACGGTTAACGGCTTTCATGTGTTTACGAAGAAAGATTCCTGGAAGGATTGAAGGATGACAAATAATATTAGGAGATTGCGATTTTACGATTCTTTTGACTGTCTTTTTGTGTCATTCCATACAAGAGAAATCCATTTCTTCAAAATACGTCATATATTAGTAACATGATTATTGTATGGTACGATAAAAAGGTTGAAAGCATCAACAAACATGTGATCGGTAATTGGGGTCATAAAAATAATTTATGAGAAGAAAACTTTATATATATATATATATTTAAAAAAATATATGTATACTTGAAACTGGATATAGATATAAAATAATCAGCAATGCAGAAGACTTTAATAGTTTTTATATGGCAAATAAAATCAAATCGATCGTTTTTATACGGCAAATAAAAATCAAATAACCTATAGAGAACCCAGTTCAAGAAAAATAATGTTCACACAAATTAAATGTTAACAAGAATTTCAATAAATATCTGAAAAAGACAGAATCTTGATTATACAAACCGATTGAAATAATGAAAAAACTTTTTAAAATAATTTTATTAAAACTTTCAAACATTTCGAAAGGAGATTACTTACTTCAATTATTAATGGCCATTATCAGTAACTTTTTAAAATAATTGTCTAAACTGCTCTTCAATATCATCACAAATAAACTGCACAACAGCTTTCGGAGAATCTTTGGAACTTGTGACCATCTTCTAATTATGATACAATGGCAGAAAAATGCACCGAGTGCAACCTTACTTTCCACATTGCATTCAATGATTATGAAAAAGCTTTCGATTCAGTGGAATATTGACCGATCGAAAAAAGTCAACAAAATGCACGTGTAGGCCAAAGATATTACATTAATTAAGATTACATTAATACAATGACACTAATGAATTTCCACAAGGAGACGTAATATTGCCAAAGCTCTTCACTTTAGCTCGCTGTAGATGTTTTAAAAATCTACAACGCTAAGATAACGGTAAATATTTGAACGGGAAAAGGTTCAATCATTTTATATACCCTGATGATATAGTATTGAACTCTAATGCTTTAGTTCAAGGGCTGGATTTATTCTGCCTTCGAAATAACCTGGATATTGAGAGTCGTACATGTATGGGAGGCATTCAAAAATCTAATTATTAAAAATATCTTCAAGCGTTTTTGTTACATATATTATCGCGTATTATCTATCTATTATATCATCAAAATGTAAAACTTTTAACATTTTACTCTACTTTAATACTCGAATCTTGTCGGGACCTTTTTTAGGGGCTCTGATCTATATTAAATCTAGTGTAAATTCAGGAATGATTGATTAGGGACAACAAAGAAGATCAAATGCTAACGGTTCCTAAACATTTATATTGAAAAATAGTCTAAAAATGAACTTCAATGAAATGAAAGTAATATGAAGCCATGAATAAAGTGTATTTGTAAGAGGTACGGTACTGGAGAATACTAAAAAATATTTGTACCTAGAGCATGTCCTTAATGAAAGAGTAGATTGCGAAGGGGAAGCCTTGTATAATTAGTGCATTCATGGATTCTTATATAGCAGATTTTATCAAGACTTGTTACACAGAGAGCTATAGAATGTTGAATATCTTGCTGAGACAGAAATGCTAACGAGTAGATAAGATAAAAACAAAAGTTATCTGCATCCAAACGATCGCCATGCTAAAATGAGACTAACTGATCATAGTAGTAATTTATTTGGGTGCGCTTATCACAAACATTACAGATAGTGGACAAGAAATGCAAAGATTTATACAACTAGATAATGGTGCTATGAACCAACTTATGAGAATATAAAACAAGTAACTAAAATTATGTTTGTTCACACACTTGTTTTTGTAATCTGCATGTGTATGCAGTTATAGTTCGCAATAGCGACAAACGTAAAATTTAAAATGCCTTCGAAATAAATTTTTAGAGAAGGATATTTCGCATCGCACACGACACTCATGGTCTCAATCCAACAACAAATCCAACCACAGGAGGCTTCTTTTACGAAACATGTTAGTTTTCATACTCGCGGCCATTTGAATTTCATGGTAGTGAAGACTGTTATTGGTCAAACCCTGATTATAAATGGGGGTGGGCACAAGCAACTGAAAACTGAAACATTATTAAAAAATTAAGACAATGCGTAAGACTATATGAATATGAGAAGAAAACTGCATTAAAAGTTAGAAAAAAACTAATAATTAAGGTTGCTGACTTTATAACTGTGGCGGAATCGCCTTATCGAGAATATTGTCTCTAGACCACCCACAATAAGGAGATGAAAATAGAAATCCGATGATGATGTATATGAAAAAAATTATGAGATATATAATATGTCGTGCCCATTATCAGGAATATCTTACTCTAATAAAGGATAGTTGGAGGGGGGGGACCAATCCTTTCCCGGGACCGGTTTATTCCTTGTCAGTCTCATTCATCAAAGCTAACAACAATACGCGACTTTAATTCAGTAACATATTCAAGTTTATGCAAAACGAAAAAGGATTCGGAAATTAAATGTGGTTATTAGTAATTTTTGCAAAAATTTAAAAATTTTGACCCTCCAGCGTCTCTTCAGTGCTTTGTTCATAAAAAAGCATGTAATATAAATCCATGGAACATAGTTTTACACATAGATGATAAATTAAGGTGTAGTAGTTTAAGGCAGACACCCAGGGATCTATTCATCAAAAAACACTCCCAAAAGAGAGACATTGGACGAAACACAAAATGGATTGAGTCACACTTATACGGACAGACTAACGGAGTTGATGCACGCGGTATGGAGAGTGAGAGGTAGGCGCGTAGGTGGAGATTCCACTACCTACCTAAGGAACTCCAACGTGTCACCCATACCAGAATAAAGCTGAAGAAGATCAGGGACCTCGGAGTCAGCTATGAGGGCGACCCAGGACCCGGACTTATGAAGGTGCATTGCGAGCCGAATCTCACGATTGACGTCAATAATGGCTGATAAAGGAGAAGAAGGGAGAGAAAAAGAAGAAAGAAATTATTTGTTTCCAAGTAAAAAATGATCGACACTCTGATATAATAGATACTCGAAGGAAGGATATTCGAAGGATACTGTCTGTCTGGATGTAAACGAGACATAGTTATATGTGTGCATGAACATTTAGTAGTAATAAAAACACCGAAGGACAGAAGTATAATGGCGCGAGCTTAGGTTTGGATAGATTGCTCATCGCCATGACAACAATAATTGATTAAAATTATTATTAAGGAGAACACATTCTTATTGTAAAAGTTGTAATTATTCAGAACGTAGGTCTGTGATATTTTAAATACTAATTAAATGTATACATATAATATAAATTTAAAAAATATTATTGTTGCTAGCAAACAATGAAATGGATCGATAGATTGAAAAGCGTAACATATAGGTTCGAAAATTTGTCGTCAAAAGTACTGTCTGCTATAGCAGAGTCGGTTAATACACCTCCCCCAGATTGGAAAGAAATCCATCCCAGTAGCAACAACAATATTTAGTAAACTTATTAGTCCTAAGAAAAGATCAATAAGTTTAGTTAGGAATGGAGTGTGTTGACGCTTTAGCTCCAGAAATGTTGTTAACTGGAGACGCTTGAGTTAAGTAGAAAACGATGGTGGAGCATTCGAGATAGTAGAAGGGTCACTCACTATCTTCAGTAGTAAGAATTCGGCGGCGAAGAAGCTCCCAATTTTAATAAACAATTCATCATCTACAAACATCGGGCGATATTGCATTATCTTCCATCGATACTGAAAAAGTTTATCTTACAAGTATTATTACCTCGAATGCCATAAAAGATGGGGTGACCAAGTGCGGGCGCGCTCGATGAACCGAAAGTTGTCTGAAAGAATAAAATGTTAAGATAGTACTTCTCTCGCCTCAAGCGAAAGGGGACTCCGCTTTATTTGCCTCATGGCGATTCGGTCCCAATTTAGCAGAACAAATGCGCGATTTCCCCGATAGAAAGAGTGCCAATAACAGCCGCCCGAGGTCGCCAGTGTAGAGGCCACTGAGTGGATTCGATTCGTAAAACTCGATTTTATTATGGCGAAACGTCGCTGTAAGTGCCTAGAGAAAAGATTTAGATTGTATTGTTTTTCTTTAAATAAACCGAATTTTGTCAGTTACATTGACACCGAGAGATTTCTGTCACGAAACCTCAAACCGTGAACGTTAAATGCTATTCGTGGTACTAATATATATATACGTCAGTTTTTTAAGACATTGAACACGAATGACGGCGATATTTCTAACTAAATAAATTTACGGGCTAATTTAATAAAGATTATATATTAGTTTAAAATCCTCTGTACCCTGACGGTACTTTAAAGTACCATTAACTTTATATAGACATATGTCTTACTGTGGTGTCAATTCTCAGATGATACTACTAAGTTTACGTAAATAATGTTTATTAGTATTTAAAAAAAATTTTTTTTATATATTTTTTTGTTATGTGGCTGTGACTGCGGTAGATGAAATGTCAGTTGCGCATTGTTACAAGGTTAGGTTTGACGCGCATGTATTCCTTGTGATTATTAATAGTTATTATGACCTAATTTTTTTCTAATAGTTATTATAAACTATTCTTTTATGTTTTAGAATATTTCTTTCCTATTTTTTGTACTATGCTATGTATATTTTCATTTTTTGTGTACGTCATGTAAGGTCTGACTGTGCTTAGAAATATAACAAATTATAATTCATAATATATATACCTAGATTTTTTTCACAATTCGCTTATTTTATGTTTGAAGAATACTACAAAAATGTACAGTTACTAGGTATTTAAGTTTAAGGTTATGGTTAAGGAAATAAATTATATTTTTTAAATTATTAAAATAATTGTTGTTAAATATTGCATTTTTTAAATGTGGGTACTGTTTTCATCAAATGATGCTTTAAAATATATATTTCGTATAATATAAGTTACAAAAAATAAGAGCGCGTAGTAGTATTAATAAATGTATAAAAATTGTCGTTGTAATAGTAAACATATTTTTAAAGAAACATTAAAAAACAAATGATTAAAATGTGAATTTTCCTATTATCTGCACGTTCCATTGTTGTTATCTCCTTCCAATTATCTGCTGGCTTAGTTTACAGTTTATTTTTTGGTCTCGTTCTAATACGAATACTGTTCACTGTTTATACACTCAGTTGTAACTTAGAGTTCAGTAGTTCATTTGGTTAAGTTACGTTTGTATTTATTTATATTTATTTCGTAAAGAGTTTTAAAATTCATTAAAAATAAAATACAAGGTAAAGTGTCATTTTACATACCAATCGACGCCAAGTAAATTTTGACGGGAAGACAACAGAAAAAAAAAACTAAAAATGTGACGATTAGTGATGTATGAATAAAAATAGCTTGTTGGTCTAGTGATTAAGATGCTGGCCTAGTGATCTTGTGGTCGCGGATTCGCGCCTCGTTCGAGGAGACTAGCAAGTTAGTCCTATTTTCATAATATAAGCGTTTACTTTAGCTTGAAGATATTAAGAATATTGATGTGACATATATTCCGTGTACGCATCTCTATTTTTTTATTTAAAAAAAAGTGCTGTAATCATAACATATATATAATATAACATATATACACATATGTAATCATAACGTATATTTAACAAGATTACAAAATAAAACTTGTTTGTGCTATTATTTATTCTCATAAATAATATTCTTCTTCAATTATTATTTTCTTTAAACCATGTATTTCGACTGTTCAATAAAAGGCTCTTTTAATGATCCATTTTCTGTTTTCTTCAATCATTATATCAGCAAATGAATGATGTCTGAGTAAATCAATATTGAATAAATTGGTGTTATCTTAGATTTTTTACTATGTCACTTTTTCTGCGAAATTCTACAGATCCAGTACACGTGTAACGACCGTGTAAAAATACTGCATCAACATTTGGCTGTATCGAAACCGCATCATGCGCTTTATTGAGCGCGGGGGTCCAATCTCCCCGCCGCTGTGAATTCCAGTGTCAGGTGTTTGGGGTTGGTACAACAATAAAATCAGTGCCGTGCACCATAAAAGTATGATTTCAAAATCTATTAGTGGCACCTGTCCTCAAAGGCCGCCGCGTCGGGGATTTCTGGTGCAATCGGAATTCGCTCATTCATTTTTGGACGAAAAAACAATAAATTTATATGAATAATTTATAAATGTACTGCCGTTCTGGCCTGTATGGAAACTAAGGTAAAAATTCAGGATTTTGTACGGTAAAATAATAAAATAAAAAAATAATGAAACTTCACAATAATAATATGTTCTGCTTAAAAATAAAATAGCGTTTTATTTTATTTCTTCGGAATATTTACATATAGCATGGGTGGTTGATCGGATAGATGAAAGATTATGTACATTATAAAATATCTCATACAAGCTGTACATAATAAATCCAATGAAAAATATATTTTGATTAGCAAATTTGTGGCCTGTTAAAAAAAGCAAAATAAAATTACGATATATTTTATCTTAATGTTATTTTAAATAAAAAAAAAACAAAAGAAATTCAGAACAAATTCATAATCACGAGGTATAGTTATTTGTATTTATCTTATCATATAAATAATAAAAAAGTTCGTTTGGATTTAAGACAGTATCCTTAGTCGGATTGAAATAAAATTTTTACAATCTGAAGATAACCAATTTTTTTAAATTCCGTTTTTTATTCAATTTAAAAAAATGACATTTTATCGTTTTCCTGTTAATATTATTTTAAAGTACATTTTTCGATCTGTAATTTAACACCATCGACTATTTAAATAAAACTAATAAACAGAATAATAAAAACAACATTAATAAAAAAACGGTATTATTAATTTTGATTTAAATAGGTCTGTTCGATTAAATTAAATTAAAAAGAAACAAAAAAGAGATATTTTTTGTATGAGTTCAAAACTGGCGGTGAAGCAGCAGAAACTACTCATAAATTAAACAGTGGCTTGGTAAGGTTACATTAAGGAACGTACGGAGTAATGGTGGTTCCAAATATTTCACGCTGGGGACGAGAACCTTGAAGAAGAAAAAGTTTTGAACGACCTTCTTCTATTGATATCAACCAACTGAAGGCGTCAGTTGAATTAGAACTACGCATAAATTTTGAATACATGCACAAAAGTTAGAAATTAATCAGTCGACAGTTCTGAACCGCTTAACAGCTAAAAAGGGTGCCGCACGAACTGAATGAAAACCATAAAAATCACAGATATGAAGTGAGCGCTCGTTAATGTAACGTTGCCTTATCTACCGTATTTATCAGCCATTTCGACGACAGATTAACTTACGTAATCATTTCAACAACTTCTTGCAGGGTAAGGTAACAACCAAGCCGCTCTTGAAAGTGATTTTATCAATTCCAGAATAAATAACCTTAATTGTCAAGAATATGTTAACTCTAATGGTACCTATTTCAAATAATAAAGTTGATTATTAACTGCGAAAAATGTATTTAGTTTTTATTTTAAGTACTTTCTTACCAACTAATAATTCTAGTTCAATTTTAATCAATTTTAGATAAAAAAAATATATAAGTACATACGTATCACAACACATACTGAAATTAAATTCTAATTATAATCTACTCGCCTTAACTTAATACCTACTTGTTTTATTTTTAATGCTATATTATTTTAGATATTTTAATTTTTAAGGTTTTCGTAGTATCTCAGCACTCGCATAGCTCAGTGAGGCAGGCATTATGATAACAATTGTGTAATGTACTATTAATTTCAAAGGTAATGGTCGTGGCAATCGTATGGCCGCGCAGCGCCCACAATGATAGCCGATTGCTTTCTGCTAGTAAATAATAAACAACATGGATTTATGTGAGGCAATTCGGCACTCAAACAAAAAAATATCATTTATTTTCGCCAGATATAAAGGATATGAAAATAAATCTTATATTTTAATCTGAAATTACGTATGTGTATTAAAACAATTATTGGAATTGAAATTCTAGACGATGAATCGCCATAATTAAACAATTTGATAATATTAACTAAATAAATCCGGTCTATGATAAATTTATAATTAACGTTTATATATTATTTGTACAATTTATTCCAAAAATCAATATTATGTCAAAATATTGATATGTTACCATTTTAAGCGTGTTTTTATGATTTTGAATCATAATACACGCTTATTGGTCTAGAGATAAGACACTTGCCTAGTGATCGAGTGGTCGAAAGTTCGTACCTCATTCCAGGAGGTCACCATGTTAGTCCTATTTTCATAGCGAATAAAAATATTGCTATCAGGATTCGAACCTGGATTTCTTCCAATCCCGGTAGCAACAACAATATTTTTCGATAAAATTGATTTTATACGTATATTTTCCTAATTAATACATTTAATTTGTTTTTTAAAATATCACAGATCTATGTTCTGAATAATTACAACATCATAATAATAATGTTAATATATTATATATAAATTGCATCAATGTGTCCAAAATTGGATAAAAATTAATTGTTAATTCTGGCGTCTATACTCAAAGATATTTGAGATTCCGCAAAATACAGTAGATGGATTTCAAATAATGGAACGATAGATATATTAATTTGAAAAGTGTAACATACAGGTTTGAAAATTTGTCGTCAATGTACTGTGATGTAGCATAATCGGTTAATGCACGTTCCACGGATTGGAAGAGATCCACGTTTGAATCCCGGTAGCAATAACAATATTTTTCGATAAAATTGATTTTTTATGTATGTCTTTCTAATGAATACATTAAATCTGTATTAATAATAAAAATATTGTTAAATACTAAATTAATGTATTAATTATAAATATATACATATAAAATGAATTTTTTTGAAAAATATTGTTTTTGCATCACTGGGATTCGAACCTGGATCTCTATTTCCAATCCGGAGAAGTACACTACCAATTGTGTTATAACGCTAGTATTTTTCATGACAAATTTTCGAACCTATATGTTACATTTTTCAAATTAATACACCTATCGATTTGATTAAAATTGATTTTATATGTGTATATTTATAATTAATACATTAATTTAGTATTTAAAATATCACAGACCGTTTGTTCTGAATAATTACAACTTCACAATAAGAATGTGTTTTCCTTAATAAAAATATTGTTATCACACGTACTACGCGTGTGCACATATTTTTTTTAAAAACAAAAATAATGATTTGAACAGTTTTATTTTGACTTCGGATAATATTATATAAATAATAACAATGATTTAATCTAGTATTTTTAATATTGATTTCACCGACCTCGCCCATGCTGAGCTAAATATTCTTCATAATTGATGGATGATAAAGTGAATTTAAAATATAATAAAATGAAGTCATGGAAAAACAAAATCATTTATTTCAATAATATAGTACAAAATAAACTAAAGAGAAAAAATCTGTAAAGATCTCGACACTTTTAACTCTACCTTGACAATTTATGATGCAAAAAGTTTTAAAAAGTAATTTAATATTTTAAAAGTATAAAATTACGAAACGTTTATTTTCATTTGAAGGGAATTTGTTTTAATTAGTTTATGCAAAAATTGTTTTTTATATAATAAGATTAATAATTAATAAAACGTATAAGAGAATATTAATGTGAAATTAAAAATAGGATACTGCAATCTTTTAGTTATGACTTCCCAAGTTTACGTGACACATTCAATAATTATAATAATTTATTTTTGAAACTTCCTTCTTGTATCTAAAACAGTTAAACGCTGTAGAGTTATGTGATCATATAATATTGAATACATGTAGGTCTCGATTTACGCAGCTTTATCGAAACGCCGTTAAGAAAAGTGCGCTTAAAAGACAATCAATTTCTACATTACGCGAATTTTGTCTAATAATTTAAACATCCAGACTACTGTGCACCCGCCTCAATCAGCATCCTCAGATCAGATAGGCGGCGAGGGAGAATAGCGAGAATAGTTATTTAACGAAATGTAACACCGAAAAAACTACTCAAAATAATCCTAAATTTGAACATTGAACTAGTGGGGAAAAAGAGTTATAACACTAAAAGCTAGCAGTGATGATGAGGACGAAACAAATTCTTTGCTTTTTCAATACATCAAAAAATAATATTACTTTAAAAATTAGCAACATTAACTTTGTGGTTAAAATTCTTTTTTTTATATTATCTTTGTTCTAAAATTTTTTCCTAAAAATTATTCGACAAAATTTATATTAAGCAACAATTTGAGTTGGTACTAAATTTATTTTTTAAATAATTGTTGTTTTTTTAAAAATAAATTCTGGTGAAGAAAAAATGATATATATTTTTAGTTAGTTATGACATCCTGACGAAGAAAATGGTATTTTTCGAAACCGGTAGATGTATTTAAACTCAATTCAGTGGTTAATAAAACAAAGATAATAAATAAAAAATAAAAATAAAAAATAATAATTTTAGCAATACATAATTAAAAATGTCATACCTTACTTTCGACCTTATATTCGACAAGAATATGAATTATGTATCTTCCAATTTTGTATCAATTTACGGATTTTCACATTAAGCGCAGTTTATTAAACTTACCTACACTACCGCGTAAATCGAGCGATGGGAATAATACAACAGCGGCGAGATTTCTGTGAGTATGTGACCCTCACATAGCACTGCTGAACTCTAATGAGAAATAAATTATAGGTTGTTCTGTAAATATATTTGAATAAGATAACTATACGTGTATTTTTGAGCAAATTTTACTTAAATAGTAAGTTTTTGTGATCTTCAACTAAATTGCTAATTCTTGGCCTTTTATTAGATAAGATAATTTATTGTGCACCACAATTTAAATTTCACTCTACAATTTGGGGTAATATTTTTCAGTGGTCTCAAGGAGTCATATTATAAATATAAATTATATTATATGATGGGCTTCGTCTCCATCGCTATTGGATCTGTATATGATCTATATCATAGATAAGAGAAGAAATCTGTATTTGGATTATGTAAGTGTCATTGCCAATAAGAAAAAAAATCGATGTATTCGTCAAAGTAGCGAATTTAATTAGATTAGATTAGTTTAGATTATTATTTTGTTCTTATACATATATTGTTAAAATTATTTTTACGATAATAAAATATATGAATATTAAATTGAAATGAAATATTTTCTTCAACTTAGTTCATCAATGTAACGGAAATATATAAATTTTTACTACTAGCAATTTATTATTGAATTTTATTACATTATACGTGTTTTAAATATCTCTAGATTTAAGATTACTTAAATGTTTTCTATTTTATTGTGCATTACATAATAGTGAAAAACTAAAACTGTCCTCAATAATTTTTGATAATGATAAAACATAATTTTTAGATATATTTGCGACATAATATTTGTCAAAATCTACGCGGAAATAATTCATTCGTCATAACCAAATTTTTTAATGTGTTTCTAGGTTGAGTGAAAAAACCATTAATTTGTTTCCGTCTTTACTTAAATGCATATTATACTGATAAAATAGCATTTTTGCGTTGTTAATAATAATAATTACATTCGTCTACCCTCGATTCTTACATCATCATCTAGATGTCATTTTTGTTAGTTTTGACAGACACAATATATAAAGGATATAACAGTACTACTATGGGGATGTGTTACAAAGATGTAATAATTTTAATTACATTTTTATTTACGTGTGGTGTGTTTTGAGTATAGCTCTATAAAAAAACCCTATCCTTTTAGTTGCCAGTAGATTTAAAAGAAAAAACCGTTATTTTGATATATTTGGGTACTGTAATGTAAATGTTATTAAATATATAAAAAATAAATTATTCAAGTAATTTTAAGCTAGTAATATTCGATATACTATGTATATGTTCGATATACTTATATAAGACACGCGATCTCGTAATTATAGTGTTTTTTCTTACTGGCAGTGTACACGATGTACTTTAAGAAAAGTAATCGGCTATATCTGCTAGGCCTGTGGGCGGCTATTGTGGCTGCTACGCGGCCAGTGGTGGCTGCTGCGAGATCAGAGTTTTCGTAGAAATTATTTTTCAACGCATCCCTTTTTTAATTTTTTTTCTTATTGGCTGTAAATACAAAGTACATTACTTGATGCATTAATATAATAAGGGATTCTCGCATTGAAATATAAATTGTACTGAGATCCTGGCTGCGTCACCGACAGACGCCTAGCGGCCACAATAGCCGCCCGCATGGCATAACCAATTACTTTTTTGCTATTGTATTATAAATTACATTATTATTATTAAACAAAAACTACTGAAAAGATATAGGGAGCATCACCAGGTATATTATATTTATAGATACGAAAGCTAATTTGCTCGCTGTTATCAAAGACACAAACCCTTCAAACCTATTAATAATCGCCGCTTGGGCGACGAGACCCGAATTTATCTATCTATCGCCTATCTATCTATCTATCGCCAGGTGGCACGTGTGTCTCGGAAATTTTAAGTTACAATTGAACATGTTTGAGTGGATATTTGTTTTAGTTAATTGGTTAAGTTAAAACGTACTGTAGGAGACTACTTCCCTATTTTGGAAATAAATTATTATTTTATTATTGAAAAATATTTTTTATGAAAAAAACTGGCACAGTAGAAAACAGTATCCCTGATCTAGCAAATGGAATTGGCGAAGCCGATTGATTTTTGCTAGTTAAAAAATAGTCTTGTACGATCTTAACAGATTGTTTGTACAGACATAGTATTATCCTCATAGTTATCTCAGAAGGAATGATGGTTTGAGGTGTATTGAAATAATATCGGCAGTTTGCACTAATCTCAATTGTTGGCAATGACGAAAAAAAAATTTGAAATTCATCCTGTTGTGTTGCATGCTAAAATTTTTTAGAATGAATAGAAATTTTAAATTTTTGCATATACACGGTGTTGGTCACAAATTAAATAATTTGGAATCGTTGGAAATAAATAAAGCATGTAAAACTAATCAGGAAATTGTAAACAGCCAACTAAATTTAACTACGAGTCTCATTCTAAAATTTTTTCCTAAAAATTATTCGACTCAATTTGCATTGAGCAGCAATTTGAGTTAGGTACTAAATTTATTTTTTAAATAATTGTTTTTTTTTTTTTTTTTAATTTTAAAAATAGATTCTGGTGAAGAAACAATGATATATATATTTTAGTTAGTTATGACATCCTGAAGAAGAAAATAGTATTTTTCGAAACCGGTAGATGTATTTAAACTCAATTCAGTGGTTAATAAAACAAAGATAATAAATAAAAAATATGAATTTTAACCACAAAGTTAATATTGCTAATTTTAAAAGTAATATACTACCGTGTTTGTTACAAAAGCAACATTTTTATACATGAAATTTACTGGTTTAAGATGGTCACTAAAATATAAAGGCTTTCTCTCCTTGCTGTATATTTTATCTCAGTTTAGTCATTTTACGGATACTGCCGATATTGATTTTGCAGGCCTCAACAGTTCATTATAATTTATTCACATTTATAAAAAATAAAGATGAGATTTATTATATACATGCAAGATTATTTTTATGATACTCTGTACCATTGACTTACTTTGGTTTAGACTGTACTTAATACTTATTCCATTTCAATTATAACGAATGGGAAAAAATACTTCACCAAAGGGGTAGCACGGGGGGATGAGCCGCAAAATAAATGAATAAAGTTTTTTATTTCCGAAGTTGGCGAAACTTAGTTCAAATATTTTCGCGAGTTTGTTGAGCGCGATATGATGTTGTTCGCTGCATGTTTCTCAAAAACACCAAAATTATGGATATTTTCATTTGGAGTCGGACAAGATTTGAAAACTTCGAAGATGTGCGTGTTCAGAGAACTTTAATAATATTTTTGCTGTTTAAATTGGTAGATGGAAACTAAATTTTTCAGATTCATATTTCGATTTTACAACGTTTTCATTTTGTCAGTTTATCTTTTAAGTCTTAAGCGGACCGCGCACGATCATTCAGAATGACATTCTGCCATGGAATGACGAGGAACCTTAGACTCATTCTGAATGTCATTCGAAATAATGTTTTTTATAGATCAATCTACCCCGGACTTTCGTCCTAAGTAACTGGTTAGATAAAATTTTGAAGATTAGTGTTTGGCAATTATATAAGCTCTATTCACTTCAAGAAAAGTGAACCGTAAAATATGAGAGAAAGAATGACTTAAAAAACGTAAAAAATATACAAATTTGAATTTACTGCACGAGGTTTCACATAAATTGGCCGAAGATGATTATATTGTAGAAACTACTCCCGTATGAACATTCTTATCTTCTTTAATTCCTAAGAAACTTCACTCGTATTATTCTTATGTATCATGTTATTGTCAGTTATTATTATTGTGCTGTTTGTATCTATAAAAATAGAAATTAACACTTTTTGAAAAATTACTCAAGATGGTAACACCACATTTCATT
Organism: Eubasilissa regina; assembly: GCA_022840565.1. Classification (NCBI taxonomy): domain Eukaryota; kingdom Metazoa; phylum Arthropoda; class Insecta; order Trichoptera; family Phryganeidae; genus Eubasilissa; species Eubasilissa regina. The sequence continues at coordinate 21,242,763 of JAINEB010000015.1, read as the reverse complement.
AGACAAAATATAGTAATGAAGAAATCTTTATTATTCTGATTATCCTGGTTTCTTGAAACTAGACGTCTTACGAACATTTCAAGTTTTCAGTTATAATATCTTCATCAACTATTTCGCAAGCTTTAATGTCAGGCAGTTGTCTTCGTTCTACAAGACCAAATAAAAATAATTCTTTTATTTCTATATTAATTCAAACAGTTTATATTTACATATACAGTTACATTTACATTGATTTAGTTAAATCAATAAAGTTAGATTAGAGATCGCTACAACATGCGAAACACCAGACAGGGCAAAGTTTCGTATTGTTCAATAAATCGTTCCAACACATTATCATCTTCATGGTTAGTAGGATCGTTAACGTCAACGTTTGCTCCGTTCTCTATCACGCAAGACTGAAGAGTGAATTGACGCGCCTCACTACATGATCATTCCGACTGACAGTCTTCCCTCCACTCAGCATGATTGATGCTCGGATTTCAAAATATCTATCACAGTCATCATTCCTTCATATCATTACCATACACCAACAGTTCGAATGTCAGAATCACTAATGAATGTCATTCTGAATGATCGTGTACGGTTCGATTTATAAGTATTATATATATATATATATATATATATATATATATATATATATAGAGAAATTTCATACAAATTTAAATAAATATCAGTTGAATATCTTGAATTATTTTTACACTCTAAAGTTTATAAATGTTTCTGTTTGAATATAAATCTGAAATATAACATAGACAGTTTAATAATCGAGCATGAAGGTATAGCAATTATAAACTACATATTCCTGGTGAAAGTCCGTTAATTATAATGGAAAAAACACATTTTCTAATTTACACAGAATAGTTATAAATATTTATATATATATATATATATATATATATATATATATATATATACATATAAATGTAAAAAAAGACCTCTTTGATAACACATTTTACAGTTAATGGGATCTTTTAAGTATTATATGTATCTACTTAAATAAATTTAGTAGATTTATAACAAAAACTAGATTTTTTACACTTTATTCAGTAAATCCGCTTCCAAGATCTAGGATCTAGGATGCCCATCATTGAAAAGCTAGCATATCGGGTGAAAACTCATTTTTCAAAACCTACAAAGACGGTTAGCAGATATCGTGTGCCAAATCATTTTACAATCTAACGGGTGATCCAATTAATTTTTGTTACCCTGCTGTAAACATTATAGATAGTAATTGGTGTATTGTGGGTTATTCTGTACATCAAAAATAAAATAAAGAAAGACGCAAAATTTTGTGTTCGTAATCGTTCAAATTATGATGAATACGCAGAAACAAAATAAATCCACTACATGTAAGTATAAAAATAGTTTAAAAAAGCATATTGCCTGTTTTATTGTTAAATTTATCACATTTTTAGAAAGTTTTGTTAAAAATACAACAAAGGATTTTTAATCAATTTATATATAAAAACTGTAATATACAAGTACGCTAATCTATAAATATTTTTAATGTAATAGTTTGAAATGTACGTTTTTTAAATTTTATGAAAGTTTTATTTAACAAAATTAAAAACAATGAGATTGTTAAAAAAAATGTGCCCCAGTAAACTTATGTATACGTAACGAATACGTGAAATATTTGAAATAAATACGCATTAATATCAGGGTTGAAACGTAGAATGTTTATAAACCTGATTCAGGCCACTCAGAAAATGCGAATCCATAAATGAATTAATGAGTTCAAACGCTCAAAAGCTATACAATCGACGCAAGCGAGCTCTTCTCGAACAGAAGGTAGCACATGACTTTCTCCATAAACCTAATTTTTTTCAATTCCGTTCTATTTAAAATCTTCCAATAATTTTTTACAGTACAATCTTAATCTTTTTATCTATATTTTAAAATAGTAAGACTTTTTGTAGATGAGTAAATTTTGTATCGCTCTATGATTTAATATAATTGAAATCAAATTAATTAACTAAAAAGATATACAGAAAAATGTATTTATCGAAAAAATATTTGTTCATTAATTATTATTGTGAAGTCGCAGTTTTTGAAAACATAGTTCTGTGGTATTTTTAATACAAATAGGAAAGGATCTATGTAACAACATTTTCGATAAATTATTATTTTTTTGTATATCTTTCTTATTGATACATAAAATTTGTATGAAAAATATTTAGTTGTTACCGAAATGAATTAACTTTTTTATTTTATTTGCAACAATTGATATGTATAAACGGAATACACATTACAGGTCAAATCATTATTATTACTATATTCAAACTAAGATATGCGCTTGTGCTATGAATGTAGCACTAACTTGGTGGTTTCCTAGGACATGGCACAAATCACGTAACCTTATCGTTAGAGATGTATCTCACCACTAGATCAACGTAAAAAGCACATCGTTAACTGAATAGTTACTAGAAGAGATTATGTAATCGTTTTTATTGGCCGTCCTTTATGATTGTAGATTCTTGGATAGAACCGGCATTGGAGTAGCATGGGTATGGGAAAATATAAACTACGAACCACTGGTATTATTCGCTAAAAATTGTATACAATACATACATATACATACACAATTTATCTCTGAAAAAGTTTGAGCTATTCAACTATGAAAGAATGACTTGTTTTGCAAAGATCAAAAATATTTTACGCCTTAGTCTGTAAGTTAATCGCGTTTAATAACACAAGATTTTTGACCCTATTTAAATACTGTGAAATTTATTTTGAAACGTATTTAATTCATACATCTTTTATATTCCAGAAAAAATACACATATTAAATGGTGAATGCGGAATACGTTTTACGTTTTATGCAAGCACGTCATGAATTAGTAATTAAAATAGGAAATATACCTCCATGATGTTGGGCACTCATGTCATTCCCTGTTCAATCAGAAAAACTATTTACCGACTATTTGATGGAAAGAATTTGCAGCGAATAAAACGACTTCACCCTCAATGAAATTAAGGGCTGTTTTCGCCGGTCGATTGTTTACCGAGCACGAAAACACTGAAAACATTTGGTTCAGTGAAACTACTACATAGGTATCGCAAGATTAGTTGTGTGATAAAAAGCAAACATCGTCTACAGGTTCGTAGATTTTTTTTTGTTAATATATTTATAAAATATTCGGCCATGTAAACAGACTTTAATATCTAAAATGATTTTTAGTCATTATATCCAGATAACCTATGAGTAACTAATTTAATATAATTAATAATAAAAATATAAATTGTACAGCGTTTATGATCTACATAAATTTATACTATAAAAATAAGGTTAGGGGTGACTATTTTATTATTGAACTCTAATTTAGTTTAACGATTATGAAGATAAAATAATTTTGTGATCTGCATTAATTCACTAACATTGATTAAAAATTACTGTCAAATTTCTCGATTGATGATTGAGTTCACAGTTTTTGTCGTATTCTTATATATGCACAAATTATTATACGCACGCATATTATTATATACACGCACATTATTATACGCACGCACATTATTATATAAATAATCCTTTATGATTGTTGCTCCGACTCGCAAGCAGCTCTTGAACCCTCTCTGCTAATATGAAAGTTTGGCTAGACAATGAGATAATCTGTTCCATCATAAGATGTCTATTTAATTTGTACAATCATAAGGGTTATCAGCTTAAAATAATTCAAAGATCTATTCCCCGCACTCCCTGGTTCTCCAAAAGGAAAGTCTCCAAAAAAACAATGTCAAATATCTCTAGAATGAGAATTGGGTATTGCCAGGTAGCCACACATTTATTCAGATTGAACTTAATAGATTCCCTAATGTGTGAGTGTGGTGTCGAGGATGAAACCCTTGACCATATCCTTTTTGCCTGTCCATTGCGGATCACAGGTTTTTTTTACAGTAATCTCGTAAATGGTAATTTTCAACTCCCGGTTATTTTATTTATTTTAATTTATTTTAAAATAAAAAAATAGATATGCGTACACTGAATACATGTCATGTCAATATTCTTACTATTTTAAAACTATTACTATTGCTATTCTTACTATTTTAAAGCTTGTGCTGTGAAAATAGGACTAACTTGCTGGTGTCCTGGAACAAGGCGCGAACCCCCAACCACTAGATCACTAGGCCAACGTCCTTGACTACTACACCAACAAGCTACTCAACTTGTGTCATCTTCTTTCCCTTAACTTCTCACATTTAATTTATGTAATAGTAAATTTTTTGAACGACAATGGTAGTTATTGACGTCTAATTTTTATATATATAAATATTGACGTCTAATTTTTATATATATAAATATTTTCTATTCTATAATGTTATTGTATACTTTTTTTTATAAAATAAAGTTTTAACTCGATTAATGGCACAAACCACTCTTGAAGGGTGGATTGTCTATTTAAAAGAAAATGAATCATTACAAGAGATTTATAAATAAGTGTACGTACATTTGTGGACATTTCCTTCATTGAATTTAAAATTTTCAAAAATTTTGTAAAAATTAGCCTTAATATGAGATGTACAACGGTTTATTCAGGATAAATAGTGAACAATGACTTTTGAAACACCAAACCAGATCATCACTAAAAAAATCAAAATTAAGATGTATAATTTCATACCTAAGATTATTATCTATCAGAATCTTCAACGATCTGTTGATAGTTTTTAAACGAAAAAATAAATTAATATAATATACAGTTTGTTTCATAAAAATTACTATAAAATAAATATTTCTTGGACGAAATATATATTTTTAAATTTCTCTAAATAATTAACACTGGTTGTTTGGAAGAATAAATTGAATAATCTGTGCTGAAGGTAGGCAGGAACCATCCACCATTGCGCCCTGGTGTGAATGTTTCTTGATAAAGGATTTCCTTGTTTAGTGACTGGATTTGTATGGCCGTGTTTTATTACCTTCTTTTCCTTCCGCTTTCTTGACATAAGATAGCATATCCTGTGGGGATAATATAAATCAGAATATGTGGACCCCATATATCTCTATAATAACACATTTTTTATGACGCTTCATTCACTTCCGGGTTTTTGACCTCTTCTGGTACAACTTAAAGAGGTTCATTATTTTGATAATTAAAAAAATCAATAAAATGTGTTAACCGATATTACATAGCTAATCAAACTTAACCAATATTTTGACATTAAAACTAATGTAATTTCATTAAACATTTATTTACTATTAGGAGAACACATTATTATTGTGAAGTTGTAATTATTCAGAACATATGTCTGTGATATTTTAAATATTAATCTTTCTAATTTTATTATTTAATTCATATTCTTAATTTTTTAACTGTTTATGCATACATATTTTTTTCTTCGTGATTGACCAAAGATAACCAAATAAAGATAAATAGCGATAAGTCAAAGAAAAAAAGGTTATTTTTAAGTTAATACAACCAAATAATAATATTAATAGTTATACAAACAAATGACATTTTCATTGAAGTTGGAATTATTAGGCATTGACGTCGTCTCAGTAAAGAAATTACGTCTTTTATGTAACTCGAATACTTTAATGTGAATATTTCATGTACTCTGGTACGGTGGAACTAAAATTTCCAGAATTTGACTGCGATTATCATAGTTTGTTGATTCTGTATTGTAAAATACTATCCAACTTATTTTGGAGAAAAAAGTGAGGAGTTTCAAAAACTTATATGTGAAATAAGGTTTATTATTGGCCATGTATTTTTCCTCCCCGTTTATATGATACACTACCAGGGGCGTACATATTTAAAAAACTTGTACATGCTCTTGGTGATTTTTTTTTGACGATAAACTTTGTAGATTTACAGCTCTGGCAACGTATTATATAAAAATAAAAAATTCTTGGGTCCCGTGTCTTTTGTGTGTTGGAATAACCACACATATAAAATAATATTAAGTACTATAATATAATATAATATCACATTTTAAATATTTTTTATTTAATAGAACTGTTATGTTGAACGTAATATTTTACTTTATATAATAAGAAACAAAAAAATGTGATTTGTTACCTCTCTACAAGAGAAAAATCTCTTGTCCAGAAAGGGAAATCGTTTACATAAAGGTGTTTTTTTAGAGGTATAGAACTTTTAAATGAAATAAAATACATAAAAATTGTTATAATGGTCATGGCCTTATTAGAAAGATAATTTTATGTCATCAATGTTTAAAAATGATTTCGCGCATATGGCTCGAATAAAGCGCAATCTGGAAGTCCATTTTTCGACAACTTTTTGAAGCAGCTGGGCCGTATTGTTGACTTCCAAGTTGTCTATCATCTCTGGTTTATCGGCTTAGACTAGCAACTTCACTTATCTCCACAGAAAATAAACCAAAAGTGTTAAATCACACAATCTTGAAGGCCAATTCACAGATCCATTACGCAAAATCAAATGTTTCCTTCAATAAATTGATTGTGGTGCGCGCTGTGTGTCATATTGCGCTGTCTTGTTAAAATCACAGCTTTTCTACATTAATGCCATTCAATTGGGGAATGAAAAAGTCAGTAATCATTGATTTATAGTGCTCTTCATTGACTGTAACGTTCTGGCCGGCATCATTTATGAAGAAACAACAACTTCTTCGATGCGCACTGTACGACGTCTTTGCGGATAGGTATTATCAATTAGAGTATGCGTGATGCGAAGACGTTCCATGGTTATTCGAATTACTTGCTCGGATGGAGAATTATGTCGACCGTAAAATGGACGTAGCGCACGGCAAGTTTCGCGAACTGAACCATGATTTTCGAAATAGATTTGCACAATTTGCAGGTGTTGTTCTGGCGTAAGTCTATTTATAGTGAAATGGCTTACCAAACTAAGCCCATATCAGCTGTCATCTTTCAAATTGGCTGTCACTGGTACATTCATAATTAATTTGAAACACAAATTATATAAACGAACCATAATACAATATAAAGCGCAATATAATATTCTTAAAAGATCAACAAGTTTTTTCCATCAAATTACAACGCAATATCATTACCCAGTCAGGCAAAGAAATCACTTCAACGATTTTGCTTTAAAAGAGCTATTTTCTATTTAACATTTCAGAGTTTCAGTACTCCAATACTATCAAAAAACTCATAAAGAAATTGGAAGAAAGAAAAAATACTATGAAATTACATATAATAAAATACATTTAATTTACCATAAAAATATTAAAATTTTCTCTTTGTAGTTTGTATAATTAACTTATTTGTTTATGTAGGTGGAAAGATCATTAAAATAGTTAAAACCCGCCTAACTAAAATATAACATTTTATAGTATAAAATGTAAATCGTGTTCGGATCTATTTAGTCAGGACAAGGTTTTACTAGAAGTATGTAGTCCACACATTTAAATTAAAATGTTTAGTTTCCGAGAAACCATGGATTAAGTTAATAAAAAACGTGATTGAAATAAATATCCAGTTATAAAAGATAAACTGAGTTCAGGAAGACCTCAAAAAATCGATGACGACGTATTAAACTCACCAGTAGAATCAGATCCGCGCAAAACCATCAATGAATTAATCAGAAGAGATCAGCTGTTCTTGGTCGACGGTAAAAGATAATTTGAAAAATCTTGGTAAAAATCATACGAAAGGAGTTTGGGTTCCGCACAGTCTACCGCTGTCGGCCCTGGATCAACGTGTGATCATTTGTTCTTTGCTGCTAAGCAGGTATGAAACCGATCCATTTCTGAGACAAATTATTACTGGAGACGAAAAATGGGTCCTTTATAGCAATCCAGATAAAAAAAACAATGACTTTTCCAAGTTGAACATCTCGACCATCATTGATCTTAAAATGGGTTATTTTATGTATCTGGTGGGATGTTTTATTGTACTAAAATTTTGTTGTACTAAATTAGAGAGATTAACGGCGGAATTATTAAAAAAATAATCAGTCCTAGTTTAATAATCAACGGCGCGTCTTACAACACAATGCAAGACCGCACGTAGCTAAAATCACACAGAACAAAATAAAGGAACTGGATCTGGAACTTTGACCACATCCACCTTATTCTCTTGATATAGCACTATCAGATTATCATTTGTTTCGGTCTATGAAACATTCGCTTCGAAAAGAAAATTTCAATTCAATAGATGATATCAACAAATATCTAGATTCCATTTTTAAATCAAAACCGCAAGAATTTAATAAAAGAGGCATTGTAAAGTTACCCAAATAGTGGTAAACTGAATATATATATATTTTTTTCTCACTATAATAAAAAAAACCACATTAATTTTTGCTTTACCTTTTGTTTTTACATTCTAATCATGTAGTCTGGTACAGAGAGCCAAAATATGAAAAAAAGCAAAATGTGGCAGGTACGTGTTTTTGTAATAATGCATTCATATATATATTGTGCGCACTTTGGAATAAGACTTAATGTTTTACACAGTATTTAAATTATCTTTATAAAATACCATATATATATATATGGCAAAGTGTTATATCTTGATCAAAATAAACACATTTTAATAAATGTTATAAATATTAATTTTATGAACATATTTGAATATAGTTATAAATAATTGTATCTGATATCTTAAACCGTTGGTTCGCATGTTATCACGACTCCAAGAGGATTTCTTACATCCCAACTCTGCACGTCTCATTCAGTTCCACTCCCTCAGCGGCCGTTAGGGGTGGCAGTAACCAGATTGCGACTCGTCTCAGCGCCGCATCGGGCGGGGTAACAATTAAACCGCCCTCCGTGAGCTCACCCCAGCACCGAGATAGCGTGACTGCCGTTCATGCCGGCTATACACACTACTTAATGTTGCCGAAATCACTGTTGACACGGCAAGGAGTTCAAGACACCCCGACCGTAACTGCGATCTTGCCCGAATTACGGCCACAAACAGGTCAGCTGAGTTTTTACTTAATCGTAAATAAAACAATTTATTTTTACTACAATTATGTGTACCTATTCAACAAGACGTTTTTTCTTTTTATAGAATTATTCTTTATATTCTCAGTAAAGCTACCATTCTATTTAAAAATACTGAGAATATATACATAGCGTCGTGCTATTTCCATCCGTAGTTCATATTGTTCAATATAACACTTAAATGAAATAATAAAAAACAATTAAATTGTTTGATTATCTATTCTATAAATATCGTATAAATAGTCAGTCTAGAATAAATAAAACATACCTTTTTGGAAATGTGCATACCATGTAGAAAAATGGTGCATAACATAAAATAATTTGGTTACGAAAACAAAAATGACTTTATTCCTTTATTGTGGAGCCACTACATACATACATATATAAAGTATATAGAAATACTAAATAAAATAAGTACAGGTAAAGTAAAATGTGGCGCCATTCTAAAATATATATTTTCTTGTTATATATACATAATGCATGAAAGATGTATCTAAACAGTGAATTAGAATTATAATAATTCTTCTACTTCTTCTTTTTCAAATGCGCTATAGCCCAAATCGAGTTTTATCCTCTTCAATCTGCCTGTTTCAACACAGAGTTTTTTTTAGTAAGACAGTCTAACTTTAACTTTATAAGTGTCCTTGCAGAGTTAAATAAATCAATAAATAAACAAATATTGACCAATGGCCTTAACACAGCGGAGCTTCGTCTTTCAATCAGTCTTGTCCTCCATGGATTTCCATCCTTTGCAGGTGTTTCGCCCAATTGGAGCATTTTTAAATGTGCTGAAGAACGGGCTCCTTGAATAGACTATACAGCTCACTATTTTCTTTTTTTCTTTTTCTCTCCACTCCTCCATCATTCATAGGTCCATGGATAGGTACACGGTAAGATATTTCTTTCAAATTATCCAACATCTCGATAATGAAGATCGCTGCTAATTGTTTAATAATAATAATTGAACAATGACAAACATATCCAAAAATAGTTTTTGACTGCATACAATATTAATTTTGAATTATCAAAAAAACGTCCGTATCACGTACCAGCACAAAAAAAAAGTTTGCGAGGAATCCTAATATTAGTCTTTTTATATTTTTTATTATTTTTTAATATTCATATTGTATTCAAGTCCTTATGGGCTTTTATAAAATTAATTATTTTAAAAAAATATGTGCAGCTACAAGCTACAAGTAGTATGGAATATATATAAAATGGAAATTGATAACATTAATTTAAAATAAAAGAAAAATGAAAGTTCAGCAAAAAAAAAAACAATAAAAATTTAGATTTAACACAGAATGGCTGAATATCAAAATCAATTACACTTTTGACTCAACAGCATCATAAATATTTATTTATTACTCTTATATTTAAACATTGAACATCGGAATATATCTACAAGATCAAAATCGTTCCTAAGCCTGTGAATTCTTTGTGTGGGTGCATTCCTATAAAAATTTGTATATGATGCATTTACATGGAACAGCGCCGGGTGGAACATGGAACAATGTGATAATAGAATGTGGTATACAATTAGTTTAGTTAAATTAAGGGCGTCCAATATGTATTTTTATTAAAATAAAGATAATACGTTGTAAATACTAAATTAATGTATTAATTATAAATATATACATATAAAATCAATTTTGTCGAAAAATATTGTTTTAGCGTCACCGGGATTCGAACCTGGATCTTCATTTCCAATCCGGGGAAGTGCACTACCTTTGTGCTATAACGCCAGTATTTTTCTCGACAAATTTTCGAAACTATATGTTACATTTTTCAAATTAATACACCTGTCGTTCCATTATTTGAAAGCCACATTATTTTTACAGAATCTCAAATACCTTTGAGTAAACCGATTTGCAGACGCCAGAATTATCAATTCATTTTTATTAAATTTTGGATACGTTGATACAACATATATTATTAAGGAAAACACATTCTTATTGTGAAGTTGTAATTATTCAGAACATAGGCAAAGCATAAAGGCACAAAGGTAGTGCACTTCCTCGGATTGGAAATGAAGATCCAGGTTCGAATCCCGGTGACGCTAAAACAATATTTTTCGACAAAATTGATTTTATATGTATATATTTATAATTAATACATTAATTTAGTATTTAAAATATCACAGACCTATGTTCTGAATAATTACATCTTCACAATAAGAATGTGTTTTCCTTAATAATACGTTGTATTAGATGAAGATGTTGGACACCAAAATATATAATTTTTTGTAGTAAATAAGGTTTGATGTCCATAACTGAATTTATCTTCATCTTCCACGTCGGTCCTTCGTGACTGAGGATCGTGATCTTCATGAGCTCCCGCCCTCTTGACTATGCTGCACCACTTTACTTGGTATCCTGCAGATCTTAAGGTTGTCACAAGAGAATTTCCTGTTGCCTTTTCTACTTGATCGGTCCAACAGGTGGGGGTTTTCCTCTTCCTCTTCATCCTTCGACGTGGTCCACCACAACAAGCTTTTCCAAGCTATTCGACTCAAACAGATGGTTGAGAGTCTGTGTTTTATGTTTAGTTCTTGCAGAATGGAGACATTCGTGCCTCTCGCCGTCCATGGTATGTGCAATATGTGTCTCCAGCACACATCTCAAAGGCATTAATCCGTCTTCTCTCCTTTGCTATCAGGATCCATGATTTGACACCACATATAAATATAGACTGCATCAGAGACTGTACAAATGTGACCTTCATTGTCTTGGAAATACCGCGGTCTTTCTATATTTTGTCAAGTCTGAGATGGACTTGACGGCATTATTCGAATATAGATTGCAAATGAGATGCATAATATCTTCTGGGACTTCTATCTCACGAACAGTGGCGTGCAATAGGTATAGATTTAGGTTATAATGTTACCAATGACATTATACAGTCATATATAATATATGTAGTTCCGTTTAACAAACGTCTTTAGACAAAATAAATCCGTCGTTTATACGACCCTGCCATGTATTTATTTGTAATTTTGGAGTACTATTAATAGTGTTTTTAAAGTTTAAGTTTTAACGCAAAACAATACCTTCTTACTCATATAAAAAATATGTTGACGTTTTTAAGAACACTTTCTATGACTGAACATGATTAATTTATTGTTTGAAAATCTTTCACGTGTTAACTAAAGGAAATAATTTATATTAAAGGTTAACGTAGAAAATAGTTAAAAACAGTAAAATAAAATTCACGAATTAGTAAAAGAGGAGAAAGACACTTCATTGATTTGCACGCAGCTGTAAGCCTTTCTAATGTTAATCTGTTAAAAAACAGCAAAGGTAAAGACTTCGTACAAAATGGATCAATCGAAAGAAATTTTCTATTCAGTAAATAATCAATTATATGACTCGAGTAATTAACTAGCTTAAAGACAGAATAGAGTAATGTGAATAGTTCGATGCGGCAAATACACGAGAGCGCCATGAATATAGCGATGAGTTGTCGTGATAGTTTTTAGAACTAAGCAATTAAAGTCTCTACTGGTGCACAGATAGCGCTAACTGTAAAATAATGTTTCCGTTTATGTTAATCCAATTATTTAATTTGTATGTGTTTCTTAGAATTTTTACTAATGCACAGCATTTTTGCTTGTATCCACTGCACGCTCTTGCTTACAAAGTTTGCACATGCATTTCCATTTCACGCAGTCAAATGCTTTCTTATAGTGGATAATATAAAAAATTATATGGGTAATGTATGTATTAAATAATTATCTTGTTAATCAATTGATTAAAATGATGGACGATAATGAATAAATATACACGAGACGATAAACTCAACGGTGTCAAACCTTTTATTGAATACAATACAGTAACGGTACAATACGGTAACAATGGAATTCGTTATAACGTTGGACAAAACCTGAGCAAGTGCCTTTTTTTCTTCTGTTGTCTGGTGATATGGAGCTTTCTGGAAATTTATATTTATAACAAACCCGATTTAGCTTCTATCTATAGTTAATAGAAAAAAAACACCTTTAATCTGTCAAACTATTTAAAAATGAACATATAAAAGACAAGAGCAGCGTAAGTGAATTTGAAGATTGTTTTCAATTCATCATTTAGTATATTTTTAGTCCCAAGGCGATAAATTTTGTTCAAAACTATAATTTTAAACTTTACACTTGACTTATAAGCAAAAATGTACTTCAATTATGCTGAAACAAAAAAAAAACTTATTTAATTGAGACTTGGTTTTAATAAGACTTCATTCAGGGTAACATTGGATATGTCTAAAGTCACAGGAAAATTTATATTATAGTTTTTGGTTATTCTGGTTATGTTTGAAATTCTCATTTATAGTTATTTATCATTCAAGAACAAAATTAACTCGTATGTTTCTTGAAAATCAGAACTTTATGTTAAAAATACTATTTTTAAGATTTTAATGCGCTTAAAATTCTTTGTTGTCTCTACACAGAACAAGAAAATATGATATAAAGAACAACTACTCTCAGTAATGATCGCAAGAATCCCTGGATAAACTTAATTAATGACACTAATTCATATTTCTCTGACAATAACCCTGTTGAGATCATGGACTCGAAAATTGTGGATTTGAAACCGCCCTTCAGTTCATGTTTCGTGAATGAGTAAAATCAAAATTTATTTATTATAGTTAGTAATGGAGACCTTATGAAAACATATACATGCTCAGACTCGAAATCTATATACGTCAATTCTGCGTAGTAAATTACGAAGGTGCGGTATCCCAGGACAGATATAAGAAAAATCTCCGTTAATATTATTTTTAAGAATTTTAAGAATACTGGATATATATGGTCAGTCAAATGAGATATCGTGACTTTGAATATCTCCGATAGTATAAAAGGAATATATATTTACCAAGTATGCATGAATGGGACAGCATATCTCATTGACGATGAATTTTCGTGTTTGGAGTAGAGAGAGTGATTTTTTAATAATATTAGAAAGAGAATGTGGCATATAATTTTTATTTAGCCTTCGATGACCGATAATTTTTATCAAATAATTAAAAAAACATAAAACTAACAAGTTTTTTATTTGTTCGAATCAGGTGTCTTAGTTTAAATCAAATGATTTAATATAGGAGAAGGGTACCAAGTCGTGACTTTTTTTTAAATTTTCGATGAGAGAAATTTTTTATAACAAAAAAAGTACATTCAATGATTGTAGAGAAAGATTATATAATTAAAAATCAAGGAATTTGTTTACTAAAAATATTGTAGTCCAATGTAAAAACAGGGTTTTAGTCATGTTTTCCTGTATTTTCGCAAATTTTATGGGCAAAATTAATTAAATGAAGTTGTAAGAACACCTAATAATCAAATAGTTGCAGTTGACTGTTTCCGAAAACAGAAATATTTTAAAATATTCAATATTACCCGGAATGACTGTATTCAATGTGAATTTAATATTATTTACGATTTTTCAAATCGACTATGTGATAAAAATTAACATAAATTTATTCATTAAATAACAATCTCGCATATAAAATAATATTATATAAGGTGTCCATTAAATGGAAAAACATTTTAGCAGTGATGTACATAATACAGAGAATATATCATAATGTTCTATTGAATGCCAGCGCTGAGAGTAGGCATACAAAATTGGTGTACTATTTCATAACCAAACGGAATAACGAAATTACAAAACGATTCGTTTTCAGGCGTTGGTGGTCAACAATGTATCTACACGTGTACGTCACAACTTAGCGAGACTTAGTGACGTAAGCTGCGTCACAACTTAGTGACGTAAGTTCACCCGAGCCACAGAGACGTTATTTGTCAATAAACTATATAACTACATAATCATTTTCATTGATTATTGATTTAAATATGTAGTTTCATTCTCTTGAAAGCAATAAACACTTTTCATTTATACTTAACTATGTATTTCAAATATCCATAAATCTTATATAATTTTATACGTTACTTGCTTAAACATGAAATAATATTATACAATATATTATACCCACCTCGTATAAACATGTGATAAGAAAAATAAAAATTATTTTTACGCTTGAGTAAAAATATTTTTAATGACTATATTATTAATAATTTTAATACTATTTCGTATGTACTCACGCAAATTAAAATAAAATACTATTTTTAAGTCTGAAAAGAAGAAAGCTGTGCTTATTTTGAAAGAGTTTTATTATTTTCTCTCTCGATCTGAATCATAAATTTTTTTAATTTTGTTTATTTTATGAACCTTATATAACGGTTTTTGTTAATAATGTTTTCTTTGGTAAAGTATTTCGTTACTTTGAAATATGTTTTAATTGGTTTTAAAATATACATTTCGTATAATTTAATGTACGTAATATAAATGTTGTATAATTTAATGTAATACTTTCGTAACATATATTTTAGATGTACTTAAGTAATATTTAGTAGTAGTATTTTATATGTCCTAAATAAAAAAATCCTGTTATATCTCCAAAACTTGTTAAATATATAGTATGAAAAAACTAAATTAAAAATACTACTTTAAGTTAAAAAAAATCTTAGTAAAATATTAGTGTTCAAATAAAAATATTTTTTGTGAAGTTGCTACCAATTGTCTCTACAAATTAGTTGAACGCCACGCGCTGTAGCAACGTGCCGCCGAAGGTTGACATATTGACACGCTTTCAACGAGGTTCCATTCTAAGAAATTCTTGAAAAATATTCTCGGTTCACATACCAATTGATGTGACTGATTTGGTAACAATTCGTGGGCAAAGATAATCTTGAAAGATGATTGCGGAATTGTAAGTGCTTTCGAATAATTTCTCGTATTTTAAATGAAGCTTTTTAAATATCTCATTACATTAATATAATAATTGATGTTTTGAATTCATATAGTTATTTATAAATTTATTTTATACACACATATATTATATATAATTCTCATTTACTAACTCTATTGTATTAAATATAAAGCTGACTTGTGATTCAATAATTAAACAATATACAAAATTAGAGCAAATAAAGTTCATAAGTCCTTAAAATATTTTTTTTACACCTGGTGGGATTCGCAATAGTAATTTTTTTTCCGTTCAAGTAGTATTTACTATGTATTTTAACAGTTTTAGATCAAGGGTATAGAAATCTTCCTTTACGCGATTTATAAAAAAGCACGTAACATAATTAATCCATTAGATAGGAAAGTTTTTCTTTATCTTTAAGGAAAATTAGGCTAGAGCCTTAATATAAATTTAAAAATCGTGTAATAAATTGCCAAAATATTCGTTGTATGTTTCAATACGAAAAAAAGATTGATTTTGAAAACAAAATATATAAAAACAGCCATTTTAATAATGGATAGATAAGTAATTTATACTTATAATATAGAATATGTTTTTGCATAAATATCATCCAATGGATAATACATTAACGTGTTTTAATAATTTAATAAAATGAAATGCCAACTCAAATAGTTATACAAAAATGAAAAAATTCTTAATAAATAATACAGATAGATTTATTGCCTTGCATTAACAAATATTAAGGTACATAATGTACATATAATACGTAACTGGCACCGTTAAAACAAAATTATTAATTTTTCTGAAGAATTAACCTATGTATATTCGAACCAATATACGTTTTTCTAATTCATGTGGAACTTCATAGATTTATCTCATAAGAATCTTCTAAGTAACTCGTCGTTTCTCTGAAGGGATAATAAGACACGACAGAATTCCACACTCCTCTGTCATGGTATGCCACTCTTGTCTAGTTTACTTTCATATATCTTATAGTGCACGCTCTTGAGTTGTTGAAGGGCCATTCTCCAATATCTATTTATAACATTTTTAATGATGTCTTTCGCTTACACATTCACTCAAAACTATACATTGATACTCCTGTGTAAAACATTTATTACAAATTCTCTACCCTCCTATAAGCCTCCTTGCTCTCTGCCACTAATTTAAACGTGTGGATACTGTTTTCCATGCCATCCGTTAAATTTTTTGCTCATTTACGAACCAAATATTTTTAAGATACTATGGAGAATATGGTCACCTGACTCCATTACACCATACCCTCACTTTTCCTGGACCATATATTTCATATGTCATTGTTATTTAGGACCCTGCACAAAACATATAAAGAACCTTCGTCCATCAGCCGAACTCCCCGTTCCTCTTGTATAAATTGAACGTCATTCAAATTGTATACAGTTGCACTCCAGGATCCTTAGAAATATATGGTCACCCTACCCCACTTCCCTGGATATCTCACTCTCCCCCAGCTTGGACCATATTTTGTGTACGTAGTTGTTATTTAGGGTCTGCCAAAAACATAGGCACTCCGTTCCCCCTTTCCTTAAAACCCTTATTTTAATTATAACTAAATCTGAACTGAGTTTTACTTTTACTATTTAAATTATTTGATGAGTAATGCTCGAAAAAACTTTATTTTGTAACAGGATAAACTGATGGAAACTATGAAATTGTTTTGAAAAATCTTGGTTGATATCTCAGGAGACATCGTGACTGAATTACATGCTGGACTACTCTGGGAAAAGGGAAAATGCGGAATGGATGTTGAGATAGCATGGTACATGATTAATGTGAATGAATGCAGTAGTTTTTCCTTGATAGTTTTGATTAGTAATTTTTACATTACAAAATAAAAAAAATTCTGTTGCAAATAAAATAATACTAAAAAAGATTTTTATTTCTTTTCTTTTTTTATTAATATTAAGAATATAATACAATTTCAATAATCAATGGATATATATTTTTTAACATTTGTTTCTTCTCTATGAGAATAAGACTCGTGTATAGGATACTGTATTTATATTTAAAAAACTTTGAATTTATATAATAATAAATAAATTGATGATTTTATTTATTTAATGAACAACATACTCAAGTTAGATGTTGTCTTCCTGTCGATTTGTCTTAAGTGATTTTAATGATATGGATTGTTACGAAAAGTATTTTCTTCTCTTTTCTCATAACTGGTTGCTCAGCGAGAACATGAGGCACTCGGCAGGATTCATTACATTCCCGACGTATTGGTTCGTCGTTAAGTCAGGATGGTAGTACTACCCCGAGAATAGCTTCAATAAAAGAATGAGTACATATTACTTAAAAGCCTCTTGTGTAAATGTTTAATGATAAATTGTTTTAACAAAACAATTTAGCCTAATATTCTTACAGACTAACAATAGCTTATACACTAGATAATTTTTATAAACACATACGAGGGTTGTTGATTACAGAATTGTGGTATCAAAAAAACATGTACTAAAATATGGTTGATCTCGGTTAACGGTTGCCACTAAAAAGAGATGCTAGTCGAAATCTATAGGCGACTTACCCGGGGAGGTGGCGCCATTCCAGACAGCTGGTCCGGTACCTGGCCAAGTTGGCGAGGCGACGATCGACGGGAGACAAACAGCCGCAGAGGTGGAGAAAATATCTCGATGTCAATTTTGGTAACGATCGCTGGGTGTAGACACAACGTGGTAAGCGCTGCCCTTATCAGGTCCGGCGCGAAACGACGAGGATATTGTGTCGGTTTATTTTAGTGATTTGTAAATATCCGCGCCATCATTATGTACTGAGAGGGATACGTATTCACGCCGAAGATGCGTGCACCCACAATCCTTGACCTTTCGTGACTCGCCTTTCACTTTCACGGGCGCGCTCGTGCTTGGGAACGTGACTGATTCGCGCCTGCGTAACAACGCGATCGTCCAGACATCTGAGCGCTGATGGTTAAAACTGTTTCATAACAGGATCCAATATACATGCCCAGTGGAAATGAAAGTTTTGAAAGTAATAAATCTTACACATCTGTGTGTTAAATATTATATTGTTTTCACTATGTTTATTACATTTAAATATATTTTATATTTAACAATAAAATTTAAACTCAATTTGCGGAGGATTTATTAATTTATTTAATCTAAAGAAATCATCTCAAGTGGGCATGTAACACAGCTATATTAATGGCAAAGAAGAAGTACCTACACAAGTACACTAGAACCTTAATGTAAGAAACCTCAAAATGATGGACTTAAATAATGGAAGAAGTTTGTGAGGGACCCATTGACTCAATTTGCTGACTTTTACGATGGCACGCAAGTGTCGATGAATGGTTGAATGACCAAATCCAAGCTTTTCTGCTAGTTACAATATAATTTTGTTTCATTAGGGCTTGCAGGGCGTCCTCGTCAAGCTCTACAGATCTTCCAGGACGAGGCTCGTCTTTTAGGCTATAGTTTCCGGCTCGGAATTTCTGGAATCACCGTTGACTCTGGCTTACGCTTATTGTATGATTTCCATATACTTTATTAATATTTTTCGCACTCTCCGTTGTGTCGTTGCCTTTATTAAATATGTAAATAAAAATATGCCGAATATGCTCCTTTGTCACTTCTATTATAGCTTTGAAAAATTAACTGTTGAAAACGAACTGCACTCTTCAAAACTTGCATTAAGAATAAGTAATTTTACCTGGTGCAGGTAGTTTATCCTGCCCCTCTCCTACTTTTAGTTCATGTAATTGAAAAAACCGCATTATTTATGGATGACCTAATATATATATTATGCCGTTTGTTTTCTCTATGAAACAACGCATTCGGAAAACTACCTCGTTGTACAATGAACTTTTGGCTTCAACGGACACCCCTTCATCCGCATTAGCATGTTATTATTAGTATCCGACCGAAGGTCAGTTTTTGGCTGAGGGTTCAATCGTACATTGAAATCTTAGAACACCGACTAGAAAGTATACATAACAATGCAAATTCTACACTGTTACTTAGTTTTCTGCATTATGATGTTGATAATAATTGTAAATATATCCATTACATAAATAAATTGCAGTTTTCCAGAAATGGTAAACTGAATTTTATTTCATTCGTAATAGTTCGTGCATTTTCGGCACTTTTCGGCTCCGGCCAAACCTTTGGCAGATCTTAGTCGAAGCCAAATGTGCAGCCGAAGGTGGCAGAAGCCAAGGTAATATATCGGTCAGACTTTAGTTAATATGAGATTCTACTGTACATATCGGTGCCCCGACAATTATGCGCCGACAATAGCACGCGTTACAAAAGTAAGTGAAGATGTCAATCGTTAACAGTGGAACATATTAAAACAAAAACTGGTGGAAAAATGCCGAATTTGATCCATAGAAAGGAAGTTATTTTTTCCATGTCTATATACATCCTAATTTTGTAAAAATGACAGATTCAAATATTATAGAGATGAAATAAGATCGTCTTTTACGACCGTTATATTCAAAAAGCATTACAGTTATAGATTATCAACTTTAAAAGTTTGTGAAACACTCGTTGAGAACAAATTTAATAATGTATAGAGAGTGAAAATATATTTTCTTGGAAAACCACAAAGTTTTTTTGAAAAATGAGATCGAAAAACTGAAAAGAGAAAATCAAATTATAAAATAATATACGTAATGAAACTGAAAAAATCGATTTTAAAATTGATCTTTCGTTCTGATGTTTTTTACGTAATGAGTATGTTTTACATTTAAAATACTTTTTAAAATGAAATACATGGGAAAGAATATACTCATTTACTTTTGTATTTCGCACTATAGTCGGCGCCCATTTGTTTGCGCGCTAATGTCGGGGTTGTACTGTGCGCTAATGTCGGGGTTGTACTGTGCGCTAATGCCGGGGTTGTACTGTGCGCTAATGTCATGGTTGCGCTTTAGCCTTGCGCGCGATTGTCAGCGCGGTATTGTCTTGCGCGCAATTATTGCGGTGCCGTATATATATTCTTATTCATCTTCCCTGATGGCCCTGCAGTCTATATCGAGCCTTGGCCTTCTGAATCTTTTGCCTCCACATGCTTCGGTTCTCGGCGACTGTCTTCCAGTTCGGAATCTGTAGCAACTCCACTGCATCCTGTCGTGCATATTAGCAAATTGAAATTACGTCTTCCTTTGTAAAAGATTTAATATTATTATTACATTTTGATCGGATATGTTTATAACTTTAATAACTTTATCTCTTATATTTTAAAATATTCATATTTATTTTTGAAAGATTTGATTTTATTGTTGCCACAGGTAGGAAGGACTTCCTGCGAAACATAATTTAAATATAAAATCTATCTTCGTTTAGAACACGTGTTAGGTCATAGGTACATACTTAACTCAAAAATCATTTAAAAAAATAAAATTTATCTCTAGTAAATAAAATACATATCTAATTCTCTTTAAGTGGGAATTCCATTGTGATGACGTCATTCGGTTAGGCACCTGCATACCCTGAGTACCTCTCACTACATTTTAAACAGAGCGACAAGGTGAATTTTTCGAGACTAATATCCTCTGCAATTATGAACTAAATGTACATAGAAACGTCTGGGTTTATAAGTCATGATCGCATCACATTGCTAAGATGTAATTAATTGTCTGAAATCTCTCTTGACACGTATCGCTTAAATATTGATCGGGAAAAATATAGTTTTAGTTATATCCCTCGCCGTATATCGGTTATTTGTTGAAATGAACACCAGTAAATAATTCAAATAAGTTATTTCACAATCGTTTTATCTCATTCGAATAACCACTCATGATATAACATTCTGTCAAAACCCCCCGTGATTCTCTTATCAACTGATAATTTCGCCACTACCTGATATTGACGAAATCTAAATCCACTCGTTGATCTTCATATCAAAATAACGATGGCATAGGATGGAACTAAATATGGAATTAACTTTTCTTCTCTGATGTTGGTTTTATTGCTATCTAACTTTGCCCTTATCACTAAATATAGAATTCACTTCTCTTATCTGATGTCGATTTCATCGCTATCTAACGTCGCTTTCATAGCTACCTGATGTAGCTCCTTGATTTATTTCTGCAATCCGCTGTACTCATCTTCGCATCAATATACCTACAAGATACTGAGTTTCTTCATAAATTCATCGCAGTGCATTAAACTAAAATTTGTCAATAATATTACCTCCAGATTCAGTGAAATTCTGGTGGATCATAATATTACTTGTTACACTTTTAAAATTTAAAATATAACTTATCAGTGCACACTTCAACCACCGAATTTATATGAGTTTACCTACTTCAATAACAATTACGTTTATCGAGTAACTTAAGGATTATTCATCATTTTAAACGGCTAGTAAATTAAATTATATTTGCAAAGTTTTAGGTAGGTACCTATTTAAATTAATTATTGTTCTCCTTAACTCAAATTTTATACGAGTGAAATCAATATCTTTAGTAAAAATATTAAATAAAACTCCTGTTGAATTGTAACATTTTTAAACCTTTTTAAATTTCTCCTGAGACTCACCTAGACAAAATTATTAATTAAAGAATTTAAAGTACCGCTACCCCAGCCACATAATAAATAATTATATAATGTTCTCGTATTGTTCCTATAAATAAGGATTCTATATATTCCTGTTGTATGGTTATGTACATTTTCATGTTTATTCTGGCTCCTGAAGTACAGCATATTATTGAACGACAATATTTTTTCTGTAAACCTGTCACATTTTAAAACCATTGTTTTTTTTACACGTGTTTTTACTGCAAACTTTCATCATTTATTTAATGGTATTCTGGAAATTTAGCACATAAATATGGATAAATTGAAAGATTCCTCATATTTCTTCCAGAGACAAAATATGTCCTGACACCAATATCTGAGCAAGCTGCGAACTATATTAGTGCAAAAAATAATTTTATATCCATGTATAACTATTTTTATTTTATGCAGATAACTTATTTACTACTATAGTCCTTCTATAAGCCATTCTCCTAGCGAAGTAAAGATTTTTCCGCTCTTCTCCTACCATCTAATGTTCATTTATATGTACGTGTGGCATCGAGGAGTTGCAGCATCTCGTGGATCACACGAAAATGGATCATGTTTGTTACATTTTGTGAAAGAGATTTGTGTTCCAAAGAGAATAAAATACGTCACAGCATCTTTCGATTCATGCGATGGAGAAAATCGTTATTTCAACATTACATTGTAATGGATGCACATTGTAAATACAACCGCAATTGATACTGTAGATCACAAATATTTAAACAGTTGTCCTTGCCCAGTTCGGAAAGTTCGGAATCGTAGAAGATCAAAACTGACACCACACAAATATTTACGTCCCGCATGACTGGATGAACCAAAACAATTCACATCCAGTTATAGAAATAGACAATTTGTTTTCGCATAGATTCACAACTAATATGCTTACAAACAGTAAAAAAAACTACTAACGACAGTCACGCAGAAAGGTAAAGAACTATCTTTTAAAAAATCGTCTCATACACTTGTTGGATTTAAATATACAACCATAGATACAGAGGTAAATTTTGCTAAGAGATCAAAATTAATTAATAATAGGGACATTGTTTCTGTGAGACCAAACAGTGTGAAACCAATGCCATTTACTAAAACGAATGACATTCTGAGCCATTTGAAATATGTACCTTGAATTCAAGTTAATTCTTCAAAAAGCTACAAATTGGACCATCGAGAAGCCTAATCACTAACAATTTAGAAGATGGATTTAAAATTAAAGTAAATCCCGATTTAATAGAAAATGGCGAATTTTGATTAAATATATTTTTTTATGAGGTGTCTTTTTCTGTAATGTTTTTTTTTTAACATTAAATTGATCAATTATAAAAATATTTAAAGGCATATTCAAGTTTTTAAATCTATACAACACACACAAAATAACTTTCAATATGATACAGTAGTAATGGCAATAGTGAGCTATGCGGTTTTTTTTAGAAAAAAATTAAACTGTACAGTAAAAAATAAATAAAATCACTAAAAATGTATTTTAACAGAATTAATAAACGGTTTATTAAGAAGATAACAAAAATTAAATTTATTTTTTTATAAAAATATGAAACCGAAGTACAACACTTTTATCCCCGTTTTCGTAATAATAGCCCACTATTGATATTACCAACTCATTTGTTCCTAATAAAATATTATAAACATTTGATAATAACGGAAAACATATAAAATAATCTACACTTCATATAAATCCTTTTTGAGATAAGAACAATAGCTTTTTTGGAAATTTTCGTAGTATCCACCTGTACACCAACGAATTGGTTTATAGTGTACCTAACTGAATTGAAAAATTATATTATGATATATAAAAATAAAAATTTGTATTTTTCTAACTACGCGCTTATGCAATGAATAAGTAACTTATTCCCGTGACGATAAAACAATTTTAAGGATTATTTTAGTTGCATGTTCGTTTTCTACACATTTATTCAATAATAAATTGAGTTATTATTTGTCCGAGTTATATTATATATATATGAAGGGTAAATATTGTGTTCCAATTTTGTTTGGCCATAATTTTAGTTTGGCAAATATTTGTCAAATCGCATTTAGAGTCATAGAGAGCAGTTGATTACAGTTTATTACTGAGCGTTTAACGCCTCGAGTATGCAACAACATTGATAACTAACTTTCGGAAAAAAAATCATCATGGGCGACGAAGCTCATTTATTTTATTTTGATATTTAAAAAAAACGGCCTTTGTTGGGGCACTGTTAATCCTCAATTGATACACCAACGACCTACGTAGAGTTATTGTATGGTGCGCCATGTGGGCTGGTGGAATCATTGTCTCTATTTCTGCAAGAAGCAATGCTGTAACCATTAATAGTGTCCGCCGTCGTCACATGTTGTAAAACTTCTCGGTGGTCGAATTAGGTTGATTGGGACTGCAGCACATATGGTTTCAACAGAACAATGCCACCTTACACATAGCCCGAGCTACGTTTAAAATTTTTCCCGGTCGCATAATGACAAAAAGTGGTGATATCAACTGTTTTAGATCACCTGATTTGACGGCTAATGACTATTTTCTGTAAAAGGAAAGGTCTACGCTAATAAGCCAATAACAATTCCGATGCTACAATGAAATAGCACACGAAGTGTGCAAGATTGTTATGAAAAATATGGTTAAAAGAGCACGCATTTGTGCTGCTGCCAGAGGCGGCTATTTGGTCAATGTTATATTTTACACATAATTGTAATAAATGAATTAATTAATAAATAAAATTATATTAAAAAGATTTGTTTTTTTTTCTTAGTTATTTAAGAAAAATATCGGCCTGGAACATAATATTCACCCCGTATGTAGATTCGAATAGAGTTGTTATAATATACTAGCTTTTAACGCGTCATAAGACTTAATGGTTAGATAACATCAGGCAAGTTGTTGGACAAGGTAATTAAAAGTACAGAGCTGTGAAAAGCAAAAATAGAAGGCAAATAATCAATACTAGACAAGCAGAAAATCAATCGGCTATCGCCGATTGTTTGCTGCTAGAGCCTGCGGGTGATCATTATGGTTCTCATAGAATCTAAATGTCATTGTAAATTATATTGCTTTAATAATGCACCATATAGTGTACAATACTTTGTCTTTATTTTCATGCACACCTAGAGCTATTTTAAATCGATACGATTGAATGGATCCAATGGATGCATACGTTAGCGCAATGTTATAATAGATGTAAAGACAGAAAAGAGGATAAAAAGATAACATTTATTTTTAAATGTTAAATGCAACATCTTTTGTTCCTCAAAAACTAATATCAATATTACAGTGCATAAGTCACTGGATCAGTAAATCGTTGTGTCGTTTTAATTATTCAAATTCTAATACATTCTTTTGGTAATATTGACACGGAATAGATTGACTGCAGTATGTAAAGGGTTTTTTTTAGAGGTTTATTTTTCGAATTGTCAGCATTTTTTCCAGCGACCGCCAATTTGACAGTTGACAGCTGATTTGTACTCAGTTTGGTTTGCCATTTCACCATGAATAGACCTACGCCAGAACAACGCTTGTAAATTGTGGAAATTTATTACGAAAATCGTGGTTCAGTTCGCGAAACTTACCATGCGCTACGTCCATTTACAGTCGACATAATCGTCCATCTGAGCAAGTAATTCGAATAACCATGCATCGTTTTCGTACCACGAATACACTAATTAATAATACGCATCCGCAGAGACATTATATAGTGCGCACCGAAGAGGCTATCGTTTCTTCAAAAATAATGTCGGCCAGAAAATTACAGTCAATGGAGAGTGCCATAGATCCATGTGATGAACGAACAATTTCGCGTGATGGACCGGTAAATTGGCCTTCAAGATCGTGTGATTTAACACCTTTGGATTATTTTCTATGGAATTATGTGAAGTCGCTAGTCTACGACAATAGACCAGAGACGATAGACTACTTGGAAGCCCACATTCGTCGCGTTATTGCCAATATACAGGCTCCACCTACAAAAATGGTCGAAAATTTGACTTCCATATTGCGCTTTATTCGAGCCAGCCGCGGCGCCCATATGCGCGAAATCATTTTTCTAATCGCATAAAATTATCTTTCTAATAAAGCCAATGTCATGATGACATTTTTTATGTGTTTTATTTCATTTCAAAGTTTTACAGAATAATACAGTTTGAGCTTTCACTTTAAATGGTGAAATGATATTAGGTATGTGTTCAAAAAATGTTATTTATTTTTAACAATTTATTATAGGTGTCCAGAACAATTATCACACAAAAAGATTTTCTATATATACTCTATATTGCATGTTCTTTTTCGTGTCGCGTCGTGAGGTTCTTATTTCATTGTCACGGCGATGGCAAACGGGGGATAACGAGAGAAAACATTTCGCAACAGAACGTCGGTTGAAAAGATCTATATTGTTCCCTGTAAGACTATCAGAGAGAAGTGAATGTAACTGAATGTCCGGCGAAGAGATACGGGGAGATAAAAATTTCACGGAAGCTGCAATTTCCGTCGATAAAATACATTGGTGTTTTATTCTGTTCGCATATCTCGTAGTAATCTTCACAAATTTCAAAAATATTTTTCAACCGGTCTTCATTTTTACGGGTGCGTCTTTTTAATTTATAACTGTAAAATAATTTTTTAAGATTTATAGAATTGCTTTGATAATGTACATTTTACACTGCATTCTAATTATATAATATATTTTTAATGCAATGTCGATTTTTGTTATCAAAGAATCATTAAATTCATTTGGGTGTATTCTTAAAAAGGAAAGAAAAACTAACCTTTATGGCTGAGAAACAATAAGTGTTCAATAGATCCACATTAGAGTAGCATATATTATGTATTATTTATTTCTTATCTTCGTCTAATTTTAAAACATTTAAAAAATCTATGTTTTAGAATTTAAAATGTTCGCGTATAAATATATTTCTTAAAAAAATCACATATTTTTAAATAACTACAGCTTCTCTATATCAAACATTTAATTAATTAAAAATGGTTAAGAAAATACATGTAATAAAAACGTATGTACAAACAATTATTATTTTATGTAATCAAAATATGTCATACAAAGTAAACGGTTAAAATAATTCTTACAAGTCTCTCAGTGCGACAATATCAGTAGCACTGTATTCTGATTTTTAAATATCTCAAACACCTTATTTTTTATATTATTTAGGACTATATTAAAGAGGTCTTGGACGTCTGTGTACTCCGGTATGTCGATAAGGCTATTATTTTCTCCTACTTGCAAGCAGCTCTTGAATCCTTCTCTGTTAATATGAAAATTTGGCTAAACGATGAGATAATCTGTTCCATTAGAAGATGTCTATTTACTTTGGATAGTAACAATAAACATTCCTGCGTATAAGAAAATTCATGGAAATGAATGTGCTGATAGACTGGCCGGAGTTTTTCCTCATCAATTCCATATCCCGATGTATGACAGATTTAGTATTGTAAAAAAACATACGTATTCTATCTGGAGTGCACAATGGACGGATTCTAATAATAATAAAGGTTATCGGCGTAAAATAATTCAAAGATTTGTTCCCACCCCCTGTTTCTCCAATAAGAAAGTCTCCAAAATAACAATATCAGATATCTCTAGAATGAGAATTGGGCATTGCCAGGTTGCCTCACATTTATTCAGATTGAATTTAATAGATTCCCTAATGTGAGTGTGGTGCCGAAGAGAAAATCCTTGACCATATCTTTTTTGCCTGTCCATTGCGGATCACAGGTTTTTTTTTTACAGTAATCTCTCAATGGTAATTTTCAACTCCCGGTTAACTTGTGTTATCTTCTTTCCCTTAACTCGCCACATTTAATCTATACAAAAGCAATTTTTTTAAACGACAATGGTATTGACTTATAATATAATATTTCCTATTCTGTAATATTATTGTATTCTTTTTGTGATTAATGGCACAAGTCACTCTTGAGGGATGGATTGCATATTTAAAAAAAGAAGAAGAAGGATAATTATATACTTGTAGGAAAACCTTTATATATACTATATATATTAAATAAATTAGGCATAAAAACGATCAGCTATCATATCTAAATCAAAATTGAATAAAGTAAGAAGAAATACTAGTTTAAGTATAATTTGTAAGGGAAAATTTTTAATAAGCGCTAGATGCGCTGATTGCAGAATGTTTTTCAAAAATAATGTAATATAAATAAGGAAAAATCTAGAGGTGCGTGTGTATTTTTTAGTGACTCGTTCTTAAAATACGTAAAGTAAGTAACGTTAATAAAAGGCGGCCTGAACCGTAAAATGTGTTGCGACAAATCCGAAGCATAATAATATTTTAACTGATAAATATTTGTAGAGAATAAAACTCATGAACTTATAAAGTAAAAAAAATACAAATGATATCCGATCCGAAATATAAATAATATTTGAGATATCTACCTCATATTATTACCAATATATACAATTATAATTTTGATAGTATAATTTAAAATTATATTTACCATTGTTCTGATATGAAAAACAAAACATTTCTCAAACTTATTAGAAGTGTCACGTTTCATACTTGGAAAACATTATTTTTCTTTTTTCTTCATATTATAATACAAAAACATCCAAATAGATCATAAAACAACAACGGTACGTACAAAATACAGGGTTGTCACAAAATAATGGTATTAGTATTTCTGTGGAGAATTCATATTAAATCATCTCATTCTATAATTCTAAAGCAAAAATCAATATTTCATTTACAGTAAATCGGATATATTATATATGTTCAGAATGGCATATTGTACAAATGTAATTTTTATTATATTTCATAGTAAAAATTTAAAACTTCAATGTTTTTTGAAAACTACTGTAAATTATGTAAGAATGTCCCATTCACATTTATTTTTATTATTAATATATTAAAACACGAAAAAAATAATTATATAATAAGTTTAAAATTTGTCAAAAATGGTTTGACAAATTTTTCAAATGGTGAAATAACTATATTACTATAGATTCACTTTGAAATAATCTTGGTACATTTATCAATGATCAGTAGAATTGTTTTTTTTTTCAATGAATTTTAATAAGGTTGTTTGCAGTCAAATTATATAATTTCTCTCGAAAATTACTAAATACACACACACACCAATTTACCAAATTTATTACCAAATCAAATACATTATTTACCAAATTTTAATATTATATATATTATATTTATTTTATTGAAATTTTCAATTCAATTTCTAGGTAAAAAAAAAAAAAGACAACACTGAAAATAATTAACTTGAATAAATCCGATAAAACGATCAAATATAAATTGTTGAAAATAAAATTATACCTACAGAAAGCATTTTTCGGAAACCCTGAGTATAAACAAAGAGAAACGTAAATCTAGCGATGTTACGAATAAATCTTATATAAATTATGGTGAAAAGAAATTTAAAAAAAAATAGAAGACTTGCTAACAAAAATACAATTTCAAAAGATCGCGGAGGATTCTTATTATTCTTCAATATGTTTTGATAAACAATACTTTTTATTACATTTTGATATAAATTCTAAAGAAAAATGATGAAAAATGGAAAAAACGATCTTCAATAACCGTGAACTCGACTTTTATTCGCAGTGTAAAGGAAAACTTGTAATGGTTGTTAAAAAATAAACGATTTTAGTCCTGGACGGATAATCGCCCCGTACCTCGGCCATATAAAGGCCGCCATTGAAAGGGTTGGTTCGAGTAGTCTGCAGGAGTTTGAAGACGCTGAATATTTAATGAGCAATTTCAATTTTCTCGGAAAGATCGGCTCTTTATTGATTGGGCTTACATGCAAGAACAGAAAATGGAATAAAAAAATTGGTCTGTACAGATGGAATATTCAAGATATACTGCAGTAGTGGTGGAGTCCTCTGAAGCCCCGAGAGTGCATTACGTATTCAATGGAATTTTTCAAAACGTTGTTCAATTAATCAGAGAGGAAACTAATTATGTTTTGCTCCAAGAGCGCTGTTCAATATTATGATGAATTCATGGATCGCGGTCGTCGTGTGCGCGTACCACATGTAGGTTCCTGTCCCATTTACCTACTTGTTTCCCCCCCCCTATACTTCAGAGCGTGACTTATGTGTGTGTTGTCTAAGACTCTAATCAGTTAACAAGTTAACGTCCAACTATGGAGTTGAACTATGACTATGATAAGTTGAACTGTTGAAATTGACGTTTGTGCTATTTGAGCGCGTTAAGAGGCGACAGACCACGATCCACGTAGTTTTTTTTTTTTTTGAAAAGTCAATTTAGTGTAAAGTTTTCTATTTTTTTTTTGCAAAAATTACTTACAGCAATATGTGCTTTAAATAAAGCATTTCCTTAAAAAATAATGTCTAAATATATTGTAATTATCACCAAAAAATTATAATGGCGGAACCCTATTTAATCTTTTTCGCAATAGAATTATCTTTGGTACACCGAATCGCGAAATATTTCCATATAAAGACCATACATTTTGATTTTAAATTGATTATAAATTGTTTAAACAGATATTCCTATTTGAACGGTCGATATTTTGTCATATAAAGAGCAGGGAATTTTATAATCTCCGCATGATTCCAGAGGTATGTTGTCTTTGGCGGTTCTCAAAAATCATTATATTTTATTTTATTCTAAAAATAGTTTTGATGTTACTTTTCTTGAGGAAACGGCTTAATTTATCAGTTGCTCCTTTAATATACGGCAGGAAAGCAATAGATGTGGGTGATAACTCAGGAGTTTTGGTATTTCTGTTTCGTTTTATTGCTTTATCTGTAGATGTTTTGTTAAAACCCTTAGAGAATAGTGGGTTTTTTAATTGGAATAGTTCATTATTTGTATTTTATTTATCTGACAGTCTTTTTGAACGTGTGATAAGAGTGTTTATGACCGATGATAGTTGAGTTGGACTGTGATTAGATTTTGCATTGAGGTAAAAAATTAACAAACGAACAGACACATTTAATCAAGAAATGTTTTGTAATAGCTATGATGTTATCAGTCTCACTGATACGTGGCTGAATTTATAGTGAAGGACTATTTTGTTATAAGAGAGATAATGATCAGCACATAATAATTAATAATTAGGAAACTGACGCTGAAGATTTGAAGGTATCAATCAAAACAAATACATTATATTTATAATGTTAACTTCGTTGCTTACTTACATCCGAAAATATTATTCGAATATTTCTCAAATCCACTTTCGAAAATCAAGAAACCTGTACCTTCTAAGTCTAATTGTCAAAATGTTATTCTTGGAGACTTTAATGTGGATAATATTCAGTTTATTGGCCTTAATAGATTCAGCTACTCTAAAAGCTTCATTTTTCATCCAAATATTCTAATTTTATAAATTGTTTCAATTTAACGTTTTTATCAATCATTATAATCACATACAAGATCGAATGTAGTACTATCTGATAACATTGGTATTGAGTGTAACTAAACTTTAACCCAAATTAATTTATATCACCATCGTTTGAGATATCTCTACGGTGGGAACATCGACCTTTGCAGATTTATTGATGATAAATAATAATACTGGTAATGTAAAATTTTATTTAAAGAAATACATGTCGAAATACGCCATATTGACTGGCCTATTGTTTCAAAGAATTCAAATTAGTTTAAAGTTTTTATATATATTGTGGTCTGTATTAAATAAAAATGTTCTAAAAAAGGGATAGAATCCAAAAAAAAACTATATGTTTAGCCTAAAATCAAAATAATATTTAAAAAAAGGTTAAGAAATTTAAAGTTTATAATAACCCATTATATTAAGGTTTTTCTAAGTTGCGTTTTCTGGCAAAGAAACCACACAATTAATATTTTCAATTATGTATATAAAGACAATTGAAAGCTATATAAATGTTTTTGGGCATTCACCAAAATACAAGGTGTATTAACAATTCTCCTGAAAAATTTTTACGGTATTAATTCTGATAATAAAGGTCGGGTTATAACTAATTTATTTTTAAACTACAGGCTGAGACATAAGTTTATGCCCTTTTTAAATCGCTTCTGTGCGGCAACCGCTTGACGGTTGGTCACGCGGACGACAGCGTACGGAAGTTTGATCCTTGGAAATATAGTCGCAATAGATCGTTTTACCCTTTAACATAACAACGATTTTGTAAAACTGTTTGACGCAAAACACGCGTTGTTCCCCCCATGAAGCGATCCATTGCTACTAAATTTTTAAGGATCAAGCTTTTGAAATCACATTCCGCACAAACTAGAAACAGAGACGAAATTAATTGGTTTTAACATGATTTCAGTTCCGCTTTGGATAAAATTCTCCTCAACATAAATAAAATAAAATGTAAATGTATAAAATAGAATACCTACCGATTTAAATGCGGATCCAGATAGCATTTGCAATAGATGACCGTCAATTCTGCCAATCAAATCAGTTAAAGTCAAAGCAATAATTAAAAAAACAAAAATTACAAACCTGTCAGAGAGAGTATCGATAAAAATGTTGAATCCATTGTGTACAAATTAGAGATGAGAAAAAATGCTACTTTTAACTCACAGGTTTGATTATGATTGGTATTCGATAATATCAGTGATTGAAAACTGACTGTGTCACAGTTTCTGATATCACAATACACGAAATAAATAAATAAATTTAAAAGTCATAATTTTTATTTGCGTAAAAAAACATATTTTAACATAAATAATTAGCAGAAATTATAATATATAACTACATATACTTACAAAATTTTAAAAAATAAAAAAAAAAACAAATTTAAGTTACCGGCAAGCTGGCATAAACATTACTAACAAAAAATATTCCAATAGATTACGCTAATCAAATTACCATGATTCAAGTGATAATCTATTCAAACGGCAGTGTCAGAAAATCGATAGAATTTTTAACAAAAAAACATTTGAATCACGACTGATGGTTAGTGTGACTAAAAGATGTCTGTAGTTAACTCACGGTTCGTGATTTTGAGTTCATTACTAGTACAATTGTGTATTAAATATTTTTAAGCTTCTATCATGCCCGTATCAACGGGGTTTTTTTCATACAATATTAACGTTAACAAATCTCTTACTATATTACCTGTGTTCAGTATCTAATAAAAAGCCACAGGTGAATTTGATCAAAAGCTATTTAATAAAGTTAATCATAATATTTTACGCCATAACCTGAGAAAATTCATTGTAATCTATTAAGATGACTAATTTAATATATTTCTAACAGATCTCAGCTCTAGTAGTAATTCGAATCAAGTCTAGTAATGACAACATGTGGTGTTACGCAAGGCCTCATTTTAGGGATCACTATAAATTTTAATATATACTCATAAATGGTTGTATATGAAATGTCCTAAGGTATGATTTTTCAAACCACTAATTGTGACTATGACTTGTTAAAATTTCAAGCAGACGTATGTGCTAAGTTACGGGTGCACTAAAAATGACATGTATCTACTTTAATATTGAAAAAATAATAAAATTTTTACGCGTAACAAAACTATCTTTTAGCATAACACTTATTCATTTAATGGTAATACTTTAAATAGTGTAGATATATATTATGTTGTAATTACGAGATCCAGGAGTACATTTTGACTTTTGACTCAGCTTTGGTAATCCACACTAATGGTACGAGTAAAAAATCCCTTAAAATGTTAAGATTCATTTTGAGAATTTATAAACCTTTTAAAAAAATATCACTTTAACTGTTGTTTACTTTAGTTGGAAGTAATCTGGAATAGGCGTATACATATAATCTCTATATAAAAACTTTACCACCAAATGTTGCGACTGTCCAAAAAAAATCTTAGATCAATGTATTTAAGATATGGTTTGAACGGTATTCTGGTAAATAATTAAAGATCGGCTGACATATTTTAACTTTCAAACAGTTGAATTATAGAGAAATATTAATTATCTAATATACCGTTATAAAATTATTAATATTATGTTGATTCTCCTGTACGTCGAGAGAATATTTATTTTGTGAGGAACTCAACTCAGAAACACTCAGGAATTTCCTTACTTTCCATCTACCACTCTACAATTCAAAATTAAAATTTTATAAGCCCTACCTACGATGTATAATTTAAAAGAATATTCTTAAAAAACTATTTTCTTATCGAGTTTGTCATCTTATAAAGGCTGTAACTTCACTTCACTAACCTAACTATATATGTTTAATTTATTTTTATCATATATCAACTGTAATTTGCGATCTCATAACATAATTTGACCTTCGAGAATTATTGCGAAAACATATAAATGGATAATATGTAATTATATAAAAATTGGTAAGAACCTGGTAAATATTTTACTTAATTTCGGAGATAATGGACATCTAGTTAAAATAATTCATTTATCAGGATATCGCGATTATTCAGAGGTATCTATAGTAATTTTTTGGATTTTTCTGTTATGTACTTTATTCGAAACAAGAGTATTGAAGATGCATGATGCAACAACTCAATAGTCAAGTAACAAGCTTTCAAGATTTCTTAAGATCCATAAGGAAATTACTGACATATTTTATTCTTCTGAAATTTCAAGACAAATCAAACAAATCTTATTTAAGCACATCCACATATTATATGGAACAAGCATGCCCAAATAAGTTTAAAAAATTTGATCTATGTCAATTTTCGAGTAAAATGTTTATTTTTTCAATTCTCTTTATTTATAGTACGCTTTATGTAGTAAATAATGTGTTAAACTTACATAAATTATAAATGGATAGAATTGAAAAAAAAAATCAAAGACTTATTATGTAAGTTTACATGTTCAAATATCTAAGTTTTTAGTAGTTTTTTGAGTAATCAATCATGATAAATTCATCACCATCTTTTGACTTTTTTTAATCCCAAGTGTAGATAAATATATGTAATTAGAAGAAATTAAAAATTTCGGTATATAAGTGCACGATATGTTTTACTCTGTGTACTTTCTATGTATAAGGTATCTCAAGAATATTTTTCATAATAAAAAATCTGTAATAAAATAATGGATGGACTTAATAAAAAATGTTTATTTTGCAGTTATGTACAGTCTCTAGTAATTTAATTCATAAAAATTATGTTTTCTAAATGTGATCCGTTATTTCACTGGAGCTCTTCTAACTACTTGGTACGTATTTTTCGTGATCGCTGCTATTTTTTCTCGGATATTTTCTTTTAGGAAAAAGTTCATCGGTGTCAAGTCAGAGCTACATGGAGACCAGTTTAAGTTACATCGTCAGAATATCAATTTTCCAGGGAAAATTTTACGAAAAACTGGTAAGGATACGCTCCATAGCGACTAAATTCCCAAGAACGCGGCTAGCGATCGGCATACCCTTCGCTCCCCTAACGCTCGTTGCGTTGGTTCATCGAACGAACCAAAATAAAAAAGTCTTTTGGGACACACTGTATATGCCTCACAAGTACACTGGATATAATATTTCAACAATGTTGGAAAATCAATTGTATCTCTATTACTACGAAACGTAATAAAAACAAAATTCA
The DNA here is from genome assembly GCA_022840565.1 of Eubasilissa regina. NCBI lineage: Eukaryota > Metazoa > Arthropoda > Insecta > Trichoptera > Phryganeidae > Eubasilissa > Eubasilissa regina. The sequence goes on along the minus strand of JAINEB010000015.1, from coordinate 21,207,078 downwards.
ATACCCCGTCTTCCTTTAAAATGTGTAAATTGGGAATCCTCTAAAATTAGAGAACACATTTAAACAATATAAACCATCCCACTGATAGAAAGCAAAATTCAAGTAAAACGCCATCTACATCATAAAATTGAAGCATTATTAATAACACGTCTTTAAAATAAAAACAACTTTTGTTTTGAAGTTGTAATTTCGTAACATTAGTTTTGTGATATATATAATACAAATTAAATTAATCAATTAGAAAGATATACAGATAAAAATCAAAAATATATTTGGTTGCTACCTGGATACGAGCTCGAAACTTTTACTATCTGGGTAACGCGTTACCATTTCGACATATCAACCGATTACGTTTTCGATAAATTTGAAACTTATGTTCTGTAGTATTTTTTTATAATTGATAGATCTATGCTAATGCGTTTCCACGGATAGAAAAGTTTCGGGTTCGTATCCCAGTAGCAACCGGATATTTATTTGATAGATCGATTTTTCTGTGTATATTTCGATTTGATTTAATTAATTTGTATTATTAACATTCATTAAGCGCTTTATAAAAAACATGTTGATGATATTTTTTTACATTTTTTCAACTACTCATGGGATGGATAGATGAAAAATATGGAATCGGAATAAGAAAATGATGAGGTGAGAGTAAGGGAATCCTTCGACAGCCGACCAGGATGAACTCATCGAATCAAAGGATAGCTCGACTCACCTTTGATGACGCCGTCTATATGATCTTCCGGAAGTTCACCTAATGTACGAAACTGCATAAAAACACGTTCACGTTCAACGTTCACGACACACCAAAATCACATCAGTATAGTGATCCAACACGAATAATGACATGAGAACACATCCTCTCCTCGAATTCAGAAACAAACAGCCGAGCCAAAAGAACAACGTGTACTGATTGGGAATGGACTAAAGGGTAGGAACAAAACTAAAACTATTGACAATAACACAACATTTTACATATTAAAAAAAATAATAATTACGAATACGGAACACATACGTTACATCATTATTCATTAAACATTTGAAAATTTAAATAGTAATTAATTTAAAAAGAATTGTATAAATAATAAAGTATTTCAATAAATACAGTGCGACGTATATTTCTTTTTTCGTGTGGTTGTTTACTTCCCTGTGATCGGGTGATCTATTGCCCTTCGGTCCCTTAGGTGGCATTCCGTATCATGGTCGTATTCCCAGAGAATGCTACACATACCTGCTCTGACACACGATTTTCTACATTCAAACTTCTTACCATTACCACTTGATCATTCGCAGTCGTTTCTTTTTGCCGTCGTTAACCGTAAAATATATAAATAAAATCATTTCTATAATAAGTGTTTAATAAATAAAATAAATTCATGTCAAATAAATCGTCATCTAAAATCAATTTAAGTTTACATAATTAAAATGAATTGTGGGATCAAAACTCATATTAAAATAATTGTAATATTACTTTTTTCGTAAACCGATATAAATCTAAAATGTTATCTTTGCAGTTATACAGCTGAAAAGAGCCCCCACCCTTACCTGGAACTGTAATTGGTGTGGTTACTCTCGTACCAGTTCCTCTCGCAAGGCGCGGAGTTAGTTGTATCTCTGATTTGACAGCGAATTTTTTTTCAGTTACTTTGGTATATTTGAAGGGTTATTTATTAGGTAAAATACACATCATCCATCAAAAAGAACGTATTAATCATAGACGAATAGGTAAAAGTATATAAACTTGTTAAACATAGATAAATAACAATGTTTTTTTTTAATTATTGTTTTTATATTTATGTACTGTGTTTTGCAGTTATATGTATGTATCTAATTGTTTGTAAATAAATGTAATAATTATATTTGCTACATGCTACACTTCTGTTCAAATATTTAAAAAACGAGCACAATGTATAAGTTCTCAATAAATTAATAAATTTAAATATTAAATATATATTTGTTTGTTTACAGTTGCGAAAATAGAAAAAACAGTTTGGCTCTCGGAAACTAAAATTGTATAAAAATAATAATTAATTATACTCACGCAAAACTTCACAGTGTCCTCTTGATAGCAGAAATATAATAATAATGTATAGAAAGTTTTTGTGCTCGTACTGGCATTTTATTTTCACTGGCTCCATATTGTTTTCAGTCTTTCACTTCTATTAATACTGAATATAAATATATATTTTTATCAACGATTTTGATGGATACTAAGATTGATTATTAATATATTTTTAACTAACATTTTTAAAAGCGCATAACTTGTCCACCATAAACAACCTGTAATTTACAAATTAATTATGAAGTTAATAAACTTTAAGTTAATAACCTAATATATATATTACTATCCTGGCGCTTTATTTTTCGCTTCTTCTATGTTCACGTACCTGCTTACACATGATTAAATATATATGTTCTTAAAGTTTCTTAAGAATTCTCCTTCATTTTTTGTTCCATACAGAAAAAAATATTCTTCCAATCCACCATAAGATTTAGCCGGCATTTATTGAAGCGTCTACTGGAGACGTTAAATTAAATTTGAATTAAAAGTACATTGTATGCATTGAAATAAATAAATAAATTAGACTGGTTTTAATGCACATGTCTGTAAATTTGTCAGTTTTGAGATATTAATTCGAATTAGATGATAAAATGATATAATTCAATAACTTTATATGTACTCGTTTCATATACGCTGTTTTTGAATGGGTAGATAGACGCTTTTAAATGAAATTGTATTCTTCAATCTCTACTATAATATCTTTAGAAACGTTTTGAGTGAAACGTATAAATGGTTAATATCTATACGCCTTTGTGTTCTGAACAGAAAGGAGTTCACAAGATTTTTTAAATGTATTGTGCATATAGAGGGTACTGAAACTAGACCTTACAAATATAATCAATCTATACTTCCTGGTACACTGCATTACGCATATAAGTAATCAAGATACCCGACTTTGACAATAAAAGTCAAGAGTATGTAACTCAAGCACTGTAGCTAAGTTTAAAAATAGTTGAAATTTTACTTTAATGTTTATGTTTATTTAAAAAAATGTATTCCTGATATATTTAATTGAACTTATTTTTTCAATTTCTTATTGCTCCACCATTCATATTCTCATACATTATTTAAAATTAATTGATAGTGAACCGTTAAATGTAAATGTTTTTAAAAATATTTGAAAACCCAGTGTAGTCGTGAACACCTACCTACTCAGGCTGCTTTTGTGATGAATAAATCAGCACATTAAATTTCCAAATATTTTCAGTTGAATGATGTTGAAATCCTATTTGATTCTCTGATTTGGGAGTATGTAGGTTGTAGGCACACAGTCGGTAAGTGAGTCAGACTGATATTTCAATGAATTCGTGCAAATTTAATGTGATTGACAGCTCAAGCTCCGATTTAGATTTTGCTACACTTGTTTATTTTGCAATGATTTGTCAAAATGGATGGTACGCCGCCTCCAATATACAGTGGTTCAGCAATAACGAAACGGTAAACATTTGGCACATTTCAGTATTAAATTAATGTTCGTATCTAGGTAACTGTTTTATATTTTTTACGTTATTAATAATACTTGGAATGGATTGATTATCGATATATTTCTAGACAAATATTTTACTATGGTGAAAGTATCTATATGAAATTGTACACGTTGATGTTGAATACGCGATATCTCAATTTTTTAAATGTCATAACTTTAGTTTTTTTTTCTATATGAATGTGTCATCATGTAATAACAATTTTTTCAATACAAACTAGATGGTTCTAGGATAGTATCGGAGTACACCCTGTATTTTAATGTTTACCATCACTCCGCGAATGTATTATGGAAAGCAAACCTTCAAATATAGCGCTAACGGTAGGACTTTCTTTAGCGTTTACTTATATATATATATATATATATATATATAATGGAGAAATAAAATAGTACAAAATAAGCACGAAATCTTTGTGATTTTAGATAATGATATTTATAATAATTACATTATAAAGGCAGTATAGTGCATTTTTAATATAAGTAATTTAATTACTGTAATTTAAAATAGATAAAATAAAACAATAAATACAAAAAAATTCATTAATTGCTATTAAACGTTAAACACATCATTAAATCTTTAATATATTTATATGTGCCTGCAAAAACATACCTAATATTTTTTCCTTATTATTCTTGCGATATTTTAAAGTATTTCGTTAAAAATATAATTTTGCAAAAGTATTTTTCCATTGATAATATTTCTACGAGCTTTATTCAAGTGACTGCAGAATAAACTTTTGACCTTCATGAATATATTTATATCAGACCACATTATTTTGTAGCACTCATGCAAAATATAGATTAACTGACCACGTTTGCACATGACGGGGATTAATATCCAATAAAATAATATTCTAAGGGTCAATTAAAACACAATTTTAATATTCATTTTTATTATGTCGTAAATGATAACAAAAATTAATGATGGCTTCTTTTAAGAATTACTTATTGATTATGTTAAATTGCTTTATTAATTAATTAATTTAATATAAATGTGTAAAATATTAACTCTAATTGAAAAAAAAATGCTAGTTGAAAATAGTAAATATATATTGGGATATAAAGACATTACATTATTAGTGTTGTGCCATCGTTTGTAAGTATCATAATTTATGAAAACTGTTAATACGTTTGAAATATGCCCAAAAACTTATAATATGTCGATAAGATCAAATGTTTGAATATAACCAAATCCCATTGCATGAATACATAGCAACACAATGTAATTGCAGCAGGTAAGTGAACATATTAAAATAAAAACATATTTCCATCGATCATTATCCTCCAAAGAATGTTCGCCTTAAGGAAAGTTTTGCCAAGGAAACTTCTAGTTTAATATGTTCCAGTTGTTAAACTTTCGACACTGCTTAGGTCAGTGCGGTTTAGTCAATACCTAAAGGATTTTCTTTCGCCTAAAACTTTAACAATATCGTGACGAGTTGATAAAATTGTAAATATTTGAGATATCAATTGACGCATACATTAATTAAAAAATGCATAATTGTTATGAGATATTCTTAAAATTTATTATTAAATTACTTACTGACATAGACGTAAAAATTATATTAGTAAATAACTATAATTTTAACACATAAATAACTAATGCGCTGTAAACAATTTTTTTTTCAAGTAGAACTGTTGTATAAAATAAACGTTCGAAGTTATTTAAAGTACATTTTAGACCGCTCGAATATATTTATATACCTTTATACGAATCTAAATGAAGCCTGTAAACTTTGGCAAAAGTTTGAATCCGTTTTCCATTGCTTTTCCGAACGCAATCCTTATCTGATTCAAAACTGTTGGCGGCGTTTCGTGCACAACTTTTAACGTGAATATTTCAACGCGATGTGTTAAAAGATTTTCGCGATGTACGGCGCCCCATAGCGGCCATTTGTGCGGCGAAGCCTTCCTGACGCGGGGAGGCTCAGATGCCGACTAGCCCGATCGCCAAAATATCCACCGGTTGTACGACGCTCCACCCCTTTGTTCAAGCCCCAACCCTCGACACGTTTAATACCGCTCCGCCTTAAGCACGCCCGTGTGTAGAAAAATTACCCGGGGATATACTTATTTCTGTGAAGTGATTTGCCCCTTTATACGTTTATTTGTATACTTACGAAGTAATTCACCTTAGTGTAGATCATGTCTTCATTATAAACGATTTGTGGTTTTTACGGGACAAGAAAAAATGTCACTGGACCGGGTAAAAAGCAAAGGCCTTTTTAAACCTATGGGTGAGATTTACTTATCAGGGTGTGAAAAGATTTTGGGTTCTTGACTCTATGCTTATTTTTTCTTGTCGTCTCGCTTCAATACCTCACCAGGTTGCATGTTTAATATTTCACTATTGCAAAGTTTGCAGTTGATTGGTTAGGGATTATCATAATTATATTATAGCGGTATAAATTTCGTGCACAGTAAATTCGCCAATATTATTTGTAATCGGAGATTTAACCATTGTATGAGCAGGTGAGAATTAAGTTATTTTATTGCGGCACGGTTATATACAAATTTAGAAATAACTGGAGATTATGGTAATATATCCACTGAACCCTGACATTCCATTGTTTATTTAGAATGCATTTCTTAAATAATATCACATATTCAGGGAATTATTTGAAAACACTGTTAGTACTATTTATACCATAAAATGGTTTTTCTGTTTCACATGAATTATAATAAAGACTACAGGTATAGTCTAGATATTATTTTCTCAGTTCTTAATAAGATATTTGATCTTATTTTGTTGAGCTATCAGATACTTAAGTTTAGCAATTATGTGCGAAATTGGAAACGAGGACGGAAGAATATGTCTCAACATCTCAGAAAACTTGGCTTGTCAGAGATGTGTATCTGATGGATGCCAAATAATCTTTTTGTGATTTATAATTTTTGAATACCATACATACAAGGATGTTAAAATAAATTGTATTATTATTTAGATACTTAGTTAATAGCTTGAAGAATATTTTTTTTTAGAAACTGAGGTTTTTGAATATGATGGATATGGATGAGAAAAATGTCATAATAAGAGTTGTTATTTTAAATTAAATGCCATTTATTCTGTGGAGATTTTTAATGATTGATTTTTACAACTGTTATTGTGAAGCATTGATATTTTAGTTATAGAATGGTGCACGAACGTAGATCGCATAATTATTATATATATGGGGAAAACATCACAATACATTTAGCAATAACTGTGTGATCATTTCGGTGTATATAACCATCAATCTCAAACTACAATTGTGAATTTAATCCAAACATTTTGGCGTACCGGTTCGGATTCAGATGTATAGCCAACGGTGCGTCAGAAAACGTGCAAAAAAATTGCGACTATGTTTTCCGACAGCCTTGAAAATGCTGCTGGAGTCGCGTTAACTATCAATGACATACGTTATCGTGACACGATAGCAAACTTATTATGGAATTAATTAGACAATATCAATCAAGAACTCTCGTGGATTCAATAAAATGGCACAACCTGCCACACGGCATTAAATAACAGGCAGTAATTACATGCATCTTCTCTCGATTTGGCAACCAAAATTGTCCACCGAGATCGTGTGATGTTACACCTAGGACTACTTTATCTGTTGTTTCATTAAAAGCCTGCATCAATTCATACACAATTTTACAGCTTAAAAAAGTTTATTTTTTAAATAGAGATGTGTACATGGAATTCGTGTCACATCAATAATTCTTACTATTTTCGAACTAAGCTAAACGTTTGTGCTATGAGAATAGTATTAACTTGCTGTCTCCTGGAATAAGGATCACTAGGTAAATATCTTAACCACTAGAACAGTGATGGCGAACCTATGACAAGCGTGTCAAAGGTGACACGCTACAGCGTTTTGGGCGACACGCCAGCGTTCACTAATATCGGAGTTATCAAAGAATACGTCCCCGCCACTAGACGTCTACCCGACAACAGCGTTCAAACATACATATTATATATGTATCTCTTTTGGATCTCACTTTGTGAAAAAAACAATTAATTGAAATAATCAATTAATTAGTTGACTGACATCAAATCAAATTCAATATTTTTTCCAATTAAATTAAAATTATTATTTTTTATTTTTTTGGGGGGGGGGGGGGAGTAACACGCCAGCAAAGTTAATTTAGATTTTCTGAAATTTTGACATGCCGAGCCCAAAAGGATCGCCATTATTGGCAAAATAGAGCAGTAAAGTGCGAAACATTTTGTCAAAAGAGAAAAAAATGCAAACTGAGTCATGATAGACTTTTGCCAGATATTGTAGTCCGCATTAAATATAAGTGCGTATACTTTATGTATAAGTAGAAATATTTGATCCTTCACAAGAAATAATTAATTTTCTTGAAATATTATGTGACACCTCGTATTAAGATACTCTATATAAAATGTTCTGAGTATTATTTAGTCAGTCAGTTATAATGTGTCCCATATAAAATAGTTGACATGTCACTGTCTAGCACATACATTACGTGTACGCTATTACCGATGTGAAGTGTTTTTATTATAATAAAGATGGTCAAATGCAATATCGTTGTACTATGTTTACTTGAAACGAACACTATAGTATTATTTCTCTTCCATCTATATTACGACAAAAAAATAATTAATTAAATTTTAATCTACTTTAATGTTTAATATCCAGGGAATAAAATTAAAATCACAATAACGCAAAATTTTAAAGTACAAATCTTGATATCAAAGGCACGGGCGAACGCCATGTTGGGAAGATTAATCAAAATAAAATTACGAAATTGCTTTAGCTATATTTACCTTTCATAATTATCGGATAAAGGATTACCTCCGAAGTTTGTGCCGTAGTAGTAATATGTATGTACGTAGACTTCCACGCTCTTATATATTTATATATATATATATGTATTTATATATATATATATTCTGTAAAGAAAACACAGTTATTCAATGAAAGTCGCTGATATTTTATTGGTTTTCTCCTTACTTTGAAGTTTTTAAAACCAGGTTAATGTTATTACTTTCTATCTAATAAAAAATAATATCGTCGGATATTACTTACAAAGTAACTGACGCAGTAAATAACCGTGCATCTTTTTTGACCTATCTGGTACTTCAAAACCAATCAAGTCGAAGATTCAACAATAGAAGGAAGATACACATAAATATATACACAACATGTTTTCGACACGGTATTGCAAGCCAATACTTAATCATAATTTTAGTTGTAGGCGTTTACTTTACGCTTATCGTTTTTGCGATTTGACAATGTCTCCGCTGTATACACTATTCTTTCGAAATCGTATACAATTGTATACAGATGTCTACTGCGGGTGGTTTGCGAGTTATTAATATTATGGTGTGGACAGCAATACCCTCTTCTGACGTCCTGGGTAAGCTGCAGTGGCCAAGGACGCACACCAAAACATGTAAAAAACCTATGTGGGCATCAGACACCACGTGGGTAAAGACTAGAGTGAGGAGTCGACAGCGGCTAGGGTTGGCAGACGATGGCATGGTCTCTTTCTTATGACATTCTTTCCACCCCCCGCTATCTATCAAATTAGTCAAGGCTCGTACAGCAGAAAATCCTTGTGTATTACATACGACACCTAAAGTGCATTTTTACATAGCCTTATTTGAATTAGTGAATGAACGACCCTCTCTGTGAGTAAGAATAGAGTAATCGTTTATGTTTTGTTTCCCGATATGAACCTGATATATTGAGATTTATTGACCAGAGTAGATAGATAGTGGTGATGATAAGATGAATGTAGGTATTGAGTGTCCCAGAAAAAAAAACAATCAACAGCTTTTCCTTCCTATTTTGAGCCATGTTCAATTAAGATTCTAGAATTAAAATTTCAACTCATCCAATAGCCAATGCCTTAGAGATGAATTTAACCTACCTATATCAGTGTTTCATATAATTGGTAGAAACCCAAAATCGTGTTCGATGGAAAATAAAACAATTTTTCCGTTGCTTCACGAATTTTTTGAGTCTACGTTATGAGTTACAAATTATTTGAATCAAAACCATCGACTTACATTTAGTATTTTATAACAGCTGTAAAACGAAAATTCGTTAGATCAAAGCTCTATCTTTTAAAATACGATTTTTTCTACATACTTAAGTAAACTAAAATAAACTGCCTCTTATCTATCCTGGATTTTCAAACATATAACAATATATATGTAAATAGTATATTATTCCATTGAATTTATGCAATATAAATATTCATACATTAAAGAAATTTAGTGAAGTTACAATCTAGTTTTTTTAAGTTGTAAAACTTATCTTACCAGAATATTAATATTTACAAATAAATAAGAACACTGTAGTATTTTTAATACAGTATTCTGGTAGCAAATAAATATTATTCCCATAAATAGATTTTTTCTATCTTTCTAATTGATTAATTTAATTTGTATTAAAAATATTTTTATGCTTTCATTTAATTACTAATAATTATTCACTCATTATAGTTATAATAAGAAAGAATTTGGTTACAGATAAATTGTATTATGAAACTGAAATTGTATTTTAGCATGATTTAGATAAATACTCTAAAGGTATAATAACTGGACCGTAATAAATCGATTTAATAAACAGTTGTTCAAATTTATTAGAGCAACAGCAACTGTCCATAGCCTTTAAATACAGTTTTAGTGTTTGTATAATACAAATATCAATTTTACAAAAACGTACGATAACCAATTAAATTTATTTAAAAAACCAATTTCATGTATACAATATAAAAACATTTATTTATTTAAGACATTATTCTTTTACACACTCAAGATGAATTGATAAGCAAAATAAATTCTTTAATTTAGTATAGTTTAAAGGCTTGTAAGGTATATTAATATTATGTCAGAATTATTTCAAAGGTATTAATTTTCAATGTTAGGTAAAAGAAAATAGAAGTTAATCTATATATTATTTTTCGTTGCTCCGAATTTCTTAATAAGAATTGCTAAAATGTCAATACTCCGCCGAGTAAATATTAAATAAATAAATTGTATATATATATATATACATTTAATACTGTATTCTTACTCGAAAGTTCTCAATTCTTTCTCTTAGAATTTTCAATGAATAAAAATGTATTTTAATAAATAATAAAAAAATAATGGTTTTCTTATAAAGTTAACCCTTCCAAAACCATGCAGTAACACAGGTTACCATAATAATTAAACCTGTAATATTTTGGTAAATACATGCAACATAAAATTCATATTTTAGATAATCCTAAAGAAAATATTAGGAATGACTAGTGAAAAACCAATTATGAAAAGGGAATCGTACAAAAACAATTATTTTTTCCATTCAATCCGTTGTAAAATTAATACGTTGGTAAAAATACCATTAGTGACATGAAATACAGAGACCGCACACTATTTTCACAGTGAAAAGAACAATAAACACACAAATATAATTGTCTCTTTCCCACTAATCAAATGAAGAGCGATACGAAGGAAGGATACATTGTATAGGACTTAACGAATGCCTTAAATTATGTTATTAATCATTTTTTCAAAATTAAATGCTCAGTATTTAGAGTAAATTCCTGCCATTAAACCTAATACCTAATAAAAACATTTTTTCTAATTGTTATTTACGGTAACACGAGTTGAAAGCATGGCTGCGTTTGGGTATTTTGTATCATGGTACGGTAAAGTTAATGTAGTTAAAGAAAACAATGATTAAATTCGTGTATATACAGTCGAGTCGGCTAAAATATTACCTACAGACCACTTGAATAATTTTTTATTATCTCTGCTTTAGCATTCGGTATGGGTCCTGGCCTTCTCAATAATAAGAATACACTTCCTCTGGTCTCTGCACCGGGCTACTTTCTGTCAATTATTGACACTGTGATTGGATATGTCATTATTTATAATGTCTTGCTGCCTCATTGTGTATTTATTGTTGAGCAGCCATTTCGAGGGTTGTGTATCATTCATATGTCATTATTTTGTAACTTGAATATATTACGTTATATGTAATATGTTTATGGCGAATAGGGTATTCATAAAACAAAAACCCGATCGCCCTAGAATAAATGCAATATTATTATATGGCCTGGTCATCGAAACATCCCTAATTTTAAGATTTACGTAGTAAGGTTGTAAAATTTCTAGTTAACTCCTACACCACTCTCCATTTTCTTCAAAAGCTCCGAAATGAAATTTTTCTGGTTTGTGATGCACAGGTCTTATCAGTCTTACCTTTATTCTTCTGGCCATTATATTCGACTTGGGTATTTTTTGTAGGTAGTAATGATAATTTAATAAGAGCATTATTTTTTACATTGCGAAAAACATTTTTTTAAAGTTGCACAGTCCAAACACATATGTATTATATAGATAATTAAAAAAATAGATGTCACGTTTGTATGCATGCGTCTCTGTGTATGGGCCCATCAAAAATAATAGATGAAAGATATCACGCTATGTATGGAACCCACTGTAATCCTGCCAATGAAATGCCCGCGGTACGGAAAACATCTATGGGAATTCAAGATGGCGACTTGTCAAGATGGCCTGTCACTTTTTGGTGAGAGCGGGAGCCGTGCTCGGCTCCAGCCGCGGAGTGAAAATAATTTTTAGTAACCACGTTGCGTTTAGTGACAAAAATTGATATACCTTAACGGATTGAGAGATGTGGATCTGCGCTGTAGACTACCGGAGGCTGAACGTACACTATTCCACTAAATATTATGGAGATAAAAATCGACGTTTGGCTTGGTTCTGCAGGGAGACGCGAAATTATGGCGTTTTCCTCTGTATCTTGAACCAGGAAGAGAAGTGCGATCCTGGTTTGTGGCGACCATTAAAATAAATTATAGTATTTGGTAAGATACTTTCATGCAAGAGAGTGCGTGTAATGAGAATAAGGTGTAATGGTTAATTTTTAGGTTAATAATATAGTTTATAATGTGATCAAAAATCGTTGTCAAAAAAGTAACTTTCATTGAGCAGTCCAGTGGCCCAAAAATTTGTGGATACCAATTGAAGCTAACCAGTGACGTGGGGCTCGAGGACCTGGCGTTCTATCCATGACATGGAAGTATGCCCGGTAATTCTGAACTACACGTGACAATATAATATAATAAATTTTCATTTTTAAGTTAATATTTAAAATAATAGATCTAGAAGAGGTAAAATTTCATATTCATAAGCTAGGTGTAAGTGTATTAAGTGAATAACTCATTTTTAGTCGTTGTTTTTATCATTATTTAAAAAGATGCATATACAAATTAAAGTATCCATCGTCATCTTATTTAGAAAACCTGTCTTAAATTGGAGTATATTTAAATGCTGTTTAAAGAAAATAAAAAATAACAAACTACCCATATTTTCGAGAAGAAATTAATAATTTAATATAATTTTCATTAAAATACTATTGAAAAACTAAGTAAGCGTCTAATGAAACAACTTAGTCTTCAAGTTTTCATTCTTTAAACCGAGTTACTGACACGCTAACTTCCATTGTAAGCGAGTAGTTAGCGAATGGGATAATAATGTTACACTAATTATTTACCTGGTAAAATGTTGGTTAGGCAGCCAATATTGGTTAGATTACACTTAATTTTACTAATTTATACATTAACTTTATACATAGAAGAATCAGATAAAACTGTTTTTCATAAAAAAAAGTCCTATGTACATAAAAGAGTTTTTGTAATTTGACTCTTCGAAATCTTATTTTAAACGTCTAATTGACACCGTATTCTTGACTTTAATAGAGAATATATATTTTTTAGAAATATGTTTTGACATGAACAAATCTGACGAGGAAATAAAAACTCGTACATCATTGGTACTTCGGTTTACAAACACAGCTGAAGTAGAAGGTAATGTTCATAAGAACAAAGGTAATAAATACTATATAAATATCTATTAAAACCAGCGTTTACCTACCCTTCAGAAACCTAGACTCTTAATAATGAAATATGAAGCAACACCAGATGTATTTGAAAAAATAAACTTCAAAAGAATTTTCGGAAGTGTGCCACGGGCATTATAACTAAGAACATTACGATCTGTATAAGCCAAAAGTCACAAAATCTATAAAATTATGGAGGCTTCGATATTTAGGCCATATTAGATGAACAATGCTAAATATTGGTTGCCCCCGAAATGCTCAAAAATTAACCAAAAAATAGAAAGAATAGACAAATTCAAAATGAAGAGGCAGGATAATATAAATAAAAACCTATCCCTTCTTGGCTTCAGTAATTGGCGGTAAGCAGATATCGGTGAAGGTATATTCTCGAGGAGACTAGAACTCATACCGGGTTGTAAATGTAAAGCTATTTATGATGATGATGATGTTTTATTAAGTAAATGTAAATTTATATTCTTTCAAAACTTATAATATAATTTTTATATATTTAAATTTGAAAAGACATCTTTAGCGGCCTGCTGAAAGATTGTCTCTGGTCAAACATTAAAAAAGTATTTATGTTAGCCATCAATAACGCTGATTGGCCACTAGCCGGAACTTTTCCTGGATACACAGAAAGATAAATAAATTACGTGGGATGTTCCACAATCAGAGACTACAAAAATTTTTGAGCAGGAAAAATTAACAAAAATTAATAATTTGATATGATTTCTGACACTACCGAAGTTTATTTTCATTTTGTCAATCAATTTTCAATATGACGGCTTAATATTAAGCCTGAAGGAAGACGAAGCATAGACAGACCCAAGATAGCAAGCCAATGTAAATTAAGATGTATTCCTTTTCGGCATTAGCAATTAGTGGGAAGCGGTCCAATGCAGAGTCTGATGGAGGAGGCCAAGAATCTTTAATATAATTTTTTTGCAAGTACAAGTAATAATAAGTTATAGATGCGTAGAAATTTATTTTCGGTTATCGTAATTTTCTCTTAATTGAATATATTGATTATTTTTTTAAATATATATATATATATATATATATATATACACACACCAAAGAAACCCTCTTAACTATAAATGTCATGAGTCATGTTCTCTTTGACTTTATTACAATTTCCTACTATATACCAAAATATGAAGTGTCTCCTATTACATGAATAAAAATATGATAAGTGTAAGAAAAAAAATCTTTTAAGGGAGACCTGGGAGGGTTGAAACAGTCTCGATAATTCAAAAACTATGGCCGCTGAAGAACCGGCAATATCACATTTTTACGCGAGCGATACACAAAACAAATATTTACACATGGCGAACCTGCGTACCGTTCGGCTGTCCTTACTGTGACTATCATGCCGCAGAATCGTTACAAAGTATTTGTAAAAAAAAAATGATTTGATGTATTGCTGTTTTGAAAATGTATTATGTGACAAAAGTAGTACAATATTTTAGTAACAATGTACAAGTTTATGAATTTAACATTATTATTTTCTTTGCTGTCTATTATATGAGAAATTATTTAGCACAAATATCAAAATTCTCAATTTTTTTTGCATAAAGGTGAGTATAAATAGCTTGTTTCAACTCACCTCGGTTTTATGTACCTATTATTTTTGCACATTTATCTGACTTTGTATACAAATTTATATATTATGACTTTATTACTTACTATATTTACAAGCACATACATTTTTTTTTGCTGTTATTCCCTCCACACTGCACTCACATATTGCAGCCCTTAGAGCATGTTCTATATAGTTCTTTGAAAAAAGCAGATAATACCGCCTTTAACGATTGCATGAGGTATAATCCGGAAAAATCTATGACTATTTATAATATCCTTGGGGTTGTAAAAACCAAACTAATCAAAAAATAAAAAAAATATATAACATTTAGATTTCTTGCATATGGAAAATGGTCAGTTAACACCAAAGTATTTGCAGACCAAGACTGTCTTCCCACGTCAAGTTACGAATCGTCATTTCAGTAACTCTGAACAAATATCTATTCCAGTTAGAGCTAGCTCTTCTACAATAACATAAACTGAACACTACACTTCTCTTCCTCTCTCAAAAATATAAAATACAATATTAAATATAAATACTAATACTGACAAAGTTGTAATGACTGAAGATCCTGTTCCATTGGTTTCGAGCTCAAATTGGCAGAAAATATATTTTCACCTAAAGGTTTTACACGATTGTCTAAAACTTTACCAAGAAAAGGTAGTCAAAATAGAAATAATGTTAAATCAAGTATTCTGATAGTTCCGTTAAATAAAAATCAGCCAAGAATTAATACCAGATAGTGTAACTAAGAGAAAGATATTTGACGAACAGAAGAAGAAATCGAACAAAGGAAAACCCTCGTGACACTGCCATAAAGATTAAATCTGAAAGTTGATTCTGATTGCATTGTTTAGAGGCAATTAAAAATAGTATAGCGAATGAGAAATGGGTGCAGCATATGAAGTGCTCATGAATACTACACCAAAGGGGAATTAATTAATGAATTAAATAAATAATTAATTAATTAACAGTTTGTGATTAAAAATATTGAATTTAAATGTATTTTTTATCTTGTTGCAATTCACCTAGACAACTGTTTCAACTTACCTCGGCCCTAGGAGAGTTGAATCAAATGGAGTTCCTGGCTTGAAACACGTTTTTTATATTTAAGTTTTGGGTTTGAATGTTAAACTTTTGAAAATATATTAAACAAAGGATGAAGCTTCCTAACCGAAAAAAACCTAGCTCTGTGTTTAAATTTGGTGTATATGGAAACTTAAGTGTAAAAATTGTCTCAACCCACCTAGGTCTCCTCTACCAAAAATTAATAATATTTTTTTATTGAAGTGCATATTATAATTCGTGTATTTCTAGATATGTACAGAAAAATCTTAAGTAATTTGGTTTGGACATATCCTCGTAGGACGACCTTGGAGAATATGGAAAAGGTAAATGGAGAGACTCTGCGAAGAAATATGGCACTATCAGTGGCCACAAATAATCGACACAATATAAGACAAAGAGCCGTGGAATATTGTCCAAGTGTTAGGCCCCCGACTCGATTAGGATAAAAGGGAAAAAAAGAATTTACTTATTATTTTTCGACATACAGTCATTCGTTTATATCTACTAAGGCAAATAAATTAAATCTTATAAATTAGCTTATTTCAGAAAACATAATATCGACCATATTATGGTTCATCTCTGATAAATAATTTAATAACAAATAAGTTCTAAAAACGTATTAAGAAAATAAAATCTTGCTTGGAATTTCTCAAATTGCTTCAGCGGCGTAAACCTGCATTCATTCTGAATTGTTGTTTAGTAAATCGCGTTGTGTGCGTGTGTGCAGTAGTTGGGGTTGTTTCCTTAAATACATCCCAGCACGCTTTCTGGTATTTCAGGCATTCTTGGGCTGGTACCCCGAAGCACGCACCCCAAAACCACATTCTGCGCCGTGATTTTTCAAAGGAACTTTAACGCCTACTTCTTTTCGATATGATTAAGCCGACGCTTAACGGAGATTACAATTTTTCTTTGGAATTTAGCATCAATAGAATAAATACTCGGCGAAATAGTAATAATTTATTAATAAAATTAAATCGATCGTTTATTCTCTCTCTCTGTTTACTGTATACAAGATTGTTTTAATATATTTAAGGTGAAACACATACAGCTAATAAAATTGGTTAACTTCTAAATATTTTTAATCTCCAATATGATATTTTTTTTTTGTAAATGTAACCACTGAACAGTTAGTGAAGAATTTCTAAATTAATGCTATAATGTACGCAGCCTAATATACGTAAACGTTTTTCGATCAATCACAGTTAACTTCCAGTTAAATATATTTGACATCTAAATTCTGTACATTCATCACTCAGTGGATAATCAACATTTGTATATTGCTATTTGTTCATTTTTATACCAATTAAAAGAAGATATAGGATTCAAAAATAATATGTCAAATTTTAATAAAATAAAAATAGAATGCATACATGGAGTAATTAATGATATAAATATTTATTATTATGGAAACAATTAGCATGTATTTTATTGCTACTTCCCATTATTGAAGATATAGTTTGATAAAATATTATTTAAATATTAATAATATATTACTTATATCTGCATTCATTTTTTTCTTAATTAATCATACAATGTTTTAATACATTTTTTGCCCGCTACTAATAACAAAACAAGAATACGTTGTGTTAATTATTTATATTTGTTATTGATTAGCTTAAGTAAATGACAGTGGAGTATTGTATAAATATTAAGTATTATTTTTTATTTTATTTTATTTATTATCTTTGTTTTATTAACCACTTTATTTAGTTTAAATACATCTACCGGTTTCGAAAAATACCATTTTCTTCTTCAAGATGTCATAACTAACATATATTATTGTTTCTTTACCAGAATATATTTTTAAAAATACAACAATTATTTAAAAAATAAATTTAGTACCTAACTCAAATTGTTACTTAATACAAATTTAGTCGAATATATTTGTATTGGAATTTATATTGGTAAAACGGGTAGAAATTTTAATATAAGAGTAAGGGAGCATTTGAGATGTTTGAACAATAGTGGGTTTTCAGAATTTGCTAATCATTTGATAGAAAATGGTCATGGTTTTGATAAAAAATTCGGATTGTCAATTTTGCATATAAACGGTGTTGGTCACAAATTAAATAATTTGGAATCGTTGGAGACAAATAAAGCATGTAAAACTAGTCAAACATTATAAATAACCAAATAAATTTAACTACGAGTCCCATTCTAGAATTTTTTCCTAAAAAATATTCGACTAAATTTGTATTAAGACTAATTTGAGTTAGGTACTAAATTTTTTTTTTATAATTGTTGTTTTTTCAAAAATAGATTCTGGTAAAGAAACAATAATATATATTTTTGGTTAGTTATGACACCCTGAAGAAGAAAATGGTATTTTTTGAAACCGGTAGATGTATTTAAACTCAATTAAGTGGTTAATAAAACAAAGATAATAAATAAAAAATATGAATTTTAACCACAAAGTTAATATTGCTAATTTTAAAAGTATAAATATTAAGTAAATAAAATAAGAAAATAGTAATAAATTATATATAATTTTAAGGAGAACACATTATTATTATGAAGTTGTAGTTTTTCAGAACATAGTTCTGTGATATATTTAATACAATACAAATTAAATTAATCAACTAGGAAGATATATAGAAGAAATCAATTTATCGAAAAAATACATTTTTTCAGTATATCTTTCTAGTTGATTAATTTAATTTGTATTAATAATATAAACCCAACTATTTGCATTCTGTATAATATCAGGATTCTACGGTTATTCATAATACTATTTCTTACATAATTTTCTGTATTGCTGCGTGGTGTGTATACGATCAGTATTCATTATCCGTGTATAACATTAAGGTTAGTGTTACAATAATCCAAAACTTCGAATTCGAATTAAAAAGGTTTTGCACGAGCAGGATTTATAACACTACCTGCTAAGAAAACTCTGCACTAGTGATAACATATTTATTATTATACAACTGTCTTAATCTTAAAATTGAATGGACATCAGTGTCGTCAGCTCTGATAATCGACTCTGCAATAAGATCAAAAACATTGGCAGGACAGCCCAGAAATACTTAGAATATATAACTATAGAAGATTTAACCTGCCCATACGTAAGAATAGACGTTTTAAAAAAGGTCGGCTTTAAATAATACTCGGATGGTTAAACACAGATATGTTTTATATTAATAGTTAATAGAAGTTTATCAAAAATACGTACACAATATTGTTAAATCTTTATGATTCATGGATCGTCGATCGCCGTCTCGCGCGCACGTGAACGCGTAGATATAATGGTTTCTGTCTATTAACTATCCACTATCCCCTTCGCCTATACTCAAAATACATCCATTTTCTGTATTTTTGGTTCTCTATGGTTTTAGCTTAGTTAAAAGTTGAGAAGTGTGAACTGTCAGTTATCGTTTTCCAGTGGTACGGTAGGCTGTGAAAATTGTGTGAAATCATAAATTTATAGAGAATGTTGTGTGTGTTGGTTTCTCGCTACCGTTTGTGCTGATTAGTACATTTTCTATCTTATGCTTATTGTGTCACACTTCGCGCCATCAACGAAGTGTATATAAACGACTCTTTGTGGGGAAAAATGGAATACATTTTCTGAAACCAGAAGACTCGTGGCTTCAGTGAAGAAAAATATAGATACCTAAAAGAGCATTTCACTACTGGGTCGTGGTTCTGGTTGGTTCTTCAGCCTACCTGTTCCCTATTCCTGTTACTCTCCCAAATTTCTTTCATCCTTCCTACATCCAATAGTTTCTCAATCTCTTGTTCAAACATAAATTAAACAAAATAATTGTATCCGTTATTTAAATATATTTTTTTACTTTTTAGGTATGAATCATTATAATATTACTTATAATAAATCTGAGCTTAAAATTAGTAATTGTACATTTAGTTACACTAATTATTGTTAGCCTTTCACAAAAAAAATATGGTTCAACACTTTTGGATTTACGTTTCGTTTATGAAAATCTACTTTTTAAATTTAATTATTTAAAATGTTGGTATTTTTTTAATACAATGAAAACTCGTTTTATTTCATTTTTTATGTTTAAAGGTTTATGTTTATGGGATGGTATTCATTTAAAATTATACTCATAGGTTTATTTTCTTGGGTAATATTTTTTGAACAAATACGAGTATTTCAAATCTCGGGACGTAGTTAAGATATGAGTACTGATAGTATTATATACCTATTAACCAACTTTATGAAATGGGTTGGAATACATTCGACAACTTGGATTCGGTGTTCTTAAACTTGAATTAGCGATAGTTGTGGTCTAAATATTTGGCATTTCCATTCAGATTTCGTGGCGATAAGTAACATTTTGAAGTGTAATTGACATAATTAGATATTGAATGTTTTATATGGCCTGTTAAAATAAAGAAAACAGCCAGTTCTAAATGCTTTTCCACTGTAAAACCTCGTACATTTCAGTTAATGACCTCCGATACAGGGTATAAGCGGGTACATGTTATTATTTTGGTAATACCGACTCCGGTGAAACCGAAAATTGGCATATCGCATGTTTAACAATCTGGAAATCGAAAGCAGCGGAATAAAATTTCTTCTATGTAATCTCTTAGTGACGCGTACATGACAGACTACGTGAAATGTGAGCTCAATTCTTTCTCATTTTCGTCTACCTTGGATATATTTAAGTACAGTAATATACATTAGGGAAAACTTAAAAAAATTGTACTCGTAAATACGTTTTAATAATCCGAAAAAACAATTTTGCAGTTTATAATATTCTAATAAAGAGAAAATCATGAATCATGATTTGCATTTTTGTTATATTTAACGTTGTAAAAATGCAAAAACAAATTTTAAGTGAGAACATATTTTTAACTGGTTTACGGTCAAGACCTCTACTGTTTTTTTATCGTAACTTATTTGCTTCATGTCAAATTAAATTATTTTATGTGTAATTTATAATAATTTGAAATATTGAATAACTTAATATAAATAGTTTGATATAGTTTTAGAATAATGGTTTTAAATATACATATTAACATTCTCTCGCAAAATATTGAGAAACCAAATTTATTATATTACTAACAAGAACGTGCGGATTAGGAATCTGAAATAAAAGAAAATTAAAGAAATTAAACGTAGATATTTAGAATTGTACTTAATTAGTGGTTTGAATTTGCTAAAAAAATAATACGATGATTTACATTTCTCTTTTAAGCACTCTCGTAATATTTAATATTTTTGTCTATGATTTTCCAATTCTTTTTAATGATTAAATGACTTTTTAATAATTAGTTTCGTTATTAACATCCACAAATATTATTAAATTTCGCAGTTAGCAAAAAAAAAACTTTAAGTTGGATAATATTCAAAATGAATAGTGCTACTCGTATTTTTACTCTCCCTTACTAATCCAACAAACTTTCCTAGAGTCTCCATCAGAGCCGCCGCATTTAAATGTCCCCGCCCTTTGCATTAAATTATAAGTTCATTTCGGCATTTGATTAAATAACTTGGACCCTTTGTATAATAACATTATGATGTATTGTAAAATCGCGACGATTTGAGCGATCTTACTTCTCTAAAGTTTGTTTATTTAATGGAGTAAATCACCGAGGATTGCCAGGATTGTCGTGTTTCTGCTTGTGGGTGACTACTTAACCTCCATAAATCACACATATCGTATGTCTGCACCGTCTATTATTTATAATGTAATAGCTATGAATGAACATAAATCACCATTTGTGAATGTGATGTAAAACAATATTTGCCAAACACGAAAAAACCGTCTCATTTTTGTGAAAACAAATCTGGCTAGCGTGGCCGCGTGTTCGATTGCTTCTGTATTGGTAGGCATACAAGGACGTATATGACATTTTAAAATTCATTTCCTTATTTATCACGTGACATAAATGTTCTATTAATCAATTTTTTTATAATCTGTTTTAAAATCTAAAGAGGAATATTTATGTTTAGAAAGTTTCTGGAGATTGATAAAATTGGAACGTGTCTTGTAAGTTTTCTTTATCACTACATAACACTAGCGTTGATAATTTATCTTCGGCAGGCGCATTACTTATAATTTAAATTAAAAATGCTAACCTGGGAACCCAATATAATTTGTATGACTTTCTCTATGAGTTTAAGCAATATTTATGTTTTAAAAAATTCCGATGATGGACAGTTGTACTGCATTTTACCAGTCTTTGGTATCACATCGTCTTTGTCTTATTTTCTACCAAACCAGTTTTTATGGTATTACTATTTTGAAACTTTTTCACACAGTTTCTGAAGGGTATATTTGCTACCGTGGGATAGCAACGGGCAAACTAGTATAGTTTTTATTAAAATAAAAAACAGATATTTAAACCAAATCGATTTGAATTAAAAAAAATACTATTTCAAAATTAATTAAATTTTTTTATTAATTTTGGTCATCAATTATGTCATTTGGTTGTATGTTCATTTTACAATTATAATCAAACCCCCGTATGATATTACAGGTAACATGTTAAATAATATAATATTTCTGTATTAAACATTAAACACGGTAGACGAAGGAAGTGGTTTAGGTGGAATTCTTTGGCTTCCTTGGCCAACGAATGTAACCTCTGACCCTCAAGAAGTCATACAAGAACATACTCAGAACTTGTGTTATGAGACTTGTTTCTTCCGTAATTTACTGCGGTTTGCGTGTTTCTAGGACTAGGTGCGTTTGAGTAAAATAAATGCCTATTATGTTCTCGTAAATACTCCTCAACAAAGTGTATTATTTGAATCCGTTAAGGAAAATAAATATATATCCGTATTACTAACAAAAACCTGAAAGTCGAATAATCTCGACATACTATAATGTCGAAAGGTCAATTCCGAAAAAATGAATTTAAAATTTAGACATTCTATTTCAGTATTAAAAATTGGGAAATTGGTTAATTTTGTAAATTTTAATATATTTATACTAATTTACTTTAATGGTGTTCGTTTTAGCGAGTTTGTTAAATGTTTTCATATAATTCCAATTTGAAAGACTAGTTGTTATCCACGCAGAGAGAAATAGATTTCATATTTACTAAAAAGGGGACAGGGAAAGTCATGTGCAAACTCATTTTTATATTTGAATTTATATGCATTTGGAATAAAAAAGATAAGATATGTTTATGAAAATTATTAAGAAAAAAAAAACTGTACATACATTGGTACAGTCATCACTATTTATACTAATCATCAATAATATCTTTCATATATATTTCATGGAACCCTCCACTTTGGTGGAATTTTGAATTATTTGTGCCTACATACTACAATAATATTGCCCTAGTTACCAAGTTATGAGAATAAATAAACTAATTTTATTCATCCTACTAATAGTATAAAAAATAATTTTCTTACTATATTATTTAAAATAATTATTAAGCGTATTGCTTTAATTATGCTATACAATATAAAATAATATCATCCACGTCGGTCCCTCATGACTGAAGATCGTGATCTATATGAACTCCCGCCCTTTTGATTATGCTTCTCCACTTTTCTCGGCATCGTGTTAATACTAAGGAATCACCAGAGGATTTCCTGTTGTTTTTTTCCACTTGGTGTGTCCAACGGGTGGGGAATCTTCCTATTCCTTATCGTCCTTTGATGAGGCCCACCATAAAAAGCTTCTCCAAGCTATCTTCCCTTTTCGCAAGATGCCCAAACAATTGATGAATTGAAGGATAAAATGACGTATATTGATATAAAAGTTCCATGAATCTAGTTAAATAAAATTTTATATTGTTTTATAACGAGAATTGGTACAAGAAAAAAAAATTGGGTAATGCTTTACTTTGGGAGCGAATAATGTGTCTCTGGATGTGTCTCTAGATATTCATAATTTTTGGTAAAATATTAGAAATTAGTGTTTCAAAGAACTGGGTAATGTAAGCATAGTTAAAAAATAACATTTTTAAGAATAATAAGATTAACTCAAATCATTGCCAAACTGATCTCGAAAACGTAAGTCACTGGGTGGCAAAACTGATATAGTAGTGGATAAGGTACCTGATGACATAATAAATAGTTAAAAAGTGATTAAGTATAAAGATCTTAGACTAAATGGTGAAGTGTAAGAAGGTCAAATATTTTTTTTGGTAATTCAATAATAAATCGGTATTATTAACAACCACACAACAAATATGATTACCTCCGTTTAGTACATTACTATTTTTTTTATTTATAAAAATACATAATTAATAAAATACGTATTTTAAATATTATTTTTCTGTTCATTTTTATAATCTATCACATAAAAAAAAATTTAATAATGTGCTAAGAAATGAAAAAAAACATCTAACAATGTGTAAAAAATAGTCTCTTACATTTTCAACATTATTTGTCAATTAATTATAAAAAAATTGGTGTGTGTTAGTATTATATAGAAAACCAAGAGAAAATATATCAATTATAAAGTTAAAAGAGTCCACATTATGTTGAAGTACAAGGCTTAAATATTAAATTAAAATTTATAAAAAATATATATAACAATTTGGAAAAAATCTTCAATCGTAAATCTTTGCTTGGTTAAAACGTCGTAACAAATACTTTTGTTAGTAATTATCGTCAAATTTATCCTGTATTTGACAGCAGTTCATTCATCAAAATAACACCAAAGCGAAAATTAATTAATGGTATAACGCTACGTCATTTACTAATTTATTATTTTAATAGTTAGGTACCTACAGGCTACATTTATTTTAAAATACTATAGTTTCATGAAAAATTATTAATAAAATATATATTTTGATTGTATCATGCATGTCATTTAACTCAATTAAACATGAACTTATTCTTCAAATATGTAGATATTTGTATATAGGTATACTAATGTTGATAATAACATAAATATCACCACATAAAGCTAAATTTTAATGTTACCACTTAAAATAAATTATGAAAATGGTAAGATGAAAGAGATGAAACCCAAACAATGAAACTAAAAATATGCATTAGGATAAGAATTTGTGGTATTGTATGTTTTCTACATTTCCCTACGAAAATAATTATGTATGACGTGCATACACACATTTAACTGAATTGAATGAAGTTATAAATGTAAAAGAATGCTTTTAATGTATTTCAAGGTTGAAAAAATACTAAAAAGCAAAAATAACAATATTATAATTGTATTTTAGAAAAAATCTCACGTGATATTAAGTATGCAGAATATAAATATAGCTTATGGAAAGTGGTTTAATTATTTACCGGTAGATTGTATTTCATTATGTCTTCATTCATATGAAGTGTTTTTTTCTGTAGACATGGATAATCTTATATGTACATACTGCGAGTATATACAATATAAAGGACTATCGAGGCGTAACATTTGCCTGCTATCTCATATTATATATACGGCGGAAAGATGTCTCCTAGCGACAGATATGAATGCTCCTACCGGCGCGGTATATGGACTCGCATGCAGAGCAATAATAATTATGGAACATCATATTCACAACCTTTTTAAACATATTTTACCAGCAGGGGAATTGATGAAAATACAGAATTTAGCCAAAAAGTTGTCGCACTTTAATCACTTTGGTGAAGAAAAATAGATTCTTTATTTTTTTCCACTACTTTTAATATTCCACAAATGATATTAATATTCACTTAACACTACTTTTAATATAATACAAAATTTATATAACCTCATAAAAAATCTAACAATTTTTGCTTATTGATGTATTAGTATTTAATATTTTGATATAAAAAAAGACAAAACAAACAATAATATCTTAACATATTTAAATCTCAATAAATATGGAATTTTTTTTTTACTTGTACTGGTATAATGTGGTTCAACCTCACCATGACGACCATTTCAAATTAAAATATAGAAATTCGATTATTCTCTACCCACAAGCGTTTTAAAACTCAACTTAAAATATATACAAATATGTGGATCAATGAAATAATAAAAAGAGAGCACACAAATCATAATACTCAACTATTAATTTGATCGAAAAAACTTACTGTTGGCGCAAAAAAAATCATTTTACATATGCAATCCTCCGCATTCCGCTAAGTTCTGTGAGCTAGTAGAGACAGGTCTGTAAACGTCAAACGCGCCTCCTGACGACGTGTCATATATGTACCTACTATAATTTACGAGTTGTTTGCACTGGTACTACTGCCTTCTGGTACAATTGACCCCGACTACCCTACAGATAAAATAAAAAATTGGAATAACAGATGTATCAATTTTAAAGTGCAACATGTAGGTCAGTATTAAAATATTAATTTGTATTAAAATGGATTGTTTAAAGATTATATTTTGTGTGTATGATTTGCGAATAATCTTCAAATTCTTATAAAAATTGTACGCATCTCAGATAAATAAAACCACGTACATCAAATTTTGAGCACGTTGACAACATATCATCTTATATCATAACACAACTTTTAGGTATACGTTATACATAATATATATGGAAATATTTTTACCGATAAGTAACCGAAAATAATAGACTCTAGCACCTACTATTTAGATTAGTTCCCAATATCGGTCTTATTGATTTATTTCCTAAAGTTATAGTTAAAAAAATCTACGTAAATAAATAATAAAAGTAAGTAAAATTAAAAATTACGTATAAAAATTGCAAATTACAACAGCCAATCGCCTCTACTACATGTTATATTACTTAAAGGAGTGTATTGAGACCATTATATTAAGAATTTCTCTAATCTCTACGTACCTAATACTGTATTGATATATTCATTTTATTAATAATAAATATATCATTATACGTTGTTTCTCTGTATAGGTACGCAGGATAGAGTAGCACACTTTTCTTTTATCACACACAACTCTCTCCTCATCCACACTTATACATCTAATGCATCATCGTCGATTGAGACTTTTAACAGGAGTATACACCAAGATCTCATTTACCTGGTCGTAACAAGTCATCCGCGGACGCCCTTTATTTCTAATGCCATCAACAAGTTTCCTCATTCATAAGATTCATATAATTATATGAACTCCACCCCAATAATTTGATTACTTTCTAGGCTATCGTAAAAGCTAAGGCCTAAGGCTGTACAAACCATCGTAAGTTTTTTATATTAATAAAATAATCTGGTTTATTTTGTTTACATATACAACAACGGGTATTACTATCATTGAATTTTGTGTTTATCATGGATTATATGTTTACAACCCTTTTCTTTTATTCTTTTCCCCTAACAATAATTATTCTCTTTCTATTCCAGGTACTCCCGTCTTCCCGCAAGCAATTGCCCTCTGCTCTGTGAATCCTTAATTCCCGCTATTCCAGCAAGCACGTCTACTTGAATTTTGTTTCTTATCTGTCTAGCTTACCTTTATAACAGTGTTCTCCCTGATATCTAGTTTTCGTGAAGAGGATAAATTTTGCCATTCAAAGGCCTGCTCCTTATTTTATGGAAGCATTTATGTTCCTTATGAATATTAATTTTCGATTCGAATTCGGTATAATAATGTTTTATTACGTAATTGCTGAAACTGTACTACGTGTTGTAAAAATACGTTAATGATATTAGCATAATGCGACCAACTGGAAGAAATGGTAAATATTAAAGGTTTTTTACCAATCGCGTATGAAAAAATATTCATGTATGAAAATGTAATGTCCGTAGGCTGTGATTTAAAAAAATACATATTTTATTATTTTCAGATTATATTTATCCTTAGCATTTTATGCATACTTTTGTTTTTATTAAAATAAACTGTAATAAATAAATAATTATAATCTTTAATATAATCTTTAATATAAAATAAACTGTAATAAATAAATAATTATAATCTTTAATATAATCTACAAGGAACAATCAGGAAAATAAGGTCCTCTTCACTTTTTTTATTAGCTATTAAGAAAAATAAATACATTTGTAAGCATATTAACGTAGTTTCTGTAATGATTCATATTTAAGCCCTGCTTAAATCTGCTTGACTGATTCAAAATGCTTTCATTATAATGTTTGTAGGGTAAAAAACAGTTTAATTTTCGTGATGAAAACACATTTTTTACAACTATTAATTCAATATTAGCCACAGACCAATAAATTAATAGACATGAAATAAAGTGTACATGTAGGAGAGGGGTTTGAAACATTTATTTATTTATTAGACTCTATTGACATAAATGTTCTTGTTGTAATAGAGGTGAATATATTATAATATAACATGATAAACATAAGATACAATTATATTGCTATTAAGTGTACACTCGTAGTTTATTGCGTGGGATGGAGTAGACTCCGCCTCTGATATATACAGCATTGTCCTGGCTATTTTGCTAGACTGCCATCTGTGTTAAAGTAGTCAGTTTTTTTCGTGCTGTTATGGTTTATTTAATTCAAATTAGTTGCGTGACGAAGGGCACTCTACGCACGTTCTTGGTGGAAACATAATTCTGACAGTTTACTAACAGCTGCTGGAAGCTAGTACAGAAGTTATATTTTTCATAGCACAAGCGATTACCTAACATCGAAAATATAAGGGGCTAATAATTTCTATATATTCCTTTAAAAATATAATAAAATAGCTTCGTCTCTATAAGATATCTGATATTTATTAAATAACAGTGTCTTTATAGGTAAAAATCCAGTAATTTGTGTGTTCTTTAACATAATCAAATATTATGTTATACTGGTTAAAATAAGAAAAATATATAAAAAATGATTTTTTACGCGTATTCTAGTATAATATATTAAAAAATATTTTACAGATAAAGAACATTGCTTTAATTAATTTTAAACAAAAATCAGATTCTCATTGAGTTGACACATAATATGCTGTTTCAAAAAAAAAAAAAGAATTATCTAGTTTGATCGATAAATGGCGATGTTGTAGTGATACTCGAAGCGAATCCATGTAATAACATAAATAGAATTTTTAAAAATTTGATAAATATGGAGATTGAGGAGTGAGAATTGGTGAACATTATATATATATAAGTAATCACTTATGCCAGCCGATGACAGGTCGTAAGCCCTGTAATTACCCTTCATATTTTTTACATATATTCCTTTAAAAATATAATATAATATAAGATATCTGATGTTTATTTAATAACAGTGCCTTTATAGGTAAACATCCAGTAATTTGTGTGTTCTTTAACATATTTAAATATTGTTATAATAATTTTTTTTTTTTAAAAATTAGTAAAATTTTTTTAAACGCGACATTAATATACTTAAATTTTTTTATAAAATATTTACTAAAACGGCGATGTAGACACATTTTATAATCTATTTTAAATTAGAATATATTTTTGAGTACCTACTTTGAAATTCATATTGAAATCAGAAAACTTCAAAGAAAAAATATTCGATAAATCTTTCATAAAGGATTCTGAAAACAGTGTGCCTCATAACTCTCACATTGGATATATTTTTGTTCACAAAAAGTAAATAACTGAGCGTATTTTGACAGAAAGCTCAGTAATAATATTTTGTATCGAAGCTATAAGTTCATAAATACGTACGGTATGATAAATCTCTATTATTCCGAGTTCATATGGGCACGAAATCTTGACGGAATTTGGGTAATAAATAATCTTTGCCTTCATATATACTTCGGAAGATTTTATCGATATTTTAATGATCTCATTGTAAGAGATATTTCTGAGCTATTTCTAATACTGTTCTAGAGGTTATTTTAATTCACGATGGCCAATATTTAAAGAATTTATTTATTAATATTAGACTTTATTGACGTACATGTTTTTGTTGTAACAGAGGTGAATGTATTATAATATAATATGATTAACGTAGAACACAATTATATTGCTATTAAGTATAATACTTGTAGTTTATTGTGTTGGATGGAATAGACTTCACCTTTGATATGCACAGCATTATCCTGGCTGCTTTGCTAGAATGCCGTCTGTGTTAAAGTAGCCAGTTTTTTTCATGACGTGAGAGTGTTGTAAAACTAGTGAATTATTAGAGTATGTATTGTAGTATGATTATGTTGGAATGTTGGACAGCGATGCTTCTGATTGATCTCTCTATCCAATTGGATTATATATATTAGTGTAATATTATTGGAAATGATCGATTTCTAGTTGGTATTGAGTGTGTTGTACAAATCCATAAAAGCGATATTATTGTATTAGAGAATACATTGAATAATTCTGCTTTTAAGATGATATTTTTTATATTAATAATAGTTGTTAACTGTATAATATAGGATAATCTGTAAACACTTTCACCTCAAGGACGTTTTACATATAAACTGTTTATAGCTCTACATTATCTTTGTTTTTTAATATTTAAAATTGTTATTATAACTCATGGAAATGATTTTTTAAAAAAGGTGCGTTTTTAGTCTCTTCTTAAATAAAGTCTCTGATGCACCGTTTATTATGACAGAGGGCAAAGATTTCCACACTTTTGGACCTGTCACTGCAAATGCTCATTCACTAAATTTAGACTTCTGGTAACGGTTGGTCGGTCCTACAACCCTTCCTGCGGCTAAAATAGAGGCTGATCTGAAAATTTAACGTCTACCACTCAAATTCTCTGGGATACAAAGCTCTTTAAGATACAGAGGCGTCATATTATATGTCGCGTTGTACATCATCCAGCATAATCAACTCTTTCAGGGAACCGGAGCCAATGTAGCTCGTGTAAAAGGGATGTTGTATGAGAAAATTTGGAAACTTCATATATTATCCGTGCTGCCGCATTTAGAATAGATTGTAATCTATCCAGCTGAAAAATCTTCGTAACGTCACCAAAAATGTAATTAACTCAATTAATTTATTGGTATTGCAACTCTCAAATTACTAGAACTCTTTGCAACTGAATGACTTAACAAATTTATCAGT
The DNA here is from genome assembly GCA_022840565.1 of Eubasilissa regina. NCBI lineage: Eukaryota > Metazoa > Arthropoda > Insecta > Trichoptera > Phryganeidae > Eubasilissa > Eubasilissa regina. The sequence continues at coordinate 21,176,218 of JAINEB010000015.1, read as the reverse complement.
TATTTATTTTTATGTAATTTACGTAGAATTATAGGTCACTGCTCTTTTCTTTTAATTTATTTGTCTGGCAAAGTAACAGCTACTTCGGATACAGAGATGTACACTTTTTTTATGCTAAAATTTAAACAATTTACGCCGGGTTATAAATTTAAGGAAATATGGATATCAAGTTATAGTATTATATAATATATATACACAAAATATAAACAAATGGAATAGTAATATATTAAATACAAATGAAGTAAATGTATTAATTAGAAAGATATACATATAAAATAAAATATTTTTAATTAGTATTTAAAATATCACATTCCCTATGTTCTGAATAATTACAACTGCACAATAAGAATGTGTTCTACTTAATAAGTAATGTATTAAATATTTAGCCATTCATAATTTAATTCAGCACCGCTCCTATCGTAGTTATTAACATTTTTTATTAGTTTTTTTTAAATTATCAAAGGTCGTTTTAAAGGTAAACGTGTATATTTATTTGGTCCGAATGTCGAGTAGGTATAAAATGTTTTTGTTGAACGAAATAACAATAGGAAGCCTTCTTGAAATAAAATGTCTCCACCATCTGGCAGAAATGTCTAAAACCAATTATTCGCTTTTCATGCTATACTTTGACAAATTCAAACGCGATGAATATAGGGGTAACACCAACACTTGTAATGTTCTCTGTTCACACGAGGAGGCGTGTCTCGCCGCTCCCCGCTCTCCCCGTGACTGTTGTATTGCGGCGAAGGTAATAAAACTTTTACTGTAAAAGTTTTAATCTGTTTTTATATTATTTATTCGAATGAGTAAGCGGAAAATAGAAAAAAACCAAAATAATGACACGAATGGATACGCCATGATTGATATTGCTTTTAATTGGCAGGCGGTTTTAAATTCTACATTTCAAGCAATAAAGATAAACTTTTATCGGTTTAAGAGAGCTACAATATTTCGAATGTTTTTTTTAATAATGTACTATTTAAAAAATGTGTTGATAGTTATATTTTATAAACCTTTTAAAATTTTATGATATCATTTTAAAATGGATTCAATTCTGTGAAGTTTCTCTCCAAATCAATGTCATTTTCAAATATTTTTTTTAATTTATTGAAAAATTTACGGACCCAAAACAATATTGTATAAAAATTTAAGAAACTCTCAATTATGGCTTCCTCGCAAAAATAATTGAAAACAGAGAAAATATGCCCTTGAAAGTTTTGAAAAATATGATATTACGTACATAGTTTATGAAAATAATCTACTTCTCAAAATAAAAATAAAATAGGTAATTAAAAAAAAATAACGTTCCTAGAAAAGGAAGAAAGTATTTCTGGAAAGAATATTTGAGAAGAACTGGAAAGAATATAATAATATATATGACTGACATACTTAAATACTACATTGTTGTTTCAATCTGGCATTTCATCAAAACACAGTCAAGATTTATTTTAATAAATTTTCAGTATTTTATGAAATTACTGAAATACGGTTAGCTGTTTTTCAAAGTTATCAAATTGCGTTATTATATATGTTACATATACGTAATATAACATATGTTCGTACAAACTACACATATGTTTTTTTAATAAGGAGGCACTGATAATTTTCAACAAATGACTTTGAAAATTTGTGTTATTAAATCTGTAATTTTATATTGAAATACCCCGACACTATAATACTATTTAATAAAATATATCAAAAAGTGTTTGAAAAAAAACAAAAACTATGTTTGTAGAAAAGAAATCGTAGAACAGTTAACCTTTACCATACCGTGATATAAAATACCCGAACGCGGTCATGCTGTCAACTCGTGTTACCGTAAATAATAGTTTAAAAAATGTTTTTATTAACTTAAATGGCTTTAATGGCTCGAATTTACTTTAAATATTGAGCACTCAATTTTGAAAAAATATTAATTACATAATTCAGAACTAGTCCTATATAATGTGTCTCTCCTTCTTGTTTCTCTTCATTTAATTATTGAGAAAGAGACAATTTTATTTGTATGTTTGTTGTTCTTTTCACTGTAAAAATAGTGTGTGATCTCTGTCTTTCATATGACAAATGGTATTTTTATCAACGCATTAATTTTACAACGGATTGAATGGAAAAATTGTTTTTGTACAATTCCCTTTTCATAATTAGTTTTTTACTAGTTATTCCTAGTTAGCTCTAATATTTAATATATCTAAAATATTAATTTTATGTTGCATGTATTTACCGAAATATTACAGATTTAAATATGATGGTAGACCTGGGTTACTGCATGGTTGGGAAGGGTTAATTAATATTTTTTAAATCTAATACCCAATAACACTAACAAAGGCGTAATTCCTTTGTATTTATATTTGATTCACGATCGTGATCATCATTGACCATATCATCAAATAATATTCTACCTATCTTTTAGTTTCATACATTAATCTATTTAATAGATAGAAACATTGTTTCATAGTCATCTACAAAAACACGAATCATTATAAAATAAACGGGTGTTATAAATCATAGATCTGGTTAAATTTCTGTACAATAGGAAAGTGTTAATATACGTATGTATAAATGAATACTCGTACATATAAATGAATTTTAGTGCCTTATATTGTACAATAGATCGCCAAGATATGAAAGTTACGCATAGTAAAGTGCTTCATGTTGAGCGCCAAAAATTCACAATACACTAGTAAAAGAACAACACTGGCTGTATTTTCTGTGACAAATTACAGCCAGCTGTGACATAATTACTTGAGTGTGTACAATTTAATCAAAGACGCTGTTTTCATGTAGAGGTCTGATCTGGGAAAACTACACATCTAAAGGATACAGGGAATAAATCACACTAAAATATGGCCTAAATTATAATAAAGTCTGTAGATAACAAAAGTATATTCTAGATCGGCAGCGGCACAAATGCGTGCTCTTTTAAATATATTTTTTCTAACATTCTCGCACACTTTGAGTGTTATATCAGCAATTTAAATTCGAATATTATTCAGTAGGATTGGAATTGTTAGAATACACTTTTTTATGATTAAGACATTAAAAACAGTGTGAAAAATTAAATAAAAAGTTGTGTTTCGAATTAACAACTGAGGAGACAATATACTTAAAACTACTGCAGAAAAATACAGGAGTGCGTCGGTTTTAAGATCAATGAAGTCTAATCACGTGACACGCGACAGTCCCGCGTCGTAGTCCTTGGCGATAAAGGTGTATAATTCGTAGTTTTTTTAATGATTGGTTAGTACAGAAGTTAATTCTTGAATACTTTTTTTACACATATTAAGAATACTGCCATAATTATGAGAAATTAGGTTTTATTTATTACTTTATAGAAATCCCACTACATTGTACATAAATAAAATAAGTTATTAAAATAGCTCCAGAGTATAACTTTGATCAGTCGATATTCCGTTAATATTTTTGATTTTATGTAATATAAAAATATCTTACTAATTGTATTTTATTTATTTAAAACTTCCAGTATTCATTCAGTAAACATTCAGTATTTCATATATTCTTTACCCACCTCACTAGATCAGAGTCTACATCGAAATGGACATTGTTTTCTCTGCATCATTTACATTTGTTCTTTTGTATCATTTGCAATAGGTTACAGTGGCTCGAGCAATATGGATATAGATATATAAATAAAAAATAGAAAAACAGAGTAAATACAACATTTACAATTTATTTATTTATATTTATTTAAACCTTTATTGACATCAATTTTTTTGTAAATCAGAAGTGAACATACAATTATATTTATACACTTATTAATTTACTGTGTGGAATGCAGTAGGTATTCACCTCTGATACACACAGCACTGTCCTGCCTCACTTTGCTAGACAAAGTCTGCGTTAAAGTAGTCAGTTTTCGTGCCATTGTGGTGTTATTTAATTAAAATTAGAAAGAACACACATACACTCATATATATATATATATATATATATATATATATATATATATATATATATATATATATATATACAAAAATAGAGAACAATAAAAAAATGTTGTAAAACTAATAATTATTATCAGTGTAGGTTGTGAATTGTGATCTCCGCCCAATAGAATCATATATTGTTCTCTTATTGAAAGCAAACAATTTCCAGTTAGTGTTAAGTATGTTGTACAGTTTGAAACGTTGATAAAATTTAGTTGTTGCTCTCGGAACTGGAGTGTAGATGTTCAATCGTTGTCTTTATTGTAACGATGATTTATTGCTAGGGGTTATTGTTAGAATGAAAATATTACAATAACTAGATCATTACGGCTGTAAATAAATAAAAGTTAAGTAAATTCATGGATATATTACTTACAAAAATTCAAATAATAAGAATGTAGATGCATGATGTAAAAACTTAGAGAGTATGTTCTAAGGAGAGTGAAAAAAAAATTGTCTACAATAAACACCATCAAAAATCGAAGAGGCGAATGAATAGAACACATTATTAGACATATCACAGAAATGTAATTGAGGGAAAGACAGAAAATAAGACAGGCTTTATATTCTACAATTCAAAAAAATGCATATATTTTTACATTGAAATTCTTATTCAGCTGTTAATCAAATTAAATCATTTTGAACAGTAAATTATTTCAAATTTGATCATTTTGTATTTAAAGTTATTCCTCATCATAATTCATATTCATAGAAATAAGATATTTTTAAAATCTATCTATTAAAAAATATTTTGTTGCTACCGAGGTAAGATCTCAGAACTTTTCCTATCTAGAAAAACGTGTTTCCAAAAAAATTGGTACCTATATTTTGTAGTCTTTTTAATTTATAAATTCCGAATTTTTTAAACATGTTTTGTATCCGACCAAATATTTGTTCAATTACTTACGTTTTTAAATGAATATGGCAACCAAATATTTTTTCGATATATTGATTTTTTCTATATGTTAATTAATTTAATTTGTTTTAAAATATCACAGAACTATGTTCTGAAATTGAAAGTTCATAATATAATGTGTTTTCATGAAAAAAATAAATGTAAAAAAATGATTAAAAACAGAATTTACCTTTACTTGGAATAAAATATTTTCGACCTCCTGAAAACTAGTTGGAGATCTTTTACACAATGAATATTTCAATTATTATTTTATTTTATATTTTTCAATATTCATGAAAAAATATCATTTGAAGTTTTTTTATAGTATTCAGTTCATATTTCGATGATACATATTTTAGGCTTTTAAGGATATTTTGAGATACGAAAATTTGGTAACCACTTAGAGCATACGCTTAAAATCTGTCGTAATAAATGGATAATAGAAGTCCCTTGAAAGCTTAAACCAAAGAGGTTACCTACCAGATATAAGGATTTGGCATACTACCCTGTACCTCGGGACCTTGTCTACACCCACGGAGGTTATAAATATGTATGTTAAGATAAGTTATAAAATATTAAAATTTTATTTTTAAAGCCATTACATTATTTGCTACACGCAATTCTTCAACAATTTTATTATATTTTAAGTAACAAATAATTTGTTCCATTAGGTGGTTTGGTCATATGGAAAGGATGGATGAGAAGAGAATGGTAAGAAAGATATATGACGCAAGTGTTGATGGAACCAGAAATAGAGGATCCGCGGAAGACTTGGCACGACCAGGTAAACCAAATAATGGAAGATGGTTCTGTTAGAAGCCTCAACAATCGGCGACCTTGTATGACAAGATGTATGAATGTGGATGAGGCGAGAATTGTGTGTCAGGACAGAAGAGTGTGGCGCTCTATCCTCTCTGCCTACCCCCACGGGGAAACAGCGTGATGGTAAGTAAGTAAATAAGTAAGTAAGCGTAGGATTTCCTTATTCAAAATGATGTTATAATTTTTTATTTTTTTTATGTGCTATAGTTTAGTTATTTAAAATCGTAGGTCGTTATTAATTAGATAGTTGCTTTCGTATTGTGGAAAATCTTGAATATATACACTAGTAATATATATAATTAAAAAAATATACATATGTCTTCATTTATGCAACACATGCAACATGAGGTGACTTCTAACTGATGCCATTCCTAATTAGGTATACTCTATCTACGTGCATGACGTTTTTGTTGATCTAAAACATATTTTATCTACATCTAGCAGTTTGAGTCCATCTAGTGCTTGTACTATTTCTAAGCAAATTTGCCACGCTGATGAGAGAGAATTAAAATTTCATCGACGGTTATACTGATTAGTTTTAAATACTAATTTAATGTATTAATTATAAATATATACATATAAAATCAATTTGAATTTTCGACAAAATATATACATATTTTATAATTATAAATATATACATATAAAATCAATTCGAATTTTCGACAAAGTATATACATATTTATAATTAATACATTAAATTAGTATTTAAAACATCACAGACCTATGTTCTGAATAATTACAACTTCACAATAAGAATATGTTCTCCTTATTATTGATTAGTCTTAAGATATTTATATCATTGGATTTGAATTTTCGCGGGGAATCGTTCTATATCACTAGTATCATGATAGTGTCTGCTAAGGAGATGCAAATCAAAGAAATGTAATCACCACATATCTGTAACCTCCCTGTCAACTGTGCACAAGTCAAGGGAATCGTACATAAGTTTAGTTCAGTTTCAGTTTAGAAAGAATCTGCTCCTCTTTACAACTCTAGAAAGGTAAACTTCAGTAATACTACAAAAATCATTTAAAACTAGTCTCTCTCCTGTAAAATACACAAATCTTAGATAGGTGGTGTTGCTTCTTAGAAAATAGTTCATTCAATGAAATTTCTTACAATGCTTGATGATTGTTATGGAACAAACGAGAGAAAGGTATATCTCAATATCAGAAAAGCGAGCCCATATTACGGTATACCATAAAGCTCGCAGCGACTCGCGTGACTTTTATCACGGTTATATAGTTTGGGTATTGGTACTTAACTATATTTATAAGCTCGGGTCTCGACTCGTAACGTATAATTTGGAAAAGAAATCACACACGAGCATAAAGCTCAAGGAAAGTATTTGCTTATAAACGTCTATTATTAGAAAAATGAACTGCTTGAAATAGAGAAAATAAGTTTGGATTTATAAGCTAATCATTTGCGTATGGCCACAACTTTGTATGTGATATTTATTATAAATATTTTTTATGTATGATGATATTTTACACATGTTTAAGCATATCTCCTTTTATAATAAACAAACTATTTTTAGTTCAAATCCGTTCAACTGTATAACATATTATTATACTATTTGAATAACCTTTAACAGAAAACTTAAATAACTAAATTCTCTCTAGCGTTAAATAATTAAACAAGAGAACAATTTAGAAAATCTATTTATAAGTAGTAATAATAATATTACTATTATTTCATATTTATACTACAACGTATTGTGAATTATTAGACGATTTATTTTATTTTATTTGTAAAATATAAAAGCAAAATGTACGATTGGATGAATAGTCAGTATAGTAATAAACGTCCATTTCTGAATAATATTTCCAAAATATGACTATTTAATGAAATATGAAACATTTGACAAAGTGTTAGAAAAGGAAATTCTTCTTAAGTCTTATTAGTTAAGCGATGACAGATAATTTACAATCATTAATTAATATAATAAAGCTCAGGAATGTGTATTCGTCGTGTGATGGACTGGATTAGACTGGAAATCTTAAGGGGTGTTTTAAGATGTTTGTAAAAAATTGATGTCATCTGTTTTTAATGCTTTTCACTGTAAGATTAAGGGCTTTTCTGTTTTAGAAATTCTGATGATAGATAAAATTTCACCCAATCTTCTTCTTAAGAAATAAAGAAAAAAAAGTAAATCCGGTTATTGGGCCTCAGGATACATATTACTCATGATTTCTGACATGAGCCAACATGTTACTATTGTGAAATAGTAGAGATCTTTTATGTTTTAGATCTTGCTGACAATGAAGGATATGAATTAGAGATCAGAAGAAGAATTATAATGGTAAAAAAAGTAATGTCACAGACGGTAAGATTTGAAAAAATAGGACTTTCGTAAAGAAAACAAAAATGCGTCTAGTCAAGTCAGTTTTCTTTTTCAGATGTGGATACACGAATCTTGAGAGCAAAAAAGATATGGTACTGGAGATGAACGCTGAAGATTCCGCAGATAGCTAGGTGAATTAACATCTCTATCCTGTAACATGATAAAGAATAAGATAAACATCAAGTATAACACAGAAAAGGCTCTCCAGGATCTGCTACATATGTTTAGTTAAATTATTTAGACACATCACCCGCAAAGAAGATTAGAGAAGAAGAGAACTGGAGACTAGTGGTTACTGGAGAAGGAGGAAAATGACTATTTTATAATTGCTGTGCTGACCAGGTCAAGGAAGCCACTAACAGCCAATAGAAAGCATCTTATTCACAAGATCTTCGGACCGAACAGAGCAGGGCGCGCAGAGGTGCAAAGAGTATAAATATCAATATTCCACATGGTGGTCACAATCCTCAACAACTAGGTCGATAATTAGAGTTTTAGTATGTACGAGTATACACTTATCTTTCATCTTCTACTATACAACATCAAATTTTAGGTCAATATACCTGCATTTCTACTCCACTTAGTGAATATACGAATATGTAAATAAATACAGACGAGAGAGTTGGAGTTGAAATACAAAATAAGATGACGTTGAAATAAGTGAAATATGTATTTCAGGAGAGGCATTTATTCATATTTGGGTCTGGCTGCTTGAAGAACCTCACTAAAGACACGGTGTATTCGTGTTTTCCCGGGAAAAAATTAAAAAAACAATGCATAAGTAAAATATTTATTTTTGTCAAAACAGTCTTAAAACACTCGTACAAAATAACATATTTAAGGAAACTCACGCATAAACTGATAAAAAAAATCAAATTTACTTCTCTCTTTTACAATAGTCTACCGAAGTGGTTTATTAAGAAATATTTCAGATGAATATCACAGAAGTTAATATTATTTCACATTATATGTACATATCTCGATATTCAACAACATAACAGATGTTAAATATTGCAAGTGCTTGAGGTAAAATGTCGCAAATATTTAGGATTTTCTATAAATGTATGCTTGGTACAGACCCGTGAGTGAGATCTGACACACTGATTAGAACACGCAGACGTGATTAAGATTGTCACTCGTTAGTGATTACCTATTAACGGCACCGTAATGCTCGACAGAGTGGCTATAATAACGTACGAAGGTAGAACCTCCGTGCAGGTCTAAATTACTAATGTACAAAGGTTCAACTGTCAATACGCTATTCCGTTACCCATTTGAGAAATGTAATTTTTCAATACACTTTTTCTGTTAAAATTTTTAGATGCAATTTTATAAACTTTTTTTAAAATTAATACCTTTAATTTACTGTTTCCGAGGTAATCACCATGTATGTGAAAATAAAACACTTTTTTTTTATTCTACTCGTATAATTTACTAGAGACGCGTTTCGCCTTGTAATAATTTAACTTAACAACTTATTTTCATATCTATAGTGGGAGACAGCTATACAATTTTATTTGTATGAGATGAAAAGGGGCAACATTATTCATTGGAATTCTGAGGTTTTCCATACATTTTTTAATGCTATTAATTATTCTGAGTAACCATTCTGTTTCGACACTAATGATATTTTAATGTCATAGGTAATATGTAGTAAAGGTCAACTATATAATTTTACAACATATTAAAACAATTCGGTCAGAGATACATTTTTGGTATTCTGGAATTTATGTTTGCATGATTCTAGGAAATAATAGCCATATTTCACTATTGATATAAATACAAGCTCTTGAGTTAAATTATTAGATTGATAATGATTTTACAAGGCGAAATGCGCCTCAAGTAAATTAAACGAGTAGAATCAATAAAATAAGTGTTTTTTTTTTTAAATACCTATAATATTTACATCCTTATTTTATAAATATTTATTTTAATTTTGTGAACTATTATAATTTTTATAGGTGATGAGCGTAGTTGGCATAATTAAAAAAAGTTTCATGAATACCCAAAACTAAAATAAATTTTGTTAAAATTAAATAGATCCGGGGTGTGCGGAAAATATGGTGTTTTCTCAGATTTTTTATAAAAAATATATGTTCCTGTAGAATTGAGTGCCCTGATTAAAAAAATGATTAAAAATTGAATGAGTCTTAAATATTTAAAAAGTTTTTATATTTTTAAGTTTTGAGTTTGCAGATGTGATGAATTTTAGAATTAAAATACAACTTTTTAAATACTTATGACCGGATCAATTTTTAATCATTTTATAAATCGGAGCATTCAATTCTCCAAGAAAATATATTTTTGTATAAATCTGAAAAAAACACCGTAATCTCCATAATACACATTGAATATAATTGTGTCGGGTCCAAGATGACACTTTTGTTTCAAGAGTTGGTACAAAAGTTAGTACAGTCTACATTCAGTCACATTAATTATATTGTCGGCGTAGAATGTAGAGTCAACAAAACAATATATAATTTTATGAAATTTTGATGTAACTATCACAAAGAGTACATATTGTAGGAACCAGTATAAATCAATTTATCAATTTTTAATGACTACTTTTGCAGAAAAATATTTATTGTAACATGAAACCTAATTAGGTAATTACGAGACAGCATTTATCTCGCACTTAATTTGGTTCTCGGTATTGACCATTTTAGTAATTAACATAAAAACACCGAAACAAAATTTTGTTGGAACGTTTTTTAATGAGATCATTTTTTGCTATTTGAAGATTACGAAAGTATTTTCCGTTTCACAGTGTTTCATTAATTTAAATTTTAATTAGCTTTTCCTTGAACACAACGAAAAAAGTTTTAATTGTCTATATAAACTCTTTTATTTTGACGAATAAATTTAAAGCCTTTCAAGCAGTACTTTTAATGTAAAATTAAATTAAAGAACCTGAGATAATAATGGCAATTTGATCACTAATAATACTACACAATTTAGCTTTTTGCTTTGACAGTAAATATTAAGAATACATAGAAAATAAATAAATATTCAACGTTAAGTCGTACTTAACTTTGACTGAATATTCAGGAATTTTTTTTACATCACTGGAGGAGGGCGCTGAGTTAAATAATCTAATAATAATAATAGATTTATATTAACATGTATATATTATGTGGCGGACGCCTATTAAACACTTACAGTATGGCTGACTGAAAGTACTCCGCGAAACGGTATTAAGCCACCGCTCACGTCTGCGGCAACACGCAGAGCAGAACGCACTACCAACGGTGGCCACCAAGCTCACTATCTTTTAGCGGAAGGCAAAACTTCATTTCGTAATGAACACTTCACAAAGTACACCTTCACCAACTTGAAGCGATCAAAATGAACGTTTCATTCGAAATAAAGTTGGTACCTGTTTCACTTCTAAACATGTCTATATCGCTTCGCACTTCGTACAGTTCAACATAGTGATGGTTAAATAGTCATTTAAACCGTTATTGTAATATACTTCAGTAAAGTATTTAAGTGCGTAGTGTGAAGTATGATACTTCGCGAAGTGCTTTTGACTTCACAAACTTCAATGAACTCCGTGAAGTGAGCAGCAAGCCCATGTAGTACTTTGCGTATAAGTTTTATTCTTTATATTTACCTACACAGTTCATAGTTCATGCTGATCGTCAGCTTCATGCAGGCAACTAAGGGCCGGTTGTGTGGCCAGTATTAACTTTTTACTATAGTTAAAAAAGTTACTAAATGTGATGTCCTTGAGATCGTGTGTATGCGTCTGTCAGCGCGCCGGTATGAGATGTATGTGTGTGTGTGTGTGAGTGTGTGGCGGGCTTAAAAGGATACGCGAGCGGGGCACATGCCATCTCCACTACCGTTTGGCTCCGAGACTAGTCGTATACTTTGTATCGATAACTGTATTATTCGTTGTAATAAAGATTATAATTGTCACACAAGAGTTTCTCTTGGACCACCAACAATCTTCTACGCAATATACAACTTGAGAAGTACTTCTTACGCGAGTATGTAACACTAAAGAAATTTATTTTTGACGTAAACGGGTTGTTTGATCGTTGGTAAAAAAATATTTACTTTTCAAAAGTACATCTCGTAGTAAATTCATTTTACTCCGATATCCGATAGTAAAGACGAGAATCGCTAGTTAAATATGGCAAACATGTCACAGCTGTTCCAAAAGTGATCTGGCATATTAATTCTTTGAAAGTTGCATTATACGATAATTAATCATTCAATATCCCGCTATTTTAGTGATGAGAGTTCGTCCGATGATGATCTCGTCGTTTAATATACATTAGCACATAATACGTCTAGGCGAAAAACTCCATAGACAATGCATAAAATAAAGCATAATTTATGATTATTTCCATCCATCCATGCTTTCAAAATAGTAAATTTGACGTTCGAACAACCCGCAAATAATTTTAACCACGGGCGATAGTAAAAAGTTATTACTGATCACACAACCGGCCCTAAGTTGTACGATAGTGTGTGTGAACCTCTTCATACTTAATAGTTCACCGAGAGCTGCACTCGAGGCGCTTCATGTGAGAAGTATTAAAGTATTGAAGTGGTAGCACGATTTAAAATGTGCAAACTGTAAAGCGTGAGTATAACGAAGTACTTCATTGTAGTATTTCGTACAGTTTGGACCTATCACTACTATCTTTTCGTCGGCCGAACAGACAGCTGCGTTTTCTACACACTCCAAATTTCACTATGCCATTTCAACCAGAATATTCTAGTATCCTTTTGTATTGTTACTTCAACAAATTCAGTTTAAACAGGAGTACGCGTTTCTGTTCGAATCACCATTACCCGGTTACCTCACTAATCAATATAACCGAGTTAAGCTTTGCGACATATATAGCGCCTAATTCCAAAACCCTCTAAAATGACTTCATGTGTTTTTGAGTATGGATGAAAACGTATATTTTGAAAGCAAATGTACAAAATGTTTGTTTTTACATCAATATTTTTTAAAGAGACAATGCTGTAATATAAAATATTTTTCATCTGTATATATCGTTCTGGCAGCCATACTGAATTTTAGATCACGTAATCACCAATAAGCGTTGTGATTGGTTGATTTCATTTTAGGGGGAAAAGCAACTTATGCTTTGTCTATATTGGGGTATTTTGGAACTAGCCCTGATTTTTAACATGGAATATCAATGGATTTAAGTGGTTATTGCGAGAAAAAATGTGTTCTGCATGTAGCTGACAAAAAGACCTACAAAACTGCACATTTAACTCAAATTTTCTGAAATCCGTTTTAAGGGGGTTTGGAATTAGGCGCTACATATACAAGTACGAGTATAACGTTGACTTTTGGAACATCATTTTGCATATACAGTCTAATCCTTTTAATAGAACTCAGTCATTTGACATAACTAACAAAGACAATAACTTTGTCCTCCAAAGATAAATAATATCAATAATAAAATTATCAACATCTTCTTTAATTCCTTCATTTGACTAACAAATACATATATCTATATTCATGTATACATATATATTTAAATCAAACGTATAAACACGCACATATATACGTTGGATTTAAAGTTTCCGCGAACTCTAGTATATGGTTCTTCTCATTACGTCATTCTCGGTTATTTAGTACTACTAATACAAGTTTAAAACTACAAAAATTGCGGTTTTGAGTTAAATATTGAATTATCACCCGAAAAATCAATTTTATCAATAATTCAAAAATTAATCTCATGCGATAATTTGTTTTTAGGATAAGATCGCGTGTTAACTAAAATGAAATAAAACGTTTTAAGATACAGAAATGAAACGCTTCTTTTGGTATCTTAATGAAACTATTGTTGTAAATTAATCATTTTAAATAAAAAATATTTTTTCGTTTTTCTCAAAACCATTGTTTTGTAGTTTAGCCCTTGTCACGTCACCCTAGGCCGCCGATATCTAGGACTGGAATGGTTAATGGTTTATATTCTTGTGCAGTTATATCCCAATGTTGTATCCCAAAATCATAATACTATTATATATATATATTTTTTTTATTTCAATTTTATTACATATATATGTATAAACATTATAATTGTATTATTTTCCAAACTGCGTAACAGTTTTACGACAAGAATTACCTTTAACATAGTAATTATTGAGTTTTTGTAAACAACATTTTTTTTTATAAATCTTTATTGAGTCTTTATTGATTTTATTAAATATTTTTGGTACAACACATACTCTCGTTCATTAAAATATATAATAAGAACAAAAATAATTACATTTAAAAGCAACCAACACAAATTGAATATTTGCAACATCATCAGAGAGATTCAATATTGTTTAGGAATACGTCATTTGCTTGGATATGCGTCGGTATAACGCCTGAATAATCAAGAGGTTAGGAACTTACCGTAAACACCATCAGTGCTAAATAGATATGTATATAAATTGTGCACATACACATGTACATATTTTGTAATAAAAATATTATTTTTTTTATTCACCTACATATCAATATCGCGCACTCTTAAATTACATCCACGCACACTATCATGAAGAATTTCCCAAATAACTCTACACGTTCAAAAATTTCTGTATGCCTCGGTAGTTAGGCGGCTCGAGCTCATCTTTTGCTTCTCATCTTCTCAGTCCTCTTCTCCTTTAGCGGCTTTCAAAGTTTTCTCATGAATTATCTTAATTGCTCTGACTAGACTCTCATTCGATATCCCAAAAAAACATATAACACTTTAACACTCCTTATTTAAAAATTTTTTATTTCCTTTCTAAACACGAAACACGGAAATTTATTTTATGTGTAATAATATAAATAACATAAACAGTATCACGACACCATAAGAATTCCACACACCTAGAAATATATTTTAGATACAGCCGTCCACGAAAATACATCCATCCAAAAAAACTCATAATAAATCCCCGTATAATAATCAAAGAACTGCTTAGCAAAGTAATTACGCATACAAAAAGTCGGCTATTAAAAAAATAACTAAATTACAAGTCACCTTTTGTTACCATTAGATACAGTTAATCGCGACGTAAACTAATAATATTAAGTACCTACTAAAATTTTAACTCACTTTTATTTTGGCTCTTACTTAGAACGGTCGCGTTTACTCGTCAGGTTAGGGCAGGATTCAGGATAAAACGCCCTTAAGAATTAATAACGATATTTACTCGAAACGTCGGAGTGTAAAAGCTCTTCTCAGAACTATTTGACGCGGGTTCCCTTAGAAAATAATCCGTTATACATATACGTATATTATGAAAATGAATGCACAATTTATTTTTTAACTAAAACTTTTTAAAATAAATTTAATATTCCAAATACGCAACGCCATAATATTTTATTGCCTTTGGATTAAAATAAATCAGAATTATGATATAATAACAGAATTATGTATTTTTAATCATGGGGTTGCGATATATTCATCAAATGTAACAATTGTGATGATTCATCATAAAAGGACTCCCGATGTTACCGGAGAAATTACCCCTGGTTTTCAATACCTCTACGTTATAACTATTACTTCGTATACATGTTTAAATTAAATAAAATAAAACGTATTCATTTAACATGTAATTCATCATAATTCACCTTGAAAGGGGCATTAAACGCGGATCTTAAAATACATGTATTATTAATACAAAATTAATTAATATTTTGTTAAAAAATACGTGAAGTAAACAAAGAGACTTAATTCGTTACTTCTATATCCATGCAAATTCTTACGTATTACTATTTTATTCATTCTTTAAATTACATTTTCCGTAATTAAATCGTATTCAATTTTACGTTAACACCCACATGGTATTCAAAATGTAAAAATACCTATTTATAAAGGGAAATAAAATCTCAAATGTTAATTTTTAAAATAAATCCAGCGGAGGTGTGAATTTTAAACTAATTATTTAGAGAATTTTCAGTCGTCATTATGTAGGGGAAAATGAGTCACTGTCGCTGTTAAAGAATGAAATGCGTCATTTCATAAAATGCCTCGTAAATTATAGATCGTAACAAAAAAATAAACGATTAAGAAATATAAATATATACGATTGAGTACTGCATGACAACGATAATGATCTTTGACATTTATCAGAGAACGTGAGACTACGCGATATTTCAAATGTTTGTTTCGACTTAGTTTCTATGCTTGGGTCCAGTTTTCGAGTTTATGTGAATTTATCTCTAAATTCACATATGCCATCATAATTTAATAATCCTATTAAATTAAAAACTTTTAAGCATTTAAAGTTAGTTAATAGTTAATTTTCTGTGAAATTTGATATATTTTTTTCTCTCTTATTTGTTATTTATTTTTTGTTAAGTATTATTATTTTTAATCACTCTTTCCTAAAACAATAACATATTAATAATAACACTTTTGCTAATCAATTCAAATTTTAAGTTAAACGTGTAATTTTGAAATTAAAATACAGTTAACGGCTTGAGATTGTAAAAATAATAATAATAATATTGGATAATTTGTATTGCTCTATTTTCGTAAAAACTTTCACCTCAAAGTGAGCACACATAAATTATCTATAGTCCTACAATTATCTTTGTTTTTAAATTTAAAAATGGTTATTTTCACTTATGCAAATGACTTTTTGAAAAGGTGCCCTTTTGGTTTCTTCTTAAATTAAGTCCCTGATGCACTATTTCTTATGACGGAGGGTAAAGAGTTTCACGCTTTTGGACCTGCCACCGCAAGTGCCCGTTCACTAAATTTAGACTTCTGGCAATGGTTGGTCGGTTCTATAACCCTTACTGCGACTGAAATAGAGGCTGACCTGAGAGTTTGACGTCTACCATTCAATTGTCTGGGATACAAAGCTCTTGAAAATACAAAAGTGCCATATTATATGTCGCCTTGTACATCAACCAGTACAATTTAAATTCAACTCTTTCAGGGAATCGGAACCAATGTAGCTGAAGGGGGATGTTATATGAGAGAATTTGAAAACTCCATATATTATTCGTGTTGCCGCATTTAGAATGGATTGTAATCTATTCAGCTGAAAAATCTCCGTAGCGTCCTATCCAGCTGAAACATTGGCAAACACATATATATATATATATAAATAAAATCTGAATCAATGTGCACGCCCGACAAACCTAACTGCAGATTTAACATTCGCAGACATCGATTCCTGTATTAAGTTTTGCCTTTTAGATGTTGCTGTCCAATGTAGTTCTTTTTTGGATGGATTCAATGTAAGTCTATTTTGTGCTAACCACTCACCTATTTTCTCTACGCATCTTGCAAATTTTCCATTTAATACCTCTGTCTCACCCGGCTTACAGAAAAAATATATTTACGTATTGTGTGCATAACAGTGGGGCCATAACCTTGATGATATTATTATATATTCTATATCTTTCGTATATAAAATATACAAGAGTGGTCCGAGAATAGATCCCTGAGGTTCCCCGATGTAGATCTAGGGGAGGTTGAATTTTTAAATCGCACCGATTGCGATCGATTACAAAGATATGATTTAAACCAACCATGTTCATTTCCATTTACCCTACAGGTTTTATGCAGTATCTCAAGCAAGATTTTATGATCGACTGTATCAAATGCAGCACTCATATCTAAAAAAGCAAGCAGAACTAGATGCTCCGAGTCAGTAAGTGTTATAATGTCAAACAAGACTCTAACCACCCCTGTTTCTGTAGAATGGTGACGTCTGTATGCAGATTGGAAAATAAAGTATTTTCTATTAAATACATATTAAGACGACATGATACAACCTTTTCAATTATTTTTGAGAGGAGTGGCTACTTATTGTACTGTTTTAAATACCTAATGCAAACACGTTGTTGTTATTCATTTTAATATATAAAAATTTATCAACTTTGTTTATTTTTGTAACAATTTGAATCGGGTACTAGATTTATATTTATAATTAATTTTTAATAATTAAAAAAATAAATATTAAAAAACATTAGACATGGTTTTAGTTAGGTTTTTTAACATCCTAATGAAAGGAAAGGTATTTTACAAAACCGGTTAGTGATTAAATGATTATATATTATAAATAAATTTATATTGTTGACAACAGTTATAAAGATATGAAATACATATTTATTTTATAGTATTCCAAGATATCCAATAATATTTTTAAATTACACACCTTAACAGTAACTCTGCCGAAGTAAAGTGAAATATATATTTTAACACCTTTGTTATTTTAATTACTATCATTTTTCGATAACCGTTCATAAGCGGTACATCGATCATTAGTAGGGCTCTTATTTCAAGAGGGGAGCATTCGAACTGCTATCGTCAGGCCGTGATAACGATGTTTAAATAATTAAAAGCGAAAAATCATGGAAGCGTGAATTTGATTTGTGGACTTGCGATTAATTATCGTGGCAGATTCATGGCAGCCCCTAATTGGGAAACTCTTCCGAGAGGGGTATCTTGGCATCACTAAGTGTGTTTCTCTCAGTGACTATAACTTCTACATTGATACATTTCTGTGCACCTATGTTATTTAAATTCTTGAGGACTCGGAGATGGGATGGATTTTAAGTTAAATCGGTTAAACCGATACTAAAGGTCATATTTATGATTTTATGAATAACGGACTTAGTCACCAAGATGACAATTATTCAGCGGTGTTTAAGTTCCTGACCAACTGCATACAGAACAAAGATAATAAATTCGATTAAAAATGCACAATTAATTAAATATTTGAGATTAATATACAAAGCTCTTTATTCTAAGCAATATCCACAAATAATGAAATCACATTACGTTTTCTCCCATTTTTTTTATTAATCATGCATTTGGACAGCCTTAGACATATTTTTACTTCGCTTTTTTCATTTTCACTTTCACTTTAATGTAGATTTGTTTCCGTAATCGTAGCTTCAATATTATAAGAAATAATATATTTCGTATATACAAGAATTTTCAATATTAATGAATAAATAAATTTAATGGTCGCGGTCTTTCTTATAATGCTAGTATTGTCTTAATTGTGGCAAATAACATTCAGTTTATTAGTTTTAAATTAGTATAAAGGTTGTATCTAAGTAATGTTTCAAAAAAAAATTCAAATTTATTGTATATCTTCTGATGTAAATGAATTATAAAAACCCATATTTATCTAAAAAAACGAGGAAATATTGAATTATTTTCGAAAGGTAAGCCGTAAGAATAAAAAATGTACAAATTATTCACCAGCTTCCAAACAAAGCAATGATTAAAATTTTCAATAAGATGAAACTATTTAAAAATAACAAATAATTTACCAGCATGTAAAACCATAATTAAAATTTTTAGTATTACAATATAATTTAGCTGTATTACATAACCATATATATATATAATGTTTGCTATATATTTAGTAGGTGAATACTGGATGAATGGAATAATTACATGAATTAGCGCTGTTTTATTGGTCACGGATTTATATAATTGAGCATAATTTTAACGCACTGTTTGCACAACATATTTAGTATCGCTAAATAAATCGATTCTTTTTGTTTTGTTTCAAATTGAGGTGGATTAATCCTGAAACTGCTATTAGCAGAACAAACCATTATTTTTTCCTTTTTAAGCCCCACATTTCGATAATGGTTTATACACCTGGATGGAAATTTATTTCGTTAAAATGAATTTTTTTCCATTCGTCGCCCCGTGCGCAGAAATCCCTGACGTATTGTGACGTGGAGGGCGAAGCTGAAGGCAGTCGTAAAATCAAACCGTGTCTTGTTAGGGCCGCATTAAGCTTACACTCCGTAAAATGTTACTATTTGACATTCTCTCTTATGACTCTTGTTATAATATAGGAGGATTTTTGCCATTTTATAACATACTACAAGGTGAACAGGGTGTCTTATATTAAAAAAAAAACGTAATTTGATTTGATTTGGTTCCATAGCGTTTGGATGTATGTAAGCGTGTTGTTGATTATCTATTTCTATACTTAAAAAAATACTCGCATTAATCTCAAATCGTTACCCGACGTGACCCGATCTGATTAGCCAGATTATCTTTGATTTTACATACTACATTCTATTAAAAACATATTTAAACATGATAGATTTGTAACTTCTAGCTCGAGGAGATCTTTAATGAACAAATTTTTATGAAACGTTTAATGTATATATTTTAATAAATATATAATAATAAAACGCTGTGTTCAATATGTGTTATAATAATATAAAATATACGAATTATATGGATATGTTCTGAAGGTGTATTTTTTAAACAAATCCATTTCTATCGTCAGAATTTTGAAAATTGTAAAACTGTTATGCCGATGTAGGGTAGGGTGGGGATAAGAGTGCCACTTTTTACAAATGAAAGGATAATGTGAAAACAGAGCTTTTATGTTATACAATACTTAATGTGTGTTGAAGAAGATATGTCTGTGACTTAATATACCAAAAACAATTGAATGGCCTTAAGTTTTCTTTTTATTTAAAAATCAATCAGATTAGTAAGATGGAACTTTTAACCCCACTCGTGTGGCTAAAAATTCCAGGTATGGGGCAAAAAGTACCGCCAGTACCAACATCTTCTAACCTGAAAAACTCGGCGTGCTGATCTATACCCGCCCCATGTGCTGCTGTCTCAGGATTTTCTGATTATCGATTTATGAAGCTCTTCAGTGACATTCTACACATATCGAATTATTGAAAAATAGCAAGCAAATATTTGCTTTCTCTTCATCATCAAATCAGCAGTTTGTTTCATAACGCTGATGGAAGTCTTTTCCCGCTTAGTTTTTCTCTTGTACGTCCTTATTCTGCAAATAAGAAGAAACTAATGTGAGTGTACACATTTTGTACAAATGGTACCGAGAATGTGATAGAAAATGCCACCGCGGCACTTCTAAAGCCATACTAAATTATCTAAACAAATATCAAATTATAAAACAAAGACAATCTATATGGCTATAAATGCAATTTACATTTATAAATAAATATATAAGTGAATAGAATAACTTACTTGGTATACACAGTAGTCATAAAATCATATATTGTGCAATTTTTAAATTAAACTCGCCAACCATAAAAATACAGACGCGTACACCTCCGACTAGCACATTTACTCGACTGAAGAAGTGCAAAGCAATGCAGAGGAGATATTTTATTTTATTAAGGGATTTTGACAGTGAAAACATATTGTAATAAACATAACAATTATTTAACATGCGATACTAATAATGAAAATCCACAAAAAATATTTGGATACAAAGTATGTTTAGATGAAAGAAGAAGAAGGGTGGGGAGGTTGTAACTGACGTTGCGGTAAAGGGAGAGCAACATGAGTTTTTATAGGTATAGTGAATGGCCAAGGTTTAGATTGTGGTGGTTCATAAGAAGAATCCTTTGAGCTTAGCAAGGCTAATGTTGAACAAGTCAATTTTTGTAAATTTCTCATTATGGTATTTGCATGACCTGGCGAATGAATAAATGAATATCGCCACATCACGTGGTGTTCACATGCTCGTTCACATGTAACGTATATGAGGTATTTGCAATGGAACGTTCTCCCGCGGCACTTTCATCCCCACCCAACCCTACTCTAGGTATATGAGTATACTGATTTAAATTATTATAATTTTTTCACAGAAACAATCCTATCTATGTTTATCGTGCCCGTTCTAGGTTGGGTTTTAAAAATTATTATGTACTAACTATCTAGACTATTAAACCAAAATCTATGTTAATTACGAACATCTGACAACCTGTGAGGTTCACGATCTTTATATTAGTCAGCACGAATTAAAAACGCCATCGGCATCAGAAGAAATATGCTGTGAATAAAATAATTGTACTGAATTTCAGAAAGGATGAATCGGAATGCCCTACGGATGGGTAAAATTTTCCTCGAACCCTTTAAAACAGAAAAAGGCATCTGGTTCAAAATATTGTGGGAACACAATTCATGGAAATTGGTTTGACCAAGGCTCAAAGTATAGGAACAAAGGATTATTGAGCTCGTTCACCTCGGTGCACATATTACATAGGTACGATAAGCAAACATTAAGAGCTAATAGCTCATTTATTTAATAAAGAAATGTGTAATTTTGTAATCAGTAATCATAAGTACCTATAATAATATTGATACACAACATAAATTATTGAAATACACGAATCATAAAATATGAATTTTCTATTGATAATTGTTACCTTTATCGTATTTTAGCAAAAAAATTTTTAATGATAAATATTTTTTTTGAAGGCCTAGAACATGTCAAAGTTTTATGTTTAAAAATGATGCGTTCTTACAAATCTATTTTTACATTTCAAATTCTTTTGGACACGCTTATACATCCCTTTTACACGGCGTACAACGTTTTTATTCGGCTAGCCTTTGTTTATAAATTTAATGTTAGGTGTAAAGTAGCTAGATGACTTTACGCACGTCAACGAAGATTCTGATAATAAAAAAATATTTGGTTTAATTTGCATCTTAAAATTATCTTTATTATGAGATCTTTTTCATTTGTATTTTACCGTCATTTTTTGCTGTCATCAATATTGAGTTCAACATTTTAATAGACTGCATTTCGTATCTTTAAGCGTGTATACTTAACTCTTTCGTGTCCCGCTTCTCAGTTGGAGTATATGAACCCGATACAATTCCTATAGGAGTTCGAATCGGCATAAGTTGTTCAATATTATTATGCAATCTGCGGATGGTATGGAGAAGGAACGCCAGGAAGATAGGAATCAGGTGGTTCAAATTCGAGGCAGTTCCGATTGACCCTGGAAATCCTTAAGATTTGTTAGCTGAGTCCCTTTCTCTTCGTTCTTCATGTTGACATAGTTCTTCTTCTACTTCATTATATGACAATATCATTATCATTCCAGATTGTCGCTAATACCACTTATTAAAGTGGTTTAAGATTAATGATTCCATTATTTAATGTATTTTTTTGTGATAAGCATACTCCTTAATACATTATTTATATACACAATTTTGTAAATTATGATTTCATGAATTTGAACTAATGAGTAAATATATATATGTATATATACATGCATGTGTAAAACATGTATCTGTAGGGGAAAAATATCTGCGATTCATTTTTTCAATAATAAATTTTAACTGCGTCTTTATTTATCTATTAATTTTAGATTTTATACATAATATTTATTCATACTTAAAATATGAACCCACTATAGCAATAAAGAGTAGACTAAACGAAGGCTGCGTTGGCATAGTAAAATTGCAATATATTGTGCACGTGTCAAGTGTACCTAAACCGTATAATGATTTCATTTTTCATTTCTCAATTATTAAAATTTTTAATACTCTGTCGACAAAATGTAAATGATCTAATAAAAAATAAAAATAAATTATTCCAACAGCTGTGAATCCTGTAATCCTTAAGCGATTTTCTCGTTTTGACTGATTTCTGACAATAATTTACCAACCTAAAACATAAAAATTCGAACATACATGATTTGTGAGTAGATTTATTAGGGAATTTTAGCTAGAAATATGATGACTTCAGGAAAATGAAGAGAGGGATCTAACTCCCGCATTATGCATGCTGTGGTTTACAGATTGGAACATGACTAATATAATGCACGGCGCGGCTGTGAATCAGGGATATCCAAATTGTAATAATTAAAAAATATATCATATTTATTATGTGTAGTTTATTTCAAGAACAGATTTATAAGATAATTACCTTCATATCTATTCTATATAAACATCAATATGCATGTCTGTTTGTTTGTTCTCTATACAATCCTATAACCATTGAACGAATTTCGAATTGTTACTAGCGATCATTATGAAAGACTAGCGCAAAACTAGGCACCTCTCTCTGGCCACCTCACTCCTCCCCTATATTTAAACGTGTTTTATTTTAAATGCTATCCAATCCAAATTATGTATAGTTAATATTTAGGAACATAGACACCATACTCCCTTTGGCCATCTTACACCTCCCCCCGATGTAAATATGTATTGTATTATATTGAATGACTTCCGTTCAAAATTTTGCGTAGTTACTCTTTAGGATCCCGTGTAAAATACTGAAATTCATTCTCCCTTTAGAAACGCCAACCTTCCCCATATAGAAATATGTATTATATTTTTTAAAAATCATTCTTATCAAATTTTGCATATTTACTCTAAGCATAGCACATACATTATTAATTTCAAATGCTGTCGATAAAAGTCTGGCAGTGAGACTATATAATATGGCACAGTAAATATTTATAAAATGGGCTTGGGCTACTAGTCAATTTATATTAATTTAATTACTGTAATTGTCTTAATGCCCCTGTTTAATGAGGTGCATGCACCGTGAGCTCGGTGTCACGTCACTTTGCATCTAGCTTTATATAGAATTGCACGAATCATGTCACTCCCGATAAATTATGACCCGCACCCGAACCCAGATTTATAAAGAAAAACTCTGAGACAAACAAGTAGAATATCAAAATATTTTCGGTTTTTGAATTTGATATATTTTATATATAATAAATTTTGTTATTGGAGATAAATTATGTACATGAAGAATATCAAATACAAAATTTAATACCTTTGTGTGAATGTCCGTTCATAAATACAATTATCCTTAGATTGCTAAAATACCATTTACGCAAATGAGTTTTCAGTAATAATACCACAGCTGAGCTCAGCATTGAGAAGTATGCATATTTTATTCATCAGAACAACCAATTTATTACGAATATTAATGGCATAATTAAAACTTTTTCAATAGACAATTTTCAATTTAACTTCTTAAGCGACTGTTGGGAAATGAAACACGTTGCGGAAACTGAAGATCATATCAGAAATGGATTGTGAGTTTATTCGTATTGCAGGAATATAGGTAAGTATTATACATTGATGACGCACACAGTAATTAAGATAAATAAAAATGGATTGCATGCGATATTTTGGAGAAAGGTAATTTGGGGAAGAACATTGAAATTGATTTGATTACAAGTTCTTACTGACATGTTTTTCTCTTAAATAACAAAATACGTAATTTTTTTGGAAATGTTATTTTTTTATTTATACTTTATTGACAAACATATTTTTGTTGTAGCAGAGGTGAATATATTAAAATATAACATGGTAAATATAGTATATACTCTTAGTTTATTGTGTGGAATGGAATAGACTCCACCTCTGCTATATACAGCGTTGTCCTAGCTACTTTACTAGACTGAAGTCTCTGTTAAAGTAGCCAGTTTTTTTCGTGCTGTTTTGGTGTTATACAAAGATTCGACAGAAATAAAAATAGATATAAAAAATAAGAAAATTTTTAAATAAAAATGTAATGGGAGTGTTGTAGAACTAGTGAATTATTAGTGTAGGCACTGTATAATGATTATGTTAGAATGTTGGACAACCATTTTCAACCAGTAGTATTTTGAAATGGAGTATTGTTATTTATATATTTTTTTATGTATTTTTATAGATACAACACAGTTTTTTAAAACCATTCAAAAACACATTCGTAAGAGAACAAATGCTTCAAAAATGAAATATCCGGATTTGAGGGTTAAAACAGTTATTAAGATTATTACGTAGGTAGCAACATGAGTCATTTCCTATTCTGCATGAGAAATAATTGAGAAAACAGCTGGTCCACAATTTTGAAAAAAATTAAATATTGTTTCTATCATTTGCAGCAAGGTCAGTTCTATATTTTGCTAAAAATAGTTCTCCTGCTTTCATACAAAAATTCATAATAATGAGCTTCTGAAATTTTATTAATCGCAAAAACCCCGCTATAAAAGCAAAAAGCGTTAAAATATTTTAATATATTATTTAAGATATCAAAATCTCTAAAGTCTATTTTTAAATCTCTGTCCATCCAAAATTTGTACTTCTATATATTATTAAAATGCAAATTAAATGTGTCAATAAGAAAGATATACAGATAAAATAAATTTATCGAAAAAATATTTTTGTTGCTACCGGCATTTGAACCTGGATCCTTTCCTATATCTGTATATCTTTCTAATGGATACATTTAATTTGTATTTAAATATCACAAAACTATGTTCTGAAATATGGCAACTTCACAATAATAATGAGTTCTTAAAAATATATGTATATATATTATTTATCATTTTATAGATAAAGAACATTTAAGTTGTTATAGATTTATTTATTCATACATTTCACAAAAGTTCTTTTATCATAATTCGAGTTTTCTGTGGCTGGCTACGTTCGGTATATACATCGGCTTATGTTAAATTATTTATCCACACTCATAATTCACTTTAGTTTCACAACACTCACTTTTAAAAAAAAAAAATTTTATATTCCTATTTAGTTTGAATAAAATAACACCACAATAGCACGAAAAAAAAACTGGCTACTTTAATACAGATGGCAATCTAGCAAAGTAGTCAGGACAATGGTGTATATATCAGAGGTGGAGTGTATTCCATCCCACACAATAAATTACGAGTATTATAGGTATTGTATTTTATGTTTATCACGTTATGTTATAATATATATATTCACCTCTGTTACAACAAAAACATGTATGTCAATAAAGTCTAATAAATAATATACTATTTAAAGGATTTTAAAATAAGGCGCAAGAGATTAGATTAAAGATATTTATTGAACAGCAGAAGTAAAGACATTCACAGCAAGTAGTATGCAATGTTTCGTATATAGAAAATTCAACATTAAGGTTATTTAAAGAATTTTCTAGAAATATTTATTTGGCCACTAGTGTTCAATATTTTCAACTGATTAACAATTAACAAATAATAGTGGTTATGAATAGACTAGACATATCAGAAGATACCCTTTTCTATCATTAATGTTTCGCATAGCATATACTATTCAAGTGAATCGGTTCCCCTTCTTAGATTATATTTACTTATTTCATGTACCTCTATTTATTCAGAATTTAACTAAATTTATTTCAAAAGTTATACTAAAAAAATTTAGTAATAATTTAATTAGAGATGTTTAACATAAAGGAACATCTCTTCGTTTCATCTATTAAATTTCATTTACCCATATAAAACGTCATTAGAAAAATAATATACATGTGATGAAATATATTTAAAAATTAGTTAAATATTTTCAAAGATAATATAACTGGTTATGTAAATATAAATATTTGGTGTGTTCATTAGAACACGCATCAAAAATACAATAAGAGAATAGAATGCTTACCCTAAAGTATAATCTGCTCTCTTTGAAACATGTAGCCAGTCTATTATAATAAAATCCATTCGGTTTAATGACCATGACAATTTACAGACTCAGCAGTCCTACACAAAATAAAATTGGTACTATTAGATATTCCGAACACTTCACCACAATAAAAATTTAATATTAAATATATTAAAAAAATATTTTACGTAAAACGTATGTATAAATTAATTACTATTCCCCAATTACGATTATCCAAAATTTATAATGCGTTTGAACTTTCACAAAAAAATATTTAAAAAAAAAATTCAATCAGTGGAGTAACTAAAATAAATTTGGAAAATAGACCCCGGTTTATATGTCCAAAATACTATTCAGTATTATTTATTCACTAAATTGTAAAAATAATGTTAAATTTTGTCTTCTATTTTATTCATACTCTGGAAAAAATAGTATAGTGGAGCCCCGATTTTAAGTTTTTGAAGGGACCAATAACAAAAAACTATAAACAGAGAGAAAATGCAAATTGGGGTATTAAAAAACAGAAAAATAAAAATTATTTTTGATTGAAAAAATCAAACAATATTCTTTGCTGCATGTTTTTTTTGTTGTTTTTGAATAAGTATTTAAATATTATAAATTATATTATAGGTTTCTTAGTGGTACATTACTAATACTAGTAAAATATGCTTTGAGTCTTTCAATATACCTCATGACATTATCCTTTGTAGGAACTGGGTTGACGGGATGAGCATACTTCTTTGTCGGAAGGTTTTTCTTCTGTCATGGTTTCGTTTATATGACTGTCCACTATTTCATATATTTCCACTACGTAAGTTGAAGTTTTTATCGAAATTTTAATAAATTTTAGACATTAATTTCGGGAAAAACAAACGTAAAACAGGGTTTTAAATATATTAAAATGACAAAGGACCGCAGAAATAACACGCAAACCATTGGAGGGAAAACGTGAATTCTAGGCATGCAAAATCGGGGTTCTACTGTATTTTTGAATATTTTATGCACTGACAACTGAAAAAAAACTTTCTTTGTTTTCCTGTGATTTTCGCTTTGCGTCGATGGTCTGGTTTGACGTATTATAAATCGAAACTGTATAAATCGATAAATTTTCACGGATTTTCGAAATGCTAATATTTAAAATTTTATACTTTATTTCTTGCTGTAGTGAATTTTAAAAACTATTGGTGTTCACTAGAGTTGGGTAAAGCATCAATTTCAAAAGTATTATAGAGCGTGGATCTTCCACCTAAAGCGACTCCAATTCACCAAATTATAATAGCTGCAATTTTGTTACACCAGTGATTTCAAGTGTACTTTAAAAAAAAAGTTATTTTTTTTACAATGAATTAAATTCGTGTGTTAGTGTGACAAGATCTTTAAAGTAGATTCTTAAATACTTATAATACAAACTCATAAATTATGGTTAAATATTATGTATATATATATTATGGGGATAAAGACCTGCGTCCTTTCCTTTTATTGGCTAGTCAGTGAAGAACACATGGTCCGCGGGTTCTTTACTTGAGCTACACGTACTCACCTTATTTTTTGTCACATTTTGCCTTCATCCTGAGCTCGAAAAAAATTATAGTGACACATGGAGGCGATAAATAAAAGATGCTATTAATTAGAAAAAGAAAGACATCTAATCAGAAGAAAGAAAGAATAAAAGAATTAGAATAAAATACAATCCACTTGACAAATCCTCATCTCGTCGGGTTGGGCGTGAGTTCAACGTCCTTCATGCATGTGACAACCAGACGTTAAAATTTGATGGATCCAATCTTCTTGGCTCCATATCATGATTGACCCTCAGCATCCAGGCCTACGCGATCAGATTCGTAAGCGGAATTTATTGAAGATGATAACATCATAATAAAAAATATCGCCTATAGTGAGACAACTAACTCCAAGGTTACATCCAAAGGTAGAAATTAAATTCAAATACCAGAGATCAAAGGTCAAATCCAGAGGTATGCACCAAAGGCAAATATATAAAGTTATAGTGAGTCGCACACAGCTACATTTTAGCAACGCCGGTCGCGGCTGTTTAACCACCCAAATATGACGGCTGCTTCGATGATTTTGAAAACGAACTATAGATGCAACCGTTTTTATAATCTCAAAAACCGAAAATGATACCAACTTAAGGGTAACCATTTGTGAATTTCAAGGTGCTTGACAAAAAAATAAGTGACGGGGCAATTTCATACGTGACCCCAATTTATAACGTCACTATATATATATATATATATATATATATTTATAACGTCACTATATATATATATACATGTATGTATTTTTTGTGATTCTAACAACTTTCACGTGTGTATATAAAATTTTTGGAAGAAAATACTACATAATTGAAATAAAAATAAATTTGACTCCCGGTTTGTCGAGTAACCCCCGGTTCTATTCACGATATAGACATGCAATTCTCTATTTATACAATTTAGACTAATAATCGTATTATTGCTCCAGCCCCTTATTTATAGAAATGCATTAATATGACGAAAGCAAGCACGAAGTAGCAGGGGTGATAGAAAACAAATAACTTGTATTGGGGGGATGTGAAATTGACTGAAACGAAATCACTTTATCGCGCGGTACCAATATGTGCCTTCTACCAAAAACAATCATTCGTTTTTGATCACGCGCGAGCAAATCTATTCTGAGCAATTGGGGATAATACTGCGCACGTAGGTACCTACTACCTACCTACACACTTTTGCATAAAAATCTAACCTTCTTAAGAATTTATACCCTACTCGGTTACCGATAATGCGTACCTTGTTTCATTTTATGTAATACACATGTAATAAATATAGTGACGCTATTGTTCCAGAAGTATTAGAATAGTTGAACTTTTCCTTAATTAAAAATTTATCAATTAATGAAAAAACACCTTGTGGGTAAATTAACAGTCTGCATTCGATTTTTAATTCAAATATATTTCTTAGTCAAATATACATATTGTTTAAAACATGTACAAATATTACGTTTATGTTTGTGTTTGGCAACATACAAACATTAAAGGTGGCAGAATAACAAACATTTGCTAATCAAAGTACAAAAATACCATAATAAAGTCAAAGGGAGCATAATTTTGATGACGTATATGTAACATGTTATAGAACAGCTTATTTTTTACTTCATAATAAAAGTTCACTGTAACTAAAAAAATTCACGTTACTTCATATGTATATAAGTACATAAAGGGTGTCCAGCGGAAACTTTTCAAGTTTAATATTAAATTTTTAAAAAAGTACAATGTTATTCTCAGATTTTATTATACAAAATGAAGTTTAACGATGCGTATTTTACGTTTCATATACAATATCGTTTAAATGCTATTCATTTCACTCAAAACACTTTTGCAATCGGACTCTTAAATTTGCGAACACGCGAGAGCACAGCGTTAGTTCAATGGCAGGAACTTTTTTTGTAGGGCCTGAATTATTCGAGGATTGTTGCTGTAAACTCTCGACTTAAGGTATCTCCACAAAAAAAGTCACACGATGTAAGGTCCGGTGACCTAGGTGCCCAGGGTATATCTCCGTACTTACTGACTAATTTATTGGGAAAAATTTCCCTTACCTTCTCCATTAAAACTCTAACTGTGTGTGGAGTGGCCCCGTCCTACTGAAATTGTGTTGTTTTGTTGAACCCGGGAAACAGCTGTAGTTGCGGTGCCAAAAATTCGTCAATAATTCGGCAATACACGTCAGCAGTGACTGTCTCTCGCTGGTTAAAATAATAAGGGCCAATTATCCCTCGGGCAGAAATTGCACACCACACTGTCGTTTTTGGACAATGCAAACATTTTTGATGGCATTACCTTGGATTGTCGGGGCACCAGTATCTCATATTCTGTTTATTAACATAGCCATGGATATGAAAATGTGCTTCGTCAGTAAACAATATCTTTCCAAGCGTTCGTGGTATTCCAAAACGTTCCAGCATCGTTCTCGCTAAGGTTTCACGTAAATAATAATTTTGTTAAGAAACTGCACAATTTGCAGTTTATATGGGTGAAACTGTACTTTCTTTTTCAAAATAACGTGCACTGTTGATTTTTTTATTTCAGTACACGTTGCAATCTTCCTTATAGATTTATGCGGATTGCGCGTAATTTCACGTCGAACTTAAGCCACGTGTTCTGGCATCGCTGCTGACGTTGATGGTCCCGGAGGACTTTGGTTAACCATTATTCCTTCTTGTCTAAACTTTTGAACCCAACACCGGATAAGTTGCGTGCTCGGCTCATCACTTAATGTCGAATATTAAAGTGAGTACAAAAAGCGCGACGCGCACGAACCAATGAATCACCGCACTTTATATTATATTATAATTATTATTGAAAACTTATACAAAAGGTGTGATTACTTTGTATTTTAGATCAAATATTTAACTATATATAATGTACGTAAGTCTGTTGTATATAGAATTCTTCATTCTTTGATTGATTTAAACCAAAATAAAATCAATTTAAAACATATACATAATCCCCCTTCCCTCCTGATATCGCACATGTCACCCCCGAAATAAATATGTTTTATATTGAATGCCATCTACTGCAAATTTTGCATAGTTACTCTTTAAGACCCTGCGTAGAACACAGATATTCCTTGTTCTGCGGCTACCCCACTCTTTCTCCCTGTGTAAATAAATGCGTGTAATATTGAATGTCATCTAAAATATGTTTAGTTGCACTCTAGGATTCCGAGGAAAATAGTCACCCTACCCTGAAAATCTCACCCTTATTCTTATTTTGCAAATTTTGCACACATCGTTATTATTTAGGGTTTGCGTAAAACATACATCTTGCCCCTCCTTTAAATAATTATAACTAAGGCCGAATTCCGGACAACGCCAGTGAGGGACAGCTGATATGTAGTTAATAATTTTTATTTGACAGAAAATTTCAAAATATTTATATTAGTTCAAGTTGAAATAAGTAAAACAAGGCATTATTATTTATACTTCTTAAATTCACCACCACCAACTTGGCAATGATCGGATGAAGATTTATAGTAATCGCGCTATTGAATTATAAAATAACCATCTTTGTTAATTTATTTCGCGTTCTCGTTTTTTGTGCTCACGTTTCATGAACCTCAAAGCATCAAAAATTCCATTTCAGGATTATTGGAAATAAAGTTTGTAACCTATTGAATTTTGTTACAGCATAGATAATACGAAATGTTAAATAAAATATTTTAAAGGGAAATGTATTCATAGCATCCTCGCCGTAATGGATTTTCGTGTAAAAAACTCTTTTTTTCCTTTGCACGTCAAGCCGTTATGGGATAACTAAACGAACAACGCTTTGTAAAACCGAAAATCTTAAGGGTGGAAGACGTATCATACTAAATAATATTCTCTATTTCGGAAAATTTGCTTCGTAAATGATACCATCAGTGCTTTTTACAAGCAAAAGTAAGTAAAGAAATATAAGATTATACTTGTTTAAATTGTATTAGTTTTATGAGCAGTTGAAGATTTTTTTTAATTTTTGAATATACCTACACGTTACTTTTAAAATAAATGCTTCATTTAATAGATACTCATCTGAACATAGATAATCATCGGGTATTATACAACATATGGATTCTAGTATGGGATAAAAATTGCAATACATGTGTGCGTTTTGTATAAATTAACCACCTTTTCTTCATATTTAACATAGTTCATGTCGAGAAGCAATTTTCATATTTGGTAAAATCCACTTTTGGGTAAAGTGGTCAAATGGAACATTGACTGATTTTAAGATAAACTTACTATTTTAGGCAGCGAACAACGAACATTTGGTCTCTCCGATTACCTTTACAATGTATGGGATTCAGCAAGATGTCTGCCTTTCCGTTAAATGTCTAGAGAGTTCCATCAAAATTAATATATGTATATATATATATATATTTTTTTTTACTAGCATTGCTAAAATTAACTAAAATTATATTTGAAATTGATATTTTTTTAATATTATCTCTTGATTCTTATACTAAAAGAAATTATTCTGTGAAATTAATTATTCTTAATTTTTGTGCATATTTTTCTCATTATAATTAATAATACAAATTAAATATAGCATTTAGAAATGTACACAGAAAAATTTAATTTATCGAAAAAATATTTTTATTGATACGAGATTCGAACCTGGATCTTTTCCCATCTGAAGAACTGCGTCTTACCAATTATACTATGCCTCGTATATGCTGTAGCTCTTTCAAATTGATACATCTGTTCTTCCATTTTTTTAAAGCTATTACTTTTTTATTGCGACAAATTTCAAATACCTTTGAGTAGCATACGCATAAAATATTTTTTCGATAAATTGAATTTTTCTGTATATCTTTCTAATTAATACATTTAATTTGTATTAAAATACCATAGAACTATGTTTTCAAAAAATTGCAACTTCTCAATAATAATGATTTATTTTTATTATAATTAATACTTTAATAAATATATTCGATATCTATGTAAGTGTGTTCCAGCGTACGATGCCATAAGTAAGTATAATTATGTAAATTCAAAAATATTAACATTTTTTTTCGACTTTGCATCCCTTAACAAATATTTTTCATTTTATTATATGGCAGAATGAGGGAGCAACCGCGAACGCTTAGTAATAATAACTTACGGCCTTATAAAGAGGATAGGGTGGAATGGTATAGGCACCCCAATCGTGAATGTCAAATGTTAACATTTTACGGAGTGTAAATTTAATGGCAGCCTTAACAAGGCTTCGCCGCTCAAAATGATACCGCTGTTACACTTGGCGTACCTTGCTTATAACACGGTAAAATATATTATTGACAACGCTTCTGCCAGCATCCACCGAGACAGGTAGCATCGATCACTTTTGAAATGTTGTTCTTTCTTCCTCGTAAAACATGCCATAAAATAATCTCACAAATAACACGGTTGCTGGATAGTAGACTTGGTCCAGTCCTGTCGATATATAATACATATTTCTTTATAACTCTTTGAGTATAATACGCTTCTAACGATTTTAAAATACATATATGGAAAATGAAAAGTAAATTACGCGAACAGATGAATAATTTTATAAAAAAATAATTAAAATTTTTTAAAACAATTAAGGATCCAGTGATATTAGGAGGCTGTGATACCCGAGTGACATTTTTAATAACCAAAAAGTGAATTCAAAATCAAAATCAATATTTTTTTACCAGAAAATTTAATAATATAAAGCATGTTTGATAGAAATGGAAAGCCTGAACATGATATCGAAAGGAGGATGACTGCGGGGAATAAAGTGAATGACCCTTGAATGGAATAATATCTAATGGGAACTTGTCAACCGAGGTAAGACTAGCCGTACATAATGGAGTCCTGGTACCGATACTGATATGCAGAAGAGAGGCCTGGAGCTGGCAGATGAGGTACGAAAATAGACTGAATACAGTGGAAATGAAATTACTTAGCCGTATATGTGACAGATTTCTTTTTATTATTTTGAAATTTTTACAATTTTTTATAATACTTAAGTTACTTGAGTATTTTACAAAATTAAAATTACATATTTTTTTAATTGCTTACCTCTCCAAAAGAGAGACTAGCTCTTGTGCTTGGATTCATTTACGACAGAGTAAAGAATTAAGAAATAAGGAGATATGTAAAACTGATCTTAGCATATTAGTAAGATTAGAAAAGAATTACTTAGGTGATTTAATCATATGGAACGGATAAATGGGAAGAGAATGGTAAGAAATATATACGACGCAAATATTGATGACACCAGAAATAGAGGAAGTCAGCGGATGACTTGGCACGACCAGATAAACCAGATACAGGAAGATGGTCTTATTTTATTAGAAGCCTTCATAATCGACGTGCTTGTATGAGAAGATGTACGTATGTGGATGAGGCGAGAAATGTTTCAGGACAGAAGAGTGTGGCGCTCTATCCTCTCTGGTTATCTGGGGATGCAAGTGGTGATTTGCGCTCCCTTTATTCTGCTATGATAAAGAAATCTATTTCAAATGTTAACACGAACACTGTTTTAAGCTACATACAGTCACCAAATATGGATTCTATAAAGTATGATCAAGGATCCAGGTTACCGAAATGAGTCATGATAGGAGTGTAAAAGAAGTAACATTATCGAACTGAATAAGAAGTACTGAGACAAAAGAGTCCCTGGCAAGGAGTCCTGTCCCGCCCCTATTTGTACATAAAGAAAAATCTCAAGGTGGTTTGGACGTGTCTTGTGAATCTCAGAGGAACGAATACCAAGATGTATCTTCATGACAACTTCGGAAGTAAGTCGGCTGATGGGTCGCCCTAAAATTAGATTGGAAAAACAGCAACAATGCCTGTTTGAAGACAGATTGTGTTTTGATTAGTTAATAAAGTATTGAAGCGGTGCAAGACAAGAGTAAAAAGGAAGCGCTTTGTCGAGACTTTAGACCCCCGACCATTCCAGGAAAAAAGAATAGAAATATTTTTATGCAATTCAAATAATATTATTATTATTAATTTACTTGTGAAAAAAGAACTTTTAGAAAAATTAATAAATTAATAAAATAAAACACAACCTAGTTTTTCTTCATACCACATTTTAATTAAAACATTTTCGATGCTTTTTGCATCATCTTCATTAACAAGTTGTTATAAAAAGTTTATTTCTGAAGATGATGCAGTAAGCATCAAAAATGTTTTATTTTTAATATTTAATTAAAGTATAAAGTAAAAAAACGTCGTGTTTTATTTTGTTAATTAATTAATTTTTCTAATAGTTATTTATTTAAAAGTCAATTACAACAGACTTCCACAAAGTTAATCAAGAAATTTTTTGAAATAATATTTTTTTAAATATCCAAATATTTTGTATTTGTCTATAAAATTAACCCCGAAGAACTATACTTGAAATATTGCAATAGGCGTAATTATTTCAAATGATACCACAATATATGTATAAGCTTAAACAGGAATCTTTAACTTTGTACTACACACACGTTTTGGATTATTGTCACTACTAGTTTCGAGAGGTGCAGTTCCTCTCATAAGGTGATAAATAAATACAGTATTATAGTCTATTCGGGCAATGGGGCGGGGCTTGAGAAGATGGAGAGGTGTCAGTCATTAACAGGAATATGGACAGTAAAGGCGAAGTATTGGGGAATGTTATATTGTTTATTAGTGATGTATACGAATTTAAATTCTTTTGTATTTCAATATTTTCTAAATTATTTATTATTTATCCTTTATAAGGTACCGAGTGGAGGAGTTTTAGTCTATGACTATCGGAAGAGTGGTCTGTTTCATTTATGTGGTTTAAAAATTACGGGAAGTTGTTATTGTGATGAGAGGAACTGCATCTCTCGAAACTAGTAGTGACAATAACCCAACGTGTAAGTAGTACAAAGTTTAGTTGAGAGAATTAAAATAATCATGTTATACGACAAAGTCACCAGCATGCTTAATTAATGATAAGAATCTTTAACTTTTTGATAACTGTTCATCTTATAACCAATGAAACAATAAAAGGCAATGAAACGGTACCATTAATATTTGAAACTTGAAAAAGGAGGCCTTAATCAAATATTTTGAGATTCTGTACTCCTATATATATTAAATCTAACGGCATATTAAATAAATGTTCTATACACTTACGTACGTTAAATGTAATACCATATTAAATCAATATTCTAGCAGAGATATTTTATTAATTGTAAAGAATGTTTCTTCGGTGTTGTTTAATTTAATAGATTGGTTATGAGATGTTATATTACCTTGAATTCATGGGTGGGTAGCTCGATCAAGTATGGGATTCTCTTTCTGTAAATGGGCGATAGATTATCAGAGCATAGATGGTGGAAAAACACTTCAATGAAAGATCAGTTATGTAATACTAAAACAAACGTTTATTCAGTATAAATAACAGTACACTAACTCACAGAAAATAGATATATGTAAGAAATTATGGAACACAGATGACAATAAAGAATACGACGACCGTTATATAGTTTTATCAGTGGAGATCTTAATGACCAAATGGCTTGAGTCATTCTTCCTGAGAAGGTCCATACGTGATGGATGACACTGACTGACCGCTGTACGGATTTCATTATACTCAGACGTACTGTGTTGAACCGAGGAAACACAATTTATATATGTTAGATAAATACCTCAGATTGCACAACAGATTACACACATAATGAAATGAAAATGACCTACACAAGGTTTGGTCGAGGTGGCGAAGGTGAAAGCAAGGCTGAATCAGGAATCATGTAGTAGGAGTGCACACGCGGAGTTTTAAGCAGACGGCGATGGATGCCGTCGGGCGCGTGTCGACTGGAATGGCGTGTGGTTTCCGACGGGAGCGTAGTGGTCAAAATACGGTGAATAATGTAATCTGCTAGCTGACAGATTGCAAATTCAGCCTAGGGGATATCCGATGATATTCTTTGATGTAGATATGGATATACATTGGCAGAATGCGTGGTAGAACTACTCGTGGTTTAGATACAAAATGGCGTGCCCGTAGAATGTTAGAGATTCCGACGGCTAGCGTGTTAGAATTAGATGCACACACTAACACAGTATACGACGGTGACAGACAAAATGATAAAATCAATAACAAAGATTTAACGTCTACCAAATCTTCGCACAACTCTTGATATCGAGTTTGGCGAGTTTAACTTATACGGGTGACGGAGCCACGATCCGACTTCAATGAAAGTCTAGCGAGGTCTGCTTGCGAAGCGGGCGGAAACGGATAATAGCGATTACCCGTGCCTGGAGGAAACGGCACGGGTGACTAGAATTAAACTGCGGCACTTGTCTATGAGAGGATTTTAAGCTATAGAAAATAAACCTACGACATAATATTTAAAAACAAATTATTTTGACGTATAATTTTTTTGATGCTTTTGGAATGATGAAATCTATAATCAAAAAGTTTAGAATTACCGTTATGTACCTTTAGAGAGTATTCATTAACATCATAATCATTAAGTTTACATCAATAACCTGTAACTGAAACATCCTACCCAATGCTGGACACAGAAATTTCTTGAATAGATACGCTCTTATTTTTTCCTGAACATATATCCTGAACAATTTTCTGTTACAGCACACTAGTAGCTTATCATAAAGAGACTCTATAGTATTTATAGTACTAAAAATAATTGCCTTAACGCAATTGTTATAATGATAGAGATAGTCAGAAAGCTGTACTGTTCTTATAATATTATTAATACTGTGATTCGTACGTAGAATGCTTGCAAAATAATTATTTCCACAGGTTATATTTAGAGATTCCAACCCGAATATTGAAATATTTGGCATTTTCTATTATTGGATACTTGAATATTTGTACAGCTATTCGAATAGTATTCGTGGATGGATGGAATATTAAACAATTTTAAGGATTCTAATTCGGACCTGTCGCTTGTTCAAAAAGTTCATCGACGTTCGAATTGTAGACTGAATTAAGAATCACCATTTTATCCCTCGTAGAAAGTACAAATGTTTGTTCAAATAATCTAAAAAAAGATTATAGATATAGATATTAAAACAATTTCATAAAAAAACAGAAACCTTAGACCTATTATTTAAAATACCTTTAACAGCCAACGTTAACCACTACTTAGCGGGTATTTTCAACTGCAGTGACGATAAAAATAAAATTAAGTACAAATTAAAAATACAAAACATTTAATGCGTTATTTTAAAAATATGTATTTTTAAAACTACAATAAATAAACTGTTTATGGTAAATTAGCTCATTTTATTATAAATTTTGATGTACTTACGTATAATACGATTTATTTGAAATATAAAAAATTAATTTCATACTGTTATCATACTTTAAAAACTATTCGAATATTTTTAGTTTTACTATTCGATATTCGAATAGTTGATGATGTCGAATAGTTAGCATCTCTAGTTATGTTACAAGTATTTATATATATCTAAGGAAAACATTACGAATGTTACACCAAACACTTAGTTCATACGATTATAACAGGAGAACTAATCCATTGCCAATTGCACTTTAATCGATATAATATTTGTAACACCGGGCGGCGCTATACTCCATCATCGTAACAATAGTGGCGGGGATTCGAGCTGTCTGATCTACCTGATCTGATCACTCTTTCCGAACTTCCCAGGGTACACACACTTATAGGACCGCAGATCCAAAGCTACCGATTCGATAATATTCACTATAAATTGAATAATTCAACGCATTTTTTAATTATCACGTGTAATAGGTAGTAAAGAACACCTGTGTAAGATTGTATGAAGACAAAATAGATAGACAGACAGAGATTCAATTTCAAATTTAAAAATTTAGAGTTCAACCTTAAAATTATTAATACAAATTAATTCATTTTTTGGATACAACTTACATATTTTTAAGCCTCTTCACAACAATAATGTGTTATTTTCATATCATGAATTTATTACGATATTTATATAAATTAATTTGGGATAAATAAAATAATGCTTTCAAATGGAAGCGTAATTGAAGTATAAATTTACTACAATTTTTATGCGCTTTTCTATTTTAAAAGAATTTTAATGTCGATAACAGCTCATGTGATGTGGCTAAAAAATTGTTATTTATGTATTGTCCAATAATAATCGATCATATCGACTGTAGATTCCATTTGGCTCAATCTTAAAATTAGTAATTGTTCAGAAAGCATAATAATGTAAAGCATAGAATAATTTAAAATACTAAATTAATGTATTAATTATAAATATATACATATAAAATCAATTTTGTCGAAAAATATTGTTTTAGCGTCACCGGGATTCGAACCTGGATCTTCATTTCCAATCCGGGGAAGTGCACTACCTTTGTGCTATAACGCCAGTATTTTTCTTGACAAATTTTCGAAACTATATGTTACATTTTTCAAATTAATACACCTGTCGTTCCATTATTTGAAAGCCATCTACATTATTTTTACAGAATCTCAAATACCTCTGAGTAAACCGACTGCAGACGCAATCGAATCCCGGTGACGCTAAAACAATATTTTTCGACAAAATTAATTTTATATGTATATATTTATAATTAATACATTAATTTAGTATTTAAAATATCACAGACCTACGTTCTGAATAATTACAACTTCACAATAAGAATGTGTTTTCCTTAATAGAATAATTTGTTTATTACCAGTCTTCAATAATAAATTCAAAATAATTCATTTTATTTCTACAATGAAATAAACCATGTTACCAAAGTTCACAAGAGGCTCTCATTCAGTCAGTCCAAACGCTGAAATATGAAGCCACTTATGAGATTTGGAATTCATTGCTCCGTGCGAAGGATGAGGAGGGATCGAATGATTATTCCTTCATTCAGCCGGTGCCCGCGCTGGCCCCACTGGCCCCACTGGCGCTTGCCCCGGAGTATCATTACTTTCATAACACTTGTTCCGTTAAGTGGGCGAGTTGGATCATTCCTTGAGCCTCGGATAGGTCAAGCTGAATGTGCAAATACAACAAAGGTAGAAGTAAAAAGGGGATATTTTTCATTGTTCCATTTCTATTACCATATTTTCTCGGTGAACCCATATTCATATAATGTCGTATACTTTAATTATATTTTTGTTCTTCAAAAAAGTATTTCTTTAAAAAATTTTTTTACATCAATTAGAAAAATACATATTACAAATTAACCTTTATTTATATCTTTGTATTATTTAAATCCCAGTATAACTTTAAAAAAAAAATTGCAATTAAATGCAATCATAATCGTAACTAGTAATATGTGTCTTAAAATAAAACCTCTTTAAATATGAACGCATTTTCTTAAATAACAAATATGTATGTAGATTTTTCTTTAAATAGCCTAGCGTTGTGATTAATTTATAATTTAATTTGATTCACCGCTATCAAAACAATTTTATGAGAATTTTTTGTACTATTACAATTATTAGTAAATAAATAAATAGTAAAAAAATATTTAATATCATCAACTATGTATTTTCCCCTCCCTTAATATTCCGTCTACGTGTATATGTTTTTTGTCTTTCTCTTTCGCATATGAATTTATATGCTGTCTCACTTCATTTTCCATTTAACTATATATGTATTCTGTCTCTCTCTTTCATATGTAATTTTATATTCTATCTCCCTCTTTATATATATATATAAGTGCACTCTTTTTATATTTATGATCAGTTTATACGTCCTGATGAAGCTTGAGATAAGCGAAACCGGTTGATATATAATAAATTTCTTGGTTTCATACTAAGTGATTGTTATTTTATTTAATATAATATGTCAAACAACAAAAGTACTCACTTTTGAGAAAAAATGTTATAATATCCAAAGTTCCTACTATCTACTAAGAATGTATTCGTATGATTAAAAAAATTATTATTTTAAAAACATATGAAACAATTCTTTAAATTTAAATTACACTAAAATGTGAAAGTTTTGAACGAGTGATTCATGATATGTACCTTTCTGCAGGGGTTCTTGACCACTAAACTTTCAACAACCCGTCCCATCCAGGTTGGGAATATGATGATTACTACCCCACGGATGGTCGAAAACATCCACCTTAAAATCTCGTTTATACGGAAAGATTTTTTATTGAAGAGGCGTACGAGGTGAATAGCGAAAAGGGGAAGAGTAAGGTTGGATTTATTAAAAATAAAAAAAGAACCTCGCAAAGACAGGCAGACATTTGTGCCGTAGTCGAAATGGCTGAACCGCTCTTGAAAATTATTTTCAACTTTCAACGGAATCTGTCCACTAAACTCGTTGAAAAGAAAAGACCAACCACTTCAGTCCCTGGATAATTATTTTTATTTTCCTAAATGAAAGCATTTGCTTTGTAATATTTGTATTTTGAAAACGTGAAATGAAAAATTTAAGGAAAAAATATTTTTAATACAGTTCAAATGTTTCACATAATACACGATATATTAAATTATTAATTTTGATCCAGATATATAACACCATTCCGTGTGATATTTTGAGATTTTAGTAAATTATTCTTTTAGTTTTGAGTTAGAAGTGGAGTCTCAATGTTTGTATATTTTTCTGGAGCCCTTATATGATGCGTTACTGCGTCACACTACTGTTTTTTGAAAATTTTAAAATGTTGTCCAAATACTCACGGGAAACACAATATATGCACAAAAACATGCACTTATTTTATGTTTAAAATTTCTCTAATAAATCGTGTAAAGATTATTATTTATTATTTTTTTTGTAGCATAAATAATATATATGAAAAATAAAGGTAATTGCTTAACTAGACGTAGTAAATATGTTCTAAAGCAATTACGTGTACACTTTTTAAAAGTTGTAAATGTTAAGAGATAAGTAAGTATAATGAGTGAGTTATAAAAAAGTTGTGTGAAAAAAGTATAAACAGAAGTTATAAAAGATATTGAAAAAAGTTATGAAAATATTATTTTCAGTATTTTCAGTCACATATTATATAACACACTTATAAGACAATAGTCGGTGACAAGAATTTTTGGGTAGTTAGGTTAGCACAAATGACAAATGTTTCATTTTGCTTTCTACCCACATCAAGCAACCACTTTTGTTATTTTTGATTTGATTAGGTTCTATACTACTACTACTACTGAATGATTAATATAAATCATACTCCTCAGTCACATAATTCACTACTTCCATATACATACATATATGGCAATTTACATTTTTGATTTATCAGTCATATATTTAGTTATTTAGCGACCAGATGGTCATAGAGGACATTTTGACGACCCTAATTATTTGGCCAAGCTTCGTCCTAGAAGACCTAATTAATTAAAAAAAAAAATTAAAGTGAAATTAAATAAAACTAAAAAACGTTTGACGCGTTTATGACTAAGCAGTCGGGAGTCGAATTTAGTCTTATTTTTTATAGCACAACAAATGTTTAGATTTGGTTAATAATAATAAGAATATGTCATGTATATATTTTAATTAAATTTTCTAATAATGAAGTCATGCATTTTTAATTTTAGATTTTTTATGTTTAGTTATTTTGGTAATGTTTAACAGCAAGATATAAGCATAATAACTGAAATTATATTTTTTGTATAAATAAATAAATTAATTTTTTTGTATAGTGACATGTCTTCTCGCGAATCTAATTAATTATTAGACGTATTATATTTTATAATAAGTTCATAATCAACAAATTTCGTCGGGAAGCCATGTTTGCGTCTTTAT
The DNA here is from genome assembly GCA_022840565.1 of Eubasilissa regina. Lineage (NCBI taxonomy): Eukaryota > Metazoa > Arthropoda > Insecta > Trichoptera > Phryganeidae > Eubasilissa > Eubasilissa regina. The sequence continues at coordinate 21,132,886 of JAINEB010000015.1, read as the reverse complement.
TAAACTTTTAAAATTAAATTCCACTCTTCTATGCCTAAGAAATATGTTCCGCGCCGTGTCTCGGGATTTTGCTGAGTAGTTTCTTTGTGAACAGGTTAAATATTTCCTTTTTTCATTCATTTTTCGTTTCGTGTGGTTTTTCTAGATTTTTCGTGTGGTACGCCGCTCCCTGCCATGATATATGGGAATAATTAAACCCCAAAAACCAATATGGCCTATTTTATATGCAAAAATAATATGCGAGGATCGCACAGGTCAAGTTTTTCCAGTAATAAATATCATATAATATATATACATATCTATTTAAACATCCAATATATTTTTAGTGATTTTGGTGGTTAATGTTTATGTAGTGAATTGTGATCGATATGTGTGATCTGAGTTGGTCACACATATCGGATCACTCGGATGGAGTGACTGACGTTTGTAGGTTATCCGATACATATTAGAAGGTTTTATGCATGGTGAGACTGAAGAGATCACTCTTCAATGTCTCATACGTGTGGGTGCATATTTCAGTGTATATGAATGTTCGTGTGATTATTTTTGCTGGGTCTAGAGCAAGGTATTTAGATAAAACAGAACTTTAAAATGTCGGCGTTTATTTCAAGACGATTTACAAAGGTAGGTATTATAAGTATAAAGTTAATTACGCGAATAAAGGTGAAGACTAGAGTGGCTCGCTTGAGGTATTGACTAATGAACAGTCTGCGAAGAAGTAGTTGACTAGCTCCTAGGACTTGTCCGACACGATGGTCTTCTATTAGTCGGTGTGTTTCGGCACTATATGGCTGTCAGGTTATTTGTTACGCGGCCATGTCTGTGGGGCTCGAGCAAGACCACCACATATTAAATATACATATAGTTACTAGGGGCCCGGGATTCAGATTAGGTTATGATTTAAAATATGGGTATAGGAATAGAAAATAATGGAATGTTTTTGTTTTGGGTACACCAAAATTTGGATTGGGTGCTTGGTGAAATAGAGTAGCTTGATTATATTTTTTTCAGGATCAGATATCAGTTATTATTTTCCGCCAGCCCTTAAGAGTATCAAAGTAAAATTGAAACGAATGAGATACACTTTAATATACATTTACACCAGGAAGAAAGGGGGCTTTTATGTTTGGTGCAGGGTCCTGAAGAATAATTGTGCAAAATTTAGAATGAATGGTATTCAATATAAAACATGTTTATATACAGGTGAATATTATGTTCCAGGCCGATGTTGTTATTTAATTTAGTTTTTATTCATCAATTATTTTGTTTATTACAATTATTTATGAAATATGATATCGGCCATGTGGTCACCTCTGGCAGTGGCACAAATGCGTTCTCTTTTAACCATATTGCGTGTTATTTCAGCAATTTCATTTCGAATATTGTCCTGTAGCACCGGAATTATTGTTGGCTTATTAGCGTAGACCTTTCTTTCAAATACCCTCACAGAAAACCTGATTTGACGGCTCCCGACTATCGACGCCATTTTTTGACATTAGGCGGCCGAGAAAAATTTCTCGCAAAATTTCAAGCGTAGCTCAGGCTCTATATGAGGTGGCACCGTCCTGTTTAAATCGAATGTGTTGCAGGTCCAATTGATTCAATTCGGCCACCAAGAAGCTTTACAACATGTGACAATAGCGATCTCCATTAATGGTTACAGAAATGCTATTAATATTTAGTAACACTGTTTTAATAACTTTAATAGTTTTTAAGATATTAAATGCTTCATAATAAATTGTAATCAACTATTCTCTATGACTTTTAAATACAAACTAATAATATTTGTTAAACCAAAATGGCGGTTAAGCAAAATCGACCTGGAACATAATATTCACCCTGTAGTAAGGAAGGATGGAGTGGCCAGACAGAGGATAGAGAGACTTTATTTTGCGCAGGGTCATACAAATGTTTTATCCAGGATTCTAAAGAGTAACAATATGAAATTTGGTTTAGATCTATCAAAGGGTGCAGAAGTGTATAGAAAACAGACATACATATAAACATATTTTTTATTTATTATCTTAGTTTTATTAACCACAATTGAGTTTAAAAAACATCTACCGGTTTCGGAAAACACTTTTCCTTCTTCAGGATGTCATAACTAACTAAAAATATAGCATTGTTTCTTCACCAGAATCTATTTTTAAATTTTTTAAAAAACAACAATTATTTAAAAAAATAAATTTAGTACCTAACTCATATTACTGCTCAATACAAATTTAGTCGAATAATTTTTAGGAAAAAATTTTAGAATAGGACTCGTAGTTAAATTTAGTTGGCTGTTTAGAATTTCCTGATTACTTTTACATGCTTTATTTATCTCCAACGATTACAAATTATTTAATTTGTGACCTACACCGTTTATATGCAAAATTGACAATCCCAATTTTTTATCAAAACCATGACTATTTTCTATCAAATGATTAATTAATTAATCAATAGAACTAAGATAATAAATAAAAAATATGAATCTTAACCACCAAGTTAATATTGCTAATTTTAAAAGTATACATATAAACATTCAGTTCTATGTACATATATAGATATAAACTCCTACCCACGCTGATATAATTTAATGTAAATTTTGTTAGACTCCACTAATTGAAAATATCTTTTGTGACACGTGTTCCAATAATTTACCGATTCCATTTTCAAACAGAGATTGAAAAGTAACGGTAAGTTGCTGAATCACGTATCACAGCAGTTATTTTAAATGAGTAGAGTTTAACCGAGTTGACTACCGTAATGTTAACGCTGAAAATTTAAATGAAAAATGTATTCTCTTCATGAACCATATTATTTTATGATATTACGTATACACTTCAAGACTAGTATAATTATTATGGATTTACCACATATAGTCGTACTTTAACAAAATTATTTTCTATTGTGTTTCTTTCCGTATTTCATATAGAATTGCTTATTTTTGGTTTTCATTCATGATATAAATAACAATGAAATTATTAATTTTAAATTGAAATATTTTATCATCATCATATTAATTAGTATCAGCCATTTTTAACCCATTGCTGGATGAAGACCTCCCAAATATCTCCCACTTTTCTCTGTCCATTATTATTCGACGCCACGAATTTGATGATTTTGTCAGTTTTGCCAGGGATTTGCGGCAGCCTTTAGATTCCTCTCGAGTACCGCAGGATGACTGTACTCATCCATACTCCGAACGTTGTGGCCTGCCCATCGCCATTTCATTTTCTTGGCGTATTTAATTATATAAATTACTATTGTCTGTTCTATTATTTTGCTGTTTATTTATTTATTTATTTATTACGTTTATTTTCCTGTTTCTTGGTGTTATTCCCAATATACACCTTTTCATGCCTCTTTGCGCCACCTAAGTTTTTGGATGTTTCTATTATTTCGCTGCCATATGGGAGCAATATACAAGTATGCGACATAGATGAATGTTTAAAGATTATATGTACGTGTTGACATCTTCGATAGAAATTAATCCTGGTCCCATGTTTTCTATTGATTATACAATATCATGTCACTCTAGTAAAACAAATCACCACTAACCTAGACCGCTGGTCGAGCTTCCGGATGCAATCCGGACTGCTAACTGATCCTACGCTGATTCCTGATATTGTATAGAGGATGTAATAGACCTGGTCCATAATATTTTATGGGTGAATACCTTATTAAATTATGTGGAAATTCTGCACTGTTACAGAAAATATTATTGTTTGAAATTTTTACAAAATCGTGACAAGCTTAAAGTCTACATACTTCGAAAAAATATTTGAGAATTTGTTCCATTATTAATGGATATCTTTGCTTCAGACCCTAAATCATCTAGCAAACAATAGTCTAGCCGCTCGAAATTCGATGACCTTTAATTTTTTAATAAAATACTAAAATTAATCAAAATAATCGCATAACTATGATTTTTTTGAAATGCTTGTATCTCTGACATGGTTGAGATTGGACACATATCCCTTGAACATTTTAGACTCGTAATTTATTGTATCCACCCATAAAATATTGTGGACTAGGTCTGGTACACCCTGTATATCACTGGAGTTTTAACCGACATTATTGTCTAAATATTACATCATTACAGCCGTATTCATTTTTACAATCCAGATCATTCTAAGGCTTATCTAAGTTTTAATAATCCTCGTCATCATAATTCCAGAAAACACTTATCCCGTCACAATCTCTGTCTTTGCTAGAATTTCAAAAAATATTTTACAATGATCATTTTCTTTGCACTCTATTATTATAGAATTAAAAATCTTTCTTACAATAATGAACTTTACTTGCAAACTTACTCCGAGAATAATGAAGCAATTAAAATATGTATTAAAAACTGAGTAATTTTATATTTTGCTTATTCCTATTTTAAGCATCTGGCTATCTAGAGAGCTAATTATTATAACTAAGCACGTTAACCAAGCGGCAATTATTTCCAACCTTGACAGAAAAACCAACGAAAATACGTTATTTGCTATACAAAATGTTTCTTTTATAACTAGCGAACAAAAGATTTTACACGGATTCTTTTTGTTTTGGTTATGATTAAGCATTAGTTCTCAGAAATCTCTGGCAACTAATTTAATTAAGATTATTTTTATCAACAGAACAGATAACGTGGTACAAAAATTAAGAAAATACAAAAGTATAGAGATTTATATTTTGACGTGTGGGTCTGGGCTGGTGCGTCCCCACTGTCCTCCAGCTGTTACTGCGATAAAGCAATGAGGCTTTACACAAATCGGTTTACATTTGACTTAAGCCTACCCAAAGATGATCGCATGATTCTTGCTCGGCACGATACTCAGATTCAATAAGGCTGTAGTAGCTTAAATAGCCAAAAACCTGGAGGTATGCGGGTGGAAAAACTGAACTGAACACGCTTATGTTATAAAATTTATCAAACTTACATAAGTATCTTACTTACTAAACAAGTAATGCACATTAAGGCATTATTATTTTAAAAAATTATGAAATTAATACCAGTTCTAAAATAATGTGGGTGCGTATTCGCCTCAAAAAGAACAGTTATTTATTGATACAAAATGAAAACATTAATTTTTCATTAAAAACAAGTATGTATGACTACATATTAACTTTGAGAATAGTATAAGAAGGATTTACTTTAAAAAAAATTAAATTTACAAGTTTAAACAACAACGTAGGCTAATTATTTTATAGTCTTAACTGTCTAGACTTCACTATTTGAGAAACTTCTGCAAGATAGCTGTTTTCCATTCGCAGTGACGTCCTCCGTTTCTCGTACACTAAAGACATGCACCCAACGAGCAAATGTTGTTTTTCAGATGATCCTATTTCAGAGAATTCCTCTAAACAAGGTAGCCCGAGATGACATCTCGCATTGTAGTGGGTAAATCCTATACGCCAATCTCCTCACGAAAAACGTATTCCCCAATCTTAAGCATTTCAAACAAACGCTGTGAATGAACGCCATTAAGTTAGAGCTTTCTTATGAGGTGTCAAAAAATCGCCAAATTACTGCAATTTTTGTATCAAAATTGCTACTATACATGAGTATTATATATGAGGTTCTGACGAGCGATAGTCAGATTAATGCCCAAGCGAATGTTCTGGAATAAACATAATAGAGTGGGGTGGGTGTCTATGTTTTACGCAGGATCTTAAAGAGTTACTATGGAAAATATTAGTATTCAGTATAATATTTATATCGATGAAGAAAGGTCATATGGAAAGGATGAATGAGGAGAGAATGGTAAGAAAGATATATGACGCAAGTGTTGATGGAACCAGAAATAGAGGACGTCCGCGGAAGACTTGGCACGACCAGGTAAACCAGATAATGGAGGATGGTTCTGTTAGAAGCCTCAACAATCGGCGAGCTTGTATGACAAGATGTATGAATGTGGATGAGGCGAGAATTGTATGTCAGGACAGAAGAGTGTGGCGCTCTATCCTCTCTGCCTACCTCCACGGGGAAACGGCGTGATGGTAAGTAAGTAAGATAGGTTGGATTGACCAGAAATTTGATTGGTTTTAAAGAATAACTTTGCAAAATTTGGAGTGAATATCATTCAATATAAAACACATTTATATCGCGGGGTAGGTGTAAGGTGGCCAGGAAGAGGAGAGATTTTGCAATTTTTATATTTTTTCAAAGGGATTGCATAGACAACGGCCAGACAGATAAATATTCAATTTTATATGTATAGATACATATGTTCATGTTTTGCCAATCACGCGTAAAAAACACGCGATTTAGGTAAGTAAATACATACTTAACATAACGAAAGGAAATAGTAATAATCTTCATAATCCATGACTTAAAAAAAAACATATTCACTCTTCCTACATTGTATAACTGCATATCACCTGCTAGACGAATTTATGGCAGTGTGAAGGTTATAAATAAAACTTACAAAAATCAATATGCTAGTTGGAACCTAGTTTCAACCCTCGTAAAATGTTCAACTGGCCACAATGAGTACACCTAGTTTATGACAAATAATTTAGAGGTGGGGAAAATTGTAATTAAGGTCACTTCCAAGTCACGAATATAAGCTAAGGAGTCAATCTCATATGTTACATTTTATTTACAAATATTAATGACAACGGATTTGTTTAATGAATGTTTCCTGATTAATTACCTTCAAAATTACCATATATATATATGTACTAAATGACTGCTACCAAGGACCGGGCTAAACATCTAGTCTGATAGATATATATTAGTCTATAATCAAATATTATTAATTGATGATTTAATATGATTAATGTCGAGTATACTTTTTACAATTGTATCTAGGTATGCAACATCGTAAAGAAGACAAAATTATAAATTTTGTAAATTATCTTTTGTAATAATTATATCCGAGTTACCGAAGTAAAAATATAAAACTATAATAAGACCAGTGGTCACTTATCGTTGCGAAATGTGGTGCCTAACCCAAATCGAAGAAAATAAATCAGCAGTTTTTGAGAGCAAAATGTAAAAAAAAATTTTAAAAATGCCAGATGACAGGAAACCATAGATCACGACCAGGGGCCTGCAGTACATTTAAGCAAAAAACCTGTGCATTACTAAAAATTCTGGGAAACAAGTATAAATTAAATAATTGGATTAACAAAAACGAAAACATTATTTTACAATTTGTGCCATCTGTGTACCAGTAGAGACTTTAATTGCTTATTTCTAAAAACTACCATGACAACTTACCCATGGCTATACCCATGGCGCTCTTTGGTATTCGCCGCTACTTCACATTACTCCCTTCTGTCTTTAAGCTAGTGAATTATTCAAGTCATATATATGGCTATTTACTAAATTGAAAATTCCTTTCGGTTAATTCGTTTTATATGGAATCGTTACTTATGCTGTTTTTTTTTTATCAGAATAACATTAGAAACGCTGCGTGTATATCATTGTAATGTCTACTTCCTCTTTTACTAATACGCGAATTTTACCATCTTCCTGTTTTTAACGTGTTGATTTCATGATTGTTCTTTAAATTTGGTGCATGGATTGGTTTTTCATTTGGGAAAAACGAAAAGTATTTGGCAAAACTATTTCCTACGTTAACCTTTAATAAAAATAATTATTTCCTTTTGTTATTACGTGAAGGATTTTCAAACAATAAATGAATCATGTTCAGTTATAGAAAGTGTTCTTAAAAACGTCCTTATATTTTTAATATGGGTAAGAAGGTATTATTTTACGTTAAAACTTAAACTTTAAAAACACTATTAATAGTGCTCTAAAATTACAAATAAATGCATGGTAGGGTCAATTTGTTTTGTTTAAAGATGTTTGTTAAACGAAAGTACATATATTATACATGATTGTATAATGTCATTGGTAACAGCATAACCTAAATCTATATTTACTGCACGCCACTGTTCGTGAGATAGAAGTCCCAGAAGACATTATGCATCTCATTTGCAATCTATATTCGAATAATGCCGCCACAGTTAAATTCAACTTCATCTCCTCTAAAAAGTTTAAAGTGCGAAAAGGAGTCAGACAAGGATGGATGTTGTCTCCAGACCTTTAACATATTTGTGTATGGAGAATATATCATAAGAAATACATGAATGGTGGAGTAAAAATTGGATGCGAGAAGATTTCCAATCTATGATCAGAAGAAGAAATGGCCACACTGCTGACGACTGTGGCTGCGAGACAGAAATTAAAAGACGCATAGGTATAGGCGAAAAGTTATATGTCCATTGATTATATGATTTGATAAAATATGAAAAGACCGCGATATTTCCAAGACCATGAAGGTCAGACTTGTACAGTCTCTGGTGCATTCTATATTTATATATGGTGTCAAATCATGGATCATGGAGCAAAGGAGAGAAGATGGATTGATGCCTTTGAGGTGTGGTGCTGGAGACACATATTGCACATACCATGGATAGCGAGAGGCACGCATGTCTCAATTCTGCAGGAACTAAACATCAAAGACAAACTTTCAACTATCTGCTTGAGTCGAATAGCTTGAAGAAGCTTGTTGTGATGGGCCACGTCGAAGGACGAAGAGGAAGAGGAAAACTGACTGAATAATCATAGTTATCCAAAAATTAAAGCATATTATAGTAGATTCATCAGCGCCTTCAATTAATCCAAGTCTAATTTTGATCTCTGTCTTAAGAGTAAGATTTTTAATTAAAAACACTTATTTTTAGTTACCTAACTAAGATGTGTGTATTTTCATTTAAATAATAAGAATTAATACTAAATCAATAGTTTTTTTTTTCTTTCTATAAATATAATGTTAAAAATAATAGAAAATGTGATATCTAACATTCCAAGCATATTACTTAATATAAAAAAATTGGTTTCATATAAAAACGGTGTGATTTCAATTCGTCAATGCATGCCAAGGGTTAAAGAGCCAGATTGAGGTAAACCATTTAAAAATCATATTAAAAGTATGAAGATAAGTAATAATTTAAAATTATTGAATTAAATGTAATGAAAATTGGCATCAAAGAGGATAATAGATAAAGTTTTGATTATTGTTTTAAATAAATAGGTACATATTGTTTACGATTGTCTGATAAAAGTATAAATAAGTTGAGATGTAACTACTTTTCTTGAGTCGCAAGGAATATATAAAGATCAAAATTGATGCTGACTAATGTATGAGGATATACTAAAATACGTTCTATTGAGTTTTCCGAAGACTAAAATCAAAAAGGTTTCTTCCTATGTCTTATGCAAATCTATTTTATGAATCACAATTTGTTTGATTTAGTAATGGGTAGAAGTATTGGGAATCGTTTATTTGTTTTCTATGTAAAAAAAAATAATTCAAGTCATCTTTTGATTATACCGAAAAGTTTTTTCTCTCTGTTCGTAAAAAGGGCTGAGATATACATACGAGTATATTGAAATTCCTTCATTTATATATTTAACCGTTTTAGTGCTAAGCAATTTTGGATACAAACGATCGCAGCGCTTTTGCGACGCGTAGCATTCAAACGGTTAAGGTATTTTATGTTTTTCATATTACTTCAAGACAGCACTAACAATTGATACTTAATTAAAAATCAATTAAAATCGCATTACTTTATACACTTAAAAGTTCAGAAAAATACATAAATACAATTTTTGGTTATCTATCTTATAGTCAAGAATGTTATATATATAATATATCTATCGAAACCGAACCGTGTGGTCACCAAATATGGATCGTTACGGAGAGAGTAAGTTTGAGAATTCAGGCTACCAAAATGATGAAATTAGCAATAGCGGGAACAGAACCAAGTGAAAAGGACCGATATAAGTTTGAGGAGACTCTCGGCACGGAGACTCTACTAGTCTCAAACTAACTTGTAATAAACACCAATAACAAAGACGTGTGTACAGATTATCTTGATTGGTCAACAAATACCGAAGCGGCGCAAGACTGAAGAATACGGAAACGCCTTTATAAGGGAGCAAAAATGATGAAGATATTGATATTTATTAGATTATCTCATCTCTTCTAGACATGGGTAAAAGTGTTATTATGTAAATTTATTCGAAGTTCATTACAAGTCTCTGCACTGCATTTTCTGTGGTTGGGGGTTGGTGTTCTAGTGGTTGAAGGTTCGCGCGTCGTTCTAGGACACCAACAAGTTAGTTTTATTTTCATAATACAAACGTTTAGCTTAGTTTGAAAATAGTAAGAATATTGATGTGACATGTATTCCGTGTACGCATCTCAATTAAAAAAAAAGAGAAGAAAAAATAATACATATATTTGTACTATAATTTTCTTCTTCCACGGCGCTTCATCCCAGGGTGAGAATTGGTCCCCTCCACTACTGCCTTTCATCGACTCCCATCCCTGGTTATTCTTCTCCAGTTCAATTTTACTCTACTCGATTTGTGCTCTAATGTAAATACTAATATAAATTTGAATAAAACATGATTACATCTGTGCGTGTCGTCCTTGATTTTAGTTGGACACATTGTGTGTCCTTGGTGAACTAAATGAGCACTCTACTGAATAGTTTCAAATGGGTTATCGCTTATTAGCAAACTAAATCACCTGTGGGTATGTTATTTTAATAACAAGAGACAAAGTATTAATTCACTAACCTAACAGAGTGGATGACTTTGTCAAATATTTTGCCGACTGCCCAGCCCGTGTTATTAGGATGACGACACATTTCGCCTCGCTGTTGCGAGTATAGTTGATATTACACATAATTTGTAAAAATATTTTACATTACATTATAATGTTATTTTAATTAATTCGAATTCTTTTCATAACACGAATGCACGTTTAGATCTTTTCAAAATTATCACTAATATTATCTTATTTACTTAAATCTGTGGTGAGTGGACACAGAGCGGCATCCAGCGGATATTACACCACACCGCGGAGTAGGAGGAATGGGTTCTCTCAAGTCAGCTAGGATACTTCTCAACCGAGCCTGTACTGATCAACAGCGTTTCACTTCAACCTCAGTTCTTGCATTCTGCCGCCGATATTATCTCCGTAATTGCTTAAAATCTTACTTCAATAAAGTCAGTGCATCTCAGATATCTACCGTTGTTACCATTGCTCACACAACTGTCCGAATATCTTCATCTTCCTACCAGTAAGCCAAGGGGAATACATAAATATACGAGCATGAATGATGTGCCGATTTTTAAGCGGTTAATCGGATACATCCAAAAATCTATCTTATCATCACGATGTTTTCCGGCGCGGTTAACAAAACGCCCCCTGAACTGCGACTGATAATACTCTCCTCGCTCACGTTCATACATTTTCTTGTGTACTCTCGATTATTGAATACAATAGAAAAAAGTGTACTCCTCATTGTACTTAATCATAACTATATTTCATGGTTTTAACAATATATGATGGTGATGTAATCAAGAATCAAACCCTCTTCGAAACCTACCGCACAAATTAATTACAATTGTTTGCTCATAACATAATTATTATAATGGTTATTGTTATCACTAATGATTACTTTGCCGTGGCTGTGCTGTTTGTTATCTTATCGAAATACACAGAGTTAATTTAATAATTGATTATTTGAAATTATTAAGCAGATCAATGAAATTTATTCGTGAAATATATTGCTAAGAGTGTTTCGTCTCTACGATATCGCCAGGGATCGAACTTAAAAGCCGCGTAACGAACCAATATTACAATATATTGCTTATTTTGGGTTCAAATCTGTGCTGTCTTTTATGCGCCTTTGAATTTCATCTAGGCACACCGCAAGATGGGTTTCAAAAATAAATACAACTATGTTTATATTCCGACGAATTTCTCGAACGTTATTAAAGATACATTGATTTAGTAGTATTGAAAATAAAAATATAACTACGCGAACATTTTCCCGTGAGATACGAAAACTTTTGAGATATTTTTCAAAAATCCGTACAAATTTCGGAGAAAATTATTAAGATAAAGAGAGTTCGATAATTCATTTCGCAAGTTTATAAGAAGAAATGTTTTGAATAATTTTTCAAATAGCAGAAACCATTCGAACACTTAGAATTGGTTGAAAATTATATATTTTTTTATATTATAATATGATAGTAGATAATTTTAATAAAAGATAAATATATAACTTTTTTTTGTAAATATTTGGGTATTACGAACTTTTTAAAGTAAAATATATTTCAACACCTTAAGTAAATCCATTAATTACGAAAATTTGTTAATAAAGTTGTTAGTTAGCAAGCACTCATGCTATATATTCGGGCAGTACCTACTTCTTTAGAAGGAGAATGTGATAAAATATATCAAAAGAAGTACGCAGTACGCATATAATACTGAAAAAAAAAGTATTTTGATTACGTTCCTAGTGCGTTTTAATCATTTCCCAAAATTAATGGTTTTAAAGTAGAAAATTGTTTAATTTTAAAGTAGAAATAGTTTTAAAGTAAAGTAGAAATTTTAAAGTAGAAAAAACATTGAGACGAATAAGAAGATATATTTCATTTACAATAATGTAATAATCTACAGTAGATACAAATATAATTTTTTTGTTGTTAACTCTGTTTTATTAACCACTTATTAAGTTAAAATGCATTTACCAGTTTCGAAAAATATCATTTTTTTCTTCAGGATGTCAATACTAATCAAAAACATATGCTATTGTTTCATTAACAGAATCTATTTTTAAAAACACAATAATAATTAAAAAAATAAATTCAATAAAGTTTTTAAAGGAACATTTGAGATGTTTGAACAATAGTTTTGATAAAAAATTGGGATTGTCAATTTTGCATGTAAACGGTGTTGGTCATAAATAAAATAATTTGGAATCGTTGGATTTAAATAAAGCGTGTAAAACTAATTAAAAAATTATAAACTAACTGAATTTAACTACAAATTCCATTCTAAAAATTTTTCCTAAAAATTATTCGAGTAATTTTGTATCGAGTAACAATTTGAGTTAGGTACTAAAATGATTTTTTAAATAATTACTGTTTTTTTTTAATAGATTCTTTTAAAGTTACAATAACATATATATGTGATTAGTATTGACATCCTGCAGAAGAAAATGATATTTTTCAAAACCAGTAGATGTCTTTAAACTCAATAAGTGGTTAATAAAACAAAGTTAACAATTAAAAATAATGAATTTTAATCACAAAGTTAATTTAGCCAATTTTAAAAGTACAAATATAATTATTAGTTTATTAACATTATTTTCAAAACCGATGTGTGTTATTCATATTCACAGTAGTTTAGTGTAAATATTAAAAATATATAAAAATATGTTTTATTAAAGAGAACACATTCTTATTGTGACATACATAGGTCTGTGATATTTAATAATTCTGAATAATTACAACTTCACAATAAGAATATGTTCTCCTTAATAATATATAAGTTGTATCAATGTATCCAAAATTAAAAAAAAAAAAAAAAAATTATTAATTCTGGCGTCTCCTATCGGATTACTCAAAGGTATTTGAGATTTCGTAAAAATAAAGAAGATGGCTTTCAAATAATGGAACGATTGTTGGATCAATTTGAAAAGTGTAATATATAAGTTCGAAAATTTGTCATCAATGCACTGTGTTGGTGTAGCATAATCGATTAATAATTCCCTGGATAGGAATAGAACGAGATTCGAATCCCGGTAGCAACAACAATATTTTTCGATAAAATTGGTTTAATATGTGTATTTTTCTAATTTTACCAACTAGCGCCATCAATAATTTTATTTTTAAACATTTAATATGCATCGATGAATTATTTGACTAAAGTTCACTTAATTAATTATAAAACATATTAGATAAATAACTTGAATTTACACAGAAAAAATCTATCGATCGAAAAACTCGTACCCAGAGCTTTCTCTTACCGAGAGTATGAGTTACTAATTACACAATATTAACCATTTAATTTCATGTCGAATGTTCGATTTTAAATGTTTTATTTATATTATTTTTATTAAAATAAAAACATGATAGGTTTCGATAGGAAATAATGATTGTCTCCCTAAAGTAGAAGGAAAACATATAAAGTCGATTAAATTAATTGGTAATTCATTCTGTCGGCAATAAAAAGTTCCGGGGTCAGTCCCGGTGGTGATGATGAATTTTTTCTGTGTACCTTTTAAAGTGGTTTACCTAAATTGTTTTAATTGTCAAAGAATTGTGTTCCAGAAATGTAACTTCACAATAAAAATGCGATTTCGTTGTGTTACGTATTACATGACTATATTACGATAAATATGAAGTCAAACATGCACGGTGATGTAGATTCTTAGCTAAAGTAGTCTTGAATTGGTTCAAGAATCAACAGACACGTCCCACTGATGAAATATAAAATCTTTTTAAAAAATTTGCTTTTTTAAAAAATCCAGATGTATCAAATCACTTGTATTTTACATTTATAGAATGGTAACGACAATCGTGTTGTTTTTCGCCAAATCCACTCCAGCAAATGGCCTTTGGCTGGCATTTATTTGAACGTATACGCGTCTATAAAAAAGACTTTTGGCAAATTGCTCGTTCCACCATTGGTTAATGGCCCAAAATACTATTCGACCAATTTCGCTAATGCTGTTCATACCTCATGACAGATGGGCTCCTTATTTAATCTTTACAACCCTCTTAGGGTAATGTTAAATCGATAATAGATTGTCACTGAAAGTAATTACTTATTACAACTTCCAAGGACAGGTGATGTTTTGGGCCGGCAGAGTGGTAAAACGCCCACAGGTCACGGTGATTCTGAGTCCAATTTGTATTCATGCGGTGCATCATGAGTACTCTTGCACGGTGACAAGATAACTGTGTACATAGTAACTTCGCACAAGACTGGTGCACATAGTGACAAGTAGACACAAAGTAATATAAATGTATGTACAATTATAATTATAATAAAATAAATGGTTGGTGGGTACTTTTGGGGGGTAAGTTAGAGAGGGTAGACGTGTTTATCTTCTTATTCTAGGCGTTTATTATTTAAAGTTACGTCAGAGTACGGAGGCTAAGCGTAGGCTCGTCAACTGTCATGTCTTTGTTACATCTTTCGGTTTATTGGTTTTGCTCACTGGCTACATTGGTGGTTTGACGTACTTGTCTCACCCCATAATACAAAGTATGGGCGGAGTGATAAACTGAGGTTGTGCAGTTGCCACGTGTACACTTGTATTGTATGCATCTGTCGTGTGTGCAGTTGTCATGGAATCTTCCCTCTCATCTCATCTATTTAAACTAAAAATGAATACTTATTTTTCTTTTTACATTTACACGGGTCTCTTCTATTATTTCACTGTTGTAATAATCAAATAGTCCATTAACAAAAATATGTAAACAAACCAGTGTATCTAAATAAATATATATATTATAGTATTAGGAAACTGTTTTATCAAATCTACCAGCGCTATCGTGAGTAAAATCCATTCAAAAGGATATCGAATAATGAAAGCCAAACTTGTCTAATTTGTATATGAGTACACATATACATATATCGTAATACATATTTAATTTTCACAAACATAAGAACAAATTGACACAGAAATAAATAGATATATTTTATATGTAAAATTATTATATCTTCAATTATAAATATAACAGATTTTTTTTTTTTTTTGGTCTTATACCTATATGTATATATATATTTTTGATAATATTATACCAACTCTGCCTTTTTAGAAGGTATTTTATGGAGAAAGTTATAAAAAAAAATTCAATGTACTTTTTTCGATCATGACAGACCTCGAAACAACGTTTCTGTAAAAAGTTTGTATATTAACCTATATAAATAAAAATTTGACTGGGTAAATATTTCAGCAGTGTTTATAACCCCGTTTTTGTCAAATGGCAGCTGATCATGAATTTAAAAATAAACATTACTCCGCTAGTATAAAATATTTCTCATTCTTCTCATCCAGTGTACAAAAAAAATATATTTTTATATAAAAAAAACATGCATTGCACACTGACGAAATCTATCTAATTCTTGCGGCCAGTGCAGTAAGTTTTGTTTTCATTTTAATTGTTTATACAAGTGTTTGTATTTTGTTATATATTGGCCTTAGAGTTACGGATATTCTCTTTCGGTTTTACCACATCCAAATATGCATATTGAAGTGTATACCCTATGTATGCTGAAATTTTCTGTTTCCTTTTTACTAGTTTTTGGCAACCATTTAACGTTCAATATATTTGCGTGTCCAAAATAATAACATTGAAAAATAAATTATAAAAAAAGATGTTCTCAAAAAGTCATTCATATACAAGTTGTCCCAAAAGTCTTTTTCATAGTTAACACTCCGTAATAAAATAATGGATGGGTTTAATAAAAAAATATTTACTTTACATTTAAGTAGTCCCTGGGAATTTATTTCTTAAAAATTAGATTTTCTAAATGTGATCCGTTATTTTCCTGGCACTCTTCTAAACGGGAGGCAGAATTTCTGAGAACTGTTTAGCACCTGTTCTCCGTGATTGCTGCCATTTCTTCTCGGATATTTACTTTTAATTGGTTCAGAGAGAAAGGATTGTTTAAGGTAGCCCCATAGAAAGAAGTCCATTGGTGTCGAGACGTCAATTTATGCCACTTCGTCGAGATATCAATTTTCCTGGGAAAATTTTACGAACAACTGGTAAGGATACGCTCCATAGCGGCTGAATTCCCAAGGACACGGCTAGTGATCGGCATACCACGCGCGTGCAGCGAATGAACCATAATAAAAAAGACATGTAACATATTGTATTTTGGCCAAAAATATTATTTTAAAAATTGTTGAGTGCTTTTGAGAAATTGCTGAGAATTTTTTCACACATTTAAAAAAAATCTCGTATATATAAGAATTAAAATAAATTAATCATATTAACAAAGAACATGCTACTGCACACTCATTTTAGCCTCTGATGTAAAAATCAACGTATTGTTTAGTTTTGTTAATTTATATATAAATTTCATTTTCCGACAGCCACTACTTACTTATTTTTACATACTCTTTTGTTTAATTTACTTTACGTACAACTAATTTATCTTTTATGTTTAATTAATTTTTTATTTCATTACATGTAGTTTAATTAAATGTATTTTTTTCATCGTCTGTCCAGTCGGGTGCCAGGCGTGTGTTGAGAAAGGCATTACATTGTATTTATTAAGTGCTGTGAAGAACAAAAGGATACAAAAGCGTGCATGTAGAAAAAATAGTTAATATTTTTTAATACTATAAGGCTGGTCAAAAATTATAATACGTCATGGAGTATTTGTTTAATAATTGATTGTGAACTCGGTGATGGTGATGATGGTAATGGTGACGATGGTAACATAAGAGCGGTACAAAAATATCCTCGGCTATTCAGCTATTTTTGTGTCATTTTTAATGTAAAATTCATAAATGCATTATGGTATTATTGATGGGGTTCATATTTCTAGTTAATTATTTTTGAAAGGATTACAGTTTTATTGCTTTCTGTCTATAGGAATAACATTTTTCATCACTCAAAAAATGACGGTGTAATTAAATAGGAACGGTGTAAAATTTCACAGTGTAATCAAACATGATCCTGTAAGCGCATTAATAACATGTCATCGATCAAAACATCCGATACCATACAGAATTAACAACCATGGAACAAAGATCACATTAGATGTATAAAATAAGCCACCTTGATCTTGTTTGCCGGAGCTGCTGATGCGCGAAACATCAATATGTAATCATCTGGATTATTCACGCTTTACAATGTTTAGGCTTCACAGACAAAATGTACGTGAAATTTTCGTATTTTCTCTTAATATTCTCATTATGGGCTTTGATTAAAATTACAGACTATTAATTTCATTTTATTTATCAATGTAATAATTGTGAGCTTCTCTGAGGAAAGTGATTGATTAGTATTATAACATTAAGACATTTAAATTAGAATGTAAAAAAATGTTACGCGATTTTTGCGACAATGAAAAATGATTAAACAATATATGCATAGTTTCAGAAAAATTGCAAAAAATTTAAATAATATCTAATTGAATTGAATTTTAAAAAGCCGGAATATAATTAGAATTTATAAGATAATGATTTATGATTACTTTTTAAAACAAATATGCGCACAACGTTATTCAGCTCATTAAAAAAACTCACTGTATTATTTTTTCACTTTTGTATGTTATCAACTGAACATTCAATACAATCATGATTTTTTTGTAACTTTTAAAATATATTATAAAAACGATTAAAAAAAATTGCGATCTTGTATAAAATAAATACTACAATAATTATCGTTGCAACTTTGATGTTAAAAGAAAAAGGCTAATAAATACCTTTGAATTTTTATCCTAGTTTCATGCGGGACTTAAGTTAGAGACGCGGTAAGTAACAATACCCAGTAAAACTTCAATACTTGATTCAAATCCATCACATGGGTGGGGTTTTATTAAGCCCACATTGATGTACAGGGATGAGGGTGTCGTAAAATGATGATACATTACGTGGATCTATACGGGTGAAATAGTAAAACTGAAAAATCTATCGTTGCCTGCATTTAAATTTCTCCGTAACGTACTCTGTCTATCAATATATTCGAATTAATTGTGAAATCAGATCGTGCTTAACCTTAAAATATTAAGATGGTCAATTTACATAACGTTATTATTAACAGAACATATCTAAAACTGACAAATTCATTATCAGGTATAATTTATAGGAAAATAAATAACAAATGATTAAAAACAAAATAGATTAAGCAATTAGAAAGTTGTACAGAAAAAAAAATTTTTCTATCGAAAATATATTCGGTTACCATACCATAAGTGTACCGAAAAAGAATATCGTTTTTTTCATTTACCGTTTTCAACGGTTGGTTGCGCTTTTACTGCCGCCCTTACACGACGTGTTTTGTGTTATTCTGGTGACTGAATTGTAATTTATAAAACTTAAATTTTACAACCCTATTTACAATGAACTAATTTATGCCAAACGAAGAATTTATTCTAAATTTGATGTTATATCATTTCTCGAAGACAGAGACAGCAACAAGTGCCATTTAAAATATTTTTTATGTACTGGGAAATGTTTTGGATATTTGCAAGTGTCATACATCTATGAAATTTCAATCAGGAAGTTTTGATTTAAAAGAAAGTGATTAAAGTGGGTAACGTCATACTCGCTGCCGAAATAGAAAACAATCCAACTATATCTATTGAAAAAATCGTATACTTATGGTCAAGCATTCAACTACATCTTAAAAAATCGGCAAGGTGTGGAGACAAGGGATATGGATACCTCACGAACTAAGCGAAGAACACCTAGGCGATCGAATAGATGAACGTAAACAACTTTTGGAAATGGAATCAGAAACGTCATTCTTACAATATCTGATAACTAAGTGGAAACGAGAAATGAATGCTGTACTCGAACCAAGAATGCAACAGCAATGACTTTCGAAAGTCATGTAGCGAAACACAACGCTAAAAACGAAACAAATCCTTTTGTCTGTTCGGTGGGACTGCAAGAGTTGCTCACTTTGAAGCTCTCAAACCTGGACAAACGATAAATACACAAGTGTATTGTGAACAACTAGACCGTTTAGCGGCGGAAATTAAAAAACTTCAAAAATATATAAGCATTCAAATCTTGTATTTAAAAAAAACGACATTCTTTTTAGGTACCCCTATGTAATTTATTGTAATGTATGTAATATAATGTATGTAATATATTGTAACTTATGTGGATTTGAACGTTATTTCTGTTCAAAAGTGGTTAGGTTATCATTCAGCTTTTAGTATAAACCTGCATCGTATTATTATAGATCAACCCAAAGGAAAACATTAGAACGTTTTTCTAAAACCATCAATTTGAAAAGGTTCTAAATAATGGCTTGAAAAGGTTCTAAATAAAAATTATATGAAAATTATTTGTTTTTTGTGTAGCTCTGTAGCTGAAATCATCTTCAATGTTGGAATTTACACCAATATTCTAACATCTAATACTAGTACATACTCGTATGCGTACAAATGTATTGCTATAATAAAGTTTGAAATATAACGTAAGTCAAAATAAGTTATAGCGAAATAAAACTTGTCAAACTAAACTGATTAAATACTTGTTTAAAATATATAATGAATATCAAAAGCTTTATTATAATGAATATCAAAAGTTTACAACTTTGGCATGGAAGTTGGTACAGGTGTGTTACATTATCGGGTTTTGAAACATATTTTTTTTATTAAGGAGAACATTTTATTATTGTGAAGTTTCAGCTTTTTCAGATGGTAGTTCAGTGGTATTTTAATACAAATTAAATGTATCAGTTATGAAGATAAAAGGTGATTCCTTTCCAATTTGAATAATAGATGTATCATTATGAAAAAACAAACCTATAAGATTGAAAATTTGTCGTCAACTCACTATGTTGGTGTATGTAATTGATTAACGTATTTCTCCTAATAAGAAAGGATCCAGGATCGAATACCGGTAGCGACGAAAATATTTTTTCGATAAATTAAATTTTCCTATATATCTTTCTAACTGATACATTTAATTAGTATTATATTTTTTTAGTTTTAACATTTTTTAAATTATGCTTACGTATGTTCCCAATACATTTTGTTTAAGCATAAATGTTTTTAATATTAACAACTTTCCCCCGTTTAGATATTATATAAATGGAGAAGGTAAAAATTCCCCTGCCAATGAGCGGACAGTACCCTGTGGTCCAAAAAGAGTCGACACGTCACTAGACCACACGTACGAGCTTTATGAGACCAGTTTGACCTGTTAGGTGAAACGACTTTTATGTTTTTCCAGACACGTGTATTTTCTACGTGGCTTTTTCGTATGTTCGCATAAACCAAAAGTAGAGTGTTCTGGACACTTTAAAAACTATGTTAAAAAATGCATGCTTGGTTTTTTTTTTAAGTTTATATTCATAGATTTTAAATATAAAAATAAACGTATTTTCAAATTTATGATGTGACTAATAATTAATAAAAACGATAACTCCATTATGTTTTTCAAAAATCATTTTCTGAACGTTCAAAAAAGTGTATTTATTAACAAAACAATTAATAATCCGTTTCATCATTCATCCACGTTAGTTTCCTCATGATTGAGGATAGTGATTTTCATATACTCCCACCTTCTTGACTATGCTTCTCCACTTTTCTCGGTATCCCGCAGATGTTAGAGCTGTCACCAGAGAAGTGTCTGTTGCTTTTGACACTCGGTCAGTTCAACGGGTGGGTGATCTTTCTCTTCGTTTTTCGACGTGGCCCACCATAACAAGCTTCTTCAATGTATCGTAATTGAAGAATTCGTGTCAGGCAAATAGTTGAAAGTCTGTCATTGATGTACAGTTCCTATAGAATGAAAGCATTCGTGCGTCTCACCGTCCATCTATTTATAACGTTACTATTTAAAAAATATGATTATTTAAATATTATCATCATAATGGTCGAAAATCATTAAATATAACAGTAATATTTAACACAGTTTATTTTTAATAAATATGACAATTTAATTTGAAACCATGTTGTCATAAATTTTATATAAAATCAAATGTACCGTAAAATGTTTATCAAGGAAACTTCGTTGTTTATATCTCTAATACAATTAACTTTAACTTCAAAGCACTTTTCATGGTTTAAATCTGAGGAAAAATAGTTTTGGTCGCTTGGGCAGACAGATTAATATAAATTACGAGAGTGTTTGCAAACTAACGGTTGTAACAAACTGAAGTTTTATGGTGTCGGAGTAAAAAATAAAATAAAGAACGGATAAGTATTGATGATAGCTAATTCTAATTAATCTTTAAAATGTTATCGATATTTTTTGTTGTTTTGAATTTTATCTCATTATTGACAGCTTTTATTATTTATTTATTCATTATGTTCTAAATAATCAAACAGGCTCATATTAATTAATTAGATTATAAAATATATTTGGAACATAAATCAATTGACATGTTTCTTAATTATGAAGATACATTAAAAATATGTATCAATTAGCGTGGGAACAAAAAAATATAAAATATTTCATTAATTATTATGATATACACATGCGTAAAACGTGAACAGCAATTGATAGAAAGTAAACAATAAATAAAAGTGAATAAGTTGTATGCCCAATATGAGAGACAGAGAAGACTTGCAAACGCTAGGCGAGGCCCTTAACCCACTATAGACGGACACGGGCTAATGATGAAAAAAAGTTTATTTTATTCATCGATAAAATTAGTTACATTAATAGTTATACTTAATTATACAAAAAAATGATTATTATAGTTCTTGCTTTTTCTGGCGGATAGAATGCCAAAACGCATTGCCACCGACCAGCTCAGTCTTGGTGGGGCGCCGGATATTCGGAGGACAGGACGGAATGGACCTGTATAATGCAAAGTCGTTAAATTTTTCATATTTACAACATCACCTTTACAAGCTTCATATATAACTTAACCTAGGCAAAACACAACAAACTTCTGGTCCGGCGTAGGTTCATGATTGTATTCACAACATTTAGTTCACCATAATTACTATTTACTATCACCACCATTACTATTTGTTGCTACGTATTTAATAATTTCATCAGTCCGGCGAGTTTTGGATTCTTGATTTCCTTCGAGTACAACTAGATGACTGAATTTGGCCAGCAATTGTCCATCCTGCGAGCGATGTGACCTGGTAATTTTCTTAGCATATTCAATTATATCAAATATTCTAGTTGATTCTTTTATCTGTATGTTACTTTTCTTACCCTTTCTACATACATCTTTCAATATCCCTTTCGATTTTTGGACCTCTCTTTTGTTGACAATTCATATTTCGCAGCTGTACTTGAGCACTGGAAGTACGCAATGGTTAAATAATTTTTATTTTACTTATTTAATATCCTCTATGGAACATATATACGTAGGTAGGTATTACTAATAATATTTTTACCTAGAAAAACAATTATTTTGATTACAAAATTTTGCTAGAATTATTTGCGTTTAACAAATAAAACAAAGCGCAAATCGTATCATCAAGCTTGTAGAGAGGAGACGGAATATGTTAAGTAAAAAGTAAGTAAAAACGTAAAAGAGATGTGTTTCAAGTTTTTTTAAGAAGTATTCCGATTAAACTAACTCATTCCATACTCAATCAATGACGTGTTTGTGGTATAGTGGTTTCGATAATCGCTAGTAATAGTGATCTAGTAGTCAGAGATTCGAGCCTTGTATCAGTAGGCTATCAAGTTAGCATTATTTTTAAAAATATTAAAAATAATGAAAATCTGAAAAATTATAATTCGTCTTTTATGGATACTTCTAACATCTATTGAAATGCTGACAGTATCTATGTATGATTTCCAGAATTTGCATCTGGCTAGTTATTTCTATAATATTACGAGATTCAAGATCTCTAACTAATGAAAATGAATGAGAACGAATTTGACTGACTATTAGAAATATGTAATAAAAGAATTGGTGCAACTGCTGCTTTGCCTCCAGTCAGTATTTCAAATACAAATCTGTTGAAGTTTAGTAGGTATATGACTTTAGCGTGAATACTATAATACTACTGTTCAGCAACTCAAAGGCATAGCAATACTTGGTGTTTAAAATGAGGATTATTTTTTAATTGAACATTAATATTGAAGTTAGACTGTATGCCCAGAGGCGTGACCGTTCTTAAATATAAATATGGATGTTATAATTTATGGCCGTCTCGACACATAATTTCTCCAGTGAGACGGCCACAGTCCAAACAAATTTTTATATAGTGTTATATAGTTACTAATAAATAAATAAATAAGTGATGGATCACGTAACTAACTAACATATCCTGAAGAGTTTTTCCTCAGTTGGACATTGACAAGAATGCTACCGGACCTATAATTTAAAATAAATACTGTAGTAATGGTATTTTATACCGTCATGGAATATTGTAATTGAACTAGGATCATTATTTGGCGTTTATAAAAATACATTGTAGAGGCCTGCGATCTTACCAAGGACGTTGTTCTCATATCACGTGGATTTATCATTTCAACCATAGGTTTAAAATAAAACTCAAAAACGAACTTGCTCTGTCAAGTTACCGTCTGTTGTCTAGTAGGTTACGATACTTACCTAGTGATCTAGTAGTCGGGAGGTTCGAGCCTCGTTCCGAGAGGTCATCAAGTTAGCCCTATTTTCATATCACAAGCGTTTAGCTTAGTTTGAAAATAGTTTATTTAAAATATTTTAAAAAATGTCTGACATTGATCTACTTATTAAGTATTATGTCTGGGATCTTATCTTTTAGATCTTTAGAGGTTAAACAAGAATTTTATGATGATTAAAAAATATTCTTAAAAAATGTCAATATTTTTTTTTGAATACTCATTCAAATGTATTATAAATACTGTGAACACAAAAAAAGACGTAGGTATATTACGGTGAGTTTAGCTAGTTTTTTAAATTTACTTTATGTTATTTTAGACTCCTTAATACATCAAATTTCTTAACATTCGTGAAATATATGTAAATCATTCGATAAGTAATCAGAAACGATAGATTTTTGTATTTTATTTTTTCTGTAAAGTGATAAATCTGGTAACCTTTTCATTTATTCCAAGAATCAATCCAATCCAAACGGATATTTGTACCTTTTTTTCATAGACTTCACCTTCTTCAACATACATTTTTAATAAAGGAATGAACTCAATACGTAATTGAAAAACTCCTGAGATTTTAATGGGTAAAATTTGTACATATTATGGCTAGTTCTACAAGAAAAATTGATTTTTCTCAAATATCTAAGCCTAACAATTGTTTGATATGTGAAATATTCTACTATATTTTAATATTTTACGAAATTTACACTAAATGTTAAATACACATTAACCAGATTTTTTAATATTGTATACTCAATATTGAGAAAACTATAATTGTTATGGCTATAGCGTTGATTATTTTTATAACCTATAAGCTATAAACAATATTTTAACTTCGAAGTCAATTAATAGTAATTTAGTTGTATGACAAATAAAAGATAATGATTTATGGAAAATATTTTATTGTTTTCAGGGATTATTACAACAATACTTTTAAAAATTAGCAATATTAACTTGGTGGTTAAGATTCATATTTTTTATTTATTATCTTAGTTTTATTAACCACAATTGAGTTTAAAAAACATCTACCGGTTTCGGAAAACACAAAATAATTAAAAATATAATATTTAAAAATAAATTCTGGTGAAGAAACAATACTATATTTTTAGTTAGTTATGACATCCTGAAGAAGGAAAAGTGTTTTCCGAAACCGGTAGATGTTTTTTAAACTCAATTGTGGTTAATAAAACTAAGATAATAAATAAAAATAAAAATTTAAAAAAATATTATTACAATAATAACAAACAAATGCTGCCGGTCTGCTGTTTAAATCCTTAGATTAATCTAAATTAAATAAATACTAAAATTATTATCTGTGAACTTAGGCAATAGACAGTAGGTACTAACATACACAATCAGGTCGTTTTTTCGATATTTTAATAAATAATGAAAATAAATGGAATAAATAGGGAAACAAAAAATCAGGCGAATCACTCCACATGTGGGGAAAATGCGTAACCCTACAAATGTAGCTTATATTACATATAAAAGATCAATTTAATCATCATGTACAGAGCATTCACTCAATAAAACTACAGATTATGTGTAAAATATTATAAATCACATAACAAATGGGGAACCTCACCGTTCAAAAAACTTGTTATTAATTAATCAAAACACGCCATAGCACATTTTTCTTTGACAGTTCGCAAAGTAGGCACCATGGCGGGCTATACGATAGCGTCACAACAATTACCATCTTACGGCAAACTGATGCCTGTTGCCCAGAACTGTACCTTTTCAGTTTGATTTCAACTTCAACGTGAATGGGCTAGGCTCGTTGGCAACACCAGAGGAGTGAATATATTCACTAGCAGCTTATTATTTTAACGACATGAATAGGAAATAAATATTTTGGAATAAAAAAAATGAGAATCTATTTTTAGAAATATCTCAATTTTTCTAAAACATAAATTCTAAAATTGAAAAAGAAAAATTTAAGATTTTGGATGATCAATTTTATTCACCACCTATCACAAGCTATATTCAAGATATATATAATATTTATAGTCTTTTGTGAGGACAACACGGGCAGTAAATTATTTGTTATTGTCATAATGGAAATATTTTTTAAAAATATATCTATGTAAAAATAATAATAATATATACACATCCTTTTTAATACGAAATAAAATCAAATTATAAAAGAATATGAACTGACATAATTTGTAAAATAAATAAACAAATCACATACACAAAAAAAATACAACCGATCGAAATTGATTGTCTTTACAATCCGAGCAGTAAATTGTTTCATACTTGTGAGTCTTACAAACTGCCTTGCAATACACTCCACAAAAAAATTTAGAACCTTTGTCATTTTTACAAGGACAAAACCAGACAAAGCCAGGTAGGCGCAGCGCGCCACAAAACTAACTTTCCATTGGGGGCGCCAGCAAAAAGACGTCAGGACAAATAGCAATAAAATATGTGTAAAATAACTTGACTACTAGCACGCTTAATGGTTGGAATAGACCTGCATCCTTTGTATTCCCTATCTAAAAGATAGACAATATACAATTTGGTGCAAGCAGTGAGAGGCTATCCTGTAAAAATGACTGTCCTTTATCAGTTTTTGGACCTTTTTTTCACATTTTTGTCAAAAACTCATTTAAATCTCGTCCAATAATATTGATTTATATCTCAAATTATTCGTAAAAAATAAATAAAAGATTAGATGGAAAAAAAATGGTATTAAACGAATATTTATCGCGTAATTTATATGTTTACAAACACCCGGTTCAGATCTGACCCACCACCGCAGAGGATGTGTTAAATCAAAAAATATCCTTATAAATCAATAAGACTTTTAAAATTAGCAATATTAACTTGGTGGTTAAGATTCATATTTTTTATTTATTATCTTAGTTTTATTAACCACAATTGAGTTTAAAAAACATCTACCGGTTTCGGAAAACACTTTTCCTTCTTCAGGATGTCATAACTAACTAAAAATATAGTATTGTTTCTTCACCGGAATCTATTTTTAATTTTTTTTTTACAAATATCTAAACACCTACCACGAGACATTAGACCAGCATTTTACACAAATAATAGTATAGGAAATTTACTCATAAATTCTAAAGACAAAGATGATAAATTTAACAATTCTGGCGTCTATAAACTTAGTTGCAAGGATTGTGCTGCATTTTATATTGGTAAAACGGGTAGAAATTTTAATATAAGAGTAAAGGAGCATTTGAGATGTTTGAACAATAGTGGGTTTTCAGAATTTGCTAATCATTTGATAGAAAATAGTCATGGTTTTAATAAAAAAATTGGGATTGTCAATTTTGCATATAAACGGTGTAGGTCACAAATTAAATAATTTGGAATCGTTGGAGATAAATAAAGCATGTAAAAGTAATCAGGAAATTCTAAACAGCCAACTAAATTTAACTACAAGTCCTATTCTAAAATTTTTTCCTAAAAATTATTCGACTAAATTTGTATTGAGCAGTAATTTGAGTTTGGTACTAAATTTTTTTTTTTTAAATAATTGTTGTTTTTTAAAAAAAATAAATTTAAAAATAGATTCTGGTGAAGAAACTATACTATATTTTTAGTTAGTTATGACATCCTGAAGAAGGAAAAGTGTTTTCCGAAACCGGTAGATGTTTTTTAAACTCAATTGTGGTTAATAAAACTAAGATAATAAATAAAAAATATAAATCAATAAGATTATTTTTTCATTCATTCAAGATAATTTTTAAACATTGGAAAATTTTACACAATTTGTTAATATTCAACATATTTGAAATACGCTTCTCTAAAAGATGCACGACGACATGAGAATAATTTGGAGCTCAGTATGGTCTGTCAAAAGAGAATACCATATTTTCAATGCTCGCATTCTGCCAGTTTTATTCTACGGGTGCCAACCCTAAAATCTCACCAAGGGGTAAAATAGCCGTACATTTTGTAAAAAAATGCTTATATATAATTATGTGCATTCAGTGATTTGATTTGATTTCATCGATGATCTACATTAAAATAAAGAAACGGACGCAACATGAGAACGTGCGCTTCATACTCTTCAGTAGAAAACTGTCATTACAAACATCCTGTAATAACTATACATAGATTATACTCATCAGAACTATGAGATCTGAGAACCACAATCAATAAAGAAGATTTAATTTATACTCCAGCGAGGGAACAATAATTAACGAAGAAGAAGTCGAACGAAGTTTTGTCATAAACGAATCGATAAGCTACCAAAAATTTTAAAAAATTATCTTCAAGAATAGACTAGAATGTTATTTATAAATTTAACCTAGGCCAATGCTAATTTTATTTTTTAAATTTATCCTTGTTATCTATAAACTTCCAAAGGACTGAATAAAAATTTTATATATATTATACTAGATACGACTAAACATATATAAGATTGTAAATTCATCATTTACCTAGGTTAGATTATAATTTAAAAAAAAGTTTTTAAATTTTATTATTCTTACAAATTAAAATAATTCAGTTCAATTCAATAATATTATTTATGCAATAATCATATAACAAATATTTGTGTCTGTATGAATTTATGATTCTAAAATTTCTAATCGTTATTTATAATGGACAAAAACACCCGTAGCAATTAATGTAATAGGATTTTAACACAAGGGGTGTTATTGTTTATTTAGGTAACCAACTGTAAAGCCGAAGGGGATATAAATTCACACTCTTTTGTAGTAGCTAATCAACTTTATGTTCCTCTTAACAATTTTTATATATCTAGTTAATCTGATCATACCAGATCTTTTGTGATCGTCTTCTATTACTATTGCTTACAACTCCTTCGTATGTTATATTTTTTACCTTCATCTTTTCATTCACATATACTATATTCCACTAATATTGTCACTTCCAATAAATGTTTTAATAATATAATAAAGCAGAATAACTGTACATATCTTAATTGAAATAATGTTAGGTTATTTCTTCTTGCTGCCTCGGCTTCATGTTCAGGGGGGAGGTATCTAGCCTAACTAGTTCTTTTTTAAATATTATCAAGTCAAATGGTTATGAAATGAAATTACAAAATGCCATTGTTTACAATAAATTTTATTATCTATATTTTGTGACTTGCATATATTAAAAGTGGAAAATGAGCATTTTACCTAATTACTTATTAGTGAGACAATTCAAAAATAATTACAATTAAATTAGCATTATTTACGTGCCCATCATGCCAGCATAAAGTTGTCTACCAAATTGTCTATGTTGACGCTTGTCTGATGTTGATTATGCAGGTCCCTCATGTAAGGGATTACCTCTTAGGAGATGCCTTCCACGTGTAGATGATGGTCCTGGAACCTGGACGTGAAGTGTGGCCAATAGTTGTGGTGGCAGCGTAGGGTGACGGAGTTCAGGTTTGTAGTTGATTGACCACCAGACGATGCCCAATTAACCAGGCAAACCGGGACTCTGGACGCGATGTGCTTATGCAATTTGTGCGTGCCGTATATGATATCATCTCCCCTGATAGAGACAATTTATTCTCACTACATCAAATTATGTTGATCGTCTTTTCTTTATATATAAATCCACCGGGACCCTTTTTATACTTTAACATCAACGATTAAATACAGAGAACACAGTCTAAGCTTTATACTCGAGGCGCACAGTTTACATTTTCCCCGGAATCACAAATTACAAAACGCTTGCTTATTATATCAGATACGATATTGATTTAGTTTTCTAATTGCAAACTAGATCCCGTGTTTATGGAGCGATCTCTCCCGGCTGGGACTTGACGCATGAGGGTGATGCATCCCTTATGGCGCATTTGCCGACGTGACTATGGTCACGTACGCCAGTGTTTTTTATTGCCGTTCCCACGCCGTATCGTGCGTCTAACAATACTGATGATTATTGCAACCTCTGTCCCTTACTTTGACTAAGTGCTTTTGTATCCTTTAACAAAATATTGTTTTGGGTAATTTTGCATTCTAACAATAATCGTAAGATATTTATTTCAGTTTTATTATACAAGAAGATATGATAATAATCATAACATTTTAACGATTATTTGAGTATTTAAAATATCAGAGTTGATCACACTGTCAAATGAAATTATTAAATATCCATTAACACAGTCATCTTCTATATTGTTATGTTTGATATCCGTTTTCCAGGTCGCGTGAGTCGGCTGACAGCCGCCGAGTTAATTCACTTCCTTGAAGCGTCGCTCCACACCGATGGAGCTTTCCGGAGCTTTCACTTAAAGCGAGCTTTTAGTACCATGCCATCGTTGGATTTTTGGTTTTCCAGCATTTGGATTTCAAACAGGGGTGCGACCGATTGTTTTGGATTGGAGGTGATTCGATGTCTTTAAATAGTGAAGGTGATTTGACCTGGGGGTTAGTAGTGTAATCTCAAATAATTATTTCACCCTGAAGTTCTTTTTAATATATTTAATACATACCTATAAGACATTTACACAAAAAAAAATATACACATTAAAGTAAAAAAAATAACCTAAATCTAGTCAATACCTCTGAATGTTCATAAAATAAGTATTTAAATGGGAGTATGGTTACACAGTTTGTTTACTATATAAATAATGGTGATAGTTTTTTTTTTCTATAAACAGGCATAGCCCAACTTCAAATCCTCATTTCATGTTGAGACATATTTTGTGGATCTAAAATTATGTTTATTTAAATAATATCTGTAAACCCAGGTTATATTTTCTTTATCGCATTCCTGGATCAATTTATTTTTCTCTCTGTTTCTCTAATTTTAGTGCACGATATGTTCATTAGCTAAAGACAAAATTACATTTCTGTATTATTCAAAAATATCAACATTTCTATATAGAAAAATAATTCATTTAAAACAAGTAAGACGTTCCTTAATGGATATGCCACTTGAAGCTCTGCTACTATCCCTGCTACTGCCTCTGCTACTTATTATTGACTCATCAGTTTCTCATTAATTACATCGTAACTGTAGCAAACACCATCAGTGGGTCATTGCGTCGATGAATGACCGCATCTCTGTCGCACCTATGCTTGACAAGATCGTTCTAACTCATCTTTGTACTTTGCTTTTCGACTCGTAATTATTCATACCCATGCAATCTATTGTAAACCTTTGATCAATAAATAGTGAGTACTATCAGTGGCGTAACCATGCGCAATGCATTGGGGCCTACGTTAGATGGGAGTCTAAAAAGATCGTACCCTAAAACCCATTTGAAATCGATATTTTTGCGAGTATCGATAGCTTTTCCAGCGTTTATAGTAATGTACAGCAAGAAATGGATTAATAAAATTTAAAAATTCATAGTAAATCTGTTGTGAATAATATATTAAAATATAATTAATATATATATATATATATATATATATATATATATATATATATATATATATATATATATATATATATATATATATTTATATATATATATATATATATGTATATATGAAATTTAATTCATCCAAGGAGGATTAGGGGGATTGATTAAAAATATTATTGATAATTTATCAATTTTACCCCTGCCAGGCGAATTATCAACTTTCTACTTTTTTATTTATAAAAAATCGCATTCCAAAGGTAATGCATTATATAATATATTCCATATATGAAAGTTCGATGACCTCAATACATACTGACCCACTGACTTAGAATTTGCAGGGTGGAAAAAATATAAGATGAAAAATACCGAAATAGATAACATTTAAAAAAAAATTGTAATACGTAATGAAAGATCGTTTATTTTTCTTTCAATTATTACCTTGCGCTCTTATTGAATACAATAAAATATGTAAAAAAGTAAAAAGAAATAATAAGATGCAAATTTTTCTGCGTCAAGTTCATGTAAAATTTGTGAAAGTATTATGCTTACTAGTCTACAAATTACGTATATTGTTTAATTTGTGTTGTCAAATCGGGAGCCATTAAAGTTATTAAGTACCTAATTAAAATATGCCTTGATAAAAAAATACATACTTTTGATAAAATCATGACCATCTATCAGTCAATATGAAGATGCGTTAAAGAAAATACACATTATACTATTAAGTACAGCATACAGCGTATGACTATGATGCTGTTAGCTAAATAAATTGTAGGTATTTGTTCTCACCCTACTTTTTCTGGCTTAAGTTGTTTACCGCTCACTCTTGTTAAACACAATTACATAATTTAAACAAGATTTATCACTAATAATTTCATTAACAACTTTATAAACTATTCACTTTTAAATTATGTATCAAAACTTATAAAATTCTCCCTACACACTAACTATAACAAATGTTCAAAATTTGACTAAACTAAGACACAATTCGGCTAGTTTAACCCTTCCTAAACCATGGAGTAACCCTGTAATATTTCGGTAAGGACATGCAACATAAAATTTATATTTTAGGTAATCCTAAAGAAATTATTAGCGCTTAGGAATAACTAGTAAAAAACCAATTATGAAAAGGGAATCATATAAAAACAATTATTTTTTCCATTCAACCGTTGTAAAATTAATATATTGATAAAAATACCATTTGTGATATAAAAGACAGAGATCACATACTATTTTCACAGTGAAAAGAACAACAAACATACAAATATAATTGTTTCTTTCTCACTAATTAAACAAAGAGAGAGAAGAAGGAAGGACACATCGTATAGAACTTAATGAATGATCTAAATTTTGTTATTAATCATTTTTTCAAAATTGAATGCTCCATATTTAGAGTAAAATTGTGCCATTAAAGTCATTTAAGCTAATAAAACCATTTTTTCTAACAGTTATTTACGGTAACACAAGTTGACAGTATGACTGCGTTCGCGTATTTTATATCATGGTATGGTAAAGGTTAATGCTGGATTGATGAACGTTCGATAATATTATAGCAGTTTCGCTGGACACGTTATTGAACGCTTCAATTTAGCAATCACACATCTCTTCCTCATTTGCCCAAGGTACTTTATAAACAATATATTTTACGTGCCCTCAAAGAAAAAAGTCTATCGGTGTAAATGGGCTAATTATTTTCGTTTTTTAAAAATAAAGAAGTATGTAGTTGTTGAAATTAAAATAATATTCACTTGATTTAAAAATTAAAATAACGGAAATTGAATTATACGGATATGCCAAATCACTTTTTTTTTCCCGAAGATTTATTTATAATAAAAATCTTTATCCTTCGATTCACTGAGACAGGATCTGAAAAACTAATTACCTGAGCCTCGAGGAGATTTTTATGTATGACGTAATAAATAAAAATTTGTAATTCGTACATGTGTTTAATCTCCCATTACTCGCTATATGAGCATTTTTCTAATCTTAATGTAAAATATAATTTCTTATTCTAGTAAATGGACCTATTTTAATAATATTTTTTATATTAATTTAAAATATTTTTCGTTCCACGGATATTTAATAATAAAAATGTTTACTATACCACACATATGAAATATAAACACATGTTTATGTCAGTCTGTCTCTCTCTTTTTTCATATTTAGTGACGTCATCCATTCAATATTACGTTTCCTCAAACAATTTTAAGGCGCGATGTAAAAAGGGACCCATAAATTGGTTATTGCCGCATGAATGATTTGTCACTTACGATGAAGTACGTGAGTTACTAATGCGATGTCACGTCGAGCTCACACACGTTACCAGATGGTTTAAACAATGATTCTAAAGGATGGAGCCGCACATGTTTCCCCGTATATTTATGTATTTTAACATACATTTTAATAAACAGCATACAATGTTTTTATATTTACAATAAATCGTATTTATGATAAATATTATTACTTTTACGAATAGCGTTAAACCATTTTTAATTTATTGTTTTAACACTTTTAGTTCAGTTTTTAATTTTAATCTTTTTATCATTTTAATATAATTAACTGAAAATATAGAATTATTAATTTCATATTATATTATATTTTAAACCGTTTAATTTAAATAATTTATGGTTTTATTTAAATTATATTAATTCCATATTAAATTATATTTTAAATCGTTTAATCGAAATACATTATGGTTTTATAATTATTTGCATGCATAGATTGTGCGTAATTTTGTGTAAAAGATATTTACGTGGGATTTTTAAAATCATTTTTTAGTATTATATTCCGTGCGACATTTCCGTTCTTTCGATTTCTAAATATTACAAGATTAGAAGTAGATATACATACCTATTTATTTTGTCGATTAGTAGGTAAGCTATTTACATTTTTTTGTTTTGCTTTCCGTTAAATATTTTGATTCCCTTGTTTTTTTTTAATTATTTTTGCTAATTTACGGTACATGCGTTTATTTAAAAAAAAATTTAAAAACGAATGGGCGAACCACCGTTTTAAGTCACCGGAAGTCGTAAGCTATGTAAGTACCTATATATGTGCATATGTATTCATGAGAACATACTTAGATAAGGTAAATCAGCTGTTTAACATTTTAATGCGGTGATTTCTATAATATTTTATTTGGAGTATTTTATCAATTAATTATTATGCAAATCAATTTATAAAATTTTATAGGAATTAATTTAATGGTGGTCCAACGTTTTAGTATAGATAAGTAAGAAATATTGAAAAAAAAGCTAACTTTGATGTCGCTTAACTCCTTAACTGTAAACATTTTACCGAAGTGTAAATAATATTTTCTGTTCAAATTTGAATGAAGAAGACTCCCCCGAAATTTTTGCTACTAGTTATGAGACACCTGGTATACAATAGTAGTTAGTACCCGCTACTTTGTCGGGTTAGGGACCAGACCATCACTGTAATGTGAAAATCGCCTTAAAGTGAAGCAAATATTTTTTTTAAATTGGAAGTGCACATGAACGTGTATGAACGTGTTTATATTATGAGACAAGAGACCAATTTTGTTCTTATTTGTTTATTTATTTTTGTAACATAAATAGTACATATGAAAATAAAGGTAATTACTGTTCTAAACTATTTTTTAATCTTTAACGGATAAACCGTGCAGTATTAATATTCGTAAATCTTATTTACAATACTCATTTAGGGGACCCTTTTTTCCATTGTGCATTGGCGCCCAATTTATTTATTTATTTTTATCATACACGCCCTATTCAGGTTTTAACATAATTTCATAATCAAAATAAAAAATAAAAAATTTGAAGCAAAACAATTTATCTGTCACCGTTGAGTTGAGACACAAACAATTATAATGATGCAATCCTATAAAGAGTTAAGTTTTCAGCAAAAATATCGACTACCTCCGCATATTCATTCCCCAAATAATTCAATCTGGTGACTGCGGAGTTAATTAATGTACGTGTTCTGATATTACCACTGTAATGGAACAGTGAACTGTGTCTCGATGGCTTCAAGTACGTGAAATTCAAGCAGACCAACAATCTGGGGGCAGTTTATCATATCATTGATGATCCTGTATAGAAATATAATATAGGTCAGACATCGTATGAAAAAAATTGTGTATTTACGCCATTACTACTCCGTTGTACACGCCTAATCACATTTTAAATACATATTTATAACTATCAAATCATGTCAAATATTAAAGTTATTTGAACACAAATGATTGACCGATGTATGGAGATGGTTCATCATTACCAGTAAAAGGCTTCTGATTCAATACATATCCTCCAAACTTCCGAATATTATTCTAAACGCTCTCCACCGAAATGATGGTGTATATATTATATTATACAAATAAGTGTTTTTTTCCCACATTTTTAATTCTGTGCAAGTAATATATCCACCTATTGACGGACTCGTGTGGGCTGATCTAACGAAGCTTAATTACTGATCGAAGTCTATTCAAGAAAGAGCTATTAACAGTAAAGACAACCCATAGTTTACAGAAAACACGGCAAACGCGTGTCTAGTGTACACAATCTAGAACGGTTAATCTAGATATTTTTATTACCCAAATTAATCTTTTCTCTAAAACACCCTTTTCTATCCTCGTATACATAATACGGTGGTCTTACTATAAAAACTACCCGCATACGGGGCATAATTTTTATGGGCAAATTTTAAAAAATGTGACCTTTACTTATGAAACTAATCTTTACTTCATTTATTTAAAGATTTTTCCAATTAAAGCCATTTAATTTCAACGACATTCATTTTTATGATTTTGTTTAAAAATATGATGTTTTTTTTCATTAATCGAGTTCATTATTTTTAAACATTATAAATGTTCTTCTATCTAAATTCAACAGTACAAAAAAAAATCGCACGATCATGGTATGGGTATGATAAAAATATATTTTCAAATTTACACATTAACACGAATTAAATTATTATTGAATACGTGAAAAGTGGGTCGATATCTACAAGTAATATCCTATTAAACAACTAAATAATAAATTTCGCAGTTATACAAATGCATATGAAAATTGTTTACATCTAAAGGTGCGCGTCCATGAAATTCGTTTGGCAGAGGGCCGAAGAGAGTGGCAGAGTCTTAGGGAGCCCATCATCCTGCAGTGGGTTACCAATGGTCCATGATGGTTATATTATTAATATTCACTATTTAAACTAATTAATGTCTTATAATTTAAAATTATTAACTTTTGACAAGTCACCCCCCGACTTACACTTTATATCTATCAATAATTTGAACTTATATGTTTTTCGCATTCTCCTTTATTTAAAAATCATAAACATGTACGTTATTCTCAACATTATATAAAAATATTTTAAACCTAACTAACTTACCTTCACGCTTTTCCCCGCGGGATAGAGCGCCGTACTCTTCTGTCCTGACACACAGTTCTCGCCTCATCCACATTCATACAAGCTCGCCGATTATTGAGGCTTCTAAGAGGACTATTCTCCAGTTTACCTAGTCATGCCAAGGCTTCTGAGGACGTCCTCTATTTTGATGCCATCAACACTTGCATCATATATCTATCTTCCTTCACTCATCCGTTCCATATTACCAAACCGCCTTAGTGATTCTTTCTTAATTTTACTCGTTATATTAAGATCAGATTTAAATTCTTTCCTTATATCTTCAATCTTTACTCTGTCATAAATGGATCTGCCACACATACGCCTAAGCGATCTCATTTCCACTGCATTCAGTCTACTTTCATTTCTCTTCTGTCAGCTCCAGGCCTCATTTCATACATCGGTGCCGGTACCAGGACTCCATTGTGTACCACTAGTTTTGCCCCGGTTGACAAGTTATTTTGTACTTACGTTTTCTAATTACTATTAAAACTGTAAATTAAATTGCACTAGACATTTATTTCATCACTCTGAATTATTAAAATGTATGATAAATGTATAAACTTGAGTAAATTATATTTTATTTGATATTAGTCTTGTGATTGAACATTCAGTTTAAATTAATTAGGAAACTTTTATAAAAATAATAACACTCTTAATATATTTAATATCACGTTTTGAGAATACTACTATTTTCATTTAAATATGTTTTTTTTTGCCATATTACTGCTCGTGTACTCGCAAAATTACGGTAATGATTAGTCTAAATATATTTTATAGCAACTATGATTTACGACTTAAATTTTCTTGTTACTTTCTTGATACGTAATCAAATTACCCCTTAAACCTTTATTTTAATCATGAATTTTTAAATAGAATTTAAGATAAAAATAATCATGGTTAAAATCAAGTCGTTTCCGTGAAATGACAAGTACCAAACAATACATCTCTAGCAGGATAAATCATTATGTTAGCCTTGTAAAACTTTTATGGCCCTCATCTAGTGAAAAAAGATAAAAAGAGATTGAAATGGAATATTTTTCAAATACCAAGGTGACAGCTTGAAATTGTCACAATTTGAACATTCAATATTGAAGAATAATTATAATATACCAATGAATGAGTTTGTGTATTTGGGAAGTACGTTCTCTAGAGACGATAAGATTAGAAAATATATTTAAAAAAGGGTAAATGAGGGAAGTAAATTGAATGATACTTTGAACGCTATTAGACTAGCGATGCGTATTAAAGTTCTGCTTCTAAAATAAAGTATGGAAGTGAAGCCTGGAATTGGAAAAAGAAGAATAAAAGTAGAATTAATACTGTTGAAATGCGACTGCAAGTGTATACATAAAATCTGTATATAATGAAGAATCATTGAATTAGGAGCAATCTGTTTAATCGATAGAATAGAGAGCATAGTCAATGTAATTAAGAAATGGTCGCTGGTATGGTTTGGGCGAGTATGAAAATCTAAGAGCAATATTGGAAAGATTATATCTCTATTAAAAGAGAAACCTTATAGTAAATACAAATATTAAAAATCTTTAAGAGAATTTCTAAGTGTGTTATATTCGGGTTGTTTTTAATTAATTCCCCAGCAGTTATGATTGAAAACGTTTATTAGCTGGTACTTGAAAATACGGAATTGTTTACTTCTGGTACTGCTTCGTTGTTACGGAATACTCTACTTCTGGTGGAACTCATGAGTAAGGAAAGGATGTTAACGAAAATATATGAGGCACGTGTAAAGGACAGGAAACGGATATATTCATAAAAAACCTGGTAAGTATGATCAATTAGACATAGAACAGAGGATGGCTCTGTTAGAAATTTCAACAAACGAAAAGTATACATAAGATGTTTGAAAGTAAATGAGGCAATAATGATGACACTCCTACAGCGAAACGATGTGATGGTAAGTTACATAGTTAGTTATTTAATTCACTGATATCTATATTAAAATAAGTCATAAATAACGCGTAGCGCTGGAACCAATTCAACCTATGGAAAAGCCGATGAGGATTCAATAGAAAGGTTATCGCGTGACAGCATAACAATCGCTCGGTTTCTACAATATAAATTGTACGTACGCCGTATTGAAAACATACAGAATAAATATTTTAAACATCGCAATTATTTCAGTGTCAAATATCATAACCATATTATTTTAAATATCATCACTATGCTGTTTCTGGTCCGGACCGCACAGTAACTTTCTTACGTTCATAGATATTAATTCTGAATAAAATTCTTTAGAACTTCACTCACAGAATTTATGTTTTGATATTCCTACTTTAACTTTCTCTTAACTGTTTTATATATAAACATCAGGTAAACAAATTGATATTTATTTCAGTACCTAATTAAAATACTTTAACAAATGTTATCTTATTCATTTTGTCATTTATTTAAAATTTTGTGTATATTTTTATTTTATTATTTTGAAATTTGTTATTTAATAATTTATTAGTAAGATTAGAAAATAGAAATGATTTTTATAAATGTTCGCTTTCCGTGCTTAGAAACACATACTCGTATTTAGCGTGCGGTAAATATCACTGCGAATATAATATTGATACGTAGACCCCAACTCTCCCGCTCTCCAATATAATGTGTTCGAATTATTGGTGTAAATTCTCCTTCTTTCTTTTGAATGTTTTCTTAAATTCTAATTTATTATTTATACATGAATTTTTACATTATTGTGTATTTGTTAAATAAATTTGTATTCTTAATTATGTAAGCCTAATAGCTCGTGACCAAAATAATTCCTCTCACAAATAAATTTTGAAAACTGAGAGTCACTAAACGTGTGTATTGAATGAAACATTCTA
Source organism: Eubasilissa regina (assembly GCA_022840565.1). Taxonomy (NCBI): domain Eukaryota; kingdom Metazoa; phylum Arthropoda; class Insecta; order Trichoptera; family Phryganeidae; genus Eubasilissa; species Eubasilissa regina. The sequence continues at coordinate 21,093,310 of JAINEB010000015.1, read as the reverse complement.
ATCCACGCACAAAGATATGGAATGATGATTCGTAAATGATTTTTGATGTTTGTAGCGTTAACTTTGTGGTTAGACATAATTAAAAATTGAATTTATATTTAACTTTACTTTAATTTAACTATACCAACGTATCTTCGTCATAACTGGCAATATTGCTGAAATATTCCATCTAATTTAAACGACATCCATTACGGGGTGTAGGCGGAGTCTTGTTAATAGTAGAGAGGTGATTGGCAGGGGGGTATTTAAATAGGGAATATATTAAATACATAGCGGATTGTTTATAAAGTTTTATTTACCAATTAATAGATGTCGTTTAAATTTTATTTCAATTGTACGCCAGTCCTGACAAAGTTACGTTACCGTTTGACGTAAAACAACACAGTAGTTTAAACAATGTTAAGCATAAATACAATTTTTCATAAATTGTTGTTCTGTTCGTGGTTTAGAATGACATCTTTACAGACTCTCAGAGATCAAAGCCTTATTGAGAAATTATATATCGTGAACATGAGACATAAGTTCTTTATATTGCGCACGTAAAACAATTTTGATTTAATACTCAGTAAAAATGAAAAATTTATGTCTTCGAAATAATTGAATACCTGACCTTTTTTAAGTCTCTAAGAAATTTGAAAATAAGGAAACGAAAGTCAAGAGTAACTCATTGTGTTTGGGAAATGTACCAGAAATGAGTCCGCTCCGATGGTCTCCTACATGGTAGACCGATCAAGTAAAAGACCCACCAGGATCTACGTAACATAGAATAATTCACCTTGCGAAAGACCTCGAAATCTGAAAAGTTTTGGACAAGAGATAACGACCCTAGACCCTAACAAACATATCTAAGAGAGAGAGAGAGAGAGAGAGAGAGAGAGATAGATTAATTACATTGAAAAATAATAATGTTTCTCTAGTATTTTAGAATTATTCCAACGATAAATTTTTGATAACATTTTGTATTACATATACAAAAAATTAAAGAATATCAAAACGTGCAAAACTTTATACAAATAATACAAAGGACAATGTATCTTTTCTGAAATACCAAGTTACTTTACGATACAAACAAACTAATAAACAAATAAGTTAAGAGTTTACACCATACAGTACAAATACTACACTGTAATATTTATCTGTGATGATTTAAGCACGTACGTAGTCACATTTAAAAATATTTTGCCATAACATCGAGGGTGGGAGACGATGAATAAAGGGTGTTGAAATATATTGGATTTCTAACAGAAAGGAAATGAAACAGGATGTTTGGCTACCATGGTTATTTGTGTAGCTGTCTGCCTATATTATGGGATTGTGCCAAAAGTTAGATATATGTATGCCTTCGAACAGTATTTGCATATTGATACATTGTTATTTATAAGGGAGTCTTTATTGATTTTACGGTTTACCCGTTAGAAGTAGTTTTTCTCAGTTTTATTAACAATTAAACTTAACACTTGTTCCAATAATGAAAAATAAACATAAAAATATTTCGGTTGGTTTTCTGTATTTCTATGAGAAAATAAACATTTGAAAAACTTTTTTTAATAAAAAATAAACTGATATCTTTTTTAAACTTCTAATAGAGTATTAGGCAACTATGTATTTAGTGTCAACATATTTATTAAATTACATAATTGTCTTTAAGGATAATTTTACTTTTAAGTGGCATTAAAGATTTTTATTTAAGATTTTTTATCATTAATCATAATATTTATATTTATTTAAGTGTATCCTAATAAGTGTCAACATATTTATTAAATTACATAATTGTCTTAAAGGATAATTTTACTTTTAAGTGGCATTAAAGATTTTTATTTAAGATTTTTTATCATTAATCATAATATTTATATTTATTTAAGTGTATCCTAATAAGTGTCAACATATTTATTAAATTACATAATTGTCTTAAAGGATAATTTTACTTTTAAGTGGCATTAAAGATTTTTATTTAAGATTTTCTATCATTAATCATAATATTTATATTAATTTAAGTGGACGTACTAGGGCCAATATGAGAAATATTATATATATATATATATATATTTGTGTGAAAACATTGTATTATAATACAAATTAAATTAATCAACTAGAAAGATATAAAAAAAAATCTATGCATCGAATGAATATTTAGTTTCTACCGGTAGCAGATTTTTTCTGCATAACTTTCTAGTTTGAATTAGTTAGTTTGGAACATATATTTAGTTGGTGTATAAATATTAATTATTGAACGGAAATAATGCACTTTTCTTTCTCCGCCTCCCCACCCTTTACCGGCTTTGATCCGGCTCGAAGGACCAGGAATGTTTTGTACAACGCATAGGTGCCGGAAAAATCTCAGGACAGGAAGGAAATTACCACTCACCACAATCCGTTGTCTTCTGACATCTTCAAAGATGTGGACTGTATATTTTACTCACTATTTAGTCAAACGTTCGGAGACAGTATAGACGCGAAGTCTCGAATTATTATAGTATTATAGTATAATATTGTAAACTGTACCGTACACGTATAACCGTACTGGCTCAAGACTGGTCGGCAGTTAGGCCGGGAAAGGACGTAGAGGGAGGGAGGTAAGACACAATGCTTAATTTTCGTTCAATATTTAATATTTATACACCAAATAAATATAATATATGTCTCAAAGACCTATGTTCTGGAAATACAACTTCACAACAAAAATGTGTTCTTCTTAATAATAAATTATGTTCGTCCTACATTGATTTTTATTACATTATACTGGAAAATAAAAATATATGACAGTACGTTGAAAATAATTATTGATATATATATTTCAATGTGTGATTTTTATTATTCTCCATTAAAACTTAATGGTTTATGAAAAATCTTGTACATGGATGAAGATTGTCAAATGTGTCACTAATATTTCTGAAAAAACGTACTGTCTAACTTATCTCATTACACATCATTAGGTTTCTTCTCTTGCTAATGCGTTACCATTATTGTGCATAGGATTTTCTAAGTCGTTTATTCCATAAGCGAATAACGTATGATAATGATATTCATTCAATTACTATTTCGTATTATTATGATATGTTTGTATTATTTTAGAAAAAATATATATTATTACTTTTCATGTAAACTAATAAATATTTCAAACCGGTTGGTAAATATTTATTTATTATACGTTTGTAATATTTAGTATACATGTGACGTTATTTTCAATGCACTCTAATATATTCTCTCTTCTCGCAGCTCATATGAGTGAGAGAGTTTTTGCATTTTATGTAATCTGAAACGTTCGGGTTTGTTTATATTTTAAATTTTCTATATTAATTTGTAGGTGGCATACATTAAACTTACAAAATATCGAGAATTAGTTATAGTGAGGACATAAAATGTTAATTTTATTATTATTATTATAATTTTTAATGTTAATTTAATTTAATTAAATAAAACAGTGAAACTTTAAAAGAATAATAATTAAATAAAAATTTTTACTCAAACTGTATAACATTATTTTGTCTTTTACACTTTTTAAATAAACCAAACTTTGTACAATTTAAATACAACGTTAAATTTTTGTTACGACTATAGTTTCGAGAGATGTAGTCCCTTTCACCAACGGGTGTAAATAACAATTTAAAGTATAAACTGTAGGTAGTATACAATTACTAAATTCAGTTTGTATGCAGTATGTGTGGTATTAAGAAAAACATGTATTATTTTCTCGTTTGCTTTACTATTCCATACTGTTTCGACAATCAAAAAATGATATCATAAAATATTTTTTTAATACAAATACTAAGATTTTAATCAGAATTGTGGACAATTGGTTACAATTTTTACATTGTCCAATCATATTTTGGCATACGACATTTTCAGAACGTCCAATGAAATCATTGAAAAATAATGTGTAATCTACACAATTAAACTAGAATGCTCAACAAATATTTTTTTTTACATATTGTATGTGAAATGCAAAATTTACATGTATAATCAAAATAATCAGCCACGGTGGTTTTTAACTGAGTAAATCATATCTACTTAATAATATATTACCTAAACGGCGGCTCCTACTGATGCTTGATTTATTTTCATACACGGCTATTTGTGTATACAGTGTGGCTCAAAAGTATTTTTCATTTTGGTTCATTTGCTACACCAACGCAACAAGCCGCATAGGGCTGGGACGTATGGCGATCGCTAGTCGCGTCCTTGAGAATTCAGTTGCTATGGAGCGTGTTCTTACCAGCTGTTAGTGAAATTTTCCCTGGAAAATTGATATCTCGACAAGTTGACATAAACTGGCCTCCGCGTAGCCCCGACTTAACACCAATGGACCAATTAAAAGAAAATATCCAAGAAGAAATTACAGCCATCACGGAGAATATGTGGCGAGCAGTTCTCAGAAATTTTATCTCTCGTTTAGAAGAGTGCCAGTGAAATAACGAATGACGTTTAGGAGACAATATTTTTATTTAAGTCAAAAATTTTATTATGAGAAAGACTTTTGGAACACCATGTACTTTGATAATTATTATTAGGTTTTATGATATGGAAAGTTGGCGGGTTATATATATATTCTTAAATATTACAATAGCGGCCGTAAAATATGGCAGAAATATATCGTGTCTGAAAAGGACTTCAGGACTCCGGTTAGAAGGACCATGGAAAGTTGGCGGGTTATCGGGAGATAAAAGATACGATGGCACTTACTTGTGGGTCTCCGATCTCTGGAAGCTGGTTCGTTTCTCCCTGGTCCACCAATTCACAAGCGACGCAGAATTATGTCTCGTAATTGATGACACTCGCGTTAAAAAAGTAATTGATTTAAAAGTATTAGCAGTAGTAAAAAATTATAAATTAGCGGTAATTAAGGTTAGCGGTTGTAAGCGTATTTACAGCGACGGCAACGTACCATGTTCGGTTTCAAAAGCGGAGTGACTCGTTCAGGCGTATCAGCAGACTGCTTCTTTCTTCTTTCTCCTTCGTGCCTAGGGACTAGGATAGGAAAAGAGTAAGAGGGACAAGACATATTTCTGTAATCCAATGAGATACGCGCGCGTAGTACATTTAAATGGCGCTAACATGATATTTAAATAATTCATGTATTTCTATTACACTTTTTTAAGCTTTCAAGTACGAAACAATATTATTGTATTGTATATAACCTATCACATATCCTATCTTATATTTTTTATAAAAATTAAAAACGTATTGCTGGAGGGACCCAGTAAACCCAGAACCGAGACTTGTGAAAGAACATCACGAGCCGTACCTTATCACGAGGCCACTATATCACGCCCTTGGAATAAGGTATCGTCAGACGTTTACATCGAACTGAGATATTTCAAAAAGCTTCAAATATTTTAATATTAATTTTCGATTATTTCGGCGGACTTTGGTTCATCGCCATGAGATGATTTTTTTATAAAAATATTGCTCAACAATTTAGAATGAAAAATTAATCTGATTCCTATTTTCGAGCATGTTACACATTATATTATAACTCATACATTTTATTTGTATTTAAATCAATAGCTGTTTTTCTAAAAACTTGTGTAGGGGCTGTCGTAGACTATTATTGATTCATAGGGATCTTAATTGTGTGATTTGAGTTATAGAGTCACTCGGATGGAGCGACCGACGTTTGTATGTTATGCGATTCGGATAAGAAGGTTTTGTACATAGTTAGACTGAAGGCCCTAACTATCTTCAAGTCTCACGCGTGTTTGTGCATGTCGCCGTGTATATGAATTTGCTTGTGAGCATTTATCCTGTCTAGAGCAAGGTGTTTAAATAAAAGAGAATTTATAAAAGTTGGCGTTTATTGCGGGACCATATACAATGGCAGGTACTACGAGTGTAAATTTAACTACGCGAATAATGTTAAAGGCTGGAGCAGCTCGCTTGAGATGTTGACGAAAGAACGATCTGCGAAGTAGTTAGAGTGGTTAACTCATAGGACATGTCCGTCACGATGTATGGCATTCGCTATTGGTCGATGCGTTTCGGCACTTTATGGCTGTCAGGTGATTCCTTACACGGCCATGTCTGTGGCACGTGTGCAGGCCCACCACAAAAATATTACTTTATTTTCTTGATATCTATTAAACTACTTGGAAGTTTGACACGTTAGTAAACTGTTTTAGAGAAAAAATTATTGTCATCATTAATTTTATATGTAAACAATGTTGGTTTTAAACTTAATAATTTAGAATCGTTATAAATAAGTAATGTATGTAAATATAGATAAAATATTACAAATTACTTGTAAACTACTAGTTCTTACCAAAAAATGTTTTCAATTATTTCGGACAATTGAGGTCATTTTTCCACATCGTACAACAAACTATTTTATGCGGTAGGATACTGGAATTATTTTTAGATAACTTTTAAAACATGGCAATGATATTTCAGTTCAGTTTAGAGGACCTCGATGTATGGAAATATTTTTTCCAAAACTGATTGTTTCATAAAGTAAATTTATGCGGTTAAATGCAAAGTTACTGTGTAATTTTATTAAAGAGGTTTCATTCCAAAAATAATTTAGCCCCTTTTTTATTTTCTCACAAATCCCCTGGCATAATAGCCCTTTGACTTAATCTACATTTATTTGTTAATATTTTCTCCATTAGTGTATTTTTATAGTAATGTTTATAAAAAAATGTCACTTTCAGGTCATTAAGTACAATACCTTAACCGTATCACATTCGTCACAGCCAGCAGTAGGTCCACCTTTAGCATTATTACATTTCTTCGAAAACTGTAAGTTAATCCAATTTCAACCTAATATTCCCTATTCGGTTCTCAACACGAGAAATGTTTTATGTTTTCGCGTGTAGCAAAACTCTTTTCGCGTTTATTACTTCTGCGGAGCATAACCGAGCACTAAAATAATACCTCGTCGGGGTTGACTGCAAATTGACATGTTGCATGACGTTTCGTCCACGATCGACTGAGTATCAGGTCGACAAAAACGAATTTTTTATGTGTTTGAACACTTTTGATGTGGAATGTTGAGCTTTATGACCGATTATAACGAGGACTATTTTCAAACATTTGTTTTATTTTCTTGCCATTTAAATATAGGCTTTATAAATGAGTAACGTAGAATCGCCGTACATGAGTACTTACTGTATTCAGAACTCACTAGCAGGAAAGCTATCGCCGATTGATTGGTGCATGGACCTGCGGGCGGTTATTCTGGCCGATAGTGTCCGTTACGTGGTCAGTGGTGACTGCTACGAGGCCAGGGCTTCCATAGAATCTATATTTCATTACGGAAATCCCGTATTATCCCGTATTATTACTTTAACAATAGCCGCCCGCAGGTCCAAACAACAGTTCTACCAGTGTATTCTGTATTGCCCTCCCTGTAATTGTACAAACGGTGTTCTTACGTATCAACTTTGAAATTTATGTATCAAATTAATTATTTTTCATTCCACTTAAAGATATTCTTAAAAAAACTGAGATCATTTTTACATAAATAATTATTACTTAATTATCACTACGCCGTTTTTCCGCGGGGGTAGGCTAGGTAGGGTAGGTAGGTAGAGAGGATAGAGCGCCACACTTTTGCCCTGAGACACAATTCTCGCCTCATCCACATTCATACATCTTCTCATATAAGCTCGACGATTATTGAGGCTTCTAACAGAACCATCCTCTAGTATCTGATTTACCTGGTCGTGCTAAGTCTTCCACGGACCTCCTCTACTTCTGGTGTCATCAACACTTGCGTTATATATCTTTCTTACCATTCTCTCCTCATTTATCCATTCCATATGACCAAACCAACTACGTGATCCTTTCTTAATCTTACTCAATACACTCAGATCAGCTTTACATTATTTCCTTATATCTTCATTCTTTACTTTGTCATATACGCCTAAGTGATCTCATTTCTACTGCATTCAGTCTTTCGTTCCTCTTCTGCCAGCTCCAGGCTTCACTTTCATAGATCAGTGTCGGTACCAGGTCTCCATTGTCTTGCTTAGTTGACAAGTACCCATTAGCTAAATGATTATTGAACAAACGTAAACATTACCATCTGTCATCTCGCGTCGCATTTGACAGTACGACCATAGATAAGAAAATGTAGTATAACACGAGATGACATGGTTAATATACCTGTCAGTTGTAAAAATTCATATGATTTCGCAAATCTATGTTTTATTCTTACTCGTAATAAAGACAATGGATATTTCGTTTCAAATTGAATACTGTACGTATTGCTATTGAATATATAAAAGAGAAAAAATCACGTTAGACATATTCGCTACTTTGACGGATATGTCGAATTTTTCTTACTGTCAATGACACTTACATATTTCTTCTCTTATCATATACATAAACAGATCGAATAACATATTCAATAGCGATAATTAAAAATCATAGATAAACTATGAGAAAATGTAATATGATACAAGGTGTTCCAAAAGTCTTTTTCATAATTAAAATTATGCAATAAAATAATGGATGGGTTTAGTAAAAAAATGTTTTTTTACATTTTAGTACAGTCCCTGAGAATTGATTTCTTTAAAATTATGATTTCTAAATGTGATCCTATATTTCGCTGGCACTCTTCTAAACGGTCGGCAAAATTTCTGACAACTGGTCGGAACGTATTTTCCGTGGTCACTGTCATTGCCTTTGATTTAAGGTAGCCCCGTAGGAAAGAGCCCATTAGTATCAAGTCGGGCCTACAAGATATCAATTTTCCAGGAAAAATTTCAACATCTGGTAAGGACACGCTCCATAGCGACTGCATTCCCAAGGACACGGCTAGCGATCAGCACACCCTCCGCTCCACTTCGTTAAAAAAACCTCCATAATAGTTTGCCATACAGTGGCACAATGTTTAATCATCATCGTTATTTGATGCAGAGACCATCCAGATCCATGGTGGACTGAACAGAGTTTCTCCAGGTATCCATGTCTTGAGCGAATTTTTAATGTAAATAAGTTTCTTTTATCGTCACCATTATCGTCATACTGTTAATCCACTGACCTCCTTAACTCTGTTACTCTTCGGTCGTTTGTCCATCTTTTCCATGTCACTCACACTGCTCAGATAATTCGTATATTTCTCTCGCATGTATTATTCAAGAATATTCTTTATCTTTCAATCATCTACACTTCTTTAAATATTGGTATTGCTACGATAATGACATCTTTCACTTTAGTCATGTGCTCTAATTCACATGTTTATTTTTCTATCTCTTCTAGTAATACTCAACATACTGTGCCGTCTGGAACTTCTTGGTTAGCTTGGTTTTTTGTTCATTCCAAGATAAGGCTCTCCTGTAGAGTAGTAAATGATTATCAAATAATAAGTTACTCGTTATTGGGAAAGATATCATTTATATAAATACCTTTAGAATCTCAGCTTAACTTTTAAATGTAATATCTATCGTAGTGTATTTATTTATTTAATTCTTAACACAGTGCATACATAAGCACTCCTACATATGCTCTAATATAAACAAGATATTTTCTTTCACTAAAACTTATCTTTTACATATTTAGTCAGTTTCATTTTAAATCTATTCAATTTATCCTCCTTTCTCATGTTTTCTAGCATTTCATTAAAAATCTTCATCGTACTATATACTATGTACTATATCATCATCGAGTTCTGAGATTTGTCCTTCTTACTGAATGGTAGTCTCAGTCTATACCTTCTTCTTGTATATATCTGAATGTATCTCAAATTATAGTGTCATATCATGCAATAATTAGCAGATATGCTATTATATATATATATATATAATATAGTGAATGTATATTACCAGTGAAATTATATTGTCATTAGTATAAATATTATTTCACTAACTCAGCCAGTTAAAATGTACCAAACAATTGATTTACAATTTCACTACTCAATTTCAGTGAACCTGTATTTGTTCACAAACGAACGATCTGGTATAATTAGTAATATTATTATTGTTTATGTTATGGTAGTGATAAACGCAAGTGAAAATATAACTTCACTGGTCATACAAGACGGTACCAGTACTAAAAATAGAAGTCGTCTTCTCGAAAGAGTATCAGAATTGTACGATGTGTAAGGAAAATGAAAATTCGCACGATGTGATGATTGGCGACTCCATGATGGACATGGATAGACGTCGTGAGTTTTTTTATCGAACTAAGTCAAATGTGCAACTTTTTATCAACATTCTCAAGCAGGCGAATCTGTATTTGAACTACTAGCAGGCTAGTTTCCTATATTTGTGATACAAAGTATGTAGTATATATATATATATATATATATATATATATATGGAGTCGCCAATCATCACATCGTGCGAGTTTTCATTTTCCTTACACATCGTACAATTCTGATACTCTTTCGAGAAGACGACTTCTATTTTTAGTACTGGTACCGTCTTTTCGTTGAAGTGACGAAATTCAACGAAACTTTTACCTTTACTTGTAATTTCAATTTACTTATGCTATCTTTATTTACAACTGGGTTCCAATTATTTATAACTCATCTGTGTTCAAAGGTCATCTCGCATATTTGTGCTCTTAGTTTTATAAAGGTTCGAATATACATTGCTTGTTCGGTCTAACGGTAAAACATTTGGCTGGTAACCCAGTCCTAAGATATCAAAAAATTTAATTTATTTTCCATAGCACTATCTAGTAAAACTTAGTTTTCGAGCACCTATCCCTGACCTTATGGTTGCTAAGCAAACTTCACCGCTAAACCAAACAAGCACGTCGTACATCATCATTAAGTATGTGAAATGGAAAAAAATAATAGTTTAAATGCATGGAATATTTCTTGACTATTATAAAATTAAAGTCATTTTTCATATGCCTTTATTATTTATTTATTTATTATTATTATACATGCCCTATTCAGGAATCACTATAATTTGTAAAATAACAGAAAAATTCATCAGAAGTTCAATACACCAAGAAAAAATTATGTAGTGTCAGCATGTTTTACATAATCAAAATATAAAATATGAAGTAAAACATAAAAAATTGTAATTATAATTATAATACAGAAAACATGTCGACTACCTCCGCATATTCATTCCCCAAAGAATGCACTTTGGGGACTGTGGAGTTAGCTAATGCATGAGTTCTGACATTACCACTGTAATAGAACAATGAATTGTATCTTAATGACCTCAATAGTGGGTGAAAGTCAAGCAGACCAACAATCTGGAGGCAGTCTGTCATACCATACAAATATAAAGTCGGTCATCGTACGTCTCACTGATTTAACAATTTCAGACGGCTAAGGAGATAATCATAATTGATATCCTTAGAGCGTATATTTAATTTAAAATTAATAAACCTTAGAAACTTTCTCTATGGATTCTTTCAATTACTGTCGAGTGTACAATGAAGTATGGAGACCATATGGCCATATGAATTATATTCTACCTGAGGTCTGACAAGAGAAGTATAGAGGACTTTTTTATAAATGTGCAGATCTGAAAAATTTTTTTCAATCCGCAAAACAAATTGCAACAAAATAATGGGATTTGTGATATACATTATTTGCGAGTAAATATTTTTTTTTTTCAAATAAATAATGCGTAATACGTGTTATGTCAACATTTTTACTTTTTTAAAAATAAGCTTGTGCTATGAAAATTAAACTAATTTACTGGTCTAGTAATTTGCTGGAATGAAGTTCGAACTCTCAATCACGAGTGTATTTTCATTGGACCAACAAGTACGCCAATATCTAGTAACTTTTTAATTTATTGTATTTATAGAGAGTAATCTTCGACATTTAATTTTGACGTTCTATTCCGAGAAAGCTTGCAATAGTTCTCCGATATACAATTGGACTTATATGGTATCTCGATAGTGTAATGGTTCTCTGATGTATAATTTCACTAATATAATCCAAGCATTTATTGTGGTATTACTCGTATTTTCTTCGAAACCTACCGAAGAGTGTTTTTTTTTAAATGTATATTTGCTGTTTTAAATATAAAAGCCAAACCATAATATTTATCTACACATTTTGACTTCACTTTCTTATTTAACGTAAGTAGTACTTTTTTTTAGATATAATAAATTATTTATTTCCCATCAGGTGATACACTGAAAAAACACGTTGGAGCAAATAAATTGCTATATTTTCGTAGAAAGCAATCACGAAATTTATTGTACGTTGACCGGTTTCGATTATCTCGAGCTTCGTCAGCTTCATCATTAAAACTGATCATAAATACAAAAATAGTGCACTTATATATACATAAAGAGGGAGATAGATTATAAAACCACATGTGAAAGAGAGAGATAGAATACATATATAGTTAAATAGAACATCAAGGGAGACAGAATATAATTTATATGCGAAAGAGAGAGACAAAATACATATATGGATAAATGGGACATTAAGGAATAGAAAAATACAGTGTTGATAGATATTAAGTTGATTAGCCTTACCTTATTAGATTACCTTTGTAAATAAGTTTTACAGTTATGTTAAATTCTATTTGTTCATATCGAACAATGTTCGATTTTTTTCAACTTTTAAAATAAGTAATCATTTTTATTTTAACAAAGAGTTATTTATTAAGATATGTCACATATGTATGTGAATTATTATTTTTACTTTTGAAATTAGAAAAAAAAAATATTATTATTTGTTACCAATATCTCCACAAAGCGCACTCCATGCATGGTAAAGGTGAAACTTTAACATTAACCAGCGTTGCCAAACTTCTGAGTTCTACAGGTGTACAGGTCAGTAAGTATTATCATAAGGATATACAGTAGAATATATTCCTATGACATTTAATTTCTTACAAATCTTCATTTAGTATTTACACATTAGTCGTCTTCTTCGGTGAGCTAGGTACAAGACTGCATCTGAGGATGCGAGAGCAGACTAGTAACAATCCGTTGCGCGCCATAGCACTGTACATCACTGGCGCCACGTAGTGATGTACAGTGTTATGATGTGAGTGAATGAATCTAAATGCCATTGAATAGTAATTTCCCTCCATCATCCTACAAGTTCAGATATTTCAGTATTGATCTTGGCTTAGAATGAGGAACAAAGGATTACGACGATGGCGTGACGATAGTAATAGAAACTACTTCCACAAAAACACTTGATTTATTAAATAAAAAATCACACTATTAGACGACTATAAATTGAGAATGGGGTGAAGCATTGCGAGTGTCATGTAGAGAAGTAACGCATGTAGCAGGGCGCCCGGCTACATATCCAACGGGTCGTCACTGGCACCAGTCGCGCTCGGTGTACTGCGCTCTAGCGGCGACGGCGGAAGTCATATTCCTAGTTTACTTTTGCACCCACAGATGTCGTCACGTGTCCAGTTCACCATACTTCTATAAAATCATTATATTTAATCACGTCGGGTGTCATGGTTCTTATCCATTCCTGAATTATATTAGTAAACTTTTTCAATCAAGATATGCAAAATTATTTTTAGTTTAACGCCAACTGATATTGAAATAAAGTCTCCTTTTTTTATTTTATTACGTCACCTTAGGTTTACTGCATAAGAGTAATACCATGACCTAATTAGATTGTATTAGATAAATTATTTTTATGTAAAATAAAAAACTATTTCGTTAAATATGTGAATCCATTATTCATGCAATGTTAATGTTTTACTGCTGACTGTTCACTTTCTTTCTTTTTTAAAAGTCAATTTCAATCTTCTTCTTCAAAGGTCCGTTTCCCTAGGGTAAGCTGATCATGTCGGTGTTCTTCAACTCTGGTCTGCAAAGAAACTACGTATTGGTTCAACATAGTTCTTTCCACAATTAAATAACTATTGCAAATCGATGTAATAAATACATCTTTTCACTGAAGCTCTACACTTAATTGAGCATATTATTTATTATTTTACAGAATATTCATTACGTTCTGAAAATACATAGATATGTATTTGAGGCTGAATTTGTTTTCAGCTGGAAATATATTTAATATTGTATTGTAAATAAGAAAAATACTTATTGTTTCCTTCAGCTTTGTTATTCGGAGGGCTTACATGATACTTTGGTCCTACTGTGTATGTCTTATAAAACATATTTATATGTTAAGGGTAAAACAAATAAAATTCCAAGTCCCTAAAATTTTTAAAATATTTATTTATAAAAGCTTTTGACAAAAATTATTTTATGGCGTTAATGGTCAGCGTCGTTTAAGTTAACACATAAAACTTAAATCTAGCGTACACTAATAGTTAAGTAGATACATCTATAGATCATGACAATGATGTATATTTATCTCAAAAATGGTACAAAAATCGGTTTCAGTCGTGTTGAGACAAAACATTGAAAAAAAATGCACACTGACAATGGTTTTTGAAACATAAATTGTTAATTAGGTATTTTTTTAATAAAAAATAAAACTTTACTAATGTAACTATCGTATGTAATAGGTTTGTAATGATTATTACAAAACTATTATATTTTATTTACTACACCTTATAATTGACTCAACTTTTATAATATTTATGCAAACAAATTTTGGGAAGTTTATTATATATATGTATCATTTATTTATTAAACTATATGTATCAATTAGCATTTATCAATTATTATACAAAAAAGCTTTTAATGATATGTGTTACGATAATTGCTTCTAAAAAAATAATATCATACTTATAATATTTCATTCAATCTAATGATTTTGGAATGTAAATTAACTACGTATAGTTCTACAAATGGCTATATTATTAAACTATATTATTAAATAAATGATTTACATAATAATACTCAAATAACGGATTTTTTTATCATAAAAAGCACATTAGAAAAACAAAATACTTTATTGTCACTTAAAATACTTCATCAATGTCTCTTGTGTCAGTATTAATGCAGATATTTATTTATCATTTAAGAAGCGTAAAACTGCAACACAACGCGAGGATTAATAATTTAGACAAACTTTTTCCTTCGACCCCGTTGAAATAGTCATCTTGTCCTATTTGCTGAGTCCCTTGGAGTTTAAGATCTAAAAAAAAAAAGAAATAAATCGGATATTTTATTTTCATGATTATTTGATGTTCTGAAAAGGACATTTAAAAAAAATCTAAGACGCTGCCATTAAAAATCTCAAAGTTTTAATATAAGTATCTAAATAAATAATAATTGTAAACAAAATTGGTATTTAGTATTCAATGTTCATTTTGCGAAGAATTTTGGTAAAATATTATTAAAATAATCACCTTGTGTTCCGGGGATAACGTTGTTGACATCATTAGTTTCAATAATATTTGAAGATTTTCGATTTATTCCTATAAAGAAATAATAACATGTAAATAAATAATATTATTTTTCATTGCGATCTTGACAGATTGCAACTATTAATATTAAAAACATATTTTTCTTTTAACCTACATTAAATTTTTTTTTTAAATTAAAAAAAATACAATTATTTAAAAAAAATAATTTAGTACCTAACTCAAATTGCTGCTCAATACAAATTTAGTCGAATAATTTTTAGGAAAAAAGTCCTATTCTAAAACTTTTTAATTAAAAATTTTTAAAAATAGATTCTGATGAAGAAACAATGCTATATATTTATGGTTAGTTATGACATCCTGAAGAAGAAAATGATAGTTTTCGAAACAGGTAGATGTATTTAAACTCGATTCAAGTGGTTAATAAAACAAAGATAATAAATAAAAAATACAAATATTTATGTTACAATTTTTTTTAATCTGAATCATTAATTATAAAAATGTTGAAATGCGTGATTTCTAGATAATTTTTCAAAAAGTTTTTTTTGATTTGTGATTTTTTTTGGTCAAACGGTCGGTCGGTACCTACATCACTACAAGACACGTTTTTTTTCCATATAATGTCTTGCAGTTATTTGTCAAAATTATGAAACAATGTTTCTTTATTTTTGATTTCTACGATTTAAATTGATCATGGCCGTTTGAAGATGATAAAACATAATTATTAATTACATTGTTAAAAATGGCAATAATTAACCAATAGTTTCCCAAATAGTTGTGTAAATTAATATTTAAAATGATAAGGCCGAAGTTTTTTCTTTTAATTCAACTTACGGTAAACCTTTATGGTTCCATCCGTATCGCCCAGGGAATTCTTCGACACACACTTGTAGGTGCCGTAATCTGCTTCGCTCATGACTTTAATCGTCAATTTCATATGCATCTTGTACACATTGTCTGACAAGTATGGCTCATATTTTCCCCCTTAAATACACACAAAAGCAATATTTAATATTACATAAAATTATTTTATTAAATTAATTATTAACTTATAAATAGTCTTTTTCACGACTAGAACTCACGATAAATTATTTTCTAGGTGACAAATCATCGTGAAACAGAGGGTTTAACAAAGTTTCGCCATTAGTAATGTATAATAAAAATGAAAATAATTATTATTTACGTAGTTTAGAGAAAAACAGAATAAGACAATTTCCTGTGATAATTCAACAATTATAAAAGTAATAAAGTTCTATAATATGACATTTTAAATTAAAGTAACATTTTAAGTAACCATTATGATTTTTGTTTTATGATGTCGATCAGTATCGAAGGGATTACTTCTTGTTTAGGCAGAATATCACAAATTCTAAATATATTATTAAGAAATAAACCACATCATAGATTAAAACTTCTGGGTAACTTTCTTACTTAACTTTTGAGGTAAATAATCAAAGTTCTTGAATAAACAAAATCTCATAAATATTAAACTAAATTTGTCGTACAATTTTACGAATATTCATAATCAACAGGACCATTCGCCATTATTGCCAATTCTAATATCTAATGCTTGAAGTGACTGACAGTCTAAAATTGTATATTTATCATATTTTATTTTAATTTAATTAGGAAATATACAATAGAATCGCAAAATACATAATATAATGGCATAATATTTCTTAAATTATGTGCATCACGATTACTGGAGTACAACATTATTAGGAGTCAATAAACGATTTAACTTATTTAAGAATCTACAATTTTTGGAAAGTATGATTTTAAAATGCCCAATAAAATTAGAACTTTCCGACTTTACATGTGCTGTAGATTTATTTTATTTACCTTGTGGGACAATTTCTCCCTTTTCTCTCGTCCAATAATTTATAGATTTTGGAAATGCTTCAGAATTACACTCTAATGTGAGTGGCATCCCTTCAACGGCTCCAACGAGCTGGTTTTGAATCCAAATCATCGGAGGAACTGCAAAAATAAAAGTATTACGTAGCTCAGGACACAAACCTAATGATGGAATTCGTTCTGGGGATGGTTCAGGATTTATTTGAATTTACTTTGTATTCTTGTACCTCACATGCAGCACTATTCGAGGCTTGTGCTTGAAGAAATCGAGCGCTTCCAGTGTTTCGGTAAATCAATACTTACAGAGAAAATGGAACCCTTTTAACTAATAAGATTCGTGACGTGGAAAGGATCTAGCATTTAAAAATAATTCGTTTTACATTTTCAAGAAAAGACACAATGGACCAGCATTTATTTAATTTACAGTAAACTTGCATTTAAATGACAGCACAATATTTATTTTGAAGTACTTATTAAATATTTATAAAAAAAATTAATACTGTAGAAGCGAAACTATTCCAAAATATAAATACCATGAAAAAACTTCGAAAAAATAAAAAGAAATATCATTTTATGTCTCAATTAATGAAATTTTATTTGGAAGTGGACGGTCATTACTGAAATTATTACAAAAAGCTTCAGAAATCAACAATCGTGCAATAGAATATGTATGATAGTAGATGATGCAAGAGTGGGATGGCAAGTTAGAAAGAAATGGCGTGACGGCAAGATAAATTAAGTTTTAATTTTTTTTTTAATTCAACCAAAACGAATAATAGGAATATTAAGGATGATTAATAATTATTTTTATAAACATGTAATATAAATGTTTACTTTAAAATGTGTTGATAAAAATTATTCAAGTGCTTACTCGTATGTATTTAAAGTGATTACTGATAGTTAGTTTCAGACCATGGTTCTAGAATTATAAGTATTAACGTATCATGTATATGTGTTATACAGAGTGATCGATTTAAAGTTCAATTGAAAAATTTAATTTATTGTATTATGTTGGTGATCGATCATTTTTCAGCGGTCATTATTAGCATTATCATCCTCATGATCGAAAAGTGGGGACAGGATAGGAACCATAGCAGGACATCACAAAAAGATTTTTTTTTTTTACTTCTTTATTACATGTATATTAATTTTAATTTACTGCAATGATTTTGTAACATTGATTTAATGGTTCAATTGTACGAATTTAAAAAAAAGTCAACGGATTAGACTTGAATACCCTCGCTGTATATATTATACAACCAAATCCTTTCCCTTTTAGAAGTCTTTAAAAATATTTCATTCCTTTATCTTTTATATACACATAATGATGAAGAGCTTATTTAGAAAAAATCCTTCTCATCTGTTAGAAGTCCATTAAAACTACTATTAGAGGAGAAGATATTTATATTATCGTGTATTAGAATCAATAATATATAAATTATATTGTTTAGTAAACTTAAATAAATTAATTTAAATAAAGGCAGATTTATTGCATACTTACAATGTACAATTAACATAATTCTCTTGCTGACCGTGGGCGGGACTCCATTAGATGCAATGCACAAATATGCGCCCATGTGTAGACGGCTCACGCGAGTTATATTCAGTGCTGTTCCTTCTGCGGTTACAACTGAAAAGTGTATTATATTAAAGGCATAAATTTTGTAAGTTCTCGACATGAAATTTTTTTTGTCC
This sequence comes from Eubasilissa regina, assembly GCA_022840565.1. Taxonomy (NCBI): domain Eukaryota; kingdom Metazoa; phylum Arthropoda; class Insecta; order Trichoptera; family Phryganeidae; genus Eubasilissa; species Eubasilissa regina. Next base: position 21,074,585 of record JAINEB010000015.1, on the reverse strand, counting down.
TTGTGGTCTCAGGAACATACAAAGAGAGATGTTATACTTTCTGTAATAATAGATTTTATATTTTACAATTCTGTTTGGAAGGGGTTAAATTTAGGAGAAGACAGGGGCGCAAACTTTGTATTATATTGTTGAAAGGAGAATAAAATCTGGTGACATCGACTACCGTGAAAATTTTAATAAATTAATAACTTCTATTCTGAATTTAGTGAGTCTAGAAAAACTATATTAATTTAATGTTGAAGCATTTTACTGTTTGATTTTATTTGATTTGACCATTATTACTGTTACAATTTATTAGTAAATTTACATGTTTATAGTGAGATTTTTACTTAATAAATTCGAAAAACATGTTCATATTAAATACTACTTATTAATATACAAATATTGGTACTACACAGTAGTTAAATTATGCGAAATTCGAATAATACATTTTTGTTGTGATGCTGCATATTCAGAACATAATTCTGTGGTATTTTTAATACAATTTTAATTAATCAATTAGAAAGACATCCAGAAAATATCTATTTATTGTAAAATTATTTAGTTGTTACTAAGAATAATATAGTTATACATATCCACCACATCTAAGGGCCGATTATGTGATCAGTAGTAACTAATTTACTAAAGTAAAAAAATTGACTAAAGTAAAATATTTTGCGAAAACGGGTTGTTTGATCGTTGGTAATAAAATATTTAGTACTCGACAGTACACCCCGTAGTAAACACATTTTTCTCTCCGATATTCGACAGTAAAAACGAGAATCAATAGTTAAGTTTGGCGGACTCTTCACAGCTGTTCCAAAAGTTATCTGACATATTGATACTTTGAAAGTTGCAGAATATAATAATTAATCATTCAATATCCCGCTACTTTAGTGATGAGAGTTCGTCCGATGATGATCTCGTTATTTAATATACATTAGCACATAATGTCACCACCAAGTGACAGATTTCGAACGCCTAGACGAAAAAATCCATAAGTAAAGCATAAAATAAACTATATTGCATGATTATTGAAAGCGTTTATAGACCATTTCATATATGCATTGACAATAGTAAATTTGACGTTCAAACAACCCGCAAACGATTTTAACCACGGGTGTTAGTAAAAAGTTAGTATAGAAAAAGGTACCATAGTAAAAATTTACTACTGATCACATAACCGGCCTTAAATTAAGTAACTGATGGTTTTTTTTTTAAATAATATAAATAATGTAATACCTAAATGAAATAATATGCAAAAAAAAATTAACGAATTAATTTTATTGGATTTTCAGATTTTTTTTTTAGGAATAATTAATCTTTTGTATACGTAATTTACATTACGTATACAAAAGATTAATTATTCCTAAAAATAAAGCATAAATTAATATTACGTCTTAAACAGCGGGATACTTCTCACACAGAAAGAAAATGTCCATATGACAAAAGGCTGAACAGTGCAAAAAATGTACGTATTTCGCGAATGGATGTACAAATTAAACAAGTCTGTGTGAATAAAAATAGATTATATTGATTAACTTAATTAATATTGATGATAGTCTTGGAATGCTAATTAGTAACACTGGTAAACACGTTTTTTGTCCGTTTAGTGTAGATATCTGATTTGAATGCGAAATTGTGTGCTGATTTCGAAAATGTCATTATATTTTTTGTAGCACGTCAGATTTTGGAGGGGTTGGGAATTTTGTATTGTAATATACTATAATATTGAGAAAAAAATAATATTAACAGTACAAACCTGTTTTGTATTATTTAAACTTGAAACATTTCACCGATGTGTCAAATCTATCATTTTTAATTGCGTCTTTTAGAGTGTGCATCGTGTGAAAAATTATCTAAAATATGTATTAACTGTATTTAAAGTGCAAATTAGATAATCTGAATAATAAATAAATAAAGCTGTGTTCGATGCACATGGACTCTAAGAAGATGGATAAAAGGATCACGAAAGTCAATGCCACTAGGGATTTTGTAACATAACATGGTATATTATATGGTATAAGCCAATAAATAAAAAACTGTACGTGCGACGCTATTTTAAATTATATTACGCATTAGAAACACAGCTTTCTTCAATATATTTAGCTTTTTTGAGGGGACAAATTTTTATTTTCATTTGTTGACCAGTGTAATAAATTAGATCTTCAGAAAAATAATCCAACCGAGCTCCAACACAAATTCATGCAACGTTATTTTAAGGAATGCGTAATAAATCATAAAGAAATTTGTTTAATGTTAGGAACAAGACACTACAATAACAAATTAAAATATTCATGAAATATAGTTGTTACCCTCTTCTCCGCTAGGAAGCTGTATAAGTTCTCCTCCCTCCCTCCGCCACGCGATCTGCGGTTGGGGAGCGCCAGTGGCTGCGCATTTCAGGGTCACGTTGGAGCCCTCCCTCACCGCCATGTCCGTGCTTGTGGGGTAGTCCAGAATATCCGGTGGGACTAGACACAGATAATTGGTCATAAATAATGAAAGATATAAAATAAATAATAGGCACATTTTTGAAAAAGACTGTTGGACGTTAAATTAACAATGACATTAACGCATTTCCACCGAGCACCAAAGTAATACAATAGCAGACTATGCCTACTATCGTAATCGATACGTTGTTAATAAAAATATATTTTACATTACGTAAGCTAGGAAGGAAGAGAAAAGTGGTAGATTCTGCAATGTGGGAGAAGAAATCTACTTTTTCAAGTAAAGACATAAAACGCAGTAAATCCACTAAGTTTTGGTACTAAGTAAAGGACTTATAGTGACACGGAAGAATCCTGCAATTTAAATAAATGAATGGTTTATTTTAATTATGTTGATGTTGTGTTTGTCTGAGGATGAATATTTGTTGTGAAAACACGCGGACAATAGCGGTGAACGACTTTATAGAATACTTCTAAGTGAATCATTTCTTTAAATGTTGTAAATTGCATTTTGTATGGGTATCGGAATAAATCAACGTATCGAGACCTAGGTAGGAACAACGAGGTATCATCTGATATTTTGGTCAAAATTATTTTTTTTGTATTAAAATTTAAACAGCAATTTCCTCTTTCAAAGTGTGTTAAAACATATCAAATTTTCTAGATTACAAGAAAACAAAGTTATATTTATTTGCATAATATTTTTTAGAACAGTTATTGATTCAAATACAAATATTTTTCTATGTACCATGCCTGAAATAAGAAAAGACTCTATGTACTTTATTATTCTATATATTATATACAGCGACATTTTTATAAAAAAATCACCTCATGGGCGATGAGCCAAACTCCGCCGAAGAAATCGAAAAATTAGTATTCAAAACTTGAAAGCTCAATATCTCAGTTTGATGTAAAAAGATGACATCTTGTTGTTCCAAGGGCACGATATATATTAGATAACTAAATTTTCTCCGTCGATTCGAAGCATAAAACTAGTTATATCCGATGATGCTTGAAACGGAATATCACTGTAAACTTTTGAAACAAATTGCAATCATGGAAGTCGATTTTAATTGATTTTACGAATGTTGTTTGTACATCAATCACCTGGCGTGTGGTGTCTCTAGCCGATAGAATTCGGGACGATTGAGATATTCAAGATTCAATCAAACAAGATATGGATGGAATTGTACCGGAGTGGTATAGCAAACAATCGCTGTCTTTGAACATTCGCTCACTTGAAGTAGTCACTTCAGTCTCTACATCACACCGTTCACCGGTGCTTGGAAAGCACAGAAATATATATATATTTTTATTTCATTCACTTTATTTTAAATTACATTTTAGATGTGAAATGTTTTTATTTTATTTAATAAAACTCGTGTTTGGTTTTTTTAGAATTTCATAAAAATTCTGTCATTTGAATTGCTTCTCTTATACATTGAAGTCGGTATCCCGTTTGCAGGAAATGAAATGGAAATTGTTTATAGGCTAATTTGCCTCGTATTTTTAAATCACATACCTCTTTGTTCATTGACAACCAAGAAAAACAAAAAAAAAAAACACGGAAAACCCATAAAGGACGAAATGATAATAAAAAAGGGAGATAACACCCTATAAACGTGCAGGAGAGTACAAAGGACAGAGCGGGATTCTCACGTCCTCATCGCGCTAAAAGGAGGATTACAAATTTTAGTGGCACTAAAAGAGCGAAAGGGAGTGTGAAGAAAGTAATTCATTTTATATTGTTTTTTGTTGCCGGGTTCGTATTGCTATGAAACAAAAGTTTTATGAATGTACGCACGGAGTGAGATTGTCCGCGGCCCATTGTTGCCGCGCGCCGTGAGAATACACGCGGACGACATTTTTCATATGCTATTGTTTTAACGTTCAACGTGCTATGTTTTACCGCCATAAATAAGCACCAGGGTGTTAATAGAGAACAGTTGTTTTTACGTGCAACGTAAATAATAGATTTTTTCGAATTATTTCCAGCTTTAAGTTAATTAGCGGAAAATATGAGCTAAAAAAAGATATAAAAGGAAACCATATTTTGTTATTCAATCACACGCTATTTTAGGTCTTTAGTTGCGATAGAGTTAAAGCTGAAAATCATTTATAAAACTCTAAAAATAACTGTAAATAATCATAAAAGCTTTAAACCTTTATTAATTATACTAAATATGCCTGTATTTAATAATAAATTTAATGGTATAACTTGGTAATTTAATTGTTAAAATTCTGTTTATTTGATCTCCACCAGTTGTTTTGCCATTGATAACATGAAGCTCGTTTTATTCTTTTTAGCGTCGTGGAAACCATTTTCATGGCTTATATAAAATAATATTACAAAATGTAAATCATCCACCGCACCGCATACGTGGTTCAAATTACGCTGAATTCAATTTGGAGATGTGCATTGCTCGATACATTAGCAGCCAAATGCATATTGCGTTACACCGAATGTTCTAACAGATTGAAAAAAAAGTAAGAAAGCTTAATCGAAATTATCTAATAATTAATAATTTTTCAGTCACTGTTAACATGACTATTGCATTTTATAGAATTAATACATACTTTCCCTCACAAATTATTATTAATATACAAATATACATATCTGTTGGTCTAAAACATCTGTTCCAGGAAAGAGTATCATAAAATTCGGTACCTAAATATGATGTAATCATCTTACTATTGATATATCGGTAAATTTCATTTGAGTTATTTATTATATTTTATGTTTTTACAAATTCACACAATGATAAGTAATGTTTTGTATAATAAAATACCCCATAAATGAATTTTTCTTCAATTTTTATGTTTCGAGTACTGTTGAAATTTGCCGTCATATAAATTAATTAATTAGAATTATTAATTCAAAATAAATATATCAATTAGAAAGATATAGGAAAAATCAATTATTTATTGGAAAATGATCATAATTCTGATTAAAATTCTGGATTGTCTGTTTTACATATAAATAATGTTGGTCTTAAATTGGATAATACAGAATCCTTATAAATAAATAAATCATGTAAAATTAACAAAAATATTAACCAACTAAATTTAACCACAAGTTCTATTTTAATTTTTTTTTAAATAAATCACCGTAACAAATTATGTTGAATTTTAAATAAATATTTAAAAAAAAAAGATTTTTTAAAAACATTAGAATAATTTAACATGTACATTTTTGGTTAGATAATTAGACATCCTAAAATAGGAAATGATATTATCCGAAACCGGTTGGTATTTTAAAATTACTCATTAAGCGGTTATTATAAACAAAGTTAAATAATTTATAAATAAATTAACATAATAAACCACAAAGTTCAATTTGAAAATATTAAACATATAATATTTGAACTTTCCTTTGAAACTGCGGTGCGGAAGGTTTTTTATAATTTTTATAAGTAGGCAGTTTTGAAATCAATAAGGTAATTGAATATAAATACTAAAATTTATTGTAATTTATATATATACCCTTGTCTGGATTATTACCGTTTCAACGAGTTAAAAATTTGCAATACATTAAATACTTTGGTCAATTTAGCACTGAAGTTTTCAATGATGATATTGAATCGGTATTTAAACCGTGTTTCGTGACGTTTGTATGAAACAATTCTATTTTATTAAGGGGAACACATTCTTATGGTGAAATTGTAATTATTCAGAACATAGGTATGTAATGTTTTAAATACTATTTAAATGTATAAATTATAAAGGTATACATATAAAATCAATTTTATCGAAAAATATTGTTTTTGCGCTACAGTAATTCGAACCTGGATCTCTTTTTCCAATCCGCGATAGGTGCATTACCAAATATGCTACTGTGCCAGTAAATTTTTGAACCTACATGTTACACTTTTTCAAATTAATTCTATTTTAAGATTATGCGGTAAATCCAAAGTCCTCGACTTTTATAAAATCCTTTTAGATTTTCCAGACCTACCGCGTTGAATTGAATAAAGTCGCGAAGTTGCCGCCAGCAATAAATATTTCTTATGGCTTGTAACTAGAGAACGCTGCCAGCGCTGGGGGAAAAGAAAATGTTTTCTTTGCATACCAGTCACTTTGTTTCATTTCATTTCATTATGCGCTTAAGCATGTTTAAGTTTACAATTTACAATGTCAACTGAAACGTGCTTAAGCTCAGGCTCCAGAGTATTGTAGCTCAGCGGCAAAATATTGCATTTTTAGTTTATCCGCATCTACTTTATCTGCGGAACAAAATTTACTAAACAAAAAAAATTAAATGTCATTTTTATAGCTGCCAAAATACGGAGCTGGTTGACTAGCATTACTTTTATATTAACGTTATATAAATTTTCACATCACTTTGTATAAAGAAAAATCATTCACTGGGTAGTTAAAGATCCAATTTATTATTGATTAGGATACTCTATAATTAATGTAATGAGATAAGCATCTTAAGTTTTATTAAAATATGAAGACTTTAATGATTGGGACACATGAAGAAAATTACCAAATAGCAATCACGGAAGTCATTGATTAACCCAAGACCAATAGTGCGCAGAAAAAGGCCAAAACCAAGATGCGATAATGTCTTCAAATACCAATTTATCTTTAAAATTTAGGACTCGAGAGAAATGGCTCGTAATAGGAATTAGTGGAGGAAAATTCTTGAGGAGATTAAGATCTACAAGAGGTTATAAAGCAGTTGATGATGATAAAATGTCCCTATCGTTGTCACTGTCCCAGTAATTGAAACCTTCAATTGATGGTGTTGGCTCCAACTTCTTGGATATCTATTTAATGTTAAAGTTATGTATTATTAAAATTATGATTTTTTAGTATTAATGTAATAGTTTGTAGTTTACATACATCCAACGTAAATAAATTCAAATACTTACATACGATATACTTTATATAAAGTAATGTATATATATACCTTGGAAGCAATGGTACAATACCACTGATTGTTAAAACTTAAAACTGTTGTTCTATGTTCTTGTTCTGAAGGAATATCGTATTGCTGGCAAACATTCCACATTGGTTCCGTGACAATACTTTGAAATAAAAGAGCTCAAATAGAAACGTGAATACTTAGAACATTTGAGGATTTTGTAAACACCTAAGAGCACTTCTTGTTTCCCTTAAATTCAGTAAGAAATAGTGTAAGCACATTTAGAAAAGGACAAGACTTTGAAGAAAATTTTATTGAAATATGACAACTCTAAGAAGAAAAAATATTTGATTTATTTAAATGTTTAGGCAAATTTTGTAATATAATAGTTAAAAAATCATACAAAAAAGCAATAAAAACTATTTATAAAAGAAATTTTAGATAAATCATTTAGAAAGATACACAGAAAAATCTATCTGTCGAAATAATATAGCCATCAGTGATTCACCTAAATATTGTTTTAATTATCAAGAAAGCAATTTCTGAATAATCGCAATTTCATAAAGAAAATTATGATTCAGACCTAGATATTTATTATTTGAATAATTTGTACTATAGTTTATTATTATAAGTATTAGGATTAAGGCTATATTGTAAATAATAACGTAAATTTGAAAGAAAACTGCTTAGTTATCATAAAGCGGTGCACGAATTTCTTGTAATTTGGGTGTATTTCAAAATTCGTTAATCAACACAATAAATCAAACACGATTTTTAATGTCAGTTGATAATGGCCTAGACAGCCAAAACGATGGTCCAATTATTTGTAAAAATTAAATAGAACCAAAAAAATCGTATTTCATTTATTATGTTGATTCACAATGGAGTTCTATAAAATGAAAGCCGTATGTATTAAAAAAAATTAAATGTAATATTAAAAATTCGTATTTATTTCAGAATTTTACAATCTTGTAAAATATGTTGAAATTTGTATTTATTATAAAAAATATTACTTTTTTGAAATTCTTTCTTCTATCGCAATATTTGGAAAAAATGGTGCAACATCATCTTCATCATATTCACTGAAAATCCAAATCGACCAGAAATCAGGATAATTCGGCATCTAGTAAGTAAACGATCGCCCAGATTTGAAGACACATTTCTTCATGACTGTAAATGATATCTTTGGCAAATTAAAAAATTGGTTCTAAGCAATTGAGTTCCAAAAGCGCAATCTCTCACATGATGATATATTGGTAACACTGCCGGCTAAGGATAAATTAACAATACCAGAGAAATCGATCAGTTTATCGCCGCTGAAACTTCAGACGTCAACACGATTCCTAGACTGCACGAGATTGTTATATCTTGCATGATGCATATATCGTGCTATATTCAGAACTAACATGCACCTTGCATGGAGATAGTAAATGTAAAAATAATTTCCCAAAACCTTTCATCACGGAGACTATATCAAATCTTTTGTATCGATATAGTCGCGGTACTCAAGCATGAGTCAGAGGTGGACAATGTATAACAGAAATATCATGGAATAGGCCTTTACCTGTCGCGGAATATAATGTACATATTAATGACGAAGTCTGCACATCATTTAAAACCATAAAATACATTTAAGTAAAGTGAAAATCTGGTACATTATAGAAAAAAAAACTTTATTGGTTGTTAAACCTTACATGGTGATTAAAATGAATATTAATTTAGTCCAATGAACAAACAATATATTTCTGAAGGATGATGAAATAACAAAATAAGTCAAATAATAAATTTTCATTTTATTTTTATTAAATAATAATGTTGTTTATGACACCAATAGCTGCCATAGCCAAATTCACTTATCTCAATGCCTGGCATATATGGAACAAATAGCTGGCAGTCACAAAATATTCATTGTTTAAACAAATAACAGATGTACTGATTTATAATAATTATACCAAGATACGTCAGGAATCCTGGGCCAAGTTCACATACCAATATCAAGCATAGACATAGATGAGATATGTGCTGCATCAGAATTAACTCGCAAAATTTTACCTGAAAATTTCACAAATTTTTTGTTGTCTTCATATTTGGAGAAAACAAAGTCACCAATTTGCAGACGCATTTTAGAATACAAATTACCTATGCAGGTGATTAATTTTCGAATTTAATTTTGGACCCGCCGAATGGAAACATCCAACAAGCTTTGAAATCATTTACTACAGTTTCTTGTTTCAATAGCTTTCTTCACCTTTTTTAAAAGTGGGGCGAAATTTTCTTTTCTTAAAAACTGACCGTTATTTTCAAATTTCCACTGATGAATAGCATTTCTGTACTCCCTTTTTAGGGAATGCAATACTAATCCCTCTTTTCATAGCTGCTAGTGACTTCCTCATGTGTTTTGAATCATAATTCACAGTTTTTTTTCACACGTATAGCCAAGTTACAAATAAAAATATAATATGTTTATAACAATGCAAGCTCCAGCGTAAGTAACATTGCAAGACTCAATACCTGGCAAATGAGTTACCCAATAATTGGCACCATATGCCAGTTACTGGTTATGTGTTGATTGAAGTGAAACTTAAAAAGAAGCGAGAGTAAATCACAAAAACAAATTATCTGTGAATAACTTAGTAAAGAAGTAAAACACCAATACCTGGCAGGGGTGCCAGATATTGAAAGTTCATAATTTTTTGAGAACCAATAACTAACACCTCCATAACTTACAAATAAACAAAAAAAGCAAATAAAAAATAAATATATATTACTTCATAAAATGCAATTAAAAAAAATATATATAAACAATAAAAACATGACATCCTTACGCTATTTGTTAAGACTTGGAGAATATTTGACTAAAACACAATCACTATTTTACAAAACTGCTGTCATATTGAATTTACTGCTTGGAGTATGTTAACTTGTTCATATAATATGGTTCCACTAGGTCCATTGTATAAATGAAGGAATAAATTGTAATTTAAATACATTTTTATACAATACATAATAATTTATTTTTTTACTTTCATTACTTCTTTACGAGAGTCGGAGACTTGTGTATAAGACGGTTTTTATAGATGCCCTGACAGGTATTGGATCCTTCGCTTTACTATATATGTATTAAAAGAATATGACTCTGCAAATATTGCCATCTAAATTGAAGGTCAGCCTGAGCTACGATATAATGAGACCTTCATCAATGCCTAATATATTAATGCACCCGAGACCATGTGAAAACTTCTTGAATTAAAAATACACGATCATTCTTATATTATGATTAGATTTTCTGTGCACTTATAAAATCGTAAAAGAGAGACTTTTGAGGTTAGAAACAAAGAATAAACTTTCTTGTCTACAACAACAGGTCGGCTAAAGCTTGATTCATAGTTTGAGTTCAATAGTGCCATTGAAGATGAATGCCAATTCTTGTAAACAGACATTCCATATATTTTTTTTACAATCAAGGAATTTGGAACCTACATCAATGAGATGTCCCTGATAACATCAACGATAGTCTCTCGTATGTACAGTATGAAGAAATATAGTTTTTCAAACTTTCTACTGTTTGTGGTGACGTATATATTATGTGTACCCATAAGTAATCAATTATTTTTAGTGTGGCATGTTTGCTTCAGTCTAGCTCTAGAGCGTGAACGTGCAAAGACGTGTTTTATACGCAATATTACAATTCGTGGTCTTGTTACTTATGACAAGTAAATTTAAAAAAATTTATTACTCTGTTGTAAAATGGCGGACAATCAACTAATTGAAGAACATTTACGCATTGTATGCCATTTCATTTTCGATCGGGTGTTAATGCAACGGTTGCAACATAAAAAATTTGTGATATGTATGGAGACGTATTGAAAGTAAATAAGTGCCAACGTTGGTTTAGAAAATTTTCCGATGGTGATTTTGACTTGTCTTATAGCGATCAAAGTGGGCGCCCGGTAGGGTTTGATAATGGCACTTTAAAAACACTGGTGGAAATGAATCCTAAACTAAGTATCCAGGAAATAGCAAACACTCTTCAGGCTACTTGGTCAACAGTTCAAAGATATCTTCACGAAATCGGGAAGGTTTACAGACAGAGTATATGGATCCCACATCTATTGTCGGAAATGAATAAAGATCAACGGTGTACAATTTGCACATTTCTTTTGTGCAGAGAAAGAAGTGATCCATTTTTACGAAGGAGTGTTACTAGTGACAAGAAATGGGTCTTGTAGAACAACAACAAGCGCACTAAACAGTGGATTTCTTCAAATCAACTAACCGTACAGCATGCAATGACGTAAATGTTCTTCAGTTAGTTGATTGTCCGCCATTTTACAACAGCGTAATAAAAAATTTTAAATTTACTTGTCACAAGTCACAAGACCACGGATTGTAATATTGCGTATAAAACACGTCTTTACATCCTCAAACATTCCACACTAAAAATAAGTGATTACTTATGGGTACAAATGATATTTTAACAATTTAATTATGTTATTCATGAAACCTTCCCAGCAGCAGCCGTTCACCGATATCTTCTAGATTATAAATTATTTTAATTTTATAGGATAGGCCTCTACAATCATTATCATCACCGAAGACTTCTGAACGCAACTTACAGATACCGGTGCGTACAACAGTGTTCTTAACAGTCGTAAAATCATGCTCGGTACCGACATGACGATAACCTTGCGATAATAATCAGCAGCTGTATAGAAGACCAGCTCACCTAGCATCAGGCTTTTCTGCTCCGAGAATAGTGTCTGTTAACTACGTATGCGAATCGGTATTATACGGTCAAATTTCATCGGTATTTCTGTAAAATTATGATCAACAATAAATCTAGTGTCAACAGTAAGTAGTATTTCATTTCATAATCTGCTCTGGTCACACACACACACACACACACACATATACAATACTTATCTGCGATCAATCACACATAGAACACGTGTTAGTTGAATTATTGGATCCCCCAGTGTTCACACACAATAACAGATTCTTCTAAATCACAATCATCATCATAATTCGTAATAACATAATCATTACATAAATGTATTATTTAATACCCCATAAGTCTTAGGTCAAGCCAACTTCTTATAATAATTATTTTGTTAAATTTAAAAAATATGTTACAAAAATCAGTGGCTTTTAATATTTTTTTATATATGAGAATTAATTGATAATGTTTAATCGGTCAAAATATCTATATTTCTAAAATTCCAGTACAGAGATCAAATCTTTGACGTGTAACTGATTACTAAATTGAAAAGCCATTCTACTAAAGTAATATTTTCTGTTAGTCTTTCTAAGTTATTAATTTGATTTGTATCTACTTAATTATGCCTCATATAGTATGTTATACGAAATCATGCACAAAAAAATAATGGTATGCCTATATAAATATCTAAAAACTAAAAGGAGACATATTAATAATCAAAATTCAAAAGTACGTAATGAAGTTATTTGTCAAATAGTGTTCATGATAAGTCATTGTACTAAAGTAATATTTTCTGTACGTCTTTCTAAGTTATTAATTTAATTTGTATCTACGAGTACTTAATTATGCCTCATATAGTATGTTATATGAAATCATGCAGTACGTAATGAAGTTATTTGTCAAATAATGTTCATTATAAATTATTCACATTGTATAAAAAAAATTATTTTCACGTTTCAACGATTCGATCGAGAAACCTCAAAAATCTATCGAAGGTTAAATATATTTGAATATTGTTTCCAGTAAATAAAATTTAAGATAATATTGTGATGGAAAGTTATTTGTACGTTGTAAAATAAAGGCTTATGACGTGTTTAAATTTTCTTTACAACTTAAGTCACATTTTTAGTGCGTCACAACGTATCGGAAAAGCTTTTTGCATATATCTTCCTTATCATCCCTTAGACGCTCATCCCTGCCATAAAACGGAATATCAGTATCTATGGGCAAGACTATAAAATTAACTCTTTCATGAAGTCCGTATGTACGTCGAACGAGCAGTGAATGTATGAAGAATAAAACTTGGTTCTCAAGTCCAAAGGTTTAGGATTTTTAATAACTTCAATATATTCATTTTAAGCGTTGATTAATAAAAAAATTATATATGTATCACATAATAATAAAACAAAAAAGATAACCATAATAATACTTCCTGAAAAAAAATAATTCTTTAAATATCTAATTATCGATAACGCAAATTATTATCTAAAAAAATAATCAACAAAAATATTAAAAAAACGTAATAATTACTAAGATTTTTATTATGTGAAAAATAATACAAATTTTGATAGAAAAATTAAGAGTGATTACCAAATACGGAAAAAATTTTCATGTCCTACATACAGTGATTTTACTTCTTTTGTAAATATTGTAAACTAAATTTTTATTCATAAAATACCCGTAGGATACGATTAAACGAATAATACATTCTAGTGTTCACTAAAAAATATGTCTATTCCACAGAAAAATATATCTTTACATTAACAATATTGACCATTCACTCAGTAACTCCTTTTGAAATATTATGAACAAAGTAATAAAAAATCAGTAGTAAGATATGTTAAAATTAGTAGTATTGATTTATCACCTAATTTATTTTTTTTTTAATTTAATATGAGTTGCGTTTTTAAGATTAATAAAATCAACTTTGTGGTTAAATCCATTATTTTAGATTATTAACTTTGTTTTATTAACCACTTAATGAATTAAATACATCTACCGGTTTCGAAAAATATCATTTGTTTGATAAAATAGTTTGAATAATAATGGTTATTTAGAACTTTTACTTTTTATAAAAAATTGGGATTCTCTATTTTACATGTAAACAATGTTCGTCTTTATTTAAATAATTTGAAATCATTGGAAATAAATAAAGCTTGTAAAACTAACTAAAATATTATGAACAATCAACAAAATTTAACTACAAGTCTCATTCTAACATTTTTCCTAAAAATTATTCAAATAATTTTGTATCATCAAGTAACAATTTATGTTTGGTACTAAACTTATTTTTTTAATAATTATTGTTTTTTAAAAATAAATTCTATTAAAGAAACAATAAAACATGTTTTTGATTAGTTAATGACAGTTAACAATCTAAGATAGTGTGAGTTGTTTCAATATATACACAGAATACTGGCCGTCGTCTGAATATGCAGCGACGGATACATGATTTACATTTTACTAAGAGTAAAATGAGTAAGAGAAATAAAGTTTTTTTTACTCATATCATTCAAACCATCCTTCGGTATTAGCCTCCGTGGGTTATGCCACACACATGTACCGAGAAACATATGCTGCGATGTATTCCGTATAGAGTGGGTACATTATTACATTTTATATTCTTTGAGCAGTATACTTGACCCGTTTGTGTCCGTTATGCCCGCGTTCCTCGGAAAATACGTACTACCGCAAACGTAATTTGTAGTGCGTTTATGTATGTGAGATTACAGACGAGAATTTCATGTTACAGAATGATGGAAAATTCTTACTGTAAACATATATTATCTTATGCAATTTATTTAGCCTATTAAATGACATTTCAAACTTCATTTACATTATGAGAATATATTATTTTTACTTTTAAAATTAGCAATATTAACTTTGTGGTTAAAATTCATATTATATAGTATAGGAAATTTACTCATAAATTCTAAAGACAAAGATGATAAATTTAACAATTCTGGCGTCTATAAACTTAGTTGCAAGGATTGTGCTGCATTTTATATTGATAAAACGGGTAGAAATTTTAATATAAGAGTAAGGGAGCATTTGAGATGTTTGAACAATAGTGGGTTTTCAGAATTTGCTAATCATTTGATAGAAAATAATCATGGTTTTAATAAAAAATTGGGATTGTCAATTTTGCATATAAACGGTGTTGGTCATAAATTAAATAATTTGAAATCGTTGGGATAAATAAATAAGTTAGGATAATCAGGAAATTGTAAACAGCCAACTAAATTTAACTACGAGTCCTATTCTAAAATTTTTTCCTAAAAATTATTCGACTAAATTTGTATTGAGCAGCAATTTGAGTTAGGTACTAAATTTATTTTTTAAATAATTGTTTTTTTAAAAATAGATTCTGATGAAGAAACAATGCTATATATTTTTGGTTAGTTATGACATCCTGAAGAAGAAAATGGCATTTTTCGAAACCGGTAGATGTATTTAAACTCAATTTAAGTGGTTAATGAAACAAAGATAATAAATAAAAAATATTATTTTTACTTTCTAAAAAGTGGCCAAATTGGAGGCCGGATTTAAATTTCGTTCCATTTTTAATGTTTTATGATTTGTAACACTGATATTTCAACAGTTATAACCTATGATTCATCCGATTAGTTTGCTGATCATTCTCACCGTTGACAGTTTCCAAGTTGGTTTGTGAATCATGAAGTGGACTCTCCAACTTGTCCGACAAATCATTTCGAGACGCATTTTCTACTAGACTGTTTCGTAAACAAACAAAATTCTTGTCATTGAGGGCTCAGAAAACCTTGCGTGATTTATGAGAAGTAAATGCATCCCGAACTAATCACTGCATGGTGTATATTTTGGGCAGGCAACGTGATAAGCCCATATATCTTTGAATGTCAGGCTATGTCGATCGTTACCGGTACATGATAAGGGGTTTTTTATCACCAACTTAACAATATGGATCTTCAATAAATGTGATTCCAGCAGGATGGCGTCACCTGCTGTACAACTCGAGCATAAGTTGATTAACTGCACCAACAATTTCCTGGTCGTGTAATTTCATGAAATACCTACATCAATTGGCCAGCAAGATCTTATGATTTAACACAGTGTTACGAAAAATGTTTCCTTCCCTTTTCTCGTAACTTATCGCTCAGCAAGAACACCATGAGACACTTGGCAGGGTTCATGACATTCCCGACGTACTAATTCGTCGTTAAGTCAGGATGGTACCACTGTCCCGAGGGCCACCAAAACGATAGCTTCAATAAAAGAATGAGTACATATTACTTAAAAACCTCTTGGGCGATGTTTAATGATGAACGTTAATAAAACAATTGAGCCTAATATTCTTTCAGACTAACAAGAGCTTATATATTAAATAATTTTTATATACTCATACAAGGGTTCTTGATTAGAGCATTGTGGTGTCGAAAAAACATTGACTAAAATACGGTTGATCTTGGTTAATGGTTGCCACTAAAAGAAATGCTGGTTGAAATCAATAGACGACTTACCCGGGGAAGTGGCGCCATTCCAAACAGCTGGTCCGGTCCCTGGCCAAGTTGGCGAGGTGACGGTCGACGGGGGACTAACAACAACCACAGCGGTGGAGAAAATACTTCGATGTCAATTTTGGTAACGAACGCTGGGTGTAAACACAACGCGGTAAGCGCTGTTCTTATCAGGTCCTGCGCGTAACGGCGAGGACATTGCATCTGTTTCTTTTATTGATTTTTAAGTATCTGCGCTACCATTATGTATTGAGAGCGATACGTATTCACGCCGAAGATGCATGTACCCACAATCTTTGATCCTTGCGTCACTGCCCCTTCACTTATTTCAACGGGTGCGTTCGCTCTCGGGCACGTGACTGATTCACGCCTGCGCCACAGCGCGATCGTCCAGACATCTGAGCGCTAATGGTTAAAAACTTTTTCATATGAACAGTTTAGCTTATTTTTGTGGCATTATCTGAAATCCAAAGTCTATTCCAGTAATCCACAAACAGCAGACGACTTTCAAAAATGAAATCCGGCTTGTTATCAATGAAATTTATCTGAGATTATTATTGATTCCGATATTATAAATCAAAATTTGTATGCAGCCGTAGTAGAGGTGGTCATATGTTCAACATAATTTTTCACAATTAGTCGGAGAGTATGCACTCTAATGCTCAATAAAAATCCAATCATACAATTAATAAAAACGTCGTTTTATTTCTAATTTAAATCCGGCGTTCAGTTTCGGCCACCCTATACAATGAAAAGAAACTTCCGCTGTGCTGACGGCACATTACTGTTTGTAAGTAATACGAAAGATGTACAATGACTACAGAATGAAGTTGCAAAGGCATTAACAACTTTAAATAACGCAAACAAAACAAAAGAATTATGATACTCTTCATTACGAATATATTTTTATTGCTAGAACTAAATTGAAAATAGAACAAAAAATTGAGTTGCGGTATAAAACGACACATGGGATCTTTTCATTGAGGTGAAATACCGCATTGAGAGAGCTGGTGCGACATTTCTACAGTATAAAACTTCGATGCGAATGGTCAAATGTTACATATCATCAATATCATTTTACGGAACGGAAGTGTGGATGCATATCGAAGCATGGCTAAGGTGAAACATGAAACGTTTGAAATGTAGATCGACAGAAAAATGTTCACGATTAGCTGGAGGGGCAGAATAAGAAACGAATATGATTACGATAATGTTTTGAATCTGATGAATAGACGATTAAATAATTATTAAGGAGAACGCATTCTTATTGTGAAGTTGTAATTATTCAGAATATAGATATATAATAATTAAAAAAAATAATTAGAAAGATACACAAAAAAGTTAAATTTATCGAAATATATTGTTGTTGCTACCGGAATTCGAACCTAGATCTCTTCCTATCCGGTGAAAATATATTAGCCGATTATGCTACACCATCACGTTATGACAAATTTTCGAACCTTCTGTTAAATTTTTCAAATTAATATGTCTATCGTTCCATTAGTTGATAGCCAATCGTAGCAACAACAATATATCTCGATAAAATTGATTTTATATCCGTCTTTCTAATTAATTAATTTAATTTGTATACAATTTGTAGACGGAAATATTTATGAGAAGAACAATAATAATTTGCGATTTTTTTAATACTTTTAATGTTTTGTTTTAACAATTTTTTTGGACTAATTTATTATTATTATTAAAATTTATTATAGTGCAACTTGGTCCTATTATGTGTTATTAATAGCAAAATAACTTAAAAGCCGAAATCGTTAATCAGTGTACCATAAAGTATTTTTAATTTATTAATATATTTCTAATTTATATGTTACACTTTTCAAATTGATACATCTATCGTTCCATTGATTCTATCGGATTACTCAAAGGTTATTTGAGATTCCGTAATAATAATGAAGATGACTTTCAAATAAGGAACGATATATGTATTAATTTGAAATGTGTCGTCAATGTACTGTGGTGCTATAGCATAATCGGTTAATGCATGTTCATTGGATAGGAAAAGATCCAGGTTCGAATCCCGGTAGCAACAATAATATTTTTCGAATAAATTGATTTTATATGTATGTCTTTCTAATTAATGCATTTAATTTATGATAAAATAATTAATAAGCACCAAAATAATTAAAATCTAAAAACTGCTATATTACGGACATGTTATAAGACATCCAGCTAAATGTATAATATTCCACATTTCATAATCCTAGGAAAAAATTCTGGTCGGCCTAGCCCTAGAAAATGCCTCGTAACACGCGCACGTGTCTATTAATTAATAAATATTTTTTTCGGTAAATAGATTTTTTTTGTGTATCTTTCAGATAAATTAATTTGATTTGTATTAAAAATTCAATTTCACAATAAAAATGTGTTTTCATTATTTTATTAATTAATTTTAAATATATTATCATACAAGAGCAAATAATCATAAAATCGTTCCAAGATTGAAAACTATCCTTGGTCAAAGATTATTCACATTTAAACCACCCAGAATATATAATATAAATAATTAGAAATAATATCAAAACTTTAAGTATCATTAGAGCGTTCAGAAAGAATATTGCAAATTGATTGTTGAAATTGGGTAGAGCTGATACTGAAATTAAACAATTGTAACTGTATTACGTGGTTTGGGTTAAAAATTGGTATATGAATGAAAATATGTATATGAAATCTTGATCTTGTATTTATGCGTGTATGTTTATTTGAATACGAAATGTAAGAAAATACGATATTATTGGATATGCATATAACGTACTACTCGTAGTTTGCGTTTTTTAATCGAAATATCCGAGTACATACTTTGTTTTTAGCACTATACATAATTGATGTCTATCCTACACGTATGTTGATTATACCGCTTTTTATACATTAATAAATAAATATCAACTTGTCCCAAAACAGATTTGCCTAGTGAGGCAATGCAATCATCATTCAAAAATGTTATCTGATAAATAAAATTATGTATGTATGAAATGTAAATAAATATATTTTTTTAAATAAAATAAAAACTTTATTAGCAATATTTGAATATATCCAAAAACACAGATATAATAAATAATATAATATAATTAAAAAAATAGCTTATTTATTTTATGATTGTTTTCCTTCCTTTGTTAATTGTACTTTTTTACAAAATATTTATCTTTAAAATTATTTAGTAAATATTATTTAATAAATAAAATTATTTATAAATCTGCGCCTAAACGTAAATAAAATCCGTTAAACAGATGCGCATTCAATTTTAGAAATAAAACAATAATACTTTATCGAATAAATTATTAATTTTTTTAACGTTATACCAGTGTAAACTTTCTCAGAATAAATAAGTACCCCCATTACGTTGTATAATCGGTTGAAACCCTACGTAACCTGCTCATTATTCATCAAATCATTGTAATTGAATTCTGCATATTACAGTACATCGTTCCAAGAGGTTTGGCTTCAGCAGTCAACATTATGTACCCTATTTGACCTTTTGGGGGTAAGATGGTAGAGATTACATTTTAATTTAATACAAACTGTTAAAGAAGAAATTTTTTAAATCCTAAAGGATTTGTAAATAGAAGAAATATCTAGATGAATTATTTATTTCTAAAAACATATGGACATACGATGGAGAAGTAAAAAAATATGATTTTTATGTAATTTTAATATAATTAGTTCTAGTTTTTTTTTTTCAGTTAATTATAATAAAATCGTGTCATTCACAAGTTATCAATAATAATATTACGATTCCCCGTATACGACATATGACTTTCTGGATGCCGGCTTCGGTATTGTCACTGTCATTATGGCTGTTTAGTGAAAAACGAACGTGTTTTTAATATCTCAATGTTTATAATTTACCGAAATCGTATATCGACATCTGTCATCTTTTCTTTTGTCTATGGTAAGGGATAAATCTTAGCATATAAATTGTCTATCCACGATTCTTATATGTCATTTTTGTTCGTGTTGACAGCTAATTTACAAAGATGGAATTACATAAACATTTTATTTACGTATGGCTTGTTTTGGAGAAAGTTTTATCATTGAAATATAGATTCTTTTGAAACCCTAACCGCGCAGCGTTCACTAAATGCCGCGTAGCGGCCACTATCGACCGCGAAGCTGCCTTAATATCTGCTAGTGAATATATAAATTTTCAAATGTATTATGAAATAAATAAATCAAACACTTCTATTTTACAATAATTAATCTGTAATATGTACCTATATATTATGTCCACAAAAAAGGTTGCTTTAATTTTATCTTGTTAATGTAGTAAATTGTTATGTAAAAATAAGATTTATATATAAATAAAAACCATTACTTATAATCTACGTAGATCATTTAGAACCAAAAACCAATTAAATATTCTTAAATGCAACACAATAGTCGCACAGCGTCATTAAAATCTTACCCGGCAATTTTACATTTTAATGGTCTCCCAATTGAAACGAGAAAAATATATAACACCAACAAATTCAAATGTGATACCAAAAATAAAGTTAACCTGTTTAACATATAATATATTTAACTTAGTTTGAAAATAATAAGAACATTGTTAGACATGTATTCCGTATACGAATCTTTATTTTTTTATAAAAAAAAATATAAGTTTATATTTTGATAAAAATATTATACGCGAAAATTTTACGTGCGGTGAAACTTACCAACGACATCTAGATATCCCAGTTGGCTCTTCATGGGGTCAGTGTTAATCTGGCACATGTACCAGCCTCTGTCAGCTGGTCGGACTTCCTT
Organism: Eubasilissa regina; assembly: GCA_022840565.1. Lineage (NCBI taxonomy): Eukaryota > Metazoa > Arthropoda > Insecta > Trichoptera > Phryganeidae > Eubasilissa > Eubasilissa regina. Next base: position 21,053,306 of record JAINEB010000015.1, on the reverse strand, counting down.
CACGTGTAGGAACCACGTGCGGTGGTCACTGTGACTAACTCCTATCCTCCTGTTCTTCGTTATCACGTGACTGTGGATAGTCAGGATTGTCTGTGTATCCACTCTCAACCATGCTACCTGCAACAAGATACGATAGATTTTAAGTATAGAAACAGGAGAAGTAATCACACCAACTCTTGTTTTTTCTTTTCTAAGGATACAATTTGTATTAATAAGGAGAGCACATTCTTATTGTGAAGTTGTAATTATTCAGAACATAAGTCTGTGTTATTTTAAATACTAATTAAATATATTAATTAGAAAGATATACATGTAAAATCAATTTTATAGAAAAATATTATTGTTGCTACCGGGATACAAACCTGGATCTCTTCCTATCCGGGAAACGTGCAATATCCGATTATGCTATACTAACATTGACGACAAATTTTCGAATCTATATGTTATAATTTTCAAATTAATACATTTACCATTCCATTATTTGAAAGCCAACAGAAGCAATAACAATATTTTTTGATAAAATTAATTTTATATGTATATTTTTCTAATTGAAACATTTAATTTGTATACAATTTGTAGACGGAAGTTATAAAATTATGAGAAGAACAACAATAATTTGTGAATTTTTTTATACTTTTAATGTTCTGTTTTAACAATTTTTTTGGACTAATTTATGTTATAATAAGATACAATGAAGACAGTGCAACTTGGTCCTATTATCTGTTATTAATAGCAGAATAACTTAAATACCGATATCGTTAATCAGTGCACCAAAAAGTATTTTTAATTTATTGATAGTATTGATTGGAATTAAAAAATGGATAATGCAATGATATTTAATTTACGTTGTATGTGTGAATTTGCAATTCTTCACATCGTTTCTTGATAACTAAACCAACATAAATAGATTTCACTGGAAAAATGAAAATATTTCTTAAATGTGATATATCTATGGGACGAATGCATGAGCGCGTGAAGGCTGGTATGAGTGATGAGCGTGTGAAAGAGATAAATATCTCTTGCCTCCGAACCGTTGAACTGTAAACATCTTATATTGTCCTGTACTACATTGTATTGAAACATTCAGAATAAATACTTATTAAGGAAAAAACATTCTTATTGTGAAGTTGTAATTATTCAGAACATAGGTCTGTGATATTTTAAATAGTAAATTAATGTATTAATTATAAATATATACATATAAAACCAATTTTGTCTAAAAATATTGTTTTTGCGTCACCGTATTATTGGTAGTGTACTTCCCGGATTGGAAATAGAGATCCAGGTTCGAATCCCGGTGACGAAAAACAATATTTTTCGACAAAATTGATTTTATATGTATGTATTTATAATTAATACATTAATTTACTATTTAAATACTTATGTTACAATGAACGTTTATCATCCATAGTTTTCATGTGAACATACCAATAACATCTTCATTTCTTTCCCAGATTGTCAGACGGTAAAATTTTCTATTTTCTACATTTCCCCGATGCGAGTATTCCTATGCCCTTAATGTATGTATATTCCTGACACTTAATATTTGTTTCGAAAAGTAATATTTCAAATTTAATTACAATCATTCAAAATGAAATTGTTTACATTTTTATTTATATTACGATATTATCGCGGTTCTTAAAATCTTGCTTTATTTTATTATTAAATCATAAAGTTATGAATTTGTAAGTATCTACGTATAATATATGGAATATATATTTTACCCTTTTCAAAAATGTCTCTGTTTATATATATCATCCGACAGATGTAGGAATACCCATGTAGAAGAAAATGTATGAGAAGACCAAGATTATGTCAGCCTTATCAACCTCTAACAGTTATTTTACTCCCCTCTACTGATTCTTTCAGTAGAAATTTCAGTTATTCTTTCGCCGAACCTCGAGTGTCACATTTAATGCTGACACGCAACCTAAATATTCTAGTTGACTGTGAGCTGGAATATTCTCGGAAAACCTTTGAAAACCGTATTATTTTATTATTTATTTTCGATGAAAACCTTTTTTAAGTGATCCCCGACCAGCTAAAGTGGGGTCCATGTTATCTACGAGGGCGTATGTCAAATGGCAGGGGCTATTGGAAGGTAACGGGTAATCTATATGTATGTATAAAATTGTATATTTGTTTATCTACAATATGTTCTCCTACACCTAGGTTATTCGTTTTTCGGGTATTTTTCAAGAAAGAACCGGGTACCCGGTTTGGTTCCGGGTCTGGTTCTGGGAATTTTTTTACCACTATTATAATTATACTGATCTTGAGTTTTAATTCATGTACAATATCTACTGAATGAAAAATTAAAAGAGTTGTATAATTGTTAATATTTCATTCAATCAAAATAGCCATGTGCACTCATCATTTACACAAAAAGTGGATAATAATAAACAGAAAATAAGAATAAATACATGCGTTGGCGCAAGTCGAATACTCATTCACTGTCCTCTTTCGTCCATCCAATCATATATACCTGTCCCGCTCTGGCCGATTACCTTACATTTCGCCGCCGGAGACCACTCTCCGATTGTGCTTCGACCACGAAGCATTAAGTTTTTTTGTGCTTCTTCCTGCCGCCCTACACTCACGCCGTGCGTATCGCTTGGACCGCGCAGAGAAAGTGAATCCGTTTCGGAAGTGCCGTCGTAGAGATCTCGGTTCGGCATAATATACGTGCTCGTCAACCGGAGGTGTAATCGACGCCCAACCCAGGACTTCAAAGCAAGGTAGGCCATATCCATTTGCCTTAGTTTCCTTCAGACTTCCATTTCGAGTTGCGTCAAATATTTAAAACCATTCTATATTACAGTTCACGGGATCTTATCCCACCAACATGCATGCATTATAAAACTATATTCTATTACATTACATACATTTATTAAACACATTACACACATACATTGTATTTTTTTTTAATGTGCAGCGAAAGTAAAAAAAAAAATTTTTTTCTAAAAAGTAATATTTAAAAAATATTAATGAATCTAATGTTACATATTTGATAGAACTTCTGATCTTTAATGTTCAATTGTTAGCAGCCAAAAATACTTATTCACTTGCATTTGAAATTGATCGAATCGATAATAACGGATTCAAGAAGTTAAAATATCTCCTCAAATCAGTTTTACATTATTCGCGACCGACATAAAACTATTTTGGAATTCTTACATGAAAAATTCAGTGTCCGAAGTAACAACGCCTTTTTCTGAATTATTTTAGATGATTTCTACAATATATCATCATTGTCTTGTAGATGTAGTATTTGGATAATATCAATCGCATACGATATCACAAGATTTAAAACTATATAATTGAAAAGAATTATACATTGTTATTGGAAGCTTTGTGGCTTATAAATATATCAGCAAAGAAACTCTCTGATTCTAAACTATCGTAATTAATACTGTAATTACTTCCAAACAAGAAATAAAATTATTACTTTTTTCGAATTGGATAGATGTCTCATTCAACATCCTATAACCTGTGTCATTTAACATCCGATATCCTCGTCTAGTTTAGGTAAATATTGCATTTAAATGAACAGTGTGCATTGGGTTCTCACAATAGACTTGCAGGTTGTGGGTCGGGCTTGTAATGTCTACTGAGGGTGAACTTACGAGTTGAAACGGTTGAAAGAAATATTTCCGCGGAAATGAAAACAGAAATTCCCGGATTGCTAATGGATTATGTTTTAGTCGTATTTATAATATCGTTTTCTATACTTTCATCCCTGAACACCACGAAAATAATACCATATTATTGGGACAAAAAATGTTTAATTTGGAAATATAGAAAATTAAAAATAAAAAACTGGGTACCCGTCGAAAATTGCCCGGTTCTCGGTTATTTTTTAAAACACTCGGGTACCCGGTTCTCCGATTCTGGTTCTACCCGATTCGGAAGCCCTACCTACACCCATTGACCAATCTAAACCAAATTTGTCATAATTCCTCTTTAGGAATTTCCAAGTATAAAAACCCGCATTCATGATGATCTCTCAACAAGACTTTGATCTCTGAGAGTCATTAAAGGTCCATGCATACTGGATACATAATTTTAACCACATGTTAAAATACACTAGGTGATGATTTATATATCGCTTCACGCTGAACCCTGTACTGTTATTTATGCATATTCGAGTCGAATCTTTGAGAGAAATCTCAACTGTGGACACGGACCATTTAGATCATTTATAATATAGCACTATGAGTGGTCATAAAACTTACTATTAATTTATCCGATATTTTAAACTTAACTAGGGGTGGTAAAAATGATGGTATTTTTGGAACAATTTGGTTTCAGCACAGTCACATGACATACATGTCTGGGCTTTTATTAATATACATACAAATTACATATAAAAAACTAACAATAATTAAATTCTGACAAACAAATAAGACAATTCAAACAAAATATATATGAGAAATTTTCATTTACCTTGTTTACAGTTTCTTAAAACCTAATAACTTTTTGAACCGAAAAACTATGTTATTACGATTTTGTCAAAAATTCTAGGTACCAGCTTTTCATCTTAAGAACCAAAGACACGCACGCATATACATACTTTATAACTAATGAAGATTTTCCAGAGAAAATTTGATTGGATTACTGAGGTTAATGCTTTTCTAATAAACCGACTAGCATTATGTAAATAATACTGAACCCTTAGTTGGACTTAATTTAATTAAATTTTAATTAAATTAGGAGAATTTCTGAAATTTGCTAATAACTTCATTCCAGTATTATGATCTTTATCATGTACCGTGGTAAAAGTCAAAAATTAATGAACGGTGTGAATGATACGATGGCAAAATGAAACATTTTTTAAATATAGTTCATACGTTCATACTGTATATCAAATATTTTGTATCACCAGAATCTTCATTTGTATTAATTTTTAAAAAAACTTGTTGAAAAGAAAACGTAGATCCCGCGCCGATATGATCTACCGTAATGAAATTGCGCGATCTCCGAGTTGCGCATCCCGCTGATTGGATTACGACGATTCCGGTCGTAAATCGGAATCGTCGAAGGGGATAAAGAAAGGAAGGAAGGAAATAAGGGACTTGAATTAATAGAGATAAGGATCGATGATGGGAGGGAATCCAGTCGAAGGATCAGTGGATCTCGGTAAATCAGGAATCTGAAGGACTGCTCGTCTTACCTCGTATACGACGCCTCTGTTACTCCCGCAGTCGCAGCCGAGATCATACGAACAGCACGCGGGCGGGCAAATCTCAGCTTCCAAATGAAGACGGCGATATCACTCACTTTACCCGCGGCTCACACAATAATCACTGTGCATAAATCACAGGATCACAATATAGTACTGATGCATCGGAGTTGAACAAATCCACACCACTAATGCAATCGCGGTGTCGCGTCGCGTTAACGTCTGCTGACGTCAAGGTCACACTGGTCAAGCAGTATATATTATTATTTATATACTATTGTTTTAAACCCATCAATGAACGAGCGCAAAAGGCGTAGGTATACGATTAAATTATTGTATTTATGCATATACTTCTTTCTAAGTATATATTGCTTCTAGAAATATGTAGACCTTTTTATGTCTGTGATTGAGAATATCAGCTGCACGTCTAGTTTGAGTTTTGTTCCGATATCTCTTGCACGCGACGCTTTGTTATTCTATCAATATATTCCAATGCTACCTGCTCAATTCCTCATTGCCCTGCCAGGCCTGCTATAATTACTGTATCTCTCTATTTGAGCATCACTTTTTTCTGAAATGGATGATCTTTCTTATTAATAAATTAAAGACAATACTATCAAATAACTAATGTTTTGAAACGTTAAGAAATATAATTTGACATCTTAACTTTGAAAACCATTGATATAAACAGATATCTAAAAACACAACCTTAATGTCGTTTATTACTTAATTTAATATTTACCCACGCACATAATCATAACTATTACTGTTGTTTAAACAACTACTTATAGCAGGACTACAGTTTTCCAATTTTAAAATTTCTTACAGACTTGTTCGATTGTATTTGAAAATGTATGTATGTATAACACAAAAGTTACACCTTGTCTATTTTTTTTCATATATTCCATAATGAATTAATACTTTATGCCAATGTAATGGATCAGTTTCCTATCAAATTTTCCACACGTGACACAAAATGACTGGGATGTTATATATAAGACATCTTCAATTTCCTAAATAAGCTAAAAGCAGAATTTTGAAATACAATACTTGTAATCAACTTGCTATTGACTGAACAAATTGAAATGAAATATTTTTGTTATTCTTTAGTAAATAGGAAATCACAGCCTCTTCAATATCTTCCTGAAATTTTCTGTTCCGAATTCAAATGATACATATAACATTCAAGCTTAGCAATTTGTGTACAGTATATTTCTTTTTATGAAAATCGTTTAAAATGTTATAAATAATATTAATATAGATACACATACATTCAATACAAATTAAATATATTAATTTGAAAGATATACGATATATAAGAAAAATATTTTTGTTGCTGCCGGGATTCGAACCTGGATCTCTTCCAATCCGGGGAACATGCGTTAACCGATTATGTTATAGCACCACAGTGCATTAACGACAATTTTTCGAACCTGTATGTTACACTTTTTAAATTAATACACCTGTCCTTCCTTATTTGAAAACCATCTTTATTATTTTTACGGAATCTCAAATACCTTTGAGTAATCAGATAGGAGTCGCCAGAATTAACAAGTCATTTTTTATTAAATTTTAGAAACATCGATACAAATTATATATTATTGAGGACACATTCTTATTGTGAAGTTGTAATTATTCAGAACATAAGCATGTGATGTTTAATTAGAAAGATGTGCATATTTTGATTAACACTTCGAATTAAAACATTATTATAATTTAGTTTTAATAATTTGTCATTATTAATGACAAATTATTAAAACTAAATTAACATCTTTAAGTAAATGAAAAAAACATGATGTATATAAAATATATTTTTAATCAAAATGCAAAATACATTAAGCGTTTAGTTTCTCTAAATTTGTAATACCTTTCTCAATAAAATGAATATACTATTCAAATTGAAATACCTTTTAGTATTCAAGACGTTGTTAGAATCGGTATTTCGTTACCAATTATCTATTTCATCATTTGTTTACACATTATTTCTCATTCCTCTGTTTATATAAAAGATTTCGCAATTTTACCCGAGGCTCGTATTCAATTAAAATACCTTGACGATAAATATTAGCGTCCCTCCAGTAATCTGACTGTTTTATAGAATGGTGTTACGTACTGCGCTAATTGCGTATTTGTCGGACCAAAAGCTTAGACTAATCAGATAAGAAGCACGCTCGGGAAGTAAATGATAATCAATGTGTGACTCCCGTTATTCAGTGCGTACAAAACCTAATAAATTTTCTACCAATCCTAATAAATAATTATAATTGTTACCAATATTGTTTTTGGAGAAAGTCAAATTCTCTGTACTTCGTGCAAAGAAGATAAAACCTCAAAATTTGACGTGCGATCTGATTTGAGTAACCTATCGAAACATTATTCTAAAATTTGTATTTTTTTTTACTCCAAACATAACATGTCAACGCTAAATATTATCATCCATTCATTATAAAAGTGTAACCATTGTAGACATGATTTTTTTTCTGCTTTTATTTTCATTAAATAAACCATTTCATTTCTATTTGTTGGTTGTTGATTGAAAAAAACCAATAGCAAAGTGAAGCCGGCATTAAAATGCAGCATGTATATAATATTTATATATATTAAAAATGTTCGATTTGTTTTACTTGTATTGCAATGTGCATGACACAAATAAAAAATGTTATAAAAAATAAACAATAAGTATGAGTGTCTAAAAATTAAAGACAAAACAAGTTTAAATAAATCACAATCACTATTTTGCCTGAGACGAATTCCTAAATTTTATAGGTATCTTGCGAGAAAGAAAGATAGCTTGGAGAAGCTTGTTGTGGTGGGCCACATCGAAGGACGAAGAGGAAGAGGAAGATTCCCTACCCGTTGGACTGATTAAGTGGAAAAGGCAACAGATACTTCTTTGGTGACACCCCTAAGATTTGCAGGATGCCGAGAAAGGTGGAGCAGCATAGTCAAGAGGGCGGAAGTTTATGGAGATCACGATCCTCAGTCATGAGAGACCGACATGGATAGGAAGATCCGACTTGTAATATTCCACACATTTGTATCGTAGAATGTTCCAAAGGTGACTAGAATTAATTTCGAAAGATTCTGTCATATATATCTAATATAGTATTAGGTACACTATGAGGCTCTAGATGTTAGTATTTATTTATGGGTGACGATATTGTTTATTATCAGAACTTTTTAACGAAACAAGACAAAATATTCACGTTGGCGGTTAATCCCAAGATTTGCGACATTATTATTATACTAGCAGATAAGCAATCAGCTTTTGGCTTTTGGTGACCGCTGCGCGGTCAAGGCCTTAATATAATCTATATTTCAACGATAGAGTTTTTCCCAAAACAAACCATACTCCATCTTTTGTCATGTACGTTTTTTCCTTACTCGTAATAAAGACAATGTACACTTCATTTCAAATTGAATATAGATTTTATTAGGAGAACACATTATTATTGTGAAGTTGTAATTATTGAATATAAAAGAGAAAACATTTAACTCACAGACTTTGCCGTTTAATCAAGCACTATATAATAATACTACATTCTAGACGTCTCAAACATCCAGAAATCCATCGAAATAGATGGGGAGACGTAATATTAATATGGATATTTCATCACTTTTGTGAAATTGATTTATTCTGTCGTTTGATTTTTGACTGATACGTGACGACCGCTACATAGTAGGTAAGCAAGTATTGCAGATGATTTACGACTCAAATTTATTTTTGAATAATACGGGTTTTGATTTTAAGCTACTCATATGACACGTATTTACGTTATTTCAAATATTGTTAAATTAATTTTGTGGTAGCTAAGAAAAAAATAGTCGTATCACGTTAGAGATATCCATTAAAGGTTTCATTTAATATTATCCCAATCAAGTGACCTATTATGAGATCTGATTTATTTCCCTCCATTCCTCTCTTGGATCATCAATTATTTCATGTCTGGTGATATGGTAAAAACATCTGACAGCTCTGAACCAATATAGTTGAAGTATTATTTTTATAAACGTTCAAAACTAAGGGGAAAGGTATGCATTGAGCAATGCGCACAAATATTAGGATCATATTATATATATTAACGCTTTGGTGTTCATTTTTTAGTTAATATCATTAAAACAGTATTTAAAAATAATAAAATAATTCAAATCTTTTTGAAAACCCAAGAAAAAATTAATTGGAGAGGACATAGAAAAAAATCAGACATTTGTAGCAAATTTAATATTTTGATCATTTTATTTTATTAGTAGATTTTAATGTCTACTTGTAATCATGTCATCAATCTCATGAATATTGTTAGTTTTATTTAAAGTAATTTAAAATAAGTCTATTTCTTAATAAAAAAATTTGTTTATCAGAGCTTTCTAAAGTTTTAGAAACTTCATTATTGAACGCTAATTTATCTTATTTAATTTTAACCTGATATTCCATCATAAAACAAAGACCGAGAGTTTTATTAAATTAGTCATAAAACAAAAATAAAAAGAATTTTTTTATTCAGTGCCAGACAGTGATGAGAAAAAATGAAATAGAAAAAGTTGTAACTGACTGTAAGAATCAAGTTGTTAGGTATATATGCAAAAGTGTGTTTTTAAAATATTTATTAAATGTATATCCTAGTAAAATTAATTACGCAAACTGTGTTAAAAAATTTATGAAATCAAATAATTGAAAAAAAAATTAGGTTGCCGCCATTTGGAAATAAGATGGCGGATCACGGATTTACAAGATTAAATAAAATAACGGGAGTTATCGTGTACACAAAATTTGTTATACGTTACGTGGAACATATTCTAATATATTTATATAAACTGGGTGTTTTTACATGACAGACAGTTTTTGAATATTTTTTTAAATTAGACAATATTTTCATCATTATAAATAAAATAAAATCATTTGTCAACATCTTAAAAGCAGCAATAAGTTTTTTTTATATAGATCATATATAATATATTTAATTGATGTCGTACTGCACATGCGTCACTAAATATTGAGGCAGTTTTAATAACAGTCCAGGAACTTCAGTAAAATGTGGTGTACAAGAAATCTCCAAAATGATATCGTGCTAAGATGTAAAATTATTTTTTACCTGAACGTCTACAGCATAATATGTGATAGGAGAACGGTGCTGTATCACATACAGCTCACACTACGATGCAAATTCTGCGTGATGTATTTCCCGGCTGCATTATTTCAAAATTTGTTGATATCAATTAACTGCCTCATTCACCTGATATTTTTCTTTAGGGCTACATATAAAGGAAAGAGTATACGATAATAAGTCAACAATTTAACAGCTAAAAATTATATTCATAAAGAAGTCAATACAATTAATCAATCTAACGATTAATTCCGAAAGTATGCCAAAATGTAATGAAAAATGTGACTAAATAGATTAATGATCTTTAAAAAAAAAGGTAAATTGATTTAAAAATACATTTATAAATAACATCAGCTTGTTCAACAACTCGTAATAAACACACTTTGTCGGTTATGTTCGAAAAAAATATATTAAGATTTTTTGGAATAGATAGATAATACATATTTTTATTGATATCTACCTAAAATTAATTTGAATGATGATAATAAACGATGCGGGATAACTAACTAGACAGATAGATATTTTAACATTTAGCCAGTTCGCCATTGTTAAAATCTGTCGCCCTACATACACTTGCACTTACTTTTCACAGTTCATTGTTGTTAGAAACATTCAAGATTTACGGCGATACACGATCTATATCTAACACGTGGAAATAGTTATTTGAATTTAGGGTCCGTATTCAGGAAAGTGATCGAAATGATAAGTAGCTTTGTCCTCTAAGGGCTAACTCCTAGGGGGTCCTCTGAATGCCACTTAATTTTCTGCCTAAACTCAGACACATTAAACTCATCCACGCCACAGAGAAACTGGTTCCCGATGTTACAATACATACTTACTCAAGGGTATTTCAACTGACTGGGATCAAAGGACATACCCACTTGTATGTGTCATCACAGTCATCAGCCGTTTTATATCCACTGTTGAATGAAGGTCTCCCCAAGTATCTCTGTCCATTATCATTAGCGGTCGCATATGCATCAGTTCAGCAGGTTTTTGTATTTTTCTGGAAGATTGTATTTGTCCAACGATTTTCCGTCTTCTGAGCGATGTAGCCTCTTTATCACCGTTTCGTTTTCTTGACGTACTTTATTATATCGACTATGTTTATCTTATTTTATTTGTGCATGTATATATATATATGTATATATATATATGTATATATATATATGTATATATATGTATATATGTATATGTGCATGTATATATATATATATATATATATAATGTTATATTTCACGGAGCTTTCCTGTTCAGAATAGTACGATATAAAACTTGGTACAATAAATCTATGAGTTAAGGTAACTTTAAGATATATTATAGATTTTTATAGGTAGTTGAACAAAAATATGAATAAACTAATGGATCTCGAATTTGGTATGAAATCACACGTACAGTTCATATGCGATTAATTAAATAACGACTCCAAAGCTTGAATTAGATTCATAATTTATTTAGTAATAGTATAAATTATCCAAACTACTGAATATAGGAAGGTATCCGAATATAGTGTAGTTAGGTAAGTAGATTCATTGTGTTCTTTACAGGCCTATTATTTACACTGAATCATGCATTTAAAACACCTAAACACTGTTCGTTTTCTTTCTTGTCTTAATGAAAATCAAACAGCTTAATAGGGGAATTTACTAAGTGCGTTATCTGAAAACTTGACTTATTACGTTCACTTGTATAGTAAACCAGATTTCACTTTTCAAAATATCGCTTAGATTAAAAAAATATTGATTATAATATTATTAGCTGTAAGTAGAAAGCAACTGGCTTCGCCAAATATCGAGGCCTATAATTAGATGTTCGGTGGAAACGTTAGCCACCTTCATACGTATTGATTAGATACTGTTGCTGTTCAAATAATTTAGAGTACAAAAGACTAAAAAAAAATACTCAATATAACAATTCGAATTCGAAATATTCAATAAATTTGAGATTCCAGCAAACTTACAAATACAGTAGAGCCCCGGTTTTACATGCCCGGAATTCACGTTTTCTCCTTTTTGTGTTATTTGTGCAGTCCCGTGCCATTTTAATATATTTAAAACCCTGTTTTATGTTTGTCTTTCTTGAAATTAATGTCTAAAATTTATTAAAACTGACTTAGACGTTGACTCCAACGTAATAACATCAGACAAATCGGAAATTGATGAAATAGTGGACGGTCGAATAAACGAAAACTTGATAGAAGAAGAATCTCTCAGAAGTGTCTGCTCATCACATAAACCCAGTTCCTGCAGAGGACGATGCTGTGAAGCATATTGAAGGACTCAACACATATTTTACTGGTATTAGTAATGTACCGCCAGAAACCTTTAATATGAGGTATAATTTTGAAATAAAAATTCAAAAACAACAAAAAGACGTGCATCAAAAAACATTGAATTTTTCAATAAAAAATAAATAAAAAAAATCTTTTTTTTTAATACCTCAATTTATATTTTATTTTGTTGGTCCCTTCAAAAATTTAAAAATACCAATCTATCAATATAAATATTCCAAAAACCACACAAAAACGAAACAGCAAATATTGTCTATAAAAACTACATTTGGGCAGAGAATCATCAATTAATACTTCATTAAATTATACAACAAACTGCCAACGGAAATAAAAGTTACAACAAATGGAACAATATTTAAGTAACTAATTATACAATGGATTACAGAATTAGACAACGCGACGATATAAAGGGAACAAACAACGAGCGCTACATAAAAAAACAGAAAATAAATTAAGTCTTCAAATTTTCTTACAAATATAAACACTCATAAAACCTTTATATAATAGCCCACCTCGATACAGGATTGTTCTAGTGAGGAGGCATTATCGATAATTTTTATTTTGTCGGAGGTGAAGGTTTTCCGTCATAGGGTTCAATTCGAATTAGCAACTATTAACCCAATTCACAATCTTGCCAGAATATATTTTGAAGGAGGCCGTGACGTTTGATAAGTGCACTAAAAAAAACTAAAAATTTAATTTGTTAATATTTCTTACGTACTTAACGTGCTTGTTGGTCTAATTGTTAAGACACTAGCTTAATTTAAAAAAAAATCAACCTTAAATACGTTACATATATTATATACATTATATAGCTCAGTGATCCAGTAGTCGCGCGTTCGAGCTTCGTTCCGGGAGACCAACAAGATAATCCTATTTTCATAGCATAAAGGTTAGTTTGAAAATATAAAGAATATTGATGTGATTCTGTTTCTTTATTTTTTAAAATGAAGGATTTTATTCTAATTGTCCACGATCATCCTCCAATTTTCGAATACATCCTGAATAACCTGAAAATGTTTCTGGTGGTAAATGGAAAGGTAGAAGGTCGGAGTGGAAGAGACTGATCTTCAACTAGATGAACCAACCAGACCAAAGACTGCCTATTAGCTATCCTATTGAAACAATTCGAACTTTAGGCAGCTGAGAAAGGTTAAAAAAAATCACAAAAATATCAACAGGTCACAACAAGAACAGGTTTTTATTACTAATACAAAAAGGAAATTATCTTGAGCTCGGCTTTAGGACGAAGAAGTCCCGGAAATTCCACCGTGGATGGATGTTCGTAGAGACCTTGGAGTCAGCTATGAGACTTGTGGACCAGCACCGAGACTTGTGGATGTTCATTATGGGTCGTGTTTCATCTGATTGAGGCCTCTACGTACCACTGTCATGAAGAAAGAAAGAAAAAAGGTTCTAATTTCTAAATAGCTTGATTATAAAATATTAGTGTAGTTGTCAACTATTTAAAAAATTTTAAACATCAACGAAACATATTTTATAAATGTATATATTTACATATGCTATTAAAATTTCTTGACAATCGGTTCACACTTGGTTCAAAATTCATATAAGTAATCTACGATTTATATCGCTCGTAACCTTCAGTTTAGTGTTAAAACTTTCTGTGCTACCCTAAAAGTTTACTAGATCATATTTTGAGAGAGTAAGCTGTGACGTAGCGAGCGTTTATTTCCTACAGCTTACGTGTACTAGTTCAGTCCGAACATTAGATGGTATCATACAATACAATCTAAATTGAAATTAATTTAACAAAAACCGGATATTGCTAATGTCACTGGATTAATTAAAATAATTTACTGTAGCGAATTAAATCGTTTATCTGACAAGATGACAAGAGGATGCCCATTGCAAGTGACATTCGAATATTGTTTCTGGTATTGTCTGTGTCATACAATTTGGGTGAGTCAATGCAATAATTGCACATTTCTGTTTTTGTATAATTAATTATTTGATTTAATTATATTGATCATACAACGAGAAAAATAAAGAATTTTCTAATTCAAATTAAATGAATCAAATAGAAGGATATGTAGAAAAAATCTATTTATCAATCGAATACATTTTCGACTAATTTTGATACATCTATTGACAATCGATTAATCTATTATTAAATTTTTAAAAGCAATCAACTTTATATTGCGGTGAATCCCAAATATATTTGAGTAAAACACGCCAGAAGGCGCCAGCATTTAATTTGGATAAAAATAGATACAACTATTTTTTTTTAATGACCTATATTTTCAAAACATAGTTCTGTGGTATTTTGTATACAAATTGAATTAATCAACTAGAAAAATGTACAGAAAAAAATAATTTATCAAAAAAAATATTTAGTTGCTAATGGGATAAATAACAATAATAAACACCCAACAAATTTTTTTTCGAAACATAGATTATTTTTGTAGATATGTATATCTTTTTAGTTGATTTGTATTATATTAAAAATACCACAGAACTATGTTTTGAAAATGCAACATCACAACAAAAAATTGTTTACCTTAAAAAAAAATTTTCTTCAAACTTACGGTTAAAACTTTACGGCAGTCATCCAATGTTGATCACTGTACATGACAATTATCTAATGTTAAAACATACCTGCAGTCATCCAATGTTGATCACTGTACATGACGATTGCCTGAGCTTAAAGCTTACCGGCAGTCAACCAATATTGATCACTGTACATAACGATTGCCTGAGGTTAAAACTTACCGGCAGTCATCCAATGTAGATCACTGTACATGACGATTGCCTGAGGTTAAAACTTACCGGCAGTCATCCAATGTTGATCACTGTACATAACAATTATCTGAAGTTAAAATATACCAGCAGTCATCCAATGTTGATCACTGTACATGACGATTGCCTGAGGTTAAAACTTACCGGCAGTCATCCAATGTTGATCACTAGCGGTTATCATGAACGAGCTGTTTGTTTTATATCAATCACGTCTAAAAACGAATCTGATAATGATATGACCATTAATTGTTTTTGTGAATATAGATTGTTTTTAAATGATTGAATACGAATTTATTATTTCAGAGGTTTGTAGAACTCCATAATCACACACATGAATTATTAACATGAATAATATTGTCTCTACCTCATTTACATAAAATTGTATAGCTATTCTCTCTCATATATTATTTTTTACTAATATATCATTAGTGTTTGAACAGAATTGTTTTTTAGAATCATGCCAAAATATAAAAATCCAAATTTTCATTATTATCTTAAGTACTTAAAATGATATAGCTGCTTCTTTTCAATAGATTTCGTATAAATACAAGTTGTTGAATTTAAAATGATTTGATTGATAATGCCGCCCTCATATGGCGAAAAGCATCTCATATAAATTAAACGAGTAGAACTAAAAAACGAATTTTTTTATTTTCATATGTGTGATTGAATACGACTTTAAAAAAGACAATTCTTCAATCACCACTTGACACAATAATCAGAGTATAAAAGAATGTCTCCTTTTTCAGTTCTGATGTCAAAACATATGTACAATAATTGTAAATTGAATATTTTGATTGCAAATGTTTAAATATTATTTTAATGTTATTTTATAGTCAGTTTCTTTATAACTGAAGAATGTGACTTCCGGGTTGTGACCTGCAGATGCCCTCAACTATTTTTCTTTGCAGATCACCGTTTCAATAAGAGAGCTACTTGCATCATTGATCTGGTAGCTTTGAGTTGAAACTCAACTCTTTCCTCTTCTCTGGCATTCCACCATTCCAGTCACCCTTCTACAGGCTATCCTCATCTGCATCCTTATCAAGTATCTTCTCTGCGGGCGATGTAACCGAAATAACTTATCTCAAATTCTTTCTTATTCCAAAATTGAGGAATTTACCTGGAGCATTACATTTCAAATACATAAATTTTCTCTTCTCAGTTACTTTCAATGTCTATGTTTCTGCATCGTCGAGACATAGTGAAAAATAAGGGACTTAATCAAACGTATTTTTCTGGTTATGGTTATGGATTGATTTTTTCAAATTGTATTCAGTTTTGACATTTTTTTCCATTCCATTTCTCATAATATCAGCATCACAGCTACCGTTATCAGTAGTTATGTAGGACCCTAGATAAATAAAGTCACTCACGATCTACAAACTGTGTTGCTTACCTGCGGGCAGTGCTCCGGCAATTTATAATTATTCAATACATTTATGTATTTATTTTACAGATGCACATGCACGCGTATTCTCCAGGTACCCCTGTCCCGAGCTAAATCTCTTCTGCCTGAAACCTGTTCTCTTACTTTTTATTTTTATAATTCAATTTTATTGCATTTATATACATTATAATTTTATTATTTAGAAAATTATATAACAGTTTTATGGTAAGGATTGTATTTTACTTAGTAATTATTGTGTTTTCATCAACAACATTTTTTAAAAAAGAAAGGAAACAAAAAATTAGTTAATAATGTGTTCTTTACATTTAAGGGTAGTCTTTATTGATTTTATTAAATATTCTTGGCACGACACATTCTCTCGTTCTCTCACCGTATACATTGTTCGCGACCGGCACTCTCATAGTAGATGGACATGGACGATCTGGTAGAATAGCTATGATTAGGGTCAGTATTTATATTTCCATTATTTATCAACTCTTCGAATATTATATCCTATTTTCTTTTTTGTCAACTGGTAAGATTTTGCATATTGTAAATAATTTACTATAATCATCCCTATACACACTATAAGTTTTAAAAATCTTAATTGTACTTTTAAAATTAGCAATATTAACTTGGTGGTTAAGATTCATATTTTTTATTTATTATCTTAGTTTTATTAACCACAATTGAGTTTAAAAAACATCTACCGGTTTCGGAAAACACTTTTCCTTCTTCAGGATGTCATAACTAACTAAAAATATAGTATTGTTTCTTCACCAGAATCTATTTTTAAATTTTTTAAAAAACAACAATTATTTAAAAAAATAAATTTAGTACCTAACTCAAATTACTGCTCAATACAAATTTAGTAAATAATAAATAAAAAATTTAAAAAAATAATAAAAATAATCTTAATTGTAACTGTTTAATTTTATCTGTATATATTTTATATGTTAGTTCAAAGCTACTCACTCCATAACTGATAAACGAATCGACCATCGCAAAGTGCAGTGAGTATAATATGGCCCGAGAGGTGCATAACCTTAACATATAAAATCCACTTAACATAGAACTCAGTTTCTTATACATATAATATAAATATGCGCTATTTTTATTAAACCAAAATATTTATATTGCTCTACTTTTTCAATTTTCTCACATTTACAATTTATTTGATTTTTGCGTAAACATTCATAATCAAGTCCAACAAGACTAATTTTAATTATTTTTTGTTTAGCTTGTGGTGATTGGATGTGTACGTATTTGGTTTTCTTTACATTTAAAATTATCCCGTTGTCATGAGCCCATTTAAAGATATTGATCAAATCATTTTATATGTTGTGTTTTATGGTTTCGGCACAATTTTCGGAATATAAGATGCATGTATCATCGGCAAACATAAACTTTTGACAATGTTTTATAACATTGGCCAGGCTATTTACATGCATAATATAGCACATAGGTCTTGATATAGATTCAGTTAACACACCGTATTTTATGTATTTTAAGGCACTTTGTTTATTTAGTAGCTTTACTGCAAACTTTCTGGATTTCAAGTACTCATGAAACCATTTGTTTACAGATCCCCTTAATCCACTCTCTTCCATCGCTGTTAATAGCGTATCGTGGTCCAAAGTATCAAACGCTTTTTTGAAATCAATGAACAATGCGACAATGTGTTTTTTTTATCATTTAAGTATTTATTTATTTCATTAGAAAATTTTGCAAGAAGTGTCGTAGTACTTTTTTGTTTTTGAAAACCGTATTGCATTGGATGAATGATTTTATTTTTTTCTATATAAATTGTAATTTTACTAACGATAACTCTTTTAATGATTTTATTAAGATATGACAATAGTGCTATCGGTTTGGTTCTATCAGAGTGGTCTCTATTTAAAAAATTGGTCATTGAATGAAATTTTTAGTTTGTCAGGATAAATCTCTTTTTCAAAATATAAATTAATCAATTTTATTTTTCATGACCTTTATATCTGACTTCCTGATTCCATCTATTCCAGGGTCTTTTGCGCCGTTCATAGAATCAATATATTTGTCTAACTCTTTTTGTGTTATTTTATTATTTCTCATCGATTGATCCGCTTCGGCAACATATATGTGCTTCTATAAAAACTGCATCTTATACTGCACAGAATTTACAAATCGCTTACATTTAAACCGCTTACAAACGCTCATCAAATTTGTATTCACACTTTCGTAATCCCCCTTGGTAAACCCCCCCTTTGGCAAACCCCCTTTGGTCTACATTCACCAATAGTGGATTCAGTTTCATTACTTTAAAAATCTTTATTTTCTACCATCATCTCATTTCAACTACCATCCCTGATAGATATTGCAATCATATAATGCTTCATCAAAAACTGAAGATATTTGAGATGTAGCTATATCGACATACGCTAAAGATCATCTGTATTGACTTCATTATCAATAAACAAACAAAAGCTGCTTCTTACTTCGAACAAGTCATAATGATAATGTACAGGGAAAAATATATGGCAGAAGAGGCGTAGATAGAAAGAGATCTTGGTTGTTTAACCTCAGAAAATAGTGCAGCATCGAAAATATCGGTGATCTTATATATTAGGAGAATACATTATCCTAATATATAAGATCAGATCCTAATAACAAAGTTGTATCAATGTGTCCAAAATTTAATAAAAATGAATTGATAATTCTGGCGTCTGCTATCAAATTACTCGAAGGTATTTGTGATTCCGTAAAAATAAGGTAGATGGCTCTTTCAAATAATGGAACGATTAAATGTTTTAATATCAAAAAGGCAACATATAGGTTCGAAAATTTGTCGCTAAAAATATCGTCGCTGTAGCATAGTTGGATAATGCACCTTCCCCGGTTTGAAAATAGATCCAGGTTCGAATCCCGGTGGCGTAACAACAATATTTTTCGATAAATTTGATTTTATATGTACATCTTTCTAATTAATATATTTAATTCATATTTAAAAGATCTTATATATGATAAATCAGAATACTGCAACTTGGTCACCAACCTTCAATAGAAGAAGGAACATTAAGGAGAATATGTTGCTTCACTTGCCGAATATAAAACTTAAAATAATTTAATCAACTTTAAATCCAATCAAGAAAAATAATGTTAGTTTGATCCACTGTGAAAAAACATCCCTTAAAAAACGCGATTGTTTGTAATTATATAATTCGAAAATGTTAACAAATTTTGGTTGATTCACAAAAATGTATTAAAAATAATTGAATTATTATTTATTCTATAAATTTACTATATATTCTGAAGACCTTACATGTAGGAATTGCATACGAAATTGTGAGAATTCCAAAATTCGGTCTCATAAATAGAATTGAAATTCCGAAAATTTTATAGCGAATTCCGAATTATAATTATATAAAAATAAAATATTGTTACAATTACAGACTAATGGCTACCTTCCGAAGGGATCGTTTCTAGAAAGCGATGTAGAGAGAAAACGTCTTCATGAGGAACCGATGCACTCGACTGGCACCTAAACAAACAGAAGATGCCGAACCGAAAGACAAAATACAAAAGATAGCGGTTGCATCGAGATGTCAGAAAACTGGAGGATCAGTATTGAGATTTGTTTTGTCGAGTGTGGTAGTGCGGTGCGTAGTATGCATTTGGGTATTCTGCCTTGGTTTTCTGTTAAATAATCGATACTTTTTAACAAGGTAAATTGGAGCAGTTTTAATTTATTAATGTTATTTGATATATATATAGTAAATAATATAACATATAAACACAGGATTTCTTAAACTCATATCATTAGTAAATGAACGCATATGAAAGTGTTATATGGAAAATTAGTTATATTGACGTATAGAGTAGGTCTTCCATTCAAATTAATCCACAAGAAAAAACAGTTTATTATTAGTTGAAAAAATAATATATTTTTTATCGAATAAATAATAATGATATTATAATCTAAAATAAGTTATTTTTTATTATCAGCATTGACCAAAAAAATTTTCGGATTTTGGTCGAATTTGGAATTCCGATTTTTATTTTGTCAAAATTTGCAATTCCTACTTACATGTATACATATAACATGGTTATAATTATGAAATACAATCTTAAGTCAAGTAATAGAAAATTGAACAATGATACCTATATACAATACTAGAAATGGGATAATAATAGGTACTATTATAAACGTAAACCTTTAGTTAGGCACAAGGCTATTAGGGTTACATTGAATATTAGATAATATGTATTTGTGGAACATTGTTACAATAATATTGTAGAAAGTACGTTTTTTTTTTTTTTTCTCTTTATTATGGCCTTCGCCAATTAGGCGTAATTAGCCATTACAAGTATATACAAATGAAATAATACAATTTTTTAAATATATAAAAAATTAACATAAATAAATAACCATGGTAATATTATTAATAAATATTAGTAACAGTATTTGATTTTTGAAAAATAATTAACACATTCATTAACATACATTACATAGTATAGTAAGAAGAAGAACATTTATATTGTAAAATAAAAATATACCAATTATAACTGAAGTATAAGTGAAGGATTGATTAAAAAAAAATTATTTAACTAAAATAAAAAAACAATGTAATATTTCAATTCATATAAAGTATTAATTGAATTTATTAAGAAAATTGCGTAAATATATATTATACTTTCACATTTCTCTTAATTTGAACAATATAACATAACCAAACATGATAGACCAAAACCGAAAAAAACAACTAAAATTATTTTAACAAAACTTTACATTACTATTTTCAAAGATAAAAGTACAAAAACAGTTCTCTTAATTGTAATATAATAATATTTTTAACATCGAGGCAATATTGTGAATGTATGAAAGTATACATTCACAATATTAATAAACATAAAGTATATTTGTAATATATTAACAAATTATAAAAATCACCAAAGGAAGTAATAAATAAAAACTTAAACAAAATAATCATCATTGCAATTGAGATTCCCTTATATTAAGATAATCAAGAAAATTGTGAGGGTATATAAATTATACGTTCACATTTCTCTCATTGTGAAACAACCAAAACGTTACATCAAATTTATTGATATTTACATTATTTTAAATATAGTTAAAAATACACTTAAATTTATTAAAGATTCATAAAATTAAGTTTTAAATATTTACATAAAGATAATATGACATGATTTGTTGGTGAATAAAGGACAGATTGTATGTTTAATGGCAAAGTTGCAAATTGTTTGATTAGATTTGTTATTAAATTTTCCCTATCGACCATTATTGGGCATTCAAAAAATATGTGGTTGAGATCTCCAACACCTATACTACACTCGCATATCGGTGAATTATTACAATTAATTTTAAAGAGATGAGCTGTAGAACAACAGTGATTAGATCTTAGGCGACATATAGTTACAATCTTATCCCTACTTAAAAGTGAACCTACATACCATGGCTTAGGGAGAATACTTGGATGAATATGGCCAAAAAATGTACCTTTAACTAATTTTGATTCATTCCACTGAGAACTCCAAGTTTCCCGACTTTTTCTTTTTAGAACTGTAATCATATCTGACGCAATTAGACGATCATGTTTAAGATTCCCTACTTTACATGCTTCCTTTGCCAGAGAATCAGTGGTTTCATTACCAATTATACCAACATGACTGGGAATCCACGCTAAAATAATATTTGAATTTTTGAAAAACAAGCTATAAAGCAGAAATTTTATTTTGACAAAAATATGTGACAGGTTTGATTTAAAGGGAGAAGATATTAATAATTTAAGACAACTGAGTGAATCTGTAAAAATGGTTACTTTATCAAGCCCATGTAAGTCAACAAACTGAAGGGCTTCAAGAATTGCTATCGATTCAGCAGCAAAACTAGACGTATCATCTGGGAGTTTAAAGACTTCGGTTGAATATGGGTTAACACAAAGGAATGCTGCTCCAGCTGAAACAGGAGACTGAGTTTTAGAATCATCTGTATAAATATAAGAAAATCCAGGCCATCTTTCGTTAGTTATCCGATTAAATTCTTTGCGAACAATTGAAGCATTTTGTGATGAACAAAATTGTTTTGTTAAACCCAAATCAAGGCAGATATTATTTTCTAAAATAATGCTTTCATATGGGATCAGGTACAGTGGAATTGAATGACTTCGATAAATTTTTAGGGCGTAGTAAGATAACGAATGGTAACTCATCACAAGTAAGGGATGTTTTTTGTTTCGCCAAAAGGGTTTGTTGTGACAGTAACTATGCAAAAGTTGTAACTTTGGTGTTAATGGATGAGAAAGCATACTAAGACGGTTGACAAAAAATTTGTCAGACTGAAGTTGGCGTCTTATTTCTAAAGGTGGTTCGACATTTTCTACCTGAAGAACGTTAATTGGTGTCGATTTCATGCATCCAGATATCAGCCTAAGACATTTATATTGGATTTGATTAAGCTTTTTTGCTAAGTACTTTGGCAATGGATCCAAAAGAAAAGAGGCGTAATCAAGATGAGATCTGACAAGTGCATTGTACATTAATCTTAGAACTGTAGGATGAGAACCCCACCAAATTCCCGCTGTTGCTTTGATAACATTGAAGTTTTTATTACATTTCGTTAAAATTTCAGAAATATGGTTAAACCAAGATAAAGACGATTGTAAATTTAATCCAAGAAATTTTACCGACGAGCTTATTTCAAGGGGTTGGTTTTCGAAATGTACAATGAAATTTGGGGTTATCTTTTTTTTGGAAAAAACAACAATTTTGCTCTTTTCTGGGCACAAGCGCAAACCGTTATATGCAAGCCATAAGCTTAAGTCATTCAGGGCTTTCTCAATTTGAATTAAAGCCAAAGAAATTGTTTTTTCTGAAATATAAATAGTTATATCATCGGCAAACGAAATAATTCTAGAGTGTTTAGTAATAACAGCTTCTAAATCTGATATATATAAATTAAAAAGTATTGGACTTAAAACTGATCCTTGTCCGAGACCTTTCCATACAACTCTAGTACCAACTACGCATCCCTGCACGAATACATGGATGGTTCTACAACAAAGAAGATTTTTTATAAAAATAATAATCTTTTCAGGAATGTTCATCTTGCGGAGTTTATCCACAAGTATTGGAATATGAATATTGTCGTATGCGCCGATGATATCTAAAAAAACAGCCATTAAATATTCTTTTCTAGAAAATGACAAATTAATATCCGTAGTAAAAATAGACAAATTATCCAGAGTGCTTTTGCCTTTCCGAAAACCGAATTGTGATTTTGAAAGTAGATGATTATGTTCTACAAACCAGTCTAACCTATTTTTAATTAGATGCTCCATTATTTTACAAAGACACGATGATAAAGCAATAGGACGATATGAGGATCCATTTGATGGATCTTTATTTGGTTTGAGAATTGGAATAATATATTGAGATTTCCAACTGTCAGGGATCAAACCCGTGGAAAAGATTTCATTGAAAATATTAAGGATTATTGTATGGAATTTTAAATTAGCTAGTTTTATTAAAGAATACGGAATGTCATCTGGTCCAGGAGAAGAATCATTTAAATTTTGAAGAACAAATTTTAATTCAGAAATAACAAAGGGGCCTTCAAGAGGATGAGAATTAGTGAGATTAGATGGCTGAGGGAGTTCTTGATCTGATGGACAAAAAGAGGGAGCTAATTTGTCCATGAAATTATTCAACCAAGAAGAAGTGGGAGCAAGTTGGATAGGAGGATTGTATGAAGATCTATATCTTCGAATCATTTTCCAAACAGTGGTTAAAGTAGTATCTGGAGATAAGGCCTCACAAAATGAAGTCCATCCTGCCCTTTTTTTATTTCTTAGAAGCTGTCTGGTTTGAGCAGAGATTTTTTTGAATTCAAGATAATTTTGTAAAGTCATATTTTTACAGTAAATTTTAGTGGCTTTTTTCCTTTTTCCTACAGCGAGAGTACAATCGAGATCCCACCAAGGTGCAGGATGAGGTTTATGTAAATTGGAAATAGTAAAAGGGATATGTTTTTGAGATATGTTTTTAAGAATGTCTACCATTTTATTGTAAGACTGAATGCAATTATCTGACGGATGAAAGGAAGAAGACATAGCACTGTCAAGTTCTATCGCGTAGCTAAGTAAGTCAGCTTTTTTAGATTGCAGTCGATATTTAGGTCTCGGAGTAGCTCTACTGACTTGAGGGGTTTGAAAAGATAAAATTATTGGAAAGTGATCGCTACCACAACAATCGGGAACAATGTCCCATGATAGCAACGATGCTACATTACTAGAACAGATGGAGAGGTCAACTGCACTAGGATTTTGGGAGGGGAGTGGTACTCTTGTGGGAGAACCATCATTAAGTAAACATAAATTTGCAGAATCTAATAAATCTATTATTATTTTACCAGATTTATCATCAGAAGAACAACCCCAAACGGTAGAATGTGCATTGAAGTCACCCATTATAATGATCGGTGAAGGTAAAGAAGATATAAAGTTATTCCACCAATTAAGATTAAAAACAGAAGATGGATTACAGTATGTGGAAACTATTGTAATATTGTCATAACGTATCGCACATATTTGTACATTATGATCCGGAGGAGAAACGGGAATTGATTGAAATGGGATACCATTTTTGATTAGGATGGCAGAACCTCCTCCTCCATCTGACCGATCACACCTAACACATGAATATCCTTTCACATGAAAACGGAGAGACGGCTTAAACCATGTCTCTGAGATGGAAGCAATAGAAATTGAGTAGTTTTGTAATAAATAAAGAAGATTAATTCGATTAGAAACAGCGCTTCTCGTGTTCCACTGAAGAAGAACTGCCATTATTTGGGAGAGAGTTTGATATATTTGAAATTATTTCGGCAGCGTTGGACGGTATTTTATTTTGAGATATAATATTAATTAAAAGAGTTAATAAAGTTTTAATAATATCAGAAGAATTATTATTATTAAAAGAAAGAGAATCATTATTTGACAGGAAAGCAACTCCATTGGAGTTATCATTAGATTGGGAATTACCATTGGGAGAAATATATATAGAATTTAATGTGGATTGGTCATTTGATAGATAAGAAGGCTGATATGTTTTTGGGGTACGGAAAGTGAAACTAGTTTTATTTTGTGAAGATGGTTTCATAGAGACATGGTTATTTTTTTCCGCAAGTACTTGCGAGAAGAGAGGAGATGCAGAAAATTTAGTCGGAGATGACGTAGAAGTTTTTTCCGCAAAGGAAGATTTTGCAGGAGAAAAGGATTTTGATGCCTCAAAATAGGAAAGGTTTTCAGACGCCATAATATGCTTAATATTTTTTTGTCTGGTAAATTCAGGACAGATGATGTTAGTGGCGTTGTGCTGACCAGAACAATTGAGGCAAGAAGGCATTATGTTTATTTTGGCACATTCTTCGCCCAGGTGTGCATCGCCGCACTTAAAACAGCGGGGATTGGATCTGCATGCAGTTTTCGTATGACCAAATCTACAGCATCGGAGACATTGTATTGTTGGAAAAACATACTGTTCTACGGGAAGAGAATTATAATGTAAATATACATACTTTGGAAGATTTTGCCCTTCAAATGTTATCACGACTGATTGAGATGGAAGCCACTGAACAGTACCAGATTTTGTATCTTTGTAATTTAATCGTCGGACTTTAGATGGTTTTCCGAAATGATCCGGAACATTGATTTGTTCGATGATGTCATTATCTGACATATCGACTGGGATACCCTTAACCAGACCCATGCGAGTAACCTGGTAAGCCGGAATTACTGCTGAGTACTGATTAATGGTCAGAGAGGAGTAGCAAAATTCATTTGCTGATTTATAGCCTTTAAATTGAACAGACACTTTAAATTTTCCAAGAGATTTGACTCCCCCGGGAGAAATATTTTTAATTTTGTTTCGAAACAAAAAATTTCCGAAATGTATGGGATGGATGGGTAAGGATTTGTCATCTCCGCTAATCTTCTGTACATGAACTGTATATGGACCACAGTCAGTTGATTTGTAAGAATTCATTACAGACTCTCTAGGTTTTTTTGATGATGTCGTATCACCCGGACACGCATCTCTCCGTTTTCTTGGATCGGATATGTCAGATGGGGCCGGGGACAACTTTTCAGTTGCCCCCATTCCGTTGTTGGTGGTTGCCAAGGTAAACAACAAAAATAAATTTCTAGTGAAAAAAAAGAAAAACTACGAAAATCGTTTAAAACAGATTAAAAAGACAATAAATTTAAAAAATAATTACCACAAATGGTACAAATAATTAAAGCAAGAAAAAAAACTATGTTTTTATAATTATAAAAACAGAAAAAACGAAATGAATCAATTTAAACGAACCCCAAGCCAATGAAGCCGATGACGCTAAAACGGTTGCCAAGCAACTCTCGAAAGTACGTTTTTAGAATATGCGCGTTTAATTTTAAATTGGTAACCAATTATAGACACTTCTCGAAAAAACGAATGTTTTTGTCATTATTCAAATATTGTGAGGTATTCTCGGTACCAAATGTCTTTTTCACGCGGAATTACAAAATATTATTTTAATGTATTTAATTGTTATTAAAATAGAACTGTGAATGCGTTTGAGCGTGGATACGGTGTATAAAAATATAAAAATATAAATATATATTTTAGAATTTATCATCAGTATAATGCGAGACTGCTCTCACTATATGTTCCACCCAGTACATTATATTCACCTCCTTGCTTATATGGTACGGCGTACCGTTTCCGGAGTTCCAAGTTTTTTAACCCTCACTATTTTTTGATTAGATTATCACGATTGTTACTCATTATTACATTACTCAAATATTATTTTTTACACATTAATTATGATTTAAATATCACTTTATCTTTATTTATTTTGACGTATATATAACGTTTATGGAGATAACATATTATTATAAGTAGGTACACTGATAAATTGATTACTATCTCTTTATAATGAATCTCCAGTCAGTGCTGGTATCTAGGTATTCCAATTCGAATACCGAATTATTCGCCCATTTTTAAACTATTCGGTATTTGAATATCTAGAAAATTATAATTTCAAAATAAATAAAATTGCACTCAACGTGTATTTCAATAGCACAGGTAATACAGATTATCCGTCAAAATATATATGACAGTACATTTAGTCATATCCCAGACAACATTGTGAGTACACATTTTCGGCGAAATCGGCAAACATTTTATTTGTTGCGAAATGAATGCTACCTATTGTGTAAGAGGCTTTAAATCAGTTACCGAGTAAGCATCCTTCTCATACTCGTATATAAAAAGTTTGTAATTGTTCATCTGTATGCTATCAAGAATGCAAATATTTTTTGAAGAAACCACAATCGGTTATACTCTTTTTATACGTGTAAATAATATCAGTCCTAATTTGTCAATTAAGTATATATAAAAAATAAATTATTTCATTAAGGTATGACAGCGAAAAATAAGTAAGGACTTATTTTTTTTTTTAAATTAAAATAATACAAAGAAATATATATCTAGCTGTTTTTTTTAGATTCTTCATAATATAACGAATATATTCGAATATTTTATATTTTACTATTCGATTAGTTGAAAGTAACGAACATTTGTAAATTCTAATATGATAATAAAACCCCTTAAATCCATGTCATGTGATCCTATACCAGGGTTCAAGTCAAAAATCCAAGTAGCGGAGGGTCTTTCTCTTCCTCTTTGCCATAAGCTTTTCTAAGTTATATTTTATTCTTGCAAGATGCCTGAAAAGTTGATGGATTCGTTTTAGAGATCTTTGTATGTCTCGCTGTCCATGGTATGCGCAGCATGCGTCTCCAGCACCACATCTCAAAGACATCAATCCGTCGTCTCTACCTCGCCTTCAGATTCCATGTTTCCGCAGCATACAGAAACGCCGAATACACCAGAGACCGCACAAGTCTGATCATGGTTTATTTTGTATATAACGCAGTCTCTCCATACAGTTTTCCTTCTTTCTTTCCATATCATAAAATCATGTATTGTTCACAGTTGTAAGTAATTATAGATACGAGATAATTAAAGTCTTTGGCAATTTTAAGATGTAGAAAGATTGGTTATGTGTGAGATTGATGATCTATGATTGATGGCCCAGCTTTCTGGTTTTTCATTAAATGCAATCGAAGAATTTACTAGTAATCAATAATATTGAAAATCTTTATTAAAAATACACATATAATTAAATACATAAATTATTTTTTTGTTAAAAAGTTTTCCCTATATGTTATAAAATTGGGAGAAAAGAAAACAGAGTTCAGAATTGACGATTTAATACAATTATTTTTTTATTAGTTCGTTCTTTATTTTTTATGTATTTATTTATATTTCTCTAATAAACGTATAATCTATTTTTTTTTACATAATATTAAATTTTTCCATTATTATCTCTTATGCTTAGATTTGTATGGAAAACCTTACTTAGTTCTTGCTATTGATATTTTGTAAGATGTTCTGTAGTAAGATTTCCCTTTATAATATTATTGCTACACAATCTTCAATTCTTACATCGTATATAAGGTATACCGTGTTTATTTTAATTTTTTTAAAGATATCTTGATATCAAACAGTTCGTGGTTTATTTTTTTTTTTTTTTTAAATTATATGAAATATAAAAAATCAATTCAAATTGAATGAATCAACTAGAAAAATATAAAGAAACAATATATTTATTGAAAAAATATTTAGTTTCGACTGAGATAGATTTAATATTTTTTTCAATAGATATATTTTCTTTCTTATATATCTTTCTAGTTTATTAGTTTAATATGTATTAAAATACCATAGAACTGTGCTCTGACAATGAAAGTTCACAATAAAAATATGTTATAATAGGTGTACCGGAAAAGAATATCGCTTTTTTTGTTATCGCTTTTGAGTGGTCAGTTGTGCTTCGGCAGTCGAACTTTTACAACGTGTTCTGTGTTGTTTCTCTAACTACGTATACCTGGAGTGTACTAGGACTTTTAAACAAAAAAATTTACAACCCTATATACAATGGAGAGCTTTGTACCGAATGAGGAATTTATTCGAAATATTATGCTTTACCATTTCATGAAGAAAGAAAGTGCACGATAATGCAAGACCGCATACCTCAAAAATTACGAAAGAAAAAATAAAAGCCTTAGATTGGACAAATGTACGTCACTCACCATATTCACCGGATCTTGTTACATCGGATTGCCATTTGTTCCGGTCAATGCAACACTTTTTAAACGGAAAAGAATACAAAAATTATGAGGATGTCACAAAAGACATATCTGAGTATTTTACATCGAAACTACCTGAATTTTACAAACGTGGTATTAAAAAATTGACTGAGAGGTGGAAGGAGGTTATATAAAACGATGGTAATTATATTTTGAACTAAGTTTTAATAAATAAATACATGCACCAAATTGTTTTATTAAAAAAACGGCATTCTTTTCCGATACACCTAATATATGTAATTCAATTATTTAATAGGTATATTAGTAAAGATATTAATTCTCGTGTTTAAAAAAGGGTGTATTATTATAATAAAATTAAAGTTTCGTACACAAATACACGTCACATTAATTTTCTTACTTTTTTCAAACTTGCGCATGTTTTATGAAAAATAATACTAGTATAATAAAACCTCTGTCTACGTAATCACTAGTCGGATGACTTACCAATAAACGAAGTCTGATTCAGTATTCATAAATAGAAAAAAATATTTTAGAAAGAACAATTGAAAAACAATATTAATAAGGGAAAGTCCTGAATAATCGAATTAATTACCTTGTAATTCGATAAATCTTGCACGACGCAGGCCAGCACTGCTTCTCGCCCCACCGTCGCGGTCACGTTGACTATTGGCGCGCTGAACTTGGGCTCCGCTGAAAATAGACAACGGACTAATGATAATTTATCGACTTACTCCCGATGGGACACATGAAACTTTAGTCCCGAGTAATCATCCCGGGTTTAAAACGGAAAGCAATTTAAAGGCAATTCAAAGGAAACAATTTTTTTTAAATATTTATTTATTTAAATATTTATTTATTTAAGGTAATTTAAGTCTTATCATTAACAGAGTCGGCATTATAATTGTCCTCACTATTTAAATAATGTATATTGTAATTTCAGAGAAAACATTTAACCGGTTAAATTATTGTTACACTTTCATCGTGATTTTTATTTTTATAGATAAACTGTATGTTTTCCTAATAAAATAAAATATGTATTGTTGACGCAAGTTGAATACTCCCTGTATTTTATATCCAATAAACCTTTTTATACCTGACATTTTCTGGCCCACTTCTAACTAGGACCGACGTGGAACCAGATTGCATTTCGACACGAAACGGTCAACATCTGTGATTCTTTTAACGTTCGAGAGTAGCACCGTATCCGGACCACGAAAAAAAAGCGGTGTTCTGCAGCATCCGAAGTGCAGTGATATCTCCTTTCTTCACTACAGAAGTGCGAGTCAACTGGAGGTGAAAATTGACGTCTAACCCAAGACTGAAAACAAGGTAGGCCAGATTCATCTGCCATTATTATTTTGTTGTTCCAATTCGGATTGCGTTAACGAACCATTAATTATATTGTATCCCACCACATATATTGAATTACATAAAAAATATTTATTTATTTATTTAAAATAACTAATTACAACAATACCTACATGTTACTATTTATAATAAATATGAAGTATGTAATATTTTTTTGCTTTCAGTATTTTTATAATTATTTCGCTTTTAAATGCATTTACGCATGAATAACAAAGAAAACTCGCTATTAAAAGGAATATTTAATTAAAAAGTTTATCATAGTATTTTGAGAATAAAACATCAACGCAGGAAAAATTTAAATTTAAAAAACCCTATAGATTATATATAATATGAATTCCCATAGTTATAAAATAAGTTAATATAATAATAGAAAATATTTTTTAAAAATGAAATATTTCAGTACTCTTTGTGTTAGGTGTTTATTTATAATATATATTAAATATACCGTGTTAACTTAACTAAACCTTCATTTATTAGAAATCTGAGAACATAAGATATTATAGAAATAGAAACATATAATGAACTGAAACCTTCTATGAAATTAATGTGATATTGTTTATTTTTAATAAGATACCAAACTTCGACATAAAAACTGTAAAAGTAGATACTTATACATAGTTAACTTATGAAATTATTATTATCATAGACATAAAATTTTCCTTTGACTTGCCTTTTCATTAAATGCCACAAAGATTCCATTTCCAGCCAGGAAGTTTCCAAACAATCTTTTGATTCTGATGGGTCAGTAAGATGGCGAGTTTTCCGAAGTTTTCTACCTTTTATACTTAAATGAAGTAATAAATAAGTTTACTCCTTTCATCTCTGAAAAAGATGTACTGAACATTATACCCATTAAATATCTCGTTTTTACTTGAAATACTAAACGTTACGGCAAGAAATATCACCAGATTTAAGAAAAAAAATAATACTTTAAAATCAATGCCGCTTTAAAAACAGATATAATTATTTGTTTTATATATGTACTTAAGATCAATGATGTCTGGTGAATATTTCAGTTGATTGGTAGAATAATTTTGGACTTACGTATACCAAGAAAATCAATAATTTAAATAAACTTATGCTAGGATAGAAGAAAAGCAAAAACAGAAAAGTTATCAGTACATGTACTTGTTAAAAATATTTTGTCTTTAGGTGTGTAGGTGTACGAGTAGACTTTGTTTTGCGCAGGTCCTAAATCCTGATGTCCAGGAGTAGGAGGAGGGTGGGCGGGTAATATATTTTTGTCATGGTCATAAAGAGTAAATATACAAAATTCCGAACGAATAGTATTCAATATAATACAGGTAGGCCATAAGTATAGTAACTTTTCAAAATTAAAAAAAAAAACTACAGGTCGTAAGATAATGAATGTGTATTTCACTGAAAGAGCGCATTAAAATAATATCATTAATTTTAAGGAGAACACATTCTTATTGTGAAGTTATAATTATTCAGAGCATAAGTCTGTGATATTTTAAATACTAACTAAATGAATTAATTGCAAAGATATATATATAAAATCAATTCTATCGAAAAATATTGTTTTTGCGTTACCGGGATTCATATGTAGCATATTTGGTAATGCACCTTCCCTGTATTGGAAAAAGAGATCCAGGTTCAAATCCTGGTAATGCAAAAACAATATTTTTCGATAGAATTGATTTTATTTATATATCTTTACAATCAATTCATTTAATTAGTATTTTAAAATAATATCGCCTAAATGTCCACTATCCCGCCGCTGACATTCCTCGAATCTGGCACCTAGGTTTTAAAATACTCTATGACACAAAGCGCGTGAGATGTTGGCTACCTTTTAACGTAAATTCATCTT
Organism: Eubasilissa regina; assembly: GCA_022840565.1. Taxonomy (NCBI): domain Eukaryota; kingdom Metazoa; phylum Arthropoda; class Insecta; order Trichoptera; family Phryganeidae; genus Eubasilissa; species Eubasilissa regina. Next base: position 21,020,175 of record JAINEB010000015.1, on the reverse strand, counting down.
AAGTTGGTTTATTGTGGCTGATTTATCCAAGTAAAAACTACTTTTGAGATAACCCCATAAAAAAATTAAGTGGTGTCAAATCATTGCTGCGGGGGGGCTATTATATGTCACCTATACGCGTTATAAGTTTATTAGGGAACATTTTCTTCACTACCGTACAGTCACAATGGATGTATGGCAGGTTGCCCCATCTTGCTGCATCCAAGTTCTCTGATCGTATCCTAGAAATTGCTAGAATTGCGGCAGGAAAAAATTTCTCGGCATCTTCAAGTCATATTCTTCAGAATTAACAGTAACAGAATTGCCACGTGCCATTTCAACGAATTAAGGACTGATAAAGCCCTTTCAGGACATAGCCATCCCAAACTGTCACTTTTGTTGGATGGAAAGACCTTTGATGTTTGAGTTTAGGGTTCCCCCTGTTCCAGAACCTGCAATTCTGCTTATTACCAAAATGTTGTTGAAATTGGCGAACATTGTCTCAATGAATCTTTTACGTGAAATATAATAATATAATATATGAAGGCTTGCGAGTAGATTCGGTAATTTGTGCAACAGTCATTTGCTTCCTCTGCTCCGTGGCTGTCCGGTTTTCTTCTTATTTAACGTTGAGCTGATCTCCTCAAAATTCTTGAGTCACGATTTAATTTAATTAATACTCGGACATTGATTTACACTGTGTAATCGGTAGTGAGCACGAAACAGACGTCGAAAAATCACATAAGAATCGTTGTTTTTGTAAAACTGTTTTACGCGGAACGTGCGTTGTTCCCCCCATGAAACGAACCATTGCGACTAAATTTCAAGGACCAAACTTTCGCATGCTATCACCCACGTGCCCCTCCCTTGCACGATTCTCGCGCATAGGCGATTTAAAAAGTGCATAAATTTGTGGCCCACCTGTATAATACATATTTATATCGAGGGAAGAGTGGGGTAGCTAGGAAGTGAGAAGATGGTACGTATGTTTTGCGCAGGATCCTAAAGAATAACTGTGCAAAATTTAGAGTGGATATCATTAAATATAAAACAATATTTATATTGGGAGAAAGGAATGGTAACTATGTTCTATGCAAAATTTGGTTTATATCGGTCAAAGAGTTTAGGAATTTTTAGAGTTTAACAATTATAGACACTCAAACAATGAATTTTATGTGTGTAGATTACAATTCTCATTTCCCACAAATTTTTACCGCATAATTTGTAATCATTTTGGATAGGTACTGCTTGAAAAATCGTCTATTTTACATAGCGATTTATTTCTACGCTACAAATCGATTGCCAGTTAATATTGATTTCTCTGGGCAATTTGATGATTGCCAAATTTCTGAAACGCATACATATGTACATATTGTACCTTTTACTTATAATCTTGATGTTCATTTTTAACTCGTAAATCGCTCTTTTAGGGTTTTTTTGATATCTGTATATTTAAAAATATATATTCTGCTATTCGTAGTTGCCTTGAAGAGTTTTAATATTATATTAATAAAAGATGTATGAAGAATAAATTCAATATTATTATTTTGCCTATAATACCAAATGCGAAGGAGTGGTTTGGAATATTAAATGCCTTTTGGCAACTGATGTTGCACAAACGAGGAGGCAATTTGGCTTCACATTGCTTTGAAAAGAAGACCAAGCAACCCCTTGTTAAGGCTCTCTTTACGAGCTCCCCCAGTAGTTTCTATGCAGATGGACCGGGTGGTTTTTTATGCAATTTTAACAGACTAGCTCTACTCGCTGTTGAAAGATCTTTTCCATACTTTCGCGGAGACGTAATACAAAAAGTGTAACGGTAAAGTTTTTTTAAGGTATAATAATTTTTTCCGACAAATTTGAAACCTTATTTGGAAGCTCCGTGGCGGACTTTTATTTGAACTTTTATAGAGAATTTATTCATATATTTTTGACGCATTGTAGCTTTTATACCTGACTCAGATAATATATAATACAAAAAGTGAACTAGTAGTATTAGAATATTTTTTAATTTGAATTTTAATAAAAGAATTATCAGCAGTGACGTAGGTAGTTTTATTTACAAAATAATATACCACAATTTGTTATTAATTTTCCTTAATACTCTATTTTATATTATTTACATAGTATACTAGCGATATTTATCCAGCATTGTCCGAAATTTAGTTATAATTTGAAATAGAGTATAGGAAAACAGAATATTACCTAGTTATATTTTAAAATGTTTGGTTTTTGGCCTCTGGGAAGCGGGGTGCATTTGTTTTTCGCAAACTATAATTAATAATGATGAATGAAAAATGTGGTCCATACGGGGAAGGGAAGGATTTCCAAGGGAATGGGATATTTTCTTCAGGATACTAGAGTTGAAACAAAATTTTGGTCGCGGATGTGGGATGGTCTAATGTTGAGGGGGGGGAGAATCATGTAAAATATTTGTGTTTTTTGCAGGGTTCTAAATAGTAACTATGCAAAACTTCGAGTGGATTGCATTTAAGATAAATACTTTTATGACGTGGAAGAGGGGTGAGATGGTCATAGGGAGAAGGGATGGTGTCTGTATTATGCACAGGCTCTAAATGTATAATAACGATGCATGCAAAACTTAATCCAGGCAAGGGAAAGGTGTTATGTCCAAATGCGTGGGGTGGTATGACTGTATTTTTTACAAAATCCTAGAGTGTAGTTGAACAAAATTTGCATGGTGCTTAATATAATACATATTTGCATAGGAGGGGTGAGTGCAGGGTAAAGGAGGGAGATTGACTGTGTTTTAGGCTTGGTTTTGGCTTTGGTTTAACGATCACCATTCTCACCTCATCAATCTCCACATTTATTAATTTTTTGAAAGTTGTATATATGTTCTCGCTTCGAGTACCACTACACCATCGTCATCTATGGACCAAATTTTGTAATTAATTAATAAATTTTTTATTAATTAATTAATTTAATAATTTTATTAATTTTCCCTTGAAATAACATATATGCAACATTCAAAATTGCCTAATTAACAGTGCCTTTGTAGGTAAAAATCCCGTTTTATTGAAAATATCATGTTTTATTGGACATACTCAAATATTGCTATAATATATATATATATATATAGTTTTAATAATATTTGTGAACTATTGAATATACGTTAATATTCTCAAAATATTTATTTCGGTTACTGCTTGAAATGTATACAGTTTTGTACAGCGCTTGATTTCTACTTTACATATTCATTATCAGTTATCGAAGATTGTTGTCTATGATCCTAAAGATTTCTTACTTGAAATTGAGAGAAATGTGCTGCAGAATACAGAGCATTCAATGTAACCCCAAGGTAGTCAATGTATAAAAGGGTAGATACTGGGTTTTTTTATGAAAACACGTGCCGCTGACACACAGATTATAAAGAAAGGGTAAAAGCAGGAAGAATGCAATAGAAAAATGCACTTGTATGATGAAAGCATGGAATACTGTGATGAATAAGAAACAAACATGTTTAAGTAAATAATATTAAGTGAAGATAACTTTGATAATGATTTTTTTAAATGGAGAACGAATACCTTTTTGTTGTGATGTTGCATTTTCGGAATATAGTTCTGTAGTAATATATTTTAATACAAATTAAATTAATCAACTAGAAAGATATACAGAAAAAATCTATCTATCGAAAAAATATTTAGTTGCTGCCGAGATTCAAACTTCGCATTCACCATTTCGCTAGAGTAATCGAACACATTTTTGACAAATTTTGAACTTATAATCTTTCGAATTGATCCATCTATAAGTAATCGACTTTATACTGCGGTGAATCTCAAATATCTTTAAGTAAAACCTGATTCCCCGAATAGGAATAGGTATAGATTTGAATCCAGATAGCAAATAATAAAAATTTCGATAGATAGTTTGTTACTGTAGTAGTTTACTGTGCTAGTTTATTCATTTAATTTTTAATAATGATTTATTTTCGTTTTATTTAAATTGCATCGAAAACCTTTTGGAAAATTAATCGGATATATGATATAAAAATTAAACGTAGATAATTGACATACCTAGAGTTAATTTGATAAACCTACCAAATATAATAACTTCTGGGAGAATAAATTCTCAGAAGAGGAGCGAATATAAGAAAAAGAAGACGAGAGGTATATAAGAAGATATGTGAAAAAGAGAAAGATATGTTCCAGAATAGGAATGTACGCCTTTCTATTTCCACGCTACCCTTTGAGAATATGTTAACAAAAATACATGGTAGTATGTACATATATATATGTATATATTTTCTGAAATTTTAACGATGGATCGTTCTATCGCGGGATTAAGTCCCAGAAGCAATATGTTTATTTTCTGGAAAAATCTATTCTGAAGAATATTTTTTTGTCGAAATTTTCCGGAAAATCTTAAAATTTCACGAAGTTTTTAGAATTTGTGTCTAGCGTGTTCACAGTAAATCATCAATCATTCATCTCATAGTCGAACGCCTAGAGCTTTAGAACTCAACTAGTCTAGTCAACGACTCCACTACAATTTAGCCAAACATCTACGGTGAGAACATATCTAGTGCAAAGTTTATTATTTTAAAATGAGAAGTACTTTCAAGACATAATAAATGTAAATTTTAAAGAGAACACATTATTAATTTGAGAAGTTGTAGTTTTTTCAGAACATAGTTCTGTGATATTTAATACAAATTAAATTCGTTAATTAGAAAGATACATGCAGATAAATTCAATTTATTGAAGAAAATTTTTAGATGGTACCGAAATTTGAACCAGGAACTCTTCGTATCCAGGGAAGTGCGATAAACTAATAACCATTTTTATTAAATTTTGGACACATTGATACAACTTATATATTATTAAAGAGAACGCATTCTTATTTTGAAGTTGTAATTATTCAGAACATGGGTCTGGGATATTTTTAATTAATTAATTTTGAATTGTTAAGTCTGCCGTCTAAGGTATTTGAGATTCCGTAAAAACAAACCAGATGGCTTTCAAATAATGGAACGATAGATGTATTCATTTGAAAAAGTGTAACATATAGGTTCGAAAATTTGTCGTCAATCCACTGTGTTCGTATAGCATAATTGGACAATGCATGTTTTCTGAATTGGAAGAGATCCAGGTTCGAATCCCGGTAGCAACAAAAATATTTTTTGATAAAATTGATTTTATAATTAGTATATATAATTTGCATTAATAAATATATTGTTGTATTGTGCCTAAATTATAATTATAAAAGTATGAGTTCTTATATCTCGATGGAATAATTGGCACGCTATTTAAATAATAGGTATGATTTTATTGAAAGCCAACTAGCTTAAGTCAGCTTTTGACTATTAGGTGTATAACTGCAGAATGTTAGTTACCTAACTTCATTAAACAGAAATTCTGGCTTTGCACCAAGTGAGAATATCCTTACCAAAAAGAGACATCGGTGCTGTATTAACCTTCTCCTGATTGCTCTTTTTATATAGCTTTAGAATTCTAGCGGGGTGCATAAAATTTGTCTATATTCTCTGCATTACAGAAGTTTTCTCTACGTGACTTCTGACCCTTCCAGAATAAACTATTCAAAAACTTAACAGAACATTTGGTAATAGAAAGTATATTATCCTGTATGAAGAAATGTGAATAAATCTAACTATGAATCACAAAATAAAAATTGTATCAAACTTCATGTATACCGCTTTATGAAATTTCATATAAGTATATGTCGATTTAAAACAGTAAAATAATATAATTATTTATTCGTCGCGCTTATTATTATGAAAAACCCCGTTCCAGGCAAACGATTAAATACTTTTTTTCATTTATAAGTTTTGTTTCTGCTGGTCGCCAAAACGCTGTTCGCCTACAATTGCTCGCGACTATTATTATTATCTCACAATTCTTCGCCAAATAGGACAAATTCGCCAAATCGAGAATAATCCTCAAAAATAATCCTTTCTCGGATTTTTACAAAAATATATAATCTTATAGAATACAAAAATAAATAAATATCCGGTCGCGAGTATTTAAAAAGTTATTACATTTTCTTGCTTCGAAATTTCACCATAATAATTTATGGCATTTGTTTTATTAATATGAGTTTTATTTTATTTCATATAACATATTTTTGTAATCTTTTTTTTATACATTCATATCTATAAAGATATAGAAGCAATATTTATACTTTTACAAAAGTAGCAACCCGAAACATACATTTTCGATATATATTTTCGGTCGCGAATAATTGTGCCTGGGAAGAATTACGGGCAAACAATTGTGAGCGAACAAAGTTCCTATCTATACCCGTTTTTGCTATGTTATGGGCGCAATGATTTTCCAGTAATGATGAATGAATACTTGGTGATGATGTGGTACAAAATATAAATCTACCAAATAAATAACGACAAAAGCCAAAAAAAATCAATTATAATATGTACCATAACGTCAGCTGAATAATAAAGTGCAAGAAAATATTTTTCAAAAATTTAACTTCCCGCAGCAGGACGAAGGTTAACTCGGCAGAAGGTATTAAGGGGCTAAAAGCTCGGACATTGAGTATGGGTAATTGGGTTGCTATTTTGGCTAAAATACTAGGGGTTGAATATCATCTAATGCCATGTTACAATCTAACAAAGGTAAATTAAAGCAGTCCGTATTCATATCGGAATTTGCATAATGGTTCGAATTGAGAACCTATATGTCGGCTTAGTATTATGTGACTATAATTTACAAGTTGCATATCTGTATTATATGAAATCTAATTAAAATTGTATGGGAATGAGCTCATGATATTTATCGCGAATTATAAGATTATATATAATAATATTAGTGAAATGTACGTGTTCCAACATGCGAGGCGCGTTTTTTAAGTAAATGCCGTCGCCGGATATTCCCAGTGTTGCGCTGCGATCGCGATGTTGTGTATGCATAAATCTGTTGACTCACCACATGCAACGTTAGAGATATTCACATAGTGTGGCCAACTTGTAGTGAGGGGTTGAAATATACTAGATAATAGATTTGCTCTACGACTATGAGATACGGTTCGTGATTCGCTTCTTGAATGCACGAAACATGAAACCAGCTGAAATTCATCGCCGAGTGTGTCTTGTTTTGTCCTTATTTGGCACCAAGTGATTTCCATATTTTTCTTCATCTAAAGCGGTTCTTGATGGTGAGCCTTTTGATGATGATGATAAACTTAAAAACGGAGCACAGACATGGTTTTCATCACAGGCGGCGTCGTTCTATGACGAAGGTATACAAAAATTGGTGCCCCGTTATGACAAGTGCCTTAATAATGGTGGCGACTATGTTGAGAAGTAGTTTAAGGTGTGTAGCTTTCGAAGAAAGTAAAGTGTTATAATGTAATATATATATATGTTTTTTTTTTAAATGCGCCTCTATACCATACATTTTTAGATAAAACCATTTATTTTTTAAACAAATAATAGATATCTCATAGGTACGAAGCAATTTTTTATTACATTTAAGAAATTAATTTATATAAATATAATTACCCGTACTTACATGTATTTCCATTAAATATAATAAAAAAATAGTTCGTCTCTACGAGATATCTATTATTTGTTTAATAACAGTGCCTTTGTAGGTGAACATCCAGTAATTGCGTGTTCTTGGACATATTCAAATATTGCATTTATTTTTTGTTTGTTAACAAGTTAAATAAAATAGAAATGAAAAAAGTGCACGTCGATAGTTATTTTTTAACTAAAATGATAAAGTGATCTATTAAGCACTCGGTCGTCTCACTCACTTTTATACCAAGGGCGTATGTTTACATTCAAATAAGCCTTAAAAACCTAAACCTTTCTAGGAAATAAATCAAATTTAAATATATATTTGAGAAATTTTTAAACGATGATGTGAATGTATCAGATAAACATTTAATGTTGACTTATTTCTCAGAAATGCTAGACATTCACAGCTCTTTTAAATGTACGAACTGCACGTGCCTTTATAAATTAATGGTGATAAATTAGACCTGCTTAATTTGTTATAAATTATTATAATCGTGATTTTATCCATTCGACCACATTGAATCAGTTACCATTAAATTAATCAGAATAAATTACTATCACATTTTATTTTCTTTCTAATCTTGCTTGTTATTCTTCCTTTCTAAAAATGTAACCTGCAGTGTAGATATTTATGCGGATTTTCTAAATAAATTTTCATAAGATTTTTAATTCAACAATAATATGCAAAAATTATATATTTTAAAAGATTTTTTTATTACAGAAATAAATAATATGCTTTTCGTCATTTCTTTCATAAATTACATCAAATTATACCTGAAGATGCTTCCGACCTTTTTGCGAAGAAAGCAAACGGAAAATGGAAATGGCCCTCGAAGTCAGTACAACTTTTACAAATAAGACCTCTTAAGAAATCTATAGAATCAAGATTTGCTGATTTTGTGCTTTAGTGGTAACTCTAATGAGGCCCTCGTCATTTTGCAAAAAAAGGAACACATTGGAAAAACGGTTAGCGGATTTTCCATATTTAGGCACGATACACAATACAGGCGATTCATATTTTCTGAAAGATTTACATTAAATCTTTTGTTTTTCCATCACGCTATATTTTTCAGAGCGTAGAAAATTATATGATAGTTTATACATACTCGTATGATACTCAAAACCAACCGATTATTATTATATTATCATCATTAAATGTTTTTGAGGAACGGAATTGCAAATTTTAATAAAAATCCCTTTCGGAATAATTTAGTTTATTGCTAGGTAGTTAATTTTCAAATACAAACACTTTTTGATCTACATTTATTTTTTTCTTTTTCATCAAATAAGTAATTTGACTGAAAAGTTAATTACTTTTGTATTTCTGCTACTTTTTGTTGTTTTTACCTAATTAACATTTAGTTAATTAACATTTTTCGAATAAAATATTTTGCGTCAACGTATTCGCTAACTTTTGATAACAGGACAAGCACTAGAAGAAGAAGAAAAACGTTCATCTTGGGTTTTATTTTCACTTTCACCGGTACCGGGATCGATTCAAATCGCCTCATAATATTTGAAATCAAAAATATTTTGGAAGCGCTGTGTATCGATTCCATATCTCTCGCATTCTAAGCGAGCGCTCTACCACCTTGCTGTTCCTCTTTTTATCTGTAATGTCAAATTGTCGTACAGGAATGTAATACCTTTTTTTAAATTAGAATACAATGGAATGATTTATATTTTTGATATACTTTATTATTTATACATTATTAACATCCAATTTTATGTTAATACTAATTTTGAATTGTATTTAAAAAATTGTTACCATAGTGAATTTCGCAGTGTCGTGCGTTTATAAAGGGTATTTTTAAATGGCTATTATCGCATCTTATTTGTTTCTCGTTAAAATAGTCCCGCATTGTTTTAATGATTTTTTTAAAATATTCTGGTAAACGTGTTTTTTAAATCCTACTTGAACATAATTATTTATGCTTTAGATGTTGTCCATTGAAAAATAAACCACCTTTTATATTAATAAAAATAAAAGATGGTGTTAAAATCAACAAATATAAAGCATAGAAATTTACCTGTTACACGTTCTGATATATTCTACATTAAACTCACTCGTTTATTGTTTTATTCTATGAACATTTCTACTATTAATGTAGTGAAAATATAAAATATCCCTGAAATTAATTTTTAAGCATTTTTGTTTTAAACTACACGTTGACTCAAATCGAATAACTTTGTTTTCAAAATACAGATCTATTTTTAAAGATTTTGTTTTGATAAGCATTCTTAATTTGTAGAAGATACACATTATTAACCATTATCCATTTATCGATGATAATTTAGGAACCCACTCTCTTTCTTTTATTTATGAATCTTGTTTCATTTTTTTTTTTAAATTTAATTAACTTACCATCACGCCGTTTCCCTGCAGGTGTAGAAGAGGATAGAACACCACACTCTTTTGTCCTGACGCATAGTTATCGCCTCATCCACATTCATACATCTTCACATACAAACTCGCCGATTATTGAGGATTCTAACAGGACCATCCTCCAGTATCTGGTTTATCTGGTCATGCCAAGTCTTCCGCGGATGTCCTCTATTTCTGGTGCCATCAACACTTTTGTCATATATCAGATGTTTATACGCCTTGTTACTTCAATTAGCACCATTAGGTTTCCTGGTTTATAATAATATACATGTGTGTGTGTGTGTATGAGTATTGCCGCCTTTTTTCGGTAGCTAAGAAGATGGCAATTGAGGCGTCATTCTTATTACATCTCGTGGATCGACCAGTCCAGCAATCCAACTAAAGCACCAGTGCGTGCTTCGGTCAGTTGAAATCTGAGAAAGACAACCCAGCTAAAGAACAACCACATCGGACCGAAAAGACAGCAAAATTAAAGAGATTGGTACAGTTCATGTGTCATATGTATGCTTATTATTAATCGGAAACCTGGGAACCAGCTATCGAAGGCATTTACATAAACATAATATATACTTATATATATATTGTGATGTTTGAATTTGCGCGTTGTGGTCTGAGTAGCCTGCTTTACCGACTTATGATAATTGGCTGTCTAAATGGATGATCAGGGAAAAGAATCCGACTTTGGCGACAGCTGAGCGAGACGTCACTTTTTGTGGGAACGCTTGAAGAAAGGGAAGCGGATCGATGGAGCTGCACTCAGGGGGAGAATGGCAGTGGCGTGGAGGCAGAAGCTAGAGTTGCCGCGGTAGATTCAGAGATTGAAAATAGACCTGATCTATCTACGGGATTAAAGGAGACTCCGCTGCAACCAGCGGGAGGTCGCATGCGAGTGATGACAGACAGATGAGCTCGACGGACTTGGCGTCACGGTAACCTCCCGGAGGAGGAGATCAAATTATGGTACGGAAGCGTGGCAGCCTGGACTGAGCCTGCGAAACCCCTCATAGCAGCCTGGAATTTGGTGCGACTTCCCCCCTTGGCAAACTGGGTATAAATCGATGTGTGCTAAATTGGCTTAAATATTATGTGTCCTCACTAAGAGGAGAATTTAACTAGGAGAAAGAAGGTTTATTTATTTATTTAAAGACTATCATTGTACTACACTGTCGGGATTTGTTATGTTTCGTGTGAATAAAATGTGTTATGTGAAAAGCAGTTTTCCTTTGAATTCATTATCATCCAATCCGAGGTAGCGACCGACACTAGAGCACACATACAAATGTGAAGATCCAGACTGAGCTAGATTGGTGGCGGCCTTTATGCCTTCCTATCCTCTAGAGCCCAAAGGCTCTGAAACAATATATATATATTGAATTTAAGGTATACAAAATATTGTGGGCAATAACGTTAAAAATATTCTGGAAAACTTAATTAAAAAAGTCATAGAATCATGTCTAAACGTCATAGAAAAATCTAGAACTATAATAAAATTGGAAATTCAAAGCTATATTTTCAATGTATTTTTTTACAAATTTATTCCATATCGGCTGTCAATCGCGTTTTTTGCGTGACTTTAACATGTTTAGAAATCTTTAAATTATCTTTAATCAAAAAATGCTTTGTACACGTTCTGTACACTTAAAATATAGAATATAAATTTAATATAACAATGAGATTTTTCGGATACGGGGCCGTCTAAGGATGATTTTAATATTAGGTGTTCACGTATATATATTTATTTATGTAATTACCGTGTGTATATACCGCTGTTGAATTAGTACTTTCAACGTTTTGTATGCGTACACCTACAATATCAAAGAAAAACAAGATGGTAGACTGAAAATATGAAGTGTGAAGCGTCATGAGTAATTTTTTTTAGTAATTAATAATTTTACACAAATAATGCACAATATTGACTTAATTAGATACTTGTATTCATACTCGTAGAATTATGTACACAACTTTTGACTTCCGTAGCCCACTGTGTACACACCAAATCTCCGTGAGATTCGTGCACCGTCACTTACCTCACACCTCGCGGTTATTGTACGTCAAACGTTAAATTGATTGTTTATGTTTCATTCGTCTACTGGATAAATTTAAATTTCCCCTTCATCAGTTATATTATAATAAATATTACTATTTAACGTCATCTGTCTACATAACTTAGAGAATAAATAGTTGTAGATATCTATGGTTCTAGGTGACGATTTTATATAAATACCAAATCTCTCTGTTAAATTGAACACCATGTAGACGGGTACATCCTATCAAACTTAAACGGTAATTTCTAAGTTTATCTCAATATCAAAATCTCTACAACATCGAGATGTATATATGGTAGACCGAGATCAATTGTAACAAAATGCGTTTTGCTTTTTTTTGTATCGTTGCTATAAGAAATATATAGGAAACTAATTTTCTTAATAAGAGACAATTTAGCTGTGTTCAAAATTATTATATTCCCATTTCTCTAATTATAATATAAATAAAACTATAAACTTATAAACACATCGAGGGAAATGGTACAACCGACCCCGAACCCTGGGTAAGTTGTACCAATGGGGGAATTGATTAAAAAATGGAATTTGGGCATAATTCAGTTGCACTTTAATCATTTTGGCGAAGAAAAATAATTTTTTTATTGTTTTCGAAAATTGTTTACGTTTTGTTGAATACAGAATATATCTAACCTCATGAAAATTCTTACAAACGTTCATTATTTTAATATAATAAAATAACAAAACAAACACACACAGATATCTTAGTTAACATATTTACATCTCAGAGAACAATAATTTTTTTTTTACTTGTATTAGTACAATGTGGTGCAACTGCCCCCTAACAGCTATAAATTAAAACAGAATTTATATTGTTCTCCACAAGCGTTTCAAAATCCGTCATAAAATAAACACAAACATCGAAATAAATATACGTATTAATGAAATAATAAAAACAGAGCACATAAATCATACTATCCAACTATCTAATCATAAAAAATTACTTTTAGCGTATAAAAAAATAATTTTACAAATGCAACCGTCGCGTTCCCCTACCTGTGTGAGCTACCGGAGACAAGTCCGTACATGTCAAACACGCCTCCTGACAACGTGTCATATATGTACCAACTACGGTTCACGAGTTATTTGCATTGGTACTACTGCCCCCTCGTATAATTGACCCCGGTGTACATATGTGTATCATAATTAAATCTCTGAGACTTTTTTTATCGCATACATACCTTGTCTTCCGTGTAGAATTGTCTGGGCTATTCTGCCGTGCGTATCTGACCTCCTTGGCTGATATTTCATATTCTCTCGTCTACTCTTCCGATAATGAAACCCTTCAAACTGCTGGTAACGCCTTGGCTAGGCGCGCATTTTCGGTAAGCGCGCCGCCAGATGGGAATATGTGTCCTCCACAAAATAATTATATTGGGTGGATACGAAAGTTTTTGCCGTCTAAACAGTACTTATTAAGAAGTGATGTAAATAGTTGTCTTTTGTCTTGAAACCTATTATTTTTAAAAGGGACACATTCTACCCGATTTAGTAAGTTTTCTTTCAACTTCAATCGCGTAACTATCCAAATTACCAATGGTTGGGAAGAAAATTTATTTACGTCGTTGTATGCTGTATGAACTCTGAAAAAGAAAAACGCTACTGCAACGACTAAAAATATTCATGTATGGTGACAGTGACTTAAAAGTTCGAACGGGTCGTATATGGTTTTGCAATTTTGTTTGAGAATTTATTGCTAGACCCGCGCTGGATGAGCAACTCCAGGCCATGGTAAATGCACACCTTCGATTAATCTTAAGATAACTTTCAGAAAGACTGAATATTAACCAATCGAACGTTATAAGGCATCTCCATAAACTGAGAATGGTATCAAAACTCTGCGTTCGGGTGCCATATGAATTGTCACAGATAAATTTACCAGATGGGCTGACATCCTACGAATCATTGCTAACCAGACAAAATCGAGAACCTTTTTTGAATCAGATTGTTATGGGTAATGAAAAATGGGTCGTATACAATAATGTTACAAGAAAACGACACTGGTCAACCCCTGAAGAAGTTTCCCTTTCATCACCCAAAGGAGAATTGCTTAAAAAGGTGATATTATCCTTCTGTTGAAATCAAATGCCGTATTGAACAAGCTCGTGTAACCCTTATCCGTATGAAAAAGATGTACAGTTATTATCTCAACCTTAGATTACGAATGGGAATGATCAGATGCTATGTATTTTATTTTATGGAATGGAAGCATGGACACTTACCGAAGAAACGATAAGGCGATTTGAAATATTTGAGATGTGGATCTACAGAAGAATGCTTAAAATTAGCTGGATAGAGTTGCGAAAATTAGGTGAAGAAATAAAGAAAAATAAGTAATTAAAACGACAAAATTTTGAAAACTTCAATATCTCGGACATGTAATGAGACAAACGGAGAAATATGAGATCTTGCACCTCAAAATGCAGAGAAAGAGAAGAAGGAGAACATAATGGCTGAAGAACCTGAGGCAATGCTTTGGCCAGTCTACTGTAGAGCTTTTCAGGGCCGCAGTAAATAAAGTCATAGTAGTCAACGTTTGTTGAACGGATAGGGCACAAGAAGAAGAACGGTGAGATATTAAGGGTGTAGTGTACTACGAACTTTTAAAATCAAATGAGACAATAAATGACGTTAAGTAGGTACTGTGAAGAATTTGACATTTTAAACAAGCCGTTAATTCAAAAATGACCGCATTTAGTGAACAAAAGGGCAAGTAAAAAAAAAACATTTTTATTTTTATTTTGTGAAACCGCGAGTTGTTAAATTTCACAGAGTTGATATTTCAATCGTGAATAAAATTCAATAAATTATATTTAATTTACCTGATACATACGCGAGGAACATCTATTATCGGAGGCATCTGATTAAAATTTGATATTCGTGATGTACAGTGATTAATGTATGGTTTTATCTGTACCGCTTTCGCTACATTAAATCACCCAACTGTTTAGAAATATATTCCGGTTATCTAATAATTTTGCTCAAATTTTTGGTATTTTTTTCATCTCATCGGTAAAGTCAAATGATAATATTACATAGTATAATATTCGAATATACACTATTATATTTTTATTTAGTTTTTTTTAAACATTTCAGATTCCATTGCACTGTTTATCATCAGGGCCAATGTTGCTAATACACATCAGCGATTAACGGTTGCTTATAAAAGCCTTGAAAACTGTACACAAAAAAATCTGGAGTTTTGTACTGTGGAAAGACAGTTGACACATTTAGTTTGTATTAACTTAATTTTATATCAAAATAGTGCGCGGAAATCAGCCAAAAGCAGCTGTCCTCCCGTGCCCAAATGCTCCAGACTTGTGGATTTGGGATTGGACTCTTCACGCACTTGAGGATCTACATACAATCTAAAGAACAATCCTCTTCGCACATGAGGATAGCCGATAGAAATCTTTACATAGTTTTTTATTAACACTCTTTCTTCACACATCCTTGTTATATTTTTAATTTAATCAAAATCACATTTTACGCCAGATATGTTGGTTGAAAGTTATTCAACTTTATAATACATATCTAATTTATTTAACAAAATTACAATAATTTATACAATAAAAGTAAATTATTTATTTAAAACCAGGCTGGTAAACAAGAGAGAGCCTGTTTTTAGCGGTAAATACTTATTATTTAAATTAAATCTCATCAAACATACACATATTTTCCATTAGGTGAGTTCTCTCTGAAGCTCACCAACAAATCAAGTTAAATCTATCGTCCATAAGCCATATTACGTAAATACCTATTGATATATTACATTTAATAAACCATTAATATATCAATTATATATACATACTAGTACCTATCAAGCTTTTCCAGTTAAGTCGCTAATACGGTTGTCAATATTCGGAGGTCGAGCACGCTTATGACTAACAAATTTTACATAGAAAAACCGCATTATCTTAGTATTAAATTATAATTAAATATAAACAGATTGTAAATGCATAAATAAAAAGTGAATATCTATTTAATAAAACTGATGAAATAATTTAAAAAGACACGAGTCAACAACTTTTCTCATACTTAAACATATTCTTTGCAATATTTATTTTATTTTATTTTTTTAAGTAGTGGTCAAGACATTGGCCTAATGATCTAGTAGTCGGGGGTTCGCGCCTATTTCCAGGTCACCAGCAAGTGAGTCCTATTTTAATAGCACAAGCGTTTAGTTTATTTTGAAAATGGTAAAAATATTGATGTGACTGTCTATTTAAAAAAAAAATTTACCATAATATTAATCACAACAATTAGGTACAAAATGTTAAACGAATAGGTAAGTGTTAATGCCCTCTTTATAATATTATTAATAAAAACACACATTTGTCGTGAAGTTGAATTTCAGATTCTGTAATATTTTCAGTAAATGTTCAGTTAAACTTTTTGTAATATATTTAGTAGTTTATTTTATAATTTATACAGCTATTATTACATTTTTTAAAAGCAATCAACTTTATATTACATTGAATCCACAATTCATTTGAGAGTGATAGACGCTTGGAGTAACCCGGCAACAACCAAAATATATATCTCTTATATAATCTATTTATTAAAACATATAAATATTACTGACACCTAAAATGTGTTTGATATTTACTAGACTATCTCATCATCAGCCAAAAATAAACTTTTATTTCGACGTACAATATTACTATTGTATTTATTAGTAATTATATAATACAATGTAAAATATGTTTGGTCTGTGCCGCCTCACTAGAGAAATTCTGTGTCGAGACGGGCATAGTTTACAAGCAATTGTACAATTAACTAGAATTACAAATAGTAGATAGAATTACATTGATTACCATATAATAGGTGTACATAAAAAACAATTTTAAAGCGGACTTAATACAATAATTTTGGATCACTTTGTAGCAATATTTAATATAGTTATGAGTCAATATATTTGGGTGAGTGTACCAATACTGGCTCTACCCATATTACGAATCCAAGTTTTAATATTGTTAGAATGCAAAATTACCCATAACAATATTTTGTTTTTCAAGGATACAAAAGCACTTAGTCGAAGTAAGGGACAGAGCAATAAACGTCGGTATTGTTAGACCCACGATGCGGCGTGGGAACGGCAATAAAAAATTTGGCGTATGTGACTTTAGTCACGTAGGTAAATGCACCACAAGGGATGCATCACCCTCATGCGTCAGTCTTTCTCCCAATCCCAGCCGAGAGAGATCGCTCCATAAACACTATCTAGTTTTCAATTAGAAAACAAAATTAATATTGTCTCTAGAAAAGTCGTCAATTTTCAATTAGAAAACAAAATTAATATTGTCTCTAGAAAAGTCGTCAATTTTCAATTAGAAAACAAAATTAATATTGTCACTAGAAAAGTCGTCAATTTTCAATTAGAAAACAAAATTATTATCGCAAGCGTTTGTAATTTGTGAATCCAGGGAAAATATAAATTGTGCGCCTTGAATTTAAGCTTAGTCTGTGATTTTCTGTGTTTAATCGTTGATGTAGTGAGAATGACTTGTCGCTATCAAAAGAGACGAGATCATATACGGCACGCACAAATTGCATAAGCACATCGCGTCCAGAGTCCCGGTTTGCCTGGATAATTGGACAACGTCTGGTGGTCAATCCTGAACTCCGTCAACCTATCCTGCCACCAGAACTATTGGCCACATTTCACATTCCGGTTCCAGGACCATCATCTACTCGTGGAAGGCGTCTCCTAATAGGTAATCCCTTACGTGAGGGACCTGAATAATCAACACCAGACAAGCATCTACACAGAAAATTTGGTAGTTAACTTTATGTTGGCATGATGGGCACATATATAATGTTAATTTAATTGTAATTATTTTTGAAGTGTCTTATTAATAAGCAATTAGGCAAAATGCTTATTTTCAACTTTTGATACATGCAAGTCACAAAATAGATATTAAATTATTGTAAACAATGGGATCTTGTAATTTCATTTCATAACCATTTGACTTGATAATATTTAAAAAAAGAACCAGTTAGGCTAGATGCCTTCCCCCTGAATATAAAGCCGAGGCAGAAAGAAGAAATAACGTAACAATATGTAGCTTCATGTTCTTGGAATAATTCAATTGGTTTAAATCTTTCAGCATTCTATTAAATAGTTCCAAAATATTTGTAGTTCTTTTGGCCATATGTTGTTTGTGCTCTTGGGGTTTGTTGTTATTTGTATTTGTCGGTGTGGAAATTATATTTTGAGTTGTTTAAAAATGTGTCTGTTTGTATTTATATATGTATTTACGTGTGGTATCAGCATATATTTGTCTTATATCAAAGACATCGAATTTATTAAAAATTTCGTCAGTGCTCGTTGTGTTTGAGGTTTTGATGATTGATTGACAGATTGCGTAGTACGCCATTTTGAGAAGTTTTATATTAAGGAACTTCCTAATATTTCTAAGAAAGTATATCGTTTTTTTTTACATTATTTATAATGAGTTGTGTATGATGATTCTATTTGAGATAAGGATTAAATGTAATTCCTAAATATTTGATTTGGTCAGTACGTTCTATATAATTGCATTGACACCTATCGTCGTCTGAGTTGGAACAATTGTGAACTTTTATTTTGTAAGTATACGAGGGTTGCCCATTTTATTTTATGCTCGAAGTTAGGTATTTAGTTTTATTGGTATTAAGTAAAAGTGTTCAGGTCGAGCCATTTTTTAATAATACTTATACCTTTCTCGGCTTTTTTAAACACTGCTGACCATATATCAGCTTGGAATTGAAGAAAAGTGTCATTCGCAAAACAAGTAAAGCTTCCGTTAAATGGAATATTGCATAGGTCATTAATATATATTAAGAATAGTATTGGACCTAATATGGTACCCTCTGGGACCCTGAAATAAGTGGAAAGAGGATTGCTTGAAATTTCTTTAATATGAAAATTTGTAAACAATATCCCGGTTTAGATTATGACTTTCAGATCTATTATTAAGCAGAGAAGAGAGAATTTTTTTAGCTAAATTACATCCAATATTAATGAAGAAACAGTTTGCATGATTAACAATTTGGTCAGGTCTATTTTTAAAGTAGATTGGTTTACCTTCTATGTCAAATTGATTAACAGCTGTCTCTTTTTGTTTATCAGCGTTAGTTACCTCTCTTAAAATATTCCATATATTTTAGAGTCTCCATTGGTATCGATAATTTTTTGTTTATAGCAAAGTTCTTTGGCTTTTTTAATTAATAGTATACTTATGTTTCTGTATCTTTTGTAAAAATTATGCAAAGTAATATCATAAGGGTTGTTACGTGTTTTTTTATGTAATATGTATCTTTTTTTATAGGCTTAATAACAATGGTTTAAGGGATTTTTATTAGATGGGATGTGTTTGTAAATTGTATTTTTATGTTTGTTAATTGCATTTTGTATATGTTATATGAAGTAATTTCATACATTTTCGGAGTTAGGTAAAAGTCATTCCAATTCATAGTTTCCAATGATAATTTTAGGTTTTCATAGTTTATTTTCGTAGTTGAATGCTGATATTCCGCCTTAAAGTTGTTATTATGAACAGTGTGTAATGAGACCATAGTGGAATAGTGATCAGTCATTGTTGATTCATGTACAATCGATTTGATACAGTTCTTTGTTTTGATCATAATGTGGTCGATGCAGGATTTAGAGTCTTTTGTAACTCTTGTAGGACTATTAATGTTAGTAATAAACCCGTGGTATGCTAACATATTGATTGATGACCATTAGTCATGATGATAATATTCATGTCTCCGATTAAGACAATGTTTTTTTTTATCAGATAAGTGAGATAGGTAGTCAGCGACCTAAAAACGGTGAAATATTATATACTGACGGGAAGCGGTAAATTGCCAAAATATATGTATCATTGCTATAATTTACTCGTAAGCTGCAAGCATTCTAAATAATGAATTTCGATACAGAACAATGAAGTTCATTTTTAAAATACACAACAATTTCATCGTTTTTGTGTTATTTTGAGAAATATTCAGGTCAGAGGAGATTGTCGTTCACTGGTTCCACCAATCTATAATAATATTCGGGTGTAGGCAACAATAAGATAGTCAATCTGTATTATTTTGATTTGTAAGACCACCTTGCATAATTATGATGGAGCGATTTAAGTACACCTTGTTGGGTCAGATGAATGAATTGGTTCAAACTTCTCTTCACTTTATTGCAAATTGCATTTGATTATTAGTCGGAGTTTCGAAATTTTTCAAGATTTCTAAATAAATAACTTACTATCCGAGAATGAAACACCATACTTTTCTTACATATACATACATACAATTACACATGACTCTCGTCTCATTCACAATTATACATCTTCTAATGTAAGTCCGTCGATAGTAGACTACTAACTATTACTGCTGACAGGACCATATACCAATATTTTTTTTAAATTTGTTCATTCTTTACTATATCATAAATTCATCTAGACTCCTAAGTGATTTTGCTTGGCTAGTCTTGCCCCGGTTAACAAGTTTTTACATAAATTATTGCATTCAAAGCGCCATTCGCTGTATTCCCTGCAGACTCCCACTTTTCGATATATTTTTCAGCTTTACCATTTCTATCAAACACACTTCGCAAATTGCAAACTAACATATTCAAATTTTTGCGATTTCCACGATTCAACGATTCAATTACGAATAATAAGGTTGATGTACTTTTTATATTATTTAGGTTTTATTTAATTTATTTTACAAATATTTTTGTTTGGCTAATAACGCCTAATTTGGTGAAGACATAAATAAGAAAAACGTTCACCATTAAGCGTCACACTTTCTTCAGCAAAAGCCATTACGGTAGTGTTCAATGATTTTATTCCCCTATAATAGCATACTCTCGCAAAATCACTTTTACAAAATAACTTTTCTTGTTGCTGTCTTAATAGCGAAAACGAAATGCAGCGACTACTAATGGGTAGCTAAAAATACCCCAGAGCTTATATCATAAATTATTACATCGGGCAATAATGGTCATGAAAGAATTTATCAAATGCGAGGGAAATAACTTATCATTCACGGAAGAAGGGGAAGAATATGGGGATCAGGGAATAATAGCATTGGGGTGGGAACGTATTGAACCCTCGGGAAACATTCTCGTTCTAAGTCGGTATTATTTTTTGATTATGATGTACCCCTGTGTGATATATGCCACACAGTGATTACAATGATAAATTAATAATTCGACACACCTTTCTTACGAGGCAAGCCTATTATCATAATTACATACGATTCAGGTGCGAGAAAATTTTATATTTTATTAGTTACTAGTTTTTTGCCGTGAGAATTGACATGAAGATTTAAAACAAATATATTTCAAATTTTGAGTATACATTAAATTTAATTACATTTTTATATTTGTGCATAATAAATTCGTGGCGTACATGGCATAATATTTAATAATACCTGTTCCTAGCGCAAAAGTCGTACGTAAGATATAATTTAAATAATTAACTTTAGTCCAGCAGTATTATACGTTTACAATATTCAAATATCAAGAAGTAGAAAGACTTATAGTTATAGGTAGACTTTAATAGAAATACTGTTGTTTATTGTCTTATGATGCAATTTCTGACAAATTTAAATGCATTTTTTCGTATTTTTATGTACCTTTAATAAATATATAGGTGGTTTTTGTTGAATCACAATAACTCTCGTAGTTAAAATCATCTTATTGTTACTTATGTTTCAAACATTAAAAAATACTGGTTGCTCAGAAACATCAAAAATTTGTAACACCGTTATTATTAAACTTAGAAAATAAAATACAAGTAAAACATACACATATACCGATAGGTGAAATCTACCTGGTTCTTAAGGCCAGTGCTGGATGGAATGTTTTTATGTACATTAATACGTAATTTCTATTTCTCACTATTTCTAATATAAGCTTACTCGTGTTATCAAAATAGAACAACTTGGTGATTCCTGAGACAAACTTCGATTCCGTGACTATTTGATCACATTGCGTGTGTCTTTCTATCTAGACCAAATAAACACACTGAATGTATACAATTACACAGGAGGAGAAATACGTCTAGACTTTTCTTTCTTTTAAAACACCTTTGTGACTGAATCAACTATTTTTTTCGTTGGCGAACCGATATGTCTCGCTTTTCTTAATAATTATTTCCTTTCACTGTATGAAGATAATACAGATGACGTAATACACGGAAAAATGTATAATGTTAGATAAAATAATTTAAAACTAAACTAAAATAATTCGTATAGTTGATTTTTTTAAAGTAAATCCTCCATGATTCTCAAGATAAACCTAGGCATGATTTTATAAACTTGTATTTAAATAATATCGTCGTCATTTTCAATTTTCCACGCACTCGATGATTTGGTTTGAACCATTCCAGAGGCAATATTATTGAATTATTATATATTATTTTCTATATTTTGCTAAATTCAACGATCTTCGTATTAAAGTTATATATTTAATTTACATGGACTCTGTGCCCTTACAAATATTCATAGATAACAAATTATTATTTCATAAAAATAAGGATAGAAATGGATTAAATCTAATAATTTGTAGGTAGGTACGTTTATATGTGTGTACGAATAATTATTTAAAGCTACCTATACACGATATCTATATTTAACTTGTTAGTACATCTATCACTCTACTCTGATATGTTCGTTAATATTATCAATCCATTTTTAAAGTGATATTATCTTTGTACAAGATTTTTATGCAGCACAAAAAGTATAGTATTCTGCCCCTATTTCATTATTATTGACCCGTATGTGACTTGTAATTTAGTAGTACAGTTATGATTGGTGTAAAAAATAAAATAATTGATACTTTTAAAATTAGCAATATTAACTTGGTGGTTAAGATTCATATTTTTTATTTATTATCTTAGTTTAATAACCACAATTGAGTTTAAAAAACATCTACCGGTTTCGGAAAACACCCTTTTCCTTCTTCAGGATATGTTAAAACTAACTAAAAATATAGCACTGTTTTTCTATTTATCCAGAATCTATTTTTAAATTTAAAAAAAAAAAAAAAAAAACAACAATTATTTAAAAAGTAAATTTAGTACCTAACTCAAATTACTGCTCAATACAAATTTAGTCGAATAATTTTTAGGAAAAAATTTTAGAATAGGACTCGTAGTTAAATTTAGTTGGCTGTTTAGAATTTCCTGATTACTTTTACATGCTTTATTTATCTCCAACGATTCCAAATTATTTAATTTGTGACCTACACCGTTTATATGCAAAATTGACAATCCCAATTTTTTATCAAAACCATGACTATTTTCTATCAAATGATTAGCAAATTCTGAAAACCCACTATTGTTCAAACATCTCAAATGCTCCTTCACTCTTATATTAAAATTTCTACCCGTTTTACCAACATAAAATGCAGCACAATCCTTACAACTAAGTTTATAGACGCCAGAATTGTTAAATTTATCATCCTTGTCCTTAGAATTTATGAGTAAATTTCCTATACTATTATTTGTGTAAAATGCTGGTCTAATATCTCGTCTAATATCTGGTCTAATATTTAAATAAATAAATAAATTTAAATAAATAAATAACAAATATCTAAACACCTACCACGAGATATTAGACCAGCATTTTACACAAATAATAGTATAGGAAATTTACTCATAAATTCTAAGGACAAGGATGATAAATTTAACAATTCTGGCGTCTATAAACTTAGTTGTAAGGATTGTGCTGCATTTTATGTTGGTAAAACGGGTAGAAATTTTAATATAAGAGTGAAGGAGCATTTGAGATGTTTGAACAATAGTGGGTTTTCAGAATTTGCTAATCATTTGATAGAAAATAGTCATGGTTTTGATAAAAAATTGGGATTGTCAATTTTGCATATAAACGGTGTAGGTCACAAATTAAATAATTTGGAATCGTTGGAGATAAATAAAGCATGTAAAAGTAATCAGGAAATTCTAAACAGCCAACTAAATTTAACTACGAGTCCTATTCTAAAATTTTTTCCTAAAAATTATTCGACTAAATTTGTATTGAGCAGTAATTTGAGTTAGGTACTAAATTTACTTTTTAAATAATTGTTGTTTTTTTTTTTTTTTTTAAATTTAAAAATAGATTCTGGATAAATAGAAAAACAATGCTATATTTTTAGTTAGTTTTGACATATCCTGAAGAAGGAAAAGGTGTTTTCCGAAACCGGTAGATGTTTTTTAAACTCAATTGTGGTTATTAAACTAAGATAATAAATAAAAAATAAAATAATTGACATACATTTCTCTCTTAGTCAATATGTACATGCCTGAAAATCGTGTTTTTTTTATTCTGCTTCTATTGTGCGAACCGCTTGCCTCCACTCATTGCTATCCAGGATCTTGTTTAGTGCGACATATGACAAGGCTCCGTTTATGTCATGATCTATCCATCTTATTAGAGTTCATTTTCTCGCCTTGTGTCCGTGTATATTCCCAGTGATCACCAATTTCTCCGGAGTACCCTCATCTTATCTAGCAACAGCACGAAAGATTTTTCCAGCATGTGTGCCTTTCTTCAGTATAGAGTTCCTGAAGAATGTAAACGTTCGTTCGTCTTGTATTCCACATCTTAAAGCGTCCATGTTTCGACTCTATTCGGAGCTATGAAGAATACTAGAGCGATTATTTTAAATTTTGGTTACAATCTTGGCCATACCAATGCTTCTTCAGACTTCAGATGAGAGATTCCAGATAGATAAAACTTACCTCTTTATAGTCGGCTTTGATCAAAACGATCCACTATTATTTTTGATCAAATATTTTTATCTTGCTTCTATTTATTTCATGACCCGGTACGAAACCCTTTTCTGAGTTCTGTCATTTAGTCTTCGCTAGTCGCAATCGGTATGATATCAACTGAAAATTGAAGATAAGGGAGGTTTATGCAACTTCTTGAAACATCTTCATCCCATCCGTTCAGTGCCCTTCTCATTATATATTCCCCATAGACATTGAAAGGATCAGAAGACAGCACACAGTCTTGTCGGATGCCTTTGTAACCTTTAAAGGGTTGCGGTGAGAAGTTATTAAACTTTACGTTGTACAAATAAGTTTTGTATTATGACTATCAACCATGAAGGATTTTTATTTCTTTTGAAGAACATGCCAAAGACATCCTCATTTGACAAAATCTTCTGATAATACCTTTTTATACTCAATAAAATATTAAAACAACGGTTGAAACTCTTGGCGTTTTTCTATAATCTGATATACATAAACTATAATTAATATATGATAAATACCCGATTCCTGGTTTTAATTTTGTTTCCTCGTGACACGTAGATCAGAAATGGAAGAAACCGAATAATTTAATAATAGTGTATATATTTTATACACCTAAATAAATAAGTAGAGAAATCTGCGGGTGATGTAATTCTTCACATCTCTAGTTATTGTATTTGTAGTAAGTTATAATTTGGCAACAACTTAGATGGGTTGGCTACATCATCAGAATACTTGAAACTAGACTTCCAAAGCAGTTAATGTAATCTCAGTCTCAGTTTTCACAGGGCAAATGTTTCAAATCGTTCTCTGAAAATAAACCTTAAAAAAACCAACATTAAGAGCTTTTTTTGGGAACAAGCTGCAAGAGACCAGTCTAACAGCACGGTAATGGTATAAAGTGGTAACAAACAATGTTGATAGAATGGAGAGAATACGCAAAGATATGGACGAGTATGCCCTAGATGCCCCAGAACTTGTGGATTCAGAATTGGACTTTTCAGCAACCTGAGGCCCACAATCGTGAAAACCAGCTTTCTTAGGACATGAAGGATAACTGACGATAATGATGATTTTGTCATCAATCTTTTAAACATGCATATTTCAAATTTGATTATTTTACGAGAGACTATATATTAAGAAATTGTGTAGAATTTTCTGTTAAAAATTATTCAAAAAATAATCTTACCGATTTCTAAGAATATTTTTTTTAATTTGATGACACTATGAGATGCATTTATTCCAGAAATATTATTTGGTACTGTCATTTTTAAGAATAACACATCGAAATGAGAGTGGTTTCGTCAAAATGTTTTTATATAATATTACTTCATTTTCATAAAATTCAGATATGCCTGTTTGAAAGGATTGTGGGCATATATTTGAGTAATCCAAATAATTATAACAAAAAACAAAATACGTATTTTTTAATGATAGACGACGATTTGTGATATATTTTAAGGGGTAAATAAACACACGACTCGTATACTGGGTTTGATTGAATGAAGTAAAACAAGATGGACGAAAAAAAGAGTTTAGATTTCCGTTACCTATATTTTTATTTTAAATACATATAGTAATTGTAAGTATTACATAAATCATAAATTATAATGTTTAAGGTAATTTAGAATTATTTTAAATACGGTTGGGGAGTGGTTCAAGAAAAGTATGCAAAAGTCAATATGCACCATCATCGTGAAAATTCATTTTAACACAAACTCTTTTAAGAGCTATTTATTTTTGGAGATGGTTTTTGGGGTTGAAAGAATATTTTTATTTATATATTATTATATGTATTTATTTGCCGGGTACGTGCGAATTGTTTTTCATGGAAAAAAGGCCGAAAAAATATTTTATTAATAAAAAATTTTTTTGGTTATTAATTAATTTTGAAGTTCGGGGATACAAGATGACGAATTTTAAAAAATCCAGATGAGCTCGACGTAAAATAAAATAATATAAAACAAGCTAGCCGATTTATACTCAAGCAGCACCAGGCGTAGACTGGTACGCTCTATTTTTGAAGGTCGATAATAATAATAATAATACATTCATTAGATTCACTTATTACATGTATATACTTACTTAATGTTAACGGTCTGAGGTATTACTCTTCCAAATTAATATTCATTAAGTATACATTTTCACACAGTTAATTACTTTGAGTGTTGCGTAATATTTCAAATATCAGACAAATGCACCGAGGATATGTGTATAAAATTTGGTAAAGTAAATACAACATGTCAGTAAGAAAGTAAGACATATTTGGGTACCTGCCTGCTACACTAGTAATTTACTGTATTATAACACAGTGTTCCTCCGGTATAGCAGTAAGCAAAGTACAATGATCAATGTACAAAAATATATATATATAAACAGTTAAACAAGATGTCATTAGATTAGATACATACTTTATAACACTTAACGTAAATGCATTGTTTAATGTATAACTGAGTAACTTTAATTACTTGGTTTTACGACACTTAAAGGCACTTGCAATAATTAGAGATGTAAGCAGGTGTGTGCAATAATAATTATCACATGAAAAATATTTATAATTTTTTTAAATTTATAAATACCTAGTCATGATTTAACATTTACATTTTTTGGTTTTTAAAAATAAATAAATCATTGTGCCTTTATTTAAAAATAAATTTATGATTTTGGTTTGATTTCTTTAATCGCCTACAACTCTCTCCTGAATGAAACTAGAAGACTGAAATATTAAAATATATTTCTAAAGGATGGTACACATTTGTACTATTTTGCAATAATGGTCCGTAGAGCATTGCCGGCCCCGAGCGCTTGGTTTACTGATTGATATATGTGAGAAATTTTCAATACAATAGGCGTACATTTTTATTAGTCTTAAAAGTAGGACGTATTTTTTCTATGTAACTTATAAATAAATATGGTCTTAGACAACTTTATAATAGAATAATAAATTGAGACTATACTACATTGAATATTATTCTGCAGACAGAGAAAACGTTTTAAAATATTTGAATATAATAATAGTATTTGTATTTTTAAGATTATCCAAATCAACTTGGTAGTTAAAATTAATTATTTTAGATTGTTCACTTTTTTTTATTAACCACTTAATAAATTAAATACATCTCTACCGGTTCCGAAAAAATATCATTTTCTTCTTCAGGATGTCATTAACTAATCAAAAACATATGTTATATTGTTTCATTGACAGAATCTATTTTTAAAAACAATAATCATTTAAATAATAAATTTAGTACCTAAGTTAAATTATTACTTGATGATACAAAATTATTAGAATAATCTTTAAGATAAATTTTTCGAATGGGACTTGTGGTTACATTTAATTGGTTGTTCATAATATTGTATTTTGTTTAATTTTACACGCTTTATTTATTTCCAATGATTCCAAATTATTTAATTTAAAGCCGACATTGTTTACATGTAAAATAGACAATCCCAAATTTTTATTATAAGTATGATAATTTTCTAACAAATGATTAGAAAATTCCGAAAAATCACTATTATTCAAACATCTCAAATGCTCCTTTACTCTTATATTTAAAAATATTAAAATTTTATTTGAGTTAGGTAATTTTTTTTTTTTTTTTAAATAATTATTGTTTTTTAAAAATAAATTCTGTTAAAGAAACTATATAACATATGTTTTTGATTAGTTAATGACGTCCCGAAGAAGAAAATGATATTTTACGAAACGGGTAAATGTATTTAATTCATTAAGTGGTTAATAAAATAATGTTAACAATCTAAAATAATAGTATTTGTATTAAAAAATCATTATTAATTTAGAACTGAACCACAATTCAATAACCTTTTTTATTAACACTACCGAAAAAGTGTCGTATAATAGGGTCAGTCCCTGCAATAATTATTTTATTGCCTTTTTAGGGTATTTGAAAGTATTGACTTTGTAATATTCTTCTAATAAATCACACACGATATGGCCTTAAGCAGGCAAAAAGCCAGGTAACGCGTGGCAAGCGAAACTACCTTTTAATATGGATGGGGAATTCCAACCGCAATCGTGCACACCTACCTATCCAATTTGAATTATTTTTCTTTCTTCCAGAACCTTCGCGGTGTTATTAAAAAAGTTTTCGGAAAAAATGTATACTTACGAATTTACGAGGATGATATTTATTTGTTACCGAGTTTATGAAGATAATGGACATTCATTTATATTATTTAAACTGGATTTTTATCGAATAGAATATATTTTGTGTATGTGTATAATGTATTATAGTAACCAGATTTAATTGGTTAACATCGTGTAGACGGATTCGATCGAAGTCAGTCCACAATTTTTATATTTTTTACAAACTTATTAATGTTTAAACCACATCTTAGAATAGTCGCTGTTCGGTATTTAAGACAGGTCCAAGGATCGCCGGTCGCCGTGCGCTTGGGTGATGCTCCTTTACGTTTACTATACCTATCTGTTCCCACCCCCCCGCCCCCACCTCTCTTACCACAGAGCACGACTTTTTCTTTATGTGTTGTCTATGTCTTTGAACTATTGAGGAACGTAAATGACCTGCTTCTATCAATTTCGTTTAAATTTCCCTAAGCGTGACACACAGAAGGACATTTCTGGAATACTTTAAATGGATATTAGGGTTTATATGACTTCTATGTAGATTTCAATAGAAACACCACCTAATTTTATGAAGGTCTCGTGTCGCAACTTTCGAAAAATTCCATTGCACTTCGATCACGATACCGAACCCACGTGCATATAGGTACAAATAGGACCTAGTTAAAAATAGTTTAAAAAACACACACGGATGAAATCCACCCGATTCTGCTGCCAGTGCCAGAAATGATTATTATTGTACGAGGAAAGATGTTTACTTTCTAATTTTCTAATTTCTAATTTGCACGATTTAAATAAATAAAAAAAACTTATTTGAATAATGAATGTAAAATTATTTTAATTATTGATTGAAATATTTTAAAAAATTACTGTATTCCCATCTCATGTTTTTGGATCGTTCCTTTTTCTTTTCTTTGACATTTAATATCTGTTAAACTGATCGCATCTTAACATGATTTCGAATTTCATGTTTCAGTTAATATTTAAAGTAAATATATATTAAATACTAATTAAATATATTAATTAGAAAGATATACATATAAAATAAATTTTATCAAAAAATATTGTTGTTGCTAACGGGATTCAAATCTGGATCGCTTTTCAATGTGTTCTCCTTAATAATAGATAAGTTGTATCAATGTGTCCAAAATTTAATAAAAATGAATTTTTAATTCTGACATCTTCTATCGGTTTACTCAAAGGTATTAGAGATTCCGTAAAAATAATGTAGATTGCTTTCAAATAATGGAACGATAGATGTATTAATTTGAAAAATGTAACATATGGATTCGAAAATATGTCGTCAAAAGTGCTGTCTGCTGTAGCATAGTTGGTTAATGCACCTTCCCCGGTTTGAAAAGAGATTCAAGTTCGAATCCCGGCAGCAACAATAATATTTGTTGATACAATTGATTTTATACGTATATCTTTCTAATTAATACATTTAAAATATCACAGACCTATGTTCTGAATAATTACAACTTCACAATAAGAATGTGTTCTCCTCAATAGTAAATATATATTTTCTTACGAATAATTTACTGTGTATGAAAAAATTAACATCGTATATCTACATATAAGTATAATACTTTATATTATATTGTACACTTTATCTTTTCTTCTTACGAATACCTATCATCTGCCTACACAATTTATCGTTTTCTTGAACTGGAAGACGAGACTAATGGTTCTTCTGCTCACACCCGTCATTTTTGTATTGACAAGTGGACATTGTTAATGGACAGAACTTCACATTTCACTATTGGACGGGACGGTTCCCATCTCCGGTCACGAACGTGAACCCACCAGACTCGATACACGTCGATAAATTGTTGATCGTTTCGCCCGTTTTAAGCGAACTCAATTATTAATACTTAGTCATATATAAAATGATGTAATACTCTGTACTTTAATAGCATCATGACTTTTATTTGACACATCACGCATGTAGTGTTTAGCAGTATCATTTATTTTGTGCATTAAAAGATTAGTCAATTTTTTCATCAAAATTTCTCATATTATTATAAATTCTGTAATTTTGATTTCTATGTACGTAATGCAACATAGCGTCTACGTCTTTTTGTGGTTAGTTCATTGAATTTCATTATTAAGCTTCTTCACTTCTTAATAAATATTTATCATACCGATTAATAATAATTGTAATAAACCTACTAATACTATTTTTAGAGATTCTTATAAAAACCTTATATTATTTGTGATTCTTGTGTCACTTTCTTATGAACAACATATTATTTACTTCCATATTTTTCTGTTTACAAAATTGTTTATTTATTTTACGTATTGCACGTTTTATTCTCATATATACGAGTACCTACATACTATTTTACTTTTGATATAATTATACTTTTGAAATTAGCAAAATTAACTTTGTGATTAAAATTCATATTTTTATTTGTTAACTTAATTGAGTTTAAATACATCTACCGTTTTAGAAAAATACCATTTTCTTCTTCAGGATGTCAATACTAACTAAAAACATTATTATTTCTTTACCAGAATCTATTTAAAAAAAAAAACAATTATTTAAATAATAAATTTAGTACCTAATTCTAATTGTTACTTAATACAAATTTTCTCAAACAATTTTCATTGGAGATAAATAAAGCGTGTAAAACTAATCAAAAAATTATAAACAACCAACTAAATTTAACTACGAGCCCCATTCTAAAATTTTTGCCAAAAAATTATTCGAGTAAATTTGTATTAAGTAACAATTTGAGTTAGGTACTAAATTTATTTTTTAAATAATCGTTGTATTTTTAAAAATAGATTCTGGTAAAGAAACAATAATATATTATTTTAGTTAGTATTGATATTCTGAAGAAGAAAATGGTATTTTTTGAAACCGGTAGATGTATTTAAACTCAATTAAGTGGTTAATAAAACAAAATTAATAAATAAAAATATTTAATATAATTGTTCAGTATTCATAAAAACATATTTTTGGCACCATTAATATCGGCCGCGAATAATTTCACTATCACATTCCTACCCTTTACCCATCCTACTTATGAACTCGGGACCTGCCGCTATCGAGGCGTCACTTGATCGATATTGTTTTTTTGATATCGACATTCCCGATATCATTCGCAGCGTAGACCATGACCTCCAGTGCACCAGCCATGTATTTTGTGATCTGTGATTTGTGAAAACAGTATTTATTTATGTGTGTGTGTCGTGGGTGAACAGTCATACCATCATCTTCTGTCAGAAGCGGAGCCATCCTCATGCGCGCAGTGTGTGATTTCGGCGGCGACCAGGAGACTGCGGAGGCGTATATATAAGGTATAGCGAGCATTTCTTCCAAATCCCGGTTCCCCGAGATTAATGGTCCTTTGAAAGAATCTCTTCCCCTCATCAACCTATTCCTATACCAGTCTCCCGATTTCTTCCCCACCGTGCGGTGATTCCGACTTACAACCGGAATTATAGTAATCCATCGCATTATCGCAATTATCGGGAAGTGCGACTCGGAGATTGCACAATAATATTATATGTACTTAAAATTTAATAATAATATGTAATTAACTTTGTACCTATTTAAAATATGTTTTAAATGTACATGTAGAAATGTTTGTGTTCGCCAGTAAATTTTTTTTTGTTATAATACATGACTGAAGGTTCTTATTTTATCCCAATGAATATAACCTGTTTAAAACAATTCCGTCCATCATTTATTATTAAATATAGCATTCCAATTGGAAGAAGTAGACGAATACCATTGATTCGGTGAATAATTGTTCAAAATGGTCAAATTGCCTATCTAAAAAAAATGTAACTCGTAAATAGTTTAATAGAGTATAAAATATAAAAATGATGACCAATGAAATAACTTTTATTGCAATGTTTTGGGTCTCTACTTGTTAAAGGATTTCCGTGAATTTAATTATTTATGACAATCTACCAAAATGAAAATACCTAATTGCGCATTGAATAGTATAAAGATTCACAACTAATGTCGGACGTAGACACGAGAGAAATAATAAAGTATGTGGAGGGATATTCTAGAGCACTTTGTGCATGAAATCTTCAATAGTTTATACCAAGAAGCCCTCTCGCATCTGATCTACTCTATAGCAGAAGAAAAATAAATACATTGAAGCAATGGCCTAACCACGAAAATTGATCCCCAATGTAGAATGAAAAAAGGGCCCCCAAAACAAGAATTGTATAAAAGATATACGAATATTAGTACTATATGGTTTATTCATTAAATAGTAAGAACAAAATTAGTCTCTTAATTCTGATTTATATTCCCTTCCAATTCCAAAAAACTTCGCTTTAAAGTGATTTTCACTTCACGGTGATGGTCTAGTCTCTAACCCTACACATTAGCGGGGTACTGCTTTATCGATAATGTTTTCACATATTTTTGAAAAACACGTGAAAAACGATTTTCTAAATTGTATAATTCTATTTCTTGCTGTGCATTATAATAAACGCTGAGAAAGGTACCGATACTCGAAAAAATAGTGAACTTTTTGGCCCCCTATCTAACGTGGGCCCCGATACACTGCATTGGTTGCGTTGGCGTAGTTACGCCACTGCATTGAAGATCTTTATGATAGTTGTAAATCCATATTATTTATAAGATTCCGTTTTCTCACTATTAGTTTTTCTTCTACATTGTTCTGACTTTTGCATTGGCAGACCTATTTCAAAATATATACGTAAATTAACACTACGCTTTAAATATAATTAAAATTAAGGAAATTAAAAATAGAGATGAGTATACAGGAATATGTTTCACATCAATATTTTAAATATTATGAAAATACGATAACTTGGTGGTCTTTGGTAAAAAGTTTCGAACAACCGATTACTAGTTAAGTAGGCGAGTGACCTAGCATTGAAAAAATTGGGGCTTAGCGGTGTTTATTTGTTTAAATAAAAATCAGTAATTCTGATCTGGACTCTATTATTAACGACGGTAAGAGAGTGGCAGAAGAGCTACCTTATCCGTATCAAAAAACATATGGTTAAAATAAAATACAGCGAATATTTGCAACCAATAAATTATATAATGAACTATTCGATAAATAATTTAATGTGATTATGTTAACCCTTTTATCCTGAATAAGGATAATATGTATTTTTCTAATTAAAATATTTAAAAAACAAATATCTGATGTAAAGGAGATCGATAAGAAATTGGACATTTTTGAAATGTTAACATATAAAATAGACTCCATGCAAGATTAGTATAATGCAGTGCTTTTTATTTTATACTAACGTAACATACAAAATATACTAAAATATTATATATATCTTATAAAAAGGAATCCTATAGTGGATTTGTAAGTGGAGAAATAACCCACTTACAGTCTTTCATAAATGCTTTGTTCTTGAATTTTGTCGGTCTGCTCCAGAATCAACCAGGTTTATGTCGTTGAAGAGGCAGGAACGAATTAATAAACTACCCTATGCTATAAACTCTACGCTCTAAGAATAAACTTCACCCCCTAAGAATAATATTTTGACTAATAAGATTTCTATAATATAGTATAGGTGTTGCCATGGATTCATATATATATATTTTTTTTAAATAGAGATGCGTACACGGAATACATGTCACATCAATATTCTTACTATTTTCAAACTAAGCTAAATGCTTGTGCTAAGGAAATAGGACTAACTTGCTGGTGTCCTGGAACGAGGCGCGAATCCCGACCACTACTCAGAACCACCAACAAGCTACTCATTAAAGATTGATATTCGATAATTCACAACCAAAGTTTCCATAGAGTTGTTCAAGTGTAAGATTCAATCATTCTCATTTAACGGTTATCTCATGCCATGTGAACAGCTGTTGTATGACGTTTATTAAGCTGCTTTGAATGTTTGTGTGGTGAACATCTTCACAATTACTGTCTGTATTTTACATTCGTACAGTTGTAGAATAACGTTGGACGATCTGAACTACTGTTGATACAATTATTATTGTAATATTTTGAGCAGTAAAGTAAATACATTGCCGGACAATCCAGCTTCTATTTTGTATATATCTCAACTTCTGTGAGTCAGTGGTCAGAAGTCGAACAATTTAAAGTGTACAAGATCAACGATCTAACAAAGAAAGTCGAGACTTTATAATGTTTCTGTCCCCGTTAACTTTGGTTCTTTAAATATCTATATTATGACATTACAATAGTGATGTCATGTTATAAATTATATTATTATTTTATGCCACCGACGTAGCTGTCATGAACAACTGTACATTTTGCAATACGCGCGATCTTCACAGTGGTTGGATCGGTACTTTTCTATGATGTATTCGCGAGATCTCGCAGGGCAATCGAAGCCACCAGATCTCTCTCAAAAGCTGTGCCTGACACAGACTCGAGCCGCCGCCTGCGGGCGAGCGGGCCGGTATTGCGGAATCAAAATGTTATAAGGAAATTAGATATTTCCTTTTCCCGCTTGGGTAATAGAAATATGACCAACTGACAATGATGTTACGGAGCATGTTTCCTGGCAATTGATGATCAATGCTTAATCATTTCGTGGCGATAGATGATCTATAGTGTGGATCTCGGGTGCAATAGGCATGGGATTTCGTAGAGGAAAATGGCACATCGGAGCAAAATAAAATGGCTACGACGGTCGCGGAGTTCGAGGTTAACCAGTCCTTTCTTATCTCATGTAATGTTGTCGCAAGCCTATGCTGGAAGAAGTTTTCATATTCGTATCACCTCTATGTTATTAATTTATTCGTGTATTTTCTGCGAGTTATTTTTCATGGTAACCTATTTTAGATTAGCCACAGTTTATTGGTAAATTATCCAATCTTTTGTTTGATGAATCATCGTCGAACTCATGTTAATTATATTTAAATCGATGTCGTACGTCGATCAATTTAACCAAAAATTTTTGTACTAACTTTGGTTATTGAATAGATTCTCTGTTTATACCGAAAATATCTTTTATTTATCGCTCCAGGGTATTAACATTAAAATTTCTCAGTTCAGGACAAATGCAGAATGTGACAGATCAAGGTGGGTATGCGTTTCTGAAGTGTGGAACCCACCGTTCTTATGTTCTCCCTTGACTATCCGGTGGGTAGGATGGAATGCCGGTCTTTGTCTTCACAATATATACATATTAAGAATAAAAAATAATTATTGAATGGAAAGAATACAAATTCTGAAGATTTTTTTACTTTAATTCTTTCTCTTTGGCTCAGGCATTATATCTTTATTGCATTATTTTTAATATATACTTTTCTTACTTGATATCTAATGATACTACTATGCTGCAAATCTCATGGAGAGCTTAAATAGCCCATGTTTACGATGAACTCTCAATGAAATTTTTGAGAGTCGCTGAAGGTGCGGGTATACTGGATGCGTCATTCTATTCCATGCGCAAAAATTATAGACTTGTGATTCGTAAATCGCTTCGTGTTCAAGTCTGTACCTACTGTACGTTATGCACAATCGAATCGAATCTTCGAAAGAAATCTCATTTTTAACAGCTCAATTTTACAATAAATCAATACAAAACAAGGTAGATATATCTTCCACAATATAAGCGGCTGATCCCATTCTCGCAGAAGATCACTGACTGGATGGACGGACCTGGTGAGGTACGCAACGTATGGCTCATTTTAAAGTTTACAAATTTTAAAGTGTCAACTGTATCTTCAAAGTTGACTAATAGTGAGGCATACAATTGAATTATAAAGATCTATTACTCCCATCGGGAAAAATATTATCTCTCTATTAAATATGTGACAGTTTATAAGAAAAATTTCACATTTTTCATAGTTAATTTGATGGGAAACTTTTACTGTATTAGAATTTAGGAGTTCTGTTGAATATATCATGTTTCATGTTTACCAAAATTAACAATACATTGCATATTTAAGATAAGTAATAAAATATTGAACAGGATACATTGAATTCGATACCAATAATTTATCCTACTTAATAACCCTATTATAATATGATTTCTACAAATAAATCTTTCTTGAAGAAAAACTGTAATGTGACAATAAAAAAAAATATTTAATATTTGCAAATTGAACTTTGTGGTTTATTATATTCAATTCTCATAATTTTGAATCAAGTCAATTTAACAATCGTAACAATTTAAGTATAGTACTAGATTTATTTTTTAAATAATTATTATTTTAATTTAAAAGATTAGAATAATGTTATATATATATATGTTTTCGGTTAGTTAATTTGACATTCTGAAGAAGGAAATGTTATTATCCGAAACCGGTTGGTGTTTTAAAATTACTCATTAAGTGGTTAATATAAACAATGTTAAATAATCTATAAAAAAATAAAAACTTTGCTATATATATTCAAACGATGCCTGGCAAGACGAAAAGTTCAAAGGGCAGAGTAAATGGCGTACTAGGGCGTGGGAGTGCGTTGCAGAAGCTGATAGTGATAATGGTTAGCAATCATAGATTTCACAAATAATGAATTTATATATTTTAATAAATTACATGATAATTATTATTCTGTCTTACCATTTTTTCGGAAAACTAGTTTATTAAGAATTTGCAAGATTAAGCTACAAAATTTTCGGAACTGATTATTTTCCATTGGGTAATATTTTTTAATATAATTTCCTAATGAGTTGTTTCTCGCTATCTTTATTAAGTAACATGATTTATAAGATATTTTTTGTTCTAAATCATTATTAATTATGTAAATGAATATACTGGTATTAAGTGTTCCGACGTGAAATATATTATATTACACACCCTTACGTTCGTACATTCTTGAACGGAGATTTATTATTATTATTGCCTAGAAGTAATCTTTATGAAAACTAATAGAAAAAGTTTGATAAAGGATTTGTGTTTCCTGATAGCTTTTAACTGTGCCTATATACAGAGGGTCCCAAGACTTAAGGGGCTTAATGTGGACCCTCTGGGTGGCAGATGTGGCTTCTATGGAATTTTGTTGGTCGTCTCGCTGCCCAATTATTGCAGACAGCACCTCGACTCGGAGCATCGCTCCCAAAATCACCGTCATACATTATCTCGTAAAAATCCATGTTTCATTATTATTACTGCCTACCAAAACACATTGTGAAAAATATTTATACACTACCAAACTACAAATATATTAATTTTTGGATGGTCCGGCAAGTTTTTAGATACGGCACGAAAAGAAGAAGACGCGGCAGAGATATATATATTACCCGAACATTAAAAAAAATACAAAAAGCTCTTAATTTCGTAGAGAAATACATAAAAAACAGGTATTACAGTAAAACATATATATGTGTGTTAACATATAAATGTATACTTTTTTTTTAAATAGAGATGCGTACATAGAATACATCTCACGTCAATATTCTTACTATTTTCAAACTATGCTAAACGCTTATATATATTATAACGTTATGTTATGGTACCTATGACATTTCGCAAATGGCAACATTGCACCGCGAGAAGGAATTTCTCTATGGCACTTGCCGTTGACAGCTCGAGAGCGTGTACAATAAGCTGCTCATGAAATGAATATCAAAAAATGTGATTTCATGTTTAGAAAAGGAAGGGTGAGAATAATATAAATTATTAGGCATCAGTATTATCCTGTACCATGTTAGTCTAAAGTTTTTATTATTTTGTTTGTGTGTTTGTAGGATGTAAAACATTCCGTAATTTGGATGACAATATTAATTTCTTCGTGAAGGATTACTCATGAGCTTAAGCTATTGGGTTCCATCTGCTAAATCTATTTTAAAACATGAGGACGCAAGAGTTCCTGCGCTACTTTAGGAACCACGCCAGGAAGCAGGTGACCTAACCTTTATGACGTTGGCGAGAAAACACCGAGTATACTACGGGTGACTTGGAATATCAAAAAATGAATTTAAATTGTGAATTGCTCCTGAAAAGCAAAAGTTATTGTATCTAATTGTTGCGAACGAAATTCTTAGTTGTAAAATTTTGAAGAGGTAGTAAATTATAATAATTATTCTCACATTCTCACATATAATTTTTATGCTTGTTGCTAATTTTATTGTAGACGATTTGTTGCAAATCTTTTATACATATAATATTATTATAGACTTACATTTTCTTATTCTATCATGCGCAAATTTTGTATGCAAAGCTAATTAATTATAATGTTGTAAATCTCAAACTCATCTATTATTTTTTCCTTGAGGATGATTACTGATATGGATGGAAGACGGTATGGTGAATTCTGTGTATCAGGACCACGCATCTCATGCTTTCCCTTGAGCAAACCGGAGGACAAAGACGTCACATGTTGGCGCATCCAACATGGACAAGACCTCGTCACAATATATATATATATATATATTATATACACAACTGGCGTCTCTTCTAAGTTAGATCGCGCTCTTTATATATGATTTCATTGGAGAAATCTGGGCCGATATTTCGGAACGGTAACACGTGCCATTGTCAGGGCGATGCTTTAAAAAATTACTATGGGAGATTTATATCGCCTACGAAAAAGTACGGCCATACCGTAAAATAAACTTTCTCTCTGACATACACGAGAATGTATATATTGCGAAATACCTTTTAATATTATACCCAGGAATAGCGTCACATGACAGATGCACATTTCATTTATTTATATAGGTTTTTGCGGGGCCTCGTATTCAAGAATCCTATCGCCATTCCTACTTGGTTGTGTTTCTGTCTCATTATATTAATTATTTCTTGACATGTAACACAAAGATAATATAAACGATAACCTTTGAGTTTGCGGCTTCAAGATAACAATATTATTATAGTTCTTTTTTTTATATCTAGCTTGTATTAGCGATTATACGGAAAGCCGAGAATTTTCGTGTATATTGTTTATAACTTTATTGGCTGACAAAAGCATTTTAATCAGTAATTTGTTTATTTGATTTAATTTTTTTTATGGATTCGACCATTCTACATAGGTAGGCTGAAAAATTTGACGACTCGAAAAAAATATTTTTATTTCTAATATAATAATTATTTATTCCACATATGCTTCAAAGCTGATATCCAGTTTCATTGAAAGATTTCTAAAGGTCTTCAAAATACTGCTCCACAGACACGTCGTTAATGGCAAATGCCGCTTCGTGAATCGGCACGTTGATCTGATGAAAGATGACGCCATTATCAACATTCCGAAACTTTTCTTCTTAATTTCTTCTCTCAATTGTGTTAAAAATACAGTTCTGATAATTTTGGCTCTTTTTCAAGCAGTGTATCATAATAATGCCCTTATATTTCCATAAAACAGATGCCATCACCTTAGCAACTGACAAAATTTGCTTTTTCTTCTTCGAAGGTGGAGAACCGCTATGCCGCCATTTTTAAGATTGTTGTTTGGATTCTAGTTGATGGATCTAGATATGTAATCACAAATTGTGAAAATAAATCCTTGGTATTAACGTCAAATATAGTAATAATTATACAAAATACTTTGTTTAAACCACTATTGATTATTCTATTTGTTTCGATACCTATGTTATCTTCTTCAGGAAACAATGTATACTGAAATTAAAAAATACAAGCATAGATAAAAACAAAACTATAAAATGGAGAATAAGTAAGAACTAATATAAAAACAAATTTAAAAGGTGACTATTTGCAAAGAGGTTTTGATTATTAATAATATTAAGCTTGCCCTTAACACTTTTTCCTATTTCTAAAATTTCAAATACATCAAACTGTAAACCCCTAGTATTTGTATGTAAAATTTCTAAACCCTTATCAATGAAATAAACAAAGTATTTTGTATAATTATTAATGTAAAATGAGGCCACAAAGTAATTTTGCCAAATATTTAAGAAGTCGAATATAGTACTCCAGTGAAGCTCGGAGTGCAATTCACACAATCACGAGAGATCTTTATGATTTTTGCTATCTCGCTATAATTTATTAATCTGCAAAACGAAGTCTGCAATATTGATCAGTGATCTTCAATATCTTGCTGCGTGCGTTTAAACCTGGTTGCCCATTTTTCAACTGTTGCTCTTCAATTATTTCTTTAAAAAATATGTTAAACACGCTAATTTCAAACAGCTGTCAAAATAAATGATAATTCCAAATGATATCAAAAGGAGCCGGTAGAAAAAACTTATTGATAACAATGATATGTTTTG
This sequence comes from Eubasilissa regina, assembly GCA_022840565.1. Classification (NCBI taxonomy): domain Eukaryota; kingdom Metazoa; phylum Arthropoda; class Insecta; order Trichoptera; family Phryganeidae; genus Eubasilissa; species Eubasilissa regina. The sequence continues at coordinate 20,979,272 of JAINEB010000015.1, read as the reverse complement.
AGACCAGCTAATGTGTTTTTTAAATCAATTTTTCAACCTGCATGTCTATAATTTATTGTTATATTGTAATTGCCAAAAATCGTATACATACATGTGTAACTCTCTTAACATATAATATTTTAAGGGTTTTGACTAGCAAATGTATAATACGTACACCAAAATACACAATTACATTCATGCATGCTAGTATGCATAGAGACGTAAATACACGCTTATATGAATTCATACACGTATGAGTAGATAATTGAATAAATAGATCATTTGTACAGAGTGTTTATAAAATCATCATTGATACATAATTACATAATTGTTTTTTAAGATCTCTGTCATTTTTTTGAAATTATTACGCAAATTAACAAAGAACAGTTTATTTTAACATATTTAACTACCTTTAAATTTTTAAATCTACAATTAAAACCATAAAAATTATGTGGTAAATTATTCAATATTACAATTTACTTTCCTTTTGATTTGTTATATTGAACAGATAAAAATATTTTTATTACAAATTCATATAATAAATAAATTCAAATATAAATACTCCAAGAAAGTGGCCCAAAGTCATTAATTAAATTGATCTATATGTATAATTAATATTTTCCATATATATATATACATACATACATAAATTTATTTTTTATGTAATTTTAATATAAACATAATAAATAGTTATTACTTACGTATAATTTCGCCATATCCATTTAATATAATCTTGAATATTAAAATAACAAGTGTCGAAAGTGTCTTTGTTTTAGAAATCATCTTAGAAGAATGCTTTTATTTATATGCTCAATTAAAATCTACATAGCTATTGACTGATAAATTTATTCAGAGTTATACTTAAAATTTTGAGCTTTCTAAAAAACTATAAAATAATTACTTCTTTTCTAAAACTGATATTAATGAAGAGCAAAATTAAATGAACAAACAACGTGTTTTCCGGTCAAAGCACAAAATAAACGTTAGTAACTCCAATTTACTCTGCTAGATGCCACACGGAAGATTGAGCGAAACGCAATAACCTTTCTGTTCGGAGAAGTATTTACTTTTTTCGTAAATACTATCACGCGACTCGTGACGTCAGACAGCGGTAACAGTGGCACCGGGACGTCCAACCCTCGCGAGACGCTCGCGACGACTAGATTGTTTTTCCGGAACGCCGGTTTATCTACCCCCACCGCTGTGTTTTCACCCCTGTTCCGTTTTAACCCCCGTCCCGAGCAATATAAACACCGGAGCGAGACGAGTGTACAAAGTTTGCACACGAAAATGCATCTCTCTTAAAATAGATATTTGATAATTTCATTACATTTTCATCCCTCCACGGGCCAGAGTTATTTTACCCCTGTTATTGTTTCGAACAACTTAATTGAAAGCTGTTTTTAAATTATTTGTTGCAAAATATTATTTTATATTTAAGTACCTACCTATACGTTGTAGAAATCGATTAACTTTTCGAATCGTGCATTCTTTCAGTGTTGTTTGAATTGATTATGCAACATCAGTTTTTAAATATAAAATAATAGCAAATTTAGTTTTAGGTAAATATTTTGTGATATAGAGTAGATTTTATGTGTTTTTATTAACTCTATTTTTTGTAGAAAAATTAATCACGCTACATGCGCTACATTTTTACATACATTTTACAAAAAATATTTTCCTTTAGGGAAACCTAACATTTATTGATATTTGTATTATATTGTTTGCATGGATAATCATTTTTATGTGTACTTATGATTCCGATTTTTCCATATAATTTGACCTATAACCTTAGATTTGACGCATTTAATTTATTTAGTATTATTTGATACCAATAATACATTTAACGTGTAATTTCTTGTAGAATTAATGACAAAAAGGTTATCAATTATAAAACATCAATTGAAATATATATATAGTGTAAATGCACAACATCTATACTATTAAAAAGAATACCAAAAAAATTATAAAAATAATCAAATCTGCATATTTTTTACATTATTTTAATTTGTCTTTGTAATGAAATACTGTTTTAATAAATAATAATAATAGAACAAAAAGTCATTATTTTCCCTGAAATTCCAGACACAACTCTTGAGTAATATCTTGTATCAATATTAGAATTTAGAAGCTTATGCTGATCGATTAGCCTAAATGATGTCCAGCGGAAATTTTTCAAGTATAATATTAAATTTAAAAAAAACTACAATGTTATTCTCATATTTTATTTACAAAATAGATTTTAATGATGCTAATTTAACGTTTTATAAACAATATCTTCTAAATGCCGTCCACGACACTTGCAATTGGACTCTTGAATTTGCGAACACGCGAGAGCAAAGCGTTAGTTCAATGACAGCGACTTCACGCGGATATTTCTTGTAGGGCCTGAATTATTCGAGAATTGTTACTGTAAACTCTCAACTTAAGGTATCCCCATAAAAAAAGTTGCACTGTGTAAGATCCGGTAAACGAGGTACCCAGGGTATATTTCCGTACTTGCTGATTAATTTATTGGAAAAAATTCCCCTCAGCTTCTCCATTGAAACTCTATCTGTGTGTGGAGTGGCCTCATCGTGCTGAAATTGTGTTCTGTTATTGAACCTGAGAAACAGCTGCAGTTGAAGTACCAAAAAATCGTCGATCATTCAGCAATACACGTCAGCAGTGACTGTCTCTCGCTGGTTAAAAAAATAAGGGCCAATTATCCCTCGAGCAGAAATTGCACACCACAGTCATTTTTGGACAATAAAAACGTTTTGATAGCGTTTTCTTGAGTTGTCGGTGCACCAGTATCTCATATTCTGTTTATTAACATAGCTATCGATATGAAAATGTGCTTTGTCAGTAAACAATATGTTTTCAAGCGTTCGTGCTGTTCCAAAATGTTCCAGCATCGTTCTCGCTAAGGTTTCACGTAAAGAATAGTCTATTTCGTTGAGAAACTGCACAATTTGCAGTTTGTATGAGTGAAACTGTAGTTTATTTTTCAAAATAACGTGCGCTATTGATTTTTTTATTCCAGTACAGGCTGCTATTTTCATTATCGATTTACGCGGATTGTGCATAATTTCACGTCAAACATGAGCCACATGTTTTAGCGTCGCTGCTGACGTTGATGGTCCTAGAGGAGTTTGATGAACCATTGTCCCTTCTTGTCTGAACTTTTGAACCCAATACCAAATAATGTGCGTGCTCGGCCCATCACTTACTCGTCGAATATTAAAGTGTGTACAAAAAGCGCGACGCGCACGAACCAATGAATTACCGCACTTTAAATATTGCTCGACCGTGAACGCGCGGTGCGCTCTCGACCAGTGACTCATTGCGACTGGCAATCCCGCAAATTACGTGTGTCGAACAATACCCCTCCCACTTATCTCACCCTGATGGTTTACGAGCAATTACAATTTAAACTTGATTTTTTTCCACCGAACATCATATATATATTATAAATGTTTTATTAATATTTTCAGGTATTGCAGGAAATATTAATGAAATTTAATGACGGATTGTTTATTCGAAAATATTTAAACTTATAAACGAGGTTGTTTTATGAACCCACACTTAAATATTTTAATTATTCGAGTCTAAATTTTTAATAATATTGTGAGTTATTCCAATAAAGACATTAAATCAAGATCTACCTTTTACGCGGATTTTGCTAAATCAGTAAGATAGTTGCAAATTTACTTCACACAGTTTCCAAAGATACATAGAGTATTGAATAAATAAAATATATAGCGCTGAAATGTGGTAGAGCTCTCTGCAACGCGGAATTTCGGTGTGCATGTTTGTACCAACAAATGATTACGCCCCGTACCGTTTGAAATAGTAACCCCACTCGCGGCTTAATATTAAAGGTTTCAACATGGAATGTGCTTAATGGCTGGCACTCTTTGGAAATCTGTTACGCGTTTGCGTTACATGTAAAGTTATATTCATTGTTACATTAGATGTCACTGTAGAATCGTACAATCCAGCATTCCACGTGATATTGTGAAGATTGTGTGTTTTTGCTATAAATTAACCCTGAACAGTAAGGGGCGAAATGATTAGTATGAAATATTGAGTAATATGTAAGTCATTAAGGAAAATACATTTTTATTGTGAAGTTGTAATTATTCAGAACATAGGTCTGTGATATTTTAAATACTAAATTAATGTATTAATTATAAATATATACATATAAAATCAATTTTGTCGAAAAATATTGTTTTTGCGTCACCGGGATTCGAACTTGGATCTCTATTTCCAATCCGGGGAAGTACACTACTAATTGTGTGCCAGTATTTTTCATGACAAATTTTCAAACCTACATGTCACATTTTTTCAAATTAATACACCTGTCATTCCATTATTTGAAAGCCATTTACATTATTTTTACAGAATCTCAAATACCTTTGAGTAAACCGACTGCAAGCGCTAGAATTATCAATTCAGTTTTATTAAATTTTGGACACATTGATACAACATATATTATTAAAGAAAACACATTCTTATTGTGAATTTGTGATTATTTAGAACATAGGTCTGTGACAAAATTGATTTTATATGTATTTATTTATAATACATACATTAATTTAGTATTTATAATATGTAAGTCAATATTTTTTTTGTTTTTTTTTTTTAATTTTTAAAAAGTCTGAAAGTCTAGCCATTAAACATATTCGTATACATGTATCCTATTCGTGTAAACATTTTTTCTTCAAAGCGTATCGAATATGTAATATTCTTTTAATTATCTTCCTCGTTTATAAATGGCTTGTTTAAATATAGAAATTATTATGATATTTACATTATGATTTCTATATTTAAGCTTTTTATTGATAAACAAAAATCAGCGCTCATCACGCTCATCTATATTTTTATTATTATCGTACATAACATAGAAATGTTACAGTACATTCATTTTTTTCCATGTTTTGAAATTTCAACTTCATAATAAAATGTGTTTTCATTTAAATATATTATACTATTAAATCTTGTCAAACTTTATTAGATTATACCAACGAACATTTATTTTTTAGTAATAATTTACGAGTATCTATACAGACACTGTCAATTGTGGCTGCTCATTCAATATAAAATTTATAGAGTGATTAAAAAATAGCATTTTATTACTAAACAGGGGGTGAATATTATGTTCCATACCCGTGTTGTTTCATCATCAAAATTTCAAGCGTAGCTTGGGCTGTGTGTGAGGTGACACCATCCTGTTGAAACCGCGTGTATTACAAGCCCAATCGACCCTATTCAGCCATCAATAAGCATAACATTTTGCATCCTGAAAGAAATAGGGCTCAATGCATACAGTAACTCTGCGTGGGTGTACAGGTCGTTGGTGTATTAATTAGAATTTTTAGTGTCTCAATAATGGCTGTTTTGTTTATTAACAAAACCCGCCAAGTTGAAATAAGCTCAGTCGCTCATAATGATTTTTTTCCAAATGTCGGGTTTGTGTTTGTTTTAATGTTGTAATAATTTCAACACGTTGTTGAAGCAGTAGATACTTTATAATAAATTGTAATTAACTACTATTTACGACTTTTAAATATAAACTGATAAATATTTGCTAATTTGAAATGATGGTCAAACAAAATCGGCCTGGAACGTAATATTCACCATATTCTTATATTTTTCCCACAATTTCTTACCTGATAGTTTATGATTACGATTATTTAGCACAGATATTATTTCCGTACAGTCATCTAAGTTATCAGATTTCAACGTTCAGTTAGCTCGCATCACTTTTTTTAAAATCTATCTGACTTACCATATTCGCTTTAAACTTGTTATATTGTTATATTATTTGCCTCACAAAAACCAACAAATCTGTTAAACCTCCCTTCTTACTTTCTTATAAAAAATCTCACTTTGCTTGGGAGACATTGAACGCCCAGAATATCAATGGCTACACGTGACATTGTATTTGAGTTCCGGGAATACAATACCGTTATGTTAGATTATCACGAGGACGAAGGTATTTCTTCGACAAGAAGTAGAGTGCATGGTTTATCGCCATTAGCATCTCAATAGGCCAAGTGCGTGTTCCTTTATTCGCGAAACTTTTGTCAACGAATTTGTTACGAAATTCAATATCATTTCGCGTGGTTTTTCTGTATCTTTTTGGTATAAAATACTGCTTAAATCTAAAAAAGTAGAATTTCCTTTTCACTGAATCGATCATATCATAGAACAGTATCACATGGATCGTATCACGCACTCATATCATAGAATAGTATCACATGGATCATATCACGCACTATAATGATTATACTGTTTCTCAAATGAAATAAATCGTCACATTCGATTACTCTTGTAGAGGTTTATCAATACAATACACATGGTAGAAGAGCTAAAAAAAATCTACTTTTACAGATACTTAAATATCATAAAAACAAGTTTGAAATAATTCCGATTCTGTGGTAAAATACAGGGTGTTTTCTTAAATTAGAACTCATTTATCAGAATAAATAAATGTAGTGATTTAATCGCTGTCTAAATATTGTAATATAGACTGAATTTGTGCTTGATTGCATGCTTTATTACTTGTTCTTCAAAAATTGAATCCCAAAATCTAATATTATAATTTTATAAACGCTTTTATTATTATATATAGATAATGATTACATTGATGAAAGAAAAAAGTGTTTTACTACTGGTAATTAAAATTGACGCACGTAAGTTTAGTGCATTAAGTAGGTAAAAAGCTTGGAGTTTTTTTCATTCAAAACAAGTTTATCCATGATAATTCAATGCTCTTTAATAAGCTATTTTTAATATATTTGTTTAAAAGATAACGTTCATTTTCAAATTATGGTGAATTCATTTAAAAATAAGTAAATTTAATTATAAAGGAGTACGCATGAAAAAATCACTATCAATAAAATTTGAGATTATTTGCTTTTCCATCTACGAATATTAAAAATGTTTTACAGCTCCTCAATTTATTTTCGTCTATCAAACTATTGAACTAACACATTTTTCTGTCGTAATAAAAAAGTAGTTCTCTCAGGTTTTTTCGGTAACAAAATTTTTATTATTTGACATTCGACTTCCGAGGGGTGGAGTTCCGCTCAATCCGCCCAATTACCCCCACTTTTATGACTCATTGAAGTTTATATCTCAAGAAATTCATGAATCAGCCTGAGCAGGTTCCGCTCGGTGCGGGATGTCTGGATTGAAAATATTTATAAGTCCCAGCGGTTCAATTTAAGCACACCTTACCACTATTAAGGCTCAAACAGATTTGGCTAACGGAACACGTGATGAGTGGACAAAACGCAACCCCCGAGCAGAAATGACCAGAGAAGTTTCTCGCATTTCATCAAAAATTCTACGCATTCTATACTTGTTTGAAGAGTGAAAAAGTGCTCCACCAAATACTCAACACCATTTAGATGGAGCTTAACGGTCAAACCGCTCTTTTTAATAGTATTTTTCCTATATAAGATGCCAGATAACGCCTTCACAGTATTATAAGACTGTATTCTTGCGATTATATTTTTACGAGGCATGGTTGTAAATTATGTTTTTATCACTTGAATTTCAGATGAAAGTGCATTTTTTTTAAACAGTCTGTATAGGGGTCATGCAGATATATATTTATTGTCCAAATCAGATATAGATTAGCCGATTTCAAATTCTTTGACATAAAAATTATGACCCTCTTGTAAGTCTAATTATATATTGTTGCAGATTAATATCACATACAAAGATTAATGATATATTGTAACAGATTAATGTCACCTGCAATATTTTGTGTTCTTTTTAAATTTAGTCAAGTTTCAAATCAATTTAATAATCTTTTAATTCTTCTTATCATACGCAATTTTACTGCATTCAACTTGATTTTTTTGTTACAGTCCATAGTAAAACTTTATTATGAATCTACTTAATATTTATAATATATTTTATCACATATGTTCAGTATTATGTTTCCTTTCCAAAAATGTATGTCTTACGTGGAGAAAAGGCTGTATTCAGAAAGAATTATAAATAAAATTTATTGAGAAACATTAAGACATAAGTATATTTATTTTTACTGTAGTAGAAAATACAAAATACGAAACATTGATTTTATATGGGAAGATTGTAAGAGGGGCGAAATAAATGTTTAGGATATAGGTGTAGGCTAAGCCTTTAAATATGTATGCACCGTTGGACAGGAGGAGTTCATCACTCAAATCGAGCCCCCAAAGTACCTTCCGAGTACCCGAACCGTCATAAAACTAAATGAAGAAATAGAGCCTCCGTCTTACTCGACCGCTTAAATAAGTGCCTACGTCATTTTTTTCACGGACCCGCTTGGATTTTTCTTTGCCCCGAGGGTGGAATGAAACAAACACCACGACTGGTTTTTCAAAGACAAGTTGGAAATTTAAAAACAATATCTATAGCAATAAGGAAAACAGGCATTAACAGATAAAACAGTCATATTTCAAAAGATTTAAAAAAAAAATTGTACCATACTTAAATATTAAGTAAAAAGTTTTTTTTAAATATATTTTTAAATGGTGTTTTATGGTATTAATTAGTATATTATCTTTAAACTGATCCCAATCCCAAGATATGTTTATGAGGATGGTTTAGGGATAAAACTAATTGTAGTACTTGCTTTTGTAATCTTAACATGCTGTCAATGTAGTGACGTGCTTTTTGGTCAAGCGGTCGGAGGTTCGAGCGTCGTTTCACTAAACCATTTAGCTTAGTTTGAAAAATTGATATGACAAGTATTCCATGCATGCATCACCATTTTTTAAGAAAAAAAACTAAACAAATATTTACATACTTAATTAATGTATTAATTATAAATACATACATATAAAGTCAATTTCGTCGAAAAATATTGTTTTTGCGTCACCGGGATATATGTCAAAATTGATTTTATATGTATATATTTATAATTAATACATTAATTTAGTATTTAAAATATCACAGACCTATGTTCTGAATAATTACAACTTCACAATAAGAATGTGTTTTCCTTAATAAAAATAAAACATTATCAATTGAATTAAAAATGATACAGTTTTAAATAAAATGGAGTAAAAATGTTATTATAACATGGTTTAAAACCTAATATTAAATTGACGCCACTCATAAGTCCAGTGCGTATGATACCGGTTTCTCGTACCTGGGGCTCCGGATTCGATTCTCGATGAGGACACAATGGCCTGGGTGTTTTTCTTGTGATTCACTACATTAGTAGCTAATATCAGTTTCGTAGCCCGTTGCAGTGTTTAAAAATATTTAAAAACTAATTATTTGTACAATATAAAAATACATAGTATAATTGTAAATGTTATAACATAATTATAAAATATATTGTATATACATATTCTTGTTTGATAAATATATATTGTATGATATTCAGTAGACGCAATTAATGTGTGTTTAATTGAAAGAATGGAACAATTGGTTAAGGAGAGGAGGTAAAGAGTGATACAGTCACGGGGAGACCATTCATCTAGCAATATTAAAGATTTGTGAATAATTTACGCAATAAATAACACGTCATGACGTAATCATTCTTTATTTTAAAAGACTTAACGTAGTTCAAATTTTCTAATAATTTGAATAGACAGAACAAGATAAACATAAATCTAAATAAAAATCTAAATTAGAGTATTTGACGCTTATAATGAATACAGTTACAATAATGAATACGATATTTGACATACAATTTTACGTGTAGTCTCAAATAGAGTGGATGGGAATACTAACAAGGGTAGTTCATATAATTTTAGGTATTATTGACAAATACACCATTCTCTATTTACCATGTATCTTATTTTATGTATCAAATTTTTAATAAATTGTTATAAATTATTTTATTTTATCTTTATATGATCTGAATCTGTACAAAAGATATTAATTAAAAGCATTATTTGTATATGCACATATACAAATGATTTGTTAATTATTTTAACCCTTTTAAAATTCTATTTACATTTAACTTTGTTTTAACCACTGTGTTGTTTTTACGTCAACCGGTTTCGTAGACTGGCGTACAATAGTCCTAACGAAGATACGTAAGTATCGAAACCAGTTGACATAAAAACAACACAGTGGTTTAAACAAAGTTAAATATAAATATAATTTTAAATTATATCTAACCACAAAGTTAACGCTACGAACATCAAAAATATTATTTTAACTCAATTATTAATTTCTATTACCTTTATAAACAAAAATGTTTGCAAGGTGGAGTTATTTTTGTACAGATGTGATATTATTAACAATATATTTACGAAGTATGAGTATGCTGTATTCTATGAGTACAGATATTATCGCAGACATAATAAGGAGCGTAACGATAAATGTGATTGTGTAAACACCAGCAGAACAGGCAAGATTAATAAATGGAAAAGGGACGAGAGAGCATATCCTCGATATCTGCAGGTAATCTAAAAAATCTGAGAGTTTCATGTACCACTGTTGGTATATTTCATTAACTATAAAAATATACTTGTGTTGTCAAACGGAGATGTCTTAAAAAAGTCCTACGAGAAATGAGAATTCCTTCACACCTGATAGTACTAGTAGAAAACCTATATGTACGCAATACCACTACCATAAGGATTAATAACTTGCACTCGACCATCTATCTATCTGAGCAGATATGGTATATGCAATATTTGCTCTTTGAATCTTTTCCTTGTATTTTTTACAGTGAGATAGTTGTGAGAATATAACTTGTTTGTAAAGCCGTAAATAATCCGTACGTACGTAATGACTTGCCCATCGTAGTTTTGACCCAGGAAATATTTTACTCTTCCAGGACACTGAATTTTGGTCTGCGATCTTCCCCACTTTATACCTAAGATCATTCCCAAACATTTGTTATGATATATTTTGACTTCAGATTGCGTCTATATAACATAAAATCCTTGATTCCATGTAGTATTGTGGGCAATACCAAAGGACGTTAGACTAACACTTTGGTGCTTTTGTGCAGTTCATGGTTATCAAATACACCTTATCGTAGTTTGCCAAATATACTGCTTGGACTTCGTATGAAAACGTATAATCACGAGAAAACTGGACAGATGGGAAAGAGGTGTCTCAATTGACGGCAAAAATCTTTGATTTACAGATGATACCACAATGATTTCAACTTATTCTTATTAAGATTGAAAGAGAGCTTGGTACTGTGTCTTGAAATAAACAAAATCGAGCCAAAAATATGAGTAAATTATGCTGAAATATCTGGGATATAAATATTTTAATTAAATCTTAAGAATATTATGTGTTCTCAGTGATATGTCCACCAGGAAGGTATAATAATAAATAAAACAATATTGTATTAAATTAATATTTCTTCGTCTTATTAGCGATTAGTATTAATAAAAATCTAAATAAATTAGATCTGCTGACTGCGATCAAAAAACCATGTATCAGTGGTCCGGTCCCCAGCACGCCCCTGGGTACTATTACTTACGTAACACTTGTTTTGCTAAGTGGATGGCCACAGAGGATACTTTCTCAAACGCTCCGAGTACCATTCTCACCCTTCATTGCGATGTTCGGGAAAAACCTGTTATTCCCGACGCGAACCGCCCCTCAAAATTACCCAGGAAATGATCTACTGGAGTTGATTCTAAAATTGGATTACTTCATTAATAAAATATTCGCCCAAAACAACGATTTTGGTTTTTTTTTTTATATGAACTCTTTTTTTGCAGTTGATAAAATATTAAGCAATATTTGAATATGTCCAAGAACACACAATTACTGGATTTTCACAAACAAACAATAGATATCTCATAAAGACGAAGCTATTTTTAATAAAAAAATATTTGGAAGTATGGGTAATTACAGGGCTTACGATCTGTCTTCGGCTGGCTTACGTGATCACTTTATATACATATATCGTTCACCATTCTCATCCATTAACAATTGCAATATCTATCAAATTATTTGAAAGTTGTATATATGTTAATATGTGGAAACACTTCGAGTACCACTACACTATCGCCATCCATTGACTAAATTTGATAATTTATTTTCACGAAACAGTATATATATATATCACAATGAGAATCAAAATATTTATTTTTTAAATTAATAAAGCAATATTTTTTATCTGCAGAATGTTTTTTTTAACACAATACACTAGAATACGCCAGAAAAATAAATATTTTTCAAATTTATACATCTTATATATTTAATATATTTTTCCATTAAAAATAGCTTCGTCTCTATGAGATATCCACTATTTGTTTGATAAAATATTAATTTATAAACGTCTTTGACAAATTTTTGTTGCTCCGAAATTGCAATAATGATATTTTTCTTTTTAATATCAAATTTATTTATACGTTTCAGTATTACATATTACAGTATTATATGCTTGAAATAAAAGTTGACTGAATGATCTGGAATTTCCATATCTCGAACGTAAGCATACAAAGTTACATAATAAGACTAAAAATTTATATTCTATTATGTAGTTTAGACAAGGCAGAACATTGAAAGATTTCAGTTTGAATGTGGATTAAGCAATATTTGCGTATCAGTTATTCTCAAAAGTGCAAAACTGTATATGCCCTTACGTAATACTGATTGTCATGCTATCATATTATATTTATGCGAGTCTATGGTTCATAATTTTTCCTTGTGAAATACTCAACAAAAAATATTGAATATGTGATAATCAAGGAAACGGAATGTCTGGTAACTCTTCGGAGTAAAGTTTATTAACTAATTGCTAACAAACTTACCATCACGCCGTTTCCCGCGGGGATAGGCAGAGAGAATAGAGTACCACACTCCTCTCTTTTGACATTCAATTCTCGCCTCATCCACATTTATACATATTTTCATACAAACTCACCGATTGTTGAGGTTTCTAGCAGAACCATCATCCAGTACCTGGTTGTTCCAAGTCTTCCACTGACGTCCTCTATTTCGGGTGCCATCAACACTTGCGTCATATATCTTTCCTACTATTCTCTCTTCATTCATCCGTTTCAAACGACCAAACCACCTAAGTGATAATTTCTTAATCTTATTCATTATACTAACATCAGTTTTACTTTCTTTCTTTATTTCTTCATTTTTTACTCTGTCACAAACAGATTTGCCACCTTATTTCCATCGCATTCAATCTATTTTCGTTCCTCTTCTGCCAGCTCCAAGCCTCACTTCCTTAGTGTCGTTACCAGGACTCCATCGTGCACCACTAGTCTTGCCTCGGTTGACAAATTCCCGTTAGATATAATTCCATTCAAAATGCCGTTCATTTTATTCCCTGCAATCACCCTCCTTTCGATATCGTTCTCAGCCTTTCTGCTTCTATCAAACATACTTATTACAAATTATTATATTTAAATTATTTTCTCTTATTTACCGAATATCATTTTTCAATATTTAAGAATTCTCAACGTTTATTTAAAATACTTTATTACGTAAAAATGAATATTTGATAATATTTTTTTCTCGGATAGGGTGTAGTCCATATCGCCCTCCGCTGACGAGAGACGCATTAATATGAAAAAATACATTACAATGTTTCAGCGCTAATGTAGACCGACGACATTATTTTAAAGTATCTGTCTTAATGATCTTAAGTGCAACATTATTTTCAGGAACAAATCGGCCCTTTTAAGGTAAAGCAAATAAATTTTTCGAAACCTTTCGTATGAACGCACTAAAAAAAATTGAATCATTATAAAATCATTTACATTAAGAAATAAGATATTAAAAAAATTTATGAATCAATATTTCATGATTTCCTTTTGATAGAAATCTCTAATTAACAAATGAAAACATGTTTGTCGTAAATACCGTTGAAACTAAAAATGAACATCAACATTGTTATACAGAATGAATATTATGTTCCGGGCCGATATTGTTTTTAAATAACTAAGAAATAAAACATATTTTTTTATTTTTTTTTATTATTTATTAACTACTTAATTCATTACAATTATATTCAAAATATGATATTGGCCAAGTGATTATCATTAGTAGATGCACAAATGCGTGCTCTTTTAACCATGTTTTTCATAAAATTCTTGCACACTGCGTGCTGTTTCAGCAATTTTATTTCGAATATTATCCTGGAGCATCGGAATTACAATTGAATTCCTGTCCTATTGAAACCACACATGTTGCAGGATCAATTGACCCAATTTGACTACCAATAAGGTTTTCACCTTGTGTCGATAGCAATTACCATTAATTGTTACAGCATTGCCTCTTGCATCCTAAAAACATAGGCCCCAATAATATCACAGTAACTCTGCGTAGGAGTATCAATAAAAAGTTTTCAGTATTGTAATAATAGCTGCTTATTAAAAGTCGAGTTTGTGTTTGTTTTAACGATTTTAACACATTTTTTTAATGCAATAAATGATTTATAATAAATTGTTTTTAACTATTCTTTATTATTACTAAATATGAATTAACAAATATATGTCAAATCAAAATGGCAACCAAAAAAAATCGGCCTGGAACATAATATTCACTCTATAGTAAAAAAATATTGTTTAAAAAAAACTTTTAATAAAAGAATATTTAAAAAACACTTTCGATATTAACCCCGTACAATTGTGCTAATATATATTTTATTTTAAGGGAATAAATATGCGAAATACTATACTAAACGAAGGTTTCGTATTTCAGGTTACCACAAACATTTCTCCCCGATCTTCCCCATCAAATGACACGATGGGTTTGTCAGCAAACTATGTATAATAGATTTCTGATTTCAAACTCTCTAAATTTATAGTTAATAATCTTGAAAGCCTTCATTATGAATCCATGATGAAATTTAATAGGTTGACGAGACACTGGTGATAAATGTTTTTTCTCAATTTTCTTTATATAAATTATTGTACCTACTGTAATATTCAATTAATTTTGTTACTTACTTACCATCACGCCGTTTCCCCGTGGGGGTGGGCAGAGAGGATAGAGTGCCACACTCTTCTGTCTTGACACACAATTCTCGCCTCATCCACATTCATACATCTTGTCATACAAGCTCGCCGATTGTTGAGGCTTCTAACAAAACCATCCTCCATTATCTGGTTTACCTGGTCGTGCCAAGTCTTCTGTGGACGTCATCTATTTCTGGTTCCATCAACACTTGCGTCATATATCTTTCTTACCATTCTCTCCTCATTCATCCTTTTCATATGACCAAACCACCTAAGTGATCCTTTCTTAATCTTACTCACTATACTAACATAAGCTTTACATTCTTTCCTTATTTCTTCATTCTTTACTCTGTCATAAATAGATTTGCCACAAATACGTCTAAGTGATCCCATTTCCACTGCATTCAGTCTACTTTCGTTCCTTTTCTGCCAGCTCCAGGCCTCACTTCCATACATCAGTGTCGGTACCAGGATTCCATTGTGCACCGCTAGTCTTGCCTCGGTTGACAAATTCCCGTTAGATATAATTCCATTCAAAGCGCCGTTTACTTTATTTCCTGCAGTCACCCTCTTTTCGATATCATTCTCAGCCTTTCCGTTTCTATCATACATACTTCCCAAATATACAAACTCATCTACTTGTTTCAAACATTCATTACCTACAAGTATTTTGCATGGTGTCTTGCTTTCCTCCTTCTCGAATACCATCACTTTCGACTTGTTAACATTCATCATGAGGTCGCTTTCCTTGCATACATCGTACATTCTACTCACCAGATTCTGTAGTTCTTGTTCATTATTCGTCATTAGTACTGCATCATCGGCGTACAATAAACAGCATACAATCAAATCGCCCATTTTTGCTCCTACATTCATACATTTTAGTTCTTTCACACGTTTATCCATATACAAGTTGAACAGCCATGGAGACATTACATAAACCTGCTTGACACCCTTTGTAACGTCAAACCATGATGTAAGTGCTCCATTGATTCTTCCTTCGTATAGGGATACGATTGCGCGTATAAGTTTACTATTCACCCCGTAATCAGAGAGTACTTTCCATAACTTTTCTCTTATAACTCTATCATATGCTTTCTGTAGATCTACGAAGGCACAAAAAAGTTTTAGGTTTTTCGCCAAAAACTTTTCCGTCATCACTCGTAGAGAAAAAATCTGATCCATGCATCCCCTTCCACCCACAAATGCCCCTTGCACGTCCCATATTTTTTCTTTCGTCACCATTCTTGCTTTTTCTATTAAAATTCTTCCATACAGTTTACCTACAGAGCTCAGTAGACTAATAGCCCTATAGTTACCACATTCCATTTTCGACCCTTTGCTTTTGTAAAGAGGCATGATAACAGCCCTCCTCCAATTTAACGGGGTGTGGCTCTCTTCCAAACATTGATTGAAGAGCGTATGAAATTTATTATTATTAATTTTGTTATTTAAGTTATATACTTACAGCATTCTAATAAATATGTTGTCTCTTTTAAAGCTCTTGTGAGAAGTTTTATCTTAAATATAATTGTTAAATAAATATATATATATATTTTTTTTATTGGTTTCATACACCAATTGTTCGTCGGTTGTTATACCTTTCTTTAGAATTTGGACAGTTTTTAATGTCACTTCTTAGTTTATCAATTTTATTCTACATATTATTTATATATGATCAGCATTCTATTCATCCGAGTTCTTCTTACTTGTGACTTTCTTGCAATAAATTATTAGTCTTGATTTTTCTCATAGACCTTAATTCCACTGCATTTATTACGTTTTCTATGTCATTTATTATATGTATACTTATGACTCTATAGATATTATCATTAAAAATTTAATATCCTAGTGTAAAAAAATGCATTTAACGTTATTTCCATCAGCCATTCTCTTTTAGATATCTTCTTTCGTCCGTCAAGAATAATTTTATCACTACACATACTCGTATTTACTCACTCGCTCACTAGCTCACGCAACAGTCAGTAATTACTTCCTCCCTTTTTATCAGCATCACCTATCTTTAGATCTGGTTGAGAGAAATGATTATATTTTTATTTTCTCTTTTGTATGTAGGTATATAAATATAGTAAAAGCCGAGACTATTCAGCTTGGTAGTAAGGTAGTCTTTCCCCTGTGGGATATACCTTTTATTTACAATTTTAATTATATGTATTGGTTGTATAAATTCATTATCAGATAACACAATATTTTTCTTTGTATGTTTTTCTAGAGATATTTTACTTTTATATTCTTAACGTATAAACACACTGAAATTACAGAAATAAATGTATAAAAAAAATACTCTCTAAATATATATACATATAGACGTAACAAGCAAGTGTCGTTGTTCATACATGTTATAACCAAGTGGGGATTTAGTACGGTGTCACAAATATCACTCTATTAAAAATTTAATTTACTCGTATTATATTCCAGCAAACAATTTATTCTGAGATTAACGATACTAGACAATAAACCAATGGTTTCTCTGACCCTAATTCGTAAAATGACGCCTTCTGCTCGGAGTGCTGTGTGTTTCGAAATGAACTTGCATTTAATTTTCTTTTTATCTCGCCAAATTAAAATTTCCATATTTTTTCGAACGAAACAATAGTTATTTAAAAATAAAACCAAAAGTAATCACATCAGCCTTTCCGTCTACGAACATGCAACGAACAAAGTGGAGAACGGTCGTGTAGAAACAGTATTAAAGGTAGATATTTGAATGGAAAGAGGGGATTTTGTATTCCATTGCATTTTAAGAAACTTCACGTGATTGATATATTACGACGGTAATCTTAAACTAAAGTTAAAATATAGCAAGAGAGATTTAAAACGACAGCTTCTCCTATTTCATGAATATAAATAACTCCATACATTTATGGTTTTTGTAAATAATAATGTCTCAACATGCAATTTATATCATTTTTATTTAACGATTCTTCTACAAATGGAATACAAGATGCAGTTTTGCGCATTATATATAGTAATATATTTACAATGATGACGTGATTCTTCTCGAGTATCAGTTGTATCGGCTGCACTAGACAATCAGATTCTTCTTGTACGTGTCGTTGGAATGAGAACAGAGTGCTCGGTATAAATAAGCTTTATTCGCGACAAACAATATAATATATTTACAACTCAAGATTAGATCCCATTCGGATCACGACTGGAAACAGAGAGCCTGATCTTATTAAATAAATTATATTATATATAAAATCTTATTACACAAACCATAGACACCACATATACATATATTAGATGAGCGCACCACAGACATGAACTCGTACAGAACAGATTGTAAAAAAAATGGGTGTTACCCAAAGTGTTACGCTACGAACGATATTGGATTTCTCACTGTGAGACAGAAAGACCATCAACTGAATAAGGCAAAAAACAAAGGTTACTGACATTGTTCAGATAATCTACAAGTTGAAGTGGGACTCTTAAGGTTATATAACAAGTCCTAATAATATAAGAAATGGACCTGAAGGATCCTGCATTGATATCCGTGACTGGACACTAGATGTAGAGGTCGGTCACAAATACCTTGAATGATGACTTGAAAAAACTACTGCCTTGCATGGATGAGAACTGCATAAGACAGGGATCGATAGCAGAGAGAGAGAGTAGGAGAGAAATCGGTGGCAGAGGGGGGATTTCTCTCATTAAGCATGCAAGGTTGCTGGTGATGAACAACAAATATCTTAATAAGATATACACAGTATCTTATTTGGAAATGAATGTCGTTTTTTAATATTTTCATGTATATTTCAATTTTATTTTCTATACCTTTGACTTCATCTGCATTTTAAAATACTTTTATATAATTAAAGTGTTGCGTCGATCATAAAACATGTTAGTCAAAAATACCATTTGCATAATAAGGTGAACACGATATAACCTCCAGCCAAATCCATAATTTTTGTTGAATAATTCTAAATTATTAAATGTTAATTTTTTAGTGTCTCCGAATGTAGTCTCTAATGTGTGTGTAATCACTCTCAAAGGCTGGTACAGAATTTTACCGTACACAAAATAACAAATTAAATACTAGTAAATAATAAATTAAGCAATAGCAATATAACGGCGTGATTAGCGCATAAATAAATCTAGTACTTTTACTGATTTTCAAAGATCAAACTCTCATTGAGAGATCGCCGTATATAACATCGTTATATAACATAAAATTTACTCTAATATTTTGTAAATACAACTCGTTTTTTTTCAAATATAAATTAAAATAGGTTAATAGAATCTCTAATATTAATTGGTCTGTGAGACGCAAGCAGGGCAAACACGAACGTGTTTTTAATATTTCTAGTTAAGATTACTTAAACGTTTTCTCTTTTAATTGTCTATTAATAACAATACATAAATATATATTCAATTTGAAATAAAGTGCACATTGTCTTTATTATGAGTGAGAAAAAATATACACGACATTTCTCATCTTTTTTTATCTACACTGTCTACGGTATACCATAGAATAAAGCACTTCTCGCAACGATTTTTGGTTATCTTTGCGACCGTAATTTGTCAAAATCTGCTGACATTCATCCGATCGGATCGGGATCCTAAATAGCATTTTTGAGTTCATTATTGTCTATCCACCATTCGTATATCATCTAGATAGAATTTGCTCTGGTATTTGGTAAACACAATTCGTTTTTATTAAAATATAAATTAAAATAGCTTAATAGAATCTTTAATATTAACTGCATTTCTGTGCTTGGATTGAAATACACCTAGTGAACAACCTACATTCGTGGCACATTTCTTGTATATAGCCAGTACCACGCACCACTGTACAAGGAACAATTTACTAATGTCTCCGAGATTAAAGGGAGGGTCTCGGTTACTATTTCAGAACAGAACCCACATCAAAGTTTTAGTTTGCTATTGGCACAGTGTATTAGATAACAGTATTTTCTTGTGTAACTTACATCTGTGATTAAACATGTTCCTAATGTCATAGTTATCTTTAACAAATGGTACGATCTACATTCGTAGATGAATTCTAATTATGGTGTAAAATAAATTTACATTTATGTATGCGCGTTTGTGGCAATCCGAATTTAGTAATTATTTGAATAGTTCTCAAATTTTTATAAGAAATATGTATATAAATATTTTTAAATGACTTAAATTTACTTGATTTACAATAATTCGTAATATTTTAATATTTAACGCGATTAATAATTTTATCTCGTTATATGTATAGTGAAAACGTTCGTTTTTATGTATGTAATTACGATCTTGCTTTCATCCGCAGTCCGATTGCAATGATATAGGGTGAATATTATGTTCCAAGCCGATTTTCTTATTGAAAAACTTAGAAATTAAACAAACTTTTGTAATTAAGTTTCTATTTATAGATTGTATGGTTTATTTCAATTAGATATGGAATATGACATCAGCCAAGTGGCTGCTTTTGGCAGCGGCACAAATGCGTGTTCTTTTAACCATATTTATCATAACATTCTCGCACACTTCGCGTGTTATTTCAGCAATTTCATTTCGAATATTATTCTGTAGTATCAGGATTATTGTTGGCTTATTGGCGTAGATTTTTTCTTTTAAGTACTTGTACAAAAAATATTCGGGAGCCGTCGAATCAGGTAATTGAGGAGGCTAGCCGATATCATCGTCTTTTGACATTATGCGGCTGGGAAAATTTTTTCGCAAAATTTCAAGCGTAGCTTGGGCTGTGTATGAAGCAGCGCCGTCTTTTTGAAACCACGTGTGTTGCAGGCTCAATCGACTCAATTCGGATACCAAAAAGTTTTCCAACACGTGACGATAGCGATCACCATTAAGAAATGTACAAATACGCCACATGGCGCACCATATAGTAACTATTCGTAGGTGTAAAGGTTGTTGGTGTATTAATAAAAGATTTTCAGTGCCCCAATAATGGCTGTTTTACGTATTAACAAAACCTGCTAAGTTGAAATGAGCTTTGTCGCTCATGATGATTTTTTCCAAAAGTTCAAAATATTGAGCTGCAAAACATATTGCAGTATTGCATATCGCAATAACTATCTAATGCTGCAATAACATGCTGTTGCATGTTATTGCAGCATTAGATAGTTGAAAATAAATTGTAATCAACTATTATTTATGATTATCAAATACAAATTAACAAATAACTGCTAAACTAAAATGGCGGCTAAACAAAATTGGCCTGGAACATAATATTCATCCTGTAATTAGAATCAGAAAAATCTGTAATTATCTGAATGTGTGCATGAATAATATTATTTTTATAGAAAAGTCGTCACATTAATTTTAAAACTTTACATGTTTACTTAAAATTTTGATTCGTGACATTGTTCGATGGCGATTCGCAATAACACATAGTTCCTCAAACTTCCGTTGCTGCAATGCACTGAAGCCACGTCGCTAGTCGTCAAACTCGTCAATCACAGTAGGTCATTGACCGTGAAACCGTGATGTATGTTGAATTAACCGAACGATACCTTACGTTTTTAATCTTTCATTTAAATACGTAATGTACCTACTGTTCAATTCACATTGTTTTCATTAATTGGTAAGGATAGTTTGTACTTCTTTAGACTACTATAACTAAACACACTAAAATATATTTTCAATAATAACTTTTCAAACACATTCTTATCTAATTATTTGATTTCTCCATTATATAACATACCTTACCGTAAAACTGTTATTTGATTTTTATTAATATTTAATTTAATTCATATTTAAAATATCACAGACCTATGTTCTGAATAATTACAAATTCACAATCAATAAGAACGTGGTCTCCTAATAATAAAGTTGTATCAATGTGTCCAAAATTTAATAAAAACGAATTAATAATTTTAGTGTCTGCTATCAGATTACTCAAAAGTATTTGAAATTCGGTAAAAATAAGGTAGATGGCTCTTTCAGATAATGGAACGATTAAATGTATTAATATCAAAAACATAACATATAGGTTCGAATATTTGTCGCTAAAAATATTGTCGCTGTAGCACAATTGGATAATGCACCTTCCCCGGTTTGGAAAGAGATTCAGGTTCGAATCCCGGTGGCGCAACAACAAATTTTTTCGATAAATTGATTTTATATCTATATATTTCTAATTAATATATTTAATTCATATTTAAAATATCATTTTTTATTTACGATATTTTACCGTAGAAGGGGTCGATATATATATATATATATATATATTTACACACAGTATATTAATGCTTCACATTATTCTTCTTCTTTTAAATAGGCATTCCACCCTTTAAGGGTGATTTGTGCCATTAATCAAGTTAAAACTTTATTTTATAAAAAAAAGTACAATAATATTATAGAATTAGAAATATCATATTACAAGTCAATACCATATCGTTAAAAAAATTGCTATTATATAGATTAAACGTGGCGAGTTAAGGGAAAGAAAATGACATAAGTTAACCGAGAGTTGAAAATTACCATTGACGAGATTACTGTAAAAACTCACTCATTGGGGAATCTATTAAGTTCAATCTGAATGCTTCCTGGCAATGCTCAATTCTCATTCTAGAGATATTTGATATTGTTCTATTGGAAACTTTCCTTTTAGAGAACCAGGGGGTGCGGAGAATTGATCATTGAATTATTTTAAGCCCATTACCCTTATGATTATTTGGATCCATCCATTGTGCAGATTATGCTTTACATTATGTTTATAATATATTTATATAAAATGTACGCCTCAAGTTTATGTACTTACATTCGCTTGCATTAAGATCACTTACGATTGCAGTAAAACGTTAAGTAATATTCTTCAAAACTAATATGCTTTATGTGATAAGTACAACGTTAAAACCTACTCTAAACTGTGTGATAGAATTCCGCTCACGTAGTTCGAGATATAGGGGTCGTTGCGATGTAAAATTTTAAGATATCTATTTAATCTGTTAAACCTTAAAAAGTTATGTGTACATTTGAGACGTCCAGCGACCGTAAAGGGGTGAAATTGCTGATTTTAATGTTTCCACCCCGTTATGTTATTATCACCTGGATACCTAATGTCGTAAGTCACGCGATACAATTTGACTTTTATTGCTTTTGTCGTGGTATCGCTGGGGTGCATTCGGTAATGAGGCAGTTTGTATGCTGTATACACTTATAAAATATAAATACGCAATTATTATTTTACATAAATCGCAGTACCTTAATACACCTTAATGTTTGAATCAAATTACACACTTTGACGACAATAATTTTTCGTGTTATGTTTTATAATGATACCCAAAAAATTATAAAAATGGTAAATTGAGAAATTTTTCTTTCGTCGACCGACTCCCTTTAAAACACTGAAAAATTGGCTGTAATTTATTTTGTTTCTCAACGTTAGCATAAGATTTATTCAATATTGCCCTCGTACAAAATTACCGAAAATATTAATCGAAAAGTCACTTGATATTGATCAAGTTAATGCCACGTTACGTCTTCGGTATTATAATATTAAATATAATACCGTCTTCCATAATATTATTACGCTTCTCCATCTATATGCATGACTTTCTGGATATGGCAGTTTCAGTACTATCATTTGTGGCATTAAACGGCCAGGTCTGTGAGACGCGAGCATGACAAGAACGAACGTGTTTTCAATATCTCTATCTTCAAGATTACTTAAATGTTTTCTCTTTTATATGTCTAATAACAGTACGTAAGTGTATATTAAATTTGAAATAATTTCACAATGTCTTCATTATGAATAAGAAAAAAGATACATGACATTTGATACATCATTTTTTCTTATCTATACTGTCTATGGTATACCATAGAATATAGCACTTCCCGCAATATCATAACGGCGATTTTTGGTTATCTTTGCGACCTATAATTTGTCAAAATCTGCTGACAAAACCATTCATCCAATCCCAAATAACATTTTTGTGTTCATTAATTTCTACCCGCCATTCTTATACCATCATCTAGACATCATTTTTATTCGTTTTGACAGCTTACTTATATGTGGAATAATTTTAATTAGATCGAGATTTTCTTTTAACGTGTGGTTTGTTTTAGGGAAAGTGAAATATAAATTCTATTGAGACCCTGACTGCCCAGCGGTAATCAATGGCCGCATAGCGGCCACTATTGGCCACGAAGCGGCCATAATAACCGCCCGTAGGGCGTAGCAGCAAGCAATGGGCGACAGCCGATACGACCCGGACCGCGTAGCTGTCACCAATGTCCACAATAGCCGACCGCTGGGCCTTAGTCAGCTTACTGACTGAGGTCGATTGCTTATCTGCTAGTATATATAATAATATAGTCTTTTAAAAAAAATCAAAAATACTACAATTCAATTCATGTCTCAAAATAAAAATAAATAATATTTTTTAGACAGTTTCTCTTTTCATATTCTTCCACACAACACTTTTTCATTCGCGTTTAAATGGACCCTACTCTATCTTGGGAGATCTCCCTTTCTTATCTATTTTGTAAAATCTTTTCTAATTACATAAGTTCATATAAGGGACACCAAAAAATTGAATGCTTTTAGATATTCAGTGAACTTTGTGTTTGATAAAACATTAGTTAGCCTATGTAACGAAGGAGAGAGGATATAATTATTATTATAACATGTTCTAAATTCTAACCAAATGTTTTAAAACTGTGCATGTATGTAGAAAAATCTAAATAAGCAAGTATCAGATTTAAATCGAGTCATTTAATCTACTGCAGAATTCCACGTGATGATATATTT
Source organism: Eubasilissa regina (assembly GCA_022840565.1). Taxonomy (NCBI): domain Eukaryota; kingdom Metazoa; phylum Arthropoda; class Insecta; order Trichoptera; family Phryganeidae; genus Eubasilissa; species Eubasilissa regina. Next base: position 20,954,672 of record JAINEB010000015.1, on the reverse strand, counting down.
TCGAAAAATCATATTCAAAGAGGATTCTTGACCACTACAGAAACACACTACATTTCATTATATTAACCTTTTTAGTATATTTTGATATTTCGTTATTTCCCTCTGGATTCATTCGTTTTTACACAAGTATTTAGAGAATTTCTAGTTGGTAAATGTGGATTGTTATCTTCGGTATTGTACATTGTGCTAGTTAAATAAATCAGAAATTTTTATTCGGCATCATTAGGGCAGAATAAAACTGTAATGTCTGTGGATGGATAATCGAGTGACAGGCGCATGCGCATTTGAGTTAAACGTGTGTGTGTGTGTGTGTGTAAGCATGCAGACGCCTGTTAAAGGAGCATGCATAAGAAGAACCGGCAATTGAACTCGGCCTCTTTTCGCTCTGCGACTCCAAATACAGATCTAAGATACTAATACTGTAAATTGTAAAATAGCGTATTATTCACGTCACCTCATCCAACCATCAACTCAGGAGATAAAAATACAACAAAACTTAACCTAAATAAATAATTATATGTGATTTTTGTTGGTTTTTAAATACAAAATTATCTTTAATTATTTTAAAAAAAACATAAATCCATGTTAGCGTATGTTTTATCCGAAGGCTTAAATGAGTATGTATATATGTTATTATAACATATAAAGTAATTTTTACAAATAAACCAACAATAAATTTCCCTTGAGCAATGTACTGTATGTGTATGTAAGTAGAATATATTTTTGTAGAATTAACTTCATTATACTTTTCAAATATTGTTAAAAATTCATAACAACGCTTCGACTTAACATTCCCCGAGCGTATTGTATGACAATTTGAAGTCTAATATAACATACAATGAGGCACAAGAAATTGTTCGCTTATCCTAAGGGCACGTATCTGAACTGGGGATGGTGCGGGGACCCCTGACCCCCAAATATCCGACAATAGCCCCTACAGACTTAACAATCAACAGGGCGAGATGCTTCATAAATGCCCGTTTACAAAGACTAGGATAATAAGCGAACAAGAAAGGATGTTTAAAGATAAAATTATATATCTATACTGTACTAAATAAAACATTATCTAAAAAAGGCAATACTAAAATAATATTATTATACAATTGTTGATAGCAATGAAGAATTCATATTTCAGTTTACAATACAAAAAAAAGGATTTTGTTATTTACTTATCATAGCAAAGCAATTTGTTATTTATTCTGCGTCCATCCATTAATAACAATATTATCAGATGTGGTTTAGATATTTGCCAAGCGACACAGAGATGACAGCTGTCATGTGATACCGAGCCTCAAATTAGTTTGTCAATATATTTAAGTAGGTGTTGTAAATCACCTTAATGACGAACACGTTTGTCAAACTTAAAAACCAGTTTATGCGTATAGATTTGAATTAATAAGAAATAAATAAATTATACTCATTTTCTTTACTCTTAAGCATGATTAATTTTATAAATCTAAATCTATCGTGAAAATCAAGGGTCCTTTGTTCCTATACGACAAGTATCATCTATTAAATCAAATTAGCGTACATAGAAATTTTTTAGAAATTTATAAAAAATTGAATTGTCTAAACAATAAATTTTTTTCTGTGATTTTATTAAATCTTAAATATAGGTAATAAATGCACAGAACAATATATCTCAAAATACTGCATATAATAAATAGAAAAAAAAGGGTTTATCAATTATTTCGCGTCACATTGTTTTAGATTAATATTGTTTAATATAATGCGAATTGTAACAATTGTGAAAAAAAAACTTTTTATTCAGTGTGTTGTTACAACGTTCAACGATATTTCGTCAGTATTTATTATGAAAATAGAGTTAAATCATTTTTTTTTATTTATTTATAAACTATAAAGAAAATTTATATATCGAAATAAATTATAAATCTAGTATTCTAAATATATTTTGAAACATTGTATTGTGTTATATAAAAATATTTTTTAACGTAAACCTTTATATATTTCGAAACGAAAGAAAAATCACTTAGACCACTTTCATAATAATGGGCACATTTAAAAATCAAAATATTGTATACTGTATTTATATATTACGTTCTGAAAATTAAATTAATTTTTCTATTGTATTTGATCAAAAAATCCTTGAATAACGTTGTATATATTGAATACTGAAATTTTATTGGAAATCATAAAATGTATTGTTTTGTAAAATTAAATAATGAATCGTTTTAAATTAAATTATAATTTTTACGCTTTAAAGGTAATCTTCAATGATTTCTCTACGCCATTATTCAAGAAAGAAATCAGTTCCATATTGTCGATAAAAATGTTTAACATTTATTTATTCGCCACCTTACTATCTCATGAAAGCCAGAATAAATCGAACACTATTTGCAGCGACGCCCTTTCCATACTAAGCAGGATAAACCGCCGAAATTTCGTAATCTGATTTCCTGGGCTTTCCGTTCTCTTCCATCGGATAAACTGAAAGCTTATGGGAATTCAAAGTGACTTTTTCAATAGAAAAGTTTATTATAAAAAATAAATATGGACAGGAAAGGAGATTTCGGAAATTCAATACATTTCATCAATCAACTTTATAATACTTCGCCCGCCGTAGAGGCACTTGCCAATTTTTATATCGACTTGAATTACACTTGGAAATTTTTTTTTGGCCTTGTTTAAGTATAATATCCTATACTGAAGCATGAATATAATTGAAATTTAATTTTATATGAATTCGTACCAGTTTTCGCAATGTGAGTCGTTATTTTTGTATGTGATTGTTGGCAAAAAAATTATGTTTTCTGTACCTGGAGGAAAATTAATATGCTGACCCACATTTTGAGTAGAATTTTTTGCTGGAAGCCATCATAGGTTTCATACAATCGTAAGAGGGCCAAGGCAAGGCTTAAATAGTAAAATTACGAAATAAGAATGTTCTGATTCCTTTTCCTGCAAAACCCTTAATTTTGAAAAAGTATTATTATTTTAATTTCACCATAAAATAATCGATCATTTGTTTCAGTGTTCGATCCCATGACAATTATATACAAGACAAATGCACACATGGCAACAGCACCCATAAAACCATATGAACAGTCGGCGTATTTTTCTGCTGCCGTAACTCTGTATTGTGATGCGGGACATAACCTAACCTAACCTGGTTTAATTTAACTTTTTAAAGGAATGTAAGCTATCTTAAAGTAAATTGTATTAAAAATGTAATAAAAAAAATCTACTTTAAAATTAAAATAGAATAATATTTATTTTATTATATCTTTCATTTTATGAAACATTTATTATTTCATTTATAAAATATATATCATATAAATTATTATAACTGTTATTGTGTGCACTTGTCACTTTGTCGTGCTATCTTGCGTGCTTTTATATGTGCAGCTGACGTATATGCAGCTGCCCTGTATCAGTGTAAAGTTATCTTTTTTTTTTTTAAATTTTATTCCAACTTTATTACGTACATACATATTATAATTTTCAATATTTGCGAACTACACAATATTTTTACGGCAAGGATTGCATCTCACATAGTAATTAACAGTTTTTAATCAAAAACAATAATAAATAAATTTGTTTTGAAGAGTTGATTGAATGTGCATTTTTTACATATTTTATATCAAATACGCTTCCGGTTTCGGCACGTCCGTGTTATTTACAAGGGTTGTTTAAACCGGTAGCATATTTGATATAAAATAAGTAACAAGTGTACATTAAACAAACTCTTCAAAACAAAATGTATAGAAATTTTTAGATAATTAATGCTCAAAAAATACAAAAAAAAAAGTTAAATTAAATACAACATATAACGGGTGTCCCAAAATGAATGCAAGATTTGAATTTGCCGCCATTTCTGCAGTAAATTGTTGGCAACCCTGAAAAAAAAATTTTGACAGCTGAGAGTTTAGGGTTAGTAAAAATGGGGCGTTACACGATACAACAACGTGTTTTCATCATTGAACAATATCTCAAAAATAATGAATGTTTGGCGGCCGCAATTCAAAAATTTAATTCAAAATATGGACGGAATAGTGTTTTAAGTTCATCAACTGCGAAGAGATTAAATGAAAAATTTAAAGAGACTGGATCAGTTGGAGACGCTAAACACACTGGTCGTCCAAAAACAAGCCAGTTAGTAATTACGCAAAATGGTCATGGAAAATTTCGACAAAAGAGTGCGTATGTGCCAGCAAAGCCGTGAAGGCCATTTAACCGATTGTTATTCAATAAATAACTCTATCCCATGTACTTTATGATTAAATAAAAAATAAAAATCTAAAGACTAAAAACTGTGTTTTCTATTTAATTCAAATCTTGCGTTAATTTTGGGACACCTAAATAAAGAAAATAAATGATTTGATGAAAATGTGTTGTTCATATTTTACGATGGTCACTGGGGCTTCTTTATATTTCATGATGTTTAATAAGTCTTTATTGATGTTAATATTTGTGGCACAACACATTCCCTCGTTAATAAGTTTTTATTGATGTTAATATTCGTGGCACAACACATTCCCTCGTTAATAAGTCTTTATTGATGTTAATATTCGTAGCACAACACATTCCCTCGTTAATAAGTTTTTATTGATGTTAATATTCGTGCCACAACACATTCCCTCGTTCTCTCGCCGTACACATTGTTCGCGATCGGTATATGGTTCAACCTGACGGTCTGTTAGAATAGCTATCGTGAGGGTTAGTAATCATATTTATATTATTTATCATCTCTTCTATAATTATAATAAATGTTATTTTTTTGTCAACTGGTAAAATTTTTAATTTTGTAAATAATTTATAATAATTATCTTCATACAAACACTAATATATCAACTATAAGTTTTAAGAATCGTAATTGTAAATGTTTCATTTTAATAGTTTATGTTTTATAAGTTAGTCTATGGCTACTCAGTTCATAACTGACAACCGAATCGACCATCGCAAAGTACAATGAGTATAGTGTGGCCCGAGAGGTGTACAACCTTAACATATAAAACGCACTTAACATGGATCTTAATTTCTTACATATATTATCAATATGCGGTTTTCAGAAAAAAAAAACAATTAAGTGCTTATATTGCTCAACTTTATCCATTTATCACATTTGCAATCTATTTGATTTATATGTGGGTGTCCGTAATCATGTCAAGACTCATTTTGATTGCCTAAATATTCTATTATAATTTTTTCTGCATTAAAAAATAATAAATAACCAAGTCTGAGACTTAATGAGAAGATTATTCTATTTATTAAATTTAAATCCCGATTCAAACCAAAACAATTTGAAAGTTAAAACTACCAAACCACTTACCCAAAGTGGAATTTTCAAGTCTGAACCATAATAGTTAAGGATGCAAAAATAACAATCCGCACCAACTTTTAGCAATTTGAAACGATGATTAAGGTAATAATTACATTTTATTAAACTTTTTTCACTTTCTTATAAGCCAACCGAGTATTAAATATTTTTCATCAAATTTTTTTTGTTTATATTTATTAGGTTGTACCACATAAAATAGCGGATTTTCAATTAGGTTAAGATCGACTGCGATTGAGAAAAGTTCTGTGCAGTATTTTACCCCTTCGACTATTTGTAATTGAAAAAGGTCAATTGTCTAGAAAGATAAGTTATTTTTGCTATTGTGTATTACGACCATAAACAGAATATTATCGTCTAAAGAATTAAGAGTAATTTTTTGTATAAATTCAAGTTGGGACATAATGCAGCTGAAGCAGGTAGAAATATCAACAAGGCGTTCGGTGAAGGGTCTGCTAGCCAGAGAATAATATGATTATTCTTTAAAATATTTCATTTCGGCAATATGAATCGCGAAAATGAGCCTCGAAGAAGACCAAGGAGCGTTGTAAATGAAGAAGAGTTATAGACAATAGTGGAAGCTAATCCACATAAGACAACTGGAGTGATCGCGTGTGATGTTTAAGACTATTTCTCGCCACCTCACTGTGATAGAAAAAGTGAAAAACGTACACCAGCTACCACACAAATTGTTCGAAAGTCAGAAATTTTAATGTGTAGAGGTGTTTTTAGAGGAATTGCTTACAGGAATTATTTGTAATTCGTTTTTGAAACCCGGCGAATCAATTACAACCAATTCACATTGTCATTAAATTGATATTATAAACGAAAAATTGAAAAAAAAGTCAATATTAGCCAACGAATATGGACCAATTATACTGCATTTTAACGCTCGATCGATATATCACAAATCAGCATTGACAAATTAAATTCTTACAAGTTTTTTTTCTGCATCCTCCGTGTTTACCCAATCTTTCTCCGACAAATTTTCATCTATTCCAATACTTGGAATTATATTTAAGGAATAATATATTTCGAATCCAGGCAGAAATAATTAGGAGGTTCGAAAAATTTATAAAGTCCAAAAATGAAGATTTATTTTAAACTGGTTAAGACCATTGAAACGGGTGGAGCTGATTTTGATTGAATATTGAAAATATCGAATTTTCATTTTCACCTACAAATTCCGTAATTTCATATGGAACAACCATTCACTAATTATACAAACCACAGTTTATACTGCATAAGATCAAACATTATTATTTTATTTGATTTATTATTTTAAGTTGAATAACTGACGACTAAATATTCAACAATGACCATATTTGAGAAAAATGTATTTCTAGAAAAACAATTCTTTTGGGTTCTGACTTTTTAAATGTTCAAATATAATAATTTATACAGAATTGAATTAAACCTGGTGACAAAGATGTTCTCCACATCACGCTTGACAAAAAAGTGCTTTACAATGTACTTGACAATGAAGGATGTCACATTGTGCTTGACAACGATAGCTAAAAATTTAATTCATAACAGGTATTTTCGGCTTTTCATGGAATAATTCAAATCGTCCATTTGGATAAAGTCGACTGTTGCAAATCCGGTTATCTGATGACTTTGTCTTTATTCCTTAAGGGACAAGATTTAAATAATTTTCACCGGATGCGGGTGTCCGTTACCTTTACCACTGGACCAAGTGCGGGTAATGGGATTAGCATATTTAAAGTACTGGGTGCTTAAAACATTCAGTTAAAAACTTTTCGTTAAAACTCACGTTAATTAAAAGATATGATTTTCTGCTTAACTTTTATTCCAATGCATTTTCCGGGTAACAAATTTCTCGCACTACGTATAAAATAAGGCCATTTTGTAAAAAAATATTTCTATGTCATATTCAATTAAGATAACACGTTCTTCCAAATTTATTTTTCAAATATGTTAATTTTCTCTAATAAAAACAATAATATTATCTGATTTTAAAATTTTACTAGTTTATTTTATTAGACGATTTTTTAAGTTTAACAGGATTTTCAATTTCAAATCGTTTCAAATACCTTGCCCAAGAGTACGATTTATAAAACGATTTAAATAAAATTAAAATCTTAAAAGCATATCAAATTTTGAGATGAAAATAATTGTAGTGCATTCTATTTTTAATGCTATACAAAATCATGTTGTACAACTTTGTTCAGTTACCTAATAACACAAATTAAATAAACCAAATAATAAATGAATTGATTCCAAAAAGTATGCAAGTTACGAAGTTAAAACCTAGAATAAATTGCACATCGAAATAAAAATTTTCATTCTATCTATTATTTCGTTGGTGTCGAGGTAAAGAATAGAATTAAACATTAATTCCATTTAAAACCTTAAAATTTTTCCCGAAACTTAAATGAAAACTGATGTTTTCGATGACACGAAATAGTCGCAATTCAATCAGTTTTTCAGATTCAGTCTGTTTGCCAGGAAATGACTGTTTCCAGTTTTGTACACGTATATTTCATTCTAACATTTTATGTAAATGTCTATTGCGAATTTAAAAAAAACGCAATGAAAACCGACGAACGTTCCATTCCATGGGCATAATTTACATAAAAAATATTTCTTGAGACACTATGGTTCCGTGAATATACTCCTCTTCGATTGATTTCCCCTATTTTCGACAAATGTACCCTCATTTATATATATTTACATGAAATTTCAAAACAACAAATTGTTTTAAATTTTTAATTAAAATATTTTTTTACGGTTGACAATCTAAATTTACTCTTTATCAAAATTGATTCCGTACCATTGTAATTAGTTGTATTTTTGGTAAAATGTTCTATAATTAAATTATATTCATTTTAATGTTTTAAAGTGAAGTAAAATTTTTCCTATAAAGTAAGATTCTCGGAACATATACTGCCTTAATAATTAAACTAAAGTAATTGTGATCTATTGGTTACGATACTCGCCTAGAGATCTAGGGTCCGAGTCTTGTTAGTCCTATTTTAATGGCATAAATGCTTAGTTAAGTTAACATGTAACACGTATTCCGTGTACTGTAAGTTCAAGATTAGAAATTAAATAGAGAAAGTCAAGTCAAATGAAAGATTAGCTAGTTTCAGAGAAATGTGACGATGGAGATATTGACTGGTCACTAAGAGTCGATCTAGATCTGATGAGAAGGAAAGCTAGCACGCGCGACGAGGCTAGTGGTAAAGGATGAATCACGTGACATACATATGGAGTAAACGCAGCTAGAATAATCTGGAAAACTAGAGACTAGTGCAATGTTAAGTATACTGGAAGCAAATAATCTACATCTAAAAATTTCTTATTACGAAAAATTTCGTAATAAAATGGACTGGAAGCTTACAGGTTTTGTTCAAAGTTTAATGTAAGGAATATAATAATTTGAGAAGATATATAGTGGTGAAAAAATATATGTATCTCTGATATGATGTACACTCGTAACACAAATCTGATGTAACAAATAAGGGCTTAGCTCAGCTGGGAGAGGAGTCTACTATCAACAAATAGATCTCCGATTCAAGTCTCAAAAGTCAAGTACGCCATTCCATGCATTTAGAAAAACGGTCACATTTTTACATCTTTATTAGCATCCAATACGTGTTGTACTATTTATGCATCCTCCGTAGACACGTACCTTAATAGGTACAATACCACGAATAGAGACAATAAAACAGAGATTAGTGTGGTGGTAATGAATAATATAGAGTCATTGATTTAAGAGCTAGCTTTCATTTTTCCTGTTAGAAATTCGAGAAATTTTACATGAATTTGATATAATTTCAAGACGAGGTTAATAGTTAAATTCGTATATATTCCAGAGAAATAATTAATGACATTAAATGTTACGAAAATCATGCGAGAGAGAAAGGTTTGAATAGAAAGAGACGACAATAATAATAATAATAAAAATAATAATAATGTGTTTATTCCAGCGTGATTAGGTTTTTTTTTTTGATTCGCCATAAAGATAATACATATTAAGTTATACATTTAAGGTTATGAAATAAATATGCTGTGAAAAAGAAAACCAACGAAAATATTAATAAATACAAAAAAAAAATTTAAAGTTAATAAAAAGTTCACACGCACACAAAATATAATTATTACATATATAACTACTTCAGTAACGGCCATTGTATATGTAGCTATTTTGTAAGCGCTGCCATTCTCTGGTCAGGGAACCAGCTTTCCATGACAGCGCCGCTTGCATCAAAGAGTTGGTGCTGAGCTCCAGCCGCCGCTTTATGCCAGCAACTCGATATCTTAGAAGCGGAACGAATCCATGTATACAACCTTCGGTAAACATTGTAGATGCGCTACAATAACGCGCCAATCCGAACAGTATTCTGTATGAGTTGTTGTACTGAATTCGGAGACGGTTATAAGTCACTTGCTTGTATTTCGACCAGAGCTCGCAGGTATATATGCTGGTGAAGAACGATTTAAACAGGATGCTCTTCACCTCCTTGACAATAAAATTGACGATTTTCCCGCATTCAAACATAATGCGTGTCTAGGGCTTATCCAAGTTTTTTCATATTAATGTTATGGAATCTATCGAAAATTAAACAATTTTTCGAAGTACGAAGTAATTAATTTATATGAATATGTTTTGAAATCAAACAAAGTAGCTACACATATTTAAATGATCGCTTAAATCAATGTTTCTGAATTTAAAATTATTATGACAGCTTCAATTTAATATTTTCTTTAATATTATCGATTTAAAACGCCACGTTGCCGTTTCGATGATATATCTGTTTTATAATTATATATAATACTATTTATGAAACAGACAGCTTTGTTTAAAATGCAACTATGTTATATATAAACGAAATATTTAATTCCGGCTTACATAAAAATTACGTACATAAAATGTTTACATTGTTCAAGAAAACGTTGTTTTCCCTTAATATCAATAAAATGACACCAAATTTATGAAATTTGCTTCTAATGTTGTGAATAAGTTCAATACCGTGTGTGAAATATGCGTGAAAATATATATTTTCGACATTTTTAAACGAAAATGATGACCGCGTGGATTCCACGATCGTCACGGCCACATCGAGCGGCGTATTGACGTTCCGTTGGACAATTAAAATTATCGTATTTTATAAGACTGAAAATACGTTATTTAAAAACTGATTACTGTGTTTCTGATTTAAAACTTAGTTTTAAATACTAGCTGAAGCCTCAAATCATGTGAGTAAATATAATACATGATTTAAAAACGTATGTTTTCACTAAAACAAAGTATTTTATAAACGTCGATAATGGTAATATGTCCTGCAAATTGAATAGCTTATTACACTTAATTTTTAACATTTTGTTAATTTGTCTCCGTATCTTGGCTTCAAGATTATAAGAAAATATATTTCGTTTATCCAATAATTTAATAAAATTAACACAATTTTGTAGCATGCAGAAAATGCATCTAATGGCCGATATCTAATGCATCTTTCTTACAATGCTTGTATTGTCTTAATTGTGGCAAATAAAATTCAGATTATTAGTATTAAATGAGTACAAAGGTCCTTTCTAAGTAATAGTTTATAAATAAAGTCAAATCTAGTGTACAACTTCTGATATAAATGAATAAAAAAACCCACATTTTTTGTAAAGAACGCGAAAATTTGAATTATTATTGAAAGTATCCCCTTAAAGAATTGATTGAACTGATATGTGTTGCGTGGCTCATATACAGGTAATTTTAGTTCTTCTGAGTAAACCCAATAAATAGTATTTATCACTAGTAAAGATGTGTCTATTGAAAAATTATTTTTTATACGTTACGGGGTCTCTTTTATCTAAATATCACAAATTTTGCATGTACCGATCATTCCAGCCAGCTCAGACCCAGTCATTTCAGATGCGCCTTAGAAATCAATAGGCGTATGAGTTTTCCAATATATATCGAATTGAGAAGATGAGTCCGTACATCGTTAATTAAAAAACATATATACATTTTGTTGAGAGAAAAGGAATATATTTCAAAAAAATTAAACAATATACCTGACTATATTTTGTGCTTTTATGGAAACGTAGGTGTATTTTAAAGTGTAATGAGCTCATGATAACGCCCTTACCACATCGTCGGTTTGCAGTACATTAAAAACACATTTCTATTTGGGGTGTTACAAACTTTTTGTGGCTAAAGGAAGCGGTCCGTAAGATTTATGACCCTTTTGTTACAAAAATATAATAACCCTTAATTATCACAGCGCCTTGTTGAAGTTCGCATTTGAATATTGATACGAGTTTGTATAGGATAGTTGTTCTGTAAGATTTAGACTTAATTGTGAGGCATTTCCGTGGCTGTTCGTGATTGTGAAAATCGAATTTACTAATTGACACATAATTTATGTAAGCGTTTAGATTGCCTTAATTTGAAAAATATTCTAGCCTTGTTACGAGACTACTTTGTAAAGTTATTGTGATTAAGTTGTCACTCGCAAAGTTAGTTATTTTGAAATAATAACATGTACATGTAATTTCTTCAATACTCTCACTTTAGATTGACACGTACCATTGCGCACTACTTTCAAAGAGATTCCTTCTGGAAAAAAATAGTTCGTCTCTTAAGGCTATTTATATGTTGGCTCAATGTTTAATTGTTATATTAACATAATGGAACGACAGATGTATTAATTTAAAAAAAAGTGTAACATGTAGGTTCGAAAATTTGTTATGAAAGATACTGGCACTGTAGCATATTTAGTAATGCACCTTCCCCGGATTGGAAATAGAGATCCAGGTTCGAATCCTGATAGCGCAAAAACAATATTTTTGGATGACATTGATTTTATGTATTTGTATGTCTTTATAATTAATACATTTAATTAGTATTTAAATGAAAAACTATTTTTTTATTTTAACACCTATTTGAATATATAATTAACTAGTTTCGGTTCAGGGTTGAATAAATATATACTAACTTAAAACAAAATTACAACCAGTTAGGAAAACATTGAAAAGAGAGAGAGAATTAGAACACCATCCTTCTCCCACATCCTCTCTCTTACCTAACTCCCATAAAAATTGATGATCACTCTGCTCTTCGATGTTTTTCTGAGTGAAATTTTATTTTTAGTTAATATATATTTATACAAGCAGGAACCGTAACTAGTTGATTGTATACTCAAATAAAGTGGTGTTAATACAAAATAATAGTTTTTTATTTAAATTATATTTATGTCTAACCTCAATGTGTCGGCTTCATGTGAAATATTATATTGTCATTCGAAAACTTTATTTATGATTAATCATATATCTTTTGCTATGCTGTTCTCATTTCTAAGATCCATATATGCAAACCAAACAACAATCATATTTTTCCGTTAATTTTGTTAAAAAAATTATAATAGAAACAAAATAATTACAAATACAAATATAGGTTCCTATTTTTGTAACCTTATTTGCACTAAATTAAAAATAATAATAAACTCCCTTTTTTGGACTCTGTATTTCACTTCCAAGCATTAATATTGGTATCAGAATTCCACTGTGCACTATCAAATTGATATTAATAGTAACTGCGGTTAAAGCACCGCTTCTACTATTATATTTATAAGTATTATCTTACTTATACTACAAAATATTTTCTATACCCCTTCAGAAGCAGAATGCAGTTGATTGAGGTAAGTATACAATCCTGGGGTGTAAGAATCTGCAATCATCATGCTTTCTTCTGTCTAGTTGGTAGAGTACGTCGAGCCTCACATGGGGGTTGGTACACAATGGCGTGCAGTAGACACAAAGTTAGGTTATGCTGTTACTGGCGATGTTGTATAATAGGTAGGTGTACTACTTTTTTGAATTTTTATACCAATTAATTCTATCAATTTCAAAATAAACTATAATTGTAAATTTATTACTTTAAAATAGGCAAGTTACTTTATTACTCGGTACCGTACTCTGCTTTAGATTTTGCTTAAAATATTTTCAACGATTTCACCTTCCGACACCGGATTTAAAATGTTTCATTAACAGTATTAAAAAATCATTTATTAAATTAACTTGTTTTACAAATTAGCATAGCCGAAACTCAATACTGAAATAATTGTATTTGGATATTTAATTTAATATTGGTAGTAATCTGACTTAATAATATCCTGAAAAATGCAAATTAAATTATAACCTACAAATTTTATCCACGCAAACACCGAAGGAAATATGGAATCATAGGTTGGAACACATTAAGAATATAAAACGATTAGTATGTCAAGTAAAACAAATACGTAGAAATGTTATTCTACGCAGTTTTCAGTAAGGATTAATCCGTTTCGAAAATGACAGCCTTAAGCACAAAATGCATAAAATCTGCAAACGTCCAAGATGCCAACATAGATTCAGTGACAAAATATTAAGTTCAGTACAATTATTATAAGGATTGAAAAAACAAATTATGATCATTCAAGACCTAAGTGTGACTTAAGCAGAATGCACACGAAGTTGTTACAAATGGTTCGCAAATAACTCACGGCTAGACAAACGTCGTGAATTACGTCATATACAAGGTTACGCTAATTCAGGTAATAACGGCTAGAATTTCATAAGGTATTTTCATAATATAAAGATTATTTCATTTATTTTTATTTCCCAAAATATTTAGTAATGCACACCTTTTTTGGTTTTATGTAATGCGCACCACTGCTGACACGCATGCTCAGAATGTTTATCTCATTATCATACATCAAACCTAGCAACTCGGGATAAATGTTGTTAAATTATATTCCATTTTCACGACTGTTTAGAATTATCTGTAAACAGTTTTCTGGGCTATTCTACTATGTGCATCCGACCTGTCTTTATAAAGTTTCGGATTCCGTTACAGGGTCCAACGTCAAGATTAATATCGGTGATATGATATGTAAGTATTGGTGTTATGGTTGACTATCGGCTTGATACCATATCAAGAGCAGGGTGCATCAAAAGCAGGTAATGTCCGTGTATTCGTATTTTTATAGCACTAACGTGTCGGTGACAGGGTGTGTTTCCTTACGTGTATATTCCATCTATTTTCGTATCATTATATGTGCGGAATCTTCGACTCGACTGGTATTGAAGCGCCAGATACCAGAATATCAGATCATAATCCCTATTGATGTTCACCTAGTTTTTATAGATTTAGAATGTCTCCTTGACAATAAGCTCTTGTGTATTTGTTAGTCCAAAAAAAAAAATTAAATAAACGTAATCATATATATTGAAATATAGTTTGTAAAACTATCCAATATTTGGTCTTAGTTTTGCATTTTATGTTCAATACAAAGTATGTTTTTTTAGAAGTTTGTTTTTCGAATTAGCAACACTTTTCCAGCAACAACCAATTTGACAGCTGATAGCTGGTTTATGCTCAGTTAAGTTTGCCATTTCACCATAAAAAGATTTACGCCGGAATAACGCTTGCAAATTGTGCAAATTTATTTCGAAAATTCAGTTCGCTAAACTTGCGCTACGTCCATTTTACGTTCGACATAATCGTTCATCCGAGCAAGTAATTCGAATAACTATGGATAGTTTTCGCACCACGTATACTTTAATTGGCAATACGCATCCGCAGACACGCTGTACAGTGCGCACCGAAGAAGCTGTTGTTTCTTCAAAGATGATGCCGTCCAGAACGTTACAGTCAATGGAGAGAGCTATAGATTCATGATCACTGACTTCTTCGTCCTCCAATTGAATCGCATTAATGTGTAAGAGTTGTGGTTGAAACAAGATGGCACAGTATACTACACAGCACGTGCCATAATCAATGTATTGACGGAAACATTCGATGAGCGCATAATTTTGCGTAATGGACCTACGAATTGGCCTCCAAGATCGTGACCTTTAGATTATTTGGGGATACGTGAAGTGACTAATCTACGCCGATAAACTAGAGACGATAGATCACTTGGAAGCCAACATTCGTCGCGTTATTGCCGATATACGGTCCTACCGCTTCAAAATGTGGTTGAAAATTGGACTTCTAGATTGCGCTTTATTCGAATCAGCCGTGGCGCCCATATGCGTGAAATCATATTTAAACATTAATTATGTACAATTATCTGTCCAATAAAGCTAATAAGATTTTTATTTCATTTTAAAATTCTATACCTCTAAAAAAACACACTATTATGTTTAAAATATTTTGCCCCTTTCAAATAATTTCAAAGTAAACATGAAAAGGATTAGCGCCCTTGAGGTGAATTATTTTACGAAAATGGCGCTACGAAAATTATCCGATATATAATTATTATTAAATATTAATTAAATATATTAATTAGAAAGATATACATATAAAATTAATTTTATCGAAAAATATTGTTGTTGTTGCGCCGTCGGGATTCGAACCTGGATCTCTTTCCAAACTGGGGAAGGTGCATTATCCAACAATGCTACAGCGACGATATTTTTAATGACAAATTTTCGAACCTATATGTTACCTTTTTCATATTAATACATTTAGTAGTTCCATTATTTGAAAAAACCAACTACCTTATTTTTACAGAATCTCAAATACCTTTGAGTAATCTGATAGCAGACGCCAGAATTATCAATTTATTTTTATTAAATTTTGGACACATTGATACAACTTTATTATTAGTTATTATAGTTGGATAATGCACCTTCCTACAACAATAATATTTTTCGATAAAATTGATTTCATATCTATATCTTTCTAATTAACATATTAAATTCATATTTAAAATATCACAGACCGTCTGTTCTGAATAATTACAACTTCACAATTAGAATGTGTTCTCCTAATTATTATTATTATGATTTTATAAATTATATCATGTAACAGCAAGGTTAAGTTACATACTTATTATTATTCAATAAAAAAAACATTGTCTGGAATGTAACGAGTAGTAAAATAAGACAATGGTGTACTTGTTTTTGTTTTATCTTTGGAAGGTAAACTAGTTTATAGTTAGTTCGGTTTGAATGAATGTTCAGAATTTTTTTCTGTGATAAATATTTATAAAGATAATTAAAGAGTGTCCAGCGGAAAATTTTCAAGTTTAATATTAAATAAAAAAAAAAAACTACAATGTTATTCTCATATTTTATATATGAAAATGTGGTTTAAGGATGTAGATTATACGTTTTATAGACAATATCGTCTAAATTCTGTCCATTTCTCTCAAGACACTCTTGCGATCGGACTCTTAAATTTGTGAACACGCGAGAGCAAAGCGTTGATTCAATGGCAACAACCTCACAGCGGATATTTTCTTGAAGGACCTGAATTGTTGCTGTAAACTCTCGACTTAAGGTATCTCCACAAAAAAAAGTCACACGGTGTAAGGTTCGGTGGCCGAGGTGCCCAGTATATGTCTCCGTACTTGCTAATTAATTTATTGGGAAAAATTCCCCTCAGCTTCTTCATTGAAACTCTAGCTGTGTGTGAAGTGGCCCTGTCTTATTAAATTGTGTTCTGTTGTTGAACCCGAAAAACAGCTGCAGTTTCAGTACCAAAAATTCGTCGATCATTCGACAATATACATCAGCAGTGACTGTCTCTCGTTGGTTAAAAAAATAAGGGCCAATTATCCCTCGGGCAGAAATTGCACACCACACTGTCGTTTTTGGACAGTGCAAACATTTTTTATGGCATTCTCTTGAGTAGTTAAGGCACCAATATCTCATGTTCTATTTATTAACATAGCCATCGATATGAAAATGTGCTTCGTCAGTAAACAATATGTTTCCAAGTGTTCATGCTGTTCCAAAACGTTCCAGTATCGTTCTCGCTAAGGTTTCACGTAAAGCATAGTCATTTTCGTTGCACGAAACTGAAACTGCACGATTTACAGTTTTTATGAGCTGTAGTTTATTTTTCAAAATAACGTGCACTGTTGCCTTTTTTATTCCAGTAAGGCTGCAATGTTCCTTATCGGTTTACGCGGAATGCGCATAATTTCACGTCGAACTTGAGCCACATGTTCTGGCGTCGTTGCTGACATTGATGGTCTCGGAGGAGTTTGGTTCACCATTGTCCCTTCTTGTCTGAACTTTTGAACCCAACAGCAGATAAGTTGCATGCTCGGCCCATCACTTACTCGTCGAATATTAAAGTGAGTACAAAAAACGCGACGCACAAGAACCAATGAATCACCGCACTTCAAATATTGCTCAACCGCGAACGCGCGGTGCGCTCCCGACCAGTGACTCATTGCGACTGGCAATCCCGCAAATCTCGCTTATTGAACAATACCCCTCTCACTTACTTCACCCTGATGGTTAATGAGCAATTACAATTTAATCTTGATTTTTTTCCGCTGAACACGCGACGAGGAAAGAGGCGGCATCGAATGATGGCCCAATGAACGGGCGACCTTAACATGGCTTAAACGGAATGGCGTCTAAGCAATCTCCTAGAGCAGAAGATGAATTCTGTCGTGAAAATGCGACAACCCGGATGCACGGCTGCTTAGACACCCCGCGGCAGTCTTGTTTAATAATGTATTAAATGAGTAACCTAAGTGACCTTCCTCAGAAGAATGTTGACCTCGTGAAATAATATTCAAATAACTTTTTATGTTCGTTCAATGTCGGGATAAATTATGTTATTGTGAATAAAATGGATGATGTGTTGCAGCAAAGTTTGCCCCTAAATCTATTATCATCCCATCCGAGGTAGCAGGCGATACCAGAATACAAATACATACTTGAAGACCCAGACTGAGCTAGATCACTTGCGACCCCTATGACTTCCTATCCTCTAGGGCCCAAAGACTCCGTAACAATATATATGTGTGTGTGTGTGTGTGTGTGTGTGTGTGTGAACAGTACATATATTGAAACTTCTCAAAGTGGGTTGTTTCAAGGTCTCTTGGTAATGATTATAGAAAATGCATTGAAATTTTTCGGAAGTTGCATCATTAGACTCTCTACAGTATATAATATTTCTATCAAAATCTACATAAAATATTAAATAAACTACAAAAAATAAAACATAATACAATTAAAAATACTATTATTAAAAAAAAGCGGATATTGTAATAATGAAATACCTACTTTCCACATTTTAGTGTCATAAAAGCGAGTTGTATTGATAAATTTATTGCAAAAAAAAATTGATTACCGCCGCGTGGATTATTATTTTTGAAACCAAATTGCAGTAAATACAGGCCAACAGTAATTACTACTGCCGACTAATTTCATACTTCGCTTCGAAGTTAGCCACGTTTCACATAAAACTTTGACGGCCTCAAACTAAAATAATACTAAATCGATCACATTTTTACAATGGTGGAGTAAAATATTTTAACTAAAAGAAATTACAACATTCAATGAATTATAGCCAAACCCATATACGATTTCCGTTATTTCAAATCTTAATGGAAGAAAGTAAACAAGAAAAGTTAAAACAATCGTGCCCACAAGAATATTGCTTCACACGCGATCCTTTCATTTGACCTCCCGTTATTATTTTGCCACTAACTTCTGAACTATAAATAAAATCCGAAGTTTCTATTAACTCCTTAACTTGAAATATGCTATTGAGGTGTTCGTACATCGATAATACTGTGTATTGATATAACTTACATGTTAGCGCGCTGGAACACTATAACGGCTTTTCTATTGATAACTTTTTTGCTCATGTTAATTGTTCAATAAAAATGTCACGAAAACGCGAATTAGAAAAGGATTACGTATGAACCCGGTCTGGGGTTTGTTTGAATTTAAACTGTACTTTTTTAATTCCTTTCCAGATCCCTGAGCCTACTTTTTAATATGTCCACGTGACACGTATTCTATTTTAAAATACTTACGATCTAAATAATTCAAAATTATTTGTACCTTTTTTCCTATCGTATCCTATCTTATACATAAAGTCTATAGAAAGGGAACAAAATTCTACAAATCTCCATTCTTCGAACGTAATTTCATCAAGAATTTAAAATTATAATTTTAATAAAAAAACTATTATTTTGTTTTAACACCATTTTATTTGAATATATAACGGACTTGTTTCGATTCAGGCTTGAACCTTCATTAGGGTTGAATGTACTGAAAAATATATGGAAGTATGGGGTAATTACAGAACTTACAATCTGTCATCGGCTGGCTTAAGTGATCATATATAGATATAGATATTCAACTTTCAAAATTTGATTTATGTGGAGATCGAGTAGTGAGAATTGGTGAAATATATATATATATATATATATAAATCAAATTTTAAAAGTTGTATATATGTTAATATATGGACTCACTTCATAATTAATAAAAATAGCTTTGTCTCTATGAGATATCTGATATTTGTTTAATAACAGTGCCTTCGCAAGTAAAAACCCAGTAATTGTGTACTTGGACATATTCAAATATTGCAAATAAAAAACAAAATTACAACCAGTTAGGAAAATATTAAAGAGTCAGGAAGAAGTGAGTGCAAGGAAGTAAAAGAGGAACATATCTAAAATTGGGCTACTCGATAAATCTAATTGTTTGTTTAGTAAATGATTTCTATGTATATTTTGATTTACAGATCATCTAAATTATTAAGTCGTACTAAACCTATTTCTTTTCTATGGAGTGCATCTATAAGATCCCATCCCGAATAATTTTGCGCATGCAGAATTTTTGCGCATTCAGATTTTAAGCATCCCGAAGATTTTTAGAAGGAGTGATCTTTCTCAATTAAATGGATCACGAATTCTGAATAACTTAAATTATTTAGGCATCTCATGTGTTCAATAACCTTTGTATGTACATTAATACAAAATAATAGTTTTATATTTAAATTATAATTATGTCTAACCAGAATGTGTTTGCTCCATGTGAAAGTTTAATTTAAAATTATGTTTATCATTAGTGATTCTCCAGACAGGTCTCTGGGTCAAGTTATAAATTTATATTTAATATATTATCGATTCCTATAATATTGATTAATTTGTGTTTTCTGTTCAATATTTCAATGAAAAATAGCTACAATGGTGCGTGCACACGTTTGAGAGTTATCTCAGAACTCGTCTCAAGAGCACGTGAAGGATGGAACAGAGATGACCTCGAAATAAGCATGATTCTTTGCGGCATGTATTTGGAACACACGGTAGAATGACGAAACTAATAAATCCTGACAAATCATCATCATCATCATCATTAAATATCATTTTTTTCTGTTCCGGCTTACATATTTGACATATATTGTGAAGTAGTATTACCCCTTCATCAATTTTCAAATTGTTTCCCAAAAATATTACTATACGATTAGAGTTACGTTTACAGCACTTTATAGCGTGGTCAGGGGCGTGCACTGCATACAGGTAAAGAATCTGTGCATTATTAAAGATTCTGGACAATAAAAATAAATTATTATCTTATGAAAAAACCTTACAAAATTCTAATGGTTTTTACCTGGATTAGCGTAACCTATGGCTATATTTTTGTCTAGCCGTCAACTGTATGAAAAATTGAGAATTATTTATATACAATTTTATTGTCATTTATCTCCGCATTTTGCTAGAATGCACGCATCGGTCGCGTCTAACTTGTTTGTTCAATCCGTATGAGAAATGTACTAAACAATATATTTTCTTACTCAACCTATTAAGCATCTTAAGGCTGCCAAAATTGATATTTTATTCAAACAATTTGTGCATAATTCGAAATACACATACTGAAAACTCCAAGTAAACACACTTTTACGTATTTGCTTCGCTAACTAAACTCTTTTCCATAATATATTTCAACGGACAATTTGTTTTCTGTCAATCTGCAAAGTGTGATAGAGTGTAATACATATTCAAGTTGATTATTACTTTTAGTTAATACATCAGTACATACAGACATATATTTTAATTAATAGTATAAATTCAAACTGTTTCTGTTTTTATGAATTAGTTTTTAGTTAGGTAAATGTAAATTTTAGAGTATTATTTTTGTAAAACATAGAATTGACGACATGATAAAGTGCTCTTATTGATGAAACAGTCAGAAAAAAAAGAATTATCGCTGGTGTTAAAATACATTTCAATCGGGTTTTCAAAGAAATCGTAGATAATATTTTAAGCGAATTTAGAGAACGGTTTGGAGCAATAAAATAACTTACCTTTTTTGAATTAATAAATTCAATATTATTTTCAACATTTAAGAATTATTAATTTCCAATATAATTGTTTTCGGAATTAGAATAATTTTATTCACATTTTTAAAAATTTTATTTGCCTTAAGAATGAAAAAAATGTTTTAGAAAATTTACAATAAGTTTTCCCATAATTAATTAAATTAGTTTTTATAATTAGCACAATTTCTGCTAGCAACGCGTCAGCTGACCGGTCTTTTTCGGCGCTAAAACGAATTCATACTTATTTACGGAATACTCATAAACAGACACGAATTTCGGATCATTCCATGATTGCTATTGAAAAATAATTGGTTTTAGAATTAAAAAGATCTGGAACTTTTTATAACGATGTTATTAGTGAATTTACGAAAAAACAGAGACGGATTGAATTGGAATACAAATAATTATCTTTAGTATTTAACATTACATTCACACGTTGCAGCTGATGATTAGCCCCGGATATTCATTCATATACCTGTATGGCATTTACATTATTCATTTTTGAGATATCTGGGGGGGCTAAGAGAGTTCTCTTCTGCTCTAAAAACCCATGCGCAAACTATATATATATATGCAACCAAGACAACCGCATCCGGTTTCCGTATAGTTAGGTACACGTCGTCGGTAACAGCATACTTTAAGTTTAGCCTACTGCACGCCACTGAGCGTGGTGTAGATAACTATTAATACAATTTATTTTTATAAATGTGAAAAAAAAATCACATTTTATTAATTAATATTTCAGTTTCATGGAATCAGAAGCAGAAGCATTGATATCCAACAATTTAATATCAGAAGCATGGATATTCAACAATTTAATATAATTTATATAATTCTTTCACTAATAATTCACTAGTCCTACAACACTCCCACTCCATATATTTTTATTATATTTTTATTTTATTTTCACTTTTTTATACATATTTTTAATTCTCTTTTTATTCCAAATAACACCACAACAGCACGAAAAAAAAAAAACTGGCCACTTTAACACAGACTTCAGTTTAGCAAAGTAGCCAGGATAACGCTGTATATATCAGAGGTGAAGTCTACTCCATCCCACACAATAAACATAAACATAATGTATTATGTATTTTTATTATGTATCCACCTTTGTTAGTACAAAAATATGGATGTCATAATATATATAAATATATAAATAAATAAAGTTTAACTTGTAACTGTTTATAGATGGAAATCGATAAAAGAGAGACTTTATCAAATATTTTTAGAAACAGAAATTAAATAACGTCTTGTTTATAATACCGAAATTAATTTGATAGGAAATCGATTAAATTGGTACGACCTTCAACGCAATAACACATTTTCATATTACATGAAACAAAATTTTAAAATATTTCATACCTCCCGGTGTAATAATCAATGTTTCTTTCAAACTTTCTCCGTTTTATTCGGAGAGGGGAGCGTGTCTGTGAACACGGGAGCGTGCCTGTGCGGTAAATATGCGTAGAAAATGAAGAATCATTCATCAAAATTAATCTCATACACAATTTTAATCGGAATCATTCGAGTCTATTGTTATCATAGCCTAATTTTATGTCAATCCTGATTCAATATCAAACCGAGATCACATGTTTTATTAATAATGAATAACTTTTTTTTTTAATAAATGTTAAGAAAAACACTTTGTTTAAAACAATTAAAGGATTTTTCTTTTTATTTATATAATAATATGTAGCCACAAAGAAATGTTGCAAATATTGAAGAACCAGTTTTTATGTTATGCTGTTTCAGGGAAATGAATATCAAATTTAGTCCATAGATGGAGATAGTGTAGTTGTACTCGAAGTGTTTCCAGATACTAACATATATACAACTTCCAAAAAATTGATAGATATGGAGATTGATTAATGGGTGAGAATGGTGAACGTTACATTGTGTAAAGTGATCACTTAAGTCAGCCGAAGATAGGTCGTAAGCTCTGTAATTACCCATACTTATATATTAAATATAATAAAAAATAGCTTCGTCTCTATGAGATATATATTATTTGTTTAATAACAATTCCTTTGTAGGTGAAAATTCAGTAACTGTGTGTTCTTGGACATATTCGAATTTGCACACACTCCTTGAACATTTTCGACTCGTAATTTAGTCAGGTATATATATATAAGAACACGTAATATCCACGAATTAGCTTACAAATTGAATTATTTATAAATTACGTCGTATTTATTAGGCTCATTTTTATACTGACAGTCAATATTGTTACCACAACTGTAGCATCGTGCGCTTTTGCCTCCCTTCAATCATCCCTAACTAGCGACTTGAACCGTCAACCGTTCTTTCACCGCTACGAACTGAATTCTAAAAACGATTGACTGCCGAGTTAGCGCTCGGCTTCCTTATAATGGGCTTCTCGTTTTATCATGATTGATTCTGCCAACAACCGCTAGTGAAGGTTGAAACTTTTAGTTTGAGAGTGCTGAAATTTTATCGTGTGCACTAAGTTCAACACGGTGATTTGCTCGAGGCAAGAAGAAATTACTCGCGCGTGTGCATTCATCAGATTCCTATACATTTCAATCAACCTTTACATTAAATGTCATACTGGAGAAATCTACAACCAGCAATTCACAATAATATTGCTTTTACAAAACATATATATTATTCAATTTGACTCGTCAAGTTCTGTCTTAATTTTTCACGTTTTACGCCTTTACGGTTATAATATAAAAAGTTTGACTAAACATATCAAGAGGTAACAATGATACCAAGTGCAAGGATATTTTCAGAAATAGGTGTAACCACATACCAAAAGTTCGTCCGTCTTCTGACTCCATTTTAAGCAATAACATTTTTCTAGAGGTGATTTAAGTTTCCTTTGATCACATGTTCCTTTTTACGAGTAGCCTGTTACCCCCTGCTTATGAATTACCTGTAAATATACTTTTTATTATAAATGTAAGTTCCTCAAAATCTTTTGCTTGTGCCGTCCTCTATGAAAGAATGGCGATGAAGTTACATATATCCTGTAAAAGATTTTTAAGCAGCCGACTTAATCTCTTTCTACTTATGCCACAGTTTTTTTCTATCTTACTCTGCATGATAAGTTGTAAGAGATTATATTTCTTGTATCCAAATTTTACAATTTTTCTTCCTTTGATAGTTATTTCTAGTTCTGTTGACTTACTCACGTCTTAATACCTCTTCATTCGTAATGTAATCAAACCAAATAGACTTTATCATTATGACATTACATTTTATTGCCTTGCAACTGATACTCAGACTTGTGTCTCAGTAGGAGAAGAGATTCTTAGTTTTCTCAAAGGGGTTTCGTGCCATCGCAGTTATTTACTCAAAGGTGTTTGAGATTCCGTAAAAATAAGGTAGATGGCTCTTTCAAATAACGGAATAATTAAATGTATTAATATAAAAAAGGTAATAACATATAGGTTCGAAAATTTGTCGCTAAAAATATCGTCGCTGTAGCATAGATGGATAATGCACCTTCCCCTGTTTGGAAAGAGATTCAGGTTCGAATCTCGATGGCGCAACAACAATATTATTCCATAAAATTCATTTTATATGTATATCTTTCAAATTATTATATTTAATTCATATTTATTATTTTAACATCAAAGCCTGATACGCAGTCCTCCTTTACTCAGTAGTTATGTAATATTTTCTACTATTTTGTCGTTAGTTTCATAGATTGACAAGTAAATATTCTCAACTTTTATCGCAAAGTATTTACTGAGTATAGATTCCATAATATTTACTGATCATATTCACATATTTTAGTAGAAATAAAAGGTGTCGGTTAACAACAATAGTCGCAATTAACGTAACAAAGATTTTGGATACATCTCCCTTA
Source organism: Eubasilissa regina (assembly GCA_022840565.1). Taxonomy (NCBI): domain Eukaryota; kingdom Metazoa; phylum Arthropoda; class Insecta; order Trichoptera; family Phryganeidae; genus Eubasilissa; species Eubasilissa regina. The sequence continues at coordinate 20,929,454 of JAINEB010000015.1, read as the reverse complement.
ATTTAATACATTTATATACATTATCTATGGTAAACTCTAAAGACAAACTCTAAGTAAACATTAAAAAGGTGTGGTGCCAAATTGCATTTTTTTAAAATTCGGATTTCATACGACATTAGGCACCCAACCCATACACCAATACAGTGAAAAATAGGGATGGGAAATAAATATCTGCGCATTGCATGCGACAACTTGAGGGTTGAAAATGTCAATCGCAAAATGTCTTTGCCATGAGTATGAAAACAAAGCAAAGTGGAAAAAGGGCGTTTTTATTATTTTTCATATAATTAAACAATGAAGATCCAACTGTCTTCCTGGCCTAACAAATCTGAACCAAGTTCTTCCGTCCTTATTAAAAATTGCAGCGGTGTTAATTATTTTTAAACTATTAAACAAATTTATTATTAAAGATGAGTTTAGATTAAAAATATCTGTAACTTATTAGTCGACATTATTTACAAATAATTGAATTATAGCTAAACTATATCTGATAACTGTGTTGTTTTCTTTTCCAGTATTAAATCGTCTGAATTCAAAGAACTGTTTTTTTTATCATAACAGTTTTATTAATTTTACTATACCAAAATAATTCTTCACAAACAAAACAATGCCTCTTGATAAGTATTACCTTAAAATACATTTAAAAAAATTATAATATTAAATCGAATATTTATCTTAATAATTATATAAAATAAAACCACTAAATTAAACCACTATTTATTAATTAATCTATATGTTTCGATACGTATCTTCTTTAGCAAACAATGTATACTGAAAATAAAAATACAAGCATAGATAAAAACAAAACTATAAAATAGTAAATAAGTAAAAACTAATATGAAAATAAATTTAAAAGGTGACTATTTGCAAAGAGAATTTGGTTATTTGTAATATTAAGCTTTCTGTTAACACTTTTTCTTATTTCTAAAATTTCAAATTTATCTAACTGTAAACCCCTAGTATTTGTATGTATAATTTTTAAACTCTTATTAATATCAAATGAATCGTTCGATTCCAAAAAGTGATTTGAAAATTCTGAATAGTTATTGTTATTTGGGCATCTCTAATGCTCTTTAATTCTAATATCAAAATGTCTACAAGTTTTTCCTATATAAAAATAATTGCAATCATTGCAAATTAATTTAATATAAAATGAGGCCACAAAGTAATTTTGCAAATATTGAAGAAGCTGATATTTTTGTATTAGTGTTATTTTCTGTTTGTACAAGGTTCTACAAGATTGAGAATGACTTCATATTTTATATCTCTGGTAGTCACATTTTTGTTATGATGTATTTACATCCCATATACATCCACATACAATCATAATTAAGATTCTTAGTGTACACACAGAATCAACGTGTTATTTATTTGTTTTTGTCATTTAAAAAAAGTTCACAGCTAAAATTGACGTGTCTCAGATAAAAAATAGTATTTTAACTGAACATGAAAATATTCTGGTTCGAATCCCGGTAGCTACTAAAATATTTTTAATATAAATTGATTTTTTTCCGTATATCTTTATAATTGATACATTTAATTTGTATTTAAACAGTACACAACTGTATTCTAAAAAAACTGCAACTTAAAAATAATAATGTGTTCTCCTTAAATAATAGTATCTTTCGGTAGCATGTCGATAGCTAGATCTTTATTCCAAAAAAAGTTTCAAAAATCAGTTACACGTAGACTCGTAAGTAAATGGTTTTTGGTGTGCGCATCCACGTACCCTTACAGAACCTCTGCGGATTTGTGAGAAAATTTTGTTAACACGATCTGAAAAATCAAGCTTCGTACAAGAAAACTACAAGATATTAAATATTCTCCATCCTTTAACAAAGTGAAAATGCATTGGAATAGTTCCGCTTTATTCACAAAGCAAATAAAATGTCACCGAGCAATCAAATAAAAGCATCTCGATGCAACGGTGTCACGCCTCGAGTGGCGAACGCGACGAACAATATCCGAAATTGAAAATGTAAATAACGATTTGCCGGGGTGGGGTTGTCGCAGCAGACCACATGACGCGCCATTACTTTTAAAAGGAGATAATATGTCGCAACGACTTTTGCGCCGCGGGGACCTACGTGTCTAATGCATGGCACAAAGGCGCTGCTCCAAGCTATCGGTTGACCTAGTATTTTGATTTAGTTTATTTTGGCATACCGACATAAAATCGTACAATATATACAAATGGTATATAACACGTCATTAACTTCCTCTTTTCAGGATTACAGGTATATCTAGTAACTTAGATGATAACATAGATCGAAACATGTACATGTATAAATTAGTTTCAAAATGTTCAACTAATTAACGTACCATCACGCCGTTCCCCCGTAGGATTAGGTAGAGAGGATAGAGTGTCACATCTTTCTGTCCTTACGCACAATTCTCGCCTCATCCACATTCATACAAGTTCGTCTATTATTAAAGTTTCTAACAGGACCGTCTTCTAGTACCTGGTTTACATAGTCGTACCAACTCTTCAAAGGAGGTCCTTTATTTCATCAACCCTTCGTCATACATTTTTTTTACCATTCCCTTCTCATTCGTCTGTTCCATATGACCAAACCGCTTACGTAATCCTATCTTAATCTTACTCACTATACTAAAATTAGCTTTACATTATTTCCTTATTTCTTCATTATTTACTCAGCCACAAATGGATCCGCCACATACACGCCTAAGTGATCTCATTTGCACTGTATTCAGTTTTTTTCGTTCCTCTTCTGTCAGCTCCAGTCTTCACTTGCATGCATCAGTGTCAGTACCAAGACTCCATTGTGTACCGCTAGTCTTGACTTTGGTTTTTTTATAGTCTTGACATCAACAACAACAACAACGTACAACAATATTAATTTTCTAAAACTGGCCCAAATATCTGCCTCAAAATTCAAAATCCAATACACGCTCATTCTTTTAATTCAGTACCCATATCTAAGCGCTGATCTGATAAGTATTATTTTATTCACTAAAATTTAGATTGATAACAATAAGGTTTTTATTCAATTTTGGCGGCGGCAATACTACGATTTGCGCTTACTAAGCATTTATTGATAATCCAAATTACGTGTTAAATGTGTTATTAGGTGGTGCGGGGATCTTCATAGAAATAACATATCTTCAGGTTCATCAAGACTTTATTATAAATACAACGCCACAAAAACGGGTAACCCAACTAGCTCTATCTCGTAAGCCAACCATGTTCGTTCTGCCGTGCGGTAATGCCGCCCTCTGCTGATGCAACTCGTGGCGCTCCAAGCGACACCGGTGCGCGCACCTGACATAAGTGAATGAGCCTCTCTTGCGTCTTACTTATACTTAACAGTACGTATATTTTTGTAACGTTTGTTGCTAACAAATGTTAGTTACAGTATAAGAGTACAGGCATTTTTTGTATGCAGCCAAATACCGTTTATTAAAATGCACCCATACTACAAGAACATAAAACCATATTTACCGTATGTGTCTAAAGAATCCCGCGTCTCTTCAAAGACATTGCGAGAAGAGAGAATAAAATTTAGGAGGATATTATTGTTATATGAAATGTGTCAGAATGAAGATCACGTAGACCGTATGCGGTTGTTCGATCATGTTAAAAAAGAAGCGTGTGTAGCACTATGTGGAACAATCCACCTTACTGAGGACCATGAAGCGTGTAACGCTGTCGTTAGGGGGCTATTTTGATGAAATCGCGACCCTTGTGTCCAAAATGTGACTAAAAGAAGAAATATTATGAACCATGCAGATAGAAATAAAGAATTTTCGTTTCTTTCTAAATAAATCACTTTTATTATTAGTTTTCCTTTATCCCCTCAATCGGTGCACCCTTGTTCTACGATTGCAGACGTTCCGGAGCATTCCCCGAACATATCTAAATAAAACATTCCTTTGTGGATCCTCTACCCACTTGTATGAGCTGCAAATTTGTGTTTGCTTTTCGCTCAAAAGTTGTCACGCGGTTCATTTTGTAAAGAGCGCTAGGGAGGATCTTGCAGGAGAAACGCCAGTAACGGGTGATTTAAAAGTCGACACTTCATTTCGTATTTTCTTTAATTATTTATTCACTCCCTCTTTCTACGTTAATAATATTTTACCAGTATAATATTTTGTGATATGCTGTATTTATATACGTATATTCTAAGTTAGATCGCGTACTTGAGTGGCTTCCTTGAGGAAACCTAAGCCGATGTTTCGGCAAGGTGACGTGTGCTATTTTTAAGGCTTTGACTCAAAAAGTTACTATTTTGTCGTTATTGTGCATGCCTCACGCGCAATTAATTATTACAAGTTAATTAATTAAATAATATATAATTTATATAGATTAGCAGTTTCAATTGATCAGTTTACAACTAACTAGTACTTTTATAATCCCAATTATATTGAATTATAGCGAAATGACATTCCCGTAAATGAAATGTTATTGTTAATCACTCTTCTTTAATTAGTTGTCACTATTATAACTTTAAAAAATTATTTTAATTATAGAATTAGCTAACTTATTTCAATAATACGTAAAAATCCAGGGCCGACTTCACAGGATAGATCTCGAGTAAAACGATAAATGTGATTCTACAATATTTTGACAACTGTGTTATCTATGCTACAAGCCCAGTTATGTTGGTTAACCACAAGACGCTTACAGAACACATATAATGCTGCGATCCAATCGAGTTTTAAAGATGTAATATAACAAACATACCCTTTCAAAGATAGTTCTAACTATCTGCTATAAGCATTATTATTATTATGTGTTATATTTCAATTTATAATTTTAAGATTACAAATTATAGTTCATTCCTGTTGTAATCGATAACATTAATAAAACATAATAATTATAGTGACGTTAAACGACATTACTAATATTGTCGTAATTTCTTCCCTTGAATTCGAATACTATCTGGAAATTTATTTTAACTAGAATACTGACGAATTTTTATTTGTATTTTAGAACCTGATCTAAATTTAAACATAATTGATAGGTTTGGAGTCAATTTTCAGACGAACAACGTGCGCTCGCACCGGCCAGAGTTGGAAATCGTGGCGATGGACCAGCGTGCTGTGGTCTACGCAAGATTGTTTAACTAGCCTCAAATGTAAAATACATTATTCAATCGAAATATGTTGTATCTTGTATGAATAAATGTGCCTTTAAATTCATTTTGTTTTGTCTATTCCTTCCGTTGATCTTATTAATTTGAGTCCATAACCCATGTGGCACATATTAAGCCGAACCGCCTCTTTAATCATTCCGACAGATGAGTCTTAGCTTTTGAGATATATTTTTTACAAAAATTTCCAATACTACTGTTAATATTAATTACCTATTAAAGAATTTCTGTCTTGGATTAGTACCTACTAACCTAGTTTTGGATTTATATTAGTCTCCACTTTGATTTTAATTATGATTTAAAACTATGCCATTTTCATGACGCACTCTAATACCATGTAAATAGTGAAATCCATTATTTATGCAGCGTACATTAACAACCTGGCAAAGCCTGTTGTTACTGCTAGTAATTTGATGCCAAAAACGAAATCCAACAAAACCAGAAACAATAGCACTCTTGGGATTCTCACGCAGCATATAAAATTTCGTTTCCATGACAACTACACACAAGACAGGTGCACACACAGATAACTGCACGCAGAATATTACTCTGATGCCGTGACTTTGTATTAAATTACCCAACCTAACCTAATCCAACCTGACGTAATTTTTGTAATTTAACTTATTGTGTCTTAAAATAATGTAAGGTAGCGTGTGGAAACTTATATTAATCTATCTAATATTGTATTACTTTTATTACAATTGTCTATGTGTTCAATCTGCGCATCTATCTTGTGCAATGTTTCCATATGTTATGCTATTCAGTATATAATTCATCCATGGTTTAACTCCTGTCATATTCTATGCTATTGAGATGAAATTGTTTAATCACCCTAAAACTGCACATTCTTTTATGATTTTTTTGTTCTCAACAATAATGAGAGCAATTTTTATTACTTTATTTTCTTATAAAGATGTTCTTTTTATTTTAGAGTCGTGCCATGTTCCGTTGAATAAAAAATGCTTATATTAATGTAATTGTGTCAGCGACATTGCAATATTCATAGTAATAAAATAATAATCCACAAATGCATACTTTCATATATTTTACTCTAAAACATTTAAAAGAATGATGAAAACTTCCAATTTATTGATGTTTTATTGTAATGAAAAATTACTATAAAAATAGTTTTAGTGATAATAACTGTGACATATATTAATTAATAATACACTTTTTATAAAAACAGCACCTCATGTTTAATCATCTCGAACAAATACATCGCTGACATCCTACATACATTAGACTCACCGTTAGTGTTTCAATTATTTCCATCGTAACAGCACATACTAACATATTAAATCATATATATTAGAGATATAAAAGAAAATCTCTATAATTAAGGACGATTGGCATTGAGCTTATACTTGAACTTATACAAAATAATAAAGTTCTTAGTAACATGAAGATTTTAATTAACAAAAAACACAAGTCGCAAAAGAAACCGGGATAGTCGGTTGCTTTCCGCTAGTACCGATATTTTATAATATTTAAGGTATATTATTTTATTTATTGTTTTAATCTGCACATCTTACGATTAAGTTTCGGATATAATACATAAAACACATTTTAATGCGTTCTTATCTTCCAAGTAAGAATACTAGCAGCTACAAGAAGATTATTGTCTTAATAAAAATATGGCTATAAAATTAAAAGGCGTTAGTAAAATAGTGTAAAGAAAAAATATTGGAATCTATAAACGAAGTACAAATAGTTAAATATATTTTTTTTATTTATTATCTTAGTTTAATAACCACAATTGAGTTTAAAAAACATCTACCGGTTTCGGAAAACACCTTTTCCTTCTTCAGGATATGTCAAAACTAACTAAAAATATAGCATTGTTTTTCTATTTATCCAGAATCTATTTTTAAATTTAAAAAAAAAAAAACAACAATTATTTAAAAGTTAATTTAGTACCTAACTCAAATAAATATATTTTTATTAAGGTTGAAACATTATTATTGTGAAGTTGTAATTATTCAGAACATAGGTCTGTGATATTGTAAATACTAACTAAATGTATTAATTAGAAAGATATACATATAAAATTAATTTTATCGGAAAATATTGTTGTTGTGCTACTGAGATTCGAACATGGATCTCTCTCTAAACCGGAGAGGGTGCATTATCCAACTATGCTACAGCGACAGTACTTTTGACGACATATTTTCGAACCTACGTATTACACTTTTCAAATTAATACATCTATCGTTCCATTATTATCTATCCACTGCTTTAAAAATATTTTTTTTGTTATCAGGCTAAGAAATAAATGTTTTCTTCTTTCCTCATTATTATCCGTATTGATGATCTTCTTTTCTAGGCTATAATTTTAACGCATAATGTGACCAAATAATTGGAAAAGCATTTTGTTCATGGCTGTATAAAAGGGTTTTCTGTTGTTGAATTTATTGCAGGATTGAGGTATTCGTGCGTCGTGCTGTTCACAGGATACATAACATCCTTCTTCAGCAATACATAACGAAGGCGTCTATTTTACCCTTATCGCTATCCAAGTCTCCGCTGTAAACATGGAAATTGGAAAAACAAGTGTGTGAACCAACATAATTTTAATTAACAATATTTGAATATATCCAAGAACACACAATTACTGAATTTTTACCTCCAAGGGCATTGTTATTAAACATATTATAGATATCTCATAGAGACGAAGCTATTTATATATAATATAATGTTCCTAATTTGTAAACACCCTTTTGGTGCGTTTTTTCAAGTCAGTCGCCACCCATATTATTGACACATTTCCCTATCCAAATTCCCATCCATAGATTTCCTCATACTCGTCTTGTCAGTGTAAATTGTGACTTTGACGTCAGCAGTTATCAACTTGACCGATATTTGTTCGATCTCAACATTGCGATAGCATTCGCGGTGTGAATTTTCAGCCCCAGTGCTGTATTTCGTGATATTGTGTTTTGATCACGTATTGTGTTTGTCGCCGAATCCAATTAGGATCGAAGATCGGCTCATCCGCGTGTGATCTCCGCGGTGTCTGCAGGAATAACGGAGGCCTCATATACAAAGTAAGGCGAGCAGTCCTTCCAAATCCCTGTTCCTGAGATCACTGGTCCTTAGACTAGAATCCCTACACCTCATTGACCTTATCCTGTACCAAGGTTTACCTACTTCTCTCCCATACCTTGCGGTGATTCCAATTTATAACCGGAATTGTCGTATTCCATTCTGCGGGACGTGCGACCCGGAGATTTGCGCAGTTTGAATTCATTTAAATCCTGTCGATACAGATATACAGTTCGAATTCACATAATATTAATATAATATAAGACAGGTCATAAGCCCAGTAATTCCATACTTCCCATATAATGTAAATAGCTTCGTCTCTATGAGATATCTATAATTTTTTTAATTTTAATTGTCCCCTTCTTTCCATGTTCTTGTTAGTTGGTTCAACATTAGCCAATTCTATACGTCTTCAAATTTCTTGCCGACTATCACTAGTGTTTATATATAGAGTGCCCAATAAAGTGTCTCTATAACTACATCACACCCTGCTATTTGAGAAGTTTGTTGTTTATGTTTATTAAATGCTTTAAAAAGCCTAAAAATATACTTTATTTATTGTATTGCAGCACTCTACATTCTACTACAATCCTCAAAGCAAAAAACTATCAGTCTCTTTATGTTGTTTGTATACTATGCATAATTTATGTATGCATAATTTAAGATTTTTTAATCTATACACAAATGCGAAAATATCAATTTAAAAAATATATTCAGTAAAAACCAGACATTTTCCAACAATTCCACTACCTTAACAAATGCTAACAACATTGATCAAAAAAGTTTTAATAACATAAACCCATATCTTACCTGTAAACTTATTGACGATTCTTGGAACTGCGACACTAAGATTACTTTTTCTTAAAATAATAAAATGTTCTATTCTAAAATAAATGTTCAACTCTTGGTTACTTGTTTGTGATTTGATTAACGGGGATGAGACCAGGTGTAATAAAAAATGAGCGAACAAGCGCGGTACAAGTAAATTTTATTATAAATCTTTCATAATAATTTTATTTTGCACTAATTAACATTAAATAAAGTAAATTTGTGAATTTAACAAAATAAAAACAATGACGTTTGATTTTGTAAAATATAACCAAACACGCACTCCAGTCGCTACCGCCTAGAACAAACGCCAGAAATAGACTGGTGTATGATGTTATAATTTCTTTGATACATTTTATTTACTTTAGATGAGTTATAGTAATATGAGAATTTTTCATAATTTCATGATGCCATTTGAATTTTTAGTAATAGAAGCAAAAAAATTCATTGAAAATTCTGTATATGTTAATGCACATATTTTTGATTCATATCATATATTAGAAATTTGCATAAATGTATGAAATAATGATTTTTGAATTAACTTATGAATACGAGTACCTCGCGTGCATTAAATTACTCCAACCAGCTGTTAGTGTAGTATAAATCACTGAATGAAGATTATTATATGAACCGTGTACACAATTCACACGTTTTAATTAAATATTTCATTTTGCGGTTACCTGGTGCTCTTTCATGAAACATCACGGTAACGAACACCTGCGATTGCGGTGAACCGTTTCATTACAAATTTGAACAGTTACTATTACAGTTTCAATAAATATAACGACATCTGTTGACGAAGGCTTCGCCTCCCGTTTCCTTAAACATTCCTACATTATTTCGCTTCAGAGATAATTAATTATCCATGTTTTGTCACAGTAATTCACAACCGTAACTACACGCATGAACAGTTCGCATATTTAACAGTGGAGCTTTATTAAGTAAGCATAAGCGTTCATATTATGTATAGTTACATTCAAAATTATTCCAATCATTGTTGATTTTGTACTTTGTACTTCACTTGATATGGAAAATTAGAAAACAATTCTTAATATTTATTGTTATATTTTTTCTAATCAAAAACTTTATTATCATTGCAGTATCGTATTTGCATACTGCACATGTTTTAAAGGTTTAATGATTCACAGATGAGATTTTTATGAACCTATCGTTTCGAAATAATCTCTGAGACAGGGATGATGCTCTCATGAGATTCTTTGTAGACGACTCTCGCCATTTATAATTCACCTTATACACATCAACTCTCGCCATTTATAATCCACCTTATACACATCAACTCTCTCCATTTATAATCCACCTTATACACACCAACTCTCGGATATTCGAGCACTGCCACTTGCTGTACAAAGTTGTTATCCAGCGTCAACTGTTAAACCGTTATTCTGTTTTTTTTTATTTCTTCTTTATTACATATATATTCATTTTTATTTTATTTGTTGCCAAACTGCATGCCAGTTTTACGCCAAGGGTTGACTCTTAAATAGTTAAACTTTTTTTTTTAATAAATAAAATATACCAAGGGGAAAAAATTTGATAATGAGATGTTAGATGAATTACTTAGAAAGACATAAAGAATAAAATATATGTAAAGAAAAAAATCAATCTTTTGAAAAGATAACGATTAAGAAAGTGTAATAGACCCAGTCCACAGTATTTTATGGGTGGATACCTGTATATAATATAATATAACAATGAAATAAAAAAATTTGATAAGAATATGTTCTTTTATTTTGTATTTTAAGTTGGTCACTGGTTCGTTTATTGCGTGAATTTAAATCTCTCCTACAGCAGTCAAAACATAATAAATGTTTGTAATCGAATGGCTTCTGTTTGTTTAAAAGTTCTAGGTGATGTTTCTGGGCACGTGTTGAGTCTCCCTGTAAAATCAATTTCCATATTCACGGGTTAATCCTACCAATCTCAAGCGGTGATCTTTGAGTTTACCTCCAAAATCTCGACATGTGTCATTGTACTAAGATTTCTCTCGACTAAATCTCATAATATCACACATGTTATACTTGCATACTAATACAAACATTTAACATATCCATACACACTATATATTCTTCCATGTTTCTATACTTAGTATTTATTACATTTAATAATTTTGGTGTCTATAAACTTAGTTGCAAGGATTGTGTTGCATTTTATATTGGTAGAACGGGTAGAAATTTTAACATAAGAGTAAGGGACCATTTGAGATGTTTGAACAATAGAAGGTTTTCAGAATTTTCTAATCATTTGATAGAAAATGGTAATGGTTTTGATAAAAAATTAGGATTGTCAATTTTGCATATAAACGGTGTTGGTCACAAATTAAATAATTTGGAATCGTTGGAGATAAATAAAGCGTGTAAAACTAATCAAAAAATTATAAACAACCAACTAAATTTAACTCGAGTCCCATTCTAAAATTTTTTCCTAAAAATTATTCGAGTAAATTTGTATTAAGTAACAATTTTACAAAATTAATTTTTTAAATAATTGTTGTTTTTTTTTAAAAATAGATTCCGGTAAAGAAATAATATAATATGTTTTTAGTTAGTTATGACATCTGAAGAAGAAAATGGTATTTTTCGAAACCGGTAGATGTATTTAAACTCAATTAAGTGGTTAATAAAACAAAGATAACAAATAAAAATATAAATATTATTACATTTTATTTATTGTTATTACTATAATATTATATTTTTGTTAATTTTACGTTATTTATATGTATCTATATTTTTTATTAAGTTAATATTTTTAATTTTGACTAGCAATGTAAAATACCCTTTTACCCTATATTTACGATTTAAATGATAAATTGTAATGAAATTTGTTCAATCGGTCATAAATCAATTGTAAATATCAAAGATGGCACTCTTGATTTGAATGAATTGTGTATTTATTTACGTGTGACCACTTAATTATTCAATATTATAATAATTTCGTGATAACAAAGAGTATTCTGTAACATGTTATTCCCCTTATTGTCTTAAAATGTTTTTGCACTGTACCTACCTTAGTGTCATACTAGGACTATCTAAGTGGATCATTAGTGACCTGTTGATAATCAGTATATTAAAAATAAGTTAAATAAAATTATATAAAATTACTACAAGGGTGTCAAATAAGGTTGTGTAATGTCTCCATGGCTGTTCAACTTGTGTATGGATAATTGTGTGAAAGAACTGGAATGTATGAATGTAAGTGCAAAAATGGGCGATTTTATTGTATTCTGTTTATTGTACGCCGATGATGCAGTACTAATAGCGAATAATGAACAAGAACTGCAGAGTCTATATAGTAGAAAGTATGATGTATGCAAGGAAAGTGACCTTATTATGAATGATAACAAGTCGAAAGTCATGGTACTTGAGAAGAAGGAAAACAAGACACCGTGCAAAAAGACTGAATGCGGTGGAAATGAGATCGCTTAGCCGTATGTGTGATAGATCCATTTATAACAGAGTAAAGAATGAAGAAATAAGGAAAGAATGTAAAGCTGATCTTAGTATAGCGAATAAGATCAAGAAATGATCACTTAAGTGGTTTGGTCCTATGAAAGAGACGAATGAGGAGAGAATGGTAAGGAAGATATATAACGCAAGTATTGATGGCACCAGAAATAGAGGACAAACTTGGCATGATTAGGTAAACCAGATAATGAAGGATGGTTCCGTTAGATGCCTCAACAATCGGCGAGCTTGTATGAGAAAATGTATGAATGTGGATGAAGCAGAATTGTGTATAAGGACAGAAGAGTGTGGCGCTCTATCTTCTTTGCCTACTTTTGCGGAGAAAGCAAGTAAGTACTACAAGGTGAATAATTCGTGACTGTAATGACACCTAATCTAAACGATATCAAATATTTAACGTTTTGTGTTTTTAATGTTTTTTTATCGTAACATAAAAAATTATGTCTATTTAGTTGATATACATTACTTTTTTGTATACTTTATGTATAATATAGTATCATTAATAAGGTTTAATCACTGAATCACTTTGCGATATTTAGTTTGCAGTTGTTTTAGATATGGGATAATGACCGAAACCACATAAACAAAATTTAAAACTTTATATCTCAACGTAATCAAATAAATAAATATATATGAAATTTACTAAATATATCAATTTAATAGGCTAGAAATACAGCTCCTGATGAATTAACTATATTTACCTACCATATTCCTCAAATCAAAAATCTAGAATTCGATAACGGTAATGTTATACGCATTATACGAATTAATTAGTAAAAATACTATTGTTATGAAAATATTATTATATACCATAACATACCTATTAGGTAAATTAATTAAGAATAAAAATACTTAGAAATACCTATAAATACTTAGAAAGTCTTAGTGAAAGGAAAAATCTCTTCCATCTGTTGGTTTTCTTGGTAATAATTATAATATATAAATGTACGTAATTTTTAATTAAATTTTTCGTCCTTTCTCTAAAATAAAATGCCAGAAAATATGGGACAATTACTTTTCTAGAAATTACCTGTCGAAAAACCGGGGGTAAAATTTAGCTAGGACCAAGCAATTGAAAATTTAGAGAATTTAATTATTTGGTTTGTATTTTTAATACAACTTATTTTCATCTGGGAATTGTTTATGTTCAGATAAATTGTATGAGTGCTAATTAATGTCAACTTTTGTCATTTTTTAGGTCTTACTTGTACTTCTTTATTATTAGCATTTAATATTTTGAGCATGATACCAAAATGCATTATTGGCATACTGTGGGAGACTTATATCCTCCATAACTTTTGAGAGAAAGCCTTGACATTGCCACGTATCACTGTGTCGAAACGTTGGTCTAGGTTTCCTCAAAAAGCCATCCACAAACGCAATCTAACCCAGAATATATACCACGTCCTTTTTTACAGACAATGTTATGATTATTTCTTTTCTGCTTAATGTTTTTTTTTTTCATCATTTCAAGAGATCAAATTATGATTATTTTTTTCCTATTTTTGTTTATATAACATAAAATTTTCAAAAATCTACTTCTTAAAAGGAATGAATTTTATCAACATCAATATAATTTATTTTTTTTCAAAACATTTCACTTCACAACGCTCTACAACGAAATCGACTTTCGACGATACAAACTGTTTTTGATAAGAGAAATATAGTCAACTATAAAAGTAATGATAGAATTTTCTGTATCCTTATTGTACGTTAACTATAAGAGTAATGTAAGTGAAACGATTAATACACTAAAAACTTTTTCGTTATTTCATTCTCTAAGAAATAGTAGCATAGCATAAGTTGAAAAACCATCGAAAATTTGAAAGCAGCCATTTAAAATAAAAAATTAATTCAATATGAAATTTAAGAAATTATACATCTAAAATAGTTTTTATTGCCTATTCATTTTTCTAAACATTATTTAACTACTAACAAATCTGTATTTCAATCCTGCCTTCAATTAGAAATTTAAGATATAACGAATATACTGACATTAATTTCTATGTACTATACATTACGTATAAGCATATCCTCGTCATCATAATCGTTATTTCTGGCGCCACAACTGGATATATTTTTGAGAAGGCTTCTCCATCGGTCTCTGCACTGTGCTGCTTTAGTGACGTGCTGCCTTGCTGACGACTAAAATGGATAAGTTTTTATATAAATTGTTTTGCTACCTCATTTTCGGTCTATCTATTCTTTATCTTGCTTCAGATTTATTATTGAGTAGCCACCTCCGGGATCAGCCTCATTTCTTATTCTACTTATTTTTCGACTTTGCAATTACCGACTTATGTTAATTCAGATTTTTTGTTATGTTTTCTAACAATGGCCATAGTTTTTATTTAATGTTGGTTTATTGTGACGCCCATTTTATTACTCTTTTTAGGGTAAGATGTAGCTCAATATCATCAACGCTGTTTTCTAGGAAGGTAATATCATAAATATTAATATCATAAATTTAATAAAACAAAGATAATAAATAAAATATATGAATTTTAACCACAAAGTTAATATTGCTAATTTTAAAAGTGCTTAATACATTCATTGAGAGAATACTTCTATTGAAAATTTGTTGTATTCTATCTTTCCTCATTTTCTTATAGTTATAATTTATCTGAGTATCTGCCTATTTTTGATAGATCACTCTGCGGAGGTTGTCTGCCAGCTATATTTTTATTTTAGTTGATCTGCCTATTCTCCTAGTTGGTATCCTGTATGCCAAGGTGTGCACCATCTGTTCCTTCACCACTTCCTTCACCACTTCGAATTCTGTTTCTGTCCCATCATACGATGTCCTACAGGTCGCATGTTTCTCTTATGATTGAGTTGTAGCATGTTTCTCTTCTTTTCGTATTTCTCAGAGTTTTTCCGAAGAGAAAAGGTATATAATTTTAATATTGTAGCTATTTAAGATAAAATAATGAAAGACCAAAAAGATCTAGACAGTTTGAAAGATAAAATATAAAAGCACTTTTGTTAAATTGTATGAATAATCAAATAAATACAACAACTTAAATGTTTTTTACCTTTAAATTGATAAACAATACATATAAATACTTAATGTTGTGTAATTTTTAAGAAAATTAAAGAATAGATTTTGGTGTTATACTTATTATGAAGTTTTTTAAATTTTAAAATGAGGATTTTGCGATCAACTATAAACAATTTTATAATGATTTTTTTTATTACAGACTCACTGTTTTTAGAGCAATTTAAAATTGATCTAACAGCGTCCGATAAAAACAATAAAATTGTGGACTGGCTTCATAACTATATACGTTAATTTAATTTGTACAGTCTTTACTATCCATCCATTATCATTATTAATCAATCACATGGTCCAAATAATGTACCTTCAAGCATAATATAAGCTACAGAATGCAACCTACCCTAACCAACTTAACGTATCAATTGTATACGCAAGCACCCCCGAGGCTCTGCATCATTTCTACCGATCGTTGGATTGAAGTAAGCTGATACGTAAATCATTCTTAAGGCCAGTTGTGTGGTCAGTAGTAACTTTTTATATAGTAAAAAAAGTTACTTAATTAAAAATTGTGTAAAAACGTGTTGTTTGATCGTTAGTATAAAAATATGTATTTCTTAAAAGTACATCCCGTAGTAAGCTCATTTTACTCTGCGATATCAAAAACGAAAATCGATGGTTAAATATTACGAACTTTTCACAGATGTTTTAAAAGTCATCTGACATATTAATACTTTGAAAGTTGCAGTGTATGACAATTAATCATTATATATCCCGCTATTTTAATATATTATATAATATATTAATAAATTAATAATGTATATTATTTATTTTCGTATTATTATATAAATAATACGAAAAAAAGTCACTACCAAAGTGACATATCAAACGCCTAGGCGAAAAAATCCATAGACAATGCATAAAATAAAGCATATTTCATGATTATTTGTCACGCCTACAGACGTCTCCATCTATGCTTTGACAATAGTAAATTTAACGTTCGAACAATTACCAAAAATAAAAAATTACCATAGTAAAAAGTTATTTATGATCACACAACCGACCCTTAGCCTTTTAACTTTTTGAGTCGAAATGAAAAAATGTATTAATTTAACGTTTATTAATTCGTTTATTTCTATTTATATGAATCTTTAAAAACTTATTTTGTCTGCATTTTATCATTCATGAATAGTCATCTAAATTATTTAAAGTTATTTTATTTTATTTACCCCATTGTTATTTCAAAAGCTACCTTTTCGTTTTCTTAAGGTTACAAAAATAAAAGATTTTTAAATTATTTAATTTTTGTTTTAATATCCGTTCCAGGAAATATAAAAGTATTTGAATTAAAATGTACTCGCTAAAAATTGATCAATAATTCACAAAAATACAAGGTTTAATAATAATGTAGTTATCAAATTTAATTATTGTTTTATTATTTATTTGTAATTTAAACATTGGTGCATTATATAGCTTCATCCACACACGTAGGTCCTCGTATACAACAAATATTTAGGAAGCTTTCTAACTATGAGATCCATCACTTGGCTTGTAAATATGTTGATGGGCGAATGAGTGTGTATGTGTATGACAGAGCCATTACAAGGAGCCGCGCCCTTACGCTTTTAAGTCAAGATGAACGAAATCGTGCAACAAATAAAAAAGACGCCCAATTTAAACACTTCAAATTGCAATAGCCTTATGATTTTTTTTCTTCAATGGCTCTGCAGACTTGGCCTCCTGAGTTTTCCTTCGGAGTCGGGGTTTTCCTAGCAAATATTGTTCTTAAAATTCTGTTAACTAATAAAAATAAATTTTCCACATTTCAGTACAGCAAAATTGCATTTCTGTTCCATTCGTCACAAGTTTGAAACATCACTGTTAATGTAATTACTACCTCAATATTTTTGAACTTTAATTTAAATATAAATTTTAAAACTGTTTTGCTTACTAGGGTCCATTGATTGAATATGCAAAGTCTATGTTAGATGTCAATTCAGTCAGTCCAAGCAAATATACTTCCTGAGCTCGTGTGCATAAGGTTGGGTGATGAACAAACTGAATGGAATACCATAGCGAGTTTTGGTATTACGTTGCGCGTACGATGCCTCGCGGTTACCA
Organism: Eubasilissa regina; assembly: GCA_022840565.1. Classification (NCBI taxonomy): domain Eukaryota; kingdom Metazoa; phylum Arthropoda; class Insecta; order Trichoptera; family Phryganeidae; genus Eubasilissa; species Eubasilissa regina. The sequence continues at coordinate 20,911,872 of JAINEB010000015.1, read as the reverse complement.
TTACTGCCTCTGAGTATCGGCTGCACTAGATCAGTTATTCCATTTACATTTACTTAGTATCGGTGGTATTTAAATACATTTTATACATGTTGGCAATGTAAAATAATTAATTTAAATTACGAATTAATTTTGTTGGTAACATCGTGTTCACCATGGAATAGAGAAATTTTTATTCATAGAAAATGAATTTCTATTATATTAAGAATATTAAGAACTTTCTTTCCATCCTAGAAAGAGTGAGTAACGAAATGAGTCTTACAATAATCTGAGATAATGGTCATTGTTAAAGGGTGGTCCAAATTAAACGCCGGATTAAAAATAAAAATAAAACGACGTTTTTATTTATTTCATGATTAGATTTTTATTGAGTTTCAAAATGCATACTCTCCGATTAAATATGCATATCTTCACAAAATTTTATATTGCAATTTTGCGCAGTCAGCAATCAAATTCGATAACACGTCGAATATCATTTTTGAGGTCGTCAACTGTTTGTGTGTTGCTGGCACAGACCATGTATTTCAGATAATCCCACAAAAAATAGTCGCATGGTATTAAATCACAAGAAAGTAGACTGAATACAGAGGAAATTAGATCGCTTAGGCGTATGTGTGATAGATCCATTTATGATACAGTAAAGAATGAAGAAATACGGAAAGAATGTAAAGCTGATCTCAGTATATTGAGTAAGATTAAGAAAGGATCACTAAGGTGGTTTGGTCATATATAACGGATGAATGAGGAGAGAATGGTAAGAAAGATATATAACGCAAGTGCTGATGGCACCAGAAATAGAGGACGTCCACGGAAGACTTGGCACGACCAGGTAAACCAGATACTGGAAGATGGTTCTGTTAGACGAACTTGTATGAAAAGATATATGAATGGGGATGAGGCGAAAATTGTATGTCAGGACAGAAGAGTGTGGCGCTCTATCCTTTCTGCCTACTTCCGCGGAGAAACGGCGTGATGGTAAGTTAGTTAGTTGACTTTAGCCGAGTGCCCATTGTTGGTACTGGGTGCGTTTATCGACTGTAAGGAACTTTTTTACCCAATGTGTGTTCAGGGATGTCGGCGGTGATTACGACAGTGGAAGCAGTAGACCACCACAAATCATTAAATATATTCTAAACAGGGGTCATACAATTTGTATTTGATATATGTAACTGGTATTTTACAGTATTGATTACACAAAATGATACAGTCCACTTGAAGTACCTACTTTATTTACTGCGTATTAGTGTATATAATATTAAACATTTTCTGTTACAAATAATAAAACAAGTTTGAATACTTTCAGGTTTCAAATATTGTCTCAAGTAATTAAATTTCATTTAAATTTGTTTTATGAAAGCATATTTATTTCAATGTTGACCAAGAACTAATAATAAAAAATTTCTACATTGATGAAAATTTCCGATATTTTTTTATTAAAATAATGTTTACCGAAGTAAAATCGCGTTCAAACAAACATTTCATTAAATGCTTACTTACTAAAGAAGTCAAGGGTATGATTCTTAGAATTCTAAATGTAAATAAGCAAAATTAATTGAAAAATTATTGAGGATTTCAGAATAATTAAAAAATTTTTTTGTATAACGAACGAGTTTCATTTTTTTGGTAACTTAAATTATTGTAACACAGGATGTTCAATAGAGTTGCTAAATTTGATCGCTAGGTTCATATTTATTTATTAATTTACGCCCTTACGGGCTTTTTCAAAATTGGTTAGGTATGAAAAACATGAGCAGTTACACAAGTAGCATGGAATATACAGGGTGGCCCAAAAAAGTGAGAACATTTCGTAAAATGTCATATAATTACATCAAAATTAGTTTAACTATATCAACAATAGCTTAAATAGTTTACTAATTTACTTACTTACGTATATTACGTTTTATTTCGACAATTTCCGGTCGCCATCTTTGATTATTAATTTTCCCATTGTTCATATTTGTTTCTTTTTCAAATTGTTACCCAGAATTACAAAAATCACTGCAGAAGACGGTATTTAGATAAAAAATTTGCGAATTGAAAAACGTTATGGTACTAGAAAAATGATCAAAGAGTTTCAAAACAAAGCCTGGAGTATTGCTAGACATTACAGCAGGACGGAGCTTCGTCTCACACAGCCAGAAATACAAACAACTTTCTTCGTCGTGAGAATGTCAATTTCATCGCCATGCCATGAGCTAGCCATGTGGCCACCAAACAGCCCAGATTTACTACCAATAGATTATGATTTACTACCAATAGATGTTTTGATGATTTACGATTTGCTAAATATATGTGCAAAATAATACATTTTAATTATAATATGTTTTGAAATAACTCATTTGTTACGAGATGTTCTCGCTTTTTTGGGCCACCCTGTATATATAAAAATATAAATTTATAGAATATATATATCTTTAAAAAAATTAAAAATAAACAAAACAAACTATGAAAATTAAGGTTCGAGACAGAAAAACAATAAAAATTAATGTTTAACACAGAATGGCTGAGTGTCAAAATCAATTGTTTCTTTGACTCAGAACAGCATCAAAAAAATCATTCTTATATTTAAACATTAAATATCGGAATATATCTACAAGACTTAAGTCGTTCCCAACCTTGTTCAGTCTTTGTGTGGGTGCATTCCTACAAAAATGAGTACGTGATGCATTTACATGGAACAGTGCTGACGACCTGGTACTCCGCGCAGGAACGTGGTATACAATCAGTTCAGTTAAATTAGGGGAATCCAGCATACCATTTACTATTTTCAATTTTACATTTACTTATTCTAAATTTTTTTTTTTAATATTTACATTTATTATGTAGAATCATATTTGGCTTACTATGACGAGGTTTGTATTAAATCAAACAAATTAAAGAAATTCGTTTATGTATTGATAATCTTAACTTAACTTAATGAAACTGAGCATAAATGTGAAATAATATAATAATTATAATAAATATAATAATTATAGAAAATATAATATAATACAACAAAAATACATTTAATATCCATAATAATATTACGCTTCCCCATCTATATCTATAACTTTCTGGATGTGGCTTCAGTTGTGTCAAGTGCTTTTTGTATTACGGCTGGAAAATATATTGAGTATCTGTCATCATGTCATAGATAAGAAGAGCATCCCGTCATCTCTTGGTCATATCGCGTCGCATTCTATGGACGGTTTTTCCATATCTATGATAGAACTTTTAAATATGCCATAAATGTTTTGTTCTTTTTTTTAAAGAATGACTTTAAATGTCTTTTCGAAATTAATAATGTTATTAACTCAAAAATTGTATGTACAATATATTCAACACAAAATTTTTATTTTTTTAAATTAGAAATAAATATCCACATAAATGGCTTTGTTATCGTAAGTTGAATACTCCATGTGTATTCTGTCTATCCAATAAACCATTTTATACCTGTCCTTTTCTGGCCCGCTTCTAACTACGGATTTCGCCGAATTGAGCAGATTGCATTTCGACGCCGAGCTGTCAACTGGCTTTTTTGTGCACCAAAATTATCACCATGTGTACAAATCCGGACCACGAAGAAACGGTATTCCGCACATCTCCGGAGGTGCAGTGATATATCCGTTCTTCACTACAAAAGTGGAGGTGAAAATTGATATCAAACTCAGGACTTTAGATCAAGATAGGCCAGATTCATCTGTCATTATTCCTTTCTTGTTCTAATTCTGATTGCGTCACATAAACATTAATTTTAATCGGTACCATCCATGGGATCTTATTCCACCAGGCTTCTTTAATCATGAAAACAAATAGCTTATTTAATCTTGAAAACGCCTAGTTGTATTGAATATGTTTCATCGTATTCAGTACAATTTAAAAAAATACCTTTAGGTATTTGAAACAGTCTACCCATTTCAGTAACTATCCTTGTGAATCGCGCGCCAATGAAAATCCATCTCTCTTGTTTGTGGAAAAATATATGATTACGTACAAAATGAACAAATGATTTTTGTTTTGACCAGCCATAGATAACCACCATAATCATTTCCATGTGTCATATTGATGACAGATTGACTGCGCGGTTGGTTTCGTGGTTTTCATTCTAGCCAATACGATTGTCATAAAATAGTTACCATTATTAAAATTGTTGAATTATTCCAGATCCCCCTAGCGCCCAGGTCCTCGGGCGGCTGCTCAGGTTACCCAGATGGTAGCTACGTTACTGGTTCCCTTCTAAAATCAACTACTCGGTGCAAATTCATATTATTCATCAAAAAATTTACAAATATACTAATAATTCAGATAGATTAATTGCTTACATAAATACTATATCTGAGCTTACACGAACACCCCTTTTACGGCATATAAAACATAGATATTTTATATTTACAAATAATTAATCAATAATTAATTTAGGAGATAAATCTCCAGATAATACAGACAATAATGAACTAGTAAATACGAGTAGCTGAATATCACTTAGAAACTGAAATTGAATATATTGTAAATGAGAGTAATATCAAAAATGTTAGAACACTTATATAAAAAGATTAATACAGTTGACGAAAATATGCCTAAATGTATAAAACGGGTCTATATGATACTATATTTATATATGAGCAGGCAGTTAGTATACATAGAACACTAAATATTCCTGTCTTACTAGTCACCATTCTTCCACATCCATTTATTTTTTTAAGGATGAATAATAAAATTGATACGTGAAGCCTACCCGTAAGGAAATATAACTTACTCAGTATATTGCACTCAAAATATTTTACCACAAAGTATGAAGAGAAGTAGTAGATACGTGTATTCATCCATCCGTTGGTTAACCCATTTTACGCTGACGTTGTAAGTTGGCGTTTTACTATGTGACTCTTTGTAATTAATTAAAGTTATTGCAAAGCGTTCACCCTGAAGAAAATATGTGAATTAAATATAAAAGTTACCTCGAAACTTTCCTGAAGTCATCAATAGCGAAGATCGGTATTGGCTACTAGGTTGATTGATTAGATAAGTAATATCATCAGGCATTATTTTTTTTTTTTAAGAATTGAAAATAGAAAAAGACGCACAGTATGTCATTCACAAACATATTTTATTTTATTTATTTGTGAACTTTCCACATTATCACATTGCACTATAAATGTAATAAAATATTCTACAAAGGGAAACAGAATATAATTTATATTGTTATTAACTAGTTACATATAAGATTTATATAATTATATCTATATTTGTAAATCTTCATAAATCAATCATATCTTTTGAAACTTAGTATAGAAGCCTTGTTGTTAATAATGTACTAAAACCACGAAGAATAAATACATTAAAATCTATACTTGTTTTATTTCATGTTTATTATTTACCCCCTATTTCACTGACGTTGCAAAAACGCAACACCTCATGTTTTCCAAAACAAAAGATTTTTAAATATTTTTTTGATGTGATTGTTCTAATGATGTAGTTTTAAAACGCACATTCAAATTTCACCAATATTGAACCACGATAACTGATACCGGCGGTTAATGGGTTAAATAAATATGCTCTATGTTCGTTCCTAAATCCGCAGTAGACTCAACAAATCTTTGTTTATTTTGAAAAACAATGAACTTCCTTTGAATGTGTCCCCGTTTCTCGAACGGAAGACGAAGGAGAAAGAAACCGCTAGAATAACCGCAGCCCAGTGTTTTCGTTCGGAAGGGCGGGAAAGGGTTTATCGGAAGAGTTAGGCAAACAGATTTCCTGTTCCGGGGGATCAAAGCCGGATGCGGAAATTGGAAGTAAACGAAATCTACTGTTGCTTTAGCTTGGCGAAGACTTGCATGCAGACGTCTTATTTATACCTTCCTCTTCAGAGGAAATCATTAATTTCTTGTTTTGCGTGAACATGTGTATGAGGTGGTAAAATATTGAATGATATTATATTAACAATTAAAAATATTATTTTCAGACTGATAAAAAGTGGTTATAAATACAAAATTTTGGCGCTTGATACATAGATATTGCTCTTTAGTGAAAAGTGACCAGTTAATAAATTTCACGAGTTAATTATGCTGTATTCACGTTAATATATCGTAACATACTTATCCTTTACATGTATTCGCAAATACCTTTTTAAATATATGATTATTTCATGTACTTAATAGATAAAACGCTGATTTAACCGTCAATCACCGTTGAGAAGCTAAATTCAAACTGTAATTACGTTCACTTGTAAGCGTCTTCCAAATATCTCTAAGAGAGATCCTTCTCTAGAATAGTTCTACTTTACGCTGATTACAGAAAGATAGTTCTTGACAATTTTATAATTTAACCTCCGTATTTGTTATAAATATTGCAATCATTGAGGGAAAATTTTACATTATAATTATTATAATTTATGGAAATTTTTAATTTTTGTAATATTATATACAATTAGAAATTTTCAATGAATTTCCTTCCTCTTCGCTTTTATTTGTTTCAAGGGATATCTGCTACTTATTTTAAAAATCTTCAATACTCGACGTAGTTCTCTCGATTAGATATCTAATTGAGATAAGGTAAATCAGATATACAGAAGCAAATTTTTGTCCTGAGACTTGATTAATGACTGAGATTTGATTCCTTTGAATTTAAGATTAACCAATCATTAATCTCCGAAACAATGTATATCGCAATGAGATAAATCATTGTTATAAAGGATCTTAATATTTTTCTACAATATTTTAAAACGTCACATTATTCAATAGCCACATATAATTTGGTAATGTTAGATAATAGAAATTTACAAATTAACAATTTTATATATTTAAATTTATCTTCCTATTAGATACTTTTTTAGAGAGTTACTTTAACAATTTAATTAATCTAAATTTCACTTTATTCATGAAGTGACGCTAACATTTAGCAGAACTGCATGTGCAAAATTTGTTCCGGTGCAGACTACAAGTTCGTGAATATTTCAGCAGTCACAGAATCGATTAAAACAATTATTCGTATTGCGTTTCAGTCAACAGGGCTTCCAGTGTTTTCATTATGTAAAATAGTGACTTTTTTTCATTGTATTGAAGTATTTATTCACATTTTTTCATTAAATTTAAAACATCTATTTTTTCCAATAAATTATCAATTCGAAAAAATTTTTAAAAAGCTGTGTCGATAAAATAGTTATTTTCAAATATACGTTGTATGTAATATATTATTTGCCATTTATTTATTATTTTATTAATTTAAACCAAAAATATTGTAACCACCACTGGGTGGATCAAATGTCACTATTCCATTTAAAATATTTTTAATTTGTTGTATTTATTAATTCATATTAATCTATTACATAATACTCTGAATATCATGCAAATTTTATAAAATTATACATGAAAAATAATATCTTCTAAATGACCTTCATTTTTACTTCACAAATGCGAGTTCATGTATAGGTAAAAAAATCTCCATGCAATGTGAAACATTACATAATAGATAAACAAATAAAAACGATAAAAATGCAAAAGTTATTCAGTGATACAATAATATTGTGACTTTTGGCCCATCCCGGTGTTAGTTTTTTACTTTTAGAGTGCGAGTAAATGTATAAAATTTTGTTGTCGCGTTTCAAAGATTTGGCCGTAATGGTCAGTATACGTTATTTGGTCATTTTGCTTTTACGAAATACAAAATACAACGAACGGCATCTCACTCTGCACTAATGCTGTGCTGTTATTTGTGCGAGTTAAGGGACAAAAGTTTCATTTAGCTCTTAGTCCTTAGACTTATAACATACCAAATCAGTATACCTAACAATAATAATTTGATATTTATTTTTTTAATTAATGTGGGCTATTGGGTTAATAAAAAGTTTATATAAAATATTTGTAGATATTTATGTGTTATTATATTATGTATAATCATCTTTTTGACTTGTCTGTAGCCCAAGTTTAAAATTACAAAAACAATATAAACTAAACCTATTTGATGGCCCTGTATGCTCATGATAGGGTATGTATATTATTTTGATATATATTTTATTTAGCCTTATTTAGTATGCATGATTTATTTTATTTAATCCCGACCAGTTTAGTTGTCTTTTTTAAAAATTCAGCATCTTAAAAACACGAGTGAATATTTTATTTATATTTAGAATTTCCTTTTCGTGTCTTTACCCTTTGTAAATATTATCTTATCTTTATATCTCTTGTATATATTTATAATATATAAATGTAATAATGTACGATCTTCATTTTATGATTGCGGAAGTTTATATTTTGTTACATCCTTTTAGTTTATTGATATAAGTAAATTGTTTGATTATTGAATACACATAATATAACAGTCTGTTGCATGGAATAAACTGCCTTCCGGGTAATGAATAAAAAAATAACGGGGCTGATAGTAATATGCTTTATATTTATAAGACTCAATTTTTTGGTATTCATTTCTATTAGATTTTTTTTTTGGTTGATCGTAGAGATAATGTTAATATATATAACACACACGTATTTAACTAGCGTCTCTTCTAGGTTAGATGCCGTTTTATGTAGATGGTTTCCTCGAGAAAGCCTAGGCCAACGTTTTGACGTTTACGTTACCACGTGCCATTTTCAAGACGTTGCCTCAAAAACTCGATAAATCTCCCATAATTATGTTCAGATTTATATCTCCTGCGAATAAGTATGGGTGTAGCTTTTTGGGCCGATTTTTCATATATGTATATATTACGTCCAGATATTGAGAATATTATAAAAAAATATATTCCCCTGAACGCCGTGAATCAATAGCTCTGAGATGATCCAATCCCCTTGTTAATATATCGGTACCCCACTTTTTTTTTTATTTAATTTATATTATACTAAATATATTTTGTCCTTATCATTATTTTATTAAATACGGCTGTCAACCCTGGACCTAGTCCAATCAGCGAAGCAATATAATTAACGACGCGTCGTACATCGAATGATACGTGTACACCTGTGTGTAATATTTATCAGGAGTAATAACAAAGAGACGAAACATATATTTTTCTTAATAATCCGGTAGTTGGAATAGCTGTCATACAGATATAATACGCATACTATAGAACTAAAGATATAAATTATATCCGTATCATTAATAAGTTGTTGTGTTGTTCTGAGGCCAGCATACTATGGACTGTAAGCTGTTCGTGAGAATTGCAACATATGCCGCTAGCACCACATCTCTAATGCGTCTATTGCGAAATATTGGGAAGTTAAAAGTTCTGACCATCTTTACCTTAGTGTAACTATTTTCCTAAATTTTCTTCATTCCATTCCTGATCCTATTTTAATTGTTTTAAATTAGATAGTTTTTTTACAAACTATGTCTAGATATGTATGCATTAGTTATCTTTTATAAAATTCTGCAATTCTTCTTAGGTGCATATCTACAGGTTTATAATATTCTGGTAGTTATGTACGTTCGTTTCTAATCAATTTCTTCAACAGATTATTGATGTAAAAGTGTATTTCAAGGACTCTATAAATATCTCGCAAAATAATATACGCCGGCATACAATTGTAGTCCACAAATTGTATTCGATGAAAAACCGTACAATTTTGATTCGCCTAATGCAAATCTACTCCCATGATTTATTCACTTTGAATGTAGATTTCATTTATTTTCTTCTATTCGACATTTTCTGGTAGTTGGATAGGTATATATTTGATCCATTTATATTAACATTTTTTTACATAAATGATTCGTTGGTGAATTAGGGAAGGCTTTATTAAAAAGCGGAGTTTCATTATACACGCATTTACATCATCAATTCTTCGTTTTTAAATTTATTACACTAATACTATACGCACGCTGAAAAATAATGTACTGTTTGTGCAAAGTATTGAAGATTTAATAAGAATCTTTTAACTTAAAATTATTTTTAAAATATTAAATATTTATATTCTATTGAATACTCAATTGTATTATCTAATCTTCAACACTTTATCGACGTTGGCAGGAATCACAATTATAATATACAATACTCACTAAAATTAAGTCGTCCGACCGCAAGAAACGTGACAATTTTATTGTTGGTAAACAAATTACGAAACAGGATAATGTTTTAATGGTCTACGGTAGTCGAAAAAATATTTCGACAATAGAGGCTTAATAATTTATTTTTTTTTGAGAGAAATTATTTATAATAATTGCTTATATGGTTACATCTTGACATTGTTAGTATTTAAAAAACGGCTGAACCTGCTTTCGTGCTTACAATAATTAATATGTGTTAGCGTAGATTATGTTAGGTTAGATTGAACTGTGATTGAATTAACACGTAGTACTGTGATAGATAAATCTTTGAGGATACATTTATTTATACGTTAGACTTTATTGTTATACAAGTTTTTGTTTTAATAGAGGTGAATATATTATAATATTACATGACAAACATAAGATACAATTATATTGCAATTAAGTATAATACTCATAGTTTATTGTATGTGATGGAGAAGGTTCCACCTCTGATATGTACTTCATTGTCTTGGCTACTTTGATAGACTACCGTCTATGTAAAAGTAGACATTTTTTTTCGAGCTGTTTTGGTGTTATTTAATTAAAGAAAGATAAAAATTCAAGAAGTATAAGTCGCGATCTAATATAAAGACCGGACCGTAATCAGTGAGGTCATCAGTTATGTGAGTAGAGAGAGAAGTAGCGCTCAAGAGAAAACTTCCCGGGCAGCTACCGGCGTATGCTATTGGCACGTGTTATACGGTCGGTACCGGGTGTGTTTTGAGACTGTTAGGACCTCTGTTTTACGCTCATGTATGCATCGATTTTACATTTATCTGCAGGGTGCGTTCAAGGGTCATTAACAGTGTTAATAATTATAGAGGCAATAGACCTCCACAAATCCCTTTCATTTGTTATAATAACAATAATGTTGAAAAATTATTTAAAATTGAATTTGTAGTTATACCTACGACCAGATAAACCAGATATTGGAGGGTGGTCCTATTAGAAGCCTCAATAATCGTCGAGCTTGTATAAGCATAAGAAGATGTATGAATTTGGATGAGGCGAGAATTATGTTCCAGGACTAAAGAATGTGGCGCTCTATCCTCTCTGCCTCGGTTGTTATCGGTGTTAGCCAATTGCTTATTTGCTGATTAATAAATGTTTTCTTTCCTAATTATGTTGATATATTAATAAATAACCATTACCTGTTAAGAGCTTTATAATAAACTTATAAAATGTTGATCCTTGAAAAAGAACTGTTGTTTCTAAGCAAATTGACTTAGATGGCAGTCTTTAGGTCTGTTTACCATCCAGCCTTAATTTACCTTGAAAAATGAATAATTCATAACGCCAAGATGATTTTTCGAGAAGTTTAAGAGGAAAACGACGGAGGAAGAAAAACAATGCTGAAGAAAATTGAGTTTAAAAACCTTGATCTGGGAATACATTTTTTAGAATTTAAACCTTTATAAGATTAGATCGATATTTAATATATTTTTTTCTAAAATGTAATTCAGTTCGTCGCAAAAATTGTTTAGATAATAAAATTTTCCATTAAATTATATTTCGCTAAATGGTTTATGTTTTAATGTATTACTAATCTATTATATTCAACACAAGTTGACTTAAAATTGTAAAAAAATTGTTACTTTTCTTGTATTAAATTTGACTAAAACGATGAAAATATTTTAGTTACAACGAGTTAAACAATTCTTATATCTCTCTAAGAATATTTGTTGTTTATATTTATCAATTGAGTTTTATTAAAATATAATGATAACAGTGACTTACCTACAATGTTTTACCAAACATTTTCTTCATATAAATTCATACAAAATAAATCAGTAAACTAAATACACATGATTTCAATTACTTATTTTAAAATCCAATATAAATATGTTTTATTATTTGATTACTTCTGCTGCAGGATACAATAAAAATATTTTAGAATATAATATTTTATAAAGGAATATAAAATTACCCTTTGTTTTTATGATCTTAAAATATATACGAAGAATTTTTTTATAGGGCCGCTCTTATATTTTATGTGAATTATCACTGCCACAAATAGGTGCCTACCATTAATAAAAATATACAGTAAATATCCAAATCTTTCATAAACGCTCTGAACTTTGCCTGAACTGAAAACAAATATTCCAAATCTAAAAACAGATGTCGCCCCAATAGCACATTATTGTCGATAATAATTGATATAGTTCTGATATTTAATAATAACAGATATCGCATTATTTTTACTTATGTAAATAAAGTGAGTCTCGCGCTGTTGCGATTTAATTATAATTTATAAATAGTTAATTTTTGTTTATCTACTTTTAAAACAGTCTGACGACAGTTTAAAGCCATTAGAAAATAACTATGAAACCGTGCACGAAACGAGTTAAATGTCTAGTTTAAGCCTGACTCCTGTCTCCTCCTTCATTAGATATTCATCTCACATACCATCTAAGGACCTAAACTTGCACCACCTCCGTCGCTTTAAAATATTTTTATTGTAAATGTATTTTTAATAATAATTTTTTTGCGAGGTTTAATAAAAAAATGTTTTACTTCTTTCTTTTCCTAAAAATACTGTACTACCTATTATTCTTCTCAAGCATAATAAACTTTATAATACAATCTCTTTTGTAGCCTTAATATTTATACATCGCAACCGAACGGCACGCTTTTCCAATACACGCTTGTTTTCTTTATTTGCTAATCGTTCCTTTCTGGGGAAAACCACTGTAAGCTCAATATTTTTAAATTATACCCCACAATGCTCTGGGTAGGACTAAATTACAGGCGAGGTTCTCAAGCTACTTCAAATCATATCATATCAAACAGTTAATTTTTTCTTAATTGCTATCGAATTAATTTTTCTTTTTAGAAAAAAAAATATATAAATGCGCACACGGAATATGTATTTATATTCTAACTATTTTCATTAAGTAGAACACATTATTATTGTGAAGTTATAATTATTCAGAATATAGATATGTGATATTTTAAATACTAATTAAATGTATTAATGATAAAGATATGTACATATAAAATCAATTTTATCGAAAAATGTTGTTGTTGCGCTACCGGAATTCGAACCTGGATCTCTTTTCCAATCCGGGGAAGATGCATTACCAACTATGCTACAGCGACAGTATTTTTGACGGCAGATTTTCAACCCTATATGTTACTCTTTTTCAAATTAATACATTTATTGTTCCATTATATGAAAGCCATTTACATTGTTTTTACGGAATCTCAAATACCTTAGAGTAAACCGATAGCAGATGCCAGAATTAATAACTTATTTTTATTAAATTTTGGACACATTGACACAACTTATACATTATTAAAGAGAACACAATCTTATTGTGAAATTTTAATTAATAATAATAATAATGGAACGATAGATATATTAATTTGAAAAAGTGTGACATATAGGTTCGAAAATTTATCGTCAAAAATAATGTCACTGTATAGTTGATAAAGCATCTTTCCCGGATTGAAAAAGAGATCCAGGTTCGAATCCCGGTAGCGCAACAACAATATTTTTCGATAAAATTTATTTTATATATATATATATATCTTTATTATTAATATATTTAATTAGTATTTTAACTATTTTGAAACCAAGCTAAACGCTTGTGCTATAACAATAGGACTAACTTAATAATCTCCTGGAATGAGGTTCGAACCCCTAGCCACTAGATCCCTGGGGGAATATCTTAACCACCAGACCAGAAAGCATATTATATTTACTCTTCGGTATATTTTTAAAGGATTATCATTTAAGAAGGTCTTTGTCCACGATAATTTCTCAATGAGACTTTTATTTTTAAGAATCGGTAAAGGTACATACGTACTGGATGGGTCAACTATATTTTGTGCAAATTCGACTCAAATCTTCTGAAGAAATCTCATCCGTGGACAGGTGCCATAGTTGTAATAAATATGTACTATATTGCCGTAATTTTAAAATATAGGCGATATTTAATATGATCCTTTGTATTCGTAAATCTTGAGTTATTTTTTATATTTCTCTTGATATTAATAAGCCTAAATTTTTGGTATATAAATACATATTTAAATGTGCTCGTAATGCAATATAAAAACAAATTTTCTGATAATTGTAATCTGATTTACTGAGTTTACAACAAAGCTCCATTAAAAATATATAACATTTACAGTAAATGATAAGATCATAGCTCATTAAAAATCAAAACACAATCACACAATCTTATCTAAGTAATGGTAGGTTTGTGGGACTTTAATTTCATATTTTAGTACTAGTAATTAAATCTTTCTTTTTTAAGAAAAAAATATAACATTTAATCGTGAAATATGGCGTTTTACGAGTGAACAACTGAAAGCAGCGAAATCTGAAATAAATTAGATTTTTGTTTGAAACTATTAATTAAAATAATAATTATTACGACTATGTCACAGTATTTACTTTATTACAATCGCTTATTAACACATCAATGTGTTTTTTATTAATAAGCTCAGTAATTAAAGTGATATCATCATAGTTTCGTTATTGTAATCACGACATTACAATTCCAAACTACGATGGGACACTTATTTAAAAGACTTATAATTATGCAAATGGTTACACTGTGCTATGAATGCTAATTTTGATTATTTTAATTTAATATTTATACCGATTTTAATATTTATAGTAAGTATAGGTTCTTTATAATTATTTATATTATGCATATTATAAATGTTTATTTCATTTAATATAATATGTCAAACCACAAAGTGATTACTTTCTACGAAAATATTAAAATTTGCATATTTTCTGTGTAGACTTATCTGAGCTACATGCATCATTTGATATTGCTGATGTATCAGAAAGTCACTTATGAGGCAGAATTAGCCCAGAAAATTTTACACAGAAGTTTCTGAACTGCCAAGAAAAATCTTTTTATCCCAAATCCGGACTTTTTCATCAAAAACTAAATTCATTATCCAAAATGTTAGAGTATAATTATATATTACAGTATAGTATAGTACAGTATATTCTATGTTGAAGAGAGACTCATTTTATTAATGTATATTTTGTAATTGTTCATCTGTCCTAACTATTGGAGATGGCCCTTTCCCACTTTCGGTATTCGGCGTTAGTAAAGCGGAGTCATGGCATGTTCTCTTGCAGTTTATGATCTAGGGACTACTTTGGCCTTTTTCAGCATTTGTTCAGTAGTTGCCAGTTTTTAGCTCTTTTTAACGTCGGACTTTCTTCTCTGCATGCCCGGGGACGTACAACAGAGTACACGTCCTCGTACAAGCGAAGTGGCGCTTCGTGGGCTTTATCCACTCTATTCATAGTGGACCTCTTTACTCATCCAATTATATTATATCCAATCTAAACTGGATATCGTCTTCATGGTGTCGATAAATGTTCTTCTTTTTATCAGCACCATTATAGCATGGCCAGGCCTACCATCGTTTTGTACTTTAAAGTTTCACTAGAGACCGCTCATCTCACATTCTCTCCTGCAATTTAGCATCCTCACATATCCTCTTCTCAAATACAGTTTATTTTAACTACTTAGCCAGCGAGGCTAAAACTATTTGGAAAAAATATTTTCAATAATCTATCATAAATAAATAAATACACAGTGGGCTCAGCAAATATATATTTTTTAAGTATCACATATTTACGTCATTTTGGAATTAACTGATGAAATAAATCTAATAGCCAGATAAAATAAATCGTTTTGAGCGTAACACTTTTTTAATATTTAAAATGAATAAAAGAAAATCTCGTAGCGGAAGTGCAGACAGGGGTAGATGCCGTCAATCACACATTGAACAGCCCTGGGCCAGACGCCGCAACGCCGGCGGTGCTGAAAGTCACGCGATACGCTTTCACTGTTATGCTCTTATTACCCCGTTTGAGCCTTTCTGTGACTATGGTCATTAAGCAAATAACGCCGTCGGAAAAAGTAAGAAAATACTATCCACAGCGCGATTGTCGATCGTGAACTTTCATTTTGTTTGAATATAGCTCCAGGTATATAATATAAGCGTAGGTATTAGGCACGTATGTATGTAATATACAATAGATGTAATTAAACGTCAAAAGAGTTTATATTATTTATTTAGAATATTCTATAGAACATTACATAAGTAATGAATACATAAATCAATGTACAATAGCTTAGTAGATTAGTAAAATAAATTAAATATAATGTTTTATAAAATGATGACGTATTCGTGAGTGCTTCAATTATTTTTCAGTGTATTATACATAACTGATTTAAAACTAACTAACTTACCAGATAAGTAGAAATGATAGAACGCCATACTTTTTATGTCCTGGAACACCATTTTTTCCTCGTCCACTTGCATATATCGTTGATGCTTTTAACAGCGCCATTCTCCAATTTATCGGTTTATATGATCAGGTCTTTCACGCTATTGGCTTCAATAACGAGGCGAGTAAAATATAATGTTTTTTTTATCCTAAATAACACTTAATATACATTAACACTGAACATCTATTGTTTTACAAAATGTACCTTCATTTTTCTAAGAAGTCTGAAGCTAATTAGAACATGTTTTAAATTATTGCAGATGAGGAAAAATAACCATAAAATAACATTAAATTATATTTTTTATTAAATTCAAATATATATTCAAGAAAATTCAATTCACATATAAATTTGTCGTCAACTTACTATGTTGGTGTAGTATAATCCGTTAATTCATTTCTCCGGATAGCAAAAGATCCATGTTCGAATCCTGGTAGCAACAAAATATTTTGCGATAAATTGTTTTTATGTGTATATTTTTCTAATTGATACATTTAATTTGTATTTGAAATTTTATTGAAAATAAAAATATTTGTAAATAATTATTACATTGTTGGTTTTCATTATTACATTTGGTGAGCTTCATTCTTAATGCATGTATGTGTTCTCGCAGTAGTGCGACCACGGCTGGATTATGGTTAATATACATTACATGCTCGATTACATGTCAACTAATTACAATACAATTGACGATTATAACATTTATTAACAAAAAAGTTATAATATTGTGGACGTAATAAATACAAAATTTTTATTATTAAATTTCTAAATTCTACACATCCTCAAAAATCAACCAATCAGATTGTTTTTTATTCTTAAACAATTATTTACTATGGACTAGCTCTTTATTTTCAGGTTACTAAGAATCAGATAATATATGTCATATGTAAGTATAATGTATATTTCACCAATATACTGCGTATACTATGTTATAGATATCCATAATGTCTGTTATTAACCAGGCAAACAAATTAGTAGTTTAGATATTTTTACATTGTACAATAGTTCTCTCTCTGTTCGAAACATGGGGTAATTTATGATAGATGTTTTCAAAGAAAAAAATAATAATTTTAGAAAATTATACGTACATTTTTCAACTTAGCGCTGGCATGTCATATTCGTAAGAAATGTAATGAGGAATATAGAGAAAAATAAAGTTTGATAAATTTCGGATTCGAGTATATGTCGATCGACTTCCTTGTAATCATATAAAGTTAAAAATCTTTGTGTGTGTGTCCATATATACGTAATTCTTAGCATACCCCTGAGACGGACAAGGGAGGGTATTTGCGGGTTCCGCCCTATCCCAGCGGAGAGATATAATATGATTCACGGTTGTAGGGAGAGAGTTAGGAATTTGTCGTAGGGAGGGTGGAATCGGGAGAGTTTCTACGCTCGTTGCATCTTTGGGATTTTCCGAGGAACTAGCGTCATTCTTTCCATCTACCGCGTTTAATGGCAAATTAGCATCCGTACACATAAGTCACATTAGAACGATTTCTTTATCAGAGCGCGTACGAACTAGACTTAGCTATATTCGTAATTCCTCGGTTTTTAATTATTTAAACAGCCTCTAACACATCAAGTATAAGCAGTACGTTCCTTATAGTACTCTAACGGCGCTTGACCACTGAGCATAACGTATACTGAAAACGGCAATAGAAGACTGCATGAAGCACAGAGGTATTTATTTTAACGACGTAAGTTCATTTTATATGGTAAAAAGATAAGACCCAACTGATGTGGCTGCTATTCTTGGAATGTATTAAGGCTGTAACCTACCTAATGCAACCTTACCTAACCTAATCTAACCAAACCTAACCAAACCTAACCTAACCCACCCTAACGGTTGCTGGTGAGAGTTAGAATTTAATGAAAATAAAAAATATAAAAATGTATAACAATTATATTGTGTCATTGATGAAAAAAAAAATATACAATTTATTGAAATTGAAACGTATCTCTATTTATTACATGTAAAATTATTTTTCAATAAAACGCATGAACAATATTTTTTTATAAACTCAAACGGACACTCTTCCCGTACAAACTCCCTCGAACAAAAAACGTAAGATAATCAAGTACTTGACATCCTCTGGCAATTAGCGAATACACCTAGTAAAAATAATAATTCCCGAATTTATTTTCAATTTGAAAATTGGACAGCCGCGTTCTGGTGGCGTTTCATTTCTATTATTAATAATTACATGAAAAATAATTAGTTTACTCTTGTTGCTAGGTGTGCTACCGTCAAAATGTATAATTAAGGTATTTTACGAAATGAGAAGAAAATGTTTACAAAATTGTACATTCGAACAGATTAGTTAATATAATAATATGTTGATCACTCAATAAAATAATTATTTAAATAAATTAAAGTAGGTTTAAGTGTGAAACAAGGAATATATTTCCTAACTCGTGTATCATAAATGATTAAATAGGATCTAGTATTCCCATAGGAAGAAAATTAAATAAATTAATAAGATAGGTCAACACCAAAATCTTTCAGCAGAAAAAAAATATAATTTCGAGATATCAAATACGAATCTAGAATCGAAAATCTTCCAATGCTCACAGTTTTTGAGAAAATTGGTTAATTTAGGAAAAAATATGATTTTCAAAAAAAAATTTTTCTATACACTCATTTAAATTTCGTTTATTAAACACGTTGTTAAAATTAGAAATTCTGAGTCAATAAAATCATTCCTCCAGGGTTGCATGGAGTGTTCAAGTCTAAGTTCAAGTCGAACTACTGAAGAGTCATAGCTAATAAATAAATCTAAATTAAATGCTCCGATTCATGACTTCCCTTCTTTCCGAAAACAAAATCATATTTAACAGTAGAACCTTCTTGAAAAAAGAGTAAATGTGTCGTATCACAGAAGAAGAAAGTAAGGAATTTAAAATCTATTTTCAATTTACTATTTGATGATTAAGTCATTTTCAACAACATGCCATATGTATTATAAGAACTTAAGTTCAATTGGTTGTAACTTAAGTTACATTACCTGTTCATGGAATCTATTACAAAATTAAAATAAAAACCACGAGCGTAAGTGTGCTGACCTAAAGGTTGTAGCATGTTTTACAGCCTTCAAGACATTCTATATGAATGGGACAACCAAGCAAAGAACATCAGAAATGATTAAGTTTTGATATAAAGTAACATTCGGAATCAGCTCCTTAAATTTATAAAGTACAGATAAAATTTCCCAATTTTATTTTGACTAATCATGCAAAATCAACATAAAATCTGAGGAAATAGATTTATACTACAATAATTATTTAAACTACAATGAATAAGGTGGCAACTAGAAGTACTGAACTTTTCATATATAGTAAAAAACAAATAATTGTCGTACTAGGCTAATCATTTGTTTTATTCCGTTAATTTTAAAAATAACTAAATAGATGTTTCGTGAAATATCTGTTGTTATACTTTAACGGTAACAGATACATAATATCCAGGCAGGCTGCCATTCTGTACCAGATGGTACAGAATAATTTCATAATATCCATTTACGCATAATTTCGTCGACGGGGTCAGGGGGCAGAGAGGGGATAATAAATAGCTGAAGAAAGTAATTTTACCCCCACCCTCGCGAAAACACGGCATTATAATACGTACGTAATTTTCCAATTAATTTCATCAATGTGACTGGTCCATTCAAGTAATTCTCTGAACTACGTGTTAAACGATGTAGTAACATGATTACCGAGTATTTAAAATTGAGTAAGTCAATAAGTAATCCTGTTGGATATTTTTAATTTATTAAAATGACAGAGTACATCATCATGAATCATATTTTAGTTTTATATCGGTTGTATTTTTCTTCAATTGTCCTCCATACGAAGTAAATACCGACGATCATACATGTATACATACAAGTTAAGTATTCCAAAACAGGAGATCCAGTCATATGTAGATTATTTTAATGGGTTATTTTAATGTTCATATATTAAATATGTGTATTCATCGTTATTAATTTATTAATAATCAAGTGTATTTTTATAAAATTAAAATAAATTTGTTATTTTGAACATATTTTTATATCGATTATTTAACTTTGTGTATAAACTATATATATAAACTTTATATATAAACTATATATATATATATATATATATATATATATATATATATATATATATATATATATATATATATAAACTATATATATATATACATCTATATATATATATACATCTATATATATATATATATATACATCTATATATATATATAGTTTATCTATTTATATAGATAAATAGTAATTTATGTACCTACTTTACAAACTATAAACTGTTTAACTATGATAAACTGACCAAAGAGGCCTCCCGATGTATGGCAAACTTAATATGATAAAAAAAACGTACGAATTCTATCTGGACTGCATAATGAATGGATTCAAATAATCACAAGAGTAATTGACTTAAAATCATTCAAAGATCTATTCCACGCATTTCCTAGTTCTCCAAAAGGAAAGTCTCCAAAAGAACAATATCAAATATCTCTAGAATGAGAATTGGGCATTGCCAGGTAGTCTCACATATTATTCAGATTGTACTTAATATATTCCCCAATATATGAGTGTGGTGCCGAGGAGAAGACCCTTGATGATATCTTTTTGCTTGTTCATTGCGGATCACAAGTATTTTTTACAGTAATCTCGTCAATGGTAATTTTCAACTCCCGGTTAACTTGTATCATCTTCCTTTCCTTAATTCGCCATATTTAATCTATACAATAGCAAATTTTTTTAACGACAATGGTATTGACTTGTAATATAATATTTCTAATTCTACGATATTATTGTACTTTTTTCTATAAAATAAAGTTTTAACTTGATAATATAATATTTAATTACCCTTGATGGGTGGATTGCCTATCTAAAAAAAGGAGAAGAAGGAGACTGTGATTGAAAATATGTGAATAAGTTAGTATTATTAATTGTATGTTTTATAAGCAGTTACTTATGAAAAAGGAATAAATAATTAAATACAAATTAAACGCATTAATTGGAAAGATGTATATATATAAAATATATTTATCAAAAAAATATTGTTGTTGCTACCGGGATTTGAACCAGGATCTCTTCCTATCCGGGGAAATGCATAAATCGAATATGCTACACCAACACAGTAAGTTGACGACAAATTTTCAAATTTATTATCGTAGGAAGGGATAGACTGAGACTGCCATTCAGGAAGAAGGCAAAATCTCAGAAATCGATGTGTTTCGACCGGTTGCAACAACAATATATTTTCAATAAATTGATTTTATATGTACCTATATTTTTCCTATTAATACATTTACTTTGTATTAAAAATATCACAGATCTACGTTCTGTAAAATTGCAACTTCACAATAAGAATCTGTTCTTAAAAGAAAAATAAGTTAATTACAAAAGATACAGGTGCAAAGAAGAGAAATAAAACTCATGTGGAGGATACAATATATTTAAGGACGTTTTGGAGACGAGCATAAACAACCCAAAAAACAATGTAAATTTCATCATGCTTGAAAATGTATTGGTAGTTGCATAGTTAGGTATACAGTATGTTCCCTTACCTCTGAAATATTGTTCCCTTTTACCACATATCCAGCATTTGTAATTACTTATATAAAACAATCTAATTCGCGTAGTTGTATGATGTACATGCCTAAGTTCGACTATCCGCTCTGTGTCGTATCCTTTTTGAGAAGTTTAATGGTGCATGTTCATCTCAACCATTAAGCTCTGTTCTTACTGAATTCTTTCAGATTTAGTAGAATCTTTCTGTCGCCTGCATTGGGACATGGATTATTGTCTGGATAGGTGAGTCAAGTGCTCCACTATTTCGTTTTCCACCCTCTTGACTATAGTCCTTTTTTGTCTACGTTGAACTCCGTATTAGAGGAATTAAATCATTTTTTTCCTAACTAAATATTTAATTTTGGTATTTTCCCAAACATGTAATTAATAAAATAGTTAGATTATTTTTCAAAACATTAATAATATTTATGGACTCCTCTAAATTAACATTTTTTAATTTCTTTTAAACTTCTCTACTGGCGGTGTTTTTCTCCAATATTTATTATTTATATTTTTCAGGACTCTTTTGTATTCATATTATCAATTTTAATTATTCTTCAAATCTCTTGTTTACTCATATTATTGATTTTAATTATTTTTAGGGACACTTCCGTGTTCATATTTCTGTACTTAATGCCTACATGGTTTACTTAGACAGGTTTATTTATGGTACAGGGGTCTGTCTCACTACACATTTTGGGGGCCCCGTGTCTTGATTCAAGGGGCCTCCAACATGATAATATCACAACACAACGCAAACTACGAACAACAATATAGATACTAACAGATAAGTAATTGGCTCGATTCTATATTCCAATGATAAAGCCTTCCCCAAAACAAACTACATGTAAATAAAATCTCGATATAATTAAAAATATTCCACCCTCGTATGCAGCAACGTTAGCTGTTAAAATGAACAAAACTTACATCTAGATGATGATATAAGAATCGCGGATAGATAATAATGAACACAAAAATACTGTTTTATCAGTATAATGTACATTTAAGTAAAGACGTAATAGAATGAATGGTTTTCTCAGAAGATTCAAACATAACCAAAAATTATATGATCAAAACCAACAATAACATTATATCTCACGTCGCTTTGACATTGCGACTAAGAAAGTGCTTTATTGTATGGTAAGAGATCTCTCTCACAATAGACAGCATAGATAAGAAAAGATGACAGATGGTCAATGAATTTGTCGGTCGTCTTGTACGATTTCGCTAAAGTATGTTTTTTGTTACTAGTAATAAAGAGAATGTACATTTAATTTCAAATTGAATATATATTTACTTAGGTACTTTTATTGAATATATAAAAGAGAAAACATTTAAGTAATCTTAAATTAGAGATTAAAAACACGTTCGATATTTAGCGAATTTGGCGAATATTTTTTTACTGACAAATAATACTACATTTCAAGACATCCAATACAGTCCAGTAAGTCATAAATAAAAGATGGGGAAGTGCAATATGTAATATTATAGAGACTATCAATAATCTCAGGCCTGTAACCGCCGACCCGACGGCAGCCGAGCACGATTGGATCTGATTTGCCAGTATTTTAACAAAAAAGTGGCACAATATTCAATAAATATTCACAATATGTTCATATTTATGTATGGTCGATTAATATAACATACGTTTTTTTTTTAATTATGGTATTGTGGTGACCCTGCACGTGCCCACAGATATGGCCGTGTAAGAACTCACCTATCAACTATATAGGACCCAAACAATACAATAAGACAATTTGCACCAGAGACGGACACTGCCCAAGCAGCTAGCGATCACTCTTCCGCAGATCGTCTTCTCATCGACATCTCCATTCAATAGCATCTCGAGCGAGTATTTCCAGAGTTCCGCTCAGTTAAATGCGCGTCGAACTCTGGAGTGACTTTTCAAAGTACAAACGAAATTTTCTAAGTGCACTTTCAATTAAATACCTTGATCTAGTTACAATAACAGACACTCTACACTACGACACACAAACAATACCCGTGAGATTTGAAAATATCAGGAGCTTCAGTCTCACAGCAACAAATCCTTCCGACACAATCACGAGTCAATCATATTAAACAAACAACCTATACACCGTCAACTATAGCATTTACAACATAAAATATAATTACTCGCTACTTGTGTCAATCTTATTATTAATCTAAACACGTAAAATTATTATATTGCAACTTTTTATGCTCTTTCCCATTTTCTATGAGTATTTTCAATTATCTAACTTCTCAAAGTAAAAAAAAACCCTGATCAATATAATGTGTAAAATCGACTTATACTTTGAAAAATTTAAAACTTACGATGGAAAGCGACTCATGAGATGAATACATCAACAATTTTAGTAATGGAATTTTTTAAATCTATTCTTTATACAAGAAAGCAGTAATTGATTTCAAAATGTTTTTAAAAGAAGTCCTTTTCAAATATTAAATTGAGACAAATGTTCTTATGTCGTAAAAAAATTTATAGCATTTCAAGGTTCTTTCAATATAGTTTTAGTGAATCAACCCTATTACATACTCGTACATTCCGTTGACAAAACTTTGTATTAATGTCTTTATTTAATTTATGTTATAACAATTTATTAGTTTACATTGTTTTCATTCGTGACCTTGTCTGCTATACACAAAGAGATTCTATACAGAGAGTAGATAGTGATTTGAAGTTAGAGCGGTGACTATTTTGCTCTTCCATTGGCATCGGCACCTACTACAGAAACGAGTTAAGTTCAAATTTTTTAATAAATTAATTTAATACTAGATACTACTTATATGTTTCGTAGTGTCAGTTTTCTGTTTTTCTACCTCTTTTTTTACAATTGCAAAATGAGTGCATTCATACTTCGTACAAGTGTATCTAATTAAAACTTTTTAAGTCGTATACCGTGAGAACAGTAGCCCGTGCGAAAAAAAAATTAAATATCTATTTTATAGAAAGTATTATAATATACACATTTTATAGAAACTATTTTTGTCGGTCGACCAATAAGAAGCGAGATATTTACAAAAAAAAATTTTTTTTTGGCTTACGTATAACTTATGAAATATTATAATATTATAACGCATAAAATATTGACGGAATCTTTTATATTATTTATTATGTTATTTATAATGACAAAATAACGAAATATATAAAAAATCAACTAGCTCAGACTTTTTCCGCAGAGCCTGTTTTTTTGTTGGCTAGTTTGATTGGACTACGCAATGTTATAACATTATTAGTATATGATGGAAGAGTTTTGCATTTCCTTAAATTTGGTGTGTAAAACACGCGTGTTGCGTTAAGTTATTTTGTGGTAAACCACTTATAATATCAACATTGAAAATTGGTTTCCGTAATTGCGCGCTACCCAGTAAATCTTATTCTGTTTAATTTAATAACAAATCCCTATAAACTCGGTCGTATTCATTAAACTCATAATTCAAGTAAATAAAAATATGTAATGAGTTTTAAAGTTAAATTATCTTTGACGATTTTATAACGATTTAAAACATCTCAAAGAATGACAACGCAAAATGTTGAAATATCAACCTTAATAAATTAACAAAATTAGTATGAAAATAAACTAAATATACGTAATTAGTTGATTTGTGAAAATTGACTTATGGTGTTATTGTAAGTAACGCCCTTTAGGTTCAGGTATTTTCGAGAACTGTTGATCATTGCTGAATAACCCGAATGTCGTTCTCCACATATCCCAAGATCTAGCTTCAACGTATTACTGCGCACAAGAGCATAGTTCAGTTCTATTGAATATAATCTCTTTGGTTATACAAGTTTTTTTTTTAGTGTTTTACAGC
The DNA here is from genome assembly GCA_022840565.1 of Eubasilissa regina. Taxonomy (NCBI): domain Eukaryota; kingdom Metazoa; phylum Arthropoda; class Insecta; order Trichoptera; family Phryganeidae; genus Eubasilissa; species Eubasilissa regina. Next base: position 20,886,224 of record JAINEB010000015.1, on the reverse strand, counting down.
AAACAGAATGATATAACGGATATAACGTAAAGGGAACTGCATATGGGGATGGAGAGATATGATGCTATTTTTAAACTTGAGATAACCGTAACTAATAATATAAAATATTTTAATTTACACCGATAAAGTATTTCATACACAATACATACAATTTTTTTACGGTACAAAGGTATTGTTCAAACTATATTAAAAAAACGATAATAAGAAACGTAAAAAAATTGTATTATTGAATTGAAGCATAATAAAATAGAATATATGTCTTGAAGAAAGATTAGTTAAATTAGTAAAAAAATATGTGTATACATAATGGTGAAAATAATTATACATAACATCAAAACATTATTCAAAAGTTTTTTTCGGTAAATTACATTATTTAAATGAGTATATGAAAAGTAAAAAAACAATTCACGATGGAATAAAAAAACAGACAATTTGAAGTAATAATGATTGTAGCACGAAACAAAATTTTAAGTTACTAGGTGCTATTCACATTTTAATCACTTCAGACTGTGTATAGCGCAGTATTTATAGGAATAGGAATATACGCATACTTAAAGACGAATATAATTATAATATTAAATGCAAAATATTGTAAATATGAATTAAATATATTAATTAGAAAGATATACATATAAAATCAATTTTTATCAAAAAATATCGTTCGTTCAATTCGAACCTGGATCTCTTTCCTAACGAGGGAAGGTGCATTATCCAACTATGCAACAGCGACAAATATTTTTAGCGACAAATTTTCGAACCTATATGTTACCCTTTTGATATTAATACGTTTAATCGTTCCATTATTTGAAAGATCCATCTACCTTATTTTTGCAGAATCTCAAATACCTTTGAGTAATCTTATAGCAGACGTCATAATTATCAATTTATTTTAATTAAATTTTGGACACATTGATACAACTTTATTATTAGGAGAACACATTATTATTGTGAAGTCGTACTTATTCAGAACATAGGTCTGTGATATTTTAAATATGAATTAAAGTATCACAGACCTATGTTCTGAATAATTATAACTTCACAATAAGAATGTGTTCTCCTAATAACAAAATATTGTATTTTCCTCTCTTTTAAAACTACATGTAAGAAATATATTTAAGTAAACAAACATTTGTAAATTGTGTTAAAAGTATTGTTAAGACAGTATTATAAATAATGTAATACAAATTTAAGTACAATAGTGTAATAATGGTCTCGGTTTATTTTAATCACTCATTCAGGTCACGTGCAACTGTCCTTTAACCATTTTAAAATCAAATTAAAGAAAAAAAAGTTAATGTAAACATTAAATTTTTGGCGAAACGTTTAGTCATGAGTTAGTCTGATTCGAGAAAAAACACGTTTTTCGAATGCAAAAAAGGAAATTACCTTATTTGATTTGAGAAAGAGCCCTCAACTTTTACTGTGACGGAGTGAATCTGCGTACCGTTTGTACAAAAAGCACATTTCTTTTATTAAAGACGTGTTTCGAATCCCTCGTCCCTGTTCTGTTGATATTTTCATACCATAAAGACAAACTGTTACCGACCCGCGACGGAGTTCTGTTGGAAGAAATCCCTCGGCAAATAAACAGAAAACTTCACAGAAGGAGTTTTAATTAAAAACAAATGCACTGTACCAAGAAATTGACTGGGCTTCTGACTCATTCGAGTTGATTGTTATTAGTAAAAAATGCCATTTTCATTAAAGCACTTCAATAAAATAAACATTTCGATTCATAATGAATCGTGATAATAACCAATACTTTTTCAATTATTTAAGAATACAGAACCAATAAGAAATCTAAAAGTAGGTAAGTATACAAAATTTTAATTACTTTTTTTAAATAGTATGGTTTCCTTTGGTAAGGCATATTCTAATTTAGGCCAATAAAGTCCTTGATAAAGGTAAAAAACTTACCAAATGTTTTTTTGTTGAACCGTGAACAATCTGCGGTAAACACAAAAGGTGCAGATTCGATCCCGCACTAGCCATCCAGATAAATAATAAATATTTTATCACGTTCTTAGTTTTTATTATAATGAATTATTATTTATGCAATTCGTTGTTTATTTATTTATTTTTATATGTATATGAAACAAAAAACTATTTGCGGTACCTACCGTTAGTAAAATTAATGGTATCTTTTAAGACAAACATTAAAAAATAATAGTGGAATTAAGCATTTCAATAAAAAATATATGTAAGTGTATGATTGAGTGGTATTTATCAATAATTTAACTTGGGAGTTATATACAATTTAATAAAAAATAATAATATGTGGATCATGGACGTATAATTTGATTTAGAAATTAAACATATTTTAGTTGAGATAGAAAAAGGAGATTCAATATCAAGAACAACTTTTGACTAACCCATCACCATTTTGCCGAGTATCAAAATGTCCAACGTTTCGCTGGATACATAAAACACTTTATCGAACAACAATGGAAATCTCATTTCGTTGGAACAAAACAGACACGGATTATTGTTTGTGGTTTTCAGTTGTTTCCATTATTTTTACAGTGGCTGTCAAAGAGATTTCCCCGTCTCGACGATGCTTGCAAAATAATTCACAATTTGTGGAACAAATTTCTCAACAATATTTGTATAATCTATGCCCAGGAAAGTGAAGGAAATAAACTCTTCAATTCTTTCATTAAAATTTTCTTACTTGAATATTTATTACACTGTACACACACAGTATAGATATCTCATAAATATTTTTTCCTTGATATTAATAAAAATTTCGCCTATCTCGTTCAAGATCCAATAAATATCAATTGTATTACATGCTTATTTTTTCGTGTATTTATTTCTGCAATTACAATTGATCAGTAGAATTTGTAAAGACGCATTCAGATAATATACAGGGTGTAATAGACCTAGTCCACAATGTTTTATGGGTGAATACCTAACTAAATTACGAGTCGTATATCTCTAGCCTTTTAAACATCGAGTCACTTTTTAAGGTTACGCAGCAAATATAATTTCTTTCTACCTATACCTCTGCTGCCTTCTATCTACCCGTACGTAATAAGAGATCGTATTTCTTACTGAGGGGTTTCATACTTGTCATTAGTTGTTTTAACTTATAAACGCGTCTTAATATCTCTTCACTGGTAATGTGGTTAACTCAGGAGATCTTTAGTTTTCTTCGCTACGACCACTTATATGCCTCTAACCTTTTAAAAGTATGTTAATTTAACATCCATAACTCGACTCTATAGAAAATCACGGGTACGATGTAGCATTTTTTTGCCCTCTAACGGAGATTATTCATTTTCTTTGCATTTCTTGCATTTTCAATTAAATTTTTAATTTTAATAATGTATTAAAATGCAATCTTATTCATATTAAACAATGTGTAATACCAATCAATAAAAATATATGTAACCTGTATTTGCTTTATAGATTTGAAACCGTAATAAAAAAAATATAACATGGGTCAAATGAAAAATAAAACATACATGGGTCGAGTTTTATAGTACCGTTTATTGTCAATCCACATTTACGCATAACTTTACGTTGTGCCCAATGTAAAAATGGCCCAGCTACACTGGATGTATAAAGTAAAATCGTTTATTTTTATACTATCCACAGTACGATATTGTCCTTATTAAGGTATGAAATAATTTATTTTTGAGACACCGCTTTTATGCTAAATAACAGATTTTTTTCATAGAGTTGAAGCGCATGGGAACGACACGTAAAAGCACATGTACAACGTGATACTTGAGATTAATAAATCTAAAGTCATGATTGTCGATCGAGTGGAGTATTAGCCACAAATAGTGTGTCGCGCGATTTAGAGTTCATGACTTCATTTATTTCGGATCTTGTATAATATATTATACACAGGGTCGGTGGCCACAGAGCTGAAGTTAAGGTTTGCAGCCACCTACCATCTGAAAAACAAATCCATAACGGAAACCTCAAAAATGATTTTAGTTATCTTTCTTCTTTTTTTCCATATGCGTCTATGGAGTAGAAAAATACATTTTTTTATTCATTTATTCATATTATAAGTGCCTACATAAATATATTTTTATATGCTACAATATAAACAAAATCAAAATCATTGTTTTTTTACTATAACTTATCTTTCACATATTTGCATAGTTTCATTTTGAATTTGTGTATTTTCACCTCCTTTCTTATGTCTTCTGGCATTTCATTTAAAGTCTTCATCGCACTGTACGTTATCGATTTCTGAGATTTAGCCTTCATCCTGAGTAGCAGTTTCAGTCTATCATTTCCTTTTGTATGATGTTCGTGCTCATGTTGATTTGCATCAATTTTTCTCATAAATTTTATCGAAGTTTTCTTAGTGAGAATTTTATAAAAATACCATAATGTGGAAGTATATTTTCTACTTAAAGGTCATTGTATTCAGATCTTTCAGCACTGCGCTGAACTGAGTATTGTTATTAAAGTTTTATTTTGCAGCACTGATAATTGTTGCATTCCTTCTTCATTAGCCTAAACCAAAATGCTGCTACAGTAATTGATGTGAGGAATAATAACAAAGTTGTATACTATTTTACAAGACTCGGTACTAATAAATCTTCTGATCTTTCCAAGTGAAATTATTTTAGAAATCTTTTTAGTCACGTGTCTTGTATTTTGTGATAAATTCAATTTTGAATCTATTATGTTTATTGAGAGCAAGTCTTTAATATGCTTACTACTACTTCAATTTAGTAGCAATTTTTAGGGCACATCGCCCACAGAAAGAATGATAACCTGGAAAGAGAGGAAGATCTTCAACTCGATGGACCAACCGGATCAATTACGCTACTGGCTCTCCTATTGAAAAGACTCTCCAAATTGCAAGCTGCAAAGAAATATGGAAAAGATTCCTCAAGGCCCATCAACAGGCCACAATCCGGGGTCGCGGTCCTCAGTAATGAGAGAATCAGAGTAAAATAATTCTGTATGGTGATCCTGCACGCGTCACACAGACATGGCTGTGTAGGTACTCACTAATCAGCCACACAATTTGACTTGTACCCACCAAACTAGACAGCAATACTCCGCGCCGCAACCGGTCCGAGAAAACCTGGAACCACCCACTATTCTCCTGGCCAGCTCTTCGGAAACATATACTAGCACCTCGGCACCGCTTCCAGTGTACCACGTCTATACTTTAGAATACAACTATACTTTAGAATACAACGATCAGTGTAAATTCAATCTCTGAATAAACTCCAACCAGCAAGTACTGTTTCATTGCCATAATCTACCCACTCTAGCTGTACACGCAAACGCAAATCACAATAATTCTTAACATTTTATTTACTTACGGGAGAAGCGAGGACATATAGGGCCCTTGATTCTCACCGAATAAATTCTTCTGACACAAATAATCCCTATTGGTGACCTCAATTAGTCTACACAAATATTAACCACTAAATCTTCTAAACCTCCATGGTTTAACTTATTGGTGTACGATTAACCGTTATGTAATATATATTTGTTTTTTCTTTTATATGTGAAGGAATTCCCAATAAGGGCGCCTTTTTTAATTTTCGAATTAAACACATTTTTTATTCGAAAAACGATAATATTTTTACAAGTATAAGTGCGTACCATGGCTCTCCTTGCAACCCCTTTTGATAAAATTTAAAATAACATCGTTATTTTGATATATGATAATAATAATAATAATAATAATAATAATAATAATAATGGATAATTTGTATAGCGCCATTTTCGTAAAAACTTTCACCTTAAGGGCGCTTTACACATAAACTGTTTATAGTTCAACAATTATCTTTGTTTTTTTAATTCAAAATTATTATTTTCACTTAAGGAAATGATTTTTTGTATAGGTGCGTTTTTAGTTTATTCTTAAATAATGTCTCTGATGCACTGTTTCTTATAACGGTGGGCAAAGAGTTCCGCGCTTTTGGGCTTGCCACCGCAAATGCCCGTTCACTAAATTTAGACTTCTGGCAACGGTTGGTCGGTTCTACAACCCTTCCTGCAGCTGAAGTAGAAGCTGACCTGAGAGTTTGACGTCTGCTATTCAAATTATCGGTAATACAAAGTTCTTGAAGTTACAGAGGCGCCATATTGTGTGTCGCCTTGTACATCAACTAGCACAATTTAAATTCAATTCTTTCGGGGAATCGGAGCCAATGTAGCTGATGTAAAAGAGATGTTATATGAGAGAATTTGGAAACTCCATATATTATCCGTGCAGCCGCATTTAGAATAGATTGCAATCTATCCAGCTGAAACATTGGCAGGCCAGCATAGATGCTATTACAATAGTCCATACGTGACACCACGAATACATTTATAAGTAGACGGGTTGCCTCAATAGGAAGATGTCTCCGAATACATTTAATCTGTCTCAGTTGATAAAAGTATGCACTGAAGCATGATTGAGGTATTTTTGTGGCAATAATACGTTGGATCTCCGCCTTAATCTCTCTGATCGTTTGTGGTTTATTGATATTCATGAGACTTTAAAAATCCCACGATCTTAGTGTTTAATTTTTATTCACTTGCTGATGTTCAATCAACCAATTAAAAAATTCCCTTCGCTTAAAATGGTCTGCAGATATGAGTTCTTGAGTCAATTGAATTTTGTAGACATGCAGCTTCACTGTAAGGTACTTCTTAAAATACGTAACTCTAGAGAACGATGACGAATTGATGTTGGGTTTTCAGTAACACTTTCTCGCACTGCAGCTATGTTTTCGAAAGAACCCCCACTATTATGGCGCATGGGTGACTTATTATCCAAAATCGAACCAGTTTTCTCAAATTTTTAATTAATATTCTAATTGATAGCTTACTTGGAACATAATTTCGACCGAAAATTCCATAAAGTTTACGAAATGTTTCATTAAAACTTGCTCCACTTTTGTAATGAGTTTTAACAATAATAAAGCGTTGTTCTTTCGTATATTGTTCCATATTTACTAAAATCGCAAGGTTGACAAATGAAAATATAAAAAGTTTTAAATGGCCTATTTTGTAAAAAAGGTGCAAAATTTTAAAACGGCACTCTTATTGGGACACCTTTATAATCTTGATTCATCGTCAAATCAATTTTAGTATCTTTATCTTTTAAAGTCATATTTTTTAATGGCATAAAAGTTATCTGTTTTAATAATACTATAAAATTGTGTGAATAAAATAATATGAAGTTTATTTTACGCCATCTTTAGTCTTAGGGAGCACCGAATGTCATTAAAAGAATATGTAGCCAAAACTGTAAACAACAACAAAAAATATGTTACTATAACCTTTCAAAGATGTCGCTCAATCGAATTCAAATTCTGCAATAAAACTACGTACGTAACGTGTGAATAAAAACTTTTACACATTTTCAATAGGTGGCGGTAATATAATAATAATAATAATAATAATAGAAATAAATTTGTACAATTTTATCTAAATTTATTTTTTGCGCCGGTGTTCCATCATTCTCTATGATAATTAAGTATTATTTATAATAATAGTGATTATTTTAGTTAAGATAATACATAAAATTATTTTAAATTTTATTCAATGCCAAATAAAAGATGGAATGAATATTATGTTCCAGGCTGAAGTTACAAAATGTTTTATTTTTGTTTTTATTCATCGAATATTTCGTTTATTAAAATTATGTATGGAAAATGACACCGGCAAAGTACCCGCTTCTGACAGCAGCACAAATGGGTGCTCTTTTAACCATGTTTTTCATAATATTCTCGCACACCTCGCGTGATATATCAGCAATTTTATTTCTAATATTGTCCTGTAGCATCGGAATTGTTGCTGGCTTATTGACATAGACCTTTCCTTTCAAGTACCCCCGCAGAAAATAATCGGGAGCCGTCAAATCAGGTAATCGAGGAGGCCAGTCGATATCACCACTTTGATATTATGTAATTTGAAAAAAATTCTCGCAAAATTTTAAGCGTAACTCGGGCTGTGTATGAGGTGGCACCATCCTGTAGAAACCACATGTATTGCAGGTCCAATCAACCAAATACAAGCACCAAAAAATTTTCGACATGTGATAATAGCGATCACCATTGCTATTATTATTTAAATATAATGTTTGAATGTCTTCAACACATTATTGAGGCGTCAGATGTTTCATAATAAATTGTAATCAACTTCTTTCTACGACTACCAAGTGCGAACTGACAAATGTCTGCCAAACTAAATGACGGCCAAACAAAATCGGCCAGGAATATAATATTTAATATTCACGACGTACATTTGTATTTGGCAACAATTTTTCTAATAAGAGATTGTTTGAAAATCGGGTAAACTATTCATGTATTCATATATAATTATTTATTATATTTTTCTATTATTATTCTTTTTTATTACATTTTTAAACATTTTACTGTTATGTGCACTTCAAGAATAACAGTAACGGCGCACTTACTCTCATTTCGGAGATTTGCGTTCGTTCTGCTTGGGTTCACTGGTCGATCATTCTACTCTGCGTACAAAGTATAAGGTATAAGGTACAAGGACGAATAATTTATAAATATATTTTGGTCATTATGGTCTGCGAATATATAACACAACAGGCAACCAATAACTAGCTACGCGATTCGCTTTGTACAGCCATTTTCGCGAGTCTCGTTATAAGTTCCTATACAAGTATTCATCAATCTACATGCACCATTAGAATGGATGAAGTAGTATGGATTAAATTGGATCGTTGATACGGAGTGACTAAAATAAAAATTGTCAGATAATATATAACAAGGCGAGTGTGGATGGTGGGTGAGAGTTCACTTTAGCAGTCTTAGTAACTGAACCAAAATGAAAATATTCTGAAGGAGGATATTGAGGATAATAAGTCAGAATATATAAGAGAACGACGATGCTAACTAGGTATACGTAGATATATTAAACATAAAAAAAAATCTAATTTTGAAAAAAATTCTATCAATTTAAATATTGAAAATAATTATGAATTCACTACTTCAAAAAAAAAGCAAGTTCTTTTAATGTTCCGTACAGTTCTTTACTTTTGATATCGCTTAAAATATTGTGTACGATGTTTCCTTCGGACAATAGATATTTAAAATTTTACATTAAGGTATAATGATTAAAAAAATGTATATTTATATAACTAGCTTTATGAATTATCGTAAACAAAACTCATATAACAGAGGTAAACATATATCAACATTTAATATTTCAATATTATTGTTAATAAATAGATCCAAAAAGGCAAACTCGCTTGTTTAACACACTTACAACTTTTATCTATGCACAAATTATGCGAAATACAAATGACAACGCATCATGATAAAAAAAATCGTTCTGTATGTACATAGAATTAGTAAATGTTGCCATTACGCGAGGTTATTAGACAAGATAATCCCTTTCGAAATAACAGTATAGTAAAAAAATTTGCTTGAAAACTAAAGAAAATTGTCAGATGTAAAGGTGCCCCCTAAACATTCGCACAGCATCAGTAGGGAAATTAGTTCAGTTAGATTTCTGGAATTAAAAACTCCAGGTGTGGGTTACGCTAACTCGTGTAATAGCGGCTAGAATTTTATAAAATGTTTTCAGAACATAATTATTGTTTCATTTATATTTATTTCTCAGAATCTTTAGTGCATAGTATAATGCACAGTTTTTTTGCTTGTATCCAGTGCACGCCGCAGGTATTTGGATGCCTACGAACTAAAACTGTTTGTCAGAATTGAAACATTTCTCAGATTATCCTATGACAAAGAGTATTATCGTATGTACCTGCATGTATTCTACACATACATATTTACATAGTAAATTAACCGGGAAGAGTAATAACAAGAGTTAGAGGAATGTGTACATAAAAGAAGCATTTCATATTGTTTATATATTTATTTATTTGTCTCACAACTATTATAATACAGTATATTGTGATTACGTTAATATAATTTTATATAACTGCATTAACAGATACATTTTTTCTTCAAACATAATTATTTCTCTCCACCATTGCATATTTTAATATAAAACTGCAGAAAAAATCACATATATTTCTTAAATACAATAGGACGTTATCTTGTAGAACCAAGACAATATAAACAACCAGCCCTTGGAGCCAATTTCGTACAATTAAATTCAGTCAAATCAAAATACAAATAGATCAATTTCATAAAAATACCAGATCAAATCACACGGCCACGTAGCCAGATGTAATCTACAAGTATCTCTGTGAGCTTTGTACTAACAGCTACTAACACTAAAAATACCAAGATTAGTAAAAACTAAACAAGTATAAAAATTATCAATCTAAAAACAACGTTTTTATATAATTAGGGATGAAATGGCTATTACTCAATAATAACAATGCGAGAATGGAATATTATACATGAGAGGGGATTCATTTCTGTAACTACAAATATAGTGTTCCAAATCGGAAACCTCTTCTTGTTGAAACCACATTAGTGACGATTTTGTTAGCTGTTGATCCAAATACATTTCCCGCTTGTCCCAAAATGCTGATGAATGGCTTAAATGTGACCGGCTTCGGGGTGGTGTATTCCGCATGTTGAGATTGGGCAGGATTTGAGTTATCACTGTACGTGTTGGTTCCGGGATACGGGTTGACCAGAACGATTTTATTTTGCTGACTGCTTTGTTGGGGGTAGTACGCGGCCGCATTCGATGGCCAGGGGTAGTTGTTGTTTGAATTTCCGGAACTCTCTGAGTATGCTTTATAATTGAATGCGTTATAAGAAGAGGTGTCCACAGCATCCGGAGCACTCTCGGGAATAGAATTGATGGGTCCTTGATCGTAGCTAACTTCTTCTATTGTGTTACCGTAGCTGTCATCTGTAAATAAAAAATATACAAAATTGTAAAATTTACATTAAAAAGTAGACATTTTTCAAATATAACTCTTCATCAATATGAATATGATACTTTTTGAATTATTTGAATGACTTATTTATTTACAACTGCGATTTTAATACAAAAAAAATGACAATATATATTTACTACATCATACAAAAGGATTGTAATAAAACTTTGACAGAGTGATTGAATTATTTTTAAAAATGTCGGCTTACCACAAAGACCACTGTATTTCTGCGAATCACTGAGGCCAAAGGTACTGCAGGCGGGTTGTCCTTTTTCATAAGGCTTGATTCCGATCACATTGCCTCCAGGTCCGTAGTTGCACACGTACATCTTGGTGTACCCTCTGGACGGATCGTAGTAGAACGAGAAACCGCAACCCACGTGAGATGATTCTCCCCAAACGAGCTGCAAAATAATATTTCATCAGTTTACGTTTTATAACCCAATTGCTCAGGGTCGATACAAAATAAGATCTTCGTGAAATAAAAACAGTTGATCAGAAACTAAAATATTTTGGCATGAATATCAAAATGAGTTCACTGCAATTTGTCTTAACATCATTAATTGACACGTCAAAAGGCAAATATGTATAAGTAGACAGACATCCAATTATAATAGAATTGCAAACAAATGTATTATATAAGAACTCTATTGAATATAAAGATATTAAAGCGTTTTTTTATTACCGGTTTGGTTGGGAAAGATGCTCTATCGTTATTAATATTGTAATTCTATACCACGTAATAAATTGAATTCTTTATTCTTCGTTAAAAAACCATAAACCAAACAAACTCAGAATTTTTATAAAATGTGTCTTCGTTAATGAGAGAAAGCATATTGTTACTGATCTATGATATCTACATGAACAAATTAATGAGTTGTGTACGTTATCTTTCATTTATTTTATTTAAAGGTCTAATATACACGTGTTAGTTAAAAAATATGGTTATGAATATACGCTTTTACCCGATCAGAACAAGCGACAAGAACAAATAAGCGAGGGAAATAAACATTAACAAAATATATGAACATATATGAATTCTAACAACATAAAACGATGAAACGAACTGAATACTTAGAAAAAAATTAGGATTAAAGCGCGGAACTAGATACGCAAAAATAACAGGGAATAGTATCTTCTTGACTGAAAAATATTGCAAACGATAGGAAAGAAACCGAGACTATGCAGCGAGCATAACAAATAAAAATATCATTAGTAAACGATACTTTGATTGTAATCGATAATTTGACACCAAAATAATGTTAAAAATCGTGAAAATTACGTTTAATTAATTACCTGTGAATAATGTCCAGTGCCGTGGCTGTAACCTGTTGGTTTGTAACCATAAGCCCTCACTTCGTCGAACCAGGCTTGGATTTGTTTGTTGAAATCGGGGGTGGCATCATTTGAACTCGATGGTCGTCTGGTTGTCCAAGTGGCCGCGATGTTTTGACCCACGGGAAATCTACCAACGTCTCTCTGTGTCGCGTGGTCGTGCGCTGTGACGCAATTATCGGCCCATCTCTGAGCTCTTACGGCGAGTTCATCATCCCATTTCTAGAAGAAAATGAGATATAAACACAATTGTACAACTGTCATAGTTTTTAATTAAAAATATGTTGATATGTATATTTATTAACAATCATAAATATCTTTTGAACACAGCTGGCAACATGAGATGGAATACAGAATAAAGCAATAAACTCGAAATAAAATAAAAAGTAGTTGATAATTCAGTTAATTCAATTCAATTTTGCAGGATGCTAAAGACATGGTCTGTACAATTTGTCTGTTTTTAGAAAAATCCATTTAGAATCTTTATAAAGCATTTTTTCGTTAACGATACTTAAATTACTTATTATGTGAAAAGATTTCTTAAAATTAATAAAAAATTAATTCGTTCGAAAGAGTCCATACCAGTCCAGGTGGAAAAAAATCAAAGAAGTCATGGAAAATTTTCAATCCATTAATAATTAAACTTGACCACTAAACCAGAAAAACTGGGCAATTTAACCGTTTCTACGACATCCACAAATTTAGATAATAATGTATTAATATTCTTAAATTTTATATTCGCAAAAAATTTACATAACTCGTTTCCTTTATAGAAAGCTGAAAGAACGATGACACGTGTTTGAGGAAAATATATTTACGATACAATTTATGAAAGGCGGCAAAAGCCTTAAATTAATGTACCATTCAGAAGCGAGGTGTCTGTAAATCAAGAGCCTCTGACACTGTTGCCAAGACGTTATTCATATCCAACATGCTAATGGACTTTTAATATATTTTTCTCAATGAACTTGGTACTACTGTATACGTATGTTTATATAATGATCGTTCTGCTTTTGTCCAGAATCAGAAACATTATGCATAATATGTAAATTTGTTCTTCCTTTATAAAATGTATGAAATAATGTTCGGAAATATTTTCATTTTATTTTAGCAGTCATTTTAAGAATATTTTATAGATACATACATACGTATGTATCTATAAAATATATATGTATGGAGAAATTTACATTTTCGTCGGTTTGAATCAAATTCATGGCACGTATAAAAATTAATGTAAATATTTCATTAAAAATGGTAAATACTCTTTTGGTGGTGTAGATTACCACTACTTTTATAAAAAATATTTTATTTTGTTTCAAATGACATTATGTCGTTGTTTTCATTCACGATTAATTAAGATAACAAAAAAAAATTTAAGTGTCGAATAGTCTATACATCATCGGTGTTAAGATATGAAGATAAGGAGTGTTAAAGTAAGACAGAAACGCACCATCTCCATCATGTTAGCTGCCGGCGGCTGGCTCGAGACCTGGCCCAGGGCGACAGACTGTCTGAGGCGGTTGTGAGAATCCACTATGGCCTGCTGCTCTTCAGGTGTAATTCCGCCAGATTCTAGAAAAAGTAAAGTAAGCATGAAACAATTATTTAATTTCATTATTTTTGTATATTCTTCTTTAAATAATTACATTCTGCTTTTTAATTATTTTTTTATATTCATACAAGACGGATATTTAAAAAAATGTATTAGATATATACGAAAAATATTTTAGATTAGGGATTATGTTTAAAATAAGTGATGTACAAAACATATAGTTAATCGACGCTTATTTTATCAATTGTCCAATCCCTGTTATATTCTCGTCCTGAGAAATGGAATCATTATCATTACAACGTATCTAATTTTAATGAACCAATTGCCTTTTTAACTCTTAATATACTCGTATAATATTTTAATAGTTTACGCTTAGTGATAGGTCTGCTTAATATAAATTTAGTCAAAATACGTGTAATATTCTAAGTATCAATTTCAGGTGTGTTCATTGTTAATGGGGTTAAAAATTTACAACTGTAAGGCAACTAATACAATTTGTTTCATTTTATTCCCTTTTTATCCCACGTATTCAGTAATATTTGTATTCGTAATTCTTAAATAACCATCAGAGACAACAAAATAACGATCTCGTTATAATAATTTATTTGGCCAATGTTGTAACTTTTAAATAAATAAGATTTCGTGCAGTTATGTTGTGACCTATGTACTGTAAATAAAAAAATCCGTTCCCAGACGTCAATTAAATTACGAATATTTATCTGAGAATTACTGTTTAAAACTTGGTTCTTCAATAATTTAATCTTGATTATTATTCCGCTATCAATCAGTATAATTTTTTTAGGTACAGTAATTGATTTAAGTACTCGGTGCTCTTTTTTCACACAGTAAACGTATTCCACACTTTCCACGATCGGTTTGAACAAAAAATATTTTACGTAATATTTTTATCATCAAATCATTGCTTTGACTTGATCATTTTGTCAAATGTTCAATATATGAATCTGACTTTTTTATTGTATAATATGTTACGAAGATTTTGATGTTCTGCTAAATTATATCAAAGGTCAATCCGCTTCTTCTATTTATTCACATAGACTTAATCCAAACTCAAAAATGTATATTACACCTAGCTACTAATAAGATATATTATTATTTAAAATGCATATTTTATTTCGTGACTAAATTTATGAGAAATAAATATACATATTGTACAATAAAATCAAATATTCTCAGGCAACACCAAGCAATTGTGTAAATATATGCATAATGACAACATTTTTTAACTCCGTCTCATAAATTTGAATACACCATATATGTAAAATATGTGATGTTGTTTTATTTTCAAAAAGATATCTCACCTTACAATTGTCATTACACTATTTATAAATATTTTTTACGTAACAAAAGTATTAAGTGTTGTTCGGGGACCGGATATTAATTTTCTTGTTACTGTGTGAACTTAAAATAAATGTTTTTAAATATGATACTAATTAATTCATGATTTTAAAATTTATTGAATACGACCAGATTTTCTGGTAACGTTGTCATTGAAATTTGCCGAAAATTCAAGTTTTATGAATATTTTATTCGTTGGATTTTTAAAGTAAAATGCGCTTATATATTACATATATTTTTTAAAGCATCTGGTTTCAGCAATCACCAACCACAGTATAAGAGCTAAAATAATTTTATAAATTTATTAAACACTCACTTAATATTTGTTTTCCCGCTGAGCATCCACAAGCGGCTGTCACGAACATACAAAACACAATAAACCTCACAGAATGCATTATAATTGATTATTTAAAACTGATCTATGCGGTACACTTTGAAATTAGATCTGAATTTATCGTATAACGAATTCAGTTCCTGTCTTATAATATCGTCCTTTGTATAAATGTCAATTCACAATATTTTTTATTCACGGTGTCTTAACAACTGGCTGACGCGATTTACTCAATTTTAACGAACTCGGATACTTTGAATACCACTTCTTCGGCAAACTATTCGTATACCAAAGAAAAGGTTCTGTACAACTATCCGCTCAGTTCAACCGCCAGATCTTTAATGATTCGGTTCGTGATGCAGCGTCCGATTATATAGGCGATGGCAGACGTACCGGCCTCTCGGGTTTCCATGGAAACAGATACACTGACCTGTTCACCATCAGTTATTAAAATTTTTCGTGATAAGTGTTCTTGAGACTGTGCGGTGAGTGACTGGTCCTAGTTACCTTCGTAATGATCAGTCCTTTAATTGTTTTGTTTTTATATTTATAAATTTAATTGTTTCAACTTTATATTTTTATAATTTAATCGATTTAACTTCTTGAATTTAAATTAGTTTTGACATATTTGAAAAAAATTATCAAGCTAACCTGATATTTTTTTAATTAATATTTTCCCACACATTTATTCCACAATAATTAATTTCAATGCAAATTAATTATTGAAAGCTTAAAAGTGATTACTTTTTCATTTTTTGCATATATTAATTTAACATGCGTTATCTATTTTTTATGTAATTATTAACAACAGAACAATTAAATATATACTTTTTAGTTTAGAAGAATTTTACCCCACTTATCAATATTTCGATTCAAGAGTAGAATAAAATTTAAAAATACAGTTTTCACGTTAAATATGACTAATATTTCTCCTATAACATTAAAAAAATACATTTTTTTATGAACATATTTTGTCTCATTAACACAACAATAGAATCCACTAAAAAGCATTAGCTAAGTACCATATTCACAAGCCAAATGATTTTGTATAATTCATTCAGAAGTTACGTAAAAAAAATGTTTATTTAGTGAAAATGTTCAATAGCCAAAATTTTGCTTTACTTTTAGCCATAATAAACTTGGATAATGTAAAGATTTTTAACAATTGAAAGTTAGTTTAGATAATTTAAATTAATTTTTGACTTTCGATTAATCTTAATTTGATAATATACTATTTAATAAAATAAAAATGATTTAATTTGACAAATCTAAAATCGATGTTAAGACCAATGTAACATTTTTAGTCATACTAGCCACATCTTATACTTAACCGAATCAACGAATCAAATAGTAACGACGTAGAAACAGTGGAGTGATAGCAGAAAAGCCAGTTTAATATTAGAGGCTAATTATGAGTGACGTAACCTTTGTAACCGATCGGATTTACTCCAGTCTGAAAACCTTCTTCGCCACAAAGGACTTTATGACATCTAATTCATTCCGCAACGGAATTTTATGTTCATGATAGCTTTAATCCTAGATTAATTTAATACGTTTTTAATCATTTTCTTCGTTGAGAAATGCTCTTGTTTAATTTCTATCGATTTAATTAGTCGAATATATTTTTGATAAATCTTAAATAAATTATTTTAGTTGTATTTTTAATACGAATATATATATATTAATAAGTTATTGAATACAAAAGTTCACAATTATCTATTTAATATAACTGCATCTTAATTAAATATTTGGGGTACTTGAAATTATTCAGGGAAAAGTTAACTCACTAATTTCAAAATATACTTTAATTTATTTTGAAAGTTTTTTTTAACATGTTCATTTCTAATGCGTGAATTTCATAACTGTTATTTATCGGAAATATGTAATAAAATAATGCAAGATCTTTATATGAATATCTGATTCTATATATGTTAATTCTGAGTTTTCTTTCTTCTACGCGTTAGTTTTTATTCTGTTCTCACGCGATTATCTTAACAAGTTTGCCGATTCGTGAGGCATAATATGTCTACCTGTAATAAACCACTGGGTTTCAAACTATATGACTGATAATTATTATTTGATAGAAATATCTCAGTTTAAGATGTGTCCAATTTTCGTGTTTCAAATTTAACGCACTATAATTTGACCACTATTATTATCTTTGTGTTCTATAATTATATTATTCGTACGAAAAAAAAAATCGTGATTCATTTAAAAATACTATTGATAATTGATTACCAAATATTCCTTTAACCAGGATGTTATTGTCCATATTTATATTATTTCTACATCTAAAAACAATGTAAACACGTACGCCATTAAATTTTTTAAATCGATAAAAAACTTAATTACTATCCTGACTAAACGTATACCGTATATATATTAGTGTAATATTATTATTTTTGAAAAATGATTCCTATTTTCATAGTCTCATCATAGAAGATGAATGGTCTAACGTACATTACGTGTTAGGTTTTGTTTGAGAGAATACATACTATTTTATTTTTTTCCTCTTTTTATAATATTTTTACATGCAAATTAAATGTATTAATTAGAAAGATATACATGTAAAACCAACTTTATCGAAAAATATTGCTGTTGCGCTACCGAGATTCGAACCTGGATCTCTTTCCAAACCGGGGAAGGTGCATTATCCAATGCTACAGCGACAGTACTTTTGACGACAAATTTTCGAATCGTTCAATTATTTGAAAGCCATCTACTGTATATTTACGGAATCTCAAATACCTTTGAGTAAACCGATAGCAGTCGCCAGAATTAACGATTCATTTTTATTAAATTTTGGACACATTGATACAACATTATATTTTGCCCCCCCCCCCCCCCCCTCCACCCAACTTCGATGCCACGTGTGACATACGTAACCTATGTCGGCACGTCCACCGGTTTTACCTAGGATAGAACATGAAGTATGTTAGGCACTTTACACAGAATTGACTACTTACCTTCCACACCTGATTTGGAATAGTTCATCTAGAGGACATTTTTAATATGATATAATAAAAGATTAATTAGTTTAAATCTGATATAATTGACTAGAACAAATTTTTTTAAAGAAAAGAATCTGGTCATGATGGCATGTGCAGTTTAAAACAATGTCAGAC
Source organism: Eubasilissa regina (assembly GCA_022840565.1). Taxonomy (NCBI): domain Eukaryota; kingdom Metazoa; phylum Arthropoda; class Insecta; order Trichoptera; family Phryganeidae; genus Eubasilissa; species Eubasilissa regina. Next base: position 20,867,700 of record JAINEB010000015.1, on the reverse strand, counting down.
CACACTTCTGTTATTACAACAATCAATCAATTCGGTAAAAAGTGAGGTTAAATAGAACCAGGAGATTCTCCTGTCATTAATCAAAATTTATATAAGTTACACTTGCAACGGAGATTTTAGACAACACAGTGAATTACGTCGTATGCAGTATACGGATGATCCATGTCCTTGATGTGCCTCATCGAATCGAATCTGTCTAGGTGGGCTATTGTTTAAATGTTATTTTAGTACTTAATCCGTAAATAAAATAATTAGTTATCTCTCGACTGAAACATCTCGAAGTTGAGAAATGCAAACGACATTTAATCTAAAAAATTGAGTTTTCTCGTGAAATATGCAATAATTATAATCAAAACTTTTATTTAAAAACTGTTAAAAGTTAAATATTAGGTGATTGTGTCGATGTATATAAAAAAAATAATCTAAAGTGTACATATAAATAAACACCATAAAAATATTTTATTTGAGATAAGGAAAGACTGTGATAAATGATGAGTCAGTGCTCCTTTTAAATGAGGTTCGAAGAATTTAAATATAAGGGTCAAAGAACGAAGAAGAGAATAATGTTAAAAAGACAAGACAAACGGCAAGGCAGCAGCACACCTGCATGGTTTTGAGTTTCTTTTTGTGTAAGCTTGACTGAATATCAGTGAATCATACGTGATTCACGGATGTGATTTATTGCCATGTTTAATAGCTTGTTCCAAGGTTATAATGATTTTGTTCATCTGCTAAAACATCATAATTTTTATATAATTACAATATATTCGGACTCTTATGCAAATTTGATTTCCCATATATATGGAATAACCGTGTAGGTACCTACAAGAGAGCTACAAATGAGCAGGGCTGCGTCATCCCAAATAATTAAGACCCAGAGAACCTTCACCCGGTAATGATCGTAATAAAAATGTTAAATTAATTATGGCAACCTGTGCAGATAGTTTTTATTTTGCATTCCTTGATAACACGTGTTTACAGATGCTGTTAATCAATTAAAATATATTTTACGAATTCATTAGGACTCTTAAGATTACTATACAGTTAGCACGTAGTCTTTTTTTAATATTATTATGATTCATGTTTTCATTTTCATGGTGACGAAGAATCTATTTTTATGGTGACGAAAATATTAAATTTTATGTGGAGACTGTTTTTTTAATTAATCACACACCTGATAATATAATATATCGTTAAGTATTTTTCTAAAATAACGATAAATTATTTAACAAAGCAATTTCAAGACACTTTAATTTTATGATTATTTGTCGTTCTAATTTATGCAAGAGAATTTGAGTACTGTACGGATTTAAATGTTTATTTTTAATTGAGGATGAGGTAACAGTAATTGTTTACTGCAAAGTCTCAACTGTAGGCTTCTTCTCAGGTGAAAAGTATTTCGGTTTATAGTCGATATTATTTATTTTCAATGCGAGTACGTTTTGCTAAAAAATTATTGAATCTTGTAAACATCTTAAATTAATTAAAATACATAATATGCACATACATATACTTCCATTTGACACAAAAATATATGATTATTTATTTTGTCTTTCAGTCCATGTCACTAAAAGTACATGGACTGAAAGCACAAGAGCGTGTCTCTTTTTGGAGAGGTAAGCGATAAATAATATGTAATTTTAGTTGTCTCTTCGACGTTTCAGTATGGTATATATAACACTTACCGTCTTTAGGAAGTGTGATTCCTTTATCTTACCGTTTTCTTCTTCGGCGGTCTCTCGTTACGAAGATGATGTCTGCCATGGGTTATCACATGTGAGCCTGAGTATGGCTGAGGAGCTCTGTTCTCAAATCGCACACCCTTCTACATGCTGTAAATGTGCATCCGCTGGGCAGAGTAGTTCTGAGAATCAAGCATTACTCATTTTTTTTCCTCTTTTTCATTTTCTCGGTCATTTCATCAGCCTTCTTCTATTTAGGGTTTATGCCACATCTGCTCATTTTCGCCCTCAGGGTGTCTGAATATTTTCCAACCAAATCATTACTGTACCATTACGTGTAGGAGAAAGTTTCATTTTAGATCCACATGTAAGTGATTTAACCGCCGAGGAAATATTGCTATATTCTATAGCAACAGCAAAAACTTACGTTTGAATACCTAAGTATTTGGCGATTTTGTGTTTATTAGTTAATTAAGACTTGTTAGGGTCACCAACAGGGATTACATAAAGAGATAACTTACTGGTCTCCTGGAACGAGGCGCGAACCACTAGACCAAAAAGCTAGTTTGTGTCTAGAGCAGGCGTATTATGAATGAAACATAACTTAAGATAGTTACGTTTATTTACAGAAAAAGCACAATTGAATTTACACTGTTTGTTCTTTTATACAAAGTTCAAATTGTCTAGAATTTGGCGGATACCAGCCGGACTGTATGGCTGTTAAGGTATTTTTTTATGCATATCTGTGAGGCACGAGCAGAGCCACCATAGACACATATATTATCTTGCCGCTTTGCCCATTATTTGATGAATTTTGTGTTATATTTATATGGTATAATATTATTGTTTTCTATGATTATTTAATAATTTTTTTCAATAATTTTATACTACAAAAGTACCTACTTGCTGTGCGTCAATATAATTAAATTTATTTATAGTTAATTATATGACAGATTGGATAATATTGTACACCTGGTCCAAACGTTTTTGAAATGTCATATTATTGTGATTATGTAATCATTTATATATAATACATTAAATATATGTGAACAACCTTGCAGTACGGTATGAAAACTCATTTTTAAGTGCGACCCTAAAAATGAACAGATAAAGACTGAATTCAAAGTTGATTCCAGTTTCGATGCATTTAAAGGTCTTCCAGTTATTTTTAGTGTGAAAGCGGTGTTATTTTTAGTGTAAAAAACAACAAGCAAACATTAAATTTAGCAAACCAAGTCTGGAAGGGTGATTTTATATCGAGTCTTTAAATAAAGATGAAAATATTCAAACAGCAATAAACGTATATGAAAACACATTTCATATTTATTATTATACATACATATTAAGGATATCTACATAGATGCTTTTATAAAATATTAACATACCTCGCATATAATCATTCAAGTTTTCTCTGATACCCGATGTTTGCGATCATGTTAGCTATTCGGACATTGTTTACAGCTGGTCAAAAGAGAAATTCGGGTGGCCAAATCAATGTTTTTAATGATTTAAGCTATCTCTGTACATGATTATTTAAAATGATTAACTGAATTTCATACTGCTATATTTTCTGAATTATACGTTGCATGTGAATGATCTACACAGCATTTAATAGAGGAGGTCTGAAAGTTTCAAATTTCTACTGCTGGATTACTTATAGTTGAGCAAATGACCGTTAGAGTGCTCGCGCCAAGCAGTCATTTCGCGTTAGATGTGAATAAAATTCCCGAAATCTCCTGATCACACGCCTTGTGACTTTTTCTGATAGGAAGCAGTTTATATACCAACAACTCTAGCCGACCTGCGGAACCGTACCACAGCTGCGGTGAACTCAGTAATACAAGACAAGCTTCATCGGGTGTGGAACAACTTCACAGCTACCGATTAGATGTTTGCCGTGCAGCCAAATGGGGTCACATTGAACATTTATAAACTATATTAGTAAACTTTTTTGTTTGTATTGTCAACTGTAATTTACTTCATATTTGTCACTCGTTTTCAGTTTGAAATATAGTTACAAATTGAGTCCATCATTTTGAATAACTCTGTATATTAAGATGTCTCATAAGTCTCCGAGTGTCTTATGATGTGTCCAAAGTATAATAGGTCAGTTTCCTCTTATTTTTATGGTGATGTTTGTAATTATTTATTGTAATCTTTGAGAAAATTAGTATAACATCAATATTCTCATATCCCGGTTAATATACTTAAAAACAATTTCATATCATTCTAAATCTTTTCACGATCGTTGTTTTTTTTTTATTACCACTGATGTTTATGTTTATTATTTTTTTTTGCATGAACGCTGGCGCCATGGCGATCTGGTTCAGAGTCCCTAAGTAGTTGTGCACTTATCTCAAAATACCCGGCAGAAGCGTGCAGTCCATATATTCAAATGAACTATAATACCTAAGCAGAATTTATGGGGAACATTTTAAAATTAAATATTTGTATGCATATTATGATATAATAATAGTTTTTAATCCACATTAAAATCTCTTATTAAAATCTATCACGTAAATATTTAATTTAAATATGTATTCAACTTCTTTTAAATAGTCAATCCACCATTCAAGAGTGATTTGGAAATATGTATTCCAAATAACGATAATTTTCCATAGCTTAAATTGTTATATGGATCGTTCGCATTTAACTAAGGAGTTCTTATGATATGGTGCGCAAATACAAAATAAATCATAGCAGAGCAAAAAAAATGTTTTTAATGCAATAAACCCACACTAGCCGCCGATTGCTTATTGCTTACTGCTAGGCAAGTTGCCTATTTCTTCCTGCTAACTAACAGAAAAGCAACGATAGTCGATATTATATAGCATTCTGTATTGCTTTTCCTAGAATTATGCAAACGGTATTCTCACGTTAATAAAGTTAACAATTTGAAATATTTATATCCATTTAAAAACATTATTGAAAAATACGAACAAAATATTCATGTCATAATTTGACAGTTCTACCATAGATAAGTAACTGTGACCATAGGACAGGATGACTGCTGATGCTCAATATATTTGCCAACCGTAATACGATTTTGCGGATATATATTTACGTATTATTAATGAATATGTAAAAGAGAAAATATTTAAGTAATCTTAACCTTAACTTATATTAAAAACACGTTATTTTGTACCATGATCGCATCTCACAGGCCTGGCCGTTTAAGCAAGCACTAAACAGCTATAATGACACCACTAAAGCCGGCATTCAGAAAGTCACAAACGTAGACGGGAAAATTACTCAATATTTTGAGATGCTCAATATTTATTAAAGAACTTATAATTAGAAATATGATCAAATCTTGAGTACTTGAAAATATTTCAATGAAACATTATCTGAAACAACTTGAATGATAAGAACCGCAACCTAGTCATAAAGTAATTTAAAAAAATATTTGTATAATAAGAATATGAGCTTCCAGGTACAGTACAATAAAGTATCGCGCATAATTTTTAACTGTGTTGATACCTAGCACCGTATATGTAAAAAGTATAATCTTGGCAACAGTCAGAGGCTTAACTTATCCGTTCAGGCGGTAGCCAGTATAAACTACACTACATGTATATGTACCTATGTATATGAAGAACTATCTATTGAATTCTCTATCCAATCTTGCTGAAATAAAAACTTTATGTTATTATTTTCACTGCCCCTTCTGCTTACCACACGTTCTGTCCATATTTGTTTTAGCAGTCTGCGAGTTCTCTTGAAACGACCGTAAGACGGATTTTCAGCACATAATTGTTTAAATTAAAATTTGCCCACTTAGTGTTGTTAAAATAGTGAAATCATAAAATCTCAGATTGAAGTCATCGTTTCTTGAGACATCATTTGTTGTCATTGAAAAATAACAAAAAGGCATATCACTAAAAATATTGAATAGACCCAAGTCAAGTGTGACAGGTGTCGATTGATTTGACGTCATTTATGTTGTGTCTTAATTCCAAGATATTGATAATTAATTTTTCAAATATTAACACTTATCTAATGCTAATTCTTCGATATTCGCACGCCACGTGGCTATGTTTGGTAAAATGTCCCACACTGGTCATCTGAATGAAGCCATATACCCGTAGGTAGCCAATCAAAACGTATTTTTCTACAATACCGTCAGTCTAATTAGCACATTTATTTAATTCTACGTATAAACATTAAATTTGTATACCATCATTTTCGTATTGACTATCCCAACATCCGTCAAGTGGGTCATTTTTGTTTGCTACGTCTTGCGTCACTGTGTCTGGGAAACATAGAAATACCTATTTGCTATCTTTCTTAAAATTTTTATAATATACTTTATACATTTTAACAGACATCTTTTGTTTGTTTTTTATTCTTTTGTTTTTATGTTTGTTGTTTGTATTTGTATTTGTATTGTTTTTATCTTTTGTTTTTTATTCATGGCTCTCTGCGAATTCCCAAATGTTATGGTGAACGATTTTTTTTTTTTAAATCGATTTAATGAATTCGAGTAAGGTCTTTTTGATTCTCTTTTTCAGTGAAGACATTCACATTCTCGTTTTGATAAGAAAATTATACTGTTGTCGTATTTTACTTTAATATCGTATCCAAATTTATTTTTCAGACATAAATGACAATTTGCTGGCTTGCGATGCAATTTTATTACATTTAATTTTCCGTAGTAGGTATTCGATGAAAATAATATATAATATAAAATGTTTATAATTAATTTTAAAATGAAACGAATAATTTTTTATATAAAATATTTTTAAGTTTACCTATATGTTCATGATATATATAAAAAAAAAGATAAAAATGATGTTAATGATAATAATGTTTTTTATATGTTATAAAGAAAAATAATAATTTGATAAATATAAATCAACACGTTTCAAGACCGATTGTCCCTTCATCAGGATATAATGTATATATACAAAAATTAAAAATACAAGCATAGACAAAAAACAAAACTATAAATATAAGTGATGGGCAACTAAATAAAACAAATTTAAAAGATAACTATTTGCAAAAAGAATTTAGTTATTTGTAATGTTTAATTTACTATTAATGATTTTACTTATATACTAAAATTTTATTTGTATGTAAAATTTCTAAAACTTTATTAATGTCAAAAGAATGGTTTGTTTCCAAAATTGATTGGAAAATTCAGAAGAGTTATTGTTATTTAGAGATCTCAAATGCTCCTTAATTCTTATATCAAAATTAAACAAAGTATTTTTTTTATTAGGTATTTATGTAAAACGTTGCCACAAAGTGATTTTGAAAATATTGAAGAATTATTTTTATAAATTTTCTTAATCATATTGTACCACATAAATTTGTAGGTAAAGATAAAGGACTCAGCAATTGAATATTTCTATAAAAACATTGGTTAATTAATTATATAATCCTTATATATGTATGTATTTTTTCCTTCAATATCTAGTAATTTAAACGATTCACAATAATCGACACAGATTGATTACTAAGTAATTTTTATTTATTTCTCTAGAACATCACGACATTGATATTTCCTTGTTTATATTAACAGATGGATTTGAATGGATTAAAAAATATCATTAAATAAATTAAGATTTTTAAGTGTTCTTTAAATCACACAAACTTTTTCGTGATTATGTATGTTGATGACTTAATGCACAGATATTATATGGTACTACGCCAATATTTTTCATGATAATAGGTTGTATGCCCCTTTATTTCACTCGGCATTCTACTAACGTTCATTTACGGTCTGATTTAAATATCTCAATAATGTATCGACTGTACAGAGATGAAACTGACAGTAAATGTAGTAGTGATAACAAATAGATTTTCATTCACACATCGTTGACCTTCTGTGTTCCTAAAAAGGATAAATACGCAAAATATTTATATGCAAGTGCATATAATAAATCTGTGCAAAAAAAAGTTTATTCTACTCATAAAATAAAATGGAATATCATGTTATGAAATAAGACGATAAAGATGATGCCCTAGAGAAAAAAAACAGGACATGTCTAGATATAAACAAACTGTCCATACTCGTATACTAGAGATAGTCAAATAGAAATGTTAATTCTGTACAACTTTACAATTTTTGATGCCCATTTTTTATATGGTATTTCCTACAAAACAAACTCATGACAACAAAGGGTCTTCTGAGACACGTACCTGTCTCCTTAATTTTCTTGTCCTGTGTAGGTCACATTTCCAGTTTTTCTGACACCTGTGGAGGTCAAAATTGAAACTAATACGTTGCCGTTGAAGTGTTATGCACAGTGAATACTTAATGCAATATTAAACACAAAATTATGTTTATGGATTCGGGTTACTCGTATTTGGAGGCTAATCGAACGAGGTAGGAAATACAAAAAATATTCATCAATAGGCCTTACCGAAATTCATCGGTGTGCAGTAAGTACTTTGAAGTAAGCTGTATTCTAGAATTTCTGTGAAATTATTCGAAATAAAGTATGTATCTCGTAATATTTATATTATTATATTCAGATTTTAATATATCGTAATATTCTGTCTGATAAATATTTAATTTTGTTTTATTTACCAACATGTATACTCTATTATTTCAATATACTGACTGATATCAATGACTAGACGAAAAGTCGTCCAGGTGTTTTTAGTCGTATGAAATATTGTAACCTGAAAGATTTTTAAATAACGACACTCTTAACCAATTTAAAAACTGTCAAGAGACTAAATATTAAATGGTTGGATTTCTAAAATACTGTCCGATCTTAATATAATTTATGTGATGAGTTATTCAATCAAATAAATTTTGCGAGTGATTATGGAAGTAGTAGAAAACGTACTGGACTTAATCCTTTCCACAAATATTCACCAACATATTACCAATAAGTTTAGCAAAGAAAAAGGTTTAATTTATTAAGAGCCTATGTGCAGAATGTACATATCTCCAACACCATAACCCAAAGACAATAATCCGTCTTATTATTCGATGCATTAGTTGGATTTTTAGTGGTTTTTTTTTTTAATTTTATATTATTAGCAATATTTGAATATGTCCAAGAATACACTATTACTGGATTTTTACAATATAATTGCATGAAAATCAGTCTGAATTTGGATATGTTACATTTTAGTATAAATAATCTTATACAGAATTTTTGAAATGTTTATAATAAAGTAACATAAAATTAAACAAATATCAAATATCTCATAGAGAGAAAACTATTTTATATTATATTCAATGGAAAATATATGGAAGTATCGAGTAATTACAAGGCTTACGACCTGTGTTCGGCTGGGTTAAGTGATCACTTTATATATATAACGTTTACCAATTCTCACCCCTCAATCTCCACGTTTATCAAATTTTTGAAAGTTATATGTATATATATATATTAGTATGTGGACTCGATTTGAGTACCACTACACTATCATCACCTATGAACCAAATTTGATTTTTCCTTTTTTTTAAACAGCATATATGTCATCACTATGAGAATCTAATTTATTTTTTTCCTAAGTCCTGTAATTACCCCATACTTCCATATACTTTCGATTAAATATAATAAAAAATACCTTCGTCTCTATGAGATATCTGATATTTGTTTAATTTTATGTTATTTTATTATAAACATTTCAAAAATTCTATATAAGATTATTTATACTGAAATGTAACGTATCCGAAATCAGACTGATTTTCATGCAATTATATTGTACTTACGTCCAATCACTTGTTAAAATGCAAAATCACCCAAAACAATATTTTGGTGTTCAAGGTTGTAAAAGCACTTAGCCAGAGTAAGGGACGAACCAGCCATAAAATTCGGTATTTTTAGACCCCCAAGGCGGCGTGGGAACGCCAATAAAATCCGGCGTACACGATTTTCGGCACGTAGTGAAATGCACCATAAGGGATGCATCACCTTCATGTGTCAGTCTTTCCACCAAGCTCAACCGGGAGAGATCGCTCCGTAAATGCGATCTAATTTTCAGTTAGAAAACGAAATTAGGATCGTCTCTGTAATTCGTAATTACGGGGTAAATGTAAACTGTGCGCCTCGAGTTTAAGCTTAGACTATGATGTTCTCTGCGTTTAATCGTTTGTGTGAAAGCACTCAAGTTTCATGATCCGATCAAGTCAAGGTCCCGTAAAAAGCCAAGACAAATCATATACGGTACGCGCAAATTGTGATTGAGAAAATCACGTCCAGAGTCCCGGTTTGCCTGGTTAATTGGACATCGTCTGGTGGTCAATCCCGAACTTCGTCACTCTACCCTGGCATCACATCTATTGGCGACAAATTACTTCAAGGACCATCATCAGCACGTGGAAGACATCACCGGAAAGGTAATCCCTTACGTGAGGGACCTGCAGTAAATATTAAACAAGAGTCACACACAAAATTTGGCAATTAACTTCATGTTGGCATGATGGGCTCGCTAAATAGTGTTGAATTAATAGTTATCATTTTTTTAAATTTGTATTATTAATAATAAGTAGGTAAAATGTGTTTTATTGTTTTAATTAATACATGCAAGTCACAAATACAATAAACTTTATTATAAATATAATTTTTTTGTGATTTCTTTTCATAACCAATTGACTTGATAATATTTTTTAAAAAAGAACCATTTAGGCTATATGCCTCCCCCCTGACCATGAAGCCGAGGCGAAGGAAGAAATTACGTAACACACTCATACAGTAAACTACAAATAATTAATTCCAATTTTGGTGTATTTCAATCCAAATAATATATATTAAAACGAAAATATATGTTCGATCAACTTTTATACAAGTACATGACTTTTCTTGGAAGAAGTAAACTTAATTATCCCCGCATCTGAAAACATAAACTACGATTTTCTCAAAACACATCTAATTGAATATACAATATATGTACCATCGATATACCTTACCATTTTACAATATATTCTAAAGAAATACGTAAATAAAATTAGAATAATTCAACAATATTTATAGCTATAGTTCAAAAAAAAAATATTTAGCACATAACCAGCATAAATCTTATCGCTACCACGTATTATTTATGCGTAAATATTTTTTTTCCATTGAGATACTACGTACTCTAATTTGATTGATAACATGCCGTCAATCTCGTTCAGAGAATAATAAATATCGCTCACATACAATCTCGAGTTAAAAAAAATATTTACGAGTCGCCAAAATGAGCCAATAAATTATTAACCTGACCAATAAATATAAGAAAGGTTTTGTAAGACCTACATAGTCGTTAAAAGATCATTGACACACACCGTATACATACACCATCGTACACCGTATTTGATTTATAAAGGGTTAGGATACTTCGACACGATATTTTAAAATATTTCGTGAGTGGTATTCTTATTCTGCAAAATTTTACAATATTATTTTTATACCAGTAAATTGTTATCTAATGAGACATGTTGTTATTATGTTGGGAAATTTGACAAATGAGATGCATTACCATCATCAGAAATACCAACAATTATTTTGAGTCTTGTACTGAATCATGAAAAGACCAATTAGATACCAGTAGGTTGCAACTTGCACAACAGCCAAATACCTTTACTTACTACCGATAATTTCTCCTTTAAGATATTTAATAAATAAACTTATCTAGGATACCTATTTAACAGACATAAACAAAATTGTCAAAAGACAAAAATCACTTACAAAAATAGCTGAAATCGAAAACGGTATCCAGATGAACAAAGGTAATCTTCTATCTATATATATAAAGAAAAGTATCTGTTTTTTTAATACAAATCTATAGTTTTATTCTGAACTTGACGAAATTTTCTACACTTGACCTTCAAAATAAGAGGAAGGTCACTGTCTACATGAGATTTCACAAAACCACCCTCACCTCCCTTTCCTACCCTTTAAAGTAAATTTTTGGTACTTCTTGATGAAATTTTGCACACTTGACGATCAAAATAAAAGGAAAATTACTGTCTAGATGAGATTTCGATAAATCATCCCACCTCATTTTCCCACCCTTTAAAGTAGAATTTTGGTGCTAGATGAAATTTTGCACACTAGATGTCCAAAATAAGAGGAAAATAGTGTATAAATCTGATTTAAAAAAAAACTAAAGCCCGAGCAACGCTGGGTACTTCAGCTAGTACTATATAAAACTCTGATAAAAATAATTTTGTTTAACCTACGCATTAGAAACCTTCTTCTTCTTCTTTTAAACAGGCAATCCACCCTTCAAGAGTGATTTGTGCCATTAAACAAGTTAAAACATTATTTCATAGAAAGCAGTACAACAATAATATAGAATAGAGAATATTACGCTACAAGTTACTAATCATTGTTGTTCAAGAAATTTGCTATCATATAGCTCAAATGTACTAGAAACCTGAACTCTTAAAAATAAATATGAAACTACAATATGAATATTTGAAAGACAGATTCTTAAATCTTCAGAAGAATATTTGGAGCTGTTAAAAAAATGGATTATGGCATAGGCGTTATAAACTAAGAAATTTATGACCTGTATAATATAAATTCATAAAATTAGGGAGGCTCCGATAGCTAGACTATATGCAACTTAAGAATGAAACGCCAACCTCGAAATGGTTGCTCAATAATCTCTTCGTCTAACTTGAAGGTAGGAGAAGAATAGATAGATCTTATACATTCTTGGCGTCAGCAATTGACTGGAAACAGCTCAATACAGAGATCAGTGAAGGTATATCTTGATGAGGTCGGGATTCGGGACTCATACCAGTTTGTAAAGCCTGGAATAATGATGAGCATGTAAACCTTAACAACATGTAAGATTCTTTTCATATTCAAAAGTCAATAAAGATTCATTTCATATTCAAGATTCAAAAGTCATAATTTAAAAATTAATTAACCTTATGTGATTTTTTTATTTATTTACCTTTTACTAATATTCTACATAGCATGGAGATTGTTTGTGTATTCATAAAGTACGCATTTATGAAAATGAAAATAGGTGTCATTCAAATATATTTTGCATGGTAAAAAAATATATGTTATATATGTAGAACACTTGGTGAGGTGAATCTTGCATATTATTATATAATATATTAATTTAAAAAATTTTCAAACAAATACTCTAGTTATAATATGATTGGTAGGTCGACCACCTTCATTCAAATTATTGAATTTCTGAATCAGTGGCACTTTGTTTCCCTTCGCATCTGATAAATTTGTTATAATCAAGAATACTTCGTCACGAATATAAGAGAAATATACACAATCACATTTTTTTACATTTGTTTTGTACCTTAAATATGAGGGATTAACTTGAGTCTCAAAAAAATTCATTAATCATTGCTTTTAAAAATGTTTATAAACAAACACATCGCAGTACATATATGGGTTGTAAAAAAACAATTAACTAAATATTTATATAAATATTATCTGTCACGTTAGAGGGCGAAATTTTTTGTCGACTATTTCGGAACAAAATTAAAGCCTCGTTTGTTTTATTTCATAAATCTTTTGAAATGCAAAGATGTCGTATTACTGTGTACGTAGCCTTCATCAGTAAAAAATATCTGCATTTTGTGTTAATGTTGCCATTATGATAATTTTTTAAGACACTTTTCTTTATTTATCGCATTGAACCACGCAAATATGACAAAATGTAAAATATTATTACGGAAACCAATGTAACATACGTTTTATATTGTTAGTAAATAACATGGAAGTGTTGTTAGATTTCATAATTTATTTTGGCTCAAGTCGAAAAGAATAATTAACACCTCGAATATAGGTGTTAAAAGATAATCTATCAAAGGCGCACAAAATTAATACTAACCAAAATATCCATAAAATGTATTTCCTCTAAATTTCAATTGCGACTCAAAAAGATGCGTTGGCGATAAATATTATAAACTATTAAATTTAATATTCTAGCATATCCTTCTGATTCCACAACCTAGCAATTTTATTACATAGATTTTCACTACTTATATTTTCAATGTCAAGTTAGCATATGTGCAGGTAAATAAATTGCACAGGTGAGCACATGTTATCTACATATCCTAATGAGCATGTTAATTAATTGCCTTTATATTTCCTTTTTGCCGTCACCACTCGACCTTGAAATTAACAATTATTTATAAATCCTCTGTATTGATTTAATCTTACAAATAAGTACTATGAAAATATATATATTATTTATTATTCAGCTATGTTTATGTTGTGACTACATTAACTATTTAATATTATTACCTGTTATATGTACCTTCAACTTTCAACCCCGGTAATGATTAGAATACAGAGTGTCTGCAAAGTTTCTGACTTGTATACGAATAATTTAGATTTCAGTTAAAGACTTTTCCCTTTCTATGTTATCCATCACCGTATCCGTATCCAAAAATAGATTGCATAATTTCACAAATCTTTAAACAGCAGCAGTGTTAATTTGATAAATACAAAATACACCCGTATGGTCTATCATACTAACCACAACTAAAATACATCTTTACTACTTACCAATTATTGCTTTGTGTTCTCTCAGTTCGAGTGATGAAACTCATTTTATAACATAATGAATGAGGCGCGTTTTTTAAGTATATACAGGATTTTATTTTTAAAGAAACACAATATGATTTTTACAATACTTTACATTGTTCGGACGCTACACCCCTTAAACTACTTCTCAACATAGTCGCCACCATTATTAAGGCGCTATCATAATGGGACACCAATTTTTATATACCTTCGTCATAGAACGACGTCACCTGGGATGAAAACCATGTCTGTACTCCGTCTTGGAGTTCATCATCGTCATCAAAACGCTTGCCACCAAGGAACCGCTTCAGATGAAGGAAAATATGGAAATCACTTGGAGCCGAATCAGGACAAAACCGGACACACTTGGCGATGAATGAATCACAGACCGTATCTCACAGTCGGCTGGCTGATCTGTTATGTTGAACATTTCAACCACTCACTACAAGATAGCCACACTATGTGAATATCTGTATCGTCGCATGTAGTGAGTCAACAAATGAGAGAAACCATTGGGCACGCGCTACATCGTAGCCGTAGCGCCATACCGGGAATATCCGGCAACAGTACTTACTTAAAAAACGCAGCTCGTATCCCTCAACATATTGAATATTGTAAAATGCATTTATGTTTATTGTAATATAAACAAGAAACTCGCAGCAAAGTATACATCTATGAACAACCTGTATATTGGTACGTTCCTCCTAGGTATATAGTATGCGTGATATTAACAAACTACCTCGTTATGTCTCTCATTGCCACGTCTTGTTCCAATCTTGGTACATTAATCAAGCGGCATTGTCTAACAGCTTGTCAAAATATCATTTAAATGCCAATCGTCATGAGTCTATAAATGTTGACAAATGCGTGTTTTGAATAGACAAATGTGTATAGCCACAAATCTCTGAAATCTTGTTAATGTCTGCAGGCAAATAAATTTAACTGCTGAATAATGTCAATGTTGTCTTGAAGGCATCTTCAAATAGAGATTGATGTTTATGTTAAAATCAAATCAAACTAAAAACAAAGAGAAATTTAGTTTGCTAAACGCGTTGGTATTTCATTAACAGTTATGGAAGTTAATATTATAACTAACGTAGCTTATTAATTAAAGTAAGCATTCCGAAAAAGAAGCGTAAAGTACATTAGTACTAGCCAATCATTTTACAGAATTATTGGCAGTTCAAAATTAAGAAGATTCTTATCTTAACCTTAATCAAGAATAAAAGCTGGGTAAAAGTAATAAATAATTTTATCAAATTGAGAAATATAATGTATGTTAAAAGTCTGAAAATCATCTAACTAAACAAACTTACTGTCTCTTAAAATTGTTCATAAACTAATCATAAAGGTTAACACTTAAGAAACATATAGATTATCCTACTAATCTATTATTCTGATCAATGTGACTGATTTAACTGTATAGTAAACAAAAACTAACAATACCTATAAAAAATATAAATAAATCAAATCTATAAAGAGTGAAAATATTAATTTGTATTTATTTATTATCTTTTCCACGACAATATGTGAAAATTAAAAACGTTTTTGTTTGGGATCCCAGAAACCATTAATGTTTTTCTATGTGAGACATTATGCATTAGACTTACTAGATTAGCTAGAATATACAATCGTCGTATGGTATGATACACGTACATAAAAGTATTATTTTTGATGCATTAGGCATATACTTTTTTTCGTTTATTTATTCGATTTTGTGAGATATGTGATGTGATGTGAGATGGCACACATTTATCTAGATTCCTGTCATTTTATATTAATCGCAAACGCAATGTTTCAATTATTACAAATATTATGTTTGTGAGAAATTTTTTCGTTCTGTTTTCAATAATGTATTCTATAATGTTCTTCTATAAGATAAATAATTCGCTGATTATGTGTATTATGACTGGTGCTCAATGAAATTTTACTTCAGAGGATAATTTTGTGGAATCGTTCAAATTAGAATAGTGAGAACTCATAGAAAATTCTTTGGTACACGCATATTTGTGCTTTTTGAACTTTTTTTGCTTCAGAATGAGTGAAGGTGAGATAAATAGGGAATTATATCTTAAAAATATTTCAATGCGGACATTAAAATATTTTTAACTTATCTTTAACTAGTTGGAACCTTTCACGTGTAAATATTTCGCTCGAACGATAATAACAATAGGCCTACATTTTCATTAAATTCTTGTACATTAAGGACCTTTATTTTTCGTTTATTCTTCATCTTTAAAATTATTTATCTTCTATATTGCATACTATAGCTCGTATCCACGAATGAGTTTTCCATCTTGAGATAATCTCGGAGACAGCGATTATGCTTCCATGAGATTCGTTTGGATAACTACTCAGCTTTCAAAAACCACTGTATACATACCAAGTCTTAGAGATTCAAGCACCGCCACGTGCCTCGCGCCTAATTTCACGCTTGTACGTCAAATGTTAGTCCATTGACTGTTGATGTTCCGATCATCCGTTGGCTTGAATTTGAATATCCCTTACAGCAGTTAAAAAAGAATAAGTGCTTGTAATTTAATAATACCTTCTGTTGTCTAACTTTTATATTAAATAGTTGTAGATATCAATGATTCTAGGTGACGTTAATGAACTCTTTCTATCATCCCAATGCAATAACTCAGATCAAAATCTCAATGCGTGTACACGGCACAGAGATTTATCATAACTAAATATCTGAAACTTAACTTCATTGTGTCTAATTCTATGAACACAAACCTTTAGAAGGTTTGTATATTATATTGGTAGATTCATTTGAAGAAAAAAATATATATTCCGAAAACATACATTCGGAATACATAATTAAATTAATTAAATTGCCTAGTTTTCTGGGTTGATCTGCCGTGTATATCTGACCTTTCTAGCCAGAATGGTCAAATGTATACAGTAGATCAGCCCAGAAAACTAAACACAGAAGATTCTGAACGTCCGTGAAAACCTAAGAACATTTTTAGATTGTCTAGTTTTACGCAAATTAAATAATAAAGTACCTAATGTTCAAAGACTTTTAGATAATAATTTTTAAATGAAAATAATAGTACTTTTAAAATTAGCAATATTAACTTTGTGGTTAAAATTCATATTTTTATTTATTATCTTTGTATGAATCAAAATTATTTTCAATTTAATAACATAATGTATAATCAAACAGAGGGTCTTCCTATGGGAACACCCACAAGTCCACTAATAGCAGATATTTTTGTAAACAATTTGGAGTGGAATATTTTTGATTGTGATTCTTCTTTGTTAAAAAATGTTTTGTTGTGGAAAAGGTATGTGGATGATATTTTATCTATTTGGTCAAGTTCAGAACGTCAACTAACTACGTTTTTAAATTTCATTAATTTATTTAATAATTAAATACAATTTACATTAGAAATGGAAAATAATTCGAACCTAATTTTTTTGGATGCAACATTGATTAAAAATAATAATAAAATTGAGTTCAAAATTTTTATAAAACCAACTTTTACAGATACTATCATACACAATGAATCTAATCATCCATTATCACACAAACGTTCAGGGTTCCATTCCATGATACACCGTTTAGTCAATATTCCTATGTCAACATCCAATTTCAATATTGAATTGCGTCTGCAGTCGGTTTACTCAAAGGTATTTGAGATTCTGTAAAAATAATGTAGATGGCTTTCAAATAATGGAACGACAGGTGTATTAATTTGAAAAATGTAACATACAGGTTCGAAAATTTGTCAAGAAAAATACTGGCGTTATAGCACAAAGGTAGTGCACTTTCCCGGATTGGAAATAGAGATCCAGGTTCGAATCCCGGTGACGCAAAAACAATATTTTTCGACAAAATTGATTTTATATGTATATATTTATAATTAATACATTAATTTAGTATTTTAAAAAATAGCAGTTAATAACGGGTATAGTACAAGTTTGATAGACGCTATTTTAAATAATAAATGAAAAGAATATAATAATCAATTTTTGTATAAATCACAGATAAAACATAATGATAATAATGATTATTGGCGTAGGATTTTATACATAAATAACTTTTCGAATCAAATATCTAAACACCTACCAAGAAACATTAGACCGGCATTTTATACAAATAATTGTATAGGAAATTTACTCATAAATTCTAAAGACAAAGATGATAAATTTAACAATTCTGGTGTCTATAAACTTAGTTGCAAGGATAGTGCTGCATTTTAAATGGGTAAAATGAGTAGAAATTTTAAAATAAAAGTAAAGGAGCATTTGAGATGTTTGAACAATAGTGGGTTTTCAAAATTTTCTAATCATTTGATAGAAAATGGTCATAGTTTTGATCGAAAATTGGGATTGTCAATTTTGCATATAAACAGTGTTGGTCACAAATTAAATAATTTGGAATCGTTGGAGATAAATAAAGCGTGTAAAACTAATTAAATAATTATAAACAACCAACTAAATTTAACTACGATTCCCATTCTAAATTTTTTTCCTAAAAATTGTTCGGGTAAATTTGTATTAAGTAACAATTTAAGTTAAGAACTAAATTTATTTTTTAAATAATTGTTTTTTTTTTTTTAAATAGATTCTTTTAAAAATGGATTCTGATAAAGAAACAATAATGTGTTTTTAATTAGTTATGACATCCTGAAGAAGAAAATGGTATTTTTTGAAACCGGTAGATGTATTTAAACTCAATTAAGTGGTTAATAAAACAAAGATAATAAATAAAAATATGAAAATAATAGTGTTATAATAATTTTGAGACCAAACCTTAAGTTTTTTTTAACGCAAATCATCAAAATATATCCCCCTGAATTTGAAGGTTTTAGTTAGAGAATAGTCATATTGGCGACAGAAGCCAAACACTATTTTAATTTAAATTATTTAAACATAAGGTTATATAAATAACATCGTCACTTTATTTATGGCTTTTTTGTGAAAAATGTCCTTCCTATAAAGTTTAGTACATTGTTTATGTGTCAAAACACTGTTTGTGTGTGAATTAATTTAAGACGTCAATAATTTAGTCAATGTTTTTTAACAGAATTGTTAAAATAAATAATTAGGACAACAAATACAATCCATTAAAAACAGGTAAACATTTTTCGAATTGTATTAATTTTTTAAATATTTTTTAACATCTCTAAATCAAAAATTATAATTACTTACAAATTTATTGTTTTTCAGATATGTGATGTTATTCCTCTATAATATTATTTACATATAACATAACAAGCAATTCAATATCGCATTCTAGTGTAAAAAACTAAAAGTTCAATAGTGTATTGTTAAGATTGTAGGTAAATATGGAAATAACGTATTAGTAAAATATGAGGGCATTAAATGTCATGGGTACGTTGCTGAAAAAAGTCTCCTTAACTTTTCCAAAAGCTGACTACGCTAGTCATATTCTATAGCCAATTTTTGAGAACTGATTTTCCGTCCCCAAAGTTATTTGTAAAAGTGATTTTCGACAAATTATGCAAGAAAATTAGGCATATAAAATTAGGCATAAAAAATTAGGATAATATTATCCTTTCTCGGATTTAAAAAAAAATATTTTTTCCTGTTGAATTGTGTCTTGATTTTAAGAATAATAAAAAATATCCCGTCGCAAGCATTTAAAAATTATTATACTTAAATATTTCAAAATATCACTATAATAATTTATGACATTTGAAGCACTTTATCTGTGGTTAACTTTTAAGGTTTCTAAAAAAGACGTCATTTCCAATAAACTACGGTATACTATTTACATACTTACTTCCCCCGCGGAGGTAGGCAGAGAGGATAGAGTGCCACATTCTTCTATTCTGACACAATTCTGGCTTCATTCATATTCATCCATCTTCTCATACAAGCTCGCCGATTATTGTGGCTCCTGACAGGACCATCTTCTAGTATCTGGTTTACCTGGTCATGTCCTCTATTCCTGGTGCCATCAACACTTGCGTCGTATATCTTTCTTACCATTCTTTCCTTATTCAACCGTTCCATATTACCAAACCACCTAAATGATCCTTTCTTAATCTTACTCACAATTTAAGATCAGATTTACATTCTTCTCTTATTTTTTCATTCTTTACTCTGTACTTTACTACTTCAAAATAAGTCAAAATGACCCTTAAGTCGAAAATATCAAAGAGTTTCTTGAAAAATCATAAAATAGTAATAGTACTGTACCATAATCAAGGAAAAAATACCCCATCATAGGATTGTTAAATTAAACTAACATACTTAACGAACCCAACGTAATCAAGAAGAACCAACCAATTAAACCCAAACAGTATAAAAACTAAATTCAATCAGAAAACATGCAGTCAGAATTCAAACAAAAAATATGTTTTCGTCATGTTTCTTATTTGTTTATGATTTGGTTTTAGTGATTTCGTCATATTAACAGATAAAGAAATACGTTTTTCAAAATGAATAGTGAAACATTTTAATATTTGCGACTGGATAATTTTTTTTAATTTTTGAAATCGGGGCACTCAATTCAAGGGAAAAATTCGCAAAACTCTGAGGAAGGACCATATTTTCGATATTTATTAGCCGAAAAGTAAAACTTTTCACTCAAATTTGGTCATCATCTTAGATTTTCAGATATTAATTTGAAGGCGACTTCCGATAATTTTTCTTTCAGTTGATAGATCATTACGCACATTTCCTCGAAGCTGCAGGTTCTACGACTGCGTTACCTGTTAATCATAGAATGTTCATCCACCTTCCGTCAATGTCAATATCTTTGTTTTCCCAATATATTTTTTTAAATATACGAGTTGTGACATTTAATTCCCGGAAGGCACATTTAAGCTGCGCGGAACTGTGCATTGGTGGCTACTGTCACCTTCAAAATACTCACCTTATACATATATACACTGCCTTAAATAGCGTTCTCATTTCTGAAAATTGGATTGGAACTCATTTTCCGGAGTATTGTTAAATAATTGTGTTATATTCTGTTGGATGTCAGTAATGTAAGAAAATTTTAACGCATCCCTTTAACACAGCTTGCTTTTTTTAAAATACGTCAGGTAAATAGGTAGGATGATTTAATTATTCAATCGCTTTTTTGGCCAAAAAATTTCTCATACTTAGCGCACTGTGAAATTAAATCACTCATCTTTATTCCAAATTACACACACAGATATTTGTTAACTAACAACTGTTTAAATTTATGTCCGCATAAGTTCAAATTCTAATAATTATTTTTGTTTTTTTATACTATTACAACACGGGCAACTACGCAAATTAAATTGTCACACCTCGTACTTTCTATGGCGAACAATTCAGCAGTTACTGGATTTATTAGCCTTACCATGTTATAAGATTTTTGGTATTATTATGAAGGCAAATGCAAGATCAAGATTATGCCATCTTTCAGTGCATTTGCGGTTGCTCATATCTTTACAAAATAAAATGTCTTCTAGAAGTATACAATTGTCACAATGTGTGTCTTTTTATATAGATTGCTTTTTTCTATGAGCGTTTTCATCGCCTGATAGCGGTCATTGGTATTGAACCAGATCTAAAACCCGTTTGTTCTGCGGGCTATTAAGAGTAATTCGTTGGTTGCCATGTTAACTATCGTGAAGATCTTAAATATGTATGAGAGTAGGCTTATAGGTCTGCGGAATTCAAGTTGTATGATGTCGCTTTTTTGAGTATTAGAAAGGTGATTGAATCTGTTAGTACTTAAAATTCATACAAATATTGAATAACGATAATGTTGAATAATAATGCCAGTGTTTGCCAGAATTTATTATCTGCGACCTTTTTCTGGAATCATACCAACCTTCCCCAATATTTTCATTTCTCTGTTTAACTGAGAGCATATTTAATTTCTACGATCAGCGTTTGTAAGGTTTGCTATTTGGAACTGTTGTAACGTTGCATTTTCGCCACGTTAAGTACTGACAAATATTCCTTGTTATAAACTGACCACACTGTCTATGAAATGGGAATTGTCTATGAATGATCATACCTATAATTTTTTTTGTCTATGGCTTACCCGACTTTTTTCCGGTCAGAACAGTCTAGAGGTCAAGCAGTACGCTTCCACTGAATATTTAAAATGTAGCTGTTCAATTTTGTTCGTTTAAAGGAAGGGTAGGTAAAATAAGACTAGAGATTCGTATGCCCTGTGCTTAATTTATATAACTGTCGATTGCATCGTGAATGTTCTCACATTACAGGACTGGAAGTCCCTTTCTTGACAATATGAGATTATTGTAACATATTTGCAATACACAATGTGATGCAAACTTAGCAAATTTGTGTAGATTGGTTGGTAAATTTGTTTAGATATTACATTATTAGAGTAAAACTTTTGTGTGAAAACTCGGAAAACAGTCAGTACGGAGCGAGCTGTCGCAATTTTGTGGCGATTTGCATTTTGTAGGCAAATGTCCTACAGGTGCATACCGATCTTTACTGTCGAACAAGAGCAAAGATTTATATGTAGTATCCTAAAAATACTTAATATTTATAAATGTAAAATTCCAAGGTGAGTATCTTATAAGTTTTATAGTGTAATTGATTATCGTATGTATACTATTATATTATACTTCAGTTCTTTTATTAATTCTTATGATCTCAGATTTCTTCCTCCCTGAAAACCTTCCTTGTGTCATCTTTCGGGTAGGTGATTTATTTATTATTAATGAGAACACATTATTATTGTGAAGT
This sequence comes from Eubasilissa regina, assembly GCA_022840565.1. Lineage (NCBI taxonomy): Eukaryota > Metazoa > Arthropoda > Insecta > Trichoptera > Phryganeidae > Eubasilissa > Eubasilissa regina. The sequence continues at coordinate 20,844,878 of JAINEB010000015.1, read as the reverse complement.
TGCAATTTTTCATAATATAATTCTGTAATATTTTTAATAGAAATTAGATGTATCAATATTAAAGTACAACATATTAGTGCGAAAATTTGTCGTTAACTAACAATATTGACGTGGTGTAATAGGTCAGCGCACTACCCCCGATGGAAAGGGTTCCTGATTCGAGTCCGGGTGGCAACAAAATATTTTTTTCTATAATTTGATTCTATCTGTATATTTTTTTATTAACACATTTCATTTGTATTAGATTTATGAATTCTTTAGGTTAGGTGATTTATTAATTTGAAATAATAAACGACCCACCATATAAAATATATATAATATACATGTTTTGAGAACATATTGTGTTAATTATGTAATTATATTATATTTAATTTTTAATAAATTTGAAAAATATATATTTTAGTGTAATTTTTTTTCTCAAATAATATAAAACTAATATTTTTGTATCAGTCATGATCGTGGTGATCGAAATTTTTAATTATGCGTTGATTCACTATTTTAATTGTTACGTCATCTGCTTGAAATAAACTCATTAAATTTTCCATTGATTAAATAATCAGATGTCCCAACACACAGCGGCCAATGAATGGCGACTGCCGAACAGCCTATAATGAAAAAAGTTGTTTCATTCAGGTCGTAATAATCAGCATTACAAACCAAATACAAAAGTTCAGATTCGAAACCTTTTAGCTCTTCATTGTCCAACTTCCTCAATCGCATAAAATCGCACAGGTGTTTCCAACCGCTATTCATACGTACACGCAACGTTGTTTATATGTATTGGCCAAGTCTGGCGTTAACCCGTGTAGAACTAAATTACTATAATAAGTATTTTATTGTATTATTTTATTTTTTTATTCAGTTAATTAGTAAATACGTAAATCACAATGAAAGCTAAATAATAATTAAACCAATTACATGTTTTCTCTGAAGATATAAAATACTTTAAACGGTGAGTACAATTTGAATTTTAAGAAGGACTAAGCAGAAAAATGTGAGAGAAAAAAGTTGCCAATAAAAATTTTAACATACAGAAAAAAGTTTTAAAAAAGATAGTAAGGAAATATTCGAGGGGAAAGGAAAGGGAAAATGAGACAGCGAATAAGATATGAGTGATAAAAATAAAGGCCTTTAAAGTTTATGTATTGAATTTAGATTTTTAAAATGTCTAGTTCGTTTAAATGTGAATTGAAATTAAATGTGAATCGATAGAAAAATGAGTTTTGTTTGGCATTGATGTTGCAATGAAGAAGATTAAATGTAAGATTAGTTCTGGTTGACCTGGCTGGCACTCGAATGAGTATGCGTCCGAGTATATCTGTCTACAGTCTACTTTAGAGTTGGCTATTTTGTGTAGAAAAATAACATCGGCCATGTCTCTTCGAGTTTTGTAGTGACGGAACTTTGAAAAACGTTTTTCGACTCGGCAGTGCTAGTTATTGGACGGCAATTGTGGGGTCTAACTCTATTCTAACTTGTATTAATCCACGATACTTGAGATGGCCCAAAATTATGTGTTTCAAGAGAGTACTATTATTTAATACAGGGTAAGTGAAAAATATGTACACACTTAGGGCCGGTTGTGTGATCAGTTTCAACTTTTTACTTTTTTTTGCGAAAACAGGTTGTTCGATCATTGGTAAAAAAATATTTACTTCTTGAAAGTACATCCCGTAATAAACTCATTTTACTCTGAGATATACGATAGTAAAAACGAACATCGATAGTTAAGTATGGCAGACTCTAAGCATTGATACTTTGAAAGATGCAGTATACAACAATGAATCATTCAATATCCCGCTATTTTTGTGATGAGAGTTCGTCCGGTGATGATCTTGTTGTTTAATATACACATTTGTACATAATCCGAAAAAAATTCACCATCAACGTGACAGATTTCGAACGCATAGGCGAAAAAATCAACACATAAAGCATAAAATAAAGCCTATAGACATCTCATCTACACTTTGACAATAGTAAATTTGACATTCAAACAACCCGCAAATGATATTAACCACGGGTGTTAGTTAAAAGTCACTAAAGTGTAAAGTTACCGTAGTAAAAATTTACTACTGATCACACAATCGACCCTGAGGTCAATTTTCATAAGTTCTAAAAATGTTTAAATGTAATCAGAAATTTAATTTGAAATTTTAATTTTAACGTGTTAAACGAAGTTGGTTCAGTTACATAGATACAAATTATGTATTTCATTGTAAAATATTTTATGCTTTTTTTTTCTTATTAATATGTACATACTCGTATATAAAATTAAATAGTCGTAAATTTATGAAAGCACTTAATTAAATACAATATATACTTTACTCAATTAAACTACATACGTAATTAAATATGCTATAATAATTTAAGGTGATTTTTCGTTTAATTTATTTTTATAAGTTTATTTTTCTCTTCCATTAGGACATTTTTACATTAGGAAAAAATATATATAGTTTATCTGACTATTTTCATGGTGAACATGTTCAGATATAATATCATCAATATATATTTTTAATATATTTATACTGCTATAGGTTATAAAAAAAGTATACAATTTAATAATTTGAAAATGTAGTATTTTTTTGTTAAACGAGTTAAACAAACCCAATTAAAAGTTCTTACCCATATGAATTAGATTTTTTTTTATCTAAAATATTTTCTTAAAACAAATTTTTACGCAATTACTTTGTGTCCTTAAATATTATATTATGTAAGGTTTAATCTAAAAAATTATTAATTTGAACTTAATTTGAAACATCGTCTTCGTATTACTCGGGAAAGTAGGTTGTTAAATATTTATTGGACAATATGAGATGGACTATATATTATTAGTTTTCTTTAATTTTGGTGTATGTTATTTCAAATGTTGTTCTTTCAGTTTTTTATGTGTTCATTTTGAATGCAGTAGAAATAGATTTAAGAAGCTTTTATTGAATATACCTATTTCGTTTCCAGTTTCTTAATAAATGGTGGTGGTTTACCGGTTTGGCAGCTTTGAATATCAGAACATTAAAATTGTCGTTTCCTAGAAAATATGTAAATTTTCAATAGACTCGCAAGTCGTCAGACATTTATGTTATATTTTTTTATTTAATATTTCTATAAAATAAACAGATATGACTTTTTAAAATTTTAAAATACTTGAATAGGAGTGAAGTCATTTTCATTCTTCATTTTGATGTGCTGTGATATGTGGACGTCACTGTGAATTATAATTATAATTATTGTGAATTTTATATCAACTATTGATTACGATTGTGCAGATTTTCAAGGCCGTAATACTGATAAGTTGCAAAGCCCTTATGTAAAAATGATAAATGTAAATTGTTCAAGTCTTCATTATAATCATCATACATTTCTGAGTAAATAATATATTAAATGTACATGTACACGGATGAGACTTTGATATCTATGAGATTGGTCAATATATTAGTTACGTCACTCTACTCTACGTACAAAATACATGATTCATAGCTCGCTTCGTACTCAATCCTGTTACGCGCTTTCGAGATGAATATCTGAGACAAGTCTCATCTTTGTACATGCGCCATAATAATTGGTAAATGGTTTCAGTATTCCTTTTTGGTATTTACTTTTATATCACCACTAATGGGGCTCTCATTTTTTTAAGCAGTTTTGTACCTTTATTTTACAACGCTGGTTAATGGACCTGAATTTTGGCTCTCGCATATATTGTATATTGATTTATCTTGCTCCCAAATTATTTTATTGACTTGTCATTTTGGTTTTTTGTTGTTGCTAAGAGGAAACTTTAAAATGGGATGGTTTATTAAATTTATATTTGATTTTAATTTATTGATTTAAAAATTAGTCTGTATCAAATTCAAAATATATGTATATTAAGCACAATTATTTTTTTACCCGCCTGCTGCTGTTTCTTCAGTGTAATAAATAACTTTTCTTTGTATTACTTTAACAACCCTCTGTGAGATTTTATTTTATGTTAATAGTATATCAAATAAAGAGTGGGTGAATATCTCTATATAAGATCTTATGTATGTCACAGGAATCTCCCCCCCCTCTCTCTCTCTCTCTCTCTCTCTCTCTGCAAGCGTGAGTCAAAAGAATTTTTTTCATCTGCCCGTGACCACGAATAAGATTTTCATCTCGATAAAATTTCTGAGACACAAGGACTATATTCCAATAAATTTACTTAGTATATGAATTAGAACTCACACTCACAAGTCTCAGAGACTCGAGCGTCGCCATATGCCGCCAAGATAGGGTTTGATTCTTGTTCTATCTCGTGCCTTACCTTACGCTTGTCATAAGTCAAACTTCAAAAGTAAGTTCATTGATATTCTGTTTGTCCATTGTTATTCCGTTTGTCATTGATATTCCGTTTGTCCATTGGGTGAATATGAATCTCCCCTGCAGCAGCTCTGATAATTAAATGTCGCGCCTTCTTGATAAGTTCCTCCAATTTTCGCGACATCCTGAAGATCTTAGGATTATTTATTACCAGAGAATTGCCTGTTGCCTTTATCTCTTGGTCGGTACAACGGATGTGGGATCTTCCTTTTCCTCTTCGTTCTTCGACGTGGCCTGCCACAACAAGCTTCTCCAAGCAACAAGATCTCTCCGAAAGAGTTTTCCAAAAAAATTTAAGGTTTCGTGTAAGGGAAATGATTGAGTTTGTTGGTTTAACTTTACAAAATAAAAAGTATGAAATGTTTGTAATTTTATGCATTTGTTGGTCTAACTTCTTGGAATAAATAGTTATAGATATACGCTTCTAGGTGACGTTTTACGCGCGTATCTTAGTGTCAAATCTAACACCATGTATACGAGTCCGTTCTACCAATCTCAATCAGTGTTCTTTGAGTTTATTTCCAGACCAAAATCTCAACACGTATACAAGATTTATCTCAACTAAATCTCTGAGACTTATCTCACCGTATCTCAATGCGTGTACACGGGCAGTAAATACCGTTGTGTAAGCATTGATGAAGGGCTTGCCACAACTAGAGAGTTCAGCGGACTTTTCATTAGAATGGCAATATATCACGATTTTAATACACCTACTTGGAACTTTTATATTCCAGCATCTCCGATCTGTATAAATCCAAACGAATTGACAGCTTTATATTTATTTATTACAAAATTAAGCGCTCAGGTGACATTTGTAATAGGCTAGCGAAAAAGAGTTACCCAACTAGTATTCCCAGATCGTATGTTCATAGGTGTGTTAGTGTGACAATTCCATGACAATATGCGTTAAAAAAAGTGTTTCAAAAGTACTCAATAAATTTTTCAAATGTCTTATTTATTTTATTGATTAACGTGGGACGATTTCAATATAGCACGCCTACATATCGCGTCATAATTCCAATACACCAGACCGACCAACACATAGAAATGTGTCACATAAAATATTCATTGTTTTTCCTAGTTCTTCGCGTATTGTCGTAACTGTAATACCAACACATATACAACTTTATTTTGAACGTGAAAGTATATTTCGTCGCATTCCAGTCTCATTTGTGGTAATAATATCGACAATATTTATATAAACTTTATTTCATCTGGCTCGCGTAAAATAACTTATTCGTGTAGCAAAAAAATAATGAAATATTTATTTAAAACTACTCAATAACATATATGAAATACGTGTGCAGTACTTTATAATAACAATAATAATTATTAGTTTATTTAAGCGTGATCGGGTTGTACGTGCAAGACCCGATCCGCCATATAAAGATACAAATTACGATAGACACAAAATAAGTGGATACTGAGAGTACTTTTAATTAAGCATTTCAATTTCATTCCCATTTCACTAGCACTAAAAAGTACTTACGTAATAATCACACGTATAATTTAGATTAGGTTCCAGCTATTATCTTCTACCTACAACTATTCTGCTGTCGATGTCATTCTTTAATTAAGGATCCAGACCTCTATGACAACGCAGCTTGAACTAAAAAGAGCTCAAGAATCTTATTTTACATAGATATTGATGTAATATTTTTTTAAATAAAGAAATATATGTAATATTTTTTCTATGAATATACCTATTTCAATCTTACCTTATATTATTATAAATCAATCAATCAGGGCATTTCAACATATACAAATTTTGCTTGAATTTATGCGCTTGCGTAAATGTTTCCATAACATTTTGAACTATCTTACTAATTTACCATTAAGCCATTTAACCGTAGGGGTAAGCAGAAAGAATAGAACACCGCACTCTTCGGTCCTGATATTCGTCATCAAGATTAGTTATTGAAGCTTCTTACAGGGCCGTCCTCTAATATCTGATTTATTTAATTACGCCTGGTATATCGCGAAAGTCTTCAGTTCTTATATATTTTGCTTTTATTATAACTTTGCTATCATTGAGTAGATTTATATTTAATGGTTGCAACAAATAATACTTATAATATATAACAGTGTCAAGATCGATTCTATAGAAATTATATTCTTACTCGACAGATGAGTGAAAATAAGGGGAAATCTCAACAATTATTATGGACGAGCAGTGATCACCGAATAGACCACGGAAACGCCTTTATGATGCGTGCACATGAGTAAGACTTTGATCTCTTGTCTCAGAGATTTGGCAGTAAATGTTATTACGCCTTAATAGCATAGACATTCTACGTACAGAATTCAACAGACTACTGATAACTACTCATTCAGCGCATAACTCCGTGTCAGTGGTGTAACTATGCCAATGCGGCCAATACAGTGCACTGGGGCCCAATAAGTTCACGCCCTACAATTCATTTGACATCAATAGTTTTGCCTTCCTCCCGCTTTAATAGTAATCCATAGCAAGAAGTTTTATTTTACTCGAAAAACATACAGTTTATAAGTAAATGTAAAAATTCTTAATTATCTAGAATTTTAATTTTTTACTAAAATTAGGTGGGCGGAATGTTGATGCAAGTCGAGTATCCACTCCCTGTACATTTGTAGATCCAATAAACCTTAATATGTACCTAATATACCTGTTCCGCTCTGGCCAACCAATGACTTAGGGATTTCGCCGACGGGGGAACAAATTGCCTTCTCATATCGAACTGTCAAAATCTTGTTCCATTTTTTCTGCCATTCGACAGCAGCGCCGTACGTAACGCTCGGACCAAGAAGAAGCCGTCAACTGTTCCGGAAGAATGGTTATCTCTCGGTTCTTTACAACAAACGTGCTAGTCAACTGGATGTGAAAACGATGACCAACCCAGGACTTTAGAACAAGGTAGGCCAGATCCATCTGTCTTTATTTTCCTTCGTAAATCCAATTTGGATTGCGTCAACTGATCAATATTAGAATCGATACAGTCCACGGGATCTTACCCCACCATTCATACAAAAATCATTATAAAAGCGAAACAATATTTAAACCAGTTACATGTTTTTTCAAAAGATACTTTTTACACTGAGTACAATTTAAAATTTAAAAAGAACAATAATGCAGAAAAAAGTGAGAAAAGAAATTGGAAATAAAAATATAAACAGAGAGATAAAAGTTATAAAAGATAAAATAAGAAAATATTCGATAATATAAGTAAAAGAAATTGAATTATAAAATTTAAAAAAATCATTTCCCACGTGTATAACGAAGACACATGAATACATTATCAACATATATAGTAGCAGTAACCCGTTAATAAAACCCCTTAAAGCAAATAAAGTATTTTTTCAATTGGAAGTGCAAATAAATACTTGAGAATAATAATGTTTTTTCATGAAAGTGTGAATACTATATTCGGACTAGTTTTGTTCTTACTTTTTAATGAATAAACCATGCAGCATTAATATTCGTACATCTTATATATACTGTATAAAATACTTATTTAAGAAACCTGAAACCTGTTAGAAGCCTCAACAATCGGCGAGCTTGTATGACAAGATGTATGAATGTGGATGAGGCGAGAATTGTGTGTCAGGACAGAAGAGTGTGGCGCTCTATCCTCTCTGCCTACTCCCACGGGGAAACGGCGTGATGGTAAGTAAGTAAGTAAGAAACCTTTTTTACCATTTTGCATTGGGGCCCAATTTTTGTAGTTACGCCACTGCTCTGTGTAATATCCTCGGGCGGGTTCAACATCGCCATATCAGTCGATCAAAGGGTCCAGCACATTAGTCATAAAATCTAAATGACTTTATCATTAATAAGTGTTAAAAATTCTTACCTTGAATATAATACAACAAAAATATATTTTACATTTTAATATCACCATAAGTTAAATATTTTTAGAATCCCTCAAGATAGAAGCAGTTGAATGAGTCATCTTGCTTTATGTGCAAAAAGAGGAATCTTTAAAATATGATCGTTCTCACGTAGGTCGCGTGGATATAAATTAAAATTTTGTGAAAATGGAATTAACTCTCAAAGCAGACTGGCTGTCTCCGATTGGCGATGGCCTATGTGACTAACACCGATTATAAGATTATAATATATTCCACCTGATTATGCCAGAACACGAATCCACCGAGAAGTGTAGGTAAAAATAGGTATGAGTCGTACGGCCCAACCGAGTTTCCAACGTTTTGAGAGAAATCGATAAAAATTTGTGTATGATAATGGCTTGAGGCGACTCTACTGTCGTTAAATGAGAAATATTGGAAGTGTCAAGCGAGAGGTTAAAACACTTGAACGCATTTGATAAAATGACGCAATCGATATTTTTGGTTTTGCTTACTTCCAATACATTAAAATGCAATTGTTTTAAGAAAGCTCTTTCTAACTGCCAATGTTGTAGTATAATCATCAATAATAATAATAGTAATAATATAAATAATAATAATAAAACCAATACTTCTAGAATAGAAAATCATATAAGTGAATATTAAACAAAATATGATATCGACTGCAGGAAATAAAGTGAACGGCGCTTTGAATGGAATTATGTCTAACGGGAATTTGTCAACCGAGGCAAGACTAGCGGTGCACGATGGAGTGCTGGTACCGACACTGATGTATGGAAGTGAGGCCTGGAGCTGGCAGAAGAGGAACGAAAGTTGATTGAATGCAGTGAAAATGAGATCACTTAGGCGTATATGTGGCAAATTTATTTATGACAGAATAAAGAATGAAGAAATAAGGAAATAATGTAAAGCTGATCTTAGTATAGTGAGTGAGATTAAAAAAGGATCACTTAAGTGGTTTACTCATATGGAACCGATGAATGAGGAGAGAATGGCAAGAAAGATATATGACGCAAGTGTTGATGGCACCAGAAATAGAGGACGTCCACGGAAGATTTGGCACGACCACGTAAACCAGATAATGGAGGATGATTCTGTTAAAAGCCTCAACAATCGACGAGCTTATATGAGAAGATTTATGAATGTGGATTAAGCGAGAATTGTGTGTCAGGACAGAGAAGTGTGGCGCTCTAACCTCTGGCTTATCTCCGCGGAGAAACGGTGTGTTGGTAAGTAAGTAAGTAAGTATATCTAACTGAACAATAGTTTGGTCAATTTGTCTATTGTTCCTATAAAAATAATTATTATTTTTCCAATATTTTATCCAGTAGTCATAAAAAATTCCCGAAGAAATTAGCTGAGATATTTTTTACTTTTTTGTGAATAGCTGCTTTTTCATATTATTAATTAACATGCTGTTAGATGTTAAAATAACCCATCTGGGTTTTAAAAGCAATTAAAATAAATGTTTAGAACGTTAAAACTTTAACACTTGTAATTAATAATAATTCAACTATTTAAAGATACTATTATTTTTATGATTATTTCATTTAACTTCTGTTATATTCACCAGCGTATAAAGTTCAATAAATCAGGCAACCAATTTTTGAAAATTCACTACTGATCTTTATTAATATTCTCATATTAAATTAAATATGCTAATCCTTCGCCATTGACACTTTCACGATGAAACTTTACAAAATTAACTCGTTTCTTCAACAATACTTTAGCAGGTGAGTTTTATTATTAGACGTGACATAAGTGCTGATTTTAAATAATATTTAGTAATTCATTTTCTCAGATTTTGGATAACCCTTTTCATCGCAGTAAACGATCAAGCTTAAAAAGGTTTAAATATCAAATTTACGTTATTACTTTAACGCTCTTACTTACGTCCGCAATTCTGCATGTTCATACATCGCATATCTAAAATGTACAATAATATTCCAATAAATAACTTTATATATAAGTAAACTTCGAATCTGCCACGATAATCTTGATAGTGCAACATCGTCGAACATCACACTAGGTAAGTACATACATAAATACATACTTTTAACTATCGAAATTTATAGATGGAAGAAAAATTGTGTAATTTATAAAGCTAGTGATTTCATTGATTTTCAATCAATTTTGAAAAAAATTATAGTAAATAAACAAATGGTAAATAAAAAAGATAAACCATAAACATTCAAATAGCCTCAGTCAGTATCAAATATGAAATATCATAGTGTAAGTACACAGAATTAACTTTTAAAGTATAGTTTTCATACCGATTCATATTATAAGGATTTTTTTTAAATTTCAGATGTACGTATCGTATATAAAAATATTATTTTCGGCGATCATATAGTCAAATATAATTTTTAAAATTACTACATTCATTAGTGTTGTTTATTTGAAATTGATGTTTCTCCCTTTGCAAAGGGTTAATAATTAATTTTAATAAAATGTGAATGGTTTCATTTGAGAAACTGGTGATGACTCACAGATGCTTCCAGCAGGTGCCATTCAACCGTTGAAATTCAATGCCTAAATTGACAACGAAAAGCTTTTAAAATCATTTTAACATATGCTTATAATGACTTGAAACACTCTTTTCGAACAAATTTATTGAGTAACTATTAATGTAACTTAATATGAACATAATATTCTAATTACTTATATGTAGAACAAAAATGTCGTGCAAAAAGAGTGGCAAAATGACATAAATCCTTGGCAATGATCATCATAATAATTATTTTGGGACGGGTTTAGTATTTAAAAAAAAAAAAAAAGACGAAAAAATACATGAAAGGGCAATAGCAACATTTCCTTTAATGTAATTTCATGGATATTGTTAACTGTTTCTAAAGAATTTATATTTTTTTTGAAAACAAGAAAGGTTTTTGAGACCCGACCTCCTTATAAAATAGAACGATGTTTAGGTTTTGTTTATGTTAGGTTTCAAATTTTATTTTTCTCATATTTCAAGTATTTAGTCACGTACTGTGGAATCAGGATTACCTATTGCTAGAAGGTTGTAGGGTATCCAGATATAAGAGACACATTATAAGATATCTGATTAAATAATTTTGACGATAAAATTATTTTCGTAATCAGACTACAAAAGTTATCAAAACTGCGTATTTTTTACAAACACCAAAAACTGCGCTACGCACTGATCAAATACTGAAGGTTGCCCAAATTGATCGCCGGATTTAAATTGGAAATAAAACGACATTTTAATTGTTTTTATGATTATATTTTATTAAGTATTAACGCGTATACTCTGTGATTAAATATAAATGATCATGTCTGTCAAATTGCAATTTAAGCCACAAATCTTCATTCTTTTCACAAAATTTTCGATTACGATTTCTCACAATCTCTGATCAATTTAATCGATAACGTTGAATTTCATTTTTTAACTCGTCAACTGTTTGTGGATTGCTGACATACACCTTGGATTTCACAATCGATATCACACGGTGTTAAATCACAAGATCTTGCTGGCCAATTATTGTTGGCATTCCGTAAATTGTTCGAGTTGTACGGCAGGTGGCGCCATCCTGCAAGAATCATATTTGTTCAACGTCAATATCGTCCAGTTGGTGTCAAAAAAAAATCCGTTATCATGTTGCGGTAACGATCGCCTTTTACAATTACCGCATCCACAGCCTTACTTTCAAAGAAATATGGGACTACCGCGCCGCCTGCCCAAAATCCACACCATACAGTGACTCTTTAGGAGTGCATTTTTTTTTCATAAATCATGCAAAAATTTTCCGATTCTTAAATATGACATTTTGTTTGTTTACGAAACCGTCGGGTTAGAAATACTCTTCATCGCTGAAGATTATATTTCGACCAAATTGAGTATCCACTTCATGATGCTCTACAAATTAATTGGCGAACAGCCGGCGTTGGAAATAATCAGCAAGCTAAACAGATTTTCTAATCGAATGAATAATAATTTTATTTATTTAGACTTTATTGACATACATATTTTTGTTGTAACAGAGGTGAATATAACATGATAAACATAAGATACAATTATATTGCAATTAAATACTCGTAGTTTGTTGTATGGGATGGAGTAGACTCCACCTCTGATATATTCAGCGTTGTCCTCGCTACTTTGCTATACTAAAGTCTGTGTTAAAGTAGACAGTTCTTTTCATACTTTTGTGGTATTATTTAATAAATATTCAACATAAATAAAAATAGAGATGAAAATAAAAGTTTTTTTTTTTTATAAAAATGTAGCTGGAATGTTGTAGAACTAGTTAATTATTAGTGTAGACACTGTATAATGATTATATTAGAATGTTAGATAGCCATATTTCTGATTGCTCTCTATCCGATTGGATCATATATTGGGTCCATATTTATGTAATCTAATTGGAGTTGAACGATTTCCAGTCGGTTCTGAGTTGTACAGTTTCGGAGCTAAGAACATGTAGAATCTTTGATAAAATATCGTTCTTGCTATTGGAACTGGCGTGTAAATGTTCGTTGTTTATTTTGTATTATGCTCATGATTTATCGTTTGGGATGAGTTGTTGTTAACATGGACAAATTGGATGAGTCTCAACATAAAGATTTGTCTTATGTCTAGGGCATTATACTTTTTAAATATAAGATCTGATGGATATCTAAATCAATAATATAGTTGATTAATTTGACAATACTCTCATGGTATAGCAGTTGGCTATCGGTGCGGTATGGTGGAATTGGCTAAATTGTTTCTAGGAAACAATGGAACATAGGAAACAATGTATTTAATTTTAGTTCAATTTACACTTGCATATAGGAAGAACTGCTTTTCCCGAAACTAGTCGTGATACAACTCAAAAAACTGTGTGTATGTAGTACAAAGTGAACATAAAAATGATATGTTTTTTAAAATGAGAATGTATCATAAATTATAACTCTCAAAGTATTAAAGTTACCAATCGCAAAACAAAAAAAAAGTGAAATATAAGTCCCGCCTTCAATTTGGATCACCTTTATTTATTTTGGAGAACATTTCAGTAATATAATATTATAAATTAAGCATGAATGAAACCGATGCCAACAAATTTATTTATAAAATTAAATTTTATAAATAAATTTGTTGCAAAATCATCTTGGAGATTTTACCTCAAAATTTGGCGACTCATTAAACGTGCAACGACTTATTAAACGTGGAAAACAAATTGACGTTAATCATCAACAAATTAGATTTACATTAGTGGTGCCATTCTTTCACCGTATAATTAATTGGCGCCTTCTGCTTAAGAGCTAATGTGAATTCGTAGGAATGTTCCGTGTAAACAAGTAATTTCGTGTTTTAATTGACTTACATAGTTCCGATGTGATATGAAACCGGAAAGAAAACTGCAATCACAGACTGGTTTAAAAAGGAGTAATTAACGTCAATCTCACTTTATATATCACTTTATTAATCGACAAATGAATTTTTACAAATAAATTATTTTCAGTTTAAACAAAACATGTTAGTCAAATTTAATAAGAAACACTTTAATCAGTCCACGGGGAAAAAATATTTTAAGGAAAACATATTATTGCATATAATTATGTTACATAATAATATAAAACTAATGACGGAGCTATTATTGTTAATTATATTATTAACAATTACTTGTGATATATGAAGGGATAATTGTTACACGCTTAGGTATAAAACAAACTTTTCAAATAGTATAATGTGGGGGAGTTCAAGAAGCAATTTATTTGGGCGCACTTATCACGAACGCTGGTGACAGCGAGCGAGCAATTCGAAGACGCACACAACTAGGTAAATTCCTATGAACCAACTTACGAAAATATGAAAAGACAGTGACATCAAGCAAGCAACTGAAATTATATCGGTTCACACTCTTGTCTTTCGAGGAGACTTGTATAGTCTGTAATCGTAAAAAAGACGACTTCAAAATGTATTGCTGGAGAGGGATGTTACGTATCTCGTAGACAGTACAATCATACAACATTATTCAATCACAGCAAGCCGTATCCAAAGCAGTGAAAGATTTTTCCATTTCTTCAACTGCACTATATATTGAAGTAACAGACTAGAAAAGGAGATTATTCTGAGCACAACTTTGGGCCGAAGAAGACCAGGAAGATTAATACAGCAGTGGATAAATGCATTACATCTGGCTACGCCGAATCTTATTTGATTGAAGCCACTATATGTCACGAACATATAAAGGAGGGACGAAGAATAAATAAATAAATCAGTTCTCTCATTGATTAAATAAGCTGATTTTGTTAAGGTGATTTAAAATGACCTTTTTATGAAACAAGTTTTTAAGAGAATTAAAAGCGACGCGTTCAAATGGAATTAAAAAGGATATTAAAATAAATTTATCTCACCAATAATGGTCTTCATGAGGGGCACAACCTTAAATGTAATAATCAAATCGAGAATACGTTATTAGGGTATACTATTACACAAATATTTTTTATTCGATTATAACCTTTTATGACATCATTAATCAATACTATTTCAAATCACATCTTGAGGTCAAACAACAACAAAAATGTCTACTCGAGCTGTAGAAAATGAACAATGACATGCAAAGATGGTCTAAGTAATCAGTTTTGACGGGAGCTTGTTTTTATATTTTAATCATCAATCTCCTTCAGATTTTAGCGTAAAAAAGTATCCCCCCATAACATTTTGTATTGTATGTGTACATATTAAATATAATTCATTTTCTTCGTTTCTACCGAACGCTGTATAAAAAAATCCTCTCATTTAAAGAGTAGTGCCTCAGTTGAAAACACACAATATGCTTATGTCATTTTGTATGATTAAATTATTTTGAACAACGGTAGGTACTATAAATTACAATTTAATTTTTATACATCAATTCAAAAGAAAATCAGTCATGAAATTGTTATTCATCTCGTACAAGTTATTTTCGGTTCGTTTGATATCGTGCGTCGCGTTTTTACTATCGCACTTTAGATATTCTACCACGCAGGCACAACAAAAAAGTTAAATGATTATCTAACAAGCCCATAATATTCTCCCTTTTTTACTCATAATGAAAACCGATACATTCAGGACTCCTAGATAACCTTAAAATTTAAAAAAAGGTTAGTTCATTAAATTTATAATTATCATAATCAATGTCCTTGCCATTTTAACACGAACGTTTAACATGTAGTTCTAATCGAATGGTATTTAAAAAACACCGCGTGACATTTTAACGTACTTTATAGCTTCGTTGATCAATAATTAAATATCTATTAAATAAATCATTACTAATTTGACCGAAAATATTTTTGAAGAGGCGTTTGTAAAAGTCTTTTTCAAAACGATTTATACAGGGTGTAACAGACCTAGTTGACAATATTTTATGGGTGGATATCTGAATAAATTACGAGTAGAAAATGTTCAAGGAATATATGAAAATTCTGCACCGTTACGAAAAATATTGTTGTTGTGCTACCAGAATTTAAACCTGGATCTTTTTTCCAATTCAGAGAAGGTGCGTTATCAACTATGCTGCAGCGACAGTATTTTTAACGACAAATTTTCGAACCTATATGTTACACTTTTTCAAATTAACCCGTCCCCAACCATGCAGTAACATAGGTCTACCGCTCTAATTAAACCTGTAATATTTCGGTAATTTTACTTAATTTGAAAGAAAATATTTACCCTTAGAAATGACTGGTTAAAAATCAAGTATATAAGGCGAATCTTACAAAATAATTAACTTTCAATTTAATCCACTATATAATTAAAACATTGACAAAAATTCCATTTGTGACATGACAGAAAGAAATCACACATTACTTTCACAGTGAAAAGAATAACAAACATATAAATATAATGGTATCTTTTTCTCACTAATTAAAGAAAGATAGATAATAATGAAGGTTGTATTATATAATGCAACTTTCTATACAGAACTTGATGAATGCTCCGAATTATAATATAATATATATTTATGCATTTAAAAGCATTTTTCACATGTCAAAGGCTAATAGAGTTGACAGCCTGTCGCTGTAACATGTAACATAGTTGGTAAAGCACCTTCCCTGGATTTGAAAAGAGATCCGGGTTTGAATCCCGGTAGCGCAACAGCAATATTGTTCGATAGAATTGATTACAACTTCACAATAAAAATGTGTTCCCTTAATAAAAATATTACTATTTAAAATTTTTACAAAATCATGTTAAGCTTTAAAAGTCTACGTACTTCGAAATAAATATTTGTGAAATATATCCATTATTAATCTACATCTATGCTTCAGACCCCTAGATCATCTGACAAAAAATAGTTTGTAGTCTCAAAATTGATGTCCTTTAATTTTTTTATATTCTATGATTAATTTGGAATTAATAACATATTTCAATTAATCGAAATTATTGCATAATTAAGGATTTTTTTAATGCTATCTCTGATATGATTGAGATTGAGCACGTATTCCTTGAACATTTTCGACTCATAATTTAGTCACATATCCACTAATAAAGTATTACGGACTAGGTCTATTACACCCTGTATATTGATTTCCAATTTTTATAAACGCAGTTCGTTCAAAAAGATTTGTTGTATTTTTTTTAATTTTATGATAAGGTACCCTTTCGTTTCACTAATTTATTATAACAGGACAAAAGTTTCAATTATTTTTAAAAAAGTATCAAAAACATAAATATGTTTTGTCCAGGTTGGCTGTAAAAAATATAATAACTAAAACATATAACAAGTCTATAAAAACATGAAATTTATGTCTTAATAATCTTAATTAATTTTAAAAATGAATAAAAATACAATATCATAACAATTTACTTTGTTTGACGCGATAAGTGCATACTTATATAATATAATTGATGAGAGCTGTTGTTTATTTTATGTTGCTATGCGAAACAGATGAACAGACATTATATATGTAGGATGTTATTAAAATTGTTACATTCTAATTTATTTAGTGAATATATAAATAATGTTGAAATTATATTTTCGGTGCGCTAGTATCTAAATGTATTTTTAATTCTATTTTAAAAATTTTCATGTCCTTATAACTGCAGTTTTCTTCATTATTTATTAAATCATTATTTCGATTTTGTAAGCAAACCTAATATAGCAGATTATGTCTAACGTCTAAATTAAAGAGGTTTGCAAGCAGGGTTTGCAAAAGTAGGGCATTACCGATAAATCTGTAAAATATGAAGTTAATACCAACTAACTGGAAATTTCTTGTTAATTAGGTATTAAAATGTAATTAGTATGTCATTAAGGTATAAAACAAAAATATTTTAAAAAGCGCTTCAATGAAAATTAAATATTATACCTAAATATTATTTAAATAATTATCTTATAGAAGAGGTGTATAATTCTACACTACTGAATTAATGTAATCACATTAAAATTAAAAAATATAATTTTTTAATACACCAAAATACCGGAATATAATTAGAAATATATATATTTATCGGTAATTCGGTACTAGAATTTAGTCATATTTACCGGTATACCGGTTAACCGAAAACCGATAACGCACGCCCTCGTCGCAAGATATAAAGGTGATGTTCGTCTCGTTAAAATTCTCAAGCGTCATGAGTTTGACAAGACTTGTCTAAGTTTTACGAAGTTTGTTTCAAATCAATCTCATACTCATAGCCGCAATTAACATTCGATCAGTTCAGAATATATGAGTGTTGTCAATATTTTTTTTAATCATAAAATTAATATGAAGGTTAAACAAAGGTGATACGTTGAAAATTTTTATTTTAGAATAAATTGACACGTGCGATAATTTATTGATTTTTAATTGTACAAAATTTCCATATATAATGATGTGTGAATTTTTGTTTTCAAAAATAAGTTGTTAGCTCATTATTTTCACAGTAAAAATTGTCAAATGATGTTCACTGTTAGTTAAAAAAATATCGCAATTCTCCATGAAAAGACTTTTTTTTTCTATTTCCCTTAAATATATTTAAAAAAAAATTGAAATACATAACAATAATTGTTAGAATGCAAAATTACCCAAAACAATATTTTGTTCAAGGATACAAAAGCACTTAGTCGAAGTAAGGGACAGGGTAATAAACGTCGGTATTGTTAGACCCACGATGCGGCGTGGGAACGGAAATAAGAAATTTGGCGTACGTGACTTTAGTCACGTAGGCAAATGCACCATAAGGGATGCATCACCCTCATGCGTCAGTCTTTCTCCAAGTCCCAGCCGGGAGAGATCGCTCCATAAACACGATTTAGTTTTCAATTAGAAAACAAAATTAATATCGTCTCTAATATCAAGCAAGCGTTTGTAATTTATGATTCCGGGGAAAATGTAAACTGTGCACCTCGAGTTAAGCTTAGACTGTGATGTTCTCTGTGTTTAATCTTTGATGTAGTGAGAATAAATTTTCGCTGTTAAAAGAGACAATATCATATACGTCACGCACAAATTGCATAAGCACATCGCGTCCAGAGTCCCGGTTTACCAGGATAATTGGACATCGTCTGGTGGTCAATCTTGAACTCCGTCATTCTATCCTGGCATCACAACTATTGGCCACACTTCACGTCCCGGTTCCAGGACCATCATCAACACGTGGAAGGCGTCTCCTAAAATGTAATCCCTTACGTGAGGGACCTGAATAATCAACATCAGACAAGAATCGACACAGAAAATTTGGTAGTTAACTTTGTTGGCATGATGGGCACATATATAATGTTAATTTAATTGTAATTATTTTTGAATTGTATTATTAATAATTAATTAAGTAAAATGCTTTTTTTCAACTTTTGATACATGCAAGTCACAAAATAGATAATATACTTTATCGTAAACAATGGTATTTTGTAATTTCATTTCATAACCTTTTGACTTGATAATATTTAAAAAAAGAACCAGTTAGGCTAGATGCCTCCCTCTTGAACACGAAGCCGAGGCAGAAAGAAGAAATAACGTAACATAATATACGTTTTCGAAAATAGACCGTATTCACGAATGTGATTTTTAAGAGATTTTCGACAATCTCCGAGATAGGGATTTTACTCCCATTAGATTATTTGAAGACAACTCTCAGCTTTAGTTTTCTTATACATACCATGTCTCAAAAATTTTCTGTCTCTCTCCTTACTTCATACTAGTCTCTTACGTCAAATGTTATTGTCGTTCGTTAATTGAGTTGAATCTCCCAAACAATTGATAAAACTTAATAAATGTTTGAACTTAAACGTCTTGTATTTATGTTAATATTAAATCAATTATGCTAACTCGTCAGAATATATAACTGTAATAATATATGGTGTGTGCGCGTATCAAATCTCTTTGTCAAATCGAACTTGTACACTTGTTAATATCAAACTGATCCACTCCAGGTCAAAATCTTAACACGTACTAGTATATATGGAATTGAGATTCATTTCAACTAAATCTCTGAGATTGTCTCATCATATCTCCTTCCATGGACACGGGCCTTAATATATGTATTTAACTTAGTTAAATTGATCTTATATTTCTAATTATTATTTATTAGCGTGACTTTTTTATTTTAATGTCAAATGCGAAAAAAACTCATAGCTCACCCATAGAGTGTTGTTATACAATGTTAAAATAATTTATAAAAATATTAAAAACATACATTGTGACGTTACAAATAAACTCACTATTTTTATTTTAAATGCGTATCACAATTTTTCTGTATTGCGGTAACACAGATATTAATTATTGACCAATAACAGCGGGGCGAGTTTTAAAATGGCGAACTTTGACGTTTTCGTAAAGAGACCAGCGTCAGACGTGCCAAGAAACGGCCGGCTTAGGCCGAACTGTACTGTCATAACAAATCTTAAAAAAGGTATATATTAAAACCTACATGGGAAATATTCATGTCTAATCTGCATTGTGTAATTATTTTTATTTTAGGGAAACGAATAATTTTCCCTTTATAATTTCGACGTTGCCGTTTTGTCAAAGAATGGCATCTTGACACCGGTAGCGTCTATTTTACTGGAGGTTATTATCATGAAAATGTTCTACCGACGTGATCTTTCTTTTCACGATGGAGATGATTTTTCCCTTGGAGTTCATTTTGTGATGAAGATATTCTGACAATATCATTCTTATCACGGATAGCTATCATCACATCTTATAACATGAAGTCCTTTGAGTGAAGACAACCACGAATTTTACTTCAATACCATTTCCGGAAGGAATTAACTCAGGAAAGTAGTAACGTATTATATTGAAGTTTTGTGAAATGGAGATAGTAATATTGACACACTACATGTGCACATTTTACAATTAAGGACTGCTTTTTTTGTTTTAATTTAAAATTATTTTATCTTTCTTTGTATGTCATCGCTCCGTAATTATTTTGATTTGTTCGATGATGCAGCTGGCATAAATTATTCTCAAATAAAATCATTAGAATTTATTATTACCTGTGCTATTAGTACTGTTGTTATTTCGTAGATATTTTAAATGCAGTTGTTTGATTTGAATTTATTAATAATGATTCATCTTGATGTTAAGCCATTATTAGTACGCAATTTGATTGTATTTTGATTATAATTTGATAGTAATTTAATTGTTTAACTTTTCTTATATACGATTTTGTTAACATCAAACATCTTTTGTTGGTAAAATTTATTTTTCTCTCTTCTTATTAGAAAAATTTATTTTATTTTTCCACGAGTAAAGGGGAGAGATTTTATTGTTTAAATGTGAGTAAGTAATCTGATGTTGGGATTTCATATTCTCGTGTTCCAGACTGAAGTTATCGGTGAAGATATGAGATCCCCTGTCTTATCTCTTATAACATATTTCAACACAGAAAAATTTCGATTGGAAAAAGAGGTATTTTTACATTTAAATACAATTTTAACATGTTAAGAAAAAGTTTTTACAAAAAACAATTTATATCGTCTTAATTAATTATGCTAACGGTATATTTGGTTTTGCAATCATACAGGACATACTGAAATGCCTCTTCAAACTACGTGTAGTCATATCAAAGATTAACCAACATATTCACTATGTAGTGAATTCGATTATCCAAAAAAGTATGAATAATAAAGTAAACAGAGATTTGATTTCATTAATAATAACTGATGTATCGTATAAACAGCGGTACATTAAAAAAACAGTGTATTAACGATTTTATAACTGTAGGAATCCGTATTATAGTGTTTTGTATTTAATAAATCGTGACACAGATGGCGGCGTTCTGTCGATCGGATGGACTCAAGCGAACGATTCCTATACTAGTATTTTCGAATTCCGAACAACTTCCCGGCAGCTAACATCCCGACAAACTATCTTCCCGACAAGTCAAATTCCCGAAAAACAAAGAAAATTTTATATTTCGTCTAAATAGGTAGGGTAGAAAAGTTAAAAATGGTTATCTAGTAACTGATCTATCTGCATCGTCACTCTTTAAGCCCCAAAGAGAGAAAACAGAGGTGAAAGTAATTTGAATTAATCGAGTTATGAAAATGATAAATATGATAAGTAAATTTTTTTCGTTTCTTTCTTCTTTGAATTATATATATATAATAGCAAAAATCATTTTTAATATTACTTCTGAGTCATGATATAGTGAGCATAGTTGAACGTCATGCGAGATGAAGGCGAAAAAAGTCCTTCACCCGTTAATACTATCCAATATCAAATCAAATGAAAAATTTATTTTTGTCAATTATAAGACCATATATATGGGAGGTGCATTCAATAATAATTATGAATAATATTAATATAAACAAAATTATCCGTGCATAATGCAATACATTTGTTTAAAAATATAACTCTGTTCTAGTATTCCAGCATAGTGTGTTTACCACTTGTTAATTATTGGGGATTGGTTTTACCTTCATTTTAAAGATAAATAAGAAAAATGATTGAAAACCAGTACTCAATTTAAAAGTATTTACTTAGGTACGTATGTATGTAGCAAAAATATCTTATTTCTTAATATTATGAAAAATCTATTACCCAATAGAGATTCTGTTTTAAAAATTCAGTATCATTTTTTTTAATAAACTCAAAAGATAAAGATAACAAATTAAGCCACTCGGGTATATATAAATTAACTAGCAATAATTGTCCCTCATTTTATGTAGTTAAAACTCCTAGTAATGTTAATATTCGTGTGAAAGAATATCTTTAATGTTTAAACAGTAATTGATTCTCAGAATTTTTCAACTATATTATTGAAAAATACCGTTCTTTTAATAATACCACAAAAGTCAATATTCTCCATAAAAACGAGTTGGACAATTTAGATGCCCTTGAAATAAAAAAGCCAATAAATAGTGGTACGCCAATTCTTAATAATCAAATTTATTTATCCATTAGCTCCACATTTGGTATATTTCCTTTAGAATCAATTTAATGTCCATCAACACGGTATTTTCCCATCCCTTAATATTCCGTTTAACTGTGTATGTATTCTGTCTCTCTCTTTCGCATGTAATTTTATATTCTATCTCTTTATTATGTACATATAAGCGCACTCTTTTTGTATTTATGATCAGTTTTAAATAAGCTTAAGATAAACCGGTTGACGTATAATAAATTTCACACAAATTGTTATTTAATTTAATATAATATGTCAAACCACAAAGTGATTGCTTTCTACGAAAATATAAATTTCATTAATCACGTGTAAGTTTTTGATGGTTAACAGGCGAAGAGTTTATGCACATTTTCATAAAATTATACAAACACACATTCTCATATAAATTTGTATTTCTTTTTTCGAGATGTTAATTTTTCGGGAACTTATCGAGTAATTTGATTGACGAGAAGTTATCGCAATAATGACCCAATCCCACGAAGACTCTATTTATAATTACGAATTAAGTACATTACTTATATCTATTTAACGTTTTTTATATTGTACTATAGATTAATTAATAAAATTGTCCTTCGACTATAATTCAACAACTTGTGCATTGTATCTTGTGCTCGTATATAATCCTCTATACAATATGTATATCTATATATATATATACACACACATATGATTATATATTTTATACTGATTATTATTAATATTAAAAATTAAAAATTCATAACCAATACCAAACATCAAATACGGAGATTCTTTGAAGCATTTTATATCTGTGATCTTTAATAATTTACCGAGCCATTCAATAATAATATCGGCATTATCAACACTATTAGCTCAACATTAGAGTATTATTTAGTGATCTCTGTTTTGCGTTTCTCTTCAGTTTTCGATCTGTGAGAGCATTGTTGTTTCTTTAACTTGGGTCACTTAAGCTTCTGCGTCTGGTCAGTCTGGTGTTCAGCTGTGACTTCAGCGTTTGCTGTTCAGTCGTCCTCTCCACATTACAAAGTGAAAATATTACTGATTGATCAATCAAGTTCATATCATCAATGTGATTCATGTATCTAATTGTTTATAATTTTCGATTCCACTTTTCATTAATACGTGTGTTTTTCTGTTATTAATCTTTGCCAAATTTAATACGTAAATTAAAATTTGACTTATCGAAATTATCAAACTGCAAAATTATGGCATCGCGGATTATTTTTTAATTAAACGTATAATTAATTATATATTTTTTTTAAATAGCGATACGAACACGAAATATATGTCATAACAGTATTCTTACTATTTTAAAACTAAGCTAAACGCTTCATCAACGCTCACGATTCAATGTAGGTCTTCTGAAACGACGCTCGAACTCCTGACCACTGAATCACTAGGCAAATGTCTTAATAACACAACCATCAAGAACGTCGAATTAATTTATATATCTAAAAAAATATATATATTTATCTCATTTTTTTGACAATTATATTTAAAAAAAAAAGGTTTTTTCGTTGATATTAGTAAAAAAGTAGAGTCATAATTGTTTTTCTAATTATTTACCTATTCTGCGGTACAAAGAAAGCAACCTCTAAGTGTGCCCTGGATCTGTCTACCAACTAATTAGTTTATCAGTAGATTGCACGAGACATTTAGGGGTATTCTTGTTCGCAGACTTCAAACGAAAGATGCTGTAAACAAGAATTTTAAATTTTAACTTTGAGGACTTAGAAAGGGTGTGTGCTATGATATGAATTCAAATCAACTGATTTTATAACAAAACCTACTAATATTATTCAATAACAAAATATATTAAATTAACCATTACGTCAACAAAACAAAAAAATTAAGCCTCAGGTCGAAGAACTGCTTTCCGCACTCTTGCATGGTGGACATGCACTCAGGAGCGTATATTCCTGGAAGTCTCTCGTCAGATGATAGTGGTCAAATATTTAAATATTTTGATTATTTTGCAACCCTATGTTAAGGCCTCAGTTGTTGCTCGTGGTCACCTGCCTCCTGCCATCGAATATCGGTTCATATTGTTCGTATCCAAAATAGTGACACTCACCATGCGAGGAATTTAATAAATCGCCAATAGAATGCGATTCCACAAAAATATTATTATTTATATTTTTTATTTATTATCTTAGTTTTATTAACCACAATTGAGCTTAATAAACATCTACCGGGTAGAAATTTTAATATAAGAGTAAAGGAGCATTTGAGATGTTTGAATAATAGTGGGTTTTCAGAATTTTCTAATCATTTGATAGAAAATAGTCATGGTTTTGATAAAAAATTGGGATTGTCAATTTTGCATATAAACGGTGTAGGTCACGAATTAAATAATTTGGAATCGTTGGAGATAAATAAAGCATATAAAAGTAATCAAGAAATTCTATACAGCCAACTAAATTTAACTACGAGTCCTATTCTAAAATTTTTTCCTAAAAATTATTCGACTAAATTTGTATTGAGCAGCAATTTGAGTTAGGTACTAAATTTATTTTTTAAATAATTGTTGTTTTTTTTTTAAATTTAAAAATAGATTCTGGTGAAGAAACAATGTTATATTTTTAGTTAGTTATGACATCCTGAAGAAGGAAAAGGTGTTTTCCGAAACCGGTAGATGTTTATTAAACTCAATTGTGGTTAATAAAACTAAGATAATAAATAAAAAATATTAATTTTAACCACCAAGTTAATATTGCTAATTTTAAAAGTAAAATATTATTATTATAAAGAACACATTTTTATTTTGAAGTAGTAATTATTCAGAAAATTGGTCTGTGATCTTTTAAATACTAATTAAATGTATTAATCATAAAGATATACATATAAAATCACTTTTATCGAAAAGTATTGTTCTTGCGCTACCAAGATTCGAACCTTTGTATTTGAAAATTTGTCCTCAAAAATACTGTCGCTATAGCATAGTTGGTAATGCACCTTCCCCGGATTGAAAAAAAGATCCTGGTAGCGCAACAACAATATGTTTCGATAAAATTGATTTTATATGTATATCTTTATAATTAATACATTTAACTAGTATTTACAATGTTGGTCAACCAATGTTTACAATCAAAGGTTGGAAAACAAAATACTAGCTCACTGTTTAATGCAACAGAACTAGTGAACAAAGAAAGGAACAGAGGATTGACACATGAAGAGATGAAAGTAATACGATAGATGCAAGACGCTCTGAAACAAATACAAAATCCAGAGTACAATATTCTATCTAGGTTTTGGAATGCGAAACGAGATTTATTTCGATATTTTAAATGTCTTATACCTGAGTCCGGGAGCGTTTTCTAGCTACACGAGGCGGATAGATAATGAACAGAAAAAAATGGCACGTGAATGCGTGCTTCATAGAAAATTCATACAAAACATAAACAACCAATACAATACTCTGTAAATTACATATATATACATAATTAAACAAATTAGGCAAACTCTATTTAGATCTTACATAATTAATACAGTATTGTATGAGCTTTAAAAACATAACATCATAATATATCAGCAAACTCGAGAACATCGATATTTTTATAACGTAAACGTTAAATTAAAATGTTTCATTACGATTATAATTAATAGGTTTTTCTTACCTATAAAAACTAACGGCGTGATTTCATAACTTTTTTAATTTCATAGAAAACGTAAATCGCAATTTTGACATTTCCGCTTGTCCATACATTCTGTGCAGCAAAATGTTGAAAAAGAAGGCATTCGTGGTCAATGGTAACCGCACAGGTCATTGCCTAAAGTATAGAAGATTGTGTCATAGATAATATTTAGAAGAAAAAACACAATAACCTTGATCGATCATCTTACCCATATTTTTTATAGTCCTTTATTAATAGGCTTTGCTACCAAGGTAATAATTATAATATGAGAGGTAGTCACATTAAGTATAACGTGAATCACTATTACTTATTACTGTACATCGCCTATAAAAGAACAATTTTTATTATAAGTATGTGTAATCGCAGCGTGTAAATCATAAACTACTTGGATGTAAACACAAGAATTATATCGTTTAAGTTATAGGTGTGGCTCAGTCCCAATCAGACAAGATCTGTCGTTTAATTTTTCAAGTTTGAAAGTTAATTAACCAATTTGTACACAAAAACAAATTGCTAAAT
Organism: Eubasilissa regina; assembly: GCA_022840565.1. Taxonomy (NCBI): domain Eukaryota; kingdom Metazoa; phylum Arthropoda; class Insecta; order Trichoptera; family Phryganeidae; genus Eubasilissa; species Eubasilissa regina. The sequence goes on along the minus strand of JAINEB010000015.1, from coordinate 20,818,250 downwards.
TCTTTACAGTTATTATAATTTTTATGATTCAATACCCTGCATTCATTTTATAACTACTCTATTATTTATTTTTGCTCTTGCCATTGTTTTAAAATCTTGTAGAGTTGTAATAAATTAAATTTATGATCGTATTTCTATATAATTAATATTTAATTCACAAATTAATTTGCGCTGAAGTTAAGAAATAGTGATCATTCCTAACTATTACTTATAATAAAAAGCTTAATTTTTGTATAAATTAAAATTCTTCCATTAAAGAAATTATTATATCATAAAGTATAAAAAAATTATTAAGGAAGATAATAATTAATATTATAAAAATTAGAGTTATACTTTTAGATTCATTCTAGAATATATACTACACAACATGATTAAAAAATATCGGTGTTAAACATAATTAATGTAAATTTTACAGTGCTAATTTTTATAAGATATAACATTTCAAGTATTCATCGCCTACAATTAGTAAGAATTAAATTTTAATGTAATTTATTTTCTCAGCTAATTGGTGTCCCAAAGATATTTAATTAATTAAAAATGTAATTATTTAATCAGAAATGTGACAAACGGAACTCTGATAACATAGAATATTTTGTAAAATCACCGTTTAATGAAACGATTAATTTCTTATAAATTTTGTGCTCTAATACGTACTCTAATAATAAATAAGTACTCTAATATCTATTCGTCACAAATGAGAATTGAATGGGAAATTCATACATTTCATTGAAAAGTGTCAAATTTCTTTGAAAGTATATATGAGACCTTTTTCAAGACCAAAAAAATCTCAAATTTTTGAAAAAATCGGAATATTATAATGCTGCTGTGTTATTTAAATTAACATAGTTTTAAAAACTAGGTGATTAAAATTACATTAAAGTACCTAGGAAATAATAATTATTTCATTTTAATCGGTTTTAAGAATTATTCAAATTTAAAGTTATTTTTCTTGATGTTGGATATACGACAATAAATATTAAAATTATGGAAGTCGATCCAGTTCCAAACACGACGTTTAGAAAGAGAAAGACAGCAAAAATGGCTAGCAAATGTAAATAAAATCGTTTCAAACTAGATTGATGTAGTCTACAACACCAACATTGAACACTGGGTATAAAAGAATATCGTGCAATGTGAATTTAAACTTACAGAATCACAATTACCTATATATATATATATAGGTCGTATTTGGTAAGTAATGATAAATAGTTGTGTAAAAACCGCTCCCGTATACTAGTTTATCACTTTTCAGTTCTCATGTCTGTCAATTAAAAATTTTGTTATATAATCAATTTACTCGTGAATTCTTAACGACTTTGGGAATACTTTTTAATATTAACAAATAAATGCCGCAAAACATTCAACTCACTCCGTTGATAAATTCAGTGTGCAACAATTAAAATAGTGGTTTTCTAGCGACAGTTCACAATAATAATCCTTATACAATTGCAAGGGCTTGTACGCATGGTGGCTTCTGCACGATACTAATTCTGGCATATACAACCTGTTGACTTTTCAGTTGTCATGCCTGTCAATTTAAAACATTCTTAAATAATCAATTTACTCGTGAATTCTTAACGAGCTTGGGAATACTTTTTAATATTAACAAATAAATGCCGCAAAACATTCAACTCACTCCGTTGATAAATTCAGTGTTCAACAATTAAAATAGTGGTTTTCTAGCGACAGTTCACAATAATAATCCTTATAGAATTACAAGTGCTTGTACGCATGGTGGCTTCTGCACGATACTAATTCTGGCATACACAACCTGTTGACACCGAGATCCTTTCGTTGTTTTGGAAAAAAAATAACGAATTCTAGCAAAAATTTTAATATTTTAAAAAATAGATTAATATTTATCTATTAAGGAAAACACATTCTTATTGTGATCTTATAATTACAACTTCACAATAATAATGTATTCTCCTTAATAATATAAGTTGTATCAATGTGTCCAGAATTCAATAAAAATGAATTGATAATTCTGTTGTCTGCAGTCGGTTTACTCAAAGGTATTTGTGATTCCGTAAAAACAATGTAGATGGCTTTCAAATAATGGAATGACAAATGTATTAATTTGAAAAAGTGTAACATATAAGTTCGAAAATTTGTCATGAAAAATACTGGCGCTATAATACAATTGGTAGTGTACTTGCCCGGATTGGAAATAGAGATCCAAATTCCGGTAGCGCAAAAACAATATCTTTCGACAAAATTGATTTTATATCTATTTATTTATAATTAATACATTAAATGAGTATTTAATATTTATTTTTTTAAATACGTACCTTTCTTCAATATTACGATGATTCTTCTAACTTTATAACTTTTTTATAACTCAGTTTCATACACATTATTTTTTTCGTTCTATTTTTAACGTTCTTGGGAAGCATTCGATAAAATATATTCTATGTTAAAAAAGAAACATGTTATTATCGTGTGTTTTTTTAAATTAATCATTGATTAATTTAACAAATCGTGGGTATTAGAATCAAAATTATATTCTTATGAATAATTAAATCATTCAATAGTTCATAGGTTGCAACAAAATTATATTTTTATATGATTTGGTACAGAAGTTAACCGAGAGTCATAGAAAAATTGTCAGAATACTTACTTAGCATGCGAGAAATACTGAGATCGACACCCAGTATCTATAAAATCTTATAGATTTCAAAACGATTTTGGATGCGCCTGGTATCAATCCCGGTACCGATAAAAGTGAAAATATAATACAAGGTTAAATTAAAAGTACATAAAAATATTCTAATTTTTTAACGCTCTACATCAATTATTTAGACAAAAAAATTTTCTGGCTAGTTTTATCAACCAAGCTCAAGGCAGAAGTTAATGGTCAATATATTTAAAATAAATAGATATTGTAGAAATGTATACATTTTAAAATAAAATAACTATTCGATTTCCTCAATAAACTAATAAGCATCATTTTAAATAATATCAATAAGAGTTTTAATAAAAACATAGTTAATAAATTTGCTTTATTTTTAATTACATATTCGAATTATTATTCTGTTAATCAAAAAAATAGAAACGTATCTTGCATTGAATTAATTTTTTTAATACTGTAAATTAAGATTAATTATCTTTATTAATTTTAATTTTCACTTCTTCGGAAGTTAACTGATATAATGAAAAAGTTTGCGAGTTTTTGTTCAATTGACAGTTCTTAGGCCCACATCAGTTCGTATTTTGATTAACCGGTCAATGTCGTTCAATTGACGTTCTGGTCGCGCAGCGGGTAAATTGCCTATCATATCGATCAACTGTAGAATCGTCGCTCAACTAAGGCAACAATTCTTTAAGAATCCCGTTATCGTGAGAACCAAATTTATATAACATAATTATGATTCTTGTGAGCCTTGGAATTACAAGTTATTCAATGAACCTACTTTAAATTTCCGTACGACAATTTTTTGAAATTATTACTGTCCATTTTATTCCAATTGTTTTTAGATATTGATGTTTTGAATGCCATGAGCACGTTATAATGCGCCAAATTTTGCATGTTATGCCAAGCCATAAACGTGATAACACGCACTTTTTGACCTTGCAAGGATTAAAGTCATATTTTTTAAAATAATTTTGCCATATGTGGATAACTGTTCTCAGTTTCTAATAGGTACTTGTAAATTAATATTCTTAAAGCCTACGTTTTATCCTGTGGGGTGTTTTCCATTTCAAATATGGTTGGCAGTTAAAAGGTTAAAAAAGAAAAACCCACATACCTAAATTATTAGTGATAATTTTTGTTGGCGTTTCCCAAACGTTATCAAGTTAATCGGACGTTTCAGGGCTATTATTTTATTCACACAATACTCCTTCATGATATAAGTCATTGATATTGAATGCCAGGATGGCGAATTGCTTTTATTCGGACGGTCAGATTAAAGGACTTTGCACGCCTTTTAAATTACAAATATTGTGACCTTAAATTAACGAGAACCATAAATAAATATAAACCTGCTTTAATGTTTGCGGAATAGCACTGGCTGACGTGATGACCGAAATAGCCCCTTAAAGTTCATTGAATATCCTACTCACAGGTGTTCAGCGTATAGGAAGAGTTAAGGAAATGAAATCTATGCACAAGGTAGTTATTATTGGGTTATCTTGATAAACAAATTGTTTTAGAAGTGAGATATCCGTATTTGTTAATAAATCCCTGAACTATAAATTCAGTTATATAAAAACATATTGGTTAATAAAATTATCTCTTACTATTTGTATTCCGCAATAAAATATCCATTTTTTTAAGCGAAACATATTTCACGCAATCGCATTCTCCTTATTTTTCCTGAGAACTAAATATGCAGTAGGTACGTATATATATATATATATATATATATATATATATATATATATATATATAATATTATGTTCGGACGGAAATAGCTGCTTTGCTACTAAACTTTTTACTTAGTTGTTAAGTGCAGTGATTGCAATTCCGGAGTTTGAAAATTCGGATAATCCTGAATTTTTAAAGCGGAATCAAAATTCGATTTTTTTAAATACGTAATATGAATTTTTCGAATTTGTAATTTTAAAAATTACAAGTTATTTCCAATGCAATGTTCTATAAAATGAACCCGTCCAACAGGGTAACAAACATACCTTCTGCACCCTCTGCATCCCGTTCACTACGTGTTGTCCACAGACGAGCGACAACGTGTTGGTAGTAGGCAGAAAAGTTTTTGAAATATTTAGTATTCGGACATTTCTTAGTCATAGATATTAATTTGAGTTGTATTTCATTTACTTATTGTAGTTTTGTAATAATTATAAGACAGAAAAAATAAGAAATTATTTATTTTTATGAGAATGATTTATTTTTATTAATTTTTAATAAATTTAAATTATATCTTTAGTACCTATTTACAGTCCCTAATAATAACGTCTTTGACTTTGTATTTCGTAAAATGATAGTGTTTTTTCTTGTTATTTACATGGTTAGTAATGCACTAGTATTTAATTTAAGCATAGTATTTTTTTTAAATCAAAATCTTTGATTTTTCTAACAGTGCCTTAATCAAAGAAATGAAATCAGTGTATTTTACATCATACCAAAAGTGCTCTTTAAAAAATACCAAAAGAATAAGTAATTTATAAAAAAATTAATTAAATCTGGATATTCGGATTAAATTTCACCTCATTTTGAAAAATTGTTCTAATAGGCCTCTTTGAAAAATTCAAAGTGAAGTTTTTAGGATAGCTAATATACTGTATTTAAATATGTAATTATTTATTTTATTTTAAATATGTTTTACATAAAATATTTATTCGCTCTCGCTCAACACATGCGTTTAATTTTAAAAAAATACAATCATTTGAATCATGAACAACCATATTCATTTTATATATTTCAGGTAAAAGATTTTTATTTTTGTCGCAGGTGTTTTATTTTTTAATTGTGATTAATTTACATAATTAAGATTATTTTTATAAAAAATGGAATGTACCAGCAGATCGGGAATATTTAACATTTGTAAATGACTTATGTATCTTTAGAATTTTAATATATTCAAATTAATTTTATTTTGGATGAATATACAGATTCACAAGCATTAAACCACTTCAGATCACACACTATATTTTTAATTACTTCTACTTTTATTTCCCTTCTACGAGTATTATTATTCAAACTACAACTGTTTATCTTTTCACATATGTACATTATTTTAATATATGATTGTACGGGATCATCTTCCTCAACCCAAAATGATTAGCGTTATACAAAAAAAAAGTACAGTGATGCATACACGGAATTCACGTCAAACTAAGCCTAACACTTCTACTTTAAGAATTGAACCAACTTGGTGGTCTCCTGAGACGAGGCCTGAGCACCGGAAAAGTGCCTTACAGCCGGACCAAATAAGCATATATAAACATATAAACACTCAGACAATACATATGTTTAACTCTAATACGACTTCATTATGGATACCGTTTCACCAACTTCAAGAGAAAAGACCATCACTGAATTAAATAGATTTCATCTTTATATGAAAGCACGTTTTTTTTATTTATAAATAAAAGAAGACGTTTTTTTTTTTGATCCGGATAAAGTACAAGAAGAAGAATGAAGGACATTTTTGTCTAGGACTAAATCAATAATTAAATACATATTTAATTACATAAATATATAAATAGACGATTTACTATCAATTTTATAGATTGAGTCAATTTCACGATTATGTAAATAAATATATTTATATATAGGTACCGATATATAATATTTTTCTTAATATACTCGTATTTGCATTTTAATGCATACGATTATATTTAAAGTAATCATAAAATTATTGTTAATAATTTCATTAATTAAAAATAAAGACGCAGTAAAAATGACGTAATAATAGCGATATCTGGCATCTACCGACTACTGTGCTTCGCATCATAGTAAAATTTTATGTCAAGTATTTGAAACATCTCCTGTCATATTTATTGTTATATTCGAGTGTGATTTCACCGACTATTTCAAGATGTCTGTTTTATAAAAGTAAAATGCCGTGTAACATATGTTGAGCATTAATATAAATTTGTCCATTCTAGGAGTACAATTTTATTCACAAATTACAACGTGGAACTGTCTGTTGTGATTGGGTGGTCTCGGCCCACTCTCGTCTTGTTTAATTTACGAGATGATGCTCCCCCGATCCGACTCTTCAAACGAGTAAAGATAAATATTAGGATAGCTGTCACGGCCCGCCAGCTTGCTTTTATCATTTACGCGATTTTAAATTCTCCATTACACCTTATAGGATAAATATATTGGCAAGGTTTTAGAAATACATTTTTGCGACATCGGTGTGTCAAACTTTCACTTAGAACTTTATTATAATCAAACCGAGATAAAAATATAACGAACGGAATTACGCAGAGCAGTATATTTTTAAATTACTCACTATTACAAAATAAATTACATTTTTTTATTAAGTAGGTATTTAAAGGCTAACAAGATATCAATATTTTAAAGATTGAAATTAAAGATAGGTATTTATCAAGGGTATGAAATAATCTTCATGGTAAATACAATTAATTTACATGTTTTCGATAGAACGTTTTGAATCTACCGAAAGATAAACGAATCAAGGTTTATATTGAGTATATCTGCCATTTTTGTTCGAGTAATAGTTCTAACATATATTTTACAGGTTTGTAAGTTTGCCTGGGTACAATTTTTTTTTAAGTTGACGTAAAGTTTGTTTTTTACACTGATTCCGACCAAATATTCGGAATAAAATTTGCATCTGTTGATGAAACCTGCTTTGAGCAGTAGACTTTCTTAATTTGTAAATTTAAAAAAGATACTTTATATAAAACTAATTAATAAAATCACTTTATAAAATGTATTAATAAAATTTTATGAGGTTTGTTTATTAACAGTTTAATTTAAAATGTCTGTTTCTATACATGTTTTTTTTTATCTTGCATATCTATCTCTTCAATATTATTATAGTATTAATTGGCAGCATAAACCAGTTTTGTCGATTGTTAAAACTGGACCCTCCTGGTGGCTTCCATGACCTCGCTGCATTTTCAGTCACTGTTTCACGATTAAATTTGTATTAATTTCGCAACATAATCTGAGTTTCCACATCACCCCTGTTTTATTTGTATCATCCCCTCAATCATATCTCTATCCAAATTCACAAGGGTATGATTTCCTACCTAAATCCAATTCACTCTCTCCATTGAATCCACCTTATCCTTCGAAATTATATGAATGCTATCTCCTCCAAGATTATTATGTATTTTTTTTCTCTTATAAATTAATTATCTGGATGTTTGCTGCTTGTTTTTATTTTTACTATATGTTTAGTGCACAAGTGTCAGTTAAAGGCACAGCAAAAGAGATAAGTTACTTTTTTTAAGAACGTTCAAAATATATGTATTATTGAATTAAGAGTAGAAGATATCTTGTTGGTCTAGTGGATAAAATACTTGCCTCGTGATTTAGGGGCCGGAAGTGTGAGCCTCGTTTCAGGAGACTTTCAAGTTAGTCCTATTTTAAAAGCACAATCAATTGGCTTAGTTTGAAAATAATAATAACGTTTTAAGGAGAATACAGTTACTTTTAAAGAGCCCAATAGTTTAGATATAAGTTCGAAATTTGTCGTAATCGTAATAGGTCGCTATAGTGGAATAGTTAACACGTTTACTAGATAGGAAGAAATCCAAATTCAAATTCCGGTAGCAACTAAATATATAATTTTTTTCTGTATATCTTTCAAGTTCATTAATTTAATTTGTATTAATAATAATATTTATGTAACACCTCCAATAAAACTAATTAAAATATTTAAAAATAACCGTGATAGCATACCGTGATGCAATAAATATTATACGAGTTTAACATTTGGAAACAGGAGTCAGGAGTTTCAGTACTGAGAGAACCGACTGAAGAATAATCTAATCAATTATAATATCTTTTTGAACTTGAACTTCTTTTCTTCCTCTTCAGCCGATGTTCATCCACTATTGTATCTCTTAATGACGCAATTTCTTTGTATATTCCGTACCCAGCTGCTTCCTTTGATCTTTATTTTGTCATTGGCCTAGCGAGCAGAGGGACGACCATAGTTCCGGCGGGCAATCCTCCAGTCTACCACTTTTTTAGCGCAATGGTTGTCATTCTTTTGATTGAAATGCTCGACCCATATTATCATTTACTAAATTAATTAAATTATAAATATCATACTCTTATGAATTTCACTCAGCTATTATTAAATAGTAATATTCAAAACTTGTTCTTGGACGTTGTTTAAGCGTCGCCTTTTCTGAATTCAAAAACTCGAACTTTCCTATTAATTAAATACCATACACCATAAATTCTTTATAATAACCAATATCTTGAAGGTTAAGACAAGTACGTTATATAATTTTGAGTTTTACCTTTGAAAAAAGATATTTATAATAATAATAATGATAATAATGTATGTATTTATTCCAGCATGATCGACTTTTTTATAAAACAAGTTTTAACTCACGCAGGTACTAAATAATTATTTATTTATTCGGTGTACCATTAACAAATTTGTTATGAAAACAATAATATCCTTACAAACTGATTAATGAGCAAACATGGCACATTACGATATTATATTTAATAACATATTCATACATATCCTTGATGTTTCGTCCAATATTTCCATGCTAACAACAACTCACCCCAAGCAATAAATCATGGTCACAACACAAGACAACAAACGAATATCTACACACCAGTTCTGATAGCACCAACGACATTCTATCAACGTTTCTACATGTTTATAGCTCTGAAACTGTACAACACATTTAATACTAACTGGAAATCGTTCACTTTCAATAATATTACACAAATATAGACTCATTATAAGATTCTATTGGGTAGAGATCAATCAGAAGCATCGCTGTCCAACATTCCAACATAATCAGAATACAATACCTACACTAATAATTCACTTTAGTTTTACAACACACTTTTTTTTGTATATATTTCTGTCAAATCTTTTTTATCCAATTTTAGTTAAATAAAACCATAACAGCACGAAAAATAACTGGCTACTATAACACAGACGATAGCCTAGCAAAGTAGCCAGGAGAATGCTGTATATATCAGAGGTGGAGTCCTACTCCATCCCACACAATAAACTACAAGTTATCTTATGTTTATCACGGTATATTATAATATTTTATACTCACCTGTGTTACAACAACAAAAATGTACGTCAATAAAGTCTAATAAATAAATACATATTGCCTCATTTATTGCCTTTTTGATGAAGAAAACCATGCACGGTAATAATTGTCTGGAGTTTCAGTGATAAGACGTAGTCTGTGTAATATTTTATGTAGGTATGTGGATTTTAATACTACACTAGTGCATATTTATTCATACGAGCATATTTCAAATACAATAAATTATTTGTTCCTAATGTATTAAACTTCGTTTATGAATATAAATAAAATTAATGACGCATTTGCTACTGAAAAGACATCACGACTGATTCACATGTTCACGATAAATAATATTAAACATTGCTACTTTTTCTTTCTGTAAGAGTTCAATATGTTCTCATGCTTTTGAATATGGATATTTTATATATACACGCAAAAAATCGAAGAGATACACACCTAGTAATGGCGAAGGTGTGAATTTTGTCTAAATTCACCGCTTCGTTTAATGATTAGTCGCTGATGTGAACTAGAGACATTAAATTTTAATCATAATTAATAAGATACACGTGTTAACATCACATTTCTTCAGGTAAGTAATAATTCAGATGAAGTTCTCCAACTCAAAATTACTTAAATATGAATTAAATATATTAATTAGAAAGATATACATATAAAATCGAATTCCGGTGGCGCAAACACAATATTTTCGATAAAATTGATTTTATATGTATATCTTTCTAATTAATACATTTAATTAGTATTTAAAATATCACAGACCTATGTTCTGAATAATTACAACTTCGCAATAAAAATGTGTTCTCTTAATAATCAAAATTACTTATTATTATTAATACAAATTAATTTAATCAACTAGAAAGAAATAAATATCGAAATATTTATATCGAAAAAATATTTTGGTTGCTACCGGGATTCGAACTTGCATCTTTTCCTATCTGGGGAAATGCGTTATCCAATTTCGCTATGACAATCACGTAGGTTTTTCGACAAATTTTTGAACTTGTATTCTGCAGCTCTGTAAAATTGATAGATCTATTATTCCATATGTTGTGAAACAATTTGTTCAAACAAATAATAGAAATTTCATAGAAACGAAGCTATTTTTTATTATATTAATGGAAAATATATGGAAGTATGGGTAATTACAGGTGGTTTACGACCTGTCTTCGGCTGGTTTCAGTGATTACTTTATATAAATATAACGTGCACCAATTCTCACGCATCAATCTCCATATCTGTCAAATTTTTTAAAGTTATATATATGTTAATATGTGGACTTACTTCGAATACCACTACACTATCGCCATCTATGAACTAAATTTGATAATTCATTTCCTGAAACAGCATATATGTAACAATGCGAAACTAATTATTTTTTTGAAATTATTTAAAGCAATATTCTTTATCCAGTAATTGTCTGTTCTTGGACATATTCAAATATTCCTAATAATGTGTTCTTAAAAACTAAGTATTATAAAATAATTATTAATTATATTGTATATTTACTGTTTTTTCTGTCCATTACGAACTACATATCTAATTTAGTTGTTCCGCTAGTTAACGATAGAATATAACAAACACTTTAGTAAATTGACGAATAATTTTTAAAAAAAATCAATAAAATTAATTATGTGTACTTTTAAATAATTTTAAGTGTTTTCTCTTTTTTTGAATGCAAAAACGTTGTTTGTGTCTTCATATTATACGGCACTTGTTACCCGCGTATTCATTCCGTGTTTAAATAATATTGAGAGAAGGCTGGACCTTGAATCTTCGGCGTCTCCGTGTCTCAACTCTGCGGTGGGTAACAAGGGTTCTCGGATACATCTCAACATGTTTATTCGATGTGATTCGAAATGTCGATTGGTGATGTGCACTTTATTGTTGCTTCCCCCAGTGCGCCTGTCTACGTAACTATTTAAAAACACCAGGGATGGGGAAACGAGAATTATAGTAATTTGGTATAGGGGCAGAACAATAAATGCTCAAGGATCAACCAGAAATCACGACTTACCTAGAATTTTTCTGCTGTAGTCACAGCTCTCTTGAACTTCAGAAACAATTTTGCTGATACAAACGAAGCACTCTGAATACAATAGTAGTTTCGGCATGCGCCGCGAGAAAACCGAAACACACAATAGCAACAGTAACTGTACAATAAAAGCAGTGGGACTTTCACTTCTTGACAGTTCAAATATCATAAACAACACATAAAAAATCGCAATTTTTGTAGATGGTTTCCAGGCCGACCTTTCGGCGCAGTAACACGTATCATTGTCAAGGTGTTGCTTTAAAAAATTACGGTATATTCATATTTATTCGCAAGAGATATAAATCTGTGTTGAGTATACACATATCTATAAAATAAAAAATTTCCCACTGATGACTATGGACTGTGACAACTGTGGAAGATTTATGTCTCCTGCGAAATAGTACGGTTCTACCGTAACTTTTTGAGATAATGGCTTGACAATTGCACGTATTACCGTGGAAACCATATACAGAAAATGCGATGTAACCCAGAAGAGACGCCGTTCCATACACTAGCACTCGCGGAAATCTTATATTAAACATACTCATATATTTATGTATATGTAAAATTGTCTGTATAATTCAATATTAAATATGTAACCTCTAATTGTTAACAAATTTATTATTTTTTTAGTTATTGAAGTATCTTCATCGATTCAATTTTTTATATTTTAAATGTCAGTGGGTGAAATCATATTAGATATTATTATTATTATTATTACTATTATTATTATTCTATGAAAATGAAATACACATGTGATGAAGAAATGTACTAACAGATATAGAATAAGTCTATAAAAATAATTCTTTTCTCGATATTGGACCCGCTATACGACATTTTAATAATGTTGAACAACGCACTATTCAACTTTTTGGAGCTAGCCCAGACTTGATTAAAATTCCATTGCCACCAGCTTGGTTTGACATTTTCTAGCAGTGCTCCAATGATTGAAAACTTTCGATCTCCAGTGTTCGTAGTTATACATATGATTTATGAATTAAATATCGGGTTTATAATGGCATTTAAGTGTTTTTAAACACAGATAAATTTGTTGATTTCTTGATCATTTTCCATTGCTGACGCGGCGACGACAATAATTGTATTTTAAATTAAATGTGTTCGGTTCTTCCGAGATGTCTGACTACATCAAAGAACTGTTCAATTTTAAATTATGGTAAATTATTTTTGTGTCTAGATAGTGGTTTTATTATTTATATTCATCTAAAATATTTGCCTAATAAACTCTGCCACAAATGACAGTCACGCAATTTGGCATTACGTCATCATCAATGTTGATTTAACTTATGCGTCGACTTTAGTTGATGTGAAAATTATTTGCTCAGAAAATCACATGATTTATGCTTAAATTAATGGATTTTACACACTTTTTGCTTTTTTATGTAAATAGTGAAAAACATCAATATTGATTGAGATTCAAAAAAAAATTCAATAGTTTTACTTTTGGGGCAAATTTTTTATCTAATGTACTAGGTCTGACACACCTAGTTCACAATATTTTAGGCGTAGATATTTATTTAAAATACGAGTATGAGTCGAAAACGTTGAAGCTACGCGTGCCTAATCTCAACTAGATAAAAGCATTTTAAAAAATCGTGCGATTATTTCGATTAGTATAATTTTTTACCGTCCCTCTGTAACTTCCACAGAATAATACTGGGTGAAGTTTGTTTATATTTATATTTATAGTACGTAGACTTAAAACCGGATTTATGATGTTTAAACATAATTTTGTAATAATCCCACGTAATATGTTCCGTAACGGTACAGAATTTGTATATACTTGAACATTTTTGACACGTTAAATCAGATATTATGTACATTGTTTGTATTATGTATTTTAGTGATAGTTGAGAAGCATATCTTGGACTATCTAGTTTTATTTAAGGCGCTCAATAAAGTGGTCCAGGACTAATGATATGACTACATGCAAAAATAGGATGCTGTCATTAGTAATACTAAATATATCCTTTGTATACACAGGCACATATTATACATATATCGGCATATATAAAATACACAGGCACATATTATACATATATCGTATCTCCATACTTAGTAGAAGGGAGAGTTAAATCAGTTCCTTTAACAATCGTAATAGCTTTGGGTTAATTGAAATAAGCGATTAAATTGATACAAACGAGATATCGTTTTGAAAGATTATGTGCAAAATTTACAAACAAATTTTATTTTCTGCATTTTTTTTTGTAACCTTGTATCCTTCTCTCACATACATATCCATTATTTTTTGGTTATTACTATGTTTAGTTTCAAGTTACCTACTATATTTTAATTGTATAAATTAGTGATTGTTACCAATTGCCCATTTGCGTTGTATGCATATCTCTTTGAACCTAATAGTATGGAATGCTGTTATATATGAAATTATGTTTTGTAAATTAGCCAATGAAATTTGCTCTCTGACCATGACTGCCATGACCATTCTTCCCAGTCTTCAGCTGCAAACAAGGCTGCGTAGAGTAATGTCATTTATTTTATTAGGTTTTTCGGAATCGCTCTTTTGCACTCTTGCTCTCAATTTTTCTAATCAATCTTCTCTTGTCGTGCTATGCATTTGAAGTATAATACTTCAGTAATTGTGTTCTGAACAAAGTGGAGAGTCTACTTTTGATAAGAAGGTCTTAGAGACTGGGCAAGTTTGTACGTCAAACTTCACCAGTACCACATCTCAAATGCATCCAGTATATTTATTTTTCTTTGCATCTCGGAATTTTCGTTTTAACACTGAATAGTGCTACGAGAAACACAAATAAGTTAGTTAACTTCTTGGCGATTCTTTCCATGCCACTTATCTTTCGGGTTTCACATTCGCATCTTGTATTTGTAAACAAAACTTCCAAGTATATTATTTTGTAAGCAGAACACGGTCCCCAACCACCGCTGTGGGACTATAGCCGACCACCGCGCGTTCTGTATCCAGCATTTTGCCATATTTTTAATTTGTAATAAATTTCATGTAATCGTATAAGTAACGCGTTTAAATGAAGTTACTTTAAATTAAATTAATTTCTGTAAATTTCAGTATATTTTTTAGAGTCTATTTTTCGCAACCATACGTGAGTACATATTGATTGAACACCATTCATTTTAGGCAGAGTGTAAAATCACTCTTGAAATTTTAACATCCAAATCCACTTCAACCTAGCTTTGTTCTGTAATCACTTCGGATAAATATGCCTCCTGCTGTGGAAGTTTATTGTTCTAGATACACCAAATTGTTCAAGCTGTGTTCTATTAACATGAACGACTGTTGAGTCAAAAAAACCTTAAGTTCATCATTACTTTACTTTAGTCTTCGAGACATTTATCATCAATCCAAGGAGTGATGCAAAAACTAAAAGTTACACAGACGTATGACGTACATAAGACGCATTCAAATTTTACCTGCTTCTTTTACAAACCTTGTCTGTTCTATTAGAATTTTTATTGTCTTTTCAATTAAAGCCATATATAACTACGAGTATAAATATTTAATATTAAACAGAATAGAAATTAAGCAAAAGGACTTATCTCTCTTTATGGACAGGGTAAGCCGGAGAACCCAAACAGCCAAATTTAATTCCTTACTCTTCTGCTGGCGTTCACACAAGACCTACAAACGAATTTAAGTTTTTTGAAGTATACTTAAGTAACGTTGAAGATTATTACTGTAAAAATAGCGTAATGGAATTAAGAAGGCACCAGGAGCAATTCATCAGAATCCAAGGGATGCAGCAAAAGCTAAAGAAGCAGTCGACAAATTCAAGATCTTGGAATTAAATTATATAGCGACGAGAGATAATAAGATGAAATTGAATAATCAGGGCTGATAGTGATGTTTAACGTTATCTTTATAGTGCAGTGAAAAATAAATCTGAGTTGTAAAGATCAAACTTGACAGTTTTTAAAGCTATGCATTGCTTCATTTTCGTTAATTGTTTACACAAGGGGGTGTAAGAAGGGTAGTAGGAATTTGATATAGGGACAGAACAACCAGTGCTCAATAACCTACCAGGAAGCACGACTTACCTAAATTTTCTCCGCTGTAGTCACAGCTCTCTTCAGGAACAACCTCGCCGATTCACACGAAGCACTCTAAACACAATAGTAGTTTCGGCATGCGCCGCGAGAAAACCGAAACACACAATAGCAATAGTAACTGTACAATCAGACCAGTGGGATGTTCACTTATTGACAGTTCAAACGTCATAAACAATGCACAGAAAAAGTCGTGATCTGAGGTAAGGGTAAAGGAAGGGAGGGAGGGAGGGCATATAGGTTTAGTAAACCTAATGGAGATACGTATGCGCACGGCGACCGACTATCTGATCCTGTCATAAATATCTAACATATATGTTTACCGAGTATAGATTCTTACGGAGATCCAGGCTGCCAGTGAAGTGGGTGTACCATGAGTGTCATGAGACCGAGTAAGATGTACCAATTGAAGGAAACCCGCAGCATACAACCCCTTCTTCTACTTATAGAAAAATTTTAACCAAAATACTCGTACCTTTGACCCGTCTTGAATGCCAGAGAAACGACTACCAAGATGTATCTTCTTGGTAACACTAAAAGGAAGGCAGCCAGCCAATGGGTCGCCCCTGACTAAACTGCAACAAAGACTGTAAGACGACAGACTGGATCTTGATTGGTCAACAAGTACCGGAGCGGTGCAAAGGAGAAGATTAAAGTCGGATAAAGTCAAGACTTTGAACCTCCAACCCTCTTAGGATAAGCGAACAGAGATGATGAAATATCTAAAATTATATAAATTGTTAAATTGACGTGTTGTCGAAATTTATCATCAAAAACATACTGTTTTAAGGACATACCTGAATCTTTGATTTCAAACCAACCTTCAGTAACTCACCATTTTTAAACACGTGTTTTAATTGATCGGTCTCCTCAATTAAAAAATGATAATTTTATTCTGTACCGTGCATCTTATGTTTCGACGTTTTATTGCCAAAATACAGACGTCGCGCGTCGTTAAATCAATAGGAGAACAAATAAAGAAATAATTAATATTCAATACACCTGTGACAAATATTTGCATCCGCCTGGCCGGTATCCAGATTATCCAATCGTCTTTACTGTGACATTGGCGCACAGGAAATTACAAGTTGTGTCGCGGCCGAGCCAAACCCAACGTGAATATTAACCGACAAAGTCAGATGACTTACAGGAACTAGGAAACACGACAACCATTCAGATGAATATAATGTATTAAAATAATTATTTTTGTAAAACCAATGCTTACCTACAGGATGTAACAGACATCATTAATATTAAAATGATGTTCAGAAATGCATATTAAGAAAAAGTAAGCATTTTAGAAATGGTTTTAATTGACCAGGTTGAAAATTAATTTATAATATTGTTGAAAATATCTGTCTTTCTATCGCTATTTTTAATCAAAAAACTATCTTAAAACTTGTAAACTAGAAGATATTTATTTTAAGCAACATATCAAGCAGATAAAACTATAATATATTTTTAATCCTACCTACAATTTACCTATAATTTTATAAAATACATATGTGTTTATATAATCGTAGTGATTATAATAAGTTAGTAAGTAAATAGTTATTGCATAATATGATAGTGGTTTGTGTCTTAGCTAAAAAAAACTGTCCTGCTGGGAATTTGAAACCGCGACCACCATATTTGTTACGAAATGCGTTTGTACAACATTGCATAGCAGATTGTACAACATCATATGCATCACACGACGCTGGCACGTTATTTGTATTTGTACCACTATATTAAAGTAAGATCACGTGTAATTAAAATCTTTACCGATACAGTTTTATGGAATTAATTTCTTACACTCTGTATAATCTAAAGGATAAAAGGTGAAGAATGATAATTTGCCTCGTGCACCGACAACCTTAAACTATTAATTCAGTTTACGCACTAAGAGAATATAAAAATGACAAATGAATGGCAAAAACAAGGACGTACAGGTCGTACAGTCATTGCAAAATTAAAGTGGACACAGTTGGATTATTATTTCCTTTAAAAAATACCGTTCAATGTAATATTTAACTCCTGTGGTTAAATTATGTAGAACGTATTCGTTTTTGTGCTTATCAACATAACACTAAATTCAGTTATCTTCGTTTATAATTATTTAGCATCAAACGATTAAAGAATAGTTAGTTGAATGAAAATTCAGGTATTCAAATTTGCAATGCTTTTGTATGATATTTCAATTCTAGTTGCAATCGTTGAAACTGAATCGTCTAATTCAATACTTAAATACTTTAACTGTTGAGAGATTGTTTAAAAAATAGTATTTTTTAATTAATGAATAACGTTCCCTTTATTTAAATGTATAAAAGAAATAAAACAAACTATGAAAATTCACATCTATTGATCTGTTATCAGAATTCTTGTATTTTGGAAAAAAAGTTAACTTAATATACTTTTTTACAAAATATGTGTATATTTTTATACGCTTGTTAAACGATCTTATTTGGATTTGAAAATGAACTGAAAAGGAAAAATTAATCTCCATATAATACCAGTATATGTATATGAATTATCCTTTACCATTTATAGAAGATTGCCATACTCAAATAAAAATCTATTAGTATATTTTAGATATTGGTTATTTTATGTACATTAACACGTAAAATTACGATTTTCATCCATGTGACGAAAAGGATATTTTCTACGGTAAAATTAAAAAAGAATTCAATGATACTGCATACTTCAAATAGTATATTTTATAAATATACTATATAATAAAACACAACTATATGCAATGAATATCAGCTTTAAACTATTACATTACTTAAATAATAAGATATAAAACACTTTATTTAAACCACTATTTATCAATAAATTAACATATTTTTATTTGTTATCTTTGTTTTATTAACCACTTAATTGAGTTTAAATATATCTACCGGTTTCTAAAAATACCATTTTCATCTTCAGGATGTCATTACTAACTAAAAATATATATTATTGTTTCTTTAGCAGAATCTATTTTAAAAAAAAAAACAATTTCTTAAAAAATAAATTAAGTACCTAACTCAATTTGTTATTTAACACAAATTTACTTGAATAATTTTTAGGAAAAATTTTTAGAATGGGACACGTAATTAAATTCAATTGGTTGTTTGTAATTTTTTATTAGTTTTACACGCTTTATTTATCTTCAACGATGTTTTTAAACTCAATTAGGCGGTTAATGAAACAAAGATAACAAATAAAAATATGAATTTTAACCACAAAGTTAATATTTCTAATTTTAAAAGTAATAAATTAACATGTTTCGATAGAATCTTTTTCAGAAAATAATTACATTATTAATAATTCATTATTTTCCGGTATATTTTCGATTATTATTTATAACCTTATACTTTTTATCAGAAAATACCTTAGTCTAATGTTTTTAACGACATTTTACTATTTTCTACTCTTAGTATATTAAATAAGGCGCTGAGTCTATTTAACAAAATATCGAAAAAATAAGTTAATTCCATACCAGAAGTTAGTTAACAATATTATTTATAAATGGTGCCTATTTAAAATTTGTAAAATTGTTAAATTTCTCATTTTTTATTGCAAAACAATTTACGAAAGTCATATTAAAATAAAGTTATTATATTAAATAATTGTAAATTTATCTTATTAAATGTAAAGTCCTGGCACCGTTTTATTACGGCTGCAATAGGATGATATCTTCTTAGACTGCTTGCTGGTGATTCTTTATTGAGTGCGTGATTGAGGTAGCACAATATAACTCGATATGGCAACAATACAGTTTATTATAGAGCTTACAGTTATGAGTACAAATATAATTGATGCGTTCCGAGCCACGACTCCGATGCGACAGAGCGCGCGCCCGAGCGCTGCGATCTTTTATCCCTTCCACACTCCAAATCTTGCCAACGTGCGCGCGTCACGCATTCACTACATCACGATACATTATAATAAATATTATGAAATTATATAAAATTTTATGATATTGTAAAAATGACTTGAAAACATATCTAAAACATGAGAACGCAGAAGATATAAATAAAAAAGTGTATTCCAATTTTCAGCGTAATAAACGAAGAAAAGATAATACAAATATTTAAAAAATATATATAATCGTTAGAAGAGGGTGAAAGTAGGAGAAAATTGACTGGAAGCCGAGAAAGGAGCAATTGGTTTCCAGAACAGAGGAAGATGGAAGGAATGGTTGAAAAATATAAGGCGGTGGTAGAATGAACGACTGGAAGTCGAAACGAAGACAGAGGAATTCGGGAAGGAGCAATTGAAAGATACAACGATGAGATAATATAGATTCACAGCGACAGAGTGAATATAATTATCTACAAGTATATTTATATTATCTGTCTGTCTGACAGTTCTCAATACCTTACACATTTCGATCGAAATAGGACAAATTTTGCATTGTCACTCTTAAGCACCCTGTGCAAAACATAGGCACCCTTCTCCTTCACCCTGGCCGACCCATCGATATAAATATATAAAATATCGAATGCCATCCATTTCAAATTTTGAATCCTGCCCGAATCTGGTACGGGTGGCTTTTTTCTAGAATGATGACAACTTATTTATGCTGGTGTCTGTACAGCAAACAGGTTGTAAAAAAAAAAACTTCGTACATTTGTTGAATAAATGTTTCGTTTTGAGGTTTTCTGCTAAGATTAAATTAATTGCCGAGAACGTTTTTGTGGAATTTTTGGATATCAGAAAAATAATTTAAAAATATTCATTAATATCATTAAAATATTTTTTATTGATCTCTTGGTATTTACTTTATTTGCCCTTAGCTTTTATTTAGATTCCCCTTTATCAATGAAGCGTTAAAAGATTGTTTAACCAACATTATTCTATTCACATATGTTCTTTTTTTAATTTGTATGTCTGTAAAGGGTCCTTCTAACTTAATTTACAGGTCGGGTTGCAAGCGAAGGCGTCAGAGATTGCATATCGCATCCGCCGACACTTGCACAGAATAAAGTGTCTGCGCTCTTTGAGCAAGTGATAATGCAGTCTACCACCAGGGGCACGCGGCATGAAGCGTACTCCTTGATCCGTGCGTGGAGTCTGTAATGGTCGTGAAGACTGAAGGTCAGGAAACTGGTTCGACTGCCCACGGTGCCCCGGTCGATGCCAACGAGTCTGGTCAGGTGTTAATATTTTTTTCAGACAGAATTGTGCCACGCCACGTCGTTTTTTCCAAAAGTTACCGTAAATTTATTTTCATGATTATGGATATAATGTTTTTTGATTATGAGCTTCCGAACACGTAGCGCCAATTACAAACATTATTAGTAAATTAAATTCTTCCAAATTTTCATTTACATAATTTGCAATATTTAAAGACGTTATCCGAACAACGATTTACGGCACATTTTAATCTGTGTTGAGTCAAGTATGCAACATTGTTGTACACCAAATTGCGCACATTTTAGTGTCATCGGTAGTTCGAAATTCTAAAATGAAAAAAGGTGACGAAGTTAAATCATTGAGCTCTGTCAAACATCTTTTTGAAAGCATTATTTTATATTTTGTTTTATAAAAATCTACCAAGCGATTGACATGTATTATTTATTCTTTTAATACAAACACAACATTCATATTATATAATCTAAAATAATTATTGTTTTTTTTAAAATAGATTTTGGTAAAGAAACAACAACATATGTTTTTGATTAGTATTGACATCCTGAAGAATAAAATAGTATTTTTTGAAACCGGTTGATGTATTTAAACTCAATAAGTGGTTAATGAAACAAGGTTAACAAATAAAAATAATGAATTTTAAGCAAATAAGTTAATTTTGCTAATTTTAAAAGTATTAAAAAAAAACAGTTTAAACAGATTTATATAAAGAATATTATCCATGTTTCATTATGTACCTAAAGTATTTGAATAATAAAATAAACGTTATAATTTCTAGCAAGTGAAATACTACACAAAAAATATTTCAACGAATCTAACGAATCTAAAAAACGTATTATTATTTTGTTAGATAAATTTATTTTAAACAATTATCGAGAAATTTAGGTAAAAACAATTACTCGAAAGTATTATCATGGTAATAATTTTAACTTTAATCAACTATAATAACGTCAGACTAAAATATTTTTAAAACGATTCAATTTACACATTCATATCGACATTCTTCTTCTTTCACATGTACCTTTCAAAGTTACTAAGAATTTTTATACATATGTATATACCCAGTACTCCAAAATAATTTTTATCCTTTTCTGTGATCGCTATTTATTTTACGTCAGAAAAAGTCAAATTAGTTAGTCAGTTAATATTTACAATGAAAAAGTAAGTTAGTCAATATTTACAAATAAAATGTAATTTAGTGAATATTTACAAAGAAAAGGTAAGATAGTCAATATTTTATAAAGAAAAAGTAATTTAGTGAATATTTACAAAGAAAAAGTAAGTTAGTCAATATTTATAAAGAAAAAGTAATTTAGTGAATATTTACAAAGAAAAAGTAAGTTAGTCAATATTTTAAAGAAAAAGTAATTTAGTGAATATTTACAAAGAAAAAGTAAGTTAGTCAATATTAAAGAAAAAGTAAATATTAGCATTGATGTGCAATATTTCCTTTGTATATTAAATAAAAATACCAAAAGTAGTCATAGATATTTAGGTATTCGATATATTATTACCGGAATTAAATTGATACACCAACTATTATTTTTCAAGTTCATTTTATTAATGTATGTTAATTTCCGCTTAGATATCGAAAAGTGTATAACGTATAGTGGCGCTTAGTTTTTTTATAATTTACTCAATCGCACTTTTTCTAAAATCATTTAAAATAATGATTAAATCATGATAGTTTTTACGATTAAACTATATATTGCGTCATCGTGCGTGTTGAATTTTGATATGTCGTTTTACCATTGGAGTACTGATTAACCTTCAAAGCTCGTCATATGATTATAGAGTGAGAAGTAATTAAGTTTTGCCCAAATGTAATAATTTTATTTTATTCATTTTATTCCTCTAAAAAAGGGAATTTAAAATTATTGTACTTTTACCATTGCTTGGCCACAGGTATCTCTAAGAAAAAATATTTATTGTGTTATTTAATAAAACTGTTGACATATATTTATTTTTTAACTGGAAGGACGACCCGGGTAACGAGGCGCAGTATGTCGTGGATCTGCAGGGAATGCGTATATGAACGTGGAACGTGCTAAATCTAAAATAAATTGGAAAACTCTAAATTCTAGAAAACAAGCACTTTAGATATCACCTCGTAGTAACCGATTATGTGAAAACCATTGAATATAAATATGTGGCACGCTTAAATTTCTATTCTTAATCACTTTATATGGGAAACAAATAGAACATAAAAAACGGAAATAAATGAGAAAATATAAGGAGTAAATAGATATGCATATTTGAATTTGATGTCTAACTTACGGTAACAGAATTTAACAATTACTTACTATCGCACCGTTTCTCCGCGTGGTAGGCAGAGAGAAAAGAGCGCCACACTCTTCTGTCCTGACACAATTCTCGCCTCATCTACATTCATTCAAGTTCTCCGCTAATTGTGGCTTCTAACAGAACCATCCCAAGTATCTGGTTTACCCGGTCGTCCCAAATCTTACATCCCACAATTCTTGTCCAAGTACCTAAATCTTATTTTCATATATAAAACGTTTAAATGTAATTTAGATATTCGTAGAAAATTTTACCGTACATTTCTGTTACACGAAATGTATATAAAAATTAGTCTCACTTATACACAGAAATATTAACCAAACGCTCATTATATAGACAATTTTTTTAAAGGAAATTTCAATAAAAAAATTTAATATCTAAACTAAACTTAGTCCCGATGTAAAAAAGCCATTTATACGAAACAGAAACATTAAGACGGTAAGTATGCCCTTTGTACAGTTATTAAACCCTTAATGTCTCTCATACAATGTTTCAGTATATTATCTCGTGTAATTTAGCCGCTGTATCCAATTTAATTTCAACTTGCGTAAAATATTCGTATTTTGAAATTGTGGAAAATTCGGCGTGAAAGGTTAACATAGTGCAATAGGTAACTCATTCTCCCGGCAAAAGAAAATTTTGGATTCGAATCCCGATGGTGACTATAAATTTAAACGATGTATGTATTATTTTTAAGATTTTAAATTTATTTAAATTATTAAAGAACTACGAATAAGTTAATAAATTGAAATTGCACTATAAAAATGTGATTAAAAATAGACATTTTTTACTGCTCAGCCTTTTGATATCACAACGTGATGAGGTATAACTTAAAACTTTACATGAGAAATGTTAAATAAGCTGGAGTAAATTGCATTAATATTTGTTCATTCGTTCTTGAGTTTGAGCTAACGGACAGACGTTGTTTTTTATATACAGGGTGAATATTATGTTCCAGGCCGATATTGTTTTTACATAACTAAAAAATAAAACGTAATTTTTAAAATTAATTTTTATTTACAAATTACATAATTTATTACAATTATGTTTAAAATATGACATTGGTCAAATAGTTTCCTCTGACAGCGGCACAAGTGTGTACTTCTTTAACAATATTTTTCATAATATTCTCGCACACTTCGCTTGTTATTTCAGCAATTTCATTTCGAATATTATCCAGTAGCATCGGAATTATTATTGGCTTATTGGTGTAGACCTGTTCTTTCAAGTATTTTCACAGTAAATAGTCGGGAGTCGTTAAATCAAATGATCGAGGAGGCCAGTCGATATCACCACTTATTGACATTATGCTGCCGGGAAAAATTTCTCGCAAAATTTCAAGCGTAGCTCGGGTTGTGTGTGAAGTGGTACCGTCCTGTTGAAACTACATATGTTACAGGTCCAGTCAATCCAATTTCACCACCAACAAGTTTTCCAACACGTGACGATAGCGATCACCATTAATGGTTACAGCATTGCCATTATTATTTAGATATAACGTTTTAATGATTCTGCCAAACCAAAATGACAAACAAACAAAATCAACATAATATTAACTCAGTACTACACGCAAAAATAATATTTAAAAATTAACAAAAGGAGTTAATTTAGCACTCAACGGAGTTCGAAAGTTGATGTACTACGCCCGTAAACCTCACTTGTCGATCTCTGCAATGCGTAGATTTGGCAGGCTTGACCCCGTATCAATTTACATATAAAGGTGTATATTAGTATAACGCACTTAATTCAGATGATTCACCATTTTTATTTCAAAAAGAAACGCGGGTATACGTGCGATTCAAACCAGCTATCGTTTTAAGCGCGGTAATTTTCACCAAGTCTATAATTATATATTATTATAATTGTTGGTTATGGTAATTCTTAGATTAATTGATAATTATTATGCCCACTACAACTTTTGTGCGTATGTACTACATTATTTTGAAAATAAAAAGATGACTGTTAGAACGGTGGATCTGTGATAATATGATGACTAGAGTATCTATTCATGCGAAGATTATCTGAAAAGAATCCCATAAAAAATAATGGGAACAATAATTGAAAAACATTTTTACCATGAAAAATAATTCGTGTGTCGTGAACCTGCAACTAACTTCATATCCTATCGATATCGATATACTATATAAGATAGAGATAAGATATATTATATCATAATTTTGCGATTAAATATTAAATTTTTATATAGCTATGCAAATATAATTGGTATTTAAACCAATTATATTTGCCAGTTTTAACTGTAATTCAACAAATATTAAAGTCAGTTATACAGATAAATAAATATGTCACATGGAACACTAAGTGTTGTAGGCGAACTCAGTAGCCAATAAGAAGTCTTCGCTGTAACCAATCAGAAACGCCACAAGTGTTGTCATAATCGTCCTGTCATCCAGGAACAGACAAGTTGATGTACAAGTGACAGATGTAGTACCATAATTGCAGACCAATTGGCTGAATTTATGCATTATCCCGCGTATGTCACCCGGCGGCGGTACTGCCCTGTGCCACTATACGCATCTAGGAACCTACTATATTAAGGTTTGTACAAAGTCCTGTGCGTAAACCAGAAAAGGCTACAGAGTAACTGAGAGCTCCAGTCGTCTCGGACCGTCCTTACCACTTGATTAAACTCTCTATTATTCCAAGAATGTGTGCGGGTGGTACTGTGCAATATCATCTACGCCTTAAACAATTCCACGCACAGGCTTCTGCCATGGCCAATCCAATCGGTTCAAGAATTGGACTCCTCAGCCACACTCGGACACGTGAACCATAACAGACGTCATTCTCGTAACGAGAGATCGCCAAAGAAAACACGGCAGCTACGAATGTATTAGTTGATTCACGACAGACCGGTAAGATCCGCTTTAAAAAATATATTATCATTAGAATTCCTCCTCGTGCGATTTAGATGGCATGAATTTTTATTATCATTTCGGAAGAACTTTTTCAACGAATCCGACAATAAATATGTAATATGAGATAATTAAACGACGTATATCTCATCAAACTCAAAGTCCAATTATCGGCATTCAGTTTCCTGCGTCAGATGATGTCCACCAAGATTACTATCAGAAAAATTTGCGGTTTGCAATATTCAGATGAATTTATTATCTGAACAGTTTCTAACAGACTGGTTTATAATTATTATTTTTTCACAAATATTTCCGTTCAATAAGTGTGACTTTAAAATTTAAGTATTGCAATGATAAGTAAAAAATTGCTGCGCTTTCTGAATAGGATAGTTCCACAAATTTTAATTAACTAAAAAATTAAAATTGAAAATATTCATGTAAAAACAGTGTATCGTATGTAACACTAACAACTAGGGTAATATTCTTTGCGTCAGGTAATTCATTGGGAGGATTTAGGAAGATATATAATGTATATATGTATATCTTCTAAGGCAAAATACAACAATTTCAAAAACTGAAACTTTCAAGCAGTGCGTGTGTTATATTCCGACTACTTACTTGATACCGGGCTTATCATATTAGGTAATAAGTTTAATTTTATAGATATTTTTATTGTGTTCGTTTCTTTTTAGATTAACATGTCAAAGAACGTGTTAACATTTAGTCCCTCTCAAAATCTCAAGTATTGACATTTATATTAACCACCTATTTCAATAAACTAATATAAACTATTTATACTAGCCTAAAAATATTTCCTTCAAAACAATTAGTATTTATGTTAACCGAGACAAAAGATGTATAAAAGTTTATAAAATAGTTGGATCACTGTTTTTTGGGTCTTAAAAAGTTCTTATCAAATAAATAAATAAATTTATCTTGCAAAGTTTCTAAATGAAGTATATCCTTTAAATTTCACACTACGCCGATGTGAGTAATATAGTTCGTGCTCGTAGTACTTATATACGAAGACAAAATGGGACCCTCGCCGTCAATACCATACACAAATTAAATGTTGTTTAATGGAAACGTGCAGATTCGCCAGAGAATTAAAGTAACAGATGTTTCGTAAGAATTCTTCATTCTCAAGTGGAAATGGACTGGACATATTTTCCGAAAATAATATGAATTGTGGAAAAAGAGGATGCTGGAATGGTGACCTAGTGTCGGTAGAAGTGTTGGCCAACTTCAAATTCAATGTAGCGACGACATTAGAAGATTAGCAGATAATATGGATTATAGGGATTGAAGATTAAAGAAGAGAGAAGAAAGATCTTAGGAAAAGATTTTTATCTTGCAGTGAAGAGATACATACAGCTAGATAGATGATGAGAAATAATAACATAATGATTATGATATTTATCGTAAGAACGATTATCCTATTATCCTACAACAAATATTATTTTACTAATATACAGTCATTTCAATCACCATCGTTTATACCCGTGAAGTACACGAGGTGGTTCTTCAGTTAATCAATAATTAAATGGCTAACTCTAAAAAAATTGAACTTTAATCTCGGAGTAACTATTTTTCATCCAACTCTAATGAAGGAGTTACGGTGTGATTAATAGGAATTTTAGTATCGGCCTCCTCGATGCAGTTATTTATCAAATTTAAACTCTATTAGAAAACAAAAAAATTAAATGTTCAAATATGAATTTTATTTTACATTTAAACATTTTCATACTCAGTAGATTATAAAAAAATGCCATTTGATTTCTGATTTTAGTGGAGCAACAAAATCATCATTTAGAAGATTATCTGATAAAAAGATAGCGATAATAATTTTAGAATTATATTACAGTGATAAATTATTAGCTCACGTCTTGTCGTGCATACGTAAAATTACACAGAAAAAACAGTAGTTTTGTTGAGGCATAAAAAACTTTAGCAGATCTGATAACCGGTTTTTGTTAGTAATTGAACAGGTGTACAGTGTACATACTTCTGTAATGTATATATGTGTGTATGTATTGCTAACCTACCAGTAATATTTATAATTTATTTTTGGCTGTCTGTATAAACGATATTAGATCAGATGCAATGATATTTTTACATAAAAATCTGTAATCTTCTGAAGTCATCTTCAGGAGATTATAATATAGATAGGGTCACAAATATCGAGCGAAGATATAGGATAGCATATGTATTAAATATTTTAGGTTTAGAAGCCAAATACTATATTTTATGTTTTCAACATAAAATATAGTATACCCAATTTCTTTTTTTAATATATATTCGATTTTTTTTACATTATATTTTCATGTTTAATTAAATATGTATACAATAGCTTAAAAGAAATTGTATTTTCATTTGTCGGCCATAAAAGGAACTTAGACATAAGAGTATATTTGAAACATGTATATTATTAAAAATTTATTTTATATAATCATTTACACGATCTTAGCTCTGAAACTATACAACACACTCAGTACCAACTGGAAATCGTTTAATTCCAATAAGATTACACAAATATGGACCCAATATATGATTCAATCAGGTAGAGATGAATCAGAAGCATGGCTATCTAACATTCTAATATAATTTATACAATACCTTCACTAATAATTCACTAGTACTACAACAATCCCACTACATATATTTTTTTTTTATTTTTACTTTATACACATTTGTAATTCTCTTTTTATTCCTGTCGATGACTTAAATAACACCATAACAGCACGAAAAAAAAACTGACTACTTTAACACAGACTTCAGTCTAGCAAAGTAGCCAGGACAACGCTGTATATATCAAAGGTGAAGTCTACTCCGTCCCACACAATAAACTGAGTATAATTATGTTTTATGTTTATTATGTATTCACCTCCGTTAGAACAAAAATATGTATGTCAATATATATATATATATATATATATATATATATATATATATATAAATAAATAAATAAATTTACACCAGAATAGGAGATCTATAATTTCTGTTCGCACTTACTGGTATATAATATAGATTGATTTCAATTAAATATATATATACGTATTTTATACAAATAGACTTCTCATATGATTTCATTGATCTAATTATGTAATTTTATTTGTTACAAAAATCATTATTATTAAATATCCATATCATTATATAGATAATAAAATACAACACGGAACAAAAATGGGACGGAACAAAGACGAGACGGAAATAAATACGGGACAGGTGCGTGAAATAAGGTGAAAGTAAACGCAAGAATAAAAAATAGAATCACGTTTAGCCTAAAATCACAGAGTTATACATAAAGAAAACAAATTGAGTGTAATAAGGATAATCACAAAAGCGTGTTTGTTACGATTAAGGCTTCATAAAAATTCTAATTATTTATTTTTAATAGACTTTTGTGTTTCTGTAATGAGTACACTTATTTTAAAAACGTGGGAATATTGTATGTCACAAAAAAGCTTTGAACGTATTTTTAGAACGCACAAAACTTCAAGGATTATCATTATAACATTATAATTTGTTTGTATTTTGCCGAGTAGGTTGCCTGTCAATATTACCTCTTATCATTCGTAAAAGGATTGCTGTCAAAATGCTTTGATTGCAGCACATATTTTATTTCACTTAACAATTTGTTAACGTTTTACCTGTCAGATCAAATCGATTAAAAATTTATATGATGAATCTAACGCGTCATTTGAATTAATTATTATCCATTGTTAAGCCCACGGCCGTGACCTGTTGCTCTTTGATAAAAGCATTGTTTTTGTATCTGCATTTTTTTTATCACATTAGAACACGTTGCTTAATTAAAAAATAAATAAGATATACGATAGTATTGTTTTTGAACTTCCTTGTTGGATTTTGCTAATTCATTTCACAAGAAACATCGAGATTCATGAATGCATTCAATATATAAGTATGAAAAAAAATATTTATATTAAAATACATATCACTAAAACAATAACATATCACTAAAATGCTTCAGTATTACATATTTGTTATAATTGTGTCATTTGTAATACGTAAAGTCTCATACGTATTTCTAATATGGAATAAACATAATTTTTATTTTTTTTATATTTTTTATTTATTATCTTAGTTTTATTAACCACAATTGAGTTTAAAAAACATCTACCGGTTTCGGAAAACACTTTTCCTTCTTCAGGATGTCATAACTAACTAAAAATATAGTATTGTTTCTTCACCAGAATCTATTTTTAAAAATTTTTTAAAAAACAATTATTTAAAAAAATAAATTTAGTACCTAACTCAAATTACTGCTCAAAACAAATTTAGTCGAATAATTTTTAGGAAAAAATTTTAGAATAGGACTCGTAGTTAAATTTAGTTGGCTGTTTAGAATTTCCTGATTACTTTTACATGCTTTATTTATCTCCAACGATTCCAAATTATTTAATTTGTGACCTACACCGTTTATATGCAAAATTGACAATCCCAATTTTTTATCAAAACCATGACTATTTTCTATCAAATGATTAGCAAATTCTGAAAACCCACTATTGTTCAAACATCTCAAATGCTCCTTTACTCTTATATTAAAATTTCTACCCGTTTTACCAATATAAAATGCAGTACGATCCTTGCAACTAAGTTTATAGACGCCAGAATTGTTAAATTTATCATTTTGTCTTTAGAATTTATTATTTATTTATTTAAAACTAAGATATTAAATAAAAAATATGAATCTTAACCACCAAGTTAATATTGCTAATTTTAAAAGTATAATTTTTATTTACCAAATTGTATGTCAACGTGTTTTCCAGAGTGTTCTTTTTTCTGTCTTGGTATTCTTAGTCAATATGTGGATATTATATAATATTATGTATAGGTACAGTAATAAATTTTTATTAATTTTCACTTTTTAAACATTCAAGGTATAAAACAGAATTTTAGCCTCGATAGATTCATCAAAATAACAACTTGATTGTCAACGTCTCGAGTACCCACTCATAACTAATTGAGTTATGCTGTGTAATAAATAATTCTTTGCGGTCTTGTTCTATTATTTATTATAAAATCTGTTTTTTAACAAAAATTAAAACTTTAATCAATAATGTAATTCTCCATTATTATTCAGGACTTCAACCCACCTTTCGACCAATTTGTCGATGCCTTTTCTACAAAAATAGGCTGCTCTGGTATCGAGCCAATTTCTGAAGTTATAGTCATTGTTGAACGTAACGCCACGCATTTGATTGGAGAGCGACCGAAAAATGTGATAATCTGATGGAACGAGGGTGGATGTGGCAGAATTTCTCAGCTGAGCTCCTGAATGACCATTTTAACCTTGTTAAAGACTAAAATAAGTACGTGTCGAAAACTTTTGTTTTTCTCAACTTGACACTCCATTATTTAGGCCTATAAATTCAGAAAAACTATAAGATACAAAAAAACGGCGACACTAACGTTTTAGAGTAGAAACAATTCTATCGAGTAGTATATTTGTCACAAATAAACCAAATTTCACTTAAAAAAAAAACAAAAACTTATTAATGACCCAGTAATTATTTACTTGCTTTGTGGTTACGCTTCAATTAAAATGTATTAAAAAGATTTTTTATTGGCAGATGATTGAATTATTTTTATATTATATTTTTTGGTAGCAATTTCTAAGTCATCAATCATTTATTCTGACACTTAAATTTAAAAACAAAGTTCTAAGTTTATATTTTCTATCTGTTCCTGATCGGGGTCCACCATCGCGTACATTATGAGGTGTTACTCGACCACTATTTTTTGTGGCATTCTGCAACTAATTTTCTAAAATAAGATAACCATTCCATGTTCGCGCATCATGTTCCGGAATAAAAATAAATAAAAATAAATAAAAACAGTCCAATTGTTATTGCCGCTTTGTTTATATATTTATAATGAAACGAAATCATCCACTGGTACCCAATGGGAATCAACAGGCCTTCAGGCCACTGATGAAATCATCAAACTCTGCAGTAATACGTGGCAGCGAATAACAATAGACAGAGAAAGTTTGGAGACACTCGAAAAGGCTTTATTTCCGACAATAGATAGAAACGGCGATTTAGATTAGACGTATGTAAAAACATATATGTAATTCGTGTATTCGTTTGTGATTACTGCTATATAAACTTTAGAAATAGCTGCACTAAACAATTACTAATAATTAATTTCAAAAAAATCATATTCTCACAGTGATAATATACATGCTGTTTTAAAAAAAAAAAAGGGGGGAAAATGAATTATAAAATTTGGTCCATAGATGGCGATGGTATAGTGTTAGTCGAAGCGAGTCTACATATTAACATATATACAACTTTCAAAAAATTTGATAAATGTGGAGATTTAGGAGTGAGAATTAGTGAACGTTATATATGTGTATGTATGTATAAAGTGATCAGTTAAGCCAGCCGAAGGCTGGTCGTAAGCACTGTAATTACCTGATATTTGTTTAATTACTGTGAGATGCAATTAAACGTGTTTTATTCTCGGACCTTGTTTCCTTTGATATTTTATTAATATAAATTCATTTATATCGGCCCTTTTTTCTTTTCTTACGCTTCAAAACGTCTTCGTTTCGCGCTTCGTTCACCTTGATTTTTAATATTTTCCTCTAGCACCATATTTCGAATATCTGTGTATCTTTTGTGGTGGCTTGGGTTAGTGTCTATAATATATTTCGACCTCATAAAGAAGTAGCAAAAAACCGTAAAATATGAATTCGTATGTCTATATTAACAGTTCCGGGCCATCTTTATTCCGACTTTGATCTCTTTTGATTTGTGCTGTAGTGATCTCCGACAAACCTCACCAGAAATATATTTTATTTATTTAAAAAATGAATTAGCATACTGATTTGATCGACCCAACTTGTTCTGACAATGCGGTAAATAAATTTATATGCGATATATAATGTAATTTTATAACTCTTTATCATATACTCGATTATGATCAAATCAGAAAGAAAAAAAATACAAAAAAAATCAGTATTACAAAAAAATTATTCGCACGATCCAGTCATTAAAATTACTTACGTTTCCGTATCCAAACACATAATAACGTTATTCAATACAAGAATCTAGAATGAATCTTTGCAATACTGTAAAAAATGTGTTTTTGAAATGCTCTGAAACGTCTTGTCTCAAAGGCAAAAAAAAGCAAAATATTCGATGGTGGGACGTGTGTTTCCTCACATACGAATCGTGGCATATGAGATGCTTGTTTTCAGATAATGATCATTCAAGCTTGTTAAGTAAAATAATTTATCTGATTTATGATCATTATTTTGAAAGAAAACGATAATTGGGTGAAAATTTACAAATTCATTCCTCCCGGCATGCAGCCATAATGTAAACATTTCATATAATTGATGATTGAGTGGGAGTATTAAAATACGAATATAGCCATAATTATTGGCAAGAGTATAAAAATTGTCAATTCAATATATTTTCCCAGCGATGCTATGACGATAGGGTCACGTACTCGATGTCAAAAGATTTTTTAAACAGATAATGATCGTGTCTTATGGAGTCTGTCGTGTTTCATGAATATTCATCAGCGGTTACATGCGCCTCCGATCATTGCTAGTTCATTTATACCCCGATTTAAACATCTTGTTGGATTTAAAGACCACTACCTCAAAATCATTATATTCAAATTATGAATATTATGAAGATCGTGTTTTGGTCGTAGGCATCTCTCAGCACTATTATCCCATGTCTTTTGAATGAAGAATCTATTTATATTTTTCATTCATTTGGAAAAAGTTGTTTTAATGATACGTTTTACTATACACTAGCTGATGTTGGAATGAACCTTTTTATAGAATAGGTGATTAGAAGCAGATGACATAAAAAATATTTACCGGGAAACGCTCAAAACAGGAATGTCAAACAACTACACAAAAATAACAGTTTCTTATTGTGAAGTTGTAATTATTCAGAACATAGGTCTGTGATATTTTAAATACTAATTAAATGTATTAATTAGAAAGATATATGCATTTGGAAAGAAATCCCGGTGGCGCAACCACAACATTTTTATTGATTGATTTTATATACATATATCTTTCTAATTAATGTATTATTCATAGTAATTGTAATATAAATTAAATGTAACAATTAGAAATAATTATATACAAAAAAAATCAATTTATCTAAAAAATATTTTTACTCAAAGATGTTTGAGATTCTCCGTAAATATAAAGTAGATTGCTTTCATATAATGGAATAACAGATATATCAATTTGAAATTCGAACATTTGTAGTTACTTACTATGTTGACGTGGTTTAATAGGTCAGCGCACTACCCCGGATAGGATGGGTTCCTGGTTCGAGTGCGGGTGGCAACATACATTTTTTGTTCGATAAATTGATTTTATGTGTATATCTTTCTGATTGATATATTTAATTTGTATTAAAATATCACAGAAGCATGTTCTGAAAAACTGCAACTTCCCAATAATAAAAATATATGATAACTGTATTTATGTACAATAGCGTACGATTATTACAATGTTCATAATTTTACTAGTTGAAAGCATGCAACCTCTTTTGCTAGGGAGTGGTCAGTGTTTCCGTTAAACCTATTATTCAATGTTGAAAATGATTTAAAGTTTCCCTCTTAAGCTTTTATCGGTAGCACTTGTAAATAAAACGGTTTGCATCTTGGCTTATATACAGAGTTAAAATAAAAGTTTATAAAACTTACAGTTGGTATTATTTATTAATCAGTTTTCTATAGAAATCTACCAAAAAAAAAAACAAGGGTAGCGATACAAAAAAAAAATACTACATCGTTCCAAAGATTACTAATGAATACTTTATTTTTCGCTTCATGGAACTTGTTAAAAATAGTTATTATACTCTGTTTTTTTATTACTCGATTAAAATACTTATTTAAATTAAATAAATTATTTAGTTTTACACCATAACCGAGACATGGATGTTTTGAATGCAGGAAGGGTTTAGTGATCTCACGTATATTAATATATATATATATACATTTTATATTTAAAATCTCTTCCTTTCTCAGCAATAAATATTGTATAAAGTATGCATATAATAAATTATTTGTGTAATTTTATACAGCGCGCCCGGTTTTTTAATTATCCCTATCGAATATCCGGCATCCTAAAAATGTTAAATCGATTAAATATAACTATAAATAATGTTACAGTTGCTCGACATGTAAAGACGTTATAATAATATGATATTAATGTTTACGATCCTTTATTGACCAAATAAATACGCCGCGAACGATAATTCGTAAATCAAAATGAAAATTATTTCAATTCGTAAATTTATTTAATTAATTCAAATTTAAGTATATTTCTTCGAAGTTTTTCCCTTGATAGGTAGGCTTACCTCCAAATTACTAGTCAATTTATAGTTAATACTATTCTTATCCTAGAAACGGCTTACTAAACTCACTCATTAAAATATCTCAATGCATTTGGCCACCTTGACAATGCTTCTTAAAAAATATTATTTGGTCCTGATGGGCATTAATCCTTCTTCTTCTTTTAAATAGGCAATCCACCCTTCGAGAGTGATTTGTGCAATTAATCAAGTTAAAATTTTATTTTTGGTCATGGATCCATTATTTATTAATTTTTCCGTATAGTTACTGTTGCGCATTCTATGGTTGGCAGGACGTATGAATATATCCATTCTACAGTAATTGAACATCAAGGACAGACTCTCAACCATTTGCCTGACACGAAAACTTAATGTGGTGAACCACGTCGAAGAACGAAGAGAAAGAAGAAGATCAGCCCTAAAATCTGCATGATAACTGATATACTTAATTCTACGAGCAATGACTGGTACACTAGAAAGTAAGTGTCCGACCGACAGTTAAATCTTAGTTACCAATCATCTTTAAATCTCAGTTACCAGTCATCGACACAACCATAGTAACGTAACTTTTTACCATCACTAGTTCGTATGCATATTTCCCACTGAATTTTATATTGATACGTACATATATGTACGTAAAGTTGAAGGTTTTCTAAATGTTTTGCAAGATTTAGAAAATTTCCTTTTTTTGCATTTTGATGTATAACGCTTTTTCCTAATATATAATTTGTTGTTTCTACTCCCAGAAGAATATCATATAATATTATATATGCCATATTACCATAATCCGTGTTACAGAGCTGTCGTGCTGTGCAATTTTCTCTTCTACATTGCCACCAAAATAGAATATCATGTAAAATATGTGAACGTGTTTCCTATCAACTTCTCGTTAATAAAAATTAACATATTATTTTTAGAGACTTCAGAAATTAAATAAATTTATTAGTCAGATAGCCCAGATGCTTTTTTAAACATGAATATTTATTTCACCTGTTTCCAAGCCAACCAAATTTGTTAATCGTTCCTTAAAATCAGGTTTTGGTGGATGAAGATAATTATTATGTAAGTCTAATTTCATGCCTAAATAATATACGAAAGAATTATTTGTGACATTACTAATAAATTATAGTTTGTAAAAAAGAATTACATAAATTGTACGATACGACGATGAAGGTACCAATAAGTTAATGCAAATTAAATGTATCAATTAGAAAGATATAGAGAAAAATTAAATTTATATGAGAAATATTTTTGTTGCTACCTGGATCCTTTCCTATCCGAGTAAATGCGTTAACCGATTACACCACACCGACAGAGTAAGTTGACGACAAATTTTCGAACTTATATGCTGCAGTTCTTTCAAATTGTTACATTTATTATTCCAAGTTTAAGAGCCTAGTCTCCTAGCGAATGTTACTTAAAGGTATTTGAGATTTTTGCAATAAATTTAAATTTGTAATAAATAAGTTCGAAAATTTGTCGTCAACTTACTCTGTCGGTGTGGTCTAATCGGTTAACGCATTTCCCCAAATAGGAAATGATCTCCGTTCGAATCTCGGTAGCAACAAAAATATTTTTTTTGATAAATTGAATTTTCCCGTATATCTTTCATTTAATTTGTATTAAAATACCATGGAACTATATTCGGAAAAAACTGCAACATCACAATAATAATGTGTTCTCCTTAATAAAAATAAAAAATCGTGCTTTATAAACAATTATCAATGATCAGATACAGCCTATAATATTGTATTACGATTCACGATAACTTTATATTTAAAAATGATTACAGCTGGGCTGTGTACGGCGCCAATTTGTATCACATTAATTCAAGACAATACTCATTATTTACTTAAACACGTGTATATTTTTTCTACAAAATTGTCTTGAATGATATCATTGTGCATTTATCATAATATTATTATCATTTTTCATTAACCTTAATGGTGTATAAATTATTACATTAACTTTTCTGTTGACGAATATTTAATTGACGTTTTCTCATAGAAAATCATTATTGAATGGAAGAGCTAATGGACGGCTGAAGGATTTGAATATAAGATAAAACAAAGATGAAAGAAATAACGTAATGTTAACCTGTTAATTTTCATTTCACAGTAATAATCTATTCAAAGTAAGAAAACAAGTTGGAGGTTCGACTTCCATTCTGGAAGACAAAATTTTTTTTTTATTAGCAATACTTGAATATGTCCAAGAACACTGTATTTTTACCTACAAAGACACTATTATTAAACAAGTAATAAACATCTCATAGAGACGTAGCTAGTTTTTTTAAATTATATTTAATGGAAAATATATGGAAGTATGGGTAATTACAGGGCTTGCGACCTGTCTTCGGCTGGTTTTAGTGATATATATATAACATTCACCAATTCTCACCCCTCAATCTCCACATTTATCAATTTTTTTTAAAGTTGTATATATGTTAGTATGCATAGTTCGAGTACCACTACACCATCGGCATCTATGACAAATTTGATAATTCATTTTTCTCTTTTTTTTTAAAACAGCATATATGTTATCACTATGAGAATATGATTTATTAGTAATTGTTTAAAGCAGCTATTTCTAAAGTTTATATAGCAGTAATGATATGCGATCTTCAAAAAGTATTTAACTTAGAGGTAGAAGATAAATACATAATGTACACAAATACGCGATGGAGTTCGAGTACCACTACACCATCGCCATCTACGGACCAAATTTGATAATTCATTTTTCCTTTTTTAAAGTTCACATACATATATCATCATTATGACAATTTGATTGTTTTGAAATTATTTTAAAGCAATATTATTTATCTTTAAAATGTTTTTTTAACATATTATACTAGAATACGCCTGAAAAATCAATGTTTTTTTAAAAAAAAATTATATTGCTTATATATTATATTAGCAATATCTGAAAATGTTCAAGAACACACAATTACTGGATTTTTACCTACAAAGGCACCGTTATTAAACAAATATCAAATATCTCACACAGACTAAGCTATTTTTTATTATATGTAAAATATACGGAAGTATTACATTTTCCATTAAACATATAAGATGTCTGATATTTGTTTAATTTTATTTTATTTTGCTTATAAGAAAACAAAATTTAAATAACATTGGTGTGTCATAAATTATTTTTTGTTGCAACGAAAAGAAAACATTTAATGTATTAATTATAAATACATACATATAAAATCAATTTTGTCGAAAAATATTGTTTTTGAGCTACCGGGATATTTAAAACATCACAGACCTACGTTTTGAATAATTACAACTTCACAATAAG
The DNA here is from genome assembly GCA_022840565.1 of Eubasilissa regina. Taxonomy (NCBI): domain Eukaryota; kingdom Metazoa; phylum Arthropoda; class Insecta; order Trichoptera; family Phryganeidae; genus Eubasilissa; species Eubasilissa regina. The sequence goes on along the minus strand of JAINEB010000015.1, from coordinate 20,779,509 downwards.
AATGTGTTCCCTTCATTCAAACATCCCTTCGTTCATGAACAAAACAAAATGTTTGATATAAAAATGAGAACACGAGTTCTATTGTAAAACACGTATATTCGTACATAAAAATCCAGAAATGGTTAACTACTACAGACTTGAAATTAGCCCGTCCTAAAACGTTGAGTCTTTCTTTTAAAATTTAATTTATTTGTGGGATCCAATTCTTCATCGAGAAAGTTTCAAAAGATCACTGAATGTTTTTGAACGATCATCAAAGCACCACATAAAATAGAAGTCTGATAGTTTTATTCTTCAGCCTTAGTGTTGTGCACATGCAGGAAACTATATTTTTGCTACCCCACCAACATGACCTCCATATATAAAATAGGCATCTTCATTGGCTCTGTTAAGCTTCAATCACGAATCAAGATTTGTTTGACCGGTCTTTATTGACAACGAAGCTTCTTATTCATTTCCAGGCTAGAAAGTCACTCTTTGCTAATTTAGCAGATGTACAGCAAGTCCAATCACTGCGTGATATTGATTCGCCTTTTTTATTCAAGAAGTCTTCATGTGGCCTCAAGTGCACTGATATATTAGATATTGATGAAGATCTCATAAGTAATATTCGTCACCGCAGTACTAGCTGACCTTTCAATAACATGGCAATGTTTGCACGTATCCCATGTAAATATTCTATATGACCACGTCCATTGTAAATATACTTGTAGATGTGTTTCACTACTGTTATGGTACGTAGACTTCGACATTGATATTTACATTGTATTTGAGAAGCAGGAAAAGGCTGTACGATATTATGTTTATGTTGCGATTGATTACACCTCTGACTTCTACTTAAATACGGCGGTAACATTGATACAAAGGATCCACATATCAACACATTTGACATGGTCTCCACGATGAAAGGTTTTGGAAATTTCTTTTTACATTTGTCGTCTTACAAACAAGATGTATGGTCCATGCATCATGCGAAATGTGGTTACTTCATCAGTCTAGGATTTCTGTTCACGTCTGGAATTTCAGAGATATTCTTAGGAGTTTTTTCTTGTTTTCAGTTTTTGAGATTTTTTCTCGTATTAAAATCAATAACTTTAATAACTGATTAAAGTATATAATTTTCAAATTGGTCTATAACAAGTATTACATAGTTTTATTTTATAATAAACTGATTGGTTAGATGGCCTAGATGAATAGGTAAGGTACGAGTAGTATTTATGTAGTAAAGAAGTAAATATGAGCTAGTTCTAAAATATTTTAAAAATAAGAAATTCACCCACAAACATTACTTGTACATTTTTGATATTTTGATAATGCAAATTTTCCATTCGAATTTATTTTATTTAATCTGCAAAATAATACAAAAGGTTTTTTATAACACTGTGATCAAGCTACTTACTTCTTGTTTAAATAATACTCTGTAATAATACTAAGATTAATAAACAATAATACCTACTGAACATCGTTTAGTGATCGTCTTGACATGGGAATTACCCACTTGGGCAAGCATTAAACAAACAATTCTAACAATACAAACAAACGGTGTAGCCCCGCATAAACATAGCTACGCGCCTCTAGCGCAATATTTGTATTTACGACGTTATCATGTTTACAATATTATTTTCTTCTATCTTTAAATGTTGCACTTTATTACTGACTAAAGGTTTTTTTCCTTACTGCTCAACTCTAGGTTAGCTCTGATATCTTACTAGTTGAGCTAATAGCTAAATTTGGTTTAGAACCTACCTTTTTAAAAAAAAAATAGATTCCGGTAAAGAAATAATAATACATGTTTTTAGATAGTTTTGACATCCTGAAGAAAAAAAAGGTATTTTTCGAAACCGACAAATAAAAATATGAATTTTAACCACAAAGTTAAGTTTGCTAATTTCAAAGTATATAAATATCTGCAATGGTCTGTAAAAATCTATATATTTATATTAGTTTTAATTTATATACCTATTATACATCTATTATAAAATTATACATACTTGAAGCAAGTAAAAAAGTTTGTGTATTTGAGAAGTATGTGCACTAGGGACGGTAAGGTTGAGTAAAGAAGACGGTAAGGAAGAGGTATAGTATGTTGTGGAAGGGAGGTTACCACCCTAATAAAGCTAGGTGTATCAGATTTAAATAAAAAATTTTGGATTATATTATATTACATAGGTGTAGGTATATATATATTCTCCTCATAAAATATATTAATAACTCGCGTCCTAAGAAACTAAACTAAATTATACATATTCATTATGATTTATAAATTTTAAAGATGTATATTAGATTGATGCATAATTATCCACCGTTTTTTTCGCGACGTTATATTTTTTAAATTTGACGTTTTATTAACATTTGTCGTAGTATAATTCTTTAATAGGGATAGAAAAATAAAAACCACATAGAAAACCATACACACATACACCATATTATGTTGTATCACTAGGAGAAAGTGTGGAAAGCTGCTAAGTCATTTCGCGATTTCAACGATTTTTTCGGCGAAGAAACGATTAGCGTAAGGGCATACCGTGAGTGGTTTGTTCGCTTTAAAGCTGGTGATATCAGCTTAGACGACAAGGGTCAATCATCGGATAGTGATAATCCGGCTCTTCTGGCGGCTGTGGAAGAGGACAAAAGACACTGGCTGAGAACTTAAGAATTGTTCATCGTCTCAGAAAACTCGGCAAGGTGTGAAAATTGACCGGATGGGTCCCGCTCAATCAAGGCCGACCGAGTCAGAATTTTCGGTTACATTACAATATAACTTAAAATATAATAGTACGATATAATTTATGTAACATTATAATTTTCAAAAAAACGGCGGACTGTTATGCATCAACCGTCAGCCGTCAATTATTGCAGTTTCACCCAAAATGTATATTTTCTAATTGATTTATTATACTCTGTTAGTTATCACGTCGTATATTTATAAAAAATACTTTTTTAATGGTGCCATACAAATAAATTCGTAGCGTTAAGACGAGTTTGCTTAGTAAAGTAAATATTTTATTAAAATCAGAAGAATTTGTACAGTGCTCATTTCCTCTAAATGAAAGAATAAGTTTGCGTGTGTGTATGGTGCGACTTGCGAAATCTAAATATTTGCTTTTTTACTATCGCTAATGGACAGGATAGACCTCAGGTTTTATATCACATGTGTACATAGCTTCAGGGATCTTTAATATGTATATTTCAATACATCCATCGGTTCTGAGTACTTAACCAAAATAACGCGTAATTCTGGTTTCCCGAAAACTGATCCTTCAATAAAATGGTGATGGGTATTTCAAAACGATGTCTTCATATCGAATAATGTACACCAGCAGAAGATAGAAACTTTGATATAAAAATACCTTCTGGCACCGGTGACAAGATTCAGGTAGATTTTATTTGGGTGTTAAAATGAGTTTTTTTTTACGAGGTCCAATATTAACGGAGTTTTTATGTTTTTGAACAGTCGTTATTTTGAAACAAATGGCGGATCAGGCTAGTTAAATCATTTTGTTGTGATCAATATCAATTTTTATTTTTTAATTTAAAAAGTTTTCGAAATCTGATATAGCAGAATTTGCTGTATCTACATAATGCGTTATATCCCAAATCGGTATGTAAATATATAATCGATCGAAGAAAGTGCTTTAAAATTTTCCGGAAGTTGAGTCATGAGATCTTCCGCAGTAGGCAATATTTCTTTCAAAATTTACCTTAAAATTCAAAATTCCTATTAAATATGTACAGGGTGAATATTATGTTCAAGTCCGATGTTGTTTTTAAATGATTAGAAAATGGAATACAAATTTTTAAATAAGTTTTTTTTGTCGATTACTTTATTTATTAGAATTATGTATAAAATATGACATCGGCGAAGTGGTCGCATATAGTAGCGGCACAAATGCATTATCTTTTAACCATATTTTTAATAACATTCTTTCAATTTTAATTCGAATATTGCCCTGTAGCATTGGAATCGTCGTTGGCTTATTGGCATAGACCTGGCATAGAGCCGTCAAATCAGGTGATCGAGGAAGTCGGTCGATACATTTTTTGACATTATGCGGCCGGGAAAAATTTTAAGCATACCTCCAGCTGTGTTTGATGTGGCAGCGTCCTGTTGAAACTACGTATGTTGCAAACCCAATCGACCTAATTCGGCCACCAAAAAGTATTCCAAAATGTGATGACAGTGATCACCATTAATGGTTGCAGAATTGTCATTATTATTATTATTATTATTTAGATAAAATGTTTTAATGACTTCTACACGCAACACGTAGTTGAAGCGTTAATAAATTGTAATCAACTACTTTCTACGACTGTCAAATGTATACTGACAAATGTCAGCCAAATCAAAATGGCGACCAAATAAAATCGGATTGGAACATAATATTCACCTTGTATTATATCAGCATAATGGAAAATACAAGATTAAGGTTTTATTACTACCTTGTTAATATCGCATAAATATTATTTTTAATTATTTTCATTGAATAATACAATCTTATTTAACAACTGCAACAATTTTTAATTTCACGTTTTATTCCAGTATGAAATTGAAACATTAAATTTTTTTTTTTTTGCAATATACTTTGTCAATGTTACTTCGTATTATATAATACATTAAGATAAATAAAAACTCTTCCAATAGTCCGTGTCAATATCGCAGAATCTATTGTACTCTGTCATCTACGTCTCAATAACCAAAACCACGATAATTTCGATTCATAACTAATTGGGATCTTATGGACCGGTCCCCACATACGAGTTTTATGAAATTTTCGCATCGAGACAATCTCCGAGACAGTGATTTTACTCCAATGAGATTTATTGGAGACAAGACTTGATTTTCACAATTCACATATCCACCAAATCTCAGAGATTCGACCACTGCCACTTGTCTTGCGCTTCTGTTCAAGCTTGTTGTGCGTCAAACGTCAAATGTCAGTTCGTTAATGTTCCGTTTGTGCGTTGTATCAATTTGAATCTCCCCTGAAACAGAATAGTTTGTAATTTAATACCTTCTAATGTTTGTCTAACTTTTTTGTATGAACATCTTGTAGTATTAGTGCTTCTAGGTGACGTTTATCCGCCCATGTCCAGTCTCGTCTAAATCGAACGGCGATCTCTGAATTTATTTCCAGATCAAAATCTAAACACATGTACTCGCCACTCTCAAATAAATCTCTACGACTTATCGTATCTGATTCCCTGGACACGGGCCATTACACTTATTTTAATTATTGTTTATAAAAAATATTATATTATTAACAATAACACATTTTTTAATCTGTTAAGTACTGAGTACAATAACTATATTTACAGTAGAGTCTTCTATAATAAACATCGTTATTTTACGAAAATCTTTTAACTATTTTTGATTAATTAATTGATTTTATCTTAATATATAGACCTAAATAAAATATATTTTATAGCACGTCTTGAAGTTAAACAAAATTTCGTATTCTATATCGAGAATAGAAATACGAGATGATTTGACCTACATAGATGAATGGACGAAACTAATCAACACTTGTTAGCAGGAAGAGCACTAACGATCCGAATTAAATAGAAACATGAGCCAAACTATTTATAATGCCGAAGAGATATGATAACCAACCATTTAATTATCGTTTTATCTAATACGTTTAATACGTAGAAGAAGTGTTTTCAAAAATATATTAAATACATTAATTGAATAGTATTTATTATTAATTTATAAAACTGTACATAGAAACAAAAAATCAACTATTTCACTAACTGACCATGCTTTCTTACTCAACTCATCAAAATCTTCTATGTAGGGATACGCAGAGATTACAGAACACTACACAATTCTGTTCACAGATTTCAAAATGTAATTTATCTGATCATGCAACGTTTTCTGCTGCTTCTGCATATCTATCTGCATATTTATTTTACGTGATAAAAAAAATATGAAAAGGTTGTGGAGTTATTTATATGTATAGTTAAAATATACTGAATAGCATTGTAAATTTAATAGACTAAATATTATTAACATTTTTGTAACGCTACTTTTTGATTTTTTTGATTTGTGAATCCATAGAATCACCTTAACATCCTTACCTGACTCCATCTCAGTTAAGTCAAAATAACAATCGATTATTTTTTCAACGTTAAAATATATTTTATTTCCATAGTTATACAGTTTTTTTTTTTTTGTATATTCTTATACTACCATACATTTGTTTGAACAGTAAGGTGAATTTACTATTATTTTATAAATTTGATATGTTTCATTTCATAAGAAGTGTTATCATGATAGAAATACTAATAGTAATAAATAAATGTACATACTCTTGTGCACGTGGAAATACTGGAATTACTTTAATCCAAAAAATATAATTAAACGTTTTGATAAAAAAAGTCACATTTAAAAGTAAGAAATATTTTTCAGAATTTTTCGATCAAATTCAATGCAAATTAAAAATAATCTGAGAAAATGTAAATTATTCAGAACACATTTAAAAAATTAATGTACGTTTTTTGACAAAATCAAGACAAGAAATGTGATAGATTTTTACCAGCAAAAATGGTCTGCCTGGCCTATATTCAAAATGGATCAAATTGAGGTTTGTCAAGATATTTTATATTATAAAAGCGACCCAAATTTGAAATGCTACAATTTTGCTGTTCATCAATCGCAAATGATTTTATAGAATATGATAATATCCATATATTTGTAGTAGATAGTAATGTTAGTATTCAATATAGAATGGAGAGCTCTAAATATATTTTCACATTCATAAAATATTTCAATAAATAGTATTTTGTTCGGTTCTAATATTATATAAAAAAAAAGAAAATTCTATTGTGATGTTTTGTTTTTTAAACTTGTCATTTTTGGCCAGGCAGTTTAGATATATTTTCAATTTTTAAAGACTAACTATATGCAGCTTTTCTATCTGATAATCAAAATGTTCTAATATCATTGTGCTTTACAATATGTTTACAATATGCTCAATAAAAATTATTTTTGAGTTTTACATAGCTTCAACCGGTTTAGAATCAAATCTTTTGATGGTGTCTCATGAAAATTTAAACATTCCGCGCGTACAACTAATTCGACTTTACGAAGAAATCTGATAAAAAAAACTATTTTTACAGAAGCAATAATTTAAATACACACTAACATCTTGCATTTGGAACAAACCACAAGCTAGGTGTCAAATCCTAAATATGGTTGATTTATAAAATGTTTGACAACACAGCACAATGAACAAGAATCTAAGGTATTTTCCTTTTTTATTGTTTAAAACCCTAAAATAATAGTTACATGAGGCCTAATCTTTACATTGAAGGGTTCTTAACATATTAAATATATCAAAGTTCACAATTTCAAATAAATTAACACGACACCAAAAATTTTGAGTTTCTTGATGGAAAATAATCATATCCAAAAATGTTTGCGTTTTAAATATATTCCGTATAAAGCATTTTAATCTTTAATTTGCATTTATTTCTACTGTGCTTATTAATAATATAAAAATAATTAAATTTTATGCCTAAAAACAAAACCTTAACACTGTTTTGGCTATCTAGGGCAAAAATCTACATGAATTACATAAATTTATTATCAAATTAGCAAATTTAATATCTTCATCACATTCAAGAAATACATAGCTTACTTCGAAACAACATTTAACATCACATATAAAAAATTTAAACGTATTTTTCATTCAAATAATGAAACAATAATATATTATTTAAGGATCAACAAATAGATTTAAATATTTTTAGTTTACAGTGTGATTCATTAATATGAATAAAACAATGCTTGTAAAATGTATTGGTGATCAATTATTCAAACAACATAACTTAATTGTTTCTATATAGTATGTACTATATAATGTACAAACAAGTTTATATACGTCCATTGAATCTGTACAGATCCTCCAGAATGAAAGATTGTTGGATAAATGTTAAAGTTATCATACCTAAATTAAATCTATATTAATTTAACAAGCTGACTCGTTTAGAACTCAAATATATTTTTTCTGATGCTTTCTAGTGCACGGAACAAGGAACGCACAAGACTGGACCGAATGAAGAGACCTCTAAGACTATAACTATTACATTTTTGTTGACAAGCATTGTAAAACAGCTCACTTGATTATAGTAAATGAAAGGCCATACATTATAATTTCATTAGGCTGTTGTTGTGTTAATGCCATCTATCGGAATATTAGGCGAATTATCATGCAAGAATATTTTTTATATCGGTAATCAAAAGATGGCGTTAATGTATAAATTATTATTTTTCACATTTTGATAAACATTTTACTTATTTAAAGGATAGTAATTAAAATATATTTCTGATCGATTTAATATTGATCGCAAATAAAACATAGAAACAAGATTTTTTATAGTTAAAGTTAAAATTTATTCATGAAAATCAAATTGGTAATTGAATAATATTTGGAAACAGATACGAACCTTTGAAATCTACAGACAGAATAAATATTTATTTTATATCAATTAGGAATCTAGGCTTCGAATACTCCAATTCAAATACAAGAACTTTCATTCATTATTTTTCAAAAATAATATAAAGATTCAACAAAAGCTGCCTTTCTTGAAAATCTTGCACATCTTGAAGAAAATTTGTAGACCCATGAAAGGTACCTAATATTTGTATAATATATAAAAGTAACCCTAATACTTCTTACAGTCTACGTTTATCATTAAATTTTCTACAAAAGTAAAAAAAGGATCAAGGCTAGTTAATATTCATACGTAAATCGATAAAAGTAAATTACTTTATAAATATATAAAGATGTTTTAATTATTCATATTTTTTTCAATAGTGCATATAAAAGCTTTAGTCTACAAAACATTTCTAAACATGCCCCCAATAAAGTGCACAACTATAACATTTATCTGCAATTATGTATTTAGAGCCAAACTGTTCGATTATTTTCTTGATATAGAAGCCATGTGCTTTCTTGTGCCGAGAAGCTTGTTTACCTCAGTAAAAGCCAGTCAATCATCCTGAGGGGAAGTATTTCAGACACTCGGTAATATCTCTGCCAAACCAGATCAAAAAGACAGATTTCTCATTATCCAGCTACGTTCTTACCACCACTCATCTCTTCTTCTCTCGCACGGTACTTTAACAACAGATGAACGGTTGGAAATAAAATTTGCAAAGTTTATACTGGAAACTGGAAATATACACGACTACAACAATCGAATAGAAATGCTGTTAAAATTTTACTAGTTTTACCATTCAATTAAAAAGTTATTAGGGACTGCAATTAAATATTTCATTAATAAAAAAAAAATTACTTATAACCGTCAGAAAAACACGTGTATAATTTTTTTGAATACAAATCCTTAACTCTATGGAATCTTTTTTGGTTTGTCAACGGCAAACAGTTTGCAAACTGACATTATTATAAAAAATATGTAAAGATCTATATAATAATGCAAATATCCATTATATGTTTGTTGAAGCAAAACCCTAATTTAAAATAAAAGAAGCGCCACACACAATTTTTTAATTTTCATAAAGCTGACACCATTTTCCTTAAAGTCTAACATTAGATTTTTTAAATGTATATTCTAAATTCCGTCTCAATTAGTTTTCCTTTATCCATAAGTATAACTTTTTGGTTTCAAAGAAATTATAAAAGTTCTGCTTGCTCTATGTGCATTTTTTTAGCATTAATAATCGTTTGTTGGAAGATTATTTTTATCCATACTTAAATTGTATTTATCTGCCTATACTAAAAATATTACTAGATTTCTATGGATCATTTCCTTCTTAAACAAGAAGAAAAATATAGAAAATTCAGCCAATTTTGATATGCATTATTATACTAACGATACGTAATATTGTCTACTTTTTCTGTGTTACAAAGAACATATTTATGAAGAAGAATTGCATTATTAACAAATTAAAAAATACATAGATATATATTGATAGGCAATACAAATATAATGAATTGAATGTGCACAGCGACTTAAATTTTACATACATAGATAATATTGAAAATTTAATTTTAACTGAAATAACTGATGTTGGCAACCATTTTATTGATTTTTATTATAATCGTTTATAAACGCTTAGCCGTCAAATGATTTTTAGGATGTAAAATGACTAAAACAATCAATATTTTCTAAGACTAAGAATTTTTGTGTATATGCATAATATGAAATATAATATATCCATTCTTTTGTAAAAGTTGTATATATGTTTTCATTATAGTTATATATATTTGAATATGATTCTTGGGGGTAAAGCAATTCAGACCTAAGCTCATAGAGTTATTTGCTAAGATTTATTTTAAAAATTTCAAAGACTTTGATATTTCACATATCCATGGGACCAGCCATGATAGAAAATGTTGTGAATTAATATTGTGCTTAAGCAAAAAAAATCAATAGATTTTCATATAATTTAGTCAATTGGTATACAAAAAGTGTAAATATTAAATTTATTGATAAATGTCATCATAAGATAGGTTTCAATTATCTATTTTATTTTATTTTATTATCCTATTTATACATCCTTACCGAAATACTTTAGACATATATATGCATGTAGGTATTTGAAAAATATTGGTGTAAAAGCGGGAATCTTTCTATGTATGCACGTACGTGTGTAGTGATTTAATAACCCGAATATTCACCTTACATTTTGTTAATCTGTGTCGGTAAAAGAGCTAATTATATTGGCTATTGCATTTAAATGGCAAGCCGTTAATAAGCTAGATGAGTATTAATTAAACACGATCAAATGATCCTTGATTTTGTTGTCATTGTTGCAGGTTTTTTATTATACTTTGTTTATTTAATGAAGAAATCGCAATGAACAGTTATTTTAAAACATATTTATAATAAATAGGCTAGATTAAACATATTTGCAATGCTGCTATAAAGTAATAGTCATAACATTAATTGAACATAGAACGCGTTCCGTACACCGACGCAATTAATGGTAAATGACCCTCACACTACCGGGTAGGTTTGATTATCTAATCACAAATATTATTGACTAAACAAAGATCACAATAATGTACACGATGATGCACATGAATGCACACAAAGCGACATTTAACACCCGCCCGTTCACGTTGACCGGGCAATAAGTTCATCTAGATTAATATATTTGTTACAACATTCAAACATCGAAATATGTTCCTGATTACTGCCTGCTATTTAAGTATCCTAAATAAATTAATATGAAATGAAGAAATCATTAGGCTCTTTTTAAATAGTTGGCCAGTATTTTTTTATACGTTCATAATATTCAAAAACGACAATCTTTAAATTGTGATTGAAAAATTATTAAATTAATCAATATCGCTTGAGAATAAGGAGTTGATTCAGAAGAAAATATCAAGACATAATTCTAGTATAATATAAATTTAAAAACAATCGTGCAGTCATTAATGTGCTCATTTCCCATTAAATATAATGACGCCAGTGAAATTATTCATTTTAATCTAATACGCCTATTCACGCACTATAACGTCATTAATAGAACTAAAAGAACACTTCGCTATCGTGATGTGCGATCCATTATCCCTACCACGTGGAGAAATCATTGCAAAATTCATATCTACAAACGCGAAATTCATACTGTTAGGCCAGCGTGCTACTTCTACGGGTGTATTTGCATTAGCCGTTTGCCTAAAGCATTCGTTCTTAAATCCGTCTACGTATCATATTTTGTTCTAATAATCACAATTTATCCAATAAGACTGACACGATTTTATTAGAGCGCGCACAGCGCCGCCGAAAGGATCGGCAATAGAATCATCGGCAAGACGGCGTTTAGAATCGCGATGGCCGAGTAAGTCGAGTGAGCTGCTCCCGTACTGAGGGGATGAGTGACCGCGCCTTCGCAGGGCTGGGCTGGAGTATCTGAAACATGTATGAATAATAACATTGTAATTATAAATATATACATATAAAATCAATTTTGTCGAAAAATATTGTTTTTGCGTCACCGGGATTCGAACCTGGATCTCTGTTTTCAATCCGGGGAAGTACACTACCAATTGTGTCATAACGCCAGTATTTTTCATGACAAATTTTCGAACCTATATGTTACATTTTTTTCAAATTAATACACCTGTCGTTCCATTATTTGAAAGCCATCTACATTATTTTTACAGAATCTCAAATACCTTTGAGTAACCCGACTGCAGACGCCAGAATTATCAATTCATTTTTATTAAATTTTGGAATAAAATTTAATAATAACATTGTCACTCGTTACAACTTTTCAAAGATTTTCTAGGTATAAAAGTTTACAATAATGCTCATAAAAAAACCGAATCAAAATTCAAATACATGTCAAAAAAACTAAACACATATTTGGACACGACAGAAATTGAAGGGTAATTTTGTACGGTTTGGGCCACTATCTAACGTGGACTTCTATGCACCATCGCCGCATTGGCGTAGTTAAGCCATTACTTTCGAAAATAATGTGCTAATAACTTTTTGCTAGTTTTCAAATCGTTATACAATGTTAAACGCTTGTACTAAAAAAATAGGACCAACTTGCTGATATCCTGGAACGAGGCACGAACCCCCGACCACTAGATCACCAGGCCAGCGTCTTAACGACTACACCAACAAACTATTTTTTTAGTGTATAAAGGGACTACAAATTAATTATAGAATTAAATAATTAAGTCCACTATCTTCGCCCTCACCGGCATTACAAAATAATAGTGAAACATTATTTTTCTTCAAGAGACCTTTTTACAGACCACGCATCATAAATAATGAAATGTATTCAACCCTTATTTTATTACATTTGGAGCTCTATTCAAAACATCTTTTCTATACTTAAAGAATTATAAAAAGATTTAAGGCGCAGAAAAGGGTATCCCTTGTTGATTTGACATAAAATTTCATTTTACCTGGGTTATTGTGAAGCCTTGGCAAAAATTGATTCCAAAAAGCACAAGATTGTGCTCTCGGCCCCTTTCCGATGCCAGATCCTTCAGCATTGAATATATAATAATTAGGCTTCTCCTTGCTGTAGAGTGGCCAATTATCTTCTTCAGGCACGGGACGTCTGAAATTTGAAATATCTCATTATTAAAACGTATTGGTTAGATTTTATGTAATTCAAATAAAAAATATTCTGTATCTCCACGTATATATTATATTATACGTGTATTCACATAAGATCGCAGGAGAACTTGTCAAATGTTGAATGAAGGTGACATAGCAGTGTAATCGGGTATGTTCTACTTACATTCTCCCAGGCATTATTAAACAAATATACGAGCTATAATTTCATGAGCACTTTACTGATCTTTATGGATCTAGCCGCTTTATTAGACAATAACCAGTTCCAGCGTAGATTTATTATTTATGAAATTTATTTATTTAAAAAAATATAATTATTTATAAAAAAAATTTTACCAGCTACTAACATATCACAAAGGAAATAGTTTAATTGAAAAATCTAATTATAAATACATGTTACTTAAACATATTTTTATTCTCTTTATAAAAAAAACGGGCTTAATTGTTTATAAATAACGTAATTTTTTTTTTTAATATTGTTGTTGTGAACGTCTCTTATTCGACCAAACTTGAGCCTTAAGACATTTTTCGTAAACGTGTTAGTTGTATGCGTCGTGAATATTACTTAAACAGAGCACTCAAGTTTTAGAGCTTAAGTGGTATAGTGCGCGGCGTAGTAACCACCGTTCCCAAACTACTGTACTTCGCATTTATACAACTATATTTAACAATATATATATATAGGACAACGCTGTATATATCAGAGGTGAAGTCTACTCCATCCCACACATTAAACTATGTATTATGTATGTTATGTATCCACCTCTGTAACTACAAAAATATGGATGTCAAAATATATATAAATAAATAAATAAAAAAAATAAAAAATAAATAGTTCACAATATTCATGAAACCGATATTTTCACAACGCCTCAATGTCTTGAGTTATCAAAGGAAAAATATTAGTGTTGTTCATCATCATCATCATCATCATCAGTAGCCTTTTTTTTCCCCAGTAGGTGTTTTAGCTGCCCACAGGATTCGTCATAATTTCCTTATATCTGTGGCATCTCTCTTTTAGATCACCATCCCCAGACCTTGACAGTCAACTATTACACCATCACTGGTTTATCCACTCTCCTGAGCCATTACAGATCACCCAATAAAACTTTATTCAGATTCTTGATCTTCCGTGCGATTCAAGCGTAATCTTCAAGATTTAACTTCACAGGCATCTACGAGTTCACACTTCGCGGTGTTCCGAATTATATTTCCCGATATCGTTGTCATATCATCATCGTTAGCCATTTTTTAACCTCCGCTAGATAAAACTCTCCCCAAATGTCTTTCACTTTTCTTTATCTATTGTTATTCACTTCTACATATTTCCGGAGAATTTGATTTGCTATGATGGCCCATCGGTCTCTTAATTCTTTTTGGATATCTACTACTGAATGACTGGATTTCTTCATCGATGTCCGTCCTTCGAGCGATTGTTATATATGTCATATCAACGAATCATCGTGTTTTGTCAATTTCCAAACTTCGGATGAGTAGTCGAGCACGGGTCTTGTGAGTGTTCTGTACGTATACTCTTTATTATTTTTATTGTCGTTTCTCACAGAAAATAAACAGAAATGACCGTTCAACCCAATCGGAAGGGTCTCGAATATTTTTAGCAAAAGTTGTAGGTACTTGGCGGGGTTTCCTCTTGAGTGCCGATAAAGATTTAATCGTGACTTGCGTATACTTGTTATAGCATCTAAATTAGTCAAGTAAATAATTCAGCACCGGAAGCGTTTCATATAACTTAAGATGTGATGCGATTGCTTGGAAGAAATAGCGACGGTCTTAAGTGCTAAAACATTTTTTTTTTTTAATTTATTGATTTGTTTTACATTTTTTTATCATTTGTTACATTCTTCGCCATTTAACCCTCAGCATAACGTGATAAAAAATACCCGGGCGCAGCCATAATGTTAACTTGTGTTACAGTAAGGAACGTGTATTTTTTTGGCATTATAAATGAGAAAAAATGCTTTTACTAGTTTTGATGGCTGTAAAATAGTTGATATCATACTTTTAGTCTAAAAATTGACTACGTAAAGTGAAATGAAGATAAATATGATAATATAACGGAGTATTAATTATATATAATCTATTGACGTAGGCTCCGGCGTTAAATACCGACCTGTATTGAGCGGTGGACCTATGTTACTGCATGGCCATGAAAGGGTTAATTTAGCCCTGTTAGAAGTGAAAATTTACAAATTATTATTTTATGCTAATAGGTATTGCAGACAAACGCTACAATACACGACATCATAATCGTTAATTAAATAAAATCTAAGATTCGAATATAAGTTTTAGAAACTTAAAGTAGATTAAAATCAAAATTGTATTATACGTATGATTCAGTTATTTGAACGTGAATACACGCTTACTATAAGCCAAATTCACACCTTTCTGATTGACGTTGCGTCATTGGCCTTGGAAATTAGTGCTGTATTTTTAATATCTCGTATATTTTCCTCAATTGTTAATTTGAAAAATAACTTTTATTTTTAACTTTTACATTATTTTTAATTACTCAACCATAAAAAAGTGTAACTTGATATGACATTAATTATCTTAAAATATTTTACAGTGTACCTACCTTAATGTCATTTCACGACCATCTAAGACTAGCTGTCAGGATAAATAAAATAAAATATCGGTTATGATGTACGGGATTGTATGCATATTATTAAAAGGTAGGCGTAAAGCTTTACTACGTGATATTTATAAAGTTACTTCTATTTTTTTGAATACTCGTAAATGCTTAGTTTAGCCGTTAAACCAATACTCCAATTTGAATACAATTACATTAAGAAAGCGTGTAAAATTAAAAACAGCTGTCAAAAAATGAGTTGTTTTATATGGGAAAAAATAATCGGAAAATAATTAGTACATGGGTCGTATTCGAGCGAGCATTGTTTGAAAACATAATTTACATGCTTCAGCCGCGAAAACGCAATTTCCAAACAATGAAAAATAAGGCTGTTTTTAAAAATACATTTATCCTATTGAAAATCAGAGAAATTTCAATGCTAACCTTTAACTAATCTCACGCAATATTTAATTGCCGACTCACTCAGTAAATTCCGCAATAAGCGTCTCAGTTTAAGCAAAAATGGATTTTACTGCTTTTTCTCACTTAACACTATGGCATGCAAGCGAAGCCTATTTGTATTTAGGAATCTCAACTATAATTACGTTATAATACTTCATAATTACCTGAAAATATAATATATCGCAAAAGAAGTATAACAAAGCAGTATTATTGTCGAAGGCCTTTGCTAATTATGCTAATTTTTAATCAACATTTGAAACATTTTAACATAGAATAACATAGAATTCAGTGTTTACCCCAGTTAAATGTCACAAAATATATTTTCGAAATATAATCAATTTTATTCATCACTATTAATGTATGACTTTTATCAGCTTTTGTTAAAATAAGATTTTATTTTTTTAAAACTTCTCGAATGTTTTTAACATGCATTATATCTTGATTGTTCTTCACTGAATTTATAGGAATTTGATTCGGACGGACTTTTTACGGCGGCAATAATAAAACTTTTCGTATATAATTTCGGATTAGCGGTTGTGTGAAGGTGTGAAAGTGGCTGACCAGCATATTTGCGGACCATCAAGCTACAAGGATAGCGACGTCGGCCTCAACCAGCACAGGTTCGCAAAGGTTTGTGTAATTTGAATTTACATAGATTGAATAACTGTATTCATCATTACCAATAGAAAACCCAGAACTAGCTATCGAAGTATTTACGGAAACATAACTTGGCAAATTCCTATAAATTCAGTGAAGAACAATCAAGATATAATGCATGTTAAAAACATTCGAGAAGTTTTAAAAAAAGAAAATCTTATTTTAACAAAAGCTGATAAAAGTCATACATTAATAGTGATGAATAAAATTGATTATATTTCGAAAACTGAAAATTTCCTCAAAAGTGACCAGTTTAGTATTATGAAAAAAGATCCGACTCAAAAATTTCAAATGGATATTAAAAGTGCATTAAAAAATTCCATAAGTGATATATTTACTGATAATACTGTATTATCAGATTTAATCTTAATGAATCTTAAGCCTCCAAAACTGTATTCCGTATTAAAGATTCATAAGAGTGATATTCCAATAAGACCTGTGGTTTCGTATTGTAGTGCTCCAACGTTTAAATTATGTTCTTTTATTACTAAAACTATTAATAGACTTAATATTTTTAATCCAAAATATACTATAAAAAATTCGTTGCAATTAGTGGATATGTTAAAGGACATGGATCTTCCCAACAATGTTAAACTTATTTCTTTTGATATTGTTAATTTGTTTACTAATGTACCTATTAATGAAAGTAAAATTTTAATTTTTGATTTACTAAATTCATCTAATTTACCTAATAATTTGGTAAAAGATCTATGTCGTTTATTAAATCTTTGTATGAACCAAAATTATTTCCAATTCAATAATATAATATATAATCAAACAGAAGGTCTTCCTATGGGAGCACCCACAAGTCCACTAATAGCAGATATTTTTGTAGATGATTTGGAGAAAAAAATTTTTGATTGTGATTCTTCTTTGTTAAATAATGTTTTGTTATGGAAAAGGTATGTGGATGATGTATTGTGTATTTGGTCGGGTTCACAACGTCAACTAACTACATTTCTAAATTTAATTAATTCGTTTAATAATAAAATACAATTTACATTAGAAATGGAAAATAATTCTACCCTAAATTTTTTGGATCTAACATTGATTAGAAATAATAATAAAATTGAGTTCAAAATTTTTAGAAAACCAACTTTTACAGATACTATCATACACAATGAATCTAATCATCCATTATCACATAAACATTCAGGGTTCCACTCCATGATACATCGTTTAGTCAATATTCCTATGTCAACATCCAATTTTAATATTGAATTGAATACAATTAAAAAAATAGCAGTTAATAATGGGTATAATACATGTTTGATAGACACTATTTTTAAAAATAAATTAAAAGAATATAATAATCAGTTTTTATATAAATCACAGATGAAACATAATGATAATAATGATAATTGGCGTAGGATTTTATACATAAATAACTTTTCGAAACAAATATCTAAACACCTACCACGAGATATTAGACCAGCATTTTACACAAATAATAGTATAGGAAATTTGCTCATAAATTCTAAGGACAAGGATGATAAATTTAACAATTCTGGCGTCTATAAACTTAGTTGTAAGGATTGTGCTGCATTTTATGTTGGTAAAACGGGTAGAAATTTTAATATAAGAGTAAAGGAGCATTTGAGATGTTTGAACAATAGTGGGTTTTCAGAATTTGCTAATCATTTGATAGAAAATAGTCATGGTTTTGATAAAAAATTGGGATTGTCAATTTTGCATATAAATGGTGTAGGTCACAAATTAAATAATTTGGAATCGTTGGAGATAAATAAAGCATGTAAAAGTAATCAGGAAATTCTAAACAGCCAACTAAATTTAACTACGAGTCCTATTCTAAAATTTTTTCCTAAAAATTATTCGACTAAATTTGTATTGAGCAGCAATTTGAGTTAGGTACTAAATTTACTTTTTAAATAATTGTTGTTTTTTTTTTTTAAAAAAATTTTTTTTAAAAATTTAAAAATAGATTCTGGATAAATAGAAAAACAATGCTATATTTTTAGTTAGTTTTGACATATCCTGAAGAAGGAAAAGGTGTTTTCCGAAACCGGGAGATGTTTTTTAAACTCAATTGTGGTTATTAAACTAAGATAATAAAAAAAAAAAATATGAATCTTAACCACCAAGTTAATATTGCTAATTTTAAAAGTATATATATATTAATTTTTCACTGTAAGTATTTTTTCAACCATTGATCAATTTAGAAAATAACTATCTTTTTTTTTAAATATCCCTTTTTTATAATAAATTATTGCATCGGTTATTTATTTGATCAAATTTTAACAAAACAAATATCAAAACTGGATTATAATTATATTACCCCGAAAAACAGACATATTTTTTATATTTTGCAAAAATCAAAATATTACCACTATTCAAATATATATTTTTTAATACCTACTTCACAACTACACGCAGCAATTTTTTCTTTTAAAATACATTTTAAAAAAAAACACCTCGAGCTAACTTCGTAATTTTGTAACTAATATAAATAGAAATTTGGGCTGTATGTGCCACTATTCAAAACTGAAACGCCATCTTGACACGTACGTGTTTTCGTTTTTTTTACACTTACAGTGAATGAATGAATGAATGGGTATTGTTCACGCGCTAGCGAAATTATGTTCTGAAATCCCTTTTCCAGTAAATTAAAACTCAAACATTATAACTACTGTACCTTTATTTCAAAAGATTACAAGAAACAATATATTTTTTTGTATTTAAATAATCATTTGTAGACAGTTTGAAATTGACCACCCGAAAAAATCCAATGCGGTTCTCATTCCAGCATTTCCGATAGCTTGGAGGTTGCAAAATGATTGATGACCCACTCCGCGTTAGGTTGCAAAGAGGATCCTTATCACCCGTGGGATGGTGGAAGGTTTGGTGAACGGCTGTTGGGGGAATGTTTAATCCAAGCCATAAGACACTAGTTTTAAAAATATATTGTTTTCCAATTTATTTTGTTATATAAATAATGTTAGAATAAAATTGTTTTTTTTATTGTAATATTACCATAATATTAATTAACACTAACTACTATAAGAATTTAAGTTGTTGTTTATTCATATTATTTTACTAATTTATTTAAATATAGATTAAAACATATCTTAGAACACGTTTAAATGGGTTAGACAGCTGCTTTATTCTGACAACTTCCACCTTATAAATGTATATATATTCATTTAAAAAAATGCAGCAATATATACCTTAATGACTCACAGAGACATTAAACCAAAATGACAAGAGAGAACAATCAAAAAGCTAATTTTACGGTTAAGCCATTGGCATACAATAGAGCCAAATTATGGGGTCTAAAAAACACATTAAAATGATAAAAAAAATTAGATCCTAACCGGAATTGGTCAGTTCATGCATTTTTGATGCATTAAAGCATATATTCACTCAATATATATATATATATATATATATATATATATATATATATATATATATATATATATATGTGTGTGTGTGTCTTAAAGAAAGATTTAAAAATTAAATCGCTTTGACGCTAGGAGATATTTTCATACGACTGAGCTATGTTTCAATTCAATCAATTAAATTGTTTTCGTAGACTGCCTAGATATTACGATCCTAAAGCACCAACTACGATGGGCGAGTTTTTGTGAGCGTATGGATGCTACACGGCTTCCCGAACAAGTTATGTTTCCGTTAAGCTATCTTACGGCAAAAGAAGACAGGGTGGGGCGAAGAAAAGATTCAACGACACCCTGAAGGTGAATCTAATCTGATGTGGTATAAACCCTGAACACACAAAACCGTGACCCATGATCGAGTACAATGGCGTCAAAAAGTATATTGCGCCGAGAATCGTGCGAATGGAAGAGGGCAGATGCAATTACCGAGAAAAAGAGAAAGACGAAAGAGATGGAGGAAGATTCATCCCTCAGAATCCCAGCGGATGCACGTGCACAATACGCGGAAGGGTGTGCGGTTCGAGAATAGGACTCTTCAACCGCACTCAGGACTCACAATCGATAAACCGTGGCAGGCTCGCAACGAGGGACCGAATATTTCACTTAGTTGTGAAAAATAAAACATTTAAAATCAACACGATCAAAAAGGCAAATGGCAACTAAGCTACATTGTAATCTAGCTTGCGTTTTTTTCGATTGAATCTCTTTTACTTTTAAGGATCATTTTTTAATAAATCATTTAATAATTAATGTTTTTAATAATTTAATTACATAACGCCGTGCTTGTTGAATGAATTAATGTTTTTAATAATGTAATTACATAACTCATATCTGATTTTTTAAATCTATTCCTAAATACATAATGTATAATAATAACCTCTATAAGAGAGTTCTAAAATCTATAAAATATTGCTTATATTATTAATCATTGTTAATATTTGTACTGATGTGATAAATACATAAGCATTTTGTAATTTTTTAAATATATTATTATTTCACAAATTAACTGTTTATTACCACATTTATTAAACAAAATTTCGTTTAAAAAATTTTCTACTCATACATGTTTAATTTTTTTATTTTATTTACTAGTAATTATATAATACTATATAAAAGTTTGTTTGGACTGTGCCCGTCTCACTAGAGAATTCTGTGTCGAGATACGTTACATTGATAATAAAAGTTCTAATCATTTTTAATACCCACTAATATTTTTCTTGTATTGTAAACTACTCCCCTATGATTATTTTACAATTGAGACCCCCTCCACCACCCCGTGCAACAACATTGTATATTGGTTTTTACAAATGTCGATAGATAGACAGAGCGTCGGCTATATTTTTGATGATATGAACACTCTCACTACATTTTTTCCCCCTATTTTTATTTTTATTCCTTAAATAACATCACAGCAGCACGAAAAAAAACTGGCTACTTTAACACAGACGCCAGTCTAGCAAAGTAGCCCAGACAATGCTGCATATATATATCAGAAGTAGAGTCTACTCCATCCACGCAATAAACTACGAGTATATACTTAATTGCAATATATTTGTATCTTATGTTTATCATGTTATAATATAATATATTCACCTCTGTTACAACAAAAACATGTATGTCAATAAAGTCTAATGAATAAATAAATAGATATATAGTGTTGTTGCGAGAAAACTCACTTAGAAATTGTGGGTAATAGTATTTTTAGGATAAAACATTCTTATTGTGAAGTTGTAATTATTCAGAACATAGGTCTGTGATATTTTAAATATGAATTAAATATATTTAGAGAGATATACGTATAAAATCAATTTTATCAAAAAATATTGTTGCGCCACCGGGATTCGAACCTGGATATCTTTCCTATAACCGGGGAAGGTGCATTATCCAACTATGCTACAGCGACAATATTTTTAGCGACAAATTTTCGAACCTATATGTTACCTTTTTGATATTAATATATTAATTGTTCTAGTATTTGAAAGAGCCATCTACCTTATTTTTACGGAATCGCAAATACCTTTGAGTAATCTGATAGCAGACGCCAGAATTATCAATTCATTTTTATTAAATTTTGTCGCTAAAAATATCGTCGCTGCAGCATAGTTGGATAATTCACCTTCCCCGGTTAGGAAAGAGATCCAGGTTCGAATCTCAGTGGCGCAACAAATATTTTTCGATAATATTGGTTTTATATGTATATCTTTCTAATTAATATATTTAATAGTATTTTTATTTATTTTATATGGTTGTTTAATACACCACTCGATGCCCGAGAAGATATACAACGTTGTGACATTTATAAATCAGATCTGCCCAATACCTATATGCAGTACTGCTGCATTGATGCACAAAATTACTCAACCGATCCAAATTTATGAAATTAAAGATAATTTTCAAAAGAGAACAATGCAATAAGTAAGAATAAATACATACCCTGTGAGTGCGAATCTAGAAAAGGCTTGCATTATCTTATTGCTGAGGTCTCTCTCCTTGGCGTTGTACTGAAGGGACATGTTTAACGGATGGCCGAACACGTACTCCACCTCGTCGCCGTGCATCACACCCATCCATTCGCCCCAGAGCGATGTACTTGTGCGCTGTAATTTCGAAAAATCATTTAAACACATTGTGATTGGTGAATCTAATCCCGGGTCAAAATCGAGATCCCAGGATCAATCAAGAAATTTTAAAATGTTATTTGTTCATTAATGTCACATTTATTAAATACGCCACGAAAAAGAAATAAGTACAATTTCAGGAATCTGTGAAAATAAAAATGACTAAATTATCGTGCAAGATTGGCGAATAACTATTTGAATATGAAATAGTTTACGAAATATTAATACGTACATTTAAAAAAATGCTTCGTTTTTTTAGAACGAACTATTTGTGCAATAAAATAATAAAATTTTAGCAAAGTTGGTTAACTTAGATTATACGTTTTTTTATTGGATAAAAATATATTTAATAAATATCAGATATCTCATAAAGACGAAGCTATTTTTATCATATTTTTAATGGAAATTATATATAGAAAATATGATTCTCATTGAGTTGACGTATAATATTTGCTATTTTAAAGGAAAAATGAATTATCAAATTTGGTCCATAGAGGGCTATGGTGTACTGGTACTCGAAGCGAGGCAATGTAGTAAGATATATACAACTTTCAAAAATTCGATAAATATAGAGATTGAAGGGTGAAAATTGATGAACGTTATATATATAAAGTGACCACTGTGATGATGAGGAAGCGGCTTCCACGTAGCTAATATAGATTACCTATTATTAGATTAGATTATTGTAACAGCATCTATGCTGGCCTGCCAATGTTTCAGCTGGATAGATTACATTTATTATAAATGCGGCTACATGGATAATATATAGAGTTTCCAAATTCTCTCATATAACATCCCTTTTACATCAGCTACATTAGCTCCGATTCCCTGAAAGAGTTGAATATAAATTGTGCTGGTTAATGTACAAGGAAACACACAACATGGCGCCTAAATATTTTCAATAGCTTTTTATCCCAGACAATTTGAATGGTAGACGTCAAACTCTCAAGTTAGCCTCTACTTCAGCTGCAATAAGGGTTGTAGAGCCGACCAACCGTTGCCGGAGGTCTAAATTTAGTTAACGGGCATTTGCGGTGGCAGGCCCAAAAGCGTGGAACTCTTTGCCCTCCGTTATAAGAAACAGAGCATCAGAGACTATTTAAAAAGAAACTAAAAACGCACCTTTTCAAAAAATCATTTCTATAAGTGATAAGATTTTTAATTTAAAAAAACAAAGATAATTGTAGAACTATAAACAGTTTATGTGTAAAGCGCCCTTGAGGTGAAAGTTTTTACGAAAATGGCGCTATACAAATTATCCATTATTATTATTATTACCTCGATTCTTTTTACATAAACTGTACACAGATTAATTTGATATTTTAAATATTTTATTGTCATTTATCGGATGTAATTGATAAGAAATAAATTTTGAAAGTTTCATGATCACACGTTATAATGCTGGGATTCACAAATACTATACACTGGACCGGGATCCCAGAATTGAATTTTCTAATTATGTAATTAATTTTCTCTACTTCATTTAATATTTAGAAGAACTAACGTATTTCACAGTTTGAACTATAAATTCATTCACATCATAATAAATTTAATTAAAACACATACGTGCTTTGAGAAAAATGTTAAATGTGTTTATTAGAAATACATTGAAGGATTTTTTCACTTTTCTATACAATAATTAAAATGGTTTAAAATTATTTTCGTTGAGTCTTTTACATTAGTTTTTTCTTTACTAACGAAAAACTGATCTTATTAATATATTTAAGAAATATAATATAGTTTCTGCATACATTTTATAAATGTATTTCAATAATACAATATATACCTATATCCAATACATAATATACAACCTATGTATCTGAATTAGGTAAGTGCCAGTTGGTATCTTACTTTTTTATGTTCTATGTATGATCTTATTAATTGTACGATATTAAAATAAAAAATTATTATAGTATTAATTCAAATGGATTTACATAAATAATTAAGTACAAATTAAATGTATTAATTAGAAATATATGTATACATATAAAAATATACATAAATTGTATCGAAAAATATTGTAGTTGCTACCGGGATTCGAACTTGGATCTCAGCACAGTGCGTCAAATCACATTTAATATTTATTTAAAATATCACAAACCTATGTTCTGAATAATTACAACATCACGATAAGAATGTGTTCTCCTAAATAAATAATTAAATTTTGACCTAAGTTTAAAAATGGACGATAAAATTATTTCTGGCCAAGCACATCAGAAAACCGAATACTACATCAACCAAAACGTAATGGAAATTTAGTGGAATAGATGAAATTGATAGAATTTATTCCGTAACTAATTTCATAAATCATATTAACTTAATGTATTGTATTCATCATATTTTGACAGATGTGATTCTTTAATAATGAACGTTTTCTTTAAGGAAATAAAAATATTCAATTGTTTTTTTGCTAACTTATGAGCTGTCTGAAAATACGATCAAAAATTATAATCATAAATAAATGAGAATGTGAGTTTAAATAAAAATTAAAATAATATTTTTAAAATTCACAAATAAATATTTTACCTTGAATATATTGCGTGTTTAGAAATTTCATTACCATTTATTTAATTAAGATCACGTAAAAATAATTATAAAATATTTTTTACTCATTATTTTGAGAATTTTCGAAGTGGCGTTTAATTTCATGCGTTCTATTTCTATCATTCTGTTTATAACTTTTTATTTGTAATCTTTTTTAAATTAGATATATGAGTAATTACCCATACTTCCATATCTTTTCATTAAATA
The DNA here is from genome assembly GCA_022840565.1 of Eubasilissa regina. Taxonomy (NCBI): domain Eukaryota; kingdom Metazoa; phylum Arthropoda; class Insecta; order Trichoptera; family Phryganeidae; genus Eubasilissa; species Eubasilissa regina. Next base: position 20,753,947 of record JAINEB010000015.1, on the reverse strand, counting down.
TAATAAAAAAATAACTTCGAGATATCTATTATTTGTTTAATAACAGTGCACTTGTAGGTGAAAATCCAGTCATTGTGTATTCTTTGACATATTCAAATATTGTTGATTATCACGTTTATTAAGCTATAATTTATCAGCTAACATTCTAATAAAATCTACATTATTTTCCAAATACGATATTTTGATACAGAAGATAACTGAGATGCGTAGGTAATATTGCATATTGCTCGCTTAACATAAAAAAGTTACCAGAATCAATACTTCGGAACCTCCAAAAAAAAATTTAATGAAAATAAATTCAATTAAATACTAGACTTAAAATTCATTCAGAGGTCATCAAGTTAATTAACACATGCATAAACGTTTATCTTAGTTTGAAAATAGTAAGAATATAGGTGTAAATAAATATTTGTAACAATTTTACTAAAGTCTATTAGATGATTCGCTTAGCATGTGAGAGGTATTCCAAAAATGTTTTGGAGGCCCCTGGTATCAATTCCAGTGGGGGTAAAAATGAAAATAAAATACAAGGTAAATGTGAGTGTTTATAAAAATACTATGAATTTTTTTAATGTAGTACTTCTAATGTCACGTGTCTAAGGATGGATTATCGACTCGAAACAATCTCTTCTATCAAATGATTCCATTACAATGGAATCGTATATCGTAGATTATTTTATAAAATATTCACCCAAAAGACATTTGAAGAAAGGCCATTAAAAAGAAAATGACTCAACATCTACAGTTACATAAATTATATTTTCATTACCAATACCAGCCACGATTGTCGTTTCTGTATAACCTATTTTTCAATATTATTATCAAAAAAGGGATGTGTTCTTCCTAAATATTCCAAGTATAACTTGAATTAACTTATTAAGTTAAACTCAATGAGACATGTTCATGAAATGATTTAAATAATAATGTAATATTAACTCCCGCGGCACACGTGACACCGGACGACAGATTATATTTCCGGATTTCGTCGCCCTGGCGGCAATCATTATTATAAGCCTCCTTTTAAATAAACCCAGTCTATGTCTTAGATAAATGTAACCAATATCAATCTAACCTAATTGTTTTCTGTCACATATTTAATATATTATTTGATTCACTATGTATAAGCATTTGTAAAAAGTACTACGTTTAATGTGTTACATATACAGGATGTAATAAACCTAGTGCATAGTATTTTATGAATGGATACCCGACTAAATTACGAGTTTAAAATGTTCAAGGAATATCTGCAAATGTGTTGCAAATGTGCAAACTGTTGTTACAAAGTTGCAAGTCTGTTCAAAAGACATGATTTCGAGAAAAACACGAAAGAATAAAAAACGTGACTTGCGCGCGGCTAAACATCTGATGTGCCGCCTTTGATTCTTCATATCTAGGTTAATTTTTGAAATTTTTCCATGTGAGTATGCTCACAATGAAGGAAAAATATTGAACTTTTGTAAAATGCGATAAAAATTTGTTTTTTTATGAAAATTCTAGGGTGGTGTAACCCCTTAATAATTATTCTCTTGAATAATTCAACGTGACTCTATTTCATGTGTAATGAGGTTATAAAAACATTAAAAATGTAACATGTGTCTTTTAAAACGTACAGATACACCCTTTTATAGTATATATAATATAAAAGGATTTCCCTAGCGCGCCCTAATAACTTTCTACGATAATAGCTCGGTCCTCCCATATCGGGGTTCAACAAACCTCATCTCTACTCTAGCTTCCTCGTCGCTCATGCGGTAGGTACCTCGGAGAAGAACGGAAGCTTCAGATTATTCTAACAATAAGTAACGAGTCGGTTACGGTCGGTCCATGACTAATGGGGACTCATCTCAAATGACCACATACTGTTCTCTTATTAGTAGATTGAGGAGATAATATTGTACGCGTATGAGAACCCCGGCAAGCCGTGTAACAAAAAGAGTCCGTAAAATAGTTTTTTTTATTTTTTAAATATAATTATAATTTTCTCATAATTAATATCCCAGTATCCTTCTGTATGCAATGCGCAAGAAAATTTTAAAGGAAACTGGTACATTGCATTGGAGTAAGGTATCAATTTCCTTTGAAATGTACGAATATCCGAATAAATAATTAATTAAATTCTAGCATCTCCTAGCGTGTTTTACTCAAATATATTGGAGATTCACCGCAATATAAAGTTGATGCTTTTTAAAAATGGAAAAATAAATGTATCAATTGGAAAGATTGCAGAATATAAGTTCAAAATTTGTGTAAAATGTATTCGATTGCTAAAGAGAAAATGGTAAATGCACTTCCCCGGATAGGACGAGGTCCAGGTTCGAATCCCGGTAGAAACTAAATATTTTTTGGATGAATAGATTTTTTCTGTATATCTTCCAAGTTGAAGGTAGTATGAAGGTATATTTTTGTATAATTAAAATTTAAAAATATTTAAATAAAATTAATTATGTCATATGTACGTATTTCACACCCGTCCTAGGACGAGTTTTACATACTAATTTATAAATATAGAAGAACATTACGATTGGTTTTACTACCCGTTTTATCCCAGTGTTTTGTCTCCTAAGGCAGATACACATTTGAGAATATTATCGCTCCATTTTATCGTAAGTAATATAGGTGAAAAAAATATTTTAAGACTACTTAAAACGTAAATATTATTCCATACATTACTCAAGTTGAAAAATGATTTTAAAATTAATTTTAGTAAGGGTTATAATTTATAGAAATTATCTAGATTTAAAAGAATGGTCACGTCGTTAACTGATGAACTAGAAAATTGATTGTGGATGAGACAAGAGAGATATACGTTAAGTAAAACAAATGGTTGGTTCTTTCACGGCTGTCTTCCTCTGCAAAGAAATGGGGTGATGATAAATTTGCTTGAGTAAGTAAAAGAAAAAAATCTACCCAAGTTTTACATTTCTTACTGGATACAATAGAGTGGCGGAGAAGATTTTTGACCGCGGCGTAATATATCTATTGTAATATCTCTATTTTATTAGAAGTTGAAAACCACCGCTAAATTATTCCTTTCATTTTAAACTAGCAGCGCGTGAAAAAACCGATTAAAACTTTGCCGCGCTGAAATATTTTATCGCGCGCAGCAATTAGATAAATTAAGTTAAATATTGATGCTTATTAATTTACCAGTAGGTTAAAAAATATATATTATATAATTATATTTTACGCTACAAATGCCAGTATCCCCAATATCAATGGTGGTGCACACTTTGTACTACAGTATCGATGATGGTAAAAACTCTGTTGCCAAAGACGGTAGCATGGCTATTACCATTTGTATATAAAACGTCAGTGTGTGCGGTGAAAGTGTCACCGCCGGAACGGTACATTACATATGCAAATCATTTGAAGAATTTGTCTGATTGGGTACATGTTCCCTTAATTTATTTAATTGAGTTGTACTGTAATAAAACCAAATATTTTCAACATGGATAAATATTTTCGGCCATATTTAGCACCAAGAAATCAGTGATAGTCTGCTTTTGCGAGATAAAGAAGTTTGTAGAATGAGATAAATAACAATATGTTTTACATTTATCATAATCTCAAATTCTCTATTCATATGATACTACTCAGGTGGGCGGATGGGATGCAGAAAGCCCAGATCCCAAAAAGAATCCTTAATGGAAACCCAAATGGTACGAGAAGTGTGGAAAGACCGCGACTCGAAGAATAATTTAAAGAAGGACATAGCAGAACTACTACAGATTCCGAACTGGAATTCCCCGAAAACCGGAACATGTGTAGGTGGAAAATTCAGCAGGCCAAGCCTCGATATGGGCTGCAAGACTATTGAAGAAAAAGAAGAGGCCTTCTGGTAATATTTTGCAAATACGAAACACATGGTTTATCAGTCTGAAAATACAATTTCGCTATAAAGGAGATGTGATATGCGTTCTAATTATCTATTATTTTACAATATGAAAAATTAAAACACGCAAAGGTAAATCGATACATATTTTGATTTTTTGATTTGACCAAAAAACATTAAAATACTCGACTATACAAAACTAAAAAAAAATCTGCGTCCCAAACATCAATAATTATCATTTCACTAGACCCGTCCAGATTACCTATTCTGACTTATACACAAGATCTACAAAGATGTCAGTCGTAAATGAATAATGAATAAAAGAGAAACGCATAATTTATTCAATGTTTTATCAATGAACAACAAAAATGTTCAGAACTAAAAGCGAGAATCATTTATTGCGGTGCACGCATCCACGGAACCACCCTATGCGCGGGCAAAAAGTAAATGAATAAGAAATGAAGAGCTTACATCCGAAATACGAAAGGTGCTGTTGAACATTTAACAACGCTAGATATCTGACGTCAAATTCAATTATGTCCAGCGTACATTTCAAAGTTATGGTATTTATTTTATAAATCCTCACTGGAACAATATCGGCGGAATTTGTAAGAAAAATCTTATGCAATTCAGCATGAGCGCGAGTATGATATCATACAATAGGAAGAGATAGAATGTATATGTATATGTAGCATGGTAGAAGATGGCCAAATCTTAGAAATCAAAGTTGTATGAAGTTTTTAAATAAAATGCCAGAGGATGTAAGAAAGAAGGAAAGATTGTATAAATAATTTATTAAATTTCAACTTAATAAATATGTGCTGCATAGATTTTAAATGGATATATTATATGTTTATATATATATATATATATATATATATATATATATATATATATATGTATATGTAGGAGTAGCATCTGGTGATGTGAATGAAACGCATTGTTGGTGTAACCATATATTATGCCAGAGAAGAGAACAGGAAGAATACAGGAGATAGCGGAATATGAAATATAAAAAGAAGAAGAGCGAGTCGGCGTCGTTTGCGGCGAGACCTAACATGACAGCGGCGAAGTGTACGATGTGTCATTGGCGGGCGATCGACTCAGCCTGCGTCCTCAATCCAGGTGTCGCTCGCGTCGTTCAGCGGATAAAAGCGGTGAATTAAAATCGCCCTCCTTACACTTACAACAGAGTGGCTTAAAAAAAGTGAGGGTATCTCGTAACACATGAGTTATTTCAAAATATAATATAATTCTTAATGTAATTTTTTTGCGCAATATTTAGCTAATCAGAAATCATCAAAATACCCCATTTTGCATAATCTACTGGGTTTAAATCTGTGGCCACGTGCCTGACTCGATAAAATTAACATTCTCACAATGAAGAAAGTTGATTGTATTTCTGGCTGTGTGAGATGGGGCTCCGACCTGCTGTACTGTCCAGCAATACTCCAGACTTTGTTTTGAAACTACTTGATCATTTTCCTAGTACCCCAACGTTTATCAATTCGCAAATTTTTGATCAGAATACGGTCTTCTGCGGTGATTTTGTCATTCTGGGCAACAATTTGAAAAAAAAAATATATAAACAATGGGAAAATTAATAATCAAAGATGGCGACCGAAAATTGTCAAAATATAGGAAAATAGGTAAGTAAGTAAACTATTTAAGCTATTGGTGATATAGTTAAACTAATTTTGATGTAATTTTATCACATTTTACGAAATATTCTCACCTTTTTTAGGCCACCCTATATATTATATTTTATGTATATAATTATTATTACGTACTTGCATAGTTAGTGCGTTTCAGTGGTACACCTCATAGCTCGATTGATGGTTGTCCAATAGAAACCTTATGTGACAATGAAGTATTTATTACAAGAATAATACAATGATGGTATAAGGCAGGGGTCGGCAGTTTGTCAAATGAGAAGAGCCAAATTGTCAAGGAAACAGGATAACAAAGGTACTAAAGAGCCTCTTATATGGAATATGGATGTGGATTTGTAGTGAAAAAAATTACAGCTTTTTTATTTAAAAATTTAATTAGAACGGAGTATATGCATCGCTTTTGATAGCTTCACTATATCTGGAAAATGGCTACTTATTTTTAATTCAATACATGATTGTAAATTTTCATCTGTTAGTCCGCTTTAAGTTTATTTTTTATTTGGTTCATAGTTAAGAATGTTTGTTCGCATAAATATGTAGAGTCTAAAATTGTGAGAATACCAAAAGCTAGTTTTTTTAATGCGTCATATGTTTCAGGCAAACTATTCCAAGTATCAAATATTATTGTTTCTATTTTAGGCAGTTATTTTATAGCTGTCCACTTGTGCTAAGAAATCAAATTGAATCTCTCTTTTGAGTTCTTCCAAGCGGCTGGTTAGATCTGTAAATTTGTTGCTCCATAGTTCCTTGCTTTTCAAATCTATTAACTGCACCTGGAGTGAACCAGCATCTATATCGAACGATAATAGAGAGTATTCCTTACGAGTATATGTTTGTTTGGCAGCTCTATCTCATAAGTTATAAGGCTGCTCGAGATGAGGGAAATTTGAGTTTAAGTCTGAAGAGCTACAAACCTCCATGAAAAGAGCCGCGTGTGACTCGCGAGTCACTTCTGCCGACCCCTGGTATGAGATATGTAACGTGTATCGAAGTCAACGGTAACGCAGAAAAGAGACCGCGCCGCGCGCGTCCCCTATTTATCCCTGCACACACGCTCACAGTTACACATCCTGCCCCGGCGGTGCTCACTCACACACACACAGACACACATCTATACAAACTCAAGGACATTACAATTTTCAACATCATAATCAGAAAATGACTCTCCACTGCTGGAAACAAGCCTCTTCCAAGGATCGACAATTATCTATATCTTCAGCCATTCTCATCCATCTATTGCCAGCCACTTCTCTGATCTCGTATCATTGAAATTAGATTTTTTCGAATATTAATTTTCCATGAATTTGAGACATTATTATAACAAAATATTGGATATATTATATCGCTAAATTTTTGTAATATTTTACAAGAAAACTCTTACATTAATTTTTTTAACATTTTCGTTTCCGTTTTTTTTTTACTTAGAATTTATGAAAAAACATGCGACGATAATTAAATACGCGATGGGACAGACATTTTTGGAATACTTCATGAATAAATTATAATGAGTTATCAGGTTTTGTCATTTTATTTTATGATTTTTCTACTTTTCCAGCACAAAGGACACATTCAAAAGAATCCAGATAGACAACTTTGATAATGCGTGACCTTAGACGTATATTTCAGACGGGTTAAGGTCGGAGGGAGGGAACCGAGCCACCCCTTCAGAATGAACGCCGCGTTACATTATTTCTCACGCATCCGACAGGTGGGCTTCCAACCCTTAACAAACGGTCCACTGCGGCTTGCCGAGACCGCCACGCTGCGTTGTGGGTTCATATCAGACTTACTGAACTTGTTATATAATATTATAGCGAACTAGTCGTTATAATAACATTATGATATTGAAGATTGTAATGATATTTTTGCCGATAAATTTACATCTATATCTTCTGAAGATTGGACCCCATTCTCTTTTTCTGTTGTAAGATATGATTATATATGATAAGATATGATTATATATGTAAAATATGATTATTACATATGATTTTTGAATTTTTTTTAAAAGGAATTTCACATTCATTTGAGCATACCAGTATATCACAATACTAATAGTGTAGTTAATGTATTTTCATTATTATTTATTCTGTTGCATTAAAAATTATAAAATTTATAATTAAAATTAAAGCAAAGACCCAGGAATGTGCATTAGCTAGAATTGTGAATACAATCGTGTGTAATAATGTGATGTTTTATTCATTTTATTTTTTAAATAGAGATATGTACACGGAATACATGTTACATCAATATTCTTACTATTTTCAAACTGAGCATAACTCTTGTGTTATGAAAATAAGACTAACTTGCTGGTGTCCCGGAATGAGGCGCGAACCTCCGGTCACCAGACCACTGCATCAACAAGCTACTCTTGACATTGACAATGACAATGACAACGACAAGAAGTGATCGCGGCCACATAGTCGTCATATTGGCTTGCGACCACAATACAACCGCAAAACAACTGTCAATAGGTATTAAACAAGTTTAGAAATGGAGAGACTCATTTAAGTTTTAAAAATAATAATTACTTAACTGTTTAATACCATAGGTATCGAAACATGTTGATTTATCAATAAATAGTAGTTTAAACAAAGTATTTTGTCTTATTATTTGTATAATATGTGGCCACAAAGTAATTTTGCTAATATTGAAGAAATAATTGACACTTTAAAATTTACGCTATAATCGATATCACCTTTAATGTCTATTTTACAAACCTTTAAGATATATTTTGTATTATTATCATACATTGATCTTATTAAGCCAAAATAATATATGCTTTTTTATACATTCAATAGTTTATCAACTATGACAATAAATACTTATTAAATGAGTTATGTAGGTTTTTCTGTGTGAATTCTTTAATTGCAAACCTTAATGGCAACTTGGCGTAATTTTTTTCAAAAATAATAAGTTATAGATGCAACTTATTAAAAAAATAGTGGTTGTTCGGGGGGGGGGGGGGAACGAGAGTGAATGAAAACGAAGTCCGAGATCGAGTCAACCGGACACTAAAAAAAAAACAAGTTATCCTATAGAACTCCAACAATATGGGATCCTTCAATAGGCCCTTTGTGTCGCGGGTCTAACAACATGAAATAAGTTTTCCTTTGTCAGAAGCAACGCGATATAGCGAGTTCAAATGATTATAAAAATGTTGTCTTTCCAAAAATAATACAACATTAGGAAGTAGTGCACGAAAGGTCGTTGAGACTAGGTGAATACTCGAAACATGAGCATATAATTTAGTAAGTAGCACACTCACATAAAGTCCTTGAGGTGTGTACTGAATACTCAAATATATGAGCAAATTTATTATGGTAATTAATTAAGTAATGATAATTTGTAGTAAACAAATTACCATTACTTTACCGATTTAAAACATTATTACGAATGTGTTTTATTTTTTTATTAAAAATAAAATAGAACATTTATGATGGAATGAATATAAGATTACTCTCAATCTTGTTAAACTAAAATACATTCTTATTATTTTTGCTAGACTACAATCCAGTAAGATTGAGATTTAGACCAAATTCAGGAAAAAGGTGCAATCTAATTATATATTAACGATATTGTAAGAGGCAGCTTAAATTGAAAACTGGATTTTAATTAGAAATAAAAATAAAATAAGAAGTTTACATCAATTTTATGATTGGATTTTTATTGAATATTAAAAATTAAAAAATAACTGACTAATTATGAAAAATATATATCGGACAAATGACCACCTCGGCCTTGGCTGCAAATCTTGGTTCCTTTCACAAAATTTTCGATTACAAAATCTCTGACCAATTTGATCGATAACACTTAGGATTTCATATTTGAAGTCGTCAACTGGTTGTGGTTTACTGGCATAGACCTTCTCGTTGTAGATGAAGGCATTTTGTGAAATTACGCGACCAAGAAATTGTTGGTGAAGTAAATCAACTATTGCTCGAGTTGTATGACAGATGGCGCTGTCTTTCTGGAACAACATTTATTCAAGTTCCATATCATCCAGTCGGTACTAAAAAACTTCGTTATCGTGTTACGGCAACGACCGCCATTCACAGTTACCGCATTTCTAGCCTCACTTTCAAAGAAGTACGGGCTTACCACGCCGCCTGTCCAAAATCTTCACCGTACAGTAATCCGTTCAGGATGCATTTGCTTCTCATGAATCACCCATGAATTTTCCGAGCCAACAAAATGCAACAATTTTGTTTGTTTACGAAACCATTGAATTAAAAATGGCCCTCATCGCTTAAGATAATTCTTCGACCGAATTGAGAGTCTACTTCATGATACTCTACAAACCAACTGGAACTAGGAATGGTCAGTAACCTAATCGTATTTTCTAATAAAATGAATCTTTGATTATAACTAACAAAGTATCAACATTACCAACCGCAAAATAAAAAAAATGAAATGAAATTTAAATCCGGCGTACAATTTGAGCCACCCTATTCTCTTATTGGAATTAGAATTAGAAAGACTTATTCTAAATATATTAGTATACGTAAACATCAGAAGTCAGTGGCAGAGTAGGATTGAAGATAAATATCTCAAAGGCTTTAATAATGATAAACTACTTTGTTGACTCGATAGTCATTTATGTTAATGGAACTCTACTTGAATAAGTCGATAACGTATCATTAAATAATGTCTACCTATGACAACAAATTTCCGTAGTAGGAGGCATAGAATTATATGCAGAACAAAGTTGGCCCGGGGTAAATTTGAACGTTTGAATATGATCTCCAAAAGCAATCTTCCAGTATATTTAAAATGAAAAGTACCTAATGAAGTCTGTGTTTGAGTTCATATATTTCTCAAATATAATTAATCTCACACTCAAATCTGTATAATATTTTTATTTATAATATAAAAATAAATGAAGAGTCTGGCTTCTGCGGTAATTAGGATGTCTGAGTTCGTTCCAGCATCCATACAAGTTTTACTAAAACCATTGTTTTCATTTTCAAGTAGAATTTTTTTTTTCATAATAATTAAAGTTTATTCGAGACCTGTTAGATTTGACTTTCGATAAGTGTTTTTAAATTATTAAATATAAATATGTGCTTAGCTACACATTATATATCTACACATATTTTAAATAATGTCTAGACGATACTAACCTAATGCTGTGCGTGATAACCTTGAAACTTGACACGCGGACTTTCATTTCATTCATTTCAATGAAAATTATTAACATTTCAGCTCATTAGGTTTTGTGGCATTTATTAAGTATTTAAAATAATTTTGTATTTAGATTAATGTAAGAATGATTTATGATTTTCATGTCAACTAATCTATTTCTAAATTATGCCAATTATTTAATCATACATATGTATTATTTGAATCATCGTTTATTTCTTATGTTTATACTAACCCATTGTGTACCATGTATTATTGAAAGTCTAATCCAAATTAAGTCATTCAAACCAAGCGGATTTAATTTTAATAAATCTAATGTTTTAAATTCAATTTAAATGTTAAACATAAACAAACCATTTGCTTTATTTATTTACATTATATATAAAAAGTATTTTTGAATATGAATAGATGTTATATAAAATTTATGAAATCGAACAAGAGATGTCAATTGAGTGACCAGATAGCTGAGTAGATATAAAAAATTTGATTCTTGATTCAAGTATCGAGGATTAATGTTCACACTTGGCAACCTTTATTGAATTAATTTATTATGACATAATATTTTATAATTTAAATTTAAGTAATAAAATAACTAGTTTATTCACAAAACTGTTTTCTGGAACAGACCGCCAAATACATAAAGATGGACTAATGCAAATAATTTGTCCCAATATTTTCATATTGGTGTCACCCACGTGATCACTTTGGTATCATTTATGCAATCGAATAGCTGTTCGACTTTTTTTTTAAATATGACTCGATTGGAATGAAAATTTAAAGGCTGACAATATAATATGCATTAATGTAAAAAATTCGCCTTGCTTACACAAAGATTTAGTTTTCAAAGAGTAAATACTTTCACTGTTACATAAATATGTTATAAACTATCGTATTTATGTTTCCACCAAGAATGTGTGTAGAATGCCCCTCGTCCGCAACTAATATTCCAAACCCCGCTTCCATATGTATTTCATGTCTTTTTTTTTACTGATCTGTGGTTTTCTAGTGGATAAAAAAGAAAATACGGACTACCCAGAACTCTCTGATGATGGACGTGTTTTTAAATATCAAGCGAGGCTAAGCATATGGCACGATAACCCAGAATATTCAGTAGAGAAGATAATGTTATAACGAATAACAAATAAAATAACCCCTCTCTTCGGCATTTCATGTGAAAAAGATCCCTCACCCTTAGCGAAATATTACCATTTTGCGCCCATTGCAGAGGCTGGGGATTTTTGGTGGCGTTTTTCTGTACATTCTTTATATACATACATTTTTATATATTCTTACGTATGTATACACGATATCTAGAATATCAACGGTTTATCGTCAAACGTTTACGGCCAGCAATTCACCACGTACAATTCATCGCCGAAACAATTCATCATGCTTGACTTTCACAGCCTATCAATTCACCACCGAGGCAATTCATAGCTTCAATAAAAAAAATATTGAAATGGACATCTACAGCGAAAATAAAAGTACAAGATTACTTATATATATAATAATAATAAATTGTTCAATTTAAATGTAAACGTAAATATAAACTTAATTAAAAACACATCATAAATTTAACTTTTAACAAACAATTTTTTTTATATGCTAAATTTATAATAATTTGTTATATTTTAAATATAAACATACTTTATTTAAAAAAAATATAGTTACTTATTTTATAACTTATTAATTTAAAAATAATTTATTCATTTTAAATAAAATATAAACGTAAATATTATTAATAGCAAATATAATAAATTGAATAAAATTTTCTTCATTATTCGAGGGCGGTTAATATAATAAGAGTGAGAATGAGAGGTGTGAGATTTTTTTTTATTTTTTTTTTTATTTATATCTACACAAGTTTTGACATGTAATTCAAATTAAATTACTCACGTCTTAATAGAATAATCTGTGTTGAGACTGGAAAAGTTTACAAGTAGTTGTTTAAATAAATTATTTTATGATTATAAAATAAGTCCACAACTTTAATACAGAATACACTAAAAGTTAAATATATTATACTGTTGATACGTACAATATGAATATATAAAAAAAATAATAATTCATATTTTTTTATAGAAATCAATATGGCATGTGAAATGATTAACATTATTTTCTCCTGTACGAAAATGTCGGGAAGATCTGTCATTAATAGTTTCAAAACGTGTCCGGTTGTAACAAGGAGGTCACATATAGTCGTACATTTTTCACATATTTTTTATTGGCCAACAGTAACTTTAATGAAGACCAGAAATAATTTTATTCGTATTATTTTACAGGAATAATGTAGAAGATATAATTACTAAATATTTCATAGATAATATAATCATGACTGAGCACTATCTCTATTTTAAAACCGCGTATATATATAGTTCTCTCGTGTTAAGCCGACATGTAAATTTCTACTAATCGACATAATTTTCTTGGTGTAGAAAATGTTAATTTCTACGTCGTGAGCTCAAGTAAGTTTTCCTAATTTCATTTCCATTTCAGAATAACAATAACGGTTTAGGCAAATAAGTTATTCCATTTAATCCGCTTTGTTTCGATCACATCCTAAGGCATAAATACGAGTAATGTCCGTACCTGTCCCGTGGGTTCTAAACTGTGATAAATATATTTTAGTAACAGCCAATGAAATCTACAAGTAACGATCATAATTTTATTTTGTTGCTATAATTTAATTTTTTTTTAAACATTATAATAGTTTTTTTTTCATTTTCGTATTATTGATAGTCCAATTACTATTATATTTAAAGACATGCCCATTTATGACTTGGCGTCTAACATAGAACCGACAGGCAATGACATGTTTTAGTGTGTAGTACTACCTTTCGTTGTGACTTACGCCAGTTCGGATTACGTAGTTGGTTTTACTCGACTCTCAAAGTCGTGGCGATGCTCGGTTCACCGTATGACCTTCGTGTAAGAGTGGTAAGGGGGTGGAGGTACCGAACCCTTCGTATGACAGTCGGTAAAAGTTAAAACTTTACCGAACTTTATACTTTAGTGTTTCGTATTTTTTGTTCACAATTCGTTATATTCTCTGGATAATCATTACGTTCGTAAACCATTTAATCTTAATCACGCAAGACGTTATTTATTATCAGTAATAAAGTTTCACAAGTATCCAGAATATCACGAAACTTATTAAAATCGGATACCTTCATAGATGTAAAGTGAGCGTACACTTAGATGTCTCAGAAACACTATGTACGGGAACCACATATTATAAATCCATGCAACTTTTCAGATATGCAAATAACTTATATGATATGTATTGACTAGATCTAAACGAACCCTGAAAGAAGCAATCCTTGCTCATTATATAGGGAAGACCCATTATGCCGCCCACGTAACAAGAATAGATAATAACCGTCCGCTAATAACAAGCCAGCAGGGCAAAAAATATTGGGAGGCCCAGGTTAATGTGGTTAGATGGTTTAGAAACGATTTTATGGAGGCGACCAAGATCCACAATGGTTTGTAACGCCGATAAAGACGATAATCAATAATTATATAAATTTATCAATAATCTGACATCTTTTCTAACTATCATACTTAGTTACCATATTCTGAAAGTATGATTTGGAAATATTTAAAATTCTAAGAAAAAATCCCCTTAAACAATCTTAGTATACCGATCACAGACCATAAAATCCCATGGGAAAAAATATTTTTTATATTTTATATTAATAAAACTATACGTTGATATTTTATTGTACATCTTATTCTGATTATATTTCATATACATATAATCAGGTAACCTAACTAGTATCAACCCATTCTATGAAATACACCGTTGTACGTCTAAGCAAACCACAATAACAAATATTTATTTTTCTTCGCCAATAAATAATTGTGTTATTTCCCTTAACCGTAATTATTGAGCAATTTTTTACTAAGGCTATCTCCAAGCATGCTGAGAATATTTAAATATATATACACGATAATTGTTCGAGTTTTTATGAACTACGAAATATAAGAATGTAAGAGTCAATCGTATGCCTAAATACATGTAACTTATTACCCATTTCTCTCTTTCACGAAACAAATCATATATATGTATTACCGGTCAGTGAAAAGTCTTATCAACGTTACTATGCAGTGGAGTGTACATATAACGTAAGGTAACGTGTGTACCGCCGCATTTAAAAAAATTTCATTACGTGTCTCACGTTGGGTGGCAACACTCTTGACTAATCGTTTTTCGTAAATGATATTTATTCTTTGTGGGTGGGTGATTAGTGGTTTTTCATCAAATTCTGTTTTATATGAATTAGATATTTCCCCCCTGTGTTATTTAATTTTATACCCGGACTAGTGCTTTGTGGAAGAGGATGAGACAATTGTTGGAAGTGAAAGGATCATGATATTAAAATAACCGGCATTTACTTTTTAGTATTCTTTACTACCAAGTACCTTTTATAATATTTATTGTTTTCTCTTGGGCAATTTAAAAATAAGAATGTACTTTGTTATGTATGTAATATATTGGGTCGTCTAAAAAGTCTTTGAGGTTTTTTATGAAATGCTATTTTATTTTTTTGTGACAAAAAATAGTATAATATTCGATAGCATTTTTTTTATATCATTCCAAAATGTCAGGTTCGCCGTTTTCCTATATCTTATGGGTTTTCATAATTTTTGAGTGTCAAGTTGAAAAACACAAACATTTTCGACACACTTCTTTCCGCCTTTGATTAAGGTTAAAATGGTTATCCAGAAGCTCAACTGGAAAATTCTACTACATCTACTCTACAGTTCCGACCTCGCTCTTTCAGATTATCACCTTTTTCGGTCGCTCTCCAGTAAAATGCGTGGCGTTACGTTCAACAACAACAATGACGTCAGAAATTGGCTCGATAACTATTCCGATACCATACCAGCCGATTTTTAAAGAAAAGACATCGACAAATTGGTTGAAATATGATATGAAATCCGGAATAATAACAGAGATTACATCATTCATTGAAATGTTGTAATTTTTGTATGAAAATATGAATTCATAATAAATAATTTAATAAAACCGCAATGACTTATCAGACAACCCAATATATAAAACAAATTAAATTAATCAACTAGAAAGATATATAGAAAAAAAATTATTTATCGAAAAACTATTATGTCACTACCGGGATTCGAACCGAGACCTCTTTCTATCCAGGGAAGCGCGTTCTCCATTTTCGCTATAGCAATCGAATACATTGTTAACAAATTTTGAGCATATTTTCTGTAATATTTCCAATTAATACATTTACTATTTCATTTTCAAAAGCAATCAGTTTTAAAACCCGATATGAGACTTATATATTAAGGAGAACACATGTTTGTGTTCTTCTCAATATTTATAGTTAATTGCGCATATTTTTTTTAATGTGGCTATTAATCATACACATTTCAATAGATGAGCTTAGGAATAATATCTTAGAATGTTAATTATTTAAGAAAGTTAAAAGATTCTTGACCTGAATGTTGACACAAAATGGTATATATATTATTCTATAAAACGCGTTGCCATTATTTACGTCGAAAAACATTCAATTTTATCAGTTAGAATATAAGTTATAATTCGTGGCCTTTCAGTTCTCCTCGACAAAGGAAACTTTATCAAGTAATCGATTTGATACTGTGCTTTACCTTATACTTACGTATTTCAAACTAGAGGGAATTGGCTCGTTATTAAGGTGGTGACCTGGTGATGGCCATAGAGAGAGGGTAATCATTTACTCAGTTACCGACACCAATCAACGTTACTTACACTAATACACAGCGCGCACGCAAACTACACAACAAACTTTATTGTCTTTTATGTTTTAATAATCAGATCGTATCCTTTTCGTCTGCTTATGCAGAGAATGGCGGAGAGACGGAATATTAAATGAATAGTTATGAAAATTGTTAAATTTTATAAAAATATTACATTATTTAGGTTAATATATCTTCTCTCTTCTGAGATGAATAGTTAGAACTATTGTATTACATTTAACATAACATTTCACTAACGAAATATTATCACTCAGCTAGCCCTGAACGCATATAGGTATTATTATGTAGGATGTGCAAAAAAAAACACCTACGATATAAAGAAAGCTATAACGCTTACTGAAATCACAAACTGTTATTTCAACCTTCTAACATTTTCAATCAAATCCAAGTTCAATTTTAGTTTAATAAAACAAAAATGAGAATTATATAATCATTGTTCGTGATGACACCTAAACGGATGTAACATAGATTTAAATAAAAGTCGATATATTCGTGGGATATCTCAGCAATCTACCTTGAAACCTTAGGTTATTTTTCGTTCCTCGGTGCGCAGAATATAAAAAAAAATATTTGTATTCGTATCTATATATTCACATTATTATATATCGCTCACACGTGTGTATCTCATCTTCAAATAGTATATGTTATATGTTCGTAGAATAATAATATGACAATATGTTGTTTTAAATCTTATTTAAATATTTTTGGCTCCTCACCACTGCCGGCAGTGCCTCGTGGCATTGAATTGTACCTGCCTGTCTCAGGTATATCTTTCCTCGCTAACCAAAATACGGTGGAACGGGTGCGTCCTCCAGCGCGAGCAGCGTAGGTAGACTTATGTGACATTTTTCACGTAAGTCACCAAATAAAAATACAGATAAATAAGAAAACGGGGTTGCTGAAAAAGCCTTGGGTGGTTCTATGTAGATGAAAAATTGGTGCCTACACTGTAAAATAAATAAACCTAAAGAATTTATGTAGGCGCACCGCTTTGAAAACAAGGGTAGTGGAGAAGTAGAATATTCTAATACATGGAACTTGTGCGTGATTATGCCCCTAATTGTTTTGTGCACGTTGTGTTACCCATCTTAAGGGAGCTCCGTTACGTTGGATTCTCGAATGTATAGCTTCGGTCCGTGCTATTATTTCAGTTTCAATTATAACTTGTGTTTTGGATTCAATAAAATACTTTTAAAATTAGCAATATTAACTTGGTGGTTAAGATTCATATTTTTTATTTATTATCTTAGTTTTATTAACCACAATTATTAACTGCTATTTTTTTAATTGTATTCAATTCAATATTGAAATTGGATGTTGACATAGGAATATTGACTAAACGATGTATCATGGAGCGGAACCCTGAATGTTTATGTGATAATGGATGATTAGATTCATTGTGTATGATAGTATCTGTAAAAGTTGGTTTTCTAAAAATTTTGAACTCAATTTTATTATTATTTTTAATCAATGTTAGATCCAAAAAATTTAAAATTTATTTTAAAAATTTTTTAGTTAGTTATGACATCCTGAAGAAGGAAAAGTGTTTTCCGAAACCGGTAGATGTTTTTTAAACTCAATTGTGGTTAATAAAACTAAGATAATAAATAAAAAATATTTCAATAAAATATATTAAAAATTCTAAATGTTTATTAATATTTAAGATACAGGTTTGAATCTTTATTCAGAGTTAATTTGAATTACCATTCGAGTCATAGATCAATTCTCTTAGAATGGAACAACTACATACTATATTATATATTGAATATTTTTATACAGTACTATTGAAATATGAGTGTATACTTTTTAATCGACAATAAGTTAGGATGGCAGTCAGGCTACTCATGTTATTTGGTATATATTTTCTGTTATTAAAATCTAAGGCAGCGTTTATATAAATAACTCAACAGTGACTATGTGTACATGATCACTTTAAAAATATCGAGACTTAAGTATAGACCATCGTAAGTGATTTTATAATTTATTGTCTGGTTAAAGTTTAAATATTGATTTAACATAAGCACATGACAAGATGTAATCCACTCTATTACAGAAAAAAAAATATTTTAAAAATGTTATTAAAAAATCTAAAAAAATCTGAGTTATGAAGGCCAAACTTATTTGTACGGCATTTTTTTGCCCAATTTTTAGAAACGTATATTTGACACCGGAGTATTTTGTAAGTAATTTATATAATATATATTATTACATACACCAAATGATACTTATCTGATATCGCTTATCTCTTGACATATTATAACTGAATCTATTCCAAATTTCTACTCCGTTAATATTCCGTTCAGACTATTCAAAAGATCTTTTTACCGATTAAGTCTAAACATGAAACCCTCGGCATGAAATATTAAAACAGGGTCATTTCAAATGTCTGAAGAATCCACCAATGCGTGTAAAGAGATGTATGTCATGATAAGACTGTGAATCATTCCATCCCATCTGCCTTCATCAATTATATATTGTTTTATTTTTAATTCAATAACAATTGTATTGTTCTAAAAATGCTGAATTCGTAATAAAATTAAAGATGTTGTCAAACTTAATAAGTTATAAACTCAATTTATTGAAAAAATATTTTATCTGCCACCGCGATTTAAACCAGAATCTCATCCTATCCAGGAAAGTGCGATATTCAATTACACTCGTAAATGGTCGACAAATTTTCGAATTTATATGTTGCAGTTATTTCAAATTGATACATCTCACGTTCCATTTATTTGAAAGCTATCACCATTTTCCTGAAATAACGTAACATATTAAGTTCGAAAATTTGTCGACTATTTACGAAGCTGACGTAGTGTAATTGGATATGGCACTTCCCCGGATAAGAAGAGATCCTGGTTCAAGTCATGGCAAACGGCAGCTAAAATATTTTTTTGATAAATTGAGCTTATCTGTACGCATACATTTCTAATTGATGCATTTAAATTGTATTGAATGTCACAGAACGATGTTGTGAAAAAATTACAACATAACAAATTTAAAATTTAAAATTAATTGTAAAATATTTTAACATTTTTTTCTTAATTATTTTAATAATCGATTACCATGATAAAGATAATTATAATTAATCGAATTATCAAATAATATATTTTTTTAAATCTTATTCCAACACTTTTTTATATATTTTTGAAATTCGTTAAATGTTTAGAGGTATTTTGAAAACATTTTGACTCGAGTCCGAGTTCATCGTCACATGACACATTGCTGAATTTTTATTATTAGGCGATATGACATCTAGATTACCTAATAACCTAAATAAAAAATATATTAATTAAAATTATTCAACATAAAATCTTAACCAAAACATTCTATAAAAAGGAACAGAAATTTTTCGTGACACTATTTTATTGAATCAATTAGATAACAAAATTATTCGAATATTAGTAGGTATCTAAGATTTGACCTGTTAGATATGAAAAACCTCTCTAAATATTTTCTGAGTAAACGAGACCCGTCGCTACCAGCAAATTTTTTGCACAGTTCGTTTTTTTAAATAATATGCCTGTCAACATAATACCTGCTAAGGTGGCGCCATCTGTTATCGAATTGAAGAGGCGTGCAAAATGGACGCCGATTACATTCGAGAAAACGACTCGTCTCTGTCATATCCCAATCCCGTAATTTGTCAAAGCGGAGAATTTAGATGTGTCGATTTGGTTTACTTTCGTGGAGCTGTTCTCGGTCTGGTAATAAATCAAATTACAACATCGAGGTTGATTGCGGTTGATACAATGCTATGAAAAGTTTAATGGCCTTGCGTGAGGTTAAGAAATTATTCATTTACGTGTGCTACCCTTAATTTACACCTATTATTAATCGGTGATATATTTATGCGGTTTATGACATATTGTTATTCAAAAACCTGATTGCCGACTAATAAATAGTTTTAAATGTTTCAAAATTATCATGCGATTATCTAAATTATAAATGGCTGCTGTCTTTTCAATTTATTTTATTAATTAATCTAAATCTCACATGCTTACAGAGGTCACACGCATAAAGCGTATTAGTGTATTAAAATAAGATATGCAAAACTCGAAAAACCAGTAAGTAATTAAAAATCTTACACACCTATATGTATTGTATATATGTACTATATGTATTATATATAGTATACGAGATTAAGATAATAATAAGGATTAGATATTATTAAAATTATGCTAAAAATATAATCAGACCCCAAATAAACCCGGATAAAGCAGCGGTTCCCAAAGCGTTCAACTGGGTAACATGATTGCCATGCACCTTTTCAACTAGCTCTAAAAGATTTTAATTTAAAAAAAAAGATACAACTATGGGAAAGAAAATAACGAAGACAATGATAAATATTGTTTCACATTGTTGCAGCAGTCTGTGGCCTCTAATGAAGTTGATTTCTTTCGCAATTTATAATCTATTTTTGAAGATAATTTATTTAGAAAATTTAATATCGTAATAGAATTTATTTCAAGTGTATAATATCAACAAGTTTGCTTAAGAACGCAGAGGGACTGTAACACATTCACAGAAGAAAAATTGTAGCGCGTGTAAAAACCTTGATGCACCAAAGGCGCTGTAAACCGAAAAAGTTTAGGAACCACTGAGATCGGGCAAGGACTAAATAAAAAGAAAAAGGAACAATATTATCAGATAAATACATTTCATTAATACAAATTAAATTAATAAAATAGAAAGATATTCAGAAAAAAATCTATCAATCGAAAAAATATTTAGTTACTACTGGGATTCGAATCTGTACATCTTCCTATCCGGGAGAGCGCCTTCTACATTTTCGCTATAGTAATCGAATACATATTTGACAAATTTTAAACTTATTTTCTGTTATATTTCCAATTGACAAATCTTCCATTCTATTTTTAAAAGAAATCAACTTTATATTACGGTGAATCTCAAATAATATGCCTTTGAGTACTCCAATAGACCAAGTAGTCCAACAGTACTCGTAACAAAACTTCACAATAAAAATGTATTTAGTCTCTTTTTTGGAGAGGTAAGCGAATAAAAACATGTAATTTTAACAATGTTAATTAATAATTCATATTATAAAAATAAAAAAATTAATTTAATACAAATAAAAAAATGTACCTTCCATAAATTCTCGTTATCAGAAAATATTGAATATAAAAAACATTAAAATTTGTTTTCAGTAAAACTTAAATTTAAAAAAAGTTTTTTATTAAATAAAATAAAGTTTTAAATAGTGTTTTTAAAATATATGAATAATGTAACAAAACTGTGTTTTGTAAACAATGGAATAAAATTCATGAAAAAGAAAACTATTTCTTCATTATCTCCTATACTCACTTTTCGGATGTTATGTATATCGATTAATAAATTAATATTTGTATTCAATCAACATATGTATGTAAGCCAAGACCATAATAAATTTTAAGGCTAGAAACATAACCTCGCGTTTAGCAGTAGAGCAAGATCGCGTGCTGCAAATATCAAGCAGAAAGAAAGTATCGAGGTAAATAATGACAAATACAAATGCTACGACACGACCTTTAAAAAGGCCAATGTTTACTTACTTCGGCTTCGCGTGTCAAAACAGAAACCCCGTTTTCAGCTGCTACTTTAGAGGACAAGTGATGGTAAAAGACATGAATCTTCCTTTAATTTTATTACGCATTGTATTTTTCCAAGATAAAGGATACATTTCGTGGAGACACATTATGTCAAGGCCTAGGTACCCAAATTCAACTACAAAATCACGACCACCGTTTCATTATTTTTTCTGCACTAACTTAAAAGCAATATATGTATGAAATAAATGGATGTATATGGAACAAAAAATATTTAATAGTCCACAAAGACAAACGAGTTACATTATGGCCCGTGTCCACTGTTGAGATTTTAGACTCGAGACAAATGCCGAGACACTGATTATGCTCCCATGAGATTCTTTGAATCAACGATTTCGTAATCTATCGTATGTATATACCAAGTTTCAGAGATTCGGCGACTTACGCCTAACTTCGTTGTACGTCAAACACAAAATATCAGTCCATTATCTATTGATATTCCGTTTGACAGTTGAGTAAATTTAAATATTCGTATAGTTGAAACGTAATTAATGCTTATAATTTAATGCCTTCTGAACAAATAATCGTAGATATCTACGATTCTAGATGATGTTTGTGTGCACATAACAAGTCTAGGTGTCAAACGAAACTGTGTGTACACGTGTTTGAATTATGTCTCTTTCCACTAATCTCATACTGATCTCTGAATTTATCTTCAGATCACAATCTCAATGTCTCATTTAATGAATACGGGCCATTAGATTCGTTTACTCTTGTGGACTATTGAATATTCATTTCTCTCTTCCTAGATTGGTGCAAATTTTTGAGTCAACACATCTTGCAATCAGTTAACATAATTATTTGAGTTTTATGTATAGCAATCACATCATAAATTGATTTAAATAACCTACATAAGCATTTATTATATGTGTACATAAGTATCTATGTATCTAACATTAATTTATTATTTTGCCTTTAGAGAGCGTCTGAAAATAATAAAAGTATTATCAAGATATGTCAAATTGTGCGGACTACGACATACGTTTAATAAAAACTTATATTTTAAAAATATCGAACACAAAAAAGAATCCTTTAGGTGAAATGTATATGAAAATGATGCTATATACATTATCCAATCTTATTAAAAAGCTCAATTTAAGCCGTTGAGTAATTAATTAATATGAAATTAAGGGAAATGAGAAATATTCTATGAAATGATACAATGATAAGAGTAGCTTGTTGGTGAAGTGGTAAAGATGCTGGCCTAGTGATTTAGTGGTCGGGGGTTCGCACCTCATTCGACACCAGCAAGTTAGACCTATTTTATAATATAAACATTTAGCTAAGTTTGAAAATTGAAAGAATATTGATGTGACACGTATTCCGTGCACGCATCTCTATTTAAAAAAAAAGAAAAATAATATAAGGTTTAGATACGAGCAGTCTGTGTATTCGCACGTAGGCATGATAGGGCTAGATAAGTAAAGTAAGACCCGCCAGCTTTTGTTTATTCTACTTAGTATATAATCTAAGACTATATATTATCCAATCCATTCACACAACATTTATCACTTGGGAGACGCGAACCTATCCCGAGACGGGTCTCTTGTGTGGTGACCCATAAAAAGGCTAAATAACGACACAATAGACATTGAATGAGGTCTTGCTAGGTATACTGTATCACCACGAATATGTGTTATACCCCTCTACCGCTGGCGTCTACCAGACAAAATAAGATGCGCGATAACTAAAAAGCAATTAGGACCCAGAGATAAATCTTACCTAACAACTACCACCTGTGAGATATTGAAATATGGCCTAAAATGTAAAAAAGGAGCTTTAAAACGTACACGTATCGCTTTTATCGAAATATAGAGTGCAATAAAAAATAGACAATGATATCGTTGAAAGTTTTTGAAGATATTAAAAAGTTGTAAACAGGTTTTATTTAATGGCGTTAAAATAATTCACATTCATCACAATGACGTACAACATTCCATTATTTATAATACTCAGGAGATTCTGACGAGATAATAGATGGTTATCAGTGTGAATTTGATGAAATTATTCTGTGTATTTATCATCACACAAATAGTTCTTAAAACCAAAGTGATAAAGAAATAGCAAATATCGACTAGACAGTGTGAATATTTCTGAGATTAAAATGAGATAAGATTCAAAGTAAATCGTTAAAGTCTGCACGAATTACTTCATGACAACGAACAACAGATGGGACCAATGCTGCTAAAAGAAATAATTTGGAATGAATTAAAGACGGATGTACTCATTATTATTCTCATTAGCCGTAAGAGATCAAGCTTTTTAATCACTTGAACAATTTAAATATCTGGAAATGATTGTAACAGGGAACAGTATACAATGTATTATACCTACTATGTGGATGTAAAGCTTGGTCGCTGGCCTTGGCGTAGGAATGCAGATTACGCGTACTGTAAAATAAAGCCTTGTGCAAGATATACTTCCCAAAACTTAACCTAACCAAACCGGAGAATGTAGAAGTTTGGCTTAAAACATCGAGAACCGTATGACATCCTAGACAGGACGTCTAGAAAGATGAAAGCAGGTGATGCTGCAGGAAGCAGGACACTACGAAAATAGATGAGTTCTTCAATATGCGCATAGCCCTCTTACACAAGAACGAAGATTAAAGGGAAGACCGAGGCGTAAATGGGCGGATAATATCTAGATGAACCCTCAACATGCCAAGAGATTTTTGCCGCTCTGTAATGACTGCGGTCTTGGACTTCTGAGTCACATAAGATAACAAAAAAACAAGAAAGAAAAAATCATGCTTCAAGACAAAGTCGTATTGTATAATACTTGTTTCTTCAAGAAACAAATCTTTGAATAGACTTTTATGCTTAGATGATGTATATTATAGAATATTAATAAATAATAATGTATTCTAGATTTATTGTTTTTTGTCATCGAATTTGAGTTAAATTTTCAAATACATATAAGTGATAATTAATTTTAATATAGAGTATCTTATGATTTTTGATAAAATAATAAGTTATTTGGTAAATATTGTTATACAACGTGAAATTCCAGAAACACTTTTAGTAAAATTGTGAAAAACTATTATTTCAAAAATCGTGCAAGTAAAACTAAGGATATATATAAGTTTCACATTCGACAATTTAAGCATTGGGTAAATCCCCTGATGAAAACACTAATTTTGTTTTATGCTTGATCCATATATTATAAACAACATATCTACTTCACCCAAGCCTTTAAGGGATAAGTATAATTCAAGCAAATATGGTCACATATATATAACTATTATTGTGCTTTAGGCTTTCGAGTCCCGTGATGCGACCCTCATTTAATCCATTACTTCAACACTTTATGTATATGCCAAAGGTCATCAGAAACTCCGTTAGAATTTCTACGGATTCCATTCAAACGATGCGCATAAAAAGACACGATCATTTCCCCTTTGTCCTTTTGTAATGGCGAAAATGCCAGAATCTTTCCCTACTTATCCAAGTATGACGCGCGGTTACTTGCCGCTTGTGGATGGCGCCATCAGAAAGGTAGCAAATGGGAAAAAATCCCTAATGAACTGCTCTTTTCAGGTTGGGGCCGATGGTAGAGAGTAAGTATCTGCTGACGTTTATTTTTTCCGCTTTAGAATTCCGCCAAGGGATGAACGACTCGGAGAAAAATCTCTTTTTTTCTTCGACTCACGTTCTTTGATGTGGTTTTTTCATCCGCAGTAAAAGGTACTAACGAACGCTAACTTTAATGTAATTATTTGAATGTTGAATTTGTACTTTGTGAAATCTGTGCTAAATAAATTTGATTTAAATTTAATGTGTTTACTTGGCCACCTCAGTCACGAAAACTTTTATTTACACATATATATATTTGGTATTTGTTAATATTTTAATGTATAATCATCGGGTATTCCACAATGAATAATGCTATAACGAAAAATGTTACAATAAACAGTTAGACGAACACGGGTGCTACAACAAACCACCTGAGAAAATACTGTTGACCGATTTGTTTGTGAATGACGTGTCGCCGTAACAGTGACTTCCCGCTTGACTCCGTGTTTTTTTTTTTAAATATAATTTACATACAGCTTTATGTGTATCCTTACAAACTCATGTAAAAAATTAATCAGAATTATTCTAAGAAACATATATTATTTTAAAATGTATTTTTATTTACATCTAGTTTGAACTATTTAAATTGTTTTATATCATATATAACACGTAGATGCGGTGTGCTTATGTAACTTATTTGATAAATTTAAAAATACTATCTGAAAATAATAGAATAATATCTGAAAAAATCGTATACAATAAGTCACAAAGCTAGTAACTAGGGATGAGAAAAGCTTTTATCTAATGTGAATCCGAAGAATGGCGACTGGGAAAGAGTGGCGGTCTGATTTAAGGCTGAAGTGCCTACGATATGTGTCCGTGTCGTCTCGGGAATATAAATTATATCTCTAATGTTGATGTATAACCGCCTTGTAATAAAATGTAGACTTATAAACCACAGAGGAAAACTCTGCTCTCGATCTACGTGTTGAATCACAAGTGTAGTCTCTTCTGACAAAAGTATAATCTTTCCAATTCTTATTACTTTTATTATGGATAAAAGACTCAATTAGATAATCAATGGATTGAAAAGAAGCCGACTGTCCACTAGTCTTTTCATAATACAAGCTACGTTAAAAAATACGAATGCTATTAAAAAAATACGTTTGAATATCAATTCCGAATAAACTTTCTTAAATATTATAGAATACTTGAATTTATAAGTGCTGCGGTCAATAAGAAGGGGTATATTTAATAAGAACACAAGGTAGAAAGTAGTGTATAAAATATTGAGGTTGAATTAATTATTCTGAAAACAGATATCATTATAGTATTATTTATATTATACATACTTACAAATTTAAAAAAAATCTAATTATGCAATCTTTGGAGTGCCTACTTACATGGTCAAATTTGAGGAAAATCTTCGTATAACAGTTCTAAAATGTATGTTTACCTAGGTATGTATTATTTATCGTAAGCGACCTATCGATTCAAGTAGATTAGTTAAGATTTTGGTTTGATTAAGAATATAATCAAAGTCATAAGCCTAAGCTATGCTTATATGTTTATAATGGTGTTCATATGTAACATGATATTCATATAAAGTTGTTATATTCGAACATTAATAACAAGCACAATTAAAATTGGGCGTACTCCACGCTCATTTACATAATGCTTTAGAGAAATTAAATAAAATTAAATGAATTCAAAAGTAGAATTTTTAGAATATTGCGTTTACTTCACATTAGAAATTTACAAATTTGTTCATCATTTCTAATTTAGAGTTGTTATACTGATTCGACGTTGATTAATGGATTAGTGTCCCTCGTGAATTTCAAAATATATAATATAGGTAAACTGGAGGAATATGGCAACTTATTTTTTTAAACTATGTTTCACAGACAATTTAAAATTTTAATGAAATAAACCAAATTGAAGAAATAATTTAATTTATCAAATATTTTTTGTGTTTAGCCATAATAGATTATACGCATAGGAAAATATATAAGTTCAAAGTTTAAAAAAAGAGAAAATGCCATATTTTATCGGGGAAATAAAGCAACAACTAAAAAAATTGTGTTTGTGGTTTTACGGAATAGAACCTTCAAAATATATTTCAACTGATGCAAATTTTATGTAGTTTAGGACTGCATATTATACATTGGATATATAGTTAAATTTTAGTTCATTTATTGCTGTGACTGCATTTAATACATCAAATAATTTTAAAAAACATCCCATTAATTTGACTCCGTTTAGCATCATTTAACTAAGTTTTGCGACCAAGTTTTATTTTATTAGTATTATTTTATTGCATTTGGTTCTTAACTGTACATACTAGAACATCATATATTCTGAAGGTTTCTCAAATATATTCTTTCTTCTTCATTTCTCTTTTGTCTAGATTGTCCAGATTTCTCTTAAATTCCTCGACTGTGAGGAGCATCTTATAATTAAACAAATACCCGTTTTGGCATGTTTTGCCTCAACATTAATGTGTTGAATTAAATATCATATTTATAAGAAATATTACCTCAATGCAAATACACCGAGGACACAAATCAAATGTATATTCTAATATAATAATATTATAATACGGTGCACGCTTTTTAGCGTGATGTTTACTTAAATTTTTATAATTTTGAATATATGATATAAATATATGAAATACCACCCGTTACGCCCAATATTATTTTATATGATAATTATGATACTAAAACAATAAAAAACTTTTTCGCGTGTGTTGTGTGTAATATTTTGTGACTTTCCTTGTATTTTATGTAATTTTTCTGGTTCTAACGGCTTTTGCTGCGATAAAGTATCAGATTACATAAACAAATGGCGCGTACTGAATAAAAAGAGCACAACAAGTGCCTTCTGACGATTTTGTTTCAAAATAAAATGGGATCAGTGGATGTGCGGTTTATTCCGCAATGAAGCGTATTCCCCTGAGTTACCCTATCTCAACTCTGTAGGCGGACAAATAAAAATTTTGATGGGAAAAATTGAACCTACCCGATAGAGATTTAAAATATATTATATTAATCATTATAATATAAAGTATTATATTTCTAACAATTAAAAATTAATTACTTCTCATGAATCATTTAAAATGAAATTCATAATAAATTAATAACGCTATTTCTTTAGATTTTGCCGATTAAATGAACAATTATTTAGTTACTCTTTCCGCTATATTATTTCTCAATTATTTCAGCAATCTGAGAGTTGATTCAATATTATAATTAATTGATCAATTTACCGTCATTGATGAATTTTCGATTGTTAAGAATATATGTCGTGCTTTGATAATAACGAAACAAAAGTAAATATCTACTAAATAGAACTCAACGGTCATTTATAAAAACAATTACCGAAAAACGTAGACACTGTTCAAAAAAAAAATTTTGATGTAGACTGTCTACTAACTATTATATTATATGTAACTTTCGTATTTTGTAGTACAATTTTTTTTTGATGTAATTCGGGTACGTAATTTTAACTCGTAATGAAAGAATATATAATAATGAACAATGTCGCATTCATAACCCATTTAAGCCAAAAAGTGGACAGAGACTATTATACTTTATATAATCGATGTGCCACTTTAAAAAATGAATTTTTTTTTTCTAAAAATAAAAAAAACCGCTGATACTTAAGCTCTGGATCTTTTTATTGCCAATAGCCTTAAGCTAACGTAGATCAGTATTTTTAATATCATCAGATTTGTTTTGTGTATCTTACTTCGGTGTCACATCTATTTTTTCCATAATATTCAAACGTTTTTTTAACGCGAAAAAATTCATATTATATGTATTTTAATTAATGTGTAGTTAGAAGTAAACAACGTTGTGCTTTATTCTATTAATTAATAAGTTTTTATAAATGTAATTAATAAATAAAATTACAAAATAAATTTACAATGGACTTGAATTAAATTTTTAAATATTATTTAAAGTAGTATATTTGAAAGTAAAACTCTCCACAGAATAGTTGGGTGCATTATAATCAATAACCGATGGCATACACGCACTAAATCAGAGCTTCATAAAATCTTCAAAGATTTCATAGCAATAGCAGTTTTGAGATCAAAGATATTTATGTGTCAGCCACTTTGTAAGAAGCAAGAACTCAAGAACTCTCCAGAATATCTTTGAAAGAACCCGAGACTATATGATTGGGCTGAACAAGAATGATATGAACGAATACAGTGAAAAAAAATAGAGATTGATTTCGGGCGAGACAGCAAAAAATTGGCTGAAGACATGAATCGATGGCCTGGACAGAATAACTCTGTGATTTTTGAAGTGTTTGCAGGTTCGAAATATGAATCCAAGCATTCTATAGGCCTCGGAAGTAATTTGGTCAATGTGATCTTGAAAAAAAGTTTACTATTCATAATTATTCCGAGGTCTTTAACAAAGCTTTTATTTTCTAGCTGAGTGTTATCTATTAAGTAAATAAAATTAATATTGTTGAACTTTAAATGTTGAATTGAATTAAACTCTGGGGGAGTGCGTGCCCAATTTGATTTAAAACCACCGCTTGGGTTCTTTTACTGATGTAGAAGATAAGCCATCTTAGTGAGTCTCCGTGGATTCCCATTTTTATCAGCTTGTCAATTAATATGTGATGGTCGACCTATGTCAAAGGCTTTACTGTAATCTTATTATCTTATTATATATCGTATTATTAATCTTAATTAATTATTATTAATCTTATTAAAACATCGTAATGATAAAAGGCAAATCAAATAAATATTTCGAATCGCTTAATTGATATTTCTAATGTTAACTATGGATAGTAAAAATATTTATAATCAGGAGTTGAAAATATCTTCCTTAAAACTCCCTTAAAATATTCCATGTAAAAAACAACACGCATACTCTATTTTCGTACGCAGGATTAAATTCCCTTCTGCTGTGGAAAATCGTAGTACTGATTTATTTTTCTCACCGTGGGCGTCCACATCCCTTATGATTATACATCCCCTAAAATGTTTTTATTTTTTGACATGTTAATAAAATATAAAAATAGCATAATACAATCAATCAATAAACTAGCGTGGGTTTTTAATTCTAAAGCTTTCAGAAATGATAAATATTTAACTTGAAATGTAATGATTTTAAAGAAAAATTAAAACAACTACGTAAAACGGCAAACTTCAACCTCCAATCAGCTGTGATAGAAAATAAAGTTACAAATAAAAAGAGCTAAATGAAAAAGAACATTGTTCTGAAATACAAAGAATAATAATCTTAAATAAAATAAAAGTCTCGTTATAATAAAAGAACCTTAACAATATAATATATCTCAACTAAACATAAAATCAAAGAAAAGATCGATTTTCATTCCAGGGTTATTTTTTCATTCGTATTTTCCATTTAAATAATTAAATTAAACAAATACCTATATAATTTTAAGGTTATGAATTTTGTTGACAAAGACAAGTTAAAAAAAAATTGTCTTAATACAGTATAAACGAAACACTTAGGCGTATGTGTAGCAAATCTATTTATGATAAAGAAAAAAATTATTAAAAGAAAATTTAAAATTTAAAAAGAGTTGCTTAGGTGGTTTGTCTTGTACGAGGAGAGAATGGTAAGAAAAATATTATATATAACGCGAGTGCCGATGAAATTGGCATGACCAGATACTGAATGACAAGATGGTCCAGCTAGAAGCCTCAACAATCGACAACTTTGAATGAGAAGATGTATGAATACGGATGAGGCAACAATTGTGTGTCAGGACATAATAGTCTGGCGCTCCATCCTTTCTGATAATGTTGGTATGTTAGTTAGTTAGTTGGTTTGAAGTAATCATTTAAATGTCTCACCACACCACTGTATTGCTTCAAATATTATAAAAACTATAAATTATCACTTACGTGAGTGAAGAAGTAGTAATACACCCTGAGACCAGCAGCCGACATGACTTCCGCGAAGTGGTTCGTCGGGCAAATGAAGAAGTAGTCTCCGACTACGTCAGCGATCATCTTCTGGTTCAAATAGCCATCGGATATTTCCTCCCAGTCAGTATACTGTAATATAAAGTAATTACTAGAGAATCCGCTATCTTACTCATTATGTACCTACTACATCTTACATAAGAGGATAAGTCAAAAATTATCTACATTTTTCGTTCTCATCGTGGATGATTTGATGGGCAGAACCATAACTGATGTTCAAAGAAGACGCTACCTTACCGATGGTAACTCGCTTATTCGCTACAACTATCTCTCAAACTTGCTGAATCTTGTCGTCCGTGGTGGATGTTAACGGGTGTTCTGCTCCCTCTTTGTTCGTCACACTATCCGGCCACTGTCCTTGAATTGCAATAAAAGTCTACGATAAATTATAATTCTTGCCCCTTTAACACCCTCCAAACGGAGAGTTGAATCACTGCTCGTTCTTTCTCCTTAGTGCAAACTGCTAGCGGTGCGGACATGCGCACTGTAATAGAAAGAAGAAAAATGACGCGATCGGGATCAAATTTTGCACATGTGACCGCAGTCGTATCAAATCTAAGCATGTATGCGCTGAAGGCAGTATGACAACCTTGAAAGAGCTAAAGTGTAGATAATTTTTGACTCGCCCTCTTATATTTCTTTTATTATACTTATCTTATTTTGTCGCCCTCTTATATATTATACGTATATTTCTCTAACAGACTCCCAGTTCACTTCATATGTATAATTTTATTTAAAAATTCAATTGTGGTGATACGAGATACCGTTCTTAAGATATGGCACGCCTTTATCTACATTTTTGGTGAATTTTTAGTATATTTACCTACACACACACATTTTATGTTATATTTTATTACAAATTTTATATTATATTTGTACTAAAATATATTATAAAATATATTTGTACTAAAACATATATTTTGGATTTAGAATCTCGTCTTAGGAGAAAGAGAGCTATTCATATATAGTCATTTTAACCATATTGTAATCTAATATAGCTTGGTATAAAATACCACCCTTCTTTAATATGTATGTATATCCGTAAAATTATCTTGCATCCATGAATAAATCTAAAATAAATATTCAACTATATCATACAAAAATCAACTATATTATATTTAATGAGCTAAAAGTTTATAAAAATAGACAGGAAGGCTTGGAAGGCCTAAGCAAAAATGTAATGAAAAGGCCCACCCACCAACTGGGTGATGATGAAATATAGTTTTAAAAATATAATTTAATTTTGAGAACTACTGGAAGACAAGCAATCTTTTCTTCTCTATAAGAAGCAACTGTGTATAGTTTGATAATTTTTCGCTTCATGACGGAAAAGTTTTTTGTGAAGATTTATTTATATCCAAAGTTAGATACTTGACATTATGACCATGTATTTATTTAATATACTCGGTTTTATTTTAAGAATCAACAAACCATTTCAAAAACTGAGTAAATTTATAATCTTATATTATAAACTTTATTCCATAGCCTACTGGATATGATATAGTTATATATAATATAATATATAAAATGGTCGGTATATATTCAAATAATATACTTGAGGCAATAAAATATGAGTTTTTGTAGTGTGAGAATATTTTGTTAATTATGGAGATAAACGATACACGATATATTAATCCATTATGAAGGTAATCGGTTGGTGTACAATTTTGAAATCATTTATCTGATTATTTGACTAATATGAATATTTCCTTTAGATTTCGTCAGTGATGCAGATATTCTGACAAACAAAACTAGAATTACTGAAGAAATTCAATTGAATTGCAAAAATAATTCAAAATATATTTACAAAAATAGGCATTAATAACAACCTGCTATATGTATATCAATTTTTCATATCATTTGAAATAAGTTAAAATCTTGAATGTCCACGACTTAAACAAAATATCTTAAATACAGATAGGTTGAACATTTAGACTATAAATTTTGTAACATATTTTGTAACATATTGTGGATAAAGTCTATAACATGCTGTTTATCGTATGTCAGAAAGACTACTTATATAACTCTGATTGTAAATCTGACACAAGAACGCGTTGAATACTAGTCACTCTATTTATTTTGACGAAAAAATGTTTTTAGAAATATATCAATACTCAGCTTTTTCCATACTGTAAAAAGGAGTTAAGTTGTTCTGGGGAAAATAATACAGAACAGATTTTAAAATAGGTAAATAATATAAAAAACAATAATGCGATTTATAAAACATAAACCTTTTTACGATCAACTTTGAAAGAAATTAGAACGTTTCAATAACGGCTTATACAGAGTGAAAGTTGTACATTAACTTCCCCCTTCCAAGTTTTGTGCTTGTATTATCATAATTTGTTTTTCTCGACTTGGGTTATTTTTTTGGAGAAAATCAACATTTGTTCAGGGTCACCCCAAGTTCTGCGAAAAAACTAAAATCCAACGAGATCCTCAAACCCTAATTAGAAAGAAACACAAAACTACAGATTCATCAAACAAAAGGTTAAATTCACCTCAAAAAAACATTCTACAATTTCCGAAATTTGTTATCCCTTGTTTGTCTAAAGCCCAAAACATTTGTTCAAATTACAACAATTTTTATTCGTGTTAAAATTTGTAATTACATATTTTGTGTTAATATTTTTTTTATTTATTTAACCCGCTTTAAAATAAATAAAAATATAATTATTATTTTTAAGTTTTTTTCACAATGCAAGTTATACATAGAAAAATATTTAAAATACAAAAAGTAGACAGAATTCATCTTTAAGTTAATTAAATATGATATAATTTAATGAAACAGTTCCTTAATAAGCTATTAGCTTGTTGTAGGAAATATTCGAGCATGAAAGAATACAGAACTTTGTCTATTCACGCTGATCTAGCCGGTTGACGCTTAGTTTTTCGAACTTGCCTCTATAATTAACTCTTGACGAGGAAATCAGAAAACATGGTATTTAAGAATTAAATTTCTTAACTTTCATAGCATGCTTATTTAGAAAACAATCCAATCTACCAAATATATACATAATTTGTATACGTATAAGACATTTTTTATATATAACAATGTCAGCAAAATACATGTATCGAATCGGCCACTACCTGCCTCACTAAGTACATATAAATGTACCTATGTTAGAGAAATCATGTTCTTCATACCGACATAGATCACTTCCAATCTTTCGACACATTACAACGTGTATCTTTTTTGAATACGCGCCAGTCAGCTACCTGTGCTTTCAAAGAACTGTGTCATCCTGTTTCTCCACCCATATTTTCTACCATACAGTCCACGAGATAATCGCCTAACAAGTACATATAAATATACCTATTCTCATTATAGTTATATTCACTAATCATCAAAGATTTAAAAAAGAAAAACTTTTAATAAACCATTCAAGAGTTCAATGATGGTTTAATTACAATTTAAGAAACAAAGAAATGAAAATCACAAGAAGAGATGTGTGTCCATGTAAAAAAAAAATGGATGGATATAAACATTATATTATATTTTAAAGATCTATTTTTTATATAATGGTCATGACTGAACTATAGATCACAATTACATATTCAATTGTATTAATGTACATAGATACTTCAAGAATAAGTTTTTATAAAATCATAAATGAAACTCGTACCTGGAATACTATAGCGTCCCTTCTCAGCCTTGACATGTTTTTGAAAATTGTATCCACGATGTCCAAGAATTTATCTCTTTGAAGAAAACTTGGTCCATCCTTTTCAAAGTAGTCGATGAAATCGTAGAGAATGAAATATGTTCCTAGAAAAAAAAATATACAAAACATTTTATGTCAAATAGATTAAACATCTTAGCATTCAAATGCATTATAAATATTTAACGAAGCTTTGTCTTCTGTATTATATAATACCTCTAAAAAGGTATTTAAATAGAATATTGTTCATACGTTGTAAGAAAGATATTATGCTAATGCGAATAACTGTTTGTTATCCTTCACCAACTTGATTTAAATTTGGAATGCGATATGTTTGGCGCGGACTTGTATACATTTTCCTCTGGAGTCTTAGAGTACAACTGCGTAAAATCTTATATTAATAGCAATCGATATAATGCATATTTATATCACGGAGAAGAAGTGATGTAGGGCCAGGGGAAGGATTGAGAGTATATATGTTTTACGCATAGTCCTAAAGAGCAACTATGCAAAATTTAGTTTAGATCGGTAAAATGTTATTAAATTATACAGAGACTGTTTCTTCAATCTGTATTCGGCAGAAGTTTTGAAGTGTTCCGCGAAAAACTGATATGCATTGTAGCCAATTTCCAATATTATATATTTGCAGAGTTTGGGTTCTGAACCCTTTTATTGAATCTTTTAATACGTCTCAATTTCGAGTAAAAGTTAGAGAATATTATATCAACCGACTCCATATCAATCGATCAATATTTTTTCAAGTTTGTAAATTTTTTTCTTCAAATTTTAAATGTACATCTGTGTAAGATCTTACACAGTAACAAAGATGAAATATAGATACGAATTAGATGCAGAAGATGCGCTTACAATTAAAACAAATTACTCCGAATGTGAAGAGTAATGACACAACTGAAACATCCCGACCTTTAAGAACAAATCTCTGAAACTAGAGATTAAAGTCTCATCCATGCGCATTAGTATAATTTTCAAAAATCATAAGCTTGAAGATTTACACAAAGTGGCATGGCAACGCCTTGGGCGGCCGCCCGGAGGCTCAAGGAGGGCCCCGATCTGATCAAATTCAGATATCGCAACAAGTACAGGATAGATTAAAAATCTTGTTACAAAAGAATAAATAGGTTAATCTTAAATTTAAATGTTATATAATTTCGTGGTGCCACCGATGTGTAATAAGCCGTTAATAACTTCTGTTACTGGTAAGATAGTTAGCCACTTGACATTTATGACCATATTTACTATAAAAGTGCATAGATTTTGTTAATTATATTTTTAAATGTGTTTTATTTGTGTTTTTGGGGGATATTATTAAATGGGTAAGATAATTTATTGCTAAGCCACTAGTTTCAAAAGCTACGTACGGTTAAATACCACTGTTCAAATCGAGTGAACTGGAATTATGTAATCGTTATTTTCAAATTTCAATTCAATAATAACTTATATGGCAAATTATAAGTTCTTCAATTCAATCTTAGACAGGTAGGTATTAAGCAATAAATCAAATATAATCAAGTAATGGACTTTATGATCATTTGTACTATAGCTGGTGTATGTATATTTATACAATACGTTTGCGTAGATTACAATACGTTTGCGTACATTACATATATGATGATATATATATATTATTACATTATATTTGGTACCTACCACGCACGAGATAGGTTGGGAATTGGTATCCACCAATTGGCAACACTGGCCGCGCAAGGAAAATAATTCTGGTTACCGTTTCTTTTCTGTTGACAGATCTTCATGACAGGGCGTTAGTCCGATGTAAAAACAACGAAGACGTGTCTTTGTAGAGGAGAAGAAGAGTGTGTATAATTAAATATGTTTGGTATCTGTGTTGTCTGGCATCGTGAGTAATTTTTAATTCGCTAACTATGGGTGTAATTTCAGGATGGAGGCATTTCTTCTTCTTCCTAGTTATATTTTTGTTACCTTCTTCTTAACCTATTTCTTCTGACATGAAGGGAAAGTGGTCATGCCACGACAATACTTTTCTCCTGAAGAATGAAAGAAGGGGTACGATTTGATCTCTGCCGTAAATCAGTATAAAACGGGATAATTTTACAACCGAAGATGACGCAAGAAATTCATGGCGAGCTAAAACGCAATTAGATGTCCCAGCATTTCCTGTACAATTACAAGTAGCACCCGTAATTACAAGTAATATTACAAGTAATTACGGGTGCCTCGGACATGAAAATCTGGATGAAGACTGTGGATCTCTGTGCGATGGACATTTACTTCGCGTGAAATGGTTGTAAAATATTTTTTGTTGTAATTGATAATATTGAGAATATTGTAGTCTTATTTTTTCCTTTTCATTTTTTAATTTAAAGTTAATAACTTTCTGCTTGTGTTGAACCATTTTATGATATGATTTGTTTTGCTACATTTAACCTGACAAACTGCTCAGGTGATAAATTTGTGTAATGTTATTTCTTAGGCGAAGATTTTCACATTTTACTGAGTCAAGTGTTTTTATCACACTATTACTTGCACAAAAATCTGTTGATTTAGATATTCAAATAGTAGTAAAATTTTATTATTTTTATTGAGGCAAAAATTCGCAATCTAATCTTTTCATCTTATCACATTCTAGTATTGGATCTCTTACTGCCTTCTACTTATATATTCATATGTTTTTTTTTGTATTAAATTAAGTGATTAAAATTTGTAATAATCTTTTATTTTTCCCTGAGTATGATGGCTGAAGTGACAGGCAAGACATTATGGTAAATTCTGTAACCAAAGACCCATGTCCATCATGTGAACCTCTGAGCAAGCCGGTGGTGTGAAAGCATGGCGTCCTATCCTGACGATTACCAGTCACGTATAGGCGACCGCGTCACAATATATTATTTTTCTTCTATTCGTTATATTTGCCATAAACTATTTATGATGCATCACTGTTTCTATACTTTATATATAATACAATTTATTCATTTAACTTTGTATTTACGTGGATTACATTTGACGACGAACTGTTTCGATGCGAATGTATCCATAAGATAAATACAAAAAAAATAATAGGATGGCTATCAGCTGGCAACTTAATTGCTCATTATGTAGCTGATGTACAAGCAATATTTATAATCTTCATCAGAAAAAACTAATCCAATAAATACGAAATAGAAATAGCGAAATTAATCAGACCCTGGCATGGCCGCTAGCCTAGCATAGCAGGAATTCGTTAAACAAATGGCTCGATTTGAATCATAAATACAAATATTACATAACAAATAGACAAATTTTAAACGCGATAAGTTGATTTTTGTAAATATGCTTTCTCGTTTAGGAAACTTGAACATTCCCCGGGAATGCTGAACTTTAACTTCGACTCCGGTTCCGGAATTAAAATTATTAACAAAATATGTTTCCTTAAATGGTAACAGTAATATAATTTATTGTGTTTGGAGAAAAGCGAGACTTTTGAAACGAAATAGTATTTTCGTCGCATACAAAGTTTACGTTAAGTAAAAAAGTTAAATCGGAAAAGTTGGCACTCGTCTTCATAATTTACAATGAACTTTTAATGAATTTTTTTCAAAGAAACAATTGGCGTTTTTGTTTAATATTTACGTTTTATGAGCGACTCCCATGATCTAAAGTTTACAGTAGATCATGGAAGTTGCGTAAATAAATAATATTAGTGCTTGTTCGCTAATTAAGCCGTTGCTATAAAATCAACATCAGAGAAATAAACTCAACCCGTTTTTCCTTTAAAACAAAACTATATTTATTTTTTCAATATTATCAAAA
The DNA here is from genome assembly GCA_022840565.1 of Eubasilissa regina. NCBI lineage: Eukaryota > Metazoa > Arthropoda > Insecta > Trichoptera > Phryganeidae > Eubasilissa > Eubasilissa regina. Next base: position 20,714,991 of record JAINEB010000015.1, on the reverse strand, counting down.
TTACTTTGTAACCACATGTTAAAATATGAATAACATTTTTTTTAAACCACTCTTTATTGATAAATCTACAAGTTTTATCTAATTATCTATATTTATTTGGTTTCATTTCACAATAAAGTACATATTTTTATTATTTTATACATTGTGTTTCAACATAATAAAGTGTAATATAATATTTTTTAAATACTGCCACTTAAGATATACATTAAATATAATACAAAATTACAAAAAATGACCAAGTATTTACGTAGCCTAAGAGCCTTTGCACCGCAAAAAATTAGTGTAAGGTTGGGGAATATAAGGATCTAACCCTCCAACTTATTTCGGTAAATAAGTAAGCACTCACTCAGCCACGAGGTAAGCTTTCGAAGACTTATTTAAATTCTCCTATTTTTTTTTAAATAAAATATTTTATGTCTCTTTTTATTTGATTCGCTAAACATGTGTTCAACATTTTTCTGTTTAAACCACTCAAAAGTAAGAGATAAGTACGTAAACATTTCACGGTATGACCTCTCTAAAAGACACGAGGCGCTGAAGTGCGATGGCGGCCGAGCATTTCCGATGCCATCCGAAGCATTTGTATCGTCTATTCAGGGACAGCGAACCATTTTGGATAAACCAAACACTCGAACCATGACAAAAATGATCATTTTATTTACTTTCTAGGACATTCTTCTTCTTAATGATCAATAAGTCAAATCAAACATTCTGTAACTAGTTTTTTCATATTTAAATATGACTGTATGCAGTAAAACTACATTTTTAATGTTACCTATCAGAAAAATATCCAACATCCTCAACTTTTAACTTATAAACTCTCATATACTTAATAAAACCCTGTTACGAATATCACATCTTACGAAACATTATAATAGACCAACTGAACACAGTGAACAGTTTTAAGTTTGCAATACTTAATGTACACCAACGTAACAAAAATATATGAAAATATTAATTGAATGTACTAATTAGAAATATACACGTATAAAATCAATTTTATCGAAAATTATTGTTATTGCGCCACCGGGATTAGAACCTGGATCTCTTTTTAAACCGGGGAAAGTGCATTATCCAACTATGCTACAGCGACAATATTCTTAGCGACAAATTGGTTGTATATGTGTATCTTTCTAATTAATAGATTTAATTCATATTTAAAATATCACAGACCGTCTGTTCTGAATAATTACAACTTCACAATAAGAATGTGTTCTCATAAAAATATATAAATTAAAGTAACAATATGTATAAATTTCGAGTGGAATTATTGCTATCATTATGAAAGATTATGATTAGATTAATAATATAGTGAGTAAAGAAAAAAAGTAAGACAGATATTATTAAGCCGAGCCTAGATGATTCAATAAAATAGAATCAAACATGATTAATTAAAAAAATTATCAAGAACGGTAATTCACGTCTGATATCTGAATATTTATTTATTTATTTATTTCATCAACGCCCTTCTGGTCTTTTACATAAGAATACATTTTTATTTAATTTAAAATATAACAGTACATTTTTTATTAACATTTCAATATAACAGTTTAAATATAACATAAAAAAAAATAAATGTATAATTTATATACAAATATTTGTACGCTCCTGTAACGAAAAATGTCAACGAAACTTAACTTGTTACCAAGACGATATTGCATTCGCGATATTGGCGAGTTAATAGCATAATTATTCATATAGGTACCTACAAAGAACACTTCATATCTGGGTTTAAAAAATCTGTTTATATTCGTTTTGGCAACTGACAAAAGTTTTACACAAATTCAAAAGTCAATGAAATAAATATAACATTTATTGCGATATTTTATATATTGTATGAATTAACAGGAGAAAGCAAAAATAAATTTTACATCAAAACGTGAATTTATCTATTAAAATTTTATGTCAAATGACAAGAGACAGAATCAAAGCCTATCACTAGGCGAGCGTCTTACTGCTAAACCGAACAAGCGCGCCGATTACCAAAATTTAAAAAAAATTAGTGCTCCTCAAAACTTGATTTTTAAATATTGAGTTTTGATTCCAGGCTACATAGTTATTAACGCGTAACTCGCGTGTCATGGGTTCCCAATCACTAGACCAGTGTGTGGGCGCGTACTCGTCTACGCTTCCACGCTACGCGCCGTAGACTGCGCGGCATTATACTACGGTTACTACATTCCCACCTACGCATTTCAATAGCTTCAGAGAAATGAGGTGAAACGAATTATTGCGTTGCTAACCGAAGTTTAGCGCCGGGAAAAATATTGTCTCTCGTATTTACAAGCTGTATGGGTCTTTGGAAAACGTCCTTTCTTCAAAAGAAAGAAAATAATCATTATTGAAATATGTACCTGGAATCGTATTATCTGTATTTCGTATTATCTGTTAACTAAGATAACTGAAACACGTACTGTGTAATATACTATTTGAAAATTACATTTATGTTTATAGTCTTTGAAATATCAATGTCAAATTATTGTGATCCTTGCTATATAAAACAACATAATAACCTTTTGACATAATGTACACATTTAATTAAATTTCATGTTTATCATAATATATCAAATTATTTTATTGTTTTCGATATCGAGCTAAATTTTTCATTAAGATCTTTACTGTTTCTATTTCCTCTCATTTTGTATTAAAGTTTTTTCAAAAATTTTAGTTAGTATATTTATAAATAATAAACTGCCTTCGTTATGTATATCGTAGTACATAAAATTAAATACGTTATTTAAAATATTTCATTTTAATCATTACTGGCGTATGTATGCGGACGAGATTTCTCGTGGAGATTCGTCTTGAAAGCAGGTAAAGGACGATGTAGAGTTGAGCGAGAAGTAGACTATGAATCATCGCTGCAGGTTTTTTTCCACAAAGTGGGATGACGCAACCAATATGTACATACAGACCTTTATCAATAAATCTGGCAATAAATAACCATCTTCACTTCTCTCACATACGATCTTTCAATTTTGAGGATTAACCATGGCAAATGTTCAGACAGACATCGTTCATTCCTTTCATATTTACCAAAACCACAAGTTTTCCAAATCGTCTCATCTTGGTGGCGAGTAATATGTTCATATAAATAATATCAATATAATATAATTAACATACAAAATTAATATATATATATATATATATATATATATATGATGACGTACAAATAATGAAATTTGAAAAGTATAACATATAGGTTAGAAAATTTGTCGTCAATACATTCTATTGCCGTAGTATAATTTGATAATACAATTTCTACGGAAAATATCCCGGTAACAACAACAATATTTTTCGATAAAATTGATTTATATGTATATCTTTCTAATTAATACATTTAATTTGCATTTAAAAAAATATCAATATTATTTTTGCCTTATGTAGAAGGTCAATCCAAGTAAAAATACAACTAAAATAAACTATGTTATATCTCAAAAAATATTTTATGTATTTTCAGTGAGTTTAAAAATTAAGTTATTCATCAGTTGAACTGTAAAAGATGTGAGAGCCATTAAATGAAAAGCCTAAAAAGAAAAATTCACTCACGCGGTAATAAAGATTTTACCGTCAACGTCCTTAACAAATGGTCTCGACAAAGCCTCAGGCTACAGGACGCCGAAAACACAACTACCCCAGTGGAAAAATAAAACGTAAGCTAGAGGTAATCTCTGCAAACTTGTCTCGCCCTCAGACAAGACCTCTACTTAAGCTGCCCTGCCGCAAGGTGAAAAAACATGACCTACTTAAATAAGTCTTTATTCAAACTTAGCATCCTCGACGCCTATAAAGTAAGAGCACGGCGGGCGCCATGAAATATCTGCGCCGAGCACGGGCCTTTATATTTTGTTGTGGTTCAAAACTTTAGACCTCGAGATAAATTTTATTTTTAAAGAAAACACTTAGAAATGATAACGAAATATCTTATAAAACATAAAACGTACATGTATATTAAAAAGATTTCTTTTTTTTTAACCTTTTGAAAGTTTTTCAGGGTTATAATGTAATAAATTGAATTAGTAGCTGAAAAGGCTACCCTCCCTCTCTTGCATATGTTTAAAGAGGTCGACCAAGATAAGGCACCCACCCTTCATCGATGGTCACATTCTAACAGTCTAGTGACAATATTAACTTTTTTAAAGAGAAAACAAAAACAGTTGTATTAATGTTTCCAAATTTAATAAAATGGATTAATTCATTTAATTCTGGCATTTCCTAATGGGTTTTACTCATAGGTATTTGAGATTCTCCGTAATATGAAGTGGATTACTTTTAAAAATGGAAAAACAGATGTATCAATTTGAAAGAGCTGCATTCAGAATCTTCTTTGTATAGTTTTCTGGGCTAATCTACCGTATATATCTTACCTACTTACATACAACGTACTTAACCACAATACTAACAGTCATACATCACATCAGCCTTGATGATGGACCCTGCAATGGGATCCGAAACATCGGCCAGAAAGGTCAGATAAGCCTAGAAAACTATACACATAAGATTCTGAATGGCCGTGAAAACATAATAACATTTTTAGCTGTTTACAGGTTCGAGAATTTATCATCATATTACTAGGTTTACATGGTATAATGGTCAGCGCATTTCTCTGGATAGGAAAAGTTTCTGGTTCGAATCCTGGTGGTAACCAAAACATTTTTTCGATAAATCTGTACATCTTTCTGATTGATACTTTTAATTTGTATTAAAAATATTAACCTGCATCATTTCAAGTTAACGAACAATTCACTGACATGAATTTTATTATTATTATAAAATTATTTTATAAAGGCGGTGCCGTTTTCCTCTGTAGATTCTGCTGGCAGAGATTACTTGAGAATTTTTATTCAATGTTCTTCTTTTCAAACGATTTACTTACATAGACAATTTTATTAATAATCTTAGGGCTGCTGTGAATTTAAACTGAAGCACCAAAAGGTAAATTAGAATTATTACAAATTTATTGGAATACATCTAAATATAATTTTGTATTCAATATTTTACTAATTTTTTTAAAATAGATTATTTTAAACAAGAGGTTTTTTATAAACTATAGTGAAAACGTCATATAGCTCATTCTGTGCAATATTATTATGCACTAATTAAATCAGAATCAAATCTAAACCAGAGAACTACAATAAAATACAACCACTAATGAAAAAGAAGGAACATTTAAAAAAAAATACGACAAAGACAGTCTGAGACAGAAATATCTAACCTGATATTAACAAAGGCAAACGTGGCTTTCTACCGAGAAATATTAACAAATGAAAGGAGATACAAGAACATTTAAAATGTTCTCAAGTTTTTAGATTGTTCAAAACCTTATATGTAGAGTTGTTTGAGCTATACTGCTATGTATTTCCAACCTCTGTGTCGAGATTTTGAATCCCGTTGTAAGATTCACCAGGCCAGATCATGAGATGGTCGAAAGCGAATATTAACCTAGTCTAATTTCAATTTTAAATAACTCGAATAAAATATTTAAGAATATAATCATATTAACACCTAAAAACGTTCATAAAACAACAACACAAACAGCAGAAAAAACTCCGATAATAACTGTTCAAAAATCTGGCCAAATTATTCACATAAATTGCGTGGCGCTCGAGGATATTTGGGCGAGGAAATGCGTAATTGAAACAAGCTTAAGAGTCTTCCCGGCTTTGGGCCCGAGCCGGGAATTACAAGCCCCTTGCAACCTTGGCTTGCCGGCACACTGGTATCGATTTCTGAATGTGTACCGAGCCATTAGGCTTACCATCCACCGTGAGGTAAACACTGCCCCTACAAAACACACTATTAAAAGGGTGACATTGCTGTAATCTTACATCCCTTATTACCCATGTGCAAAATGAAAATTACCTAAGTCATGCATGCGTGCATATCTACATGCAAATGAGAATCGTTATTTCCAGGAACATATGCAAATTAGCAGAAGTAAAAAAAGGTTATTGAAGTACATAATGAATGCCAATAATATCCTTCCATTGTTTTATTACCATAGATAAATGACTAAGTTTACTGGTACCCGTAAAAATATGATTATGTACTTATTCAACAATCTAATTCTAACTTTACACGCAGACATGCAACATTCAATGGCCTTAGAACATTTAAATGCTTGCCTTATATTAAACAAACAATGTCAATCTCGTTATTAAAAAATGTATTAAAAGTTTGAATAGAAATTATTAGTTTATATGATTGAAAACTCAGAGCGCTCGCCTTCGATAACAAAGGTTAGGGATTCAAATCTCGCAAAGGACCGTCCAATTTTCGTAGCACCAGAACTTTGAATTTATTTTTAAATATCAATAGCATTGATGAGACACGATGTTGATTTCTTTAATTTTATTTCATCATTAATACCCGGTCTTGTCCGAGTTACTTTCATAAGCTACACAGCTATATGTTAAACATACAAAGGATTTATTGTAAATATGAAAACATTCTTAATTATCTGGAATTGTATGTAATTTCGTACGAGAGTAATATTTGTATAAATTTGCTTCCACCCCATTCACGGATGCTGGTATTTACGAATATATATTAAATAGGTACTTGAAGAACCTTTGAGAGATTAATAGTCCGAGGGATCAATTGGCAGAGGGATGAACTGTCCGAGGGATCAACTATCGGAGGGATCAACTGTCGGGAGATCAACTGTCAGAGAATCAAACGTGCACCATGAAGTAAGTAACCATTTAGGTCATTTTATTTAAACATAGAAAGCATAAAATTTACACATGAAACCATCATTAGATAACATTTACAAGGTTCATGATTATTACATAAGTTTAAAAAGCGGAACGTGAATATTTAAACGTGTGGTGATTCACTAACAACTGCATATAAGAAAACAGCACACATAGACAACATTATACTCGTCACTGTGAAATATTTCCTATATCTTAGTACATAATAAGTCTAACTACTTTCCAGTATTATCAAAAGTGTTCAAGCTTCATTAAAAGAGCTGCTCTCAAATATGCAAACTGCACTCTGTTTGTAAACTACGTTTTATATTTCACTTTGTGATGCAATTCTATCAAACCAGCCAAATAATTTACAATGACCTATATTAGTATTGTTTAAGCGCGGAACTAGCTATTTTTGGATTTGGTCGCGATTCAGGGCGGCACATTTTCGTTAAAAGCCTTTGATAATTAATACAGGAAATCGCTGAATCCGAATTATTTACCGCAGCAGTTAAAAGTCTGACTATTTATGTACTGTGCTTCTGTAATATCGCTATTCACCAAAATTGCTGTTGTATTTACCAATTAAAATGCACCAGGTGAGTAGCTTGTTGGTCTAACGGTTAAGACGCTGGCCTAATGATCTCTATCTAGTGGTCGAGGGTTCGCGCTTTGGTTTAGGAGACCAGCAAGTTAGTCCTATTTTCATAGTACAAGCGTTTAGCTTAGTTTGAAAATAGTCTGAATATTGATATGACGTATATTTCGTGTACGCATCTCTATTTAAAATATATGTATCCCTCTGTCTCTCTCTTTTGTATATATTCTCTGTCGCAGTTCGTAGTCCCGTATGTCTTTATTATAATTTTGTATGATCGATTGTATGATATTATTATCGTTGTTCATGCCTTGAAATAAATAGTGTTCCGTATCGGTAATTATTTTGTTTTTTGATCTGTGAACACATATACTTCATACACATATATTCCATGACTTGAAACAAATTTTTTTTTTTTTTAAATGTAGTTTTATTGTCACCGGTTTTAGTTTTGTTTCCTCACCTAGTCCACTCCCAATTCAGTACACATTTTTCTATCAGCTCGATCGGTTTGTTTTGGATTCATCAATTTCGTCGAGATTTGGAAAGGAAGTGTCCTCGCTGTGATCATTCGTATTGGATCACTTTATTTGTGTCTCGACTAGTTCTATTAGTTTTGGGAATTCGTCGAGATTTGAAAGTTCATTGTGATCAATGGCAATTGATCAGTGGAATGCACTTTATATAATTACAAAACAGAATTTTTGTGTTTGTGTAATTCATTGAATAGTGTATGGTGAGCTCGTCAGAGTCGCCTGAGCGTGCCGTGCAATTTAGGGTGATTTTCACGATAAGCCAGGGACGGTGTCATCCACAGGTAAGTCGGGCTGTCCTTTTTATCCCGTAAGCCACCCTAGTCCGCTATTATCGAAGAATTCTCTCATCACTCCCTCGGATCATCATACATTGGAAAACTTGGGTAATGGCCAAACAATAGCGAAACCTACTCTATATGCTGCACAAAAGCAGGATTGCTTTGCCTTGCTTATATTATTCCATGACCGGAATTCCGTGAGAAAGAAATGATTATATATATTCTAAATAAAGAGATTTTTATATTTCTCGTAGAAATATTTATTAAAAATAAAAAAAGATAGTTTCTCTGAAGTCCTTTGCCGTCTCGAGGAACGAAACGCGTGGATGACGGGAGCAACGTGATAAATCTACATGCTTTGTTTGAAAAATTGTACGAGACTGAATTAACCACTTTTTTCCTTTCCACTAATCGAACCTTCATTCTAGCATACGTTATTTTTTGCACCACACCTTTATTCAGTATTTTTAATTAATGGATTTTTAAGTTTGTTGATATCATAAAAATGATTTAATTATCTATTCATAAGCCAAGTTCTCGTGTTTTTAAAAAAAACATTCATTGCATGCCCGAAAGACAAATCATAATTTTCATTGGACGATTTTTTAAATATACAGATTTATAGTATATAAAATGTGTTATATACATTATGTATCTCTGAATGTTTTGCGTAATATAGGATAATGTTTTAATTTGATGGTACTGCTGAAGTTGGCAGGAAAACCTTATAGCTTATTCATATAAAGTAAAAAGTCTTAAAGTAAAAGAAAACTAAAAATCATTTAAAAAAATTCTAAACCGTACCAAAATTTATATTGTAATTGAAAAATAGATTATATATTATACGTAGAATGATTGTATCGTGTTTCTTTTTTCATTGTTAGGGGAAATTTTCTATCAGTTCTATACGCGTGGAATAAATGAGCAAGTAAGAGCGTTCTGCAAAGAATTTAATTATGTATTTAAAGCGCAACGTCAGACTAGTTCGTTGAACGAAAAACAAGATAAATTTCAAAGCTCTCAGGAATGTAAATGCTCATTTTATTTTCAAATTACATCAAGTTATAAATGTTTGTGGTTCGTGAGAGAATTTTGTAGAAAAATTATAATGCATACTTTTTCACATGTCTGAAAAGCATATAAATGCCATAGAAATATACAAGCATGTGAAAGAAACGAATTTTAAATAATACGTATAAAATGGAGATTAAATCTTGGTTTAATTTTCTCATGCATGACTATGATATCTTGAAAAAAATTGTGTAATTAAGTGTAAAAAATGTGTATTTTTAATATTTGTTACAAATTTTGCATTGTATCAATTTCCACATCATTCATCGTCCTAACAATTTAAGTTAGTTACTTACTATATATATATATAAAAAATTTATTTTTATAACATTAGATCAATTTGCTATATATGGTTTTAGTTAGTTGACATCATGATGAAAGAAATTGTATTTTCTGAAACGGGTTAGTGTATTAAACATATCTCGTAAAGTGATTAAAAACAATATTTTAAATAATGTACAATAAATAATATGTATTAATGTGTAGAAAGAAAACAAAATTAATATAGTTTTTATGCATACTAATGAACTCAATACATTCCAGAATATATGGAATATTCCTAGCCAGAAAATGCCAGCCTGGCCAGTGTTAGCGCCGTTTAAGTTAATTATATTAAGTTTTTTGGCGTTTGACTTATTGCCTCACTCACATGCATACTGTCTATTCGCGATTTACCAAAATGTAACCTGCGTATCTCCTTCCCTTTCTTTCCTAACCTGTCCTTAAGCACGAGAAAGAAAGAAGAGGTCGCCTTAATTAACTCTTTCCAACTGCAGCAACTTTAGTGTGCACTTGGAACTTTACGGACTAACTACCGTTGCTTATTATTTAACCGCTAACGCTTATATTCAATATTTACTTTAATCCCGCTAATTCCTAAAAATAATCCTTTACGCGAGTGTTAACAGTGTTTGTTTACACATCCTGCGACTCTTGTTCTTATGGAGGAAACGGACGGAGGAAACGGAGTAAACAACTAAACCAGCATCCGGAAGACGAAAAAGCCTTTCTTTCTTCCTAATATTTCCACCAGACAGAAAATTTCACTGCATTTTAACCAATCTTCTCATTTGTCTATGTTTATTTTTTTACCAGTTATGACATTCATAAATATCTATTTGACAATTAATAAATTGAAATATTTTTAGATATCATGATAAATAATATCATGATAATAAAATAAATATAATAAATTTTAAATTGAGATGCGTACACGAAATACATGTCGCATTAATATTCTTATTATTTTCAAACTAAGCTAAACGCTTGCACTGTGAAAATAGGACTAACTTGCTGGTGTCCTGGAACGAGGCGTGAACCCGCGACCACTAGATTACTAGGCCAGCGTCTTAACCACTACACCAACAAGCTACTAACTACTGTTATCTAGTGGACAACGATGATAAATAAAATAATTACTTGGTATGTGTTCGACAAGCGCAATTTAATAAATGTATCCATCGATCATCTGCATATGAGAGATGATGTCATATTATGTCTGACACAATTTACATGAAGATGTTAAAATATAGGAATTTAGTCTAGTCGCTTTAACGAGCTGGCATCAAATAAAAATAATTTAATTAAAGTAAGTTTTTTACCTTCATCTTGATTACTTCCGATGAGAATCTCCGTATCTTGGAAGTCCCCTTCCTTCAACAGCTCATCGGGGTGCTTAGGGAAGAATACTCCGTCGACAGTCGGAGCTGACGGGAAGCCAAGAATCCCCGTGTAGGAATCCCATTGCTGAACTGATATTGTTTTAGCATCCACACCTCTCATGCAATCCATTACAAAACTAGGACTTTCATCTAGAAGCGTTTTGTTGCACCCGCACGCCTGGATTAGCGACCCGCCCACCTCTTGCGCTTTTTCGCCAGTCATGAAGCTCCAAGGAGCGTTGATAGTTCCCGATTGCAAGATTCCTCTCCTCACCAGTCCCCTGGTCACCGGTGATATCAAGTGAAGGCTCACACTCGCGCCCCCGGCTGACTCGCCGAAGAGCGTAATTAGATCAGGATCTCCGCCGAATGCTGCTGCATTTTTTTTAATCCACTCTATCGCGAGTGCCTGGTCCCAAAGCCCCATATTGCCGGGAGCCTCCTCGCTATTCTCCGAGAAATATTTATTTAAATATAAAAAACCGAACGCTCCCACTCTGTATTGCATCGATGCAACTATGACGTCACTTGTTGCCGCCATTATATCCGCGTCGTAAATATCGAGCGTAGTAGTTCCGCTCATATATCCCCCGCCGTATATCCAAACTAGCACAGGTACCTTCGGCCAATCCGCCAGGGGTTTATCTTGATGGTGCCTTATTCGCAATCGTTGAGGAACCCAGATATTCAGATATAGGCAATCTTCTGATATGTTCGTGTTCGGGTTCCACATCTCTTCTCCCTCGAATCCTGGGAAATATTCGTACCGCTCCTGGAAGCAAGTATTTGGTAGGTTTGTGGCGTCCCACACCCCGTGCCACGGATCCACAGGAACAGGCTTCCTAAACCGAAGTGGACCCAACGGGGGCTTGGCGAATGGGATACCGGTGAATACGTGAACTTCTCGCCCTAGAACGGTCTTGGCATGCCCTCTCACGAGACCGGTATGAGTCTCCACTACGAGAGGATCATTGTGAAAGTCCTTCGGGCTCGCAGTAGTCGTAGTATGAATGAGAGGAGTCGTCGTGGTGTCTTGATGGTTCGCCCACGACCGGCAAGACACGTGGCCCACCACGCCGAAGGAAATAACTATTAAAACGATTTTTTTACAATACGTTGAATACGACATATTGATTTTAATCATTTTATACTTTATGGTAAATTTATCTATCTGTATCCATAAAACAGTTAAGTATTGTATCGATTGCAAATGATGCAGATCACAATTTATACCCTCAATCGGATGGGCGAGTGGTTTTTGCGGGTGGAATATTTTTTACCTTTCATTTCGCTCACACCGGATCTTTATACCGCGACACGAGATTTGTTTATAACACTACATTCATTATTCAATGTTTTCCCTTTTGTTGGTCTGGCACAGGATGTTTCTAAATTAATTTACACTTTATATTCTTGAAGATTGTAAAATTGGCTTTTTTATGAAAATACTTTCGTCTACATTCTTCTTTTCCAATTCGATGCCAAATTAACTTGCAATGATGTGCTGAAATAAGAAACATAACAAAAAAATATTAGTTCAGAGTATTTTCTTATAAATATACTGAAAAACCTTCATTCTTTCAAAGTGATTATTTTGGTTATCCAATAATAACTAAAATTAACAAAACGTTTTATGAAATACCCAAAGAACCTTTTATCATTATTAATATTATACATTATTGAATAGAATATTAATGTATATTGAAATTGAAAACAGAGGTCGCTTGAAACAATTAAGCCACTGCTAGTCTGTTTTTAACAGAATTGAATTACTTGAATATGTCGACGTGTTTGTCTCAAATGCATAATTATCTGCAATCATTTTTTAATATACGAGTTGTTAATTACCAAACCTCTTCATAACGGATTTTTAACAAAACCCAGAAATCACAAAAAACGTTTAAAAATTGAATTTTCATCTAAATACTTTATTATATATTTTGAAGATAAGGTGTATGCATTGATATGCAATGAATACATGAAATGCAAAAAAATATCACGTCGTCGATTTTGAGAAATTACCAAATTTATAATTTTCAGAAAAAGATTTACCACTCTATACCATTTAAAGATGTGTCTGGTATTAAACTGCATTGAAATACACATTTTTTTCGTTCTTGATTATAGAACTTGATGTTAGAAGTATACGACTCATATCTACATTTTGAAAATACCATATGTTCTCACTGTATCGTACTATTAATCCACTCCTATTCGTTTTTAATCTTTCAATAATAAATAAAAAAGTTTACTATGACTATTTAATTATATATATAATTACCGATGAAACAAAATATTGATTTAATTAATAGTTACGGGATTTTTTTTTCTTCCCAAACCACGCACCAATTCATGAATATAATTGCATGTTTAACTATTTCGCTCCATTCATAGACGCAATGACGGATGATAAATAGAGTCGTTATTTAATTTGTAAAATACTGTGTACCATCTAACAATAAATCTATAAATTATTCTTTATCGTTACGTGTAGTGGAGAGTTCTATCATTGGTTTATATCAGAAGTTTATAAGTCTCATCATATTATGTCTTGAATTTCATTAAGCATTATTATATTCATTAGATACTTAAGAGTTTTATTAAGCTGATAATGGCTAACTTTTACCATAAAAAATATTACAAAACATAATTCTAATGCAAATAGGCATGTATTCATTACGGAGTAACTTTTATAAAATGCATATAAATATTAATTATTTAAATACTAAATTAATGTATTAATTATAAATATATACATATAAAATCAATTATGTCGAAAAATGTTGTTTTTGCGTTACCGGGATTCGAACCTGGATCTCTATTTCCAATCCAGGGAAGTACACTACAAATTGTGTTATAACGCCAGTATTTTTCATGACAAATTTTCGAACCTATATGTTACATTTTTTCAAATTAATACACCTGTCGCTCCATTATTTGAAAGCAATCTACATTATTTTTACAGAATCTCAAATTGGAAATAGAGATCCAGGTTCGAATTCCGGTGACGCAAAAACAATATTTTTCGACAAAATTGATTTTATATGTATATATTTATAATTAATACATTAATTTAGTATTTAAAATATCACAGACTTACGTTCTGAATAATTACAACTTCACAATAAGAATGTGTTTTCCTTAAGAATTAATTATTTAATTTTAAACAAAAAATATTAATTAGCTCATTTTAACAGTTTTGTCATCCAAATAATTTAATATTTAAAATAAAAAAAATCATTCTCGATTCTTCCAGAATAATTGTGTATTCTGATCAATTCTATAGATCTGGCGTACACAATCGATCCATCCTACGTAAAGGTCAAAACAATTAGGTCATTTATAGTTATTCTAGTATTTTGCATGTACATACTTGATATTTTGTAAGTGGCGGTAATTTTCTATATGTGTATTGTGATCAATATAACATTATATAATACAATGTGTATAAATAAATCAGTGCCACAAACAATGTGAATCAAATTTACGAGAAATACTGGAACAAATACAAATGACAAATTTGCTAGTTACGATACTTTATATAGGAGGGGTTTTAAATTAATGACACCGCTTAGAAACGTATTACACTTCCGACGAACAAACATTATATAACTAGTGATGGGACAAAATATCAGAATCAGAACTGTATATTATATTATGTTGTAAAATTATGTGGTCGATCTAATGATTTTATTTTATCAAATAGGTACAAAAATAATTAGTTAGTGGTTATACATTTAATACTTCACTGTAATTAAAACTCACAACCTGTAAAATACAATAGAATATTCATGATCTCAAGAATTATCGACTAGAATTCATTGATGACGAGTAGATTTTCTGATTTGAAACAAGCCATTAATTAAATTCTTCAATACAGCATTGTTGCAATTAATACCGAGTATTCATCTATCACGACTATTTATTTAATATTATTTTAATTTTAAAATAACAAATTACTGAAAAAAAAAACACTAAGTAATAGTGTACAACGAGTTTTTTTACTGATTATACATAATTTTCAAATTATTCGTTTATTTGGACGAAGTAATTTAAAACTAATGTAATAAGATGTAAGCTTGGAGACATCAAATCTGTATTTTATGATAATTAATTTACTTACGACATAAAGGATATATATTAAATAAATCAATTGAAAATATTAACGGATTTATGAATCACAAGTATAAATACAACTTCACCACACTAGTACATTATTATGTCAATCAGCTGAGGCATCATATGTTGGGGGATCTACTGAATTAAAAATTTACTCCTCATAGTTATACTGATGATATTCTATAGAGATCCTATAGTCTATTCTCAAAAATAACTAACCGTGCTTTCATCACTATTCTACGGCTTTAAACAATTTTTCACTCTTGACAAATACAGGTTTAATAGTATTGGAGCACATCCTCTCATCATAATAATAGAAATTGAAAGAAGACAACAGTTTTTTTGAAATACCCATTTATATATAATATTTCACGGACATAAAAGCCACGTGTTCAGTCTTTTTTGAAAACAACAATAAACACTCTTAACAATATTTGTATTTTTAGGATAGGCTATGTTATATCACCATACATAATGTGTAAATGAATGTTGCCTATATCATGCCACGTACTGAACCGTTTCACTAATTTACTATCTAATAGTAAAAACATAACCTAAACAGAAATCGTGTTAAACTTTACCCGTCTAGTTATTTGTCAACGACAAAAAAATACAGTTTTGACTAAGTCTTTTACATTTAATGAGTAAGAGTTCAGAACTATTGTAAGAGGTACTACTACAAAACTAAAAAACCATAGTAAATTTTTAAGCATTAAATATACATTTTCTTTTTAGAATCGTTTCCATAAAATAACGACTATATAGATGGAACGTACGAAAATGATTCAACCAAAATTTTACCACGCCTACGTCACGCCCAAGTTTGCTTAACGTGCTTGTTGTCAAGGATTTGAACCTCATTGTAGGAGACCAGCAAGTTAGTTCTATTTTCATAACACCATCGTCTAGCTTTGTTTGAAAATATGTAGTAAGAATATTTGTGACACTTATTCTATTATGCATCTATATACATATATTATATTACTTCTGATATTTTCCCTCATCTTTGTGAAACAAAAATTCGATTTGTGTTCTATTTTTCCCAAATTTAAAATATAATTATTTTATTATATTAAATATATACTTATATAGAGGTACTATTTAGGTAACTGATATTTATTTAGATAACCAGTCTTGGAAGTATCCAAAAAAACACCAGGAAAATTACGATAATTAAAAAAATATTTTCTTTATTACCAGATCTACATCTTAATATGATATATTAAATCATTTTAAATTAATTAAAACAAAAATTGTGGTAAGCGGTAGATAGACAAGCTTACCTATGTGAGAACAGCATAGAAACTAGCTAGATTATTAAGATTAATTATTAATTATTTTTAAAGATTAACTATAATTAGTATCTGATTGATAAATAAAATGCTTAACATCTGTATGCATGTTTCTGAAATTATAATTATATTTTTAAGAGCCGTAGAAATCTGTAAAATTAAAAACAGATAAGAATATAATTTTTTCTATATTTCCGTGCTAATTTAAAAAGATATCATTTAATAGAGTACGAAATATACCAAAAAATAGAGACAATGAACTCTCGAACGAGACAAAACATAAATTCTTCCCAAACTTTGTGTATTAGAAATCCGGAGGCTTCTAGCTGAGTATGCTGCTTAGTTATGAATCTGGAGAAGGGCGAGGGTACTGCAGAGCAAAGGCATTAACCTTTGACCTTTACAGTAAATGTAGAAGTTCGTTAAAATTTCAAACGTAACACTCAACTTCTTACCAAGGCACGATAATTTACGTCCTTAGCAAATTTAATGTAGTATATCTTTAAACATTGTTTTGTTTATTACAATAAACAAAACAATGTATTTTGTTTCTGTTTAGTATAAGATAAATCTGATAATGTAATTAATAGTCAGATTCATTTTTATAAATAATTTAATGTTTTTTATTACTATCTATAATATATATTTTGTAAATTTGTAGTTTCGCATATTTTTTCAAACAAAAATATTACAAATTTATTTATTTTTATTATTATTATAGATTCCACGAACATTTATGCTAACGTCACAATTTATTTTCACAATTCCTGCCCTGACTTTTATTTTAAAATCCTTTGTCACATACGTTCATGACTAAAGAAATGTGTAGTTCATAGTAACATTATTTATTTTATACTTGTTTCTCGTTTTTTCGTGTTTTTATTACAACAAAGGGATAAAGTGCAAGAAGTTTTCCCTATTTTCTTATTTTTACTTTTATTTGTCGAATGCTCCAGAGACAATCAAAGAATCTTTCTTTTTTGTACCCATTACATACAGGCAATTTTTTCAAGTTCTTTAGAATATTTTCCAAGAAATACCGGGTTCATTTATTATCTGAATAATAATATTTGCATACATAAAAACTAGCGAAGTAAATATTGTATTTTAAATATAATATGTATGTATATATTGTACTTATATACATAAATAAATAATTTTTTTAAGATACATTTTAATATCAATAACTGAACGTAAATGCGTAAAAATAAATTTAATATGTGAAAGCAAGTAAGTATATAGTGAATATACTAATCTAAAATTATAATATTAAGCATTCAAAGGTGTTTGAAAAAAATACTAAATTAATTTTCAGTAAAAAATATAACGTCAAAAGTCAAATTGTTGAATGTCAAAAGAAAGACACTAGCATAGGTTAAAAAAAAGTACTTATCTAATTATTATATTGATTATATTAATTGTATTTAACTAGCGGTTCGTGCTCGAGGTTGCCTAAGATTCAGAGGGATTAGAAAATTGGAGAAGTGGGGTGCCTTTGTTTTAAATTGAATCAATTATTTTTTATTAAATTTGTCATTAACTAACAAGGTTGACGTTGTGTAATGGTTAACGCATTTCTCTGAAATCGAAAAATTCCCGGTTCGAATCCAGTGACAACCGAAATATTTTTTCGAAAAATTTATTTTATTTGTACATCTTTCTAATTGGTACATTTAATAACTGTGTTCTGAAAAAATCCAACTTCACAATAATAATTAATATGTTCTCTTCAGAAATAAAATTAGCTTGCCTACGCATTAAATATGATTTTATCTGAAATCGCTTTAAAATATTCTGAATTTGTCTCGCGGTTTGGCCTTAATTCGAGAAAACTGGATGAAATGCTTGTAGCAACAAAATTAACAAAAGGTTTCAATTATAAAAAGGTTGAGAAAAATTAATAAGTAAATCACTTAGATTTCCTTTTGTTAGTGTAAAATATACACCAACTGTGAACATAATTGATCAGTGGAAGTGTTCATTAAATAAACGAAACCCTTTTATAATTAAATGATAAATTCAGGTTTCGTTGGTGAAGTTGCTATTTCTGAGAATATATTTAACTATCCTTGAAAGAAAACAGAGTTGCCACTGTGGCTAGTGCATTTTATTTTTTAAAATATTTTTTATTTGCTTCTAAACATATAATATGTTTATTCG
This sequence comes from Eubasilissa regina, assembly GCA_022840565.1. Taxonomy (NCBI): domain Eukaryota; kingdom Metazoa; phylum Arthropoda; class Insecta; order Trichoptera; family Phryganeidae; genus Eubasilissa; species Eubasilissa regina. The sequence continues at coordinate 20,696,578 of JAINEB010000015.1, read as the reverse complement.
GAAGCTTCCAAGGTAAAAGTTGACATGAAACTTTATTAAATATAGCGCAATCGACAATTTCCTAACACTTTATAGAAGGCTTGCGGGTGAACGTGTAATATAAAAGAACGTTGTTACGGGTATTTAATATATTTATAGACACCAAAAACAATATATAGAAAAACACCTGTTCTATGCAGGGGTTGAATGATATCTATTACATGGAACTGGGGCATGTTCAGAAGGGAGTTTCCAATCTTCAAGTTATTACCGTACCGTAAGGATATACTGCACAAATCTTAAAAGAAGGATGAGGTATTTCGCCAATATACTGTATAACATGATACCTATGTTATGTCTTGAAATCTTTGTTATATTTGTTTGTATATATTGTTATATTTCTTATATTACACATTTGATTACAGTCCTAAGAAAATTTCCGCTGTTTCAAATCTTAATCTCTTTCAGCGCCGATAGAACAGCAGCTGCTTTGAATTAGAACATTGGCTTTTTAGCCCAATTACATAAAAGGTTTTTAAGTCCATAATGGTTTCGACTCACAATGAGCTTTATTGTGTTTCATTTAACATTAGGTGTACTCGTAATTAATTAAATCATTCTAAAAATGAATTATTGAAATTAATTAATTCAAAATAAAATTAGACGGAACGTAATACACATTGAAGTAATAATGAATCACACAAAGCACAAGTTAAATTAAATACTTAGGGAATACATTTTTTGATCTTGATTCTTTATACTGCATGATGACATAATTATTTTAATTATATTTATTCTTTTGATATGGGTAACACATATAATTTTTAACACGATAAAAAATCATGTATTTTCAAATTACTGATAGTTTATTTATTAATATCTACTGAATGTATACTAGTAAACGTGCAGTATTCCAAATCTGAAGCATTTAACAATAAGAATTCTTTAATCGCTTTTTTGAATGATCTTACTCACGAATTAACAATCCACGCTTAGGTTAATGATATAATTTACAGCGACAGACTAAATCTCGTCACAATTTTAAAATAAATTATCGTTACTAAATACACTTTCTTTTGTCGGTGCTTGAATTTATTTTTAAACTTTAATAATTAGAAATTAGAAATTAAGAAGCGGAATAGTTTACAATATTAAAGAAAATAATTTAAATAAGATTCACAAGATGAAAATAATGCCGACGTAAAAATTCCAATTGTTCAGGAAAATAACCATACAACTACAAATTATATGCAAATGACTTTTTTCATAACTCTCCTAATTATTTTAACTGGCATATTATTAATACATATAAAATAACATATTATAATAAACACCTTTATACACGTTAATATTATTCAAATATCATCCAAAGCCTACCCCATAAAACAGAAACCAAGAAAACAACAAAATATGTATCCCTATGTATAATAGTATAACAGAATAAATGTATATAACAAGTTGTCTCATAAGATCCTTTTTTGGTACATGCGCAAAATAAACTCCACTTTTTTTTCAATTTTGTATATATTTAGTCGTGTCGGACTATTTTTTTTGCCGCAATTATTTATTTTCTAAATCAACAATGACACAAGAGATGAAAGAATCACAGATATGCTATATTCAATTATATATATTATAAAGAGTGGCCCGAATTGAACGCCGGATAGAAATTTTGTTCCATTTTTTTTGTTTTGCGATTGGTAACTCTGATATCAGAGTTACCAATTGCAAAACGATGATCATTTATGATTCATCCGAATAGAAAAATTTCCTGGTCGCATGATTTCACGGAATCCCGACATCAATTGGAGAGCAAGATCCTGTGATTTAATACCTTGCGACTTATTTTTGTTGGGTTGTCTAAAATTTATAGTATATACCAGCAATCTGTAAACAGTTAGCGATATTAAAAGTTACTCAATAATAAACCGGAAGGAAGACAACGAATAGGTAGACCCAAAATAAGGTAGCAAGACATTAAAAATATGTAAATACCTATCCTTTCTTGACATCAACAATTGGCGGTAAGCAGCTTAATGCAAAGGCAGTGTATTCTTGTATTCTGAACCCATTGAGTTGTAGAGCCCCTCTGAATACTGAATAAAGAAATCCTCGAATTGTCTAATCGCACTTTTTGAACTGAGATCTATAACTAATTTAGTTGGCGGTTCATTGCTACGGCCAGCGGTTATAAAATGTAATGGTAAGCGATCCAGTATGACCAAATAGTAAATATAATAATGTTATTCAATCACTAGTGCATAATTTACTATTAATTTGTTAATCTAATCCCATGGTAAATAATCTTTACAGGAAACGAGATGTTTTCTTTCGGTTTCGCCATGGGTTTTTCTTATCGGTTTATTCGTCTCACTGTAATCTACATTTTGATGTGATGTGATTATCTATAATTCCGCTTACGGATCCCATCGCATCGGTATGATTGCTAAAAATCATCTACGATAATAGGCCAAGGAGGTGGGATGGATGTTCGGATGGCATGGACCGGAGTGATGCCATCTCGTGGAACATCTGGTTGTAACCTGCCTGCCTGAAGAACGTTGTAATCGCGCCCAACCCGACAAAATGACGATTAGTTAAAGTGGATTGTATTTGATTATATTTATTTTGTTTATGTTACTTTTCTGATTGGAAGCCATTTTTATAATGATTAACATATTTTTATTCATCATCTCTTGGTGTTACTTATAAATTTTTCCCAGTTTAAAATGATGGCAGAATGTGACAAAATAAAGTGGGTATGAGTTGCTGAGGTGAAGAACCCGCGGATCTTGTGCTCGTCACTCACTAGCCGGTGATGAATGGGAGAAACGCTGGTTTCTACTACCACAATGTATGCATTTTTTATTCTAAATACTCTTCTACATATTTTTATATAAATCGTAATCATTTTACTGTTATTCCTCCCTCCTTCATTTCAATATTGTCATCTAGTGACCTCAATCAGATGAGAATCGGCTCGTAATGCATTTCCACAGGTCTCGGTCCCAGGTTACCCTTCACAGCTCTGGACTCTAGAGTCTCTCCAGCAAGATCCAATGCATTCTTCCATCACTGTGACACTTTTTCAGGTCTTCTTCGGCCCAAAGTTGTTTCCCTAGATAATTTCATTTTTTAGGCTGTTACTTTAATGTATAATGTGACTGAAGAATTGGAAAAATCTTTGATCCACAGCCGTAGATGAAGTATGCTGTGGCTGAATTTGTTGCAGGATTGAGGCACTTGTGCGACATGCTGTCCACAATATATGCATCATCCGTCTCCAGCAATACATTTTGTAGGCATCTATTGTACACATGTCACTATTGCAATATTTTTATTTATCTAAATAATTAATCTTTTTTCATCAGAGTATTTACTCTTAATTGACGTCCGCGGAGGACTTGGCACGACCAGGTAAACCAGATTTGGAGGATGGTTCTGTTAGAAGCCTCCGCAATCTGCGAGCTTGCACGAGATGATGTATGAATGTGGATGAAGCGAGAATTATATGTCAGGACAGAGGGGTTTGGCACTCTATCCTCTATGCCTACCCCCGCGGAGAAACGGCGTGATGGTAAGTAATAATCGGCCCGAAATCAGAAATCAGATTATTTTGTTACAAAAATATCGCTAAGTATTGCGATATTTTTGTAAAAATTTCATCTCATGAGCGATGTACCAAACTTCACCGAAGAAATCTAAGAATTGATATTCAAAACTTGAAAACTCTCATATCTCAGTTTATATGAATATCTCAGTTTGATGTAGATGAAATCTTGTTTTTCCAAGGTATGATATAGAAACGTATTTACTAACGAACAATTATTCATACTAAAAAATAAGATCTGTGGCAGGGTAGGCAGTTATTCTTAGAATAATTAAATGTTCAAAGAAAGCAAACAGGTTGTGGCTTGACATTCTAGTATTTAATTTAATACAAATTACTTATATCTAAAGATTATTAAGGAAATAATAATTCAGAGAAAAAGCCGAAATGAAATTATGTTAACTAAGTAATAGGAAAGGCACACGTGACTTTTTACCAGTAACTTTCAGCTGCGACAAAGAACACAGACAGGCATAATATGATAAACTGACAAGAACATTGTTTTTAAATAATAGAGTAAAATAAGGTAAATTTATAAGTTACAGTTATTAAATAGTGTAAATTTGTAGCAAATGCCGACTCAAAAATAACAAGTGTATCTGGTCACGCTGACAAAATATATCTAATAGAAATAGATAAAAAAAAACTGTAAGATTGAATATTTAAAAAAAATCTTTTGTCTTTTTTTTTAAATCTATAATACATTTTTTTCAATTTAATACAAGAAATTGTATTATCTCCAATTGTTGGCTTTCATATCAGTATAATAATCTATAAATTCCTATAAGATTTCATCCAGGTTTGATTTCATTCCAGACACACTTATATTTGTCGGTGTTTCCTCTATACATCTGTGTAACTTTTTTCTTATGCTCTTAGATTCGTAAATTCACATTTATAAAAAATATACATCAAATAAATCTAACATAAAAGTCAGAGATATTTTATTTTTCCGCTCGATCCCAACAGTTCGTTGATAATTTTAATATATAAACATTTGTTTATTATTAATCCTCGCCTTTAAAATACAGAAGGGAACTAATGTCATCGACATTATAACTTTTTCAATTAGGGATTTCATTTCTATGAACATTATCGCATTGCTTTCAAATTATGCGTCAAAATACTACTCAAAGTATTATTTGCGAAATTCTCGTTCCTCTGCATCCCACCCACTATTAACTTATTCATTTTGTAGTAAATATAACTAACAAAAAGTAACAATCGTGCTTAAACTCCGGTGGGCCCGCATTATGCATACTTTGAAACCCTAATTCTGGCCGAAATTCGTAATAAGGCCTGTTCATAAATACGTGAAGCATGATATGAATCGGTTAAAAAAATTGCTAAAATAACCTTAACAGGTAAAAAGTTAATCGATTATTGTTGAGAAGGTAACACGTTAATTATACGTGTGAAAAATGCTTTACAAGAGTTTTCGTCGAATACGTTAAAATTATTCGTATTATTTTCCGAGAAGATAAAATTGAAATAATAACCACCGTGTACATATGTTGTTTATTAAATTCGCTCAGCTTTCCTCTGTTTAAAAAAAAGTGAAATTAAAAACGTTACTCATTTTTCTTTTTGCGGTTTATCCAGTTCAAAAAAAAATCTCACTCAAGGATATAAATCGCACATAATTAAGTGAGATTTATATCTCTCGCAAACAAGTGCGGTAGTTTCGTAACTTTTAAAACAAATGCTTGACATCTGTTTCGGACTGTGCCGGAACATCTGCCTAGTCCATATCAATAAAATCATATACAAAAAACATGATTTAATATATGTATATATATATATATATATATATATATATATATATATATATATATACAGGTGTAACAGTCCTAGTTCACTACATTTAAAGGATGAATACCTGACTAAATTACGAATTGAAAACGTTCAAGGAATATGTGCAAATCATGTTAAGCTTTAAGTCCACGTACTTTAAAATAAATATTTGCGAAATTTATTCATTATTAATTTATATATTTGCTTCAGGCCCAAAATTATTCAACAAAAAATAATCTGGCCGCTCGAAATTTGATTTCCTTAAATTTTTCGTATTCAATATATAATTGTCAATCAATAAAATATTTAAATTATTCAAAATAATCGCATTTTTTTTAAATGCTTATATGTCTATCTTTTTTTAAATGCTTGTATAATTTGTTGAAATGCTTGTATGGTTGAATTAGACACATATTCTTTGAACATTTTCGACTCGTAATTTAGTAATATATCCACTCATAAAATATTGCATACTAGGTCTGGCACATCCTGTTTACACACATATATTTATTACAAATTTTAATTCCATTTATATTGAATCTAGAGAAAAAAGTAAAGAACACACTTTTCTTCACAGACGAAACCTACCAGATTCTTACAGCCAACGCATTTTAACCAACAACAGGATTTTTTACCTTTCATATTGCCCTGATAAAATATAGATTTGCTTCAGAACCAAAGTTATCTCTACTTTATTAAAATTTATTTCAAAAATCAATTACATACATATTATATCGTAGCTTATAACCACTGGCATTTTGTGTTCTTACACATTTGCGATCAGAATTTCAAATAATATGTTTAACTACCTTCGGATATAGAATTAATCTATTTAATAAATATAATTAAACATTATAAAATAGATGTCTCTAGAATTTCATTCTGAATTACTGAGCATACATAGATACAAATAAAAATATACATACATTTTGGACTTTATAAAGCCGATTAGTCATAAATCGTGACAGTGAAAAAGATGAAATAAAACTTTTCATTGACAAAGCAATTCATTTTACAAAAAATTTAATAATTCCAGTAGGTAACTCCAGGAACTTTTTAATGTCGCTTTTGAAAAAGGATAGAATATGCAGATATGAATTTATTTAATTTCGTTTAATGAAGGCTTTTTTGTAGAACAAATTTTGTAAAGAACGAAACAAATAGATAGATGTCGGGAGGCTCAAAGTCTGGGGAATATGCCGGATGTGGTAAAGCTTTCCAGCTTTATTTAGAATTTTTTGGGTAATAAAAGCCTTCCCGCTGCTACGTGTCGATGTATGCGGAACCTTCGAGTACATATTGAGCTTCTTTATTTTTGAAATACATTGTATACATTTTGTATTCAATGTAAAGCTCTCACAACAGTTATTTATGATGAATTCATTTAACTTAATCTGTGTTCTTGATAATAGTGATGATTTTTAAATGATTCATCATCAATGTCTATAGAGTGACAACAGCATTATTTTAAGATTCGAATAAAAATAAATAAATCAATTTAAATCACTAAAAATACCTTTGTAATATTGTCTCCGTTCAATCTCAACTTACAAAACATGGTTTTGATTTTTTCAAAACGATATTAAATTTTTATTAATTCTAAATTGTTTTTTCCCCGCTACTTTTAGTTTTTAATTTCTATAAAATTTTGTTGTGAATACATACATTAAAAAATATATATATATACACTGAAATCTCGGTCGATTGTTCCCCGAATAATCGTTTTTCCGCATGTATCGTTTATTTCTTCCAGTCCCGAATTAATTTCATACAAATCGCATCAATCGTTCCTCTATGCAACATTTTACCGCATTAATCGTTTAAATTACGCAGAATATTTCGTTACACTGGCTTGTTTTATCATTGCCTCCCTAAAGACACATTGACGTTAAAGAGCGGGTTTTTTTATGCACATTCAATAACTGATGCCGAAAAAAATATAATTTTCAAAACCGAAAAAATTCTGTTTACTTGCAGCAATAACGCAACAGCCAAACCACACGATGAAGTTAATTTTTTTTTGTTTCTGTGCAGCTTCCTAATTTTATTTGTATTTTAAACACATTCATTTATACGTGAAATATGTATCTTTTTTAGAATATGATGTATGAATGTAACTTTTTTCTATATTCCCGAATTCATTGTTTTCCCGCATTCATACTTTGTTTTAGTAAGTTCCTTCAAAAACTATAGATAGTGGTTTCACTGTATTGACAATTATATATCATATTTTAGTTACTTTCCGCTGTTAAATTTTTCATATCCAAATAAAGAGCAAGAGAATAGCTTTCTGATATTCAACTCAAATCTATAATTTTAACGTTTAGTGACATTTTCCTGTACAAAATTGTATTCACGCTAGTTAAAAAATTACTGTCATGTATACTACTGAACGTAAACTTTCGAACTATACATTTTGAATTCCAGCTTTCGAAAATAAATGGTAGGAGAACAATATCTTCCTCACAAATCAATAAAACGAATTATTCGCTATTTGCAAACAATTAACATTAATTGTTCGCACTGTAACTGTGGATGGATATTGTTTAAATTTTGCAATCACGAATAATAATATACTAGAGAGATTATTAAAATAAAATTATAATAGGTAATTAAGAATCTTGTTAAATTGCTGAAACGTGCAAAATTGTCTAAAGTGCATTTTTATTCTCAACAATAAAAAATATATACCCCTTATAAAGAAGTTAACGAATGATAATAATTAATCGTATGTTAGGAGTATATTAAAATTTTAGTTTATGAACAATTTATACAATTTTATCTAAAATACGTATTTTTAACATTTCCATAAAAAGAGAAGTTTTCAAAAACTTATTGGTTCCAATGTGAAAAAATGAATAATTTACGAGTGATGTTGGAAAACATCGTACAGAGGAGCGTTTATCGCGTTGGAAGTTGTCAAGGAACGATAACTTTGTTAAAACTTATTGAATGATAAGGCAGTAAAGTTTGTGGCCCAAGTCCTGTGGCTTTAGGATAAACGATTGATAATGTGACGGGAACTAAGATTGAGCAAAACTAGAAGACTTGGGTTACAAGAACTTCTGGAACTATTTTTAACTATCATGGTCACTGATATTATCTACATTCAGAAATTTAGCTCGGCAATCAAATCACGCTGCTTACAATTTACGAATAAAATACACTAATTGGAAGCGATTTCAAACATCTATCCTTTGAGCTAAGCTTTATGACTAGACTAGAAATAATCGTAGAAACAAAAATTGGATTTTCGACTATATATTTTTTTTCTGATATAAAAATCTACTGCATCTATCCTTGATATTGACAATTATCACTGTTGAGTTCCTTGAATATGAAATAAAAATACTTCCCTAGGTAAGACAGAGAAGGCAAGATACAGCACATTTCTGTAATAGCACATCCCAATATTTTATTTTATTTTTTACCGCACTGTTTATACTTTAAATTATGATAATTAAATGCGGCAAAAATATGTTTTAGTGAATTGATTATATTATTGCCTAACGTTATGAAAACTAGTGTTTTGTTTGTTTTTGTAGTATCTGTTATTTTTTGATATCTAAGAGAATATACAATATTTCGTAAACCATATTACGTTATTTACCTCTAAGCATATAGTCATTTCTTATTAATATTGTAAGATGATATTAGAAATTCCGCCCATAATGGAAAGTTCAACATTGATCAAGAGGAGGATTTTCGTATTTTGTTTGATGGTGATTAACACCGCGTTCCTGATTATTGTTTGTCACGCGACATTTAATTAAGTTTATCATTTTCCATTTAATCATTTTTAACGTTTTACGACAAATGTGGATATTTTAGAATTTTCTATAGCCGATGATCGACTATAGACTTATGCTTTTAACGTGAAATCTATTTCTTTTTTATCATTAGTTTTGTCAGAGACGACTTAATCAACTTATAACTAAACGTTAGCTATGCGTGTTACGAAATATTTTTACCGTCTTATTTTTCCACATAATTTATTAAATTATCCATTAAAAAATAAAAAATAATTATTAAACATTCTGTACCGAAAATTCGGAGGAAAATATACTTTCGATAAAACAATTTAACTAGATTTAAATAGGTTTTCCATCAAACATTTTAAGATGGTAGCGCACTCAACGGTAAAAAAGTAAAGTGTGATAAAATTTTACATATTTTAAATATGAGTAAAATCAGAATCCTGAAGTACCTACCTACCTACCGATGAGCGTATAGGAAAATGAGGCATTATATTACCTCTGCCTTTTGAAAATACGATTTTATAATATCGATGTATATGCCTACAAGAGGTGTCCATTTTTTTGGATTATAGTATTATTGGATCAATTGGATTTTACATGCTTGGAAATGAAGATCTTTCGACAAAATTCTATGTAACGTGGTGTTCGAGAGGTTCAGTTTATGCGCACGGTGTCTATGGAGATAGAGTTTTTTGCAGCCACGCTTTCACGCACAGCCTCAATATATTGTTTTGTTTTGTTGGTGACATGTAGGTGTTCATGTACATTAAATATACGAACACACATGTCGGTCTATTTCTCTCTTACTTAAACCATGGATTGTCCGCTTAGCAGGTGCCAAATAGCGATCGAAAATTGCATGCAATTTTCTTTCAGTATTCACAATTGATTCGGTACATTCACACTTTGGCTATAAATAATCATAGAATCGAAAATTATATTCTCGACGACAATTAAATTAGTTTTTCCGGTGTAAAAATCTACTGCCAATGTTCATATGTATATGTATATACATACATACACACATTAACAGTATTAAAAATGTTTCGTCGTAAATCAAAACATGATAATTTATTGGAGCTTTGTCCAAATATTTCTAATTTTTGAAAAGAGCTTTCATTATGAACATATACGAGAAAATATTTTTATGATCTGAACATTATGAGAATAGTTCCGAAACTAAGCCCAGTGATCTGTCCTCATGACACAAATAGCTGACCAATCTTGTTCTTTTATTGCTGGAATTATTGGCCAATTCGTTCTACTCTCTGTGGACTATGAGAGCGACGCTGCTGTGCGATTTAATCGGAAAAGTTTAGTGAAAGAGTAGTGTGCGTCAAATAATAATTACTGATCTTCGATTATCTTCAGATGTAATGCTTTCTCACATAATGGGATGCTTCGGATTATTAAAGCAAGTTTTGAAAAATTTACGATTACATAAAAATTTTCATGTTATTATTCAACAATTAGTTAAGCAAATATTGGTTAGATTCCTATTTTTTATTCTAATGGTGAGGCACTCGCCTAGTTATAAAATGGACGAGGATTCGGATCGTTCCAAAAGATTATATTTTCATAGTACATAGCACAAATTAACCCTTCCCAAACCGAGCAGTATCACAGGTACCATCATAATTAAACCTCTAACATTTCGGTAAATACAAGCAACATAAAAATCATATTTTAGATAATCCTAAAGAAAATATTAGCGCTTAGGAATAACTAATGAAAAATTACTTATGAAAAGGGAATCGTACAAAAATAATTATTTTTTCCATTCAGTCCGTTGTAAAATAAATACGTTGGTAAAAATACCATTTGTCATATGAAAGACAGAGATCACACACTATTTTCATAATGAAAAAGACAACAAACATACAAATATAATTGTCTCTTTCACACTAATTAAACGAAGAAGCAAGGACACATTATGTAAGACTTAATTAATGCTCTAAATTATGTAATTTTTTTTTTCAAAATTGATTGCTCAATATTTAAAGTAAATTCGTGCCATTAAATACATTTAAGCTAATAAAAACTTTTTTACTAACTATTATTTACGGTAACACGAGTTGACAGCATGGCTGCGTTCGGGTATTTTATACCATGGTATGGTAAAGGTTAACTTAGTGTGAAAATATTAAGAATATTTCCGTGAATTGGTAAATGTTGACAAAATATATTTTTCTTATTACACCACTATAATATATTTTAATGACATTTATAAATATTGTTAGCTCATGTCTTTTTATTTTCAACCATCAGCCTCGAGGATAAATTCATTAATGACCATGCTTTAGATTAAGTTTTCAATTTGAATCATGCATACGATAAAACTACAAAGTTCGAATGAGTAACCAAGCGAAATTCCAATAGTTTAGTTAATTTTTTTATATATTAAAAGAAGCAAATCCTATAATTGATATAAAATTAAACATATTACCATAAATCAACGATCTAGCAATGTATTTTTTTGAATTAAACCCAACTAAATTCAGTGTAAAAGTACAAATAAATTCAATGTGAAAACGTAAAGGTATATTTTTCTATTCGTATTATAATTGAGATATATAATCTCACAGGTCCCAAAGTAATTTTAATTAAATTTTAAATTATTCCTTGTTTGTCACGTCCTTAACATTGTTATGATTATTTTATGGTTATCTTTAATTGAATTTTTTTTTCAACGAAACTATTATGCCGTTTTCAGTTTGTATTGAAATTCAAATGAGTTCGTGTTGCGTTTTCTGTGTTGAAATTTCATTTGTAAAAAATCTTTATATTATAATAACCAACTCTCATTTCAAAAAAACATTTTTTTTTGTTTTTCTCAGGTTTTCTACAAAGACCGTCCTTAATGGATATGACACAAGTATTACAAGACGTTGAACCCAATTCCATCGTTGCCATTTCTTACTCAGAAAAATATATATAGACATCCTTGAGCTGCGTGTAAAAGCTTTTTGTGGTATTATAAAATGGTTTCAAATGGCAAGCAACAAACTTAATCAATTCTAAAACTGATTTCTCTATTATAATTATAAATTATTTAACTTGTTATTAATTTTTTATGCGACAATACTTATAGCGAGACAAATACCTTAGAAAACAGATTACGTAAAAATACTTACGTATATGTATCGTATAATAATTAGCATACATTTAATAATTAATGAGTTTTATTTGAGAGTATTATTTAAAGTGAGAGTGGTATTTAAAACCCGTCCAAAGATGGGCGCAAAAGACGTTCATAATACCGTTTTTATGTAATTATTTCAATGTAATAATTTAAATAATTACCTTCCTATCTGGATGCAGCGGTATAACAGTTTTTTTAATTTTCGACTTTGGACAATATACCTTCAAAACAAAAATGTTATATATTTACCTAATTCATATATTTAAAAGGACGTTTCATTTCAATGTTATCTTATCAGTTACCATAAGCGTGACGTACCTGTAGATGGACGTCGGAATATAATATTCAAGATGCCATCGATTTCGGCGAAATAATCACGTTTATTTTTATCCCATCGTCAAATGTTCCAAATGCAAAATGCATAATAAATTAAATGTCACGAATGATTTTTTTAACTAATAATTAATAATATTAATTAACTTTATTATTGATTCTTACTCACTTACCATCACGCCGTTTCTCCGCGGTGGTAGGCAGATAGGATAGAGCGCCACACTTCTCTGTCCTGAAACACAATTCTCGCCTCATCCACATTCATACATATTTTCATTCAAGCTCGCTGATTGTTGAGGCTTCTAACGGAACCATCCTCCATTATCTTGTTTACCTGGTCATGCCAAGTCTTCCGCGGACGTTCTCTATTTCTGGTGCCATCAACGCTTGCGTCATATATATGTCCCAAATACTATTAAAATACATACATGCATTTCGGATCCAAATCAAATATGTAACTGCTACATCATTGAAAAATCGAATGAGATGATTTATCTCGGTTTAACAATTGATGAAAATTTATAATGGGTTCCTCATATCGATCGAGTAAGCTCCAAAGTGGGAAAATTAATTTATATTTTCAAAATTTTACGCAGCTTCATGAATATTACTTTATTAAAAATGGTATACTATTCACTTTTTCAGGGTCTCATCAGTTACGCAATATGTGCATGGGGCGGTGCAGCTCTTATTTCAATGTATTATCTAATTAAGGCTCAGAAATAGGTATCATAGTAATAAACAAGAGACCATTTAGACGTAATTATTAAGAACTCTTAAAATCCTTCCAAGTTTTGGATATAAGACAACTGTTTACCAAAGCTATCTTGAAACTATTTATTAAAAAAAAAATAACTTTACTTTCACGATTCGATCTAAAGGAAACTAGGAGCAAAGTCTTGGGATACTTTTCAGTGCCAAAATTTAATACCAAATTTGCACAACGAACTTTCTTATTTTGTACTCCGTATATTTAACAAATTGCCACTATTATCGACTTCGAAGCAAAAATAACAAAATGGTTGCTTTGTGTGGGTAGAAAGCAAAATGAATATAATTTGTTATTTGTGCTAATCTAACTACCTACACATTTTTGTCTCCAACTATTGTATTTTACGGACAACAATAACTTTTTTTCAATAATATTTTATAACGTCAGTTTCTACTTTTTTCACATAACTTTTTATAACTTACATAACATTACACTTACTTACCTCTAAACAATTACAACTTTTAAAAACTATACAGGTAACTGTTTTCAAACAAACCACGTCTAGTAAAGTAATTACCTTTATTTTTTCATGTGTACTATTTGTGCTACAAAAAAATATATATATCTTTCTTAGCAGTCTCTCCTCATTCATCCGTTTCATATGACCAAATCACCTATGTGATCCTTTCTTAATTTTACACACTATACTAACATCAGCTTAACATTCTTTCCTTATTTCTTCATTCTTTACCTTGTCATGAATATATTTACCACATATACGCCCAAGTGATCTCATTTCCACTGCATTCAGTCTACTTTTGTTCCCCTTCTGCCAGCTCCAGGCCTCAGTTCCGTACATTATTGTCGGTACCAAGACTTCATTGTGCACCGATACTCTTGCTTCAGTTGATTTAAATCCCCGTTAGATATAATTCCATTCAAAGCGCCGTTCACTTTATTCCCTGCAGTCACCCTTCTTTCGATATCTTTCTCTACCCTTCCGTTTCTATTAAACATACTTCCCAAATACACAAACTCATCTACTTATTCTAAACATTCATTACCTACAAGTATTTTGCATGGTGATAAAATCATTTTTATAACTAATTAATTTATAAAATACATAAAAACACTATTTAATTTGATTTGTAAAGATTTAGGCTCTTCATCTTTTGACGTAAGTTTTAATTTTTCTCAATAACTCGAAGATTAAAATTCGTTTATGTATTAGTTTCACCTAACGACCTTTATGAAGGGTTGAGTCAACCCATAATGTTAGTGAAAAGGGTAAACGTTTGAAAGGTTCAAGAACCTGAGAGTAATGAGGGATTAAGTTAAAATGCTTAGGTGCCCTTAAACGTTCTGTGAAATATTTTATACAGTTCTTCCGGGACGGTTTTCTTTGACACGATTATTTCATATTTTTCTTTGAGCATTAAAATAATGTAATGGCACACACTCACAAAATATTCAACAAAGTACACGAGATTTTCCGCCGAAGCTCTTTCACAATCGCAAATTTAACAAATTTGTTCACTCGTTTTCACTTCATTATTTAAAGATCTATATCTGGATGACTCGAGTTCAATTTTTTGATAAAGGTGTAAATAATAAACTTCTGATGAATATTAACAAATTGAAAGCCGAATTTGAGAGGGATGGAAGTGAGACTAAATGTTATATAATGGTAAATTATTAAAGTTCAGAAGAACAATAAAGTGAGCGAGTTTACTTTAGAAGCTATGTTTAAGGTACAAAAGATTTTAAAAGGAGGATAACTACGGGAAATAAAGTGAAATTAACGCCTGTAAGAATTTGTCATCCAAAGCAAGAGTAGCGGTCCGTATAATAATAGAGTTCTAGTTACAACACTAATGTATAGTAGTAAAATCTGGAATTGGTTAAAAATACGCAGAAGTAGATTTAACGCAAAAAACGAGGATGCTATATAAAATATATAATACTGATTTCGAAGGAGCATCTGACAAACCAAATATTCAAAGATGGTATGAAAGTGAACGTGGCAAGAGTGGTACGCGAAGACAGAAAATTGTGATGTTCTATCCTCTTTGCCCACCCTTGCAACAAACGGCATGATGGTAAGTTAGTTTAAATTAGTCAACATGAATTGTACGTTCAATTGATAAATTTTAATTGGTGGTGAAAAAATAAAAAAAGTAAATTTTTCATAACTTTTAAAAGGTCTAATCAATCCACAGTGTGTTAAAAAAATTACTAGGTACTAAATACTCGTCTTAGTAATGTTTTTTAAGGACGGTGGATTGATGAAAAAAAAAATTAATAATCTATTTTGAAATGCTATTTGATGTTTGCTTTATAATAAAGAAATTAAAATATAGAATTTTTTTGGGTTCAAAATAAATGTGGTATCTGTGTGTTGGTAAGTGATGTTTTGTTAATTTCATTGATTGATTTGAAACAGAACTACATATTTAATGCATCATATTAAAAGTGACCACAATATACCAATCTAAATCATACATATTTCATATTCATGGCAATAAATATCATCGGTCTGTGTCTACTCGTGAGATTTCTCTCGGAGATTTAACTCGAGTTCTCTTAAAAGATAGTTCAGCGTTAAGCAATTTATGAATCATCACTCCAAATATTTAACTGGCGATTTAAAATTACGCCTCCAGTACGCAAGTACCTTTTCTGACTCTCAGAGATCAAACTCACATTGAGAGATTATCGTGGACACGGACCTTATGACATGGATTAACAATACCAACAGTTGGATTTACAAATAAAGAAATTAATAAGGTCCTCTTTAAATGCTGTGATCAACATGTCTCACGACCGGAGGGAGTGGACACGTATTGTGCACCAAATTTCAGTCTTATCAGAAAACCACGGCGCTCAGCACTAGGGATTCGAGACAACCCAGTGAATGATGATTCGATGGAGTGATGAGGTTACCACCTCTTGTCTTCGATATCTCAAGTGCCATAACCTGGGGAGAATTTTTGGTGATCCCGTGAGCGGGGGAATGAGGTAAGTAAGTTTGTATATAAATGTGTATATGTATATATTTTTTTTTCTCTCGTGGTTTTTTGCTGTCTCAAGCCCCAGGACTTAAAAAAAAATTACTCGAAACTCGAGACTCTGATTTTTTTTTTTGATATTATTCATTTTAAACAAGTTAGGTTATGTAAATTAGATGAATCAACTAGAAAGATATATTAAAAAAATCTATTTATCGAAAAAATAATTTTGTTGTTAATCATTATGTATGGTACAGTAAATAGCGACCCAGCAACGAGCGGTGCACGTGTGTCAATTCTTGTAGCTTCTAACTACTAACAAAACAAAATGTGTACGAGTATATTAATCAGCTATAAAGATTCTGAAGGGAATTATTTTGTTGGTTTTTTTCAAATAAGGTATTATGCTGGTTTATGATTGTAAAGTGTGATGTAAATATTTTTAAAAAATCATGTCATTTTTAACGAAACAAAATTTAGATCAGATGAAATTATTTTAAATAGTTATTATAGGACTTCAGTTTGACATTGATTTTGACCAAATATTATATGCACACGTTATTGTCGTCAGATGTGTTTTTTTAACAATTTTTTTTTATAAATTTTGTACATGTTTTTTGTAATCAATTTATAAATGTAAGCTTAATTTAATGTAAAAAAAACTACTAATTATAAATAATTTATCAAACTATTTTTATTCGACCTAATATGGATAATAATCCTTAATAGCTACTGAATATAATATATATGAATATTTATTAAAATATTTTTTCTTTTTAATTAAATAAAGTTCTTGGTCTCGATCCCCGGAAATTCTCGGGACTTGAAAATGTTGACCTTCGAGTCTCAGAAATTTAAAAAAGACTAGAATACATAATGCCTACTCATTCCACAATACAAATTCCCGGGACTTAAAAATGTTGACCATCGAGTCCCGGAAATTCCCGGGACTTAAAATGTTGACCTTCGAGTCCCGGAAATTTAAAAAAGACTAGAATACATAATGCCTACTCAGCACTAAACATGCGTGTAAGGTGAAAAAATATATATCAATACCACGAAACACCATCACCAATACTATATATTTAGCCTCAACAATTATATAATTAATATGGACCTTGATTTCTACGAGTGATGGAATTTTAGTTTTAAACGACAACTAAAAATAAGCTGGGTCGATGGTCACAAGTGACAATGTAATGATTCAAACATGAAAGCAAAAATGAATCCTCAAAACAGTAAAATCCGAAAATTACAATATTTTGATCATATCATATCATCCAGAAAAATATCAGAAAGCATAATTGCTGTGAGAAGAGGTCCTGGAAAATTGAGAATATCGGTTCAGGAAGAACACAGGCCAACTATTTCGAGCTGCTATAATTAAAATGATGATCGCTAACATGGCTATTAAGCAGACAAACACTAGAAGAAGTAGATTAAATAAAACACAATCACTTTGTATAAAACCATGAATTTTATTAAAAGCCAACCGGTTTCGCTTGGCTCAAATTTCCTCACAGCATATTTAAAACTAACAATAAATATGAAAAGAGTAAACTTATATATACATAAAGAGTGAAACAGAATATAAAAGTACATGCAAAAGATAGTGACAAAATACGTATACATTTATGGAAAAGAGGCAGACAAACTAAGACAATAGAGAGAACAACAAGGGAGAGGAAAGTACAATGTTGATACATAAAGAGGGAGACAGAATATAAAATGACATGCGAAAGAGAGAGACAGAATACATATACATTTATGGAAATAAGGACTCTTTTTGGACTTTTAGACTCTTTTTGTATTTATAGCTAGTTTTAAATACGCCCTGACAAAGCTTCAGCTGAGCGAAACCGGTTGACGTTTAATAAAATTCGTGGTTCTATACAAAGTGATTGTATTTCATTTAATCTAATATATTAAACCACAAAATTATTGCTTTCTACGAAAAAAAATACTAGAAGAATTATTTTTTGATACTTTTAATAATTAACTCAAACTATGCGTTGTGGTTATTCATTTTAATATTGAATTATGTATTAACTTATATTTTTAATATTTGTTACAAATTTTACATTGCGGTTTTTATTCATTTTCATATTGATTATTTTTCTATCACCAAACATTAGACCTGTATTTTATACAAATAATAATATAGGAAAATTACTCATAAATTCCAAAGACAAAGATGATAAATTTTATAATTATGCTTTTAATAAAAATTAAATGTATATAATTCGGTAATATATAAATGTATTAATAAATATATAAGTCGATAAAATTGATTTTATATGTATATCTTTCCAATTAATACATTTAATTAGTATTTAAAATATCACACACCTATGTTCTAAATAATTACAACTTCACAATAAGAATGTATTCTGCTTAATAATAATTAAGCGGTTATAAACTTTGCTGTAAAGATTGTACTGCTTTCTATATTGAAAATTTTTTTTGATTATCCGTTTTATATATAAAGCTGGTCTTAAATTGAATAATTTAGAATTGTTAAAAATAAGTAAAGCATGTAAATTAACCAAAATATTATAAATAACCAATTCACAAGTTCTAACCTAAAAAAATTTCATGTAAATTTTTACAATAATTTTCTATCATTAAGTTTTAACAATTTAAGTTTGGTACTAGATTTATTTTTTAAATAATAATATTTTTTTTAAAAAGAATTTTAAAACATTATAACTTTTTGGCATGTATGGTTTTAGTTAGTTTAGTTCCAAAACCGGTTGGTGTATTAAATTAAACTCATAAAGTGGTTAAAAACAAAGTTATAAATAAACTTTATTAAAATTTTGTAATTTTGTTTATAATCACTAAAGTTAGTAAATAATTTGATATTATATTGGTTTTTTTTTATTATTATGCTGTAAGTATATGGTAAATCGATTATTTTGTTAGCCGCAGCTTTATAAAATATTAATTATAATTTTTAATTAAAAGTTGTTCAGACTTTAAAGCTTATTTTTGCCATAAAATAACCGTGTACGTCTTTAAAATGTTATATATATATAAAAGGATTAATTTGAAACTAAGTAAGGTTGAATTTTATGATATCATATCCTTTCATGTTGAATATTTCAGTTAACTCCCGTGTGCCAAATGAAAAACGGTAAATGGCAATTCCGATCCAGCACTAAGTTAATGTATGATACATTTATATTATGGTATATTTTATGTAAGGTTCTGTGCCGCGTCAAGGCCCCGGAAGGGAGCGTGACAAAGGGGCTCACAACATACATCTCCGACACTACCCTTTCACATTTATGAAATAATATTTTATTCATGGGACGTACTTAAGCGACCGGCTCCCTACACGGCAAAAATATGACCACATTTGCAGCGTAGGTCAGTTTGATTTATACGATTTTAGTTTGGGTAGCCTTAACCGTTGTAATGATTTATAATTATTTCACACGATTTTCATGTCATTGATCAATGTTAATTTTGTTTTATAATAATGTATTTAGAATAACCTATAGAAATTATAATTTTCTAAATGTATTTAGTAAACTATTTACATCTACAAGTGGGTACTTTATTTAATATTCCATAATAATATGACGTTTTCCCGTCTTTTTCTATGACTTTTTGGACATCTTGGATGCAGTTATAGCCGTATAGAGCTAAGATTAAACGGCCAGGTCTGTAAAAACTAGCGTGTTTTTAATATCACTAGTTTAAGATTACTTAAGCATTTTCTCAGTCTGTCATATTTTCTTCTGCCTATGGTAAGGGAGATATTGTCTATCTACGATTCTTATGTATATTAGTTTTGTTCATTTTGATAGCTAACTTACAAATATGGAATAATTTTAATTACGTCAACATTATATTTACGTGGGATTTGTTTTAGCGAACGCTCTATCATTGAAATATAGATTCTATTGAGAGCTGGGCGCACAGCTGTCACCAATGGACGGGCAGCAGCCACAATAACCGCCCGCAGGGCCTAGCAGTAAGTAATCGGCGATGCCGATTGCTTATCTAGTATACATTGGTTCAAATGAAGTTAGCTTCGTACAAAGATATTATTATCAATATGTTTTTCATATATTCGCTATTTTATGTAAAGAATTTTGCAGTGTGTATCCTTTTTTTATATTCGTTATTTTATAGGAATACAATGTACATTTATTAATTACAGTAATACACATTGTTTTTTTAATTTATTTATCTATGTTTTACATATTCTTCATATTACATCAGTTAAACAGAGTGCATAAGTGCATATCTTTGATATAACTATACAAGGTGTAACAGACCAAGTCCAAAATATTTTATGGGTGGATTCCTGACAAAATTATAAGTCGAAAATGTATGTATGTAAGAAATATGTCCCTTATCTCAACTATGTCAGAGTATGTTTCCAAAAATTGTAATAATTCTATTAATTTTAATATTTTATTGGTTTTTATATATATATATATATATATATATATATATATATATATATATATATATATATATATATATGCATTAAATATAATAAATTAAAGATTATCGAATTTCGAGGGGCTAGGTTATTTTTGTTAGATGATTCAGGGACTGAATCAAAAATATTAATTAATAATGGATAAATTTAGCAAATATTTATTTCGAAGTACATACGTAGACTTAAAACTTAACACGATTTTGTAAAAATTTCTAACAATAATATTTTCCGCAACGGTGCGGAATTTGCACATATTCTTTGAACATTTTGGACTCATAATTTAGTTTCCCATAAAATATGGTGGACTTGGCCTGTTATACCTTGTATAGTAATAACAAAAAATTAGAAAACATATACATTTACTAATCGATGAATATGTTATAACTAAAGCTTAGATAGATAATAATGTCACTAATATTTGAAAAACAAATGCAGTGAAAATCTGCAAGTTTTTCGAAATATCTTTTATAATCAACTTTCACTCTAATTCTTAACGTTTTGGCAATAGTTGTTGGCTTCTCCTTTTTATGTATCGGTTTTAATAAATAATACTTTTTAATTTTAATAAATTGGCAAATCAATTCGAGTAGCTTGTTGGTGTAGTGGTTAAGACGCTGGCCTATTGATCTAGTGGTCGGTGGTTCGCGCCTCGTTCCAGGACTACAGCAAGTTAGTCCTATTTTCATAGCACAAGCGTTTAGCTTAGTTTGAAAATAGTAAGAGTATTGATGTGACATGTATTCTGTGTACACATCTCTATTTAAAAAAAATAATAATAATATTTTCATTTCGTATGGAGACGCAATTTTTATAAATATATGTTCCTTAGAATTGATCTGATCTTCAATCGTAATACAAAAAATAACTTTTTTTATACAAGTCGAATACATTCTTGTGGCTAGATAAGGAGTATCGTCTTACATAGTAAATACAAATGTGGTATTAAAAGGATAAATAAATTTTAAGCAAAAATATTAATTAAATTAATCTAATATATTTTAGAGAATAAAAACAATTTTCAAATATCTTTATACTTTTAAAATTAGCAATATTAACTTTGTGATTAAAATTCATATTTTTTATTTATTATCTTTGTTTTGTTAACCACTGAATTGAGTTTAAATACATCTACCGGTTTCGAAAAATACCATTTTCTTCTTCAAGATGTCATAACTAACTAAAAACATATATCATTGTTTCTTCATCAGAATCTATTTTTAAAAAAAAACAGCAATATTTAAAAAATAAATTTAGTACCTAACTCAAATTGTTGCTTAATACAAATTTAGTCGAATAATTTTTAGGAAAACATTCTATGAGTCCCATTCTAATATGAAGAAGAAAATGGTATTTTTCGAAACCGGTAGATGTATTTAAACTCAATTCAGTGGTTAATAAAACAAAGATAATAAATAAAAAATATTAATATTTGTATGTTAACATAAAGGTGAAAAGGGCCGTACAAATCCAACTCAATCCCAGCATGGAACTGCGCGAACATTAATTATTGATCCTATTCATTAGAAACTCGGAGACCTTTCGACAAATCCATTACACGTTTCAAAAAACTGATGATGTTCACAAGAAAGTTTCAATAATACTGATGATGTTCACGAGAAAGTTTCAATAATACTGATGATGTTCACGAGAAAGTTTCAATAATACTGAGCCATAAAAAGAGATGATAGAACATTCGAAGTACTTTGATATCAATACCAAGAATCATAACCATCTATCTCAATACAACACCGGTTAGAAACAGAAACACTTTAATCGATCATCCTTTTGAAATGGGTACTGTTTCTTTCATTTTATAGTTTCGGTACGCCTACCATACATATATAGAGGCTAAACAAGGAAAACAACGAAAACATATTAAAGTACTAAAGCAGCCCAAGACAGCGAAAGATGGAAGCGCCTTGTTAATATCCTTGTTCCCATGATCCTTCGGGACAGAAAAAAAAAACAAAAATAAAGTTGATGATCGTTTCATATATAACTTGTACAGAGAGTGAGTTGGAATAACTACAGTATATTTATTTAAGGGAACACATTATTATTTTGAAGTTGCAGTTTTTTTCAAAATATAGTTCGGTGGTATTTAATGCAAATTAAATGATCAATTAGAAAGATACCGGGATTCGAACCCAAATATTTTCCTATCTTTATTTTTTTAAATGGAATAACAGATGTATTCATTTGAAAGAGCTGCAGCATATACAAATATTCTTAGGTTTTCACGGCCGTTCAGAATCTTATGTGTTTGGTTTTCTGGGCTAATCTGCCATGTATATCTGACCTTTCTGGCAGACGTTTCGAATCCCATTGCAGGGTCTATCATTAGGTCTGATTGATGTATGACTGTTAGTGTTGTGGTAAGTATGGCTTGCAGTACCGTATCGAAAGCAGGGTCTGTCGTTTATTAGGTACTAGCTTGAACTACCATGTCGAAAACAGGTGTTATGTTAAATTCCATATATTGTCGGATCACTATCTGTGAGGGCTCTTCAACTCCTTTGGTTTTGAAGCGCCAGATACCACGAGGTTTTTAATTTTAATTACATCAGCCCTGATGATGGACCCTGCAATAGAATCCGAAACGTTGGCCAGAAAGGTCAGATATACACGACAGATTAACCCAGAAAACTATATGCAGCATAGCAGTTCAAAAATTTGTCAACTTACTCTGTTGGCGTGGTGTAATTGGATGACGCATTTCCCCGAATAGGAAAAGATCCAGCTTTGAATCCCGGTAGCAGCAAAAATATTTATAAATTGATTTTTTCTGTATATCTTTCTAATTGATACATTTAATTTTTACAGTATATTTATATTTTCCTCAGGATTCTCAAGTGCAACTGAACAAAATTGGATAGAATTTAATATTACACTAATAAATATCGTAGAAATAGGGCCAATGCATGGCTGTAACGTAAACACCCTATCTCCCTCCAATAAAAATATATATTTATTACGTCACCCATTTTGAATATTCCATATTTACTCTTAGAACTTACTCCCTACCTCCCTTACCGCGATATAATTGTGCATTTTAAAAATTTAACAGCTTAACTAAAACCATCAGGAAAATTAATAATAACAAAGAAATAATCAATGCTATCAAAAAATACTTTAAAAATACCCCGAAATTTATAATATGTTTATATCGTTGCTATTAATATATTGTATTTTATTTTATTAGAAGCTAGTTATTATAAACAATAGTTATTAATATGTAATCCTCTTATCTGCACAAGTACATGCTTTTTAGAGAAGTTGTAGAACTTTAAAAAAAATTATTATCGTATTATATCATTGTAATTATAAGAGATTAATAAATAAAAAAATAAAAAATAATAATATATATATGTATAAATTACTATAGATTAGACTAGATAATTAAATGTCTGTCCAATAAACTATATACCTTTAGGACAGTCTTGTTCATCACATACATCATATTAATTATATAATATATGTATACTTGTATATAATATAATATGTCATTCAGGAATTCCGATATTTTCTGATCAATAAATACCTGTTAATTAAATGTGAATAGCGAATATGAAAACTAAATATTTGAAAAAAGTTTATTATTTATTATCTGACTTGAGGAGTTGCATTTTTTTTTTCATTTCAGTGAGACCAAAATAGACAGCGTTTACCTATCTACGCTATGGCAATCAAAAATGTAGATTGAAGTATCTGAAAATGTTGAAGTTATAAATATTTGATAAGCCTGTGCCCTCGCACGCGGGATCCACACCAGAATCGCAAAACATTTATGAAAGTTTGATATGGTATTAACTTTTTTATTGATATGATGAACTAATTTAAAATTAACTATATTCAAACATTTGTTTGAAAGCTTGCAATGCTGTCTTCTCAATTATAATGTTCAATTAATATTATTTTTATATATAATGAGTAAATTAATTATATTATTTAAAATATTATTAAAAAACAAAACATAATATTAAATCACATTTATCAGTACAAATAGATCCATTTACTAAATGTTCAATACCAGCAACCCGTGTTCGGCTGAGGATTAATGGAGATAATTAGGGGGTAGTGGAAGGAGGCTACCTTTATTTAGCAGAGGACCTAGATAGTAGATAGTAACAATATATGCAAAATTTTGCCAAAGCGAGTATCATGTCCAGGAAGGTAAGTTTATTTTTCTGAGAGTTCTAAAGTGTAACTGAGCAAAATTTGAAATGCATTCTATGTAATTCACATTTATTTCGAGGAAGGTGGTAGGATAGTAAGGAGTATAAAGGAGAGTGCCCATGTTTTACAGGACTGTATAGTTTTATTCGCAAAATTTGTCAATTGTAACAATTCTATCTTTATGTTGTTTTTATATATATATATATATATATGTAGAACTACATTAGAGTTATTAACGAGTTCTTGATTATTTGTCTCATTAATATTAAATAAATTAAGATCTTATATAAAATTATTAACCATCTTTCATTTGTAACCGCCTCAAACCTACTAATCGCTCTACTCAATATTTCTGAATCGGCATATAGTCTGTACGTTTACTCTAGTCGTTTACTCGTTTAAATAAATTATCGTTCTAAAAATTATGGATTTCCCGCCATTATTAGTATAAAAAAATATTGCGAAATTTCCTAAAACGCTATTTTACGAGGAAACCTCTGAAAAACATTGTTATATTAAAGTTTTGCAATTAATTATATATTGATTTTTAATATTATTATCTACCTATTAACATTTTTTTTAATGCTAAAGTAATGTCGATGCATAAATTATTATTTTTTAATTACAAATATTTAAAATTAATACTATCAGTAAATATGGTGTAGAAATAGGGTGGTGTAATAACGGCAGAGCACTGACACTCGCCATGCCAGGACGAGCTGAATTGATCTGTTAATTATAATTTAATGGTTAATAAACATGTACTCCAGTGGTCATCTTCCAAAGGAAATGCCACAGCTGTTGCATTCTGCGGGATAATACTACGGGATATCAGCTGCGAAACATGCAATTCTCCAATAAATAAAAAAAGACTTGTATCAAAATTAGAACTCAGATTATGAGATACTAATAATTTACTATTACTGACATAAAACGAAACATATCAAATTGAAATGCGTTTTTTTAATTTTCATCTCTGTATAACTGATCAAACTGATACTACAAATAGAAAAAAGGCAAATATATTATCTATTTTCAAAAAGCATTATGATGAATTATTGTTATGACGTTGCAGTTTTTCAGAACATAGTTCTATAGTATTTTTCAACACAAATTAAATGAATCAACTTGAAAAATATTCAGTGCAAATCTATTTATTAGTTGCTACTAGAATTCGTAGGAAATATGCATGTTTTATCGTTTTAGTGAGATAATTCGAAAAGCTTAGATGATTAACACATTGACAGTGCGCTTTTCAAAAACCAGTCTTGAAGATAAATCAAATTAATCAACTTGAAAGATATACAGAAAAAATCGATTTATCGAAAAAATATTTTAGGTGCTACTAGGATTCGAACCCGGAACTATTCCTATCCGGAGAAGCGCGTTATCCAGTTTTGCCATATCAACAAAGAAATTTTACGATAAATTTTATATTCTATAGCGCTGTCAAATTGATACAACTGACATTCCATTTTTAATAATTTTAAAAATAAAGTGTATTAATTATATTTTTGTTCACTTTTTTTTATAATAACTCGCATGATCTTCTTATAAAAATATTGAATAATTTCTTAAATAGTTAAAATTAGAATTGTTGAAACATCACAATTAGTTTATAAAGTTTGACAGGTATGAAAGTAACATTTTCAGAGATATAGGACAGGAATTTTCAAAAAAATCTCCATAAATTGTTAAAGATTATCATAATGTCTTAGATTCCTTTATATAAATTAGCTATTCGTAACTTGGGAAGAAGTTTTTGAGTGGCTTACTTTGACAAAAAAATCTATATATTCTCAACATCATCATCATTCCTTTTGCTTGTAAATTTGACCTCAAATAGTGAGATTCAGGACCTGATATTTTTTTGGGTGCCTCATGGTGTGGTCAAAATATTGTAATTATATGATTTTTATTTTTTCTTTCGCATTTGAATCAACAATATCACCAGTGAACCTATCAACCTAGGTTATTTTTAATACTCGTCTGCATCACAAATGCTTCATGACGCTTTGGCATTCAGTATCTACAGTTCCATTATATTCGTATATAAGAGTACAGTGAACACGTAGCATCGTACCATTTTTATTGGCAAATTTAAATCAAGGTTAAGGTAAGCTTAAGAATACAGCTCTAGCTTACTTTAATATGGTTTTTAATTTCTATGGAAGGGTCCCAGTTTTAATTTAATCTGCATCCTAGGTAGAGTATTTTCTCTACTCTTCTCAGTCTTGTACAGGTGTTATGTTTCAAGCCGATTTTATTTGGCTGCAATTTTGGTTTGGCAATTATTTAATAGTTTATATTTAATTATCATATAGAATAGGTAATTACAATTATTTATTATAATATATCTAACGTTTCAACAATGTGTTGAACTCATTAAAATATTTAATCTAAATAATAACAGCAATGCCTTACCATTAATGGTAATTGCCATTGTCACATGTTGGAAAACTTTTTGGTGGCTGAATTGCGTTGATTAGTCATGTAACATATGTAGATTTAACAGGATGATGCTATCTATTACACACAGTTTGAGCTAGGCTTGAAATTTTGTGAGGATTTTTCCCGGTCGCATAATGTCAAAAAGTAGTATACCAACTAGTCTCCTTGATCACTAAGATAAATAAAAATTGTGTTACATTTTCTAGATATTTAAAAACAACATCGACCTGGAACATAATATGTACCCTGTGCAGACCGCCATTATTCATTTCATTTCGTTTATCATGTATTTTGTCTTATAATTACATCTTCATTCCTATTAAAATTATCTGGTAGATATCCTTTCACTTATTGTTGTTATGGCCCAGCATTCTGAGTCGTAGTTTAACACTTGCCCGACGAGTATCACTTGGATTTGTTTTTCCTTGTAATGAGTATTGATTTGAAATATCTCTAGAGACTATAGCAGCATCTTTAGACCGGGCTAATTTATCTGTTAGTATCCTAGGTAAATTATATTGGGGCGTCTCGTTTCATATGTATAATTGTACTCAATTGATAAATAAAAAAAATCTGAGAAAATTATTAATTAATTAAATAAAACACAATTTAATTCACACTATATTTTAATTTTAAGAAAATTAAAACGTTTTCAATGCTTTCTGCATCATTTTCAGTAGTAAAAAAGTTAATTAAGTAAAGTTAATCACGATTTTTTTTAATATTATTAGTGTATATCATATATTAGTAGTGTAATTAAAACAGGAATCTCAAAAGCAAGAATGAATTTTATCATCAGAGTTTTTTTATGTCGTTTTTTTATGTCGTTCCGCTATATCTAGGTCACCTGCATATCCGAGATTTGATGCACAGATTTATAATATATCGTGTAGTTTGGACTTCTCTGATATTTTTTTAATACCTGTTTGAAAAGAAGCCAAAGACATCATCCTGTCCATCGTGCGCGCGTAGCTTATCCGTAGATCTAAATGTATTCCTACTCGATACTCCATATCTGACATAGATAATAAATTTAAATTTAAATTAAAAATTTATAGGGATCTTAGTTTGAATAGTTATATTATTGAGTTTGTGTTACGAAAGTTATTTAATTATTCAAATGCGAAAAATAAATTTAAAAAAAGCTTAAAGAACATTTAAAAAGTTGATCAACTAGAATCGAACTTTAGATCGTTACATGTGTATTTAATTTTATCCGAGAACTAAAAATATGTTTGCAGCTTTTTCGGAAATTGTATCACTCGGTCGATAGTACAATCATTATTAAAATCATATTATATCAGAATGAATTCATTTGAATAAATAAATGAAACTCAAACAAAAGATGTGTAATCATTTACTTATACGTGTGGGTATTTGACACTGGAATATACCTCGAAAATGTTTTCTTTTGATGAAAAAATCTGATTTAGTAATTTGGAGATACGAGTAAACATTTTTTTGTTTGTTTATTCATCCAAATTGAAGGCTTAATATGTATAAAGCTTTTTGTGTTCAAATAACCAAGCAAAAAAATTTGTATATTTTACGATGTATACCTTTATAAAACTCAATATTGATTTCATTAAAAAATAATTGATTTTCATTTTATCAATCTCTTCTCAATTCGAAAGTTTTTCTTATTAAAATTTAAAAACTACTATCTTATTGTCGAGCGTATAAAGTTGGGTAGCGTTAAATATTCTAACCCTTTTAAATATGTAGGATATTCTTGTACTCGTGTGGAAACTATTCGCAATATGACTGGTATATGTGGATGAGATATTTAAAATTAATTTTGTAAATACAATTATTAAAATCTCATCGTACTTGAAGTTTAGTTGAGGCAGCTCTTACTGTATACATGTTATTATAAATGTTATATATTATTTTAGACTGCAGAAAGCAATCGGCTGCCACCGCTTTCTTGTTGCTAGACCCAACGGGCAGCTGCTGCGCTGCCACCATTGACTGTACGTGTTTTCGATTAACCTATTTTTCAATGTTGAAAAAATAATTTATTATTAAACAATTGGAAGTATACAATCGACACACACATATATCGAATCAGACATATTTAGCGCCTAATTCCAAAATCCCCTAAAACGAATTTCGGATAATTTAAATATGCAGTGGAAATGAGATCACTTAGACGTATTTGTGGCAAATCTATTTATGACAGAGAGAATAAAGAAATAAGGAAAGAATGTAAAGCTGATGTTAGTATTGTGAGTAAGATTAAGAAAGGATCACTTAGGTGGTTTGGTCATATGGAAAGAATGAATGAGGAGAGAATGGTAAGAAAGATATATGACGCAAGTGTTGATGGAACCAGAAATAGAGGACGTCCGCGGAAGACTTGGCATGACCAGGTAAATCAGATAATGGAGGATGATTCTGTTAGAAGCTTCAACAATCGGCGAGCTTGTATGACAAGATGTATGAATGTGGATGAGGCGAGAATTGTGTGTCAGTACAGAAGAATGTGGCGCTCTATCATCTCTGCCTACCCCCACGGGGAAACGGCGTGATGGTAAGTAAGTAAGTAAGTAAGCAGTTTTGTATATTTTTTTGCATAGTTACATAATTTCTCGTAAAAGCCACTGAAATCCATTGATATTACATGTTCAAAATCAGGGTTAGATAAATCAATCGATCATAACAATTGTTGATTAATACGTGATCTAAAATCCAGTATGGCTGCCAGAACGATATATACAGAAAAAAAATACATTATAGAAGAGTCCCTTTAAATAATGCTGATGTAAAAATAAATATTTTGTACATTTGCTTTCAAAATATTCGTTTTAATACATAACTCAAAAATACATAAAGTTGTTTCACGGGGTTTTGGAATTAGGCGCTACAAATACTTTAAATTATTTAAATACCGTAATATATACGGTACTAGCGGTTACACGACTCACACATTTTATGACCAAAAGTCGACTATCATTGACGCTCTCTAGCCACAGTTTACAGTTCCAGGCACAAGGTCACACATGCTTTCATGATGTTATTAACATATTTCTGACTGTATCTGCCTCTGTCTTTTTTCCTCGATTCTTTCTTAGTATATTAATTTCGAAAGCTCAAAAATATTTTTATTTCTAATTCTTAAACGAACGAGTAATACTCTAATGAAGAAACATGAGAAAATACTAATATGAAAACATCAAAAGCTTTCAATCATAAAGAACATGCTCATCGAAAATGTTTCCCTTAATGTCTGTGGGTTAATTGAATTTCGAATAATCTGCGGCCTGAGTGATTGAATCGGGCCTTATTAGATCCTTTGGACCGCAAGAGCTGAATAGATTTCCTGTAGGATAAGACTACCAATATCCGTTGGCAACAATAATTTATTATTTAATTACGAACACAAGGTCAGTGTGACCTCATTGTCATACCCTACACCCCGATTCTCAGAATCCAAAGCACACATTATTATGACCATCGGGAGAGGCAGGACTCGTTCAAGGTAAGTGAACAAACATGTCTCAATCGTCTACTTTTTAATTATTTATTTGAGTAAAAGGTTCTATTCAAATAAAATTAATATAACCATTGTGGAAATGGAAAAATAAGAGCAAAAGTAGGCTGAATGCGGTGGAAATACGCTTACTCTAAATCGATACACAACCAAGATAAAATAACAGCAAAAAAAAACACTAATTATTATCATTCAACTTCATTCCAAATGATTTTAATTAAGCACGTTTGATAAAAGTAACTAAAAAATTTTTTTTACTAGATCAGAAGCGTTTGTATTACGATAAATTTGATCAAAAAATATCGAACAATTTGTACTAGATATAATATTTATAATAATTCCAAAAACCAAAATACTTCATTTCTTAGTTATTCAGTAAACAAAGGCAAAACAAATTAGAAGCAAATATAGATATGTTTGTAACACACCCGATTTGATGATATTGGACAACGACCCTGTTAAAAGCTTCTACAATCAACATACGTGCTTACAAAGATGTATGAAAGCAAACGTGGAAAGAGTTTATCAGAACAGAAGAATCAAGTGCACTATTCTCTCTGCCTACCTCTGCGTGGAAACGGTAAGATAGTACGTTAATTAATTAATGTTTAATGTCAGGCGCATCAGAGTTGACAAAAATATGAAAATATTTTTAGTGACCTAGATTTTTTAAATCTTATCTAATACCAAAATAACTCTCCGGCATGTACTCGTATAAGTGCATACATCTATAATATTTAAAATTGTAGTAGGATGAATGATACGAGATTTTCATAATATCAGGTAATAATACCTGACATTGTACCCTCTCTTTCTAGTATTGCATTTGATTATTACGCCCTAAGAATTTGAAATATATATATATATATATATATGTTTCAAGTTTACATTAAGTAATGATATTATGCATTTCACGAACTTAAAAGAAACAAGAATAATTAAGAATTAATAAACGCGAAATTTTCTTGCAATTCTCCTAGACAATAGGCGTACAGACGTGGACCCTGAGACGAAAAGAAACAAATGAGCTGATTGCGTTTGAAATGTGATGCTCCGCATGAAGTGAATTTCGTGGACGGATAGACTTGTGAACTTCAAAGATCAAAAGCAGACTGTTCCAATAAGCGAAAATAGACTGGAAAAACTGATGATACTCGGTAACATTGAAGGAAAATAATCATGATGGCTCAAATGGGGATACGCGGGATACGAACTTGGACCACTTCTTATTCCAAGAAAGCGCGTTATCATTTTCGTTATAGGAATCGAATACGTTTTCGATAAATTTTGAATATAAGTTCTGTAATCGTTCCAATTGAAACATCTATGATTCGATTATTAAAAGCAATCAACTTTATATTGCGGTGAATCTCAAATACCTTTGAGTAAAATACACTGGAAAACACCAAAATGAATTAATTAGGTACGTATCCCGATAGCAACTAAATATTTTTTTGATAAATAGATTTTTTCTGTATATCTTTCTAGTTGATTAATTTATTTTTAGAAGAACACATTCTTATTTTGAAGTTGTAATTATTCAAAACATAGCTCTGTGATATTTTAAATATGAATTATATATATTAATTAGAAAGATATATATATAAAATCAATTTTATCGAAAAATATTGTTATTGCGCCACCGGGATTCGAACCTGGATCTCTTTCCAAACCGGAGAAGGTGCATTATCCAACTATGCTACAGTAACGATATTTTTAGCGACAAATTTTCAAATCTATATGTAACATTTCTAATTAATATATATAATTCATATATAATTTATTTTTATTAAAAATAACACAAACTATGTTCTGAAAATGCAACTTCATTGCAAAAATGTGTTTTCCTTTAGCCGGATTTATGTGAATATAAATGCGTTTTTTCCTCTTTTCTTTAGTTATATATGAAGTTATACTTTGTCAAGAAAATGAAATGACAATGGGCAGGCCACATTACTCGGAGGATGAAGAATCATAGGACAAATGTAGCCTTCCAGAGGTCGCTTTAAAACCCGCTGGGCTGAATAAATCATCAAACTGCGAAAACTGCGGATATATAAATTTCAACAAGACTTTTTATGGTCTGATCGTGAACGAAAAAAGTGTTGACATTTTCTGGAAGTTGATTGAGATTGTTTGCAATACTCAGTATTTTTACCAAATCAAAATATACTTAAAATCGTAAAAACATTACTCTATACAGCACTTGTAAGCAACAGAAGACAGAAAACTGTAGAAGAATTGTTGAGGCAGTCATGGGAGTGAAATGATATCCAAAACCGGTACGCCCATGTTATTGTAGTATTTTAGAAAATAAACTGATATTTTTCCAGCTCACCTCGGACCTAATATACATTTTCTCTTGCATTTTGATATTTTCCTACGAATTTCGTCTGTGATATTTGCGACCGGTGTTTTTCATGCACGGATTTGCAATACAAATATGAGAACACCCGTAGCAGTGCAGTATTTGCGTGCAGTATAGACTCCATTTACCGCGGTCACCCTCGGTGGGTCGGATCCCCCCAAACTTAAATAATAACACGCCACAGGCTACAGTTCCTACGTAGCACCGTATAGTCCACTGAAAACATGAATACGGAAGGTCGTTAATGTGGGGATAAATTTATTATAGCATAAGTCATAAAAATATTAAACACTCCTTTAAATATAAGACTTTATAAATTATTTTTGATATGAATAAAATTGATTCGCTGTATGAGGTGCAAGTTCAAAAATCTGACCATCATGAAAATAGGTAACGCATTAAACTCTCATGTCAATGAATTAAAGATGTGTACAATTTCTTTAGATCGCATCAGCCATACCCGCCCTGTGTCCACACTCCACGCGGGAGGGTTACGTGTGCGGCACGAATTGGATCGCTTAGTCAATTTTGGGACGCTGTGGCTTGTGAACCGTAAATTTTATAGGGATAAAACAAGTGTTAAAGCTTTAAAGTGATAGCTTTAAAGCTTTTCTTTACGTATAATATAAATAAAATGCAAAAACAAGACTTTAAACATAGTTTGTAGGGTTTAAGTGAAAAATTGGAGCAAAAAATTAATAATATCGAAGTATTTGGCCAATCGAGACAGTCAACAACAACAGTCAATTGAGAAAAGTTTTGGCTGTGAATAAATCTCTTCAAGATGAATCCAATGATATCTTACTTACCATGGCAAAAGAGCCAGGTACGACATACAAAAGATTGAAGAGTGTAGTATTACTACACTGTACTATGTTGCTAGTATTACTATACTGTTGGCAAGTATTTAACAAAAAATGATATTAATATCAAAACAAACTAGATAATTCAATTTAAATAATACATAGATAAAATTTGCCTATCTAAAAAATATAACCACCATCGGGACTCGAACCCGAAACATTATGTTTCCGGTAGACACACAGATTTAACCAATTAAACTGTAGTGACACTACAGAATGTCATCAGATTTCATCTATATATTACGCCATTTGAATAATAATGTATCATCTTATATTTACGTCAAAATATTGACCTATCAAGTTTTGAAAACGTATTTGTAAAGAGTTTGGTTAGTTTCAATTCAAAATGCTTTTAAATAATTTAGGGTAGTAAAGAAAACTTTCTATTATTATGTTCTATTATTTCAAATTTGATAGAACTCGATGCATAAAACCTGATTTCCACCTGCTGAATAAAAATTTATAAAATTAAATAGAAATAATGATCCGATTATTCATAAAATTTAAATCATTTAAGATTGAATCAACTGAAAATTTTTCATATTTTAAGAAATGTATACACTAAAAATGTTGTTAAAGATTGCGTTGTAAGAAGAAATTTTATTGGAAATATATCGATGTTATATAACTTTCATTAAAATTTCAATTTTTTTTTAGTTTTCCAGCTCCGTTTCATTAATAAAATAGGTACTTTTATAAGAACTGTGGCTTAGACCTGCCGCCATCTATGGATCGTCAATTAAAACACATCATAATGGGAAGCCAAAATGCACTGGCCGCATGCGCCATCTACTAACTGACGACTGCCGGGAGCTCATCAAGTTCACCACGTCCTCTCCTTCAAACCTGTCAGAAGCTTTTGTTACCCATTCCATTCTAACACGCGCAATTAATGAATATATTTCAACCCTTATAATTTAACTTCAAATAAATTCAATGCAAAATCGTAGATCGCGTTTCCATTCTATTTATATGACATACCTACATGAACACAGAATTGTAAACCAACTTGGAGGCGTATTACCTTTCCATATCAAGATACATATCACGAACAACACATACACATCCATCCCTCCACACATACAACCTAGGTAGGTACGTACATCCTATATTCAATAATAATTCAATTTGATACTACCAACTATTCTGGTCTACAATATTTTGTCGGTGGATACCTAACTATATTACGAGTCGAAAATTTTCAAGGAATATGTACAAATTCTACACTGTTACAGAAAATATTTTTGTTTTAAATTTAGTCTTGTTTAGCTTACGCCTAGTCTACGTACTTCGAAATAAATATTTGCGAAATTGTTCAATTATTAATCAATATCCTTGCTTCAGATAATAAATTATCTAACAAAAAATAGTCTTGCCTCTCGATATTCGATGACCTTTAATTTTTTTATTTAATATATTATTTGGAATTAATAAAATATTTCAATTGTTATAAATAATCGCATTATTACAATTTATTTTAATTTTTGTATTTCGGACACGGTTGAGAAAGTATTGTGGACTGGGTCTGTTACACTCTAAATAATAACATCATAATTAATTTTACATTAATATCAAATATTCCTAATGTTTTAAAAATTAAAAAAGAAAATAGGATTTAAATGATTAAATTGATTTATAAAAAAGTTTAAGAAAATTTTTTAAACTACTTTTATATATATATAAACTACTAAAAGACTTTTAAACTATCAAAGCTAAAAGTTTTATGCAATAAAAACATTGTCGATATGTTTTACCTATGACCGATTTTATATTTCAAGTAAAAATAAAATAAAAAATTTCTCTCTGCATTTTCGATAAACTATTATATTTATATAAACTGTATGAGCCTCTGATCAGACATGTCCTCGTTACTTGATACATCGCCGACCGCAACTGAAATCGACCGCGCTCATTGCCTGTGGAAATACGTCGTGATGTTTAAAGATACAATCACTGTTGTCATAACCGAATTATATAATATCGGAGCGAGAACGTGAATCTCCTATAATATAACAGATATCATCTTTAACATTGAAATTCTAAAAATATTTAATAAAATAACAATTCTACTCAAAAAGTTTGATCTAACTTTAAAAAAAAATAAGGAAAAGTACTAAATAGCTCTACCCCTTTCCTTACGGAAACTCATTAAAAAAAATTCGTGATGGTTTTGATTATAAACCGAAAGATGTTTGATTATATATTTCACCTTTTGCATATCTATCCCTTCGTGTTCGTCTATTCAAAGCACAGACTGCCAAATATATAGACACGAACTAACGCGAATTTCTTGTTTCAATATGTTCAACTCGGTGGCACCCACGTGATCACTTTGGTACTACTTGCGAAATCAAATAACTCCGCGACTTTTTTTAAATTTATGACTAGATTGGAACGTAAACGCTGACAATATTATATGTATTATTGTAAAAAATACGTCTTGTTTACACAATATTTAATTTTCGAGAAGTAAATACTTTTACTGTTGCAGAAATGTGTGATAAACTATCGGATTTATGTTTCAACAAAGAATGTATGTAGAATGCCCTTCGTTCCGCAAGTAATGTTTCAAACCTCTCTCCGATATGTACACTTTATTTCATGTCTATTAATTTACTGGTCTGTGGTTCAAAGCCTTTTCTGACATCAGTATTATGAGCGCATTATCTTTTGATTTTGATATACCAAATAATATTCACTCATTTCTCTTTATTCTCTCATGACGGAGGATGACAATTTTCATAAAGTCCCGCTGTCCACTTTTCTCGGCATCCGCTAGATCTGATAGAGAATCCACCAGTATGTTCGCCCTCTCCTTCTGTCAGTTCCTAATTACTTGCACGTCTACCACCTAAGCCTTATTTCCTATATTTATGTGTATTTAATCTAATGCTTACAATACCTAACTCTGTCGACGATAGTTACTGTTTCTCTCGAAACTTGAGTAGTGCAAATAAACTCAAGTAGAGTTATAACATTGTTTTATTTATATCCATCCATTTTGATGATGAAATTCTACAAAGTTAACGCCGATTCTATCAGTAGTATAAATATTTACGTGAGGGATCTTCTTCTACCTCTGGTCCTTCGACGTGGCCCACCATAACAAACTTCTCCGGGCTATCTTCCCTTTTCGCAAGATGTCCAAAAAATTAGAGAATATGCCTCAAACAATTGGTTGAAAGCCTATCATTGACATATAGTTCCTATAGAATGTTTGCGGATTATTAATCTTGCTGTCCTTTGTACGCGCAGCAGTATGTATTTCTTGCGCCACATTTTAAAGGCATCCGACTACCCATGCGTCGTTTTATTTCTGTATGCACATATCAGTATCAGTAATCATAAAGTCGAGATAAATAAACTCCATAACAATTCTAAGTTCTGGAAGGATATACGAAATTTTTAGGCCCCAATTTTCACTCCACTCTTCCAGTTTTTGAGTGCCTTTCTCGTGATGTACACTTCATATGTAATTTGTTAAACGATTTAGAGAAATATACATTCCTGTCTGTCTCCTTTTCAACTGAATTTTACTGGCGGTATTATCCATGTAGAGATTTCAAATTGTGAGGCACAAGGTGTTCTAAGGACGCCGTCTCTAGGAGTAATTTCCACGTCCATTTCCATCTCATCTAGTCAAATGCTTTCTTGTAGTCTATGCCGCATAACACGATTGGTGTAATATATTCACTCAACTTCCTTTGCCCCTGTCTTATTTGTTAATAATAAGACCGATTATTAATTAATAACACTCTGTATTTCGGCGCATACGATATGGGAGCACTCTGTTAGTATCACGAGAGAGAGAGAGAGAGAGAGAGAGGGAGAAAGAGATACCAACATACACTGTCCCTCACTTACAACAAAGTTCGCATTTACATAGATATGCCAATATACATATATGTTCTTAGGAAACTATATTTTTTTATTTTTAAATTACATGTAATTGATTGGCGTGTCTCTTCCATATATATCCTTTCACCCCCGCCATGTAAGTTGTACTTGGGATTTAGTTTTTTGAATACACCCTTTTGACCATAATTTACTACCACTTCTGAAATCTTTTACCATGACTAGGCTTCCCTCTTCCAAATTTATATTTCTACTTCCTTTAATTTTATTTTATTAATATTCAACCAGGCTCTGGTAGATGGGAGGTAGTCTCAGCAAAGATAGTCGCGAACTTAATTGTCTACTCATCATGAGTTTAGCTGGGGTTGCTCCACTACTTTTATGCATAGTGGTCCGGTAATCAAACAAAAATATGCCAATTTTGGGATTTACCACTTTCGACGATGTTTATCATGTGGCTTTTAAATGTTTCTACAAATCGTTCCGCAGCACCATTAGTTCCAGGGAAATATGGGGGTGTGAAAGTAGGTTTTATACATGTTACATTACAAAATTCTTTAAACTCTGAGCTAGTAAATGACGTACCATTATCTGTAACTTACATAGGCAGCCAGCTTATTATCGGGGTATACACCAGTTTATAAAGTGCTTCAGTTTGCTAGTGATCTGCAAAAGTATTTTAAGTATTGTAAGTTGCTTGCGTGTGAGATTATTTCATTGGTTTTCATAATTTTCATACTTTATGGTAGATCTCTTATTACATAATAATGTAAAATCTGACTGTTTTTGAAGTCATCTACCAAATTTCAAACTTCATTGCTAATGCTATTATTTTAGCCAATCATTTTATCCACACACATATTTCCTTGTTCTTCCTCTACCTCAACTCCAATTTTAACTCTTTCCCGCTCAGTTTTTATCTTATTTTATTACATGTACATTTATAAATTAAAAATTAATGATTTTTTGTTTAATAATGCTCTCACATACTAATGTTATATTATTTTATAATAAAAACTATGACATTACTTCAATACCAATATCCTTAAAATTCTTAGTGGATTTTCATATTCAGTCTAATACGCTACATGTTATATTAATGTATTATGAAACTTTAAAGTGTAAAAATCCCTTATTTAATTATTATTAACTTCATTGCTAATGCTACCTATTAACTTGAGATGTTCATCGCCCAATTCTTTCAACACTTCTGCATCACGTCTCGGGAATTTGTCATGTTTAGTCTTTTTCTCTTTTGAACTTCACTAATCGTTGTCTGTTTCTAGACTATATATGTATATGTACATATATAACATTCATTATTCATATATAAATCTGTATCTAATTTAACCTAACTCTTTGTAATCACGTTTTTCAATGTAATTGAATCTAATCATACATAGCGTCTTTAAAAACCACAATGACTTTATATCTCTGCATCCTAACCTTATCTATACCGTAATATAATCCAACCACCTTGACTTTTAGCAACAGAAAAAATACCCAACTCTTATCATATGTACTCAAAGAATCGTGACATCTAACTTACTGGACCTCTAATTTCTTAAAAAATATGAATAATGGTAACGATATTTCTTAGTTATCACCAACATTTTCCTGGCACATCTTTTTTTTAAACGGGTCTCTTAAATACACGATTTGAATGAAAAGATATCAGAAATCGAATGCAATGTTTCAATTTTATTATACCTATGTCGAATATAATTGGTTATTTAGAAAAATAATTAATACCTAAATACCGGCCTTATGAATAAAATTTTGGCAATTCAAAGTCTACTTCCTAGACTGTTATTTCGAGGTGCTTTTTACAGCAATTTTTTCAGAGCTGTTATGTCTTGGAATATTTCATGAACCTTTTTAGTGGCTTCTGTTACCTCAGACGCTAATGTGATCGCTAGTTCTTGAAAGGTTCTAAATTCGGAAAATATCACTTAGTTTTTGACAGCCACTTCCCTTTCCGCATTATCTACAGCTCTTTCTCCCTTCTGTTATCTTCGCATCCTTTTCAATACTATGCCAAATTATTATCTTTGTTCTACAGCTCTTCTTGCGTCCGAAAACCTTTAAAATTGACATCTTTAAGCAATTTACACGTTTTGTGTAGTAAGTAAATTACTAACGTTTTTTCCTACTCATTTTATTTCTCTTATTATTGAGCTTTCAAAGCTTAAAAACTTTCAAACAATTAATATAAATACCTGTTGTGTAAATCTGAATGTATGTTTAAATCTGTATAAATCTTGAATCTATTTTACAAATAATTTCACGATCCGTAATGTAATATCCACAAAATACCTTGTTATTTTATAATTTTTTTTTCAAATTTGTGTTCATTAAATACTACTTTATAAATTACTGCAAAGTCATATTGACTGTCCTAGCCAAATAGAAATAATAGCACTCCACATTTCACCCAGATAATCCCGTCAGACCGAACTACATTCTACATTCCTAAAAGTAGAATAGAACCTCTTACGCATAATGATTATTATAATTATAATCATAATGATAATTGACAGAAATTGATTTTCCAAATATTATCCTCGATACACTAAAAAAATTTTCATGACCAATTTAATTATCGATTTTAGCCAATCATTTTACCTACACATATATTTCCTTGCTCTTCCTCTACTTCAACTCCAATTTAAACCATTTCCCGCCCAGTTTTTATCTTCTTTTATTACATGCACATCTATAAATTAAAAATTAATGATTTTTTGTTTAACAATTTTAGATTATTTTATAATAAAAACTATGATATTACTTCAATACCAATATTTTAAAATATCTTAGTGGATTTTCATAATTAGTCTATTATGCTACATGTTATATTAATGTATTATGAAACTTTAAATTGTTAAAATCCCTAATTTAATTAAATAAAAACTAAACACATAAAATGTTTTTAGCCTTAATATTTAGTTTAAATTCAATGACTTCTATATTTTTACATTTATTTTTTCATTCATCTATTTTATGACGTTTTTTATATCACTTCTCATTTTACTTCATGTCATTCATCTAACTCTCTTATGATATTATTTTCTCGTGTCGAGCTGAGCTCTATCGCTTATCTTCATTTCAGCTATCTCGTGTGATGTAATTAAGAGTAATGTGGTGCAATTTAAACTAAAACTGCACTCTAGGGCGTATTCGGAACAAGATGATCATAATTTACTACAAATACCCACATTTCAGAATTTAATAATCGCCCTTTGCAGTATTCTTTACATTAGCTGGCAAATAAAACTACATTAGTCATAAATTTATGAAAATTTTAATCGATTTTGTAAACCTCAGACCCCAAAAGCCAAAAATATGTTTGGATTCTTTTATCGAAATCAATTACTCCTATTTTACAATTTTATCTTTTGCACTTTGTTGATCATTGATTTCGGATCAAATATACCTAAAATTTCCACAATCATTTTTTTTCATATTTTATCTTTTTTAGATTTATGTTATTTTTCGTAGAATACAAACATGGTATGATGCGATTTGGTTGAAATTAAGCAACTTTTCCGTGCAAACATACACAAAGTGTAAAAGCCTTCACCCGCAACATTTGAGAGGTTCCAAAACGCTTAAACGTTTATCAATAATTTTATTATTTTCCGTTCTTAAGTTAACTGTAAGTTACTATATTTAAGTATGGCTGTAAAGATTCTTTGAATAAAACAGAAGAGTTCTGGAATATGCTTAAAAAATAAAGAGAACTTCTCGATTATTTAAAAAATTGTTTTTAACTTTAAATCGAAAAATCCTATAAAACATTTTACGTACAAATCATTGCTGTACGAAGATCATCGAAAATCAATCAATCAACTGCTCTTAAAAATATTTTATATTATTAATTATACGTATATTAAGTTACAGAGAATTTCCATGTTCTTGGTTTCAGTTTTCCTATCACTGAGGAGTCATTAAAACTATTGATGAGATTTTCGACATTTAAGATATTTAATGTATAATTTGAGCCATTTCCCTCATACCGGTAGTAGTGTATGACGTATGTCGCAATTGCAAAGAAGCTCAGCTCCCGCTTTCCATAGTGTTTGCAAATCTCTGAGAAAAGGGAAATTAAACCAGTTCTAGAGAAAGCGAGAAGAACAAAATGAAAGAATTTTAAAAATAAGTCCTAGAAATTTTTAGCTGCAAAATTTGTGCTCTGGTACCGTCGGTTATTCATGACTTTGTTTCAGTATATTATTCATGACCTTGACTCGATCATTGTCATGACTTGGATATTTTAACGTAAAAAATCATCTCTATATTTGCATTGCTGTTCATAGTTAACGTTGTGCTATTATATTACGGGGCTCCTTGCTTAAACCAGAGTAATCTGTTTGTGATTCATAACAGATCAGTGGGGGCCCTAAACGCACCTCACAGTTACCTGGTCGTTTAATCAAGCTTGAACAGCCATAACCACTCCCGGTACCGACGTCAGATGACATGCCATAATAACAATAACCGTCAACCATCTTATGAGCTTCACTCGTCTTACCAATCGCAAGCTTACTTAACTACTTGTGTGTAACTTTATATAACAATGTTGAATAAATCTCGTGGGAATCCTAGTTAGTTTCTCTTCTCATAACCTGCTCTGATCTGCCATCACACTCCACTCCGATCAACCTCAAACGAACACGTGGAGAGGTGGGAGAAATTGGCCCCCAACCTCCACACATGCAACCTTCCGGTTAATACTCTTTCATAAAATTCTCACCTTTTATCCTCATAGATCTTTACCCCGAACTGCCACGATGAAGAACATTGGAACATAAAATGAACCTAGACTTCTACATTTTGCTTAATTTAATATGTTAAGGGTTAATTATTAGTTATTTTTATGTAATGGAATAACACAATCCTGGAAATTATTTCCGCTAAATTCAAGATGGACGTTCTTTTGATATTAAAAACGATTTATAACGTTTTTTGGACCAACACTCATTTAACATTGCGAGTTACGTACGTACATACATAACTGTATGTTTATATATATATATATATATATATATATATATATATATATATACGTACATCTTTACGGTAGGACATCTTCAATACGCGTAATACATTACCATAATATTAGAATGCCGAAAAATGTAAGTCACGGGTAAAATATTGTACATTTCAATAAATCATTTAAATTTTCATAGGATTTTCACATTTATGACTAAACTATTAAAAATATTATTTATGGCAATATATTTGAGATGACTTTTAAATTACTAAAGCAAAATAAGATGATTTTTAATTTTAGCTTAGACCATTTAATTAACTGTTGTATTCTCTTGTACATTCAGAAGAAGGAAAGGTGGTTCCGAAACTGGTTGGTAATAGCAAAAATAAAGTGGTGTTTAAACAAAGTGAATTATTTTTGTTTATATTCATTTGAATAACATTCTTAATAATATTTTTGACATTTTTCAATGTAACATGGATATTACGAGATAAGAATTATTTATCTAATTAAGAGAAATTAAGGTTTTTCTAGTAGCATCTATAATATATCGTATATAGTAACTTTTTTTTTACGTATTTTCATACATTTTATTATCCTATAAATGATATTTTACAGACTTTGTATATTACCATCAAAATAGTTTTTATCTTTTCATGTCTTTTTGAATATTATTGTCGAATAGAAACCCAAACAGAAGTTATTTTCTTTCAGGAATAAACTGATGGACCAAGATCCAGTTCAACAGCCATTGTTTGTTACTACGTTCGAGGTTAATTCGTGATTTTTCTTGTATTTGTCGGTGCAACTAAACTTCTTAACTCAATTTATTATCAAATTATTGATTGCAGTCAGTCGTTGACTATATATGATCATTACCCCAATGTTGACTACACTCAATAATTGTCACAACAATGACTGCGTTCAGTAATTCTTGTACTTCATTCTCCACATATTCGTGATTCTGCAAGGCATGTATTTTATATATATATGTATACGTATGAAGATAGTTACAAACAAAATTTATTAGGTTCTGCTAAGTTCGATGCCTGCTTTTATGCTG
The DNA here is from genome assembly GCA_022840565.1 of Eubasilissa regina. Lineage (NCBI taxonomy): Eukaryota > Metazoa > Arthropoda > Insecta > Trichoptera > Phryganeidae > Eubasilissa > Eubasilissa regina. Next base: position 20,652,521 of record JAINEB010000015.1, on the reverse strand, counting down.
AACAGGACATACCTAAAACTATCTGAAGTTGATGAATTTTGTGGTTTAGCGGAGGCATTCTTCCGTATCCAAGGGTCAAGAATTCGACCCCCGCATCCGTCACCCCATTTACTAACCTCATTTTTTTTTATAGTAGAGGATGCATTGACCTAATTTTAAATGATAACATATCAGTTTAAATAGTACTAGAAAGTGTTGCCTCCATTAACAATTCTATTTTTTATGTTTTAATTAAGTAGAAAAACTTATGGACGCCATCTTGATTAAACTGACATTGGTTACTGTGGTAACTAAATAACTAATTTATTAATATAACATCATAGTCGTGTTAACATGACATTAATTAACACAACATTCATATTAACAATTATGCATGTGATCAAAAATAATTAAAGGTCAATTTGAATATACTCGTACTTTGCGATTTCGACTAGCAAAACATAACCGCTGTATCTTCAATATTTAAATAAAAAGTTTTTGGGCATTCAATTTAATTATAAAACTATTGCATGTGTTTCAATGAACTAAATATGTATATATTAAGTATGATAAAATTAAATTAAATGCGTTAATTAAAATGAATAAAATCTCACCTACCCAGTTGTTATGTAAATAAACAGCAGCGATCGAAATGCAACAACATGAAATTTCCAATTAAAACACCGCTTCGAATCAAAAAACAACAGGTGTTTTTACATAGACTTTTCACTCACCACAAATTTACATTTAAAATACAGCGTATACATACGAATTTCGAACGATTTCGCAAATTTTTTAGACAACAACGGAAAAAAATTAGTTTTGTATATATAAATTTACGCTAGAGGCATATATATGATATGTTTAGTGTAAAATGCAATAACTGCCGGAGGCGTCACAGCGCACCTGGCGGAGGATGCGAGCGGACTGAGAGCTCCGCGGGCGGTCAGTCGGCGCGGGGCGGCAGCGGCGCGGCGGTGTGAGCCGGGGCCGCGGGCCGGGGGCGGGTCGGGCCGCGGGGAGTTCGGGTAGGTCGGGGGACGGGCTACGGCCGGGGGGCTGCTAAGGGGAGGGGGAGGTCGGGCCATGAGCGCAGACTGTTGATGACAGGGTTGACATTATTCCAAACTAATAATTATTTATTACGCCCGAACGCGTCCTCTGGGTACGTCCGACTTAGAATTGGAACGAGAGAAGATATGACAGATGTTTTGCGTGACTCTTGGATTTTGGACGTGTGTTGGTGGACGAGTCTGGCCGACCCTCGAAATTTGGTTTGTTAGTTGTTGCAAGAATCGCACGTGCGCTTTGCCTGAAGTTGTTTTTTTATCGTGTTTACTTGGTAACGACTGTTGAAATTCTCAGGTGAGTTTCCCGTTGATATGTATCTTGTTTATCAAAATTTTCAGTTTTCTTTGCTTTTCTTGCTATTTTATTTTGTTTGATTTTGTTAAGTTTTGTTTCTATTTGTATGATTTTTATAAGATTTATTTTTACTCGTGATGTATTTTTATTACTTTTTATTATGTTTTAATAAATTTAGTTTGTAAAATAAGTAACAAGGTCATCGAAGGCGTAAATATTAATACAGTTTTCTCTTTGTTTTACTTTGTATGTAGAAAATTGACTGGAACAAAAGTTTTATAATTATAGGCATATATATAATTAGTATTTAACAGTTGGTCGCTTAAACTGACGATTAACGCAACGTATATTATGAAGATATAGCGTATTGATAGGCTAGACGACTGTATATTAATTGTATCTAATTTCGCATATCGTTAACATTTTGCGTGTTATTTCCTTCGATAGCAAATTTGGTCTCAAATTTTCTTATTGACAATATGACTGTTACTCAGAATGACATCATCACTAACCTGGCTACCGGCTTGCTGATTGCGAGATCCTCAGTCATCCACTGATGATGGTTATTTCTGATATATTGCTGTAGAATCTCCGCAAATTTTATCCCAATACTCCGATCTCCGAGTGTTCTGGATGCAACTGTCTAGAGCATTTTTTGATAATGATCAGGTCCCGACGGAGGTTTTACGGCGTATGCTGCTAGTCAAAAATGACGACTTTGCCATACTGCGTAAACAGACATACCACAACAAAAAAAAACTTAGGGAGCGCCAATCAAAAAAATGAAACGCGCGTAAACAAACATCACAATTGAAATATTATTACATTTAAAAAACAATTTTTCTTCTGTTGTTACTGGGTTAATGTTTCAAATAATTAATAAGAAGTCTTAAAAAATCTTTACAACAGTAACGGTGTGATAATTAGTTTAGGTTAAATTATTCGTTTGATAATTCAGTAATCTTAGGCATAATTATTTATTTTACAAATTAGCCTCAACCCTACCTGCAAAAGGGGCGGCTGGGCGATCTCTCCTTCCTTCAGACAGACAGCAGGTCTGGCTGTGTGCACCGGCGCCGATCGATCATCCCGCCGGCTCCACTAGGGCCTGGATATCAACAGGATGAACTTGATCCTCTTCTCCAAGTCGACCTTCAATCTGCAGAGTGCATCCACTCTAATCAACGTGTTACAGAGTCTTCACTCGACAGTTCTCGCCCAGGGATTAAAGGACATTTTTGGATTTTTCGTGCCTTGCGTGTGACTTCAATATGCAATATTTCACATAGACTACAGATAACTTATATCCATTATCTCAATTCCTTTTTGGTAATTTTAGTTTTGATATCCCGTTGCATATGTACGAATATCGAGTAAATTTCTATAGAGATAAGCATTAAAAACAGTCAAATACACTATATATTTTACGAGCACCATGCATTCAGCTTCTTTTGACGATTATTCCATGTTTTAAAATTATATTGCGGGCTTAGCGCTCGGCGAAAAGTTGAGGGTTTGATCGCTTAACCGGCAATATTTCACAACTCAAAACATCCAAGATTAGTTTGTTAAAATATTTAAAAATCTTAATTAAATTTAAGTAGATACCTGTAATGTTTACCTCACAATGCTGATATTTTATAACAATACTTATAGATCGCAGGTCTATATTCTATAAAAATTTCTCTATACCGATAAATTAGTAAAAAAATATATATATTATTCTTCAGCGAACGTCCTTGCATTGTTGAATAGAAACATCGCTAAATAACTGTTGCTCGTCTACATCTTTTAAATCATCCCTCCAACGAGTTGAACAACCAACAATTCGGCTTCCACTTATGTGAGGCTCGGCTTAGGACTTTTTATTTATTTCATCGATCCTTCGGCTAAGGTGCCCAGCTCATTGACATTTCAACTTTGTTATTCGGCGGACAACATTATCTACTTTCGTCCTACAGAAAATATCTCAATGTTGTATTCCATCCCCCAGGGACATCTCGAGCCTAGTTTTTTCTACAGCTCGCTGGGTTACCAAAAACTTATGGTGTTGTTAGCGTCCAAGTTTCCGTACCGCATGTCAGAAATATTGATTGAAGACCTACGTTTTGAATTTTTAAAATAAAACATTTATTTGGAGGCTTCCCGGGTAAAACGTGACACAAAACTGTGTTTAAAAAGCGCGTTAAGAAAGTACATAACATTTTGTAGCAAATTCTGTTTTATATATGAGATGAGGCAGAACGAAATGGAACAATACACATACAATGTATTTGTAGGTGGGGTATGATACATGTATCTGAAACATGTAATTTTTATATTACGAAATTTTATCTTTGAATTAGTATATATTTTAATTTCGCAAATGCTACCCAGCCTAGATTTTAAACACCACTGGATTTATTTTATGAAATTATTTTCCCCCAGTTGTGCAGTTTACGCCAAATATCTTTCCAATGGCTAAATTGTGTAGTTTTATACTGTAGTATATGCAGCCAGCCCACACACTATTCCGGTTCCACTATTTTTATTATATTTAGAATATGTAAGAAGAATTATTATCGGTTTGTACATGTGGATCAGATGACAAATTAACGTTGTCTTTTATATGAAACTGATTTTGTACTTATTTGTCCACCATATAAATGTGAATAATCTATATTTCATTATTATTAATAGTGTTGAATTTATTCTAATCCTGTAGTATTCTTAATTTATTTCCGTGGCTTTCAATATACCCATGTTTTATACATATATAGTTTACTGACAATATTTATTTTATATAATTTTAAGTATGTAGGTATATATAATTTATTGACAATAAATTATCTATTAATGTAATAATAAGTAACTAAAAATGTGTATTTTATTAATTAAAAATTAATGATGTTAACATCTTTATTTTAATCGTGTTTTTCATGTTCTCACATTTTTCTAAATTACAAAATGTAACTAAAAACGATTCGGAGAAGATTATTGATTTTCGATAATAGACATAAGTATTATCTATGGTAGGTAGGTAGATCCAATCAGTTACCATAGTAAATTCGTTGTTAAGCACTGATCGGTGATTTTTCCTAATTGTTCCGAGAAACGTTTCCAGTATGTTTTATTGAAGATTCAAAGTTTTGCTTCATTATTATTCACAAATTGCTTTTACTATCTTTTTGAAAACAAATTAATCAAAACAAATAATTGTAATTTATGTGTACACAGAATTGTTTATTTATCAAGGGGAATATGTTATACAATCACCCGCCCGGAGCGCCTGGCAAGAGTCACCTATTTTTCTGTACGAATAAATTGTAATGTAATCGATCAAATCATCGTGTTAATCGTGTATTTGTGTTTAATTATCTTCGAGTTTACGACTACAGTTTTGCATTCGTATGGTGGCAATGTGCTGCCTAAATGTAATTTCAATATTAATTAAATTGTAATGAGATAGGTAACAACTATTATTTTAGCGCGTAAAAACACCTTGTCTTGATGAAAGGTGAAAAGGTAATATCTTATAGCGTGTCTTAATTTAAGATGTCTTTGCTAATTTGAAGAACCCATAACATGCCTTATAAGGAAACCTGCGCAGGAAACATTAACCCCCTGTTATACAGGACAACCCCACTCCTACTTGTGTTAATCTCAACCTCCACAAATAACCCCTAACTCAAACTACTGTCTGTCAAGCTTGAGATATTCTCCCACAATTTAGTTTATTACCTTTGAGTTTGGGAAATAAATGAATTGCTGTGTCTACATTTTTTGTAGGCGTTGGGGTAAAAGGTCAATGTTATAAGAAAGTTACTAGTACAATGTTTTAATATTCAGTAAAATAATTGACTTTTAGCTTGTGTACGTTTTGTGTAAAAAAAAGAGCTATGAAATTGTTTCTTTTTTACCTAATTTTTAAATATTTTATATATAAATGAATAAATATTGAAATAAACAACAAAAAATAAACCAATGGATGAACGTAAGTAACGTTTTGAATTAGGTTATGAAAATAACGTAATTATTATAAAAACCTTTATGCATTTGAGGCAATCAATATTAGAAGAGATTTATGATCTTACATACAGCTGTCTTTCGAGAAAGCCTGTGAGATTGTGTAACTATAAGAATATTAAATTGTGAAACTATGGAACTGCAACACTGTGGAACTGTGAGACTGTGGAATTGTAAGTCTATGGAATTGTAGGATTACGATACTGTGGAAAAATGAGGCTATGGAACTGTGAGACTATGGAACTGTAAAACTATGGAACTGTGAGACTATGGAACTGTGAAACTATGGAATTGGAAGACTAGGGAACTATGAAAGTAAAAGTTGTAGAACTATGAAGCTGTGGAACTGTAAGACTATGAAACTATGAGAGTGTGTTATCTAATCGCATAACGTAACCCTCGGGTACATTTTCTTTTTCACCTAAGGCTAGGCGCATATAATCGATTATTACCGCGACTAAACTACTGAGTCAAAATCGATGAACCCCGAGATTTCTACTCATTCTACAGTTGTTACAAGTGCGCATATTATCAATCAGTTGTCAATGATATCTCCCAACATTCGTATGCGTGCTCCCATACAACTGAATGGTCACGAATCGACTGTTTAGTCGAATGTATGCGCACTTCAATACACGGCAATGTACATAGATGTCGACCAATAGTTGTACAACTGTTTTGTCAAAAGACGATCGATAAACCTCTATCAGAACAAAAATATATATATATATATATATATATATGTGTATTGACATACATATTTTATATATATATATATATATAAATAAAAAATAAAAAGTTTTTTTGATTTTTTACGATTACGATCTTCTTGTGGACTTTAATTATCATTCTGGCACCAATTGTATCACTTGTCTGTCATAGGTGGCCATGTACATAGTCCATAACCTGTGCCGGCATAATCCTTATATCAGAGTCACAGAAGAACGCAAGCTTTTCCAAGGTCACAATCCGATAGTACGAATGTATGTTCCAGCTTGAATTATATTTTCCCTTAGTACCATAATCCCTCTAGGTACAATAACTACTCTCATTTCTCGTTCACAGGTCATTGCTTGCCACTTTGCCGTGCTTCGTTGGTCTTTCCGAATCTGTCCTGCTGGTTTATATAGTACCTAGAGAATTATCTGAAAAATATAAACTTTGTTTTAATAGTAAAAAGCGATCGCTCACAAGCAAACAAATTTGACACCATTTTTTACGATTGGATTTTATAACCTTCTTAAGTGTGGGTGTAAAATTTTGGTAATTCCAAAAAAATACAGGATAGCTTTATTTGTCACATTAACAATTTTTTCAGCCTTCAATAACATAGTCAAAGCTAAAAATATATAATTATTGTTAGTATTTCTACATATTATTAGTATTTTTCCAGCCAACTGGTTACTTCTGTCCTAATAAAAAATTAGTAACCCCATTTGATGTAACCTGATTCCTGTCCACACACAACATCAAGGAATAAAAAGGAACTAAGTCTATTAAAAATTACCGAGTAGAATAATGCTGAATTTCACGCAATAAATATAAGACATCTTTATGATTACTTTTATAGACTTTTTATGATAAGTTCAAATGTTTTTATATCAATGGTTCTAAAATGAAATCGCAGTTCTATATATGCCGCGGGGAAACGGCGTGATGGTGAGTTAGTTAGTTGAATAGGGAAAGATTCCCCTGAAAGCACATCAGTATGGCGGCAGATATTAAAGGCGATCAAAGAAACACACGAAAAAATATTGTGAACTTAATTTGAAAATTAAGCGAGAACGAACAAGGCAGTAGTCTGCAGGAGTCATGTATTGATTTCGTATTGAATTTTACAGCCACTAAATAAGCGCTGCCCACCTCCGCCGCCTTCATAAACATGGGTGATGTATGCAGGCGGAGGAAGCCAACAATAAAAACTGAAGAAAATAGACTTATTTGCCAGCCCTATATTATATTTATATTCGGTATTTTCACAGAACACAGGCCTAGTATTGTGCATAAATTTTTTTAAGAAATAAAGCACGCAGACCTAGTTACTTATATCTACTAGTAGATTAAATATTTGAATAATATGCTAAACAAAATATAATAATACGGGAATTGTAGAACAGTTGTGTTTCATACTTGTTTGTGAAAATGTTTATCTACAGTAAGCCGCTTAAAACCGTTACACGTGAAAAGTCTCATGAAACCCTTAACACCACGTTTCATACCTTGAACCTTGAAATATTACTGAAGCTTACTGAAACATATTTTATTTATATATCCAGATGCTTGTAAATTAAAAATTAAGGTAATTTTTGTTTTAAATATTTAACGCAAACGCGTTGTGGTTATTCATTTTAATAATAAATAATTTCTTAACTTTGTTTTTAACCACTGTGAGTTTATTATATTAGAATAATTTGATATGTTAGTTTGGTTAATTTTTTATCATCCTGAAGAAGAAAAAGGTATATTTCGAAACTGGTTGGTGAATATAATAAATTCATAATGGTTAAAAACTAAATAAATGTTTTTTTTTCTTAATTATACTATTAAACGGATCAACAATTTGTACTTGAATACCGATTGTGATAATAAATCTTTTCCTCGTCCCGTTAAGTTCATTAAAAAAATATGTACTTGTAATCTTCATAATATGCAATTTTTTTTTAAAGTAAACACAATTTCATCAGAATATAAAGAAGAATGCTAGTTTTCTTATCTATTAACATACATAAAGAAGAGTGTCCGTTGGTTTGTTTTTTATCTAAATTTTGCACACTTGACCTTCAAAACAAGAGGTAGGTCACTGTCTACATGAGATTTCGAAAAACCATTCTCATCCTCCATTCTTAACCCTTTAAGGCAGCATTTTGGTACTTGTTGATGAAATTTTAAATACTTGACGTTCATAATAAGAGGAAAATTCTACATCCAATTTCTAAAAAAAACTATTCCCATCCCTCTAAATGAAGTCTCTTTACTCTGCGTAAAGCCTGAGCAACGCCGGATACTTCAGTAGGTACATAATAAAAATGAAAACTTTTTATTTATTTTATATAATAATTTATGTTTTCTGAACGCTGATAACGCCCAAATGATATGATGAAAATTCTTCAAAAATCATTAAATAACAACCTGTTAGTAGTTGCTTGCTAATTCATGGTTTAATGATATATTATTTACGCGCAGGTGTAACCTGCTTTTAACTGCTTGTAAAATCTTTGTGATGTAACATGCAAAAATGAATAATCAAAAATATAATAGCAATGAACACATCATGTTTTTAAATACCTGGGACATGATGTAGCATGCCAGATAATTATATTATACAGGGTGAATATTATTATCCAGGCCGATGTTGTTTTTGAATAACCGGAAAATAAAACATTTTTTTTAATTTTGTTTTTATTTATCAGTTACATTATTTATTACAATTATGTATAAAATATGACATTGGCGAAGTAGTCGCCTTTGGCAGAGGTACAAATATATGTTCTTCTAACCATATTTTTATTTTCGCGTGTTATTTCAGCAATTTCATTCCGAATATTGTCAAGTATCATTAGAATTGTTGCTGGCCTATTAGCGTAGACCTATTCTTTCAAGGAACTCTACAGAAAATAGTCGGAAGCCGCTAAATCAAGTAATCGAAGAAGCCAAAAGATATCACCACTTTTTGGCATTATGCGGCAAGGAAAAAATTCTTGCAAAATTTCAAGCGCAGCTCGGGTTGTGTGTGAGGTAGCATCGTCCTGTTTAAACTTCATGTATTACATACCCAATCAATCACCTTAGCTTAGATAGCAATCACCTTTAAAGGTTACAGCATTTCCATTATTATTTAGATAAAATGCTTTAATAACTTCAACACATTGTTGAAGCGTTAGGCGCTCTATAACAAATTGTTATATTTTATGTTATTATATAGATAAAAAAAATATTTATATGCTTTTTTATAAATTGTAATTAATTATTCTCTACGATTTTTAAATTAAAATTAATAAATGTTTTCCAAACCAAAATGGCAGTCAAACAAAATCGGCCTGGAACATAATATTCACCTGTATATTTATACAACTTATCTTCATTTTCTATCATTATATCATTTTAATTTATAATAGTATTTACACAAAAATTGTAAAACATTTGCCTCAATTCTGGCATATATGGTCTAGTGAGAGTAGAAATAAATTCAGTATCTAATTTTGAAAACCAATTTACGCATTTAATGATATGGTTAATGTGAGAAAGTTATTACTGCGAAGATGGCGATATACTACCGATGTTAAAATGGTTTTCACGGCCGTTCAGAAACGTTTTTTTTTCTATCGAAGAATCCGTCATTGGATCCGTGATTGATTGAGAATTTGCTTAGAGAATACGTATAGTACATTTAAATAAATGCGTTAGTTATTTCATAAGTGAGGAAAAACATTTAATATTCATTGTTCAATATAGCAACAATAAATTTCAGTGTCTTTAATCTAAAATATTAGTGATTTTAAGAACTGAAAATTCTCATTTGGTAATGCGTCGAGTTTTTCATACATGTGTTATGTGAAAGCAATTTATTTTATACATTTCAGTATTGTAAGTTTTCTTGGATAAGAGAACAATAGTAGTAGTAGTACAATACCTCATAAATTAATATAATATTTTAGGGTTATATCTAAGTTTAATTTTTTATTTAGTTACTGCTCTCGGAAAGTTTTGGATTTGCTTTAAGATTCATTAATAATTTAACGATCTAAAGACATATCATAATATATCGTGATATTGACACAAAAACGTAACATCTGACATTTTGGTGAAAATTAATTATTCATGTCAATAATTTTCTCTTTAAAAATATATATTTCAAAAATGCCAATTTTTTAAGTAGCTTAGGAGATAAAAATTACACAAAGTTATATTTTAGCAGCACTTATCATATTGTTTAGAACAACAACTATTGATTAAATTATAAATGAAATGTACGAATTATATTGTATAACATTTTTAAGGAAAATACGTTTCTAACATATTATATAATAGTTCTGTGGTATTTTTAATATATAATAAATTTAATTTATGAACTAGAAAGATATACAGAAAAAAAAAATTCTCGGATAGGAAGAGGTCCAGGTTCGTATCCCGGAAGTAACTAAATATTTTTTCGATAAATTATTTTTTCTGTATATCTTTCTAGTTGAGATATAGATGTCTCACAGAGACGTAGCTATTATACATAGGAAATATGGAAGTCTTAGGCACGACCTGTCATCGGCTATTTTAAGTGATCATTTTACACAATGTAACGTTCACCTATTTACCCATGCTACCACATCTATCAATTTTTTTTGTAAGTTGTATATATGTTATCATGTTGGAATATTTCAACTATTACCAACTACGCTATGTGCCATCTACGGATTTTTTTTAAAATTTGATATTCATTTTCATGTAACAGTATAAATGTCGTCGCTGAAGCTGAGACTTTTTTTTTTTCTGAAGTATTAGAGCTATATTCTTTGTGTGTATATATGAAATTCATACGAATTATTATCATATATACTAGAATACTTCTTAAAAGCCAGAATTTTTCAATTTTTAACTTCATATTTAGACCAGTATATTTCACAATATTTTTTAGTAAGTCCAAATCTTTGTAGGAACCAATTACTGGGATTTATCCCCTGAGGGTTTGTCATCAAGATATAGATGTCTCACAGAAAAAATAGTAAGCATGTATTCAAAACTTTGAAACTCAATAACAACGTTAAATTTAAATTTCAAATGATACCTTGTTGTTCCAAAAGGTACAAAATGTCGACTACATCAAAGAGAATTAAATGAACTTCAGAATTATATTATATTTCATTTTGTAAAATTTACCCAATCTAATATTGGATTTTGAGAGAATTTCCAAAATTGTAGAGAATATAATATTGAGTCCAGCGGATTTGATGGGCTGGGCATCCACCTCGAATGGAAGAGTCATTACCGTGAGCGAACCTGACATTTCAAACACCAGAAAAGAGACGGAGCATCGGTAGACCGCAATTCCGTTGGAAGGGTACCAGAGGGACCTGGATATTCTCAAGGTCGACGACTGGCGAGACAGGGCACACGGGAGAGAATAATGGACAGGTTCTTCTAAATTTAATAGGACTCTTGTTTCAATTAAAGTTTTACAGAGATATATTAAAAAGTGGAAATTTGTTTAATTTGACTCAATCGCTACATTTTTTAGTAATAATATATTTGTTTTAAGTTTCATCAAGCATATAATATACATAGAAATACAAAGAACCATGCGACAGAGTTATATTCTCTTCATCCGTGCTATTCAACTTATTTTTAGAAAAAATATTCATTGAAGCTCTTCAAGAAGCTACTCAAGGGCTTGTAATATATGAGAAGATTTTGAATAACCTGCGTTATACGAATAAAACTATACTTCTAGCAAGCAATATTGAAGACTCACGCGTTCTGTTGAACCGAGTATAGAAGACGTATAAGTTTTTTGGGTTAGAACTTAATATAACTAAAACAAAACATGTTCAATGTTAAATAGAACATAGTATTGTATGCATGGGTTACAATATAGATGAAAGATGAGATCCTTCTATGGAAATCAAATGGCGCAGTGAGCAAGCTCGTACAACATTTACCTGCATGGAAAAATATTCTACAATCTTGATCTTAACCTAAAATTATGATTGGGAATGATTAGATGTTCTTGGTATTATTTTATGGAATGGAAGAATGCACACTTACCGAAGACATTAAAAGGCATTTAAAATGCGGTTCTATAAAAAAAATACTCAAAATAAGCTGGATGAGCAAAGTTACGAATGAAGATTTAAAGTAGTATCAGATACTACGTATCATAATGCAGGGAAAAATTTCTGAAAATCGGGGCTCTAGAAGAAGAAGAACATCATGGCTGATGTAATAGTTTGAGGTAATAGTTTGACCAGTCTACTGTAGAGCTTTTCTTGGCCGCAGCAAACAAAGTAATGAAAGCCAATGAAAAGGAGAAGAAATTACATAGATTATTAATTTATTTATTTACAAAAGCAATTTATACCACTGAAAGATCCTCAATTAATAATATTCGAAATTTGTTAAATAGTATTAAGTCGTTAAGTAACCAGCGATAGATCTCTAGCTTTAATTAACAAATAACGAGGAGACAAATTTTTCAAGTTCATGAATATAAAACTTTTAAGGCAACAGAGTGCGGTCACTTGGGGGAGGCGTTGTTCGTTACCTTTGTGGGGTTGTTCCGCCCCTTTAATCTACAACTTAAGACGTAATTATTGTTGTTTCTTGATTATTCCATTATTTTCATAAATACACTTTTATCTGCGAGAATTGTTTGTGTTCGAGTCGTTAGGCATTGTAAATATATAGACATTAATCGAATATTTTATCAATTGATTTAAGTATCTACTCAAGGTGCATGATGTTAAGAGACGTTGATATTTATAAATACAAATTTTTTCCAATCAATGATCCAGGTTCGAACCGCGGCAGCAACAACAATATTTTTCAATAAAATTGATTTTATATGTATATCTTTCTAATTATTATTTAAAATATCACAGACCTACGTTCTGAATAATTACAGCTTCACAATAATAACGTGATCTCCTTAATATAATATAAAGAATTCGTTTATATAAAAGCTAATAAAGAAATATTAACTAAAATACAATAATTTAAGAATCCATTTAGATTGATTTCTTCAATCAATTCATTACACGTATTCTGATTACTGATTACTAATACTTACATTATATTATTATGGTTCAGATTCACGGATAAGACTTTGATCTCTCGTCTCATAAATTTGTTAGTAATGGTCGAAGGACCATTACTTGTAAAGTACAAGCACTCTCAAGATGAAAGTCCGACATAAATATCTCAATGCAAATTAAACCTATCAATAAGAAAGGTATACAGATAATGTAGATTGCTTTCAAATAATAGATAACAGATGCATCAATTTTAATGTGCAACATTTAAGTTCGAAAATTAGTCGTCAACTTACAATGTTGACCAGGTGTAATAGGTCGGTGCAATTCCCCGGATAGAAAGGGTTTCTGGTTCAAGTCCGGGTAGCAAAAAAATATTTTTTCGATAAACCGATTTTATCTGTATATTTTTCTTATTGATACATAAAATTTTTATTAAAATTTTACAGAACTATATTCTGAAATACTACAACTTCACAATAATAATGAGTTTTCCTTAATAATAAATATTTCACAAGTTATGTATATAATAATAAATTTGAAAAATTATATATGCATAAAATTTAAGTAGCAAATAAAATTAATAATAAATTGGTAGATAATTAATAATTTAATATTGATGTAATTTCAGAGATGATTTGATTACTGTTTTTATAGTTTTATAGGATTGAAATGAGTTTACGAAAGAACTGCGGTAATAGTAACTATACTTAAGTCGTAGACATTCAAGTTATTTTTTTCGGTCGGTGAGTGTGAAAGAGACTCAGGTCACGTACTTCGCAATATATATATACATATATATAGATGTAACTATTGTTCTTTGAGCTATCCATAGAATATGCAGTATATACCATCAACGTCATATTTCTAATGCGTCTATTTTTCTGCGCTCTTGTTGTAAGTAGAACTTCACTGTGCAGTGGCTCCAAATCACAACAGCGGTGGAATTTGTGGAACTATTTGAAGGAACCACATTCAGTCGGACCGACATCGTTGTCTACCGTATAGAAGTAATATAAAATAAATATTATATTTACAGAAATTCTATTACATTTAGAAATATTACAATACGCTTCCGGTGATATTTGTTGTGTATTGTAAAATGGGTTCAACTACTGAGAAAACGTGCTTACACCAATTATTATTTCGGTTTTAAGAGTGTGAATCGCTTCAACTACTTAGAAAACGTGCTTAAACCAATTGTTTTTTCAATACAAATTAAATGTATCGATTATAAATGACAGATGTACATACAGATAAACTCAATTTATCAAAATATTTCTAAAGCTAAAATATTTTTTCGATGATTGAGTTTATCTGTATGTACATCTTTCTAAATGATATAATAGCACAGAACTATATTCTGAAAAAACTGTAATAATGTGTTCTCTTTAAAAAAATATACATTATTATTTCAGTTTTTAAAATGTTAATTTCAGATAGACTAACAAATTTATGCAATATAAATTAAAAATTATTTTCGATCAAATTAATTCTGATCCTATTAGGAATTAGAACACAATTTTTATCAAAATCTTAAAAACTTTAGGTTTTTTTATATCTAAACTTATTTAATGACATGGATGCACAAAAAAATCATTCTGTATAAACGGGAATAAAAATGTATATGCAATAATAAAATTATTTTCGATCAAATTAATTCTGATCCTATTAGGAATTAGAACACAATTTTTATCAAAATCTTATAAACTTTAGGTTTTTATATATCTAAACTTATTTCATGGCATGGATGCACAAAAAATCATTCTGTATAAAAGGGAATAAAAATGTATATGCAATAATCAATACTTGTTGATCTCCGGTGTGGAATTTGATTATATCGTGGTGTTACTCGATAAAAAATATAAAACCGTTTGCTGAAAATCATTCAATTAAGTAATCTTATCAATATTCAAATATTTAATAACGTTAAACCTCTGGGAAACTTGAAAAATTCTTTTAAGAATTTAACTTTCTTTCTTTTTCATAATCAATCTGTCAGAAGGAGAAGTCAAACAAATCTTACTGTATTTTTATGTACATTATTAAGTTCAGTAATTAACTTTGAAAACTTTTCTTCCTACCACTGTTTGTTTTATTATTATTCAAATACATGTTTTAACTTGTCAAATTGGACGCTTGCATATTTTATTGTATGAATATAGGATTCGTATATTATGACTAAAATTTTATTTCCTTTTTTATACTGTGGTGGTGGTTTCAAAATTATAGAACACGAAACTTATCAATTACCTACATGCTCTAATTACTTAACATTGCGTGAATGAAGTAATTTTTATTGAATACTAATTTAAAAACGAACCCGAAACTTCTCCTATTTCGGAAAACTCGGTACCGTTTCGCCATATCAACCGATTTCATTTAAATCAAAATATTTTTTTCGAAAAATATCACAGAACAGAACGTGTTTTAAATTTAATTTAAATATAACTAACGTTTGGACGGAGGCTACATCAGATCATATTTGTTATAATTTTGTACATAATGACACCCCCATTTAAATACAATTTTGGGTGTGCGATGAAAAATTAATGATCCCTTTCGATTTTCATTAAAATTTGTTGTAGAAAAATCAACTTTTTATTGTGAATATCATTGAGAAATATCCATTTAATTTGTATTAAAATATCACAGAACTATTTTCTGAAAAAATTAAAACTTAACAAATAATAAAGAGTTCTCTTTAAAAATATAAATAATATTATTAAGGAAAACACATTCTTATTGTGAAGTTGTAATTATTCAGAACATAGGTCTGTGATATTTTAAATACTAAATTAATGTATTAATTATAAATATATACATATAAAATCAATTTTGTCGAAAAATATTGTTTTAGCGTCACCGGGATAAATAATAGTATTTTTTTTTAAATTTCCAAATAGTATTTTTTTTTCGACCTTCCAGGTCTATGAAAAAAATAATAAAAACAAAAGCGTCTAAGTAAAAAATCATTGTCATTTGTTAAAAAATATTTCACGTCCCAAGTCGCAATGAAATAAATGAGTTTATCTAATTAGAGTAAATTTAAAGAAAAAGTAAAAACATTATTTTCTTAATTATTTTACAAATTGTCAATAATTAAATTACTTTCCCTACGTTTAGTATTACATTTCTATAAAATTCTTGAATTTTTCCAATGCAAGGTAGCGGAGAACGGGGCCAATGTAATAAACGTATTTATTATTCATTCGTTTGAGCTGTGCACGGGCACAACGGACCTGGAGATAAATGGATAATGAAACGACAGATGTATTATGGGACGTGACTCTTGCGAGGTGATCGCTTTGCCCTTGGACTTGCCAGCTGAAACGAGCTGGGCCTCGTTCAAGATACTCACAAAACGAATGTCGAGGTTGTAACTGTCAATCGATAACCCAATACTTTAATACTGTAAAAGTTCAATAAAACTACCCAGTCAAAAATAATACATAATTATGTATTAATTACTAGACAGAGAGGCCATACAGGAAGAATTGTGTCATATGTAAATGGAATTTCTTTTTATTTGTTGATTTGAATTTATTATCCTGGAAAAGACGTTTGCTTAAAAAATTGAGTTGTATCCCCTACCACCAGCTTACTTTACAACTCATCACATTATTATGATACATTTTCTAGATAAAATAAAATAAATAATTTATGAAACAATAAAATAAAATAATAAAGCATGAATATCTGTATTTTCTACTTTTTATCTTTATAAATTAAATAATTACAGAAAGACAAAATCGTGTATTATTTAAATGATGACAAAAAACACTTTGTTTAAACCACTATAAGGCCAATGGTCCTTCATTCAGGATACAATATATGAACAACGGACCATTAGTCTTTAAACATATTGATAAATCAACAATAGTGGTTTAAACAAAGGGTTCTATCTTATTATTTATATAATATGTTGCCTCAAAGTAATTTTGCAAATATTGAAGAAGTCGTGCATTGTTGACTATGGTGACAAGCTGAACATTTAATCAATCATATGATGCTAGCTGCGTTGGCTTCAAGACCTCCAGTAGCCAAAAACATTACAGTTAAATATTATGTCTTGCCAAATTTTATGATGGTTTTAAAAAATGTAGATTTACCCTTTGTATTGGAGCATGCTTGTACCATTACTAGTTATGTGCTAATCATGACTAATTATAGCCAAAATACAAACGCATGGAAAATAATAATATATCTTCTTCTTAAGGGATAATTCACGTCGTTGTGGCTCTCTCTGTTTATATGGATCAATCTACTTCTTCCTTCTATCGCTGCATCTTTTTCAATTTCTAAAGATTTGTCTTAACAAAAATAGTCTTATTTATTGTGTTTATTTTACTACTATACTTGTGCAATGATCTGATCACTGTGAATGCTTATTTTTCTATGGCTATTATTTTACTTTTACACTTTTTTTCTAATAGCATTTTAACCAGTAATGCCGCTTAAATTTGGAAAATCTTTCACGTATTCAAAAAGTTAAAACATGAAGCTTGCTCTCAAAATATTTGATGCTTTTGTAAGTTTTGAACTTAGGCAGTGAAAAAAGAAAATTTATGTCGATTATTTTTAAGAAGCGTTTGACTATCCCACCTTGTATCTTTGATTTTTTTTAGTTTAACCCGCAATAGACATCATCCTATATTATGACACTATTCATTTTATCTATTAGATCATATGTGAGAGAAAAATAGACAGAATAATTCAGTCATTTAACATACAGGTGACTAAATTATTATTCACATAATATATTTTTTGTGAGTAGGCCGAAAACGCACGTCCAACGATTTTTAGACCTGAAATTTCTTAACTTCAAACACTTTATAAAATCAACTAATATATTAATAAAATCTCTTTTCTCAAAACAAGTATACGCCCTTCTTAAAGTATAATAAAAAAATAATTTCAAAATATTTTATTTCATTTGAATTTTATTACAATGAAAATAGAACGAACTTGGTACTCTCCTGGAACGAGGCTCGAACACCGATCACTTAAACAATAGACGTATGGCTTAACTCTTGTTACTAAAAGAATTTTATGTAAATTACATTAAGATAAAACAGGTACTTTAAAACATCAAATGATTTCTTCATTGTATTCAATTGTTGTAAACAAAAATAAATTACTGTGTAAATGTATTAAAATTTGTTTCATCGAGCACCTTAGTAAACAAATAATAATCGTTTTAGAACTTTTTAAAAGCCATGAATATCAAATTGAACAAAAATTTCCATTATTTACATATACTTTGTAGACAAAGACTTTCAAAGTAAATTATCGATTTATTCAATGTCTAACTGGAACCGGTAACAAGAATGCGGGGGAAATAATTTTAAATGATAACTAAATGGTGAATTTGCGCGGAAACAGGGTGGTCCATACATTTGAGACTATATTATTATTTGTAACTAACAATGCATCTTGGTTAATATGTATTCAATACACACTAAAAATACTATTACAAAAAAGTGGGCAGAATGAATTCAGCTGAAGAAATATTAAAAATAATAATTGGAATATACATATGTTTATTATACATACACGATTTAAAATGAAATGGGTAGGTATAAGTGATATAAATGTAATTTTATTAAATTAAAAAGTTAGCTAGATAAATTGTATGATTTTTTGTATCTAAAAAAGTTAAAATAATGACCATCAAAGCTACAACATTAAGCGCCAGCTTTTATGGGTTTTCCACATATTCATAATGCCTGAAATCAGACTACCAAATGCGTTCTAACACTTTGAAGTACAACTCCAACAACATGCTTCAGACAGGAGAAGAAAAATAAGAAAAAAAATTGAGCGAAGAAGAAGTCCGCAACCATTATCTTTCTATGCACAAGATGCTCCGGGGCTTGTGAATCCTGGATTGAACTTTTTTGCCACTTAGTTATACAGTACAGTCTTCCTCGGATACAAAGGACAACTAAATAACTAAATAATGTAGCATAAAGTTAATACATTTAAAGCCAAAATTAAGTGTAATACTTACTAATAATGTCTTCAATTTAATACATAAGAGTCGTCATCTGAAATCTGAAGAAGATGTAATAGTGTTCCATACATTTGGTCCACCCAGTAGAAAAATTGTTGACAAGAGAAAATATTCCCAGGAGTTGTTTGTTATAGCAGGATGCGCACAGTACAATCCACACCGCATTTTATATTTACATTATAAAATTGTCAAACAAAGTATCGTATAAAATAAATCAAATGCCCCTAATCCATAAAAATAATACTTTACTTCAGCAATCAATAATCAGCTATTAATTAGCTTTTAAGGAATTCAATACTGTATGATCAAACGGATTTACCATTTCGATAGATTATTTTTTATTCAGAACATTAAATGTATTAATTAGATATCCCGGAAACAACGACAATATTTTTCAATAAAATCGATTTTATAGGTATATCTTTCTAATTAATACATTTAATTCATATTTATAATATTCATTATTAAATTGTTTATTTCAACACATAATAAAATATAATTCAGTCGCAATTTACTCGTTGATTACTTAATATATACTCAGACTTTTACCGTAACATGTAATTGAAGTCAATCTATCTTTGTATTCAGTGCAGCAGTCAATTGCTAGACTGGACGACTGCATTGTTAAATTATTATTTATGCATGTGATAAACTTTTATACGGATTGATGATTGCATTCCTTTTGTTTCATTGATAACAAACATTGTCAAAATATTTTTTTAGAGTAAACCAGGATTAAAAATTAACATGTTAAAAAATTAAATGTTTTATGGAGATTGTGATAACACGAAAAAAAAAATACCTGGAGTAAATTTCAAAACCATTTTCGGAGTTTTATTCCCCGATATTCCAACAGAAAGAGCCAAATGGGATTGGAGAAAACGTGTAATCAAATATCAGATTGCCACTACGACGCGTAAAACGTACTCTCCTCAGCCTACTGCCTATCGGCGTTTATTGCTCCAAAGAAATCATTTCCCCACTCAAAGCCCGAGTCTCATTCCACGAGCAGCCACCGCTTCGATGTTGTCAATGGATCCTCGAATCCGCTAGCGCTTACCTTTCATGGCCTTGAACATTTTGCTAAATTGCCTATTTTTATTGGTAATCTACAAATTTCAAGTTCCCCGTCGCGCAAAGAAAAACGGAAAATCATTTCTTCGGTTGTCGTTTTGAAACCAATCAAACGATTTATACCTGCTTTTGAAATCTAGGTAGGCTAGCATTTCGGCATCTTCGAAACTGAATTTCGATGCGAAATAATACTGGCAGGATTTTCCATTTTCTTCAAGAAATAATTTAATTACAGGGTTTTCATTTTCATTTCGTGTTAATTATTCAAGACTGGATCACGAAAAATATTCAGCTATCATCCGAAAACATTACAAATTAGAATTTTGCAGATAGAATAGTGGCACCTTTATCATAAATTTCTTTGATGTGAAGTACCCTTTTGTTGAGATAATTTAAATTAGGTATGTACTTTTAACACAATATTCTCAAATAATTATTCTGAACAACATTCATTATTAAGGCTTTGACGTAAGTAATGTCAAAATATCGTGTGATAAAAACCGTGTGAAAGAAACCGTCGATAAAGATACAATAATAATAAAAAATCTTACAAAGCATTGAATAAGGTGAACGCTTTTGAAGTGGTAACTAAATAAATAAATTACGTCAGCAATAATTAATGTTTGAAAGAAAACACCGAAATTAAATACATGAAATTTTAGATTTTTTTTCCGAAAACACAAGATACTTGAAAAAATTTCACTTTGAAGAAGGATTAAAAGGTTCATTAGTACTGAGTCATGTAAAATCTTATACAACTTTATTATTGTTACTAGTATAAACTACTGCAGTATCGTAATAAATGGGTTTACTCGGACCAGTACGATGTTGTAAGAAGATGACCTTCAAGCAGAGATTATATAATAATATTATGAAATTTAATTTTAACATCCTCTCTGGAAACATATTGTCAAAATTTATTAGAAAAACTGATGTGAATTAATTGATGAGATGGATTGACACTAAAGTTCAGAAAGCCAAATCTAAATGATCTGTTATAAACAAAATACGGTTTTTAATGAAACGTAGAAGAAATATGAAGGAGGAATATATGTAAATTTAAAGTAAAATGTTGTGTAAATTCATAATAACTTTAAAACTTAATGTATTTTGTTTGTTTATATTAATTTGTTAATTGTTAATATTTAACCATAATCCATGTTTTTCAGAAAAATTCTCAACTAAGTAGGTATATCTATGTAGTGACCAGGGTAAAATTTAAGTACTTTATTGTAAAGAGTGCAGATTGATGATCGAGTGACAGGCGGACGGGTCAAATATGTTTGTGTATGTGGTGAGCATGAAGACGCCTGTCAGTGAAATATAAGAAGGACTGGCAACCGAGTTCAGCCTCCTTTTGCTCCGCGTCACTCTCCGAATATAGATCTAAGATAAATTGTAATATAATTCAATCGGTAATAAATACTGTAAAATAGCACATTGTATAAATAGCGTATTATTCTCGTCACCACATCCAATCCTAACAGAAGACGTATCTGGTAGATCATCATCAGAGCTGACAAGCCATGTCAAATTGGTACAGGCAGCATAGGTTTTTATTATGAGATAAAAATACAATAGTTATGAAGGTACTTAAAAACGTTATAACTACGTAATTATTTACAACTATGTGGATTCTGAATTATAAAAGTTTTCTGAACATTTTTCGCAAATTTGATTACCTATTCTAATCAAAACAATCATTTCTCACTATATTAAGTATTTGCCATTCAATTATTTGAAACACAAATCTATCACGCCGCACCCCTACGATAAGCATCGAAGGTATAGCAGTAGCGTAGTGATGCTCGGTCGGTCCGAATGAACGCCTGGGGGCTCAAAAATTCTGATTTTGTAGATTTTTTTTAAGAAAAAAAAATATCAATTTTGATTTGATTTCTATAAAATGTAAATTCACAATCTTGTAAAAATATTTTGAATAACAATTTAAACTGATAATGTTATTATATCTAACAATAAATGTGTTTAAACTTTTTAAATGTTTATTTCCATTGCTATTACAAAAATATATTTTATATTATTTATTAGTTTTGGAAGAAGTCAATGGCTTACTATATAAAAATCATAATAATGACAATATTTTTACTAAGAGTAGAAGCTAATCATGGTAACTAATAAATAAATACGATGTTTTTATTATTATTGCAGAACATATTCATACGAAAACATTAAAACTTTTTGGATTAATCCTGGTTCTACAAGTGGGCTTCAATATCAAGTTCAGTAAAAGACTATTTTTTTATGTCAATATTCGTAGATAGTGGGCTAGGTTTATTTTTTCGCTACGCCAATGGATGGATGGAACAAATTTCAAATATGCATTCTAGCCGTTTGATACGCTGGAGGATTTAAGGCTCGTGAATTACCTCCAAAAATTTATTGCCAACTTGTTAAATAGAAATACCCATCACTGCTAAGTACCTGCAAAAATGTCGGGCACCCTAAAAATCGATGTAGAAAAAAAGGTAGGAACTGAAGCACTCTTTTAAATCAATTTATTTTACTTATAACGAAACTTCACACAATATAATTATATAATAGTAAGTAGAGGAATACATCTAAAAGGTAATTGTTTAAACTAAATGTACCCATGGGTATATATTATATAAACTCAATTATTATTTCCCGAAACTGACCATTTGGTTACTACGTGAGTATTTTATACATGGACTAAACATGTTTGTACTAACTTCCCTTTTGGAAGGTTAAAACAATAAAATAAGAAGTATAGAATAAGCAGTACATTTAAAATATTGAGTTTAATAAATCCTCGAATGCGGCAAGATATGCTTCTAAGAATTAAGTCTAGTTCTAAGCAAATCAGGCATAAAATCGACACTTTTAAAATTGTTGTAATTTAATCTAATTATAGAATTAAATAACACAAAAAATATCAACTGCAGATCAATGCTAATTTTTAATAAAATAATGATAATATTTAATAAAATACAGTTTCGGTAAAACATGAAATCATTAACTAGAAAGAAATCAAACAATAAAGATATTTTAAATAGGGTATTTGAGATTTGTGGCAATATAAAGTTGATTGCTTTTAAAAATGGAATAACAGATATATCAATTTGAAAGAGTTATAGAATATAAATTATAAAATTTGTCGTTAAACTATTTAATTGATACGGCGAAACTAGAGTACGCGTTTCTCCGGATAAGAAAAGGTCCAGGTTCGAATCCTAGCAGTAACTTAATTTTTTTGTTCGATTAATCGATTTTTTTCTGTATATCTTTTAAGCTAATTAATTTAATTTGTCTTCAAGATTCTTTAATTAAGAATTGGTTTTTGAAAAGCGCTAGCGCACTGTCAATATTGTGATAAGTTCAATCAATCTAAACTGTCTTTCGAACCAACTTATTAAAATGATAAAACATACATATTTCTATTAATATTTTAAAATAGTTTATCGCCAAAGCATTATTTCCATCTCTTCATTATGGGGGATCGACGACCGGTGCCCGAGTAGTTGTGGGGGTTTATTTTCTAGGTAGGTAAATAAAGCATCGTCGGGAATCATTAGCCGAGTTGGCCACCAACCTTTGAAGTATGCAAAATAAAAAACCAATAAAAACGCACCAAAACAAAAAACCAAAAAGTCTATCTCATGCTAAAATTTTTTTTACCATATTTGTTTACTCAATGTGAATAAATATACGTGCCTTCCAAAGAGTTTCAGTGAATTGATAATAACATATATAACATAATTCTACTACAAAATAATAAATCTAATGAAATTGAGAAAACATTTTTGAAAACACAGAAATTGTATAAAACCTTTATTGAATTGTATAAAAATTGCTTATTAAATTTTACTTCGTAAATATTTGTTTATATTTTTTTCATAAAAAAAATATTTCATAGAATTAACCTTGAATTGTTTGTTAACAGTTTTATTCCATCCACAAATACATAAATTTAATAATTATTATATATAGCATGTTTAACATAACCTACAGCATAAAACTGTTAAACCGTATCAATTTGATTTAAAAAATGATGATTTGTAAAGAATAACAAATACCTAATCACTACCGTTAAATTAAATCTATTACATGTGCAACATGCGGTTATTCAGATTAACATATAAAATCCGCATATGTTCAAATAATTAACTTCAAGGTCTATCGCCTTCACTGTCATCATCACCGTCGTCGACCCTGAACGTACCTTGCATATACCGGTGCTTGAAACGGATCTCCTAACAGCCATAAATACACCCTGTACCAACGCCGAAAAACGAACTTTATATCCGTTTTACTACCGGTAGAAACTAAATATTTTTTCGATAGGTAGATTTTTTCTATATTTTATATTCTTTCTGTTGATCAATTTGATTTGTATTTAATGTATTTAGATTCGGCTACCTTGACATTACTTATTTAAGAAATATATTTTTTATAAAAATAGAGATGTGAGATGTACCTACAACATAGACACAACATCAGAACAAGTGCCGGAGTGACGCGTCGTATAAATATGATGACGAAGCTTTATTGCTTAACAATATGCCTAGTGGTATAATACGTATCTCAATTAAGTCAAGCAGAGGGATCAGAAAACGAGCACAACAAGTACCCTTTACGGTTGTCATGTGGTTATTGATGGAGAAGTGAATCTAACATTAAAAAACAATATTATAAGTGAAAAATATAAAAAATACATATTCAAATAAATACTCAAAATATAAAACAGTTTCTCAATCATTCAAAATTTAATTTATCACAAAATACAAGACGCAAGACTAAAAGATTGCTAAAAAATCTCACTTCTGGGAAGAATCAGAAAATTTATTAGTGATGAGTCTTGTAAAACAGTATACAACTCTGTTATTATTACTCACATCGACTACCACAGGAACACTTTATTTTTAGCTAATGAAAAAAGAATGCAATAATTGTCAGTGCTGTAAAATAAATATTTGAGAATAATACTCAGGAAAAATAGATATATTCGTATCAGTGCAATACTGAAAGATTTGAATATGATGACCTTTAAGTAGAAAACATATATCAATGTTATGGTAATTATTTATAAAACCCTCACTGAAAAATAATTAACAGAATTCATAAGAAAAATTGATGCAAATCAACATGAGCACGAATATGATACAAGAGGAAAATAAACTAAGACGGCCATTCAGGAAGGGGCTAAATCTCAGAAATCGATGATGTACAGTGCGATAAAGATTTTTAATGAAATGCCAGAAGACATAAGAAAAGAGAAACTACCAAAAAACTAACCAAAATAACCAAATAACCTAAAAAGACACTAACCAAATATGTGAAAAGTTGAGGTAAAAAGGAACGATTTTGCTCTTTTTTATATTAAAGCATATATAAATATACTTATGTATGCACTATATTAAGAATAAATTAATTCATCAAATCCTTCTATTTCCCGTCTAATAATTAATAATTATTTTATTTTCTAAATATTTAATTACTATTACTGTTTGTTGTAAAATAATTTATTCACAAATATTCTTTGTTATTAGCAGAGCTGTGGAGTCGGAGTGGTGGAATTATGACATTTTAGGCGGAATCGTCAAAAATTAGACAGAAAAATTCAATTACAAACGTTTATTCTATTTATTTTATTAGTAACTATATAATACTATGTAAAAATCTGTTTTGACTGTGATTTTAACTGCTGCAGGGAAAGTGCAAATTTACTCAACGGACGAATAGAACATCAGCGGTCAACGGACTGACAATTGCCGTACAACAAGCAAGAAGTGAGGCGCGAAGCAAGTAACGATGCGCAAATCTCTAAGATTTATTGTTGACTAAGAATGACGAGGCTTATATCTACAGTATCTCATAGGAGTGTAATCCTAGTTATGGCTCGAGACGAAAATCTCATAAAAATCTCATCCGTTGATACAGGCCACAAAACACAATTCCTCTAGGGCCACCGTATGGACATCTGAAATTTTCTCTAGAAAGGCGTAGATTGGACATGTAGCAACAGTGTTTTAAGTTATTGAAGTGGCTGAGTCCTCACCTAAAAGAGTGTTTTTTTAGATGAATGGATCCCTGAGTGTCTGCCTTGAACTACTGCACCTTAATTTTCCATCTGTATGTAAAACTATGTTGCACGGATTTATGTTATATGATTTTTTATAAATAAAGACAGCACTTACGCGACCCTGGAGGGTTAAAATTTTAAATCTTGCTAATAACCACATTAAACTCCTTCTCTTTTTTCGTTTTGCATATACTTAAATATGTAACTGAATTAAAGTCGCGAACTTTTATTAGCTTTGATGAGTGGGACCGACAAGAAAGCCCTAGCTTAGCTTCTAAACCGGTCCCGGGAAAAGACGGGTCGCACCCCCTCCCCCCACCAACTATTCTTTAATAAAATAAAAACGATACTTTAAGCTACCTGGTAAATCATTACCAATTAAATTAGATCTAAAAAATATAATAAATTATAAGTTTAGCTTCAAGCCCAAACTAGATTGAACGGCCATTATGTTAATGTGTTCATTCTCATAAAAAAATTTTTTTTGATAAAATAGTGATAGTTTATTTTAAACCATGCTGTATACATCGCTGGATTAACAACTTCATCCTGTCTGAACGAGTTGCCCTGACAAACGTACATACATACCTACGTAGGTATGTGAATAGTTTAACAGCTGACAAATACTATTATACAAATATTGTTTCGCTTTTCTCAATATTATGTACGAACCTTTATAATTCAAAAAATATCTTCATATTTCTATATTATAAAATATTTTTTAATTATTTTAAACGTTTGTATGTATTTTTTTCTTCCGATCTTTCCAGGCGTCATCTTGAGTTTTTAAAATAATGTTATTAATATTTTATCATTTTAAACACTATTCGCCAAGAAATATTTATTTTTGTTTGACATATAGAAATCTGTTACATTTATTTATTTATCGAGTCAGGTATTTAATTTGAAGTACATTAGTCTTTCAGAACATACGGTGAAGAAACCATTTCTGAATGAAGATTGTGGTGTCGGTTCCAAAAGTTTAGGAATAGGGACGTAAGTCTTAATGACGAGGACGTCATACTACTGTTGAAAACAAGAATAACGAAAGCTTTAGTGAAAAAGCATACGACAAACTTATTAAATACTAATTTAATGTATTAATTATAAATATATACATATAAAATCAATTTTGTCGAAAAATATTGTTTTTGCGCTACCGGGATTCGAACCTGGATCTTTATTTCCAATCCGGGGAAGTATACTATCAATTGTATTATAGTGCCAGTATTTTTCATGACAAATTTTCGAACCTATATGTTACACTTTTTCAAATTAACACATCTGTCGTTCCATTATTTGAAAGCCATCTACATTGTTTTTACGGAATCTCAAATACCTTTGAGTAAACCGACTGCAGACGCCAGAATTATCAATTCATTTTTATTAAATTTTGCACACATTGATACTACTTATATTATTAAGGAGAACACATTCTTATCATATGTATATATTTATAATCAATACATTAAATTAGTATTTAAAGTATCACAGACCGTATGTTCTGAATAATTCCAACTTCACAATAAGAATGTGTTCTGCTTAATAACAAACATATTCTTCAACTTCAATTACCTTACCTCGATAACTAATTAGAGCAAAAAAATACAATACCAGAGAAGTAGTATGAAAATCTACCCGAGTACATTTCAGACATAAATAATTCAAGGCAAAAATGCGTAAAATCAAATGGCTCTTACTTCGATTAATTAAGGTTATTTGTTTTAAATACAATACATGTTTAATGTTTAATAGAATTCGAAGTATAAAATTAGCCAATTTTTTAAACGATCTAATAATATGAAATTATTAAGAAATCAATTTGTTTAAAATTACTCATCTCTTATAATTGTTATTTTTATTGAGTGTAATTCAAAAAATATTTTTGAGGCCGGCTGTGTGATCAGTAGTAACTTTTTACTTCAGTAAAACAAAATTTACTTAAGTAAAAAAAATTGCGAAAACGGGTTAATTAATCGTTGGTAAAAAAATATTTACTCTACGAAAGTACATCCCGTAGTAAACTCATTTTATTCTCCGATATCCGATATTAAAAACTAGAATCGATGGTTAAATATGGCGGACTCTTCACAGCTGTTCTAAAAGTCATCTGACACATTGATACTTTGAAAGTTGCAGTACAGGACAATTAATCATTTAATATCCCGCTATTTTAGTGACGAGAGTTCATCTGATGATGATCTCGGTGTTTAATATACATTAGCACATAATCCAAAAACATTTCGCCACCAAAGTGTCAGGTTTCGAATCCTGGAGTGAACAAGGCCATGGTTAAAGCATAAAATATGGCATATTTTATGATGCCACACTGAGAGGCGAGATTGTATTTAACCATCTTTGACCGTAGTAAATTAGATGTATTAGATAACCCGCAAATGGTTTTTACTACGGGCGTTAGTAAAAAGTTACCATGGTAAAAATTTATTACTAATCACAACCGGCTCTGTATTATTTTCCTAACAATATATTATTACATGTGTGTGCTTAGATGCAGCAAACTTCGACAATATGAAAACCCTAGAACATCGAAGTGCTGACCAAATACTTCTCTTCAAACTACTGCAATACCATATTGACTGCCCCAGCCAATTAGACTTAATGTCTTTCTACGTACCATCTAGATCGACCCGACAAGTCACACTCTTTCACATTCCCAGAAGTAGAACATCTTACATACAAAATTCATTTATTCACCGGTCATGTAAATACCGTAATGAGAAATTTACAGAAATTGACTTTTTCAATATTAACCTCACAACGCTCAAAGGATTCTTCTTATGACCCACCACAATCTCAATGTTGGCCAATCATTCTACCTATAAACACATCTTGCTCTCCCTTTACCGCAACAATAGTGCAACCTCCCCACCCTTCCTCCTTCTTTTTTTATTTTTATTTATTTTCTGCATCTAAACATATTTATGTATCTAAATATAATATTTTTGTGGATATTCATAAAAAGTATCGCATGTTAAATAGTTATTGTGTTAGTTATAATATGTTTACACTTTCAAAATCTCTCAATAAAATAAAATAAAATAAATGCTTCATTTTGGCTCTCTAATTTATAAAATAAATATCTATATACTCGAATGTATATTATTTATAATATTTATACATGGTAAGCTATATAAGATAGTAGTATTAACCTCTTCTGATAGTGAAAACTACCTCTTGAACAAACTTTTCAGGTTAATGAGAAACTCCTGAACGAGGTCCATCCAGCGTACTGCCCGCAAGGGATTTGACCTCTCCACAATTTCCTCATTTACTGTTACAGAACAGATTATTAGATTCGCAGAACTGATTACTGGCAGGAAATTAAGCGAACAAAAATATTACAAATAAAATATATTCATATTATTAAAAATATGGCGTACGTGTTTTACCGCACGCGCGCGTAAAGAATAAGAGGAAAATCTGTAATATTAAAAAACATTAAATATTTATAATAAAGACTGATAATGCCACAAAGGCGAATCTTTTATCTTAACTTGTCTTTATACATTATTTAAAATCTAGTAGACGTACCTCGAGAACCTACAACCTCGCAGGGGTCTTGAATACGTATATAATATAATAAAATAACGAGATCTTATTAGTGTCAACATTTGCAGACCCATTTTAAAAACTATAAAGTTGTCTTACAACACTTGGCATTCTTTTGATTTCCAACCGAGCACGACTAATATATATGCAGTTTGAATATTATGTTCCAGGCCGATATTATTTTTAAATAACTAGAAAATAAAACATAATTTTTTAATTTGATTTTTATTTTTAAATTACTTAGCGTATTACAATTATTTATATAATATGATATTGGCCAAGCAGCTACCTTCGACAGCGGCACAAATGCGTACTCATTTAACCATATTTTTCATCACATTCGCATACTTCCGGTGTTATTTCAGCAATTTCATTTCGAATATTGCCCTGTAGCATCGGAATTGTTAGCTTTTTGTCGTACGTGTTCTTTTCAGGTAACTCTACAGAAAATAGTCGGGAGCTATCTAATCAGGTGATCGAGGAGGCCAATCGATGTCACTGCTTTTTGACATTATGCGGCCAGGAACTTTTTTCCAAAATTTCAAGCGTAGATCGGACTGTGTGTTAAGTGGCACCTTTTTGTTGAAACTACATGGGTTGCAGACCCAATCGACCCTATTCGGCTACCAATAAGTTTTCCAACATGTGACGATAGCGATCACGATTATTGGCATTACATTTATTATTTAGATAAAAAAATTTAATAACTTTAACACATTGTTGAGGTGTTAGATACTCTATAATAAATTATTATTAACTATTCACTACGAGTATCAAATGCGAACTCACAAATGTTTGCCTAACCAAAATGGCAATCAAGTAAAATCGACCTGGAACATAATATTCACCCTGCACTTGCCATCACACCGTATGCCTGTACGTTCGATACGTACAATTATATTTGTAATCATATTTTCAAATTATTTTATTTCGTAGGTACCTTGTTATATACCTTCAAAAAATATTGTTACTGTGTCTACCTTCCGAGAATAAATCTATTTTATAAGTTAGAAAAATTGTTTTATAGCCATTCATAAAAAAATTAACATCGTAAAAGAGATGTGCATCTATAAATTTCTAATATTTCATTCTAAATTATTGAACAGTAAAAAAATGCTAACATGCATGTTAATGGCTTTATCTAAAATATGAAGTTAAAGAAATCTATGGAAAAATAATCGTTCCTGTTGTCTTTATTATTGTATTGTAATTTTTTTTTTTTAAACTTCACTTTGACATGCATTTTGCCATGTTGCCATGCATAATTAAATACAATGTTTTCAACCAAAAAAAAATTGTATAGATTCCTTTGCCGTTCAGCCATTGATATATATATATAAATCAATACAGTTGTGCCACAGTTGCATGAAAATAATGTTAAGGTTTTAAAAACACCGAAGATGAAAAAAACTTGCAGCCGATAAGATTCGAACATACTCCCCCAGAGATAATCTAGTCAGACCCCTTAACATCCCGAGACCTTGCATACCGTTAATTATAATCAGATCTAAAAAGAGGAAAAATTGTTATGCAATTATAATTAATCTTGTCTTATTAGTTATTACATAGAACTCATTTTCATGAAATATAATGTCGGGCTAAAATGATAATAATATGGGAAAGAACCTGGTTCATGTATAAAACAAACAAAAATTAAATACTAGTATTGTTTGCACTTCAAAAGATATCATTTTAGTTGTTATTAACAGAATTTATTTAATCATTTATATAATGCACAATTAAAAAATATATATATTCATAATATTATACTCTACTTTTTCTCAACATAACATAACAGTTTCATCGTATGTAAAAAAATGCCGTTAATATGATGGACAGTTCAAATAAATTTTATATTAATGTACAATAAACTCTCCATTGTTCAGAGTTGCATCAGTAAAGGTGTTTTTTTAGAGGTATAGAACTTTAAAATTAAATAAAACACATAAAAATCGTGTCAATGGCCATTAGAAAGATAATTTATATCATTAGTGTTTAAATATGATTTTGCGTATAAGTATCATGTTGGCGTAGACTAGCGACTTCATATATCCCTATAAAAAATAATCCAACGGTGTATCCAGAAAATAATCCACGATAAATTAATTGTGGCGAGCACTGTGTGGCATGTTGCATCGCCTTATTGAAACCATAGTTCTTTCACATTAATGCCATTCAATTGGGAAACGAAAAAATCAGTAATCATGGATATATTACTGCCGGGTCCTCCTCAATAGTACGCTCTACTGCAGCAATAGCTTCTTCAGTGCGCACTGTACGACGTCTCTGCGAATGCGTATCATCAATTAGAGTATGCGTGGTGCTAAAATTATCCATGGTTATTCGAATAACTTATTTGTATAAGTAATTATATCGACCGTAAAATGGACGTAGCGTACGGAAGGTTTCGCGAACTAAACCACGATTTTTGAAATAAATTTGCACAATTTGCAAGTATTGTTCTGGCGTAAGTCTATTCATTGTGAAATGGCAAACAAAACTGAGTATAAATCAGCTGTCAGCTGTCAAATTGACTGTCGTTGGAAAAACCAATTTGCCAATTCGCCAATACGAAAAATTAACCTTAAAAAAAAAGATCATTTAGAATCAAAGTGGCGAAATTAATATTATGTAACAGAAAATAATACGTCATCTACTGTAAATTTCGTGCAATTACCTGTTTGCAAATTATTATTTGAGCGCGCTTAGATTCAATGTTTATTTTTAATGCGAGCCAGCTGGTGCATCGTGTTAAATTATAAAATAAATTACGCTCGAGTAACTGTTGATTTATTATTGTTTTTTTTTTTATTGTTAATACTCGTATTATTTATTTTCAAATTTGTATTTTCATTCACATGTTATGTAGCTATTTGCGCTACCTAGTGTGAAATATAATTTTTAGTGTTTATTTCTTCCGATTTTTAATGGCGGAGATTTTAACCTGTGTTTTTTTTTTATACAAGTCAACTTCTTTCCCTACCACTTCGCATAATCGACAGTCTTAGTATATATGATTCATTATAAATTTACTCACTGAAATTTTAACGTATCCGTAACATTTTGGCGTGAAGGACTCGTTGTTTTCCATCATAATTCTATCTCTGCAATTCTGAGGCTTTGTAAATTCATTACTAAATATTTCACACGCGGTTCAACAATTAATTTCCCCAGGGCACCAGCGTCGAAGGCTGACGATTTTACTGTTATTAAAACAACGTATTTTAAAAATCACTGTAATCGTAATGATAATATCAAAAGACCATTTATTTTAATTTTATAAATTCTACAAAACTATCCACAAAAACTCTGAACGAGACTAAATTTGATCTCGAGACAGTTCTAAACAAATATTCAGACTAGTAATCCTTAAATGTGACGAACGATCAATAATTATCTATATTTTTATTTGTTAACTTTGTTTTATGTATGAATTTTAACCAGAAAGTTAATTTTGCTAATTTTTAAGAAGTACAATAATTATTTGTTTACTACCCTTGTACCCGTTCTCAGACAGAGTTTTTGAGTGAACTTGAAAACATAGCACAGTTGTGGGAACCTTTATTTAACACTGGACGCAGATCAGTAGAAGAAGTAGATTAAAAATAAAAACTATTTTATAATGATTTTAAATGTACAATAACAAAACTTTTGTAGCTTAAAAATCAATATTAACGTAGGACGCTCATCATATTTTTAAAAATGTTTTGTTACTATTAATGATATTTCAGCTATACACATTATCATACATATTAAACTTAAGCATTTAAAATATTTATATTATTAACGCACGGTACTTGTATATATACATATGCAAAAAATACATAATCAAATATCATTCGTTTTACTGTTCGAAAAATGTGCCGTCAGAACAAAAGGTTACTTATCCACAAAATTCGTGTTTCAAAAGAAACGAACACTACCGTGATGTAATACTCGTATATCCTTCCTTTCAAATTTGCGTACAAATGTAAGCATTAAACACAAATCTGAGCTTTCATTTATATGCAATTTTTCCATTTAAAATTAAAGAGATAATCCAAAAGAGTTTTAAATTTCTAAATTGTCAAACTGTTTATTATAATTATGTCTATCGTACGTTTTATACGAAAAAAGTTTTTTTCATACGATAGGTTACCACCTAAAAGTAATGTACAGAGTCGTATAATATTTAATGGAAGGATCTAAACTTTGTAATCTGGTATATAATCATGATATAATTATAATTTAATTTTAATCGAATTATAATAATTTTAAACAATATTTATGTACACTATATTATTACATTATTGTTAACAATATAACTGAAAATTTATTTGTATGTGTCACAAGACTCTGTTTGCAGAAACACACAATGGCGTAATAATCCAATAAACGTTATATATAAATTTATGAAGGATAATGAAAACTTGAGAATATTGAATGACCTTCTTATTGGTAAGAATATTGAATACTTATTTACTTGCGTGATGACTTTCTAAGTATCACCAGATTCCCTTGGGGTTCTATCCTCTGCTTAATGACTAATTACTTGGGTTTCAATTTCTTGTAATATGAAATTCAGTATGTCCGGATAACAATATTAAGTTTATTACAACAAGTATTAGTGTAATTCTAAATTATATACATCAGCGATAGACTGGAGAAGCTGTGATAGAAGAGAGCTGTTCCCCCAGAGACGGCCTCTTATAAAGTTCGTCCCCCACTACTCATCTACTCACTTTCATTGCACACGCACATACACATACATTTATAAAGTGACAATTCTCACACTTATTTATTAATTATAAAAATTGATTGTTAATACTAAATTTTTATATGTTTTTCTACTAAACAATCTGGTTTCTGGAGACCTAGGTACAACCAAATAACCTAGGTAGACATTTAGAGTTTGGGGCGGTTTTGGTACCAATTTGTATTATGACCAATGCGGTTTTTTTTGTGAACTACTAAAATAACAAAATGTAAAATATAATAAAACAAATAAAATTTTCAAAAAATAAGGGTAATATATGATAAGAAAGGTCTCAACAATATTTATAAAGTGAGATTTTCGCCTCCTTAAACACATCCCGTAAAGTTTCAAGTTACAGCCTTCAAAAAATATAATAGTAAATAAAAACTTTAGCCCTTAGGCCTCTTTTCGTATCTCGGAAACTTGTATCATAATGAAGCATTCCTGGCACATATTTCCTTCAAAATGGGACGCCGAAGGACTGTTTTTTCAGGTCAGAAACACAATTATTATGGAAAATGGGGCCAAAAAGGTATTTTCTTTTATTTTAACAAATAAAAAGGACTTCCGTGATGTTTTTGCTCAAATATGTTTTACAGTAACTAGTACATACAATATAAATATATTATATGCCTGTTAAAATGTTATTGTTTTGCTAATAAATCTCCCAGACAACATTATTCTGTTCATTGTTCAACACAAAAAAGATATATTAGCAATATTTGAATATGTCCAAGAATACGCAATTATTGATTTTTTACTTACAATGGCACTATTAATAAACAAATATCAGATACCTCATAGAGACAAAGTCATTTTTTTATTATATTTAAAGAAAAATATATGGAAGTATGCGGTAATTACAGTGCTTACGACTTGTCTTTGGCTGGCTTAAGTGATCACTTGGACTCGCTTCGAGTACCACTACACCATCGCCATCTATGGACCAAATTTGATAATTAATTTTTCCCTTTTATTTAAACACTATATATGTCATTACCCGACACTTCCATTATATATAATAATAAAAATAGCTTTGACTCTAAAAGATATCTGATATTTGTTCAAAAAAGAAATCATTATTTTTCGACGAACATTAATGGTTTCTGGTACAAACATATTTGTTATTTACCTTTCAGGTTGTTTGCGTCTATAACGATCGAAATGTTTTAGGTACTGACTAAATTATCTTCTTCTTAATTTCTTGACATTTTACCCCAGTAAACTAAATAATCTGAAAATAATGGTAATTTAAAAAAATATATTGATTGTAACGCATCATAACGCATTCAACCGTTATTCAGTTTAAAAGCAGTTGATTCGAAACAGAAAACATTTTTAGGACAAATTATATTTTTTTACATATAATAAATGATGTGGCACGTAAAACCAATATTCTAGCCAATTATGTAATTGTTATCCAAACACTCAATAATAAACTGAGAACGTACACGTTTATGTACGCATAATATTATATTTCAATACTTCTAATTAATATGAAATACATTCATTATATATTGAGTAGGATATATCCTCAACTTGTATACGGTTTCGAATCCTTACATATTTAAGCCACGTCGCTAGATAGGTGAATACCATGGAAATATTGGTAATCCAAGGAGAGTGGTGGAAAGAACCAGATATCGTAGAAAGGTCACCAACCCAATAAACCGACCCGGTTAGAGCTTAATGCAAAGCCCATTCTCAGACTGCACAAGAAATATCAACGACCGGAATTGGTGGAGGTAGATCATCCCACACCGTCGCCCGTAATATCCAATAGTTCGACCATGAAACGATGATGAGAGAAAAAAAAGTAAAAAATCATTATCTTTCATTATTAATATGTTTCACATACGGACACATCAACATTCTAACAACTTCAAACTAACAAACACTTGCGCTATGAAAATATAACTAATTTGCTGGTCTTCCAATACAATACTCGAATCCCCAACTACTTGATCACTAGGCAAGTGTCTTAACACTATACCTACAAGCACGTTTACTTCCAACACTACTTGGCATTATATCATTGCAATTAAAAGAATTTTGTTAAGGAATCGCTAACGGTTGGCGGCATTTAATATGAAAAAGCGGTAGACTTTGCATTGGCTCAATGACCGGATGGATATAAATGTACTTATTTAAAGAGTGAGTACATAAACACAGTATATAGTCAAAAATCACTTCAAAACATATACACGTAGGTACTCAATTAAAAAATACTGTACATCAGCTTAGAAGTTTATCCTTTTATGGGAATTTGAAGAAATAGATAGTACGGAGCAAGAATGTTGGTTCTGCAAAATTGTGAATTGATGTTATTATGTTTTTGTGATTTTTAAGGTTATTTAAAGTGGTTAATATGAGAGTAGTGGATGCCTCAATAGTTATCCACCACTCTCGTTCCATTTGATAGTCGCGGAATGTATTGTGTATATGTTGTGAAAGTCGCGGTTATGAATCCGATAAACTACTTACGGTATACTTGATTTATTTTTAGGCACAGTTTATAAATATGGATAAGTTAAGTTGTACAAATTAGTTACTACGCCAATAGTTTTCGGAGGCGTTTCCTAGAGCTGCTGATGGAAAAATGGCGACAGAAGAGTGACAGCCTTCCAGACGATTGCTGGCCGCACTAGTATTACTACATAACTTCAATAGTGGATGTCTTTACGGCTGATGGAAGATTTGTTTTACGCACCAGTATTTGCAGGGTGCGTTCAGTATGGCCGGGCGGTGATAACAGTGGAGGCGATAAACCTCCACACTTTAATTTTACATTTTTCAAAATTGCCAATTTCTTTAACATATCATTTTCATGTTTCAGTAAAAAGAAACATTCCACAATCGAATATTTTCTTAGTCCCGAAAGGCAAAACCATTCCATGTTTTTTTAAAGGTCGCCTACCTCTAATAAACATGTATGTACCTATTCTCTTTTAAGGCGTTCAAAGAAAATGATTTCGCCCTTTACTCAGCCTAGTGCTCTAACAAATGATCCTTTGCCAACGCTGTGATAGACTGATCGATGTTACATAAAATCTATTTTATAAAAACTATAGATGATCTAAATGTAAATTTGTCTATATTTAGTTTTTATAAATAATAAAATTTTAACGTTAAAAAATGTGAACATGTAATAAAATTACTTAAGTATTTTTACACACTTTTATAGTATTAATTTTGTATCATTAGTATTGTAAAACTTGATATACTAAGTACTTAAAACGATATATTTTTTAATCATTGGTTGTATTAAAAAAACAAATGTTATTTTTAAAATTAAATTAATTTTTCTAGTTTATTATTCGAGAAATAATACACGAATAAGGTATGCTTTCAAAATGAGGCTAATAGTTAAATTCTTATAAGTATCAAATAAATAATGAGTGACGTTATTTGTTACGTAAATCATTCATGCGAGAGGTGAAGGTTTGAATAGAAAGAGACAATAAAATTGTCGATTTTCTCTCATTCGATACAAATGTCAAACATCCTTACCAAGGCCTTATCCAAGTTCTTCATATTAATATATGGAATGAAATAAAAGTGTGTGTTGCCATTTGAATTAATCAATGGAAATTTAAATAATTTATTGGTGTACCTGACTCATATATATGAATATGTTTTGAAATCAGGCAAAGTACATAGGTATGATGATCGCTTAAATCAATGTTCTTAATTTAAAATTATTATGACAGCTTCAATTTAATATTTTGTTTAATATTATCAATTTAAAATGCCACGTTGGCATTTTGGTGATATGTCTGTTTCATAATTACATACTATTTATGAAACAGACAGCTTGTATTTAAAATGCAACAGTGTTATGTACAAACGAAATATTTAATTGCGACATGTATACAAATAACATATGTTAACTTTGTTCAAGTAAACATTGTTTTCTCTTAAAATCAGTAAAAAAACATCTAATTTATGAAAGTTGCTACTAATGTTGTGAATAAGTTGAATATTAATTCATACCGTGGGTAAAATATGCGTGAAAACATATATTTTCGATATTTTTTAACGAAAATTACGAGAGTGCGAACTAGACGTCATTGCGGCAGCTGTCGATCGGCGATCTGAAGCTAATAAAGAAAATAAACATTATTAGGATAGATATAAATATAAAGTAAAAAATTATTACGTTTTTGATATCGAGCTTGATTTTAAATAATACCTGAAGCCTCAAAGCTTCTGAGTAAATACAATATATTATTTAAAAACGTATGTTTTCACTAAAATAAAGTATTTTAAAAACGTCGAAAATTAATAATATGTCCTGCAAATTAAATGGTTACAACTCTATTATTTTTTAATATTTTGTAAAATTGTCTCAGTCGAGATTTGTATCCGTAATCTTGGCTTCAATATTATAAGAAAATATATTTCGTACACGCAATTATTTGTAAATATTAAGGTAATTATGTGGCACGCCGAAAATGTATTTAATGGTCACCGTCTTTCTAATAACGGTTGTATTTTCTTAGTTATGGCAAATAAAATTCAGTTTATTAGTTTTATATTAGTGTAAAGATCTAATATAAGTAATACTTTTTAAAAAAGTCAAATCTAATGTATTACTTCTTATATAATCGAATAATAAAAACCCACATTTTCGTAAAAAAACACTAAAATATGAATTATTTTTGAAAACGTGCCTTTCATCACAATTCTTATTAACTTGAGTTAACGAGAATGTAAAAACAAAGCGATACATTTTATATTTTATTAAATGCTTTGTTATAATAGTAATGTTTTCAATTTTAAAAAAAGCTACGATTTTAATAAGATATACAAATGCATCGAAATACAAATCATGGTATATATCAAGTTTACTACTCAACTAAATGAATATGTCAACTCAATTTTTATAAATCCATAAATACTATTTTTTAATATAAAAAATATAACCGTATCCATTTTCTATATTGCTTACTATTCTGCAACGACTCAATGTTATTTATTCATATGTACCTACCTAATTTTTAGTCCGAGAGATTTTAATGAAAGTTATTTTCAATTTTAGTACGACGAATTAATATCAGAATATATCTCATTATATTATTCTGTGACTGACAGTAAGGTAATGCAATTATCAAACCAACTGTACGGCTTCTCAGGTGCTTTGTACTTTCAGCTTTCAAGACAACGTATAATTTCAATATTCTTTCGAAACTGTGAGATGGGACAATAAATTATCCACCCTTATTAAACTAGCGAATCCGCAGCGCCCGCTTCATATTCTCATACTTTGTGGTCCCCCGACTGATAATAATTGAGGGCGCCGCCCGCCCTCTAGTAGCAATCACTATCATCTATACGTATAACTTTATCAAGGACGCAAACCGTTATAAGGATTCATTATTATTTCAACAATGTCTATGTAGATGGTGCTTGAATTTCTCTCAGGCATCGGGCTATTTTCCACCTGAACGATTCCATTTAGGTGAATTTTTACTGAATTCGTATTTATTATTTTCAATAAACTTTTAATATAAACGTAGACCAGGTTGATTTTAAAAACTAACTAACTTACCGTCACGCCATTTCTTCATAAGGGAGTATAAAGAAAATATATTTACACACTTCTCCCCTGGCTTATCAATTATTATTGACGAGGGTATTAACACGAAACGAATTGAAAATGACCTTTGAATGGGTCATTTTTCAAAATTTTGTCAATCCTTTGCTCCTGTTACTTACAGCTCTGCCATATTGCTTTCCACGTTCCTCAATCACCATACCATATTTTAAACTCTTAATGACATAAGTAACAAATCTGACGGTATGAATGCTTAGAATAGTATAAATTAAATTAATCAACTAGAAAAATATATCAAAAAATATTTTATTGCTATCGGGATTCGAATCTGTACCTCTATCACATATGATCATGCTAAAGCAATCGAATACATTTTCGACAAATTTTGAATTTATGTTCTGTAATATTTCCAAATGATACATCTATTATTACATTTTTTAAATAGTCCAGATTCGAATCCCGGTAGCAACTAAATATTTTTTCGATATATGCAACTGAGATGAAAATGCAACTTCACCAAAAAAATGTGTTCTCCTTAAAAAATATTTGAATAAGTTAAGATTTTACGTGTGTTTTCTAGAAAACGTTCTACATGTTGAAAAAAATACTGAAAAACCCTTTGAACAAATTTACTGCCAATAAAATATAAACATCTGAAGTTAGACTTCACCCTGGAATATAATATAAGGCTTTTAATGATTTATTTTGAAATGATTGGAGTAAAAAATATACATATTTCCTTGATAGGAAGAGATCCAGGTTCGAATCCCGGTAGCAACTTAATATTTTTTTCGATAAATAGATATCTTTCTAGTTGATTAATTTAATTTGTATTAAAATATATTATTATTATTGGAAATTTAGAGCTAGTTAGTTGTTAAAACTTGAGTGCAGCAAGAGTTAAGACAATATGAAGATATTGTAGTCGACCTGAGAAATTGCATTTTGATTATGTAGACTTTAATTAAATTTCATAATTCAGCATGGAAACAACCCTCTTGGTATTTCAAAGTTAGTATTCAAATAACAGTAGTGCGAAATAGTTAAAATTACGTCACCACGTAACCAATCACGTAACACGTGGTGAATAAGTAAATGAACCATGTATACTATTAACAAAGGATTTTAATGTCGGTCGACCTTGACCTACATTCATCACTTTACTTTGGCGGCACGAAAAGCTTACAGGTACGAGTAGCCCATCACACACTGTATTAACTATTTAAAATATTATTTATTCCTTGAATTTTCAAATCACACAGCATTATTTGTATTAAATAATAAAGCTGGTTGCTCAGTATTAAACAAATTTAAAAGATCAACACTTATCGTTTATGATGTTCATTACTTATTCAAATCAAATCATTTCTAGTCTATGGTGATAATATAACAATTTATGTCCACCTCTAGAATTCAAATCTTTTTACTTTTCAAAATAGATAATTATTGACCATTTGCAAAACAAATAAATTTTCTGTTTTTGAATTCTCACATTCAAGCACAGGGTGAATTTAATGTTACACGCCGATGTTGTTTGGTCGTCATTTTCGTTTGTTAAATATTGGTCAGTTTGCATTTTGTAGTTGTAGTGAGTAGTTAATTACAATTTATTTTGAAGTATGTAACGCCTCAACTTCGTGTTGGAGTCATTAAAACATTTTATCTAAATAATAATAGCAATAATGTAACTATTAATGGTAATCGCTATCGTTAAATGTTGGAAAACTTCTCGGTAGCCAAATTGGATCATTTGGACCTGCAACACATGTGATTTCAACAAGACGGGGCCACTTCATACACACCCCGAGCTACGCTTGAAATTTTGCAAGAAATTTTTTTCCGCTGTATATAGTTAAAAAGTGGTGTTATCGAGTGGCCTTCTCGATCACCTGATTTGACAGCTCCCGACTATTTTCTGAAAGGGTACTTGAAAGAAAAGGTTTACTCTAATAATCCAACAATAATTCCGATGCTATAGATCAATTTTCGGAAAGAAATTGCTGAAATAACGCGCGAAGTGTGCGAGAACGAAAAACATAGTTAAAAAAGCACATATTTGTGCTGCTGCCATATTTGGCCTATTTCATATATCATTAATAATTATGATAAACCAAGTAATTGATAAATAAAAACTTAATTAAGTAATTGTGTTTAATTAAATTAAAACAACATCGGCCTGGAACATAATATTCTAGAATTATAAATCAAAATAAATTACTAGCCACTTTTTTTCATAATATATAGTCGGATGTGTCTACGGAATATGAAAATTTGCTACCCTATGTTAACATAATTATTGACTTGTTCAAGCTGGCTTTCGTTGCCCTGAACATCTATCAAGTCTTTTAATCAAGATAGTTATACTATTCGGGAATGTAACCAATCCAAATATATATTTTTAATAATTCTACAATTTATTAAGTGCTCTTGTAAGATGGGCCACTGCTCGCGGGAACTTTTATGTCTTCTCTCTCTCGCGGGCGAATCAATACGGATATAAAAACTATGTTGCTTCACCTGGATAAAGTTAACTGACTTAACCTAACGAAACTTGATATATTAACCAATAATTTGATGCAAACCGATTTATAATTATTTTTTAAATCATTTAATATTTAGTTTTCATTTCTGCTTATTAAGTCTCATCTCAATAACTTATTACTCAATTAATACTCAATTAATAACTTAAATAAGTAGGCAGATAGGATAGAGCGCCACACAATTCTCGCCTCATCCACATTCACACATCTTCTCATACAAGTTCGCTGATTGTTCCTCATCCTCAATTATCTGGTTTACCTGGTCATGCCAAGTCTTTCGCGGACGTCCTCTATTTCTGGTACCATCAACGCTTGCGTTATTATATATTTCTTACCATTTTATCCTCATTCATTCGTTCCATATGACCAAACCACCTAAGTGATATTAGTTAATCTTAGTCATAATAACATTAACTTTACATTTATTCCTTATTTCTTCATAGAAAGTGCGTAAAATTATAATGTATTTGCATCTGCCATTTTTATATCATTGGATCCGGAAGTCACACGCTTTACAATTTAATTATTACTTATGAGGCATTTTTTTCCTACTTATTTTTATTTTGATTTAACTCAGTATTGTTAATAGTTTAATATTTATGCGAGTATTTGTTACATTTAATAATTTTTTTTAAACCTGTCCTTATCTGTTTTCATATTAATTAAACACCACAAGTACTTTTTAATAAATAAAATCCTCAAACGTTCAATTT
This sequence comes from Eubasilissa regina, assembly GCA_022840565.1. Lineage (NCBI taxonomy): Eukaryota > Metazoa > Arthropoda > Insecta > Trichoptera > Phryganeidae > Eubasilissa > Eubasilissa regina. Next base: position 20,609,170 of record JAINEB010000015.1, on the reverse strand, counting down.
AATTCGTATTTCAAAGGAAATTGATGCTTCACTCCAATGTAGTACACATGTTTTTTTTTGTCATTTGACTAGGTACAAAGTATCCTTTCAAATTAACTGCAACAGCCTGGACTTTAATTTATATTCGATAAACGATATAGTATTGTAAATTTATATGAAAAATTTTCTTCTTTTTTTACGTATGCAATCCACCCTTCAAGAGTGATTTGTGTCATAAATCAAGTTAAAACTTTACTTTATAGAAAAAAGTACAATAATATTATAGAAGAGGAAATATTAGGTATATTACCAGTCAATACCATTATCGTTCAAAAACTTTGCTATTATATAGGTTAAATGTGGCGAGTTAAGGGAAAGAACAAGTTAACCGGGAGTTAAAATTTACCATTGACGAGATCACTGTAAAAAAAACCTATAATCATTAATAGACAAGCAAAAATGTATAGTCAAGCATCTCCTTCTCGGCACCACACCTACACATCGGAGAATCTATTAAGTTCAATCTGAATAAATGTGAGTCTACCTGGCAATGCCTAATTTCTATTCTAGAGATATTTGATATTGTTCTCTTGGAGACTTTCCTTTTGGAGAACCAGGAAGTGCGGGAAATAGATCTTTGGATGATTTTAAGCCAATTGCCATTGTGATTATTTGAATCCATCCATTATGCAGTCTAGATAGAATTCGTACATTTTTTTATAACATTAAGTTTGTTATTCATCGGGATATGGAATTGATGAGGGAAGACTCCGGAAAAAGTGGCCTCCTCGCCCAGTTTATCAGCATATTCCGTTTATGAAAATAAGATTATATTAATATGTACAAGGCCTATAAGAGATCTCTTGATAAAAAATATTAACAATTTATTATTTTTTAATTTATAAATTACATTGGAACATATTATCATAGCCGAATTTATCTCACTCATTCAAAAATAAAATAATATAAATGATGCATCAACACTTTTCTCAATACTTTTAATTATAAAAAGTTCATTGCAAAACGTCTGTGAACTAAAAGATAAATAACAATTTTCATACCGAGCTAAGATTTGTTATTTTTCTTTGTTGTATGGACAAGTCCAATTAAATTTCACGAACGTTACGTACAATAAGCTACTATTCCCGCGGAGACTTCAGTAAGCTTAAGAGATAGTTATTTTTCCATGTGGAAAGTTTCAATAGAGAACACAAGAGAAATTATTTTATTTCGCTGAACGTACGTCTCTCCTCTTTGCAATACAATTTTGCGGAGGTATAGATAAGTATGTTTGGTTCGATGAAACGGTAGTACTTTCTCGATAAGACTTAATTGAAAGTATTGGAAGAACTTTGTCGAGAATTTAATTCAATTGAAGCTTTGTTTCTTTCTTAATACAGCCTAATTGTGAGTAAAAAGTAATGCTAGATAGAATAAATAACTACAAATTAAATGTATTAATTAGAAATATATACATATAAAATCAATTGAATCGAAAAATATTATTGTTGCGCCACCGGGATTCGAACCCGCATCTCTTTCCAAACCGAGGAAAGTGCATTTTCTAACTATGCGATATTATTTTAGACGACAAACTTTCGAATATATATTTTACTAATGATCTTTCTTATTAATACATTTAATTAGTATTTAAAATATTACAGACCTATGTTCTGAATAATTACAAGCGATAAGAATATGAACGATAAGAATAAATAACGTTTATTACGCTATTCATAAGTAATTATACAATCATATTGTATATTTTAAAAAAGTTTGATGTCTTAATATTTTATATATATCACGATATATATAACATGCTCAATGCCTTCGAGACGCGGTGTCGGCGTCACAAACTGCGTACACCACGGACCACAAAACGAACGAATGGCTGAATTTTTCAAGAACTCCATACTAAAGTTTAACTCTTCACAACAGCCTAGTGAAATTGGTAATCATGAAGAATGTAAATACAAAAACTGAGGGCAAAAGGTCGATCACCCAATAAGATGAAAAGTTCATGACCGGAGCCTCGCTACACGTCGCACTAAACAAAACTCAAGATCGCAAAGAGCGGAGGCAAGCAATCCAAGATGTATAAGCAGAATAGAGGACCTCAATTCTATCATTAACACATCGACCGAGTGAGAAATACGATATGACGGTATATAAACTAAAAAAACATATTCGTAATGTATCAAAATGAATATACTCGTATTAATATTATTTTTTTACGTATTATTACAATTATTTATAATATATTTTTCAAACAATGTTTTTTCAGGTTAGAAGTTTATTTAAATATAGAAAGTTATTTTAATTTAGAAATTTGAGTGTAGAGGTAAAACACTCGCCTAGCGATCTAGTGGCTAGGGATTTTAGACTCGTTCTAGGATCCTTCATAGGATCGTTCTAGGTTACCTTCATTTGGAAATAGTAAATATATTGGTGCGACGTTAAATTATTAAACTTAAAAAAAAAAATTATAAACAGAAAGTCTCAAATAAATGGAGCGATATTAGTTAAGGACAACATGTAATAACATAATTAAATGCTCACATACAAATTTTGAAAAACGTCTTGGAGAACTGCGAAGATTATGGATTATTTATCTTTGAAAAGTCAAATGACCGCTAGACGCCTGATAGAAACGTTAAATTGACATTACTCTAAAAGTATACTGACTAACTTTTGATTCGCATCTAAGTGTTTCTTGTTTGATTCAAATTTAATCAAAGAAAAAATTGTGTTAATTTTTGTAAATTGTGGGAAATATGAAAGAATAGTTTATGGTGATTTAATATATAGCATATTACGTACAAACCGTGGATATATAAGAATATTTATTTACAATAGTGGCTTCCCTCTAAAACTATAAACGTGAAGCGTAAGTGCCATTAGGTAACGTAGCGAAGGGCGTCACCGCGCCCTGGCGTACCTGACTGCAGTGCTGACTCGCTACGAAGTTATTTATATGCACAAAAATCAGCTGTTTAAGAAGTCTTATCCCAGTCTGGGTTTAGTTTTGTTATATTTTTAAGGTCAGCTATAAATCAATGTAATTTTATGAAAAATGTAATAATTTGTTAAATTGTATTTTAATTGTACAGTTAAAAGTTTTAAAGCATGAATCTCAGTTATAAGAGAGTTTATTGAAAGAAAACATACGTAATTACAAAAGTATGTAATGATATTTTTTTTTTTTGTTTTTTCATTATTTATGACGCCCTCATTTTTACTGTATTTTTGCTTACTTTAATGCTCTACTTTTTTCTTATTTATTTTTATATTATTATTATTATTTATTTTTATGTGTTCTCTCTATCTATCTAATTAAATTACTTGTGACAATATTTTGTTAGTATAATAGTTAGTTATTTTATTTGTTACTGATATATAAAAATGTAATGTTATGTTTGAGATTTTTAACTTTAATTTTTCCTTCAATTACTAATTAAAATCAGCTCCAATTCCTTACCAAGTCATTGAAGTTGATTTTTATCACTAAATTATCGTTGGAAATGGTATTTTAGTATAGTACGGTAGTACTTACTTAATTATTAAACATCACCCGTTTCCCCGCGGGTGTAGGCAGAGAAGATAGAGTGCCACACTCCTCTGTCCCTAATACAATTCTCGCCTCATCCACATTTATACATCTTCTCATACAAGCTCCCCAATTGTTGAGGCATCTAACAGAACCGTCCTCCATTATCTGGTTGTGCCAAGTCAACCGCGGACGTCTTCTATTTCTGGTGCCATCAACACTTGCGTCATATATCTTTATTACCAGACTCTCCTCATTCAGTCGTTTCATATGACTAAACTACCTAAGTGATCCTTTCTTAATCTTACTCACTATACTAAGATCTACTTTACATTCTTTGCTTATTTTTTCATTCTTTACTCTCACAAATATATTTAGATTGCCATATATACACCTAAGTGATCTCATTTCCACTGCATTCAGTCTACTTTCGTTCCTCTTCTGTCCTTCCTTCTGTCTTTCCTTCCATACATCAGTATCGATACCAGGACTCCATTGTGCACCGCTAGTCTTGCCTCGGTTGACAAATTCCCGTTAGATATAATTCCATTCAAAGCGCCGTTCACTTTATTCCCTGCAGTCATCTTCCTTTCGATATCATTCTCAGCCTTTCCATTTCTATTAAACATACTTCCCAAAAACACAAACTCATCTACTTGTTCCAAACATTCATTACCTACAAGTATTTTGCACGGTGTCTTGCTTTCCTCCTTCTCGAATACCATCACTTTCGATTTGTTGACATTTATAATAAGGTTGCTTTCCTTGCATCCTTGCACTAGACTCGGTAGCTCTTGGTATTCGCCATTAGTACTGCATCATCGGCATGCAATAACCAACACACAATCAAATCACCCATTTTTGCTCCTACATTAATACATTACAGTTTTTTAATACTTCTTTAATAATTATCCATATACAAGTTGAACAGCCATGGAGACATTACGTAACACTGCTTGACATCCTTTGTAATGTCAACCCATGGTGTGAATATTTCATTGATTCTTACACACGCAGAACTTCCTTCATATAAGGATGCAATTGTGTGTATAAGTTTACTATTCACACTGTAATAAGAGAATACATTCCATAACCTTTCTCTTATAACTCTTATCATATGCCTTTTGTAGATCTACGAAAACACAAAAAAGTTTTTGGTTTTTCGGCAAAAACTTTTCCGTCATCACTGGTAAAGAAAAGATCTAATCCATGCATTCTCTTCCACTCAAAAAGGCCCCTTGCACGTCCCATACTTTTTCTTTCGTTACCGTTCTTGCTCTTTGTATTAAAATTCTTCCATTCTGTTTACCAACCGAGCTCAGTAGACTAATAGCCCTATAGTTACCATATTCCATTTTCGACCCTTTGCCTTTGTAGAGGAGAATAATGACAGCCCTCCTCCAATCTAACGGGGTGTGGCTTTCTTCCAAATATTGATTGAAGAGCGTATGAAGCCACAAGATAACTAATAGGCCGCCTGCCTTATACTCTGCAGCAATGTTATCATACCCCACAGCCTTACCATTTTTCATATATTTTATTGTATGTTAGTATATGTAGTAATTTATTAAAAATATTGATGAATTGTGAAAATTATTTGAAAAATTCTGTCCAATAGTTTAATTTTCTAAACAGAATCATATGCCTAAGAGACACAGTTGTACAAGTCTATCTACTTAACACATATTTAAAGATTTGTGAACAGTAAATTACACAAGACGTTATTTTCTCGTTTGCGTTACGTTTCTGAATACAGGATCCTAAATGATTTTATTATATTATATTTTATAATATATAAAAACCAAGGCAGGATAACTAAATACACATTACATACCGCACCATCGCACTCGATAAAACAAATCTCAATACTGATCTGCCAGTTTTCTTACACCTCTTTGATGCAGCCGCCGTCTTTTGTATATCGGATCGGCGTCTTTTGTTATCTCTCTACATCGCTTTTTAAAAACGATCCCTTCGGAACGTAACCGTTAGTCTGTGATCGTAACAATATTTTATTTTTATATATTTAAAATTCGGAATTCGCTATAAAGTTTTCGATATTCTAAATTAAATTTATGAGAACGAATTTATTAACCCAGAAGACTGTACACAGAAGATACGATGATAATGTACGGCTATGAAACATTTAAAAAAAAAATTAGTAACAAAAAATTTTGCCAACTACATGATTATAGTTACTAAATTAAAATTTTACTTATTTAAGGGCACCTTGTGGAATGCTTTACACATCCGCCACCGCTGTGTATATGTCTGAACGTGAGTGTACTCCCCACTCCCTGTGTTCTGGGGGGATTTTTTTCCTTGTACTGATCTGACTCTGATGAGAAAATCTCCTCCCAACTCGCGCACAAAGCAAGAGTGTTCGTCACAACTGGAAAATTATGCATGTACAGATTTTACAGTATTATATTTTTCAAATATCTAGCCCTATCTTGAATTTACATTTCGTAAAACGGTGTACATGTATGTGTTTGTTGGTGGCTTGGCTTCGCATCGCACCAGATTATCAAATAGAAAAACCACTTGAACGCACTTCTAATTCAACTATAATTCATTAGTTTTATTTGTGTTTTTGTTTCATTTAAAGTAAAATAATAGACGCAATAAAAAATTTAAACCGAATTTTATTCCTAATCTAATTCAGTCTCGGATGATCGGATCAAAAATATCAATTCTTGCTGTATAATTATATTCAAATGAAACATTTATATAAATTTCAATTTCCTTTGAAGCGAGAAGTTGTGCTAAAGTTATATTTTTCAAAATAGTAAACAAACAATCAATTAAAATTTGAATGCTTAATGATTAACAAAATTAATCTTTTTTTCACAAAAACCGTTCTATTTGCGCAAGTCTTGGGACGAGTTTTCTGCACTACCTTGAAAATATAATCTTAAACGGGGTACTTTCTCTTCAAAACACCACACAATTTTCATTCCTACCTTTTTACTATATTCAACGATGAACCCAATAAATAAATGATCTTATTTCTCACAAATTATAACAATTATCTGCCAGAATACGTAACTAAGTGAGTATATCTCCAAAGGAGGAATAATAACGAGGACGAACAGCCCTTAAAAACGACACGTCATAAGCATCGTCGGAGATGATCAAGGATGAGAAAAGCTTAAATAATATTCACAATATGCGATCAAAAAAATACCTTATAAATTTAACTTCTCGTTTTGTTTTGCGGTGCACAAAACGTATGAAAACAAAGAAATATATTTTAATTATTTATACTGAATAAAATTATTTTCCAGAATTATAAAACGTTTTTCGGTTATTTTGCAGTAGGTATGTTATATGTAGGAGAACTGAAAATCACACCATAGAAGTTTCTAAATAATCTTGTTTGATAAGATTTGCACCAAAACGATTTTATTTCTTTGCCACTTAGCGACCTCCGGATACTAATTCAATTTAAATGAGTTCAATTCAACAATCTGTAAATGTAATTTAATATATCCAGCATCAGACTGGGTATATGGGGTATAATACAATGTACTTTAATGTTAAATCAATCTTTTTACTGTAACATTTCAGAAGATCGCTTGGGAAGTATAGGTTTTGCATTTAGACAAAGGTAGATAGATATACGACGCTACTTTGAAGGGAAATTGGACTAACTCGGGGGTCTCGAGGGATGAGGCTCGTACGAGGATCAAGTATATGTATACTCGTACGTTACTTTTATTTTCTAAGAACAATACAAAAACCATTATGCTTTAGCAGCCATTAATTGTACAGTTTACGTTTGTGTGTTTTTCTAGTTGTTAAATGTGAAATAATATATTGCTTGTCCTTCCTTTATGTCTATACTAACTCTACAATAGCATATATTTATATATATATATAAATCAATATATTTATCAAGGTATCAAATTTTTTAACAATCTCCCCATCACAATTAGAAAAATTTCGGACTATCATAAATTTACAACCGAAGTAAAAAAAATATGTACACAGACTAACTGAAACATAAATTAACTCGAATATACTCCTTCTCTATACATGAGTCTTACTCTTATAGAGAACAAATAAATGTTAAAATATATATATATATATCCACTGATTATTTAAATTTTATTATATTTTTAATATTAATAAAAAAAAAAAAAAAAAAATATATATATATTATATAAAGGATGTTTTTTTAGAGGTTTGTTTTTCGAATTAGCAACACTTTTTCCAGCAACAGCCAATTTGACAGGTGACAGCTTATTTGTACTCAGTTGTTTTTCAATTTCACCATGAATAGACTTACGCCAGAACAACGCTTGCAAATTGTGCAAATTTATTTCGAAAATCGTGGTTTAGTTTGCGAAACTTACCGTGGGCTACGTCCATTTTAAGATCGACATAATCGTCCATCTTAGCAATTAATTCGAATAACCATGAATTTTTTCGCACTACGCATTCACTAATTGATAATACGCACCCGCAGAGACGTTGTACAGTGCGCACCGAAGAAGCTGTAGTTTCTTCAAAAATGATGACGGCCACAACGTTACATTCAATGGAGAGCGCTATAGATCCATTATTACTGACTTTTTCGTTCCTCAATGGAATGGCATTAATGTGGAAGAGCTGTGGTTTCAACAAGACGGCCACACAGCGCGCGCCACAATCAATTAATTGAAGGAAACATTCGATGAGCGCATAATTTCGCATAATGGACCTGTGAATTAGCCTCCATGATCACGCGATTTAACACCTTTGGATTATTTTATATGGGAATATGTGAAATCGCTAGACGATTTGGAAACCAACATCCGTTGCGCTATCGTCGATATAAAGCCCCTGCTACTCCAAAAGTAGTCGAAAATTGGACTTCCAGATTGCGCTTTATTCGAGCCAGCCTCGGCGCCCATATGCGCGAAATCATATTTAAACACTAATGGCATAAAATAATATTTCCAAAAAAACCAATACCATGGCCATTACTGCGATTTTTATGTTTTTTATTTCATTTAAAGTTTTAAACCTCTAAAATAAACACTACCATGTATGTACAAAAAAACACCACTATTTTTTCTATATAAAATGCGAAAGTAATTTGTGGAATTAAACGAGAATAAAATTTTAATTAAATAAAGCAGAACTACATAGTAGTTTAATTTGATAAAAATCATTACTTAGCACCCTTACTCGTATATAAATATAATACATACGAGTAAATACATTTTTTAACAAAGATTTTTAGCATTGTCGTTGATAATTTTAATATTTAGATTAATATCTCATATGTATGCAGTAATCATTTTTACTGTATGAGTCATTTTAAGCCCGTTTACTAAAACATATTTAATGTTTACATTTTTTTTTAAATTAGTATGGATGATTAGTGAACTTTTAATAAAGGGTATCCAGCGGAAAATTTTCAAGTTTAACATTAAATAAATAAAAAACTATAATGTTATTCTCATATTTTATTTATACAAAATGGAGTTTGACGGTGCGAATTTTACGTTTTATAAAACATATTGCCTAAATGTCTTCCATTTCTCTCAAAGCACTCTTGCAATCGGACTCTTAAATTTGCGAGCACGCGAGAGCAAAGCGTTGGTTCAATGGCAGCAACTTCACGGAAGATATTTTATTGTTGCTGTAGACACTCGACTTAAGGTATCCCCACAAAAAAAATCATACGGTGTAAGGTCGGGTGACCGAGGTGCCCAGGGTATGTCTCCGCACTTGCTGATTAATTTTTTGGGAAAAATTCCCCTCAGCTTCTCTGTTGAAACTCTAGCTGTATATGGAGTGGGCCTGTCTTGGTAAAATTATGTTCTATTGCTGTACCAAAAACTCATCGATCATTCGGCAATACACGTCAGCAGTGACTGTCTCTCGCTGGTTAAAAAAATAAGGGCCAATTATCCCTCGGGCAGAAATTGCACACCAGCCTGACATTTTTGGACAATACAAACGTTTTTGATGGCATTCTCTTGGGTTGACGGGGTACTAGTATCTCATGTTCTGTTTATTATCATAGCCGTCAATACAAAAATGTGCTTCGTCAGTAAACAATATGTTTTCAAGCCTTCCTGCTGTTCCAAAACTTTCCAGCATCGTTTTCTCTAAGGTTTCACGTAAAGAATAGTCATTTTCGTTAAGAAACTGCACGATTTGCTGTTTGTATGGGTGAAACTGTAGTTTTTTTTTTTAAATAACGTACACTTACTTTTTTTATTCCAATACAGGCTGCAATCTTCCTTATTGATTTATGCGGATTACGCGTAATTTCACGTCGAACTTGAGCCACATGTTCTGGTGTCGCTGCTAACGTTGATGGTCCCAAATAGTCTGGTTAAGCAATGTCCCTTCTTATCTGAACTTTTGAACCCAGCACCAGATAAGTTACCGCACTTTAAATATTGCTCAACCGCGAAAGCGCGGTGCGCTCCCAACCAACGACTCATTGCGATTGGCAAATCCGAAAATCACGCGCGTCGAACAATACCCCTCTCACTTATCTCACCCTGATGGTTTATGTGGAATTACAATTTAATCTTGAAATTTTTCCGCTAGACACCTTTTAACATTAATATTATAATAAATATAATAGAAAAAATATGTATCAACCTAGATGCAACCAGAGATCGAGTGACGATTGAAAGCGATTTAAAAGCTTACTATAGATTTTTCCATCACTTTAAATTTATCATCCAATATTTTACCTATCTTATATATATCCTTTATGTATTTGTGAATATGCATTACGGAGTACCTTCAAAGTCTTAACGAAGCCATTGTGCTCTTCGGATTCGAGCCTAGATGATTTTATTCCCCAGAGATTCCGTATAGACGTAGCAAACGAGAAGAAAATAGGATCTGTACATCTATAGATACATAAAAACTTTACAAATAAATGGAATAAACATCGATAACACAGGTCTACGATGAAAAAACTTTGTTGAGAATTTTAGCTCTCTTTTATGTATTTTGATGTTATGATATTAAAAATGGCACTTATTACGTATAAAGTTTTTTTTTTCACAAAGTAAATTTATATATATATATATATATATATATATATTTACGGTTATTACTGAAGAAGAGAATGATATTTTTCGAAACCGGTAAATATATTTTAATTCATTAAGTGGTTAATAAAACAAAGTTAACAATATACAATAACAAAATATTATTCTTAAGCAGATGGGTAATGGCGGCAGACATAGTTCAGCCGTCCCACACTCGGCTCAGAATTCCATTTAATCACGGTTGTGAAGGCACGCCATCTTGCAGGTGTCCTTTTCGGGAGATCTCGTCCCGTTACACCACGAGCCCAATTTGGCACCAATCTCTCCCTGAGTCCATCCAGACGGTTGCTCCTTTACGTGGGTGAAATCGGGGCCCATATCCTCCCGAATCACCACGTAACATCCCCTGTTGTCATGCTCAGTTTTTTTTATTTTTGCCCGGCGAGCGGGCGAGCCGCCTCGCTCCCACCTCACGCCAGTCTGTTTCCAGAAGTCACGCTTCTCACGCACCCCGCCAGAGGGCCGGAACCTTCCGCTGATTTTTCCAATGTCCCGACAGGCAAATCTATACCGCCTGTATTCCTCTGATCGGTAAAGCAGTGTGCAGGGTGCCTCCGTGGTTAGTTTGCTACGTAATAAAATATATTAAATTAATATAAAAATGCGCCTCATTTTAATGTCGTAATATATGGTCAAAAATTCTTATGTTTTAAGATGTATGTATAATATGTATGTATAGACGTATATATTTCTTGATACCTATCAAGACACATCTCCTCTTCTCTCTCCTTTATGGAATTTGCTGTACTATGCGTTAGTCCAGTTCAACTAAAACGATTGTGACTGGATAATTTGTAGAGATCTGAAGGTATTACGTAAGCTTCTTTCTTGGAATCGCTTGGCTTATTTATTATGATCAAAACAAGAAGCGAAAACTCCAAGGAGCTCTCTTGAACTCGGAACCAAGAATATATTACGTCAAATTCTAATCAAAATAGAAAAACATATACTTTTGCCCCATCTCCAATAAAATTATTCCTCATTAAAAAGTTCATTACAGCTTTGCCAAAAACTAGAAATTGCTTCAGTTACTTATACAAGAAATTCCCTCACCTATTAAAAACTAAGCTAAACTTTAAGTAGGCATCGTTGTCGATACTGTCATAAGAGGACCAATGATATATTCAGATTTCCTCTCTACGAAAGCCGAAAGAATGATTTAAATTGATATTAAAGAAATATTAAATATCTTATACAGACAAAGCTATTTCTTTTATTATATTTAATGAAAAATGTACATGGAAGTATGGAGTAATTACAGAGCTTACGACCTGTCTTCGGATCACTTTATATATAGGGTGAGAATTGGTGAACGTTATATATATATAAGAATTGGTGATATATATATCACCAATTCTCACCCCTCAATTTTTACATTTATCAAATGAATTCTTAAATTTGGACCATATACGGCAATGGTGTAGTGGTACTCGAAGCGAGTCCACATACTAACATATATACAACATTCAAAAATTTTATAAATGTTGAGATTGAGGAGTGAGAATTGGTGAACGTTATACATATATATATATGAAGTGATCACTTAAGCCAGCCGAATACAGGTCATAAGCCCTGTAATTACCCCATACTTCCATATATATATTTTCCATTAAATGTAATTTTAAAAGTTAACTTGTTTAAGAACAGTGTCTTTGTAGGCAAAAATCCAATAATCATGTGTTATGGACATATTCAAATATTGCTACTTAAATTGTCTTTAAATGCCTAAATACTTTATTTTCAGAGAACAACAAAGACCCCGACTATTTAAACATCGTTAAAAATATACTGCGAAAATTCCTTGTACTGCTTAATAAAAAATAAATAAAAAAATTTCATGCATTACTAGATTTATTTTATGAAAATCTTGAGCGGTGAACTTTCACCGTCCTTGCTTCTGCAAGTGGAATGTTTTCACCTAGATATTAAAGAGACGGTGGAATGTCAACATGATGGTGGAATGTCAACTGCTACTGAACGCTGTATCGTACAATTCAATCAACTTCACACAAGTAAAAATAAATGTAAGTACACAGCATTATAAAAGACAGAATAAGGTTAGATAAGATTAATTTGTTAATAATAATAAACTGACAATATTTATTGTTTGGGGAAATAAAGGATGCGCTTATAATATATAATATTTATATATTATATAGTTAAAAAAAACACTTCGTTACATATACATTTTTTTAAATATATTTTAATGTCTTAAATATGTTTCAAAATGCATAGCCCAACTAGGCGAGGCTGTTTTAGGGCAAATTGGCAAACAAATCATATTTCACAAATCAAATAAAAAAATATAACTCAGTGAAGCACGTGTAATATAACGAAGCAAAACACAATTGAATAATGAAATGAAATTAATGTATTAAGTATAGACAAGGTAAAGTGAAAGCATAAGTATAATGCAAAGTAAAAGTGAAAATACAATACAATATGTATTAATAAAATGTAAGCATATACAAGGTAAAGCTAACTGAAAATACATATGTAAGATTAAAAATTATAATGCTGAATAAGAGTACACATAATCCAGTTATAAGAATTATTTCATAATATACAACAGTTAACTATCAGTATCTGCTCTACCTAATTTAAACAACCAATTTAAAACATTATTATGTCATTTAAAGTTTTAATATTATTTCCAATTTGACAATATATTCTGGTAGTTTTAAAAGTGAATAATCTATGAAAGAGTGTTTTGTGAATTGATCTTTGTGTGAGCGTATGTCAGATGAATCAAAATTTTGTAATATGTGATAGATGGGTGCCCTAATAATCACTAAAAAGTGTGTATAGCCTGGTTAAGAAACTTAAACTACTTAAGGTTCACACAAGTTTATTCTTAAACAAAGTTACTGATTAGAGATATATAATAGTCACACAATGAAGTGACTACATGATGATGGTTATCTTTGCGTAGTTATTGTGTTATCAGTACCGGACATGTTTTTGTGGCTGTTAGGAACTCTAGTTTTAAGCACCGGTAAATGTAAGATGCGTTCAGGAGCTGATAATAACTGTGGGTATAACATACCTCCATAATTGTAATAAAAAATATCCAATGTGTTCACATAACATGTATTATTGAATCAAATGATAAATTCCAATGCAGCGTATGAAATAGTAAATTCTAAAAACCAACTATTGTTCAAACATCTTTGAATTTTCAAAATTTTCTAATGGTCATGGTTTTGATAAAAAAATTGGGATTGTCAATTTTGCAAGAAAATGGTGTTGGTAATAAATTAAATAATTTGGAATCGTTGGAGACAAATAAAGCAGGTAAAACCAATCAAAAAATTATAAACAACCAATTAAATTTAACTACAAGTCTCATTCTAAAAATTTTTCCTAAAAATTATTCGAGTAAATTTGTATTAAATTACAATTAGTTAGGTACTAAATTTATTTTTTAAATAATTATTATTGTTTTTTTAAAATAGATTCTGGTAAAGAAACAACAACATATATTTTTAGTTAGTATTGACATCCTGAAGAAGAAAATTGTATTTTTCGAAACCGTTAGATGTATTTAAATTAAATAAGTGGTTAATGAAACAAAGTTAAAAAATAAAAATTATGAATTTTAACCACAATGTTAATTTTGCTAACTTTAAAAGTAAGATCATAATCGTTGCTTTTCACTACAACTTATTTTCCTATATTTGCTTAGTTTCATTTTAAATGTATGTAGTTTCTCCTCCTTTCTTATGTCTTCGGGCATTTCATTAAAAAATTTCATCGCACTGCACAACATCGATTTCTGAAATTTAGCCTTCTTTATGAATGGCAGTCTCAGTTTATCTTTTCCTCTTGTATGATGTTCGTGCTCATTTTGATTTGCATCAATTTTTCGTATAAATTCTTCCAATATTTTCTTAGTGAGGATTTTATAAATAAATACCATTATAATTACTAATTAAATGTATTAATTAGAAAAATATATATATAAAATCAATTTTATCGAAAAATATTGTTCTTACGCCACCGGGATTCGAACCTGGATATCTTTCTAAACCGGGAAAGGTGCATTAATATACTATGCTACAGCGACATTATTTTCAACGACGAATTTTCGAACCACACTACACTTTTTCAAATTAATACATCTATCATTCCATCATTTGAAAGCCACCTACTTTGTTTTTACAATAGTTTTCGATAAAATTAATTTAATAAATTTAATTATTATTTAAAATATCACTTATATTAATATCATTTAAATAGTTGATGTTTGTTTAGTATAAAATATAATTTTTAGTAAATATTATTCGAAACATATCATTGAAAACAAAATAATTTAAAAAACATCATAATTTTTTTTATCTTAATTTAATACTTTATATGTTATTGAATTAATACTGTTTATTATTGTCAGAATGTAACTTTGTGTAATTTTTGAAGTTTTTTTTTGATATGGCTTTTCGATTCATTGACAATGATAATATTTTACACATTTTTAACGTACAAATGTCATAAACAACAAACACGAGCAATACAAAATTGACATTTCATTATTTTTTACAAATCGCTGTGTAATTAATATTAAATTTTATTGAGATATCAGTTACGTTTGGTGCCTTAATTCACGGCTTACTAAATAATCTACTGACGCTGCGGTGAAAAGCAGATTTGCTAATCCTGTATAGAATATTCCATGGTTGAGCAGAGTAGTTTCCTTGAAAGTAATTAATTTAAACCTTAGTTATTCCAACACAGTACCAAACTCGACGGCCCTAGTGAATTATTACTTTATACTGTTGTACATATCCACCTTTCTCGAAGAACGTTTTCTTCGTGTAAAATTTACAAAATTGTTATTCAATATGTGTAGAGCACATAATATAATGCATATTTAAATAAAATTATTTCAAATGTTAATTTTTTATAGTTTTTTACAAATACTGTGTGTATTAATCCTTTGGTTTATCTGCACGCACCATACAAAAATGAAAATAAAGATGGCATATTGGAAACTTTTGGAAGACTCGAGAAGAACGAAGAAGTTGAATATACATACTTGTAATTAAATAAATTTTATTTTTATTAAGCTAGTCATTTTTTGATTGTAATATCAAATTTATTATATTCAATATACTAAAATATTAAAATATGACTGTAAAAATGCGACTAACTCCCTCTACCTGACTTAGTTCACAAATAAACTATGACTTTTAAATGTTGCGAGCTTCTTATCTATTTCTATATATATTATTCTCTATCTATGGTCTAATGTTTAACTCCGATTTTATTTAACTATCTGGATTAAAAATGAAATAAAAATATAAAATACGCAATTTATAAAGAGCGATAATATGACGTAAAAAAAATTCCGCGCTCTAATTACATTTAAAGTTCATACAAACGTTTGAAATATTCCAAAGTACCTGATAGAATTTTTCGCCGAACGAAAGAAGATTTATTTAATAAATTGTTTTTCATTGAAACGCTCGATAAATACAAAGGACTTGTATTGGTATGGTTTAACGATAAATTCGTTTGTAAGATTGTTAGCTTTAAGACATTGTTTTCGTTGCTTAGAATTTACTTAGAAGAATATTTTCTGTATTATACTGTAGATTCGTAACTTTACAGTCTCGTTCTTAGAAGCAAATTTTTACATTCAAAATAAAAAATATATGAAAGTATTCAAATTAATCTACCGAAATTCGTAAATTATTTCCACAACCTTCTATATATTCTCTACAAAATTTCGTCTCAAAATGTAACTTCTTCTTCCAATACACACGTCCCTTTAGCGACACTCAGAGGTCAAAGTCGCAAGGAGAGGTCATTGCGGACGCGGGTCACGTGACGAAACAAGTGCAATAAATAAGTGCAATGATGAGGAAGATTTTGTATGTGTGTGAAAGTATGTTTTCACTGTTTTCAGTCTCTATTATTAATTGTTTTGATCAACAATAAAAATAAGCAACCACCATTTTGAAACATGATACTGGCTAACAAACTTAACCAAGATACTTACGAAATAAATTTAAATATTTATCGAAGTCAGATAATAACTACAGGAGTTAACAATATTTTATAAATCCGTTTATATATAAACATGAAACATCAATAAATGAAGTATGAAGTAAATATAAGAAGAAATATATGCTCTTATAAGTGTATATAGTTACTATTTAAGACTCTCCACTAAACACCTTTTCTCCCGGCATAAAGTTAGTATATTATATATTCAATGTCATCCATTCCAAATTTTGCATAGTTACACTTGGGATTCTGCTTAAGACATAGACCCAATCCCCTTTTTCCTGGCAACTACACTGATTCCAAATTTTACATACTTACATCCTCTTGTTCCATGTCCATTTCTGTTGTTATAATTTGAAAATTGTAATGCCGCTCTACGAAATTAAGTAATTATTTAAATTATCTACAATCTGAAACCAAATCAATTTAATAATGTACTTACATAAATATATTTTTTAAATTTCCGGTGTACTTTAATACACTACCTCAACTGAATAAATTTTAACCCATTTTTTTGATATTTTTTGATAAAATATTTATTTATAATTTCACGTCACGTTTGTTTGAGTTGGTAATTGAGAAGTTTTATAAAAATATTATAACTTTGTCAGTGTCTGAAACTAGAAAAAATATTTCTAAAACTCGATAAAGATTAAAAGTATATGTGTAAGTTTTAAAGTTGAGTCCACTTATAAATACTATATAATAAATTTTAATCCACATTTCACTGAACTGTTGTAAAGTACTTTTATAAATTTCTATAAAATATGGAAAAAATCTGTGACTTAATATTTGTTGTGCTGGTTACCAGGCTCTGTGCGTGCAATTCTTATTCTTCTTATTTCTTCTTCAGCGACCACTTGGGACTCGGGAAGTCCATGACCGCAGACACGATAGAGTTATCCATCCTAGAACATCACCTTTGTGTTCCAGCTTGATGGACACACCTACCTCTTACAGATCTGTATTGACATTAACCGCACGTAATCTATCTACCTTATGGTCTTCTTCTCGGTCTCGAACCGGTCCTAGGAGAACTTTTTGCATATCACGACACTCATTTACTATCTCTCTAGCGAGATAGTGAGTAAATGCGACATGTCCCACCCAATCCATGTCCACTACCGCCGCCTAGTTGCAGGCGGCGGCTCTAAACAGCATCAGTACCATCTGTGGGCCGCCTTTACATTTGCTAAATTCAACATTTCTTTTTAGTCAAAGGTTTAGTCTCCGAGTAACCTCCGATTTAGCCTACATTGTTTTTGGGGTTAGTGATAGTGCGCTGAAATAAATTCCCTCTTGAACTTGAATTCTGTTATTGAGTAGGTTCTGTAATACTAATTATATGTTATTATATCAACTAATTTAGCAACTAATAAGTGATAAGGATAATGAATTCTGAGATATAATTTAAATAATGGCAAAAAAACTGATTTAATCATAAAATTAAAACGATGGTTTGGATGATCTAAAAATTCATTATGCATTTAAGTTACAATTACTTAAATACGTACTTATATTAAAGTATTTTTTCTGCAGAAAGGGCGCTAGTTCAGAATGACATTGTGAATAAACTACAGAGATCTATTATTCATATAATTTTTTTATGCCCATGTTTATAGATTGTTTTTTTATTGCTTGGGACAGCGCTTTTGCAAGATTGTTTTCCTTTATGGGGTTAATTTAAATTCGCTAGGGTAAAGTTCCTCGGATCGCGGAATAAAAAAAATTATTCTAGTAAAAAATCTCTCGCAGTTGTCCACAATCGCATTTCAATTATTTTCTTTGGACTGAAAATAATACTATCATACATTCTTGTACGTTCACTGCTTTAAATTACTTAAGCATTACCCGCCGACTCCATGTTATCACGACGGTATAATGTTATATACATCCCAATTATTTTATTTTCTTTACGGCATTTATTCCTAATATTTCAATTAAATTAAAATATTCATGTAGCCTAGGAATAATAATTTTTTAAAGCATGTTTAAATAACATTTTAGATAATTTATACAATATTTTCTTAATATATAAAATATTTATAAAATGTGTTACAGTGCGTAAGGATTATTAAAAGTTTTAAAAATATTAAAATACAGTTCAGCCTTAAGCGAGAAAACAATATTATTATATACACTCCTTGCCAAATTATTAGTATCTGTGTAAAATATATTATATTTATGAGAAAAAATGGGTGTATTTTAAAATTATTTATAGTGTTCAATTTATTTTTTCACGTTTTTTATTCTGTCAACACTCTTAAACAATTCTAACACCAGTAAAGTTACACTACTGAATTTTAATTGAAGTTAGCGGCAGTCTAGTGCCACACAGTGGATAAAGAAGATTTTGATTTTTTCTCATTTATAAATTTATGTGATTTAATTAGATTTCTTTTCTTGATTTAAATATTGGCCAAACTTTTTTTTATCAGGTGAAGACTGCAAATAAATTATAGGAAACTCGTTGCTCGCTAAAGATAAATTCCAATATAAAATAACATTCATAAAACACATGTGTGATAAAATTGTATTGTAACTTATAGTTAGCCTTTTATCTATTTCTTTGTACTCGTATGTGATTTCACATTAAATTAATTATTTTTTTATTTCACTTTACACGATGTATATATCAGGCTACGTAACAAAATGCTCCGACATTCTTTCACCTCTACTGCGTCCACCCCTCAGAGTACTTCCCCCTATCTACCCCGACCACGCCGACACCTCAACCTCACCCCACCACCTACGGCGACACGGACCCGGCCTTCGTACCATAATGAAGTTATAAACTTAAGGCAAACGTCGCAACTAAGAACTGAAGAGCAGAGTGGATGGCCCCGTGAACTCAAGTGGTCGTCTCAAATATGATTGAATGTAGACTACAACCTTGGAGTTAAACAAAAATAAAAGAACCTATGAAATATTAATTTTTTAATTTTTTTTTTTAAATAAATAATTAATATTAAAATTTAATAACTAAAGCGAACTAACATTATTCCAATTATTGAGCAGGGACATACACTTTATACAATCAAAAACTGTCATTATTTCTTTAACCCATTCCCCGTGGGTGACTCATATATGAGTCGCGCCTTACATTCCCACAGCGCACGTGACTCAAACACGAGTCGCCGTATTTCGCACGCCGCTAATGCGTACATACACGCTGAGAAGCGGTGAAAATCGTACCACAATTATTTGGAATATTTATCCTACCGACATCTGCCGATATTTGTCAAGGATTATTAGCCATCTTATAAACAAACACGAAATAATAAAACTCCTTGTATCATGCAGTATCGCTCAGTTATTCAAATTCTCAAACTCAGTTTTTTCGTGCAGAATATAATGCGTTTCAAACTATAGAGTTAAATTTAATGTCAGTATTTAATAACTTGTAAGTAGTGTGCATTAGTCTCAGAAATCAACGCTCTCATATGTATGAATATTCACTCTAATATGTATGAATATCAACACAAATGGCGCTAGTGATAGCGTAGGGCACTGTTGTGTTCTCTCGTAGATAATTTTATTTTCGTTATTTTGTAATTATGGTTCTGATTTCTGTATTTGTTTATGTCCTTGAGGATACTTGAGAATCTTTGCTATCGATTTTTTAAAAACAAATCATAAATTTGTTACATTATTAGTCGTAAATTATAATGCCGCCAAATAGTGCCGCGTGTGAAAGATGTCATGCGCATTTATTCATATTAAGTCCATGACCGCAACTACATCGGAGCGCCATACATCTCTTGATATCTCCCGTGATCTAGTCCACCGGGCTGTATGCCCTGACATTTTGATGAATTATGTTTGATGCACGTAGAGTTTCTGTCTGCTCGACGATCGGCTCTGATTCGGGCAGATTCACCATTTAAATTTTATTAAAAGGACTCCAGTTGATTAAAGGAGTACCAGTATCTTGGGTATTAAATGAAAGGAAAGCCTTACCTCGGTTCTGCCTCGTCATTTATTCTTAAATAAATAAATTTTCAAAATCACAATATCAAATTAATAATTGATTAAGGATACTATTTGACGAAGGCTAGACGCATATACTCGATTATTACCGCGACTAAATTATTCCTCTATTTCTATTCAACTAAACTGTTTAGTTGAATAAAAGTGGTCATATTATTAATCAGTTGTCAATGAGATCTCTTAACATTCGTGTGGGTACTCCCATACAACTGAACGGTCACAGATCGACTGTTTATTCGAGTGTATGCACACGCCAATTCAAGGCAATGTACATAGATGTCAACCGATAGTTGTAAAACTATTTTCTCAAAAGACTATCGATAAAGGTTTTTAATTTTTTTATTGAGCAAATATCGTGTCGATAATATACATACTCCCGTATGATCCAATAACCTCTTGACAGACAACTAAATTGTCGAGCGATTGAAAATTGTAACAACGAAGCTAGATACCGCATCTGTCGGCGGTGCACCTAAGCTCACTCGTACACATCGAGACGCATCGCCTGGAACTTCGGCGTCCGACCTGTAGGCAGCACTTTCTGTCCGCCTTAAAATTATCAACCCATCTACGCCTCGGTCTCGATTCTGTGTGTGAGGGCTGTGCGCAACGTACAGGACTCATCTGCTCTCGCTACATGTCCCGCTTACTGCAACTTCCTGGCTTTTACCTTCCTCATGATATCTGGAAAGGTATATCGTTCCTGAAGTTCAACGTTCTTTAATCTCCTTCATTCTCCAGTTAGGTTATCACGTATACGGCGATAAATCTTACGCAAGATTTTCGAAGATCCGCAACCAATTTTCTTACGTTAAAATGAGAAACCAAATTTAATATTCATATAGAACGCTCGGTTGTATACAATTAAATCTTTAAATTTCGCGACAACAACCACGATGACAAATATTATTAATCTTCGTCATATTTGTTTCCAGATATTTAAATTGCTTAACTTATTCATTATATCCTATGCTAAAAAAGTTACCCATAACTATAATTTATAATTACATATATACGCTTAAGCATGCGCAAATAAAAAATTGAAAATTTTAGAAATAATAGAAAAAGGTGTATGTTTTTCACTTTTTATTTGAAAAATGTGTTTCAAATGTGTGTGAATTAAATGCAATACTCATTCGCAAAATTGCGCAAATCTATATTGGAATGTGTATCCATTACATTACATATATATAATATTATTATTTTATATAATAATATTTTTAACCTTTAATTGAATAATTTGAAAAATTGTATTTCTCACAGGCGAGGCTTCATTTTAAATTAACACAACATCTAATGGCAACAGAATACACAAATAGCTCGTGTGAACCGCGCAGAAGCTATATTTTAACAATTCCTGAATATTATTGGCAAATATCCATGTACGTACATATATATATAGGTATACAAATGCTTAAGTCGATATTATTTAAGGAAAACTTATAAAAATATATAATTAAAATATAAAAATAATTACTATAATGGTCTTATTAGCCCGTCTGTAGATTTTTTTAAATAGCCACTTTATTTCTAGCAATAATTTTTAAAAATTGGCACCCGGTAAAAAAAATGTGTATTGCTCCTGAAGAAATGTTTTATACCGCATGTTAACATATTCGTTTTAATTCAAATTACTCTAGAATGTGTATTACTTTTATTTTAATTTGTTAACTTTGTTTTATTAACCACTTATTGAATTAAAATACATCTACCGGTTTCGAAAAATATCATTTTCTTCTTCAATCAAAAACACATGTTATTATATTTTAATTCAATAGGTGATTAATAAAACAAAAGTTAATAAACTAAAATAATGGATTTTAAATATGTATTACTTTTGTTTATCAAGTTAAAGTTCATAATAAAATGCATTTGCCTATTGTGCCACGGGTCTCCCCATTGTATTAACCTACATTCTGTATCGGAACGATATGACATTTAATTAAAAAATACAATTTTATTTACTATTTATAATTACAGATTTAACATATAATGAAGAAAATTAATCATTTTTAGTCAGGATTTCGCTAAACTACTTGCACTAGGTATAATATTTTTTAATTTTATTTATTTTTTTATTAGATGACATACATATTTTTGTTCTAACAGAGGTTATAACATAATAAACATAAGACACAATTAATACTCGTAGTTTATTGTGTGAGATGGAGTAGACTTCACCTCTGATATATACAGCGATATATACCTGGCTACTGTGTTAGACTGAAGTCTATGAAGTTTCATTTATTTGGATGACAAAGTGAATTTTGTTTTGAGACTACTATTAGTTTATCAGAAACAATGATTTCTGTGTTATATATCCTAAAAACGGAAAAATAATATTATATTATCATTTCAGATAAAAACAACAAAATTTAATTTGAATCTTTTTTTGTTCTATCTTTACTGTGGCCTTCGGCAATTAGGTGCAATTAGCCCTTACAAGTACGTACATACATATGAAATATAATAAATAAATAACATAAATGAAATAATTAGGAGAATATTATTAATATTAGTATAAGTATTTGATATTTGAA
Organism: Eubasilissa regina; assembly: GCA_022840565.1. Taxonomy (NCBI): domain Eukaryota; kingdom Metazoa; phylum Arthropoda; class Insecta; order Trichoptera; family Phryganeidae; genus Eubasilissa; species Eubasilissa regina. Next base: position 20,586,038 of record JAINEB010000015.1, on the reverse strand, counting down.
ATCTAATTAACACATTGGCTTTTTTTTCATTTTTGCCTACATAACATATCATAGAATGAAAATAACATTTATATTTGACAAGATTCAAATGATAGATGTTGTTAAATAAAGGATAAATATTAAAAAACGTAACAAAAATTGAAAAACAAAGTAGAATTTCAATTCATATAAAGTACATATTAATTTAATTTATTAAGAAATTTATGCAGTTTATAAATTATACGTTTACATTTCTATTAATTAGAACTATCAATGTAAGCTAATAGTAGCAGACCAAAAAATAACTTAAAATTAACAAAACTTTACATTACTATTTTCAAAAATAAAAAAGACAATTCTGTACAACAGTAATATTAATTAATATCAAGACAATACTGTGAATCAATGAAAATTATACATTCACAACATTAATTTTTATCCCTGAGAAAATAAATATTCGCTACTGACATCTATTGGAATTAAATTACACAAGCTTAAGTCAATCCGAAAAATTTGAGAAAATGTTTTAATCATTGACAATAGATATCAATGTTAAAATGAACATTTATCTTTGAATCTTCTTCGTTTTTTTATAACGAAGGCATCTATCGAGAAAGTAAATTGTTCGGTATAAATTTTCCCGAAGTGTAATCACGCTGTCCAATGAAAAACGTTAATCTAATGTTTTAGTATTTCCGCAAGATGTCTCAATCTTGGTGTATGTTGGTCTCAATTTATCTTCATTATATTACCTGTAGTCGTTTCATTTGTATGATAAAACATATTATATTCGTCTATTTTAGTCGTGCTACTGTCCTCACTGATCCATCTGTCATCGATTATAGCCCACGTCAAGTCAAGCGAGCGTCTTATTGTGCGACCAAACAAATTACTCATAAATTTACTTGTTCTTTTGTAATTACCAAAATTAAAATAATTTGTGTTCATACTTTTGGTGAATTTGTAAAAAAATATTTTTATAGCAGTAAATTGCATTGTTTATCAAGAATAATAGGTTTCGTCAAACTGGAAATAAAACTAATTTGATAAATGGAAAGAAACAATATAGGTATTAACTTTGTTGTGATAATAGAAAATTTCGTAGCTTTTGATGATAACAGAAAATCAATTCATGGTATAAAAAATGTGCAGTGATAGCCTCATTAAATAAATACTTACAAAACATTAGGTTAATACATTTCCCGGGATAAGAAGTGGTCAAGGTTCAAATTCTAGTAACAACGAAATATTTTTTGGTTATATAGATTTTTTCTGCATATCATTCTAATTAATTTGTTTTTAAAATACTGTGCAACTATATTTTGAAATTACAACTTCATAATTAGAATGTGTTTTCATTAAAATGCAATTAAATTAATCAAACACTGAAACATAAGTACATATGGACATTTTTAATTATTTAAGAAATTACCGTCATGACAAATTTCTTCAATTCAATTTTTAACAGCGGAAACATCCCTAATTAGCTAAAGTCTTTCCCGAGTCTATATCCATCCCGATGAAATCCAACTCAAAAAAATTCAATGACCATCGGACGACTAGATTGATAAGTCACATACTAAAAATCTTCCTAAACATTATCTATAGAATGATCAGAGAGAATAAGTTTGTTTTCGAATTGGACACGAGAAGTGTTATTTGGATCCAAGTTCAAAGGGCATTTGGGGATTTGAGGATCGACAATCGACACTATGGAGAGATATATTGGTTGTCCAATAACGTATGAATGTGCGTATGTATATTGACTCGAATAAAGAGTATTTTGAAGGTTATGTTGTAAGTAATACGATTAGTGTGAGAGTTGTGGATGCCCCAATATTTCATCTACAACTCTTGTGCTCGTTTGATGTTGCGAAATATATTGTGTAGATGTGTGTGAGGTAGGCGGCAGATTATTAGAATAGAAACTACTTACTCTTTATACTAAGTTTATTATAAAATATACCAACAGAAAAAAATCTATCTGTCGAAAAATGTTTGTATATCTTTCTAGTTCATTTCATTTTATTCAATTTATTTAATTTGTTTTTTAAATACCACAGAAAAATTGATGAAAATGCAACTTCACAACAAAAATGCGTTATCTTTAATAAGTTTATTTTAATTAAAGTTTACAAATGTAGAAATTAACCTATACAAATCTAGTAGCTGCTGTATAGAAAATGGCGATAGGAAAAGTGAAGCTCGTGAAACAGTATTGCCAAGCGCCGCTGGCCACATTGGCGTTGGTGTATCGCACAGAATTGTGAGGTCGCCGCGCTGACGCCAATTAAGTAATATGATAAAATACAAGTCAGTATTTTAAAAGAATAATCATCGGTGTGGCGCCGGAAATACGTGGGATAGATTTCGGTAAAAAAAAGACTATCATTTTTGATAAAACACGTCAAGGCGGCGTACGTCGCTGTATACTTGCTAGTACATTGGAGAAAAATATGAATAATTTAATGTACTGTTAGTAACTGAAATAAAACAAGGTATTTTGAGGGCGAAAACGCATTCTCGCTTTTGTCGCCGTAGTGAACATCTTTTGTTCGTCATTTCTTTCAACCTCATAATCATTATCATAATCGTCAGTTGAGAGAAGCTGAAATCGGCGAACCACCCTTGTCTGCATTTCTTATTTCCTGTACGGAACACTTGGTATATTTCATCGGTACTGAGTGTCTTTAAAGCTGGTGGGAGTTACGTTTTACGCACCGGTACCTGCTAGGTTAGGTTAGCATCGTTATTAGGCGATAACCCTTCTCAGGTAGAAATTTAAACACTAATGAATATGCATGTTTTTATAGTCTTTGAAAAAGCATTTTACTATATTCGGCATGTCAAAATGTTACAAATTCTGGAGACTTCTGGCATTGATGAAAACGATATTAGAATAATTGATAACCTGTACCGGATTAAAAAACCATTAGTAATAGTAGATCAACAGCTAACTAACTGATGACATTTAAATAAAAATATATATGCGACAAGGTTGTATACTTTCACCTTATTCAATTCACACTGTAAAGAAATATTCAGAGAAGCTTTACAAGAAGTCAAACTAGAGCTACTTGTAAATGGAGAGATATTAAACAACTTGGGCTAAGATGACGACATAGTCCTGCTTGCAAATATTACTTGAGAGGTCTACAATTACTGCTGGATTTAGTTGTAAAGGCTTGTGAGAACAAAACAATGCCTATTAGTAAAGATGATACTATTCATATCTTCGGTCCGAAGACAAAGATTTAAAAAAATTATACACAATGTGGACACATTATAAACGACAGGTGGGATGGGTGAAATGTCGTATTGAGTAATCCCATGTGACATTCTGGGTAAGGTATTCTGGAACCTCGAACTTAATCGAAAGCTTTAAATGCGAATGATCTGGTGTTACGTGTTCTCAGTACTGTTCAGTAAAAGCATGTACGCTTACTAAGGTAACTCTAAGCATCTGAAATGTGAATCTAAAAAAGAACGCTGAAGATTAGCTGAATGGACAGAATATTAAACAAAGATGTTCTGAATCGGATAAATAAATCTTTGAAAATTACTAAAACAATTAATATCCGAAAACTGTAATGTCTCAACACATTATGAGACTCTTGTCTCATAATTCAAAGAAAGATTACTGAATAGTGTAGCCCTGGAAGACCCTGAACCTCATTGCTGTAGAATTGTCATGTTTTGGACAGATTACAATGCAGCATTAGGGAGAATACTTTTTGAAGTTGCATTTTAGAACATAATTCTGTAATATTTTAATACAAATTAAATAAATCAACTAGAAAGATATACAGAGAAAAATCTATGTTTCGGAAATATATTCGGAGTGTAACAGACCTAGTCGGCAAGTTATTATGGGTGGATATCTGACTAAGTTACGAGTCGTAAATGTTCAAGGAATATTTCTTAACAATGTTATAAATATCAACATTTCAAAAAGTCGTAATTATGCGATTATTTCGATTAATTGAAATATTTTATTGATTTTAGATTATATTATATATTGAATATAAAAAATTTAATAACATCGAATTGCAAGCGGCTAGACTGTTTTTTGTTACATAATTTAGGACCTGATGTAAAGATATAGATAAATAATGAATAAATTTTGCAAATGATATATTTATTCTGAAATACGTAGACATGTAAATATGATTTTGTAAAAAAATTTCATATATTGCTTGAACATTTTCGACTCATAATGGAGTCAGGTATCCACCCATAAAATATTGTGAACTATGTCAATTACACCCTGTATATACATAATATATCCGGTCGGCTGTCAAAATAATTATAGCCAACATCGGGTAGGGTAAACTTAAAAGAGGAATAATTTAACTTTATTGCAATTCGTTGTTTTTGCAATATACTTTGTGTTGAAATCTTAAATCCTGCGTACAGAACCAACTGGACTTATGAGCGGCCATCATTAAAACACATACTTTATTTATTATTTTATATTCAAAGTACGCGAATTGTAGCTCCAAACCACATATTCTCTGAGTTATATTCACACTTAAGAAATCTTTTAAAAACATAATTAATTTGGAATACGCTTTTTATACATTTATTTCATTATTTTTTAGGTATTCTAATGAGGATAGTCAAATAATGAAAATGCCTGGATGCACAAGTTTATTATAATTAATATACTTTATTTCACAATAATTTAGTAACAGTTCTGAAAATCATTATATTATTACACTTATAATCGAAATTATTCTTAATTTGCAAACAATCTAAAGCTATCCTGCAAAAATCTGATTTAAAACCTTAGAATCTGAACAAACTTTATTTTGATAAAATGATTAATGATTAAAAAGATTAATTTATAAAGTATTCGAGTTCAATTTTCCTCATAGTTAATTTATATATGACATTAAAAACTAACAAAATAATGTATTCAGTTTGTACAGTAATAAATACAGGAAATTAAAATAAATAAAAAATCTTAGTACAACGGCTTTCTTCTATTCGCAGATGCGTTTACAAAAATGTTACTGTCTCTGTTTTTTTTTACTATCATTGAATAACACATACATACGCAAATATATATTTACTTACACCGTGATGTTTATTGAAAAAACAACCACAATACACCTATTACATATTTTATTTTTACTGCATCTTACAATGGTAATGGTAATAGTAATGGTAATTTGACTACATTTAATTATCTATAAGCTGATATATCTCGTGTTTTTTTACATTCCGCAGACAAGAGTGGCGTCCATGACGTCTTCCATACCGAGTTTCTTCACAGCAACCGTGACCGAGTTCTCGAACTGCCCACCGGAAACGAGACGCACCGTGGTCACCTCGCAGAATATGGAAGCCAGGGACCTAGCTGGAAAGAACAAAAGAACAATTAGTTCTTGCTTACTTTCAGGGGCAGGCAGAAAGAATAGAGCGCCATACTCTTCTGTCCTGACACACAATTCTCTCCTCATCCATATTCGTACACCTTCTTATACAAGCTCGACGATTAATGAGGCCTCTAATGCTATCAGTCTACTCTCGCCGAGGCATAGCATATATATACATATATATCACACGGAATACGAAGTGGGGTAGGCGAACTTTGCAGCCAATAAGAGTCAAGTAGAAGTCCTAGCCAAAAGATATTCACATGCATGATAGATCTTTTAAAATATCTCCGCATTACTTTCCCCATATTATTTTAGAAATGAACAAGATTGAAATTCCATTAAAATTAATAATATTTTATCAAAAAATCTATATTTTTAAATTCTTCTTTTGAGACGAAACAAAATTTTCACACGGCCTCATCTTTAAAAATCGACTATGGAATAAAGAGTACCATTTAAATTTTAAGGTTCCAGATTTTCCAATTTTTACACTTATTCTTAGAACGGTCAGAAATTACTTAAATAAACAAATTAAATTAAATTCAAACTATATGTAATGAAATTCAACGCGGAATAAAGTTTATTTTTAAATGACATATTTGAATTTTATTACGGTACCTAACAAAATAAAATTATAATAATTTTGTCACGTCTTATAAAATTATTATTCGATCTAATTCGAATATTTTTCAATCGTCAATCAAAATTCAATTTAGTTGCATAAATTTTACGTCCTAAAGTAAATTGAGCGTACGAAATGTGCGAAGGGCTAACGAGTTAATATTGTTACATTCATCTCGCGATAAGATTTACTTTTGAATCATAATCAATTTTATATATATATTTATATATATGTATGTGTATGTCTTTCGATACTTACTAGTGTCGGTACTCATGGATAATTTTTTAACATTGTATTTCACTTAAATATTTTTATACATTAAAGTTTTCTGTAATAAATATAATTTAAAGGTTTGTAATATAATATTTTTAATATATTATAATATTTTATATTATATTTATATTTAATAAAATTATAATATCTTTGTATTTAACCTCGTAGTATGATTGGTTAGTTTTTCAAAGAAAACATACGTTCAAAGACTTTATAATTTTATTAATAAATATTTATTGTTAATTAATGTTCTGTGGATACTATTACTATTCATATTAAATACAAATATTACAGTATATTTTAGTTTTCCATTACAGTTGAGTGATCCATATTATTAAGTAAGTCATCAATAGACATTATAATTTTATTAATAAATACTTATTGTTAATTAATGTTCTGTGGATACTATTAATATTCATATTAAATACAAATATTACAGTATATTTTAGTTTTCCATTACAGTTGATTGATCCATATTATTAAGTAAGTCATAAATTGAAAAAAAGTATTAAAATTATTTCGTGTTGAAAAAGGGTCATTAATTCTAGACCAGGTTTATATAATTTATTATAACTTCAAGTTACATTACGGACGAAAAATTAAGAACCCTATTGTCTTTAATGTGTCGTCATTGTGTATTTTTATCGCAAAAATATAACGCAATAATTAAAGCTCCGTTATAAAAATGTATGTAGGTACTTGCTGACCCCTCAAAGACGTGAAAGCTTAAACTTTAAAATACTCTTAACCAACTTACTACGTTTTTAATGTATTTAAATTAATAAAAATCTTTTTTTTATTAAAAGGTTTTGGTGCATCTTAACAACGTTTGTTCCAAACGGATAAGTAAAGGAATGCTTTTTTCCAAAAGAGGATAGGATTACATATATTATATAATATATTACGAAGCATTTAAATGATTTAACGAATGGTATTTTTAGACTGTAAGAGAGAACAAGATAATATATGATATTTGTATTATGCAATTTTTGATAAGAAGTAAAATCCTAGTTATTTAAAAATCCTTTAATGGATATTCCAAAACTACAAGAGGAAGGTTCCTTACGTATTTCTCATCATGGCGTATAATGTAATAATGTATTATATATTTCTACAAGTTAAATATTCACAAAAATATTAATATGCACATACGGATATTGGTAAAACAATACATATGTTTTCAGTAATACTTACCTACGTCAAAAGTTCGCCATATTTTTAATATAATGTAGGTATATAAAGATTTACACAGTGATTATTTTATGGATTTTCTATACATTTCCAACGTGATGTTCCGAATTGTAGATTTTAATAAGTCTTTGACTTTTAACCAAAGTAAATATTTAATATTTCAATAGCTCAAAAGTTAATCTTGGGATTCAATTATCTCTTTCATTAATATCATAATATATCTTTTGAGATGTAGTTCTATTTCAATATCCTAATTAGATTTGATATTAATATTATACAATGGGCACAAACCGTTATGTAATACAATAAGATATATCTTTTCTTATAATTCAACCATTCATCAAATGATGAAAAAAGTTGGTCGGGACATACATATTCTATATATACCGTTTGAGTTATAGCATCTCGTTTATATTACTTTTGATATAAAACATTAAATGAACAATTTTTTTTCTCATAAAATAATTCTGAATTATATCATAAACGTGCAATTAAATGATATTAACTCACATTTATATTTATTATTATTTAAGTTACAACGAATTTTATATTTAAAGTTTATTAAATGCAATAATATTGATGTACAACAAGTAAGTATCTTGGTATTCCAATAATTTTAACCATTCTCATAAATCTACTCGTATTATTCACATTATTCTAATGAAAAGTAAATTTCGACGAGAAACTACTCAAATATTATACAATCTGACTATTAACATAACAATAAAATGAATTGTACCAGTCGTTCTATAATTACACACTTGTATCTCTTATTTTTCCAATCCCCAGAGTATAAATTCATGAAATCAACTGAAGTGGAAAAATCAACATTCAAGGGATGATAAAACGGGTGTCATGAAAATGTTAGCTTAAGCTGTATTCGGGGAAGTCATTAATGTCAAAAATAAACAGTTGGACGTGTAAAATGCTGTGTGAGTAGCAAATTCGATCCCGAAACAAAATTAATACGTCTTCTTCTTCTTCTTTATGCTAACCGGGTCGGGGGCTTAACGCTTGGATAGGACTCTTCCACCAATCTCTGTCCTGCACTGTGCCGATTACTTGGGGCTAATGATAGTTTCATCTTTCTTCACAGAGTCTCTCCATTTCCGTTCTTCTCCTGGCTGATAAGAAAATCTGTTTAAGCAGTCTAATGTTTAATCTGCCTAAGACTGACTGCCGAAATTGCAAATCAGGATTTATTTTGATAATTTTTGATAGAGAACACGTTATTGTGAAGTTGCAGTTTTTCAAAACATAGATAATTTGAAACATAGTTTTATTTATAGTTTTATTATTGTATATAGTGTGTCCGCAGCAATAGCAAAGCATGGAGTATTTCATCATTTAGTCTTGATCTAATTTTGGTAATCCGAATTTTTTGGAATTATATATACATACTAATCACGGAATTTATAAATACTGTACACTGGATCAGAATTCCGTGATTAGGTTCCCTATCTGTGAATGAGTGCATCATTCTCTTTTTTTTTTCGAAATGAAAGCAATAAAATTTTTTTTGCCAAAAAATTCTAACAAAACCACCCAATACAGTAACTATAACAGTTTTGAAATTACTTTTTGTAAAAGATATCATATTAATTTTTTTCAAATTAGATATATTTTTAAAATGAATATTTTATTGTTTTACGTTACTTGTCCGCTTAATCCGCCTTGAAAACATACTTAAAAGGAATTGATTATGAATACAAATTAAATGTGTTAATTAGAAAAATATACATATATAATCAATTTTATCGAAAAATATTGTTATTGCTACCGGCATTCGAACCTGGATATCTTCCAATCCGGGAAACGTGCATTAACTGATTATGCTACAGCACATAGTACACCTTACACTTTTCAAATTGATACTTTTATCGATATATTATTTGAAAGCCATCTACTTTATTTTTACGGAATCTCAATACAAATACAAATTATATGTATTAATTAGAAAGATAAAAAATCAATTTTATCAAAAAATATTGTTGTTGATACTGGGATTCGAATCACAGGAACCACAATAATATTTTTCGATAAAATTGATTTTATATGAATATCTTTATAATTATTACATTTAATTTGTATTTAAAATATCACAGACCTATATTCTGTATAGTTACAACTACACAATATGAATCACACAATACAACTTCACAATATGTTCTCCTTAATAAGGAATAGATTATATTATAGAGGTGATTATAGAATGATTTTGTCTGTTTTTCTACATAAAATTAGCGATGTCTAGTACCGATAATAAATATTTTCTGATACATAATATACTGAAAATATTACTCATGAATACATTTTAGATTCCCTTCATAATCAATTCAGTGCAAAATGTAATTAATGGTGCGTGGTAGTTACCTGGTGTAGAGTCAAGTCCACAAACAGTATCCACCTTTTCCAGGTTCACGTTATCAAAGCCTGCCGAGCCTCCAATCTCCACGTAGTCCGGTAGACCACGTTTTTGACACTGTAAATGGTAATTCAATGGGCAGGTTTAGAAAATCTCTCATTTCAAATAAACCATTTTTAAAACAACCTTAAAACAAAAATACCTAACCAAAATCTGTTCTATTAATTTTTTTTTAAATATATTACAAACTAATTTCGAAAAATAAATCAATATATTGTGGTTAAACAAATAATAAACATATATTATAGAGACGAAGCTATTTTTTATTATATTTAATGAAAAATATATGGAATTATGGGTAATTACAGAACTATATATATATAAATATAACGTTCATCATTCTCACCCACCAATCTCCATATTTATCAAATTTTTGAAAGTTGTATGTATTACAGGGCTATATATATACATATATAGGGTGAGAATGGTGAACGTTATATTTATATAAAGTTATCACTTAAGCCAGCCGAAAACAGGTCGCAAGCTTTGTAATTACCAATACTTCCATATATTTTAAATTAAATATAATAAAAAATAGCTTCGTCTCTATGAGATATCTATTATTTATTTAATAATCCAGTAATTGTGTTTTCTTTGACATATTTATATATTGCCATTATACTTTTATTCATTATTTTTGTTTGTATTCTACATTCCAGTATTCTTTTTTATTATTAGGGTGCGTTTTACTGAAACCATTTTTGACTCGAGAGTTGCTGTAATGACTCGGCAATGACTGTGTACTAACCTTTGGAGCCACTCTCCTAAATTATTCTTAAAAATTAAGTAGTTATTATTTTTTATAAACCTAAAACTTTATATAAGCCACATTGAGTAATTTAACGTCGACCGGTTTCGATACCACTGTATCTTCGTCAGTGAAAGTTACAGGTGGTATCGAAACCAGTCGATATTAAATTACTCAATATGTCTTATACAAAGTTTTTTAGATTACAAAAATTAATATTTATGTCCAACCACAAAGTTAACGCTACAAACCATCAACATTAATTAATTAGTTTTCAAATAGTCATTCTCACGTTTATGAATATGTATAATTAATATTTTGGTTACAGATCTATTTAATTCTAATTCGATTTGTAATTTATTTGTGTAACATTTTGCATCACCTAATAAAATGTAAAATAAATTTACATCAACTTCACATGAAATAATTTACTTCTAAAACCAAAATGTTCGTATAAACTGGCCAATTATAATTTTACATTAATACTTATGGGGGTGATTCGGTGGTATTGAAAATCTGCTCTGCAAAGTCCAGAAATAAATTTTCTACAATATAATAGATGAAAATAATGTATTAATAGATATGAGACATCCTGCACACGGTCATAAGGAAACAAATGTTGGAAAAAAAAAATTAAAGTCGTCCTGCCACTGAATTAGAATGTCGAGTCAACAATCTAGCTGTCAAATCAGTAGACAGCTAAAAAATGTGCTACCACCGGGAATCTGGAAAAGAACAGAAGCAGAACCAACTAAGAGAAATCTGAAAAAATTGTAAATATAGCAAGATTCATGTGGATCCATGAAGACGCGAGCCGTATTCTCGTTTGCCCATTGTCGCCGTCCAGTTCACCCGAGAGCACAGAATAAGTGGCGCAATGGCGATTGACGAAACGAGGATATTCGCTAAGTATGGAAACTTTTATTCTATCATTCATACTTGCTAACTAAAAAATAACTTTAACTGTATTTTTATTTATTATCTTTGTTTTATTAACCACTTGAATTGAGTTTAAATACATCTACCGGTTTCGAAAAATACCATTTTCTTCTTCAGGGTGTCATAACTAACCAAAAATATATAGCATTGTTTCTTCATCAGAATCTATTTTTAAAAATTTTTTTCCTAAAAATTATTCGACTAAATTTGTATTGAGCAGCAATTTGAGTTAGGTATTAAATTTATTTTTTAAATAATTGTTTTTTTTTTTAAATATTTAAAAAAAAATTTAAAAATAGATTCTGATGAAGAAACAATGCTATATATTTTTGGTTAGTTATGACATCCTGAAGAAGAAAATGGTATTTTTCGAAACCGGTAGATGTATTTAAACTCAATTCAAGTGGTTAATAAAACAAAGTTAATTAATAAAAAATATGAATTTTAACCATAAAGTTAATATTGCTAATTTTAAAAGTAACTTGAAATATCCTAATACACGTCTTGATGTGGGAAAGAATGATTCTCTTTGTAAATGTAGCTAATTTATTCCATTAAACGTGGCTTACGTTGACGTTTCAACTGAGTCAACATCACGGGACGAGATTGATGATTTTGGTGGAGATAATTAAAAAATAAAGACAAAGATTCAAGTATTTTATTGTAATTTTAATTAGACAATTATGAGTTTTATTACTTGTCCAAACAATTATTAATGAGATTTTTTTTGTAGTCAAACTATTTTAATAATAAGCCCCTTAAATCCGTAACTTTTTGGTTATTTAAAATAAAATATTTCAGAAAGAATGATAAAATGTTTTTTTTAATATTGTAAGTAGTATCTACAAAATAAAACATTCATCAAATATTAATAAAAGTTATTATTTTACTTCACCGCAACAAAGTAAATATATGTTGTATTAAATATTAAATAGAAATAAAGAATTGAAAAAAATTGGTAAGCACTTAATTAACGATTTGTTAAACTAAATGTTTTTCTGGTTTATTTAGCGTTTACCGATTAGAGTTACTTTCACAATATTTACTGAAAAGTACGATAGGACGTATTCTAAATAATATGCAAAATCATTTTTATTAAAAAAAAATATTTTTCGACAATTTTTAATGTATAAACTTTGTAGTTCACGCACATTGAGTCAATGTCACTACTAGTTTCGAGAGATGGAGTCTCGATCATACACTAGCTCTTCTCCATTCGGCAAAGGGAAAACCGTTGAAATACAAAAGAATTTAAATTCTGAGAAAACACTAAAAAACAACATAACATTCTCTATTACTTCGCCTTTAAAGTCCATATTCCCGTAAACGACCGAAACCTCCAACCACTTTTCGAGCCCCGCCCCATTTCCCAAATAGATTACAATACTGTATTTAGTTTAGTTATCACCCGATAACTAAACTAACTAAACTAAACTAAACTCTCGAGTAGTAACAATAATCCAATGTGTGCATACTACAAAGTTTAGTTGTGAAAATGTGAGGCTGCTATGAGGCATAGGCCTTATTTCGATTTTAATAAATCATCACGCGTAAACACATATTAAAAATTATTTAATCTTTAACATTATATGCCGTTTACTGCAAATTAAGAGTTGAAGTGCTCACATATAGTACCACAACAATAATCAATACTTGAAATATGTTATTACACAAAAACTTCTAATGGCATATCTGAGAAAAGTTACTTTAGAAACACAATAAAACAGTCATATGCCAAAAATTGTGTTTATCAGTATTATCAATGTTTTTAAAACATAAAATAAAATACTAAAATATGTAAATAAATATAGATAGTATCAAAACATTGATGAGGTATGTGTATTATGTGGGTATCTAACATGTGCATATACTTTTACGTCTCACCTTGTGAATAGTGCCGGTTTCAACTTCTCGACTAGTGCGAGCTGACGCGACTCCCACACTAAGAGCGACCACCCGCACAGATGCGGGAAACACAGTAGAGAGGGAGCAGTTGGAAGCTTTTCCATAGTTACGCAGGGTGTAAATATCCTCCACATCGTAAAGTAGAACGTTGCACGCTGCAAAGTACAAAAATAATCATTATAACGAAATTGGTAAATGGGTAAATGGGGTTGGGCAGGCGGTGTCACTCTAAATTTTAATATATTCATAATTAGGGTGCGTGTTTACAGCATATGAGACTAATTCTAAATCAGTATAAATCACTCCTGAGTCTTTAATTTTAAGCAATATTTGAATATGTCCAAGAACACACAATTACTAGATTTTCACCTACTACTGTTATTAAACAAATAATAGACATAGAGACGAAGCTATTTTTTATAAAATTTAATAGAAAAATATGAAAGTATGGGTAATTACAGAACTTTCGATCTATCTTGTTAAGTGATCATTTTATACGAATAATTATTATTTCATTTTAACGTTGTCAATAGAAAAATACAATCGACAAGAAAAGTATGTATAAAACATTCAGTCAACCAACATGAATGGACTTTTATCGCTACTTTTGGCATATCTTGCGTGCCGTGGATACGCAACATTATACTTATTTTATTTTCTTTATCTTATAAGTAAGAAATAAATTCAACAAGAAAATGTTTTCAGCTATGTCATCACAAATAGCTACGTTATCACGACTAGTAAAAAAACAGTTTTAAAACGTTTTCAGGAGATTGATAATATTATACAAGTGCTCGTTTGATCTAGTAGTAAGACACTGGTCTGTTACTGAATTACTGGAGCCTATTACTGAATACTTTTTCCATGAAAATACTTAGATAATATACCTCAAATGCACTCATACGTAGAAGTAGAATTATTTCTGAGTTGTTATTAAGTTATTTTTTATTGTAGCCGACGTTTGGGATTAAATTTTTTTAGACGTCATCAAGGGTGACATGGAACTAGAATAAATTATATCATTATCACCAAGATACAAACACTTACCTTGATTTAAAATAGTTAGTAATGTATTCCGTATACGCTTCCTAATATAAAAATATAAGACCAAGGTTGTGTTCTGTGTATCATATTTATAGAAGGCTCAAGAAGTGCTCTGTGTGCTGGCTGCTTACTGAAGTCGTAAATAAATTAGTAGCCTACCGGTACCATGTGCCTTTACGTTTTGTACGTACAATTAAATTTGAAATCATATTTAAAATAATAGTGTTAATTAATGTACATTCTTTTAAGCATGCAGTTAATCTGTTTTATGATTGGGATAAAAAAATTTCACCATCCATAAAAAAATTTTAACATTATATATTAAATACTCGTATGTATACTCGTATGTCTCTAAAATTTTATTCTGAATTACTGTATTAGTAGGAAAGTGTGAAATACATATAAATAAATTTTAACAGCTATATAAAATTGATAATATTCATTCGCTTTTATAAAATCGTAAGTAGCGTTCAATACTTTAGAATCATCGGTTAATAACATCGTAAATTTACCGTTAAATTGATTATATTTAAAAGTTAATTTTAGTATTCAAAAGTCGTTCACTTTTTTATTTTTATTCACATTATATAAGGGTTTTGGCCTCGGTCACACATCTGGCACTTATTGAAAAAGTTGGAGAATATTTCGCTCGCTGCTGTAACACCAAATGATTGAACGATTTTCGTTACTATCTTAACATATAAGAAAAGTATAATTTCTTTCAGTGAAGCATTAATCATTTAATCATATTCTTAATCCTACAAATACAAATATATCTGATTTTCACGTGTAATACATTCATTAATTACGTATTATTCTATTTATTTTCGTATCAGTGCGTATTTAACAAAATTAATTTATAACAGATTTTTTATGAGCTTCTCCGTGGTAATGCTTACCAAAATATTTTTAACTACGACCTAATCTTCTCTATGTTATAGCATGATATTTAATTTTAAGTCGGTCTTAATTTCTCTACGTTGTGGCGAAATAACTGATTTTAATAACGGTCTTAACTTGTCTACATTACGACATTGAATTAAACACGCGTATTAAGCAAACAACAGGATTTACAATTCATAAAATATATACTACAAGAATGTATCATAAAATTAAGAAGGATATTTCAATGAAAGGTTCTCTTATGAATCTACAATATCTAAATATTTATATATCCGAGAAGCATATATTATGCCTTTCTAATCAATCGACATACCAAAAGTGAATATATTTATTTATTTTATTAATATACATTTACCTGTTTTACATGTATAAAATGAACAATACTTGACAGATTTTACATTTTACAGAAAGATGTTTAGTAATTTTTGGATTTTATTTAGAATTCAGTAATCGTAAAAATATCTGGACTGAAAAGAACGAATGTACACTGAAAATTTTAGAAAGGAAAATTTTGACGTCATCTTTGAGGCGGATTCAGAAAACTGATTTTGGCGTATGCGCTGCAAAATTACCTCTATAATATGTGTTTTGTATTTTAATAGATTCACAGATCGCCGATGGCCGTGCACGTATGGATACTCCATTAAGTTTACTATACCTATATGCCCCCCCTCCACCTTTTATACTTTATCTTAGACCACGACTTTTCTGTGTGGTGCTGTCTATGACTTTTGAACTGTCAAGGAGTGTGAACGTCCTGCTGTATTATAATGTTCAGTTATTTGTACAGTTACTGTTGCAATTGTGTATTCGGTTTCTTCCAGTGCGTGCTAAAGTTTTACAATCACTATCGAGTGATACACAGTGTTTCATGCTAATCATCGAAGAAGTTTTCTAAAGTTCAAGAGAGCTGTGAAAATAGTAAGAAAATTCAGGTAAGACATGCTTCTCGGTTGATCTTTGAGCCTTTATTGTTCTGTTCCTATACCAAATTCTTATTACCCTTACTACATCCTATTTTCTCACCCCTTTTGTAAACAATATGTTTAATGAGCGTCTTAATGTTTATAAAAATAGGAAAACTTCGGTGATTGTGCTCTACAATATGTTTTATGTGTCTCTAAGTTCATAAAATAGGAAGAACCATAACTAGGTATCTACACGGTGAACTACGAACGTTATCTCCAAAGAATCTCATAGCGAACATAATCCATGTCTCAGAGATTATTCTGAATCGAAACTCTCATTCGTGGATACAGGTCATTAGACAAAATACTCACGCGCTGGATTCTTCACGTGTCGAACTGTAATCGAGAAGCCTTTTCCTTTAGCGGGAACACGGTACTGAAGTAGAGCCACGTTCTGGTTGCTGATGAACACCTGCTTCACCCGTCGAGCACCACAGAATTCAGAGAAACGCTCGTCCATCGGTCGAGGGTGATCTCCGGGAGATGGGAAAAACTGTCCGTTCAACTCCCAACCGTCGATCCACTGAAAATTCAATGATATATTTTTTTTAAATACACTCAATTTAGAATACGAAAAAAAATCCACTTTAAACTGACCCCTTTTACTTTTAGCCACGTTATATAATACTCGAACATTTTATTTGTATTCATAATAATAGTTTATTAACTTTGTTTTTAAATCCACTGAGTTATTTATATTCATCGACAATTTTTTGTAAAATACATTTTCCTTCATCAGAATGATAAAAAAAATTAACTAAAATTATGTGTCAAAACATTAGCTCGAAATTTTAACATAAAAGTCAAAGAGTATTTAAAATATTTAATAAATAATGGTTTTCCAAAAATTTATTAGAAAATTATCATACGCTTGATAAAAATTTGGGATTGTATGTTTAATATATATATATATGTTTAATATATATATGTTTAATATATATATAAACAAAGTTTAACTGAAATTGAATAATTTATAATGGTTAGAAATAGAAATAGAGCGTGTAAAATTAACCAAAATATTATAAATAACCAACTAAATTAAACCGTCCTATCCAATTTAAATCATTAAGTCAATTTGCACATCTTAGGTGTACGTTAGTGTAGTATTGGGTGTAACATCTTTATTTTAAAAATAAAATTGATACAAGTTAGGTACTAGATTTATTTTTGAAATAAATTAACAAATTTTTTTTTATTGATTTTTAAAAGATAAGAACGTTTTGACACGTGATTTTGGTTAGTTCTTTTATCATCCTGATAATACAATTATGTTTTCAAATTTAATTATGAAATCTAATACCTAACTTAAATTGTTAAGTTGATGAAATGTGTGGAAATTGATTTAATGATCCAAAATTATTGTAAATTTTTTTAACATTGTTAATAAACTATTAATTATTAAAATAACCCACGGCGTGCTTGTGTTAAATATTCAAAATATTTGTATTCAAATCAACAGGTGTTTAAAAAATATTGCCAGCGCTACTAAAACTCTAGTTATTTCCTAAACTCTTGAAAGCTACTCTAATACTCTTTATACCGGCTGCGTCAAATTGGGATATCTGCTCACTATTTGTGGTCCTCTATTATGTGCGGGACTGAGGATTACGAGATAACCGGGTGTAGTAACAATATACTTTATTACACAGAGCTTACAGTTATAAGTACAATGCAAGGGATGCGTTTCGAGCCACGGCTCGGATGCGAGAAAGCGCGCCCAAGAGCCCGATGATCTGTTATCCTTTTCACTCGCGTCAGTCATGCCAACATGTGTACGTCACGCATTCTCCACAACAAGATACAGATTACAGCTACTGATTAAACTCTGATACGGTTCGTATTATATTTGACATACATTAAAAAAAATTAGAAGGTAGTCGCACGTTCTGCATTCCGAGGCACCATTTACCTCAACTCATTATTTATTTATTTTAGTATTATTACAGTATAGTACAGTCATAAATATATTAGTCGAATGTTAAAAACGACAGGAAGCGAGGGTGCTACTTAAAAATTTTTCACAATCAGGTAAACAAAATATTTTTTTAAATACAAATTAAATATATTAATTAGAAAGATACACATACAATATCGAAAAATATTGTAGCAAAAACAATATTTTTTTAATTAATACATTTAATTTGTATTTAAAAAAATATCACATACCTATGTTCTGAATAATTATAACTACACAATGTGAATGTGTTTTCCTTAATAAACTAAATATTACTGCCCTATTAGAAGTTTCGACCGAAACAATCGGCTAGCGATATATCGGGACAGAATAGTTTATCATTCTATCCACTTTGTATATCCCTTTAGCCAATAAGCGTGATGGTAAGTTAATTATTTAAATGATTAGAAAGATGTAGCAATTTTTTTTAATGTTTTATTAACCTTTTCTATGCCTATTGCTAAACTTTTGATAGCTAAAAAACCATTAAGTGTTAATAAAGATAACAAAAATTGGTGGTATCATATAGCTTTCTGAGCTGACACATGCTTCTCCGCCTATATTGAGTCGAAATTTCTAAACTTGAAGAATATCAAAGGCAATCCAAATGCAATATTACTGCTACGTCAAAATTGCATCCGACGTATCACATAAAATTCTAAAAGCCTTTTAGATCACTCTGCACGTGGAACGCGAGCCAGGTGGAAAGTTGAATACAAGAAAGATATCGTATCACGTAGAGTTTAACACTTTACGCCTAAATATGATAAACACGTGAGGCATAAAAAGTGCATCATACACTAAACACTTCGACATATCCATATCCATGATTGTACTCACTAGTCAAATCGTAAGAATATAAATATTTAATATTCTTATGTATCTGCATTTAATTTCGGTGATACAATAATAAAGTGTGCAGATATACATAGTAGCGGCGTGCACTAGGCATGGACTTAGGTTATGCTTCTAATATCGATGGGTATTATCATTAGAGGTTGTATTCATCATTCACTCTTCTAAAAGCATGCTTTTGTGTATGCATATCTGTGTGAGTGTGCATTATTACTATTATTCTTGGAAGTTATTAACTGAAGGAACTAAAATATTTTATGATATAAAATAATTCCACGTTTAAAGTGTATTGGAGCGCATACAGTCAAGTCCGCTTCAATGGTACACTTGCGGCGTTTTGCAACACGTCTGTTAAAGCGAAGACGTGTATTCAGACCACCGCGCGGTGCGAGACTTGCGTTTAGTTCATTTATGTACATCTGGAATAGATTTTTCATTAAAAACCCATGCGCAGCTTTATTTATCAGTTTTAAATTCTTTCGCTAATTATACGATTTTAGTTAAGACATTAACTGAATTATTTTTGTGTAGATTTACATAGGTACTCAATACATAATATATCAAATAAGTATTTCATTTACATTTATTTTGCAAAGATTATAGTTATGCACAGCTTTTTTGATTGTATAGAGTGCGCGCCCCTGATACATAGATATGTATGAAAATAATATATAAGGTTCTGAATGATGATGTGTGATAGATAAAGTTTGTTTACTATGTTACTCTGTCTGATTACGAAGTTATCACACTCAAAAAAAAAGATGTGTTATTTATAAAGAGTACATAATATACGTTTCAAGTTTATTGGAAGTGTTTGGGACATATATTTATTTGATGTATAAATATTAATTATTGAACGAAAATAATGCACTGTGCCTTTCCCCCCTCCACTTCCTTTCCTCACTCAACCGCGCGGCCGATCAGTCGATTGACGACCTTGAGCCAGTGCGGATATACGTGTACTGTACAATTTACAATATTATACTAATTCGAGACTTCGCGTCTATACTGTATCGGAACCTTTGAGAAATAGTGAGTTTAAACAGTATGCAGTCCACATCCTTGGAGATGCCAGCAGTTTATTCGGATTATGGTGAGTGCCAAACTCCATCTATGCTTGTATGCAACAGGAAGTTTATGGTAACACCTTTTCCCGGATAGAAAAAGTTCCGGGTTCGTATCCTAATAGCAACCAAACATTTTTTCGATTGATGGATGTTTTCTGTTTGCTTTTTTATTGATTCATTTAAATATCACAGAAAATATGAATTTGAAATTGCAACTTCACAATAAAAAAATTGTTTTAATTTTAAATTATTATATTCATTGATTCGATCACAATATTGTGACCCTCCCAGAATTAAGTAAGATAAGAACAGTACATAAAGTAAACATTACACATACAATCAAAGTTTGTACATTATGTATTGTACAATCATCTACGTACATTTAACATTAATTATGCATCCAAGAACACTATGAATAGGGTTATAATTACAGTGGATGGTATAATTAATAATTTATGTCATGTCACGCTGAAATGTAGATGAAACACGTAGTTTATTCTAAAAGCTTGATTTGAGCTTTGGTTTCTGCGTAATTAAAAACCCACACAAATTCCAACCATACAAAGCAAAATTATGCTTGAAGTATGCAAATTGAAAACGGCAATATGCATACATCTAGACGATATTTTTTTCAAAAACTTGACATTGACGCGAATATCATATTTTGCACATGTGGTGTAGCAGCAGATGAGAGGGACCACACCTCTCAAAGCTATTGTAGTGACAAAATAACTGAATCTGTATAAGCACAAACTTATTGTAAATATAAATAATACTCTGTATTAGAAAAATTTATCTAAACTGGTCGATGAATTCTTCTTAAACATATTTTATTTTTCAAGTCTGCTTCCCTAATTAAAAAAATCTTTAAAATTAAACAATCTTCAATCATAGTAACTATGAGTGCAAAATATTTAGATCCAATACCTTTCCTGTGTTTGAGATTATATTGTATTTGAAATAATTTTTTATTTCATATTTAAGAAATTAATTTCCTTAAAAATTTGTTTAAAAAAATCTGTCTCTAACCTTCAGTTAGATACATTTATTAAATCTTTGATTAATTTCTATTATATCAAAGTATATATTTTATTCAGGGTGTATAAAATTCTTGAAATTTAATTCAAAGTGAAATTTAAACACTATTGAACTATAATGATTTTAATGGATTCTGTTTTACACGATCTTTCCATTTGACAATAAAACTGTGTGATCAGTAATAAAGTAAGAAATTTTTACTATAATATTTTTTTACCATCGCCCGTGGTAAAAAGCGTTTGCGAATTGTTTGTACGTGTTGTAATGTACTACTATCAAAGTTAATAATTTAAGTAGCTTTTTAGTGTAGTGGTCAAGACGTTGGCCTAGTGATCTAGTGGTTGGGGGTGCGCGCCTCGTTTCAGGACACCAGTTAGTTAGTCCTATTTTTATAGCTCATCTTAGTTTGAGAATATTGATATTGATGTGACATGTATTGTGTGTACGCAACTGCATTAAAAAAAAATTTGTCTTAATAGTGTAGCAAGGCGAATAATCATCAAATACCTGAGACGAATTTTATCAAAATTGATTTACTTTAAACATTCACTATCGGCATATATACAATGTTTTGCTTTATCTGTGGCTTTATTCGCTCCTGCGTTCCAAATCTGTCGCTTTGCTGGCAAAAAATCTTCGGTTATATAAATTAAACAACGAGATTATTATCGGACGAACTCGCATCACTAAAATAGCGGGACATTGTTGAATTATTCAAGTATTATTCGTGTTCTACCGCTGTCGTACACTGCTATTTTCAAAGTATCAATATGATAGATGACTTTTGATACAGCTGTGAAGATCAGACTTGTACCTTGTAGATTTGCTTTTATGTGGTGTGGAATCATAGACCCTGAGGACAAAGGAGAGAAGACAGATTGATCCCTTTGAGATGTGATGCTGGAGACACGTGTTGCACATACCATAGACGGCGAGACATACGAATGTCAGCATCCTGCAGGAACTGATTATCAAGGACAGACTCTTCTATTTTCCTGAGACGAATCCTTCAATTTTTTGAGCATCTTACGAGAAAATAAGATTGCATAGAGAAGCTTGTTGTGGTGGGCCACGTCGAAGGACGAAAAGGAAGAGGAAAATCCCCCCCCCCCGTTGGACCGACCAATTGGAAAAGGTAACAAGCACTTTTCTGGTGACAGCTATAAGATATGCAGGATGCCAAAAAAAGTGGAGAAGCATAGTCAAGAGGGCAGGAGTTCATGGAGATCGTGATCCTCAGTCATGAAAGACCGACGTGGATGTGAAGAGTTTGCCGTTTTTTACTTAACGATTTACGAATTTTACCATGCGACATTGGATGGTAAAATTAATTTACTATTAAATCTGTATACTTTCGATGAGTAAATATTGTTTTCACAATTTTTTTTTACTGTATAGTATAAATTTATCACTGATAACACAACCATGCCTAAGAGAAATATTTTAATTTCCCCACCACATCCAGTAGCCGAATGGCACTCACCCTCCGCGTTTCTACTCTATATTTTATTCTCTCAACAAACCGTTAATGGCTTTGACCAGTTTCGCTTTACATTTTACTACACTTAAAAGCCTTTCGAACAAATTAAATCATTAAATAAACAGAAACAGAATAAATAGATTTAACAGTTCTTTTAACTGTATAAAATTTACTGTAAAAAATATTCTATGAATAAATTGGTAATGTCGAAAATATCTCATGTATTATTTTCGATTTCAGGTTTAAATATTTACTTACTTACTTACCATCGCGCCGTTTCCCCGTGGGGGTAGGCAGAGAAGATAGAGCGCCACACTCTTCTGTCCTGACATACAATTCTCGCCTCATCCACATTCATACATCTTATCATACAAGCTCGCCGATTGTTGAGGCTTCTAACAGAACCATCCTCCATTATCTGGTTTACCTGGTCGTGCCAAGTCTTCCGCGGACGTCCTCTATTTCTGGTTCCATCAACACTTGCGTCATATATCTTTCTTACCATTCTCTCCTCATTCATCCTTTCCATATGACCAAACCACCTAAGTGATCCTTTCTTAATCTTACTCACTATACTAACATCAGATTTACATTATTTTCTTATTTCTTCATTCTTTACTCTGTCATTAATAGATTTGCCATAAATACGCCTAAGTGATCTCATTTCCACTGCATTCAGTCTACTTTCGTTTCTTTTTTGCTAGCTCCAGGCCTCACTTCCATACATCAGTGTCGGTACCAGGATTCCATTGTGCACCGCTAGTCTTGCCTCGGTTGACATATTCCTGTTGACATAATTCCATTCAAAGCACCGTTTACTTTATTTCCTGCAGTCACCCTCCTTTCGATATCATTCTCAGCCTTTCCGTTTCTATCAAACATACTTCCCAAATATACAAACTCATCTACTTGTTCCAAACATTCATCACCTACAAGTATTTTGCATGGTGCATAAATATTTAATATAAGAATATATTTTCTAAAGCTAAATTATCTTTCTACTAAGTAGTACTAATGTATTTTATTAATAATAATACTTTTCAGTACAAGAGCTTACATCTAATTTTATATTTTATTGTATTTGTTCGTAATAAATATATATATTTAAAAAAAAGTAACTAAATAATATGCTTTAACTAAAACAACAGGTAAATAAGGTGGGTACTTGTAAATTATTAAATTATTTAAAATTTACTTACATATTTTTTATTTTTGTCGAATCTTTATCTTGAATTAAATAACACCACAACAGCACGAAAAAACTGGCAATTTTAACATAAACTTCAGTCTAGTAAAATAGCCAGGATAACGCTGTGTATATCAGAGGTGGAGTCTACTCCATCCTACATAATAGACTACGAGTTTTTAATTGCAATATAATTGTATCATATGTTTATCATGTTATATTTTAATATATTCACCTCTGTTACAACAGAAATATGTATGTCAATAAAGTCTAAATAAATAAATACACTAGTACGCACATATATCGAACTATTTTGTTACCAGTAGAATAAATAACAATCGTGGTGCGTTTCTATTCTTGAAATGTTTTTGCAATATAAGCCCTGGGTAGA
The DNA here is from genome assembly GCA_022840565.1 of Eubasilissa regina. Lineage (NCBI taxonomy): Eukaryota > Metazoa > Arthropoda > Insecta > Trichoptera > Phryganeidae > Eubasilissa > Eubasilissa regina. The sequence continues at coordinate 20,561,686 of JAINEB010000015.1, read as the reverse complement.
TAAGTATTAATACAGTATTTTTTAAATATTAAAAAAATGTCAGTCAAACGTGACTATAACATGTCTTTTTTTAATGACAAGTGAATTGATTTTTATGTGTTGTTTAAATTAACTACTCAATTTATTATATATCACAGTTTTTCTTTATATTGTAGGTTTAGTTCAAATTGAACAATTGAATTTATTGTGACTGCCATTTCTTTTTTAACTTTTCGAAATTATTATCAAATTTCAGAATAACAATCGAAATTAACCCTTCCCAAACCATGCAGTAACACAGGTCTCCGGTCATAATTAAACCTATAATATTTTGGTAAATACATGCAACATAAAATTCATATTTTAGATAATCCTGAAGAAAATATTAGCGCTCAGGAAATGACTAGTGAAAAACCAATTATGAAAAGGGAATCGTACAAAAACAGTTATTTTTTCCATTTAATCCATTGTAAAATTAATACGTTGATAAAAATATCATTTGTGATATGAAAGACAGAGATCACACATTATTTTCACAGTGAAAAGAACAACAAACATACAAATATAATTGTCTCTTTCTCACTAATTAAATGAAGAGAGATAAGAAGGAAGTGCACATTGTATAGGACTTAATGAATGCTCTAAATTATGTTATTAATCATTTTTTCAAAATTGAATGCTCAATATTTAGAGTAAGTTCGTGCCATTAGAGCCATTTAACATAATAAGATCATTTTTTCTAACAGTTATTTACGGTAATACGAGTTGACAGCATGGCTGCGTTCGGGTATTTTATATCACAGTATGGTAAAGGTTAAAAAATACCATGATGCGTTGTAGATAGAATAGGAATAAATTACTCGATTGTAAAACGTGAATAATATCAATATTTATTTTTTATATTTTGAGCAGACGACTGTTTTTTTAAATTTATTATGCCTTACACATTTAGTAATAAAAGAATTAAAACTAAATATTTGTAGTACTCTGCGTTGATGATTTCAGTGGAAATACTAAATCACACCAACTTGGCAATTTAAGAATGTAAAACATACATAAACATCGTACAAGTTGCGCCTTGCACCACGCGCAATTTTACCCGACTCACCCATCCGCTCGAACCCACGTCACCCTACTTCCTAAATTTCTCACACTACCAGTGACTGTTCTCTGTCGCTTTTTATTCATTCTACCTACCGCTATAAGACATAAATAAATCACAAATTTACAAACTGATACTGCATAAAATCTAATGTTTAAGAAGCAACATTTTTAAGTACTAAATAAAAGATATATATTTATTAATCCTATTGTTTATTAGTTACAATTTATATTTAGTTTCTGGTAAATACTAAGTTTTTTTTTAAGATGCCTCATCAATTATTTTTAATATATATATAATAATATAACTACTCGATCATAATCACAATTTTAACAATTTATCAACAAATCAAATATCAAATACTAATTAAATGTATTAATTAGAAAGATATATAGATTAAATCAATGTCATCGAAACATATTGGTATTGCGCTACCGGGATTCGAACTTGGATCTCTTTCCCAATCCGAAGAGGGTGCGTTACCAACTATGCTACAGCGACAGTACTTTTGACGACAAATTTTCGAACCCATATGTTACACTTTTCAAATGAATACATCTATTGTTCCATTATTTGAAAGCCTTCTACTTTATTTTTATGGAATCTCAAATACCTTTGAGTAAACCGATAGCATACGCCAGAATTAACAATTATTTTTTATTAAATTTTGGACACTTTGATGCAATTTATACATTATTAAGGAGAACATATTCTTATTGTGAAGTTGTAATTATTCAGAACATAGGTCTGTGATATTTAAAAAAAATTCCCCCGATTGGAAAAGAGATCCAGGTTCGAATCCCGGTAGCGCAACAAGAATATTTTTCGATAAAATTGATTATATATATAAAATTGATTATATATAATTGAAATATATATACCTTTCTAATTAATACATTTAATTAGTATTTAAAATATCACAGTTCTGTGTTCTGAATAATTACAAATTCACAATACGAATGTGTTCTCCTTAATAATACAAATATGGAAGAAAATTGCGAAAACTACCCCGCTACAAAGATATATTTGGTTAAATTTTCGTGTATTTTCCATTGCACTATTCGGTGAAAAGAGGTGTGGACTCAGAGACAAAAATAAAGAAATTTTCCTCGTTTGAGATGTGAAACTCGTCCATACGAATGCGTATCCCATTGATGATTAGATATATAAACTTGTCCATTCTTTATAACCTCCAAAGAGGCTGTTCACTTTGTTCAAAGGACGAATACTGATATATGTCACGACGAGGTGAAGATAGAGAGAGATAGTCTGGAGAAATTGATGATACTCAGCAATACAAAAGATGAGAGAGGGAAAGGGACGCCTACAAGATGAACGGATCAAATCAAATAAATGACAGGATCATTACTTTACACGGTCTTGCATTCAGAATAAAACTGTAAAGAATGGAGAACGATTATAAAGGAAGCCACGGGAGTGAGGTGACAAACAACCTCACTTCGCTCAGCAACGGGCAATAGACTGATAAAGATATACTGTATATACCTACGTACTAATGATGATAAACCGCTATGTGACTGTGATTATGACGTTGATTGGTAACTGAGATTTAACTATTGGAAATTTACTTTCAGTATACTAGCCATTCCTCAAAGAATTATTAGTTATCAGTTACCAATCATCGTTGTAATCGAACACAATCGCAGTCACCATAACGGTTTAAATAACGATTTATTCATCACAAGAATACACGATAAATATTAAAGTCAGGTAAAGGGTATTAATTAACTTTAATAAATATAATATCATACATTAATGTAATTATTACTTAACTATGATAGCAGTATTCTAGAATCAACAACCTTATTTCTAGAAGATTTATTTTAGAATTTTAATTTTTAAAATACACATTAATGGTATTTTATCATCGTATATAGAAAATTTATTTTCTTAGAAGAAATATATTTATTTACAATATCACAAATATTACTTTTCAGTTTTCAAAAGTACGATATTCTAATTACTTCGTAATCTAATTTTCGAATCCATAAAAGTGTTAAACGTTTAGTTATATTTAATCATTTTTACATTTAACAAACGCATAATTGCCTTCGAACTATCATTACAATTCGGCAAAAATGTAATTAGTATTACAATTACGTCCTCGAGTGAAAGAGGTTGACATGTAATTAAAAATCACGCTCAAATGTTTGCCAAGAGATTAATCACATGCCTCACGTAGTGAAATAGCTTTGCTGTAGCTAATTATTAGTCAATTACGTAACCGAAGTAGACAATCATTACTGAGTTAAAATCTCACCCAATTCATTTGAAAAGGTGAGAGCGAGTTTTCTAAACATACTCAGGGGTCGCTTCAGAGATTTTCTCTTCGTTTGTAAAAGCGTAAAAACAGAGCTCTGAAGTTGGGGAGATTTATAGATGAATAAAACGTGGTCTGCTATAGAAACTTTGGTCTAATCCCCAATGGGTATAGAAAGGAAAAGAGAAACTATTAGGTGGATACATAATTATACGCCGTTATTTAAAAATTATATTGTAACATAAATTATATTGTATTATTAAATTGTCAATTATATTGTAATATTACAAAAAATGGCAACAAACTCAAAATATATTTTATTCAATTACCTTTCGGGGGCGTAGTCCCCATAAACGTCAATTACTGTTTCCCAATTACTTGGAAAACAGTCGTTTCCGCGGGCGATCGATGTTGAAATTCTCAGCCAGTGTCATAGTGGTGCAACTGTCGTCTACTTCCATAGCCACCAGAAGGACCTCGTTATCAAAATCCGAAGATCAACCCTTTTCTGACTTATCGTCCAAGCTGGCATCACCAGCTTTGAAGTGAACAAACTACTCTCGGCGTGCCTTTTCGCTAATCGTTCCTTCACCGAAAAGATCGTTGAGATCGGGAAATGACTGGTAACTTTCCACCCTTTCTCGAAGTAGACAAATAGTGTGGCGTACATGTGTATAGTTTTCGATGTGCATTTTAATTTTTTAACTCTATAAAAGAATTATATTATGACAAATGTCAATTTTATTATTATCTAGGTTTGTAATCATTATTTTCATTCAGTGCGATCGTATGCGGCATTTCCTACGCCAACTTTATGGAATTTTAAAAATCAAAATTTATATCAAGTATTTATAAGAATGCTGGATGAGATGCTTGAATTTGGTGCGTATAAAGTATCATCATCAGCCCGTATCTCGCCACTACTGGATATGTCCTCAGCTCTTCTCATCAGTCTCTCAGTGATTTTCCAAGCACAACATTTTACATTGCTTTTTAAGCAACATTTAATGTATGTATGACATTAACGGAGAGGATCAAAGTCTCGGCTCCATGTGTAAGTTTTAGGTACTGTTTGTGGGTATCAGTATTTAGTTTGTAATATTTTGTCTTTGAGAATGTGCTCTAGCTTTCCAAATGCTGATCAGCCAAAATGAATTCACCCCTTATTTCACCATCTTGATTCTGTCTCTCTAATTTTTGTATTTACTTAAGCAAAATTTTATCTTATTATTAACCTTTTAATTGCCAACTCTATTTGAAATGAAAGACACCACATAGGATAAGACTAAGCTTTAAGAGTTGCATTACGAGTATTTCCTATTTGTATTGTTTGTATTATCCATTATTTCAAATTAGGGTCACGTTCAAAATTGCCCCGTCAATTGTTTTATTGCCAAACACCTCGAAGTCATAAATAATTGCCCTTACCTTGGTATCACAATCCGTTTTCAAAGTTATAAAAATGGTCACCATCTATGGTTCTTTTTAAAATTATCGAGCAGAGCTGTCAGATTTGAGCGGTTCAATTGCTGCGACCATCGTTTCTAAGATGTAACTTTGAGCGCTCCAATACAATCAAAGGTTAAATATTTTTATATTATTCAATCACTAGTACATACCTTACTATAAATTTGTTGATCTAATCGCGTGGTGAATTATTTTTACAGGAAACGAGATGTTTCTCTTTGGTTTCTTTGCCTTTGGTTTCTTCGCCTTTACTTTTCTTCACCTGTGGTTATTCTCACCGTAGGCTACGTGTTTTTGATGTGATGTGATCTTCTACAATTCCGCTTACGAATCTATTTGCGTCGGATGCTGAAGATCATCTACGGTGATAGGCCAAGGACACGGAACACCTTGTTGTCGCCTGCTTCACAGAACGTTGAACTCGCGCCCATCCCGACGAAATGAGAATTTCTTAATGTGTATTATATCTTTATTTTATTTCCTTTGTTCATGTTTCTTTTATGATTAGAAGCCATTTTTATAATGAATAATACCTTTTATTTATCACCTCCAGATACTATTTATAAATTATTCCCAGTTTAGGATGAAGGCAGAATGTGACAAAATAAGGTATGTATGTGTTTCTGAGGTGAAGAACCCACGGACCTTGTGTTCACCACTGATTAGCCGGTGAGAGGGTAGATCACCGGTCTTTACTCCCACAATATATACTCTTGTACAGAGGTGTAGCTAGGGGGGTTTAGGGGGAGCCATATATCCCCGGGCTTCGGACTAGAGGGGGGGGGGAGGGGAGCGCCAAAATGCGATGTGTAATTTTTGATTTGAATAACTTAAATTTAATTCGCATATAAAATTATCGTTATAATTTTTCACATATGAATATATTGTTCGCAACAAATTTTGATGTGTGTTAATATATTATATTTCCCTCTATTTTAATTTTACATAATTGCACGATTGTTTTTATTACAACTCTTCCAGATAGACGGCCTAAGCTTAATACGAATTGAAAGTGACCGCCCGTGTTGTTATAGATATAAATCCTTATTGTAACTTTCAAAAATGTATCTATACAAAAAATAAATCCTTAGAATTTATGACCTAGCTCTTTTAACAAGAACAAATTTCAACATATGTGCTGTCAACCATCGATATACAAATATTTTTACTTGGAAAACAGTGGCGATAAACCTAAAATTTATGGGATAAAATTAATAAATTCAGCAATAAAATATAAAATGGGGGGGCGCCATTTGGATAGTTCGCGCCGGGCGTCAAATACCCTAGATACGCCTCTGCTCCTGTCCAAACTCAATATATCCTCATTAATTCTCTGTTACATTGTTTATTTACCATATAAAGTACAGCATTGTACAAATTCTTGGTCTATAAATTTCCTCTCGTATAAATGCTGGCTTACAAGTTTCTGTCGTACAAATGTTGGCGTATAAAATTCCTAGAATTCAGTGCCACACTGACTTTGGATATTTTTGTATTTCTCCCGATCAATAAAAGCCCTGACACCCTTCTTACCTTTGTTAAAACTATTTCCATGTCAGATGCCAAACATTATCAACGTGAGTGTTGCATAAGTACCATTTGATTTCTACTTACAAAATATTTAACTGAAACGGGGTATGTTAAGAACACTCGCATTCAAAGTGAAAATGAAATTGTATTCGTGTTCTTATTTTGTTGTAATGAAGGAATTTTGAGAGAATACACTTAATCGTTTAATAGATTTTCAAAAGAAAATAAACAACTTTAAATTTTTCAAAATGCACTAGAGAATAACGCACGGTTGCAATTTCTTGGTACACTGCTATAAGTGAAAAAACTGAAGTGGTTAATGTCGATGATGTAAAAATTTCCGTGATGCATTTTCGTCTCCATAAACGTATTTCAGTGGTACGATAATTTTATAACGTACTAGAAAAGAAGTTTCATATAAAAATGTAAGTATATAGATTGTTGATTTTACGTAATTTCATTATAGCATTTTGAATATATTAAATAAAGTATTTTATAAGACACTTTAAAATTATACCTAGAGAATTTACAGAAACATTCTTTTAGACATCATTATGACGGTTAATGATAAAAAAAATGTTTTATTATTTACAGCATTTAGGAGTTCTGTATATTTAACATTATAAATTCGTAAAAATAAAACAAAGTTATGAAAATTAAATTTGTTCTACACAGATAATTTTTATACCAATAATATTCGAGATATAGGAAAATCCTTTAGATACGTGTGAATATTATGTTCCAACCCGATTTTCATGGCCGCCATTTTGGTTTGACAAGCATTTGTCAGTTCGTATTTGCTAATCGTAGAGAGTAGTTAATTACAATATATTATAAAGTATCTAACGTCTCAATAACGTGTTGAAGTCAAAAAAAGATTTTTTTCTAAATAATTATGGCAATGCTGGAATCATTATTGGTGATCGCTATCGTCACATGTTGGAAAACCTATTAGTGGAAGAATTGAGTCAATTGGGTCTCCAACACATGCGGTTTCAACAGATCGATGCCACCTCATACACAGCCCGAGCTACGCTTAAAATTTTGCGAGAAATTTTTCCCGTACGCATAATATCAAAAAGTGGTGATATCAACTGGCCTCTTCAATCACCTGATTTGACGGTTCCCGAATATTTTCTGTGAAATACTTGAAAGGAAAGATCTTCGCCAATAAGCCAACCACAATTTCGATGCTACAAAACAATATTCAAAATTGCTGAAACAACACGCGAAGTCTGCGAGAATATTGTGAAAAATATGGTTAAAAGAGTGCGCATCTGTGCTGCTACCAGAGACTACTACTTGGTCAATGACATATTTTATACATAATTGTAATAAACCAAATAATCAAATAATAGAATTTAAATTTAAAAAAATTAAATTTAAATTTTTAAAAATTATTTCTTAGTTATTCAAAAACAACATTGGCTTGGAACATAATATTCACTCTGCAACAAATCTTAAAACAAAAAAGCTAAATCTCAAATCCAGTGACCATTTTAACCATCCATCCTCTCTGAAAGCCTAAGAATTAGGAGGTTTACTAAAGTTGAAGTTTTAAGAACGGATAAAGCCGGACCTGATAAGTTCAACTGTGGCGCATCGTCAAGTCCGATTTGTTTTTATTCGATCCTTAATTATATCCGCAGAGACCAAACACAGCTCTAACTTTCTAACTAAGCCCTAACGTAATAAATACTGATTTGTCTTTTGTATGCATAGATCCGTAGACCAATAACATAAATGGATTTTTGTGATAGAAAATATTTCTCATACAATTATTTAATAATTGAATTATTGTTATAATATAATAAAATGTCATGCTATAATACTAAGTAAGTACCTATAGATACTGTCTACAATGCTAAGGGGCTACTTTTAAAGAGGGTTTTTATTATTTATTTATATCAGAAGTTATACAATAGATTTGACTTTTTAACTATTATTTAGATAAAACCTTTATACTAATTTAAAACTAATAAACTTAATATTATTTGCTATAATTTAGACAATAGCATTATAAGAAAAACCGCGACCATTCGATGCATTTTCCGCGTGCAACAAAATTGTGTTAATTTGGTAAATTATTGCATAAAGAAAAAATATATTCTTCTGTTCTTAAAGCCAAGATTACGGAGACAAATCTTCATTGAATCAAACTAGCAGAATATTACAAATTAATTGAGTACATGTTATCAACCACCATTTAATTTGCAGTACATGTTATCAACTTTAGACTTTTTTTAAATACATTGATTTAGTGAAAACATAGGTTTTTAAATAATATATTATATTTACTCACATGCTTTGAGGCTTCAGCTACTATTTAAAATCAAGTTTGATAAAAAAACTCAATAATTTATTACTAAATAATATTTATAACGATCCTACTAATGTGTATTTTTTTATTTTCTTTATTAGCTTCAAATCATCGGTCGACATCGGCCCTAATGACGTCAAGTCCGCACTCTCGTAACTTTTTTTAAAAAATGCCGAAAAAATATTTTTTCACGCATATTTTAACCACGGTATGAATTAATATTGAACTTATTAACAACATTAGTAGCAAATTTCATAAATCATATGTCTTTTTACTGATATTAAGGGTCAACAACGTTTTCTTGAACAAAGTAAACATTTTATGTACGTATTTTATGTAAGTCGGAATTAAATATTTCATTTAAATATAACATTGTTGCATTTTAAACGAAGCAATAGTATATAGTTATGAAATAGACATATCACCAGAACGGCAACGAGGCTTTTTAAATCGATAATATTAAACAAAATAATAAATTGAAGATGTCATAAAAAATTTTAATTTAGAACATTGATTTAATCTATCATCTAAATATATGAAGGTGCGTTGTCTGATTTCAAAACATATTCATATATATTAATTAGGTACTTTAATAAATGATTTAATTTTCGATTGGTTAATTCAAATGACAACACACATTTCTATACATATATTTATATGAAAAATTTGTATAAGGCCACTATAAGGCTCTTGACACGAGATGTTTGACTATGCTAATGCTAGAAAATCAACAATTTTATTGTCGTCTCTTTTTATTCAAACTTTCCTCTCACGTCTGATTTACGAAACAAATAACATCGTTAATTATATATCCGATACTTGAAATAATTTAACTATTAGCGTCATCTTGAAAGCATATCTAATCCGTGTATAATTTCTCGAATTTCAAACTGGAAAAATGAAAGCCCGCCCTAATATTTTTAAATCCTAGATCTATGAGTTTAATAAATTATACATGTAAATAAACCAACATTAATCTTACTTGACTTAACCCCAACTTAAAAATCTTGATTGTGAATTTAGAACATGTTCAGAAAATTTTACCACCGAGCCTTTTATAAAGTACACATTTAAATCATTACCTGATTTAATAATTGATTATGTTATGTTATAGTGTAGTGAACTAATAATAAAATAATAAATTGTGATTTCCACATTTAAAATAAGTTTTTTAAAACAAGCCATGACAGTAATGTTAGCCGTGAAATGACAACTTAAAATGGCCGCCACTTCTCTTTCATTGATAATAAATTATGTTTATCAAATAGAAAAATAGCATAAAGACCGCGCAGCTGTCACCATTTGCCGTAAAGCACAAGCAACTACTCGTACTTATTTGTTCTTGATAATAATAAATTTTTTTCGCATTGTAAAATAGATTTCACATAAACGCTAAACAAGGTCATACAGCGGCCTTCTTTCCCCACAGAGCGGACACCATAATTGTCCACAGGGCCTATTGACAAGCAATAGGCAATAGCCGATTGCTTTCTGCTAGTAATTATTTTATAATGTAATATCAATTTTTGTAATGTACTCTTATTTTATTCACAATAGTTTAGTCATGTTAAAGGTATTAGCGAGAAGAGGAAAATAAAGAAAAAAAATTGAGATAAGCGTCCTTGGATACAGCACTGGTGCACTCATTCAGTAAGGCATATACCGGTCTAAAACAGACAATATCGTCAAATAACAAAGTTCGATGGTTTTGTAATACGTTGATTGCCGATCACGGTCATATGCGTTATTACTTTGTCTTATTAGATGCCGTCAACGCTCAAGCGTGAACCATTTCCATACATATTTCTTCGCATCAGTATGTTTGTTCACGATCTGCCATTTTTACCTGTTGTCGGCGAACATGTGCTTAAGCAATAATATATAATCGGCATTTGTTAAAATTTTAGAAAAGAGCGAGTATCAATGTATTTGAAGTGGTTATATAAATTTTTAGTGTATGCATGACTTCAATTCACATCCGCATAAGGAATTAATTCTCTCAACCTATTATTCAGTAAAGTGAGGTATTAATTATTATGATTCACCCCAGTAAGTAGGGACATACAATGAAAAATAAATGATTACAATAAAAGAACAGATCCAATATTGAGGAACGTGAACAATAGTCACCTGAAGCAAAACCAGTGATGCACTTAGAGTTTTGGCTGTGACATAATTAAATATGAAAAACTGGCTCCCAACACAAAATAAAAAAATATATCTTATATTAATAATAGTGAATTAAAAACATTGTTAAGGAGAACACATTCTTATTGTGAAGTTGTAATTATTCAAAACGTAGGTCTATGATATTTTAAATACTAATTAAATGTATTAATTAGAAATACATACAAATAAAATCAATTTTATCGAAAAATATTATTATTGCTACCGGGATTCGAACCTGGATGCCGTTCCAATCCAGAGAAAGTGCATTAAGTGTTCTATATTCTGGATAATTACAACTTTACAATAAAAATGAATTATTAATTCTGGCATCTGCTATCGGCTTACTCAAAGGTATTTGAGATTCCGTAAAAAAAAAGTAGATGGTTTTCAAATAATGGAACGATAAATGTATTAGTTTGAAAAGTATAACATATGGGTTCGAAAATTTGTCGTCAAAAATACTGTCTGCTGTAGCATAGTTGGTTAATGCACCTTCACCGGATTGGAAAGAGATCGAATCCCGGTAACAGCAACAATATTTTTCGATAAAATTGTTTTTATATGTATATCTTTTTAATTAATGCAATTAATTAATATTTAAGACTAAAAATATGTTTTCCTTTTGTGTAACATTCACACTTTCATGGAAAAAATAGCAAAAATAGAAATCTTAGCATGACCTAGATATTAGAAAACATTATTGTTAAAAGCTTCAACAACCAGAGTGATACACTAATAAAAGCCTATTCTCGCAACGAAGCAGCCTGATAGTAAGTTAGCTCATTATCAAATGTTATACAATCGTATAGATACGCAAAATACTAAAGTAAATAACTTGAAAATGAAAAAAAAATTAAACATAAATGTAAATACTAAAAAGTTACAAAATATTTTAATATTTGTACAACGGAAAGTATTTTATCGGAAATTTTGTAATAATCCTCTATTTTTTTCTTCTTTAAGACTTCTTAAAATTCCTATTATTAATGTGTGAATATTTTATTTCTGGATTTATTTTAATAGCATTTATTCTTGGTTCATTCGTTAATAATTGTTGATAAATTCCTTTGCTTTCTATAGTACGTAAGTTTTACAGTGTATGTAACGCTATTCATATTATTATTGTTTATGCTTCTAATACACACGTCAATTTCGACACGTTCCTTGGTGACCAAAGTAAGAACTTAAACTAGAACTCATTTCCGTCAAATCTTAGGAAGCGTGCAAAATTTATGTATGACCAAAGTACCGCAAGAAACAGACGTCGCTGAATCAGTTAGTAGCCAGCATAATACACTTTGTGACTGTGCATAACAATAGCAAGAATATTTAACAATTCAACAAGCAATGTTGTATTAAATTCATCAGGATTATTTCGTTTTGTTTGTTTCAAACGCAGACCACCAAATGTATAAACATGAACTAATGCAAATTATTTGTCTCAATATTTTCATTTTGATGTCACCCACATAATCACTTTGGTGCCACTTACGCAATCAAATAGCTACGTGACTTTTTTTTTAAATGACTCCATTGGAATTAAAATATAAACGGTGACAATATAATATGCATTCATGTAAAAAAATACTAGTCTGTTTACACAAATATTTAATTTTTGAAGAGTGAATACTTTTACCGTTGCATAAATGTGTCATAAACTATTGGATTTATGTTTCCACCAACAATGTGTGTAGAATGTTCCTCGTCCCTCAACTAATGTTCCAAATCCCTCTCTTACATGTATACTTTATTTCATGTCTCTTTATTTACTGGTCTATAGTTTTAAATGTTTTTAAACCAGCGCTATAGTCTCGTGCCATGAAATATATATTTTTTATATTATGTATAATTATTTTTGTAACGCACTTTATTGTTATTATGAAAACATCAAAAGCCTTAGGAATTATCGATGATCGAACTTTTAATGCGTACATTATACTTATTTATGGAACAGAGAATAGATTACATTATTTTCGATAGGATGGCTATTAATAATTATTAGTATTTTTATTCCATATAACATGCTTTCAAACAAAATATAACAACTAATTCTAAAAAATTCCTCACTTGTTGGTTAATTTTATTTTTATTTTAAATTACGTCTTAATTAAAGCTTCTTGTCACAACTTTTTCTTTAAAAATAAAATATGTATGCACACAATATGAACGCAGTACAATTATTCAATAACACCATATTTCTGAAATCATTGTTGATATATTACCCAATTCCTGGTGGTTAAATATTAATTTTTGTTTTTAATTCAACATCAATATCAATAAAATAAGTATTGAAATATTCTGTTCGGACGCCGTTAATGCAAGTTACAAAACGCAATGACATCCCCTCCACCTCACCAGATACCAAATTTACAGCACCATACTGAAATGTTCGTAGTTCATAGTAACACACGATCAGAGATTCACGACAGTTCATTAGAATAGAATAACTGAAGATAAGATCATATTCTACTCAACTTAAATAAATATTATATTTTTTATTTATTATCTTTGTTTTATTAACCACTGAATTGAGTTTAAATACATCTACCGGTTTCGAAAAATACCATTTTCTTCTTCAGAATGTCATAACTAACTAAAAATATAAATCATTGTTTCTTCACCAGAATCTATTTTAAAAAAAAAAACAACAATTATGTAAAAAATAAATTTAGTACCTAACTCAGATTGTTGCTTAATACACAATAATAGTCGAATACCTCAAAAATAAGAAAATGGTATTTTTCGAAACCGGTAGATGTATTTAAACTCAATTCAGTGGTTAATAAAACAAAGATAATAAATAAAAAATATGAATTTTAACCACAAAGTTAATATTGCCAATTTTAAAAGTATTAAATAAATATTGCAAATAAAATTCATAAGATCACCATCTCTACTATAAAAAACACCCATAGATAATTAGGCAATTATTCTATTGAATTAATTTTAAAATGTATGTATTAGGTTGTCTAATAAGTCTTTGCAGTTTTGTTCAATTATTTATTACAAAATCAAATTTTAAACAAAAATTATAACATTTAATAAATGACATATTCTCCATCATTATTGAGCCAAGTTGTAGTTAACCAGCCAATTTCTGGGGTCGTCGTTGTCGTTGTTGAACGTAACGCCACGCATTCGATTGGAGAGCGACCGAAAATTGTGATAATTTGACGGAGCGAGGTCGGAACTGTTATGTGCATGCGGCAGAATTTACTATTTCAACTCCTGTATGACCATTTTAAACTTGATAAAAGGCTAAAAGAAATAATTCTCGAAAATGTTTGTTTTTCTCAACTGGACACTACATTAATTAAAAACTAATGAGAACAATAAGATACTGAAAAACGGCGACTCTAACAAATTATACAATTTTCATGTAGATATACGTACATCTACATGAATAATCCGCCACATCCAAATATTAATCATATCGAAAAATATCAGCCTTACCGCCACAAGTCCCTCAGACTCGCAAGGTACGTCCAAAAATGTGAAGACCATCTCAATCCTCTTGGCTGGATCCGTGATCATGTAAACACCGCAGACAGTGCTCTCGTCTGTCACGGATTTATAGAAGAAGTGGCCCTCCTCTGATGTCACCAGCATACAATCTGAAACAAAATAAATCTGTTAGTTGTTTGAGGAGTTCAAAATTCAATGAGATGAATAATTGCATTAGATTTGTAATGGTTCATGGATGAGATTATCGACTTGAAACAGTCCCTGGAACTTAGGTTATGCTCCCATAAGATTCTTAGGATACAACTCTCGTTCGTAGTTTAACGTACACACACCAAGTCTTCAAGAGTTCGCTGTCGCGTGTCTTACTTCATACTAATACGTCAAATGTCATTGACATTCTAGCGCCTGATTCCAGAACCCCCTAAAACGACATTATGTGTATTTGAGTTATGAATGAAAACGTATATTTTAAAAGAAAATGCATAAAATGTTTTTTTTATATCGGCATTTTTAAAGGGACAATTCTGTAATATATAGATTTTCTGTATATATCGTTCTGGCAGTCAGGATTTTAGATCACGTGATCATCAACAAGCGTTGTGATTGGCTAATTTCATTTTGGAGGGAATAGTAACTTATATTCATACATTTAAGGTATTTTGGAACTAACCCTGATTTAGAACATGCAATATCAAGTGGCTTCTGCGATAAACTATACGTTCTGCATGTAGCTGATAAAAATATCTACAAAACTGCATATTTAACGCTAATTATCCCAAATTCGTTTTAGAGAGTTCTGGAATTAGGCGTTACATGTGACTAGTCTCGCTGTCAACTCAAACGTTGTGTGCACAGGTTAGAGTTTTTGTGTTTGTGCAAATCTCAAGCTGATCTCAGGGATTATTTTCAGATCTAAATATCAACACGTGTACATGGTACTGAGATTTATCGCAACTAAATTTTTGAAATTTATCTCATCGTGTTTCATTCCATGAACGCGAGCTATAAGGGCCTATTACATAAGTTCTAATTAGAGTTACGAGTCACACGGAGGATCAGAACTTTAACCTGCGGATAAAAGATTCAATAATGTGTAATAAATAAATAAAATCGCTAACAAAATCAAAAAAAAAATACACATATTTTGACTACTGACAGGCGACTTAACCAGCAAATATTTGTGCACTTTATCCAGCGGTGATATCAATTTAAAATAGCAAAACCACAATGCTTCTGGTTTATATTTCTACACTTTAGGTATAGAAACATTTAGTATAAAAGAACTACAATATTTTATACTTCACCCACGGAAGTATTCAAAATATATTTGACTACATTTTTGCGGTCTGTTCATTCCTAACCATAATTATTTCTCAATATGTTAAAAAGATTTCTACAAAATTAAAATTATGTTTTTTTCCGACATTTTTTCAATGTTCTGTCCTTACAAAGAATCTGCAATATGGCCAAAATGAAAGACTTGTTGGGGATTAGAACAGATGGGGACCACAGAGACGTTATTTATTTTTTTCTATGACAAAAGTTATATCCTATCATATTACAATAAAATATTCCTTAGTTATGCATTTTTATTTTCTTTACTGTCTCTTGAATGTTATATATATTTCTACAGCTGATTGAGGTGCTATTTATAATTGTTATTATTCATAATTTTCAACATTAGAAAGTATATCATTATTAAAAAAAATTACTGAGCAGCATTTATATTATACGAATTCATGATTATTTTTTTTTATTTATTATCTTAGTTTTATTAACCACAATTGAGTTTAAAAAACATCTACCGGTTTTGGAAAACACTTTTCCTTCTTCAGGATGAAAAAAAAAAAAATATATGAATCTTAACCACCAAGTTAATATTGCTAATTTTAAAAGAATTCATGATTATTTGAAAACGTACCTTGAATTGTGAATTTTCCTACACATAATAATTACATCTCAAAAAGACTATAAAATATTCAGGCTTATATACTTTTAAAACATCCGTCTGCGGAAATAACGAGTTGTCGAGAAGAATTCATTAAGGAACGAAAAACATTATTTTATTCCTTGTAAAATAGTAAACATCTAGAAAACTAAAGGTTTTATTTTTTCTCGAGTCAACAAGCAATTAAAGTAAGTATGTACTCAGTTGCAATTTTATATTTATATCTTTATTTTTTCTCTTAAAGCTTTTTCTGGTGAAGTATGAGAATGGTAGAGGAATAAAATGTTTATCTGTATCCACTTATTTATTTTTTAATCCAGAAAAATAATTATTTTTTTCACTACAGCATTAACTCAGTAAAAATGGAAATGTACTTTAAGGCTTCAACTCAAAGAAAAGGAAATGGAAAACGTCGGAAGGGAATTAAGTTGTCGGATAAGAGCTTTACAAATTAATATTGACATCGCATTAGTATCAGAACAAACTGCAAAACACTGTTCACATGTAATGTAGGAGTGAATTCAAATGTTTCCAAAACTTTTTTTATTTAAAAATTGTTTAAAATAATCATGCCAAAATAAAAATAAAATGTGTGTTTTATTAATTTTATACCCACCCAAAGAACCACCTCCGTAAATCGTAGTAATTAATATTTGAAGTGTATTAATTAACATTTGAAAATAATTTATAAATGTTTGAATATTCTCAAGGAAGTTTTGTGCATAGCCTGGATTTTAGATTGGAATTCAGGTATACCTGCTTCCGACTGCCGGAAATGAGAGTCGGAACCGGAAATGTAACTACAAATTGCAGCTTCGCTTTAATATTGTGCGGGTCCAAGTATTGTGGGATAAATAAGAACTTTGCACATAATTATTACCATTAATAGTAGTTGTTTTATGCCGGGCATCGTATTTGCTGATCCCTTCGCCATTCCCGCCAAGTTAGTAGTAGTATATAATAAAATACTATATACTAACCATACGTTGTCTTCCATACAGATATACAGAGAGAGTATAATACTGCATATCCCTTCACACAATTTTTATATTTATTTATTTAATTTTATCTAGCCAAGTGTTACTTTTTAAAGATTATATTGTCTAAGTGACGTCCACTTCTTGCAATACACTATTTTAACCGAACCCTCGTGTTGGAAAACACGCAAGAAAGAAATACTGTGTTAATGGCGGCGATTTCACGCCAGATGTTTTCTTGTAGGGCCTGTATTGTTCCAGAATTATTATTGCACACTTTAGATTTCAGATATCCCGATAAGAAAATATTACAAAAAGACGGTAAATCTGACGACCAGGATATGTCACCGTACTTGCTCATTAATTTCCTTTGTAAAATTGTCCTCAGCTTCTTCATCAAAATCCTAGTAGAGTATAGAGTCGCTCCGTCCTGTTGAAACTGCATTATGTTATAGTGTATCAGCAATTGAATAATAAAAAATGAAGATAATATTTAATTACACAATTTTATATATTTTTAAACACACAATACTGGCGCTGATAGAAGAAACAAGCTGATGTTTGAACCTACAGACAAATAATCATTTAGTAATATTTGTTAACCTAGTGTAATTGTTAAATATATACAAAAGAATAATACTATAGTATTAAAAGTCTTCTAATATCGATTAACTAGTGGATTGGACGAAAGGGTATTTTTGTTTAAGGTTGCGGGAGACATGCCTATAGATAGCAATGAGGCTCGCCTCCCATTATGCCGCGGTCCCCGTGGTAGCGCGAAGAGAAGGATGGAGTGTAAATTGGGTGTGTGGAATGTTAGAGGAGGAATAGACAGAAAAATGAATGAACCATGTGATAGTTCATTCATTTATAAATTAAAAAACCTAGATATACTATATATTAGCGAGAGCATGAAAAAAGAAAGAGGAGGGATGGGGCACAATGACACGCAGGTGCTATGAGAGGCGGACCGGGCGTGTCAGTGTTTGCAGCATTCTTCTCGAGAGGAATGAGTTTGTCAATACTAGGCTCATGTGGCTCATGTAGCTCATGTGGTTTAAAGTTGGAATGACAAAAGGATTTTTAGTCGTAGGTTATGCCCCCATGTTGAAGTGAACCATGAATTTTTGACAAATGTAAGGGATTTAATGAATGTGAAACGGATTAATGAGAGAATTGTTTTCGCAGACGATTTGAATGGATAAGTAGGAACTCAAAGAGATGGTTTCGAGTCAGCCATTGGTGTATACGGTGATAAAAAGATGAATGTGAATGGAAATAGTCTGCTTGAGGTATACCTAGAATGGAACCTTTTTGTTTCCGACACATTTTTTGATCACAAAGAAATACATCAGTACGCATAAGAGGGAATGAAAGGATGATTGATTTTGCGGTGATTGACTCTAGACTGAGATCGGCTACTGTTAAAACTCGGGTGTTTCGGGGAGTCGACGTGGAAACTGGCCATTTTCTTGTTGTCTCAAGAATACATTTATTTCAGGGATAGAAGTCCATGAAAAAAACTATCGACGCCATCTAGAATCAAAATTGAGAATCTGTAAAAATATGAAGTCAGAGAAAAATTTGAAAGGAAAGTGTGTGAAAATCTGAGTGATAAAAGAGCGAATGATCTGAATATGAATGATGCATGGAAACATACTAAGCTTACTCTATGTGAATCAGCGAAGGAAATCTATGGCATAGCTACCCAAGGAAGGAAGAAAGGCGACGCATGGTGGGATGATGGCATAAAAAAACTTGTGAAAGAAAAGAAGAATGCGTGGCTTTATCTTTTGACAGTAAATGGTGATTAATACTCGAGAGCAAAAGATCTGTACAATGTTTGTAAGAAAAAGGTCAAAGCTGGTGTGACAGAAAAGAAAGATAGCCTGAAAAGAGAGGAAGGAATGAAAATGACCAAGAATATCCAGAATAATATAAAATTCTTCTGGAAGACGGTTAAAAAATCACGATGTGATGCTGAAATCAGTAGTATGAAAGCTATTAAGTCAGTAAACGGAGAAATATTAATGTATAAGGTCGAAATAAAAGATAGATAGATTAAATATTTCCAGGAAACGTATGAGAGTAAAGAAAATACAAACGAGTAACCCCTCGAGAGGTTAAGTATGAATGACAAAAACGATATGAATGGAATAAGTATGAAAGAAAAAAAGTCTGCAATAAAGCATATGAAGAATGGTAAGACTATGGGGTGTGATATCGTTGCTTCTGAGTATATCAAGGTTGGTGACCCATTAGTTGTCTTGTGGTTTTATGCGCTCTTCAATCGGTGTTTAGAGGAAAGCCAAACTCCGTTAGATTAGAGGAGAGCAGTTATTACGCCTATCTACAAAGATATATGACGCAAGTGTTGATGGAACCAGAAATAGAGGACGTCCGCGGAAGACTTGGCACGACCAGGTAAACCAGATAATGGAGGATGGTTCTGTTAGAAGCCTCAACAATCGGCGAGCTTGTATGACAAGATGTATGAATGTGGATGAGGCGAGAATTGTATGTCAGGACAGAAGAGTGTGGCGCTCTATCCTCTCTGCCTACCCCCACGGGGAAACGGCGTGATGGTAAGTAAGTAAGTACAAAGGTAAAGTGTCGCGTATGGATGGATTAGATCTTTTCTTTACCAGTGATGACGGAAAAGTTTTTGCCGAAAAACCAAAAACTTTTTGTGCCTTCGTAGATCTACAAAAGGCATATGATAGAGTTATAAGAGAAAGGTAATTGAAGGTACTCTCTGATTACAGAGTGAATAGCAAACTTATACACGCAATCGCATGCTTATGTAAGGATCAATGAATCATTCCCACCATGGTTCGATATTACTAAGGGTATCAAGCAGGCTTGTGTAATGTCTCCATGGCTGTCCAACTTATATATGGATAACTGTGTGAAATAACTGGAATATATTAATGTTAGAGCGAAAATGGTCGATTTGATTGTATCGAATCTGTTTATTGTACGCCGATGATGTAGTATTAATGGCGTATAATAAACACCAATTATAGAGGTCAGTGAGTAGAATGCATGATGTAAGCAAGGAAAGCGACCTTATTATGAATGTCAACAAACCGAAAGTGATGGTATTCGAGAAAGAGGAAAGCAAGACAACGTGCAAAATACTTGTAGGTAATGAATATTTAGAACAGATGAGTTTATTTTTTGAGTAGTATATTCGACAAAAACGGAAAGACAGAGAAAGATATCGAAACGAGGGTGACTGCAGGTAATAAAGTGGATGGCGCTTTGAATGGAATTATAACTAATGTGAACTTATCAAATGAGGCAAGACTAGCGATTCACAGTGGAGTCATGGTACAGACAGTGATGTATGGAAGTAAGGCCTAGAACTGGCAGAAGAGGAAAGAAAGTAGACTGAAATGAGTGGAAATGAGATCACTTAGGCGTATATGTGGCAGATCCATTTATGACAGAGTACAGAATGAAGGAATAAGGAAAGAATCTAAAGCTGATCTTAGTATAGTGAGTAAGATTAAGAAAAGATCACGTAGGAAGTTTAGTCATATGGAACGGATGAATGAGGAGAGAATGGTAATAAAGACATATGATGCTAGTGTTAATGGCACCAGAAGTGGAGGACGTCTGCAGAAGACTTGACACGACTTGATAAACCAGATACTGGAGGATGGTCCTCTTAGAAGCCTCAATAATCATCGAGCTTGTATGAGAAGATGTATGAATCTGGATGAGGCGAGAATTATGCATCAAGACAGAAGATTGTGGTGCTCTAACCTCTCTGCCTACCCCCGCGTAAGTAAGTAATGAATAATTACTGAATAAATTAATAATTGTTTTACCTTCTGCGGAATCGATGACATGATGTTCGGTGGTCGCACTGTCCCGTCTCGCTCTAAATATGGGGTTTTTTCCGTACATGTATGGACCCATTAGCCGCGTTCCGGTTGGTAACGTATTCTGCAAAGAAAATATCGGTCAATTTTACAATTGATTTAATAATACAGAGTATATTATATTTAAGTACCTCCAAACGGCCTAGACGGACATTATGTGGACCATATGTTTGTGCGTTGCGACTCTTCGCATATGAAATTGACAAGCATAAACTTTTCATGTCACGATAACTATATATATACATATATTGCGTCATTGCCAAATACCAAAATAGTCTTAAAAAATCTTTTAGATGGCAGTACAGATTATCAAAAAATTATAGTGAATGTTAATATTTTAAATACTAATTAAATGTATTAATTAGAAAAATATACATATAAAATCAATTTTATCGAAAAATATTGTTTAATGTAAGATTTTAAATTAGTTTTTTTTTTACCCATGTAGCGCTAGGTGTACATATGAATATAGCATGTATTATTTTGTTTACACTTTATGGTGCATTAATAAGGGATTTCTACATTGAAATATAGATCATACGGAAGCCGTGGGTGCAGCGGTCACAATAACGACCCTCAGGGCCTACAGAAAGCAATCGATGACAGCCAATTGCTTTTCTGCTAGTTTTAATTAAAATACTTATATACACATGTACGTGCGGACATACAAAATTATTCCAAATTTTAAAAGAAAGAATTCCTAAAACGTAATTAAATATTTTTCATAATCATACGATGCACCGTTGGTTGTACATTTAGAAAAATAATTATTATATCTATGTATGAGATTCCAATTTAAAAATGTGTACTTAATTTAATTACGTAAGTGTTAGTATTTTTATTTTTTCAAAACCGTTAAGCGGTGTATTTTTAAATATTTTATTATAAACATAATGTGAAGTAAATATTCTGAGACATTATAATAATAATTCAATTGTTTTCTGATCACCTTAGGTATAAATAATTCTTAATAGTCTTATTACTGCTATTTATGGTGGTATGCCATCTCTTCCATGACATTTCCAATTGGTTCACACACGTCCTATTTTCTGTTATAAACGCAGCTGAGCTGGTATAAATATATCAAAGGATTTTTCGAAATGAAAAGTTAGAGAGTTCTTCAGCATGCTGTATGATAAATATTCGAATTACAAACAGAAAAGGAGAAGGACATAATAAACGATTCAGATATTCAAATAGACTCCAGCTATTCATCGTAAGATGTCTAAAGGGACGTATTACCTTATAAAAATATGTTCATAAATGTTAGAGTTTTTTTACCCTTCAACGGAGATGTTCAGATCATTTTTCTTATATTTGTATTTTTTTTCTTGTATGTCACATCAATATTCTTACTATTTTCAAAGTAAGCTAAACGCTTGTACTATGAAAATAAGACTAACTTGCTGATGTTCTGGAACTAGCCGCAAACCCCCGACCACTAGAATACTAGGCCAGCGTCCTAACTACTACGCAAACAAGCTACAGTGTTACAGGACCGTACCTATCATGTTCGATACTATCGTCAGTACCATGTCTTAAGATTTCTCGATTAACTTTCCTCGGTATCTAGCAGGCTCATGTCTGTCTAGCTTTTCTGTTTCTCTTTTTTATTGACCAGTATATGATTTATTCTTATATGAACTATGGCCAACTTTTACAGGACAGAAGATCGAAACAATTCAATTGATTCTTCGGTAAGTGTCCATACTTCCATTCCATAAAATAATATCGAGAACACATAGCATCTGACTATTCGCATTCATAATCGCATAAATAATAAGGTTGAGATCATGACTACAGAACATATTTTACATATAGATAAAGGTTGGACGAGCTTGCTAAATGCACATTTGATTTCAACAGAAGGACCCCATCTTTAATTTATATTGCAACTCAGGTATACAATAGTTTGTATTTCCTCCAATTTCATTCTATCAATATAAAGATAAAAGTGAAATCCTTTTAGATTTTTAATGAAATCTCTATTCGCCAGGATAATTTTCAAAATAATCATTTTAAGTCAAGTAAACAATCACTTTTAGTCAACTCAATAAAAAATAATAGTTAATTTTATTACATTGATAAAAGTTACATACATACATTGTTTACAGGTTTCTTCATTATTTTTGTCAGAATTTATGTACTTTTTGTGCATATTTTCATCTTTGATCGTTGCACGTATCATATTCAGAAAATAAATAAATAATATTCTTTCATTGTCATTTCTTTGGGGACCTTCTTGCACTTTTTTGTTATGCAGATCAGCTGAGACTAAATATCATATTATAAAAATTTACGTAATCTTCCGTTAAATTGTTCTGCAGGTTGGCAAATATTGAAAATTAAAATATATATCGGTGGACAGAGGGCGACATCTGTGACTACGCGACGGAGCCGAGTTAGCCTCGACGCACACCGATATCAACAGGTCTCGGACGAGTTGGAATGAGCGCGCTCATTCTACTCTCGTGGGTTCCGCAGTGTGGCAGCGTTTCTTAAAGTATATCCTTTAAACTATATCAATCTGTAATTACTTATACCTAATTTACAACCTATAGGTGAGCATATTCTGTACAACCAGGAGACCTCAATAAACAACGAGGCAAAACCCAAGGTATGATTTTTACTGTATCACATCCCTGGTGATAGTTTAATCACAAATCCCTTGTGATATTTGGAGTCAAGTAATTATTTTGTGTCTGGTCAATTTGAGTCAACAGTCCTTACCGACTAAATACTGGCTACATCATGTGTAGATAGTACAAATTCGTTTGCGATTCGAATGGTGCAATGTACAGTTGTCTGTCAAGCATTGAACTGTAGGTTTCGCATGCCTTCTTGAGCTTTCCTTTCTACCTAAACCCTTTTCTTATTAGCCTTTTCATATTAAAAATTATTATTAATGTTTAGCATTAGCTATAAAATTGGCTACAAAGTTATTCTGATGAAATTCTATTATATTGAGACCCTGACCGTGCAACATAACGGCTACAATAACCACCCGCAGGGCATAGTTTTATTATGTTTTTGTAATACATTCAAAATTAAATAATGGAGAGACATTCAGACGCAAAACGAATTAGGGAGGTTGAATTTTATTTTGAATTAATACTAGATTTCTGTATAATGCGCATATTCTGAGCAGATGGACTATAGAACGGATTGTGGAACGGTTTAACAAGACAGGAAATGTCCAACGGAAGCCCTGTGGACGAGACTGGACAGCTCGGCCAATGAATTACAGTGGCCGCCGCCATTCAAATATATGTTCATTTTTTTATGGATTATTTAACTTTGTTTATAATCACCACTTAGTGAGTAATTTTAAAACGTCAACCAGTTTCTAAAAACACCATTTTCTTCTTCATGATGTCAAATGAACTAACCAAAAACATATAATACATGTTATGTTATTGTAATTTTTAAAAAAAAATTAATAAAAATCATTATTACTCATATTTAAAATTTACGTAAATTATTTATTTTAAAAATATTTTATTTTTTAATTATTTGTTATTTGTTTTAAAATAGATTTTTTTGTGAAAATTTTACAAAACCGGTTAATGTTTTAAAATTATTCAGTTTGTGGTTATTATAAACAAAGTTAAATAATCTATAACAAAAAAATAAAAATAATTCACAAATAAAAAAAATGTATTTAAATTTATTCTCTTCTTATAGATTCATGTCCCTTCCTACATAATTTTTTTTTTAAATATGTTAAATATCGTACATAAATAAATATATATATTAGAGGAAAAAAAATAGTTAAAATTTTTTCATTTACGATCCTTTTTAATTTATAACAAAAAGTACAACTTTTTTGAGATGATTATAATTACTATCATTGTTATTAATCTTTTAAATTAATTTAAATCTGTAGGTAATTTTTTTTTGTAATTACGAAACCAAGTAAACTCGTATATATGTACGTCGTTATGCAGAAGCTGTTCATGTGGGTCCAAGTAATGGTAATTCAATTTTTGCTATTGTTTCACTCCCATGTTAGTTAAACTTCATCCCAACTTCCAATCAACTCCTCGGGGGTTCATCCATTACTGAGAACACAAACGACTTCATGCGAAAACACTAAATGAAAGTAATATTGTATAACTAACAAAAGAAATAGATGAGTTCGTTCCATGTTTGTATGTCAAACAATAAAACAACCCTTTTTATACACATCCGAATCCTCAATGTTTTTTCTTTTGTCTAAATTTGTATCTAGCCTAAATTCTGTCATCCCTGATGATTTTCTCTAACTGTTCCGAATATGTTCACTTATCCTGAATAGCCGTAAGTAATTGTATATTGTCGTGTGTGTGCCTTTGTGAACTTAAGATTCAGACACGTAATCAGACTGTATGTCGGTCTGTATGAATTTGGCTTTATTAATAATGAATTGGTCCCCGTATATCGTAGCATTTCTATGTAGAGATGACATTTGAAGTATATCATCTTGAGCATATTCAAAGTTAGCCTGTTGCTGGGATGAGATCTCTATTGAATCACTCTTTTAACCAACGTTCGTTTCATACACTAACTTATACACTACCAATTCAGTCTTAGCACCCTGCATATTTGATTTTGGTTTGGTTACTCGTTTGTCCTTCGTTCACGTCAAAACCTCCAACATGACTCTTTATGGTTCTTTGGGATACGCTAAATATTATCATCATGGCATCTGTGAGCGTTCATGTTTCACAACAATCAGAACAGACATTTCTGAAGGTGTCATGGTATGTTGAATTTGAAAACATTATTTGATCAATAAATTGAATGAAAATGTACTCAATATTATATAGATAAATTCCAAAAGAAGAAGAATTATATTCATAACTGATAGAGAAAGAGTGACATGCAAGAGTGAGTCTTAGAAGAGGGTTAAAAATCATTAACAAAACAAAAAAAAATTGTGTTTATTACTCCAATTTTAAGCTTATTTATTCATTTATGTAATGTAGTAATGTAACAAACAAAAAATCAACCTAAATTCTTTGCATAATTCTCATTTAATTCTTAGAAACTCTTGCATAAAAAATCAACATAAATTTTTCATATAATTGGAAAATTATGGTTAGGTTACGTAAATAGTTAGGAATGTCTTAAAAGCAATTTTGACAAAAATAATTAGAGCTCCTTTTATATTATATGAGTTATGTGGCTAACTAGAACAAACTTTACACTCAAAGCAGTTTTATTAACAGCTTCTTCTATTATAGAAGTCGATGGTCTTTTGAGTTACTTTGGAGAGGGTTGTTTCATTTCTGACGACATTTAAAGTCAAAAAACCCACGTTGAAATATTAATTAGTATTGCCTTGAAAGAGCTGGTTGTCTATTGTCTGTTAACTATTGTCCGGTTCTTTCGAAAACATTTCATTTCATAGAAATTATAATCTAAAAACACACTATATGTAAAAGCACTAACTGCGAAACTATATATACAAAAAAGAATGTCTGCGGGTTTGTTTTTTTATACAAATCTACAGTTTTATTCCAAGCTTAATGAAATTTTTCACACTTGATATTCAAAATATGAGAAAAATTTCTGTCTACATTTGATTTCCAAAAAAAAAACCTAACCCCTTCCCCCTAAATGAAGCCTCTTCACTCTGCGTAAACCCCGGGTAACGCCGGGTACTTCAGCTAGTATTTACATAAATATAAGGTTAAATACATGCCTAAAACCTTAGTAAAATCACTTTGGCTTTACTTCGTTACATAAGAACATTTTAAACAAGGAAATAATACCTAAAAATTTACAAATATAATTGACAAAACCTTCAAATACACCAACGCTATTTATTTTCAGTGTTTATAAATGTTGCTTCATAAAATAGAAAAATTCTATGAGATTTTTTACAGACTGCCGAATAATTGAAGACAACTCTTTTATGCCACTTTTCCCCCGAGGATATTTAATATTCTCTTTTCTACAAAAAAAATGGTACGTGACAAACTTCGGTTATTGCTAATCGGTTATAGATATTATATATATAAATATATTTCAATGAACAATTCTGTATCAAGTACCATAAACTACGTAAACCTGTTTTTAATATTTGCAAATTGAACATTGTGATATGGTGGTAATAATATAGATTATTTAACTTTGTTTTTAACCATTTAATGAGTTATTTTAATACACCAACCAGTTTCGGAAAATACAATTTTCTTCATCAGGATGTCAAATTAACTAACAAAAACCATATTTAACATTATTTTAAAAATATATTTACACATATACAAATAATAATACAGGAAATTTGATCATAAATTCCATAGACAAAGATGATAAATTTAATAATTCCGGTGTTTAAAAACTTAGCTCTAAATATTGTACTGATTTCTATATTGATAATACAAATCGAAATTTTAACAATAGAGTCAAAGAGCATTTAAATATTAACTGTTTTTCAGAATTTTCCAATAACTTATTAGAAAATAATAATTCTTTTAATATAAATTGATTGTCTGTTTTACATATAAACAATGTTGAATAATGTACAATCATTAGAAATAAATAAAGCATCTAAAATTAACCATAATATTATAAACAACCAACTAAATTAAAATAAACAAGTTCTGATATAAAAAAATTGCTAAAAAAATTTGTATAATTTTATATTATTTTGTCAATTTCCACATCTTTCGTGATCGCAACAATTACTTAGGTACTAGATTTATTTTTTTAAAAACATTATAATAACGTGAGATGTATTGTTTTAGTTAATTAATTTTACATTCTAATTAACGAAATGGTATTTTCCGAAACAGATTAAAAACCAAGATAACTAATCTATCTATATTAAAATCTAAAATAAATTAGTTTAAATATCTAGTTATGTATAATTTATTTGTTAAATTAAACCATTTAGATAATCATAAAACAAATATTTCGTAAAGATGACAATACGTACAGCTAATTTTTAACTAAAGCCTTAATGGTGTCAAAATATAAATTTTGGCAACCATACAAAATTGGACACAAAATACAAAATTTAAAGATTTTCTTGAAAATGAATAGAGATTGTTTTATAAATGAAAGATGACGACGTAGACCACAAATGTAATGTTTAAAACTATAAATATCATATAGTATTAGGATTCTAATCTATAAATATATTACACACGTGCAACCATTTTAAATTACTACTGTTTGTAATGCATTACTTTTAATGCAACCAGGTTTATAATGCTTACGTATGCCTGTCTGATAAACGGAAGGAAAACATTACATATTTTCCGTTGTTCGGAACACAAAAGGAATTTTATAGGCAATTTATCTATGTATAAACACATTAAGCATAATAAAATAATATCGAACATAATATTATAATTAAGTATTCACATCAAACACTGTATTAGATATCGTCAAATATATATATGTCAAAACTGGACATTTAAATTGTTGGCAACAGAATATATGATGTAAACTTTTTACTATACTATAAATGAGGTGATTTTTTAATGTATAGCTGCAAGAATATAAAATAAACCGATATCTAAAATTACATGCTTGTTTGGTCAAGCCTCAAGACACTCGCCTGGTGACCACGTAATGGGGTTTCGTGCCACGCCCTGAAAAGATCTACTTTTCATAGTACAAGTGGTTAGTGCAAGGCTTATTTGAAAAATTCTAAGAATACTTGTACGTATTCCTCAAACATTCTTAAAATTAAATATACCATCATCATCATCATCATAATAATGATAATCTTCAACCACTTTAGATACACTGCTGAATAAAGGCCTCTACGCGACTCCGCCAATCTTTTTCATGTCTTTTCCACTACTTCGATAAATAATTTTATGGAGGTCTATCGCCACTACAATCTGCATGCAGCCTAGGTGTAAAACGGGAGTTTCATCAACCTCAAAATCACGCTGGTACCGATCCAAAAAAACGTTAATAAAAATCTATCTATTGTAAATCGTCGTTCATCGTACTCTGGCCACACACTCGCATACGCATACCCCACCGTATAATTCAAACTGACAGGTAAGCGCCCGGTGTATATTTATTTGGGTGCGCTCGGACCCTCACACATAACCTATATTATCTACACGTTAAACACTACATCATTTTGTTTCCAAAAATTTCAACTATCCATCGAGACTTTGGGCGAGCGGGTCTTTTTTGTCTCGTTGATACCATTTCAAAAATGTTATTTTCGTAACGTTTATTGATGGGAACAAGATCCCGTGGTGGACTGAATCACTGCTAGTTATTGTTTGTTTGATTGCACGGCGATTATCTATCTCGGCGGAACCACGCGTGTTGACTCCTTGAGACTCAAATTTGCATTCTTTGCCGTCCGCCGAATGCGACCAGGTGAAAGGTCAGCCAGACAAAGACCGGTATTCATCGTGACGGAAATATTGGAACGAAGGATATCAGTTGCCTCAACATACATATTTATATATATAATAAATAATATATATATAATACCTTACTGAACTCTTATTTAAGATTGACAAAGTTTTAACAATCTTCCTCAGTAATCTTGAGTTGTGTCTCTTATAAAGAACTAGCACATCACAAAAAAGCATTGAATTATATAAAATCAACTTTTCAAATAAGCTTTACGTCTATTTATTTATTTTGTATATTTATCATAACTTTAAAAATAAAAATACGTACACTAATAAATGTCGAAAGACATATCATGATATAGTGTTGTCATTACCCCACATTATTTTTGTATTGTAAATGTATTTGTTTATCTTTTTTAATATTGCAAGTCTAATTATTGTAACCCTGTGATTTATGGGTGTTCTCTTCTTAATAATATAAAACAAAATACACGCTTCGAAAAAATTGTTTAACATTTTAAATGTAAACACTATCTATGTAAAAATAAATAAATAAAGTAATAAAATATATTATGAAAATATGACTACCGGCTAAAAGGCCCGAATCTTCTACGTTTTTTACCTAATATATACGTAAGCACATCTCGGTATCTGAAAAAATCTCAGTTGTAATATTTATGTTTTTAACCACGGGTTTAACTTTTTAATGCCAACCAATATTAGAGTAACCGTTGTGTCTTCAGAGTTTACTTAAACCACTCCTAAATATTTCATTTTTGAGATTTATCTTTATTATACAACGTCGCTCTGAAAAATGGTAGACATCATAAATAGAACTCCACTAGATCGAAATGGGAAAAAGAAGAAAACAGACAATCTTTCTAGAAACGTGAAGACGCTAACGAGGGATTATATAATAATGGAAAAGAATTGTCAAGGCAGCCACGGGAGTGGGTAACATCCAGGACTACTGTGTCCAGCAATGGGCAATAGACTACAGTGAGGGAGATTTTTATACATTAAGAGTTAGGGAAAAAAATAAAAAAAGCTATTTTTGCAGCAAAGAACGTGAGTGTTTCTTTAAAGATAAAAAAATAAATAACCGAACACGCGCATTCTAAGTGAATTTTTTTCCTTTTCTGTCTTTGTATTTTTTTATTTTTATAGTATGAAAGACTTTTGATAGTATACTTTTATTTTTTTTAAATAGAATGGCGATAAACTTTTACTTCAGTTCATTAGAACTTGACATACAGCATTTGATTATATTCATTTGATAGTCACGTTACTCACTGATACAAGCGAGTACGTGATAAAATTAAAACTTTCATGATACCTACATTTTCGTATATATAATCGATTTTTAACTGTGTGGGAATTACAAGAAGGTGCCGACATAGAAATTCAATTTTATACTTTCAAAAGAAAGCAAACACGTTACCGCTTGACATTATAATTAAATAATATTATATTATATTTAGTTTTAAACCACTTCATTATGTACATACACAAATTAATGTCAACTAGTTTCGGTTGGACCCAACCTTCTTCAGGACAATATAGTATAGCCAGGTTGGGTACAACCGAAACTAGTTGACATTATTGTATGTACATAATAAAATGGTTTATAACAAAATATGAAATTATTTCATTTTAACAGGAATCCAAAATGTTGGATACCGATCAGTTTAAATTTTTATTGACATTATTTTATTAATACAGAATCAACTCATTGTACAGGAGAATGTATATGCTTTTCAATACTAATTAAATTGGACTAAATATAATATGTATAATAATTTAATTACCCGTAAGCTGCTTTGTGTGATTGTGTTTGATCACAAATTCGTATCACAAAAAGAATAAACATGATAAAAAAAATCGATTGCAGATGACCTTAGTACTAGATACTACAATATTCTTTAGTTATATTTAGCGGTTTTGATTTGTAGCTTTTGGGTGACTACAAAAATAAATAAAAAAATCGAATATATATATATATATATATATATATATATATATACACACACACACATATATATATATGTGTGTGTATTATCACAAAAATTCAAAAATTCTGTCGAATCGAACCTAAACATAATTTTCACCGTTTATTTGTCACACTTTTAATAACGCTCTACAAGTGCAAGCTATATGAATGTATACTTTGTATAAAATATTTCAATTAACACGTGTCTGGTTGATTGATTAAAATATATATTACATATTACCAGGTATGTAAATATGAAACCGGAATTTTCCCATATATGGCCCTAGCTGTCAATGTAGTTACCGTCAAACCGCGTCATTGGCGCCATTTTTTTGTTTTGACATCTGACAAAAATTTTCAACTCTTAACAATACAAGTTTCATACAACAGCATAGTTTTTAATAGCGTTGAACAAGTCGAATTTTATAGCTGGAAACTACTAAAATGTAAAATTTATAATAAGTTCTTATTACAAATAATCAATAAATTCCGTATTTTTATATTTAGTAGAGAGTACAAATTTAGTATTTATTTAATCATTTGTTTTATTAGTTAATGTATAAAATTCATTGAGATACAAGAGATTATAGAATATGAGGATCATTTTTAAATATACAGTTATACTTAGACATTTGAAGTTAAACATATTTTAAGTAAATTAAATTAAATTTAAAATTTATCATGTTTTCATTCATTTAAAATATATATTCATAATAATTATTTCAAGTATTTTTTTAAGAATATCATTTACGAATCAGCAGAAGCCGCGTTAAAGACGTCTAGCTGAAGCGGTGATTTTAAAGTATAAACTTCTTTCTAAAAACAGATATTTCTCAATATTCTACATCCTGCGTACATTGTTTTCAGTTGAATATTAAATTCAATAAAAATTGTTTTGTCGTTTAGAAATTTAACAGCAAAAATTTTTATATTTTAAAAGCTCGAAAGTTGTGGAAAAAACTCATGAATAAATGTTGATTTCATTGTAACCGAATAGAAAATATCATTTTTACGCCCGGTTCAATATTTGTTTTTGAAGCTTTTCTGATGGAAGTAAAATTGTGGAGGAAAACTGGATACTCGTTTCTTAATAATATTCAAAGGTTTCCCGATGAAATATTAGTACTAAAGATTATGATTCACTTTTTTGAAAATATTTTAATCGGTTAAAAACCGATGTCAGATTTTGACAGTTTTGTAATTGTTATTATTGTTTTGTAATTACGGCTATTTTTGAATATTCATTCCATTTCTCATTAATGCTTCATAATTTTAATCCCACATTTTGTATTGACAGTTGACTGATTCAATTATATAATAAGGGTTCAATTATTTTTAGATTTGTGTACATACTAAATATGAAGTATTTGTGTAAATTAGCATCAATAAAATTACTTCTAATAAATTCTTTCGATATTATTTTATCATTGGGTTAATTATTTGTTATTCCTCACAAATCGTTATTTTTTTATTTATCAATTGAGTTTTCTACATATTATTTGCAATAGATGTACAATAATACTAAAAATTAAATGCGGAACTGAATATCGTTAAAATTTTATGGTGATTTTTAAATATATATATATGTTTTTTGCAACAATAACTCCGAGAGTGACAGTTGTGTTTGTGCAGGCTCCCTTGGATTAATTGGATATTTACAAAAAAATCAGATATTTATAAACTTCTTTTACTTTAATATTCTTAGCTCACGTGTTTTTATAATTTAAACTATTTATCTTTAATATATTTCTTACAGTTTAGGCATTTGCGTTTTTTTTCAGTAGGGTCTATTTATTGTTACATTTTTATTTTTATTTTGACATTTGTCAGAAATCTTTGTCAATTTAATTTAATTTAATTTTCGGCGACAATGGAGGAATTAAGACCTCCGGATCCTCCAGACCCTTTTCCTCCTCCATCACATCTTTCTCGTCCCTCAATACCCGCCTCAGAAGATGCAGAATCTTCAGACGATTCCACTTTTTTAACATTCAAG
The DNA here is from genome assembly GCA_022840565.1 of Eubasilissa regina. Classification (NCBI taxonomy): domain Eukaryota; kingdom Metazoa; phylum Arthropoda; class Insecta; order Trichoptera; family Phryganeidae; genus Eubasilissa; species Eubasilissa regina. Next base: position 20,528,251 of record JAINEB010000015.1, on the reverse strand, counting down.
AAAAGAAAAATTGAAAAGAAGTCGGAAAAAACAAAGAACAATGCTAAAATAACCAGCATCATCTCATCTCCTCCTATCTCTCCCACTCTAATCCCAACCGTGACCTCTGACCTACTCTCTGCTTCTCCTGTTAATATAACCCGTCCCCAACTATTATACTCAAATTCGGCTGTCTCTCCTTTCCTTGTTTGTGTCCAAAAAACAGAACAAGGACCTATACATCCAATTGATTTTGGTAAATACATTACCCAGCAGAACACTCCTGGTATCTGCCCAGGCGGTATAAAAGCAGAAGACAGATACAAAATTTCTGTGGAGTTTAAATCTGCAGTGATGGCGAATAATTTTGTTAAATCTCTTGAAAACTCCCAAAATAATAAATTCAAAGCCTACATTCCGACCTACAATTTTACCCGCATGGGTCTTGTGCGTGGTATCTCCACTGACCTCTCTGAGAGCGACATCATCCTGTCTATCTCTACTCCCCAAAATATAGGCAAAGTTATAAAGGCTAGACGGTTGAATTATAAAGACACTTCCACGGGAACCGTTATCTGGAAACCCTCCCAAACAGTTGTGCTCACTTTCGAAGGACAAACCCTCCCATCACATGTATATCTCTTTTACAATTCGTTGCCGGTAGAGATTTATGCTTTCCCGACAATGCAGTGTTTTAATTGTTGTCGGTTTGGACACTCCAAACCAACTTGCAGATCCCCTCCTCGTTGCTACAAATGTGGTAACAACCACCCTGCTGACCAATGCCCAAACTCTTCCGAACCTCCCACCTGTTTGAATTGTACTGGCAAGCATACAGCAATTAGTCTCACGTGCCCAGAATTAACAAGGCAAAAAAACATTAAGCAATACATGGCAGCTAATAATACGTCATATTTTCAAGCATCTAAAATGTTTGCCCACTCTAAGAAAACTTTTGCGGAGACTACCGCACAACCAGCCAGCATCACTCCAGTTTCAGCTAACGTAGCTCCTGCAGTATCATCTTACAAAAAATTTGTGTATAAAACACCAAAATCCAAGCCCTTCACTTTACCTGGCTATGACCAGCAACTTCACAATTCTCATCAAATCTATCCTAATGGAAATAATCCATCAGGATCCCCTAATGGCCATTGCTTAAACTCCACTAATGTACCTACTCCCTCGAGTTCCGCTAACCCACCATTAAATAATCTTTCAAAATCATTACTCTCTGACAACTCTTCTTTCATCCAAACCCTTGTTATGCTCCTCATATCCATTATTTCAAATAATAACTCATTACCGTCCAACGCTGCTACTCTTATTTCATCATTGTACTCCCTTCTTTCTAATGGCTCCATCTGTGGAGAGAATTCTTCAGTGGAATAGCCGTAGTATCAAATCAAATAGCCATGATATTGTCGCTCTTCTAAAGTCAAATTCCAATCAAATATCAGTGGCGGCAATTTCGGAGACATGGCTGAGTCCGGGTTCCCATTTTAAGGTCCAGGGTTACCACTGCCTCCGAGATGACCGACAAGATGGGAAAGGCGGTTCCGCCATTCTCATCAAAAATTCCATCCCCTTTACACCAGTGAACGTTAAACCCTCCGGTTGCCCATTCGAAGTGGTTGCCGCTAGGGTTGATGGTATCACAATCCTTTCCTTGTACATTTCTCCATCTAATCGTCCCTCAAAATCATTACTTCGAACAATGCTTTCCCGCCTCCAAAATCCGTTACTCATTTTGGGCGATTTCAACTCCCACCATAGTATTTGGGGTTCTGACTCCAACGATAGATCTGGCAGAGATATTGTTGATTTGCTTGATGAATTCAGTCTCTGCATTCTGAATGACGGATCCCCTACTCGTCTCCACATCCCAAACCGCCGTCCCAGTGCGGTAGATCTTTCACTGTGTAACGCAGCATTGGCGCCCAGCTTAGTCTGGACGACAATAGATGACCCCCATGGTAGCGATCATTATCCCATTCACATTCGATTTTCTCCCAGACCCCAAATCACCTTACCACAAAATCAGAAATTCACAAACTACCAAAAATCATTTACCCGTTTAAAATATCAGACATCCAATGCAAAATGGGAAAAATTCTCCGAAACTATTTATGGTAAAATTACTAGTTTACCATCCCCAACCCATGAAAATATAAATTCTTGTTATGATTTATTTATTTCCTGCATTGAAGAGTCAGCAAAATTATATATTCCTGTGAAAAAAATAAATAAAACGAAACCCCCTCCTGCCCCCTGGTGGGACAGAGAATGTGCTGACGCTGTCAAAGAAAGAAAAACCTTCGCAAAAGCGTACTCTAAAAACATGACGCTTGAAAATTATCTGAAATTCAAAAATGCTCAGGCGGTAACCAAACGCATCCTTAAAAAAAAGAAACGGGATGGTTGGAAAATTTTCTGTTCATCCTTTTCTCCAGAAGTCCCTGTAGCAAAAGTATGGGAAACAATAAGAAAATTTAGAAATTCACACATCCCCCCAAAAATTCCACCATCTTCGTCAGAATGGATTAACGAATTTATGAACAAATTGGCACCACCATATGTGCCCAACTTTAATGAAACATTCCACAAATATCTATTTAGTGAGACTAGCTGGATAGATTCACATTTCTCCATGGATGAGTTAAAATCAGTTCTAAATCAAGTAGCAGACTCAGCCCCGGGAATCGACGGCATTCCCTACTTTTTCCTAAAAAACCTTTGTAATGAAACTCTCTTATACTTTCTTCAAATGATAAATATTATATATGAAACTGGCAACATCCCTCAATCTTGGAAATCTCAAATAATCGCCCCCATTTTAAAACCAAAAAAAGATCCTAATTCGGGACTCTCGTACAGACCGATTGCCTTATCATCTACTTTACTTAAAATTACTGAACACATGATAAAAAGAAGACTTGACTGGTATGTAGAAAACAAAAAAATCCTCCCAAACACACAATTCGGGTTCAGGAAGAAGAAAAGCACAGTTGAGAGCATATCAATATTGACTACAGATATTCAGATCGCTCATTCCAGAGGGGAATATCTCATTGGAGCGTGCATCGATATCAGTGGAGCATATAATAACGTCAACATCAGTATCCTGGAACAAAAACTCCTAGGTATAGGAATTCCCCCTAAATTAACTTGTTTTATCGTCAATCTCTTTCTCCAAAGGTTAATAGTGATAGAAGTGAAAGGATCATCTCCTGTATTCAGAACTGTCACCAGAGGCCTACCACAAGGGTCTGTGTTATCTCCTATCCTATTTAACATATACACCCTTGACATAGCTTACCGTATTCATCCTCTTTCTCAAATCCTGCAGTACGCTGATGACTTTTTTATCTACGTTTCGGGTCCAGTTTTAAAGCAGTTAGAAAAAATTCTCAAAGATAGCGTGAACAATCTGGTTGATTGGCTTATGGGACATGGATTGGAACTGTCTGTGAAAAAAAGTAGTGTAATCATCTTTACCAGAAAACGAAAAGTCCCCGCTGTACATATAACTTGCTTTGATCAAACCCTCCCCGTTAAATCCCAAATCAGATTCTTGGGAGTTATTTTAGACTCCAAACTTAACTGGAACGCCCATATAAACCAAATTGTTAATAGATGCCAAGCAAGTCTCAATACTATGAGAGCAGTATCTCGCGTGTGGTGGGGCTGCCATCCATACACCCAAAAGTTATTTTATCACGCATATGTTTGTAGTCATCTAGATTATGCATCTTTCATTATGGAACCGACTTCAAAAAAAAATCTGCAAAGGCTAGATCGTATCCAGTCACAAAGTCTTAGGTTAATAATTGGAGTAATGCAGTCTTCCCCAATCAATGCTTTACAGGTAGAAACAGTAGATCCTCCACTTCAATTGAGAAGAGAGTTTATGTCTGACAAATTTCTTTTCAAATGTATGCGTCAAAAAGATCATCCTCTAATACCAAAAATTAAAACTCTTACAGATCAACTTAGAATTAGTTCATATTGGAAAAATAAAAGTCCCCCACTGTTGACCAATAGTTTTAAGACTTTTCAGACGTATTCTGACAAAATTTTAAGACAAAACCTTCTTCCCCTATATGCCACTCATTTCCAAACCCATACATTCACCCCCAAAATACTACTATCATTTGGAATCCAGAATAACCCCCAAGCCAAAAGAAACTTCATCAATATTACCAGATCAAAGTGGCCGGGCTGGAAACTTTTCTTTACGGATGGCTCCAAAATAGATTTAACTAGTCACACCGGGGCAGCAACATTTTGTGATTCAGAAAATCTGGCACAGAAATATCGATTACCAAAAGAAACCTCAATATTTACTGCTGAGGCCATCGCAATCCTCGAGACATTAAAATATATTATGAAAAATCTACCCATTTGTAATAAAAGCCTGATCCTGTCAGATTCTCTTAGCGTCCTACAAAAATTAAAATCGTGTCCCTTTTCATATGCCGAAGATGAGCATTGTATCCAAATACGAGAATTAATGCTTAGTATGAAACAAAAAGACATGGATATTGCTTTAGCTTGGATTCCCAGTCATTGTGGAATTCCGGGAAACGAAAAAGCCGATGCCTTAGCAAAGGAAGCCTCTACTTCTGGCGTCCTTTCACATAATCATGTGACAATATCTGATATATTTCCTATTCTCAAAGAGAAAATGATCTGCATTTGGAGAGATCAATGGGAGACTTCTAAACTTGTAAAAGGTAAATGGTTTGCAGAAATTCAGCCAGAGATTCCTACTAGGCCCTGGTTTTCCAAAACGAAATTAAATAAGTTTGAAACTTCCTCGATCTGCCGTATGAGGATCGGCCATTGTTGTATAAATTCTCACTTATTTAAAATCCGCATTCGAGACTCTCCTATGTGTGAATGTCAACTAGAAGAGGAAAACTTAAATCATGTTTTTTTAGGATGCCCTATCAATGACCAGTATCCAAACTTAATCCAAGATCTTTCTAACAACAAAATTCCATTCCCCATCAACATCCCAACTTTGTTATCATCTAACAATCAAACCATTTTTAAAATATTAACGAGGTTCCTAAACGCCAATGAAATAAACCTGTAAAAATTAAATGTATCCAAAAGAAACTTCACATTAAATAAAATTACTCGGTAATGGCAAGAACACTCCATAAGGGTGAAACGCCAATTAAAAAAAAAAAAAAAATATATATATATATATATATATATATATATTTATATATATATATATATATATTCGAATTACAAGTGCAATCTATTAAAATGATATCCTTCTTCACTTCATAGTTCATTACTTACATAATAATTATTAATGTTTTAAAGTATTATAAATTATTGTTTTCTTTTTATAAAACTTTATACATATTGAACATGCATATTTTTTTTTATTCATTTGACTTTTTTACAATTTTTTTATAACATGAATTAAGTGTTTTACATTATTACATGGTTTCTTATAAGAGATAAGCTTAAAATAAACCAATTATTATACAATTTGGATATTTTCTACTATACGTTGCTCATGTACCCTGCGTACCAATGTACTTAATCCTTATGCTTCAACTATGTATTCATTAATAAATTTCATAAATTCTCTCCTTACCACAAAATTTACTAACCAGAAATATAGGACGTCCGCGGAAGACTTGGCACGACCAGTTAAACCATATAATGGAGGATGATTGTGTTAGAAGCCTCAACAATCGACGAGCTTGTATGAGAAGATGTATGAATGTGGATGAGACGAGATTAGTGTGTCAGGACAGAAGAGTGTGGCGCTCTATCCTCTCTGCCTACCCCCGCGAGGAAACTACGTAATGGTAAGTAAGTAAGTAAGTACCACAAAATATACACAAAACATTCCACTTAGAATCGCATCTCCCACAGATAAACCCGATACGTTATCACTCATCTGTTCAATGTTAAGGATTTCAGAAATCAGTATTATTTCGTTGTAGTCATATTTTTTTTATACACTTCATTGTTTTATTAAAGATGTGTATTTTTTCTACCCATCCAAATACATATCATTAATAGAATTGTATGTATCTAGTTTTAAAAGTCAGAAAATGATGTGTGCGTGTATATTTACAGAAAACATTCGGCTTACTGGATGTTGCTGCACGGCCTTCCGGTTGGCAAAGTCATACCATAGCCAACCAATGACATACAAGTTAGCTATCGAATTGTATCGAATCTACGTATCTCTTTTACTCAATTATGCGAAATACATTCTTTCAAAGATATGAAATTTACTATCCAGTACGAATCCTCCAGAATTTACTGAAGTGTGGACTTTCATTATCTGACTCCAATTACTTTTTCCTCTGCTTATTGGACAAAAAAAGGAATGCGACCCTGGTTTATAGCGACAACAAGAAGAGGAGAGTGTTTGGTGAGAGACTTCCATGCAAAAAAGTGCTGTCATGAGAATGGAACTGATAATTCATATTTTCGGGAAAATGTGAATGGATATGTTTAGTTTAAAAATATAGTTTATAATGTGAGAAAAATTGTTGTGTATTGTGCATCTAATCTCCCCTACAAATCATACATCTATTCGTTTTTTTTATTTTATAATAAATCAATTTAAACTGAGTTTTTTTCAATGTTAGCAATTACCTATCTTCACAATTACCAATATTTAATTATTTTTTTTAATGGAGATAAAACATTGTTGACAAAAGGTGAGTAAGTGATCCTGAGGAAAGTGATCCACAAATTGTATGCTCTCGGTTCAACCTGTCGGTGGAGGTGAGAGATTACCATCTCACCCCGATAATATATAAAAAAACATAAATTAGATTTTTAAATTCAGAAATTTTGATAAACTGTTAATAACATGTTGCATTAAAAGTAAAATTAATTATATAAATCAAATAATTTTTATACAAATTGGTGAACTTTTTAAATAAAATGTTATTAATGTAAATATATAGATGGAGGCTTTCTACAATGAACATACAATGGTGACGACGACCAATGTACAAACTAATAGTATCCTTTACTTTTTGAGAAACAAAAATTATCCGTATAAACTAACTTTTCTGTGTGCGGTTTCGTATATAAATAAGATAAATATAGTGAAAAAAAAGTCCTCGCCCAAAGCGATAATAAAATGGCGTCCATTAAAGAAGAAAACTTTTAAATATTCAACATGAATCTTTTGTAATAATATTTTTTCTCAGGTTTTTTTTATTTTAGACATATTAAATATTCAAATGGTTACGGCATTATTTCAGTTGGAGTATTATTTTTGTAAATAAACTTCTTGTCGATAGTTTCAACAATATTCTATAACTTTCCGTTAAATCTAAAACGTTACTGTTATATAATACATACTACAAGTAATCCAGGAGATATTTGCAGTAAAGTAGAGCTTAAATTTTATATATCGTATTTAAAGGAAAGCCCAGAATTGTCTTTATTTTTGTAAGCAAATTTGAAAGTATATTAATTTTAAAAGTAAAAATTGTAGCAATTACTATTAACATATCTATTACGGATTATTTTAATGTCATTATTTTATTAAGATGTTTTTCTCAGATAATATAGAATATACATCATCATCATCATCATCATCATTTTCTTCCCCTTATCCTAAGAGGGTCCGGCCCCGAAGACTGAATAAAGCACTTCCATCTTCCCCCATCTTGCACCGCTTCGGTATTGTTAACCAATCAGGACCCAATCTGATGTCATACTCATACAGTCCTTAAAATAGAATATATTTTATCTATTATTTTCGTATCTTGTTAAACCTTGATAGATATATTTACACGTTATAGTAATGAGTTATAATGAAAATTATATTAAAATCATATTAAACTAAATACAACAACAAATTGTAATCATTTTATTATACTATTTAAAACGTTCATGGCAAAAAATACAATACCTGTTTTGTCAAAAAATGGAAATTTATTCATAAATAATTATTTTAGCTAAACAAAAGATCCAAAAAGTATATTGCTTTTTTACGTTATTCATCCCGGGTATTTTTCAATAATTTATTTAATCTTTTTCTAGTTAATAAAGTTCTTGTAACGGCTTATTGAAAAAATACACTTAAGTTCTAAATACGCGAGAATGTCACGTAAACTATAATCCTGGCTGAAATTGAAAAACACATTCCATGATACATAGTCAATTTCCTTTTATAGGGATACTTTTTAAAAGAATAAGCTCTAGAAGCGAGTATTAATCCAGAAACATCAGCGAACAAAGAATTTCATCGCATGAAAGTAGTTTCAGAAAATGTAAAGCCTTTGTTTCACGTGAAACATGGCTAATCTATATTGGAAATATCGATCAAAAGTGAAAAACTTTTGCTAAGATAAAAACTACAAATTCCTCATGAATTGTCTATGAACCACAAATAGTTTTAATAGTAGGTTCTGTCGAAATCTGATCTCCATGATACAGTTTAAAATTATATATTATTTTCAACACATGAGAATTTTCGCTCGAAGTGTGGCAGTTGAACCTTCAGACCAAAGATAATTATCCAAATGGGGTTGTAGTAGAGACTTTACCGTTTACGTGCTGCTATAATATCTTAAATGTTTTGGAGTCTTCAATATAGATTTACAAAACAGTCAAAATATGAAATGTTAACAATTTTCATGTTAACTCATTACTGCTACTGCTAGGTCCTGCTAGCGGCTATTGTGGCCACTTCGCGGACAATATTGGCCGCTACGCGGCTATTGGTGACCGCTGCGCGATCAGTCTCATCAGCTATCGTCGTTTACTTACTGCTAGGCCCTGAGGGCGGCAAGTGGCCGCAACGCGGCCATTTATTATACTGCTTTAAATTAAATATAGATTCTACGGAAACCATTGGCCACTATCAGCGGTTTTTCGGCCACAATAGCCGCCCACAGGTCCTAGCAGCAAAATCCGCTATCGTATTCTGTATTGCTGTCCCTGAAATTGTACAAACGGTATTTTTACGAATTAACTTTGAAATAAATATATATCCACTTAAAAACATTATTTAAAAATACAAACGAAACATTCATATTGTCATAATTTGACAGTTCTATCATAAATAAGAAACTGACCATAAAGTGCGATGCTATATGACCATGAGACATAGATGTAATGACAGGATGACAGATGCTCAATAAATTTATATATATTTATGTACCGTTATTGAATATATAAAAGAGAAAACATTTAACCTTATTTAAAAAACACGTTCGTTTTTGCCCTGCTGGCGTCTCACAGACCTGGCCGTTTAATTAAGCATTATATAGTCATAATGACACTACATCCCGGTATCGTTATAATACATCGTGAAAGAATCCTTCATTAACAAACTGAATCTTCTTAATATTTGTTCAATTATACAAATATCGTGAGACTATATTTAGTATTGATTTATTGTTAAGGAATAAATTTATCACATCCCTGTAATAAAAATACAGTATTATTAAAATGGTAAAGTGATTCGCCGCCTTCACTTCAGTACTTCGAAAACATTTTGCAAATACAGAACCATCATGTGCAAATAAAACATATGAACGGAACGTGTTGTATCGACACTAACGCGTTCCGACGGCTCAATATAGTACACATCTCAGCGTCATATTACTATGGAAGTTTTTTTATTTCCTTTATAGAACTTTGTATGTAACCACCCACTACTTTGGTAAAGAAAACATATCAGGATCGTGCTTCTAAGCCAGTAGTAGTGTACCAAAAATATAAATTTTGATATTCGTGTGGGTGTCAGAATGTGTTAGAATTAGGGATTCTGTTTCGAGACTGTTCCATGATTTTTTGCTGTCTCGAGTTCCGGGACTTTTAAAAAAATAACCCATACTCAAGACTCTTAATTTTTCATGATATTATTCATTTTAAACAAAATGAGTTAATCCTACTGTCCATTGACACACAATAGATAGTCATCCGTCGTTAAGTATTAAATTAATTTTAAAACCATTGATTATTAAAAAAAAAATCTTAAGCTAATTATTTAGATATTTTGAGTTTTATCTCAGTGCATCTCAAGTAGCCTTGTAGGTGAAACTATTTCAAATATATTTGGTGAACTATATTAGGTAAAACTATTTAAACCTGGATAATAAAGGATATAATTTTTAAAATCAAAACTCAACACGAACATACGAGTGGGTACTTATTTTAAGGCTATATATTTTCCAATCATTATATCATTAAATGAATCCATCAGTATGCTGATGTATATCAACGTATACTTATTAAAAAAACTGAAAAATATACCTTTTATTTCGGTACATGGACCGTGGTTTAAATTCTGCGTCAAACGATGTTACTATCTGCTCACAGCGCCACGACCCTGCTATAGCTTGTGGTCATGAAAGTCGCACATAATCATTAAACATTCTGTTTGTTCCGCTGGTCGAGACGTATTGTGGGATGGCTAAAATCTTCAGTATCATCACATTCGTAGAACTTTCATTTAAAAGAAAACAACATTACCTAAAACATCCTTCTAACAATTATTTTACCTAAAATATCCATTGCGCTTCTATTTGGTATATTATTATTTATTTGCTACTCTGCCACATTTGTTGTAATAAATCTTAAACCTATTTTTTATTTCCTTTAACGAAAAAAAAATTTATAATTATATCCACTTATATTATATATATATAATATTAGTGGATATAATACATTTTTAGAATAATCAGTAAGATATGTATATATATATATATATTTCTTTTAACATTTATTTCTTCTCTATGAGAGTTAGATTCGTGTATATACATGGAGAATATACGAGAATTTATGCTTCAGTTAATCTGTGTAGATATTTTTTTTACTTTAGATACAAATTTACAATAGTCTGTAATTTTTCTAATGGTGATGGGGAGTTTGTTAAAAAATTTGATGCCTTGAAAATTATAGTGGTTTTGGGTTACGGTATATTTTAGTTTTGTAATATCAATTTGGTCTCTAAATCTTCTAGATCGGAATTCGCTTCTAAAATTTAATTGATTTTTAATTAATTTTTTTTTTTGTATGTCTATTATTTTAGATACTTTGAAATTTGTGAAGAGCTGTATACTTAGATAGTCTTTTTTTTATAATAATTATTATTATCATTTTTTGAGTGATTTCTAATTGTGATATTGAAGATTTATATGCTCCTTCCCATCCAATAATACTGTATTGTAAATGTGACTGTACAAACGCGTAATATATTATTTTCAGATTTGTAAGTGATAAGATGTTTCTTCTGAGTCTTAAAAAAATGTAGGCAGTTTTCCTTATTTTGTTTGTAAGATTAGTAATATGTTCTTTCCATTTGAGTTTATTATCTATTATGATTCCTAGGTACTTGATACAGTATTTTTCTTCAATTGATGAACATTGGTCACAAGAGTCTACTTAAGTACAGGCTTTGGTGTGAATTTTTATTTTAATTTCAGTGATATCTTTCTGTTAAATAGCAAATCGTAGAAAGTATATTTTATCAGTACTAATTGATAGTAGGTTATCATCCGTCCACTTTTTTATGGTAATCCTCATTTGCAGATATATCAGCGTCAGTCCAGTCGTAAAATAAATAACAATGATCCAAGTACTTAGCGTATCAGTATATATTAACGGATTAACTTGTATTTTATTCGTACTAGTTTGTACTACATTTACAATACTTTAGCAAATTCAAAATAAAATCAACGATTGAGAAATCTGTGATCCTTATTATATTATATATTGCATTTCCCCATCTATTTTTATGACTTTCTGGACCTTTTGGATACATTGGATCCATATGGCTGTATACTGCTTGATTAAACCACCAGATAAACGTTTTTTCTTTTATATATTCAATAACAGTACTTTTCTTATCTATGCTGTCTGTCTATCTATCTTATTGAATTTTACGTTTCTTCGGATTCCGTCTTTACTTAAATGCACATTATACTGATAAAATAGCATTTTTATATTTATTATAGTGTTCACAATTCTTATATATCATCTAGAAGCCATTTTTGTTCATGTTTACAGCTAACTTACAAAGGTGGAATAATTTTAATTACATCGAGATTATATTTACCTGTTGTTTGTTTTGGGAAAAGCTCTAAAATTGAAACATGTATTATATTGAGACCTTGACCATGCAGCGATCACCAATGGTAGCGTAGTAGTCATTATTATTCGCTAAGTGGCCAGTATATGTATATACTAGCGACTTTAGTAAATTTTTAAATCAGGACAGATTTTTTTTTTAATAATAAGCGGGTAACAACACTCCACTGGAGAAAATCCATACTCTGACAACATAAATAATACCTACGTTATTCCCGTACGAGTTACGATACGGTGTGATTACATTTTTGTATTAGTAAATGTATTTAAAAAATCACGAAAGAAAAACCAAAGATTTTACAATTATTTTTGATCCAACATAATGTTTTTACATAAAATGAAATTTTATAAATTGAAAAGAAACTAAAAGGAAAACAAAATGTGCAATATAAAATTAAAGGACGAGACCAGATTTGTAATTAATAATACATTATAGTGGCGTAACTACGTCAATACAGCCAATGCGGTGCGTTGGAGCCCTAGTTACAAAGGGGCCCAAAAGTGCGTCCGCGTCCCGCATTACAGTTTGTATCGATTCTTTTTCAAGTGCTAACATGAACTAATAATTTTAAAATCGACTATAAAGAGAAATGGAATTAAAACATAATTTCTCACGTACATTAGGATAACACCTGAAAACCTTATCGATGTACCTACCGAAAAAATATTATACATCGGATTAGTGAGCAAACTATTACCGCAAAGCAAATATCGTGGTAGAGCGAAGCACGGAAAGCCTAAACACTATTTTTTTCATAAATATGTGAAGATTATAGGAAACAAAAGTTCATTTTTTTCCTCCATTATTACCATGCAGTACTTAATATTTTAGTGTCTTATATAAAATACGTATACGGGGGTTCTTTTTAACATTTTGCAATGGGACCCAATTTTTATAGTTACGCCACAGATGACGTATCAAAAAAAATGTATAAAACAATTGTAGAAAAAGTAAAATAAACAAAATCTCTTTTAAATTTAATTTTGCTTTTGATTGTTTAATTAAAATATATAAGTATATTATATCTAATAAAAAAGTGTTCTCTAAAATATATACCCATAAGTTAAGATTTATCTGCCACCGGTATCGAAAATTTATATGAAAAATAAAAATCTCATCGTACTTTATACATTTTTAATAGAAATTCATTTTTTTAGCATTTGGGTTAATTTTTTTTTTTATTAACATTCGTCAGCCTTTATTTTGTGTTTTTTTTTATGTGTTTAAAATACGGTCATTTTACTTCTTCTAATCCCTTAACTCTAAATCATTTACTCCCACCGAAAGGTTAAAGTTTCTTGGTCATTTTCCGCTAAATTTATTGGGTACACTTACCGGAGGCGTTTATTACACGAAGACTTTTAGTGTTTTTTGTAGGGCATTTATATTTATTCGAAATAATAAAATGCCCACATACTTATCGCTCCCCATCATTGAGCATTTTATTAATGATTTTGTTCTTAAACGTGTGTCATATCATGTAATGAAAAATGTTTTATGCCTCCGAAAGATTTTTTTCATGTCTTGTGAATAATTTTATTTTATTCCATTATTTTTAAGTTTATTTTATTTGTAATGTAAAACAAAATTTATATATTTAAATAAATCTAATAATAATACTTTAGTCGCAAAACAATAAAAACATTTTAATTGCTAAATGTGTTTGTACCTTTCTTGATGGAAGATTTCCTCGTTATATTTATATATGTAGAGTACGACACTTAGAAATTTACCCACCGTGCCAGCGGCTGTCGTGTAAATACTACTTCTTACAAAACAATGCAAGAGAAATAACATGCCTTGCAAGAAATATAAAATTCTTTAGATTTACAGAATTTTTGACAAAGAATCACAAATATTAATCTGGTAAATAAACATATCCAAATAGAGTTACATCTTTTTTAACTTATCTTATTTATAATAAGGTACATACAATATATTTATGTACAGTTATAATAAAATATATATTATATTCAAAAGTAAGATAAGCTTTATAATTATTGTTCTTGTAATTTAGCGAGTTATTTCCATATGTTACTTAATTTTAAAGAAAAAATCTAAGAATTACATTTTCAAAACCTAGTTCTAAAACAATTTTAATTATTTTATGAGCTTAAAAAATATTTCTATAAGAGGTATACTTTATGAAAATCATGAATCGAATGACCGTTGTGTGTTTTGTGTCGTTAAAAAAAATGTTTTTCTATAAATTCGCACCAGAGTACCACTGATGTATAAAAAGCGTAACGAACACTTTAAAGGTGTGTGTGAATAAAATTTATTGTACAAGTATAATTTGAAATATTTACTTAAACGTGACATTTACAGCCACCGCAATAACTATGTTTATGTCTGCTTACAGTCTTATCTTATTGATATATTTAGGACATATAAAATGTGGCGAGCTATAAAAAGTCTTATAAACTCACCTGATATACAGTCTGGCCTGTCGTGAAGTATAGCGCGATGTTTAAGTTCAGAAGAAACGCGACGGCGGCACGCATTTTATAACGATTATTTTACTTATTTCTCGAATTGAAGGAACGTCGCACGAGTACTATCAAACAAGATTATATTTCGGCCACCTTGCACTAGGGGAAGTTCTTACTTTACAACGTCATTTTTTTTCTGTTCATTCAATTTCTTTTCAACTTTTCAAAGTATTTTTATCTCAAGGGATGAATAATAATACGAATAGTTCTTCGCTACCCTTAGGAGAATGGAGCTTTTGTGTTCGCGGCAAAAAGCTTATTGCGACCGGGGCGACGCGCCGTCAGCTCTTATAGCGTCGGCTCTACCAGGGCGCAACTCGTACGCGTTTCATCCACCCTTACAACCCTTATACACTCGTTGGTAGTGGAATATTTCCGTCATTCGACATCAGGCAGTAAAAACCACAGGTATTATGCAAGTCCTTTTCCTCTGCGTAGGAAGCTCTCAGTGCTAAGTGCATTCGTATTTTATTGGCTCTTTAATAATATTATAGCTATTTTTATGTGGTTATAACTATCGCAAAATTTCACTTATTTAACTTATTAAAATGTACGTATTTTTCTAATTTTAAAAATTTCCATGAAAATTGTGTCATTCAATTTTAAAGATGTCAAATTCCTATTCATTATAGAATTATAAATACTCAGACTTAATTTTCGCATTTTTATTGTGGAATATTTTATTCTTTCCATCATTTTATAATTTTCTGAAAGTGGTTCAGGTGATTAGGAGAGTTTTATTGATTTAAAACACCACGATTTACATTATTGGCAATAATATAAGCACAAAAATGTTCGGGACAACATTTTTTATTTATAACACATACACACACACACCATTAGTTAATTTTAACTTAATATCACTTTTCTTTGTTCAAATAATAAGTAAACTTTTCAAACACTACAAAATAATTTTTTTATTTCGTAAAAAACCCTTGACATTTGTAAATGTTTCATTCTTCAGTAACTCATCAGATTTCTTAGGCTGAACTGTCAATTTTTCCTCTTATTGTGGCTTTCTCGTTCCACATAGATACAAAGACTCAGGACAGAGATGGTCTCTCTTATATGAACTATATCTTGTTTTCCCATGTTGTACAACGTAAGAAGATTCTTATTGCCGTGGGCAAATTTACTTTCGCATTAAGTACATCTTATCTTTGTAAATACGTATGGAGTTGTCTGTACGTATTACCCATACATTCTTACAAGTTGAGATTGTGATTCTTCGTACTTCATTACACTAGAAATATAGGAACATTTTTTTAGTTGTTTTTAATTTTTGTAATAAGCGATTATGTGTATTATATTAAAAGTAAATCAAATTTGTGCCCATTATTATGAAAGTGGTCTAAGTTATGTTTTGAGATATTTAAAGGTTTGCGTTTGAATTGATTTAAAAATATTTATATATTACACAACACAATATTACAAAATGTATTTAGTCCGCTAGATTTATAATTTATTTCGACGTGGAAAAGTTAATGTTAATATATTAGCTTATAAGGAAATAAAAAAAATTAAGATTGGAATGATTTACTCTATTATCAAAATAAACACTAGCGGAATACCGTTGAACGTCGTAACAATACACTGAATATAACGCTTCAAATATTACACAATTATTACAATTTACATCATATTGTATTAATATAAAACAATATGATGCGAAAAAATGGATATATTTCCATGATTCTGAACTTTACCACATTAATAATAATAGTCACATAATAATAATAATAATGAACTCAATTTCCCCAAAATATATTATCAGATATTTATTTACTTTTTATAGTACTTTTTCAAATTCATTAATTTTTATTTTCAATTGCTAAGATACTATGATACTTGCAGGTAGACCCAATACTATCGACTTTAACATCTTAACTATTTATATAATATAGACGAAAAAATTTCGAAGAAATCAAAATAATCTTTTTCTTTACATAAATTATTTCTATGTATTTTTCTAAGTGATTTATTTAAAATTTGTTTTATTTATTACGACACTATGCTCTAAAAACTTGTGATTTCTTGTGACTTGTGATTGTGTTAATTGTTTCTAATAATAAAATGGACAGGAAGTCCTAGCACCACCTAAAAGATTCAACAATAAGGTTTTGGAGAAACATTACAATTAAATAGATGATTGTTTTAAATGGGAATAAATAAATGTCTCACTTAGCAAACGAGTGTAGATGAAATTTGATTATCTGTATATAGAGTATCTAAGCTGAATAGATTAAAACTCTCTGGGTTCGAGTCCCAGTGAAGGAATTTTTTTTTCGATAGATGGATTTTTCTGTGTATATTTCCAAGTGATTTATATAAAATAAATTAAAAAGGTTAAACAATTATAATAAAGAACTTATATTTATAATTTATATAAATATTTTACTTTTACTAGGTTGTCAATCAACTGAATAGCATTAAAAAAAATTGATTTAATAAATCGCAATTCTCACAAACAACTAAATATATAGACGTGAACTACCCACCAACGTGATCACTTTTGCACCACTTACGCAATCAAATAGCTTCGCGACTTTTTTAAAAAAATTACTCGATCGGAACGAAAATTTAATAATATAATATGCATTATTGTAAAAAATACGTCTTGTTTATACAAACATTTAATTTTCGAAGAGTAAATACTTTTACTGTTGCATAAATATGTCATAAACTGTCTGATTTGTGTTTCACCAAGAATGTGTGTAGAATGCCCCTCGTCCCGCAACTAATGTTTCAAACCCCTCTCCCATATGCACACTTTATTTCCGTGTCCGTTGCTATTCTATTTTGTGAAATATTTGTAGTTTTTTTTTTTAATAATTTAAAAGGTTAAATGAGATAATAATGTTAATCTATCAAAATTTTAAATACTCAGAAGCGAAACACAGAAGAAACTTGGCTTTTAATCATATTAACACGTCGAGGAATCACAATGTGATTATCTCAACATTTAAGCCTTAATTTTAATTGTCTTTAAACTTTGTTGTAATATTTACCTACGAGTAGGAGAGACCTTGTTTTCAGACTGTATGCCGCTATCCAAAGGTATATATACTGACATACCAGTATATGTATTCATCTCAAAACGAACACTATCTCACTGTAATATATTACTTTTAAAAATGCATAAGTGTGCACTCAATGATAACCAGTTTAAAATTTACTTTGCATGAAATACTCGCCGGGAGAATCTCCCGCATCTACTCACTATTTAATTTTCCTACTTCAATATTTGCCTTCAAGCATCTCGCAGCTCGTAAGCATTATCTAAGAATAATAATCAACAAAACTTCAACTCCAGTATTCCGAGAACGAAAATGCTCTTATTTCTGACGATTCAATTTTAATTTTTATTTATTCTAGATTGAATATCACGCACGTTCACACGCCTTGTTACTTCGATTGGCACCACTGGGTTTCCTAGCTTATAATAATGTTCATGTGTGTGTGTGAGTATTGCCGCTCATTTTTCGGGAAGTTAAGAAGACGGTAACCGACAGGCGTCATTCAATTACCCGTGTTTCGACCGGTACAGCGGTCCAAATAAACCACCAGCGCGCGCTTCAGTCGGTCGAAATCTAAAGAAGACAACCCACCTAAAAGAACAACAACCTCGGACCAGAAAGACAGCAAAAATAAAATGTTAGTGCAGTTCATATATCGTATGTGTGCTTATTGTTAATCGGAAATCTGGGAACCAGCTATCGAAGGCATTTACATAAAAAACGTATAACCCCATTTTTTATTCGTGTTTATTTTGTACAATGTATTAATATGTATATATCACAAATCTAACTTATATATAATACATATATATTTATTTGTTTATGTATATACATGTTTATATATATTCACTAATCTCTACTTCTGTGCGTAGAGGATGGTCTGATGCCAGTAGAGAGTTCCAAAGAGCGGTGTATATAATAAATTGTGTTAAAGGTATCAGCAAATTATCAACGACGTCTAGAGTAGAGTTTAAAATGTCCAGGTCAAGCAGAGAAATAAAAAATCATAACAACTTTGAAGTCAAATACGAAACGGCTTTTGTATCAATTCCTCCCTTATTTATTTACAGTTATTATTTTCATACACTTTTTGGTAATCTTTGACTCTGGACATACTAGTATTGCCTGAAAGTTCACGAATCATGTCACCCAATGTCTATATCCGGAATCTGTGACTGGTTATGACGCTTGGCGCCTGACGCCTAGATCATGGCCAGACGCCTTCGGCACGGTATTGCATGGCTCCTATTGTAATGTCACGAGCCCCGTTCAGCTCCTTTCTCCATTAAATGACTTTGTACCATAAAAAATAGTATTTTAAATGTAGTAGTAATTTATTTTAGTTTCCTTATACGTATTATGTTAGAATAAGGCGGCACTGCACAGAAAGTGTCGCGTCTAATTAATTAAAAGCATTTAACTTTCAGTAAATTATTTAGAGGGTTTTTTACCAGAATTTTAGCCCTTCCAATTCATGTATTAATATAAAACACATTTGATGTTTATTACAATAAGGTAGTTAGAAAAAGTGTCAAAGCGATCAGCGCCGATGCACTTGTAGTAGTAGATTAGACGGCCGCGCCGCATGTAGAGTACTCAAAGTATTGTAGACTATAAGGAACAAAAAATTAAAAAATCAGTTCCTTTATAACAGACTATACCCCTTCTTAAATTCCTAATTTTCACTATCTCTAAAAAGCCGTCCTATTTTTAATTTAATTTTAGAATCCAAACAAAACTACATCTAAAACTAATCACAAACTCAACCTGGTCATTCACAGACACTCAAACGACACATATACGATTTATCTTCTAAATTTTATTCTAAATAAATTTCCATCCCTAACCTTTCCATAAACTCCCTCGGCCTATATGATCCCTCATCCGATCTCCATCATCTTCGTCCCATTTCAACCCTATTCTTGAACCTATTAAACAAAATTTATAAAAATATTCACTAAAAAAATGAACAGAATCAAACAAAAAAATAATTAACAAAATATAAAATAAAAAAATGGCTCAGCCCTTATCCCTCCCCCCTTTAACAATCGACTCATGTATATTTATATATATATATATATATATATATATATATATATTCAACTCCTCTTTACCAATATTCGTATTAGAGGTCATACCAATTGAGGCCACTCATAATACAGCATCCAAATTTAGTGTGATGAAAAAATATTCTTTCAAACATGAGATATGATTTCAATGACTTTAGAAATGTGAATTAGATTAGATTAGAAATGAATTCTCAGATTCTCAGTTTTCTTCGAGTCTTATGTCAACCGCACCACTTCAACCACTCATTTTATTCTCACAATTTATACTCTCCAAAATTTTTATCCACAGTTACATGCATATTATCAGACATAAATTGTGTGCGGTTTTTAACTTGAATCAAGCTTAAAAACTTAACTAAAGGCAATCAAGTTAAAAACTTTGTTTTATAGAAAAAAGTACAATAATATTGTAGAATAGGAAATACTATATTACAAGTCAATACCATTATCGTTCAAAAAACTTGCTATTATATAGATTAAACGTGGCGAGTTAAGGGAAAGAAGATGACACAAGTTAACCGGAAGCTGAAAATTACCATTAACGATCCGCAATGGATAGCCAAAAAAGACATGGTCTAGGGTTTCCTCCTCGGAACCACACTCACACATTGGGGAATCTATCAAATTTAATCTGAATAAATGAGAGACCGCCTGGCAACGTGATTTCATATTACTGATATTATTTTGCGAATAACGATGCCATTATCGGACTCAACTTTATATAACAATTTCCCCAGCTATGTTTGATCTACACTAGCTGTGTACACAATAATTATTATATTCCAGATTCAACTATTGTGACTAAAAATTCTCACCCCTTGTCTGCAATAGACTATTTAGATTTTTTAATTTCTTTAACTTAATTGCATAGCTTAATTCCAACAGCTTAATAACAAAATTTGGACTGGTTTCGCAAAAGCGACTGCTTTAGAGAAAGTGAGTCCAGCCGAGGGCTATTCTGCTGATTATGTTAAGCCATTTAACGGTGAGTGATATATCCATATTTGAACAAGGTATTTTATTTTAATGCGAATGAGTAAATAAAATATATATTCTTACTATCTTTATCAACATTAATACTTTTACCAATTTTCAAATGTAGAAAAACACTGAAAAATTATACCTTAAAATATTTTATTTGCACGTTTAATATTTCATTACGGTACCTACTCCAAAATTATACGACCCATAAAAATTAATCCAAAAATTTTGAAATTATATTCTACTACACTGCTTTCTAAAAGTGTATTCAAATGCTAAGCTTTAAGTGTCACTTAGAATTTTTAGTTATTGACATGTTACAATATCATAGTTTTCGATAAAATGGAATTTCCAAATTTACATCAAAATGTTCTGTCTTTAATCTTATCAGAGTTTTTACGTCCAATTTTAAAACCTGTTTTTCTAAATAATCTACATAAAATATTGTGACGTAATAAAAGTTAGGTACGGGGGTTAATCTTTTTTTATAATCGTCGCGATAATTTGTAAATGTCAACACTGCTGTTCACGGAACGGGCGGCGGGAGTTGTATTGCCGAACGATGGCCCGGCAGCTCGTTAAATTTTAACTTGAGATTCATCAGGAAACTAAAGGCGTAATGTGAATAATAAATTTAATTATTTAAGACACTAGTGTACTTACAATTAAACAACAAATGTAGTCTGTATCGTACTTTTTCTGTTATAGAATTGGATTCCCTTTTTTAGTTTACCTTACTAAATTTTATGAGAAAGGTAGCCAGATAATTCGGGTGTGGTACCAAACATCGATGAAAAGACTAGAAATATTATGTTTTACTCTTGGGTATGGGATTAGTGACTGCTTCTGTTTCCATCAATAATCTATTATTATCCAGACGCTATGCCATGGACATGATATGATGGAATCGACTCAGAGATGGGCAGTAATGATCTCATGAATACTGCAGGTTATGCTATGCTTTTATTTTTAAGTCAATTTGGTCGAGTTAATTACCGTCATGTGATGGATGTATTGGTTTAATTTATAGATTGATCCTTTGCTATTTATCTGTTAAGAGAATTATCTAACAGATTTATTTTCTTAACTAGATTCTGAAAAATTAATTTATTGTTGTCAAGTAATCTATGACTTTGGGTCAATTGTACGGTATTTTGCTATCAGCTTATTAACCGCTGTATTTACATTAGTTATGTATTTAAAGATAATTTAATTATTTATCGTTCTAAACTTTTGACGTGTATTAAATTTGAACCATCGTTATTAAATTAACCAAGTTGTTTTGACATCTTATTATTACACTTTCCTCTCTATTGCACACTAATATTTTTTCTCTAAGTAATGATCATGGTTAGCCTCAACATTATGGTAAGTAGGCAGGTTCTGAGGCACGTACTCACACTCATACTCGCCATTAATCTGGCTGGTAAAGGATAAACCTCACAATATATAAATAATATGAAATATTTGTAAAATTGATTTTTTCTGAAACAATTTGTCAAACTGTTGTAGCCACAATTCGTTCAGTATCTAATGATATTTAGGATGCCAAATATATTGAATTTATTTTTAAACAAGTGGCGTTTAAATTCAGGGGTTTATTATTTTTTCTACTTACCTACAATAGATAATTGATTTTGGAAAATACGAAATACTATTTCTTTTATAAACCTCTTACGTAATAGTAATAAATTCATCACGTTTTTAATACGTCTGCACTACGTGATGTTTGGGAATACGAATAGGCCAAGTAATATTGAGACGTAGTGGTTTTACCATATATCCCTCTCTGGATCCTGTCCCAATTAAACATTCCTGTTCAGGTCATTGTAAAATCTTCCAAAACTCTTCGAAGAGGGAATTAACAAATCATTCTAAATCTAAATAGAAATAAATAGTATTTAATAATGGTGAATGCATAATTGATTAAATTAATTGTATCACATCGGGGTCACCACTTTAGTGTCTTTGATGTGTTTGATTATGTAGACTTGTTGAGGTCACCAATAGGGATTATTTGTGTCAGAAGGAATTGTTCGGTGAGAATCGAGGACCCTATATCTCAATATGTATATAAAATGTTAAACATTATGGTGATTTTGTTTTTGCGTGTACATATAGTTAGAGCGGGTAAACTATTGCAATGAAATAGTACTTACGATTGTTGGCGTTTATTTACAGATTGAACTTACACTTGTTTGTTGTATTATAAAAAGTATGAGATAAACGTAGTACACTGGAGGCGGTGCCCAGGTGCGAGTAGATTTATACGAGGAGCTGGGCAGGAGAAGAATGGTCGGTTCTAGACTTTCTCGGACTGGTTGCGGCGCGACGTAATCTTGTCTAGTTTGGTGGGTACCAGTCGGTACTGTATAGCTGTTGAGTGATTTCTTACACGGCCATGTATGTGGGGCGCGATCAGGACCGCCACAGTTTTCTAAATATAATTTTCAATTTCAAAAGTAAAAATGTATTTTTTTATGAATCAACTCAAAAATATACGTACATTTGTATGTGAAACTTGAACATACATTTTAAACAATCTTGTATTACTGCAAGAACAGGATCCATGAGACAAGCGGAGGACCAGTCACATTTGTAATACCTATCTTAAGTTTTCGAAACCTTGCAAGTACTTGAGGCTAAGCTAATTTTACCGAAGGATTTTCAAACACTTACATCAAAAACCAATTATTAATACGTCTTTGAACACGTGCGTTGGATTATCAAAATGATCCTTAATATCATACAGCTTAATTTGGTAATGAAATCTGAATATTAATTAATCTTTGTCTATTTTTGGAGAGTATCTAACAGTATCTAACCGTGGAATAGTTCAATTTCAAAGACCTTTAATTTATATTTAATTTTTCAATACCCGCTATGAAGCTATCAACTCTAATTAACAGAAATATTAAATACAGATTTGATAGCATTGTTGAAATGTAAGTTACGGATTAAATTTTGATTGTATTCCAATTATATTTTAATATAATATAAATTAGGTAAATAAAATGCAATTTCGTATCCATCTGAATTATGCAATCTCCGGGTCACACGTCCCGCGGAATGGATTACGACAATTCCTGTCATAAATCAGAATCATCGCAGAATAGGGGAGGGAAGTAAGAAGACGTGGTACAGGATGAGGTTGGTGAGGAGATAGAGGTTCTAGTCGAAGGGCCAGTAATTTTGGGAACCTTACCTTGTATATGATGCTTCCATAATCCCTGCAGTCGCCGCTGAAACGGTACGCGGATCAGCCTATCTCCGCTCCCAATTAAAGAACCGATGTCATAACTTCACCTGCGTCACAAACAAACACTGTGTACTGTGCACACAAATCACAGGATCACAAACAATACAGTGCTGGTGCACTGGAGCTGCAAGGGTCCACACCACGAATGCTATCATGATGTCGAGATCGAACACAATATCGCTCAAGTTGACATCCGCTGGCGTCAAAGTCACATTTCACACTGAAAAATGAGCATGAGGAAATGTACGGATGGGAATTTGGACGCGGAATGTGTCAATAATATTGGTCGCGGCTGATTCGAAAAGACGCGCTAAAAGTGTGTTTGTGTATTTGGAACACCGTCTTTTTTAATTTAATAAATAATAATTAACACAATACAACGATATCATGATAATATCCAACTTGATAGCATTTAATAATTTTGCTTAATTAAAAATAACTGATTATAAAGAGTTTTTTAATGTTCTTATGTGAGAGATAGCGGGATTAATATAGAATGAAATATTTTGTAGATTGATAGTTGAATTAGAATATTTATTGTGACCAGAACTCGAACAACTCAAGCATAGATATAATAAATTGTCATTTAAAGTTATGCACGATAATAGGTATTTACGATTGCATAATAATATCAGGTACAAAAATTAAAAAACAATTTAAAATATTGATAAGAAAGTCAAATGTCAATCTAATCTTGCCACCGTGCCAGAATTTATTATAATTGAACTGAAACCAGATAAAATCCGAACAACAGATATCAAGATCTCGCATACCATCAAATATTAATCGTCAACTTGGATAAACCAGAAGGTTGGTCTAATCCAGATGGGGGTTTTTTTCTTTCTGAAAAGTAATAGCTAATTTGAAGCATGGGTTAAGCTTCAAATAAACGACGATGCCTGTAAATAATTTAGATTTGATAATTTTCACTTTAATATAACTGTGAAGTAAGATACTGAATTGGAGGAATACAAGGCCCGCGGCGCGGTTGAAATTATTACATAATAACATAACAAAGTATATCATATAGTAAATACCTACATTAATTACTTCGTGTAAAATAAGTTCCGTAGGTAAAATTATAAAAAATCATTTCATATGTATTTATTTTATTTTAAGTATATTTTTTTTAATTAAAGAATATATCGTATGTGAACAATATTATTTCATTTTGTTCATAGCGTTCTGACTGGTGAAATACATCCACTTATGTACCCAGAAGTTGATAACTTAATGGTCTTAAAAGACTAGCGGCATGAAAACTGCATAGATGATTCTGAACCCCTATGAGGACAGCAGAGAGTAGAATGCAGAGCGAGTTGTTATTCATTGTCTATTTATTTTATAACACAATAATCAAATGATACATTCTCATCCGAAAAAGGATCATCTATATACAGCAAGATAACTTTTTTATCCTGTTTTGTTTTCCAAACCTTATCTTTCAAAGGAAAGTCGTAGTAATATAATATTATAATTTAATTTCGCCTACTATTCAAATATATTAGATCTCCTATGTGAGTCAAATTATTATTGTGTTAAGAACTGTTTATTCTCTTGAAAATACTGTTAAAATAAAATTGGATTAATTATTGCTTTTTTTTGATCCCTGAAAGCATGCAGTGAATAGGTAGAAAGCTTTAAATATAACCCAACGTTATTATTCACCTACGCAAAATGCCATAGAAAATATTTGAAGTGTTGTAAATATAACGTAATAATAATTATTATTTTTAAAATTGGCAAAATTAACTTTGTGGTTAAAATTTATAATTTAATTTGTTAACTTTGTTTTATTAACCACTTATTGAATTAAAATACATCTACCGGTTTCGAAAAATATCATTTTCTTCTTCAGGATGTCAATAAAAAATATATGTTATTGTTTCTTTAACAGAATCTATTTTCAAAAAACAATAATTATTAAAAAAATTAATTTAGTACCTAATTTAAATTGTTACTTGATACAAAATTACTAGAATAATTTTTAGAAAAAATTTTAGAATAGGGCTTGTTGTGATTAAATTTAGTTGGTTGCTTATAATTTTTTGATTAGTTTTACACGATTTATTTATCTCTAACGATTCCAAATTATTTAATTTATGACCAACACCTTTTATATGCAAAATTGGCAATCCCAATTAAATTTTTTAAATCTAATTAATATAAAATTTAATATAAGAGCATTTGAGATGTTTTAACAATAGTGGGTTTTCAGAATTTGATAGAAAATGGTCATGATTTTGATAAAAAAAATTGGGATTATCAATTTTGCATGTAAATGGTGTTAGTCATAAATTAAATAATTAGGAGGTAAATAAAGCGTGTAAAACTAATCAAAAAATTATAAACTATCAACTTAATTTAACCACAAGTCCATTTATTTTTTAAATAATTACTTTTTTTTGAAAATAGATTCTCTTAAAGAAACAATAAAATATGTGTTTGATTAGTTATTGACATCCTAAAGAAGAAATGATATTTTTTGAAACCGGTAGATATATTTTAATTCAATAAGTGGTTACTAAAACAAAGTTAACAAACTAAAATAATAATGCTTATAAATTTATTGTTTATTTTATTTATTTTTATATTTCTATATTTATATTTTTATATTTCTATATAATGTAAACAACATAATTATTATTAACATTATTATCTTCATTTGGATTTGGTAGTATATTAGTGAAAACTTTCGTACGGCCCAAAAACTGTTATATATTTTATAAAACTTATTTATGTTGCACACAATATTCGTAATCAGTTAGAATATTTGAAAAAAACCCTAATGTTTAGACATATTTTTAAAATTTACCTTTTTTTTTGCTTATAGTATAGTTACCGCTAATATAATTAGGTTAATATGCAAATAATAAAGTTATTGAAACATTGGTATTTATACGCCAAACGTATCTATCATGTTCAATATCTTGAGACTAAAATAATGATGTAAATTTCCTATCCCCAACAGCGTTGAAACACAAATTTCTTATGCACCGTGTGTTGTTAAAATTACTTTCTAACATTATTGAATATATTAATAAATAATTCATTGCGTCTATTGCTTATTACAATGTAGAGTAGTTTAATAGCTTTAGCTAGCTTTTGTAATATATTCGGTTGAACCTTCACAGATAAAACTAGACTCGTATCACAGAGATTTGGCGATAAAGGTTGGTACACACATATTCTACTCTTTGTATTAAATATAATATACAATAAACATTAGCTCACTTTGCATCAATTCTGCACTGTCTTTTACGTGAGTTAAATAGTTAGTTTAAATAATGCTTACAATAATTGTTTTATAAAGTCTAAATTAATGACTATGTATGAATACACGAAATTGTTTTGTTGGTAATAGAGTATTTTTGCGATGGTATTTTATAATAATAAATTTATATAATTATAAATCAATAACTATTTTAGGCCCTCAATGCGTCAGACCCTTTTTTGGATCAACCTGGACTCTAAGCTCTATAAATTGCAGATTTTTTAAGGCAAACTTCTGGGAAGGATCTTTGAACTATAATAGTTGACGTTGTCGTTATAACTTATAGTTATTGCACACCTGACATTCCATAAATAAGAGGGGAGACGGAGCTTTGGTAGACCACGACTCCGTCGGCTGGACAGCATCCTAAGAAACCTGAATGTGCTCGGGGTCGATGATTTGCGAAGCGTGACAGAGCAGAGGAATATATGAATTTCCTTGAGGCAGCCTCTGTCCACGCTGGGCTGTAGTGCCATGATTTTTGTTGTTAGGATAAAATTCTAAATGTTACTTTTTAAATCTGTTGTGTATTGTGTGACATATAATGAATCACATTATTGACTACCTTAATACTAATAATATTTTAAGAAAAATTGTTATTTTAAATACTAATTAAATGTATTAATTAGAAATATATACGAGTACATATAAAATCAATTTTATCGAAAAATATTGTTGCGCTACTGAGATTTGAACTTGGATCTCTTTCCAATGCGGTAGCGCAACAACAATATTTTTCGATAAAATTGATTTTAAATGTATATCTTTCTAATTAATACATTTAACTAGTATTTTAAATATCACAGATCTGTGTTCTGAACAATTACAACTTCACAATAAGAATGTGTTCTCCTTAATAAAACTTGTTAGTTTTTGTCTGAGTGATCATGACGGTGGTAGTCGTCAATGTCTCGAGAATTTTTTTTTTTTTTTATTATAATTTAAGAATTTTCGATCAAAATAATAATATTTAAACTTATCATCGGAAGATTATATATTTTTTGTAAAAATAATATTGCAATCTGACTGAGGCTGAGGGAAATATTACCCACCTTTTTTGCCATTAAATTAATTTTTCTATAATGGATATAATAAACATACTTACATTTATATTTTAGAAACATGTGTTTAATTTATTTTTTTTGTTAAATTTTTATTACATACGATGTTTTTTATTGTCGTTTATTTACAAATAAATAAATATATATTTAATAAATATCAGATATTTCATAGAAACGAAGACTATATTTAATGGAAGATATATTTAAATATAATACAGTAATTGTGTGTTCTTTAACATATTCAAATATTCCTGAAATATATCTTTATTTAAAGTCTTCCGGCTGCATTCTTTACAATAATAATGATATATTATTTGCTTTAATCTGAGTCTAAGCATTTATTTTTACTTAATCCATAATCCCTGTGGTACTGAAAATAATTACTGCCTATACAATATAAAGTACAAAAACGATTATATATTATAAAAATATCAGATTTTTAAAAAATATATATATATTTTCTTATTACTTCTACCTGTTGTAATGTACGGACTGCATACCCCCTATCTTATAACAATTCCTTCGAGTCAGAAGGAAAATTTGCAACCACTCAGTTAACAATTTCCCAAATAATTTTTATTTGTAGTATTTTCCAACTCTACGTTGCTTGTACGTCCACATTTATAAGTTAAAAATTAATAATAATATTTACAAAATGTATGAAGATTTATATTTTCTTTGTTTAACGGTAATTTTTGTTATAAAAATGCTGATAAAAAAAAGTAATTATGAAATCGGAAAAGTACCGCCTTATGGACCAGAATTAGACGCTCTCTGAATATCGGAAACCTTTCTTAGAAGTTGGTATCCACTGTGGTTCATCGCATTAGTCAATCTTTCTAACCTATTAGGTTCGCTAAATAATTACACCTATATACGTTCATCATTAAGTAAACTCCATAAAAGCTCGTTCCTAAGTAAACTGAGTAAAACCACCCGAATATCTCTCACTAAATTTAGTTACCTGATAGGTGTGCATTTATTAAAACATAAATTATATTTTTTTTTTTGAATAACTATATATTTTATGTTATACTTCTGATAATCTTTATAACTAATTTTATCTTTTTCGATCAATTTACACACTAAAAATGATATTTTTATATTGCTGTAAAATATTTCATTTGTTTATAAATATAAGAACTCCATAATTTTATAACTTCAATTAATAGTAAAAATTATACTCTATACGCTATAAAAATGTGCTTTAAAATGCCAAACAAATGAAGTATCTGATGTAATCTTCAATCCTATTTTGGTTATATTTATATTTTTTAATTATAGTGTGCACAGTATATATTATAATTTGTTTTATTAGTAAAAATAATAACTGTTACTTTATATTTATCTTTCTTGAATTAAATAACACCACAACCGCACGAAAAAAACTGGCTACTATAACACAGACGGCAGGCTAGCAAAGTAGCCAGGACAATGCTGTATATATCAGAGGTGGAGTCTACTCCATCCCACATAATAAACTATTATATTATACTTCATTGCAATATAATTGTTTCTCTTGTTTATCATGTTATATTATAATATATTTACCTCTGTTACAACAAAAACATGTATGTCAATAAAGTCTAATAAATAATAATAATAAAATAAACTTTTCTAAATAAAAATAATAGGTACCTACCCAGTTTAAATGAAAAATGAATTATCAATCGTTTGTCTAAAAATCATTTGTCAATGTATCGAAAGTGAAGATAGAAAATTACGAAGATTCATTACATTTACGAATTAACCTGGCAGTCCAATCCCTTCACTTTGAGCCTTATGGCCTGCATTGCAGAATAATTTTTTTTGGAGGTTTGATTAAGGTCGATTACACAAGGCTGATTTTCGTGGGTATAGTATGAAATAATTGGTATTAACCGTGTCTTTATCCGAAAACCTGCTAGCTCATATAAAAAGTAGTAAAATTTAAAGTTAAAATTTTTACCAGTCAAAATAATAATTATCTTTTTAGTAGACGTAGTTGATCAATGCATTTTTTTAGAAAATCAATTTGTATTGTGCTTACGTATATAAAATATTAAATAGGTATATAAAGAAATCAGATCAATATTAAAAAATTACGCTCATTCTTTGTATTTCTATATTATAAATAACCTGCTCAGTTTTTATGAACGACAAAATTTTTGTTTATATAAGAATTATTTTATCGTTTTTTTATTATACGACCGAAAATATTTATCACCGTTTTCTTTTAAAATTAAAATATTGTTTCCGTTTCACTGAAATTCAGCTTTACTTAATTAACTTGCTACGGGATTATTCAATGTGAAACTTTACAAAAGCGTGTAGTTAGGATGTGGACTGAAGTTTCCGTCTCATCTAATATGTAGATGAATCGGAGAACATCGTAATGAAAGGTTAACTAGTAAATGATTAAAATAGATAATTTATTATTATATAAATTAATGTAATAAGTTATTGCAATTAATATTAAGATTGGAAAACACTAATAAATTAGTTTACATAGTTTTTCAAGTTAAATCCTCTAATTAAAGTAAAAATAATTTAAATTAGCTTACGGTAGATGATATTTTCTTGGCTGTATATGAATTGTATTTATCAATATGTCGCCGATAGAAACGGGCCAGAACTTCTCAACTGCACCTTATTGACTGGCAAATCAATCGTGTATTCAGTATGTATCTCCGTAGGGGATGCCGCTTCTCCGTAGGCGTGCTCTCCGACCCCCGCATCTGTCGGCACCGAAGGGGGGTAAACTTGTGGATACTGGTTAAAACTTCCTTCGCTCGGCGGCACCCCGTAAACAGGGTACACCTTCTGTCCATTGGCCACGCTAAAAACGGACCTTTTCAACTCCCTGGTGGTGTCCGGCAGCCAAGTTTTTCTCTCGCCTTCATAGTGATATTTTATTTTATCGTTTTCTGCTTTCGTGTCTTCTATCGGCGGTGACCAGTCATGAATGTTAGTGTACAGTATAGTCGAATGAGGTGGGCGATCGTATCCTCGCTTCTCGAAAGTGGTGTCGTAAGAGGTGGTCGGGTACGAATGGTATAGGCCATAATTTATCGGACTAGTAGCGATCTAGAACAGAATATCTAATCATCTTTATTATTACATGGGCAAAGCTGCATCTGTTAATCAACGTAAATAGGGAACTACGCCAGTTATAGATACGAACAATGTATGTATTTAAACGTCGCCATGTAACTTTTAGATTTTAGTTTTTCAAGAATCTCAAAAAAAAATCGTAGTATGTTTAATATTCTCAAATCTTTGCAAATTCAAATACTATAATATAATATTCCATTTTGGTTTTAATTATTAGGATTATGTAACAAAACTGACAATACCTAAATATATCCTACCTTCTTCAGACCTTGAATAGAAGATAGAATAAGGGCAAGCTTGGCAAGAAGTAGCGCTTTTCCACCGAGCACAGCAAGAAATTGGAATCCCATAGGAACTAAAATCATCCCCATAGACATTATTCCAAACATCATCATTTGTACCATTTGATGTCGCCTACGGTGGCGAAATTCGGCTGAAAAATAAATATATTTCTGAATTTGAATTACTATTTCCTAAGGATTTTCGTGTAGTGTTTGCAATTAATGTAGATACCTACTATTCGTTTTGTTTTCTTTAAATAAATAATATTTTATTAAGGAGAACACATTTTTATTGTCCAGTTGTAATTATTCAAAACATATCTGTATATTTTTCGATATAATTGATTATAAGTGTATATATTTCTAATTAATACATTTAATAAGTATTTTTAAAAAATAGTATTTTTTCCGTCTAATCTATTTTAATATTATTTATGTTTATTTCTATTTTTCTGACTTTACACCGTGTCCAAAAAGTAAAGCAGAGTTATGTGTGAAATAATGTTTTTTATTTATTTACTCAAATGATTACATAACATTAACATTCAACAAAGAAGGCTAATAATATATATTATTTTTTTTATATATACTAGTTAATAAACTTAATGAGCATAAAACTAACATAGTTGTGCTATTTTAAAAAAAGGTGTGGTATACCTAGTTATTAATTAAACCATGTCAGACATTTCATATTGTGGTCAATTTATTTTTTTATAAATCTATTTAAGTAAATGATCTTAACCTATTCTAGCCTAAAAATTAATCTGTCAATCTGATTATTGCCAAACAATATTTATAAATACAGTATGCATCCTTAACAAATACCTTAAAATATATTATAACCAAAAAAAAATTGTAAAAAAAAATTCAACAATAACAAAGAACAAGAATTGTAATACAAATTAAATGTATTAACTAGAAATATATACAGAACAAATCAATATTGCTGATAAATTGATATTTTCTGCATATATTTCTAGTTGATACATTTAATTTGTATTAAAATAACACAAAACTAAGTTCTAAAAAATGCAACTTCTCAATAATAATGTGTTATCCTTAAAAATAAAAATAAACATAATAAAAAATCAGAGTTTTACACTGTAAACAAATTTAAATTGTTAATTAAAAGTTTTTCCAATAAATAACTTATAAGTTTGTGATACCTGTCTGAAAACATTCGAATCTTAGTTTTTTTAATTATCATCTCTATGATAAAAAAAGTATTATTCTCTTAGTGACTTTCAGACCCGTAAGAAAAATTTTCAAATGCTAAATTCGTGAACTTTTATTTATTAGTGTCTTTATATATTTAACTGACGAAATTCTCCGAGACTATAGGTTTATAGTTATAAATTACCTACAAAATGAGATTATAATGTTGTACGTCTAAATTCTTAATAAACATGTGATCTACCGATTTCTTGTTTTTCTTCCGTATGATGAAGGTCAATTTTGAGTACATGTGTATTAAATACTCTGGCCATTCTCTCCAACACCAAATATCCCCAATCTCCCTTTTCGACGTGTTCATCTGTCAGTTTATTCTGTGTCGCATTTCTGGAAGAAAACATTTGCCGAAAATCAAACTGAGAACCATTTTCTTTATCATTATTCACATCAATTCAAATAATATTTTCTTCATCCCTGGTTTTTAGAATATCACAAAATGTGATACTTAAAAACCATTGACTATCATCAATTATATTTTACTCAGAAGATAAAGTAATCAAAAATAATATTTTGTAAGTTTACTAAGTTCTTCTCCTTCTTTTAAATAGGTAATCCACCTTTCAAGAGTGATTTGTACCATATACTTGTAATATAATAGGAAATATTATATTACAAGTCAATACCATTGTCGTTCAAAAGATTTGCCATTACATAGATTAAATGTGACAAGTTAAGGGAAAGAAGATGACACAAGTAAACCGGGAGTTGTAAATTACCATTGACGAGATTACTGTAAAAAAAAGGCTGTGGTCCGTAATGAACAGGCAAAAAAGATATGGTCAAGGGTTTCCTCCTCGGCACCATACTCACACATTGGGGAATCTATTAAATTCAATCTGAATAAATGTGAGGCTACCTAACAATACCCAATTCTCATTTTAGAGATATTTCATATTGTTCTTTAAAGAATTTCCTTTTGGAAAACCAGGGAGTGCGAGGAATAGATCTTTGAATTATTTTAAGCTGATTATTATTATTTGGAGCCCTTATGATTATTTGGATCTATCCATTATGCAGTCCAAATAGAATTCGTAATTTTTTTACCATATTAAGTATTATATACACCATATTATTCTGTAATACATCGGGATATGGAAATTTATTATGTTAAACATATTATATAGTAAGCAATGTTAACAAAATAATATTTTTTTATTATAGATTAATATTATATGACTTAATATAATGACTAATTTTTAATGAATATCTAATGTTTTAAAAATATTTATATATGTATATATTTTATTCCAATAACTGAAATCATTAAATTTATTTAATTAAGCATAAGAAATCAGATATAATGAAGCAAAGATTTCCACATTCATCAACATTTTTTGTACACGCACACCAATTTATTTATTTATTTTTAGTATTCAAAATATTATCTAATTTCATACCTTTCCTCAGGATGTGTAACAGAACTCAAGGACTTTCCTTCCTTGTTAACTCTCTCATACCGTACCAACTGAACACCTTGGCCCAGAGAAATGATGTCCGAACTGAGGCTGCGATCCAGCGCCATCAAAGTTTTCTTTCTAACACACGTGGCCATCAGAGTGAACAATTCCTTCTTCAATTTTGAGGAGTCATTCTCATATAACTGTGGGATTATTAATTCATTTTATAAGATGATATGAGCGGAAATCTTTAATACTTTGAATATTCGTTTTCAAGGAAGCAAGCAATATTTTTGACATTTTATTAATTATTTTTCAGAGCCATGATATAAATTCACCATCTGAATTTAGATTTTGAAATAAATATTACGGAAAACTTAAAGATTATGTCGTCTAAGTGATGTCCATTTCTTGCATCGCACTATTTTAACATAACCCTCATACCGAGTAAGTTATTGGTGTAGCGGTTAAGGCGCTGGCCGAGTGATCTAGTGATTGGGGGTTCGCGCCTCGTTCCAGAACACCAGCAAGTTAGTCCTGTTTTCATAGTATAAGCGTTAAGCTTAGTTTTAAAATAGTAAGAATATTGGTGTGACATGTGACGCGAGAAAATTCCTGGGTTGGTGGCAGCGATTTCACGCCAGATGTTTTCTTCCGCTGTTCCGCCGCTCTTTTCGGCGGAATCACTTGTTTATCATTCCACGCAGTGAACAGCAGTATTATCGATTCCTACGTGGTAGCGCGTTTCGACACCATTAAAAAATGTACCAAGTCACTATCAGAAAAATAAGGTCCTACCACCAAAAATAATCCTTTATTAAACTTTAAAATTGTTCATTTTTGTATTCGCCGGTAAAATTGACTTTTTTTTACTTACTAAACTTTTCTATGGGATGTACGATAGGTATTTTTAGCTTAGACTCATTGCATTTCGATACGTCGGCATGTTATAAATTGCAACATCATCAGTCGCCTGAAAACAGCAATGATTTGCATAAACTTTTTGACTCGCACGACGTCTGTACTTGTAAATGTTAAAATTCCACTAACATTGAATTTTTGTTCATAAAATATGTAGTTTTGAATAAAATAGCAGACAGTTAAAAACTAAATCTGTCTTTGCCTCGGGCTTTGCCACTTCGTACAACCAAGACAGTAGCACCCTGCGTACGGAGATTAATGAATTTATAAGAACGTTGAGGAATTAATCGAATTGTGCGAGGCGGCTTAAAAGACGTAGAATTATAATGAGTCAAGTAAAGATCTCTCTCTTGTATTATAAATTTCAGTGTTTAGAAATGAGATATCAAAAAGGTTATTAATAAAGGCGGTGGTATGTGAAAGTAGGAACTCCTTGAACTCTTTAAACATTTATTAATTAAACATAAAAAATCCACAAAAACTCTTACTCTAACTAAACATTATTTTAATAAATCGTAGCGGTCAGAAATATACACATTAAAAAATATATTTTGTCAGAAATGACGGAATAAAATGACTTGATAATATGCTTAGTTTGTACTGAACAATTAAATTACATTCCTCAAACTTTCTACTTTTAATTTGTTTCAATTCTCGTTATATCGATCCAGAGATATTCAAGAGATACAGTAACATTATTCAAATATTTGACATTCACACTTTTTGTAACACCTTTTATGTGAAGTTTTTATAAATCAAATTTAGTTTCAAACAGGCGATATTTTTTGTCGATATATTTTCTGCCAATCAATGCGCGTGATATCATTCGAATAATTTTATTAACGTGTTATATAATGAGATTCAATTAGATAGAACAAATTACGTTTACTTATAAATTATGTTCACTTATAATTACTTTTAAATTATAATATGATTCTTGTACAAAATTCGTTCATTTACTTTGTGATTACACATCGATGACTTTCTATACTGGGGAGAAAAAAATTGAATCGTTCCTCCCTATGTACTCACTTCCCTTTGAAATGAAATATCATAAAATGGAGGTAAGTTGATGGTCTCAAATATCGATAAGTCACGCTTCTCGGAGAAGATAAAATTGCATGGCATGAAGATGGGGGGGTTAAAAATAGGCATACTTCATCATACAAACGCTTGCGATGACGCAATAACTTGCTAATTAAGATAATGTAAGTAATATAACTTAACAATTTTTCTAAATACGCAGATAATCAGCGAAACTAATATATATTTATAAAATTAAGTAACAAAATTTGTAAATTTATCTATAAAATAACTTAACTTTATGTTTGAAATTTTTAATACCGTATAAATTTTATGTGATTTTCGAATAATATTAAGAATGTTATAAATTTATTTTTATATTGGATGAAATAAGATAATTAGAATGAATAATTTTTTTTAATTGAATTTTTAAATGCAACTATTTTGTTACAGGTACCATTTGAAAGTAATAATTCAAAATAGATACGATTTGTAAAAAATGTTCAGCGAATGAATTTTGGTAATTAAATAAAAATTTGCACCAATTTAGAATTATGAAATATGTTTTGGAGTAAGAGCAAAATAATTGTAAAAATACATAGAATAACTATTATTAAAGCCCAAAAAATGTAATACACTTTAATACAAATGATTGTCTTCAAATATAGAAGAGCAATAATACTAATTCTATATCCTCAATTTTTTCTATGACGCAAGGATTAAGCCAGAATAACGACGCTACACCTTACCGAACCAACAAAATAAGTCCCTGCCAACAGTTAAGCTCATTTAATCGACAACTTGTCTGAGATCCCAACATTCTACTTAAAATTTAACGAATGTATTAAATTGCCATTCATTGGATTAAGAGTTGATTCCATATTCGCTCTTAATTGGAAAGAAATTTCCAGAAATACGACATATTATTTTACAATTTATATATTTTTAGATAACTGCTTTAAATTCCACTTTAACCTTTCCTCTCCAATGATGTAAGCTGAGTTGACATTGCCTCTAATTATGTGAATATCTCTGTATAAATACTAAATATAGAGTTGATATTTTAGGTATTCCTCAGCAAGTAAGATATTTTTGGTTTGATTAAATAATTACAATATACAAGTATTTACCATACGCAACAATAAAAAATGTTTTCTCGTAGGACCTGACGTGAAATTGTCAATACGTGTATCTGTACGTGTGGAGTGGTGTGGAAGGCGCAGTGCACGGACGAAGAGTAGGATGCCGTTCATCACTTTAAAGGCGGAGCGTGCGCCAGCCGCGTCAGACTGTACTATTTATCTTTATGCTGTCGTTCGTGATGACTTGTGCTTTTTTCTCATTTTGAACACTTTTACACAATAATTAGTATATATATATCTATATGTACATATGAAGTGATTATATATATGTATATATAATCACTTCATATAGATGTATATATATATATATATATATATATATATATATATATATATATATATATATATCAAACATTATTTGAAAGGTTAATTAATATTAGTAATAAATGTAAATTATTCATAATTATCCGATTATAAAATCGCAAAAGTCTACATATACACTGAGCTTACAGCACCGGAACGCGCGTTTTTTTTTTTGCACCGTAAGGGAAAGGTTAAAATAATAAAATATGCCCACGATTACGTTTTTATATTTACTGATGAATTTATTTAATATATATTATTGATGAATTTATTTAATAATATATCGTCGATGTAAGTCTAATGCCGTGGAAGAACATTTGTCAAAATGTTCAAGAGAGACAAAAAAGGGCTTGCTTCTTTAGTGGAATAGTGTATTCGCGGTGTTGACTTTACCCGAGTGCAAGCAGTCTATTGGTAAATTTCAAAATTTGAATGCGCCAATCAATGCGCCGTGTGCCGTTCAACCGATGCGTCAAAAAAACGTATTTTGAAATACATTTGAATTTAC
This sequence comes from Eubasilissa regina, assembly GCA_022840565.1. Lineage (NCBI taxonomy): Eukaryota > Metazoa > Arthropoda > Insecta > Trichoptera > Phryganeidae > Eubasilissa > Eubasilissa regina. The sequence goes on along the minus strand of JAINEB010000015.1, from coordinate 20,490,115 downwards.
ATAGACGATATTTAATTTTTATTATTTTATTACTACCTATTATTTTTATATAATATGATACTGTATTTTGTCGATAAGATAATAGTGAAAAAAATTATAAAAAACAATTGATAAAAATTTGCAATAAAAATATTTTATTTATCAAATTTCATTATGAAGAAAGATTTATATTAAAAATTCTTTAACCAGACTGAAAAACTTAGTATTACTATTCGCACATGACATGGGCTCTCACGCATATACAGAATGTTCCGTAATAGAAAAAATTCTGAAATAATAACTAAAACTAGTACACAATGATCTGTGATGAATTGTGTTTTGCTTTTCCTACCCACTCTAATTCTACCTACACTACCAACTTCCTTCTGCTAATTAAAAGCGAATGAGATTTTGCATTTTATATTTTTTAAATTCAACCCTTACCAAAATAATGCAAAACAATAGAAAAAAAATCTCTAGACGAAAATCGTACGAAATGACACGCGTACATGAATGAGACTTGTCTCGAAAATAGTCGTTGTAGTTGGTAAAAAGTTTTCGAGCGGAAAGTACAGTAATGAGCGATTATCGAGTTATAATTCGATAAATATGTGCCATAATTTTGATTATTTTCTACCGATTCTGTCAATAATATATTTACAGCTACTATTTATTATTTTGGTGTATAAAGAAAATACTTCTATCTGTTGGAAAGTTTACCTGAACATAGATCTATATAAATAACGTAATTTAAAAGTAATCTAATAATACATCTTCGTTTACCTATTTTCAAACGAATGGATCTTACAAGTAGTGATTAACTAGACCGTTATTTCGACTGTGATTGTTTAAATGCTATTCGATAGTAACGATGGTTGGTAACTGAGATTTAACTGTTAAAGGTTTAGTTTCTAATGTATCGGTGATTGCTCGCCAAATTATGAATAATCAGTTACCAATTATCGTTACAATCAAACACAAATCTCAGAGTCACAATCATAACCACGGTTATAATAACAGTTTAGCTCATCACTACTTATAAACCCCTTCAAAACAACACCATATTTTTGCATATGATTCATTCGAGTGAAATCTGTCTACTCCCAAAAGTTTATATAAACCTGAACTATTAAGAGATTTTCATTCTGGACCGGCCATCTTTAGTGACTGCGATTATCGACTACCGAGTCCCGTGAAACCGTTAAAGATAAAAAAAGATTTATTCAAGTGCTGGATCTTGTTTACATCCACCTAGGCAAGTTTTCAATTAATATAACAATCATTATAAATTACCACCTACATTTTTATTCAAAACATTACTCATAATCTTTTATGTAGAGTTTTCATATAAAATTTTACTCTTATTACATTTTGTTATTACTCTTATAACTCTAATAACATTACTCTTATAAATTTTTACTTACTTTCTTACTGCAGTCCTTCCACAGTACGCGCAACATGTCGGCTCCATGAACCCACACATCAGCCATGAAGCTGCTGATATGTTCAGAAGCTTTTACATATTCTGGATCATTTTTGCTGCGAGATTCAGCCGAGATACGACCACAGCATTCGATGAGCACAGCCAAAGCTAAGATTGTCTTCAGTAGCATCTCGAATACTTATTTGATTTTCTTCAACTTGGCGTTTTGCTGTAAGTAATCTAAAACAATTCTTAAATTTAATAGTTTAATTATTTATTTTTAATCGTGTGTGGTTTGAAAAAAAATACTATTTAGAAATTACTCAGAACGATACAATTTGGATTATATACATTTATACAAAATGCATATAATATTTTAAGAAAAAATTACGTTAATCTTTCTAAACTACATTTAAATTCATCGTACGGTAACACTGTGAGTTAAACATAATGACCCGTGTTCATGGATGAGACTTCTCTTGGAGATTCGACTCGAGTTTACATAAAGGACACATTTAGTACGCACATATTTTTTTTGACTCTCGGATATGACTTATATATACCTTTACAAAATGTAACAGTTTTACTATCATTTCATAGCCTTTTCCTTTGCAGAGAATGAAATTATTATAGTACAAATTAAATTAATCCATTAGGAAGATATGCAATTAAAATCAATTAATCGAAAAAATATTTATGTTGCTACGGAATTGATTTTATCTGTATATCTTTTTCATTGGTACATTTAATTTGTACTAATGATATCGCAAAACTATGTTCCGAAAAATTGCAACTTCACAATAATAATGTGTTCTCCCTAAAAATAAAATAATATATTTTATTATAGGAAATAAAATACATTATTTGGAACCTGGCGAAATGCAGGCAACTGTCCATCAATAATCAGTGAGTCATCTACCATATATTTATCGATCGCGATCGCTTTAAATTATTGATAGGTATATTTATTTATTTTAAATAGAGGTGCGTACATGGAATATATGTCACATCAATATTCTTACTAATTTCAAACTAATAGGATTAATTGGTCTCCTGGAATGAGGCGCGAACGCGAACATTCACTAGGCCAGCGTCTTAACCACCAAACCAACAAACTACTCGGTTACTATTAACCATAACTTTAAAAATTATCTTTATTTTGTTACCTACTTTTTAAACAGCCTATATCTTTTTATGTTCGTCCTAATATCATATTGTACCGTTTTGTAGTGGAATTTTTATACGTGCATCATAAATCATGGTACTTTAATAAAACTGAGTGATCGGGTTTTGAAGTATCTGCTTTACGGGAAATCGAACACAAGGTAAATACACTAGATTGGCTGAGTAAGTTGTAATTCGCTGAAATTTCGCCGTAACAAAATAAAAAAAAATTCTGAAAGTAGAAGTGAAATCGCTGTTTTTTTATTTGAAAATGTACCCTCGAAACAAAAATATCACATATCCATCACAATTCGAATCTCAAAGAAAATTTACACTTCACTTTAAATGTAATGTAATAGTATGCTTTCATTTTTACAACAAAAATAAAACGTTAGACATAAAAATGTGATCTTATTTGTACCATGACTCTGGTATTATTTAATAGAGTTCGAAATAGTAACCATCTACATTATAAAATGTTTTATAAAAGTCCGTATCTACGGAAAGAGACTATCTCAGAGATTTAGTTGAGATACATTTCAATACCGTTTACACGTGATGAGATTTTATTCTGGAAATAAATTCAAAGATCCGTTTGAGTTTGCTAGAAAGAGAAAAACTCAAACCATCGTACACAGCATACGTTCTGACAACGAGACTCGATACGTGCACATAATTTCATTTCTTAATATTTAATCTCTATGACTATGTATATGGTGGCCCTGCTCGCGCTTCACAGATCTACATAAAGAAATCACTTAACAGCCATACGATCCGACCGGTACCCGCCAAATTGTAGACAACAAAACTCCGTGATCGAACCAGTCCAAGAAGTCATAGAACTGACCACTCTTCTCCTGGCCAGCTCCTCGGACACGTCTTCTCGCATACACCTCGGCACCGCCTTCAGTAAACTAGGTTTAACTTGAACAGGGTATACTATAACAAAGAAATGTTAATCCAATCTGTAAATAAACGCAACTATTGTAAATACTGTTTCATTAATAATACGTCTGATCTAGCCACAAACACTCACAAAAATAATTGTAGAGGTATAGAATTTTAAAATGACATAAAACACTTGAAAATCGTGGTAATGGCGATTGTATTGGCTTTATTGGAAATATAATTAGTATTTAAATATGATTTCGCGCATATGGGCGCCGCGGCTGATTCAAATAAAGCACAATCTGGAAGATTAATTTTGGACAGCTTTTTGGAGCAGCTGGGGTCGTATATCTTCAATATTGCGATGAATGTTGGCTTCCAAGTTGACTTCACATAATCTTACAGAAAATAATCTAAAGATGTTAAATTATACGATCTTGGTTATTACGCATCACAGGTCCATTACGCGAAATTATAGGCTGATCGAATGTTTCCATCAATAAATTGATTGAGGCGCGCGCTGTGTGGCATGTTGCGCCTATTGTTGAAACCGTAGCTCTTTCACATTAATGCATTTAATTGAGGAACAAAACAGTCAGTAATCTATTGCTGTATACGATGACGAATTGACTCATTCGGATTCTCCTCAATACTACGCACTACTGCTGCAACACCTTCTGCGGTGCGCACTATGCGACATCTCTGCGGATGCGTATTATCAATTATAATATGTGTAGTGCGAAAATGATCCATTGATATTCAAATTACTTGTTCGGATGGACGATTATGTCGACCGTAAAATTGTTGTAGCGCACAGTAAATTTCGCGAACTGAACCACGATTTTCGAAATAAATTTGCACAATTTGCAAGCGTTGTTTTAACGTAAGTCTTTTAATGGTGAAACGGGAAACCAAACTGAGCACAAATCAACTATCAGCCTTTACCAGCCTCTGTATTGGTAACATTTCATATAAATACAGGAGAAGCTAGGAGGTATAAGGCCCTCGATGCTCACCGTACACATTTTTGTGACACAAATAATCCTTATTAGTAACCCTAATGAGTCTATATATTCACACAAAGTCACTAAAACTATACACTTATATATAATAAAGTCGCCATTGATTTGTTACGTAGCCAAACACAAATTAATAAATTGTTTTGATCAACATGAGATACCCTTACCAGGTCGTTCGGCTGTACCGAAATGGGTCTGATTCATTGCATCAATCATCCAACCAAGGGGGAAGAAGGAATTTTCAGTTAAATGAATGCTGTGATTTTTATATAATTATTTGTTCTAAATTAGCAAGATAAAAAAAATGAAGTGAAATTACAGGTTACATGCAAGGAACATCCTCACCAGGTTTTAATTCTAAACACATTCACAATGTTTAATCTAAAATAAAAAGTTTTACAATTATCCTAATGCTATCTTAATTAATTACATTAACTGGGGATCTTATGAGCGGGAGGGAAAGGACTTGTGTCAAGGCGCGCTCCATAAATGAATGTAGGTAGTGTGGGTTAGAAGTACTTTTTTTTTGCTGTGGTGGGTGGCGATGGTCTAGTCAAGCTTGTTGGCATGGCCTCAAACAAGGCCTGATGGTGGAATTTCGTCCGACGTGGCTCCAGAAATTAGTGCTTACCGGGTAATTATATATATATATATGATTATTATTGTAGCACTAAAGTTCCCGTGGCTTTCTTGGTCATATGTCAGATGTAACTGTTTGTCTCACTTGATTTTACCTAATATAAGTTCTTTTAAAATTAACAATATTAACACTCAAAATCTAATGACTTGCAGTCATTGATATGGGCTGTCGTTTCAATATACTTTATTTTAATGATGAAATTTAATGTTGTTGAATTACACGTTGGTCAACCCGAGAGTGAAAACCGAAATGCGCGTGTCATATTTCGAGTTACTCCGAACTTTACAAGAACCTCTTTGATCCCCCGGTGCTAGATCTGAACTGCCGCCGGCAGTTGATTACGCGATTCTTTTCGTACCGCGTCAAGAAGATATTTTTGGGAGACAAATTTGCGCTCCTTCACTGACGCATACTAATTTTTGAAAGAGAAGTCTGTATTTAGCACCTTGTTGGATACTATATTTCTTATCGGCGGGAAGTGCTCCTGCACGCGTATCTTCAGATTGCGTGCAGGACTTTCTCAAGTAGGTGTAAGCCAATTTCGCATCCTTTCATCCAAAGTGATCAGCGCTCAGACCAAAACGACGCGCGAAAATCAGAACCTTTCTATCCGGCGCCTGATTTGCTTATTATGCGCCATCTAGCCCGGATTAACACGTGCCGACTCTCTGCGACTCTAACGGAGTTCCTTTTTATAAAAACATGATTGCGAAATGCTGCTTTGTAACAGGTTAGATGCACTTCCCAATTTTTGTGGTGCGATATATGATTTAACTTTTTATTTTAAATTTACAAAACCAATAGAAATATTTTATTAATGATTTAGGTATCATTTTCATAGCAGAAAAAGTAGCTGTCTATCACTATTGATTCTGAATTAGAGCATCCAATTATTCGTGATTCCAACTATTCGAATATCGAATAGTTAATGATAATATATTCGAATATTCGAATATATTCGTAAAAAATTTTAGAAAGGAATAATTTACTTCGGATGATAAATACAGAAATGTTTCATATGTTTCTCCAAAAATGTAAGATTCGTGATTAATAACTTGCAGAACTCAAACTCTTCGTGGAGATAAAGAGAAGTCAGTATTCTCTCGATAACTGACAAAATTTTAGATATGTTTATATTACTTCATATCTCACACCCCACGTGCAAGTTTTTTTTTCATTATTTTGTATATTACTTCTTGTTCGTCGGCTCAAGTATTTATGAAAGCTAAATACTAAAGAATAATAGAAAACTGACTCCATCGTTGAGAAAACAATATATTATAAGTGCTTGTTGTCATAAGACCACAAAGATAAGCAGAAGACTTAAAAAAAGGCAAATGCAAAAGATGTCCGACAAAGGCGTTTACATCTTTATTGTACGACTTCCATATAGCCGATAGCGGTACTTCTAGAGAAAAAAATCGTATTCCTGAATGAATGAATGTATGCTTACATATGACTTCCAGGGTTCGTAAACCTTTGTTTCGTTTAGAAAAATATTAAAAATCTTATAATATAAATATGAGCAAATACCTTAAGAATACTTTTTTTTAAATATTCTAATAACGAATACTTAAATATATTCGGGGTTCAAATATTCGAATATTCGGATTGGAGGCTACGGTTATACTTCAATACTATTCAATTTTTAAAATTGAATAGTATTGAAGTAACCTAGCTGCTGTGACCAACAAAGCTGACCCAACTAGTACAGAACTATGAAGCATTAAGCGACGCGCGCATCTAATGCATAGAATATTTTATTAGTAAGGATTAAAGGTACCTGAATTTGAAAGTTTGATGAATACGTGAATAGATTAACCTTTTTCATTCAATTTTGAAAGAATTCTTCTAATCATTTTTTTCATAAACGAATAATGTGAAAGCAACTGAAATGCGGTACTAAAATATATTGAAACCTCTAATTTATTTTATAATAAAACTTATCTAAATGGCAGAATAACAAGAAACATATACTCGCCCTATTCAGGCATCAACATAATTTGTAAAATAATTGAAAATTTCATCAGAAGTGCAATACACAAAGAAAAAAATTACATAATGTGAAGTAAAGCAATTTATCCGTCACTATTTAGTTGAGATAAAAATAATTGTAACAATTTAATACTATAAAGAGTTAAATTTACAGCAAAAATGTCGACTACTTCGAATATTCATTCCCCACAGAATGCAATATGGTGACTGCGAAGTTAGCTAATGGATGTGTTCTGACATTACCACTGTAATAGAACAACTAATTATGTCTCGATGACCTCAATGATGCGTGAAAGTCAAGCAGACCAACATTCTGAGGGCAGTTTATCATACTATTAATAATCCTGTATATAATAAATATACGGTCGGTCATCGTTCGTTTCACTGATAATTTTAACAATTTCAGACGATAATCATAACTGATATCCTCAGAGCGTATATTTAAGCTTATATTTATTTGTATATGAGTTGCCAGATGCCAAAAATATTTTTATAACGTACTTATTTCACGTTAAGTAGAATAATCACTGAAATATAAGTATTTATGGGCACTATCCGAAAAGTTTCATGAAATAATCATAAATCGAGCGCTGCTAGCTGGATTGGATTAGGTTAGGTAGTGGCCCAGCATTAGGCAAAAACCTCCAATTATATTAAAAACTTTCTGATAATAATTCCAGACATATCTGTATTAAAAAAAATGTATAATGAAAAGTGTTTGTGAAATCGAATGACATTTTTGTATATAAAGAGAATATTTTATGAATGCTCGGCAAAAACTTGAATTGTGTTTTGAAATTAGTTTGCGTTATTCCACAATTTTAGAAAATTATTTTAAAAATGTCTACCGTCGGTTCAAGGAATAACTTTATTTACTAATTAAAGTTTGAAGCTTATGCACTGTGCACTACATAAAACATTTGAAAGTTTTCCGTCGAAAATTAAAGTGGCTGAAAATTTCGAAATACGAAATACTAAATATATTCGTTTGTTCCTTCCCCTCGCTCTCTCACAAAACCGTTCTCTCGAGATAAAGCAAGATAAGTGAAATTTTTTATAAAAAGTTTTAATAATGCAACATAAATTCTAATCTAGCCGTACATGCGTGTATGTGTTATTCTAAAATATATTTATAAATAATATATCTTCATTTATTAATATCCATTGTACAACTTATACGGCATTAGTTTGAGAAATAGAATATTAAAAACCTTAAGAGTTAACGAAGTTATGTAAGAAAATATAAAGCGAAAACGTATACAGCATGTTTGGAATTTTTTAAGTTTTACCCTCATAAAATAATCATCATCCTTTTCACTCATAAAAACTTATATATTTTATAAATATCTACAGGGTGTAACAAGCCTAGTCCACAATATGTAAAATGTTAGGAATCGTGTACAAATTAATTACAGAAAATATGATTGTATGAGATTATTACAAAATCATCTAAGTTTTAAATTTGCGTACTTTGAAAAAAATATTGGAAAGAAATTGATCCATTATTATTCTATTTATTACTTCAGGCCCTAAATCATTTAACAAAAAGCAATTTAGCAAACTTGAAATTCGGTAATCTTTTATTTTTTGAATTCAATATATAATTTAGAGTTAATAAAATATTTCAATTAATCTTTATAATCACATAACTACGACTTTCTGTAAATATCTCTTATATCTGCTTATATCTCTGACACGGTTAAGATTAGCGATATGCAGCATGAACGTTTTCGACTCGTATTTTTAATACGTATCTACTCCTAAAATATTGTGCGTAAGATGTGGTACACTCGATATATGGTATAAAAATACACGCAGTTTAGCCGAGCATGATTGAAATCTACCAAACAATCATTTATCATATATATATATATATATATATATATATATAAACTAATCAAAATGAGTTAAATTTATTAGATAATCTCAGCCTCTTTGTAAAAAGTATACATACGTATATTACACATTTGACCAAGATTATTACAGTTAGGGTTAATGTATTTTTATTTATTTTACTAACATTTAGTTTTTAATGTATTTTATAAAGAATACACACCTGAGTTAGCACAAACACTTGAACATTATACGATATTTTTTGCTGGCTTACAATTTGGAACTAAATTATGGAACGATTTCCAGTGTTTTATATACTAGTCTTTGTTCGTTCGATTTAAACCACTCACGCGTTCACCGTCATCGTGACCCTGTGATCTAGAAATGCTTACTATATTATATATAATCAATTCCTATCAAGGGTACACAACAATTATCAACGAAAGTCGGTGGTGCATGGTTGTCATGCGTGGTGAATCTATTTATTTAATAACTATACATTTTAATGAGTTGTAACGATTTTTTTAGAAATCTATCATTGTACTGTGTTCTTGTTCATTTGCTTACATTTTTCTAGTCAATAGAAAATATTATTTTTTAAGGAGAATACATTTTTGTTGTGAAATTGAATTTTCAGAACAAAATTAAAATTGATTTAATCAAGTAGAATATATACAGAAAAAAAAGGATTATTCAAAAAAAGTATGCTCCCGACAGCAACTAAATATTTTTTTTGATTAATAGATTATTTCTGTATATCTTTCTACTTGATTTATTTAATTTGTATATACATAAGTTATTAATATTTTTATTACATTAAGTCGCAACTCATCGAATATAATCTTAATTGATCGGGTGACCTTGACTTTCTTAATAAAATGATATAATATAATATTTAATCCAAATGGAATTAATTAATTATAAATAAGTACAAAAAAAAAACCTACGTATGTATATAAAAAATATTTGGTTGTTACCGGGATTTTCATTTTATTTATTTAATTTGAATTTTGCTACTAAATATTTTTTTCATGTTAATTTTTTCTGTATATTTATCAAATTGATTAATTTACTTTGTGTTATTAATATCACAGAACTATGTTCTGAAATTGGAATTTTACAACAAAAATGTATTTTCATTAAAAAAATTTAATCTGCTAGAATTATTTAATCTCTTTTCTCACAGCTCGGCAATTTAACAAATTAAATATGTTCATCATCAAATAATATATTGTCTTCTACAAAGGTTGACTTAAAATTTAAATGATCTGTACGTTTAGTTTTCGTTAAAATAAAGACTAAACAAGTAAGTGCCTATAAACATGATCATATTTTTTTAAACTGAAGTACAGCAATTTATTTTTCAAAGTATTCAACATTATCAACTCGTATTAAACAGATTATATCAAAATTTGAAGCCAGATCTTGTAGTGTGTGAGAAGACTATTCGGGTTGTTTGGCGATGATTGACAGTTCTCAAAAATACCCTAAAGTAAAGGATGTTACTTACAATAACACCATAAGTCAATTTCCACAAAACAATTAAATACGTAAATTTATTTTATTTTCACACAAACTTTGTTTATTTATTAAGTTTATTTATTTCGTATTTTGTTTGTTTCAAAATGTTGCGTTGTCATTCTTTGAGATTTTTTTAATCGTTTTAAAATCCTCAAAATTAATATAACGTTAAAACTCGTTTTATGTATTTTCTTTACTGAATTTACGAGTTTAATGAAAGCGACTAAGTTTGTGGGGGTTCGTTACAAATTAAACAGAATTATATTTGCTGGATAGAGAGTTTTTACGGAAACAAAAGTACGGCTAAGATTTTTGTTAAACGAATACTATGTAATTCTCGTAGAATTTCTCAAATTTCGAACTGGAAAAATAAAAGTACGCCCTTAAATAATTTAACGCCGAAATAACTAATTCATATAATAATTTTTAGATTAACAGTGTCCGTGTATACCAGAAAGTACGATTCTTGTACTGAAAAGTAGAAATAAATAGTATTTAGTGTATGAGATAATTACAATAAATTAATAAATGTGATATTTCATTTACTAGTTACCACAAAAAATTACCAATTTACTTGCAATACTGCCTTTTGGCAGGTTTCATATTTGATAATTTTATAAGATACCTTTACTCGAATAGATAAATACCTATCCAGTACAGCTCTCAACAATTGCAGTTGGTGATTATCTAGAAGATGCGTTTCTTTATAATGAACGTTTAAACTGTCAAAGAAATTTTCTTTTAAAAATCTCTTGAACTCTTTTGATACTGATTTATCAATATTAATATGTTGTTTGGGAAGGTGTTTTGTAGTGTATCCCTGTAGTATAGTTTTTAGCATCGATTCTGCTCGTGAACAAATATCAATAACATCTTGAGATGAATATAATAACCCTCCCCTATCTTTCTGTATGATGGCGAACTATGGCGAACTGATTTCTCGTTGACAAAGAGACTGTCTATATAAGTCGTGCAATATAACTTCTTGCCCAATTGTCGCACAACGAACCCACCAATATAAGAAATTATTTGCATAGAAATTTCCGTCAAATTTGTAGCTAGGTATTCTGATAGATTTTCATTATCTGCCTCATTTCATTCATGTTCTATAAATTCCGGTCTATAATTTTCAGTTGTGCTATTAATTTATGTTATTGCTGAAGAACTATTCAAAATCTGTATATTTTTAAATGGAATATAATTACCGCGAAATGAATCTCGTAATTCCTGATACATTAATGTATTTGTATATATTGCAGGAACTATCGTGGCGTGTGTGAAAATATTATAATTTTTTCACAGACGTATTAAATTCCATTTGTTGGACTAAATAATGTAGTTCAAATAGAGTAAAAGAAGTTCAAGTACATTAGTTATTTTTACCCAAATAATTGCTTTATTTTCATTATACCTAAACATGATGATGAACTCTATATTCAATTATAGTAATTAATTCATTTAAAAATTTGGACTTAATGCGTTTCTGTGATTGATGCCGATGTTAATGTATGAGCAAAATTAATACTTACCGGTGAAATCCAATATTATTTAATGATTTTAATAATTTATTTGTTTGACGAACACAGTTTTATAGCACAATTTTGAATAATTAGACCACTTTAAAAGCTCACTTTATTCTAATAATGACAGCCAAGTATCACTAGCGAAAGGCAGGAGATAACTTATTTATGTGTCCATACGAATTTTGTGAAATCACTGCTGAAGCTTCAAATCACCGCTGAAGCTCCAAATCATCGCATTTGTTTCGACATTATAATATAACCTCTATGACTTGTATATACGATATAAAATACTAATTTATTTAAAACAAGTGTCAACAACTTGGTCCAAAACAAACATTCATACCTAAATGTACTAGTTTTCAATATCGTCAAAATAGTTTTGTTTTTCTCATTTTGACATTGCTTGACATATTTACTTATGCGTATACGCTTCTGAAATAATGTTGACATATCGCAGTTTGAATTGTTGACATATGGTGTATACAGATATTCCATAAATCCGGCACTATGCTGATAATATTTATCGATTTTGATAGCCACTATTTTTGATTCTTTTAGCGGTAGTCTATGCAAAAAATAGAGTTATATAATGCATGGACGTATCCAGAAAATGTTCTCAAATCAATATCCTGTAAATGGTTGTCGTTTCCGTAACATGATAACAGAGTTTTTTGGCACCAACTGAACGATATAGTCCTTGAACAAATGTGATTATAGCAGTATGGCGCCATCTGCCATGCATCTCATTTTCTGGTCGCGTAGTTTCACGGAATGCCGACATTGGCTAGCAAGATCTTGTGATTTAACACGGTGCGAATTTTTTTTATTATTTGAAATCCAAGGTCTATTTCAGCAATCCACAAACAGTTGAACGTCTCAAAAACGAATTCCGTCGTGTTGATCGATAAAATTTATCAGAAATTATGCGAAATTGTAATCAAATATTTTCTCCAAAAAACCAAGTTCTGCAGCCGAAGTCATGGTGGTCATTTGTTTGACATTTTTTTTTTTATTTAATCGGAGTGTGTGCACTCAATGAAAATCCAATTATAAAATCTGGCGTTCAATTTGGACCTCCCTTCATATCCTCTTTAAAAACATATGCATTACATTTTGATACACTTTTACGTAGAATATAATATTTTCTGTTTTTAAATGTAGAATAAAATATAAGTAATTTAATAAAAACTTTGATAGGTACTTGTTTGTTAAAAATGTTTTTTTTAATTTTTTTTTAGTAATAGTAAATGCTTTTGTCTGGTTTCACTTGTCACGCCTGCCATCCGATCATCCTTTCAAGTAAAGTTGTAAAAATACTTTAATTTAATAATATTTATTAAATATAGAATGACAGAATGTACATTTTTGTCAAAGATCCAATTTATTTATTTTAAAGCTCTTTTTTAAGAAAGTTAACTAAATTATTTAGCTTTAATTTTACGGTTTATTATATAATATCGAAGTCAGAAAGAAAAACTTATTTGCCCATATGTCGCGAATTTATCATAATCATACAGATACACAAGAATACAATTTTTTATGCGGTAATCGTGATGTACATTCAAAAAATTATTTGCTATTAATTTTAAGATTCTTTTAAATATTTGAAAGATGGTTTGACTCTTTGAGCTGTAACCGTCTTGAAAATTCCAGGCTAGCAAAAGGTGAAATTAAAATCATTGTTTATAGATTTTCAATTTTTTAAATTTATTTAAACTTACGCCGTTTCTCTGCAGGAAACTAATATTGTAAAACTCAGTATTTTAGATGTTTTATTATTTTAGGAACATTATATAAAGCACATCCGAAATTACTTTGAATACATTATTAAAGATAGATAATAAAAAATAACAATACTCGTTCAGATTGTCAACAGAATCTCTGCATAGAGACAATTTTGTTAATATTAATGTACTTTCTACTGTCACGTACAGAACTAGATTGGTTTGTGGACGATACTTCACGTGTACAACTGAAAGTGCACACATTTTTTAATTTTTTATTTAATTTAGCGAAAAATACATTGACAAAATAAATTCAATTTTTAAAATAGATGGTTACAAACATACATATGGTTATATACATACATGGTGTTTCTTTTGCTTACCTCTCCAAAAAAGAGACCTCTCCAGCTCTTGGGCTTGGAGAGGGAGTTACACTACAATAATTTTATATAATACCTTTCATATTTTCTTAATTGTCCATTTGTGTGCTTTTGAAGAATTCTGTAAAATTATTTATGTGTTTTTGAAGTATTCGTTTAGTTTCTTAAATAAAAGAAGTATAACTCTGAAATGAACTGAATGGAATTGAAATGAACTGAAATGGACATCACATTTTTATACTCATTTTTTTAAATAAATTAATATTTTCTTAAGGAGAGCACATTTTTGTTGTGTAGTTACATTTTCCGAACATAGTTAAACGAATCAACTAGAAATACAGAAAAATCTATAAAACATTTAGTTGCTATCTAGATTTGAACATGAACCTCTTCCTATCCGGGGAAATATTTTTTTGCTGGAATAACAAAATCTAGTCTGAATAATAATTCAAGAGTCTTGCATTGAAGGATTAACTTAACACTGCTTCGCAGCGTCTACTTAGTGAATCAACTAAGCCTAACAAATTAATATATTTGTATACAGTCCACAGTATTTTACAAGAGGATACCTGACTAAATTACGAGTCGAAAATGTTCAAGGAATATGTGTAAATTCTATACCGTTATGGAGAATATTATTGTTTGAAATTTTATAAAATCTTGTTAAACTTTAATACTACGAACTTCAAAATGAATAATTGTGAAATGAATCTGTTATTAATCTATATCACTGCTTCAGGCCCTGAATCATGTGATAAAAAATGTTCTGGCCGCTCAAAACTCGATGTCTTTTGATTTTTCGTATTCAATATATAATTTGGAATCAATAAAATATTTCAATTAATCGAAATAATTGCATAATTACAATTTTTTTTAATACTTATATCTCCGACACGGTTAAGATTATGCACATATTCCTTGAACACTTTCGACTCGAAATTTAGTCAGGTAACCAGCCATAAAATATTGTGGACTAGGTTTATTACACCCAGTGTAATATTATTTATAAATTTAAGAATATTTTTTTTAATTTTATGGAAGGATTGGATAAATAACTACTGAGAAAATGATTCATTCTTATCAAAATTATAATTTTTTATGAGAAGAAAATAACAAAATGTGGCAAATTGCATTAAAATACAGGGAAATTGATCCTTATACGATTAATCACGTGTTTTTGATTACTGGACACTCTTATATAATGATATCATTAAAAACTAAGATTAAAATATTTTTCTGGAATCGTATCCCGATAACAACTAAAATATTTTTTCGATAAGTAGATTTTTTCTGTATATCTTTCTTCTTGTTTTATTTAATTCGCACAAAAAATACCACTGAACTACTCGTATGTTTTGAAATGATGCAACTTTATAACAAAAATGTGTTCTCCTGAATATTTTTTTACGTCAATTTTGAAATATTTTTTTTAATTTATTATTGTGTTTTATCGTTCTAGTTACTTTGGCATTCATACAGCATGTATTATACTTATATACCGGTTTTATTATACTGTATTACGTATTACAAATAGTATTTCGAATTTATTTATTTTTTTAAATACAAATACACGAAAAACATGTCAACTTAATATTATTACTGTCGCCTGTACTTTTCGAAAAATAAAACTTACACGTTAGTCTCACAAAAAAAGGCTTGAACTTGAGGTGTCTTTTTTGTGAATATTTTATTATTTTTACCTAATCGTACATAAATATTTACCCATAATATATTTCTTTTGGAAACGATTATGTATCGAAAAATTCAAATAAGTTCTTTAGAGTCGCATCCCCATGTACATAAAAGCACGTCATCCGCGCACTCCACAGATTTCACGTATCTCCTTTTCCAGATCAATTTTATAAAGTTTCATGAAATTCATACCTGAAGATGAAAACTGGTAAAACGTTTTATGTAAGATATTACATTTTCTGACTTATTTTCGAAGTTTATTTTGAGAACTGAGATGTATTAAAAGATAAAAATGGTATATTTTTAAAGAAAAAAAAAATGTTTTTGTGTTCTAAAAGTTTTTTTCTGACAGGTTTTCTAACAAAATCATATTTTCGACGAGGTATAACTTCCGCTGGGACGTTACTCAAGATTTTTTCTGGCAAATTAAAGAAAATAAAATCTTACACGAGTTTTAAATACCAGACCGATTTTGTCTTTAAATAACTTTATTATTAAAAAAAACATCGGCCAAATGGCCATTTCTAGACACTGCTCAAATACGAGTTTTTTCAATCAAATTTTGGCATGCTTCCGAAATAATTTGTTCAATTTCATGACAAATTATATCTTTCAGCGATTGAATTGTTATCAATACCGTAGACCCTTTTACTTGCGTAGCCCTTAAAAGACACATTCTGCTATACCTCAATATTTAGTAGCATACGTGCAGTTCGAGCTCTGCCGTGCTGTGTTACTCATTTTTAATATGTTGTATTGTGGACTTTAAGAACCCATGATTTAATCCAAAACAGTATTCACAATGAACTGTTCATTTTCAGAGAATGTTTTTATTATTATTACACTTTATTGCAGCGTTCCATAATAAATTGTTAATAGGTAAATAAATTATCTTCAAAAAATTCATTAAAATTGTTTAATTATTTTTTTTTTTTAAAAACAACTTCGAACGTTTTATATAAAATACCCGGTAACAAAAATAAAGCTGAATAACGATAGATTCCATATCCAAAATAAGAGAAAAAATACGAAGTATAAAATCCAGTTACCACAATTCATAATTTTTTATAGTTTTATCCTGCGTAGACAATAATATGATGCAATCTGTATGAGTTCACTAACCATCAACGTACCGGTTATTTTTCATGATAAATTTGTCACTTTAACTTACTCAGCATTTTTTTAAATTGATGTAAAAAAATATTTTGTAGCTTAAGCGTGGGTTGAATTCCAAATCAAAGTTCACGCATCTGGAGAATGTTTTCAATATTCTGGACTAGTAAATTTTCTTTTCGATATATAAAATATATTCAAATTGTTCAAATAAGTAACTTTTATCAAAAAATATTTATCTTTTATTCTTTGTAGTGTGCTAACTGACACGTTTTTGATTTTGATAGAATAACAATTATTTATTGCACAGCTTGGTTGATGATTTCAAGCCACCTTTAATATCATTATTTCAGCCCCAGAGGAGCTAAACAGGATACAAAGCCTGCCTGTGCTACGATCGCTTACCACGATATGAAAGAAAATAAGATTATTATTTAAATTCCTTTAAAAACTGTTATATTTATTTATGCTCCCACACCTATTTAATTACTATCTTATCTCATTTGTCACTTAGAATTGGCAAAAAATTATGAAAGCAAAATAACTTTTTAAAAAATACGTAGTCAATAATGAGTATGGTGAAGAAAGTAAAAATCATTTGGACAAGTGTCTAACGTACTCGCCGCCTTCATCCAGAACGATTTTCAGGTAGTCGCTCATTTATTAATTTCATTTAGGAAAATTATCGAAGTTGCAGTTTTTTCAGGACACAGTTGTGTGGTATTTTAATATAAATAAAGTAAAAACTGAAAAAACAGCAACTTTACGATAAGAATGTTTTTTCCTTAATATATTTGTATCAAATTTCATGCAAAATTTTATAAAAAGGAATTAATATAATTTTTGGCGTCTCCGAGGGAATAATAAATGTATCAATTTGAAAGAACTACAGCATACAAGTTCGAAAATTTGCCTTCAACTTACTATGTTGGTGTGGTGTAATCGGTTAACGCATTTCCCTGAATACGAAAGGATCCAGGTTTGAAACCCGAAAGCAACAAAAATATTTGTTCAATAAATTAAATTTTCTTGTATATCTTTCTAATTGATACATTTAATTTGTTTTTATTAATCTATCTGTTTTCCTGAATAAATATTTTCTGTCGCCCTTGGAAAAGAACATTTACTATATCTGAAGAACCGATCTTGATAAATGAAACTGATTGCGTCTTGCATATCATGGCGTCTCTTATATTGGCCAAAATTTATTAAATATCATATTTCAAAAATATGGTTTCCCCTCTGACTTCCCCTATGGAATTCGATATATTTAAGAGTGTGTATAT
This sequence comes from Eubasilissa regina, assembly GCA_022840565.1. Classification (NCBI taxonomy): domain Eukaryota; kingdom Metazoa; phylum Arthropoda; class Insecta; order Trichoptera; family Phryganeidae; genus Eubasilissa; species Eubasilissa regina. The sequence continues at coordinate 20,471,935 of JAINEB010000015.1, read as the reverse complement.
ATAAAGTGGTTTTAATTTATTTTAAATAAAGATGCGTGCACGAAATATATCCTCTTAACTTTTTCAAACTAAACTATGAATAATAAAGGGTGTCCAGCGGAAAATTTTCAAGTTTAATATTAATTTTTAAAAAAAGTACGATGTTATTCTCATATTTTATTTATACAAAATGAAGTTTAACGATGCTAATTTGACGTTTTATAATCAGTATCGTGTAAATGCCATCCATTTCTCTCAAGACACTTGCAATCGGACTCTTAAATTTGTGAACACGCGAGAGCAAAGATTGGTTCAATGGCAGCAACTTGACGGCGGATATTTTCTTGTGGGGCCTGAATTGTTCGAGGATTGTTGCTGTATCCCCACAAAAAAAAAGTTTTATGGTGTAAGGTGCCCAGGGTATGACTCCGTACTTGCTATTAATTTATTGGGAAAAATTCCCCTCAGTTTCTCCATTGAAACTCTAACTGTGTGTGGAGTCGCCCCGTCTTGCTAAAATTGTGTTCTGTTGTTGAACCCGGGAAACAGCTGCAGTTGCGGTACCAAAAACTCGTCGATCTGAAATCGTTACGAAATTATACTTCGTCAGTAAACAACATGTTTTCAAGCGTTCGTGCTATTTCAAAACGTTCCAGCATCGTTCTCGCTAAGGTTTCACGTAAATAATAGTTATTTTCGTTGAGAAACTGCACGATTTGCAGTTTGTATGGGTGAAACTGCCATCGCTGCTGACGTTGATGGTCCCGGAGGAGTTTAGTTAACCATTGTCCCTTCTTGTCTGAACTTTTGAACACAACACCAGATAAGTTGCGTGCTAGGCCCATCACTTACTCGTCAAATATTAAAGTGAGTACAAAAAGCCCGATGCGCACAAACCAATGAATCACCGCACTTTAAATATTGCTCAACTGCGAACGCGCGGTGCGCTCCCAACCAGTGACTCATTGCGACTGGTAAATCAGCAAATCACGCGGGTCGAACAATACCCCTCCCACTTACCTCACCCTAATAGTAAACGAGCAATTACAATATAATTTTGAAATTTTTCCGCTGGACACCATATATGACTATCATAGGGCAAGGCTATAACCCCTATTTGTAGTTTTCGTGTCTTACCAATGCCCACACAACCAGTACGTACCTTTTTATTCAATAAATAATTAATTACTACAAAATCCCTGACGCAGGATGTGCACGAACTGGAGAAGGACGGCGGATAATAGATCAAAGTGACGACAGTTACTTGTGGAAGTCGAGACCCGCACCGGACTATTGCACCACTGATGATGATGATCTAAGTTTCCCAAAGGATTGTTATTGTTCTTTGAATCAATGTAACATTTTAACAAAAAAAAAATTAAATGTGTTCAGATTATACTAGCGTACGCAGTATTATGGTTTTGTAAGAGAGAAATTCGGTTGAGACGTTTCTTTGGTTATTTCTAATTCCATTTGTAAAGTAAATTGGGAGGGGAAAGTGCATTCTCTGCCAGCTGTTGCTAATTAATTTTGCCCATCGGAAATGTCGGCACTGCGGGTGTTGGTTCCAGTAAGTATTGATACAATTTGTACAACAGGTTTAAAAATGAGTGAAATAAGCGAATAGAACATATCGTCGGAATCGCCCAAAAATCATACAATAATTAGTTAAAGATGTAGTAAAAAATATTGCCGAATAAATGTGGTTCCCGCTTCTATAAAAAATAACGAAATCTTTCTATGAGAATCCTCGTATGAGAATGGAAAGAATTTATAATACAAGCTTGCTAGAGAATTTTGAATTGAATAGCTATCCACATGGAGTATTATTTTATTTCGCTGGCTTCAGTACACAATAACGAAATAAAGTTTGTACATATGCAATCTTACATATTTTGGACTGAGTTCTGTCAGACAGACTACTCTTTATTGAGATTGCAAAAGGATCTGGAATTATTAACCAGCGTTGTATCGAAACCAGAATTAAAAAACTGAGGAAATATAAAATCCAATAAGTCATTCCATAATGGAACCAAAAAATATACGACGACCCGGTGAAAAGATGACACCTTATAATTTCAGTCAAATCCGTCATATGACAAAAACAAATTTCAAAGCTACGCTCTTCAGAAATTTTTCGTGAATCATAATACATTTTTCATATATTTTTAAGTCAGGGATCTAATATAATTCAAAATTGTGTGACTGCTGTCGCTAAGCAGAGGCATACCTCGCTTGAAATATGTCCACAGAGCGTTTTTTAGAAACACGTGTAATGCAAAATCATCAAGAATTATTCGTGCGATCATTTAGTATTAGTACGTGGGTGTATTTCATGGTGTAAAGTGCTCTCTCGGGAGGATGAAACAGTATTTTAAGTGCTAGGAATTTCAGGTGAAATACTTTGATATTTAACATTTTTAACACGTTATTCAATTGAAGTACGTTGCTTGTGTAATAGATTCTTTATAGGTAACTCAGAAACACCTTTGAAGAGAAATAATTATTTTATTCTTTTAAGAAAATTCATTTTTTCAAATTTCTTAAATGAAGAAATATTTCACAATCACTATTTGATTGTATTTATTGTTACATTACGTTGTGTTTATGTTTCGATTTCTTAGGCAGTAAAAATGGCGGATATTTGACAGCTGCACTAAAAATATACATTTCAGCAATTCCTTCAAATTTTACACGTTTCCAAGCAATAGATCATTTTATTTGTTAATTCATGTTAGTAGATGAGTTTGGTTCTTTACATATTTTTATGGTTAATTTGTAATACATTTTCTTGTAAGACTTCGAAGTCTTATTTTTATTTTTCTTCTGTGGCTTGCCGTTTAGCGCTTCGTTATCCATCATCTCGGTGTTGTGATTTTATTACGGCGATTCAGAGCAGTTGGTCTATTGATATCCCGAACCACTTCTATAAAACCTTTTATTGACAAAAATTTACTAGATTTTATTCTAGGTCAAAGTTCATTTAGCTGGAATCAAGCAAATTTGATAAAACTAAATCTAATAGATATTTGTAGAATTTTGTCGATAAAAATTATTACAAAACGTACGTTTATTACAAAAAAATATATTATCTTTAGATATTATATTTATGTTATAAACTGTTTACTGTTTCAATAAATCAATTTCAGTGGTATATTAAACAAGTAAAATGTATGACATCGATTTCTATTGTGTCAGGTATTTTAACTTCTCGGTACCTTCTGCATGACCTCCACTACAGCAACTGGTTCATGAATGTTTTTCTGGAATGTTTATCATTTTCTTCTTCTTTTTCCTTCTATCAGTGCGGTCAGTTCTATTAATGTGTTGCGCGTGAGGGTATGACTTGAACTATTTTCCTTTATTCTCCGAAATGTCATCATTTTGTTTCCATTCTGTCTAAGTAATTTTCATCATTCACCTGCAGCACCATATTTTGATGACTTCCGGTCTTCTACATTAGGTTCTCGCTTTCATTTTCATATAGTACTACGCTTTATAAATAATCTTTACAATTTGCTCTTTGCTCTCCGTATAGTAACAAATTGTTTTGTCTAAAGAAAAATGTTGTAAATAAATAAATAAACTATTATAACACACTGTACTGTATATAATAACACACTGTACTGTACTATGAATCCAAAAAATGAATTATTATTATTATTATTATTAGGCCCGGCTGTGTGATAATTCGTAACTTTTTACTAACGCCCGTAGTTAACATTTACCATGTCATGCTAAAAATACCCCACGCAGCCATGCTGTCAACTCGTGTTACTGCAAGATATTTGAATTTTGTAAGCACTTTAAATGGGGAAAAAATGTTTTTATAAGCTTATATGACTTTAAAATAGTTAATGTCATAGTTACCATAAATATTATAATAAATGATAAATATAATAATTCAGTACATTCATTTTATTCTCAAACATTATTCTTATGACGCATTCGTCAAAAGACCCATTTAACATGATGTTCATCTTTATCTCCCTTCATTTATATTAATTTGTAATCATTTTTACGTGGTAAAGTGGTATTTTTAACGCAGATAGCATGCAACGCATCAATTTCATATAGCATTGAAATCAAAAATGATTATTTTCATTATGATTCGCTTTACATAATTGGTTTCCCACTAGCCATTTATAAGCGCAAATGATTTTTTTAGCACTAGGTAAAATGTATATTTTACATTGTGCATATTTATAGAAATACGATTTAATTGGCTCGGTAGACCTATGTCACTGCGTGAAGGGTCAAAATCGTTTGCGGGTTGTTCGAAAGTAAAATTTACTATTGTCAAAGCACAGATGGAGATGTCTATAAGTGTGATAAACGATCTTGAAATGTGCTTTATTTTATGCATTATCCATGGATTTTTTCGCCTAGGCGTTCGATATCTGTCCTTTAGTGGTGACATTTTTTCATATTAAACAATGAGATCATCATCGGACAAACTCTCATCACTAAAATAGCGGGATATTGAATGATCAATTGTCATATACTACCACTTTCAACGTATCAATGTGTTAGATGACTTTTGGAACAACTGAAAAGTCCGCCGTATTTAAATATCGATTCTTGTTTTTACTATCGGATATCGCAGAGTAAAATGAGTTTACTACGGGATGTACTTTCGAGTAGTAAATATTTTTTACTAACGATCCGGCAACCCGTTTTCGCAAAAAAATTTACTTTCGTAACTTATTTACAATAGTAAAAAGTTACTACTGATCACACAACCGGTCCTTAATATTAAAGAGAATTTTACTTTAATTACGAGTGAATACGAAACAAGTTATTTCATGCTTCTTGTGGAATTATAACTTCATTATTTATCATTATAAAGTGATGTGTGCTAGATATATTCAAAGGGGAAAATGAAAACGAAAAGGTCGGAGAAGATTGGGAAGGAATTAAAAGGAATTAGAATACAGAGAGATTTTGTTTAAAAATAGATTCATTTTAAGTAGTGTATGCATATATGAGTATGTATAAAGTTGTGTGAATACAGAATTCGTTTTTCACTAATGGTAGCACCTCAAAAGATTTCATTATAAAATCTTTTTATTTATTTAATAATTTTTTTTCAATGTTTTAAGACATAATAAATAACGGAGCTAAACATGGTGTGAATACTAATGTAAGGATTGGATCATAAAAAGTTTTCAAAACATTAAATTATTTTTTTTGTTTTACATTTAATGCAATTCTGAGTTTGAAGTATATTTCACACAGATCCTTCGGCAATAGATTGAATAAAGTTGCTTCCAAAAATTCATTAAGGAAAATTTTAAATCTTAATAAAACTAGAAATTATTAATCTTTTTTAATTAGAAATTTTTGATATTAAAATTTTCTGGTGTCTGGAGAATTTTACTTTTTAATTAATGGAATTAAATCAAGAGATATTTATCGAAATTTTTTACAATTAGGTTCAATTAAATAAATATTTACATATACTAAAAATTTTATATTAAAAATCTCATTACTTCAATATATTATACACTAATACCACTTTTAAAAACACATAACGGACGCATTAATTCCTCAACTTTCACCAGGACGAGGATCTGACGTTTTGGTGACCACCTTACCACAAGACTATACAATAGATTTTTATATTTCTAGTCCCTAATTTAGATATTGCATACCAAAAATTATTTTCATGAATCGTTTTTCCATTCAACTGCAGAGAGAAGTATAACCATGAAGCACTTCTTTTATATTTACTTGATTAATATTTATTTTTAAATATATAATATATTAAGGACAACACGTTATTATTGTGAAGTTTCAGTTTTTTCAGAACACAGTTCTGATATATAATATTTTAATACAAATATAATAGCTTTTAAATTTGGAATATTAGATCTATCAATTTGAAAGAACTGCAACATATAAGTTCAAAAACTTATCGTCAACTTACTGTGTCGGTGTGGTGTAATCGGTTAATGTATTTCCCCTGATAAGAAAGGATTCAGATTCGAATCCCGGTAACAACAAAAATATCTTTTCGATAAATTGAATTTTTCTGTATATATTTAATTTGTATTATAATATATCATTTGATCTTTCTCATGTCACATTTTATTGTGAGGAAAGAAAAATTTTACTGTAATAAACTGACAAATTTTCTCCGAGAAATGCGTTACTTTTAATCTTACCTACTTAAAATTCTTGTTGTATCTCGTGAATTTCGAGAAAAGCGTAAAAATATCTTCTTTCTGGCTAATGTCATCGGAATACCGCTCTCCGCATCAAAGTTCACGGTTCGATCTAATCCAAGTTAGTCTTATTTTCGAAGCTGAATAATAATAAAGTACGTAAATAATAATCTACTGATGTAATCAATTTTCATGCGTACGTCTATTTATATTATTTTACATTCTTGAATAGAAAACTTCTCGATTTCCCAATCACTATTCTAGCCGTTTTTTAACTTGTCTTTTAAATACTACTAAAAGTAATACAAAAACTATTTTTGTGAACCAAGTTTTATAGAAAAAGAAAGTCTAGTATAGATCGATAGAAGGTAATAATCAAACAATGGCAAATATAATTTATGATAGGGAAACACGTTGAACACTTGTCCATAGTCGTTTCTTCGAATCATTCATATATGTAAGTGATAGCTAGAAATGGTTTATCAATTTTGTGTTTCCTCACTTTCCAATGACTCCTTTGGATCCCTTTGTGATCCTTGACTTAATGACTTTTATGAGATTAACCACTTCCTGCCGACAGTCCACCTCTCCCCATCCCACTCAACACCCATTTTATAGACGCTTTATACAGGGTGTCCATAAATTCTCTCCATAACCTTTCCACGGTATTTCTAAACCTGGAGCATCGTAAAGTAATTTTTTTACGGCCATTTAAATGCCCTGATTTTTTTCATATTTGTAACCTAAGCTTGATAGTCATTAATCCGCGTCTGATGAATTCTACGTCTATATATTTATCAGTATTTTAATTAATAAATTGTAAGAATTTTGTCAAGTTAATGTTCAGTAGGTGCATGAAAATATTTGGGTATATATAGAAACATAACTACATGAGTATCCAGTAGAATTTCTTGTAACTAAAATTTAGATTTTTAGTCAGTATAAATAAAATAAAAATTTTAATTAATTACATTTTATTGGTTAAGTTAGATTATAATGTTGTTATTATTGATTTTTATGATAAATATACTGCTATTTAAGTTATTATATACCGTATTTTTACAAATATAAATCGCACTTTTTTCCAATTTTTTTGAAAAACCTGCGACTTATATTTGTCAAATTAAGAAGTTACAAATTATAAAATAGTCGCACATTGTTTAGGTACTTGTCAAATATATTTGCTTTTTCATATTCTGTCCTATCCATGATAAACGACTATGGACGGACATGACACTAAACACTAGAATCGAGCGTGACGTTTGAGCAATACTTGTGCAAATTTGATAATTTGGAAAAGCTTATTTCTCGAAAAATATAATCGAACGAATAACACTGTATTTGTTTAACCACCCTAAAAATTTAGGGTATGACTTATACTTGGGTGCGACTTATGCGCATAAAAATATAGTAGATCTATCGATTTTATGAAGACAGATTAGGCCTTGATTCATCTAAGACTTTCGGACTTTGAAGTTTAGAGGATGAACTTGATGTTTATACGTTTACATAGCAGAGAGCAAGCAGAGACTCAAGAATTTCACAACCGATTGAGATCCTTCGCCTGCTGTAACGCACTCCATTCGGAGACACAAACTGACTTGGTTTTAAATCTCTATCGCTCTATCTCAATGTGGGTCTGCCAAGCGTCACCGACCATTTGGAACATCTTGTTGCTGCAAATTATGGCATATTCCATATTCATGAGCTCTACGCGTCCTGTTCATCTAATTCATCGCAATGTTAGCACACCAACAAAATTTTTAAAATATCTTTTATACTAATATTCCACTGACCTAACTGATTATCTTTCATCGGGCCGTATATTTTTTCAAATTAAATTAATCAACTAGGAAGATATCTATCTATTGAAAAAATATTTCAGTTGTTACCGGGAATCGAACCTGGACCTTTTCCTATCCGGGGAAATGCGTTATCCAGTTTTACCACAGCAGCCGAGTAAGTTGACGACAATCCACTGACCTGATTATCGCTCACCGGGTCTGAATTTTTATTTTTGTCGACGTAAAAAAATCATTATAAAAGTGTAAAAAAATTGAACTAATTATGTTTTATCTGAAATAATAATATACTAAATAGAGTGTAGGTAATAAGTTATTCAAAATAAGACTTATTAAATTGATAAATAGCTTATTAAGACTTTAATAGTAAATCAATTTTAGGCTGCATAGAAAACGATGGAAGAAAGAGAACTTTATCCACTATTGCAGGAATAAAAACGTCCAACTTTTTGTAAGAATCCATGTCTTATATACGTACGTGAAAATAACACATCAATGAAGCTGATTGTTTTCTATTTAGTCTTACTACCTCAATGGTCCTGCCTTATGGTGTCTAGTGACTCTGGTGATTATCCTGTCGTTATGATGTTGCTAATTTTATACTTCTCACCTTCGTGTCCTCAACAAACTGATGTTTTAAGGTATCCACAATGATTTACAGGGTGATTATTATGTTCCAAACCGATGTTGTTTTTAAATAATTGAAAAATAAAAATATTTTTTTTTAAATTTTTAATTATCAATTATTTGGTTTATACAATTTGTATGAAATATGACGTCGGCCAAGTGGCCGCTTTTGCTTTTTAACCATATTAATCATAACATTCTTGTAGACTTCGAGTGTTATTTCAACAATTTCATTTCGAATTTTGTCCTGTAGTATCGAAAATATTGTTGGCTTATTAGCCTTGACCATTCCTTTCAAGTACTCCCACAGAAAATAGTCGGGAGCCGTCAAATCAGTTGATCGAGGAGGCCAATCGATATCACCATTTTTAACATCATGCAGCCGAGAAAAAATTCTCCCAAAACTTCAAGCGTAGCTCGGACTATGTATAAGGTAGCACCATCCTATTGAAACCTCATGTGTTGCAGGCTCAATCGATCCAATTCAGCCACCAAGAAGTTTTTCAACATGTGACGATAGCGATCACCATTAATAGTTACAGCATTGCCATTATTGTCGTAATTAACTATTTTTTACGACTACCAAATTCCAACTAGCAAATATCTACCAAAATCAAAATAAAATCGGCCTGGAACATAAAATTTACCTGTATACTCTAGACTTTTATCTTGTAAAGTAAATGTTAAAAGCCGTTTTAAGAATTTCACGTTCCCAGAGTTAGGGAATACTGAACGCGTTGATTAGTAGCGAGTGGAAAACGTTATTACGGAATCCAACACTTTGTGCCGGGGATGAGTGTAAGAGTAGTGCGAGCGCGCGATACCGCAGATACCCCGCAAGATACCCCGCAAGATACCCCGCAAGATACCCCGCAATATACCACAAATACCCCGCAAGATATCGCGCGCCCTAGAGGCCATATACCACAGTAAGGCAGTAAAGGTACGTGTTTACTGGATGAGCCATTCTAATCCGCGCGCAAAACATATGTGTAGTGGTGATTTACAAATCGCTTCATGTTGGACGCTGAACTTTATGCGAACTCGAGTCAAATCTCTGAATGAAATCTTAACCGTAGATATTGTCCATAGTTATATATAGATGTTCAGTATTTCAAATATTGAGTGAAAATGTTTAAAAGTACTAACCCAATAAATACGAGCCGATGAATTCTAAAAGGTTTGATCTTTTCTAGATCTAAAAGGTCGAACAGGCCCAGGTCCGTTCCTTCCACATCCGGTGTACCAATTTGTGAATAGCTCCGAACGATGTTTGCCAATTTATAATGACGGGTCACCATCCTGTTGAAAAGCGACAACGTTTAAAACATCTCTCCAATAAGTTGGAGGCTACTGTGGCATATTGAACCATACTCTAAATTATTCAATACATATTAACCCTCGTTCATTTTGTAATCGAGTTTCGCATATTTTCAGAATAATAGACGGGGTCTTTGTGAATAACCTATTTCAACAAAATATTAATATATATGTGTCTAACTTTACTGAACGAAGTTATATTAGCTTCTAATGCGAAGGTTTTACCTCACTCGAGCACATAATATTTGACGCTGTCAAGATCAATAACTGTGCTCATCTTTAATATTGGCTTTGGCTCGACATCTAGATATCTAAGATATTTGTTTTTATTGCTAATCGAGCGGAGAACTCAATACCTCATAGAGAGTTCTCGTAAATGGAATTAAAAACATGGTGGACGAATCGAGAATGATCGGGCGAGTAGAGCTAATCGATAATGTTGGGGTGAGCATGTTCTGCTACCTTTATTAGCAATAACTGATTATCTAATAAAAAAATTTAATATGATTATTGTCGTCGCTAATTATCGCTAAAAACACCACCATCCAACATCAACATCAACCACTATCAGTAAACGAATCCTAACAAAAATTACTTAAATAAAAAGATTCGACAACACAGAACTTTGTCCAAACGAAACTCAATAAAATAATTTTAAAGGATATCTCCAATTCTATGAATATTCCCAATAAACATTTGGGCTTACCTTCAATCTTAAGTTAAATGTCGAAACTTTACATGATACTTGAAAAAAAAAATTATTAATATATAAATCTGCTTAACAATACGCATTTAAATTCACATCTTAAGATCATTATAAAACTAAAATAAATTATATTTTTCCCTTGTGAAAAAACGATTAATTAAAACCAAAACGAAAAATAAAACCTAAATTATTAAGACAATAAATATCAAATTAATTAAGTTTATTAATGAGAACACATTCTTATTGTGAAGTTGTAATTATTCAGAACATAGGTCTGTCATGATTAATACATTAAATTAGTATTTAAAACATCACTGTCCTATGTTCTGAATAATTACAACTTCACAATAAGAATGTGTTCCCTTAATAATATATGTTGTATCAATGTGTCCAAAATTCAATAAAAATGAATTGATAATTCTGGCGTCTGCAGTTGGTTTACTCAAAGGTATTTGAGATTCCGTAAAACAAAGTAGATGGCTTTCAAATAATGGAACAACAGATGTATTAATTTGAAAAGGTGTAATACATAGGTTCGAAAATTTTTCATGAAAAATTCTGGCGCTATAACACAATTAGTAGTGTACTTCCCCGGATTGGAAATAAAGATCCAGGTTCGAATCCCGGCAGCGCAAAAACAATATTTTTCGACAAAATTGATTTTATATGTAAATATTTATAATCAATACATTAAATTAGTAATTAAGTTTGTTTAAATCAATTATTTCCTGAAACATTCATTTTCATACAGCGATAGAAAATTAGTATCCCACTGAAATGAAAATGTTTCATCAGGCTATAAATAAATTTTAAGACATTTCACCGTAGGCGTTGCTGGTAGAATCAAACAAGAACTGTTGGAACAGAACCTGAATACAAATTGGAGTGATAAAATATTTGTTCACAATTTTTCAAAAATTTTGACTTGTTTTTATTCAAATCTGAATACATTATACATAATTAATTGACGTAGAATTATTTATCGCTCTCTTCAAATATTTTTAATTCTCTATTACAAAAACGTTAATTTTTTTAAATCAAAGCAAACTTCAAAAAAATAACTTGTTTAAGATTTATACAATTTTGTTTAACATTTGGGTATTGTTTATTATTTGTGTACCTATAGGAATCTTATGTCTGTGATATACTATATATATCATATATATATATATATATATATAAATGTAAATAAAAGCACTGTTTATTTAATTCTGGAGTGGTACGGTAAGAAAGACAAATACAAGCATTTCCAACACACGGGAATAGCACAAAAGGTATATTTCAATTTCAGAAGGTTTTTATTTTATATCAAAGGTCGGATGAAACAGAAATAGAATTATTTACTTATTTAAAACTCATGATTCTACGAACTAATGAAACGAACTAACTAAGCACTGAAGTTTTAACAATACTCATTATTTTATTTTCTATTGAATTCTGTCAAAGCGGGTAATGATGTACCTGACTATAGAAACTAATAATACAAAAATAATTGTTCAGCTAAATATAATTTTTTCAACTTGTAATGATAAATTATTACAGTTACTTATGTGTGTTAAGCTTATCAAAACTGAAAAATTTTTATTAATTATGACGTTTCATACAAAGACCCATATCGTTTGCATACTTATTAAAAACTTACTTATAAACACTAATGCATAATTTATAAAATCGTGTTTATAATGACTCGTATCTATGGCTAAGATTTTTACAAGATTTTCAACTCGAGACAATTTCCGAGACATAGACATCTGGACAATCTTTGATAGAATAGATTATGTTCTCATGAGATAGTTTAGAGACTCTGGACTCTCTTAGTTCACCGTGTGCACACCAAGTCTCAGGAGCACCCCCACTTGCCGCCACGATAGAGTTTGATATTTATTTTATCTCGCGCCTGTGTGTCGCGCCGTCAATGTGTGACATTTGTTGTTTGTAGTTCTAACGTCAAACGTCAATCTATTGATCGGTGCTGTTCCGTTCATCCGTTGGGTCAAATTGAATCCATGTGGAACCAGGAATAACGACGGTAAATCGTAATAAACGTTTTTCTTTGATTAGACTTTTCAGAATAATAGTTTTAGGTTTTTATACCGTTTCATTATCAAATCGAACGTCGTACATAAAGTTACGTTAGGCGATTTACAATGCACCAGATATTACAGGTAGAAATGAAGAGAAAAGTCTCAGAGATTTAATTGCGATAAATCTCAGTACCGTATACAAACGTGTAGAGATTTTGATATGGGGATAAATTCACACTGTTTGAGATTGGTAACATGAGACCAAACTCAAACCCATACACACGATGCTCTATTTGACAGAAAGACTCAACACGTCCGCATAAGAATTAACTTTAACTACAGCTATTTATTTTCATAAGTTTGGCAAATATTACAAACATTTTTTTCCATTTTAAGAGCTGCAGGGGTGATTCAAATTCACTCAACAGACGAACGGAACATTAACGGTCAATGCACTGATATTTATAATAAGTATGAAATGAGGCGTAAGACCAAAATTAATATCATACCTTATCATACTTAGCAAATGGAGGTGCTCTAATCTTTGAGACATAGTGTATACCACGTTGGACAACGAAAGTCGATAGTTGTCTCCAAAGAATCTCATAAAAATCTCAATATATATTTTTGTAGTGAACGAATATATCTACAATGAAAACAGATATTATATAAGTAAGTTTGAAACACAAGCTATCCCGTAACGAACCTCGCATTGGGTAATAGACGAAGTGTTTATTTAAGCGTCTCGTGGCAATCTGCTCTTCCATAGTAAATACATTATTACTATCTGTTCAGATCTAATATGCTGCCATGTTCAAATCCACATCATTGCACAAAAAAAATTGTATTATTAATAATAAAAGTAAATTAATATTCCCATATATACTTATTTCTTTACTCGATCAAACTATAATGTACAGTATATATAATATTATCAAAATATGTATTATATGTGAATAGTATGATAATAGGCAAGTGTTTTTGAAAAAAAAAATTAATATGGACGAATCTAGAGTTATAAGTTAAGATGTGCATGACATTTTAACCTCTCGGTCAATGTCTGTGGAAAAATGGGATAATTATAAGTAAAGTTATATTAATGAACACCTAATAGCTCTGTTTATGTGTACTTTTTTAATTTAATCTAAACTATAACCGAATTATCAATCTTTCGGTCGTCGTATTTCGATAAATCATATAATACATATTTATATGACGATCGATGAACAAACACCCTTATTTTTAACTGTTATTTTAAAGGCAAAAATAACATTATATTCTCAAAAAAAATAGATTATTATAAAACGCTTAAAAGGTTGATATTGATAGTGAAATATTTCATTGTTAAACTCACATCAAATAAACCGATCGATGTACGCTTTTTATATTAACGTTTTTGTTACTGAAATCAGCAACATTTCTATATGCGGGTATCACTTCCAAGAATGTTAACTGTGTAATAATAATTTGTAAGGAACATTCTTATGAAGTGCGATTTTAAAATCACAATCACAATGCAATTCAGCATTAAGTAACATTCTTTAAAAGACGTCGTGTCCAGTGCACGAGGTGCGAAGAGCGCTCAAATTTCTTAGGACATTCACATGTACTTCGTGAAGATCTATTTATTGTTTTACTTCTGTGTATAAATCAAAATTGAATTATAAAGGGACTATTTTTGAATAATTTACTTTCAGACAAGAAGCGATGTGTTTTAAATCGAATGATTCTAACCCTGACAAGGCGCTTAAAAGATCTCGAATACTTGAGGGTGAGTTAAATTACATTTGATATTTAATAAAACTGTACAATATCTTTATATTTAACCTCGTGAGTTTTATATATGAACTAACCAATTTCGAAAAAAAGACTCAACGCAATGTTTTGGCAATAAATATTAAAAATAAATTATATTCATGACCTGTCATCAAGAATACAAATATAATTTCATGAGAAAATCATTTCATCTGTCAATTATACAGAACTTTTATATGTTGACAAAAATATAAAAATATTTTTATTTTTGTCAATTTATTTATATAAAACTAATTCCATAGTTATCAATAAAATTTCACTACGTGCTTAGTTATTAAGAATTATAGATATACATACATTCGTATGTACTAGTAAATATATCTATAATTCTACAATGACATTACAATTAATACAAATCACACATAGGCTATAAGTATATAACACGGTGTGTTGCGGTAAACAAATAATCTACATGCATTACTATTTATTTTATCAATATCTACGACATACGCTTTTACAAAAGTCCATTAATGATTAATTCCTTTCATGAAAATTTATTTAATAAAGAATATAATATTATGAAAATTTGAAATAATTTTATTATCATTTAGTCCACTAAGATAATCCGCGGGATAAATATGTTTAATTATATTTGTTATAACATAAATTACATTCACTACAATATATCCCTGTCCGACTCACTAAATTAGGCTCAATAACGAGGTAGGTAGCATTTTACTCTGTATAATTTTAATATTAGCAAATATAATTTATTATTAAATTAATAAATATTAATTATAGTAGTTTTGCACTCTAGTGATACCAGATTTTTGATCAGATCAGATCCTAAAATATACACAGACTCAAATATTTTTGTCATAAACTGAAAATGTTACTAAAATGTAATTTTGATAAATGTATAACTATTTTTTCAATAAAATATATATATACAAAAAGAAACAGACTTAATCCATAATATTTGATGGGCGAATGGATGCACGTCTAAACTTTCTTAGAGTTGAATAAAAATTTATACCGTTGTAGAGATAATGAAAATTTGATTTAATTGTTTATCGGGATTATCTACTCACATGGATACATATTTAGAATCAGTTATTGAATTTCACAAACACATAATTAAATAATCTGATAATTTAAGCAAATACCATGTTTTTCTCAGTACAACAATATTGTTATAATTCATTTCAGTTGATCCAGTTCGTACTGAAGAATTCGGTAATTTTTTTGACAGCTTTCGAACTGTAAGGAAAAAATTAGTAATGGTGCTAATAGTTGTTTTTGTCGCTGCGTGGATTTATTTATCTGGTAAGTCGATTGAGTTTATAAAACAATTCAGTTTAAAAAAATATTTCTGCAATACTATTATTTTCAATAATATTTTAGATACAAATTAAATGTATGAATTAGAAAGATTAAGATTTAGATAAAATCAATTTTATCAAAAAATATTGTTGTTGCTACCGGGATTCGAGCCTGGATCTCTTCCAATCCATGGAATGTGCATTGTCCGTTTATGCTATACCAACACGGTGGATTGACGACAAATTTTCGAATCTATATGTTACACTTTTCAAATTAATACATCTATCGTTCCATTATTTTCTACTTGTTTTGAATCTCAAATACCTTCGAGTAAACTGATAGGAGACGCCTAAATTAACAATTCATTTTTATTGAAGTTTGGAAGACATCCAGGTTCGAATCCCGGTAGCAACAACATTATTTTTCGATCAAATTGATTTCATATGTATATCTTTCTAATTAATACATTTAATTAGTATTTAAAATAATTAGTCTGTTCTGAATAATTAGAACTTTACAATAAGAATGTGTTCTCCGTAATAATATTTTATTGTATGCACGAAGTACACGAATCCCTTTGGGGAAACGTATCATTTGTATTAAATTTAAATGTATATATATATAATTATTGTCTTTCTTTAATTAAATTTCTTTTCAGCAATTTCAATTTCGATGACTTATAATTTGAACGGAAAAGAATTTTATGAAACGGAAATCCAATCGAATAATTCTGAGAGTAATTCTGTATTTAATATTTACGACCGAGAAACTGTTCGCAATAAGAGAAGCCCGTCTCCAATACCTGAATTAGAAAAAGAATTCAAACAAAAATGCAAAGTCACGGCCAATAACGAATTTTGTCAAAATATTATTCATGAATTGAAGATTCTACAAAATGATTTAAATAAAAGATTGGACACTTTTTTTAAAGATGTTCGTGAGGAAAATGATACAGATTTTGAACACACTGAAATTCGTTCAAAAGACGTACCGGATAGTAAATTAATGAAAGTGAGCGAGGTTTCACATGAAACAGAAGATTTGAAAATCCATTCAAAAGCACTAGTGACTGAAGACAGCCAAGTACAAAACTTTGATAAATATAAAAATATCTCCAATGCACAGCATAGTTATGAAAATTCTTCCGATTTTCATTCAAATTTAAAAATATTACCTTCTAATAGTGCAGAATTAAGTTCGAAAGAAATGGCCGATACAAAAATAAATAATTTATACTTAACGGAAGATACAGGATCCGACAATACAGATATTCCATATTTATTTGATAATCTTTTACTTGAAAATAAACATAACGATCTTTTAACACCAAAAAATAAAATGGTCTTCACTAAAATCGATGATACAGAAAAAAATAATAACAAAGCATTATCGTTTGATGATAAAAAAGATATTATAGAAGTCAATGATGCTCAATATATTGATCAAACAGAAAAAAATAGTAAGAAAGCTTTACCTTTTGGTGATACAAAAGATATTGTAGAAATCGGCGGTGCTCAATATATTGATCAAACAGAAAATAATAGTAAGAAAGCATTATCTTTTGGTGATACAAAAGATATTGTAGAAGTCGGCGATGCTCAATATATTAATCAAACAGAAAATAATAGTAAGAAAGCATTATCTTTTGGTGATACAAAAGATATTGTAGAAGTCAATGATGCTCAATATATTGATCAAACAGAAAAAAATAGTAAGAAAGCATTATCTTTTGGTGATACAAAAGATATTGTAGAAGTCGGCGGTGCTCAATATATTGATCAAACAGAAAATAATAGTAAGAAAGCATTATCTTTTGGTGATACAAAAGATATTGTAGAAGTCGGCGGTGCTCAATATATTGATCAAACAGAAAATAATAGTAAGAAAGCATTATCTTTTGGTGATACAAAAGATATTGTAGAAGTCGGCGATGCTCAATATATTAATCAAACAGAAAATAATAGTAAGAAAGCTTTACCTTTTGGTGATAAAAAAGATATTGTAGAAGTCGGTAATGCTCAATATATTGATCAAATAGAAAAAAATAGTAACATCGAAACATTACCTTCCATTGTTACACAAGATTCTGAAAGCAATCATACTTCGTCACTGCCAATACTAATAAGTAATGTAAATCATTCAGATATCATTTTGAATGTCTATAAAGATTCAAGCAAATTTAGAGAAACTGTTAAGACTACAATGTCACCTTGGCTTTTTGTAACTGAATTCAATTCAAAAAAGTATGTGGATCCTGAGTTTAACTTCACGGGGGGTCCAAATGATCAACCGATTAGTGATATTCCTCTCGATGATAATGTTACCCAACATCTTATACATTCTTTTAGAAATAAAAAAAAGGGTAATGCTGTTCAAATGGAAAATGATGCATTCATGAATGATATTGATCCAGGAAAATTAAACAGGAATAGACTTGAAAATAAAACTATCATTGATTCTAAACGAGCAGACGTGAATACTTCTCTAAACAAATTTAATATTAATGACGTTGATCAGGAAAACTTTTCAAATGACCTTCAAAACGATAAAACTGTAAATGTTCAAGAAGAAAAGACTACTCACCAACCATTAATCGAACAATTTACTGACTCTCCTCTTTCTCATCATGAAGACCATACAATAGCAAATGCACTAAATTCCGAATTTGGCATGCAATCTGCAACACCACATCCCTCCAACTTGCAGAATAGAAATAGCGCATTTTCAATACATCAATCTCCGATCAATGACGAACATTTATATTCAGCCATTACTGAAGATAATAACATGGCTGGAGCAATCACGTCGGAAAAGATGAAAGTGGGACTTCAGTTCGTTAATGAGCCGCGAATGCCAGTCACGTATCCAGTGTTGTATTATCGGGTGACGAATCCACTAAAGGCTACACAACACGGAGGTAACCCATTAGCCAAACAAATATACAATATTTCCATGTATTATATTAAATTCATCATTGATAACAGTTACGTTTTTACACTTTCAGGATTTAGAATGTATCCTTTCTTTGATGTTGTACCTGCATCAGCCTCATTGTCTTACTCATATGATAATCAGCTTTCTCAAGCACAAAACAACGCTCCTTTGATAAATGGACCACAGTATTCTACTTTCGGGTACGAGACTTCATTATTTACTTAAACATTTTTATATTTCTTTCAATAGTTTAAAGTTCCTGCAATTTCTTTTGCTGGTGAATAAGTCCCGAACTAAAAGGTCTGTAAAATATAGAGTTACTAGCGGAAATCGATTCAAATTATTTTATATATGAAAGCGGTGATGTACGGTGAATACGTAGAACCGTAGTAAAAATAGACTTGAAGTATATTGGTTTACTAATTAGAAATATTTCATTTTAATAATTTAACGAACAAAAATATATTATCACTGAGATTATAAATGCAGTCATACAAACGCGTACAAAAGTAGTTTATTTCTTGTTTATTTTTGAGAAATTATTTAGGTACCGCATGATCTTCAACACAGTTGCAGTGCGCTACAATGTATTACATTTTATTATTTTACAAAATTTAATAAAAATGAATTGATAATTCTGGCGTCTGCAAATCGGTTTACTCAAAGGTATTTGAGATTCTGTAAAAATAATGTAGATGGCTTTCAAATAATGGAACGATAGGTGTATTAATTTGAAAAATGTAACATATAGTTTCGAAAATTTGTCAAGAAAAATACTGGCGTTATAGCACAAAGGTAGTGCACTTCCCCGGATTGGAAATGAAGATCCAGGTTCGAATCCCGGTGACACTAAAACAATATTTTTCGACAAAATTGATTTTATATGTATATATTTATAATTAATACATTAATTTAGTATTTAACATTTTATTTATTGCGTACTAAATTTTCGGTACACCCGATATGCTTATTCTTCTTTATTATTTTTTGTCCTTAACCAGAAACTTATTTGTAGCCTGTCTATTGGATATTACTTCATTTCATACAATTTTCTCCATCCAGCATTTGTCTAAATTTTTTCGATTGGCATATACATAATTGAGAATATTTTGAGAGACGAATTTAAATATGTGCATTTCCACCACATTATCACTATCTTATTTACTTCAGAGGTTTTCAGGAAGTTGTAGTGTCCCAAGTTCACATTTCTTTAACCATCTCCACCATTGTTTTAGATTATACTTTTTCAGTTATACCTATATATTATTAAATATTATTCGTCCAACCCTGATAGTAATAATACACATAATTAAATTTTAAATATTTATTAAAAAGTATTCATTTAATTAAATCCTTTCAGTTTTCTATAATCTAAACTGCTTTTTTCATATATGTACTAATAAAATATGATTAATTCTTTATTTCCATACGCTACGATCAAACCGATTAGATCAGTAAATTAATCAGAAATTATGGTTACCAAATTTTAATAAAACTGCGTGTGTTGAAACTCAATCAATAAGAAGTTACATACTAAAATTCAATGAACATTAGCATGAAGAATAGTATTTTCTAGAATTAATTCACGCAAAATCTTGACACCTACTTTCAGAAATAAACCTTCCATCGTCGTGCCGCCTGGTTCTCAAATGCCACCCCAGTCCCAGCCGTACGTGTGCACATTTATGACTAATAACAACCCTTCATCACAACCCCCATACAATGTCGGGGTTACAGATTTCCGCACAGTATCCAGTGTACAGTTAGAAGAAAAGGACCCAGCAGAAGGAAAAATGCATCAAACAGAGGACGATGATGAGATCTTATCGGATCACTATAAGGATATGTCGTATGTTTTGTCCTTTGTTTTATTTGAAATTTTAAGGGTGACTCATTTTGAATCTGGGGTTTTATTTTTATGAAAAAGAACTCATTATTCTTAGAAACTTGGCAGTTTATTTATTTCAGCGTAAAGTAGAGAAATGAGAATTATGTTCAACTTAAAATATCTACCTGGTTGTTTTTGCAGTTGAAAACTTTTGAATTATGTATATTTTTACACAATTTCTGTTTGAGGTTTGATGGTTTGCTTAGGCTCTGTCCTTTAGAAAGCACTAAAAGATATATCTATATATAGTTAGATCGCACAATTTCACCACCCAAATAATGACACTTGTCTAAAAATTACATGGGCGAATAATTTTTTTTCGAAATACAGACATTGTTTATTTTTCCTTGTGGATCGAAATGCTCTCTTGCTGCATGAACACGTTATCGAGATCGACATCCTCCGATTGGGGCTTTAAGAAGTTTGTCGGTATCTTGCGATAGCTATCGCAATTGATAGCAAGAATTTTATCATCCACGTTCAACCTAACATCAACATAACACATCTAGCCCAAAGAGCACTCGACTCGAATATATCGGTTGTCCTTTATATACTTGAGAATTTCCACTTCTACAAACATGACAATTTCGTGTTGTTTATAATGTTCGTCAACTGAATTTCATATGGTTTAAACCGGATATCGGCAAGCTTTTTAGGCTGCAGATCAAAATCAACCAAAATTCAGAAGACCGTTCGGGTCAATTGATATTTTCATTTGAAACAGTCCGTTGGTGAATAATAAGATAAATTTTATTGAGAAAACTATTACAATATGCTTTTAAACTAAACACGAAAACAAGATTCTAATTCTAATTATTATAAAAACAAATATAATTATCAGGTTTTAGTCAAGATTTATGAACTTTATTTATAAGCGTTCTCTTGCGTCACAGCCTCTTTGTCATTGGCGGACGCCTGACGGACGCGCGCGCGCCTTTGAAATGACGGAAAGGATTCAGATACACATGTTTATGTTTTATTTGCAGAACTCAATTAGTTCACTTGAAATTATCACATGGATCATTTAGTGACCAGCGGGTCATAGGTTGCCGATGCCCAGTTTAGACCAACATCCTTGTTAAAAACTCGCTGCACTGAGTTTCAGAAAATGCCCAATTGCTGTGAACGGTGGTAAATTGAGGCTCTTGGATTTTTGTCGACATTTTCATTTACTCTAGCGATAATATATTATTTTTAAGGAAAACACGTTCTATGGTATTTTAATATGTAGTAAAACACCAATATAATGTGTTTTCCTTAAATTAAAGTTCTATTAATGATTCATATTTAACCAAATAAATAATTAATTTAATTCTGACGTCCCCTATCGGGTATCATTCAAAGGTATTTAAGATTCTCCGTAATATAAAGTGGATTGCTTATAAACGGAATAATAGATGTATCAATTTGATAAAAAAAACTGTCATATACAGGTACGATCGAAAATTTGTCATTAACTTACTAGGTTGACATGGTGTAATGATCAACATGTTTCCCCGATAGGAAAAGTTGGTTCAAATTTTCGAAAAATTTTTGCAATATATTTGTTTGACCGTCTCTCGATGATTAATGTCAAATAGAATAATATCAAGTTTTTAATTTTTTAATTGAAGAAACATATTTCTGCTGTGAAATTGCATTTTCAGAGCATAGTTCTGTGGTAATTAATACAAATTAAATTAATCAACTAGAAATATATACAGAAAAAATCTATCTATCGAAAAAATATTTAGTTACTACCTAGACTCGAAGATACATGTTTTTCCGGATAGAAAGAGGTTCAGGTTCAAACCCAACTAAGTATTTTTCAATAGATAGATTTTTTCTGTATATGTTTCTTTTCATTATATATCTTTATTTTTTCTAGTTAATTCATTTAATTTTTTACTATTTTTTTTATTTGATTAAGTTAATTTGTATAAATAATATTAACGCACGTCTGTCTATTAAACTTATCAATAAAACGAAGTTGACAAACAAAATTCATTTTATTTTCTTTAAGTAAAATTCTTGTTACTGACAAATGACATTTATAATGACATACAAATTATTCTGTAAAATTACTTCCAAGATCAAAAGGCGCCGAAGAAAACTATGTAATATATTTAAAATTATATTGTGTGTATTCTACAGTGATTTCGCAAACAAAATCTATGGCAATCATACGTTGACGTCAAGAAAATCTTTATGTACCGTCGGCTTCAAAAGTTGTGAAAATGGAATGTGTTATCCGGAAAGCATGTGGTGCGACGGATTGGCACATTGCAGCGATGCCTCTGATGAAACCCATTGCCCTTGTAAGACAAGAGTAGCCAAGTCCAGGCTGTGTGATGGCTTCTACGACTGCCCCCTTGGTGAAGATGAACTTGGATGCTTAAGTAAGTTATCCGCAAAAATGTGAATCGTGTCGTATTTTCCGAAACTTTTTTTAAATTTAGTAAATTGATATGCAAATTCATGCAAAGTTGATAATTAATGGAAAATAATATATTAAAAGAGAGTAGTAAGAGTAATTTGTGAAAAAAAGCGGAAGAATTCATTCAAATGGAGGATTTATTGAGGCAGATAAATGAATTTGAAGATGAGTCCATTGAAAAGCGGGGTGAGATCGGTCATTAGGTATTTTATTGCGGTTGGGTAGATAAATCTTGCAGAATTTAAATTAATATTTTAAAAAGAATACATCGCCGTTCCAGAAGAACAATGATGTGACTGCGAAATTTAACAAAATGTAGTTAAGTGCCTCAATCCCCAATTTTTCGGACGAAAAAATTATTTTACTTTATAATGAATGCTTATTTTAATTATTTGCCCGATACCAAATTCTATAGTCAATCAATCAATCAATCAAAAAAAGTCAATCAGTTTTTTGCCTAAAAGTTTTCAGTTTTATAAAATAGCACTTCTGACAGATACAGCATTGTTCTTCCGGAACGGTGATATGTTATATAAACATTTAATATGACACAAATTAAAAGTAAAGTTTAATATTATACAGTTCAGATACATATTTTTCATCTTAATCATATCAATAAAAACTGTGTTCTATATCATTTAAAATCTTCGTATTATATCCTACTTGTTGTGTACCTAATTTAATTAATATTTTTCTAATTTGATTGTAATATCATATTTTTAGAGTACGTACTTTTAATATGTGATGGTCAAAATACTAAAGAGAACTAATTTTTAGTGACTTTAAATGGATGAATTAAATTAAATAACATTTTTCGACTTCAATTATGTTTCTTTAAAATCGTTTTATGTTGATGTAAGTTTTTACCGTTTTTTCTATATGTATTTTTATTTTATTCGTATTTATTCATATGTACGCTTTGTTTAACTTTTGTTCCTTTAGATTGTGGGCCATTGTCATTTAGCTGCAATGATAACGATAAAGAGCAGAATTCTAATTGCTTTACAATTGAGCAACGATGTGACGGTGTTTACAATTGCCCGAATAAAATCGATGAACACGAATGCACCATGCTGCACAATAGCTTAAAACACCATGCCGTAAGTTTTGTTCTTGTGAACATTCCTCTATATTCTTTAATCGATGAAGTACGCAATATGATGTTGAGGATACAAAAATAGAAACTTGTCCTCTGATCCGAAACGATATATTTATGATGATGACCCCTTACCCATCAAAAGAAGATGATACAAACCTCTTAACTGCAAAAGAAAACAGATATCATCTGTTACATACTCATATCCCATCAATCACCAAAAATATGTTTTTTGTTGGATACGAATCTTTGACATTTTCAAAATAAAATATGATGAAAAGGTTTATATTTTCTACGATCCTTATATTTTCTTTTTGTGCTCATGTATTACAACGAAAGCTTTCTGAATAATATATTTGAGAACATAATATATTATATATCGAATTAATATAATGGATTTTTTCTTTACATCAATTATATTTGGTAACATGTCACATAACAATTAGTGTCTTTTTAACTCTGAACTGAAAAAAATTTCGTTCTAATATTATATGGTTTAATGTCCTGGTAATGTTTTCAGACTTACGCCATTTCACACTCAAAGGGATTTCTTCATAGAAATTACAAAGGAAAATGGTATCCTGTATGCAACAATCCTTATAAATGGGCGAAGGACGCGTGCGCCATGGAAATACACGACTTTAACGGGTAGGATCACGTTTTATATCAGAAAATAATCCGCCATTAAATGTCTGCTTTTAATTCTATGATAACTAGGATGATTTTTAGAACTTTATTAATTTTCATCATTAAATAGGTACTTTAACCTATCTATACAAACTTTTAATATCCATATTTATTTATCTTTATATTAATGTTGGACTTAGGATAGATATGGATATCACCTTGCGATGTCCATACATAAAATTCATTCAATATATTTCAGTGTGCCTTCTGTAAAAAATTTTCATACACATTGTATCACTTTATCACACTGAACAATATATTATTAAAAATTAGAATATCTATATGAATTGTGTAATTATTGTTCCATATTGTGCTTGTTATGAACCATGTAAAATATAAAGTATTTTGCGTAGCGCGCGAGTTGTATTCCAATGAATCCTCAGAGAAGTTGAGCAAGATATATATGTGATCATTTATCAGTCTGACTATGTAATGCTACTTACTCTCTTGTTAGCTGCCTACTCTGGCGTTGTTATATTTTAATTTATAAAAATTGGATTGTTTCAGATCCTAATCTAACCTAATTTAACTTAATCTTAGCCTCCAGAAATGAACGGCATTCTTGCGCATTACCTTAGCAAAATTTATAAATCGGTTCATTTTCAGCAATAATAAAATTTCCTTTACAGTTGGTTAATTTGTTTTTTGAAAACAAATGGTTTGACTCGGTTAGTAACCAATTACTAAAGATTATGATCATCTATGGCCAAAACTGTAGCGGACTATATGGTTAACTACATTGTATGCATAATCAGATATTATCATTAAGGAGAATACATTCTTATTGTGAAGTTGTAATTATGCAGAACATTGGTCTGTGATATTTTAAATACTAATTAAATGTATTAATTAGAAAAATATACATATAAAATCAATTTTTATCGAAAAATACTGATGTTGCTACCGGGATTCGAACCTGGGTCTCTTTCCAATCCGGGAAATGTGCATTATCCGTCTATGCTACAGCAGACAGTACTTTTGACGACAAATTTTCGAATCTATAAGTTACACTATTCAAATTAATACATCTATCGTTCCATTATTTGAAAGCCATCTACTTTACATTATTTTTGTTATCCAAAAAACATTAATATTCAATTAATGTTTAAGATATTATCACTCTCCTCAACTCCTCTGGGCATTATGAATAATGCTCGTTTGTATGATGCTCTATCATTCACTTTATTCATAACATATACATTCCTACTAACTAATAATTTTGTACGTTACGACAAATGAAACGATGCATGTACTGTATTCTATAACTTGGAAATGTCGCACGAAAAAAAGCTAATATGTAATATTTTCAAAAATACTTATTGTTTGTCTTATTTTAAAGATTTTTAATGTATTATATTACATAATATTTATCATTAAGGAGAACACATTCTTATTGTGAATAAGAATGTGTTCTCCTTAATAATATTAGTTGTATCAATGTGTCCAAAATTTAATAAAAATGAATTGATAATTCTGGCGTCTGCAGTCGGTTTACTCAAAGGTATTTGAGATTCTGTAAAAATAATGTAGATGGCTTTCAAATATTAGAACGACAGATGTATTAATTTGAAAAAGTGAAACATATAGGTTCGAAAATTTGTCATGAAAAGTACTGGCGTTATAACACAATCTGTAGTGTACTTCCCTGGATTGGAAATAGAGATCCAGGTTCGAATCCCGGTGACGCAAAAACAATATTTTTCTACAAAATTGATTTTATATGTATATATTTATAATTAATACATTAATTTAGTATTTATAATATTTATCATTTCAAAATAGTTTATTTATATATTTCGCATGCGGTTCTAGAAATTTCTTATTTTTATGTCAAACATAGATAAATACAAAACAGTAGTGTTGTGTATTATTGTCATTATTTTGTCGTACTGCGCCACTCAAACAATGCAAGTAAGATGTCATTTGTTATACAGTAGTGGTATCTGAAATAAGAGAAGGCTAGACTCAATGGAGCAAAATGAATAAAATATTAGATAACCATTGTGCTCTTATAAAAACAAAATGAAAACTATGCGCTTCTGTAGAAAATATTTCATGTTAATAATGTCTTCTTCAGTTGGTAATATAAAAACATACGTTTCGTAACTCTTATCTTTATAAATTATAAAAATATAGGTACACAGACATAAAACATTTTGCAGGGCACCATATGTTCAGGTGATTCCAAAACCAGAAAATTTCAATGGATATTTCATTCATCAGAATGATGAAGGAAAAATTAGATTTTGGAAAGATTGCTTCAATGGTTCTTCAGTGTACGTCACGTGCCCAGATCCAAAATGTGGTATGAGCTCTAACATTCTCACACAAACTCTTAGAAAGGTAATAAAAAAAAATTATTTAAAGTTATAATACATTTTAAAAATAATCAGTAAGATATATATATATTTATTTATTTTAACATGTATTTCTTCTCTGTGAGAGTAAGACTTGTGAATAGAGAAATATTATATACGAGAGTGTATAATAATGAAAACACATTTTTAATATCAGAACATGGTTCTGTAGTATTTTTAATATAAATTAATATAATCAATTAGAAAGATATACAGAAAAAAGTAACTAACTAGTGGGTTATCTGCTATTATTTTTTTACATTCTACATTCTGTTTTAGTTAGTTTATTTTAGAAATGTAATAATAGAAATGTAAACAGCAAATTGGTCACAATTTGTATCTTGAGGGCCGATGAATCGGCGTTTTTTAGCAAAATAACTTTATTTTACAGTTTATATCAATATAAACATTAACATAATTAATAAAAACTACAATAAGTGAAAATATTATTTGTCGCCGCTTCCTACCTCGCTAGGTGCATATAAAGTACTTCTTAGTAAGTTACTCTAAACTAAACTAACTAAAACAAAAAATATATTGTATATTATAAATGTGGTGGTACGTACAAGCACCAAAAAAAATTATTTTTCGAAAAGTAAATTATTTCTATATAAATTTCAAAATGATTAGTATTAATACTTATTTTACGAATTAAATGAAAATGTAATTGAACTTGACTAAATTAGTTGTATTTTAAGAAACTATTCAGTAACCTCTAATCACATAATCGTTAACAATTTCATACTCGTATTATATAGGCTGTTCAGCGAAAAAATTTCAAGATTAAATTGTAATTGCTCTTAAACCATTAGGTTAAAGTAAGTGGGAAGGGTATTGTTCGACGCGCGTGATTAGCAGATTTGCCAGTCGCAATGAGTCAATATTTAAAGTGCGGTGATTCATTGATTCGTGCGCGTCGCACTTTTTGTACTCACCTTAATATTTGACGAATATGTGATGGGCCGAGCACGCAACCTATGTGGTGTTGGGTTCAAAAATTCAGACAAGAAAGAACAATGGTGAATAGTTAACCAAACTCCTCCGATACGAAATTATGCGCAATCCCCGTAAATCTATAAGGAAGATTGCAGCCTGTACTGGAATAAAAAATCAACAGTGAATGTTATTTTGAAAAATAAACTATAGTTTAGTCCCTACGAACTGCAAATCAACGAAAATGACTATTCTTTACGTGAAACCTTAGCGAGAAAAATAGAACATGAGATACTGGTGTCCCGTTAACCCAAGGGAACGCCATAAAAAACGTTTGCATTATCCAAAAACGACAAATTAGCATCGTTAAACTCCATTTTGTATAAATAAAATATGAGAATATCATTGTAGTTTTGGAACTAGAAAATTTTCCACTGGACACCTTTATAAAATCCATTTGTAGGTAATTTCACAAAATTTTTTGAAGTATATTTTCGAGTAAAATATGTTCAGTTAAATTATTTTACAATATCATTATGATCACCATTCCAACAACTCAACATGGAGCATCTGTTTGATATTTTTTATCATATACAACAATTAATTTAAATATTTTTATGTTTGCAGTTTGATTACGACAACGATATTTACGATAGACGTAGACGTCACGTACACATTGATCCTATCCTCGCTATCGGTTCATTTAAAGAGAATGAAAATCACGATCGATATGTTGTCTATGAGCAAATCGTAAACGGTCATAGAGAAGAACCATATAAATATGATTCATACAACAATTTTGATAAAAATTATATTGAAGAATCTGAAATGAACGAACTCCACAAAATGCAAAATATTATTGATGTCGCGATCGATTACAACACGCCATCTGAAATTTTTGCACAAAATAATATACCTGTTTATGATCATTCTCATACTAACGCAGAAATTTACAACGATCACCAGCGAGAATATATTGCAGATGGTAGTTATAACATCCCAGATAATTATGAAGCCTTCGAACAAATATTTAACGTCGAAAGCTACGAGCAAGATTCGAATAATTTACCAAAATATCAAAACCGGGCGTCTTTTAATTTTGATAATCCTAATGAAAATATTAAAAATCAACATAACGATGAATACTTATATAATCAACAACACAATACATATGTGAATTCTGAAAATTATAGACGTTCAAGTAATGAGCATTTCGAATCACCCGTTGATTATAGCTACCATCAAATACCTAATACGAACGGTTATGCAAATTATGAACAAAATGAAGAATCATTGATTCATATTAACCCTGATTCATCAACTAACTACAAATACCATAATCATCAGTATGAACTACCAATGAATCAAATTAGCAATGATTTTCCCATAAACTATGAATATTACAATGAACAATTTGAAGAACCGTCAAGTCATTTATCCATAAACTATGAACATCATATTGAACAACATGAGGCACCATTAAATTATGTGAATAATGAATCACCCATAAACTATAAACTATACAATGGGGAAAATAAAGAGTCATTTAATTATATAAACCCTGAATTCCCCAAAAAATTCGACTACAATAATGATAATTTTAAATCGTTCGTACAATACGAACCTCAAAAAGAACAAAATATGCCTGAGATTTACAGTAATCAAATGGAATCAAATTGTGTTTTTGAAAGTGCACAAGTATATGAGAATAATTATCATAATCCAATTAGTATACAGAATCCTTACGAAGCACAAGGAGATAACGAGCATTTCGGAGATCAATCTCCTTCAAACAGTTTTTTTCAAACATTTTATAATATTCCGTACAGCCCTGAGCAAAACTCACTTTACAGGGAAAGTTTTAAGGACGGATATAACAATAATGATGAAAACCAAAAAAAATCCCACGAACATTTTACTGCAATTGAAAATGTTTTAGCCAGCAATGGTCACCAAATTAATTTTGAAAGCAACGACTACAACGCAAAATATAATATTGACTTTAAAAGCAATAAAGCAAGCAATACTGAAGAAAATACTGAAAAAAAAGATAATTTAAAGATGAAAAACATTTTAGAAAAAAAACCTAATGAATCGAATAATCCAAAAGTCAGGGTGGTCGGAGGAAAGCTGTGTGAGCCGGCAGTCTGGCCGTGGGTAGTAGGCATTTACAGAAACGGCGTCTTCACGTGTGGAGGAGTCCTCATCAGTGATTCCTGGGCCTTGTCGGCGGCACATTGTTTTGAGAAGTAAATCTTTTCTTGCATTTAGTACAATTAATTCAATAACTTTTAGCAAAAGTCAATTTTATACAATTTTTCGTGATCAAAATAAACTATGGTTGTTTCAGATCGTTTGCTTTTGAAATTACGCTATAAGAATTTTACTTTATTGTTACTTATTGTTAATAAATCCAATGGAATATTTTAAAGTTCAGTGAAAAATTTGCGTTTAATTGGTGGAGGAAGAGCTTTATAATAATTAGAAATTTCACTGATCATTAGATTCTGGAAGCATTACTATGAGGTCCAAGCCGGTATGCTACGCCGCTTGTCCTACTCCCCTCAAGAGCAAGCAGTGCCAGTGTCTCACGTGATGACTCATCAACACTACGTAAAGTCGAGCATGCAGAACGATCTCGCCCTTTTAAAGTTTCGCCACCGCGTCACCTTGAACCGTTGGGTGCGACCTGCTTGTCTGCCCACTGAGGCCACCGCTGGACATAACTGGCGCTGGGGACCCTCCCCCGGAACCGTGTGCACGGCTGTAGGATGGGGAGCCACCTTCGAACATGGACCGGACCGTAAGCTGCTCTCTTGTTTTCTCCTTTCTCCCGTGATTTTTTGCATGTTAGCCTATCTAGGTGGAAATATGGAGTGAATAATCAATCTGATAAAATACAATTTGTTTTCATGTGATTGATATAATTAGCTTGCTAGATGGCCTCTCATTTGTTCGGATTGAACTTGATAGATTTCCCAATATGTGAGTGTGGTGCCGAGGAGGAAACCATCGACCATGTCTTTTTTGCCTGTACATTGCGGATAACAGATTTTTTTTACAGTAGTCTCGTTAATGGTAATTTTCAGCTCCCGGTTAACTTCTTCATCTTCTTTCCCTTAACTCGCCACGTTTAATCAATATAATAGCAAGTTTTTTGAGCGACAATGGTACTGACTTGTAATATAGTATTTCCTATTCTATAATATTATTGTACTTTTTTCTATAAAACACAGTTTTTAACTTGATTAATGGCACAAATCACTATTGAAGGATGGATTGCGTATTTATTATTAGCATTATTTCAAGATATTCTTTCAATAGCAAGAATTTCGCGGATTTCTTTATTAAGATCGATGACACTGGAATTCATTTCTGCGAAAACAGATTTACTTTGGTTAAAAAAATTATTACTTATAAAAAAAAATTAATCTGTAAATAGACTAATGTGTTTAAGGGAAAAAAAATATTTCAAATCTTAATATAAAGTAAAATTTCGACGCGATTTTTTGGACAGTTTTACTTTACATTATTGATAAACGACACCTCTCGGAAAATATTAAAAACTTATCTTGGAAGTCTGAAAATATAAGTTTTATTTCGAACACTGCGTAGAGTTTGTCGCTCAAAAGAGGATCTGTTTGATTATTGTTGACTTCTAAAATATTTTATTTGTTTTTAAATCTGAGAGAAATTTATATCAAAGTCTACAAATGATAATTATAACTTTGACATGAACGACTAATTTGTTTTTCTCGCTTTAGTTATTACGAAAATAATTTATCCTTTAATAGCTTCATTGCTGTGCTCAAAGGTTATGGACGCTTATTCACAAAATATTAATACCTTATTAAGTCCAAATATTAACTTATACCATTAGATTTTAATGTTTAAATATTTATTTAGTAGACGATTTTTAATGTGGACCATTTTACTCAAAATCTGTATATAACAACATGCTTTTCCATTTCAGCTGATCATATGCGCGAGGTTCAAATCCCTGTTCTATCGAACTGTAAACACAAGCAAGACTCTATAGGAGATGAGATCTGCGCGGGACTTCCGCAAGGAGGGAAAGATGCCTGTCAGGTACGTGCATAACTTATTTGGCTCAAATTATATATATATATACATATATATATATGTAGTTTGTTGGTCTAGTGGTTAAGATGCTGGCCTGGTGATTTAGTTTTTGGGAGTTCGCGCCCCATTCCAGGAGACCAGCAAGTTAGTCCTATTTTCATTGTACAAGCATTTAGCTTAGTTTGAAAATAGTTCAAATTAAGTTAAATGTGTGTATATGTATATATATACACACATCCTTTTATTTACGTGGTATCCGTTTTATACGGTTTTTTAAATCAAATTTGTTTTTTTTATTTCAAATCGCCGATTAAAAAACACACATTAGTAGGATCGATATAAATATTAGTTAGTAAGAAATTATTGTAACCCAAATATTTAATGATCCAATACTCAAATAATTAAGACTTGTAAAACATATATAATGGGTTTATTAAGAAGGAAACATCAACGAAAAGGGTTGTCCTGTATAATAAAAAATCATTGATTTTCAATATTGAAGGATTAATTTAGTATCAAAGAAGCGAAATCGTAACTAACGCAAACCGATACTTAATCAGACTTATTCTTTAAAATATTTCAGTTCTTATTGTAACACGACACACGTGCACGACCAAAGGCCGATATCAAATAACATTTGGCGACATAGATCAAATGAACCGTCGAACACACGTATTGTTTGGATTAAATACGATTATTCATCTCACAATTCATACATATACATGAATGTATGTATATTGTCTACTTTAACATAGGCGGTAGTCTTGCAAACTAGCCAAGACAATGCTTCATATACCAGAGGTGCAAACCTTCTACGTCTCACACAGTAAATTAATAAGTGTATTTTATTATTGTATGTTCACTTCTCATGTATAAAAAAATTATATCAAATAAATACACACATACATATATGCATATATATTACATGTACACGATGAACCTTATTTTTTTTCCAAGGTAAGTTTGTAGAACTCCGTAATTACATTTTTAAATAAAGCACTTGTTTTTTTATTCTTCTCATTTAATTTACTTGAGATGCGTTTCGTCTTGTAAGAGCATTATTAGTCTAACAATTAAACTCAACAACTTGTATTTATATCTATAGTCGATTACAGCTATTTTATTTGCATGAGATGAAAAGGGACAACATTATTCATTGGACTTCTGAGTATTTCCATAAATTTTTGAAATCTTCTTATTGTTCAAAGTAACCATTTTGTTTCAACACTAATAATATTTTTATGTCATTGGTAGGTACTTGTTGAAAAGGGCAGTTATATAATTTTATAACAAAAGATAATCATAAGGCAAAGGAAGCATTTTTATTCAACAAAATCACTAATTCGATATCACTGCATTCATTTTATAAAATATCATCAGTGTTGAACATAATTAATACCTAAAATCATGCAAACATTATATAAGTTCCAGAATTCCAAAAAATGCCTCTAACGAGTAGAATCAAACAAGTGTTTTATTTTCAAATATATATAATTAGTAAAAAGGTATACTTTGTCTGAAAATTTATATGTTCTGAAATTTACAAATTAAAATTTATAACGCTTATATATTAAATTGATTCAAATACACTTTAGTAATTTATTGTATTTTTGTAATTAGTATTTTCATCGATATATGAAAACATGAGCGCTCTAATGATATATATTCGTATTTCCCCGGGTGCATCGCTAACCCTGTGTTTCAGCTTTGTTGCGTTTATTCATAATTTATAAAAACGGACGTTTCTAACCTTTTTACTGTCATTTGTTTTCCATATTGATGTAATTAAGAATTCAGATATTGCCTCTAACATTTATTATTATTTATATGATTCCCATTGCGAAATCCTTAAACTTGGGACGTCATAATTACAAATACTGCAAAACTATCCCATTAATTTAAATTATTTCTTTCAGTTCGTTAACTAACACTACTATAATTATTTTGTAAAATTTAGAAATGATATTTAATATGAGTTTTCAAAAATTTTGTGTAGGGGTGAACTCGACCTATAAATTATACTCAAACTTAACATTAATAGCAAACTCGCACAAAAGGACTGGAATTTTAATGAAAAGGTGTTAGCACGGTAAGAAAGTTTTAATGAATTGATGTAACACATTGTATAAGGGGGGTGGTGCGACACTCTAATAGCTTTTGCATCATCCAAGGGTTGCAACGTCTAGATTTACAAGGGCTTTATGGTTTAATAGTTTAAGTCTACGCCCGTCTTTAACACCGAAGGGTGGTTTTCGACCCCACTAACTACTACCATCCAAAAACTGTTCTTCATTGTACTTGATTGGTAATAATCAAGTACATCGTATTTTTTTCTTCACTCTAATATCTATTTAAAAAGATACGTACAACAAAGATTTTGCAGGCGTTAGATGTATTAATACTGTATATTACTATAAATGAAGATGTATATTACTACAAAAATCGAATATTTGGAATTATGTGAATATGTTTTGTTAAAAAAAAATTTTTTTTAATTTTGTATGATTTTTCTCGTTTTTGCGTGTTAAAAATAAATGTGATTCACGATACGCACGGTCCCACTTCCACGCGCCGCCTTTTCGAGAGATGACGCGGCGCGATGTCAATAAATAATGTACAGTTAATCGGAGCGGTTAAAATAACAGTTACTAACTCGTTTACGTAAATTAGTGGACCGAAGCCAGCAGAAGTAGTTTATCTTTCCTCTTGATTGACGTTCCATTCTTACGTTTTATCCGTCCCAACTTTTAATTTCATCTGAACTTGGATTTAAATGAGTTCAAGTTTTCTAACTACTTTATCGGTGTTTTAAATACTATCTACCGACAGGGAGACAGCGGCGGCCCGTTTATGTGCAAGAACCCCAACAACCCTAAGCAGAGCTATGTGGCCGGAATAGTCAGCCACGGGGATGGGTGTGGTAGACCCGATGAGCCAGGAGTGTATACGAGAGTAAGTAACTACCTCGACTGGATTAGGGAGAGCATGGGTAAGTCTAATCGTGTACTATTGTATATTAATTATTTATTACAAAATTATTATGGCCTATTTGGATTCAATACTATCAGTCTATTGTTGTATTTTACATCTAAATAATAAACTATTTTAAATAAATTATATTAAAAATCGTATATTTATTAAAATGTCAGAGCCATGAACAAAAAATATATCCAAACGCTACATTTTCAAATACTTATTTGAAGTAATCTTTTTTTTAACCCCATCTTGGTTTGGAAAAATCACAATAACAACTCTAGTGTCCATATATAATTTTTTTTTTTAAATATATACTTATGATCCTCTAAGAATTTTATGCGAATTTCTTTACGTCACCACATCATACATACATCACCGTTGAGATGTATGGTCAAAGAAAAATATATACAATAGAAAAAATTATTTTATAAATAAAAAATAAAAAACCTTACCTGAAAAATTTGAATAACTGATACAAACTTCCAATTTTTTTTTTATCATTATTTCATATAGAATATTTATTTTTTTAGTTGAAGACAATTTTCCCAGTCAGAGACCCAGACAAGACTGTCCCGGATTTAGCTGCATCTGGGGAGTTCAGAGATGTCTGTCAAAGAAAAAACGTTGCGATAAAATCGTCGATTGCTTAGGAGCAGAAGATGAAGTGCATTGTTCAGGCTTCACAAGAAATACAAATCCTTCAAATTCAAGTGAAGAATCTAATGAGAATTCTAATGAAGAACATGATATATATTATTCTTCGTCCACAGTCGCCGCTACAATCAACACAACGTCTCTCGAGGATTACATTAACAATATTGAAAAAAATATAAGCACCATAGAAATAAGAATGGTCACCGAGCCTTTTGAAAACATTGAAAAATTTACAGAAAATCATTCTGCGATTGTGCCAACAGGCCTACCGCGCAATAATTTTGACCGAGAAAATAGTTTAGATTTTAGCTCGTCGGTTAATATTATTAAAACCAAGAATATCAATAATACATTAAGTGACAATTACAATTTTCTAATAAATCAGGCTGAAATAAAAAAATTACCTAATGAAGTAAATGACAATTTACTTCATTACGAATATCGAAATTTAAAAGAAGATGTCGTTATGAACCACGAGAATAATTATTTAAGAAATATACCGCGTTCAAACAACTCTGAAGGCGAATCCAAATTGAATTTAATCATAACAAAAGAAATGGAAAACGACAAAACAATTAAAAAACTATTAAACTCGATTGAAAATGATACTCAAGAAATCAATAGAAACGATACAACTCATTCCTCCCACTCGAGTCAATTTCGTGCATCATCTGATGAATTCAAATATACCTCTAGTAATCTCACAAATAATTCACTGAATGAAGATTTTTATGAAATGCCAAATATTCAAAACGAAACGATCACAGTTAAATTATCAGATTCTCATAACGCATCAATTTTACAAAGTACTACTACTGAACATGAATTATATCAAAATATAACCCAAAAAATTGAAATGTCAAAAAATGTTCAAAATTACTTGGATGTTAATTCAAATATGAATAAATCTCGAATAGAAAATGAAAGTGTATCTCGAGATATTCCTAGAATTTCAGATCAAATTCCGACGGATTCTTTCCAACTAAACGTTGTTCATCAACAACAGATTGATCTCAATTTAAACCAAACGCAAATACGTCGTGTCCATGAATCGAAAGATGATTATAAATTCACTGATGATATTAACGTAATTAAAACCAAAAAAACATATATTGCAGAAGAAAGAGAGATTGATAAGCAAAAAAATCATCATGACATAGACGTAGAAAAACATTTCACCGATTCAAAAAACATTACTCCAAAAATATTTCTAGCCCAAAATATATCTGAAAGTGATCTTAATACATTTGATAGAGTGACTGAAAAGTATATAAGTAATAAAGTAGTTGATTTGGATCACAATAACAATAATTTAACATTGTTAAAAAATACAACAAAACTGATTGAAAAGCAACGTTTATCACATCAAAACAGTGATACAAATAAATTTAACGTAAGTCAAGAAAATAATTTCCTTGAAGAGAACGCAAATGTTGACAAATCAGTCCAAAAAATATCACCCAAAAATATCGTAGCAAATAATAATAAAAACAAGACCGAAATTTTAGAAACTAAATTGGAAACAAATAACGTATCAAAAATAAAAATTTCCTCCCCAGAATTTCTTTCAAACTCAATATCTTCACCCCTTACTCAAGAACGAAATACGCTTGACTCAAACGAGAGGTATAATGACTCGGCATTAAATAATTCACAGAGTAATATCGATTCAGATGTTGATGTCGACAATTTAGCCCGAGTTGCAGAAAAGGATTTTATAAATGACACCATGACGGGTTCTATTTTTAATTCAAGCAATTTTCAAATATATAATAATACACCCAATAATTTACAAAAATTTAAAAGTCCTAAACTAAATCAAACAATCCGAGAACAATCAAACAAAAGTGAGGATTTTAATACGAAAATCGATCAGACGACTTTGAGCAATTTAAATATAATTTTAGCTCAAAAGAAACACAACACGTCAGAAGAAAAAAATTTACCATTACAGATCACTACCTATCAAACTTTAACTGAAAGTACTTTAGATTCTACTTTTGAGCCACCAAGAATAGGAAAAGAATTGAATACATTTATAAATTTAACAAATAATGATAATTTTAAACATAATGGTGATTTTTTTGAGGAAAAATTTACTACGAACGATTTAACGACTTCTCTATTTAATGAAGACCATACAGAGATTCCGTTTGATCAATGGCCTAATAAGCCTCTAATAGTTGGACCACTAAAACCTGAGACAAAATTTGTGCCAAATAAAACCCAAGGCTTTATTGAAGAAAAGTCGGGAAATTTTGGACTTGATTTATTAACCGACGATAAGCCATCAATTTCTCAGGGCGACAAAGTTGATCCGCATATTAGTAAAAAAGAATTAACCATAAATACGTTTAATGGAGAACATGATAAAATTAACATGAACCAGTTTTCCCCTTCTGCTATTACACACAATTTAAATGCCGAAAATAACGTAATTTTGCCAGCACACTCTATTCCTAGGCCACCAATCCCACCTACATTCAACTGTAAATTGTAAGTTTATTTTTAAATTATTAAAAACCATATTTTGTTATGAAGTATATGCAATGTTGTCTCTTGTAGAACCGACCGAAGATCTTTTCTTGAATTTTTTAATTTGTAAACAAAAGTTGAATGTAAAATCCCACTCACTTATATGTTTTTTTCTAAATTAACGTTGGGTTTGACTTGTTTCACATTTCTAGTGAACCATTATTTTAATTATTAAAAATAACACATTATTATTGTGAATTTGCAGTTTTTTCAGAACATAGTTTTATGGTTATTTAATACAAATTAAATGTATCAATTAAATAGATATACAGAAAAATTCTATTTATGAAAAAATATTTTTTTTGGTACCGGGGTTCGAACCTGAATCCTTTCCTATCCAGAGAAATGCGTTAACCGATTATACCGCACCAACATAGTAAGTTGATAACAAATTTTCGAACATATGTGCCGCAGTTCTTTCAAATCGATACATCTATTATTCCAAATTTAAAAACTATCATCTTTTATTGCGAAAATCACAAATACCTTTGAGTAATATTTGCTAGGAGATACCAGAAATTAAATCAAGGTATAAACGGTGATAGCCTACTATGACAACTTAATATGTTGGTGTGGTTTAATCGATTAACCCATTTTCTCGGATAGGAAAGGATTCAGGTCCTAATCCCGGTAGCAACCAAAATATTTTTTCGATAAATTGAATTTTCCTGTATATCTTTCTGATCGATATATTTAATATGCATTTTCATTATGTTAATTACATTTTTTTTTTTGACTGGTAATTTGTTGACCACAAGTAGTTCCTATACATACTTGATAAAAGTACATTGGCTTAAAACTCTAATTTATTTGTAGATTAAACCAGAGCATCCCCATTTGGAAAAAATGTAACAGGAGAACCGATTGTGAAGATGGTAGCGATGAGTGGAATTGTTCCTGCACTGACTACTTGGTATACAATCATCCTAGTGTCATGTGTGACGGTTATGTAGATTGTGCCGATGGACAAGATGAGGCTAACTGCTGTAAGTTACATCAAATACTACAGAACTATCCTAGTAGAAAAGTGATAAAAAATCGAGACGTTTATTAAATATTTATTTATTTAGTTAATTATTGGCCTATTTCGCTTGATCTCAATTTCATTGTCTTTGCGAAATGCTCATAATTTATCTCACAATATTTTTAAATTATGTTAAAACATTCGCAATTTTTTTTACATGATGAAAATAAGTTGTCATATTAATAGGTACTCAGTACATAAAACTGTAATACAAAATATACCTCTATGAATAATAACTTAATTATATCGAATTTATAAAAATGAAATATTTTACATTTCTAATAATGCTTTTGTAATAATAATATACATTCTTAATACTACTACAAGTTTTTATACTCACCATTAATAAATGATATTATTATTTTCCAAAAAAAAATATTTCACTCTAAACTTATAAGTTTTGTGGGCTTTTATAATCATACCATTTTCACAATTTTATTCCTTAATTTATGTAAATATACAGGTGTACTTATTAAAATACATATTCACAAATAAATGACTACCCGCGTTCAGAGCTCCTCTTTGTAGGCATTTTTTATTTAAATTTATGTATTTTTATACATAAGTCAAAAAAGAAACAAACACAAACTGAATACATGCTGGGTGGCGTATTTTATGGAATATTTCGTTTATTTTTGTTATTTGGAAAAGCCAGCAGAATAAATGTATAAACATGTGGACTGGCTTTTGAACATATTATTCAAGCAAGGAAGGGGTGAGTCATGATACTGCATCGTTATTAGCAATGGAAACTGGAACGGAATAAAGGAAGAATAATTTGTCTTTAAATAATTATTTAATTTGTATTTAATGATTATTTAATTGTACGTGACATAAATTTTTAAAAAATACTTTTAAAATTAGCAATATTAAATTTGTGGTTAAAATTCTTTTTTCTTTTAATTTAGTGGTTAATAAAACAAAGATAACAAATAAAAATGTAATTTAAAAAAAAAAAACAATTTTAACTAAATCATTAAAACTCAACTCAATTCTTCAAGACAACAAATTAAATTAATTGACGGATAGATATTAATTCTCGTAACTATCGAAATACCACCAAATAAAAGAAAAAAAAACCCTACAATTAAAAGACGTAAGTGCGTGAAGGGAACGGAAGGGGAGTGGGAGGGGAGTGGGAGGGGAGTGGGAGGGGAGTGGGAGGGGAGTGGGAGGGGAGTGGGAGGGGAGTGGGAGGGGAGTGGGAGGGGAGTGGGAGGGGAGTGGGAGGGGAGTGGGAGGGGAGTGGGAGGGGAGTGGGAGGGGAGTGGGAGGGGAGTGGGAGGGGAGTGGGAGGGGAGTGGGAGGGGAGTGGGAGGGGAGTGGGAGGGGAGTGGGAGGGGAGTGGGAGGGGAGTGGGAGGGGAGTGGGAGGTGGGTGGGAGAGGGGCGGAGACTTTGTAAGTATGTCATGCGTAGTATCCTAATCTTAAGAATAATTATAAGTCCTAAACTTAAGAATAATAAGAGGAAGATACAAATACTACATACTACCCCCATCCCCATTTTCCACCCCTTAACGTAGAATTTAATACAACTTGGAGAAATTTTGCATACTTGACGTTCCAAATAAAATTAAAATAAATGTCTTTCTGAGATTTAGAAAAAACTAATCCTTCTAATTGAATCCTATGAGTACTTCAGCTAATAATATATAAAAATGAATATCTGTCTATATGTCAATTCTCTACACAAAACTACACCCTTTGACTAATCTAAACTGAATTTTGCATATTTTTTCTTTGGGACCCTGCACAAAACTTATGCAACCTCCCCGCTCCCCCAAGTCACCACCCATCCAACCCCTGATATAATTGTATAAAATGTTAAATGCCGTTCATTCCAAATTTTGTTTTGTTACTCTTCAGGATCGTATGTAAGACATTGACATCGTCCCCTGTAACCAATGTCCACCATTCCCCTCCCCTTGATATGAATGTGTTTCAATTTTTAATCATTGCATTGCTTAATATTATACAAAGGCACCCATTTCACCTACCACTACTACTATTTCAAATTATAACCTAATCTAAACCCCGGACAACGAATATAATATATAATCAGAAACAATGTTAATGATTTATTTTTCTCTTAAAAGGCAATTATTCTCTTTCAAGACTTGAAGAATACGTATTTTGCACTTGAAAGAACTGAGTTATAATTATCAGAAATTTTAAAAGATGCACGTTCTTTCGAATACTCCATAGACATAAAGCTATAAAGCAAAGTACGATAGAGTAGTTAAATGATTGTTCTCATTTTTCTCTCAAACATTTTATACAGATTTCTCTTTCACAGTATTTCTATTATCGCAGACGAATAAACATGAAAGCTTTTTGTTCCGAAATTTACTTCCTACTAAAACAATGAGCTTGCATATTCATGCTTTTCTCGAGTTGCTAAATATAACATTCAAATACATTTTCTGTTAAGTGTGAAAGAAGTGAGTGATCACTCAGTCTCTAAAAATCAATGGCCAATTTCCGTGATTAATTTTAAGACAGACTTAATGACATTTTATTTTCCTTGTTTTAAATCACTTAATAATTCCACCTTTTTTCAGATAAGTGTCCTGAAAATTATTTCCAATGCACAATCAGTAGAAGCTGTATCCCCAGAAATAATGTATGTGATCAGAAAAAGGATTGTGCATTCGGGGAAGATGAACTTGATTGTTGTAAGTAGTGTTCGATGCCATAATTTTTCAGGAACTTTATTTCTTTTCCGCAAAGTTTTATGCAGTTATTAGCATACATTTAAATAATCGATATTTGATACAAAATATTTCTGGTTATATTGTTTAATACAATAAAATAAAAAACATTAATATAATAACGCCGATCGATTTCAGAGTGTCCGCTCCTTCAACAGATCGGAATCAAACTTATTCTAAATATTAAATACAAATTAATTTAAAAAATATACATATAAAATCAATTTTTTCGAAAAATATCGTCGTTGCTACTGAAATTCAAACCTGGATCTCTTCCAATCCGGGGATAGTGCATTAACCGATTATGCTACAGAACACAGTGCATTGACGATAAATTTTCGAACCTACATGTTACATTTTTCAAATTGATACATCTATCCTTCCATTATTTGAAAGCCATCTCTTTTATTTTTACGGAATCTCAAATACCTTTGAGTAATCCGATAGGAGACGCCAGAATTAAAAAATCGTTTTATTAAATTTTTGATACATTGATACTATGGAGAACACATTCGTATTGTGAAGTCGTAATTATTCAGAACATTCATGTTTTTAATACAAATTAAATGTATTAATTAGAAAGATATACATGTTAACCAACATATTTCGAACCTAAATGTCTTCCAATCCGGGTATGTGCATTAACTGATAATGCTACAGGGTTCGAATCCCGGTAGGTCGCTGAACAATATTTTTCGATAAAATTGATTTTATATGTATATATTTCTAATCAATACAGTTAATTTGTATTTAAAATATCACAGACCTATGTTCTGAATAATTACAACTTCACTATAATAATGTGTCCTTTATATTAATATAATAAAAATTAAATTAATCAACTAGGAAGATATACAGAAAAAATCTATCGAAAAAATATTTAGTTGCTACCGGGATATGAACCTGGACCTCTTCCTATCCCGTTAGCATCTAAACATTTTTTCAATCGATTATTTTATTATTATTGTTCTGAATTTAATATTATTAATTTATTCTGAAAATGCAACTTCACAACAAAAATGTATTCTTCATAATTTTAAATATATTATTTTTTATCCTAATATTCGCATTTAAATCTACATTATGAACTCGTGTTTATATTTCACGTTTAGCAAAAAAAATATCACTTTGACAAGGCCAGGAAGCGAGTTTAAAGATCAGAACTACCCAAATAGCCCAAAGCTTTGTCTCGTTCTTGTTACCGGATATTCAACGGTAAAGGTCAATACACATAAGTCGTTTATTCTGCTCTACGTACAAAATACATTATACATCGAATTACAATATACTTTCGTATAAATTCCGT
Source organism: Eubasilissa regina (assembly GCA_022840565.1). Classification (NCBI taxonomy): domain Eukaryota; kingdom Metazoa; phylum Arthropoda; class Insecta; order Trichoptera; family Phryganeidae; genus Eubasilissa; species Eubasilissa regina. The sequence continues at coordinate 20,428,631 of JAINEB010000015.1, read as the reverse complement.
ACATTACGTGGATTTCTAAAGAAAAGATTTATGCATTCTTATATTTAGGCTAGTCGCTAAAATCAATATGCTCTAACGAAAAATCAGACACTCTAAAATTGGTCGGCTTTAAATAATAACATCAAGTCATCCATTTTAGATAGGCGCCGGCATTATCGTAATTATTTTCTGTGATGTATCTATGGGTCGAATGCGTAGACGCGCAAGAAGTTGGTACGATTGATAGAGTGTGAAAGAGATAAATGTGTCGAGCCGCAGTCGGCGCGCTCTCTTGGCTCCGAACCATGAAACCGATAACGTCTTATATTGACCAGTAATACATTGTATAGAAGCATCGGAAATAAATACTTTTGTTACTACGCGTTGGGTATCATTCTGACAACATTATACTGCACACAAAAGGTCATCGTCACATTTACTGTTGTTTAAATAATCCATACTTGCTTTGGAATTGTTTTATCGTATTGTGTGATGCTTAGTTTTGCTTACTTTCAGTTGCGCTCTACAACGGCGATAGAATAATGCTCGATAAAGACTCTCGACCTCATCTCAACTTTGAAGGAGTTGTGTCGTTACGACAAAAGGGAGTTTGGCAGCCAATCTGCGACAAAAATTGGACGAAACCTACGATGGAATCCACAGCTCGCCACATTTGTAGCTATCTTGGATTCAGGTCAGCGCAATATACCTATTCGCATTTCAGCTATCCAACAGTGGACTGGAGAGTAATGTCAACAGGTTAATGCCAACAAAAATATCTCAGACCTCTTTTATCTGTACACTATTCTAATGCTACTTTATAAAATGTAAAATGATCTGACGTTGGACGTTTATATTTAAAACATGCCAATGCCTCGTATCTAAGTATTTGAATTGTTCATTTTGACACCATTCTAATGAGGTTTAAATTATTGTTTTCAGGTACATCATATAATTTTACGTATCCAGTATTGTTTTACGCAGAAAAAATAATTAATAAAATGAGTAATTTTAAAACACCAAAAGGTTTCGGAAAATATTATTTCACTAAGATGTCAAATTAACTAACCAAAAACACGTCACGTTATTCTTTTTTTTTAAATCTATTTTTAATTTTTTTTAATATAATTATAAATCCAGTACTTAACTTAAATTGTTAGGATGATGAAAGATGTGGAAATTTAGTTGATAGTACAAAATTATTATTTTTTTTAGAATAGGACTTGTTAAATTTAGTATATTTTGGATAATTTTACATGCTTTATTTATTTCTAATGATTCTAAATTATTCAACTTAAGACCAAAATTATTTATATGTAAAACAGTCAATCCCGAATTTTACTAAGCATGATTTTTTTTTAATAAATTATTGAAAAACTCTGCAAAACCATTACTATTTAAACATCTTAAATGCTCTTTGACTTTTATGTTAAAATTTCAACCTGCTTTACCAATATAGAAAGCAGTACAATCCAGCTAAGTTTATAAGCACCGGAATTATTAAATTTATCATCTTTATCTTTGAAATTTATGAGTAATTTTCTAATATTATTATTTGTATACTTATCTGTAATACTAATACTTGTCTGTTTAAAAATATTATCATAGCGTTACATATACAATTTTAGTTAATTTTATATCCTAATGAATAAAATTGTAAGGATAGGAATAAATCCAAGTTCAAATCCTGGTAGCAAAAAAAAAAATTCTCTGTATATTTTACTAATTTATACATTTAATTTGTATAAAATACTACAAAACGGCAACTTCACTTTTATTTATTATATCGTAAATCAAGTAAACATTCATTGTTTCAGAATTGCGACGAATTCATTTTTCTAATAACGACTTGCTTTTTATTTGCAATACAATGTGGTGTTATTTTATTTTTCTAAATATTCTTGTGTATATTACAATAAATCGTACGCTTTAAGATGACTAGGTATCGAAACAGAATTTTCTAATGTGATATTTATATTTGTATTATTTAGTTTATATTTTATTATTATGTTATTAATATAGACTATTAATATTGTTTTCAACGGGTATATTTTTAAAATCAGTACAATACTTCTTAAGAGAAAATTTTTAATCATCTCCGTAATGATTGAATGTGATAACATTGTCTACAAAATATGTATACGAGTTATTTGAATCACTAATGTGTTTTGCAATATTTTTATTATAGTTGTGACATCCTCTTATTAGTTAGTATTGTTGGGTACTTTGTGGGTTAAGTTTCCCTCTTTGTCTGCTTGAACAATTTCAGAAAAAGCTAGTCCGTTAAAATGAATATTCATATTATTATAGAGCGTTACGTGAATGAATTATGAAAGGAATACAACCCTGAGCAAGAGTTTTATTTCATTTTAATGGAGAAATTAAATCCTTGCCCACTTTTATTTCTCTTGCGCGATGCAAACCAAATATGTACACTTTTGTTTTATTTTTTTAGAATGCGTCACAGCTTTTTGAACAGTGTAGGAAAGGCATTAGGAATATAAGCTTATTTTTAATATTTATGTTTTAAAAAACGTCTCTTTTTCTTGAATATTCTATCGAGAAAATACGTTGTCCTCTGTGACCAATGTATAAACGGCGAAAATTATTTGATTGTCGATTACTACTCAAAATTAATATTACTATATTATTTTTATTACTATATTAATATTAAAAAGAGAATGTTAAGAGGCCTCAAATATATTATATTCATTTTAAAAATATGTTTAACTAATATTAATATTATATGTTTCTAGTGATTTTGAATACTACAATGCGGTTGTACTGAAACACGGCATCCGCTTCGAATTCGTCCGCGCTCACAAAGACGCAGATCCTGCTCTGAGAATAGTTGACGAACAGAGGAATCTCGAAAGCAGCAGAGATCGCGATGCATTCAGCCCAGCAGCCAATGAAATATTCATGCCAACACCATCCGGTTCCGACTGTCAATCGCTGTTCGTCCGGTGTTTTCAGGGGCTAAGCTCAAATCTTTCTTTGCACGAGATCCACAGCAACCCTAAAGGCGAGGAGGAAAAAAACCCAATGTCCAATGAGATCCAAGATATGTACTTATGGCCGTGGGTTGGAAAAATTTACGCGGAGGGAGAGTACACGTGCAGCGGCATTTTGATCACATTCTCGTGGTTGCTGGTTGAAAATACCTGCTTGACAAGGCTTAGGTAAATAAAATATTTTTTATATTTGAATTATTTATTTCAATTGTGAAAAGGAAAGATATTTATCCCCTTTATGTACACTGAATATTAAATTATTTTGTTTATTTCTTTAATTACAAAAAGTATACAAAGCAACTAAATACATAATTGCACAATAATTTGTACATTATAATATTTTACACGTTTTTAAATTTTTGAAAAGAGGAGTTTTGCAGCAAGGAATTCTACACAATCTGTTGTGATTAATCTATATAAAAACAATAATTTATATAGTATTACGTCTCTAATACAGGGCAATCCTGTGATTAGAAAATGGAGTATCGTTCACCGTACGGAGGGAATCCGCTCGCTCTGCGCGGATCTGCAACTGTGCAGAAATACTATATCATTATACATATTACCAAATGAAACAATGGAAAATTTAAATATTAAACATTCAATCTCTGTAAAAAAATGTAAATATTTAATTTAATATTTTTTTCATTTGTGTCTGAGTGCGAGATATAATAATAATTAAATATATCCTAATACCTAATAATATTAATTATTATTATGGGCGGCCGGTGAATATCTTTAAAGTGCACCTAATTTATATGTCGATTTAGAAAGTATATATATATATATATAGTAGTCGTTTGCAATACATTTGGTATACATTTTTAAATGTTGTGACTGACTGAAATAAATATATTTTATATCTCACGTGATTCTTCTTTGATATTAAATACACGTTTATATATCAAATATCTTTGTAGAAAAGAAAAACGTTCATTCAAAAATGTATCTAATAATTTTACTTTGATGTAACAGATTACAAAGAGGTCCCTTAATGACCATCGTAAATACTGCTGCAACCATATTTTAATATGCGGCCATTGGTCATATTTCCATACAAAGTACAAAAAGAAATGTTCATTCTGTTAAATTTTTTGTTAAATTAATTCTTCTAATTTTTAATAAGTTAATGTATTTATTATTCAAGAATTAATATCAGGGTACTCACAGTGATTTCATTCCACCTTAAATCACGCACTACAGATGTAGAATCTGTAAATATAGTTTCTTAGCAAGACAGAAAATCTATTTTCTTTAGTAAAGGCAAAAACATATCTTCTGCAGATGTCGGTACAAAGAAGAGACTGGTTGATTTTCATTTTAGTTTTTCTCATACTAACTTATATCTAATATTGCATATACGAGTATTTGTATTATTTTAATTTATTGACATTTCCTGTTCTTTAATTAATTATTTCTGATAAAATTTTATTATGTTATTTTGTTTATAAATTATTCGCTAGCCGATAAATTATTTGTTAGTTCATTTTTTTCTGTATTTATACCAGTTATTTTCTGGTTTTTTTGCGTAGATACTATACAACATGTTTATACCTATGTTGAATTTTGATTGTATAAAATTATATATAAATCGTTATCGAAAGTAGGATTTATTAGTGATGAGATTAAATGCTACTCTTGATTCACTGGTGTGATTGAAATTGATATTCTATAATACCAGTGATTGAAAACTGTGACTATGATCACAGTTTCTAATATCACAATTCACGAAATTAATAAATATAACATATTTTTGAGCGTATTTATTTATATTATTACAATTCAATTTACGTAAAAAGTATATTCTAGTATATAATTAGTAGAAAATTACTGCACATTCCTACAAAATGTTAAAAAATATTAGCAATATTAAGTTAGGTACCAGTAAGCTAGCATAAACATTTCCAATAAAAACATATGCCAATAGATAGCGCTGACCCAAGTGATGGATTTAAACGGCGACGTCAAAAAAAACTTTAAATCACGCATCACGATATTCCCAGATATTCCTTAACTCGCCACATTTAATCTATATAATACCAAATTTTTACCAAAAACGACAATGGTATTGAATTGTAATATATTTCCTATTCTATAAATATTATTGTACTTTTTTCTATAAAATAAAGTTTTCACTTGATTAATGGCACAAATCACTATCGAAGGATGGAAAGCTCATTTAAAAGAAGTACCTTTGTTTTGTTCTTCATATACATCAAAAATATCATCAAACCTACCAAACTACAGACCTTTATAGATATTGCTTTAATGGTTAGATATTTTTTTGGCCCTATGTTCGTAATTTCTTTTATATTTCGTGAAAAGAAATAAATGTATAACTGTCATAGTTTATATGAAATTCATATGTTACCTTATATATAATATATAATTACCTTATATCGTAATCTTAATCTATTGTGGTGGTATTATATTAAATATGCTTTATGGTACCTCTATAATGGTCATTTGGGGACCTCTTAATAATATTATTCATTAAAATTACAATGAAGGATAAAAATAACCTTTCATTTTTGTTTCAGATTAGAAACAAAGTATGTGACAGTCGTTCTTGGTAGCAAGAGGTCTATTCCCAGCATCGATGGACCCTACGAACAAATGATTAAAATTGACGGTCAGAGACCCACAAAGTTCTCTACGATATCCATGCTTCACTTGCAAAACCCGGCTTTCATGTCGAGATATGTCAAACCCATCGGAATGCCAAATTTGTAAGTACAATACATATTTTGTCGATATGTGTAGTCATCGAAAAACTTAAAATACATTCTTTAAAATGTTAATCATATAAAAAAAAAAAGTTCTTATATTGAGTTATTAATAAAATTATTTAACGAGTGCCACGTTGTTGCTACTATTTATTCGGACTCGACAATTGTTCAACGCAGTTTTATTCCGATTTGAATAAATATCAAACCATTATATATAAACCAATAAACTCTTTTTATTCCAAATAACACCACAACTCGAAAAAAAAAACTGACTACTTTAACACAGACTTCAGTCTAGCAAAGTAGCCAGGACAACGCTGTATATATCAGAGGTGAAATCTACTCCATCCCACACAATAAACTATGTATTATGTATGTTTATTATGTATTCACGTCTGTTAGTACAAAAATATGGATGTCAAAATATAAATAAATAAATAAATAATACAAAATTATTTCTTTCGGTTTGAGTAAGGGTTAGTACGGTTATATTAATATATTATTATTTCAGTTTGATTATCGACTTGTTAATAAATTCGTTTTATCTGATCAATGCAGCGTTCAAATTTATCGGGTAACCTAGCTAAGAGTAAAAAATTTACATAATTTATTGTATTTTCAGCGACATTAACAACAACTTAGACGATGACGTCTGCCTTGTGTCTGAAATAGATGAGCGAGGAAATTCCATCTCTATTTTCTTGAATCCAATCAATGTGGACTGCGGATTCACGAAACGATGCTTCGAACGAAAGCACTTTCCAGTTGAATGCCAGGTGATTGGTTTGATTTAATAAAATTTCTGAATGTTCCATATAAATTTATGTATTTTGAAAATTTATGTATTTATTACACAAGTAAATAAATTAACTTAAAAAAAGATTTAATAACATTTATTTATTTGTGGTTCTCCACAAGTTTTTAACAAAGGCATAAAAATGATGTTGATAAAATTATACATATAACCAAATCCAAATAATCAGTTATCCAGAAACAAACGAACTCTAAATAATAAATATGTAATACTATATTTCGCAATGTTGTTTAATTTGATTTCACGTTAGCAAAAACCTTAGAGTAGGTTTGCAGCAACTTTACACCAAATTTTAAGCACTTTAGGGGATGTTAGCAGCAACTTTAGAGCACGTTAGAGGATGCTAGCAACAAATTTAGAGCACATTAGAGGATGCTAGAAACAACTTTAGAGCACATTCGAGGATGCCAGCAGCAAAATTAAAGCATATTAGAGGATGCTAGCAGCAATTTTAGAGCATATTAGAGGATGCTAGCAGCAACTTTAGAGCACATTAGTAGATGCTAGAAGCAACTTTAGAGCACATTAGTGGATGCTAGAAGCAACTTTAGAGCACATCAGAGGATCCTAACAGCAACTTTATAGCACATTACAGGATGCTAGAAGCAACTTTAGAGCACATTAGAGAATACTAGCAGCAACTTTAGAGCACCACATTGAATATAATTGACAGCAATAACTTTTGAGGTAGAAAACTTAGAAACAATGCAACATGGACTCAAGTGGTTTAGGCAAAGCCACTGAAACTACATTTTTATATTTTGATTTAAGTCATGAACCTAGGAATAATTAACTGTATTATAAAAATCTGTCTGCACCGAAAAGTATGTGATTGTAGAAAACAAACTCTTAACTATGAAATTTTACTTTAATTATTTAATGTGTTATTAAGAAAATAGATTTTATTTACAAGATAGAAAATTTCGGGCCAGAGTTAATAATTTTTAATAAAGTCATAAGATTAATACACTACTAAGATATACATAGGTTATGATTACTATTTCCGATCGCCATCATTGATTATTAATTCTCCCATTGTTTATTGTGAAGTTGTAATTATTCACAACGTAGGTCCGTGATATTTTAAATATGAATTAAATATATTAATAAGAAAGATATACATATAAAATCAATTTTATCGAAAAATATTGTTGTTGCGCCACCGGGATTCGAACCTGAATTAATATTATTCAATAAAATTGATTTCATATGTATATCTTTCTAATTAATATATTTAATTCATATTTAAAATACTTATATCTCTGACATGTTCAAACATTTTCGACTCAAAGTTTTAAAATGTATCAATTCTTAAATATTACGCATTAAGTGCCTTACATTCAGTATAGCGTGCAATCCTAAAATGGAATATTCATTTAATTAACTGATACGCATATTTATTACAGGAATCCCCCCCATGGCCGGGGCACAATTTAGCCTGGAGTGGTATAGTAGTTTGCCACGGGAAGCAGGGATGGTACCCGGCGGCCAGCTACAGTGAGCCCCTCGGTCCGTGCGGCTTTAGAGACATAGCAGCCCTGGAAAATCTGGCCTTCAGACGGGAAGACATAATCGTTACCATTAGTGAGGATCATTAATTACTACATTTTAATTATTATTAAAACATGAATAAGACAATAAAAAAAAAGGTATGAAAATAATTAGAGATTATTTGAATTGTTTAGTTAATTTAGTTAATCCTTAATATCGAATGTGATATAAAATATTGAGAGTACTGAAACTTGAAAACGACCGTCAATATTTTGATACCCGACCCAACTTCAGTCTTTCATATTCTGCACTATTTACGAAACTCATTTTAAATTAATGTCATCTTTATTTATCTCAGCACATGAGCTCCCAAAAAAACTACCCGAATTGAACTGCCCCGGGGTGCGTTGCCGCCTCGGTCAGTGCATTCTGCCGGTCAGGGTGTGTGATGGAATACCCGACTGCAAGGATGGTTTCGACGAAGCTCCCCAGCACTGTTCCTTCAAGCAGAATTTCTGTACCAGCGCCCCCCAACATCCCGATTGCGGTTCGTAAAAAACAATGCCATTAATTTCGTATGTTTCTTGTATAACATCCCATACTCCAGCGTTCGGTATGGATACTCAGTACCGTTCCATTATAATATTGTCGCACCTCCTTCACCTCGTCGTAAATCCAGTAGTTCTTTCAGGAATAAAAATAAGGAGCTCGTGATGGATCCGATGACCTGCAACTGTGTGACAACCTGCATTAATGAGAGCAGTCTCTATTTAATCCGCCTTGATTATGTATTAGGTGATGATAAAAAATAGTATCTTCCTTGTGTACATTGATATTCATATAAAATAAATAATAAATAATATACCAAATATTATTTTTAATTTAATTTAATCTATAAAACGTACATAATATGATTTTATCTAGTACTGTGATGGGTGTCTTCCACTGAACATCAATTAAGCCCTGTAATTTAGATTCGCAAAACACGATTTTTTTCTATTCACACTCCCTTAATACCAGCATCTTATTACTTTTTATTAATACAGGGTGATTATTATGTTCCAGGCCGATTTTGTTTGACCGCCATTTTGGTTTGGCAAATATTTCTCAATTCGTATTTAGTAGTAGAGTAGGCGATTACAATTTATTATGGAGTATGTAACGCCTCAACAACATGCAACAGCACATGTCTCATTTCGACTTGGCGGGTTTTGTTAATAAATAAAACTGCCATTATTGAGGCACTGAAAATCTTAAAATCAATTCAATTGTATGGCGTGCCGTGTGGCGTATGTGCCTATTTCTTTCAGGATGCAATAGGCAATGCTGTAACCATTAACGCTGGTCCCTGTCGTCACATGTTGTAAAACTAATTGGTAACCGAATTGGATCGATTGGGCCTGCAGAACAGGGCGGTGCCACCTCATACACAGACTGAGCTACGCTTGAAAATCTAATTTTGCAAAAAAAAAAATCCCGGCCACATAATGTCAAAAAGTGATGATATCGACTGGCCTCCTCGATCACCTTATTTTACGACTTCCAACTATTCTCTGTAGGGGTACTCTAAAGAAAAGAACTACGCCAATAACCCAAACACAATTCCGACGCTGTTGGACAATATTCGAAATGATATTTCTGAAATAACACGTGAAGTGTCGGAGAATGTTATAGAAAAAAATGTTAAAAAAGTACGCACAGGCGGCCACTTGGCCAATGTAATATTTTATTAATTGTTGTAATAAACCATATAATTGATAAATAAAAATTAAATTTAAAAAATTATGTCCATTTCTTAGTTATTCAAAGACAACATCGGCCTGGAACACTATATCACTCTGTATTTTAACAAGCTTAACAAGTGTACCACATTAGAACTTTAGAATAGTAAGAAACGGCCTAATTAATTATTACTCAGAAGTCATTAATAAAATCCATTACAATGAAATATCTCTCTCGGTCGATGTCCTCATGACTCATGACGGCTACTCTGCTTCACAGCACGAACTGTTCGTCACCACTGTTTACGATCTTAGGCTTTGTAAAGTGCGACGTCCAGAGAGGCCCGACCATTTCTCAGATTTAGTATATCTAGTGTGAAAGAAACAATCGTATGATTCTATCCTAAAGACTGCTATGGGCTGACCATGTTGAAAAAATGCCAGATGACAGGGCGCTTAAGAAAATGACCAAGTGAATTCCCCAGTATAAGCGACCCATAGGCAGATCAAGGAAGAGGTGGGTTAACTGTGTGGAGAAAAAAGACTGGACCAGGGTGGTACAGTCCGGAAACTGGAGAAGAACGGCCAAGGTTAAAAGTCGGTGAAGAGCACTTGTGAAGGAGGCCAAATCCCATGCTGGGTTGTAGTACCATGGAAGAAAAAGATGAAAGAATTATTTTCCTGCATATTTTTTTTATTTATCTGTGTACACTTTATCCCGGAATCGTTTTGAGAGTTATATACTCTCATTTCGATTCGTCGATATTATTATATTTTTTAACACATTCAGTTATCAATGCAATCTTAATATCATCATATATTAGCTCCGATATTATCGTACCGGAGTCATACCTGTACAATTTGACGTGAAACTCGTTACGACATTAAATTCAAAATATTCATTATGTATAAAAAAATTGTTTTAATGCAGTTTCTGAAAAATAAAAACATTTGTTGCATGGTATATGCAACAAGCGACGCCGATAGGACATCTCGAAAGCGTCTATTATGTTTCTTTCTTTCTTTGTCGGTGTCTAAGATTCCACTCCAAACAGAGTTATGGAGAATATCCAATCACACTTTAAACATAATACAATCAATACTGATGTATGCAAGTATAAGTTTCCTACGAGTAATTAGATCTGTAGAATACATTTTAATTATACATTTATAATTTCGAAATTATTAATATGTATATATTTTAAACAATTCAATGAACTTTGGATATTTCTGAACAATTTTTTTTATGATAATGAAAAAAAATGCAATATTGTATCGCTTTTAGGATGTGCCGCATCACAAATCAGATGCCACAATGGACTCTGTGTACCCAAGAGCCTGTTTGCCGATGGAGTGAACGACTGCGGTGACTTCAGCGATGAACCAAAACCCCCGAGCTGTCTTTCCTATCTGGCGGTTACCGCTCCCTCGAGGATTTGCGACGGCATCACTCACTGCAAAGACAAGTCTGACGAAAATCCATCCATTTGTAAATGTTCCTCTAGTCACACGTACAAATGTTTCGATACCGACATCTGCATTCCGCTTGACTCCGTGTGCGACGGTTACAGAGACTGTCCTCGGGGTGATGACGAACACACCTGCACTGCCATCAGCCCGCTCAATCCTAATATGTAAGTAAATAACTGTATCATTAAGGTTATGATTGTTATTCGTGCGCTCAAATGTCTGTCATATGTACAATAGATATTTCTGTGGCGGCTCGTGCGCATCGTCCAGATGTTCTTCGTTTTGTCATTTCTCGGTAATGCGCCATCCCACGCAAACAAAGCGAGACCGTTCGAGGAAGGCCGGGCTGCACCGCCCGGCAGGCATGACACACATGCACCACAGATGTGCACCAACACGTGCACCAGAGGAGGCGGTCTGCGAAACAATCTGCAACCAGTACCCGAATCGATCGGACCGCGAGTGCGCATCCCTACTCTCACCTAACCTAACCCTGCATCGTTTTTCCATTATCTTTCATGTATTCTGTGTTGTTTCTTGCTCTCGGTGGCTTCTCCCCGATGAGAATAAACAAGTTTGGATAAGAATGGTTTTCACTTGAACACAACCAACCTTCCCACATTTTCATGGTTAAGGTGGCATGTTTAATTCTACCACTAAAGCCGGTTTCCACCAAAAAACAAACTTGTTTTGTTGTCTTCGGTACAGTTCTGGAAGACTGTTCCAAAAACTTTGTTTCTAGTGTCTCTTTTTCCCATTTTGTTTAGTCCCGCAACGATGTACTTCACCGACGACCAATTTGCTTATAATTATCTGTTGTTGGTTTTTAATTAATGATAGAGTAAAATTTATAATACAATGTTGGGTTGAATGAAGAATTGAGATGTTCCTTCCACAGTTTTACCAGAATGTCAAGTACCGATTTTAAATTGTTAATTAATCTGGTAGGGCGTAAAATCGCCAAGAAAAATACAAATTACCGGGACAAACTCTTGATAAAAATCACATTCAGATAGAGTGGAGTACAAATGTCGCAGATAACAAAACGATCTACATTCGCGTGTTTCAACCAAACAGTAGGAACAAACTTATTTTCCTTTGATCTACCGGTTCGACACGGGAAAGTTTTTGTTTACCAAAATCTCTATCCTCGGACAAACTTGTTTTCAGAACTGTTCATTTTTTACAAAACATGACTTTTGTTGAGAAAAACAATTTATGATTGTGTTTCGTGTTTTGTCCTTTTGGTGGAAACTCGGCTTAAGACCAGACTTTTAAATAATCGCCCCCAGGGCCGCGAAATAAGAAATATGATAAATCGCCAAGTAGCATCTCGCCGAAACGACACATTGTTATTATTTTTTATTTATTTAGAATTACAAATCTCTCGTCGAGCTGTTCTATCTAATATGTATTGAGATACCGGATATCTATCTTAATATTGAGAATTATTTTGGTATGTTCAACACCAAATTATTAAAATTAAAACTTGTACCATTTTTTAATATCCCTCTCGAGGCCCTCAAAATAGGACTAACGGTCGAAATAATAACGAAAAATGTATTTAGTATTCGCAGGGGGGAGGGCCGTTTGAGCATTTAGCAGTTAAATTAGTTTATCAAACCGGTTGATAATTTTTTTGGATTACGTCACTGAACACAAAAAAATCAAAAGGCAGAGCTTGCATGTAGTCTGTACTATATCAAATTCAAAATATTCCAATTGTCCAATTTAAATTAATACTGCTTAAATACTCATTAAATGTATATCTTTCTAATTAATATATTTAATTCGTATTTAAAATATCACATGTTCTGAATAACAATAAGAATGTGTTCTTCTTAATAATACTGCTTAGTTCATAGCCACCGTTTTATTTTACAAACTACGGTACCTAAATAATATTTTTGCATTTTATCATCATTTAAATTTTTTCTATATGCATTTCTTCGCTAATTTTTCATTGTACGACACTTCACAAGTACTTTTTAATTAATTTTTAAACTTTATTTTTATAGGCCAAACATATTTTTAGAAAATATTCTTCTTTCATTCATCAATTTAATTATTTTTTAAAAAATAGCCTTGCTTGTACTAATTAATTATACAAACGAGCTTATTATTTCTTCATTCTTTCGTGATTATTTATTAGCTTCAAACATGTATAAATGGGATTTATATAGGTTTAAATTATTTTTAAGAAAATATCATTAAAAATATATATAATGTGTACGTCCTGCAGTAATAATACGAGTATATACATTTTAGGTATTTCTGTGTTAATGACTTCATCACTCTTTTCTTTTTCTCCTAATCTTTATTTTTTTTTTTAGACACGGCGTTGGTGAAATCTTGGAACAAAACTACGGCATATGGCATACGAAATGTTTCGACAAAAGAAAATTCACGAGATTGGAGTTGGAAGACATCTGCCGGCAATTAGGGTACACTAGTGGGCACGGGTCTATGGTGGACCACACCAACTTTTACTTCAATAAACCAGTCACTGAAGTTATTCCCGATTCGTTCACAGATGTCTCTTTCAAAAATATTGTTATTTCAGTGCGAAATTCTTATCAGCCTTTTGGCGTTGAACAGATTGTAAATCAAAATGTGAAAAAATGTTATCGTTTAGTTATCGAATGCATGTGACTAAATTTAGAATAAGTTTTTTTAATACAGGTTTTAAACAATATATATTTTATTATTATTTTTGGAATATCCTTCCATTTCTATTACTATATAATTTTGTGAAATACAATATTGCGTGTGCAGTGTGATTCATTTTCCACACAAGTGCACTTTTTGCGTCATGAAAAAATTTTATTACTCTATTTAATATATTATATTATACCTTTCAGTCTTATTCACTACATATTATACATTTTTTTGGAACTACTAAATATTCCATTGACTTATATAAGTTATGAAGATAAATATGTTCTTGCAAGTAGAATGATATTATATTTCATACAATATATTTATACTAATTAATAGATAGAAAAATAACTAGGGAATTTACTGGAGAAAATGTTGCCGAATATTGTATTTTTTTAATTGAAGCCAGGAGAATATTTTAAAAACCTATCTTCCTCTATTCCAAATGGTAAAAAAAGCTTTAAGTACTTTCTAATTGATGATAGACATTCTCAATAAATATAATTTACCAAAACTTTGATTGTGATTAAATAATTATTGTGAATATTAATAATCAATGATAAAATGTGTATGTATGAGTTAATTAAAGAAACATGTGTGTTATATTTTATAAAATAAATGTGGGTATAATTAAATAATTAATCATTTTATTTTCCACAATTCAAAAGACACCACCTGAAATGAAATAAAATTCAGAGAATATTTGAAGGGGTCAAAATAATATAAAATGATATATTAAACATATGTCCCCTACAACATTTGATGTGAAGCTTTGACAATGACGCATGTTACCATGCCGAAACGACAGCGTAGGTTTTCTCAAGGAAACCATCTACGAAAACGCGATCCAACCTAAAAGAGACACCAGTTCCATACACTTTAGTGCCCATTTACAAATGGTAAAAATTGGAGAAAAATTTTAAAGGAAAGTATGTGAAAGACTGAGGGAGAAAGAAGCGAGTATATGAATATAGCCGATGCATGGGAACACATTAAAATCATATGAGAATAAACGAAGGAAACCTGTGCTATAGCTACCCAAGGAAGGAAGAAAGGTGATGCATGGTAGGACAATGGTATAAAGGAACTTGTGAAAGAAAAGAAGAATGCGTGGCGCTGTCTTTTACAGTAAATGGGGACGAATACATGAGAGCAAAAGACCTGTGCAATGCCTGTAAGAGAAAAGTTATATCTGGTGTGAATGAAAGGAAAAAGAGTTAGGCTGTAGGGTATGGTAACATTGCTGCTGAGTATATCAAGGCTGGTGGCGCGTTAGTTATCTCGTGGCTGCATACGCTCTTCAATCAATGTTTGGAAGAGAGCCACACCCCGTTAGATTGGAGAAGGGCTGTCATTATGCCTCTCTACAAAGGCAATTGGTCGAAAACGGAATGTGATAACTATAGGGCAATTAATCTACTGAGCTCGGTTGATAAACTGTATGGAAGAATTTTAATGGAAAGAACAAAAACGGTTACGAAAGAAAAAGTATGGGATGTACAAGGGGCCTTTGTGGATGGAAGAGGATGCATGGATCAGATCTTTTCTTTACGAGTGATGACAGAAAAGTTTTTTGCGGAAAACCAAAAACTCTTGTGTCTTCATAGATCTACAAAAGGCATCTGATATAGTTATAAGAGAAAAGTTATGGAATGCACTCTATAATTACAGGGTGAATAGCAAACTTATACAAGCAATCGCATCCCTATATGAAGGAAGTTCTGCGTGTATAAGAATCAATAGAACATTCACATCATGAATTAACATTACAAAGGGTGTCAAGCAGTGTTGTGTAATGCCTCCATGGTTGTTCAATTCTATATGGATAATTGTGTGAAAGAACTGAAATGTATGAATGTAGGAGCAAAAATGGGCGATTTGATAGTATGCTGTTTATTGTACACTGATGATGCAGTACTACAGAACTACAGAATCTAGTGAGTAGAATGTACGATGTAAGCTCAGAAAGCAACCTTAATATGAATGTCAACAAGTCGACAAAGAAGGTATTTGAGAAGGAGAAAAGGAAGACACCTTACCAAATATTTGCAGGTAATGAATGTTTCAGAACAAGTAGACGTGTTTGCATATTTGGGAAGTATGGTTGATAGAAACGGAAAGCCTGAAAATGATAGCGAAAGGAGGGTGACTGCACGAAATAAAGTGAACGGCGTTTTGAATGGAAATATATCTTTGGAGGTTAGGACAGTGGTTAAATGAAATAAATGTGATTGGCGTATTCAGGTTTTATTATGACATTAAGATAAAAACAATGAAAACATAGAATGAAATGAATGAATGGAGATGTAGAAGGTGAGTGTTGATTATGAAATTAAATGAAGCGAATTGGCGGTCTTGCTCTGCTCGTGGGCCGGCAAGACCGTCGTTGTGAAAAGAAACTCGAGAGACTGCCTGGCGATGAATTTCGTGCCAGGTTTGTAGCAGCAGCCGGTAGCGCTGTCGCTAGCGTCAATGCCGACTGAGATGGCGGTGGATTTAAATTACGATCGCTACATATCTAATGGGAACTTGTCAACCGAGACAAGATTATAAGTGCACAATGGAGTCTTCGTAACGACACTGACGTATGAAAGTGAGGCCTGGAGCTGGCAGAAGAAGAACGAAAGTAAACTGAACGCAGTGGAAATGAGATCACTTAAACGTATATGTGGCAAATCTATTTATAACAGAGTAAAGAATGAAAAAATAAGGAAAGAATGTAAAGCTGATAAGATTAAGAAAGGATCAAATACTGGAGGATGATTCTGTTATAAACCTCAACAATCTGCGAGCTTGTATGAGAAGATGTAAGAATATGGATGAGGTGAGAATTGTGTGTCAGTACAGAAGAATGTGGAGCTCTGTCCTCTATGCCGCCTACCCCTGTGCAGAAACAGCGTGATGGAAAGTTAGTTATAAAATGGATTACCCAAAAATGTATTTATTTATTCCATTCATGTTCTTAATATATGTGCATAGTATACCTTATAAACATTCTTATAAATATATAAAAAAAGGCGAACGAAGCTTCATAATGTAAGAGATGTTCACTATCTCCTTAACAAGACCGAAGTCTGTACTAAGGGAGACAGGTTCATCCATTGTCTATCATGCAAATATGAAAACCATTATTATCATTAATATTTCTTTTTAAATCAAAAATATTAGGGATGAAGGAAACAGGGTTTTAAAAGAATTCTAATAATATAATAATTAAGTAAAATACTCTCGCTATCCCATGTTTGAAACACTATGCAAAACAGAAAAATTAATGTAAAGAAATGATAAGAATATGACGTGAAGATTCTTTGAAGGTAATAAGCGGTGATAAGAGTCAATTTTTCTTTATTAGTGCAAATATTACCGTGTCTAGATTAGAAATTTAGATACGCTAACAAAAAAAAAAATTTTATTAAAGAATAAAATGCAAAAGGATATTTGGAGGCGCCGGGTATCGATCCCGGTACCTCTCACATGCTAAGCGAGCGCTCTACCATCTGAGCTACGCCCCCGGTGCGAGATGCGTATAAAAAGTTATATAAATATACATTTTACAAATGCATATTATTTGTATAAAAATTCAATAGATGGCATAATTATATCTGATATTGTGGATTACATAAATAGGCACAAAATTATTACATACTTTGTATCAATTATTTAATATTTTGGTACCCACATCTGGATAGTGTTAGTGTAATCATAATTTACCGATAAACTTGCTTGGCGAATGCTTATTATTAAATTAGAATTAAGTTATCGACAGAATATCTGTTTTACCTAGTGAGCAAGTAGGTACAATGTAATATTATGATTCATTTTATAAACCGCTATATAAATAGTTGATCTTACACGTCATTCAAGCGAAATATTTTAACCATTTATCAAACTATATACACATTAAGCTATTAAAACACCCTGAACGTCTAATACTAACATTAGGAGCGTTGAAAAGCTGGAAGTGTGTGAGAAACAAGCATACAATGTGTGCCAAAATAATAATATAATCTGACTATTTAAATACGACCGATATTAAATATTAATGTTATCAAATGAGTAGGTAGGTATGTGCGTCACTCAATTATATTTAAATTACGAGTGACAGTCAACTCTAAATAAATTAATTTTAAAAACATGATTGAATGTAACATAAATTTATTATACTCATTATTTTTTATAATAATATTTAAAACCTGGCGACGTACGTACATGGACATAATTTAAATAATTACCTAGCTACAGGTTAAGAGTATTAAAGTTTTCCAATTTTAAAAATTCTGACACAATATTGACTTTTTAATGTACCTTCAGAATAAAAAAGATCGCATACCCACCTATTTCGTACTTTTCAATTAAACTAATATAATACAACAATGTTTCTTTCAAATTTCTAACTATATTTTTAAAAATTCGTATGATCGATATACAAAATTTGGGTTCATTTAGACTTAATGTAAAATATCTTCAGACATATATTTTCTGTGATAGCATTCATATACGTAGTTACTTCAAATTTATTATTTAAAAAAATAACTGCAAATCAAACGGGCGTTAAATAACAACCCACATGAATTTTTCCCAACTCGAAAAATAGGTCACGTCACCGGGCGACCAAATTGAAACAGTCGAGCCATCTATGGGCGCCATGCCAAAGCTTTACGTGTGAGGTGAATCAGTGATCAGTGATCGGCCAGCGAGTAGCAAGGTTGTCGACCCGCACAACCGTTGTTTTCATAGTACATACAGCGTACTAGTAGTAGTTAACTTCACAAACTGACACGATTATAATAGATGTTTTTTTTTATTAATCTATTTACTATATTAGTTTATTACCTTGCACGATATTTTAATACAATCTTAAAATATGAGTATAATATTATGACAAAGTAATCGAGTTTATTCTTAATCCGATGTACGTAATAGCGCTATGCTGTGTGTACAGCAAGAATATTTCACACTCTGATTGCAATGTTAACATCTTATTTGAAATAGGGCAGCTGCAGTGGCATATTTTATTACATAATTTAATTCAGGCCTTGGAAATTGGCTCCCATTCGGCTATTTGTATAATCTTAAAAAATTAAACTACCCATGTATCATTGAGATAAATTAAAATGAATCATTCAAGTTTTTTTTTTAAATTTTAAGACAATAATTTATGATCACTTATATAAACAAATAAAATGATGCATAATGGGTTTTTTAAATATTTTTATTTATTAGAACGTTGTACACAATTAATAAATAAACGATAATGTCAGTAATATTTTGATACATTAATAATTGATTAATGAATAACCAAAGAGAATTAATGTTTTAAATGCCGTGAGCGAAATAACATGGCATAGCAATAGGTAAACGTGATTGCACGCACTTGTGGACCTTGGGGAGACGGGATTAAACACTGTTTTCAATGTCATACATTTGAAATCATTCTTCTTTTTATAGACAACAGTTCCCGGCTTTTAAGTTTTAAGTTAATTACATTTTAAGGCAACATCCTATGTGAGATTCCCCAAGCCAGTGTAAGCGGCAGTCGCAAAATAAAATTAAAGTATATTTTTCTTAATATTTTATTTTCTCTATGGCTGTTTATTGTCTTACTGGCATGTTTCAAATAAAATAGTTTTAAAACGTGAAAAGACCCGATGATTCAAATATTAAACTTTGTAGAGCCCTAATTTACAGTATTTATATTATTCAAGAGGCGATGGCGTATATTTTGCCTTAAGGTGACGTAATGACGTAATGAGCAACAATAGATGTTCACCTGCTTGATGGCCAGTGACCATGCATCATCAGGTGAATAGATTAGGATCGACCCAGGTACCTAGCTCGGTTCCGTTACCTGGAGCCGTACCTACTTGGTAATGCCAGTACGAACTCGCATATTTAACGTTATAATACTTACCAATTAATCTAACCGCCCTGATTAGGCTCGATTTATTTATGTAAGATAATCTACTATACTTAGAGTTTACCGGTGTACTTGACCTGTTTTTATTGCAATATTTGGTCACCGCTACCTTCCGGTTGACACAGCCACTTATAGTCGCGGTTGAATATCTAATTAAGAATTAATAAACTTTTTTTAATTCGACTAATTTCGTGCAAAATATTTCCAAGTATAAAACAACACAAAAATAATATACGTTTAAAATTAAATAATTTATTCTAAATACGTCACCAGCCAGCTATGACCTGACCCTAAAATTATAACTACCTATTTTATGTTTAAGATCTACAATCTCATTATTCTTTGATTTTCCTTTTTTGACTCTTATATTTAATATGGTGAAAGAGTTACCAAGCTAGGTGAAAAAAATATTGGGAGCCGGTACTCTGATTTTACTCGGTTTTGAGGGCCCCCTAGATACTCGTGTAGGGTAACTAGTAAAGAGTATATGAACCCTAGAACCATTTGTCTAAAAGTCCATCCTGAAAAATCTTTTTTGCTGCCCTGTAAATAATACTCCGAGAATGAGGAATAATACTCCGAGAAAAGGTTACAATGATATATTTCTTTATTTTAAACTATTTTGCTTGATAAAACAGGGCGTTTGCAGATTTGCACTGACCGGGAAAGAACCGAATCGCGACGAAAGCGAACGAGCAAGTCGCCCGTACTTTCTTTATTTACAAATACATTATTGAAACAGGGAAAAAATCTAAAATAACTATTCTTTTGAATGGTACGGTACGGGACCCCTATCGATTTCGGGGCCCGTCCCAGTTGTTTCCCTAGTCCTCCCTAGTGGGCGTACCGTTGATATATGTTTACGCAGTTTAATATTATATACATTTTATTTGAAAAAATCAGCTATCTCTGCCGCAAAATTATATTTGCGATGTTTACGGTAGGTACCTAATAAACTGAGTGTTGAAATTTATCTCGATGATGAACCCCGAACTGGAAGGCCGATCAAATCGAACCAAATCCACAATTAAATATAAATGAAATTAATCAACTAGAAAGGTATACAGAAAAAAACTGTTTATCGAAAAAATATTTTAATTATCACCGGGATTCGAACCAATATTTTTTCGATAAATACATTTTTTCTGTATATCTTTCTAGTAAATTCATTTAATTTTTATTAAAAATATCACAGAACCATGTTCTGAAATTGCAACTCACATTGCAATTCGCAACAAAAATCTTTAAAAAAAATATTCAAAATTTTCCTAATAAACTGCAGTGTTCCTGATCTTCGTGTTAACCTTTTCCTATTTACTTTGCATCTGATAATTGAATGCACGCGTTGCTTTCCTGAGTGGAACCGAAGCGGGAGTGCGCGACTCGCATAACGGTTCCGGGATAGAATGGGTCCATTCGGGGTTTCCTTCTACGTTTGACTATACCATTTCAACCTGGCTTCTCCTATCTTCTCTGTGATAAATGGACCTATAAACTTCCCGCGATTGACTCATTCCGAACTCTATACATAGACTTATCACTCATCACTGTTATTTTATTAATTTGAGTAAGTATTTTGGTTAACAATGAAATTGGTAAAGTCTGAAGAGAGGATAGCGCATTGTTCAAACTGTTAAATAAGTATCTTAACCACAAATTATTTTGAATCAATCCGTTGGCTTAATTGTATAATTTGTTTATAGGAACCAGTATTAAACATGAACGCGAAACGCTTTCAATACTTCTAAATCTGATGCAGCGTCTGGCGAAATAGTATATTTCGTAATCTTTTCCTTGCCGTTTTGAATCAACACTAATGTCGAGTCATTAAATAATAATTTAGCCATTATAATATCCTAACTATTAAATCTTTCATTAATAATATGCGTGTGTACAATAATAAGTCAGAGAGAAAACCTTCAGAAGTCAAGTTAAAGAAAAATGTTAATCTTATAAATATTGTTGAATAACGTGGTCCTGAGGTATTACTATAAAAATAACCTAGTCGAAGAAATTATCGGTCCGTGGTCCGTTAGTCAATCGTTTACTTAACCCTTCCCAAACCATGCAGAAACACCGGTCTACCATCCTAATTAAACCTGTAAAATTCCGGTAAATACACGCAGTATAAAATTCATATTTTAGATAATCATAAGGAAAATATTTGCGCTTAGTAATGACTAGTGAAAAACTAATTATGAAAAGGGAATCGTACAAAAATAATATTTTGTTATAAAATTAATGCGTTGGTAAAAATACCATTCTTGATATTACAGAAAGAGACCTCACATTATTTTCACAGTGAAAAGAATAACAAATAAATATACGAATATAATTAAATTACTCACTAATTAAATTAAGAGAGATAAGAAGGAAGGACGCATTGTATATTGAATGGTCTAAATAATGTTATTATATTTTTTTTTTCAATATTTAATGCTCAATATTTCGAATAAATTTGTGCTATTAAAACCATTTAAGCTAATAAAAACATTTTTTATTTCTGTTATTTACGGTAACACGAGTTGACAGCATGGCTGCATATTGGTATTTTATATCACAGTATGGGAAAGGTTAAACTGACATCACAAACGCGATGCAAGTAGATTGTCCGTAAACACAAAAAGTTTTATTTAAAAACTTTGACACATTAAATATACAAAACCTAAAAAAATATTAAATAGTTAACCAAAAAAGTATATAAACATATCAGATCAAAATATTATTTATTTTATTAAACTGAATAATAAACTAGTATAATTTATTTTCGTATCCATTTTATAGATTAGTTAATATACATACGTCCATGCAGACAAAACACAGTTGTATCGAAATAAATAACTTAAATCGATAACAATTGCATTGAATATGGACAACGAACCTCTAAATTTTTCATAAGTACAATATAAACATATAAATTAATTTCAATACAAAAAAATACATGTCGATAAACACATTTGTCTAGACAACTTTCAGCGTAGATTATAAATAAACATTACATTTACTGCACAATTTCACTTCGATATTTGTATATACATATAACATATTTTAGTAGATTACTTCGGCAAACATTCTCTATTAGTAGATTGCTAAATTGTGGTATCCTATTACCTATATAATTTCTCTACGTCGCATCCTCCATCATTGTTACTGTATTAAAAAAAGTACCAGTAAAAAAAATTACCAAATTAGTGAATATTTTCAAACGTGTTTTTAATATCTCAACGTTACGATTACTTAAATGTTTTTTCTTTTATATATTCAATAACAGTACGCAAATATATATTCAATTAAAAATAAAGTGTACATTGTCTTTATTACGAGTAAGAGAAAACATATAGCAGTGAAGTCGTATGAATTTTTCCGACTGTCCAATATATGTTCGTAATGTTTACGTTTGTTCAGAAATTACAACAAAACATGATCTCAGTTTTTTCAATATTGTCTTTAACAAAGAATAATTAATTAGATATGTATAATTCAAAATTGATATTGATACCGCTTTTAATTCCGGGGAGGGCAAAAGAAATCGTCTATTGGTCCCGCGGACGGCTATCGAGGCCTTCCGTAGAATCTATATTTTATTCCTAAATTGTCTTTAGCAATATAATAAGAATGTACAATGCAACACTGTTAAAGCAATATAATAAAGTAATAAGTAAAGGCTACTATCGGCCGTGAAACGGCCATAATAAACGCTTACTTTTCTGCTAGTGAGTATTTAATATCCGTCTCCGTGAAATCGATTACACATTATCTACTTACATACCGACAATACGTAGTTAATAAGGTGCGTGTATAATAATAGTAAACTTATTCTGATAACACATACATTTAGTATAATTTTTAATGTAAATTATTATATTGATTCAAAATATTTTTGTCACGGCAGCAGGCAGTTATGTGTTATTCACACGGCTAACCGCCGATGCACCAATAATTTAATAAATGAGAATTTTCTCAAACAGAAAATTGATAAAATTTTTACTAATTTTGCTGAGGCGATAATGACATATATCATAAAAACATTAATTAAATGGTCAAGTTTTACAAATGAAACAGTCCATTCAATCCCAAGCTAATCAACCATCCACCGCATTTGACGAAACTATCACTAATCTTAGCGATGATATTTATCATAATAATTTGTACCTTATTTAATATTTATTATACCGTACCAGTTAGCGTAGCTTCAGCGGAAATAAGTTTCTCGAGTTTGAAATTACTGAAGACTTACTCAAGAAATATAATGGATCAGGACAGGTTAAGAGGCTTAGCATTATTAAATATACATCGAAATATTAATGTAAATATTGAATAAGTAATTAACAAATTGGCACACAATGAAAACACATAATTAGATTTTGTAATAAAGTGGAATTTGATTTAATTTTTAATTTATTATTTTTAGTTTTAAAAAAATTTAGGTATAGTTATTAATTTTTTTGAAAGAAATTTGTGAATGTAATTTTCTTTATATATATTTGTTTATTTAATTACTGTAGGTTTAATAGGGAATATAATGTAGTTTAAGAAATATTAATTTTTATGTATATAAAAATGAATGTATTATATTTTAATATTTTTTTAAATAGAGATTTTAAATACATGTCACATTAATATTCTTACTATTTTCACACTAAGCTAAACGCTTGTACTATGAAAATAGGACTAACTTGCTGGTGTTCTTGAACGAGGCGCGAACCTCCGACCACTAGATCACAAGGTCAACGTCTTGACCACTACCCCGATAAGCTACTCAATATACATATAAGTTTTATGTTTGTTGTTTTTTTCCAGCATATCGCCCCCCAACCCCCTTTCCCCAATGGAATAATTTTTGGATCCATCGGTGATAATAGTGTCGATATGAATATGTGGTTTTGGTATTTCTTGTACAGTGCAGGAGAAGTACTAGTATCGAAGTCCTTACCAGATAGCTCCTTGTGATTGACTACCTTGAACGAGATATGACTCCGTCTTCATCCCTTAGACCACCGGTTTTTCCATGATGTCTTCATGTCTTGTTGTGTCGTGTTATAGTCAAAATATCGAAGTGTTTGGACATAAAGTTAAGGATAGATGGCTGTTCAATGTTTATTCTTATATGATCGAGGGATCCTGCCGAGCCATTCTTTAGATTCCTGCGTCGATATGGAATGAGTCGGTATCATTAATTATTACCAAAATAGGGTTATTTTCATAAAGTTGGCTAAGAAGATAGATAAAATATTTCTGTGCTCCCACTTATACAACCATTATACACCTATTTCACTATTGTAAGTCGAAGCGTTTTTTAAAGCGAAAAAACAGATAAAGATGAAAATTTTAATGATTTGGCGCAGAAAGAGAAATTGCTCCCGCGTCCTTCTTTCGAGAATCTTGTACATTGTGAGGCTATTTATTTAAATATAATACTTAATTAATAATACCAAATCCTTACAAACTAACCGTGTTAAATGATATAAAATAGATTTATTAAGTGGACACATTCATGCTTAAAACATTGATCTTATAATTGTCTATTATCAGTATTTTACCAAAATTCCGCGCTTCAAATTTTCAACTTTAAACATCATAAATCTCAACATGATGATTCGCCCATCTCGACACAGAATTATCTAGTGAGACGAGCACAGTCCAAACAAATTTTTATATGTATTATATAGTTACTAATAAATAAATAAATAACAATAATAATATATACAAATGTTTCATCCCACAAGCTGTTCATTATGACCGAACCAATTAAACATAAAAAATATGTAATAATTAGTATTATATTACCATTTATCAAGATAAAGATTAATATATCTAGATACTTTAGAAAATCTTTCACGTGCAGATAATTATTCAACAACTCTAGATTAATCAAATAAGACTTATTGTATATCATAAAGAATATTGTTAAAAAAGATAGTGTAACACCACTCGTTACTGAAACAGGCACCCAGACACAATATGAAGATTAATATAAATTCCAAGAAGATAGATAATATTCTGTTCTAAATAGGTAATTGCCCTTTTCATCAGATTTAACCGCACCTTCAACTGAGAAAGATAAACGCCGTCCGCCTGTACCGTTACCAGGTGGCTACAAACCATGCAATCAAATGACGTTTAATAATATTTGGTTATGGCATCTTCCACCAGAAGAGAAATCACGTCCACATACCGCGAATGGTGATTAACAGGACTTAGGTTCGGTCTACAGCACCCTTTCCAGAGTACAGTTCAAACTCACTCGTAAAAGTGCTCTTTTCTCCGGTACAAAATATAGAGGAAACGTTGTCACAACTCGACACTTTCTCCAAGATCGTTTTATTTGTGTCATTTTCGAATGGACAATTTAAGATATCGGAATCCACCTTAACGGGGGCAGCGCATCAAAACCTGTAGGTCACTGGTCACTGGTCACTTTCTATACTTAAAAACTTTAGACTGACGCACGTGTGTATAAAATTGAAGCTAAATGTACGGTACGACACAGAAATGAAGAGTAGAAAACATTTACAAACTCGTGACTTCTTTAAAATGAACTGTACCTTTTTGCTGAGGGATAATCCTTTTTGCAATCTATAAACCTTTGGGCGAAGATAACTCATACGAAAGATTACACCGGAAACACGTTCGCAACTTCACCTACTAATTATTTTTTGTGGGTGGATAAATATTTTTTATGTTTCAATTAACTGTATCTACTAGTTGAACGTCGCTTTGAAAACCCCAAAAATACTATTTGAATTAATTCATTAACCTTTCCTTTCCGATGATGTAAACTGTGTTGACATTTCCTCTAATTTTGCAAATATACTAAATACAAAGTTCCTAGTTTAGGTATTCCTCCGTAATATATGTATGTATTGGATTAAAAATAATTACAATTACGACAAAAATATTTATAACATGTATTTACTATACGCGACAATAAAAAATGTTTTCTCGAAGAACCTGACGTGAATTTGTCAATACGTGTATGCGTATGGGGTGCAGGATGCTGATCGTCACTTTAGTAGCAGAGCGTGCGCTGGCCGAGTTAGACGTGTCTTATGCGTCTTTATGCTATCGTTCGTTATTTCTCGTTTTTAACACTTTTACATAAAAATGTATATATACATATTCATTTATATATATATATATGTCAACTATTATTTTAATGATTAATATAAATATTCATATTTACTACACGTAAAAATCGTAAAAGTCTACATGTACACTGAGTTTACAGCACCGTAACGCTCGTTTTCATTTTAGCACCGTGAGGGAAAGGTTAACTAACTTTACAACCATTGATTTCAATCTTACCTTTATTTATTACGTAAGTATGTAATTTTTGTATTAAACTCATTAGTACGTAAATATATATGCGTAAGATCTACACTATATTCTCTTATATCTAGCAATATAGGAACACTATATTATTATTACAAAACCGGGTACTTGATCGTTTTGATTAAAACGGTAAAATAATAATTTACACGAGAATATAACATTA
This sequence comes from Eubasilissa regina, assembly GCA_022840565.1. Taxonomy (NCBI): domain Eukaryota; kingdom Metazoa; phylum Arthropoda; class Insecta; order Trichoptera; family Phryganeidae; genus Eubasilissa; species Eubasilissa regina. Next base: position 20,401,343 of record JAINEB010000015.1, on the reverse strand, counting down.
GACATTGATAATACTCACTACTGACCTTTGTGCTGAATGAAAAATAGTATTCTTAATCGCATACATATAAGAATTCGCAATCAGCATTTATCATTCCTACAATAATGGGAAAACTTCAACGGCGAAATCATACCTCCGTCTGATTGATGAAAAATGTGAAATGTTCAGGAGTAATCATTGCTTGGCAAAAAAACTGACCACGTTAATATAATAATAATATAATTTTTCTCAAACATTTTAATTATTTTTATATATAGTGTATGATATTGCATAGGTGGTATGGGAACATTGGATGCGTGTTATCACAACACACTCGCCACCACTGGAAACAATTAAAGAAAGGAACGCACTAAAATGATTTTTGAGGAACTTAAAGAATTTTGAAGAGTTTTAGTGTGTTTATGTTTATAAATATTATTTTTGATTGGAAATAATATTGATAAACTATAATATTAATTTACATAAATAAATTTAAAATACTACCACACTTTATATTCAAATTGGTGTTAATATTTATTTTCTTACGTTGTGTCATTTTTACATTTGATTTTATTTTATTCCATTGTGTAACACATACTTATTCGCTATGTATGTGTTTTTTTAGAAATTCTTTCAAGTATTTGACTTAATTTTATTTTGTTTCTATTTACTACTATCTCTTAATTTAAAACACATTTCTGTTGCGAAGTTGCGCTTTCAAAGCCGGTAACAACTAAGCCTTATTTCAAATACAAATTAAATGTATTTGTTAGAAAGATATACATATAAAATAAATTTTATCGAAAAATATTGTTGTCGCTACCGGGATTCGAATTTGGATCTCTTCCAATCCGGGGAACGTGAATTATCCGATTATACTATACCAACAAAGTGGATTGACGACAAATTTTTGAACCTATATGTTATAGAGAATAGAGCGCCACACTCTTTTGTCCTGACACACAATTCTCGCCTCATCCACATTCATACATCTTCTCATACGAGCTCGTCGATTATTGAGACTTCTAGCAGGACCATCTTCCAGTATCTGGTTTAAATAATCGTGCCAAATCTTTTGCTGAAATCCTGTATTATTGTATTAATTTATAGAGTAAGTAAAATAATGTATTAATTTAAGTAATAAACCGGTGTAAATCAAGAGATATTATATAAAATATAAATTCAGTTTAAGGTAGTAAAAATAAGGATAGTACCTGGTTAGATTAATACAAACATTTAATGATGAATTCGGTTTCGCCGTCAACAATGTGATTCGTTATATGTCACACTGTCTGTCTACAGATTTGAAATTTAATTTATCTGTAATAAAATTATGGTATTATTTGTTTGCTTAACACAGCGTAGATTGCTCGTCTGGCCGTGCAGCGGCCACGACATTTTCGTCGATTACTTTCTACTAGTGTCCAATATAATGGTAATGACTCATAAAACTGAACAGATTTCAAACAGAACCATATTTTTCTATAAAAAATTATACTCTTAAGTACTGCCAATATTCCATAACCGCAACTGCTCCAATTGTTGAATTTGGAAAAACCAAACCATCCATGATTGAATAAGAATTGTCATTTTTTATATCGCTATAAATTCTACGCATTCAAATCCTACAAAAATATTCTGTTTGTGGTAAATGGTTTACAACGATAAATTTTAAAAAAACCATTTTCAGGTATTATTTAGTTAAGTAAAAGTTTTCGTGAAATGTAAGCAACCAATATTCAGCACGATTTCGAACAGTCAACAATTTCCCTAATGGAGTGGAATGCCGCACCGTTCTATTTGTAGGTCAATGGTGCCCGGAGGCCGCGCACTTCGGCACACCTGAACTCTTGCATATTTCATACAAAAACACGTCATGTCGTCACGTTGCTGTCGTGGCGAAGTGATGTTAGTGTACACGCTACACGCTACACCCTACCGATACCGGCTCGCGGCCTAAAGTGGCTCTCGGACTATTGTGCCAGTGCCTCTAGAAAGCCTTCATAATGAACCAGGTACGGAGTAAACGTGAGTATTTATATTTTTTACTGATAATCAAAAGTTCCGTGGGCTAAATTCAGCGAGGAAGAAAAAGGAATTACTGAAATATTAATTAATATAATTTACACTTGAATGTCAACTGATTAATTTAGTATTATTAGGAGAACACATTATTATTGTGAAGTTATAATTATTCAGAACATAGGTATGTGATATTTTAAAAACTAATTCGAAAAATATTCTGGTAGCGCAACAACAATATTTGTCGATAAAATTGATTTTATATGTATATCTTTATAATTAATACATTTAATTAGTATTTAAATCAAATAACCTTTTATCATTTTATTGCTTTTGTATCTATCTTTTACATGTTATTTTAGTGTAGCATGATCCGCATTTTCATCTTCACAAATGCAAGCTTCATGTACATAGTACAATATACATAAAAAATTCCATGTTTTGTAGAAAATCATGTAAAGATCACAGACCACCAAGTAAATACACATGAACTAACGCAAATTCGTAATCACTTTGGTTTAACTCACGCAATCAAAGAGCTCCGCGACTTTTTTTTAAAATATGACTCGAATACAACGGAAATTTAAACGCTCACAATATAATATTCATTAATGTCTTGTTTACACAAATATTTAATTTTCGAAGAATAAATACTTTTACTCTTGCATAAATCATCAAGGAATATCTGGGGTTTCCATGGAAATGTCAAAAATATCAGAATCTCAGAAGAGAACAATTTAGCAATTCCTAGAATGTGCACCGCATACGGGCAATAAAGCTATGTTTTTGTAGCACCAAAATTGTGTAATTCTCTCCCCAAATACATAAAAAAACATTAAGCAACACAAACAGTTTAAAGGTGTAATAAAATTCTGGCTAAAAAACTCAGAACGAATGTATGTTCATAGCGTGGTCACCCCTTCATTATGAACACTTACAGAGTCAAGACTTCAGATCCCAATACCAATGAGTGAGTGTGCATGTGTGTGTTAAATAAAACTGTACTGTATAATTTAAACTTGTTAAAATGTGTATTATCCTTACAAATTTCAAGTAGGTTACAAATTTCTCGAGATCAAATATTGCATCATATTACTTATACTTTTTATTTTTTCCTTTTTTTTTTCTTACTTATTCTAAATTTATAGTTGATAAACTAATCATGTATTATGTATGTAATAATTAATATTGATTAAAAATGTTAAATGTTCGCCTCAGCACGGGCGAAGCTCAGTGAGGCATATATTAAAATACGAAATGTACTTACAACATATGATAAATAAAAATAAATGTGTCAATCTATCGGATTTATTTTTCGTTGGATATATGTGTGTAGAATACTCCTCGCCCGCAAATAATGTTCCTAACCCGTCTCCTGTATATATACTTCATATCATGTTTATTCGTTTACTAGTCTGTGTGTAGAGATATATAAAAAATACACAACACCCTTAATGTCTTACAGCACTCACTTTTAATCTTCGTCGTTCATTTATAACAACTCCACGCATTTATTGTGAAGAGAATGATTTTTTTAATGATATTCATTTCAGAGAACAAATACTAAGAGATCATTTTCTTGAGAAATAATATTTTAGTTCATTTTCTGCACCTCTGCAGTAGTTAATAATAATAATAATGTGTTTATTTCAGCATGATCAAGTTTTTTTTTTAACCCGATTCATCATAGAGATAATACATATTATGTTATACATTAAAGTTATGAAATAAATGTAATGCTATGATAAAGAAAAAGAAAAATAAAATCATAATTATTAATAAATAAAAAAAAGTAAATAAAAAGTAAAAAGTTCACACATATATACACACAAAATATTAATATTACATATATAACTACTTCAGTCACGGCCATTGTTGTATATGTAGCTATTCTTTAGGCATTGACATTCTCTGGTTAGGGAACCAGCTTTCCATGAAAGCGCCGCTTGCATCAGAAAGTTGGTGCTGAGCTCCAGCCGCATCTTTAAGCCCGCAACTCGATGTCTCAGAATCGGAACTTACGGCCTTCGGTAAACATTGTAGATGCGCTGCAATAACGCGCCAATCCGAACGAGTTATTGTACTGATTTCGGAGACAGTTATACGTTACTTGTATTTCGACCAGAGCTCGCAGGTATACGTGGTGGTGAAGAACGATTTAAACAGGATGCTCTTCGCCTCCTTACTGCATCGGTAGAAACGCCGTGACACCATATTTTCACAAACGCTCAACAGTCTCCTCTGCCATTTTATAATATATCACCATTGTCTTGTTCATCTTCATTGAATATATGGCCAAGGTATTTAACCTTATTTTGAACGCTCGATTTCGTCCCGTCCAGCCACATGAGAGGGGATTCTCAGTGGGATTCTAGCAAAGCCTGAAGTTCATCTACATCAATTCTTTCAATACCTCCGAATGTGGCTGTGACATTTTATGATAATATTATTTTCATAATTGTGCCGATTATTATGAAAGTGGTCTAAGTCAAGAAATTGGAAAAAAATAGGTTTATCGATTATTTCGCGTCACATTGTTTTAAATTAATATAATATTATGGAAATTGTAACAATTGTGAAAATTTTAAAGCGTTATATTCGGTGTACTGTTACGACGTTCAAACGTATTCCGCTAGTTTATTTTGATAATAGAGTAATCCATTTCAACATTAAAAAATTTATTTCCTTGTAAGCTAAATGCAACATTTATATAATGTCGAAATAAATTATAAATCTAGTAAACTTTTGAGACATTGTGTTGTGTAATACTAAAATATGTTTTAATCAATTCAAACGCAAACTTTTAAAAATATCGAAACGAAAGAAACATGACTTGAATAATTTCATAATTATTGATGTGATCCTGTACTCCGCGTGTGCGGTTAGCAGTTTTTTCGCTATATAGCGAATCCGCACCGTCAGAGGCGCGATGAATGCGGCTTCCGAATCTGACCTTCACAATATTGAATGACATTCAAATCGCAGACGACGTTCCACCGAGTGATTTGAATATGTATTTATCTAAGAGAGGCACGCATCGTACCTAGCTTGTTGGTCCTGCGCGCATTAGAGTAGTGTCGCGGCATGAATCGGAGCCCGCATCAAAACAGGATTGGAATGTGCCTATTGAAGTCACGCAATGCGAGCACCGTTATGTAATAATAATGTTGGTACCGACAAACAGCGCCTAATAATTAATTCATTCACTCTGAGGCCTCACTTGATATTCTTGACCAACGGAATGATAACCGTTAAATCTTAGCTTTGATTTACAGTTTGTCAACTTAGGTTTAAGTTTGTGTGGATTCAACAACCGAATTTGCTCCAACGTGAGTACTTACGATACCTTGAGTCTCCCCCTGCAACACCAGCTCATGGCAAATTTTTTTATTTATTTAATTTAGCGAAAATACAATGGCAAAATAAATTCAATTTTTAAATAGATGGTTACATACATACATATGGTTATATACATACATGGTTTTTCTTTCGCTTACCTCTCCAAAAAAAAGACCAGCTCTTGTGCTTGGAGAAGGAGTTACACTACAATAATTTTATATAATACCTTACATATTCTATTCATTGTCCATTTGTGTGCTTCTGGAGTATTCTGCAATATTGTTTATTGTCCAATTATGCGTTTTTGGAGTGTTCATTTAGTTTCTTTTTAAACTCTTTTATACCCTTTATTTCTTTGATTTGTGTAGGGAGGCTATAGAAATTTTTATCCCTAAATATATAGAATTTTGCTGAATTACTTTATGTATGCATGTATCTACCTCACATCAGGTCTGTTTAAAACCAAATTCGGCGATATGGATCTTTTCAATAATTTACAAATATCTTATTTTTCTATAACAATCTTATAAGGCTCGGAAGTCAATTACTGCACTCACAATAGAGGGCTATATACCCAGACGTCGCCTTTGTGCTCAAGTCTGCGGAACACGTCTACTCTCGCTACATGTCCCGCCCACTGCAACCTGCTTTCACCTTCCTCAGGGTATCTGAGGCGGTATATCATTCCCGAAGTTCCAGGTTATTTTATCTTCTCCATTCTCCGGTTAGTTGGGTTACACAAGACTTATTCTGAAAGACCTTAAATCTGTTTTCTTGCGCTTACGTGAGAGACCTAACTTCACACATATACAGAGCGATAAATTGTATCAGTGCACTAAACAATGTGTATTACTTTTTTTAAATGGTACGACCTGCAATGGAATCCAAAACGTCAGCCAGAAAGGTCAGATATGCACTGCAGATTAGCGCAGAAAACTATACACATAAATTCTGAACGACCGTGAAAACATGTGACAACAACCTCGACAACAAAGATTACTTTGTTTTACCAAAATTATCTATACATCTATTTTTTAAACATATATTTTTCATTAAGAAGAACACGTTCTTATTGTGAAGTTGTAATTATTCAGAACATGGGTCTGTGATGCATTAAATACTAATTAAATGTATTAATTAGAAAGATATACATATGAAATCAATTCTATCGAAAAATATTGTTGTTCCGCTACCGAGATTCGAACCTGGATCTCTTTCCAAACCGGGGAAGGTGCATTATCCAACTATGCTACAGCCACAGTATTTTTGACGACAAATTTTCGAATTTATATGTTACACTTTTTCAAATTAATACATCTATCGTTCCATTATTTGAAAGCCATCTAATTTGTTTTTACGGAATATCAAATACCTTTGAGTAAACCTATAGCAGACGCCAGAAATAACAAAACATTTTTATTAAATTTTGGACACATTGATACAACTCATATATTATTAAGGAAAACACATTCTTACTGTGAAGTTGTAATTATTCAGAACAGAGGGTCTGTGATATTTTAAATAATAATTAAATGTATTAATTAAAAAGATATACATATAAAAAAAATTTTATCGAAAAATGTTGTCTTTCTACCGGGTTTTGAACCTGGATCTCTTTTCAATTCGCGGAAGATGCATTAACCGACTATGCTACAGCAGACAGTATTTTTGACGACAAATTTTCGAACCAATATATTATACTTTTCAAATTAATATATCGTTCCATTATGAGCTATGTTCTGAACAATTACAACTTCACAATAGTATCGATGTTTTCCTGAATAATATTTTTTTAAATTAATTTATATCAGTTACATACATATATGCATACTCCGATAATTTTGTTTACTTATCCTCCCTCCTACCTTTCCTCTCTATTTCTGTATAGCTTTAGAGTTCTGTATTCTATATTTTGATTATTTTATTAATATTATGTTAAGATTCCTAGTGAAATACTAAAGTAATTATGTTGAGCTATTGGGCTACTTCTATTTATCGTACATATGTAACTAGCAGGGGCGTGCAGTGCATACAAGCAAAAAATCTGTGCATTACTAAAAATTCTGGGAGATGATTGGATGAACATAAACGGAAACACTATTTTGCAATTAGCGCCATCTGTGTACCAGTAAATACTTTAATTGCTTAGTTCTAAAAACTGCCTTGACAAGTCACCGCTGTACCCATAGCACGATTGTGCATTCGCCGCATTAAGCTAGCTATAGCTATTTAAGCCAGCGAATTATTCAAGTCATATAATTAATTATTTATTGAATTAAAAATTACTTTCAGTCGATCTGTTTTGTATGGAGCAGATACCTATGCTGTTTTTTAACAGAATAACATTTGAAAGGCTTACACCTCCGTGCAAATCATTGAAGTATCTATTCCCTCTTTTACTAATTCGCAAATTTTACTATCTTACTGTTTTTATCGTGTTGATTTCATGGCCGTTCTTTGAGTTTGAGATGCATTTGGTGCATGAATTTGTTTTTGATTTGAAAAAAACAAAAAGTAATTGGCAGAACTATTTCCTACGTTAACTTTAAATAAAAATAATTATTTCGTTTAGTTATTACGTGAAGGATTTTCAAACAACAAAAGAATCATGTTCAGTCAAAAAAAGTGTTCTTAAAATCGTCCATACATTTTATATATTGATTTATTTATGGGTAAGAAGGCATTATTTTACGTTAAAATTAAAACTTTAAAAACACTATTAATAGTACTCTAAAATTACATATAAATACATGGTAGGATCGTTAGACGTTGGTTAAATGAAAGTTACAACATATATTGTAGTACATATATTATATATGATTGTATAATATCATTGGTAACAGCATAACCTAAATCTATACCTACTGCACGCCACTGGTAATTAGATACGTTGTACCGTTAATTTTTCTAATATTTAAAGTTGATTTAAATTCATTTTTATTGAGTGGGTATTTCACACAGAGAACAAAGAAAGACGTCATTCGAAGACATCAATGAAGTTGGAAATTCATAGGTATAGCCAGTATATCATTCTCAGTAAAGCCTTGCCGTTGGAGTCGGATAGTTATGTCATCAAATTTTAGTAAAATATAATGAGTTATGTAGTTATTTAAATCGGTACCTCAAACCCCGCAATTTACTTGTTTTTTGTTCTCGCTGAGCACCTATCAGTGATCTTCCCTTGTATACAAGAGATATATCTATATCCCGTTAAAAAATATATATATATATCGGTACACATACGTGCACGTGTATCAAAAACTCGTATAGTAAATACGATTATTTATTCGTCGAGTACATGTACAGCAGTTCATTTCAATTCTTCATGAAAATTCAAAAACAAAATGTCGCTCAATCAAAATCTAAAAAAAATAGTTGTATAAATAAATAATCCTAAATTAATGTATTAATTATAAATATATACATATTAAATCAATTTTGTCGAAAAATATTGTTTTTGCGTCACCGGGATATTTATAATTAATACATTAATTTAGTATTTAAAATATGACAGACCTATGTTCAGAATAATTACAACTTCACAATAAGAATGTGTTTTCTTTAATAATAAATAATCAATTGTTTAACCAAACCTAACCTGACTATCTTATTTCCGGATCTCTCTTTCTACGACTTCATTTTACGTCGAAGGAGAACTATGAATGAAATAATACAGGTGGAATTTAAAAACTGAACCGTATCGTATCATTAGAAAGATTTAATAGACTGATTTATTACGTAAGTATGTAAATTTATTAAATGAAATGAGTACATTTACATAATATAGAATGTATGGTAGCCTAACGTCTCATTATAATGGTATTATAACTCAAAGCATTAACGTACTTGCTGTTCACAGTATGTTATGTTTCTACTTTATTGAAATATCCACCAATCAAATACCATATTTAATGTGTTTCATAATTTATTAATATGCAAACACATATTAATAAGACATACAACACTATTGACTTGTACAATATCTATAAATCTTCTCATCTGAGCTAGTATATCAAATAAAAGTTTTATATTTTTTTTATTTAAAAGTCATTTTTTTCGTTTTAATTTTTAAATATTTAAAGTATTTTAAAATGTAATTTTTGAATAATTCTTACAGAAGATCAGCAATATGAGGAGCGTTAATAATGGGTTTTTCATTAAGGGCGCTCAAACTTTTTTTTAAATAAAACAAAAACGAATGAATATATCTAAAAAAAAAATATTATGTTTTAAAGTACATTTAGTGGCAATTATGTATGAAATTCTATTTCCCTCGCATGATCACCGCGGGCACGTTTGCAGAAGTCCAATCGCTGAATCCAATTTTCCACCACTTTTTCACATAATTCGGCCCGAATCGCACCAATTTCGCGTTCAATATTTTCTCTTAGCTCTTGTAACGTCGCCGGTTTGTTGGTATAAACCAAAGATTTAACATAGCCCCAAAGAAAATAGTCCAATGGTGTTAAATCGCACGATCTAGGCGGCCATTGAACTGGTCCATTTCGCGAAATAACACGCTCACCAAATTTGGTTTTCAATAAGTCACTTGTTGCGTGTGCCGTGTGACTGGTAGCGCCGTCTTGTTGAAACCACATATTGGCCAAGTCCATACCTTGCAATTGAGGCCAAAAATAATCAGTTATCATGGAGCGATAACGATTACCATTCACAGTAACATGACGATTAGCATCATCAACAAAAAAATATGGTCCAATGACACCTCCGGCATGTAATCCACACCAAACAGTGATTTTTCTGGGATGCAATTGTGTTTCGTGAAGCACGTGTGGATTGGTGCCTACCCAATAATGCATATTTTGCTTGTTTACATATCCATTGAGCCAAAAATGAGCTTCGTCGCTAAAGATGATTTTTCTATGGAATTCAGCATCATTTTCAAATTGTTGTGCAGCCCAATTGAGGAATTGGCGACGCTTCAAATGGTCAAGCGGCTTTAGTTCTTGTGTCAACTGGATCTTGTATGGATGTAGGTCAAGATCTTTTCGCAAGATTCGCCACAATGACGTCACAGAAATGCCCAATTGTTGAGAACGTCGTGTTAGTGACTCATTTGGGTCAATCAAGAACAGATGCTCTAGCGGCGGCAATATTTTCCTCACTTCGTGCATTTCTTTGTCTCACTGGTACTGGAACATTGTGTAGCGACAATGTGCTTTCAAATTTTTGCACCAAACGTTGAATTGTTGATATGGCAGACAAGTGATGACGACGATAAAATGGTCGTAATGCTATTAAAATTGCGGTGAGCGAACGCGAATTTTGGTAGTAGATTTGAATAATTTGCAAGCGTTGCTCCGACGTGTACTGCTCCATGATGATTTGCCAACTAAATACAAGTGTTAACCTCAAAAAAAATTGAAGAAATATGGCGTAGTTTCTTGTCCCTGTTGAAAGAAAGTTTGAGCGTCCCTATTGAAAAACCCTTTACTATGTATTGTGAGATAGATGATGAATGTTATCTAGATAATAATATGTTGTTTTATAAGTCTCAGAAATTTAGTTGAGATAAATCTCAGTACCGCGTGTACATATTGAGATTTCAATTTGCAGATAAACTCAGAGATAGTCGCTTGAGATGGATGAGGCCGACCCTTATACACGGCGTTCTATTTGATAGCGAGATTCGACAAGAACCATAGCTACTTATAGCTATTAATTTTGAAGATTTAAACAAATAGAAAGCATTAAATTACAAACATTTATTCTGTTCAAACTACTGCAGGGGAAATTTAAATTTACCCAATGGATGAACTGGACACCAACGGTCATTGGACTAACATTTGACTTTATCGTACAATATGCGTAAAGTGAGATGTGAAATAAGTGGTAGTTCTTGAATTTCTGAGAATAACGAATAGCGCGTACACACCGAATTGTCTTCAAATACTCTTGTGGGAGTATAATCCATGTCTCCGAGATTGTCTCAAAACGAAAATCTTATTTGTGGATACTGGGACCATTATCATAGCTTTAGCTTTATTAGAAAGATAATTTTATGTCAAGTGTTTAAATATGATTTCGCACATATGGCTCGAATAAAACGCAATCTGGAAGTCCAATTTTCGACCACTTTTTGGAGCAGCTGGGAACGTATATCGACAATAACGCGACGAATGTTGAGTTCCAAGTCATCTATCATCTTTGGTAGTCTAGCAACTTCACATATACCTACATAAAATAATCCAAAGGTGTCAAATCACACTATCTTGGAGGCCAATTCAAAGGCAATTATGCGAAATTATGCGTTCATCGAATGTTTCCTTCAATAAATTGATCGTGACGCGCATTGTGTACACACTAGATTTTGTAAGCTCGTAAACCAAGATCTTTTCATAAAATCTTCCATAAACACAGCATCAATTGCTGTGTACGATAGCGAATCGACTCATTCGGGTCCTCCTCAATACTACGCTCCACAGCAGCAACAGCTTCTTCGGTGCGCACTGCACGACGTCTCTCCGGATGCATGTTATCAATTAGAGTATGCGTGGTATAAAAACGATCCAAGGTTATTTGAATTACTTACGCAAATGGACGATTATTTCGACCGTAAAATGGACATAGCGCACGGTTAGTTTCGCTAACTACAACTAACACGATTTTCTAAATAAATTTGCACAATTTACAAGAGTTATTCTGGCATAAATCTATTCCTGGTGAAATGGCAAACCAAACTGAGCACAAATCAACTGTCGGCTGTTAAATTGGCTGTCGCTGGAAAAAGTGTTGCCAATTCGAAAAACAAATCTCTAAAAAAACACCCTTTACTTAGCACCCAGTCCTTATTCGTGAACTGGTAGATGTATACTCAGTGGTATAGCACTAATAAAAATAAGTACCTACCGCAACGCTTCTCCCTTTTAGGGTAGTTTCGATCCGGTACTTCAGGTACTAAATGAAAATAACGTTTGTTTTCTTTTCTCGGACATGGTTAGGTATTTTTCGTATATTAATTAATTAATTAGTACCTCTCAATAATAATAATAATAACGGAAAAGTCCTTACAAATTATTTAACACAAAAATGTAGTTATAAACGTAGAAGTCAAAAACATTAAAACGAACAAGACTAAAAAGACTAGGTAGGTAATGACTAATCCCCAAGCTCAAATAAATATTAAAGTTTTCAATTTTGGCTTCAGATTCGACACAATAGAATGTCAAAGTATATTTCGAATGAAATTACCTGCTGCTATATACTGTCGTATTAAATGTATTCAGGTTCAGTTTAGAATTTAAGCTTTCTTAGAAAAATGTCGTAAAAAGAACCTGAAATGTATGCAAACACAAAACATACGCACATGTTTTGTTGCTAATATTTTGTTTTAACAACACATACCGGAACCCGTCCCGGTCGTGGAAAATGTACCCGAACGATGTTCCGGTACGTTCCGGCCCCACTACACCACTGTGTATACATACTGTGAATTTATCACAAGGTTAGTCTGAATTTAACCATCTTCTGTTTTTATAGAAATATAATAAAAAGAAGCATCCCAATCTTCCGGTTTTAGCAATCGAAATATCAAACCAACGACACCGTTAACTTATCGATAATCCATTGATCAATTTGTAAACATATTTGGTGGCTTCAAAATAAATATAATTTCAGTGAAGTAATATTAATTATCTTCGGTACAAAATGGTCTTGTCTACTTGTGTATATGTTACAGTGGATGTTTATTACCAGTAAGAATATATTTTCACTGACGTTTCAGTGAAATCACATCCAAATACGTTTCCACCAGTAGAAATATATTTCTACTGGCGGAAATATTACTTCACTAGCAGGTTTTAGCAAATGTATATTCTACCCTAACCTATAATTGAACCTAACCTAACCTATGTGTTGAAAAGGAAGTAAAAATGGCTGAGATTATAAACGCGGTAGTTTAGGCAGTAAATAATTTTATTTAATATAAATTAAAATACTATAAGCGAATAAAAGTGACAGTTGTAAATGCCACCCACGCCACCAAACTATTTGTTGCCATGATGTAGGACGACACATCGACACTTAATTCTCGGTCAAAAATTCTCGCGCGGCGTTTTCTCGTTTGTCAACGAATACAAACTCACTAAATGTAACCAGTGAATTTGTATCTTCATTGTTAGATATGCATCCACTGACCGGCTTATCGAAAATATACGTTCACTAGTGAAAATATATTCTCACTGGTAATACAGATTCACTGTAACATATACATAGTAAAAAAAATTAAAGTATTTTTAAACGACTTTTTAAAATAGGGCGTTATATTTATATTCTTATCAATATTTGATAGATCAATAATGTAATAGAAATAAAGCGTAATCTACAAAAAAGGTAGGATTATATATATTAAGTATATAAGTGTATATATATATATATATATTAAGTATATATGTTGCGTAAGGTGATATTAGAAGTATTAACATGAACATTGGATTTCAGAACGTAAGAGTGTTCGGCATTTAGAAATTGTAATAATATATATATATATATATATGCTTACTGTAACTTACCATCATGCCGCAGACATAAAGAATAGAGACGAACACTCTTACGTTCTGAAATCCAATGTTCACGTTAATACTTCTAATATCTCCTTACGCACACTCTTCGAGAGTTGAGGCCTCTGTTTGGGACATCTTTCAGTATCTGATACATCTAGACGTAATACCATAATATGAAAAATATTGGTTTAAATATTATACTCAAACCCAATATCAGCGTCGTATGTGTATACGTAACGATAATTTATTTGTACCCGTCGGCAACTTGACATTTGCCATCTACGAAAGTACAGAGATTGAATTTTGATATGAGTAGCTTCTAGGTATATTGAATAATATTCTTCTTGCAGGTACCTACCCAATTTAGATTTAGTAAAAACATTTGCATGAGGTATCTAAATCGTAAATTGCAGAGCTGTTTATTTTGCAAACAAATACATTTTTTACGTTGACACGTTAACGATAACATTCAATCACGTGACATCTATACTAATACACATTCTAGAAATAGACAATCCTTATCTGAATTTAAAAAAAAAAACTAATTCGGATGACGGAAAACTGCAAACTTCCTGATAAAATAGTCTTTAATATACATGATCTTACTATATTTAAATGCAAATGTTAAATAGCTAAAAATATAAAATAAGAAATTTTTAAATATTAATGAGAAAGATATTCATATAAAATCAATTTTATAATATTGTTGTTGCGCCACCGGGATTTGAACCTGGATCTCTTTTCTAACCGGGGAAGGTGCATTATCCAACTATGCTACAGCGACAAATTTTCGAACCTATATGTTACCTTTTTGATATTAGTACATTTCATCGTTCCATTATTTGAAAGAGCCATCTACCTTATTTAATGGAACGATTCCAGCTTTTAAAAAACGATAAAACAACGAATCGTACAAATTACGTAGGTATTAAAATGAAAGATGCGTATATACGACAAACAAACGACCAACATACTCTTGATTCTATGGCGAATAGCGAACAAATTTTATTTATTTTTCTTTAATGGCCTAATTCAGTGTATTGCGCATAAAAATTCTTTCAAATGTACAACACGAACAGGTAATTTGACAAAAGCCGGATTTGCCCTAATCCTTGGGTTAGTCATATTTCATAATTCACAGCAAGGGTAAAATAGCGAATTGTCCTGGAAGGTGATTTTACAATCTGTGAACTTCTATTGTCGCTGCTAAACCATGGTTGTTGGTGATTTTAAAAATATTTTTATAACACGACGGGCGTGTGTGTTATAATAGGATTAAGTGAATACTAAAAATAACGTATTTTTACAGGGGTTTGTTGGACATTTTGAGAATGTCCGTAATTATATATGTTCCCAACTACGCGGTATTTCAACGTTTCATCTTTCTCAGAAGTGAAGAATTTCCAGAGAAACAGATTGGTCTAGTTGGTAGATAAATACAGGAAAAAAAATCAAATAAATCCAATAATAAATTAAAAATACAAATAAAGGGTCAACTAGAAAAATATACAGAAAAGTCTATTTATCGCTATCCCGGTAGCAACTAAACATTTTTTCGATAAATATAAATTATCTGTATTTCTATCTGATTCGTTTAATTTGTACAAAAATACCACGGAACTATGTTCTAAAAATGCAATTCACAACAAAAATGTATTCTCCTTAAAAATAAAATAAGAATATAAATAAATTTTATAAATATGTAATTTTATTGGCATTACAGGAATTTGCTTTTAAATACAAGTCTATCATCATCGTCGTCAGATTCCTATCAACTATTGGAAGAAAGCCTCCCCCATGTGTCTCTGTCTGTTGTTATTCGATGTCCTCGTAAATTCCTCGTGTATCACTGTATGATTTTCTATCCTCCGAGCGTTATATCTTTGCCATTTAATTTGGCGTATTCTAAAATATATACTACCCTTGTGTGTCTCATATTCAGATGTTTCTTTTGTTGTATCTACGTGATCCCATCATACATCTTTCCGTGCCCTTTGTGTTACCCTGAAATTTTTGGCCCTCCATTAATAATTAACAATCATAAACGATTAAAAATTAAGAAAGGTATTTTTCGTATTAGGAGCATTAAGTTGGGGATATTCGAAATTTGCTTCGGAATAATTTTAACGAAGCGACTGCAATATTGGTATTCTTAGGCATGGTAATATTGAGGTGGTTTTGAGGACGGTAATTTTTTATTATAGTAACTTTTTACCATCGCACGTGGTAAAAAAAATTTGCGGATTGTTTGTACGTCAAATATACTACTATCAAAGTCAATCCACACTAATAGTGTGGCAAATACCTGCGATTTTGACCAAAATTGATTTATTTTCAATATTCACCATCGCCAATACATACATCTATGGCTTTATTCACCCGTGCGTTTAAAATCTGTCACTTTTGCTGAAAAATCTTCTGTAATATAAATTAAACAGCGAGATCATTATATCTAAAATAGCGGGATATTGAATGACTCATTATCGTATACTGCAACTTTCAAAGTATCAATGTGACAAATGACTTTTGAAACAGCTGTGAATTGTCCGCCATTTTTAACTGACGATTGATGGTTTTACCATTGAACATTGGAGAGTAAAATTGTAAAAGAGTAATCGAACAACCCGTTTTCACAAAATAATATATTTAAGTCATTTTTAGACCATAGTAAAAACTTACCACTGATCAAGCAACCGGGCCTTGCACTATTCAAAAGATTTGTCTGCTAGGTGAAACTAATGTTATTAAAAATAATGTTATCACTTTTAAGTTTCATATACATGAAGACGAACTACTATGGTCGCAGTCATGTGCAAATAAATATATAAATATATGTATATTTGTACATATATCAGACTAATACACCTATAATTAAGACCTGCCTTATATCTATTCCTACAATCAACCAAAGTGAAGTAATTATGAAAAGCTTAAGCTAGACTTCATTGAGAATGATCCGAGGAGAACGTAAGAATATAGTTCTATAATAAACATATTTTTAAAGATTTGCAAAATCGTGTGGTTAAAATTCATTTTTTAGATTGTTAATTTTGTTTTATTAGATAATTATTTCAAAGTAAATTTGGTACCTAACTTATATTGTTGCTTAACAATACAAAATTATTAGAATAATTTTTAGGTAAAAATTTTAGAATGGGACTTGTGATTAAATTTAGTTGGTTGTTTATAATATTTTGGTTAGTTTTACATGCTTTATTTATTTCTAACGATTATTCAATTAAGTTATTCAATTAATCAAATTATTTAATTAAGACCAACATTACTTATACGTAAAATAGACAATTCCAAACTTTTATCAAAAGTATGATAATTTTCTAACAAATGATTCTAACAAAAAATTCTAAAAACCATTATTATTCGAACTTCTCAAATGCTCCTTTACTCTTATGTTTACGAAATTTCAACAATTTAAGTTAGGTACTAAATTTACTTTTAAATAATTTTTGTTTTTTAAAAAAATATATATTTTTTTTAAATAGATTCTGTTGAAATAATATTACATATGTTTTTGATTAGTTGATGACATCCTGAAGAAAAAAATGATATTATTCGAAACCGGTAGACGTATTTAATTCGTTAATTTGTTAATAAAACATAGTTAACAATATATAATAAACACTTGAAAATCGAAGGAGCTAATCAGACACATTCTTAGACACAACGCTTACCTCATAAATGTAATTCAGGACGACCAAGACAAAAATCCATTCACTAAATAAAGAGCAAAACAAATGCGCATACCCACAGATAACCTCTAGACCGTGTCCAGGACAGAGACACACGGCGAGCATTGGATCTACAAGAACACAGTTCTTAAATGTGGAAGAAGAATATCAGATGTGTCTAAAAAAATATCCACCAGTAAGAAGACTTGCAACGCGGTATGCTCATTCCATTCACGGCGTATTTTAATTCTTACGAAAGAGTATATACTCGTAGAATGCCGAGTCAGTGTTTGGGTATCTTTTCATCTTTTGTGTATCTTCTTTGAATCTATGAACAAAGTTTTCCGAAACAATGTTTTATATTTGTGACCGCTAATAGTATGAGGATTGCTTAACAGTGCATGACAATTGACTCGTTACAAAAATACGATTTAGTTATTATAAAAGTGTTTTTTTTAGAAGTATAGAATTTTAAAATTAAATAAAACACATAAAAATCGTGGTAATGGCGATGGTATTGGCTTTATTGGAAATATAATTTTAAGCCATTTGTGATTAAATATGATTTTGCGTATATGGGCGCCACGGCTGATTCAAATAAAGCACAATTTTTGGAGCAGCTGGGGTCGTATATCTTCAATATCGCGATGAATGTTGCTTCCAAGTTGTCTATAGTCTCTGGTTTATCAGCGTAGATTAGTGACTTCACATAACCCCACAGAAAATAATCTAAAGTTGTTAAATCGCACAATCTTATAGGTCAATTCACAGGTCACACGCGAAATTATGTCCTCATAGAATGTTCCTTCAATAAATTGATTGTGGAGCGCGCTGTGCGGCATGTTGAACAGTCTTGTTGAAACCACAGCTCTTCCACATTAATGCAATTCAATTGGGGAACGAAAAAGTCGGTAATCATAGATCTATAGCGCTCTCCATTGACTGTAACGTTCTGGCCGGCATCATTTTCGAAGAAATGTGGACCAATGTTTCTAGCAGCCCTTAAAGCACACCATACAGTGACTTTTTGTGAATTTAACGGTATCTCAATAATTCTTTGTGGATTTTCTTCACTCGAAATGCGGAAAATTTATTTGTTGACGCAGCCATTCAACCAAAAATGAGCCTTATCGCTGAACAAAATGTTGTGTTGAAAATGAGAATCAAGAGCAATCTCGTTTTCGGCCCATTCACCGAACGTACGACGCACACGATGATCAAGCGGTTTTAATTCTTGCACAAGCTGGATCTTGTAAGCTCGTAAACCAAAATCTTTCCTTAAAATCCTCCATAAAGTGGACGGATGTCGCCAACATATACAGCTCCAATTGCTGTACATGTTAGCGAAATCGGTATTTTTAGATAATATATAATTACAAGAACAGCATATATTTTTTATAAATATATAGGTTCGTTTCTAAACACATATCTTATGCCTGCATAAGTTAAAAAATTGCATTTAAGTGTGATATTATGCACCATTTAAAATACTGTAAACTTCACAATTTTATATTTTTCCGAGTTTCGTCATTTACCAAGCGTTGAGCCGGATCATATTTATAATTGATAATAAGCTCCACTAAGCTGCCAAATCTGCATTCAGATCAAAGTTGATCAACTGATCACGAGGGACATGAGGACCGGAAGTGGAATAAAATAACAATAAATAAATAATCAATTATATACATTAACTTTGTATTTCACCACCGTAATATAACCGTAATAATAACCGATCGGTTGATGTATGTATTAAACTCACGGTGGTTAAATAGAAATTAAACGTATAATTTATTAAAATGAATTACCACCATGTTTATATTTTACTTTTGTACGATATGCCGACCAATTTATATTTGGCCTAGGTCGGGTAATGTTATATAATTATAACTACTTATACTTGACTACTTTTAAACGGTAAGCATAGATTCGCATATATTTTTCGCAAAAATACTTACCTCATATTTTATAATATTAAATTTATATACCTCAACTATCGTAATCATATCATTAGTGATGAATGGAATTAAACATTCATAATTATAATTGGTATGTAAAATAAAGAAATTGTTGAAAAGGCAATCACATCTTAATATAAATAACACTTTGTGCAATTGTAATTAATGTACATATTATATACATTTAAAATATGCCCATTAGAATTAAACATTATTATTACTGTATTGAAAAATCTTCGTTCATGTAGTAAGTAATAAAACATATTATATATTAATTTAATTATAATTATATGTTTTAAAAAGAATGGATGTTTATGTGTGCATTATATCAATAGACACCATAAAATTAAATCTTAATTCAAGATCTTTATTTATAACGATACATTAAATATAACTCACTTTTTTATTCAATTCTTTGTAAGTATTTATACTAAAATGGTAGAAATTATTTCCAAAAACATTCCAAATTAATATTTTTAATATATTAAAGATTTAACATCTATAACAAACCGATTTATAATATATATATTAAAAATATTAATGTATATATGTATTATATATATAAAATTGTTGCTGTAAATTGATCAATTCAATGATATCAATAATATTTTTTTATTATTAATCTTTTTTCTGGTATACCATTTTATTTGTATATATATAACACAATCTAATAAAATAATAATTTAATATTAGTTAAATACTTTGTTGTTAGTTATAAATTCTTCACAATCTTCAATGTACTAAATATTATTATAATTATGGTGATAATTGCGAAATTGACACTTTCTCATTATTATAACATTAACATAATTAATATTTCAAGTGATGCTTAATTGAAATGAAAGCTCATGAATTTTTGTTAAGGCTGAAATTCTTCCAACTTTCTACTTAATAAATACGCTTCACAACATTCGGTACTGCAAACGGTACGGCGCTGGACACCGCGAATGTCGCGATAAATCTACTTTCATATTTTATAGTCTCGCTGTAACCCTTGCATGTTTAAGAGCCCACCCCAATACTTCAATGGATACAATGGATGATGAAAATAAGACATCATCATTATCATCTCCGTCATGAGCTCAATAATTCGGGATGAATCGTGACTGCCAATAAATGTCCAAAATAATATCCATAAAACAGAATGCTTCCATATAAGTTTTCAACACGTGTATAGGAAATATCGTATTCATCAAAACTTAAAATATTCTAAAAAATGTTAGAAAAGTACAATATTTTAAATACACATTTAATGTATTAATTAGAAAGTTATACAAATAAAATAAAATTTTTTCAAAATTTTTGTTTTTTCTACCGGGATATGAACCTGGATCTCTTCCAATTCGGGAAACGCGCATTAACCGATTATGCTACAGCACAGGGTACTTTGACGACAAATTTTCAAACCTATATGTTACACTTTTCAAATTGATACATCTATCGTTTCATTATTTGAAAGCCATTTACTTTATTTTTTTATTTATCTCGGTAGCAATAATGATATTTTTCGATAAAATTGATTTTATTCGTACATCTTTCTAATTAAAACATTTAATTAGTATTTAAAATATCACAGACCGTCTGTTCTGAATAACTACAACTTCAGAATAAGAATGTGTTTTCCTTAATAATACAAAATTTAGTAGTTATATAAAATTATGTGACAAAGAAGAGAAATGATAATATGTTTTAATAATAATTAATATTAGTTGTTAAATATTCATTAAATAAAGAACGTAATATGTCACATCAATATTTTTACTATTTATCAATCTCACCAAGTGCTTGTGATGTAAATATAGGACTATTTTGGTTTTCTCTCGGGACGATGGTCAAACTCCCGACAGCACGGCTTCTTGACGAACAAACACCACAACGCAAACGTTAAACCAAACACATCAATTTGAAAGCGAAATCAGAATTTTTAATGTCAAGAATGATAAGTAATATATTTAAAAAACAAACAAAATAAAATTACGAGCAATATTCTCAAAAAAATATAGTGCGCATAGAATTTTTAACAAGACTTCTTTTTCATGTGCCGTCTTCTATCGAAAGTTGGCTACCATGCTGCATCTATGTTGATTAATCCTGTATAAGAACATCCATATTTTAGACACTGAGGATACACAGCTAAGATAACCTCTTTCTACCTACGCTTCTGTTACCTTTTATCTTCCCCTACTTAATGAGTTGTTAAAAATCATATTTTTCATTGCGGGGAATGTGTCCGAAGTATGCAGCTTTACTTGAAGTTGTTAATAGTTCTTTTGACCTACTTATGCGTGTCTCAATTAATAGAGCAATATTTATCTTATTTTCTCCCCCCTCTTAAAATTGCACAAAATATTTTCGACGCGCACATCGTGATCCAAAATTTGAGGAAACATTCATTACGAGTAAACTTTTCAATTTTTTATGCGACATTCTTTTTCCTCATAAAATATCTTCAGTATGTGTTACGACTCTTCGTCTATTATGTGAAGAATCATAAAAGATGATGCGATTATATTATCACCATCATCTTTGTCATGTCGTGTAATAAATCGCGTGTTAAAATTCAAATAAACCTGAATAAGATGAATATTTTTATAGTTTTGGCGTGAATTTTACCAACTCACGTTTTGATACATTTATGAAAAAACACTAAACACTGTTTTTTAGGTTGTTAAACGAGCTTTTTTTATTTTCGCACACAAACGTGTATGCAAATATTTTTAATCTACAAGAAAAGTTTTTAAATTCAAATTAAATATCTTAGCAGTCTATTCTGAAAACACGGGGAGTGGCAAAGGTATGTGGAAATTTCCCAGTTTCAGTATCAAGAAGGGCAAAAAATATGGAAGGCTTTTTTTATATCCCCCGTCATAAAACGTCGAAGCCAGCCGTGAAGATAGCTTATAACTTTGTATGTGAGTAAAATGTGTATTATTATATACATTTGTATTTATTATATAAATATAGATGCGTGCGCGGAATACAATCATATCGCTAAATATTCTTATTATTTTTTCAAACTACAAATAGAACTAACACAGTAGTATCCTGGGCCAGGGCTCAAACTCCGACGACTTGGCCATAAAGGCCAGTGTCTCGCTTCTATACACAAAAGTACAATTAATTTTGAAAAACTTGCATGGAAGGTTTTTAGGGAGGTTTGTTAATTTGCATTGTCCGTACAGTGAAACCAATGTCAACAGGAATTAACATAAAAAGTATGATGGAAACAAGTTGACCGCCAAACGTTCGGCGCAGATTTTCGGAATGCACCTCCGCACTGTACATGCGAACGAAACAAGGGTTGGGTCGAGCGTACCGAAACCCGCCTACCATCTCTCTTCAACTCTGCCAAAAATATAAAATAAATGAGACAACAACAAGTGTGTAAGATCTTCACCTGAAGTCAAAAGTTATGTTGCAATCTATCAAATCAATCCGATCGATATCGCGTTACCCTGATTTGTCTCCCTCGTTAGAACTATCAAATTTATATGAATAGACAGAGATAGCTCTAGGTATTGTTATTGCATTGGAAATCTTAAAAATTCGTGTCTACGTCAGGACTAAAGAATTTTAGCAAGCAATGAAGCGAGTAAAGCAAACTGCTTTTCAAAATACAGCCTTTTCGGTCGGACACGAAAGCGCGTAGGGGAATTGAAGGGAGACGCGAGATGTACGTTTGTTAAGTGAGAGGTCGACAGCCAGTTTCTTTCACGGTGCTTTTGTAATGAATGTTGTACTAAATAATATTGAATGTGCTCGGATGCAACCTGTATTTTTTATCTTTATTTTTGATATAATTTATTTATTCCTCGACAAAAGTGTATCTTACTCACATTTTATTAAAATTTAAAATTAATGTTATTTCTCAAACTATTCCAAATAATTTTCTTAAATACCATCCAACTGCCTACAAAACTTTCCAATCGTAACATATTTTATAACTCTTCTACAATTTTTTAACTTCTTAAATATAAATAAAAAAAAATTGTGGATGAATGCCTAAGGTTAAAATATTTGAAATTTATTCCTACATTAATATTACTTTGGATATTAAAGATCAAATTACGACAAGTAAAGATATATGTTTTTCTTTGATAACCTGTTTTATAATACATAAAATATCAATTTTTTTTTTCTTTATTACTGCCTAATCACAGTAATTAAATATATTTTATTATTTGTGCATTACTACCCTGGCATTCGCAAATTAACAATTTTATATATATTATGTAGAATTATTTAATGTAATTATTTTAATATGTAATATTATCTTGGTTACAAAAATTCAAGGAATGTTATATTTTTCTTCATTCTATAAATATACGTCATCATTATAAGTTATGTTTATCACAGGTATTTGCCTAGTCCGGCAGCAACCAGTTCATCTTACACGCTCGTACACATTATAATACCATAAATATAAATACCATAAAATAAATACCATAAAAATAATATAAATACCATAAAAAAATAATTCTACTCCCCCCCCTCCACCCATCCATCCTCAGTAGCACCTAATCCTTTAGTTTTAAGTTTATTATTTGTAACTTTACTGAAGATGAAGCGTTATAATAAATAACAAATAAGTGAAAGTAAACAGTGTTTTTATTTTAAATATAACAAAAAAAAATGTAAATATTGCATTAATAATTTTTAAAAAAAGAAAAAAATATGTACAATAAAATATATTAATGTGTTTATACCATAAGTGTAGGTACCTACTTACAATTTATTAAAAAAAACTTTTTACTGTAATACAATATAAATATTAGTAATACTTTATTTAAGCTGCAAACAAAAGTAAATTGTAGATTTTTTTAATAAAAAAATGTAATAATTATCTGTTTACTATTGATAAAAATGATTCTGTCAGTAGTGTTTGTTTCAAATGAGGGATGTAGGGATTCCTCCACGCACACTTGCGTACGATTTTATTTTTGCGACCGATTAAATATTTTAGTTTCGTGCTGCCGACAGCTCCCACTCGGGCCGTGTCGCACGGCAGTGAGCATATACCTGTTCTATGCAGGTTATTGTATGGAGAGCCTACTACCTGGCGAGTATACGGCTCAGTCTCGAGTCGGCCCGCCGCGGACCAACAGGTCTTAACATCTAACTTAGTCTAGAAACCGAACTAACACGAGAACACTACCTGCAAACCCTTGTGTGACTGTAATTGCATAAGAGCCACCCCCGTGGGCTCGCCAAACTCGTCAGTGATAGTTATACTAATATATACAACATGTGCTCGGTTTAGTTGGAACTCTCGAGTTCACCGTGTTAATTAGCGCGGTAAATAACGACTTCTTCGTCTTCTTCTTCGTATAATTAGTGCTCGATCGGATGGTTGCAAGTGCTTGAACTGCTGGTACAGTGCGCGGAGGGGATTCTTACTTCCCCGTCTACTTGAAGATATTGTGAGGCTTCAGCTGTACGGGTGAGTGGGAAGATATTATTGTGCTTTGTGTGTTAAATCCACCCGCGCGCTTCCTCCGTGAGTACTCAATACAGAGTTTATAAAGAGCTTTCTCGTTCGAAACTACTACTCTTGTGCGAGTATTTTCTGAAAAATATAAAAATAGATCCATTTAAAATATTAATATCATTGAAAACAATTCGTATACTTACTATAAAAATATTAGTTTTATTGTAATACATATTAATTTTAATCTTGTAGTGCTCAAAGTTATTAAAGGATAGTTATTCGTGATAAGTTAGCGAAGTTACTGACATGCTTAGAAAAGTGAGAAAAAAAGCTCGAGTTAAACCAACAGATAGTCTGTATGAAACTACTGGAAAAGTTCATTGACAGCTATGGTAATATAGAAAAAATAAACAGTGTCCTTAAAAACAGACAGTGAAGAAGGCAACAGTTGTACAAATATTGATGCACACACACACATGTACGGCCGACTACGGGTGACTTCACGTACGACCGTTCAGGTGTATGGCGGATCGATCAGGAATCGCACGTACAGTTGTCGGGATGAACGGTTTCCGAGCATTATAAAATTCCTCCGCATTAACAGCTCACTCCCATACGATTTCGATTATGCCGCGTGTGTGAGTGTACAAACTCCGCCAATATCCGCCTAGCGACTCGTCAAATTCACCGTCGAAACTTACACATACGTGCGTTGGAAGAAATGGCCGGACCGGATCATCAGGTTTTGCCTTCTCCCCATTTGGGTCGTGGAAGTTTCTGTTTATTTTACTGCTATATTTCTCGGTTGGCTGATAGTTCGCAGTGGGACTCTACCGTAACACAATTTGTAAAATACCACATATCTCCAATAAAACAAGTATATTGTATCAAAAAATATTTATGGAAATAGTTTTATTTGACAATCCTTTCGCTTTGATTTCTGCTTTACAACATTCTTCTTTGGTTATCTATTTTATTAATGCGACCGAAACTACTTTCTTTAACATAAAAAATGTTTTAACTTGTCAATCAACATACTCGATCCAAATTAGATGAATAGAGGAATATTTAATGGTCTTAAACAAATATTTTATGGGATATCTAATTTGTAAATAATCTTTTTAACTATGAGATTTTTACAGTTAATACAACTGCAATCAAATCATTGATCCGTATCGTAAGACTTTTTAACTCGTGTAATGTTAAAAATCCCACCGCAATAAAGTTACACAGAGCAGCATTCACTAGGGTTTTTTATTTCTCTTGGTGATTCTTCTTTGGGTCCAGTCACGATGTTGATATCATCTCTATTACGAGGCACGTTTATAAACAGGCTTCTTTCGAATCCATTGTTTCCTTCACGTGTTTATAGTTTTAAAAAACTACGCAAGCGCCTCGGAGTCACAGGCGGTGGTGGGATTACTGATTTTCATTATTAAAATACATACTAATGTATGTCCAATTTTTGTTTTGTGTATATTAATTGATTGACTTATTACACAACATTATATAACACATGTTATTATTTTGAAAACTTTAATAAAGATTGTTCCTAACATGCGAATGATAATAATACTAATCTCAACCGAAACCCGCAACTATCAGCAGTATTCTAACTCGTACTTCTTGGTATCAATACAAGCATTGTATTGTACAATATTTTTATATAAAATTGTGACGATAAGTGGCAATAAGTGGGAAAGACAGCCTGGTTTCCGAGTGATTCAATATCACAATAACCAGCAGAAATAGCCGATTTCCCCGTTTGTATCCATCGCACTCTACGGGCGGTTAACCGCCCATTAGCAGCGATTATTACTGACCGTTTCACGACTTTAATTGTCGTTTATACTTCGAAAATGTTATACCCGTACTATATATACTAATTCACTTTTCTACCCCGAATCCACCAACCCAATCCACCCTAATCGACGAGATGATTATACCCGCAGAGTATAATCATCTCTCACGAATCCGCTTACCTCCGCTTATCCCATTATAACATTTTTTTACTTAAATTAGTTCTATAACAATTTGGAAATAACTGAAGTAATAATTTAGATATAAATAAAATAAAACTAACATTTCACCACACATATTTTCTCATCCCAATCGGATTGTGTACACGTATTCTTAAGGTTAAACAAAGCTAGTTACTTCAGAATTCAAGTTTATAACTTTTTCATCGTTAGGGTTACCACAATTACGAATGTTCATGTGCAATCTCATTAATTTTATTGTTTTTATTTAAAACACGACTACAGTGGTACCTTGACTTACGAGTGTCCCAACTAACAAGTTTTTCGAGATACGAACCGTCTTTCGGCTGATTTTTTGCTTTGAGTTGAGAGCTAAAATTCGGGTTACGAGCCAGCTTCAGATACCCCACCGCCAGTTGGCGCAGCGAACGCCATAGAAAACGCCGCAATATCCGCCCAGCATCTCGTGTCTCATTCGTCTACTTTAAGCGGTTACGCAGTGGAAGAATCAATGTTGTGATTGCATTTGTGTTTGTAGTTATTTTGCAACATCGTTTTTGCAGTCATAGGTCTGAAGAAAATGAGTGTAAAGGACAGTGCTGAGAAAAGCGGATGATGTGCATTGAATTAAAGAAAAAAATATCGAAAAACATGACCAGGTGTGCGTGCAGTCGACTTGGCGAAGCAGTACCAGCGTAGCACTTCTACGATTTTCATCACACTGAAGCAGGAGTCAATAAAGATTATAACGCCAGCCAAAATCGTTATAATAATTTTTAAACAGCGGACACCTATCCATGAAAATATATAAAAGCTGCTGATGGTATGGTTTTGTGTTTATTGCAGTGCATTCTATTGCATTGTGATTTTACAATATTCCTTATTCATAAGTACAATTTTCTTATTTAAAAAAAGTATCAAAAAAAATTTTTTTTGGAGCCCCGGAACGGATTAATGGCATTTCAATGAAAGAAATTGATTTGACATACGAGTAATTTGAGTTACGAGCTCCGTCACTAAACGAATTAAACTCGTAAGTCAAGACACCGCTGTAACATTATTTTTGTTCGAGAAGTTATCAGGGATACTAATCATCAAACATGGATTTTATTATTGTTTCCTCTTTTGCACCTTGCAAAACAAACAATTTTTTAAGCTCATCTGATCCAAGACTTGCTGGAGTAACCGCGCCCTGGCAACAGCGAGCGTCCTCTCGCTGATTGGAACAGAGCGACCGAAGCGTGACGGACAGGCAGTCTCGTGCTCTCCGCTTGTCACGCGTGATATCAGGCGATTGACATGAGATGGAGCCACCAGAGGCTTTAATAAATTACAGATGATACAAATCTAGTTTACAAGACAGTTTTAATAATTAATTCATCGGTATGAGAAATTTTTATTTTTTTATTAAAATTAATATTTTTTCGTTCCGCGGGTATCTTGTTAGATTATATTATATTCGCATTGTGCGCGAAGCATCTTATAATTACGTTAAATATTCAGTGCTATATCTGCATAATGGTACTCGGTTGTGCCAGCTGCATTTCAATATTGAAACTGTGGTTTATGACTCACGAATTCCAATTCCATTACTGCATCTACTAAGGCTGTCATTAAGTTCGTCAGATATCTAGCTGGTAACCACCAATAACTTCACAACTCTCTAAACTTTCGACAATTCCGTGAAACATGGGCTTACTCATTTGTCTGTATAATTACTTTTTTGAGTCATTCGAATTCGATGAAAATTTATCTATCATGTTACTGATTATATTTTTTTCAAACTTTTTTTATTTGCATTTATTCCAAGCTCGAGTCGATTCTAATAAGTCTTTGGCTTTAACAATAGCTAGCAACAGACACTGTTTACAGTTACATCGGTCTCATTTATTAGATCTTGGCTTATTGCACTGGAATCAGAGCGCAATGGTCCTATTATGTTTAATGAAAATAATAACATGAACATCATCAAAAGAAATAGCCAATTTGTCAAGTCAAGATATGGTGTCCATAATTTGATGATGAAACCAGATGGTTATTCCAGTTAGCGAACTAACAATTCTGACATTTAGTTAGTTATCACATAATGGCTAGAACTTAAAAATTCATTTAACTCTATAACCTGTGACCAGGCGATCGGATAATTATTCCATACATCAAGATCAATATTACTGTACTGCTATACTTTAAAATGGATCCTTTGAAACCAGTTTCATCTACGGTTTGAAGCCGAACGTACAGACGGAATTTTAATGAAAACTTGGCGGGGGTACACTGACACCTTTATTCTAGTCGTGAACCATTCCTTTACGGGAGTGATTCAAATTCTAGAAACGTCCTATCAAAAAGGATTCAAAACAAGTACCTACCTACCCACGCTTTGGAATTTAAAAGTCGTTAAGGAGTGCTTATGTATCCACCAAAATAATCTAGAAATACAATTTGAGTTTTATTTTGTATAAAAATATCGATCCACACAGGACTACATATTTTATTTCTCTATTATTGTGTTGCAGCAAGCTACATTACAATTATTCTTTAAAATATTTGTGTTATTTAAATAAATTTTATGTTATATCGTTTTGTCATAACGTTGTGACAATTTATGGTCGTTAATTGAGTTTCCGTTAATACCACCATTTCCAACGAGTTTATAACTTCCCCGGTTTATTATGTATCGTTATGTTGCAAGTGTCTGGAATTATTAATCAAAGCGGTGTAATACTAAAAATTAGGAAATTGAAATTGATAGATATTAAACACATTTCATTTCAACACAACAATATATTTTTTGTTTTATACTTAAGATTACATAAAGAATGTCTAAATACTAATGGGTAATCGTAGGTAAATAATATTACATTATATACCAAATTTTCCTGTATAATCTTCAATACTGAAAATACTAAATAATTTTTAGAACAGTCTTCAACATAAACAATCGATATTTTTGTAAATCAAAATGCAACAGAACGTGTTAAAATACTCCTTTTTTATCTATATTATCCAGAACAAAAATCAATTTTTATAAAGATGGTGGCTATCTACTAAAAAAAAATATGTGATAACAAATAACAAATCTAACAAGCGACGAGATTAACAAGGGTGATACGTAGCTCAGCTGGGAGAGCATTCTACCGTCAATTTTTTTTTCTGTATTTTAAATACGGATACTTTTTACAACGCGCATTGACAACATCATGCTGTCACTCTTTTAACCGAAGTTTGTTCTGTTCACGTACGAATATAGCCCTTTTCGCTACTTTAGGTCATTAACTTCTTTCCGCATATCCATGAATAAATAATTATATTTTAGACAAAGACCTCGAGCGTATAGCTCGGATGCGGCTGGTTAGACATCGGAATGTCGTCTTTTTGGAACCTTGAACTTACATGCGCCAGCAGTCGCTGTACGACCTGTCGACCCGCTCTCTCAATTACACCTCTGACAGAGCTCACAAGTATTACATTTCATGATCCACTCTATTTCATATTCCATTCCATCGATTCAAGGACAATCGATCAGTAGAAACATCATTTCTATGAGGTCATCCGTTTCAACTACGCTCACACTTTTGTCATTCTATGATCCATTTATTGGAATGAAAAAACAAAGAAGTTGAAATTATTATCGTTAATTAGTTGTAATATGAGAAAGACTTGTTTTTGGTGCATTCTCTATACAGACCGAATGAATATGAAACACTTTCTCTCATTCATGACTACATTTAATCTGAAATGGATGCGACAAAATGGAATATGGAATAAAATATTTCGGAATGGAAATGTTTTATCTTTTTAAAACATACTAACATATTTAGAACAATCAGAAAGTCTATCAATCAATACATTTAGTAATATAATTCGGAGCGATTAGAACTGAGATTATCAATTTAAAAGGTGAATCTGATATATAATATAATCGCTAACTGTGGCGTATATCTAAAT
This sequence comes from Eubasilissa regina, assembly GCA_022840565.1. Taxonomy (NCBI): domain Eukaryota; kingdom Metazoa; phylum Arthropoda; class Insecta; order Trichoptera; family Phryganeidae; genus Eubasilissa; species Eubasilissa regina. The sequence continues at coordinate 20,370,488 of JAINEB010000015.1, read as the reverse complement.
TATCCGAATAATTCTAAAAGAGTAGAGTTCTTACTTTGGAATTTTGCAATAATGGTCACAAATAACTCAAGGCTTTGCGTTCCGAAACGTTATGGATTGTTTGTATTGAATAGCGTCAGTTTTAAAGAATGTAATGTTTATCTATTCATTAATATATTTTGTATACATGCTTTTATCAATGGACCCGTAGCAAAAAAGTAAAATTCTTCATAATATAAACAAAAAGTTACGTCAATTCTGGCCTTGAAAAATAAGGATTAACAATATTTTCGAAACAGCATTTCTTCAAATCTCTTTTTTCAATGATGAAATGACAAGTAAAAGCTTTTACTACTTCGTTTAGTAGTAATGTAAAACTACCCCTCTTTACTGATTAGCATCTTAGCGTGAAGCCATTTACTCGTCAATGATTTGTGGTATCCTAAATGTAGGCTTTGTTATGCCATAAAAACAAGTTTTGAGATAATAAGTGCCCCTTTATAAGAGATCACCTGAAATGTTCCCTTTTGTCCAGAAAACGTCAAAATGGTTGACATTTGTCTAGCCAAATTAAATACATTCCTTTCTGGGGCGTCAGATATCTTAAAAAATGGGCACCTCCTATATTATTATGAAGGAATCTATCTACCTGATTTCTGGCAAAGATAATCTTTGATCAAATTGATATAATTTTTTTTAAGAATTAGTAAATAGGTACTTAATTTTTTTCTCTTCAAATATAAATGGTGCAAATTTTATCAACTTTTAAAATATGTTCTTAATTAAATACTTGATATATAATATAGATATTTTAAAAATAATAAGGCTGAGGTATCAATGCTTATAATTTGTCTTTCGCTTCTTGTGTAAATAAATAAATCACCCTTTTATTAAAACCCTTTTGGGGTTTGCTTGTAACCATATAAATCGATAAAGATTGCCAAAAATAAGTATTTATAATATATCTACACGAAATAAAGGAGATAGCAAAATAAAAGTAATTCCAAACCATAAACTGATAACATGATTTGATAACTATTATTCAATTAGTTTGCTATGACAGCACGATCACCAGTTTCATTTGTGGTATACAAACCTTCTGAAAAAAAAATTGTTCTTCTTTTACCATAATCACTCCTTAGTCGAAGTACGTGATCGCCAGAAAGTGCCTCCAAGAATCTCTGAAGGTCACCAACTTTCTGGCATCGTCTCAAGTCCCCCTAAAACTCCGCAACTGTTCTGTGAATATTAAATGAAAATAGCCACCGTTCAACGTCAGAATACCTCTCAAAATACACCCAAACTCGGACAATTTATAAATAAAAAGTGCGAAATTTCCATGACCCGATTTCCATTAAATATGACTCAGATCTTTAATATGGCAAAGCATCTGACATCCGACAGAAAGAAGTTAGTTGACTGGGTTAGTTTAATCAAAAAATTAACAATATGTGCAATCATTCGTCACTGTCTCTATCTCTATAAGGTATTTGTACCGTTTAAAACGTACAAATTTAGCATTTCCAAATACAGTTTCAAAATCACTGCAGTGATTGTGATTGTGGTGGTCTTTGTTAACCATATCAAGCATTACGGTAAATTGTTATCGATTCCTAATAAATTTGCATATTATTTATTGATAGCCATTTCCAATATCAATAATATTTTTATTATTATATTCTGCAAACTTTTCATGCATACCTGCATAATGAAACTTCACGAAAAATAAAACCTCAATTGCAGAATATTAATAATATCGTAAACTTGGTTTACTTCCGTTTAAACAGAAAATTAATAAGTCATGAAATGTACACTAAATTATTACCATGATAATGAAATTTATTATTAAAAGAATTGCCATCGAATTTTAACAATAAAATTAACTTATTTAATATTATGAAAATATAATTATAAATCTTAGAACACTGTTAACAGGATTATTAACTATACATGCATAAAAAAATAAAGTTTACTAACTCACGGTAATTAAATATTTTAATCACTTTCTCACTTAAAGATAAAAATCAAATCGATTTACACTAAAAAAATTAATGCGTTCTTCGTCAATTTACAAAACAATATTGAATATCAATTTCACTTTTAGAGATTGAACAACCCATATAAATTCGATTTTATTTATCGAAAATGATACTTTAAATATTAATTGAAAAAGAATATAACCTTTATTTTAATTTATTCACATTATTTAAATATTTTCAAACATTACTAAAAAAAAGTCTCTAATATATAAAAAATGGGATTGTCCACTTTTTACTAATCCTTGCTAACCCTCGATAACTGATGTGCTTTTTTGTGAACCGGATTCCACGCATAAGGTTGGGTTACCCATTGGTCTTAAAATGGTATAATAAATAATTAATATAAAAGTCAATAATTTTTTTTTAATAATTTAAAACGGTAATATTATACTTAAAAAATCATTTTAAATTAATGCTCTGTTGAGTCATTTAATAAGGTTGATAGTTGGGCTAATCTATGGCCGTACGAATTGCTATCTAATATTAGTAAACAACATGGTCTACTTTTTAATATAATAAAACGTGTACTATTTTTGTCTCTTAGTGAGATTATGTTTTTTTTTTAAGAACATGTTTTTGTTGTTAAGTTTTGTTGTAAAGTTGATTTCTTTTAAAAATGGAATAATAGATGGAAAGATTAAAGATAATAACTACAAAATTTGTCAAAAAAGTATTCGATTGATGTAGCGAAAATGGTGAATGCGCTTCCCCGGATAGGTCCAGGTTCGAATTTCGGTAGCAATAAGTGATTTGTTTGTATATCTTTCTAGTTGATTAATTTAATTTGTATTGACATTGTTAGATCTTTATGGTTCATGGATCGCTGTCTCGCGCGCACGTGAACGCGACATATAGAGTGATTCCTGTCCATTGCCTACCCACTACACCCTCTCCCTAAACCATGTATTTCTGAAGTTCTGTTATCTAATGTCTTGGACCAGTTTCAGTTAAAGTTTGATAATCGTTTACCATTTTGTGCGCTGACTGCCGCCAAGTTCTTCCTGCCGTGTGGGAACGAATTGTTGGCTTGCAAATTATCGTCTTGCTATGTGTACTGTTAATAATTTCTGTTTCTCGTTGTGCGCGTTGAAACTTATACATCTTGTGCTTGTTGTATCACGCCGTCACCGAAGTGTAGAGAACAAGAGAACTTCGTGTAGAATAACGGAGTACATGTTCTTAGCCAGAAGACTTGGCTATAGTGAAGAAAAATCCAGTTACCTAAAGAAGCATTTCTCAGGTGGGTCGTGTTTCTTCCTGGTTCTGGTTGGTCCTTCAGCTCCTCTGTTCCTTATTCCTGTCTCTCTTCCAAATTTCTTCCACCCTTCCAAATATTATGTCATTTGACAAGTAGGTACCTATTTTAGTACAGCATTATTTGATCATTATATTTCATCAAATATATTTAAAAAATTTAATATATCGTAATTAAATATATCTTAACTAGACGTTTCTGAAAAATCCTCAACTTTCGGCTTCTGATTACAGTCTTGCAGATATCAATGATGTAACGAAACTTTCAAAAGTTTAACATTGCTAACAATATCCATGCAATGTTTGATGGTGAAACTTAAAGTTGTAGATAAAATCAATAGGAGAGTGATGGAATTCGTCACGGGCTTCGTACCTGGCCGGTGCGAGACACCACCTGGAGAATAAATTGAGCAAATGAAATCGCCGAGCCCCCCGTGCACGGATGTGAGAGTGGCAATTTTTTAATAACGTCTCTTTTCTTCATAACAGAGAATCAAGCGAGACTGCGCCTTGGGCTCTGTGTTATGACACTTCTTGCGCGTAATGACCATGTTTAATAAACCGTATGAAATCTACGTGTTTTTATTACAGACACTTAAGAGTGCTGTAATATCTCAAACACTCTTACACGAACTAATTATTATGAATGCAATAAAACCTATTACCGGAGCAGAAATCGAGATAGTAGAATTGAATTCGATTAGTGGATCTAATCATAAGATTACGATTATGTTATACGTAAATCCGAGCGAACGTTATAATATAATTAAATTAGTTTAAGAGATTTGATGAATTATTTATATTTAATTTAAATTATATAAGCATAAGCACATTGCACTGGACTTAATACGACAACTAATTCAAAGAATTCATCAAATAAAACTAAAAATACAATGAAATGCGTTGAGCAAGATTGCTGTCATACAGACATAACTTCATTTTGCATCCATTGAAACTGTTATAAATATGATCCTGTCTCACAAATAAATACCTCGACCTGAAAACATCTTTCCATTTGCCAGCTATTTAAATATTCACAGGCGTTGAAATTACAAACACGTATGTATGAAATTACAGGTATGTGTGTTCATCACACAACATAAAAATTAAACATGAGAAACGGAACTCACAGTTATCAGCAATCACTACTCTCATGCCGGTGAAGGAAATGTTATAAGTGGCCACCGAATAAAATATTTACGACTGCATAAAAATCTTTAAACTATCACAGTGGTTTTTTATAATATTTTTTTTAACAAATGCCTATTTCTTAACAATATGATCACTGTGCTAAGCTCGTTCTATTCATCGCAAATGATATGAACGTGATGTACAAAACTTTCTAAATTGTGTATTATAAATTATGAATGTTTACATCTGTCAGAAATCTCTGTTGTAAAAGCTCAGTGTGCATACAAAAAAAAATATTATTTTATGAGAAATGTACGATTTTATACTTTACATCATTGAATATATAATTTTAACGCAATGTGTAATTTTATATTATTTAAATTATTTCTGAGATCGAACTATCTTCAAAATGTCAAAGATACGTCATTCTTCAAACATTGACTCAACTATTCTGATCTTTAAAAGACCGCTGAACTTTTATAGAAGTGATTCATTCGCTGAATTACTCACAAAATCTATATTGATATATTATATTGATACAAGAACTATTATATCATTTGAATTCATATCCTCAACTGGGGCTAATACTATTTTACCTTTTTTTAGTAAGTAGGTAAGTGTGAAGAAGTAAGAAGTAAGAATGAAGAAATTAGAAAATAATGTAAAGCTGATGTTAGTATAGTGAGTAAGATTAAGAAAGGATCACTTAGGTGGTTTGGTCATATGGAAAGGATGAATGATGAGAGAATGGTAAGAAAGATATATGACGCAAGTGTTGATGGAACCAAAAATAGAGGACGTCCGCGGAAGACTTGGCACGACCAGGTAAACCAGATAATGGAGGATGGTTCTGTTAGAAGCCTCAATAATCGGCGAGCTTGTATGACAAGATATATGAATGTGGATGAGGCGAGAATTGTGTGTCAGGACAGAAAAGTGTGGCGCTCTATCCTCTCTGCCTACCCCCACGAGGAAACGGCGTGATGGTAAGTAAGTAAGTAAGTAAGGTAAGTGTCCATTTGTAATATAAATTAATTGATATGGCGGTCACCGTGAGTATTTAAATTTTTATTCAACAAAATAATTTCGCAATTAAATTATGAACTCACGCTTTATTAGTGAAGTGGCAATTCTTCATAAAATGTCATTTCTTGATAACGGGCATAGCCCAGTGAAACTGGTATTATGAAAACAATGTAGGTACATAAAACAATTTATGTAAAACAAATAAAATTGAAATAAAAAGTTAATATGTCAAAACCAATAAAAAATTATATATTTTTAAGTAGCATTAGTTTAAAAATAGAAATTATTTCCATTTGAAGATTATTAATACAAATGAAATATGAGTTTTATTATTTAATGTTAACCGGTTTCGGAGCAATGTCCATTGCTTCGTCGGGGCAGTATAAACTAAATTTAAACATGCAATATAATAGTGTATTTTATTTAATTTATTATCTCGATGTTTTCGTTTAAATCTACAATTTTTTCAGGATTGGGAAACAGATCTGTCTAGTCCAAACCAGACTGCCATGTTTATTGGAAACATTGTTAGAATGGGACTAGACGAAATTTTATTTTTTACTTCGCACATAACACACGACGCTTTAACTCAAAAAGGTGTACAACTCTCGATTATGTTTCACTGCTGCCATCTAGTGACTGAATAGTTGTGTTATCTTCATCTAATAAAAAGTATGATTTTGTAATTTTATTCAAAAGACTTTAAAAAGTGTTATTATAAGCCGAAGAAAGCAGGTCACAGACCTCTGGCAATATTACTTTATTCGTATAATAAAATATTAGACGTACAACTGATAGTATTTATTTATATTTACATCATTGGCCGACTTTGATCCTTTGCCCATTGGCGGTCACAGTTTTATTAAATAATGCCTAATATAACTGAATCGTAAAAATGAAAGGAAACATAAAATGTGTGAAAGAAAAAATATTAAGTTTTTTTCTACCCTGACTAAGGAATAGGCGTCGGCGTTAACCCAAGTGGTTGTAATTACAAAGCTATTTTATATTTTATTAATTATAAACAGAAAGCAATTGTCTATCGCCAATTTTTGTTAGTACACCCTGTAGGAAGTTATATTGTGACCGCGGCACAAACATCGTGGACACGCAATGTCTTCGGAAACAATAAAATATGTGATTTGTCCCGTTTCCTTAAACTAATATTACCAAAAATTAATTGCAGATAAGAAAACATTAATCAAAATTCAAATCTGTCGAGCACTGTATCATACTCGTATATTCGTCAGGGGACTTGTGTTGTCATCAACTATTTCTATTCACCTTACTTTGGTCCCCGTGGTATTAGTATTTTTATTGTCTGACATATCAATTTAATATTTATTTTTAATTATTTACCATTAAAACTCAACTCATTTTGGTTTATGATTTTGACTCCTCGATCTTTGATGAGTATCGACCATTTCAATCTGTATTTATAATCACATGAATTTCCGAGCTAATTTGGACAGCAATGAGGGTGGACCCGCCACTTGTGGTAAAAAAATGTACGAATTCTATTTGGACTGCACAATAGATGAATCCAAATAATCATAAGGGTAATCGGATTAAAATAATTAAAAGATCTATTCCCCGCACTCCCTGGTTCTCCAGAAGGAAAGTTTCCAAAATAACAATATCAAATATCTCTAAAATGAGAATTGGGCATTGCCAGGTAGCCTCACATTTATATAGATTGAACTTAGTAGATTCCTAAATGTGTGAGTGTGGTGCCGAGGAGGAAGCCCTTGACCATATCTCTTTTGCCTATTCATTGCGGATCACAGGTTTTTTTTACAGTAATCTCGTCAATACTAATTTTCAACTCCCGGTTAACTTGTGTCATCTTCTTTCCCTTAACTCGCCACATTTAATCTAGATGATAGCAAATTTTTTGAACGATAATGGTATTGACTTGTAATATAATATTTCCTATTCTATAATATTATTATACTTTTTTCTATAAAATAATATTTTAACTTGATTAATGACACAAATCGCTTTTGAGGATGGATTGCCTATTTAAAAGAAGAAGAATAAGAATTTCCGATCAAAATAATAAAAATTGCGACTCATTTATCTGTAGTCTAACAACAAAGTTGGTCTACTTTTGTAAATCAAATAAAATTAACTTGTTTTTATAGAAGTAATACTGCAGTTAGGTTTGCCAGAATTCTCACGGAATGCAGAATTAAAATGTTTGTAAAGAATGATGAAGCCACTTAAAGGGTAAGTTAAAACAAATAAAAAAATGTAATATTAATCAAATTATTATATTGTATTTTGTTCCGACAAAATTATACACGAATTGTGAAACATTATAATAATGTTGTTGGCCGATATATTTGGGTAGTAGGGTAGGAATACCCTTTTAATTGCTCAATTTGATTGATTTTTTTACGTGAACGGAAAATATTTACTGTTCGATATTTTTTATTTACAAATAGAATTTTTTCGAATATCTTATAACTGAAAAGACTGAATATAAATAGGTAAGTATACGATTAGGTTTAATATCGATATTTTCTTCATCAGCATGTTGTGAACTGTCGCATATCGTTACAAGTGCACTCGTGCTCAGGACGGCTGCGACTGAATCAACCGGCCGCGGCGCACACTCTCAAACGGAGTCCCGTTACGAACATCGTTAATTCGTCAGACCTTACTTGATATTTTAGTATACGACGGCGTCGCACCATGTAGTTACTTCACAAACATTCAGGTGAGGCCGAATTCCTCTATCCGGTTTTTCTGGGGTACCCGGTATCGCCTGGGAGTCGCCTCCTTGCGCCGTGGCCTAGCACACCCAGTACATTTTTTCAACGTGGAAAAAACTCATTTGCATAAAGTCTATCAGATATTCAAATAAAGGATGGACGGGCTGTCAAGCATTGGTACCTTTTTCTCGAACTGTGATATCACCGAAAGACTCGTAGCATTGTTTGAAATTAATTTTCTCTATACTCGACTGCATTTAAGGCACAAGTTATATTTATTTTAATTATTAAGGAAAACACATTCTTCATATTTTAAATATATTTATTTAATATATTTAAAATATCACAGACCTATGTTCTGAATAATTACAACTTCACAATAAGAATGTGTTTTCCTTAATAATATATGTTGTATCAATGTGTCCAAAATTTAATAAAAATGAATTGATAATTCTGGCGTCTGCAGTCGGTTTACTCAAAGGTATTTGAGATTCTGTAAAAATAATGTAGATGGCTTTCAAATAATGGAACGACAGATGTATTAATTTGAAAAAATGTAACACATAGGTTCGAAAATTTGTCATGAAAAATACTGGCGTTAGAACACAATTGGTAGTGTACTTCCCCAGATTGGAAATAGAGATCCAGGTTCGAATCCCGGTGACGCAAAAACAATATTTTTCGACAAAATTGATTTTATATGTATATATTTATAATTAATACATTAATTTAGTATTTTATTTATTTTAATGTTCTGATCTTTGAAAACCTGCCACGTAATAGGAACTGATACGTAAGACTTCAACTCATTATGAAATAAGTAAGACAGTTTACGAGTAAAGCATCCGACAAAATTATCTCTGTTTTTCAAACTGCAACACGTTATTTAAACGTAAAAATGTTTATGCACTAATACGGTTTTGTCTTGGTTCTCGTCACTTGATACGTGAAATGTGTGGTATGAGTTTATATTTTTTCGACGAGATACTAAAACAGAAAAGAAGGTAAATTCAGTTAAGGTGAGGTAAATACTCGTATTTTTCTTACCTTTTATTGGTAATCATTAATTGAACCTTTTAAAAAAAAAATTATTACTTATAACTCTAACAAAATGGCAATGTATTATATTTATTTATGTATAAATTTACTTTATAAGAATTATAAGAGGTGTAAAAAATACATCTCACGGCGATTTGAATTTCACACCTCCACGAATGACCTCTTTAATTATTTTGGTTTTGTACATGGAACCGGTGTTACATGACGCCAACCTCAAAAGTGTTTACAATTAATGCAACAACTAAACTTACTGAATTGACCGTCATCGCGAGAGTACCGTTTGCCCAAACCGGAAACCGCACGTTCCAGAGCGCAAAGGCACTCGCCGGTTCCCTTTCCTAAGACTCGCGGTCGCGGACAAGCCTTAACGGGCGCTCGAACTTGGTCAACCGGAAGTTGGCGCGCGACGAGTGATCGCGAAAACCCTATCTGTAACTTTAGTAATTCGTTCTTTATTATTGGCTGAATGACTCGATTACTAATTCATCAATCCTCCAAGTACGTAATGACATAATTATACTGGATATTTTAATTCGAATTATTGAATTTTTTTAATGGCGCGCTATACCTGGCACGACCAAATTCAAAAAGTTTTGATGAATGGCTTCGTCAGCAGCCTTGAAAATGTTGAGATTAGGTGGGATGGATGAGGAAGAAGCTGTTCAGATAGGGTGCCCCTGCGTCGGTGTGACATACTTGATGAATCATGAAATAATAGAGGTACAAATTTTATAAATTATATACATATATTATTAAGGAAAACACATTCTTATTGTGAAGTTGTAATTATTCAGAACATAGGTCTGTGATATTTTAAATACTAAATTAATGTATTAATTATAAATATATACATATAAAATCAATTTTGTCGAAAAATATTGTTTTAGCGTCACCGGGATACGAACCTGGATCTTCATTTCCAATCCGGGGAAGTGCACTACCTTTGTGCTATAACGCCAGTATTTTTCTTGACAAATTTTTGAAACTATATGTTACATTTTTCAAATTAATACACCTGTCGTTCCATTATTTAAAAGCCATCTACATTATTTTTACCTCGGTGACGCTAAAACAATATTTTTCGACAAAATTGATTTTATATGTATATATTTATAATTAATACATTAATTTAGTATTTATATACATATATTTTTAATCTACATCGAACGTGTGACCTTTATGACGATCTTTTTATAGATGCATATACACATGCACACAAACAGCAGCGTGGCTTCATTTTAGCCACCCCGTAATCTATTTGTGTTCTCCCTGTATAATAATTAAAGTAAAGCACTATGTAAACTAAACAGGTTTCATATGTATGCACCATTATACATTCTACATACGAGTGACATTTATAGCCAAACTGAAAATTTAAAATTATAAAAATATTTTCCATCAATTATGTTCATATAAATGTGAATAATCAAGCTGAAAACTAATTAACCCAACCCATTTTCACCACTAGTGATAAGTTCTTGGATAGATAGCTCGCTAATATACTCGTAAATAGCTAAATGGCGGTATTTAGAATAGAACCCTACTTCAATAGCGGATGTGGATAGAGGTATTGTTGCCACGGTAACAGTACAGAGACAGGTGAAGAAGTGGGCAATGGCGGAAGTCCAGTCTGCTGACGTTATGCCAAACGGGCTTCAATTTGTTTTTTTATACAAATAAAATTTGTTTATTGATAAATCAACATATTTCAATATTAATGGTACATTCTTCAGGATACAATGTATACTAAAATTTAAAATGTAATCATAGACAAAAACAAAACTATAAATATAAGTGGAGTGTAACTAATTAGAACTAAGGATTTCGTTATTTATAAAGTTTAATTTGCTATTAACACTGTTTCTTATTTCTACAATTTCATATTTATCTAAATGAAAATAATAGTGTGTTTCATAAAGCTGATTGGAAAATTCAGAATAGTTGTTGCCAATTAGACTTGTCGACTGCTCTTAATTCTAATATCAAAATATCTACATGTTTAAGTATATTAAAATGATTGCAATCATTTCAAATTAATTTGTAGACCCACGATTTTTTTTTAATAACATCCTTATCCTTGATATATAATTTGTTTTTAGCTAGATCTAATTAGAACGTCAGAGTAAATAACCCATTTAGGCCTCTCTGAAAATGTAATTACTCGGTGTGCTTTAACAATTTACTTGACACGCCCATAACCTTTATAGTTTCATTATTCACTTGACGGTCATCAATCATCTTCCTCGCTCGATACTTTCTCGATCGATTTTGTATCGTTACTATCGTTATTTATTGCGTTGTTCTGATAACGCGGTCGGCACGAAGAACGTTTAATAATAATTGAAATGAGCCTCTTTGATTTATTAATTGCTTTCTCTTCCTCTCGTAGATTAACTGAGATGCATGTATATCTCTATGTGTCTTTATTGCGATGGCTGAGAGTGGAACACCTCCATCACATGGCGTATAATATATATTTATAATTTGTGTGAAATGTGTATGATTCAATAATATGTTTTATAATAAAATTTGTAATAAAATTTATAAAATAAACTTTGTATTTATCTGCGTGAGTTTTACATTAAAAGCCAACCGGTTTTAATACATAACTGTGGTTAAATACAAAACTCATTTTATAAATTTTATTCAAAAGAATATAAAAAATTCTAAATAAATTAATAATCATTTATTTGATTAATTTATGTTAGTTCGTCAATGCCACGTGAAATTTTACCTTATTTTTATATTTTCGTAGAAAGCAATCACTTTGTATGAAACCATGAAATTTATTATACGTCAATCGGTTTCCCTTATCTCAAGCTTCATCAGGACGTATTTGAAACTAATCAAAAATACAAAAAGAGTGCACTTATATATACATAAATAGGGAAATAGAATATAAAATTCTATCTCTCTATATATGTATATATAAGTGCACTCTTTTTGTATTTATGATTAGTTTCAAATGCGTCCTGATGTAGCTTGAGATAAGCGAAACCGATTGACGTATAATAAATTCTATAGTTTCATACAAAATGATTGTTATTTTATTTAATATATATTTTTATCTATTGACAAGACAGAAACGTATTTCAAAATTAATAATATTATTTACAATACAGAGTAAATTGCAAGAATTTTTTGCGATCTCGTTCTTGATAAAATTCTCGTAACATTACTTGAAATGAGATTGAGATAAATTAATTTTCTTGGAAGGATATGAAAGTTGATTCTTCGGTATTATTTACGAAAAACCAGCAGACCGACTCACCATTCTTACGGCAAGAATATGAAATATACCTATATAATTATTATAAGTTAAACATAGAAATTCATACTTCTGTGAAGATGGACCATTTTGAATGTTAAAAAGTTGATTTTTATTTAAAATACCCGATGATAGATTAATAATTTTTAAGTTAACCATTTGAATAAGTTGTTAAAAAGTGAAAAAATATATTCGAACGACAGATGTATTCATTTGAAAAAGTGTAACATATAGGTTCGAAAATTTGTCATGAAAAATACTGGCACTATGACACAATTGGCAGTGTACTTCCCCGGATAAGAAATAGAGATCTAGGTTCGAATCCCGGCAGCGCAAAAACAATTTTTTTTGACAAAATTGATTTTATATGTATATATTTATAATTAATACATTAAATTAGTGTTTGAAAAAATATACATTCCTTGAAAGATTGATTATTAATGATTGTATTATTCACATAAGTAAGTATTATTTACATGATTACGCTAGTTACGAATTAGTCCCGGTGTAAAAATTATATTAATACGTTATTGTAAAATTGAACAAACATTTTTATTCAATTTATTATGACTTTAATACGTTCTTGAATATTCACAAGTTTTGTTTTAATAACAGTTTCTATGATTTTTACTACAAAACTAACATTTATTACTACGATTTATGTTATGTATAAATGAAAATGTATTATTTCGCTCATAAACCACAAACCCTGTTAGTCGGAATGCTGACGCAATGGCATACTTTACTCCGACTACACAAATCAATTTGTCACAACATCAATTTACCGGTGCGATGCAAAATGGAACGCAATTTATCGTCGCTTTTAAGGTAAATTGAGTAGTAAGTGATTTTTTTTTTACATGGTGGCTTTCATCGTTTTGAGTGCTTAGTATGGATTTTTGTTCTTTGCAGTCCAGTTACAAAAGGGGGCTGTCTCGGCGTGGGCTCGCCTGTCGAGTTACCCAACAAGCCTGTCTTGAAAGCATGCCCATTTTGTTTGTATGCAAATTAAACTTTCTTGTGGGTGGCAATACTGATAAGTCAATTTCATTTTTTAAATTTCTGTGAGTTACGAGGTCGTGTTTTAACCAACGTAATATGCATGGAATCGAAACCCTTGTATTTTATCAATTTATTTATTTAACTCTTAATATAGTATATGAGCACTCCTATGTATGCTCTAGTATAAAGAAGATATATAAGTATTTTCTTTTACATATTTGGTCAGTTTAATTTTAAATCTATTCAATATCTTCTCCTTTCTTATGTTTTCTGACATTTCATTAAAAATCTTAATCGCACTATACATCATCGATTTCTGAGATTTGGCCTTCTTCCTGAATGGCAGTCTTAGTCTATCCCTTCCTCTTGTACGATGTTCGTGCTCATGTTGATTTGCATCAATTTTTTGTGTAAATTCCGCTGATATTTTCTTATTGAGGATTTTGTAAATAAATACCATTATATTAAAATATATTTTCTACTTAAAGGTCATCATATTCAGATGTTTCAACATTGCATTGATCCGAGTATATTTATTTTTCTGAATATTATTCTCAAAGCTTTATTTTGCAACACTGACAATTGTTGAATTTCTTCTTCGTTAGCTAAAAACAAAATTTTTCTGCAGTAGTATGGGGCTGTGGTTGCATGATTATTTTTGACTCGTAAGGATCTAAATTGCGTGATCGTATCACAATGTTTTGTTCATGGTGAGCTGAAGGATCTAACTCTCTTCTAGTCTCACGCGTGTTGGTGCATGTCGCAGTGTATATGAATATGCTTGTGAGTATTTATGATGTATCTAGAGCAAAGTATTGAAATAAAAACAGAACTTACAAATATTAGGGTCTATTGCGGATTGATTTACAATGGCAGATACGGCGAGTATAAAGTTAATTGCGCGAATAAAGTTAAAGACTTAAGTGGCTCGCTTGAGATATTGACGAAAGAACGGTCTTCGGAGAAGTGGTCGGCTAGTTCCTAGGACTCGTTCGTCACGATATATTGAAATCTGCTTATTGGTCAGTTCGTTTCGGACCTGTATGGCAGTCAGGTGATTCCTTACACAGTATCTAATGTCTGTGGGGCGCGTGCTGGACCACCATACCCTTATTTAGTCAATTTAATATGTATATATACAAATGAGTAATAATACAGATATAACACGCCAACAAATTTAACAGTATCATTATTCAAAAGCACAATGTCATGAGACACCACACATAGATATTGGAAATGATTTCTTTAGTACCTACTTAACTGTTATTTTTAAGATGAAGGAAAAGATAGTCAGATACAGCGACATGTAGTACATAATATGCATTCAAATAAGCTGAGGGAAATAAACCAAAACTTTAATAATTAATTGATATAATATTATCATGTATTAGAATCTTAATTTTTCAGATTAATATTTTATTTCCCAGAAATGCTGGTTATGTACGGCATACTTTTATGCACCTGTTTAGACAGATATACGTATTTTTTTAAATTATTATATATATATTTTTTTTTAAATAGAGATGCGTACACGGAATACATGTCACACCAATATTCTTACTGTTTTAAAACTAAGCTAAACGCCTGTACTATGAAAATAAAACTAACTTGCTGGTGTTTAGAATTATTTTTATATTTCGAAAGCAAGCGAAAAAGACTTGATATGTACAAAAAAATTTAAATATCTTAAAATACCATTGTGGGAAAAAGCGAATGATGTGTATTCTAATAGTATGATATGTCTCATCGTATAATATATATTCTGTCTTATCATCAATTGACATGGCGGTTACTTTGTGGTGTAACATGAATATTTTAATTATTACAACTAACTTTTGTACTACACACTCGTTGCAATATTATAACTGCTGTAGTTTCGAGAGATGCAGTCCCTCTCGAAACTATAGCACATAACTCAGCGCCGGCGTTACGCACAGGCGGAGCATTCGACCAAATCTCAAAATATATAAAAATTAAAAAACAAAATCCCAAATTGCAAAACGATAATAGTGTGTAATAAAAATAATCCAGATATAAACAATCCAATAAATAACATTATAGTTATTTCCTAATAAACCACTAATTTGTAGTCAACACCAGTGTCCAGAACGTCTTTTGGTCAAAATTCGCCCTTGGGTAAGTTTCAAAATGCCGACCTAACAAAATACCACCCCTAACGTGTGTGGTACGCGGCCGGCCAAATTATAGAGATGGTTATACAAAAATTTGAAACATCATCTTTACTTAAGTTACTAGGGTGGAAAAAAATAATCTTGCCTGTGGCGGCAAAAAGTCTAGCGCCAACGCTGCTATAACCCAACGTGTGTGTAGTACAAAGTTCAGTTGTGAAAAATAAAAAAAGTTATCCTTTCTCTGGTTATACTATATTGCTTCTTTCGTTTTCGGTAGAAGCAATACGCGAATCATCAGCAAACTCCGTGTGCACGTCCGTATTATAATACACCTCATTTTCAGCACGTAATCGTTTAATTATAATATTTTCTTCTGAACGTTGAATCATCGCGCATGCTTCTCTCGGCATACCGGTATATTATATTACAATAATGACTGACTATTCTACCCGGTAAAAAGGTCACGAGACTCCCCGACTAGTATCGAGGTCAGCCGCCGACCCGCCATCCACGACTTCTCCACGACAAATCCGCAAAGCGTAACGCCTTTGTTTTAGTATATGATTAATTATTCCACTACTTGGACACGAGGGCAATGAATCTTGCTTGAAAACTAAAAAATGTCAATGGACACATTATTTGTTCCGCGTTCATTATTTCTTAACTATTACCGGTGTGTCACCTTATAAAGATCATAGCATTAAATAGAATCTAATTTTACCCAAAAAAAAATTTCTGGAATTATCTTATTATTCTTTTGCAAAGCCCGTATTTTATTTCATGTGATGCATTCGAAATTAATGAACGAATGAACAGGTGACTTGTTACAATTAATATCCCTAATTAAGGTCGAACAGCCGTGCGTTTTGATTAAATTGTTTTTTTATTTATTAATATTATATTTTCGTCTTAAGGGCTTTAACATAATTATTTATAAAAACATGTGCAGCTCGTACAAAATAATTCACCATGATAAGTACAATACATTAGAAGTACAGACGTATATATATATATATATATATATGTGTACTTCTATATATATATGTGTGTGTGTGTGTGTGTGTGTGTGTGTGTGTGTTAACCCGAGTAGAAGTAATTTTGCTTCTTTTGGGTCGTGATTTGTTATAATTTTTTATATTTGGTAAAATATAAATGATTATTATTCAGATGAATGAATTTAGTAGAAATGTGTATTGAAGTTGTATAAAACTACTAAGAAATAAAATAAAAATATTACTACAACATATAGTAGTACTATTTTTAAAAATTTAATACATTAAGCCCTTTAAGTACTAATTATATTCTCCGACTCGCAAGCAGCTCTTGAACCTCTCTCAGCTAATATGAAAGTTTGGCTAGACAATGAAATAATTTGTTCCATCAGAAGATGTCTATTTAATTTGGACAGCAACAGTAAACAGGTGTCATTCGATTGGATTCCTGCACATGAGGGAATTCATGGAAATGAAGGTGCTGATAAACTGGCCAAGAAGGTCACTCTTTCCGAAGTTTTCCCTCATCAATTCTATATCCCGATGTATGACAGACTTAATATGGTAAAAAATGTACGAATTCCATTTGGACTGCACAATGGGTGGATCCAAATAAGGGTAATCGGCTTAAAATAATTCAAAGATTTATTCTCCGCACTCCCTGGTTGTCCAAAAGGAAAGCCTCCAAAATAACAATATCAAATATCTCTAGAATGAAAATTGGGCATTGCCAGGTAGCCTCCCAATTATTCAGATTGAACTTAATAGATTCTCCAATTTGTGAGTGTGGTGCCAAGGAGGAAACCCTTGACCATATCTTTTTTGCGTGTTCATTGCGGATCACAGGTTTTTTTACAGTAATCTCGTCAATGGTAATTTTTAACTCTCGGTTAACTTGTGTCATCTTCTTTCCCTTAACTCGCCACATTTAATCTATATGATAGCAAATTTTTTGAACGACAATGGTATTGACTTGTAATATAATATTTCCTATTCTATAATATTATTATACTTTTTACTATAAAATAATGTATTAACTTAATTAATGGCACAAATCACTCTTGAAGGGTGGCCTATTTAAAAGAAGATGAAGTGCTACTAAAATTTCTACATTTCGTGTTTATAATGAAAAACTTATAACGGCATATGTACGTATATACCTATTTTATTTCATGCATGTTTTAAGTACATAATATATTTAATAATAAATTACAAACTTAAAGCAGGTTTCACAAAAATTTTGTCATGACGAAATTATTTTTACATTGTAGGTAGTGAAAAAAATCTGTATAATGTATTATAAGTGAAACCGGAATGGATAAAAAAGGTTTGAAATTACCTTTTTCGATCTTTAAACTTCCCGGTAAACTTTCGAGGTTGTGCAATAAAATGGAGAGTTGCGCGTTGAGTATGTCTCTACCCGCACGAAGGAAACTGTGCTAATATTAAATATTTGTATTTCTCATAAACATGAATTCCTTCGCTTTAGACTACGGTATTTCATTGTACTTACTACGGGCTCATGAGTTATTCCGTACAACTTCTGCGGCATGCGGCAGTGGAAAGTTTACACATTTCCTGCCATTAAAATATTACGAAATTCATTAGCAAAATAAGATTTTTCTTCGTGATAACAACATTTGTACAATTGTAAGACAATCAAAAATTCTGATGGTTTGTGAACAATCATGTTTTATCAATCATTTTTTTAGATATTTTTATGCGCCATTTAGTAAGCCATACAAGAGAATCATACCATGTACGGAGGTATAGTAAATATTTAGAATAAAGTTTTGTGCTATATATAAGCTATAAACTGTAATCTACAAACGGCAGAATTATTCAAATTTTCCATCATCGGAAGGTTTAAAAGTGCGTGCAATCACGCTTATGGGTTGACGTGACATGCAAAGTTTGACGCGTTAACTCGCTCATGATATTTATAATGTATATTTTATTGAGCGAAATCACAGAACTCTGAAATGACTTCAAATACATAAATACGAATTCTCTGCTCCGCGGATGAAAGAGAGTATCAAATATTAATCCTAATTTTTTTCCACAATTTTATTCCAAATACTTTAATTAAAATTATTTTCACATATTTATTTCTCCAATTAATGTAGTTGCTTATTTTATCCGTCTTGCTATTATTTCTTCAACCATTCGCTTCAATCTAAAGACCATATTTCATGATTGTTTGTTTCACTCAGCTCGCTTTTTATTTTTTCCTGATCTTTTCATTTCTTTCCTGATCGTAGAAAATCTTCTTACGTCATCTTTAACGATTGTTCTCAACATCGTAGAGTCTGATATTATTCTCCTTGCCTGTTTCTATGCTGTTGATATCAGGACTATGGTGACTAAAGCACAGCTAATACATTCACAAAAAATCAGTCAAGACCAATTAAACACTATTGTAATGGATATAAAAGCAAATAAAATGTGTTTTTTTAATACGTATGTAATGTATATATATTCGGTTAATACTTCAAACTTTCGTAAAACCATTTTGGGTACTTTTCATTATTTGAATTTTCAATGAAAATTTTGTTTCATTAGTAATACTGTTCTCACGATGAAAAATATCTCACGGATTAGAAATTGAGTAATAACCAAAACCTAAAAGCCCACGACTTAAAAAATATA
Organism: Eubasilissa regina; assembly: GCA_022840565.1. NCBI lineage: Eukaryota > Metazoa > Arthropoda > Insecta > Trichoptera > Phryganeidae > Eubasilissa > Eubasilissa regina. The sequence continues at coordinate 20,351,240 of JAINEB010000015.1, read as the reverse complement.
CACGAATAGGTACAAATTAAATATATCAATTAGAAATATATACAGGAAAATTCAATTTATCGAAAAAATATTTTTATGGCTACCGGGATAAAGTACGTTTTAGATAAATTGAATTTTTCTGTATATCTTTCGAATTGATACATTTAATTTGTTTTGAAAAAACTGCAACTTTACAATAATAATGTATCCTCATTATACATATAATAATTAAAATATGTAATAAAATTATGTAATAAATAATACATGCTTGTGAATTTTGTATTATAATGAAAGTCAATTATAATGTAAAGGCAATAAACAATATATAATTTTTTGTTGTCGCTATTTTATGTTATAATATTTCCAATGTTTTATTAGTGAATGTTCTTATATTTTGCCTTATAATTACATCTAAACGCTGTTACCTTTCTACACCATATCAATAAAATTAATATATATTTACCTATTATATTTTCGTTAGTTTACTTCTTTTGCTATTTTCGCTCCCTAGCATATGGACGCGATAATACTGCGGTCCGCTGCTATCAATATCAGTTCCATGTCCTCCCATATCACGTGATTCCACCGAGTACAATCTATGTATACTATAAATAAGACAAATATTTTGTGAAAGTTTTGTACTTACTACATTGATTCAGATAGAAAATCCTTAATTGTGTCTGGAATGAGGTCGATTTGTTTGTCAATGAGCGATGATTGCTTAGTGAGAATTCTCTTTCAAAGTTATCCAATTCCTACAAGATAATACCCTATTACTTAACTACTTACACAAATGATCTTATTATGTACATTGTATTTGTTTTATCGCAACATAACAACTTCCCATGAATTACCAAAATAAGTGAGTTTTTGTTTCGAGCGTAGAAAATCTACTTGTATTGTCGCAATGACATTGAAAGAGCTTCGGTGATTACTGTAATTATATAACAACAATTTTCTATGTAAACGTTGAAAAATCAATGAATAATGATCTACATATTGTTATTACATATTTACTAATGGAATGAGTAATAACTCCAATATTTTAATATATCGACCATAAATATAGGATTAAAATCAGTTACGGTAAAACAATACTAGAAAAACTGTATTTTAATTGTTAGTACCCAGTCTGAATAGTCTATTTTTTCGACCATCAGTTGTATTTCTCTCTCACTCTCCTACGCACCATTTCAAATGAGAAAACAGATTGCGTTTTGATGCAGATGTAGGGTACCTTATGTGAGTTATTTTAATACTATTATGACAGTAACAAAACGAACCTAGAAAATAATATGCCAAGTTAAATATTTAGAGAGTAAAATTTAATTATAAGAGTGCGTATAAAAGTTTTATTGGAAAATCTAATAAGTATTAATGTTCACACCAACAATCAGATTTACAAACAGATTAAATGGAGTTACTAAGAACAATATAAATAGACAAAAGTAATAAGCTTACTCTTCTAAAGTAATAATCTACCAATCGCCAACTCATTAGCATGAACCTATTTTTGGTACTAATCAGCATCATAGTAATCTAAAATTATCTCGCATATTAAAAAATCAATTCCATTTTTATATTATATATCTTGAGTACTTTCTGTAAGAAATGGGTCGTCTTCTAATTTGACACTGACGAAAATTGGTCGCCACTTTTCCGGCAAATATTCGCTACAGTTATTCGATTCACGGTTAGATTCTTCAGTAGCGATGTCAATGACGTCGTCTACCGTAAAATTACCTTACCAAAGCTTATCGGTTTTTCCAGAGTTCATCTTAAATAATTCAATTAACGTTCAAAAAAAACATTTAACGGAAACCTCCAAGGTTGAAATATTCAGAAGTAAATTGCAAATTACTCATGCATAATCTAACGTTGCATTCAACTCGGTAAACAGTCTAAAAATTTCATGTCAGCCGGTGTTGAATTGATGATTTAAAAGGTCAAATGAAACCGTCCCAGAAAAGATTTATCGTTAGAGTTTAATCAAATTAGTTTTCTATGTTATGTGAACATTTTTTATATATGAAATAAAACTCTTTTATGTACTTGTTCTTCTTTCATCTGGTTGGAGGTTCAAATTAGGTCTCGAGTCTACTGATTCAGTTCAGGCCTTTAGTTGTTGCGGTTACAGTCACACAATAGATACTTACAGTTCCCGTGTCCTTCATACACTGTAGGCGCAGACTGTGATTACACTAGCGATGGTTGATTTGCCCGAACACCAGATCCAAATAAATATAGGGCTTGAATCAAGTCGGATTGAATAGTATCGCGAACCATGTGTGGCCGGTGTCCCGATGACTTGGACTTGGTAGTAAAAACCCAGACTGTAACACATCGTGATGTTCAGTTTACATATTTAACATTTCCCACTCATTTCCCCACTTGTCTTCCGGTATATGCTTCGTCGTCTTAGTAGCAACTTATTGCCTTCTGCTCTGAACGATTTTCGAGATATAAGGCGGCTTTGTGGGTGTAGAATGATATGTTGATGAGGTCGTTCGTGCCGAGCTGAACTCCTTGAGCAAGGCTGTCTCACACCTAATATTTGGCTTTGGAATATATGTGCGAGCACTCTTCACATTAAGCTATCGTTATGAACTCAAATAATGTATACTTTATTCAACACATACAAGTTTATATTACAATTTTAAATTACCAAGAAGTGACACATTCTTTTTAATTTAATTTATCGTACACTAGCCATGTTTCTGTCGTTGTATGGGTAGAAAATTGTAACCATAAAAATCCTTGAGAAATATATAAAAATTTCACAAAGTTCTAGAAATTTCTTTCCCTCCATGAAAACCTTTCTTAATCTCCCAAAATCTTGTTATCATATATCTTCGCTAATGGTCAGAACTTGTATGCAATCCCCTCTATGTGTTTCAAACTTTAGAAAATGTTTATCTGCTATGAAAAGATGCCCCTAATTATCCATTACAGTGCACTTACAACCTTATATCTCACTAGGCAGGCATCGCATGCATATATACATATACATGGAGAGATATACGGACATTCTAATATATATACATTTACGTATAATTCTAATTTATAGCTTGACCAACAATGTCCTTTCAAGATATTTGTCATAAAATTACGTAATTATAAATAATTAATCTTAAATTAAAACTGCGAGGGACAAAATTGATTAAGATACGGACTTATTTACAAACTAAACCATATAAATTATTATTATCCGACTGATTTTACAAATACGATTAATGACCTGTGGCTAAATAAAATTTTCACACTACTAAAACTTATTCATTGAGATAAAAATGTTAGTTAATTTAATAAGTTTTCAACATCTAACTCCGTTCCCACCCGTAAACTAGGCACTTTTCTCGAGCTGCAGCAACTGGAGTATCAGATTTTATTTCGAATAATAACGAAACAATTTTGAAAAACGTAAGCCGAAAAATATTCAATCAAAATCTTGATGATGAGATGAAATTCTAAATATAAAATGAATATTTTTCCATACAAACACAAAACAAACGCATTCTCGGCGGTACACAACTCGCCCCACAGACTACCAAATATATAGACATGAACTAACGGAAATTCCTTGCTTCAATATTTTCATTGTGGTGTCACTCACGTGATCACTTTGGTACCACTTACGCAATCAAATAGCTACGCGACTTTTTTTAAATATGTGAATATAACATGCATTAATGTAAAAAATACGTCTTGTTTACACAAAGATTTAATTTTCGAAAAGTAAATACTTTTACTGTTGTATAAATGTGTCACAAATAATGTGTGTAGAATGCCCTTCATCCCACAACTACGTGTACACTTTATTTCATGTCTATTCATTTACTAGTCTGTGGTTCGCCCATACAAAATAAATTTATGTTTTCTGATTTGTTTTTATGCGAATTTCTCATTTTTATAACAAACTGTGTACATGTCATTCAAATACCAAACATCGGTCACGAACGATTGATCATACACGCCCATTCCAATCGCAGACTCATTTAAAAATCCCCAACTCTGGGAAAACGCGCGACAGGCGCAAAAAGTTTTCTACGTTTTTTGCGCCACCCGGGCCCCGGGATCGGTGGTGAAATTGACAACTCGCGATTGAGATCTGCGCGGTAAGTGTGCCAGCGCAGTCGACAACTGTTGTGGGAATCGGCACGATTATACGGGCGAGAGCAATTCACAACGCGGCCGACAATGTACGTGGCAATAATTGTGACCCGCGGCGCTGGGAATGGAACGGAGCTGCGCAAGCGGCTGTGAGAAACTCCCGAAAATTCAATCAATTCGGCAATGCCTCTGATAATTTGTAACTAGCGCTTTAACATCAATATCACACCGCGACTAACTAATTTAATTAAGTAATGCCGCTCAGAGGAGCTTCTGGGTAATTATGCCGCAAAAGGATCAATATTATGTATAGACAACATTTTATATTCCAATAGTAATATTGTGCAGATGCCTATCTCAATCGACATTTTGAGACAAGATACCCCCAAAATGGTAATATCACAACCAATTTTCCATCTACTTTTGGATCATGATGCACGCGCAAAACATCTTTTGTGCAATTTTACGGACCAATGGTATTATTTGTGCTCTATAGGAGAGAAAATAAGAAAAACGTTACCATTCCAATAAAAATCTACTAGTAGGGCCTAGGCTCACCACAATACTAATGAAGATGTATTAAAATGCTTGACTGAGTCAAATAAATTAATATCAATTATTACGGCATACTCTGGGTACATTCTCCACAATGACAAATGTAATCTTATATAGGATAAATCAAAATACTTCAACGTAGTTGCGAACACAAAATTGTGCAGACGCAATATGTTTTGTGTTTATGCTATGATGCTAAACCGTGTGCACGTGCACACTCGCACACCTTAAGAGGAACATTGATCATAACACAATATAAACTAAGAACGGCAGCACGTTATATATAAAGACGATGTTTTATATTCAACTATAAATAATTACAAACCTGCAGTCTGATCCCGAGCCGACCCATCAAAGAGCGATCATTCACGAAGGATGAATATCTACCCGGTGGCAGTCGAGCACAATGCGATGTATCTAAGTCCCATTTATTAAATTACTTTTCTTTTCGCTTTTCTGTCTCTCCAGAAGGTGAGACCCCTCGCAATCGCGACTTGCGTGACTCTGAAAATCCGCCGCCGATCGTGTGCAATTCATGCTAATCATTCATAAGTCAGCACGTCAGTATAGTAATATTGATAATGTAGAGACCTATTCTGATCTATTTTGCTGACGTTCCCAGAGTTCAAGAGAAAAGACATTAATCAGACGAAACGCTATAACATCCAAAAAAGTATGTTATTGAATACAACAAATAAATTCTTATAATACATGTATATCAATTCTAATCTGTCGGACAAAATAAAATTTGTAGTTATGCTTACCTACTGATTTGGAACGATATTTATTTTTCTACATGTTGTTCAGTTTTAAAGTTGTCTTAGTTTGTATTTTTTGCGATGGTGCATCTGTCATCCAGAGTCTTATTAATTATTATTGTATACATTGTTATATTTCGAAAATATATTAAGCAGTTGGGCGATAATGATGTTTCAACATAAACGTACGTTAATTTTCTCGGCAACGAAATGTATTTTATAAAATATAGAATGTTTTATTTACAGATAATAATTTTTCTCATCAAATGTATTTATTTAATATGCGACGTGCATTTAAATTTTAATTTTTATCGAGATATTTAAGCAATGTTTTGATAAAATAATATCTACGTACCCTTGAATCCATAGTATTGCATACCCACATAATAGTGTGTCATTTGGTTCAAAAGCGTACGTTAAAAGGTTAACATAGAGTTTTATCCGAACGCCTCCCGATACCGTATTTGAAATACCCATTTCAAAACTAAAATTCTAAAGTAGGTATGTCTGTCAGTAGGACGAGTGATTTTGATGGTAAGAAACAGGTTTATTATAGCTTATAAAAGAATGCTAAATTCTTCCTACTTAACTTCTCGCGTAGGCTTGTTTGCATAATATAGCAACTAATTAATTATTCAACTTGTCCACGAAGCTCTTAACTATTCCAATATTTCTTAGGTACATATTCTGACTCGATCTGTTATGTGGACGCTTCTCATACGTACCTAAGCATCTGCTATTCTCGATATAGTGACGATGCTGTTGATCTGCAAACACACCACTAGAATCACCTACTGTCTAAAGTACTGAAAAAAGTTACTCAAAATTCATATTTTGTTCGAGTTTCGTCAGTATAATTATCAAACATCTCAAATTGTTATTATCAAAATCAAAAGATTTCCGATATATGTATAAAAAACGGCGCAAACATCGATATCGTCTGTGAAAGTGAGATATTCAAAATACTTTTTTTGCCTCTTTTAAGGTGCACTGATAGGAGTTTTCAAATTTTAGAACGGACCAAAAGATTTCTTGAAATCGGCTTATCAATGCTGCGAAAGAAACATTTTCCCTAACAGTTGTAAGCATATTAGGGTGTTAGTTGTTATATCCTTCCTGAATATTTTTACAAATGGTTCATTTACATAGACGATATATTATAATAGTGGTCCCATTATATTGTGGAATTTACACAATATTCTCGCTGTAATTTTATTCAGATTATTAATAAATTTATTTTGTTTTTATTTCAGAATTCAGGATGCTGATAAGGCACACGGCGACCCTAGCGGTCGCCATCCTATTTCTAGGGATACTAGATATAACCAATTCAGAGGTAGGTACTTTTTCTTTAATTAAATTATTTCAAGTAATGAATTACCTGTAAAATTCTGTATGCATTAATTTAATACAGAACTTGTATGCTTTCTGTTTTATATGTATTGTAAGATTATTGTTAACACCTAAAATTAAATATTTATTTAATTACATACAATATTGTTATACTAGCACAGTTTATTAAATATACGAGGATAATACTGAATGTTTACGCATCTTATAATAAGAGCATCAGACTGTTTCCGTCTTCAAAAAACTAATTGATTTCAATATTTCGATTTCAAGCTTCAGCAATTCTTGATTAACTTGAATACGGTTTGATTTACGACAATTCAATCGACATGTAAATTAGTAATGTATGCCTTTTCGCGTAGGCTGGTATGCGAAACACTTTAAGTTTTATGAAGCAAGAGAATGTCTGACAATTCTAACCTTGAACGGCTAATAGAACGTGACTCAAGGAAGCAGTTAAATCGGTTTAAAATTGTGTAGACGTTGAAAAATCTAATATTGTACACCTAAGATATTTCAGGTAGGTATATTTGACTCTTAAAATAATCTTTTACGTTTTTAATTTTGTAATTGTTATTTTTGTTAAATTGCTGGATTGTTATTCATTCATCCAATGAGCATCGACGTACTCATTGATCTTTAAATGTCAAGGATTACCGAGTCCGCCGGTTAATAAGTCAGTAATTTTCATCTTTATTTTTCACGCTACATTATGTTAGTTCGCACAAAAATTATTGTCGAGAGATTTAATAATAATAATTACTGTTATAATTATAACGTGTTTTATGTGTTTATTTATAAACAGTATTAGCAAGCTTAGTAAGAAGAGAAATAAACATTATTCTAAATAATCACATATACAAAATTCAAATTGTGTGGAATATTTAACGATCTCGTGTTGGTTTTTTTTAATGTTTACATGTCTGACTGACAAACTTTGTATTATTGTGATTTATTTGCTTGTAACACGTGATGGCTAGTACCATGTAACATAAATATGAAAAAACTGGTCGCAGAAAATAGTTTATTCGAATAATTATCGGTTGAATAAACAATCGTGCAGAAAAATAACTTTCTTTTGGTCGTATCGCAACATCTTGTTTGTTTCTCGATTGCTGGGCGTGATGGCTCTTCAACCCGCCTATTGTTGGCTGACCACTTTCGATATTCGGATCTTTATGACGGACAATGCAGATTATTAGTAACGATTAATGATTTTCATGTCGGCATCTTTGCTAACAGATTCAATTGTCTTACCGCCTCAGTCCAATTGCGGCGGAACAACCGGGTCAGGGGGTTTATGGAAATTATCCTAACTCATTCGGGCATTAGTTTTCAATTTCGTTTTCCGACAAGAAAATTGACGAAAAATTTTATCTACTGTAATTGGCAACAAACAATAGCTTTCATTATTATATTTCGTTGTTATATTTCCATACTAACAACTCTCCTCAAGCAATAAATCATGGACACAACACAAGACAAACAACAAATATCCACACACCAGTTCCGAGAGCAACAACGACATTTTATCAAAGATTCTACATGTTTCTAGCTCCGAAACTATACAATACACTCAGTACCAACTGGAAATCGTACAATTCTTATAAGATTACACAAATATGGACCCAATATATGATTCAATCAGGTAGAGATGAATCAGAAGCATGGGTATCCAACAATTTAATATAATTTATACAATTCTTTCACTAATAATTCAGTAGTCCTACAACACTCCCACTCCATATATTTTAATTTTATTTTTACTTTTTTATACATATTTGAATTCTCTTTTTATTCCAAATAACACCACAACAGCACGAAAAAAAAAACTGGCTACTTTAACACAGACTTCAGTCTAGAAAAGTAGCCGGGACAACGCTGTATATATCAGAGGTGAGGTCTACTCCATCCCACACAATAAATTATGTATTATGTATCCACCTCTGTTAGTACAAAAATATGAATGTCAAAATATAAATAAATAATTAAATTATAAATCTAGTCCAATCTTATACAATATAACGCATTAAAATCAACGACATATTTTTTTTAAATACAGACATGTACACGAAATATATCTCTATTCAATATTCTTACTATTTCTAAACGCTTGTGCTTTGAAAATATAATATAATATAACAGAATAGAAAATACAAAACATTTAACTTATCTTAATCTTACTTGAGATACATTATTTTTGTCCCGCTGGTGTCTCACAAACCTGGCCATTTATTCAAGCATTACATAGCCATAATGAAGCAACATCCAAGAATTGCAAGATGTCCATAAAGTTATAAAAATAGACAAGAAAACAATATTATTATTGACAATAAACAGAGAATAATAAATATTATTATGGATTATGTATGTTGTACTGGTAAAGTTGTACAAAATACATACGTAACGAAAATAAATATTTGACTCCTTTTTTAAATGAGAAACTTTTTAGAAAATAATTAGAAACATTACAAAAATATCTATCTATCAAAAAGTTATGTTCGCTACCGGGATACGAACCCGGAAGTATTCCAATCCGAGGAAACCAGTTATCATTTCGCCATATCAACTGATTACGCTTTCGACAAATGGAGCCTATACCCGGTAGTCATTGTAAATGATACATTTATCATTCCATTTTTAAATGCAATCAACTTCATATTGCAATAAATCCCAAATACCTTTGAGTATATCTTTCTAACTAATTAATTGAATTTGTATAACTATGTTCTGAAATAGTGAAATTACGATAAAAATGTGGTTTCATTAAAAAATAAATATAATTAAACCACATAAGTAAATTTTAATTCAATAATAATATAAACATGAATTAACAGGAGTGCTAATTTAATGAAAATCTACATGGAAAAAAAAACTTTGTTGGATACGTTTTGCAATTTGTATAATGTTTGTATGTAGTGCAGTTTAATCTGGATGTGCTATACATATTTAGCTTATTTTTAAATGCGTTGTATGATGGGTCGAGAGTTGTTTCAGAAGTTAGCATGTAAAGCAACAGATGCGCCATTTTACTCTACGTACAAAATATCAATAACAATAATCATATATTTCGTCCTTTACCCGCTTTCGATACGAGTCTCCGAGATAAATCTCAACGCCATTAGAGTGACGTGTTCACCACGAATGACGGCAAAATATATTAGTGATATAATATTTTTTAACAGATTGCAAATTTTGTATTACACTGTAGTTTTTATTAGTATCACGTCGTGAGGAAATTTATAATTACAATTCAAACTCTGCCTACAACAGAGATTAAAAAAATGTTTATCAAGTGTCCTCTTTCATTAAGAAAACTATACTTCACTGTTTTTCTTTTGTGTATTTTGCTGGGCGTGTGTACTAAACTGAAATCAATCTGTGTGAGCAAATTCTTATCGTTGCGTAAGCTGGTTTCTTTAACTAAATTTTCGGTCCAATCAATCGGCAAGATTCTTGAGCAATGAAAAAACTTTTAGAGCTCGTGACTTCACACAATCGAAAGTTATTAAGGCTTTTGTTTCACAGAGGTCACCAGTTACGATAAATTCAGTTGCGCCATGAAGTGTGTTGCATTGTTGAAAAAACATTAATTGGGTGCATACAATTGGCCTTTTGGGTGAGAACAGCTTTTAATATTTTTGATAATGTCCATTAATTGAGATATTACATGTTGGTTTAGAGTTACCCATGCGTAAAAAATTTAGCAATGATAAACCAGAAATAAATATGTGCTCAGTATTTTATTAGGAATCAGCAGTGACGTGCACTAGGTATAGATTTAGGTTATGCTGTTGCCAATTATATTATGCAATCATATATAATATATGTAATTCAATATATTTACTTTCATTTAACCAACGTCTCTAAACAAAATAAATCCGTAGTTTATACGACCCTACCATGTATTTATTTATAATTTTAGAGTTCTTTTTGTATTTTCCAAATCAAACACAAATCCATGCACCAAATTTAAAGAACAATCATGAAATCAACACATTAAAAACAGTAAGATAGTAAAATTCGCGAATTAGTAAAATATGAAGTAGACACTCTAATGATTTGCACGCAGTTGTAAGCCTTTCAAATGTAATTCTGTTAAAAAACAGCACAGGTAACGACTCCATACAAAACGGATCAACCGAAAGGAATTTTCAATTCAGTAAATAGCCATTTACATGACTTGAGTAATTCAATAGCTTAAAGACAGAGCAGAGTAATGTGAATAGCTCGATGCGACGAATACAAAAGAGCGCCATGGGTACAGCGGTGAGTTGTCGTGGTAGTTTTTAAAACTAAACGATTAAAGTCTCTACTAGCGCTAATTGTAAAATAATGTTTTCGTTTATGTTAATCCAATTATTCAATTTACATTTGTTGCCATAAATTTTTAATAATGCACAGGTTTTTTTGCTTGTATGCACTGCACGCCCCTGGGAGTCCCAAGATTATGTCATCATTACTAATGTTATTTTGTTATTTTTTTCAGGAAAACCTCTTCTCTTGCCCGAATGGTGAGTCAAACAAATTAATCAAATATTAAATATACATGTGTGTATACACATATGTACCATTACGTATAGGAAGTAATAAAATGTTATAGTGATGAATATGATTAATATTAAGAAATAGTCAATAACATTTAAATATTGTTGAATGGTTTCATGTTAAAAATACACAAAAAATTTCCTCAATAAAACAATTAAATACTAAAAAAAAACATATCTACGGCGTCGCCAAAAGTACGTTTGTAAAGCGTAAACTACTCGCACTTGTCCCTGAAGTCACGTACATTGGAAATAAATACTTCTTTTTTTTAAATCACATAAAAAAGTAATTGTATTTCGGTCTGAAGTTTGCACTGTGTTTTCTGTACATTTTGATAGAAATATTGCCTATTGCAGAAGGTCTCATGACAGAAAATCTCGATACATTTTTTTCCGATTATGACCAGTAGACATCAACCCTACCCCCTCTATAAAAAGTTTATCTATGTGGATACGACGGATTCAGTGGGTACGATTTCTAGCAAACTTCTTTAAAATTATTATTTTCAATAATATTGAACATATAGAAAAATATAAAACTAATATTTCATAAACATACATACAAAATCTGACTGATTCTTGCCACCAGTACAGGGAGGGATTTTTTCAATTAGATTGCATCCGGAAATTAATGAACATCTGTTATGAGGAATTTATTTTAAACCATTCATTATTGTAACATGGTTATAATTTTATTAATGAAAATATTAAAAAAAAACTAAAAACTGGTTTTTAAATTAATTCAAAGAAATGACATTGTATCTTAATGAAGGCCTCCATGAGTCATTTTGTGTAAAAGAAAAGCACTAGACCTCTATGTTAAACCAAGAGTCCAAGTAACGTTATTCCAATCGTACTTGGCCTTCATACACAACATCCACTTACCTTGCTTAGGACAACAATTACACGAGTTTAGTTTGTATGTTATTTGTAGTGCATTCGGATCGATGTGTAGTTCGTAGTACAATGGGATCGATAAATCGAATCACTCGCTGACGGTAGCCGTTCTCGATATTCATTCACGGTTATCCGCGGGAACGTTAAGATATTATTAGCGCTAGCTTCTTATTAGAATAACTGAAGGAAGTTAGACGTACCCTCAATTCCAGAAAGTTGTACCTGCGTGTAATATTAAATGTAATAAGCACGCCTATGGAGTTGTGATGTATGATTTGAAATGATTCAAATACAATCAACATCTTAAAACTGATATGCTTGTATTAATTTGTGATAATTACATTAGTATGTGTCTACATATACAGGGTGTAACAGACCTAGTTCACAATATTTTATAGTTGGATACCTGACGAAAATGTTCAAGGAATATATGTAAATTCAGTACTGTTACGGAAAATATTATTGTTTGAAATTTTTTCAAAATTGTGCGAAATTGTTCCATTATTAATATATAACATTGCTTCAGGTCTTAAATCACCTAATAAAAAATAGTTAAGCCGCTCAAAATTCGATGACCTTTAATTTTTTGTATTCAATATATAATTTGTAATTAATAAAATATTTAAATTAATCGAAATAATCGCGTAACTATGTTTTTTTTTAAATACTTATATCTCTAACATGATTGAGATTAGACACAATCCCTTGAACGTTTTCGACTTATTATTTAGTTAAGTATCCTCCCATAAAATATGGTGGATTAAGTCTGTTACATTTGTATAAACAATACGTGACTGATATGATTTTTCAAGGGATATGTGCCTAATCTTAACCATATCAAAGCATTTCAAAAAATCGTAATTATTTCGATTAATTGAAATATTTTATTGATTCCAAATTATATATTAAATACAAAAAATGAAAAGTCATCGAATTTCGAGCAGCCAGACTATTTTTTGTTAGATAATTTAGGCCCTGAAGAGAAGATGTAGATTAATAATTGACCAATTTCATAAATATTTATTTCGAAGTACATTGATGAACACAAATTCCTTGAACATTTTCAACTTGTAATAATATAGTCAGAGATACCCGCCATATGGGAAATTGAATAAATTATTTTAAAACAATAAGCCACTTATCTTAGGAGAAAAATCTTTGACAAATGTATTCTTTTAATCTTTACATGTGACAGTGGAACCTGGACTCTGAACGCTAAACTATCTTAGAAGTTTAGTTTTCAAATTAAGTATGAATTAAGTATTCATTAAAATCAGTAGAAGAGGCAGAAAAAAACACACAGGTTAGAGCACAGACTAAGGCAAAGGATGTCATTTTCACTGATGATGTAAAAAAAGTGTAAATGGTAATGGATGGGCCATATTTTAAGGCGCAAAGATAACCGATGGACGAAAAACATTATTAAATAGTATGTACGAGACAAAAAATCTAGTGAGAGCCCAGTCTCGATGGATGGAAGATTGTGACAGAATCATATCGAGGCCATAGGAGATCGATATTTTCTGAAGATGATATCAGAAAATATTTTTTAATTTACATAATTTACTTGTATAAATACGCGTGTGTGATAATTTTGGAATTTAAAAAATATATATATTATTAAGTAGGTACACTAAAAACAGTATGAGTATAACCGTATGAGTAGGTTATATAGGATAGGAAATACTGAAATATAAAAAACATATATACTTGATATATTAGCGATCAATATACAAATACATTATGATTTGTGAGAACTAGTTAAGTTGTTCTTCATCTTCTTTTAAATAGGCAATCCACTCTGCGAGACTAATTTGAGCCATTAATCAAGTTAAAACTTTATTTTATAAAAGTACAATAATATTAGAGAATAGGAAATATTATATTACAAGTCAATACCATTGCCGTTTAAAAAATTTGCTATTATATAGATTAAATGTGACGAGTTAAGGGAAAGAAGATGACATAAGTTAAACGAGAGTTGAAAATTACCATTAACGAGATTACTGTAAAAAAAAACCTGATGAGGTCTTAAATAGGACGTCTCGTCAGAATATCAACCGGCATGTAGGGATAGACAAATTTATTTTATCACATGTATATACATTTTTTTTTTCATTATAAATAATGTTTCTCTCCGTTCTTATACGCTTGTCATTTCGCAACATGATGAAAAATAATCAAACAGTCTGTTGACTGACTTATTATGAAAGAATAATTTGACCTCCAGTAACCATTTTAGAAAAATAAAGAAACTTGCCTCAATTCGTCGAAACTTGACATCAATGTAGGGATTTACAGAATTTATTTTTATCAAACGGTGGGGTCAACTTTAAAATACGTACATTATAATTATAAATCTTTTAATGCCTACAAAATTGACACCAAAAATTTATCAGCCTTCCTTTTCAACCATTCAGCTGACTGTCAATATAATTTACGTACAGAGAACAGACCAGCCTCGTCTATGAACGAAGTGTAGCTACCTCGGTCGCGAGCACGAGGCGAGCGAGCGATAAGTTAATTTTGCATAATACCGTTAATAAACAACCGTTTGTGGTTCAGTCGCTCGAAATGGCTTCAACCGCTACCTACTGAGTGCTTTTGCTCACTATAATTACACCCCTGCAAATAAATGTGATTATCAATATACATCTCATCCCATACAGCCACGAATGATACAATCTATAAATCTTTTGGCTAGAATTCAATTACAAACGAATTTAAAATAGCTAATGAGTAGGTGTAACAATAGATCTCGAATAAAAATATATTAGTACTTCTTTGATATTCACGACCTTTCTGAGTTGTCTTGTTTTTGGATGTACCTAAGGATGTACATTAATTATATTTTCTTTTTTTTTTTGTAATTGAAAATTGCGAAACCCAGATAAGTCAGTTATTTATCTAAACATTCGTTCTAATCGTTCCCTCTATAGGCTATAGTCCCTCGTTGATTCTTTTGACAACATTTCTCCATTCTTCTCGGCATCACACAGTTACAAGCAAATACTTGTAGCAGTCTTCACTTGGTCGGTTCTACAGATAAGAGATCTAAAAATGAGACTGATTTATTAAAGAATGCATTAATTTACAATCAATAATCTGTTACTTATTTAAATTCCTGCAATACGGAGACATTGGTGTCTCGAGTTGTCCGCGGTATTCTTAAAATATATCTTCTTAATCGTCCTTGTCTCTGTTCCATGCAAGAAGATGGGGAATTCTAGAGTCTTTACTGCTTTTTCAGTTTTGTCAAGCGGTCCCTTCCCTATTATATACGAAATAATTGAATTTTATCATTGTTTCCAACTCAAGCAAGATTTTTATCCCGAGAAGTTGCGAACAATTAAAATAAGTTTCATTTTTTAATTTATTTATATCTATATCAAGTTTTTTTACTATTTAGATTATTGAAGTACATTAATTAAATAATACTCCTCTATTGTGTATTTAATCTAATTATATAAAAGTTAGTATCTGAACCGTGTATCTAACAACAAGACCGTATGAAAAATTGGAGCATTGAGCGCGGTCTTGATTTACAATGTTATGATTGCAGCCTACCGAACGCGGCCTGTAAAGCTGGCTTCGCCGTTACACGGTCACCTTAAACTAACGCAAGTTTATCGGTTCGTTTTGCATATTCCTGTTATGTTTGCCGTGCATGCGATGATTAGTCGGAGCAGGGCGAACAGACTGCAAATCACCTGACGAGGGAAGATCTTGATCCAACACAAAAATTCCAACGTAAAAATCGTCAACACGTACGTTCCTGAGTACGACGATTGACGTAGTATAAAAACTGGATCATAGATTTTGGATTCGTCAATCGTTAAAGTACTAATTATTAGTTAATGTAATTTTTTAAATTAAAATGTAAGAAAAATGTAAAATGTAAATGTAAAATGTAAAAATGTAAAAAAATGTAAGAAATATTATAATGGTCGAAATAACATATTGATAGTTTCCTAAACTTATATGGGTAATAAAATATTTTTAATAAATATGAAACATTCTTTAAAATTTGAAAATCTCTTTTTATTTGTAAAATTCTACAAACATTTTTAATTCAAAACTTTCAAAATTCGAAATTCATTTTTTTAGATTACCGCTTGGTGGACGATATTGTAGAATAGAGATGTTAAGGAATGAAATTGTAGAATCTTCTAAACAAGTATTTTAAGTTTATGTTTTACCTGCCAGATGATTATTAAGATAAAAACCATGAATTTTTTATGTATTGGCCATTTACATCGCAAGTTTTAAACGGCAAAATCATGTTTCAGATAATTACTTTAGGTACTTTTTAATCAGTTTTATTCAGATTAATTTGTAAAAAATACAATTTCTGTAACCATCTTTGGCCGTCACGCAAAATGTACCTACGTGTGTATTTACGTAGCCTCGAGTGAAATCTAGATCGCATAAATATTTTATACAACTTCTATAGTTCTAAATGACAAACTTGTTTATTTTTCAGACATCGTTTTTCGAATTAAGACAATGGCGTACCTATAATTTTAAGTAAAATACATTTTTTTTTTCCCTTTTCATGAAAAGTAGACGATACTTATTTCACTCGACCCGAAATTATCATTACTTCCAAGCAAACACTGGTACTGCGGCTTATTAGGTTAATATCATGTTTTCTATTGTAGATTCTCTAATGATTATTTTTATTCACTTTTATTTTGTTATATTCTCATTTGCCGCCATATTTAGATCAATTTCCGACAAAGTTTAAACCAAAACGATTATGTTGGATGTCAGACAAGTTTAATTCAAAGCGTCTCACAAAACTCAGACTTACGTTAGCGGATACTCGTAATGGCGAATAAACTGTTTCTGTCGTGTGACGATGCAACCTCACTGCAAAGCTGTGAAGCAATTATCCGAGAACAGGATTTAATTGACAGGGCGTGTCATGTCATATGATAAATATTATATTAGTTCCAATCTGCCATTTACCCTTCTGGGTAACCGCTTTAACGGAAAATTTACAGCGATGACACACTGACACTAAAATGTACAGTTCTATGATAAAAACAAATATAGTGGACTCTTGATCATGCGGGGTCTCTTTAACCGGGTTGCGGGCAATTCAAAATTGCGAAATTTTGTATTAACATTTCGAAATAAAATGATTTTTTATTTGAACACATAATATGTACGAATAATATGCTACAAAAAATTACTGGCAAAAATGATAGTGTAACTAATAACGAAATTGCGATAACACCTCCGATTTGATACATTCTTTCCTTTCGAATCCTATACAATCCAAAATCCTTCATTATAGTTCCACTTATTACTATTTTAACAGTTCGATCCCACAAATGCACACGCATTATATTTTATTATTGTTGTATTTTTTATAAGAGAAATGAAGTTTCGTTATTTAAACGGTGACATGAAATGACAATAACTCGTTATATACTCGTACATTTAAAATATCACCATTTTCCATGTACATGAATCATGTAATGTGCTAAGCCAGCAGTACACGTGATTTCTCTTTAAAAAACGCTAGTAAAAAATATAATTACTCCCTCTTAATTTTTGTTATCTAGACAGATATACAAGTACTTATCTTATTATTATAAAGATGTTAAGAAATCTATATTTTTATTTTTAATGCTACGGTAATATGATAATAATGCATCAGTTACATTAAAAATGTATTCGTACTTTTTTTTTAAATATATTTTACAAAATGTTTTGACTCACGAGTGAACGAATGTGTAGTTTCATTTAAATAAATAGTATTATACTGATGCTGTGATTTGTCATTTTAATTTAGTATTAATTAGATCAACATTTTAATTTTAATAAACAATGTATTTAACCCTTTCGTTTTACCTGTTGACGCCAACCGGTTTCATAACGCTTCTTCATTTCTTATTTCTTCTCAGGTATTCCTTCGACGACAGAGTAGTATAAAAGTTTTAGAACTATATTTTAATATTTGTAAGTAAGGAAATAAAAGGTATAGAGTTTAGAAAAAAATTAAATGAACACTTCAGAAACACATAATTAGAAAATAAACAATACTATAGAACACTTCTGAAGCACACAAATAGACTATAAATAAAATATATAAAATATTATATAAAATTATTATAGTTTAACTCCCTCTCCAAGCACAAGAGCTAGTCTCTTTTTTGGAGAGGTAAGCGAAAAAAAACCGTGTAATTTTAATAATGTTAAATACTTAAATCGTGTTATGAAAAAATTGTAAAAATGTCAAATAAAAAAAACAAAAGTAATGGAAAAACTATTCATATAGTAATATATACACCAACTAGATGACAAATCAATGATTCGAATTTTATTTTATTAATTATGAGAATATTTTTTACAAGGCCTTAGCACCATGCCTTTTGAAAAAAATTTGTATTTTTATTCCTGTTATCAAACTTTCGTTTGCGAAGTTAAAACATGAGCATTTTCTTATTCGTTAGATTTGCAACTTTATATATAAGTATGTATAATATTTAATAATAACATAAAATAAACTGAAATATGGTAAAATAATTACGCAATATACTTATAAGCTTTTTTGATTCAACTGGGTTCGAATTCACCACGTGCTTACTATATTTTAATCATATTATTATATTTACAAGACTTTTATTGTTTATTTATCTTATTTATCACGTTTAACTTATGTTGCATCAACTTGAAAGAGAAAAATTAAAATATAACAGACCAAAATTTATCTCCCTTAGTCTTGATGTACGTTTTCCCTCAGTAAAAAAGCAATTTGTTAAAAATGTTGATTAAAATAAACTACAAAATATCAATAACGCAGCCAATAATAATTTCGAATAAGTCGAGCGGTGACACGCTTCAAATACTTGTATTTACCCTGTTAAATTGTATTGAGCTGTCGAGTACTGAACTGCTAGAAACGCCGACAAAGCGTTCATCAAGAAACTAAATACAATTTTTTCAAGTGAAATCTGCCCTCCTATCAAAATGTACCAAGAACTTAAAATAGCTTTACCAGTGCATACGCTCGCGTTAATTTCGCCGGAACTAATTGAAGGTAATTTCAAGAGGCGTGCAAAACGGTTCACGGCCGCGGAAGAACTCGACGGCGCGCAGCGGGTGGACCGCGACAGTGTTAATGCACCTTTTATTCTTAATTCGTCAATAGTAACATTACATTTCAATGATCAATTTTACTTGTTCGATTTTTTAAATTGCAAGTGAAATCTGACTAGATTTGTTTCGCTCGATTTTTGATATTATTTCGTCGTTCCAAATGTGAAAATATGTTCCGAGTGATGAAAATATGTTTTTACAACTTTTTGTATGAAATTGTGAATCAGCAAAATGAATTTAATAAATTACGTATTATACAATTATCGTCAGTACTACCCTATCGCAAGTTTTATTCTTAATATGATACATATTAAATATTTCTACCTCTATTAGTCGCGTTTCTATCACCATAAAAGTTTTTTTTGTACAGTGTCGAAATGATATTCAATAAAATTTTTCTAGATCGCGTAATTTTAATTTAAGGGTCTTTCAAATTAATTAAATATCTAATAATACCTAAGTTTAATTACCTACTATATATAAAATAAAACAGAATCTACAGTTAATATATATGATCTCTTAATAAGATAGGTACTAACCAAATTAAAATTTATTTCACAGAAATTAAAGTCAGGCACAGCTTTTTGATTATATGGAGTGCACGCCCCCTGCGGAGTAAATTTAGGTATCTCTTAAAAGATATGTATTTATGTAAAAATATTTCATCTCATCATGGCTCTTCTTTACTTAAGTACCTACGCATATTATGAATGTATATTTTCAATTTTTGCGCAATCGTATGAAATGTAGTTAGGTGTACGATTAATTTTAACCGATAGTGAAAAGATCTAATCAATTATCTATTATAAAATTAATTAACAAAGTTTGTTTAGCCCATTACTTACTGGTCCTTTTTTATATCATATTACAATCATATACAGATATATTATAAATATGTTATTATTATGTTTATAGTATACTGTTTTAGGTTTTGATCAACCCTGCTGTTTGGCTCCTTGAGACAATTTAACGAGTTTATTACAATACACTATATGCAATGTCATCCAGTCTGACAATTTAAAGAAATGTAACCGGTTTTAATAACAAAGCGAGCCTTCTCCCCTTACCTCCAAGCACACTATATCCCTAGGATATAACTATATTAATAAATAATATTTACAAGAATGCATCTTGTTAATATATATTATCGTTATAACGTTTGATATGATGAACATTTTTTTCAAAATCAAATATCATATCGATGAAATAACATAAATTTTTCTATTTACATCTTTCATGAACCCCACCTCGCACCCATACCGGGTACCAAATTTTTTTTTATACCCATTTTATTTTTATCCACATTTACATTGGTTTACAGGTTATAGGTATGAAATTATTTTTATATACACATATATATGTGTGCATTTATATATACTCGTATACACACATTTTAATGATAGATTTTGCCGATCTAGACACCCAGCACCTTTTTGAGTTAATTTCATCGTGGTTTTCCATTAAAAAAGTAACAATTATCAGATATTTTTTTGTAATGATTTAGAGCCTACTAATATTTTCGATTAAAAAAAACCACTCGGAAAATGATGAGATGAGCTTAAGAGAATTGCTTATTCTCAAAATCATATACGAGGCGGATAGATTAAATCTAATAAATTAATATTTAATTTTAACTTATCAAGGTTAAGAAGTCACGAAAACTCTTGACCTCTTAAGTATATACGACCTTTTAATATATATGTATGTATATTTGTATGTCGTAATTGTTTTCAATTCTAACACTAACGTAACCTAAACATTTTGATTGTTTTGATAAATATTCTACCACCTATTATACCTACACCTACTATAGATTGGGAGCTCTGATGATGAGGTATTATTAAAACATTGTGTGTAGGTGGAACACGGGTATGATGTCTTCAGTGTTATCCTTTACTTAGAAATATTTTTGTGCCATATGCAACAACTTCAATAGATGTATTTTCAAACTGTATTATTTCATTTTGCTTCATAACATTTTGTAAATTTCACTAAATAAATTCAGAGTTATTTCAAATGTGTTTTTTCACTTATTTAAACACTTGCAAGGTTCTTCTTTTTTCTCGTACTTTAGACATTGGTCCCTGTTATTAGAGACAACATCTACCAGATAGTACCTTGAACCTTGAATCGTATACCAGTTCCACGTGAACACACCAATAACATCTCCGTTGTCTTCTCCACCTGATAATATATTCTGTATCATCGCTCAACTACGATAGTTTTAAGGGTTTTCAACCACCCATTCTCTTAGGTTTCATTTTCATCTTAGGCTTCATTTCCACGCTTCTTGTTCAGATCGCAATGTTGAATTATAAAATTAAATCAAGGACAAGGGCCTACAGACTGACTAACCGTGTATTGAGATGGGCCTACAGACTAACTAACGAATATTATAATATTTGATTTCAATTTCGTGGGTAATTTGATGTTGGGAGTTAAGCGGAAATGCTGAACTGAAAGTGTCAATCCATGGACTCATCCTAACACACAGTCAGTTTGTAGGCCCATCCTACCACATAGTTAGTCAGTCTATAGACCCATCCTAATACACAGTTAGTCAGTCTGTAGGCCCATCCTACCACATAGTTAGTCAGTCTATAGACCCATCCTAATACACAGTTAGTCAGTCTGTAGGCCCATCCTAATATACATTTAGTCAGTCTGTAGGCCTATCCTAATACATAGTTAGTCACTCTGTAGGCCCATCAAACATTATTCTCACCGAGAGAGAATCCAAGCAGCTGAGATTTGATGCCTAAGAGAACTCCACAATTATTTTTTTATTTAATATTTTTTTTAATATGATAGTAAATATGTCACGTCAGTATTCTTAGTATTTTTAAACTAAACTAAGCTAATGTATCCTCAATTAATCTCAAAATTTTACCTATCTTTTTAAGAAGAGATCCCAGATTAACTGGCTAGGACATACGAGTGTATGCTAGTGGAAGAATCCCGGAAGAAAGGCGACTAGCGAGTCATCCAAGACACATTTCGGAAAAAATATATCGTACCTTGGATATATTGATCCAAGTTTATATTTTATTAGGTATCATCTGACATTTTGGTAAAAATGGATTTTTTTGTATCAGAATTCTGACAATAATTTTCTAATTATTAAAAATGTGTTGCAAACAAGTCAAATTTCCAAGTAGTTTAGAAAATAATAAGAAAAAATATATATTTGAATAGAACTTGAATTGAATATTCAAATACAAATAAAATTTATACATATAATGTTCCCTAAATCAAGAATTAATTTTCTTTAGTATTCTAATTTATATGGCGACATTTTTGTAAAAAAATTCACTTCATGGTATCTGTATCTGCGAATCTTCTGATAAAAAAGCAAGACTTTGACGTCTTCCTCTCAAATGATCAAATCACTTGCCATGGTACTTACACTTAGATATAGGTATGCAAACCATGGCGTAAACACTGAGCGATGAATCACGGCTCTAATGGACAACATCCGCGATGTATTACATGGCATCATCATTCCATCAGCCGCTAGTTAGAAATCTCGCGTTTATCGCACAAGTTTAAAAAAGAAAACTATTCGAAATCATTCGCCAATACTGGTATGGTGTAGTATCTTCCATCTTTATTTTTCCCGCGTTCATTTTCCAGTTTGTTTTAGAAATTCCACCTTCCACTGTCCGAGAAAACCGGATCTCAAGGTAAAACTCTGCGGGTAACGTAACGTTGCAGTCCCATTAGAAAATCATCGGCGACGCCTGTATTTGACCCGCTCGGAATGGTCTCGTCAGTCTCGGTGACAGCTTATAAATATTAGAATGTACCGCGTTCAAAAGACTGTAACATCTCCGCAAATGAAAGATGTTGTAAAGTTCATAGTTGAACATTTTAACAACTTGGAAACTACCAACCCTACCTACCTATATATAGATAGGTAGGTATCAAAAAGGCATATATATATACACACACATACAGGAACAAACTGATTTTTTCATTATTTTTTTAAATTCTTTTAATTCATTCGTGTTGCATTATTTTAACATATTCTGAATGAAAATTCTGGGAATTGAAATAAACCTTCCAAATAATCAATTACGTATGTTAAATATTGAAGCCAATTTTTTTTTTACATAAGGTCTGAATTAGCCATTTTTATTGTGCGCGTTTTAAACGTGGGTTAATTTTCAATAAAAATGTATGCGTTTGAAAATAATGACATATTCAAGGTCATGTAAGTCATTATATCTTTATAGGATTATCTAAACAATCAAACACCCTCATTTCTGAATGCATTAATTTTAAAAATATGAATTAATTTCAAATCAACGAATACATTAATATTGTAGTATTCATCAATATCAATTCATTTATCAATATCAATTCACTGCTGGATGAAAGCTTCTCCATGACTTGGCCATTCTCGCCGATCTGCGTCTTGAAACAGGACTCGCCCATTATCATTTTTACTTTTTGCAATGATAATGGAATCTTACAACTTGGTTTGCGTTCTGTTGTAGTATTAGATAAGCAACATATTCCTAGGCCTTTTTAAATACTACTTTTACTTTTTTTTTAAATAGAGATGCATACTAAGCTAAAACGCTTCTTCTTCTTCTTCTTTTAAATAGGCAATCCACCCTGCAAAAGTTATTTGTGCCATTAATATTGTACAAAAAAAAGTAAAATAATATTGTAGAATAGGAAATACTATATTACAAGTCAGTACCATTGTCGTTCTAAAAACTTGCTATCATATAGATTAAACGTGGCGAGTTAAGGGAAAGAAGATGACACAAGTTAATTGACGAGACCACTGTAAAAAAAACCTGTTATCCGCAAAAAAGATATGGTCAAGGGTTTCCTTCTCGGCATTGGGGAATCTATTAAGTTCAATCTGAACAAATGAGAAGCCACCTGGCAATGCTCAATTCTCATTCTAGAGATATTTGATACTGTTCTTTTGAAGACTTTCCTTTTTGAGAACCGGGGAGTGCGGGGAATAGATCCTGGAATTACTTTAAGACGATTACCTTATGATTATTTGGATCCATCCATTTTTTTACCATGTTAAATCTGTCAAACATCGGGATATGAAATTGTTGGGGGGAAACTCCGGAAAGAGTGGCTTCCTTGGCCATCAGCACATTTATTTCCATGAATTCCCTTATGTGCAGGAATTCAAACGAATGACACATGTTTATTGTTGTTGTACAAATTAAATAGACATCTTTTGATGGAACAGATTATCTCATTGTCTAGTCAAACTTTTATATTAGCAGAGAGGGATTCAAGAGCTGCTTGTCGGTCGGAGAATAGACGTTCCGGAGTACGCAGACGTCCAAGGCATCATTAATCTAAAACGCTTGTACTAATTGAAAATAGGACTAACTTGTTGATCTCCTGGAACAGGGTTCGAACCCTCCGACCACTAGATCAATCGGCGAGTATCGTAACCACTAAACCACAAGCATTTTAACAACAGTGCCAAAATACTATATTATGATCGAGGAAAATAACGCATTTAAAATAAACATATTTTTTGAAATTTTATTTTAAATACAAATGATAAAATAAATATAACGTAAAGGTTTTTTTTCCCTTGTGTTTCTCTCATATTTTTCCCCGTGTTAGGCTGTCATATGAGAATACCATAGTAAAACAATTTACATATTAATTTGCAGTATATACCATTCTTTCAAATAACGATTGTACCATGACTCGATATATTATTTTTATCCATGACGAAATGCCATTGACCGGGTCACGATCTAATATCGAATGAAAATCAAAATGACTGATGTACTATGTTTGAGCAGAATAAAATAAAAACAAAATTTTATTCTTCGAAGAAACCAATAATATTATTAAGCTAATTATGTTTCTAATTGATGAAATGGATCTTGCAAAGCTAACACTACAGAAAATATTATTATAATAGACAGTGTATTATTTTGCTTCTGCGTGCTGCGTGTATTATGTCATTGAATTCATTAATTTTCTTCTATGAAATGAATTATTTTTATTCTTCAGCTATGATTATTTTCATTTAGATACGAGAGCTATTACTGCTCTAAGCAGCGGCGTAACTACGCCAATGCGATGCATTGGGGTCCACGTTAAAGAGAAGCCTAAATAATATTATTCGGAGTTACATTTTTAATTTTTAGTTAATATGGACTAATAATTTTAAAAATAAACTACTGCAAAAAATGCCATTATGAAATGAAAATAATCATTTCTATAATACCTGCTAATTTTGGGTTTGAACTAGACCATCACCGCAAAACGAAAATCCCTGTAATGTGAAGTAAAGATATTTACTGTTACAAATTCATATGAATGCATAAAAACAATTTTTATTCCATCGTCATTATTATACCTCATACGCATTACATATTCAGGAGAATATTTATTTTGCATTGAAGCCCAATTTTTCAAGTTACGCCACTGGCTCTAAGAATATATTTATTTTAAATACTAATTAAATGTATTCATTAGAAATATATACATATAAAATTAATTTTATCAAAAAATATTGTTTCCGCGCTACCGGGATTCGAACCTGGATCTCTTTCCAACTATACTGCAGCGACATTATTTTTGACGACAAATTTTCGAACCTATATGTTACACTTCAAATGAATACAGCCATCGTTCCATTATTTGAAAGCCATTTACTTTATATCATATGGTTTCGAAAATTTGTCGTCAAAAATAATGTCGCTGTAGCATAGTTGGATAACGCACCTTCGCTTGGAAAGAGATCCAGGTTCGAATCCTGGTAGCGCAGCAATATTATTTTTCGATAAAATTGATTTTATATGTATATTTTTCTAATTAATACATTTAATTAGTATTTAAAATATCACAGACCTATGTTCTGAATTATTACAACTTCACAATAAGAATGTGTTCTCCTTAATAATATATTTATGTTATATATAGATGTACTTTTCAGTGGCGTGTACTAGGCAAGGTCTTGTTATGTTTTATTGCTTATTATGACGCTGGTACGTTCGGCTGCATTGCCAGTAGAATGTCAGCGCATTGAACTGAAGGATCTTTGCCTGGTAGGAACAATCGTTCAGAAGCATGATGTGCTAAAAAAATAATTTATCAATATTATATCTTGTTTATGATATAATGAAATAAATAAGCCCTCTTCGAATATAAAATTGTAATTGAAAATATTTTGTGACACGTCATTCCATGCGAATAAGTAGACATTATATTTTGTGACACGTCATTCCATGCGAATAAGTAGACATTATATTAAGAACATCACGCGTTGCAAGCGAGATAAGCATTGCGTATATTTTTCGGCTGAATTTTTCAAAAAAATACGTGAACCATGTGCGCAGTTCTGTTTATTCTGGTTACTATATGAAATTTTAATTGTTTGCGCCTGGATTTGAACATACATACAAGTAATTTATTTATTTATGTAGGTATATATTAAATATTGGTATAATAATCATGTATCAATCACAAGTACAATTTAATATCATAGTAAATTATCAAAACATAAATAGTATGATTACTTGGAATGCCCTTGTGTGTAGTCATTTCATTGTATACCTCTATTCTGTAACTGTACATGACAATAAACTTGTGTCAACTCATGTTACATAACTTGCTCTGACCACACACATTTACACACACTCCGCGATCGTCTTCAAACGAACATGTATGTGAGTGATGGGTGGTTATCGCGGCACTCATCCTCACACTACAACATATTGCATCAATACGTATACAAGAATCGAAAAAAATTCTAAAACGTGCTTAGACCATATATTGTGTAAACCAGACAATAATCTACATCTGAAACCATATGTACGGGATACAAAATTACTGATTATTTCCCTGTAGGTTTATTAATAGATGTTAGTTGTTTTTTTATAGTTATATGTGTTAATAAACTCTACTATTATTTTTTCTATTGTCGAATGTATAAATAAATAAATATCCTTTTGATTCATCTGCTATGATTCATACACCATACACAAAACACTCTTTCATAACTGATTCTCTTATACCCTATAATATATTTAAATGAAATGTGTACGTAAGTATAATTTACCTATTAAGTAGAATTATCGAAGTGATAATTAATAAACACAATTTCTTTTGAACTGTAAAAATTATTTTCATACTTTATAAAACTGTTTATTTATAGAACGATTTTTAGATGAATTTTATTTATTTTGTCGAAATTATACTGATATATGGTTCTTTTGATTATACTCATATCCTTGTTATTTTCTTCAATATCACATGAATATGAAATTCACTTTACTTTTTATTTTCAAGAAATCTAACAGCACTCCAATCTAATAGGTACAAACATATATTAATCTTGGATTTTAAATAAATACTTGGATAAATAGTATTTTTTGTAGTTCGTTATTAACATTGATTGTATTATGCCGCTTCTCAATGCCTTCATTCGATAAGGCACGATTTACAAGTTTCTCATCAGATAATATAATGCATTGAACCTGCTAATTAACAAACGTGTTCAAATTAAACCACTGAAACGCAAAATATCGTGCAAAACTGATTCTATTAAAATATACTGTGCGCACCCAAGGTCCGCGATTAAATCTCAAATAATTAATTATATTTGTGTTTTTTTTTTTTAAATAAACACGTAAACATTAAAAAAAATCATTCTTATATTAATGCTATTATCAAACAAAATTTAAAATGAAAGACCGCCCATACAAATCTTGCAAATCAAACAGATTTCATATATATTATTAATAGAATCGGTGGTAACTTTGTAGAGTGCCATCATAATGGATGAATGTAAATGAAACAATGTTATTACTCTATTTGAGTTTATCAACACTACTCGAATTTTGAGAGAAACGGTAACTCTCATCGATAGGTGAAGTATTAAACTGATTACATATAAATATAGGAGACAAGGCTTAAGTGGTAGGCATACAAGGAATTAGGTTCTGACAGACGGGGGGAGGGGCGGTGTTACTGGTGGACGGTGGAGGGATGGTTGTAACGGGAATATTGAGAGGAGAGGAGATGAATTAAAAAATGTAATATTGTTTAACAGATTAATAAATTTCAAATTACTGTCGACGAGAGTTACCGTTACGAGTAGTGCTAATAAACTCAAATAGAGTAATAACATTGTTTCATTTATATCCATCCATCGAACAGATTTCATATAAAAATATAATAACTAACACGCAATGACAGCGTATGACTTATTACGCGTCTACATTATATCTTTAAATTATATGTTTCATAACTGGTCTCGATAGCAATAAATAATGGGTCAGCTTGCATTTATCTTGCATTGTTATAGTTCTAGTTATGGTTCTTGGGAACAATTCTGCGAAATAACAATAGTCTGAATCAAAGTTATTCCACGTCTAATTTGGATCACAGTAGCGCATGTCGAACTATGCACGCCACTTATACAAATGAGTTTCTAGAGTACATTTTCTGCATATTCAAACACTTTCTCGTATGCATTTCAGAACGTTTTGAATTATTGATAAGGGGTGCACAGGTGCGAAATTTTATTTTAATTTCGAAAGTTCTGTTATCGAATATTTATTGGTTTTAATGACAGTGAAATGCGTAGTTATGTTGTGCATATTATTATTTTGCCAAGTAGTATTGTCAAGTGAATTTATAACGTGGCAAGCTAAATAGCGAAAGTAGACAGTACCTGCTGAATAGCGAAAAATGAAAACAAAAGTAGATCACTATGACTGCTGTGTAATATTTTTTCGCAATTCCGCAAAATTAAATCGGCAGAATTACAGAAAAATATTAAGAACCACGATAATTCATAAATTATAAGAAATTATTGCCTTTTTTTAAATGTAATTATTTTAAATAGGCTATTTACTCAATAGCACTTGTTGATGCTTTTTCAAACAGATGTCGATTTACTTTATATGGTTTTAGAATAAAAGTATAATGAAATTTTTAAATATTATTTGAATAAATGGGAGAATAATAACCGAAAAATAATTTTAATATTTGTACTGCAACAACAGATTTAGGAATGAAACAGATATCTAAAAAATATTATGTAAAAGTTCTCATTACTGAAATATATATTTTTAAGATGTTTTATTATCTTTGTTATTACTTTAGTTTACTTTTAAATCATGTGTTATTGTGAGAAAATTTAAGTATGAAATGCGCAAATTAAATCGCCATACATAATATGCAATTTAATAATGTGTGTTTAAATAGTTTTAAATGTATTTTGATCAGCGATCACAACACTTCGGCCAAATGTTGTCAGCCAGATGTTAAAATGCAAAAAAAATTATGAATTTTTAAGTGTTCACGAATTAGTTCACGACAGACGAACATAAAAAAGAGTTTCAAATATTTTAGATAGAATATACTACATTTAAGTTTGTTTAATGAATTTTAATTCAATACATATTACGATTAAATCAAGTAATTAAATATTACTAGAATATATTTTAATTGCTTTAAATTCGAATTGTAATATAATAATTTCTTCAATATTAGTAAAATTACTATGTGGCAACATATTACTTGAAGTGAGAAGTTGCAGTTTTTTCAGGATGTAGTTTGTGATATTTTAAAAAGAATTAATTGAATTTTCCTGTATATCTTTCTAATTGATATATTTAATTTATATTGTATTAACACATTATATAAATAATAAGAAAAAACATTTTATTTATACCACTATTTATTGATAAATCAATATTTTTCAACCATTGGTCTCGAAATATTTTAAGTGCTTTTTCTTATTATTTATATAATATAATAATTTTTCAGAAATTTTCGATGACAACTAAAATGTTGAAGTGACAGTTATTGGTAAAAATAAATGTCACCTAAATGTCTCGAAAGTAAAGTGGTCAGTAACGATAATCAATAAGTATAATCAATATGGATAAATCAATATGTTTCAACCATTGGTCTTGAAACATGTTAAGTGCTTTTTCTTATTATTTATATGATATAATAATTTTTCAGAAATTTTCGATAACAACTAAAACATTGAAGTGACAGTTGTTGGTAAAAATGAATGTCACCTAAATGTCTCGAAAGTAAAGTGGTCAGTAACGGTTTCAGCGTCCGACATTTCTCGTTCATGAACGCATGTTTCGCCTGAACGAGCAGAAGAATGGCTTGTCCTGTGATGCAGTCTGTGGTCAGGTAATTCACTATCACAATACATATGAGACTTGTAACATGTAACTGATTTCTTGTACGTGTCTTCTCTTCAACGTCCGGTCTCCGCGGGACCCACAGTACCTAGAAAAATTGTTCCACTTCATCAAAAAGTGTCCGGAACCTTTCCAGTCGCACTGTTCTTCATCGCGCGAGGATTTTTCTAAATAACAAAGTGCCCCACTACTTCCCGCTTTGTATACCAATCCTGGCTCTGACTTTTCTCGGGTCCACTTGACACACTTACCTCGCAATTATAAATTAGCGGATCATGGGCTGTCTCAGTCTCAAGTAATTACACCTGTATTTAATGTCCGATGTGTTTAATCGATCGTGGGATGAGCGTTCTTTTGTAATGGATACAATATGGGATCATCGGAATAATAACTGTTTTCTTTTATACAACTCCTTAAAGAACCTACTCAACATACATTCAATCTAAGAGGTTTACATGTATACGCAATTAATATTTTATCATTGTCCTCGCAATACATTAGATAGATAGAAGATACATTTTTTATGTTCGATTGTTTTAATTTATTAACCGAAACTATACGTATATTTACTTTGAAAATGTATGTACCGTTTATATTATATACAGAATGTAACAAACCTAGTTCACAATATTTTATGGATAGATACCTGACTACATAACGAGTCATAAATGTTCAAGGAATATATGCAAAATCTTACTGTAACGGAAAATATTATTTTTTGAAGTTTTTACAAAATCGTGCGAAATTGTTCCATTATTAATATATAACTTTGCTTCAGGTCCTATAAATCTCCTAACAAAAAATAGTTTAGCCGCTCGAAATTTGATGACTTTTAATTTTTTATATTCAATATATAATTTTGAATAAATCAAATATTTAAATTAATCGAAATAATCGCATAACTATTATTTTTAATTAAATGCTTTTATCTCTGACATGGTTGAGATTAGATACATACCCTTTGAACATTTTCGACTTATAATTTAGTCAGGTATCCTCCCATAAAATATGGTGGACTAAGTCTTTTACACCCTGTGTAAACAATACGCGACTTTATATTTTTTTATATTTAATAATAATAATAATCATGTACGGATGTGAGCCTTGGTCTTGACAGAAGAGGAACAAAAGTAGACTAAATGCAGTGGAAATGAGATCATTTAGGCATATATGTGGCAGATCCATTTATGGCAGAGTAAAAAATGAGGAAATATGGATAGAATGTAAAGCATGTCTAGCATAGTGAATAAAATTAACGGAATATCACTTAGATGGTTTGGTCATATGGAACGGATGAATGAGGAGAGAATAGTAAGAAAGATATTTGATGCAAGTGTTGATGGCACCAAAAATAGAGGATGTCCGCGAAAGACTTGGCATGACCAGGTAAACCAGATACTGGAAATTGGTCCTGTTCGAAGCCTCAATAATCGACGAGCTTGTATGAGAAGATATATGAATTTGGGTGAGTCAATAATTGTATGTCAGAACAGAAGAGTGTGGCGCTCTATCTCTGCCTACCCCCGCGGAGAAACGGCGTGATGGTAAGTTAGTTATTTAGTTATGATAATAATAATTCAATTATGTTGTATTGTTGTGTGCAAAACTTGACACGCCGTATACAAACATACAATAGGTATAATTGATATAAAATATTTCATCATAAAACACAAAAGAAACAAAGAATGAGGGTATAATTAAATATGCAAACATTTTAATTGAATAGCTTTAAAAAATACATTGCACGTAATAATTACATTTGTCTATAATGTCTATGCCATTCTTTAATTAAGTAAGGCTTGAACTGGAGAGTTGGTGGTGTGCTCCAGCCGCACCTTAGCGTAATATCTCAGGAGCGTAATGAATCCATGATGGACACGTCCTGCCTGCCAATATTACTCACGTATAAATATCAAAATTAAAATAGCAATAATAATAATAATAATGTGTTTATTTCAGCGTGATCAGGTTTCTTTTTTTTAAACATGATTCGCCATAAATATAATACATATTATGTTATATATTAAAGGTTATGAAATAAATATTCGATGAAAAAGAAAATCAAGGAAATTATTAATGAATACAAAAAAAAAAAAATTTTTTTCATAAATTTAATAAAAAGTAAAGGTTCACACATATATACACAATATAATTATTACATATATAACTATTTCAGTCATGGCCATTGTTGTATATGTAGCTATTTTGTAATGATTTTCAATTTTGCAATGAAATCGCTAAATATCTTTGACACTAATTTATTCATGAGCGTCGTGTATCGTATTTTTACGATAAAATATAGCGTATAAAATATTAAATCACTAATCACGTTATTTTCCGCTGTATTTGCGCGGATTACCTTCAATCTCGCAGCTACCGCTGACCGACCGTGACTTTCTATCGTTGAACATATTTTCCTATTTGTTTTATTGATTGAAATAGGCATTCGCGGGCCGCGGTTCGGGCTAATTTGCGTCAAGCCTCCAGTTGCCGATAAAGTGACAAAAACATTACGCAGACCCCTCGGGTTTCACTCGCTGAAAGTTCATCGCACGCACGCGCGGTTTCGCCATACTTTCTGGGTCAATTGTGTACCAACAACCTGATGATTACTTTGCAACAGTGTTACCGGTTAGCCACCACTGATGCTACTGAATATTCATGAAAACGTGTTTTTCTGTAAAAATCGATTTTTATGTAA
Organism: Eubasilissa regina; assembly: GCA_022840565.1. Lineage (NCBI taxonomy): Eukaryota > Metazoa > Arthropoda > Insecta > Trichoptera > Phryganeidae > Eubasilissa > Eubasilissa regina. Next base: position 20,318,056 of record JAINEB010000015.1, on the reverse strand, counting down.
CGTCTTAACAATATAGGGAAATTCTATCACGTAAACGTCCATTCAAAATGAAGCAAAGTATCGTAAACGTCAACATTCAAAATGAAGCAAAGTATCGTAAACGTCAACATTCAAAATGAAGCAAAGTATCGTAAACGTCAACATTCAAAATCGTTTTTATTTTGTGATTTTTATTAATAACAAATATTTGGGTAATATCAAAACGGACTTGCAAGACATAACCGAGTGCCCAGCCGACTGAACTACAGCGGAAATGTTAAGGGATGGACTTCCGAGTCTCATGAAGCCGCTAAAGAAGAAGATTAATTATTTTATGTACGAGATCAAGAAACAAGTGGAAGACTTGTTTTCATTATTACTCAGCAAGAGCGCGAGTATAATCTCAGACTTAGCATATAGGTTCATTTTAGTCACTACTATCTTACGTAGCTACGAGATTTTACGTGGTTTTATAGGATGCATACATCCACGTGTGGGGACCACCAAACGTCAGTTATAGAATATAACACTGTGTGCCACCAATGTGGAACCAGCACATCGGCCAACGAGAGCAGGGGGCCAATAAATATGGCGAAACTAATATTTTTTTGGGGAAATCGAGACCGGAGGTGGTGACAGGTGAAAGCAAGGGACAGAGCCGGCCGCCACGTGGAAGATAAAACGAGAGATGGGAGTATGAGGCTGCTAAGGGCCACGACTGGAGAAGGAGACGGTGAGTCCGAGATCATGATGATGATCCGCGCTGGTTACCTGCTGCACGGATCTCCAAAACACCTAGTTTGCACAATGACAAAAGAATAAGAGGGTGTTTGGATAAGAAAGTAGATTGGACACGTGTCAGTGTCATGAGAACAGGGATGTATAATTAGTGAATGTCATGAGAAATGTGGGTCGATTACTTATGTTCAAATATAGTTTGTAAAGTGAACTAATTACTTATTATTATGTATTCAACCTCCCCTACAGACGATACGAACCCGCGTAACGAAGTTCGGGGCCTGGCTTTCGATCCATGGCATGGATAGGATGCCCGGTCAGCCCGAGCCGAACGTGACAATATATTAAACAAAACGGATTTAGAATAATTTAGATGTGCAACATCGACAGCAGGAAAATAAAAATATGTGAAGTACCTAGCTAAGTAGGTATTTGCATACTTTTTAAATATCAAAACTCATGGACGAGAGAAATTTAAACAGAAATCAATATACAACAATACGATCACATCAATATAAATATTTTTATTATTTTTCTATTGTATTTACGTTGATTTTATAAATCGAATAACTTTTAATTGCCCGTGATTTTAGTATATAATAGTATATTAAAACAATGTATTAGGTTTTATTCGAATGGACGAGCACAGAGCATTGGTAATGCGGGCCTGGGCAACCTTAATTTGCAAGCGTGTCACAGTTTGGCGGGAAGCTTTTTGCTCGCTCGCCGCCACTCGGACAACAAGATGGCCACGTCAATTATTTGCATTTCTCTCACGCTTGCGCGAGCTTTCCATTTTGTTTAAAGTCTTAAGTAATGTGCCAAATCAACATTAATTATTACTCTTAATCAAATTAGATATCAACTAGACATAAGCTAAACATTGAAAAAATCACTTTATTAGTATTATTCGAACACTGCTGGGTTTTTAAATCAAATATTATTATATCTAAATCGCACAGTTATTTCAAATATTTATAAAATAAATGTATGCACACATACCTATAGTATTATACATATATGTTCGTAAGTAGAAGTACATATACGTTATTTTGTAAATTGAGTCAAAACTCTGTTTTATTTCACTACATTTTTCATTGTGTTGATGTTGTGTTGATGTGTGTTGTGTCTGAAAGTGTTTTTAATTTTAGTTGAACTATAATATTGATAATGGGAAGATATTCCCGAAAACGTTATATATCATTCAACACAATGAAAAATGTTGTGGAATAAAATAAGAGCTTTGACTCAATTTATAAAATAATCATGGAATTCCACAAAATTTCACCAAAAACCTTTGAACTGTTGCATACATATGTTTTTTTTTAATTACTAGACGTGGTCTGTTCTAAAGCAATTACCTGTTCGGTTTTTAAAAGTTGTAATTGTTTAGATGTAAGTAAGTATAATCTTAAGTAAGTTATAAAAAGTAATGTGAAAAAAATACAATCTGTAGTTATAAAATATTATTGAAAAAAAGTTATAAAAATATTATTGTCTGTAATATACAATAGATGGAGACAAAAATGTATAGATAGTAAGGTAGCACAAATGACAAATTAGATTCATATACTGTGGGTTTACTGTAGGTATCTTAATTTAGTACTTCCCAAAATAATCACACACTTAGCTCTGTATTTATATTTACTTACCTTCTATTTGTGTTTAACACAACAACTCAAGTTAAAATATTTCACTTCAAAATTAGAAAACGACTGAAAAATGGATCCCAGCACACTTTCATCAAACACTTATTTCTATTGACTTTTATTTTTCATATGGGTACGCGATTTGCTTTTACGTTGCTGAACGACTATTTAAGACCGCATGGAAAATATATCAAGGATTTCATTGCAAGCCTCGACCTTGTCAATAGAGTTCGATTCTTCCGTGAATCAATATCTGTAGGTATGTTGTTTAATTTGTCTCCCGCACTTTAATCACAATTACAAATACTCTAAATGCTAACCAATGTTATCGAGGTCATCATTGATAGCTCCACGATATTAAAATGGAAAATAATTCTCATTATTTGAGCAACTCTTTCAAATCAGTAATTTCGTGAACAATTGTTTTTAGAAGACGTTCATAGTTCACAGTTTACTTGACTTGCGGGTAAGAATTTGAGAAAGTGGAACGGCTATGGTTTAGAAAAAAAAAAACACGTACGTTTGTTGAAAGTAAAAAGTTTATTCATTAACAGGTGTTTGTTATTAACCGTACACTCGTGTTATTACAATCGATCAATAAAACTAAAAGTTAAAAATTAAACATAATTAAGTTATTTCAAACTAGCAATTATGTATTTTCATGTCTAATTATGATTTAAACTCAATTTTGTATTATTTGAGAAAATATTTTTTGTTGCGAGGTAAAAATATTAATTAGGAGAACACATTCTTATTGTGAAGTTGTAATTATTCAGAACAGACGGTCTGTTATATTTTAAATATGAATTAAATATATTAATTAGAAATATATACCTATAAAATCAATTTTATCGAAAAATATTGTTGTTGCGCCACCGGGATTCGAACCTGGATCTCTTTCCTAACTGGGGAAGGTGCTTTATCCAACTATGCTACAGCGACGATATTTTTAGCAACAAATTTTCGAACCTATATATTACTTTTTTGATATTAATACATTTAATCGTTCCATTATTTGAAAGAGCCATCTACCTTATTTTTACAGAATCTCAAATACCTTTAAATAATCTGATAGCAGACGCCATAATTATCAATTCATTTTTATTAAATTTTGGACACATTGACACAACTTTATTATTAAGAGAACACATTCTTATTGTGAAGTTGTAATTATTCAGAACATAGGTATGTGGTATTTTAAATATGAATTAAATATATTAATTAGAATTTATCGCTAAAAATATCGTCGCCTTAGCATAGTTGGATAATGCACCTTCCTCGGTTTAGAAAGAGATTCAGGTTCGAATCCCAACAATATTTTTAGATAAAATTGATTTTATATGTACATCTTTTTAATCAATATATTTAATTCATATTTAAAAATATTAACTGTTTAAAATGATATACTTTGATATCGTACAACACAGAGCGTGCGTGCGTAAAATCGAATTATCTGTAAGCCAAGTCAGGAAATAACATTTGAATATTCATACATATAACCTATTTAATAGCAGTCACGATTCTAATACTGTGAATAAAAATATTTTTTGTTTCACTAACCACTTTCATTTTTAATGAAGAACCTTCAAAATCGAGCATATCTTTTACTGAACTATTTTTGTACTCGAGTGCTTCACTTTCCTTATGTAGAAGTATTATATTTAGCCACTGATGGAACATAATAATGGAATTAAATATAAAAAAAAAATTATATCAATGATTTTTATTCATTTTAAATATCATTCGAGGCCATTAATAATATAATTTATTATATTATAATGACTATAATTTAATTATGTTATATTAATTTAATTTAATTTAGTTCAATTTACACGTGTAGATTAGAAGGACTGCTCTTTCCGAAACTGGTAATAATATTAACTTAAAAAATTGTGTATGTGTAGTACAAAGTAAAAATAAATAAAAATTTAAATTTAAATGTTTACACCACGAAGCAACAGCCAAATCAATAATGTATATAATTTCATTCAAATTTTCGCACCGGCAACATTTGATACAATGCATTCTTCGGAACCAATTTTCAGCTCTTCTTTTACATTAAATCATTAACAGTAAGGACATAGCTATATAGTATTTTAATACAAATTAAAATAATCAATTAGGAAAATGTACAGAAAAAAATCTATCTATTGAAAAAATATTTTGTCGTTCTGCGATTTCGCTATTGCAACCAAATACATTATCGACTAATTTTTGAACTTATATATTTCAAATTGCTACATCTATTATTCTATCATTAGAGATTCAGATTCGAATCCCGGTAGCAAACTAAGTGTTTCTTCGATAGATGGATTTATTATGTATATCTTTATAATTGATTAATTTAATTTGTATTAATTATATAATCGTATGGTCATTTAACAGAGAATAAAACAATACTGCTTATTATTATATTATATATTATAATAAGCAATATATAATTAATTAATTGAACTTTACGTATCTAATCTTAGGTAGATACCTGTTTCTCATACGTTTAATAATAATTTAACTAAACACCAGAAGTAGGCTACCAATAATTCTATAAATATTTGAAAATATGTTTTTTGTTATCATTGATGATAACAAAAAAGCTTTCACCTAATATAAATATCATATAATTTAGGGTAAATACTCATTAAAGTAACTGCTTTTTTATTTCTAGGACAAAGCTTTTACCAAAATAATATTAATAATATTATCTTTAGGAGAACACATTCTTATTGTGAAGTTGTAATTATTCAGAACAGACGGTCTGTGATATTTTAAATATGAATTAAATATATACATATATATATAAAATAAGGTAGATGGCCCTTTCAAATAACGGAACGATTAAATGTATTAATATCAAAAAGGTAACATATAAGGTACGAAAATTTGTCGCTAAAAATATCGTCGCTGTAGCATAGTTCGATAATGCACCTTCTCCGGTTTGGAAAGAGATCCAGGTTCGAATCCCGGTGGCGCAACAAAAATATTTTTCAATAAAATTGATTTTATATGTATATCTTTCTAATTAATATTATTTTTTTCTAAACATTCCAAATACAAGAAAATATCGACAGTTTCAACAAGACAGTGCTACCTCACACACAGCCCGAGTTACGCTTGAAATTTTGATGAATGAAACAACATCGGCCTGGAGCATAATATTCAGTATGTCTCGAAAAGTCCGTCTCCCTATATTAATTTTGGTATTTTCCCAATTGTATAATGCTTTTAGCGAAGCAGTCGTGTTTGCTACGATAATTATATCATCATAGCCAAAAGTATCCGTCGCCAACTACTCAACCTGCACCATTCCAGACGGCTTCCTGAAGTGGTTACAGATTTCATCAGATTCATGGAGCCTTGTACTACCAGTCTCTCACCATTTTAGTATATTTGGAATATCATACGTGGTCTTCAATCATTAATTTTCTGGCCGAATTATTTAGAATTATTGCACTCTAGAAATATAAACTAAGATATATATTAAAGTTTTAAAAATAGTGTTTGAGAATGTATTAGATTTCTTTTTATTTATATTTAATAAAAAAATAACTCATCATCAGTTATAAAACAAGTGATTCTGAATAATTTTAAGCTCTACAAGTATGTATAACTGATTTTTTTTATTGCTTGACTAAACTATTTGATACATTTTCAAACAATTTTGAAGTGAATGCATAAAATAACTGGTCTTTTTAAAAAATATATTAAAAAGGCCTATGATATGTACGATCATTTATAATTAATAGCGCGCTAAATAAATAAATAATATATATACATACATATTTAATTGGTAAAATTAACTTTGTGGTTAAAATCCATATTTTAACCACAAAAATTAAATAATTATAAACAACCAACTTAATTTAATTACAAGTCCCATTCTAAAAATTATTCCAGTAATTTTGTATCATCAAGTAACAATTTGAATTAGGTTAAATAAATTTTGTTAAAGAAACAATAACATATATTTTTAATTAGTTATTGATATCCTGAAGAAGTAAATGATATTTTTCGAAACCGGTAGATGTACTTTAATTCAATTAGTGGTTAATAAAACAAAGTTAACAAATAAAAAAAATATATAATTTCCACGTTTTCACTTATGTATTTATAATTTTTCACTTATGTATTTGTAATTTATTTGATTATTATAAGGGATTAATATATTTCTAGAAAGAATGGAAATTTCTAAGAAATATAACAACTACGGCTTAAAAAAATCAAATACTTAACGATTTTTTTATAATAGATTAAGGGTCTAAGGGGCTACAGAAAAGGCATGGATCTCTTATCTAGGAGATTTGTTGATAAAAATCGGTATTCATCAATTCGTCATTCTACTCTGCGTACAAAATACATACGATAATTAATCGTAGCTCGCTTCACGATCAACTCTGTACTGTCTATTACTCATTTCGAGGCAAATCTCACTCGTGTTCATGCGCCATTATAAATGTCGCCTGGAAGGCCACCATCCGCAAAACATTAATCTCTTTTTTATATTGGTTAAGTATAGAGAAAATGTGTCCACTTTCTTTTTTACAAACCCCATATATTAACCGAGTCGGTATCCTTGTAAAAGTGTAGTTGAACGACACCCGATACGGCCTAAAACAACATTCTCAGCTGCAGTAGAGATCGCCATTGATAGCCGAACATTGTAGGTCAAGACAACTTTATTCGGGAATAGATCCGCAGGCCTTATTTTGTTTTCTTTCCAACAGTCGTCGACTGGTTTTCGATTGATTGTCTTGTCGACGTATGAATGTGGTATCTGTGAGTATTGGCTCACAGCTCAGAGTACCCACATCTTACAGTTGTGTTACATCGTTTTTTTCACTAGCACCTGTAAAGAATTTATTGACAAATCACATTTACGCCGTTTTGAAATCGGTATTTTTTGGCTAACCCAATTCTCTTTTTATTTTTGTTTTTTTAAATTTCTTGCTGGTTCAGAATATAACTTTTTATGTCACGCGTAATGTTAGACTTTTGTACCTGGATTTCGACTATTTTTTGCTAGGTGTTAAAAATAACTCAAAATGGTTGCAGTCTGTATTTAGGTACAGAAAGGTTTTTATGTGGATACTTATATCTATAAAACATAGTTGTCAATGACTCGTGCATCAAAAGATTTGTGTTAATACTTATAATAATTATGGTTTTATCCACGTAAAAGTTTTACGTACATACTTATATCTACGTAATAGTGATAACGTATTTAAATAAATGTAGCCACGCGTCATGATACGCAATTATGACTATTTACTAATAATACTATTTCTTTCGAAAAGTCACTCTAGTTATTTCGATTTCTTTTAATTGTTACTGTATGATCCTAAGGGATTATTAAAATACACTTTACATTTGGTAAACTGTTACTCTACAAACAATAAAACGAGGCTCCATTGAAGCAATTATTGGATTCTATGTACACATATCTGAATATCTGTAAATATGAAATCTAAAATAATAATATTTTAACTACTGAACCGCTAAAAGCGTGAAGATGTACGCTATGATGCAGCCAGAAATGGATTAAAAGGAGGCGATAGAAAACAACGCGTCAGAATACCGCAAAAACTACTTGGGGGCCGGTTATTTGATCAGTGGTAAATTTTTACTATATTAAAAAAAGTTACTTTAGTAATTTTTTTTTGCGAAAACGGGTTGTTTGATCGTTGGTAAATAATGTTTGTGAGGTCCAGAATCAAAAGAACAGACATGTCCACTTTACCTGTTTTTGAGTGAAATGCAAAAAACCATTGTACTACAACTGTCGCTTTTAGAATCATATTGAAAATGACCAGTGACTACAAGTCATATGACCAAAAACTGTATTCTTATTGTATGAAAACATATTTGTCTGAGTTTGAATTAATTATCTATTAGACATGTCTGCGATTGAAGTAACAAGCAAATTTAAATGCGTTGTTATACGAAATTCGGTGATATTTATCTAATTTTGATGGGCTAGTCGAATGGTCGATGGCTAACTCAAAAAGCATAAAAATTGGATATGTCTGATTTTGATTCTATACCTCACATTTACTCTTCTAAAATACATTCATTGGTAAATTAATTTTACCCTCCAATGGTATTAACCATAAATAGTTAGTAAAAAATAACGGACACTTTATAACTTTTTCAAAAGTTTTTTGTCTCATTGATACATTGATAGTTGCAGTGGGTCTACGACGATGAATCATTCAATATCCCTTTATTTTATTGATGAGAGAGTTCGTCGAATGATTATCTCGCTGTTGAATTTATATTATCACATACACCAAAGTTTTTCGCCAGCGAAGTGACAGATTTCAAACACAGGGGTGAATAAAGTCATAAATACAGCATAAAATTGAATGTATTGCCACTGATGAATTTGATGACATTTTCAGATATTTGATCGTTTTTCGCCTTGCTACACTATTAATCGGTGATTAACTTTGACAACTTAACGTTCAAATAACCCGCAAAGGTTTCTTATCACGGGCGATGGTAAAAAGTTATTATAATAAAAATTTACTATGGTAAAATTTTACTTCTGATCACCGGCCATAGATTATATTAAACATTTAGTATTTTCGCGATCGTCTGACATTATTTAAAAATAATCTTAATGATCAATATACAAATCGTGTGTTTTTGTGAATTGTTTATAACGTTTTGAGACATTTGGAGCAGTGCACGCAGCGCCGGCAGCCCGCGCTACCCACGACGTGCGATTAGTCATTAATCCATTTTTAAACATGAGACTTATTACTAGAAGAATGTGTAGAGTGGGGAGGGGGGAGGCTTAATGATCAGGTTAATATTATTGATCCGGTAGCACAACACATTTGAATTATCTTTGCTGGAGATTACGAACGTCTAAGAAAAACATATTTCCTTTGGAAATTATTATTCGCTGAGTAAAGGATAGAAATATGGTCAACACTTTGATTACATGGTATGGCGGTTGTACGACAAGCTTACTTCACTTCCTTCCTGTGTCGATCCGTGGCTTCAGTTTTGCGCAATTCCAAGTAATAATATGTTCCTCAGATCAATCGCTTGTCAGTTGCTCTTGTAAGAGCGATTTCCATTTACTCTGTACACTTACTGCCCGATTTTGAAAGCGAAAATACAGAATTATAACAGAATCTCTGTTATTATTTTGCAACTGCAACTTTTATCATCGTCTGTGGTTGAGGAATAACTATGAAACGCTATGAAAAACGAAGAAATACATGTTGTTGGTATTCTTTCGCTTCGTCTGCTAATATTAACATAATATCGATTTTTTCATACATAATCTTAATTAAACGTTCTTTATTTTCCTTAATTATCATTCCCATCCGCCAACCATTTGATTATTGACTATGTCATTTTGTATTTCTATAAATTTAACCTCAAAAATTTCTTAATGTACTGAAAGTGTACTAAATCAGAATACAAAAATATACAATATTATTAATATAACTCAGGCGCAAATTCGGGGGTACGATAAACTGATGTAACCAAATGTTTTATAGTTAATGTAAAATTGACTGCCTCAAAATTGGTTTTGTTTAATAATTCAACAATTTGTTCTAATACTTTTAAAATTAGCAATATTAACTTTGTGGTTAAAATTCATATTTTTTATTTATTATCTTTGTTTTATTAATCACTGAATTGAGTCAATACATCTACCGTTTTCGAAAAATACCATTTTCTTCTTCAGGATGTCATAACTAACTAAAAACATATATTATTGTTTCTTCACCAGAATCTATTTTTAAAAAAACAACAATTATTTAAAAAATAAATTTAGTACCTAACTCAAATTGTTGCTTAATGCAAATTTAGTCGAATAATTTTTAGGAAAAAATTTTATAATGGGACTCGTAGTTAAATTTAGTTGGTTGTTTATAATTTTTTTTATTAGTTTTACATGCTTTATTTATCTCCAATGATTCCAAATTATTTAATTTGTGTCCAACACCGTTTATATGCAAAATTGACAATCCCAATTTTTTATCAAAACCGTGACCATTTTCTACCAAATGGTTAGGAAATTCTGAAAACCCACTATTGTTCAAACATCTCAAATGCTCTCTTACTCTTATATTAAAATTTCTACCCGTTTTAGCAATACAAAATGCAGCACAATCCTTACAACTAAATTTATAGACACTAGAATTGTTAAATTTATCATTTTTGTCTTTAGAATTTATGAGTAAATTTCCTATAGTATTATTTGTATAAAATGCCGGTCTAATGTTTCTTGGTAGGTGTTTAGATATTTGTTTCGAAAAGTTATTTATGTATAAAATCCTACGCCAATTATCATTATTATCATTATGTTTTATCTGTGATTTATATAAAAATTGATTATTATATTCTTTTAATTTATTTTTTTAAATAGTGTCTGTCAAACCGCCGTTATTAACTGCTATTTTTTTAATTGTATTCAACTCAATATTGAAATTGGATGTTGACATAGGAATATTGATTAAACGATGTATCATGGAGTGGAACCCTGAATATTTGTGTGATAATGGATGATTAGATTCATTGTGTATGACAATATCTGTTAAAGTTGGTTTTCTAAAAATTTTGAATTCAATTTTATTATTATTTTTAATCAATGTTAGATCCAAAAAATTTAGAGTCGAATTTATTATTTTTATACGAATATTTTCCATTTCTAATGTAAATTGTAGATCAATTTGTTCCAGTTAGATAATACGAATTAAAAACGATATACCTAATGAACAATCATTTTAAGACACCGTGGGTTCACAAAATAACTCTGTTATTTGCTAATTGCTTATACTTTTTCTAGGGCGACACGTTCTCCTTGATACAACACTGATTTCGATATTACATATGTACATATATTATGAAGTCACAATTATATCGTTACCCAAATGAATGTTCTACGAACACTAGTGGAGCAGTCTCTGCATTCTAGAGTTCGCGCACCGTGCAACAATACACTGGCGCAACCAAGTTTCGGAAGGCAGCCCAACTACATTCTTCACGGAACAAAAATACGAACAGATCGCGAGACTTATTTTCCTCATCCACAGAACTATGTAGTAATTCGCCTATTAGCATATTAACAAAGTAAATCAAATTTTCATTATAAAGTTTACGTTATAATTTTTTTTCATTTAAACTTTATTACATATATCGCACACTTAGATCAAAACTAAGATAACTCAAAAAGTCATTTTTCAGTAGACAAAAAAATAAAAACATTTTTCTCCATTTTTTGTTACGAAAGTTAAGAAACTAAATAACATTTTAGGTCATAAATGTATCCTTAAATGACATTATTCGAATATAATAATATCTCTAAATTCTTGTTTTTTTGAGTTGTCTTAGTTTTGATCTAGGTGTGCGATATATATATTTTAATTTTATTTTATTGCCAAACTGTATTACAGTTTCGCATGTCTATCTAGATAAACCAGTTTCTACAGTGAAAAAAAAAAAATAATACATTTTTATGTCTCCATGATTCAACGTTATTTCCCTATAACATCTACGCAATATAAAATGTGTATGAATTTTAAATTTAATTTAATTTCCTTCAATAAAAAAATTATCTCACCTTTTAAAAATGTACAGATGTCATTATTATTTCGTAATTTATAACCCGGAGATGATTCTAAATTCATAGATACCAACGTACATTTAACAAAATTCAAATAATTATTCCATTTTTAATGAGAGTTTTTTTCAAATACACGCTCTAAATTTTACAGTATAAACTAAAGGAAAAGACTTCCTTTGTGAAAATACTGTGTTATTTTCTGAATAAATCTCAGCTAAATGAAATTCTTATAAACTAATCGATCTTTCATTTTATGTAATTTAAGTGAAGACATTAATAAAAATATATACACACCGTATTCTAATAAAAAATTTTAAAGAAATCCCTATAAAACTGGAATTTGCTTGCAATTTAAAACTATGTCCTTAACGCAACTACTATGTCCTTATCAACTGCAACGTCATTTTTATTCTTGCTTTGAAAGACATATTTTCTTATTAAAATAATTGTAAACATCGTTATTTAATTTTATGTGTTCACACACATCACTAAAATAAATTAAATTTTAAAAACTCAATATGAACGGTTCATCATATTAATGTGATTACCCAACTGTGATATACTGTATATGAGTATATACATATACGTAGGTAAGTATATAAGATAACAATTAGCGTGGTTAGGCAAGCAAGGCGACGGGTTATTTAACCATACACTGACTGCTCATATAACTGATCCACGTGAGGTGTGATGTCACAACACACGGTATTAAACGCAGATCATGCATTATACTATAATACATTAGTATAAGTAGCTCTTAAAAAAATAAACCGTTTCTAGGCTGTTCGAAAAAATTCAGATAATACACTCGTATTAAAAATACTATTGATATTGTTAAAACATCATCACTGTATCACCCTTCCGTGTTATATCAGTGGAATATATCAGATAAGCAGTTATACAATAATAGGCAGACTGGAAGAAAAATAAAGACAAGAATGGAAGAACACTTGAGAGGAATAAAAAACTTCAGCATGTATTCGGAAGTGGCGGACCACACAAGATCCGAGGGTCATCGCCTCGATAGTGATAGCGTAGAATTAGTACTTATTTGTAAAAAAGGAAAAAAATTTGATATTTTAGAAAACTTAACGATTAATTGTAACAAAAATGTCATCAATATTCGAATACCTTATATTACGTCCCCTCTTTGCACTTGTTGACCACGCCCCTACACTCACCCAACTCCACCCCCCCGCTCCACTCCTTAACCGTAAGTAACACGTAGTCCTTTAGTCTTAAGTTTAGTATTTGTAACATTACTGAGGATGATGCATCAGCATTGAAAACGTTACAATAAATAACAAATTAGTGAAAGTAAACAGTGTTATTATTATTTTTTAAATATAATTTAATTTACAATAATACAGTTTCAAAATGGACAGCAATTAAGCACTTTTAGTAGTACATTTAAGAAAATAAATGTAATACCTATAATTTAAGGAATTTCTTTGGTTATTATGCAATATTTTATACACTTTTTCATACATTTTCGCAGAATGAACTCACACCACAACTTTACCGTGCGAAAAGTCACGTTTTCATCATACTTTTATATATAATTACGTATTTATGATATTTACCATCTCAGGCGATTTCATTACAAAGTACTAATTATTACATCAAATCTCTTGAATGGTAGGACGATTGTTCTAGAAAATGTATTTACAAACAGAAATTTTAAAATTTTAAACTGTCTTTTATAAAAATAATTTAAAATATTCGAAACATTTGCTTCTGAAATTGTTTTAACTGTTGCTTTTTTGTAATCCTTCTCAAGACCCTCAAATTAGGATATATAATATGCGTAAGATGATAGAAACAACAAATGTATTTTTTAGCAAACCGTTTGATATTATCTTGGGGGACATCACTGATTTTTCTATTATAATATTTTTCGTGTTATTTGGGTTTATTTAAATAGTGTTTATGAATTCTAGCGCAATGTATTTCAGTAATAAAACCATTTACCTCATTTTTTGAGACGGATTTAAGATCATTGACATATCATATTCTCGACTTCCTGCCGTAGGGAAATTAGCTAGACTTCGAGTTGTTTCTCTCGGCTGCTCCGAGCTCGGAGGTGTCTCGAGCTCGGGCCAGATGTAACATTAACACGTCACATACACACAATGCAGTATTTCGTTCCACGTTGCCCGCAGTTTTCCCACAGAACTCTGTGTGGGAATCATCACATTGGAAGTGTAAAGAACAATTGAGTTTTTGGCTGGCAAACTACACACGGCCGCACTTCTTTGTTATAATAAATTACCCCGAGTTCCCCAGTCAATCTGGCCAACTTATTGTTAATTCCGTCCACGGGCTGTAGCGAGAAACTCCGGCGGTAGCGTATGGGGTAATCTGTATGAGGCAACGGAGGAAAAAGGCTCGTTTCAGCTCATTGTTTCTTTACCTGATAGCTCAGTGAGTGGGGTAAACCGACAATAAATTAACGCGTATTTGTAATTTCTTTGCATCATTTTTTAAAATGACAAGATTGTGGCGCAAACGAGGCAGTTTCAAAATAGAATTGGCACATATACTTATCAACGATTATTGTCTAGAATTTAGACTCTAGATTGATATTTCTCAGCTTGGAGAATTTCCCGGGAATTATATACATTATTTAATGCAAAAGCCCCGGAGGTATTATTAGTGGAAACATATAATTAATTAAAACGGCTGAACTTTAACACTTTTATCTATAAATATTCTTATTTTATGTCTGAACTATTTTTCATCTAAGAAATTTACAATTTTTTTAAATTAAGAGTCAATTTATAACAGTATTTTTGTTCCTTAATAAAATTTGTATTTTATATTACCTAAACATGTCATATCCCTTGTTGTGTATTGTGTTTTATCCGATACAGGTAAAATAATTAAATTATGCACATGACGAGTATAACGTTCCCCTGAATTTAAAGATGACAGTAGTGAGAGGAAAAAACAAAAAGGAGGAAATTATCAGCAAAACATTGTCTTTGTCCTTGTCATTGGAAGTATTTTCATTTATCATCATTTGTCATTATTTTCGTCCCCTTATCAGGGAAGGTTATGGACATGATAAGGCGCTTCCCTTGTCTATTGCGCCGCTTCAGTACTTGCTGACCAATCAAGACCAATTTAACCCAATTGAATTGTCCGAATAACATAAAACTGAAAACAAATATGGTTAGAGCTAGTATTGGTGCACTCACCCAAACACTTTGATTCAAACATTTAATAAAATTGCTGTCATAAATTTCTTCAAAATAATTTATTTAAAAGTCCACTTTGAAATTGTTTTTTTTAGATACACTTTATGTGTTATATATATATAAGGCTTATGCACAAGTAATAAATGTTAATTCGGGCTGCTATCTGTAATTCTAATTTATTTGTACAAATTTCTTGTAAACTATACCCGTCTCAACACAGAATTTCTCTAATGAGAGTCCATACATATTTTTACATTTGTATTATATAGTTACCAATAAATACATCTTGATAGTCGTTTTCTGGCATTCGCAAGACGTGTCCAAACCACCTTTATTTATTAAGAATATTAATCTATGCCGATAGTGTTCCTTATCTCGATACTTCTCACTCAGCTCCATTAATATTATTCCTGCTACTTCCTTAAGACAACACATTTCGGCATCTTGGATTCACTATTTTCGTAAGAATTCATATTTGGTGACCATATATTATATTAAAGTGGATCTGTACACAGCAATACAAATAATTAGTTTGGTCTTAACGCTTAAGATGGATTCTTATTCTCTATCATTTCCACAATTTCTCCCAATGAAGAAAATCTTCTGAACCGCGTATTTAATTTTATTCTAAAAATAATTCATGTCCCTTTGGTCTTTTTGTACAGAAAATCCCAGTGAAAAATGTGGGCATTTACACACAAATGTACAGAAATACTATAGTAGATTTGTTTCACTTCGCTTCCGTGTGATCCTTAACACATGCACAAAAATAAAAGAAAAACAGTGTTGAAAATTTTTCGCGTTTGATGTAAATTCAAATCTGATTTCATCTTAAAACATTCTCAAAAGGCATGACTTGACGGAAACGGCTTCGCTACAATTAATTCCAGTATTTTTGTAACAAACGAATGATAATTTGTGAGAAAAGCGTTACCTTGAATTTTTTACTTCCCGAATACTAAAATAAATATAATCGTTCGTACAATTTCCGTCCACAAGCAGCAGCGGGTAAAGAAGGAAATGTCTTATAATCATTAATCGGTCAAATCATTATCAAAACATATCAACGGCATCTCATACTTAATTGAAAGGTTTCATTTTATTATCTCTTAACTCTGATCGATCATAAGCATTTTTATTTGGCTATAAAGATGGGTGTCTTGTTTTCAATCTGTATGTAAAGGAAGGCCAACAACACGCGCCAAGTGGATTGAGAAAGTTTGATTTACGACCGCTGACCTCTTTCTCATTTTCAATGAATCAAAATCTCACGTGATTAAATAGTATTGATTCTCAAATGTTTTAAGAATTAACGATTAATTTATTTTAATGTATTGAACCTTATTTTTTTCTGTCAATGCTGTGGGAACCAACAAAGAATTTAGACGAATGATTTCGTGTTGAAATATATATGGCCCGAAGAAATTTTCAGCGATCCATACAGTACCTCGCAGTAGAAAGGTTAACACAAGTGTTCTAATTATAAATTATAACAAAACCTAGTAAAAACCTAGACAAATGTAGTGTCATTATATTTCAATTGTTACAAATAATGTAAACAATTAAAAGAAATGTGATTTCTTTCCTACATTTGACGGCCATAGTTGAATTTTTATTAGTGTCTCATGAGAAAAAAATGTTAAAAAATTACGTATGATTGACGTCCAAATTTGAAGAAGTAGCGAGCAATGACTATGGTACGTTATTTATAACTTGGCTAGAGTTATCTATTACACTCGATTTTGAAAAGAATTCTCAAAAGGGATCAGATTAACCGGGTTAGACTAGACAACAGCGTGAATTTTGATTTGAACGAGGGAGTGGTTTGGTATGGTGAAAATGGTGCGGAAGAAAGTGAATTCGAAAGTTATAAATATTTTTTTTATTTAAGTACATACCTACGAGCAGATACATATAATATTTAAAGAGATTTCACTATTTGTAAAATTACATATCATCAGGTTTCCTTTACATTTATAAAAATGGTTTAAGTATTTGGATAATTTTAATAGTAATTCTGAATATGAATTTAACTGCATAAAAAATATTTACGTATGTATTTAAGGGTTTCTGTAGTAACTACTCTCCAGATAGCATTGTTCCACCATAACAGTTCCAATGCGGAATTGTATATATTAACTGTATTCAGATGAGAAAGTGAACTCGGACAGGAAAGACAATATGGACAGCGACCTTCTACTGGCTCCGAACTGTCTTAAATAAACCAAGAGTCAATATTTTAATTCGAAGAAAAATTGTAGTAAACGAAAAGGTTCCAACCACACTCTTTAACTTTGCCATCAACCTTCACATTAAGAATGTGATTTTTAATTAAAGGAATGCTAAAGTTGTATTTTATAGCTACAGATTGCTGCCCACGAGTCTGTATGCACATATTTACATTCTACAACTTTCCAAGGACTCCGACGGCAACACCGCGCAAGAAGTTTGTTTGCGGTTAACTGTCATATTATTTAAATTAACGTTTACAAAGAAAAATGATCTTAGGAAGGTTAAACGTAGGAAGTCTCGATGATTTTCTCTTCTTACACAAATAGTTTTGTTTAATTGAAAAAATAAACTTTTATTCTAAAACGATTAAAAATTTTTTTAAAGTCCAAGTGTTTTCTAATTTATACAATAATTCATTCATAATCTAAAAATATGAATTAAATCTATTAATTAGAAAGATATACATATAAAATCAATTTTATCAAAAAATATTGTTGTTGCGTCACGGGGATTCGAACCTGGATCACTTTCCAAACCGGGAAAGGTGTATTATCCAATTATGCTACAGCGACGATATTTTTAGCGACAAATTTTTGAACCTATATGTTACCTTTTTGATATTAACACATTTAATCGTTTCATTATTTGAAAGAGCTATCTACCTTATTTTTACGGAATCTCAAATACCTTTGAGAAATCTGATAGCAGACGCCAGAATTATTAATTAATTTTTAATAAATTTTCATTTTTCCGGTTTGGAAAGAGATCCAGGTTCGAATCCCGGTGGCACAACAACAATATTTTTCGATAAAATTGATTTTATATGTATATCTTTCTAATTAACATATTATTTAATTCATATTTAAAACATCACAGACCCATATTCTGAATAATTACAACTTCACAATAAGAATATGTTTTTCTAATAATTCAAAATCATTTATTAAATTCCTGATAAATATGAAAATATTTAAAATCGCACGACTATTCTTTCAGAAAACTTTATTTGGTGCACAATGTGTAATTATTTTATTCCTCTCATCCGCCTGAGCCTGGCGTCTCCATTCCCCTCGTGTCACTATCCTGCACGTTCAGCAGCTCCAGTTTCCGTGCAGCCTCTTCATCTGTAGTCTCAGCTCTTCTTAACACTTGTATGTCCCACGAGACATTCGTATTTTCGTATTTTGCTTAAACATATTTTATCTCACCCATACAAAAGTAATGTTAATATTAAATTAAGTAAACCTATGTGAGATTTTTCAATGTGAAAACAGTAGTGATTCCATATCAATTAAGCAAATATTTGTATTTCTTACTAGATTTCTAGCGCTAGTTACATTGGCTATTCTTTTTAATATATTCATTCATCATTTTAGCTGCTTAAGAGTTAAGTTAAACATTTAACAGAAAAAGTGTAGTGCGTTATTTTTCAGGAAAATATACTTACTTACTTACTTACTTACCATCACGCCGTTTCTCCGCTAGCATAGGCAGAGACACACAATTCTCGCCTCATCCACATTCATACATCTCATACAAGCTGGCCGATTGTTGACGCTTTTAACAAAACCATCCTCCATTATCTGGCTTACCTGGTCTTGTCAAGTTTTCCGCGGACGTCCTCTATTTCTGGTGCCATCAACACTTGCGTCATATATCTTTCTTACCGTCATTCATCCGTTCCATATGACCAAACCACCTAAGTGATCCATTCTTAATGTTACTCATTATACCAATCACACAATCAAAAAGCTCCTCGACTTTTTTTAAAAATATGACTCGATTTGAACGAAAATTTAAACGTTGGTAATATAATATGCATTCATGTAAAAAATACGTCTTGTTTACACAAATACTTTTACTGTTGCGTCAATGTGTCATAATCTATCGAATTTTCGTTTCGTTGGATTTATGTGCGTAGAATGCCTCTCGCCCCGCAAATAATATTATATTCCAAACCCAAGTCCTGTACATATACACTTCGTATCATGTCTATTCATTTACTAGTATTTGGGTTAAACAATACACATTTAATAAAAAATGAACCAATATGTTTTCCGTATTTTTCTGTATCTGTAACAGGTAATTTACATATATAGCGTGCATAAATGTTATGTATGCGTTTAGCACCGTGTTTTGCCACACAACATTTCTTCCGCGTATTCCTTTTGAACGCGTCTCGCGCCAGAGCACCTGTGATTATTTCACTGCGAGCACAAATCTTCGGTATTTTTAGGTTACCTACATGCCGATCGGCAAATTACACACCTGACCGACCGACTGAGTGTTCTCACCGCCGCCGCCGGCTCGCCTGTAGTACCGAGCCACTCGGTACTTAGTACCCGCCGCTGCCCGCCGACCGCGCGCGGTAGATGCCGGCTACCCAGAACGGAGCGGCGAATGGAAATAAATTCTTGGAAACGGCGAGATGAAAATACGTTAGAAACTATTCCTTTTTTAATTTTGAATTCACCTGATATCCGGTCTTTTCTAAGTGGACCGTTGGGAAGAGTAAATTAAACGGGAATAATAACAAAGAGGGAAACATAAAAGCCGACGTATCGGCTTGACTCGAATAATTCAGAGTCACGATGTTTTACGAATAGTGTACAAAACATAAATAAACCAAAAATACACACAACACATCTAGTTTTCATTTTCATATTTTTTAGTTTGAGTTTTCACACCTCGAAATATTTTAAAGAGTACTTATTAATGTATTAATTATAAATATATACATATAAAATCAATTTCGTCGAAAAATATTGTTTTAGCGTCACCGGGATTCGAACCTGGATCTTCATTTTCATAAAAATGAATTGATAATTCTGGCGTCTGCAAATCGGTTTACTCAAAGGTATTTGAGATTCTGTAAAAATAATGTAGATGGCTTTCAAATAATGGAACGACAGGTGTATTAATTTGAAAAATGTAACATATAGTTTCGAAAATTTGTCAAGAAAAATACTGGCTTTATAGCACAAAGGTAGTGCACTTCCCCGGATTGGAAATGAAGATCCAGGTTCGAATCCCGGTGACGCTAAAACAATATTTTTCGACAAAATTGATTTTATATGTATATATTTATAATTAATACATTAATTTAGTATTTAAAATATCACAGACCTATGTTCTGAATAATTACAACTTCACAATAAGAATGTGTTTTCCTTAATAACAATTTTTGTATTTAAATAAAAAGGTACAAAATGAGCTTCTTATTTTAATTACTATTAATTAATAATTACTATAATTATCCATTCTGCATTAAATTCATTTTATTCTGGTAAGTACATAAAAATATCTTCATAAATTTATCATGCCGTCGCACCTGCAAGCTCTCACAATAACGTAAGTCTAGTTTTTCTAAAAAAATCAATCAGAGCTGTGAATTTTTAGTGTATTTTATTTATACACTCATAATCGATGTAATTAGAAATGTTTATTGACGCGTTTTTATATTCCAATTCAATGAAAACAATAAAACTATGCCGTGAATTTTGCATTTTCTTAAATTCACTATATACATTATTATGACATAAAATATTAAATTATAGTAATTTTATATGTATGTCTTTCTAATTAATACATTTAATTTGTATTAAAAATATCACAGACCTATGTTCTGTAAAATTGCAACTGCACAATATGAATGTGCCCTCCTTAAAAATATTACATTATTGTACAAATTCACGACTATCGATCACATATTGTAAATCACGTTATATAAGTCATATAATCAACTCCGGCGTTACGCACAGGCGGAGCAGGCGCCTGCCTGTTGCGGCTAAATCAAAGGGGCGGCCGAAAAATATATAAAAATTGAAAAACAAAATCCCAAGTTGCAAAACGATAATAGTGTGCAATAAAAATAATGCAGATGTAAACAATATAAGAAACCATATCCAATAAATAACATTATATTATTTCCTAATGAAGCAGTAATTTGTAATCAATACTAATGTCCAGAACATCTTTTGGTAAAAAGCCGCCCTTGGGCATGTCTCAAAATGCCGCCTAACAAAATACCTCCCTTAACGTGTGTGGCACGCGGGCGACCGATTTAGGGGACGACCAATTTATGGGGATGATTTTACAAAAATTTAAAATATCATCTCCGCTTAAGTTACTAGGGCGGAAAAAAACAATCTTGCCTTTGGCGGCAAAAAGTCTAGCGCCGGCGCTGCATATCATATTTTAGAAAAATTAAATTTAAAAAAATTATCCGTGGTGTATTTTTGGAATCCATGAGAATAAAGTATGCTAATTAGTTTTATTTGATATATGAGATGTCAATTTTGGGCTGTGTAGGTATCGTTAGGCTGTATTAATGGGCAAGTAAGTCGTGTCAAGCGACCCAAAGAAAATTACACCATTGCGCAACCCGGCGCGATGTTTAGCTGGGAATTTATTATGTAACAACGCTGGTACATTACCGGCGCTGAAGAGTTTCCAGTTATTGCCATGCCGTTTGCCGGTTGCCTGCGTCTGAAGTATTCGTGGTCCATCTTCAAATCTCACACGTCCTCCATTCTAAATCCAGCCAACAAGAGAAATGGCGTTCAATAATAAAAAGTCATTATGATGTCGATATTTTTAAATCTGCCTAGTAACGGCTACATACGAAGTTACAAATAAATAATGTTGATTAAAATATTTACATATAATTAATGTTTTATCCATTCATATTTTTTTTTGTTTATTAACTAATAATTTGTGCACAATTTTTTTTTTTTTGTGAAACTTAGTGATATTGCATTCCTCACCTGGGATAAAAATGAGATTTATTTTGTAAACTAATTTCACAAACTGGTAAATGAACAAATTAACGTCATTATGCGAAATATAAAACCGAAGTGTTTAGCATAAAAGGTCTCCGAGTGCTGACGTCCGTCAATAGCATTAGTGAACGGTAAATTTGTATGTATAATAAATACAAGATTAAACACCGAGCTTCTAACATCGTACTTCCTTAAATGTAGAAAAAATATTATTGATTAACGAAAATTCACAAAAAATAAAAGTGTTGCATGACTCAGATACGTGTATCATACCGTCCCTGAATATAGTATGTTTTTCTGCTTCGAAATAATATTCTTTTCTTTTTTTTAATACAAATTAAATGTATTAATTAGAAAGATGTACATATAAAATCAATTTTATCGAAAAATGTTGTTGTTGTTACCCGGATTCGAACCTGTATCTTTTCCTTTCCGGGAAAATTGCATTATCCGATTATGCTACGGCAACCGAATCCCGATAACAACAGCAATATTTTTCTATAAAATTGATTTTATATGTATATCTTTCTAATTAATACATTTATATCGATTTTTTTTTTAATATCACGATATATGCTCTGTTTAATTACAACTTCACAATAATAATGTGCTCTCCTTAATAATTCATAAATTTAGTTAAGTAAATAAAATTAAGCGTGTAACAGACGGGGATACCAACTACTACAATACCGACGGAAATAAACGAGACATAAACATTCACAAATATCTTCAGCTCTTTTTATTAATAAAATAAAACCTTTTTACAAAGTTCTCCAGTTGTAACTATTTTTCAATATTCGTATTAAAATTTGATGATAAGAATATATATGATAGAATAAAGTAGGTATATAGGAATACAAATAAATGCATCTAATTCTGACACATAAAACCAACAAATATGACATTTTTTAATATACGAACTCGCCTATAAAAACATTACGAATTTTTCTGACACTGTTTTCGTGATACTAAATTATCAGATATCTGTGTTAACAAATTTCCATAAATATTACATTACTTATTTATTTTCCACAATCTTTAACATCGATGTATACATTCGTTTATATATCGATGTATTTATTTTATTATTAAACGATGTATCGTTTATACATCGATGTATACATTTGTTTATACATCGATGTATACGTATTGTTTATACATCGATGTATTTATTTTATTATTAAACGATGTATCATTTATACATCGATGTATTTATTTTCCACAATCTTTAACATCGATGTATACATTCGTTTATACATCGATGTATACATTCGTTTGGTATTTAATAGTTTATTATTATATTTTATAAACAGAAAATGCGTATTTAACCTTGCTGTGAGTAAGTATCTAGTATTATTTTGTCATTAAAATACTATAAAGACATTATTTTCAATGTACATACCTATATTTTTAGATTAGCGCATGAAAAACGCGCATTAGAATTCAAGCTTCATAGTCTAGATTCAGGAAATCGTTTAATCGCGAACGTTCACATTTTTTTTAAAGATTACACAATTATGTAGGTCGTGAAATGATGTTTTTGTCCAAAATACTGATAAAATTAATGTTAAAATAACTGTAGTATATGGTAATTGTATTATTTCATTTATAATCAATTCGCTTCGTGCCGTTAACCCGCATAATGATGGAAATGAATTAGTTTTCCCTCATGTTTTGTACGAAAGTCCTGTCACAGTGCCAACGACAGTTCAAACAATCCAAAAAAACTTTCACATTTAATTTTAGAAAACGATTATTGTTCATAGATTAAAATAATACTGTTTTAAAGCGAATTCACCTAAACCTATGAGTCTGAATAGTCGATGAGCCCGGCCACCGTATGAAGGGCTACGCGAAAGAGCGTATTTTGCTTTTGGTCAAAATATTAGAACAATGAGAAAAATTAATGACGCGATTGTTGATGACACCAGAGATAGAGGACATCCACGGAAAACACAACCAGATAAACCCAGACACTAGAAGATGGTCTTGTTAAAACCCTCAACATCGACGAGCTTGCATGAGGAGATGTATGAATGTGGAGAGCTGTGTGTTAGAACAGAAGAATGTGGTACTCCATCCTTTGGTAATAGTAAATTAATTAGATAGCTGTATAAAAGTTATTCATATTCATAGAATATAATATGCTAGTGACAAAGCAATCTGTACGGGAATTTCATGAGCGCCAGTGTTTAAAATAAGTTAACAAAGTTTTTATTGAAAAGGGTCTAAAAACATGTTGAGTTGAATTGTAATTGTTTATGATACGTATTGAACATAGAACTTAATTTGTCTTACATTATTTTTTTATAACGATCAAGTACAATTTGAAGGTATTTTAATGTGTATATGTTTAAGCTCTCACAATTTTTAACTGTAACGTATTTTGCCAGTCTAAAGTGGGCATTCCATTGTCTGATGGTGGTTAAACCCGGCGGGAAACCGGAAGAAATTCCGGTGTTCCGATTATTCCGATTTCAAGACTAATCGGTAATTAAAAAAACAATTCCGAATGTGTACTAACTTTTATTGCATCCTGCAATATTTTCCATAAATATTATGAACAACGACTATTATCGATCTAATTGCAGAACGAAATGCATTATTAGAAATGAAATGATTTTTTGAGGCTGGCGAGTTTTCAAACTAATAAAAATATATTCAATTTTATATAAAATGCGATTTTTCCACATTACATTTACATTTTAAATCGTGTTACAAAAATAATCGTTTTTATTTTATTGTAAACGATTTTAAAAATTGTAATTGAGCCAAACGTCTCATAAAATAAATTTTCAGAATGGCTTAGCTCACTAATCCGCAACCCATCACCACCTTCATTAAATTATAAATCAACATACTTTTTATTCATTCAATATCGTTATATGAGCAATATAATATATGTGTGTATTATACTGTTGCATTGGATTTCAAAATTACTAGAAAATTAAGCATCTCACCCAGAACAATATGTTTGATATTAATATTGTAGAACAAAATTAACATCCAATATTTATGTTTCTTTTTTATTGTTTCAGGTTGGGAACTGAGAGGACTCTATTGTTATAAATTCTTCAATATTAAGCACTCATGGGGAAAAGCAGCAGAACTATGCCGAAGGTAAGCATCGTCCTTCTTATTTGATTTATCGTTAAGAAAATAGAAAAACTTCATACGTGCTCAGTGCTCAACCGTTAATCAAATATTAAGTACATACTATACTAATGAATATTTTACTTACAGTACGCATGAATACTGTAATTGCATGTAGGTCATAGTTCAAAACAGTCTTTACGACGTGGAATCGTAGACTTAAAGGCGAGAAGGAATTGATGCTTTTGAGATTTGATGTTTGAGGCATATTCTGTGCATACTGTAGACTGTAAGACACATAAATGTCTCCATTCTACGGGAACTCCATATTAACGTCTCTGAACTGTTTGCCTCCTATTTTTTGGATTCTTGCGAGTAGGGAAGATTGGAAGAAGAAAATTTCCAATTTGTTGACTGACCAAGTAGATCTTTCCAGACCGAATGGTGAAAATAATAGCTATAATATTTGCTGGGTGCCGAGAAAAGTGGAGGAGTATGGTCAAGAAGGTGAGAGTTCATGAGGATCGCAGTCATTTATAAAATTTTTTTATTCATAATATTGTAATAATAAAATTCAAAAGTTCTCTAATATTTGAAAATTGAATGGGAAATACATTTCATTAAAGAAATGTGTCAAATAGTAACAAAGAAATCTAATTTTAAAAATTAATTAAAATGTCAAATAATTTTTCTTAACATTTCAATTATTTCATTTGGATATCAAAAAGTGTTTGCGATCTTGTGGACAGCAACAATGGTGAGCTTGATAAAGTGGTAAACCATCATGCATTGAAAAGATCTGAACAAACACTAACTAGACATGCAGCTAATATTCTATGCCATGCCATGTTTTTTTTGCGCATTCTAAGATGGGATTAAAACACTAGTTGTAATTAAATGTAGTATTTTACTATGATAACATATTTTCACATACAATTGCAAAATGTCAACCATAAAGTGTTCAAAATTAAGTTTAAGAATAATATCATTAATAAGATTGTTCTCTTAGTAATAATTTATTATTGCTTGTTTTATACATTATAGATATGGCAGCGAGCTAATGGTAGTAGAGTCGTACTCCGAAAACAACATGACCGCCCACATGGCCAGCGGTGTTGGGCCGCACTACTGGTTGGGACTCGCTTCTGTGGACGACTTGAGGACCAACACCCTGGAGTCTGCAGCCGGGGGCCTTGTCTCGCAGTACGCTGGCTTCTGGGACTTGGAACAACCGAACCCCAAGGCGGGAGAGTGCGTCGACGTGACTGTCATGGGAGACAGGCAGTCGTGGGAACTTACAACTTGCGAGTCACTGCTGCCATTCATGTGCAGAGCGAGCGCTTGCCCATCTGGTAAGTTAATAATTTTGGCATACATGTCATCATCATCATCTGCCATTGTCAATCCACCACTCCCCATGAATGCCACTCTCTTCAGTCCTCTACCAATCTTTGCCATGTCTCTCCCATTGCCCTGATAATTTCATCCATTGATATATATATATATATATATATATATACATACAAACAATTATGCATTCTCGTACATATGATTTTTAGAAAGATACATCATCATAGTGATGGTTAAATCCTTTTTATTTACATTACAAGTATATTATATTTTATTTACATCACATCTAGTGTAGTACATCATCAGTTTATAAAACAATTGGTAAAACATGAAAATATCCAAAAGTGTACTTACATTTTGCATAGTACAATTATTACTCATATTTATTTATAAACAGCTCGTACAATAATAAAATTCAAACATAAATATATCTTCATAACCTATGTATATAAAAATGCAAATAAATCATTATGTTGTGATAAAATCAACCCAACCGACACTCCTTTGAGACTATTAAAATTGATTTATTGTGCAAATACATTGTATTCTTAATTGGTTTTATTTTATTTCCTAGGTTCGTTCCACTGCTCTAATGGAAAGTGCATCAATGCAGCATTCAGGTGCGACAAGCAAGATGATTGTGGAGACTCCTCAGATGAAATGGATTGTCCGGCAAACTGTCATTTCTATATGGCCAGCAGTGGCGACGTTGTCGAGAGCCCCAACTATCCCCACAAGTATCCCCCGCTCAGCGAATGCAAGTGGACCCTTGAAGGACCTCAAGGACACAACATATTGTTGCAATTCCAGGAATTTGAAACTGAAAAAACTTTTGACACAGTCCAAATCCTAGTCGGAGGCCGAACTGACGATAAAGCTGTAAACCTTGCAACACTGTCAGGCAAACAGGAACTCTCAAATAAATTGTTCGTATCCGCATCTAACTTCATGATTATTAAATTCAGTACGGACGCTTCTGTTGAGAGGAAAGGATTCAGAGCATCGTGGAAAACCGAACCTTCAACATGTGGTGGTACTCTGCGTGCTACTCCGCAAGGTCAAATTTTAACATCTCCTGGATTCCCTAATCATTATCCAGGTGGTCTAGAATGCCTTTATATCATTGAAGCTCAACCTGGAAAGATTATAACTCTAGAAATCGAAGATTTCGAACTCGGCATCGACAGAGATTACATTCTTATTCGGGATGGTTCCTTACCTTCTAGTCCTGTTTTAGCTAGATTAACTGGTTCAGTCGAAGACAATCAAAGAGTAATTATCTCCACATCTAACAAGCTTTACCTATACTTCAAGACCAGCCTCGGTGACACCAAGAAAGGATTCAATATCAGATACACCCAAGGTTGTAAAGCAACCATAATTGCCTCAAACGGAACATTAGCTTCCCCAGCGTACGGCTTGACCAACTATCCTAGTAATCAAGAATGCTTGTTCAAAATAAAGAATCCCAAGCGTGGACCGATATCTCTGAAGTTTAATGAATTTGCTATTCATGGATCAGATGTTGTTCAAGTATTCGATGGGTCAAGCACAAGTGGGTTGAGACTTCATTCAGGAAATGGTTTTGTTACAAGACCTAAAATAACATTGACAGCTTCAACCGGAGAAATGTTAATTCGTTTCGTCTCAGATGCTTTACACAGTGGGCATGGATGGGAGACCACATTCTCAGCAGGTAATTTATCTTAAATATATTTTACTGCTAAACTATTGTCAAACGTTTTGTATGAACACATTCATAAACCTTAACTTAAATATTTTAGATTGTCCCGAGCTTCAGCCTGGTGTCGGAGCATTAGCCTCTAACCGCGACACGGCTTTCGGAACAATTGTATCATTTACTTGCCCAATGGGACAAGAATTTGCAACTGGAAAAGGCAAGATTACAACTCAATGCTTGAATGGAGGAAACTGGTCTATTACGTACATTCCAAAATGTCAAGGTAACAATATTATTGACTACCTTAAATTATTTTTTGTAACCTCTAGTCCCAAAATATAATATTTCTTGTAATGTGTATATTTCCAGAGGTATACTGTGGACCTGTGCCCCAAATTGATAATGGATTTTCTATTGGATCAACAAATGTAACGTACAGGGGAGTTGCAACCTATCAATGTTACGCCGGATTCGCATTCCCCACTGGACAACCCATTGAAAAGATCTCATGCTTGGCAGATGGTAGATGGGAAAGACAGCCGTC
Organism: Eubasilissa regina; assembly: GCA_022840565.1. NCBI lineage: Eukaryota > Metazoa > Arthropoda > Insecta > Trichoptera > Phryganeidae > Eubasilissa > Eubasilissa regina. The sequence goes on along the minus strand of JAINEB010000015.1, from coordinate 20,289,226 downwards.
TTGCCTGGGTAAATTATTTAAATAAATAAATTATTATTAATGGCAATCGTGCATATTATAATAAATGATTTATTATTTAAAAATATGTGGACATAATATTGAATTAGTGAATAATAGTCGGGTATTCTGAAATAAGACTGGGCTACACACATTTTGGTGACAGTGATTTTTTATCATCATCAGATTTATTTTTTGAGATACGCTATATTGGCCTCTTTTAAAATAAAATCATCTTATTTTTAACATATGGATATTTCACTTTATTACTATTACCATTTGCTCCAATGCTAGTCAAAAAAACAAAAAATAAAATTAAGTATTTATTTCACACAATAGTTAAATATATTTTATTATTAAGGAGAACACATGCTTTATTGTGAAGTTGTAATTATTCAGAACATAGGTCTGTGATATTTTAAATACTAATTAAATGTATTAATTAGAAAGATATACATATTTATATGTATATAACATTTTTTGATAAAATTGATTTTATGTGTATATCTTTCTATTGAGGGTGACTGCAGGAAATAAAGTGAATGGAATTATATCTAACGGAAATTTGTCAACCAAGGCAAGACTTGCGGTGCACAATGGAATCCTGGTACCGACACTGATGTATGGAAGTAAGGCCTGGAGCTGGCAGAATGGGAACGAAAGTAGACTGAATGTAGTGGAAATGAGATCACTTAGGTGTATTTGTGGCAAATCTATTTATGACAGAGTAAATAATGAAGAAATAAGGAAAGAATGTAAAGCTGATGTTAGTATAGTGAGTAAGATTAAGAAAGGATTACTTAGGTGGATTGATCATATGGAACGGATGATTGAGGAGAGAATGGTAAGAAAGATATATGACGCGAGTGTTGATGGAACCAAAAATAGAGGATGTCCACGGAAGACTTGGGACGATCAGGTAAACCAGATAATGGAGGATGGTTCTGTTAGAAGCCTCAACAATCGGCGAGCTTGTATGAGAAGATGTATGAATGTAGATGAGGTGAGAATTGTGTGTCAGGACAAAAGAGTGTGGCGCTCTATCCTCTTTGCCTACCCCCGCGGAGAAACGGTGTGATGGTAAGTAAGTAAGTAAGTAAGTATCTTTCTAATTAATACATTTAATTAGTATTTAAAATATACTTTCATCACTTTTCACTTAAAATTTTTCTAAGAGTTTACCAAGACAGTCTCGCTGAAGACTCCAACAGTAGTCAGCCGTCATGTGGCTATCCCACCTTCCTTGATTCCATAGTTTTAATGTCCTGATGGAATCTTTCCCCCTGTTCTTCACTAAAATCGGCTAGGTTTTCTGAAAACCGATCTAAGTGATTGTGGAGGTAGTGAACTTTTATGCTCATGTTACAATCGAGAATATTAAAATTGGAAAGCATATTTTCCACTAATTCAATGTAATTTTCTACCTTTTAATTTCTAAGAAATTTTTTTATTACTTGAATAAATGAACACCAAGCGTTTGATTCAATCTCGTTCATTAATGTGTTGAATTGTGGATCTTTAATAAGCTGCCTTATCTAAGGACCATCAAATATTTTGGCTTTCAGTTTTTCAGTGCTAATCCCGGGAAGTTTTTGTCAAGTAGGTTTTTTTTTTACGGTATTTTTAATGTTTCAAAAGCAATTAAATGAAATAATGTTTGTACGTACATAATTACAATCCATATTTATATAATTCGAACGAATAATAAATATGATGTTTTAAATACTAAATTAATGTATTAATTATAAATATATACATATAAAATCAATTTTGTCGAAAAATATTGTTTTTGCATCACCAGGATTCGAACCTAGATCTCTATTTCCAATCCAATATTTAAAATATCACAGACCTATGTTCTGAATAATTACAACTTCACAATAAAAATGTATTTTCCTTAATAAATTATGATATGTTTATGTACCAGATGAAATATTGAAGTATTCTAAATTGGCGCTCTCAGCACCTTTTTCTGAGTTCTGACATCTTTTTTTTTAAAAAAAAAAAGCACTCCCCTTATTATTACAATATCTAAAGTATTATTTGTTTTGTGTTTTTGCAGCTTCTCAATGCATTTCACTCCCAGATGTTCCCAACGCTAATATAACAATTTTGAATGGTGGTGGACGCAGCTATGGAACAATAGTCCGCTACGAATGTGAACCAGGGTACATCAGATCAGGAAGGCCTGTCCTGCTCTGCATGAGCAATGGTACATGGTCTGGTGATGTTCCCACTTGCAGCCGGGCCATTTGTCCCAAATTCCCCGAGATCAAAAATGGGTTATTCATTGATCCCACAAGAGTATACTTCTACGGAGACGAACTCCGCATGCAATGCCACAGGGGTTATAAATTGATCGGTTCTACTATCCTCAAATGTGGACCTAATCAAGAATTCGAGGATCCACCGAGATGTGAAGGTTAGCATTTCCCAACACAGTTAATATTCTAACCATAAAAAATTTAACAGGAATGTACATGTAACAATTGTCTAATATTTCCATGGTATTTCTACCATCCTCCATTAGAAATAATTTTCGATGATGTGTTGGTTCATTAACATCAATTGCTTATTTTAAGGGCCAAAGCTTCAAAAAATTAATTTAAAGAAGCATCTTATGAGAAACAAAGTAGCATCTCAGAGAAAATTTATTTCCTGAATGCCTAGATTTTCCTAATTTAATATCTTAATTTCAGACATCAACGAATGCGTAAGCAGCCAGTGTGACGTAGCATCGACAGAATGCAAGAATGTAGCTGGAAGCTTTACTTGTGCTTGCCGCGAAGGATTCCTTCCTAGTTTGGAATGTAGACCAGTGGCAGATCTTGGACTCATCAATGGAGGAATTCCGGATGATGCCATTACAGTCTCAGCCTCAGAACCCGGTTATTACAAAAGAGTAAGTTACCTTATTTTTAAATACTCACAATTTTAAATTCAATAACAATAAGGGAACTGAATACAAAGCAAACAGTTTTTTTAACTTACAAATGTTGTTAAATATTGTCATTAGTAAACTGTTTGTGAAAAATTGTGATTAAATTTAATGGAGTCACTACTCTAAGCTTTATATCTGTGTAATTTTACAGATGGTGCGCCTTAACAATGGGGGTGGTTGGTGTGGAAACAATGTTGAACCTGGAACAAACTGGGTTTTGTTGGATCTTAAGGCACCCACAATCATCAGAGGCTTCCGCACAATGAGCGTAATGAGAGCAGATGGCAATATTGCATTTACCACGGCTGTAAGAATTCAGGTAAATATAATATATCATTTATGGATAATAATAGTAATCATTTATGTACAATAGTTATTTACAAGTTCTTAAAGTCATCTAACTTATTAATATGTATTTTTTATTACAGTACACAAATGATTTAACCGATGTCTTCAAAGATTACACAAACCCTGATGGTACTGCTGTTGAGTTCCGAATTTTGGAACCCACCCTATCCGTATTGAATCTCCCGATGCCAATTGAAGCTCAATACATTAAATTCAAAATTCAAGATTACGTCGGGGCACCATGCTTGAAAATTGAAGTTATGGGATGCGCACGATTAGAATGTTTAGATGTTAATGAATGTGCTGTCAATAATGGAGGATGCGACCAGAAATGTATTAATACGTAAGAAGATTTTTATAATTTATTTGTATTTAAATTTAATCATAATTCTACTTGATAAGTTATGTTAATTTATAATCTTTTTCAGTCCTGGAAACTTCTCATGTGGATGCAATGTTGGTTATGAACTTTACAAGGCAAACGGAACTGCAGGCTTCAATGTGGAGCTTTCTGAAACGGGTGAAAGAGATGGAGACACATTCCAAAGAAATAAATCATGTGTGCCCGTCATGTGCCCAACGCTAAGCCCTCCTGAAAATGGAAAATTACTGGCTACAAAGGATAAATATCACTTTGGTGATTTAGTGAAATTCCAATGTGATTTCGGTTATGTAATGGCCGGATCCTCCTCGCTCAAGTGCACCTCAGCTGGCACATGGAACGGAACTGTTCCGGAATGTCAATGTAAGTAAATACATCTTCAATAAATACATATTCTCGTGTACCTTTTTATCTAATGTCTAATGAGAATGCGCTTTGTTTTTTAGATGCTCGGTGTGTGACTCTGTCCGATGATCGTAATGATGGGTTATCAATCATCAGGGCTGATCCTGACAGTGTTTTGGTGCCGTTTAGGGAAAACGTTACCATCACTTGCAAATCTCCTGGAAGATATTTGAGAAATACAGCATCCTCTGGCTTTAGGCAATGCGTGTATGATCCGAAACAAGTTAGTTGAATATAATTTTAGCAATATTTGAATATGTCCAAGAACACACAATTACTGAATTTTCATCTATAAAGGCACTGTTATTAAACAAATAATAGATATCTCATAGAGACGAAGCTATTTTTTATTAATGGAAAAATATGGAAGTACGGGTAATTACAGGGCTTGCATCCTATCTTCACCTCGCTTAAAAATCATGCTTAAAAACAATGCTTTGCAATGCAATTGCTTTATACAATGTAACATTCACCATTCCACTCAATTAACCTCCATATCTATATGTTAATATACTTTGAATACCACTACACTATCGCCATCTAAGGTCGTAAGCCCTGTAATTACCCATTCTTCCGTATTTTTCCATTAATAAAAATAGCTTCATCTTTATGAGATATCTATTATTAAATATAATTTTATTTATTTTTAAATCTAGAAATTTATATTACATTTATATAATCATATTTATTTATTGATCTTACAAAATATCAAAGGTAAGTCAAATAAGTGACATATTTCTCATTTATTTTAGGGTCTGCCAGATTATTGGTTATCGGGAACCAAGCCCGATTGTCCCAGAAAAGAGTGTGGCCCACCTCAACCAACACCAGGAGCTGAATATGGACAGTTTGTGGATACAAAATACCAAAGCTCTTTCTTCTTTGGTTGTCAAAATACCTTCAAATTAGCAGGACAAACTAGCAAGCACGATAATGTTGTGAGGTATTTATAATTTAATATTTATTTAATTTACCAGATGCAATTTGTTTTGTTTATCCTGATAAAACATTTTTTATTATAACTGTTTAAATGATTTAATAATTTTGTAGGTGTCAAGGTAATGGTATTTGGGACTTTGGTGATTTACGTTGCGAAGGGCCAGTTTGTGAAGATCCTGGCCGTCCTGCAGATGGCACACAGATTGCTAGAAGCTATGAACAAGGATCTGAGGTGCTATTCGGCTGCTCTAGACCGGGATATATCCTTATCAATCCGCGACCTATCACGTGTGTTAGAGAGCCTGAATGTAAGGTTATTCGACCACTGGGCTTGGCATCAGGAAGGATACCAGATTCAGCCATTAACGCTACATCTGAGAGACCAAATTATGAAGCCAAAAACATTAGGCTTAATTCTGTCACCGGTTGGTGCGGCAAACAAGAAGCCTTCACTTATGTCAGTATTGATTTGGGAAAAGTATACAGAGTAAAGGCCATTTTAGTGAAGGGTGTTGTTACATCTGATATTGTGGGCAGACCAACAGAAATTAGGTTCTTCTACAAACAAGCGGAAAGTGAGAACTACGTTGTGTATTTCCCCAATTTCAATTTGACAATGAGAGATCCCGGTAACTATGGCGAGTTAGCGATGATTACTCTGCCCAAATACGTTCAAGCCAGATTTGTGATTTTGGGAATTGTTAGCTTCATGGATAATGCTTGTTTGAAAGTAGAATTGATGGGTTGTGATGAACCGGCTATTGAACCACTTCTAGGATATGATTATGGTTATTCTCCTTGTGTTGGTATGTTAATTTTTTTATTTTCCTCTTAAATATTGATAAGTTAATTTTTGATCTCTTTTTAAAGACTAAATTATTTCATTGTTATAGATAATGAGCCACCTGTTTTCCAAAATTGTCCTCAACAACCTTTAGTAGCACAAATTGATGCTAATGGTGGATATTTACCCATAAACTTCACCGAACCCACTGCTGTTGACAACTCTGGTTCCATCGCTCGTCTTGAAGTTACTCCTCAACACTTTAGAACACCCATTCAGGTGTTTGAAAATATGGTTGTCAAATATGTTGCGTTTGATTATGATGGAAATGTAGCTATTTGCGAAGTCAACATCACCGTTCCTGACAATACACCACCAAAGCTGAGCTGTCCCCAAAGCTATGTGATTGAACTTGTCGATAAACAAGAAAGTTATGCTGTTAATTTCAATGACACAAGGAGGCGAATCAACACCACAGATGCATCAGGAGAAGTTTACCTAAAGTTTGTGCCTGAAAAAGCGATTATACCAATTCGAGGATTTGAAAACGTTACAGTTATTGCATCAGATAAATATGGAAACAAGGCTCAGTGCAACTTCCAAGTAAATCATATTATTTCTTACACATTTTCTCTATATTTAACACTTCTTATTTCAGTCTCTTGTTGATGTTTGATTTTACTACAGTCATTTCACTCCTACATATTTCCTTACATGTCTTTTATTTTCTTTTACATATTTATTATTTCATCCGTATTTTGGTCTCATTTTACATCTCTTGTAATGTGCTTTAAAATTCTCTTTCCAAATTATTATACTATATTATTTTTCAGGTTTCTGTACAAGCCACTCCGTGTGTTGACTGGGAACTATCTGCTCCTGCTAATGGAGCTTTGAATTGCTTGCCAGGTGATAAAGGAATTCAGTGCATTGCAACTTGCAAGCCTGGTTTCAGATTTACCGATGGAGAACCAGTTAAAACATTTGCCTGTGAAAACAAGAGACTGTGGACACCAACATCAGTTGTACCAGATTGTGTTTCTGAAAGTATGTTGAATCTTTTTTATCCACATTTATCTAAAATATCGGACAATTATGAACACTACTGATACATTGCTTTTCATTTTACAGATACACAACAGGCAGCCTATCATGTGGTTGCTGGAGTTCAGTATCGAGCTCTGGGCGCTGTGTCCACCAGTTGCTTGCCGCAATACAGAGACTTACTTGCCCAATATGATAATACCCTTAACGAGAGGTTGAGTCAGAGGTGTTCTGCCATTAACATTAATATCAATGTTACATTCTTAACAGTAGTACCTACACTATTGGATGAGAATGTGGTCAAAATGGACTTTGTTTTAGATATTTCTCCAATTGTTAGACAGCCACAACTATATGACCTGTGTGGTTCAACATTGAATCTCATTTTCGATCTATCTGTGCCGTATGCTAGTGCACTGATTGAACCATTACTGAATGTATCTAGTATTGGAAATCAGTGCCCACCTTTGAGGGCTATAAGAAGCATGATAACCAGAGGTTTTACATGCAGCGTTGGTGAAGTTTTAAATATGGATACCAATGATGTACCGAGATGCTGTAAGTTTACAATATTTTTATCATTGTATTAAAAAATTTCACTTCTCTAAATTTAATTCTTAGTATTTGAATTCTTCCAACACAAGTGTATTCTTGAATTTATTATTTTTTATATTCATTTCATATTACAGTACATTGCCCTGCTGGAACATTTGCCGGAGAAAAACAAAAATCCTGTACAATGTGTCCTCGTGGCTTTTATCAGAACCAGGCAAGACAAGGAGCTTGCTTGAGGTGCCCTCAGGGAACATTCACAAGAGAAGAAGGCTCTAAGGGTGTAGATGACTGTGTCCCAGTGTGTGGATATGGAACCTATTCCCCCACAGGACTTGTACCTTGCTTGGAATGCCCGCGTAACAGCTTCAGCGGTGAACCACCATCCAGTGGATTCAAAGACTGTCAAGCATGTCCAGCTAATACCTTTACCTATCAACCTGCCGCTCCAGGTAGAGACAGGTGTAGAGCAAAGTGCTCCCCCGGATCATATTCACCAACTGGACTTGCCCCTTGTTCCGAATGCCCTAAAAACTTCCATCAAAATAATGTCGGTCAAACAGCTTGCACCGAGTGCCCGACAAATATGAAAACATCTTCGCTCGGATCAACAGGAGCTGAAGAGTGTGTCCCTGTGGAATGCTCTAGCAGTGCTTGTCAACATGGTGGCCTTTGTATTCCTAAAGGGCACGGAGTTCAGTGCTATTGTCCAGCTGGTTTTTCAGGCAGGCGATGTGAAATTGACATGGATGAGTGTGCCAGTCAACCATGCTACAATGGTGGATCTTGCACAGACCTTCCTCAAGGATACAGATGTACTTGCCCACCGGGATATACCGGAATCAACTGCCAAGAAGAAAAGTCTGACTGTAGAAATGATACTTGTCCCGAAAGAGCAATGTGCAAAGATGAACCTGGATACAATAATTATACATGCCTTTGCAGATCTGGCTACACTGGAATTGATTGCGATGTCACCGTAAGTTTATTTTATTCACATTTATGTAATTTTATTGTAACTCAATGTAATAAAACATATACCGTAAAACTCCATTAATTCGTAACTCTATATTTCCTATTATTCGCACTTTTTTCAAAAAAATTTGACCTGAAAATAATATTTCATACTAATTTCTACTGATAATTCATAAAATTTGATTATTCGCAGTTCGTATGCGTTTTTGACACCAGAAGTAAATAATTTGTTCATGTAATTCGCATATTTGCAAATGTTTTTAATCCCTTAACTTGCGCCACTATGCTTCATCCCTTCATAAACATCTGCAACTAGCCCCACTTACAAGTCAATCACGACGCCGTTCCTTATTGTAAAATCGGTGCTCTATATGACTGGTGCCGAATTGAATTTTGCCATGACATATGAGAAAACTCATGTTCATAATATGATATGTACATCAAGTTCCATAGTGCTTTTTATAAAATTTGTTGTTGTTAAAATAATGTTTTCATTGAATCACTCAATCTAGTTTCTATGTTTATGAAACGTTACGATTTGCATATATAAGTATTAAAGAAACTAAATCTTTCATTTTTAAATACGTTGACATATTTTATTCATTTTTTTTCGCGTTTCGTTCTCTAAAATAGCACCATCTTGTAATTCGTATAAAACCTTTACCATTTAGATAAATGGAGCTTATTTTGAAAACCAACTAAAAATTGGCATCAATAATAAAATTGGCAGAAAAAATCAAATCCCGAATGCCTTTCTGGGTTCGAACTTGAAAAATCGTGGGAAAATAATAAGCTTCAGCCAACAAGGCCAGCCAGACATGGAGATTTAAAAGTTGTTAATTATTTTTCATGCGCATTTTTTATATTCCAAATCAGATAGAAAAGGTGAGTTTGACCGCCAATTAAATTAATGTGCGTGATTTTGTTATTATTGTTGTTATTATAAGTGCGTTATCTTGCCTTAAGAGACTCCCGCGTCACCACTCACCACACACCTTTCTTATTCAGGAGAAATACATTATTTGATAAACATTTCGACACATAAGAAGCTGAAATAATGGAGTCATCATGTTTCAGTATGAAAATCGCGAGGTCAACACCGCCGCTGCGCACTAAATCGCGGACGCAGTAAACTAATGTGTTTTTATAAAAATTTATTTCTAATGTTGCCTTTAAAAAGCTTTGTTCTCATTATTCTTGATTCGGATTTTCTTTTTAAATTTCGATCCCGTGAGATACAAACTAACGGAGTTTAACTGTATTAATTTATTTTTAATACACAGATTATTAACAAGTCGCTATTGACCCTAATAGATAGTCTTAGTATGACATTTTAAAACAATTAGGGAAATAACATGATGTAGAATACACTTTTATGTGTTTGTAAACGTTATGTTAAAAATTTACTATTGAAAAGACTAAATAAGATATTGGACTCTACTGTGTAAGTATAGATATGTGAGGATTCCAAGGTTAACAAAGTCTAATCACATGATATGCAACAGTCGTTGATGATCATCGCCATGTATTACACATTCAAGTGAATTTTGACCAAGTATTATACAATTTCTTTTTTAAACTGATCCTATAAAAACTTTTTTAAATTCCAGATTGATCCATGCAGTGCTAACGGAAATCCTTGTGGTAATGGAGCTTCTTGCATTGCTCTACAACAAGGCCGCTTCAAATGTGAATGCTTACCTGGATGGGATGGACAGAAATGTGAAATAAATACAGATGATTGTGCTGAGAAACCTTGTCTTCTGGGTGCAAATTGTACCGATTTAGTAGCAGATTTTAGTTGCTCCTGTCCACCAGGATTCACAGGGAAGAGATGTCAAGAAAAGATTGATTTGTGTGCTTTAGAGCCATGTAAAAATGGCATTTGTGCCGATAAATTATTCTCTTACGAATGTGTTTGCAATCCAGGATGGACAGGACCATCGTGCGAAGTTAACATTAATGATTGTGCTCAATCGCCGTGTGAAAATGGAGGCCACTGTCTTGATATTATTGACGGATATATGTGCAACTGTGAAGCTGGATACACAGGAAAAAGATGCCAGCATACTGTTGATGATTGTGCTTCCCAACCCTGTCAAAATGGTGCTTCTTGCATAGATCAGTTAGATGGATTTGTATGCAAGTGTCGTCCTGGATTTGTTGGCCTACAGTGTGAAGCTGAGATTGATGAGTGCCTCAGTGAGCCGTGCAATCCAATTGGTACAGACCGTTGTGTAGATTTGGATAATAAGTTTATGTGTATGTGCAGAGATGGTTATTCTGGAGAAATTTGTGAAAACAATATTGATGATTGCGCCATTGAACCGTGCTTAAACAGTGGATCATGCCGAGATGAAGTTGGCGGTTTTAAGTGTGCTTGCCAACAAGGATGGGCAGGGGATAGATGCCAAAAAGATATTGGAACATGTACAAACCTTCCTTGTCAAAATGATGCTATCTGCATAGATTTATTCCAAGACTTTTTCTGCGTGTAAGTTACTACAGTTGAATTAATTTATTCTATTGAATATGTGCATTGTTTTTAATTTGACTGACTGTTGTTTTTATTATTTCAGATGTCCCAGTGGAACAGATGGTAAACAGTGTGAAACTGCTCCAGAACGTTGCATCGGCAGTCCTTGCATGCATGGTGGTAAATGCCAAGACTTTGGTTCCGGCCTGAACTGCTCATGCTCCAGTGACTACAAAGGAGTGGGATGCCAATATGAGTATGATGCTTGTGAAGCTGGTGAATGTAAAAATGGAGCTGTGTGCGTTGATGAAGGAGAAGGTTACACATGTGTTTGTGCTCCAGGATTCACTGGAAAGAATTGCGAAGAAGATATTATGGATTGCAAGGAAAACTCTTGTCCTCCATCAGCCACATGCATTGATTTACCTGGAAGATTCCACTGCCAATGTCCTTTCAACTTAACAGGAGATGATTGCCGTAAAAGTAAGATAATATTTATTTCATCTGTCAATAAATTATATTTAATCTTCGTCTTCAAAATATATCTAGAGATAATCAACATCATGTTTGATTTTTAACAAAATAGACATTATTTTAAAATGGTTCTGATTTTTTTCAATTTATTATTTTTATATTTTCGTAGAAAGCAATCACTTTGTGGTTTGACATATTATATTAAGTAAAATAACAATCACTTTGTGTGAAACCACGAAATTTATTGATGTCGACCGATTTCGCTTAAGCTTATTTAGTTAAGCGAAACCGGTCGACATCAATAAATTTTGTGGTTTCACACAAAGTGATTGTTATTTTACTTAATATTATTATTTTTATTTCCATACATAATGATTTATGTAACGTTATACCTAATATATTAGATGTGATTTTCAGCAATCAGCGTGGATTATGACCTTTACTTCAGTGATGCATTACGCTCTAGCGCTGCACAAGTTGTACCATTCAATTCAGGTGGAACACAAGGATTGACTATTGCCATGTGGGTACAATTCACGGAGCAAGATGGTGCTGGCATTTTCTTTACAATGTATTCTGTTAAGTAAGTTATTTTTGTTTATACTCCTTTTACTTATAATTCTACATTTTCCACACTTCCTTTCTTTGATTTACTAATCCTTTTATTAAAATTGAAAATATATTGTTTCTCAGTTCTGCCCACGTAGCTGTTGGTCGACGGACTGCGGTTCAAGCTCATTCCAACGGAATCCAAGTGTCTCTTTTCCCAGAACTTCAAGATGTTTACTTAAGCTTTGGTGAATATGCAACAATCAATGACGGACAATGGCATCACATTGCTTTGGTTTGGAATGGAGCTAATGGTGGAGAAATTATTCTTATAACAGAGGGCCTTATATCCAGTAAGATTGAAGGATATGGTAGTGGTCGAAGATTACCTAAACAGTAAGTGCCTTTTGGTGTTTTAACCCATTATATTTTTGTTCACTTTAATTATAACTCTTAAACATTTAGAATAATTTTTAAATTATTATTTTTAGTGCTTGGGTGACCCTAGGCAAGCCACAATCAGACAATCCTAAGGCTTATACAGAATCAGGATTCCAAGGACATTTAACAAAAGTTCAAGTATGGAACCGTGCTTTAGACGTCACTAATGAGGTTCAGAAACAAGTTCGAGACTGCAGAACTGAGCCAGTTTTGTATACTGGTTTGGTACTCACCTGGGCAGGCTATGAAGATATTGTTGGTGGAGTCGAAAGGAGTGTTCCATCACATTGTGGCCAACGAGTATGCCCTAGGGGTTATGCAGGAAACAAATGCCAACAATTGCAAGTTGATAAGGTCTGTACACTCTATCACATATAATATTACACATTAACTGCCAAGCAAAAATGATCAATACTACCCTAAATTGCCAATTTGTGTAAATATATATCTCATATTCAGTGTGTCATATTTCACATACTAATAAAAATGTTGATGGTGCAATGTGGTAAGGAGTGTTCAGTGGGGCCGCACGGGTCATTATAAATGCTAAAACACAAAGGAAATGTGACCATCGGTGCATAACAAACACTTAAAAACATGGGTAATAATTGATCACCGGTGACCCCCACGGCCCCATTGGAATATTCTGGCACCAATCACCGGTGACCCCTATGGCAGTCAATGTGTTAATAAAAATTACTATTATTTCTTTAATTGCAATCATAATACATTTGTACGTTCCTAGGAAGCACCTAAGGTTGAACATTGTCCTGGGGATTTATGGGTTATTGCTAAAAATGGATCATCAGTCGTTAATTGGGATGAGCCACAGTTTAGCGACAATGTAGGTATTGTGAAAGTTGAGGAGAAATCTGGTTACAATCCTGGACAAACATTGCTTTGGGGAACATATGATATTGCTTACGTCGCTTCAGATCAAGCTGGAAATACCGCCTCATGTACATTCAAAGTCACTCTATTACGTAAGTATGAAAACCTGTTACAATTAACTTAAATGTGATGTTAAAAAACAGTTAACTTAAATGTGTAATTATAGACACGATTAACAACTATTTTCACTATAAGTTTCTTTGTTTGTATGTAATCAAAAAAAATCCTCAAAACAAACTACATTCAGCTTTTTTTTACCTTTTAGTCATATCATTGCATATTTGAACATTATGAATTACCTTCTTATTACAAGACAATAAATATTTTTAAAATGAAGAATAATAGACTATGTGAAAAATAATTGGTTATCTTAACCTATGTTGTTAGCCTGTCAAGAAATGTTTGAATTCATATTATATAAGATCACACATAAAATATGAATCGTAATGAATTATTGTGTATTTACCATATTCACCTTTTCTATCAAGGGATTGCTGGTATACTCACTTATTGGAAAATCTTAATATTTTTCTAACATGCTAATATCTAATAACTCTATAATCTTACAGCGGAGTTCTGTCCTCTGCTGGCGGACCCTGTGGGCGGAGGCCAGTCCTGCCGTGACTGGGGCGCAGGGGGCCAGTTCAAGGTTTGCGAAGTTTCGTGCAAGCCCGGTCTGAGATTCTCCCAGCAGGTGCCACCCTTCTACACATGCGGAGCCGAAGGCTTTTGGAGACCCACCGACAACTCAAATCTGCCGATGGTTTACCCAGCCTGCTCTCGTATGTTGATTAACTTTTGAGAAATTCAATTATTTATATTGTGATAATTAATAAGTAAAAATCAATAAAGCATTACACAAATACAGTTAAGAAATGAATGTTATATTATTTAATTACTCAGGAAATCTCATCCAAGAACATGTGAAAACAATCACTATTCTTGAATTGAGCTAAATATTTAACAAATTTTTCAACTCATTCATTTTACAGTGTGTACTGATAACATATCTCCCTCCCCAAGCACAAGAGCTAGTCTCTTTTTTGGAGAGGTACAGCGATATATAAAAAATATATAACTTAGTAGCTTGTAATAGAATCAAGTTAATGATATACATACATCATGATGAAGGAGCAAGAGGTCCAACTTCCAAATAAATCATATAAAAAATTATAACCAATGTTAACTAAAAAATAAATCTACAGTGAAACCCCGTTTTTACGTGCCCAGAATTCACGTTTTCCCATTACTTGTGTTTAATTTTTTCAATCCCATTTTATTTTAGTACATTTATTACCCGCGTTTACGTTTTTATTTCCCGCAATTAACGTTTTAAATATTTAATATTCAAATCAATTTATAAACATGTTTAATTAAATGCGCAACAATTTAAAATATTTGAAATGAATATTAGGAAGCAGAAATATGTTGTTTCTATTTATAGACGCGTGTGCACCTGCAGCGCTCATGGTCAAGGTTACACGAATCGTGCAATATGATGCAATTGATGGCAAATTTAGCGAATCAGAGGCAGGCAGACTGTATATTTGGTCAATCTGTGCTTGTGTTTTGAATGTGTCGGTCGTGTACATACAATTTCAATTATTGTGTGTCAATTTATATATTTTTTCATTTCTTTTAATTTTTCGTTAAATCCTTTTAAATAATGTCTCAGCAAAGAAAAATATTATCGATTCAAGAGAAATGCAACGTTCTCGAAAAAGTAAATAAACTCATTGGTTGATTTGGGGATGCCCATTACAACTTTGGCTACGATAATAAAAAATTGCGAATCAATTGAAAAAAGTTCAATGCAATGTAGTCCCATGGTAAAAAAACGTGTATATGTATAATCTTCAAAATACGATGTAATGGAAGAAATCCTTAAAGAATGGTTTGTCAGCTCGCGTTCCACCAATATGCTAGTCAACAGTCGCTGCATCAAATGACTGGATAGATCGTTTCAAGAACAGGCACTCTGTGGTGTATAGATCAGTTTGTGTGGAATCTCAATGTGTTGATTTGGAGATTGATCTATCCAATTCCAACAAAAGAAGATGCTATGAGGCATATTGAGGGCCTTAAAAGCTGCTTTACTAGCATTGAAAAGAAAACAAAACGAGACTTTCTTATCGATTTATAAGATCGAAAGAGCTGTAAACCAGCATAAAAATATGTACCAAACCGGTTTGCGTGATTATCTAAATAATTTTTTTTTATCAATTTTTAAATTTTTTTCTATGTTTTCCCTCTAATTACGTTTTTTTTATCAGTCCCTTCAAAAACGTAAAAACGGGGTTTCATTGTATTTTCAATTTCTTTATAAATCTTTTGGGGAAAAGAACTTATTTTAATATTGTGTATACTGAATAGGTGCCTAATATCTACTTAGCTTCCTGCTGAGTTTTTACCTTGACAGCATAATGTATTTCAAAATTAGACATTCGGCATTATTACCGAATTATATATGAATACTTATACAAATTTTAATAAAATAGTTAATTTTCTCAATTGTAAATTAATTTCCAAATTAAAAATAACATTTTATTTTATCTTATTCTCTCTTCTCTTCTATATTATGCATTGTTTAAAAATAATTAAATGAGGAGTTTTGTAATTTTCAGAATCAACACCAGCGCAACGAGTTTTCAAAGTATCTATGCTATTCCCGAGTTCCGTTCTTTGTAACGAAGCAGGACAAGGTGTCTTGAGGCAAAAGGTTCGAAATGCTGTTAATCAGCTTAACAGGGATTGGAACTTCTGTTCTTACTTTGTTGATGGTAAGTTTTAAAATCTTAAGAATAATAATATTGTCCGCTAATTTGATTCCCGGTACCAGAAAAATTTACTTTGTCTTACAGGTACCAGAGAATGTAAAGAATTAGATATCAACGTGAAGTGTGACCACCGAGCAAATAGCCGTTCTTCGAGACAGGCTCCACAATCTTCATCTAAAGCGGAGAAGGATGGTGGAACTTATGTTTTGGATGCCATTCTACCGGTAGAAGAGTAAGTTTATTTTTATTTGGCGTTTATTTGTCTAAAATTTGATATAATGAATATTTGTAAAAGTAAGAGCTTAATAAATTAAAGAATTTTTCAACAGTACAATAAATTCTCTAAATGTGAATATTCAACTTTCAAACATTCAAAGATATAAATGTATGTGTTCAATTATTTAATTTTGTTTAAATGAATGCAAAATTTAGAATTGTATGGAATTTCAAAGTTGGCGATAGTGCGTAAGGTTAGTTTATGTCTCTCCCGCTTGGCGGCGTGCAGGACCCACACTTACAGTAATGTTTACAGTAGTCACATGCAGTCTTTTTTAACAATTGTGTGTGTTTTTCAGTAAAGCAACTTGTTGTTAAATTACAGTATTATTAAAGTAAATGCTAGATGCCTTTGTTCGTTGGATAACTTTTTTCTAATTGCAAACAAATTCAACTTACCTATGAGCTCTCAGAACAAAGCTCATTTATATCTAGAGGACTTACTGTACCTTTTTAAAATATCGATGGAAATACATTTGAATCTACTACTACTACTACTCAGCTTATTCAAAACTGATTATATTTTTTTCACTTTCTGTTTGATAGTAACACATTTTCCGATAGTGGTAATGCATGAATGTATTCTATATTTAGGCACCATGTATCATGTCTGTAGTTAGAATTTTCTTGCATGTTTATAGAAAATTTAAACACCATAAACTAATTACACCTGTAAAAATACATAATATAATATATCTACTGCATCTCTAGCTATACCTAAAATCAGATCTCTTTTTTGAACAAATTATCATCACTTATCACTCAGTCAATTCCAATTCTAATCATTATTATATTTTTGTGTAAACACTGAATTTTTAAAAAAAAATATATTTATATATAGGGTTTTCATTTAATATATTAATCCCAATATTGTACATTTAACATATCAACTCCTTCGTGGAAAGAATAATAATTAAAATAACTGTATTTTTTCTGGAGAGCAAAAACAAAAAATGTCACTTTTAAATATAATTTTTGAATCGGTTAATTTTACAGGAAGTTAGTAGAAATGCATTATTACATATATAGTTATTTCTTTTAAATAAGTTCAAAACATTTTTCATAGTCATTTAGTTTACAGATTTTCTTATTTTATCTATGCATTAGCTTATGTTAGAGTTTCCTTCCTTGTTATAAGGTAAGGCAAAAAGTAATATTGTTGACTAAAGTGGATATCGTTTATTTTGATTTCTTACTTTACTTTAAATTTTAAAATATTTAGTCTTTTTATCTTCTAAATATCAGTTAGCTATTTTTCATTAAATTGTATGATTCTCGTTAATGGATAAATTTACCATAAACCACAAGGAATGCATTAGTCATAGCATTATGTTTTTTTTGTATCTTTATTAGTTTTAAATTAGTTGAAGCTATTCTTTAATTCATGAAGGGGTCGATATATAAATTTCTGGAAAGTTTATCAAACTTTAAAGGTTCTTTAGTAGTATGACATAGTTTATTTTTTTTAATTTGGGGGTCAGTACGAAAGCTTAGTTTATTATAAGTTTAATAAATGGTTAAAAACATATATAGATTGCTTTTTATATGTTGATACAATAATTATATCAATATTATATATAACATTGTGTTTATCAGATCATTATTTTAATTTAACTCAGCTGTTAATTAACTGAGCAAAATTAAAAGATCTCTCAACGTAAACACGTTAGATTTTTGGTATTCATATTATATTATTATTATCATCAATATATATGTATATAAATATTTTCATTTAACATTTGGGCACACGGCAGTTTATACTGTTCTTTGTGGCATAGGGCTCTACATTATACACTTTTTCATATTACATATATATTTATATAAATCCCCTATAAATATTCACAATGTCTGTATCATAACAAAATGTTTATAAATGTGTTGTGTACTCTATGTGTTGCTGTTGTGTATTTTATGTGTTTGTTAAATACCATAGTGCATGTGAAATTTTACTTGATCCTTAGAAACAAAAGTAGCCGCGAAGGAAGGCAGGCGAGTGACACATACAATGTACAAGTATCATTCCCTGCAATCAAGTAAGTTTTATATACATACAACCCAGAATTTAATTGTTTTATATTATTCCTATTCATGTGTGTTTGTGAAAGTTGCATGTTTTTTTTTTAAAATTTATACTGACATTTTTCTCCCTGTAAATCAAGGTCATTTAAAAAAACAATTTGATTAAAAAAACAATATTAACATTCTATTACATAATAAAGACTAGTGGCATAATAAAAAAGTGTTAATTTTTGTATATTATGAATAGTTCAATGCATGATATTCTTATATTATAGATATGACTGTGGTAGAATAGTTACTTTGTTACTTGTGTCTGTCTATTGTATTTGTATGTTTATATTATAAAATGCACCGCACAAGCATGTTTTCTCTTGTAGAAATTATGTACCTACTATGTAAAATGAGTGTTTTACAAAATATCTAATTCTAACAGCGATCCAGTTATTCATTCTGGAACAAACGAACGATCAAGCGTCCAAAGATTACTTGAAAAGCTGATCTTAGAAGAAGATCAATTTGATGTGAGAGATATTCTTCCAAACACTGTACCAGATCCGGCATCTTTAGAACTGATCTCAGACTATGCCTGTCCAACGGGTCAAGTCGTCATGGCACCTGATTGTGGTAAATATTATTATTAACCTTGATCACTTCACTTTAATCATCTGTTTAATACAAAATAATGTAAAAAAATCATTATTATCGACAAGATTTTAAAATTTAGATTAAAGATGCTTGTGGATATTGAATCAGTAGCCTCAAAAGTCAGTACACAGTCACAGTTGAGTCTTTCATTTACATAGTTTATTGCATTATATGTAGAGAGAAATAAAATCATTAAATATATATTGAACATTTATCCCACTACCAGTGTGTTGTTGGTGAATAATTTTAATGTGGATTTTCATATTAAATATAAATATTATTTTATTTTCTTATAATCCATGTATTATTTATTTTTAGTCCCGTGTGCCGTGGGCTCCTTCTACCACTCTGCCAGTGGCAAATGTGTGATGTGTCCTCTTGGAACCTACCAATCTGAAGCTGGTCAGTTGCTGTGCCAGGCCTGCCCAGCTATAGCTGGTCAGCCAGGTGTTACTAATGCACCTGGGGCAAGAAGTGCTGCTGACTGCAAGGGTAAATTAGATCTTTAAGTGTAATAAAACATTTAACAATCAACATTCAACCATTTTGAAAATATTTTTTGTAAATTATGCAATCTCTGATAACACTCCAAAGTTATAAATAAAATGTAATCTTGACTGACTTGCCACCAAAAATTTTCTCGTTTTCTGTTGTTGCTCAATTTCAAATGTTAATCTTTTATTGTTTTGTTCATATTACATTTCAATTCTTGTCTCCAGAACGTTGTCCCGCGGGCAAATACTACGATGCTGAAGCTGGTCTGTGCAGGCCATGTGGTCATGGATCATATCAGCCACAGGAGGGAGCTTTTACATGTATCCCCTGCCCTCGTGGACAGACTACACGGAACCAAGAGGCTGTGTCTGGACAGGAATGTAGAGATGAGTGCCCACCTGGTATGTATAGTATATATTTTGTATAAAATTACTCTTTATTAGATTTTTTTATAATAATAATAACATTGGATAACTTTTATAGCGCCATTTTCGTAAAAAATTTCACCTCGAGGGCGCTTTACACATAAATAGTATAGTACTACTATTTTTGTATTTAAAATTAAAAGCTGTTATTTTTTTACTTTTCATTTTTTTTTTACTAATATAAAAGTATCTAGTATTATAGAACTGGATTTAATGGGATTATACATTATTTATTAGGACTCAGCAATCTTAATAATGTGCATCCAAAAATGTTAGCAAATTTTCCATGATATAATTTTTTTTCATACACAATATTTATAGATTAGATATTTGTGAATAACATCAAATAAACGAATTTAACATTTAATATTGCTGATATGCATATTAGACCAACATCTTTACTATTCACTGTTATATAATTGTGATCCTGAGGAATTTAACTTTTTGAAATTAATATGTAATGTGATTAATAATATAAATGGCTTGGAATTTAAGAATAATATAGTCACCGGTTACCTCAATGTATCACAATTTATAAAATCTTACTACTTTTAGATACTTAGAAATAATATATTCATTTAATATATGCATATTTGTCTCATTAAATTTTTTTGATATACATAACTTTCTCAGAGAGGTATGTGCATATATAGTTATCAAGGATAAAAAACAATAATTCTCAAATTCAATCTAACAAGACAACATATCTAATACAAAGACTTTTCTTCCAGGCATGCAGTTGGGCAGCAGCGGGGAGTGCGAGGCATGCCCTCGAGGCACATTGAGGGCAGCTGGAGGAAGGGCCCTGTGTATTCCATGTCCATCAGGTACCACCACCCCTGGCAAGGGAGCTTCTAGCCCTGACCAGTGCACCTTGCCTGTATGCAAGCCAGGTAATAATATGTTAAAAAATTAATTTCCCTATACTACATTTGTTATTGTTCAGGCACCACAAATATTATATGGAAATTTTATTGGCTACTTTCGAATAGAGCCATACCATTTCAATTTGCATACAAGATGTGTATGTGTTCACAACAATTTTGTTAAAGGTTGTTGTGTTTGGTGATTTGTACAGTGTATTCAGATGATGAAGTAATTTTTTTCTGTTTAAGCAAGTAATATTTCATTCCATTTAGAAACATTCCACACTACCTTAATAAGTGTAACCAGTATATAAGTCAAATATTATATAAATGAAATCTATATTTTTTATTTTTTTAGCATAAAAGAATACATTTTAAATAAAAGTAATTACTCTACTAGACATGGTCTGTTCTAAAGCAATTACCTGTGCAGTTTTTATAAGTTGTATATTGTTAAGGTACAATCAAAAGTTATAAAAAAGGTTTTTGTAATATTTCAAAATTTTTCATAATTGTGGAAGTCCGTTGAAAAAATTAATAAATTATTAAAATAAAACACAATGTTTTTGACGCTTAATGTATCATCTTCAGTAATAAATGTTTATTAATATTATTATTTTATAATATATATTTTAATAATTAATCATTTTTTTCAAAATGTTAAAAATTTTCTTAAAAGATTTTTGTCTATAATATAGTTGGAGACAAAATGTATAGATAGTTAGGTTATCACAAATGACAAATTAGTTTCATTTTGTATTCTACCTACATCAAGCAACCACTTTGTTATTTTTGGTTTAAAATCATTAATCACTTTAGACCCTTTCAGATCTAGTGGCAATTTATTAAATATAATAACAAAATGCACAAAATAAGAAAGATCGTTGACCGAATTTGATATCAATTTTTGGAACTAAAAAGTATCCTAAGGATTTACTTCTAGTTTCCTTTGATTCGGATTGTGGGTGTGAAGTTAAGTTGTTTTTTTTAGATAGTTTTAGGATTGATTGGTAAACAGTCGTCTTATATCCAAAAGGATTTCAAAAGTTCTTCAGAGTTACATCTAAATTTCTGAGCCTTAATTAGATATTCCATTAAAGTAAAAGCTGCACCGCCCCATGTACATATTGCGTAACTTTTGAGACTCTTGACCACTGACCTCGCTCCGTCAGATTATCATCCGTTTTGGTACCAGACCAGCCAATTTTTTTAAAAAAGGCATCGACAAGGTAGCTAAAAGATGAGATGAAGTCCTGAATAGAGAATACATCATTGATTGAAATGTTATAATTTTTGTTATAAAATTTGATTTTATAATATATAATTAAACAAAACTGTGAAGACTTATTCACCATATATAACACTCATAGTCTTTGCTTAATATTTCCTTTGATTAGTTAATAAAGAACAGATGGATAGATTTATTAGGATAGTGTGAAAGGTGGCCACGTAAAACCTTTTTTAAAACTAAAGGATAAATATAAGACTGTGGCGGCTCGCGCGCATCGTCCAAATGTTCCTCGTTCTGTGGTTTCTCGGTGTTGCGCCATCCCACGCGAACAAAGCGGGAGCGTTCGAGGAAGGCTGGACTGCGCCGCCTGGCGGGCATGACACATATGCCCACAGAGAAGGCGGTCTGCGAAACAATCTGCGCCCAGTACCCGAACCGATCGGACCACAGATGCACATCCCGACTCTCACCTTCCACTAACCGTGCATCGTTTTTCCACTGTCTTTATGTTTTCTGTGTTGTTTCTTGCTCTCAGTGACTTCTGCTTGATGAGAATAAACAAGTTTGGATAAGAATGGTTTTCACTTGAACACAACCAACCTTCCCACAAGACATTTGAAACAAGGGCAGTGTAAGAAGCTTTAAAAGAGACTACTATGTATTTTTTTATGAATTAAATGCCCTTTTTGATTTTCCAGGCTCTTACCTCAACGGCACACTCAACAACTGTGTAGCCTGTAAGAAGGGAACATACCAACCAGATTCTCAGCAAACTACCTGCTTACCTTGCCCACCTAACACAAGCACAAGAGGACCTTCATCAGTATGTTAATAATATCCTTACTAATTAAATCTGTGTATCCCACACTTAGTAATCCATAGAAATCACCCCTGTATATTTGTATCCTAAACATTTAGTTGCGTCATAAAATGCAAATTAATTATAATGACTTGTAGGTTTCCAAGGCTGAATGTACAAATCCTTGTGAGATGGAAGGACCAGAGATGCACTGCGACGCAAATGCATATTGTCTCTTGTTACAAGAGACAGGAGAATTTAAATGCCAGTGCAAGCCTGGATTTAATGGAACTGGAAAGGAATGCACAGGTTTGTGTAAAACAATCACAATACACATAAAAATATTTTTTGTGATGAAAACTACTGCATCCATTTTGAGTGTCTTGTCTTGGCGTTATGTTAATTAAAGATCTCACATGGCTTGATACGCAATAAATAAAGTTACAATTACAAATCTATAACTGAAAATAATTTGTTACATTTCATTATTTTTCAGATGTGTGCCTCGATTACTGTGAAAATGACGGCCAGTGCGTAAAGGATTTGAGGGGTCAGCCGACATGCAGATGTATTGGCAGCTTCACTGGAAGACATTGCACAGAGAAGTCTGAGTTTGCCTACATAGCTGGCGGCATCGCGGGTGGTGTTATATTCATCATCCTTATTGTATTGCTTGTATGGATGATTTGTGTGCGGTAAGTCATTCTGTTCTACTTTTTCAAACATCATTTGTTATATTGTATTTTACAATATATTTTTAATCTCAGATTTGGACAAACTTATAAAATTTTGAAATATTTGCGATCTTGTTGATATTCAGTTAATTCATCTGATTATGGAGTATTTTCTTTTTATGCTATACAGATAAATGAAATATGTTTTAGAGTAATACTAATATTTAACTACACACAATATTAAATGAGCAATATTTGCATGTCACTTACGCTTTACAGAGCCAATCGCAAGAAGGAACCGAAGAAAACAATGACTCCCGCTATTGATCAGAATGGCTCTCAAGTAAACTTCTACTATGGAGCCCATACGCCATACGCAGAGTCTATCGCTCCATCCCATCACTCAACTTACGCGCATTATTACGATGATGAAGAGGACGGATGGGAAATGCCAAATTTCTACAATGAAACGTATATGAAGGAGAGCCTTCACAATGGTGTGAACGGAAAAATGAATAGCTTAGCGAGGTCTAACGCTAGCATCTATGGAACAAAGGAAGACCTTTATGACCGATTAAAGAGGCACGCATACCCTGGAAAGAAAGGTGAGTTTTAAAGACGTATTTTAATTTAATAAAGTGGTTAGTCTCAGAGTTTTTGTTAGTGATCTTGTGCAATTGCGATGAATTAAATCTAAAATGAATATTGACTAAATATGAAAGAGTTAAGAAATCATATTAATCATATATTATAAAAACTCTATTAATAATTTGTTTATTACAGATAAGAGCGACAGTGATAGTGAAGGACAATGAACTTAACATGTGGATTTAATATCTGTGAAACTATTCCAGTCATTTCAAGCAAATATCACATTTTTCCACCATTATTAAAGACACTGAAAATACTCAGATTTTCCTAGTTCGACTTAATGTGAATAATAATGTAGTATATTCAAGTGAATGACATTGTTGGACATTGCTGAACAAGCATGTTGAATGTTTCAGTACCAAGTAATTCTTTAAGAAATACAATCGCTTTGTATCATACTTCTCTCCTGCTAATTAATTGTACATTTTAAAATTCTTCTCATCTTTTCTATTTTCCACCTTAATTACCAGGAGAGATTACCGTAGAAAAACGTCATGTTTATGAAATTTTGTAAAAACTGGTTGTTAACTAAACCATAAGTAAATCCACAAGTATTCAAAAGATCTATGGCTATCACTGATATGCCTTAATGCGGACTCTTGGTCTACGTCATAGTGATCAAATGATAACAATGCTCAAAAACATGTATAATGATAGTGGGCACTGCCATAAGAGAATTCATAGATCAAATTAGAATATTAATATTATATTTAGTTATTGCGGTACTTTGGCAACATTGCCTATAAAAACATTATATTTGTTCAGGTGTAAAACGATAACTATTATTAATAATTGATGCTGGATCATTGTTCATCCATATTTATTGTACTGTCAAAGATGGTACAAACTGGAATCTTATAAACGTTTTGTACATTGATAACAACATTGCCACACCTTATAAATGTGAGTTTAGAATTATATAAGCTATTTGATAACTCTTGATCTATAGTTAAAACAATTTTTTGAAATGAGTACATACTTATTTTTATTTTAGTCAATTTGCTCTAAATTCTAAAAATATAAATTTTTAAAATAACATTCAATAATGGAAACTCCTAAATATTAACAAATTTTATTCTGCAGATGAACAGTTCTAACACCATTTCTCCATTTAACATAGTACGATGCATGACATGGCATGAGTTTTATTTTTAAGGATCTTAAAATTATATAAATAAAATAATATACGTACCATATACGTCAATAATTTGTAGAATTTTAATTATTACATGTTCGCTTAACTACATATAAAATATCGCAGCCTACTATTTACCAACAATTGAAATTAGGAAAAAAATATGTAATCAGATAACGGCTATCATTATAACTTTATAAAAAATAATTTAAATTGGAAAGACTACACTTTTAAAACCTAAGGCATCACGTTTTACACTTGAATATTTCATAATACGTTAATTAGCAATCCTCGCCAATGTACCGTATCTTTAAGATGTAGTTTATTTTCTTCTATAAGTTATTTTTACAAGACTAACCAATAATTTTGTTATTTGTAAGATATTTAGTTTATTGACATGAACGTTGCAGGTTAATTTTTAAATTAAACAACGAATTACGCACTTTGTAAATAACCCTTATATAATTATTTATGTAAAAAATTAAGCATTTGTATTTATGTGTTATTTTTAATTTTATATTGACATGCTAAAAACAAGAACATACTCATCAACAACTTTTATTATTTCGTGTACATAGAAAAAAAAAAAAAATTTTTTCATTATATCTTCACTAATTAAGATGTGCAGAATTTTTTAATGTAGCTTTATCTTAAAAAAACTTGCTTGAGGATTTAACATATATATTTTTCTATTTACTTGGACATAGACACATTGACTGCATTACCAAGCTTCTAATATTACTGTTTCTGTGTGCTTTATTTTGCACAATATTTTTTGATGAATTTTTATTTATTTTAAACATAGATTTATTTTCATAACAAAATATATTTTTTACCATATTGAATTTTATAGTCCACATACAACATAGAAAAAGTCCATATTTATTCAATGTCTTGTACTATATTAAGTTTATACAAATATAGTTAGGTAAGTATGCATATCAAGCCCTCTTACATAAATTTGTCATAACTAACAAATAGTCATTGTTAATTGTTTTAGTATTTTACATATACGTATCTGATACATATTTTAAGTAGCATTTTGTTTATGTTACCACCGCTATAACTTACTTAAAAATATATCAAATACATGTGTAATACTAGAACAATTAAAAATGATATATTTGTTAATTACATACAATACTTAAGTAGGAGGGGGATGATATATTTAAA
Source organism: Eubasilissa regina (assembly GCA_022840565.1). Classification (NCBI taxonomy): domain Eukaryota; kingdom Metazoa; phylum Arthropoda; class Insecta; order Trichoptera; family Phryganeidae; genus Eubasilissa; species Eubasilissa regina. The sequence continues at coordinate 20,262,862 of JAINEB010000015.1, read as the reverse complement.
TACTTTAATTTTTATGTATATTCCGAGTCTTATTATTTGCATTGTTGTTCTTAAGTATTAATTTCATAATTATAAGGAAACCTTATTTTTTGTTGATAAAAAAAAATAGAATACTCATTTTGGTCTTATCGTGCCCTGTCCTTAAGTTCATAAAAATCACCGAATAAAATATATTTTCTTAATGAGATTAATTTTTATTCACCTACCAGTCAGTTTTGTTATTTAATTCTTTGTTTAGTATCATATATAATATTATATATTCAAATATGTACATTAATTTTTGTATAATTTCAGTCCATATGATGATAATTATTGTTGTTTTGATAATATGAAGTTGTGTGTGGAAATAAATGAACTGATATATTTTTCAAAATTTGTTTATTATTTACCCAAACTTAAAACAAATTATCATTTAGCTTCGAACTATTCCTTGTCATTTTTTTGTTGAAAGTCTTTCATATAAGTGCTCAAAACCTCCACATTTTCTATTGAAACAGCGTTGTATAATGACGCTCGAATACCACCAACAGACCTGTAAAAAGTGATACAGTATTAATTAAATCTAAAAAATAACTTTTGTGTAGAGGGAAGGAGTTAAAGGAATGGGAGAATTGATTCCCTATTTTACAATGACCTTTTTATATACATGCCTATGAAGTTAACATGTACTACAGAGAATAGTGTGGGATATAGTGTCATTTATAATTTAAAACCATACCTCACATAAAAGGGGAGGCTTAATTCATACAGATTTTTATTAAATAACCTCTGCATATGGCAGTACTGTGTACCAGTACTGCATATGGCAGTACCCGATAACACAACATTGGTGAATTCTCCCTTTACATTAATTATTCAAATCTTCATAAGATAAGCAGCTATGCAAGAAAAAACGTTTATATAGGGTGTTCAATAAGTCAACGTCATCCCTTGAAGAGCTGATAATTCAACTCATGACTTATCAGAACATCAAAATATGACCTTAGTAAAAAATCGTTAGTTTTTGAGATATTGGCACTTTTATGAATTTCATGAAAATTGACATTTTAGAGATCAGCCAATACAATAAGTCCAAAAAACAAAGCAAAAACCGTTATTATGAGTACAAGAACAATACGAATGTAGCGTATCATACTGCCAAACACAATAACAAAGGTATGTTAAAGGGCATCACTATCTATTTCACTCTAACTCATGTCAAACAGCATCACTATCTATTTCACTTTAGCTCATCTCAAACGGTGTCGTTATCTTTATTATTCTAACTCATGTCAAATAGTGTCACTATCTATCTTAATCTAACGCACGTCAAATTGCTTCACTGCAAGTCACTCAGACTAATTATTCAAATAATTTCACAATGAGCTCCTTTTGCAGTAAAATAGCAATATCTCATTTGTCTAAAGTAAAACATAGTAAATGTCATACCATTTAAAAAAACTACACTAAATAAGCAACTTTTTTCAATAACTTGCCAGGTTAGCGTAGTACATTTTTTTTACAGTATGAAGAGTAGAAGTTAGCTAATAAAAATAAAATTAACTCATGAATCCGGCAAAAATGTTTTTTTTTTCATAGCTATAATAGCAGGGCTATTCAGGGTTACGTGACAAAAATTAGAATTTAAGAATACAAAATTTTGTAACTGATCTAAGGTGTCGATTTTCACGAAATTCGTAAAAGTGCCAATATCTCGAAAACTAACAATTTTTTACTAAGGTCATATTTTGGTATTTGAAGTCACGAGTTGGCCTATCAGCTCTCCAAGAAATGACGTCGACTTATGGGACACCTGTATGGTCAAAGAATATAATGAAATACCAAACAAAATAGCATAAAATAGACACTGCATACTACAAACAATTAACTGAATGGAAATTTCAGTTAAAAAATATCTGATAAAATATAAATACATATTTGAGTTTTTTGAGAGTTTCATATTAAAAATGTGAATGTTCAAATGATAGATAATCATTAATACATATTATGTATGGATTTCAAAAGAGCAACACTAACCTATGCCCCTTTAACTGTAACATTCCTAGCTTGGCACCTCCCTTCAAAAAATCTTCTTCCATTTGTTCATTAACCGTACCCCTTCCAATTCTAAAGGGAACATTCATACAACTTCGGACATTTTTTTCTACGGGGCAAACATAAAAGCCTTTTGAGTTGTCTATCAAATTATACAACAGTGCAGCTTTAATGGTGGCTTTTTTTTCCATGCCTTCAACCCCCCCATTTTTCTTGATCCATTTGAAAACTTCACCCATGATATAAACACTGAAAAAAATATTTTAAAAGTATATTAACAATCCTTATTACATTAATAATTACACTGGGCAACAAAATGATTTTTTTTATTGTCGGAAAAGTAAGAACTGATTTTGAATATTTTTGATGTGCTGATTCCAAAAATACCTGGCTTTTTTTCATATCAGCTCTAGTTTTTGAAATACAGGCTAATTGATCATAGTTCTGATAAAAGGCAAAAATAATGAAATAATGATACCTTTAGAGGCTAAATTGAAAGTTTATACCTAAAATTAAAATCTTGGTGAGTTTCAATTACCCGTGACCGTAAAACCCAACATTCCTATATTTGGGTAACCCCCACCACCAACTAATTAATAACTCGCTCATATTACCCCTACCTTACCCAATTCAGTTTTCATAAAAATTGTATACTTCTTCCTTGGAAAGCAAAGTGGATATACAAAATATTCTTATTTATTATGTCTTTAGAACAACAGAGCTAAGGTCAGCACTAGGTTAACAGAAATTGGCCTTTAAAAAATGTCATAATTCAAGGAAAACAAAACTAAATCAACAAACCTTTGGTTGCGATAGAGAAAATCATATTTCCACCCTTGCATATCAAGTTGGGGCTCATGAAACAATATTTAAAGGCTTTAAATCGAGATGAACTTTGTTTTGGTTACTTAACACAAAAACTTCCTAGGATTAGCACAGAAAAACTGAAAGCCAGAATATTTGATGGTCCTCAGATAAGGCAGCTTATTAAAAGATCCACAACTTACCACATCAATGAACGAGATTGAATCTTACACTTGGTGTTCATTTGTTCAAGTAGTAAAAAGTTTTCTTGGAAATTACATAGAGTTAGTGAAAAATATGCCTTACAACTTTAATATTCTCGGTTGTAACATGAGCATAAAAGTTCACTACCTCCACAACCACTTAGATCGGTTTTCAGAAAACCTAGGCGATTTTAGTGAAGATCAGGGGGAAAGATTCCACCAGGATATTAAAACTATGAAAGATCAATATCAGAGATGATGGAATAGCCACATGATGGCATGGAAAATTTTTAAGTGAAAAGTGATGAAAATATTTTTATCCACTGTGTAAAATAAATACCTTACTTTGTATTTTTTGTCTTTTTAACTAGCAATTGTAGAAGTAAGTTGTAAGTTTTAACTAGAAGTAGCAGAAATATACATATGTTAAAAATAAGATGATTTTATTCTAAAAGAGGGCAATATAGCGTATCCCAAAAACTAGATCTGTAGACCAAATCTGATGGCTATTTTGGATTCTGCACCCAAAAATATTGTTATTGATGCAAGAAAATATGATGTTCATGATTGGAGGACCTGTGAAGATAGATGACAATCGTGAACTTCTACTTGAGAAGACAAAGATCCTTAATGGATCGTAGCCACGTGATAATAATGATTAAAAATACAGGTTTGCAAGCTATGCTAGTAAATGTTCTCTATAACACAAAATGTTAAATTATCAACTGACACCAAGTACCTTGTTTTCATAGTACAAGCCAAATAGAATTATTATAAAAGTATTCACGACCTATCTTTACACTTATAAATCATAAATAAGTTTTAAAAACTGCTTATCAAAATAATAATACCTCTTATTATATATTGTAAGAAAGACAAAAAATGTTAACTTACGAAAAACAAGGTGGTGTATTATACACAGAGTTCTCCGTTGCCATTATTTTAAAATCTAAGAAAGATGGAGTAATAGGTAAAGCATTCCCTATAAGGTCCTCTCTTATTATAAGCAACGCTACTCCCGATGTCCCAATATTTTTCTGAGCTCCAGCATAGATGGCACCAAACTAAAAATAACAAAAAAATCCAAACATCATTTTTAGATTGGGCTCGGGAATACTCTGTCAACCCACGATGTCGATATAATTTAAAAATAACAAAATCATTTTCTTCTGAACATCCAATTTAACATTAAAATAAATGCATATTGAAATGCACGCAAATTTATTTTACTTTAAACATTAATCAATATCACGCATGATGAGATTATTATTATTATGAGATAAAAACTAACAACATTATTGTTTTGTGATGTGTTTTCTATTAAAACAATTATGGGGAATTGAAATTTATAGAGCTGAGATTAAACCTGATCATAAAAAAAATTCTCTCACAGTACACTATTATTGAGGAAAACGGGAAATACATATTTACATATTATGTATAAATTCTGATAGAAAACACAACTACAGCATAGCCACTATCAACAGACATCAAGTGATATTGTTATGTATGTATTATAATACTTAAGTTAATAAAAAATATTGTTCAATAATTTATTTATGAAATAACTATCAAATCCACAACCCATATTTACTAATTAATGTCATCACAATGTGAGTTCTTTTAAAATTGTTACAGACGCAAAAATTTACATTTTTTATATTTAAAAACTTTAATATTTAAAAACACTTATTAGCATTAGACTGCACATACATGGATGAAAATTTTGCTCTAGCATCTCGGAGATTAGGCAATAAAGGTTGGTGTACATACTTTTCTCTTCATACAACAAAATAGAGAAGATATATGTCATGTAACATGCTCAGCGCTAATTCTGTACTGTATTTTACATGAGTTTTTAGAGCAAAATTTCATTCCTAATAGATTGCATCCACTAGACTTCTTTCATAGTAAACCTTTTAAACACCATGAGTGCATTAACACGCCAAACTTCGTACGTCACTTTTGGATTTTGCAAACTTGCAGGGATTAAAATCATAATTTAAAATCATTTTGTCATCTGTGGACTATAGGTCCCAGCTATTATTAATAGAGAAGTCAAGCCTAGTCTTATCATATGTGGTGTCTTCCATTTCAAACAGTTGGCAGTTAAAAGGTTAAGCAGTTTTCTATGTGGTTATCAGGATGGAAATCAGCATTCAAAAATACATGTATATAAGAATCATTCACATTTATATATACAGCCTGAAGCTGTATTACATGTTATCATTTTAAAAAGTATTTCTTATTATACCTTTGAAACATCTATTTTTCTGGACATGATATTTGAAGACATGTCAGCTACCAATGGCACTCCTTTTGTGTCTGGTATAAAAGGATATTCAACTCCTGTAAAATGTTAATAAAACAGGATTACTCTTAAGATAGAAAAAATATTTTTTGTTTTAATTAAATGCTCAATTTAATTATGATGGCAAAACATACTGTGTTGACACGTTTTGTAAATAATAAATGTAGAATTTTTGATTATAAATAATACAAAATTATGTTATATTTAAGTGAAACTTACCATGAACTGTTTCATTAAAACAAATATGAACATAGGATGCGTTGGGATCTAGTTTCCATGATTCTTCATTAGGAATGCTAGTAAACTTATTAGGCTTGGGAATAACCATGTTAATTTTTCCATATTTATTTGCTTCTTGAGCTGCTTTTGATGACCACAAACCTGAAAAATACGCATCCAATATTTAATAATAATATCTGTGTTATAATATGTCGCATAACGAAATCATGTTTAATAAAAAATGGCATAAGCAGAAAAAAAATACACAATTATTAAGAAATATTTTTTAATTTTTACTAGTAAATTTTAAGTTCCATTCTGTGTCACAGAAAATATCTATATTACTTCAATACTCCACAATATCTACATTTATTGAATAATATTGTGTATAAGACATTTCTGCACTTTGCGGGTTAAAATAGTTCCCAAATATTATTTTATCAATTTTTATCAATATTTTTGATAAGCATAATCATCTCAAACAGTGCCATTCAGGTTTCACCCATGATCTGAATGCCTTACCTAACTTTTAGGCTATGTATATATAAGTGTGAAGAAAAATCTTTTACCTGTAACTACATAATCAGCAACTCCGGTTTTTGAAATCAAATTCATTGGAATTGCAGCAAACAACCCAGTGCCACCTCCTTGCAAAAACACTATTTTGTAATTAGAGGGAACATTCCTGAAAAACATACACATCAAATGTTAAAGGTTTACAAGACATATCAATAACATGAAAATTGTTAACACATACAAATTACTATTTGTATACTAATCATCGTAAAATTATGTTGTAGCTAGAATTAAAACTTCTAAAACCGGTTAAATCTAAAAAAAAAAATTAAACATACACTTTCATTTACTTCATCATAATATTATTAGCTAAGAAGATATTATAGATGCCAGACGGGAACCATATGACTGTTAAAATTATTGTCCTTTATAAAAGTAAAGAATATGCTCAAGTCCATCTATATTTTCTTTATAAATAAATATAGTAAGCTCATAGAAAATAAAATTTTATGTGACTTTATTCATTCCTTATAATTATATTCTATGCATATCAGGTCAAGGTATTTAATCTGTTGTGTTTAACTAAAAAAAAAATATTTTTGGATTAATTTTTTTTGTCAATTTATAAAAATATTTTTTCTTTTTTCTTTTTATGTTTATGTAATTCTACTGTATTGTTCTCCCAATATATATATATATTAAATACTAAATTAATGTATTAATTATAAATATATACATATAAAATCAATTTTGTCGAAAAATATTGTTTTAGCGTCACCGGGATTCGAACCTGGATCTTCATTTCCAATCCGGGGAAGTGCACTACCTTTGTGCTATAACGCCAGTATTTTTCTTGACAAATTTTCGAAACTATATGTTACATTTTTCAAATTAATACACCTGTCGTTCCATTATTTGAAAGCCATCTACATTATTTTTACAGAATCTCAAATACCTTTGAGTAAACCGATTTGCAGACGCCAGAATTATCAATTCATTTTTATTAAATTTTGATTTTTTAATAATATATATAATTTTTATTAATAATATATATATATGTACTACTCAATTTCATATTATGTACTTCTACCATTTTTAAATATTTTAAAAATTTTCTCATGTATATATACAAATACTTCTACTGTATTGTACTTTATATATTTACTTCAATTATTATACTTATTTATTTTTACTGTGTTGTATTTAAAATCTATTTTTGTTCAAGCTTCGTGTGTGGTTAGTAATATTGTAAAAACTCATAAGAGCGCAGATATAAATAAATAAACAAATATTTGAGGAAAGATTTAAACCAATGTATATGGGATATAATTTGTAGGATGATTTTTGGTTTGTAAAAGAAGATGTAAAGATTACAAAACATACGTTGCGTAAACACTTACATCAATTCTCTCACAAGATTTTGACAATCGTCATTTATTTTACTGTAATGAGATGAACGGTGACTCATTTCCATAACACTGATTTGGGAATCCCCATATTGTACCAGCTCTTTTTGGACATCTGCTAAAACCTAAAATGGTAATAAATGTAAGTAACTTTGATGTAGATTAATAAAATTAATGTTATTGTATAGTATTTCTTTTAACAACTAGATCTTATTTTTGACTGGCAAAATAAATCCATTATGAAACCTGAAACTATTCCTGAGAGAATACCTGTCTTATTATTTATACAAATCATCAAGTGAAAGCAAGGTGATGGGTTGAGAAGGAGCTGGAAGAATGGTAGGAATAAAAATTAATATTTTTAATATTTACCGCAATTTAATAACAAATATTTCATTAACTTTGTTTATGACCATTGTGAGTTAATTATATTCACTAACCTGTTTCATTCATCATACCTTAATTTCATTCAAAATACATTTTCCTTTATCAGGTGATAAAAAAACTAACTAAAACAATATGTCAAATTGTTATGTTTTTAAATTCAATTTTTACTAATGATTTATTGATGTAAAATTTTATTCATAAATAAATTATCGAATCAAATATCTAAACACCTACCACCAAACATTAGACGTGCATTTTATATAAAAAAACTTCTCATAAATTCAAAAGACAAAGATGATAAATTTAACAATTCCAGTCTTTAAAAACATAGTTGTAAAGATTGTACTACTTTCTATATTGGAAAAATAAGTCAAAATTTTAACAAGAGATAAAGAGCATTTAAGATATTTAAATAATCATGGTTTTTCAGAATTTTCGAATCATTTATTAGAAAATGATCAAACTTTTGATTAAAATTTGTGATCGTCTGTTTAATAACATATATTAACAATGTTGGTCATAAATTTAATAATTTAGGTTCATTAGAAATAAGTAAAGCGTCTAAAATTAACCAAAATATCATAAAGAACCAACAAAATTTAACCACATGTCCTATCCTAAAAAAATTCCAATAATTTGCGATCATTAAGTCAATTTTCACATCTTTCATCATCATAACAATTTTAGTCAGGTACTAGGGTAATTTTTAATTATTATTTTTAAAAATGTAATTTAAAAACATAAGAACAATTTGACATACGTTTTAGTTTATTTTTTATCACCCTGATAAAGGATAAGGTATTTTCCGAATCCGGTTGGTGAATACAATTAACTCACAATGGTTAAAAACAAAGTGTATAAATAATTAATTATAACCATTTATATTTACAAATGATTTTTATATGTTATTTAGAAGTTCGTTTATATTATTTTGGTATGTGTTTCTAAAACTTTTTTTATCGGCATTTCACAATTAGAAACTAAATTGTAAAAATAATCTAGATACTAGAGTAAAAAAATATATTGCTCTGCATTGTTCTATTCATGTAATTTTATGTGCGATATTCGATCGATATTGGAAGATGGAATTCTCTTGAACTATAAAACAATGAAGCATCATCGACTAAAAATATTAATTGTTCAAAACTTTTCATGTAAATTCGATCATTTCATCTCTTTCCCACAAAAGTAATCAAACAAAAATACGGAAGAAGGAAAATATCAGTCACAAAAAATGTAAGTAAATAAGTATTTGAAAGAATAATATAATGTTACAATACCTCCTCGGGTAATTTAGCGGGACCTGCACCAAAATTCACGACAGGCGCCATCGCAGAGAATCAGGGAAGAAAACAAAACGGGGCGAATGCGAACTCACCAGACGGCCAAACTACAAACTAAAATACGATACGAAACAGGTTTCGTTAAACAAGTCTACACCAAAAGTTTTTTTAGAAAAAACAGTAGACAAAAACTTGTCTGGTAATTTTGATTTATCGAAAAACTGTTGATGCCTGGTTATATCTAATGGTGTATAGACACGCGTTCTCACTAGACGACACCAATTATACTCAAATACTGACGAGTGACGACTGAATAATTCGTTATTTCAAGCGTTGCGTTACGATTATAATATGTACATATGTATTGTGTATGTGTAATCTAAATGTCAAGACGAGTGGACCTAGTGGTTCAAGGCTATTTGCTTCAAACAATATGTTATACGTTGAAATATACAACGTTTATTGTTAAACCACTTGCCAACTGTTCAATCTTTACAATGTACTTATCCGCCGCGTATCGCGCAAAATCTGATGATCCACATTACATATTTCTAAATTGCAACGCGAATCTAGTAAGATCAGTGGCGTAACTACAGAAATTGGACTCCAATGCAAATGGAAAAAAGGCTCCCTAAATAAATATTGTATACAAGGTATTCAAATATTAATACTGCGTGGTTTATCCATTATAGTAAGAACAAAAGACAGATATGGCAATCGTGGCACTTTTCTAATAATGAGAACATCACGAATCCCAGCGATCGACTTGTGACATACCTTATACCAAAGTTTTCTTGTGTCTACGACCCTCAAAGGGAACTGTCTCTGGGTGAAAATATTGTACCGTGGCGGGAAAGACTTTAATTTAAAGTGTATAATGCATCAAAAATAATAAAATATGGGGTTCTTGTGCGTATGGTTAGTGAAGCAACTACGGGATACATTTGCAACCTCGAAATTTACAGCGGAAAAGGAAAACGATTATTAACTTACTTGAAAGCATTTATTATTTACATATTATACATTATAAACAATTCTTAAAGTATATAAAAAAGGTGAACAAACTTCATAATGTCAGTGATGTTCATTGTCTTTTTAACTAGACCGAAGTCTGTACTAAAGGAGACAGGTTCATCCGTTGTCAGTCATACAAATATGAAATTATTTTATTTTTTTATTTTTATCTAAAACAAAAATACCCATGATTGAAATACTATGCAACAGGAAAAATGAATATAAAGAAATTACATTATGTTCATGTGATCATTTCCATGAATCTTTGCTCAGTTTCCTTTCTGCCAACACCCAATAACCAGCTCCTAAGATGGTGTTTGAGATTGTCCATCGAGAATTGTTTCATACTGCTCGGCAAAATGTTATAGGCTTTGGGGGCCAGAAACATATGGAAGGATTGACCAAAGCTTGTTTTCATTTTAGGCTTCACGGCGATCCTATTTTTTTTTGCTCTCGTAACATAACTATGAGATGGATATTGATGAAGTTCTTTGTTGGAATGAAAATAAAGTATCAGCCTTTTTACATAGAGTTGTCGAATATCAAGAAGCTGACATTTCTCAAACAGTGAGTCAGAAGGAAACCTATATGATTTTTTGTAGATGATTCTGAGAATGGATTTTTGTGTGATTACTAATTGGTTAAGGGCAGTTTTTCCAACTCCACCCCAACCTAAGATCACGTAGCTAAGAAGGAATTGTCAGAGAGCAATGTATATTGTTCTCAACATACGTTTCTCTAGAACATTCCTAAGACATCTGAAGAAAAATGTCAGCTTTCTTAATTTAGCGCAAAGTTTATTGATATGCTCAGACCAGTTTAAGAGTTGGTCAATCCAAATGCCAAGGTATTTAATACTTTTTACTCTCTCCAGCTTCTCACATTTGCATGCTGTGCATGATGAGTATGATAAAGGTAGAACAGTGTTAGTGTTACAATTATGAAGTTTTAACGAATTATTGACATTTGGACTACAATCCTTATTGATACTGAAACACAAGTATTTACTTTTGTCAATATTTAATGTGAGAAGATTCATATCAAGCCACGGTTTGATCTTTTGTAATCCAATACCAGCATATCTGTAAACTTCATTCCATATTTTTCCACGAAACAATAAAGTAGTATCATCAGCTAATATAACATTTTTTCCATTGGTGAGACTCAATTCACACAAATCATTTATGTATAACAGAAAAAGGGTGGGCCCTAGAATACTCCCTTGCGGGACACCATAAGTGATTTTAGAATACTGACTCGTTTCATTATCAATTCTAACTGCTTGTTGTCTTTCCGTTAGATAATCTAATAAACCAATCTAGAGCTATTCCTCTAATACCCAAAGCTTCTAGCTTCCGCAGAAGAAAAGGGAAAGAATCAAATGCTTTGGCTAAATCCAGGAAGACACTAATACAATGCTCGCCTTAATCAAGACTGTATGTAACATATTAGTGAGTGCAATGACGGCATCTTCTGTGGATTTTTTTTCCTAAAACCATACTGGTTATTACTCAACAGTTTATGTTTGTCTATAAATTGTGTTATTCTTTTTTTAACGACTTTTTCAACAATTTTTGAAATAACACTGAGTAATGAGATCGGTCTATAGTTTAATACGTCACCAGGATTTCCATTTTTGAAGAGAGAACAGATAATAGAATACTTGAGGGCGGCCGGGAAACAACCCGTGGATATACTGAGATTACAAATATAGGCTAATGGTTTGATTATGTGATCCTTTGTGTTTTTTAAAAAGTTGCTCCTAATCGAGTCAATTTCTGGGGCGCTATTGCTTTTTAGATTACTAATTATTGTTGATATTTCTTCGATTTTTACTGGATTGAGAAAAATTGAATTTTGTGTACTTTTTTGTAATATAACTCTTTTACTGTGTTCAGTTTCGGTGACGTTTAGTTTCAGGAGAGTTTTATTAGCTAGACATTGACCTATTGAACTAAAGAATGTGTTAAATTCATCAGGCGGGATTCCTGTGGTATTCGATTTTTTTTCTCGCGTGGTGAGGGTAATGTTCCTAATTATGTTCCGGATTTTTCTTAAGTCATTCTTATTTTTCTCTAACAAATCTTTGTAATATAATTCTTTCGCTTTTTTAACAGCATTGTTACAGATATTACGATAGGTTTTATATTAGAGACTATTCATTCGCTTCTCGGTCCATATTTAAATTTGTGGCATGGATAATTATTATAATAGTGTGCAAACTAGTGAAGTACTCCTACAACATAAAATAAGAACGTGCGGAACAATGAGAATAAACCGAGGTTTTCCAGAATGTTTTAAAACGGCGAATGTAGGCCAAAGTATTTTCCGTCGACGAAAAGATATATTGTTGCAACAATGGAAATCTGAGAAAGATGTTCGAATGATCTTAATAATACATTCGTCTATTATTATCCTAGAAAGCCACAACATCGATTGGACTACAAGACGACGTATTTGAAAACCTCAGTGTGTAATAGAATATAACAAATATATGAAAGGCGTTGATCGTGCAGATCAGTATTTACCGTATTACTCTTTATTACGAAAAACAAAAAAATGGACCAAGAGAGTTGTGATGTTTTTGTTGAATTGTGCCTTATTTAATTTATTTTAAAGTGTACAAAACATCAAATCCAACCAAAAGACTAACATACAAACAGTTTTTGCGCACCGTTGGAAAATTTTGGATAGCCGACCATGCTTGTGGAACCGACACAAATCTGGAGAAACCGGGACCATCATCTCAATTACCGAGAAATGAAGTCAAAAGCGATCCTCCAGGGAGATTATCACTCGACATGAAAAATCATCGAGCGACTAAAATTGTTACCGGCGGTAAAATAAAAATATCCACAAAGACAGTGTCGTGTGTGTTCTGTACACAAAAAGAAAAGTTTTACTAGTTGTATGTGTACATTTTGTGACGTACCCCTTCACAGAGGTGAATGTTTGCTGTAAATATGTGATTGCCTCAATGTACTTACAAAAATATGAGCGATTTGTTTCCAAAAAGTATACAATATTGAGGACCGTACTATGGTAAGTGAGTATTCCAAATTTCATTAAAAAATTACTAACGGTTTGGAAAATAGAGCGTTTTTTATAAAGTTAGATTTTTTTATCACATTCCGATGGTTTTCGTCCGCTACACGTACTTGTGATCCGAGAGCGGCACCCCGCACAAAGTGTTAAGGCGATTTTCTCTCTACGGCGATAGTCCGGTCCTTAATCCGACATCTTAGCGAGGCACTGCTACCGTGTCGATAATGTTTTCACGTGTGAAAAACGATTTTTTTAATTCTATAATGGCATTTCTTGTTGTGGATTACTATTAATGCTGGAAAACGTATCGACGCTCGCAAAAATATCGATTTCAAATGAATTCTAGGGCGCGAACATTTTGCCCTCCTTTCTAACGGGGGCCCCAATGCACTTCATTGGCATAGTTACGCCATTGAGAAAGATGAATGTTTTCGGAAAACTATCTTTAGGTAATGCGAGTTTTTTCATTTTATTTTACGATAAATAGTATGCTATTATATCAAAGCAAACTAGATAAATCGCTTAGGAAAATACACAGAAAAAAAATCATCTACCTATCAAAAAATATAGTCACCACAGCGATTTGAACCCGAAACATTATATTAAAATCGCTTCAAAAATAAAATGTGACTTCATTAAAAAAATATTAGTTTTATATTTTCATGATAACCGGTGACCCCGATATGTAAAAATAACTGGCACCCAATAGATATCCATCTAGAAATTTAATTAAGTACTTTAAACTCTATTATCCAGGGTAGTAGAGAAAAAATTGACGTGAATAAAAAAACACGGATAATATCCGCCTATAAAATCTAAAAAAAAATGAAACTAAACTAGCAATTTCTCCAGTTTTATTTTATGTGACATAATATTATCAATTTCGCTAGATTCATTATCTTTTACATATACCTAATGAAAATGAATAAAAAATATTTTTACATTTAAAATAATATTTCTAAATCTTACTAAGAAAATTTTAAATTACGATCATCCCGGTTAATTCGATAACGGATAATCAAGAGTTTACTGTATATCATAAGCACATAATATTCCAATAATATTATAGCGAAATCAGAGAATGCGTTTCTCCGGATAGGAAGAAGTCCAGGCTCAAGTACTCGTATTTAGTTAATTTGTATTATTAGTTATTGTTAAGTTGTTAGTTATTGACTGAGTGTAATGTTGACAACTCGTTGCTATGCCTGCGCATATATGAATGATGCGCCTCGAATCAAAATCTTCGATCAGTATCGAAAATATATAGTATGATTTTCAATCAAAACACTTCAAACATTTCTCTAAAAATTCAATAAATTATTAGGATGAATTGTTTACAATCACTTATATGTCATGATTTCTCAAATGTTTATCTACAACCGTTTCGGCTTTGTTAAAAGCGCTCAACAATTTATTCAATTTATTAATAAAAGGGTTCGCAGCTCGGCTGTGTGCTACTTATCCTGTATATAATGATAATAGTCCTGTTTAAGATGGCTATTCTGATTACTGTCGTTAGGTACTGAGAAGGGCTGTATTAGTGACATAACTACGCTAATGCAGCCAATGCGATCCATTGGGGCCACACTAGATGGGCGCCCAAAATGTCCGCATTCTTCAATATTTTGGTATTGATACTTTTCCTACACTAAAACAAATATTTTTTACATTTTACCACACCTAAATATGAAATTAACTTTATTTTTTAATTTGCTAATGTATATAGAAACTAAAAACACATTATGTAACGTTAGCATATCTTACATATAGTTTTAAAAAAATTAATATTTGGACAATTAGTAAATGAACACTGCACAAATTAAAAATTTTGGGTCGTTGTATTTCATAGGGGACCCTTATTTCCTTTTTGTATTGGGGCCCAATTTCTTTAATTATGGGTACTTACACCACTGGGTTGTATTGTGGCCGCTATGACAGCATAGCCATGACCACTGTCTATTGAACTTATAAAACATAACATTATTATACGCTTGTTTTTATAATATCACCCTCATTGGGCTACGTCTGTGCTGATGCAAACATTTTATATTTATGTAAATGCATCTTGATAAATTTAAAAGATACAATAAGTCACCAACAATTTTGGATTTCAGAATATAATACGATATAATGTGAATTTGATAAAAAATTATAAATTAAGTCCAAAATTAACGCTATAAACATCAAAAATTTTAAATTAAGGAAAACACATTTTTATTGTGAAATTGCATTTTCAGACCATAGTTCTGTGGTATTTAATACAAATTAAATTAATCAACTAGAAAGGTATACAGAAAAAATCTATTTATCGAAAAAATATTTCAGTGGATAGGAAGAGATCCATCCCGGTAACAATTAAATATTTATTTAAATTAGATTAAGATCATTTATAAGCAATCGGTATCTTATTTATTTTTTAGGAATAAAAAATATATTTGAAGTTTTATTGGAGTAAGGTAATTTATATAGTAAAATCTTCTGAAGATTTTTCTGTAATATTGTCATTGCAATCTGATTTGACAATATGTATATAATATATCGCGGAAAATTTTTAACGTTTTTTTTTTGTGTAGCAACTTAGCACGTAATGTGAAAATTTATAAATCGATTATTTTCCTATCCAATTGTTTTGCTCTTCAAAATGACTAGAGTAACTTTTTTCCGTCTGAATAATAACAATAAAATATGACAGACTTAATATGATAAAAAAACGTACGAATTCTATCTGGACTGCACAATGGATGGATCCAAATAATCACAAGGGTAATCGGCTTAAAATAATCCAAAGATCTATTCACGGCACCCCTTGGTTCTCCAACAGGAAAGTCTCCAAAAGAACAATATCAAATATCTCTAGAATGAAAATTGGGCATTGTCAGGTAACCTCACATTTATTCAGATTGAACATAATAAATTCCCCAATGTGTGAGTGTGGTACCGAGGAGGAAACCCTTAACCATATCTTTTTTGCCTGTCCATTGCAGAACACAGGTTTTTTTTACAGTAATCTTGTCAATGGTAATTTTCAACTCCCGGTTAACTTGTGTCATCTTCTTTCCCTTAACTCGCCACATTAAATCTATATAATAGCAAATTTCTTGAACGACTTGTAATATAATATTCCCTATTCTATAGTATTGTACTTCTTTCTATAAAATAATGTTTTAACTTGATTAATGGCACAAATCACTCTTGAAGAGTGGATTGTCTGTTTAAAAGAAGAAGAAGAATACGATAAAATATTGCTCCGTCATATTTTCTATAAATTTATTAGAATTAATTTACAACTATTAACAACTTGGATAACTTTTTAATTGTAACAAAAACACACTGCTAGTATCTTGGTGCATATCTTGACTCCAAACTCTTATTTGATAAAAATGATTACAATAAAATTTTACAATATGCTTGGGTTTATTTTAAGAATTAGTAAAATCAAAAATGTTTATACCGTTTGTTTTAAAACAGTATACATATTTTATTTAGTCGAAGGGCATTGGTTACGCTTCACTTGTTTGGTTTGACTCTTTAATATAATATTTACATCTATAGCTTGGAGAATATACGACATTAATTATTGACGCGCTCCATTATAAGATGTAAAACACAATAATATTATTTAATTAAATGCCGACCACTTAGCGCAAGTCATCTAACGTCTATCATAATGCGTCTCGTACAACAACAAAAATCAACTGCGTGACAAATATTATTTTCTTATAAATATGTATGACATTACTTACTATTTTTCGTGTGCATATTATTTTTATTTTGCATTGAATTATATTTTTGTTTAAGAATTTATTAAAGTGCAAGAAAAACACACATTCTTTAATTTTGTGTGGAATATTGCGTAGGTATTTGGGCCAGTCGCTTAACTGGATTAAAACCTTCTGGGTCAAATATGTCCCGATTATGCAGGATCGACTGTACTCGTATATGTAAACTTGTTTCATTTTTGTATGCTTGTTCTGTATTGCACCAATATTAAAAATTAATATGAGGGCGAAATTGCTCATACATAATGAATAATTATACACATGGCCCAAAAGTCATTAGACCTTTTTATTAAATGGAATAATCCCATTATTTATAAAAAGATCACATTTGTTCTTTTGTAAACAAAAATACATTCACATTTTGTGTATACTCAACTGCAGAACGTACCCCGTGTCCCGATACCTTTCTCATGTAATGGTTAGTGCGTTTTTTGCCACATCTTCAAAGAAGTAAGGTCTGATAATTCTTTCCATACTTATACCGCACCAAACCATTACATTTACTAGGCACAGCTCACGTTGGTGGATAAGTTTTGGGTTTTCCGTCCCCCAAAATCAGATATTTTGTTAATTGACAAAACTGTTTTGTGAAAATGGACCTCTACCATAAAAAAAATATTTGTTTAAAAAAATATTTCGAATTTTAATCGGTCTAGTTAATTTTTTGTAAACTGTATTACTGGTAGGACGTAAGATATTATTTTATTGTATCATAATAAGATATACGACACGTATTCCATGACCGTTAAAATAAATAATGTAAATTTTAAATATAAAGTTAACATTTGCATAACACTGATGGTTAAAAACTTTTTAAAAATGCGGGAAATTTTCGAATAAACTGCGGGATTTCCTATGGAGTTCAAAGATAAATGGTTCTCGCATGATTGGTTCATAGTTTTGTTCGTGTTCGTAAGTTCGTTCCTATTGGTTCCCATTATATATGTTTTTTATACTACGGTATTTTCATTGTTAGTATAAAATACATCTAAAATGCGCGATGGTTCGATGTATTTGCGACAAAAACCAAAAATTAGAACGTCATGCAACGTTTTTGATAAATAATATTTATGTAAACTTCCATCGACGCAAGCGATGGGAGTTTATTATGCAGTGGGCGGTCACACGTCAGTCGTCTTAGTCGCATTTTAAAAAATGACAAAAGTTTTGGATCTGTCAATTCAGGGATCGTTATCTGTATGAAATGTTCCTTTTTTTGCGGACTTGCTGTCTGCTTAGTGATACGGAATTTGAATTAGTCAAAATACAACGAGAATGTCTTTGTGATAAATCTTAGCGTCCTCATATCAGTAATATGATATACGGTCACTGAGCTGTTCATTGGAAACACGTGACAGCGGCGTGCATTCGGAAGTTTTGGTTTTCATAGTTCGACAATCGTAAACATCTGGCGTTCACAATGAGCTTGGAATCTATTAAATATTCCAAAGGAAGCCTGCAAATCCTCGATCAACTTCTTTTACCTGGGCAATCTAGATATGTGATAGTAGCTGGCGTCGAGGACGGATGGAAAGCTATAAATAAAATGCAGGTGGGAAAATCAATTTTGTACTTTCCGCAAATGTAATCGCCTACAATTGTAGTATTATAATTTTGTGAAACTTTTTATTTGTAGGTTAGGGGAGCACCTGCTATCGCAATTGTCGGATGCCTGTCATTAGCCGTGGAACTTGTTAATGAAAATATAGATGATAAAAAAATTATGAGGCAAGAGGTTAGTATGAAATATTTTTTATGAATACTGAAAATTCCATGTTTAGCTGCGATCCAATGAAATTTGCCACAATTGTTTCTGATAAAATTTAAAATATTTGTCTAATGCAGTATCCTCTATATGAATTATTGTTTGATTGCACTAGCCAGCCAGACAATTCTTTGACGGATAGTGGAAAAATCTAATCTAAAATTTAAAAAATTTCATACCTACATAATTATTTGTTACTTATCAAATATACTTGAGCGATGTAAGGTTAATTTACTAATATGAAATATCTGTTCCTCAGACTAATGTAGGTTATAGTATTAAAGATTTAATAATAATCAACAGATATAATTTTTGTTAACCATAATTCTGCATGGTTTTGTTCTCTTGTCTTGGAGATTTAGCAGTAAAGGTCAGAGTGCGTAAGTTTGTCAAACTCCTCTGCGTACAAAATTCAACAGACAACTGATAGCTCACTCTGCATTCAATCTTGTACTATCCTTTATGTGAGTCTCAAGACGAGTATCCAGACAAGTTTCATTTGCGATCATGTATCATAGTAATATTGACGTGTGTGACGATGTGTGAAACTAAAATAAACAAAAAAAAAATTTTTTTCCGTTTTCATATTTTATTTGTTTTTATTTTAGATCGAAGGAAAATTAAACTATCTCATATCAGCAAGACCAACTGCGGTTAATATCAAAATTGCTGCTGATGAGTTGATTACTTATTCAAATTCTTTATTCAATGATGATAATATAAGTCCAGAAGTCATGAAAGACAGGTGAGAGACGCTGTTATCCAAAGGATTGCCTATTGTTAGGTATGTCTCATTTTTTGAGTTGTCAATTTTATTTATTTTTTAGATTTGTACAACGTATTGAAGCAATGTTGCAGAAAGATATATCGGATAATAAGGCGATTGGTAAATTTGGTGCCGAAACCATTTTAGGAAACACTTCTGAAAGTACTGTGCGTGTATTAACACATTGCAACACGGGATCACTGGCTACAGCTGGCTATGGTACTGCACTCGGTGTCATCAGATCATTACATGCAGCAAATAAATTAGGTATTTAAATTATATTTTAGTAATATAAGTATATTCATTGAAGAACTATCTACATAATATACAATACATACTTTATAAAAAAAAAAATTAAATGCTAATGAAGAATCTGAGCTTGCTAGACTTTGTAGTAGTTCACTTGTCGATGAAGAATCAAAAGGTCAATCTACCAGCAGGCATTAAGTTTTAACTATGAATTGAATTAAACAATTTAGTTAGATAGTAATTTATATTGAAATATCATTTTGTTTTTGAGATGTAGAGTTAAATAAATTTAGCATATAAAATCATTAAAGAATCAAAAATAAATTAAAATATCAAAGATTTATTATTATTTATTAGCATTCATACATACTTCATTATTAATGTTTAAATGTTAGTTATTGTAGCATCAACATCAATTATTTTTTTCCACAGCTTGTATTTATGTATTATCTGTTTGTTTTATCAATTTATTTTTTAGGTTTCAAATTGGCGAGATCTACTTTCAGTAATGTTATACAGTCACTTTAAGGGATTAATGTTGAACTGTTTTATATATTCAAATGAGGTAGTTTATTAATAGAAGAAAATAATTTTTAGATCATTTTTTGTTTGAGTGAAAATAACAAACTCATTTTGAAGATAATTATGAATCACCATAATATCATAAAGATATTTTATTAACCTTTATAGGACTATTGGTTCTATAAAATAATACTGACGTTTTCAATATCGCCAAAGAGTCTAATAACTTTGTGTTTTTATAAAAGAAAACAAAAAAAAACATTTCTTGTAACAAACGCATATTGATGGTAATAAAGAATTGTTTTTGTCTAAAACATATTGTTTTAAAAATAATTTCTTTATTATTTGCTTTATTACACTTAGGGTTAATTTCGGAACCACTGTATAAACCACTGTAATGACTGAAAAATCTCAAAAACAGCACATTGTTTTTAAAGTAAAAACAAAATAAAACTAATATACTCATTGTTTTATCTTTTAATATAATGGATATGAGGTCTCTTAGGTGTATTTGTGGTATATTTATCACAGTGTAATGAATGAACAAATTAGGAATTAATGTAAAATTAATCTTAGCATAGTGAACAGGTTATGGAAGTGTCACATACACCCAGCACAACAAAAATAGCCGCACCCCCTAATTAGATATAAAAATTCCCATGAAGCATCAATAAAATTCAAAGTAGGTTAGGTAATGGGAGAAAGCAGTCCGCTTTCAGGAAGGGCAATTCACTTATCAGGTACCTGAAGAACCCTACATTTCTTCTGCAGTGAGTGGTCGTTTTTATTAGTGTTAATAGTTTTACCGAATCTCAATGTCTACGAGACTTCAACTAAGTGAGCGAAAAAAAAACAATGGTAGCTGCGTTATCAAAACAAAACTTTTCTAATCGTGCAAGGCAAATTTAGTATAATGAGTCATCGGAGATTTCTCCAAAAATTCCAGGAAAGTGAGACTTTAAATCGGAAGGTGGGAATTGGCTTAAAACGTAGTATTACAAATCGAGATGATCGCATTTTGAAACAGCTTTCTTTGAAAAATTGTTTTGAGTCTGCTCCAGTAGAACTCCAAAACATCACTGGCGCTAGTGTTAATGTCAGAACTATTCAAAATAGGCTCAACAATATGGGTTTACAAGCAAGAAGACCCGCAAAAAAACCTCTATTGACTAAGGAAATATAGAAAAAACGACTGCAATGGGCCAAAGAAAAAGAAAATTGGTCTGTGAGTGATTGGGAGAGGGTTGTTTTTTCTGATGAAACAAAATTTTACTTGATTGGTCCAGAGGTTTGCAGACAATGTGTCGGAGATTCAGAGAGAGGTACAGCGATGAATGCATCACACCCACAATGAAACATTCTCCACATGTCATGGTGTAGAGATGCATCACATCACTTGGTGTTGGCAATCTTATTATGATCGGTGAATGTCGAGAAATACAAAAAAATTCTTGAAGGTGTTTTGCCAACAACTAAGAATTTGACTCAAAAATTGATGATTCAGTATTTTAGGACGATTCTACACCTTGCTACTGTGCTCGTTCTGTAACTTAATTTTCACGAATCTTTGAAATTTATTTGTTTTTTTTATTTGGTGATTAATTTTTTCACAGGTATCACAGTTCAAAGAATCGTTGGGATTGAAATCATTTTCATGGCAAGGAAATAGTCCCGATTTAAATATTATTGAAAATCTGTGGTCCATAATAAGTAAAAATATCTGCAAAAAATCGCCTATCGCCCAAAACTATTAAAGAATTAAAAAACATTATAGAAAGCATGTGGTATGAAGAAATTACAGTGTATTTACGTATACAATTTTTGTAAATCAATAATGAGATGTATTCAGAGTGTAATCCGTTCCAAAGGGGGTCAAACAAAATATTGATTTGATGTTTAAAATAATAAATTCGCTTTAAAATCGTTCTTTTTTACTTAATTTAAAATATTAGTGTCAAAATTAAATGACACATTGACATAGAAATCATTTAGAATTAAGAATGACTGATTTAGTTCGAAGAGATATTTATGGAAGTTTTTATTATAAAATGTAGTCTACAATAATTAAACCCTTGATGCCTGTTATTATGCTATAAAATGTTTATTTCTTAAAATTAAAGTATGTACATATGTTGTCTTAAAGCTGATAAAGTGAACAAAACTGTTGAAATTATATTTTCAATAGGTGCGAGTATTTATGTTGCGCTGGGTGTACGTACATGGTTTAAACAAATAAATAATGACTGGATGGTAAAAAATATATACAATGAAAGTATTAGGTCATTAGATATGAGTACGGCGTTACCAGGTAAACCAAATACTGAGTTTAAAGCCTTAATCGATGAGCGTGTATAAAAAGCAGAGTGAATGTGAATGAGGTGAGAGTCAAGTGTCAATACAGAAGAATATGGCGCTTTCTTCTCTCTGCGGAAACAACATAACGGTAAGGTAGTTAGCTATTTCTCTTTTACCATGTCCATGGTAAAAATGAGTAGGTAATTTATTATTTTAAATAGTGTTTAGTATATGAAAATATTGTCGCATTACTATTATTACATTTCAAACTATGTTAAGTGCATGTGTTATGAAAAATAGAACTAATTTGTTGTTCTCCCAGAACGAGGATAGAACCCCCGACCTCTTAGTGAATAGGCATGCTTCTTACCACTAGACTAAACAAGCTATTAATATTTAAAAGGTGTACTGATCCTGGCTTGTATGATAAATTTTAATCAACTTGTGTACGCTAAATATATAGATGGTAAAATTCTTATGCACAAATGAAAAAATATTTTATTATTGAACCCATATATTTACGAGTTATACTATTAATATTACTATATTACTATAACAGTCATTTAATTGATAGTTCGAGTAAAACTAATATACCATGTGAAAATTGCTTATTTGCATTCAAAATTTAATCTGTTATTTTCCAATATGTTTTCTTATAAAATGTACCCATTATTTTATTTTACGCTTTTAGATTTTTTGTTACAATCAAAAACATATCTGGCTATGTGGCTGAACTACCGTTATCACCACACTAGCACAATTAATTCATTTAATGAAAACGCTGCACTATTTCTCTGTTAATCAATACAAAAGAGAGAATAGAGAAAATTCAAAATGCCTGTATTTTCCAATGAAATTTTTAGTGGACAAAATGCCCATTAAATATTTATGATTTTTTATTATTTACAGAGCATGTATATTGTACTGAGACGAGACCTTATAATCAGGGTGCTAGATTAACAGCGTATGAACTAGTTCATGAGAAGATTCCCGCTACACTGATAGTGGACAGTATGGTAGCTGCCCTCATGCGAGTTAGAAATATTTCTGCTGTGGTTGTAGGAGCAGACAGGGTAATTCTATCAAAATTTGCTATTTTTATTTAGTAAACTTGTAATATTCAGATAATTTTTAATAATAAATGTTACATAAACATAATGTAAAATTTTTAGGATGTGTGTACACAAATGAAATTTTGCCCTTGCGGTAAAGGTCAGCATACTGAGAGTCAGTCGGTCTGCTCTGCGGAAAATAAAACAATAAAGGTTCAATGACTGCACTGATTTTGTATTGTCTTTAATGTACACGCACCCTAAGATCACAACACAAGTTTTTTCAATTATTTTTTATGGATATTTTACATTAAGGTTTTGAGATTCGTTGTAATTCACCGTGTTAACCATTTCATTCAAAATATGACATGAAATGGTTAACATAGTGTAATTGGTATTCTCTCGGGAAGAGAAAATTATAGGTTTGTGTATATTTTTTAGATTAACAAATTAATATATTTTTTCTATGTATCTTCAGTAATTCTAATTATGTATCTAATTTTTGTTTATTATTTTTATTTTGTAAAATCTATCTAAAAGATTAATCATTTCATTTTTAAATATATCTTTTATAAAACTAATAATAAATATTTTTTCTTTCAATAGGTTGCAGCAAATGGTGACACTGCGAATAAAATAGGTACTTATCAGATAGCTGTTATTGCGAAGCACCACTCCGTGCCTTTTTATGTGGCCGCACCGTTAACATCCATAGACTTGTCCATAGTGAGTGGAGACCACATCACTATAGAAGAACGCCCTGACAAAGAAATGACTCACATAGGAGAACATCGAATTGCAGCAAGAGGTATCTCTTACATTTTCTCAAAATTTGATTTTTTCAATGTCGGTAAATATATTTGAAAATATATTCAGATTAATGGTATAACACTGTTTTTCAAAATTGAGAATCGATTTTGAGTTTTGAGCTTTCCTTATTTGAGGGCTGTATGATAAGTACCCGTGTTAGAAAAGGGAACAAATTAAAAAAATATTACTTTTTATTTCTCAACATTGTCTCCTTTCAGCTCGATACATTTAGTCCAGCAATATTCCAACTTCTTTAACCCATCAAAAAATATGATTTGTCAAACTCAGCAAAATAGGCCTCTGTTTTGGCGATGACTTCCTCGTTTCATCTTTGGAAACAAAAATAAATCGCATGGGGCCAAATCTAGAGAATGAGGCAGCAATTTTTAGTGTAATTTGACTAGTTTTGTCATGGTATGTCATGGTGAGCAAACGCAGCACCCATCTCGCCAATAGCTGTTTTTTTTTTAGTTTTCTTATAGGAAATTTTTCTTATAGGATATGATGTATGCGTTCAATTAAGATGTATACAATGTCAGCAATCTTTCTAATCTTCGCCCGGCAGTCTGCTAACACGATATCATGGTTTTTGTTGACCATAACCTCTGTAGTCACCTCAATCGGACGACCTGAGCGATCTTCATCAAAAACGAATGTTCGGCCACACTTGAATTCATTTATATCTAATGATAGTCATCAAAGGTGCATAGTCCTTATAAACCACCTTGATTTCTTCACACGTCTTCGCATCCAAAAAAAGGAATCGTATTACTGATGAATATTGCTCTTTTTCCATGGTTGCAAACAAACATAAACTTGCTCACTTTCAACAGCTACTCGAAAACTACTCGATAAATTTGTCTGAAATTTTGACAGGCGTAAACAACGGTACACAGATTTTGCATCAGTGGCGCCATCAGTCGTTAAACGTGGGTATTTATCATACAGCCTTCGTACCTACCCCTGAGGGAAGAAAACCAAAGTGGTTTATCTTTTCATTATTAGTTATACATATTCACAAAACTAGATAAACCATAATACATAAAAATTATCACTAATTCTATTTTTGCAACACGTAAATTTGTTCTATAGGCTGGAAATATATCTAAATTTTTAAAACTATTGTTGTATGTATAATAAAGGCCAGTGGCCGAGTTTTTTGACAGTTGAAATATTTTGAACTGTTAGTACCTATATGTTTCCTGACCATATATTGAAAATGCCAGATTCTTGTTTATAATATCGTCACCATACAGCCATTAGAATAACTGAAAAAAATTTAAAATGTGTTTTTTGTATTATGTAGTTGCAAATAACTTCATGCATGTCTTGCTAAAAGTAGCTGACTAAAGTTAGATTTGTGTATAACTATTTTGAACTCTAAAATTTCAATAAATGAACACATTTTACTACATCAAAAGAATTTTATTAACATAATGATCAATTTGATAAAATATTAAACATTTTTTTACTAGATATCTTATGTGTAATAATTCCAAAAGAGATGTTTAAAGAACAAGAAAATCTTTATAAATCCTGTATAATTTGTCAATTTGTTATTTAGTTTTGGTTGTACGGTGACAATATCTAAACTTTTTGGATATTGTGCTAAAAATAAATATATATGCAGTTATCAACATAAAATAGAATAGTAAATTCAAATTACATTAAAAAGGAATCCAATGTTTGAAAAAAAATTTTAGTTCATTAATTTGTATTCTTTCATTTTTTTAATATTGACCTACATAAAAAAAACTATTATTTTACAAACTCTTCAATGATCTACTCAATTGAATGCAACAACAACTTTGAAAACAACTTGCATGTAATACTTGCAGGATGCCATTGTTCCACAGCAATAATTATTAAAATTTAAGGAAATGTAAAAATTATTTTCAGATTAAGATTTAGTGATTTGACCCAATATTGTCAATTGCCAGATTATTATCATAATCATAACACAATCTTAAGGACTTGAAAATGCATTTTATATTTCAGATTTTTCACTAATTTGAACCAATCCCATGAATGCTTTCTAAAATAAATTTTCTTATAGGTATCGGATGCTGGAATCCGTCATTTGATGTAACTCCCGCTTCACTTATAGAAGGTATTATTACAGAAAAGGGCGTTTTCTCTCCAGAAAAACTAAAAGATGCTGTAAGTCTTCTCAAGAAATGTGATAATTAATTTTAGATTAGATAGTTAGTTTTCAAATTGCCATTAGCCATAGTCATTTTACATTGAAACAATATATCAATATACTTTATATATACATATACATAACTTTTTTTAAAATAAAAGGGTTTAAATGCATAACATATTTCATTGATGTTTTTATTTACCTCAAAACAATCGACACTTAAAAAGGGACTTCCACAGACATACTTTTGGTCAGTTTTATATGACAAGTTACAATTATGACGTACATAATGTAATAAAATACTTTGTCAAATCATTTTTCAATAATCTTACGATGTTTTATACAAGTTACAAAGGTAAAATGCTTATTTCGTATTTTAAATGTGGAATTATAAATATTATATTTATATTTACTGTTTCCAAGGTAAGTTTGTATAACTCCATAAATAAAACACTTGTTTTTTTATTCTACTTGTTTAATTTACTTGAGACGCGTTTCGCCTTATAAGGGCATTATCAATCTAACAATTTAACTCAACATCTTGTATTTATAGTCCCCCATTATAATTATAAATACAAGATGTTGAGTTTAATTGATAGATTGATAATGCCCTTACAAGGTGAAACGTGTCTCATCAAGTAAATTAAACGAGCAGAATCAAAAACAGGTGTTTTATTTTCTCATATGTATTTAATTTATGTGTTAAAAAAATCTAGTAAGTCGTATGTATCAACACGCATCGTGCTTCCATAAAAAAATATGCAGCTTCTGTTGACAGTATATTTTTTATAATTTCACAAAAATATTGCAGCACCGCTCTGGTTGTTAGTATTTCGCCTTGGTACATATATTTAACTAGTCAGTTTTTATCAGTAACGGGTGTAAGTTAGTTGTTTTACGCGTTTTTGCTGATCCCTTATTCGAAGGTTTGTATACATCCACTTACATACAAGGCAATCAAATATTATTGCTAGTATTTTTCAAAAAATAATTCAACTTTTGTATATCGATGATTTCATGCACAGATATAGTATGTCCGGTTTTTACCGAAATTAAGTTATCATACACAATACCCTTGTCTACATCCAGGGGCATGCGGTGCATACAAGCATAAAAACTATGCATTACTAAAAATTCTGAGAAAGAAATATAAATTAAATAATCGATAATATGGACTATGAACACATATTTACAGATTTATTACAATTAGTGCCATCTGTGAACCAGTAGAAACTTTAATGATTTAGTTATAAAAACTACCACGACAACCAACCGCTGCAGCGGTAGCGCTGGTAGCTACAATCGACGCATTGTAGCTATTCACATTACTATTGTCTACTTTTAGCTAGTGAATTACTCAAGTCATACAATAAGCTATTTGCTGAATTGAAAATTTCTTTCGGTTGATCCGTTTTGTATGGAATCGTTACTTATGCTGAACTTATACTGATGCTTATGAATAGAATAAAATAACACTGCGTGCAAATCATTGAAGTGTTTACTTCCTCTTTTACTAATTTGCAAATTTTACTGTCTATAACGCATTGATTTCGTGATCGTTTTTGCATTTGGTGCATGGATTTGTTTTTGATTTGAGAAAAACAAAAAGCAATTGGCAGAACTATTTCCTACATTAGCCTTTAATAAAAATAATTATTTCCTTTAGTTATTACGTGAAGGATTTTCAAACAATAAAAGAGTCATAAAGGCATCCTATCTACAATTTATTACTTGATAAGACTTCACAGATAATGTTGTTAATATAAACAATCACTTGAGATGTTCAAATCCTTAAGATAATGTAAATATTGACTGAACAAAATAATCTATCTCCGAAAAAGCCACTGTCTTATGAATATTATCACTTGGGCACCAATACAATCACATTGTTTATACGATCATAGATATCTCGTTCAACTGGATTGCTGCGCCGATCTTCAATATGCAGTTATAAATGCAATATGTAGTTATTTTGAAATAATGTTTAAAGTCTCATAAAGTCCTTTGGAATACATAAATAAGCAAAAGAGCACAGATTCGGCTAGAACATGTAAACATTAAGATATCACAACGAGTCAAGTGCCGTCAAGTCAGAGATGTCCGCTCATGTAATAAATAATAGAATAACGTCAGTACTCACCGGCTATAATATTTTTATTCGTTATCATTTTGTAAAGTATTTGAGAGTTTGATAAAATCAAATTAATTATATGGAAAGCCACTTTCTTGTACTACTTTATTGTTTTCCGTAAGCAATTTAAACTACTCAACACCATGTCCACAGAATCCATACACTTGACACATTTTGGTTTAATATTAGGTTGACCAACGTATTTAGGCTGTCGTTTCCATGGAATCGTCATGCAAGGTTGATGGAATGTGGACATCCCTTTTATCGCACCATTTTAATGCTAAAAGAGGTCCACGATATTTGGTGTCCATTTCACCTTTTTTTTAATTTACAAAATGTGGCCCTACCTTTCCGTGTTTTACGCACTGTACCACACGCATTAGTTTTTATTCTTGTACATAAAATCAAATAAGTGAGGGCTACTATCCCAATTGACGAAAAAAGTAGATTCACCTTAACTGACATCTTCATTAATTATTTCATCTTGCTCATCTTTACTTATTTCTAAATCGGAGTCCATATCTAAACATGTTTCTAATATTTCTTTCTCCGCAAGTCTACGGGCCGCTTTTTTAATAAGTATACAATTATTAAATTTAAATAATTTTGATAAATATACGTAGCACAATACAAGCTTCTGTTTTCTAATGAAAAGTAAAAATATTGTCAGAAAATACGACCGTTCACCGTCAAAACACAAATGCAGTCAAAACAATATCAGCATTTCAAATGTAAGCACCATTTTAAATAAGATCACGTAGTAATAATAAATGTATTTTCCGATACAATATATTGATTCAATTGTCCATAAAATACAGATCGTGATGTCAATATTTCGTATCAACGCACAGTTCCGACAAATACTAGTGACCTTGAATACATGACGAGAGGACGATAATTTGGCACTGCGAAATTCAAATAACTGGACAGCGTTTCAAAATGTCTTCATTTTTAAACATATTCATGTAAACAAATAACAATATTTCACTTGACTAACGCAAGATATCAGCAACAGTACTGATCAAACAAATTTTTGGTATATTTTTCTGCTCGATTTGCCGCGCTGTCACGTAGTAGTCATATGATGTGTGCTGCGCTGGGAAAGCAATTCCTTCTGACATCATATGATGCGTGTAGCGAGCGTCGGGTTAATGGTATTCTAAAATTACCAATAAATCCATGATAGGGTCGTATAAACAATGGATTAATTTTGTCTAAAGACATTGGTTAAATAAAAGTTCATAATCCTATGTGTTCCGTATAGGAAACAAGACTGTAGATTTAGAAGGGGTGGCTCACCGGTTCGCTCTGGTGTCTCAGACATCGATATCTGCAGCGGCGTGCAGTGGTCTAGGGGGGTCCGAAATCGTTGTCCAATGTAGCAGCCAAGTCGAAGAAATTTCAGGTTCAGTCCAAATGTCGTAGCCAAAAGTTGAGAATCCAGAAAGTCCAGTGTAATAGCAGGGTCAAAGCGGAGATGAATGAAAACACAATTTTTCCTTGAAGAGTCCAGCGGTGCGAGATGAAAATAGAAGGGAACGATTTCTGCAGCCGCTGGATCATTATTTATTTTACATGTGAACATCTTGGGGTGGCGCGGCCAGTCCCCGCGCCACCCTGATTCGGTCCAGCACTGCCACCCCCTGGCGGCCAGACTCCAAAACTCGAGTCATTTTTTCCGCCGACCCGGCAGATATCTTTTTTCTCCGTTAGGATGTCTCTCACATATTTACTTCTAATCTTTCAGGCATCGCGAGTATTTTATTTTACAGATCTGAATCCCCCTCGCGATGCCTGCTAGGCTAGATCTCACCTGGGGCGATGGCCCGGGGAATTAATTATTGCACCTTAAACTTTAAAAGTCCATTTTAAACCTCTAAATGATTTTTAAGGTGCATAATTTTTATCGCCGGGCGATCGCCCTTTCCAAACTCTTTTTATTATACAATATTACGCAGTCATAATATTTTTCTAAACTAAGTTATTCCACAAAAACTTAATGATAATTCTGCCGCTTGTCGGTGGGCGGAGTCCCACGGCGGCCTGTTACCCCCTCCACCCGGTGGCCCATTACCCCCTCCACCCAGCGGCTCGCCAAGTGCAGGGGCGTAGGGTTTCCAGCAGCGCGGAGTGACGGGTGAGATGTGTCCGTAAAACGGGAAAGATGGACTTTTATATTGACCATTTCTCGGGCCACGATTATCGCGTCCCGGGGGCCCGTAGCTGTGTGGAACACTGTACAACATATATTGTAGTACATATATTATATATGATTCTATAATATCATTGGTAAACAGCATAACCTAGATCTATACCTACTGCATGGCACTATTTACATCATGTATTAATACTGTAAACTTATTGAACATCAAAATATTGTATTTGATATTGTCTCATTCGAATACATAATATGTTATTTCACCAATATTTTTCACGCAAAAAGTTGTATGGGCCTTTATTTCCGCTGGAATTCAACTAAACTCTATTTACAATCTGATTTAAATATCCCAATAATCAATATATTCACGCTATTCACAAAAAAATTAAATACCAAGCTGTGGAATAAGACAATAGATAGGGCTGTGCAGGACAAAGGGCAGAACATATCACGAGACATCCAAGCTGTCATACTGTCGACAGCTAGAGACAATCAATATACAAGTATTATAGAATAAAGTTATAATAAATCAAAAAATAATACCGTTCTCAACGGTTAGTTGCGCTTTGACTAGCGCTCTAACACAATGTGTTTTGTATTATTCTGGTGACTGTACATATCAAGAGTGAATTGTAATCTATAAAACTGAAATTTAACAACCCTATTTAAATGGACCAATTTGTACCAGACAAAGAATTTATTCGAAATTTGATGTTATATCATTTCTTGAAGAAAGAGACAGCAACAAGTGCCACTAAAAATATTTTTGATGAAAATATTAATTTCACATGGAATAAGAAATAGTAATAATTTCGAAAGTATCATAAAATGGTGCCAAATGGCACAAAGATTTCAGTATAAAATTTATCTATGATATGGATGAGAAATCACAACTTTCATACAAGCTCCTGGTTTGAAAAATAATAAGTACATGGTATACTAGACAAAGAACTTAAAAATAATAAAAAACTATAAATAATTATAGTTGTTTCAATGAGAGTAAATTTACCAATGCTAAAATTGGATTTTTCCTTATCTTCGCCCATTTATAAATTATGAGTCTTAGATTTGATAATATGTATTTTGTAATTTATATAAAATATTAAAGGTTTAATAATTTTTTTCTTAAGTGTATTTAGAGGAAAAACAAAATTAATGATGTTGACTTAGTTGTAAAAGTTGTAGGTTCATGTTTGTCACATTCTAATTTAAAAGATATAAATTTAAAAAAAATCATTGCATCAAAAACTTATTTTGATAAAACCAAAATTATATCAATCTTTTATTGTTTTAAGTTTCAAAAGGTGACCATACTATAGCGTGCATTCTTTACTTGTGGCCTGTGATCTCTTCTCCATAAAGATTAGTCTCAAAAATCTCTGCATTGTTTAGTCTAATGATGTACAGTTTTCTATCTAATCGAGTTCTCGATTTACGAACCAGTTCCGTTCCTTGAGGCAGTTTGATGTGCGTCAAAACCTAAATATGCGCTGCAATTGTATAAGTTAGCGGTCATTTTTACATATAAAAAGCATTGTATTAAATATTGAATGTGTATAAAGATAAGCTACGAATGTAAACTAAGTTTAAAAATACAAAGAGAACGAAAGATATGTATAGTAATAGCCAGTGTTTTTTTTGTCATATAACGCGGTGGATTAGTGTTCTGGCACCTTTTTTACGGTATTTTGAATATTTCATAAGCAGTTAGGTGAAACAATGTTCGCACATACATAATTACAGTCTATATTTATATAATTCGCACAAATCATAAAAATGAAAACATATGAAATATAGATGGATTTGAAATTGGTGCATCGTGGTTTGAGTTCCGGCACCTTTTTTTTAAAAAAAAGCCCTGGTAATAGCTAATTTTAATTAAAAAGATAAACAGAATCATATATGTACTTTTTCTTTTTGCACC
Organism: Eubasilissa regina; assembly: GCA_022840565.1. Taxonomy (NCBI): domain Eukaryota; kingdom Metazoa; phylum Arthropoda; class Insecta; order Trichoptera; family Phryganeidae; genus Eubasilissa; species Eubasilissa regina. The sequence goes on along the minus strand of JAINEB010000015.1, from coordinate 20,230,046 downwards.
CTATCTGTTCAACGGGCGTTGGCTATCATCTCTTTGTTTACTGTGACCCGGAAGAGCTCTACAGTAAGCTAGTCAAACCATATATGTGAACATTCAGCTTTTATTCATTTAAATTTTCATCAGTGTTCGTTATTTTCACATACGTGTCACTTTGCATATTCGAGGTAGAGGGTTGAACTTCCGATTAAACGACTGATGCTGTTCGTCCACTCTTTTAAAATATGACTTAATGGAAGACTGCGCAATTAATTTATTTTTTTCATTAAAAATCTCATTATAACATGTCAGTGAATCATAAACGCCTCTTTTCACTTTCACAATTCACTCAATATTCGAGTCCTGTTTTTCAAACATTGCCAATCCCTCAGAATATGAATCCAGCGGAGTCAAATTCGAGTTGCATTTGACTGCCCAATTCAACAACTTTGTACATTATGTAAATAAATAAAAAAAATCTTAAAATTGTGATGTTCCCTATAGTGAATGTTCGTAAATCGAGAACTGCCTGTAAGTACATTCTTAAATGCTGTACACATACAGAGAAGAAAATTGTGAACAGTTGTGGGTGTGGGGTGCTATTGTGCATCTTTATCTTATTCTACCTTAAAAAGCAAATTGGACAATGATTGCAAGATTTGGACAACCTTCATGCTGTGCTAAAAAGAGATGTTTTGATTTAGTGTGAAGATCATATCTGTTGTTGAAGTTCTGCTCCTGAATCCACATTGACTTTCCGAATTGGTACTGTCATTATGCAGTCTTTTTTAATAAATCGTTATGTAGTAGGAAATTATTATTTTTACAAAGCAAAAAGAATTGTTTTATTGAAAAATTAAAATATAAGAGTACATTTTCAAAATTTGTACAAAAATAATTTATGGAGTTACATAAATTTATTTAGTCGTATTTAATATATTATTGTGTAAATAATAAAAATATCCCAATAATTATAATGGATCCGTGAAGTAGAAGAATCACTAGAAATTAAGAAAATGTGGTACATCATGAGTTTTTTTATTCATGTCTAATCACAAATTGTAATATAAAATCAAAATAATTTACTTTCATAAAGAAATCCTAGTTTTCATGTTGGTGTATACAAGGAAAGTGATCTTATTATGAACATCATCAAGTCGAAAGTCATTGTATTTGAGAAGGAGAAAAGCAAGACACGGTGCAAAATACTTCTAAATAATGAATGTTTGGTACAAGTAGATGAGTTTGTGTATTTGCTGCAGGGAATAGAGTGAACGGTACTTTGAATGGAATTATATCTAACGGGAACTTGTCAACCGAGACAAGACTAGCGGTACACAATAGAGTCCTTGTACCGGCACTGGTGTATGGAAGTGAGGCCTGGAGCTGGCAGAAGAGTTACGTTAGTAGACTAAATGCAGTAGAAATGAGTTCACTTAGGGGTATATGTGGCAGATCTCTTTATGACAGAGTAAAGAATGAAGAAATATGAAAAGAATGTAAAGCTGATCTTAGTATAGTGAGTAAGATTAAAAAAAAAATCACTTAGATGGTTTAGTCACATGGAATGGATGAATGAGGAAAGAATGATAAGAAAGATATATGACGCAAGTGTTGATGGCGCCAAAAATAGAAGACTTGGTTCGACCAGGTAAATCAGATACTGGAGGATGGTCCAGTTAAAAGCCTTAATAATCTGTGAGCTTGTATTGGAAGATGTTCGAATGTGGATGAGGCGAGAATTCTGTGTCAGTACAGAAGAGTGTGGCGCTCTATCCTCTATGTCTACCCCCTTGGAGAAACGGCGTGATGGTAAGTTAGTTAGTGTCCTAGTTAACGTTACAAAATATGACAACCCTTTTTTAATATTGAAATCATGAAACATATTTTCGTATAAAGGGGTGTTTAAAAATATTATATAATTAGGGTTTGCCTATCACATCATTGGTAGTCAAAATTGCTGTCAGCTATTTTGGCACGAGTCGAATTTATCGCCAATATCATTATAATAAAAATATGTTTTGGCTAATATACCTCATTAAGAATCGGCAATATTATGATTGTTCTTTTTATGGAAATATTGTTTTATCCTATCCAGATCGTGTTGAATCTAAAATACTATTTTCATTTATTATTATTGTGATATAATAAAGATATTTTGGGTATCAGTCATTGTGATAAAGATTCATTGGTACGAATTGTTTTGCGAGTTGGTGGTTACAGCCGCTCGTATATTAATTTTTTTCTATGGACAAGTCAAATCTATATGTCTATCCCACCCATGATTTTCTATGGAGTAGAGAATCCAATATGTCGCTACTTGTATACGGAACCTGTTTGTCATGAGAACGTCTTTGTTTATTGTGATGAAAGCAGTATTTCCGTAATTTAATATTAAGTACTATTATCAATATCAACTACACTTTTCGTTATAAAATTATAGTTTTTAAATTGATGTTCAACTTAGTATATTTCCTTTTGTGATGCGGGTGAAGTGATTTATTTATGAAGTTTTGTTGACGATGTGGATAGTCAATAAGCAATAGTGTAGAAACAGTAAAGTGTATGTGATGTGTTCTTTTGATAAATTAGTTTATTTTTGTGTCACTGGTTTATTTTTTATGCAACAAAATAATAAAATCTTGTTTACAAGCGCATGCGCTCATGTCAAAACAGACAAAGGTTTTGTGTAGCGAGTCAGCTGTATTATTTCTAGGAATGGCATAGCAGTGTTAAAATTGTGATAATTATCGTGCCCTTGTGGTTTCAGTGTAAAACAATGTTCAATGAATGTGGATATGTCATATTTTTATTGCTGGTTCTTCCATGTACAGAAAGTGGTAAGTTTAACTCTTTTGTTTGTATTATCATGAACTGGAAAAATGACAACACAGGGCTGTCAATATAAGTACATCTTGCATTCGTTCAACAGTGCTCAATTACATCTGATGATGGTGTCTAAAATCTGAAATAATTTTCACTAAATATGTTTATCAGTAGAGCAAACATATTTTTGTATTTTTATATTAATGTACGCGTAATGTAATATATCATTCAAATTCTTCAGTTTTGTTTTGGATACAAAAATAAATTAATTACACATTTCGGAAATGTCACTTATTTCATTACTCGAAAAATCTAACTAGTCTTAGGAATTTGTAAATTTATAACTAGTATTAAGTATATTTTATGCGGGTAGACCAATTTTTGTTGAATTACTCGAAACTATCTAATTCCAAATATAAACGTTTACCAGGAAAATATACAAGTCCGTGGTGAAATGAACCAAACGATGGACGATATGGAGTAATTTAAAATTTATACATTATAAAATGACAAATAGATTTCGGTTATTTTCACAAGTTTCCTTATTTGTTTAAAAATTCTAACACAACCGATTCGATTAATACGACATCAAAAACAGTAGTGAGTTATTTAAAAAATAAAAAATTAACACCTAAAAAAATATTTCTATCTTGGTTTCACGTTAAATGATTTTATTTGTATATCCATATAACATCTTCCAGTTCTTAATATGTTTTTATTGTTCTACAAATTTACATTAAAAAATGTTATCCAGCAGATAAAGATGTCCATAATGGCGCAGTTTTTTTTCAAGTTAAATTCTCTATTAGCGAATGCTGTTAATTAATTTACCTCTGACCCGTGACCAGGAGCGGACTGGCAGTGTTCCTGGTGGGGTGTCCCGCGATCAATTACTCATTTCGTGCTTTAACATATTATACACTCAATTCGACATTTGTTTTTTTTCTAAAATGTACTTTTTTTTTTAAATACGAATACCGTCGCATATGTATGAGCAACAGTAGAACCGCGATTGTCCGAGTCGAATGTATTTTTCAAATTGTGGAATACCACGGCAGAGGTAAGTAAGAACTGTAAAACAAAAAATATAAAGGTAATTTTTAAGAAATAAAATGTTTTCTTAGTGTATACATATATCTAAATTGTCATTCTATTATGTATATTAAAAATAAACCGTATGTAACAGTCGTGATTTTCCGTATTATCCGAATTTTTGATGTCCGAGGTAGGTTTGGTCCTCATTACCTCGAATAATCGTGATTTTACTGTACTAAGGTAATCGACATCGACAAAAGAAGACGATGTATAAAGACATCGACATAAGAAGACCACGGATCTACAAATTACATTAATCAATTATAAAAGATATATGGAAATAATCAATTTATCGAAAAAAAAAATTATATCCTGGTAGCAACCAAATATTTTTTCGATAAATGGATTATTTCTGTATATAATTCTAATTGATTAATTTAATATGTATTAAAGGTTCCACAGAATTGTGTTCTGAAAAATGTGTTGTCATTAGAAATATTTTTCCGAATTTATTATTTTTATGTTAGTTATTTTACTTGGCGTGGATAATACAGGAAACATTTTATTAAATCTGTTTCGTAGATCGTAGAAGTGAACGCAATATACGAACATTTCTCAAAAAACTCTTGTAAAGTTTGACAATTATTTTGATGTTTAAACAAATCAGTTTACTCAAATTTGATAGTTAAGTTTTTATCGTAGCTTCTTGCTAAAGCAAAGTAAAATATTTTTCAGTTCGCTCTCACCGGTATTTGCTATTTGCTACCGAGATATCGAGGCCCGGATTACGAGAAATGTCTCGGCAGAGAAAAGATAACTCAGATAATAAAGCTGTGTAACACAAATAAATGCCTCAGCTTAGGAAACAAACTTTTCGTGATTTGGCCCTAAAATAACACCTTAAAAAGTTTTAAGCTAGCTTATCTTACTGTTTTATAATCCTCGTATTGCCTGAGTTAGTTATGTAACTCCGCCAATAAATATTACATATGCTATAGGTTTGAAATTCTATTATATATGGGGAAGGATTAGCCTAGCCTATCCTAAAATATTGTGATTAATTTGCGAAAATGGACGAATCAAATAAAATTTATACCTGGTTTTATACCTTTTTCCTTTATAAATAATTGTTGATTCGGTTAGATGTATACATTCCGTCAATTCTGTCTCCTATAAGCTTTCCTTAGTGTGGATTCCTCGGTCGTGAGAGTACAACACAGAGCTGACCACTTGCTCGAATGTTTGTCCTTGCGACATGATGATGGTGATGGTCATAGATGTTAAATAAATCATCGTCTTCTGTGATGGCATATGCAGAAATTATGGGAAATTGTTATCACGTCGGTCGAAGCCGAATCTATTCGTAGGATAACACATGTCGCTGCAATTATGTTCCACTGTGATGAAGCTCCGCTGAGGATGCGTTTCACCGCACGTTACCTTTTTTGGATTCGACGTGCGCGGTAGCATAATGATCACTTCCTTTTACAGCACCAAAACGTGTGGTGGCACGCCTGAAGAAGTTTGATACTTTAGGAACTAAATATTAAATAGGGTGGGTGGTTGACCGATGATAGACGATAGTCAGCGCTATTTGCAGTGCGCCATGATTTCAATATCAAGAATGCTAATTTGTGGGTGCTACAATAACACGTTTAAATAATTTTTCTTCAGTCAATTTGTAGGCGGAATTTATGAGGTATCCTGTGACAATAATTTCTTGCGGAATTTGAATTGTGCACCCATTGATGTCTTCAATGGTAACTTTATACGAGTATATTTAACTGAACAGAGTTTCTCTATAAATTGGTTGACTCGATGTGGCTTTTAATTATGTCTGTACGTGGAAGTGTCTTTCGCAATCTTCACCATCAATGAACACTTTTTTACCATGGGGCTGTGAATGCATCGCAATCCGTAACCGGGAAGCATCGACTCGACATTTTTGATATGTCAAAATAAAGCAATATTTTGTTTTTAAAATTATTTTTTTAAATCCAATAAATTTTTAAAAAGGTAGGTTCCTTAAGTTTAATTTCAAACGATTAATATAAAAATAATATCATTTAAAATAATTTCTATTATAAGTTCAGATGCAAAAGGTTTAATTCGTACTTTAAAGGAGATTGACACTTCACTCCAATATAATGTATCAGTTTCCTTTCGTTGCCTATGAAAAGAAAACGGTGAGATTTATTTAGATACATGTTTTCGTCTTGATTCTAGCTTACATTTTACTTCATGGATGTAAAATTAATTCTATAAGCATATTTGCTCTAATAACGTTAGAAAATTTGTTACATATACTGTAATTTGTTTAGTCTCGGCGAGTTACAGACCTTAATTTTTAGATATACGTAATTATATTAATCCTGTTTAAGTGTAACCTTTACTTCGTGTACGGAACTTAGCTACCTCAATTCTTTTAATTTAAGTAAAAAAAAAAAGTTACACGTTTGCGTAATTATGCGAATCCATTTGTATTTCTGATTAATTAATAATGTTTAAGTGCAGTATAATTATGATATATGTATGTATATTTAGTGTTACACATCGAATGCAGATATCCGAAGCCAACCTTATCCATAAACATAATCCTTTACTTCATCTTCACTCGGCTTCGTCTGAAGCTATGCATTAAAACTTATAGTGAAATTATTGATATTTTATAGCAAAAAGCCCCGTTCAAGATTTATCATATTTATAAATAACGCTGCCTTATTAACCCTCGTTTTCGTTTTGAACTAATCAAACATTTACGATATTACTATAACAAATATTATAAGAATTGAGTTTACAGACGACAGTTTTAAAAATATTTCTTATATTATGGTAGTCACATCCATGTTATGATTTATATCGTCGCTCTTGTAGATTTATCAGAGAACGATTTCAATAACAGATTTCTTCGTTCTTCGCCTGTCAAGATTAATATAAATTGAAATAGTATGGAACAAAATTTTTATCTGCATGATCAAGGCTCGTCAGTAAAAAAATTACAAATAATATTTTTAGTATAATTAAGAGTTAAATAAGAACGATCTTGAATTTTGTGGGCGGCTTTTTTTATATATATATATATATATATATATATATATATATATATAAAGCTTATACTAAACATTTAGTATAATTTAAAATATGTATATACATTATACTATGTTACTTATACTAGTTATATTTGAAAAATACCTTCAAAAATTACAAAATAGATTACAATGTAAAAATACTTAAAATAATATGTTTTTATTATAAACCTTTAAGCCATTTTGTAATTTTCTTTTTAAAACTGGTTTGAATTTCTTTCTAATGTTCGTTTTTTAGGAAGATGAATGAGTATTTTTAGATTTTTAAGTTACTTGTTCATTTGTTAATTAATATGTTATGTTATCTTGAATCGTCAAAATCAGTGTTTGTGGTTAATTAAATCGTACATATAAGTTAAAATCTATATATATTATCTCGCATTGTTTGTAACAGGTCTCCGCGAATGTTTTTCTAGAAATACGGGCAAGTCTATTTTGAAGGTCCCATGTGTATCAACCGAATTAATATGCGAAGGTAACCACAGCTGCAAGGATCGCTTCTTCTCCCATCGCTTCGTATCCCGATATAATTCAGAAACTTCCTTTCGCAGGACGCTGTTATCGATAACCGATTTCGCCTTTGTGTGGCTAGTACCAAGTTATGGCTGTTGTGGAAACTTCGAGAGCTTTCGGTTGACGAGGAACTACGTGCACAAGTGTGACAGAACTGAGAAGGTTGTTTTATTTTTATTTTATCCCTTTCTTATCAAAGAAAAGAATATGTCTATAATGAGTGTACACCGATTTCGTGTAAGTAGATATCTATAACAGAAGCACGTACATCAGTAGCGTACCTACAAAAATTGGTACCCAATGAAAAATGGAAATAAAAACGGTATTGGGACCCAATTCAAAATTAAAGGGCCCCCTAATAATAAAATACAGCTGGAGGACTTAAATTCAATGTGGTTATTACAATTAAGATTTAAAATTTAGACCCTCCAGCGTCCCTTAAGTGTTGTCTTTACTCATAAAAAAATCGTGTAACATAAATCCATTGAACATAGTTTTACATACAGATGGAAAATTAATTAAAAGGCTCCCTATATATGTATTCTATACATGTACGAATAAGAACATTGAGATTGCTAGTTTATTAATTAAATAATAAGATGATGATGTGACGATGGTCTGGTCCCTAACCCGACATATTAACAAGGTAAGTGTACAACGTATCGAAAATGTTTTTAATTTGTCGTTTCTGTGGTGAATTTCAAAAAATGTTAGTTCACATTAGCGCTGGGAAAAGTACTGATACCAAATGTAATATTATGATAGGCGTGGACTTTTTGGGCCCTCCCTATCCAACAGCGTGGGCCCCAATGCACCGCATCGGTTGCATTGGCGTAGTTACGCCCCTGGCGTACACCATACTCTACTACACATCTACTATTATACTTTAACCGAAAAACTAATTCAGAGAAGTCTTCGGACAGTATGAGAAATGTTGAGAATTACTAGTACTACTGAAGAAAGTTAATTATTTGTAATTTTTTTTTGTACGTATCTCAAACGCCTTATCGAAGTCAAGAGCACGTGCTTGCAGACAGTTTTTGGGCCGATGGCCAGAATTCAGTATTCGAAAATTTGTAATAAGTACGACTATCTAGGTTTGAATCTCAGGATTAACGTAATTTATTTAGATTACATATTTTTGTTGTAACTGGGGTGAATATATTATAATATAACATGATAAACATAATATACAATTATATTGCAACTAAATACTCTTAGTTTGTTGTGTGGGATGGAGTAGACCCCGCCTCTGATATATACAACGTTGTCCTGGCTAGTTTGCTAGACTGAAGTCTGTGTTCAAGTATTAATAATTAACTATTTTTCTATGTTTATTGCTTGACAATGATATCATTATAATTAACATGCACTAGGTAAGGTTAGCTAAATTCAGCAACACGAGCATCATCATAACAGATTCCTTAATAAACTGCGATAAGAAATAAATTGAAGCATTATATTATTTGAATATGTCCAAGAATACACAATTACTGGATTTTACCTACAAAGGCACTGTTATTAAACAAATATCAGATATGTCATAGAGATAAAGCTATTTTTTATTATATTCAATGGGAAATATATGGAATTATGGGGTAATCACAGGGCTTACATCATAGTGACGACATATATGCTGTTTAAAAAAGAGGGAAAAAATGAATTATCGAATTTGGTCCATAGATGGCGATTGTGTAGTGGTACTCGAAGCGTACATGCTAACATGCATACAACTTTCAAAAATTTGGTAAATGTGGAGATTGAGGGGTGAAAACTGGTGAACTTTATATATATAAAGTGATCACTTAAGCCATCCGAAGACAGGTCGTAAACCCTGTAATTACCGCATTCTTCCATATATTTTCTATTGAATATAATAAAAAATAGCTTTGTCTCTATGAGATATCTGATATTTGTTCATTATATTATACATCAATCATTTAATATTTACCTTATGTATGTAAACAATTATTTGGTCATATTATTTTACAAATCTTGAAGAATAGTTGTATAAACAGGCATCTTTAAGAAAATTGATTGAGCGCGACGTGATTGTGCAAGCAATGTATTTTCTCAGTAAAGTCGTTCTGTAATCAGTAATTAGGTAGCTACCGCGTATTATTACTTTACTAATTTCTGACGTCATATGCGCATGCATTATCGTTTTTATAACTCATACATGGTGTAAATATTATTCATCAATTATTACTAATTATCCGGATAAATAAAAAACAATACGTTGTTTATTAACGTTGCAATTATTATTGCTCGCTTTTTACCAGTACATAGTATTGCACCATCACGTGTACGACAATCTGTGCCAAGGTGATAACTGACAAAGCGTACTTCCACGGCATATTTTCATGAAGTTCTTCTTTCTTTTAATATTCCTCACCATTTGAATGTTTAAGAAATTCTTTTCGGTAGTTATGTGAAGTCCATTGGAAATTCTAAGGTTCTAGGCACCACGTTCCACGAAGGTGTTCACGGAAAATTATATTAATTTAAACATAGCGAAACACGAAATATAAGTATTAAAGAATATTATCATTTTATCGTTTCAACGTAAACTGGTACCATTTATATATAGCTGTACATAAATCTCAACGTATAAAATGTATAGTTTAAATTCTTATAAGATTACTTTTTTTAAATATTTATTTTATATATATCGCACACCTAGATTAAAACTATTATAAAACAACTTAAAAAAAACAAGAATTTTATGTTACTATTGTATTCGGATACGCTGTCATATACGCAACTAACTCAGCCCCAATTCTCGAATAGTGTCATTTTAGGATACATTTATGACCTAAAATGTTATTTAGTTTCATAACTTTAGTAACAAAAAATGAAGAAATATGTATTTATTTTTTTGTCTAGTGAAAAATGACTTTTTGAGTTGTTTTAGTTTTGATCTAGGTGTGCGATATGTATATTACCATATTTTACGAACGATAAGATGCATCCCAAATTTATGGGACTATTTTTAGAAAACAAAAATTATTATACAGAAAGAGAAAAATATACACTCAATTCACAAGCGAACCAACGAGCACCAGTTTACGCCGATTTATCGGTGGTGTCGGACTTCTATATTTGTTTTGCTCACCAAATACACTAACAAATAAGTATGGAGATATTTAATGGTATAGAAAAAATATTTAATATATTATGCTATACTAATTCCACCGGCATGCAGACGGGTTTTAAGAAATATAGTTTATGAATTTGTGTTTTAGATGAAAGCCATCATAAAATATGATAACTTGTTCAACACCTAATCAGGATTCTGCGTTTTACGTATCCTTATTTTTGTTTCCTTTTCAAAACTTTCAAGGTATTGAACCCCACATTTAAAGTAGTAATTTTATTTAATTCACTTTTATTATTGGAAATTAAATTAAATATAATTATATTTTTTCGTTAATATTCTTAAAATGTTACAATGTTTTTTTTTTAAATATACAATTATTGTTTATTGAGGTGTAAATGTTGCCTGTTGAAAATAGAGAACTAATTCGAATGTAAGTTACTTATATTATTTAAATATTACATTTTTAATTATATTATTTTATAAAATATAAGCAGGTAAATAAATTTGGGGCTACATCATACAGCCGATCCTTAGTGGGTCCAAGATTTCAATCTTTCCAAAGTGGACGAAAGAGGATTTGAGGGTGCGCTTTCCTATACTATTGTTCCGTGCATAGCAACCGATTGTAAGGGCCGGTTGTGTAAACAGTAGTAACTTTTTATTAACGCCCGTAGTGAAAATCCTTTGCGGGTTGTTGATACGTCAAATTTACTACTGTCAAAGCATAGATGGAGATGTCTATAGGCGTAACAAATAATCACGAAATATGCTTTATTTTATGCATTATCTATCGATTTTTTTCACCTAGGTGTTCGAAATCTGTCACTTCGGTGGTGAAATTTTTTCGTATTGTGTGCTAATGTATACAATAATATATTAAACAATGAACAATAAACTCTCATCACTAAAATAGCGGAATATTGAATGCTTAATTGTCGTATACTGCAACTTTCAAAGTATCAATGCGTCAGATGACTTTTGGAACAGGTGTGAAAAGTCCGCCATATTTAACTATCGGTTCTCGATTTGTATCGGAGAGCAAAGTGAGTTTACTACGGGATGTATTTTCGAGAAGTAAATATTTTTTACTAACGATCAAACAACCCGTTTTCGCAAAAAAATTTACTTTTTTAAACTATTTTTACTATAGTAAAATGTTACTACTGATCACACAATTCGCCCTAAGAGTGTAAAAAATACAATTTTAAGTGTGTCCATTTAGAATGTCTAGAATGTTTGTCTGAGAAAAATACAAAGCCGAATACCTTTAGACGAGTTATCAGGGTTCTGATACGTTCATTCCGACACGGATTTCCACTGTTACACCTAGATATTACTTCCTAATGCCAATGTAGTTTCTTCGCAATGAGAAAGCCGCGCGTCAGCGCACTACTCAAACTTTTTCCCAAATGCGAAATTCTTATTATCCGCTTTCGGTTTTAGTCCGTGTCAGCGGCGAGGCCTCTCAACGTGTGGCCTACTTGCTCGGCGGAGCTCGCTCGGCGCTCATCCGTTCAGATCGAAACATTGGCCGCGAGAGATTCGAATGCCGGCCGACAAGCACCAAGATTGCGCCGATTCGTTAACTATTGTCACTCCGCTACTTTAATTCATGACCCAAAAGACGCAGGAGTTCAATCTTTCGAACACGTATGTGTGTGTGTGTGTGTGTGTCATGAAAGTGAGTAGATGAGTGGTGGGGGCGAACCTTATAAGAGGCAGTCTCTGGGAGGAACGGCTCTCTTCCTCAAACAACTAGTCTATCTCTGAAGTGTTTAATTATAATATTACTGACTGTAAATATGTTCTTGTAATAAACTTAATATTGTTAATTGTTACCTGTACATACTAAATTTCACTTACAAGGAATCGGGATCCAATAAATTAGTCATTAATCGATGATAAAACACCAAGGAAATCTGGTGGTAAATTTTAAAGTTATTACAGTAATATATTTTCTTTATTTAATTTGATAAATGTTTCTTATGTTAACAACTTACATACACGCATTCCATTCTTCACATAAGTAGTTCCCTTATAATATTTATTGAAAATATACTTATAACCTAAAATTTGTTGTAAATTTAAATGGTCAACGTGGCATAAAAGTAAAGCATTCTCCTGGCAAGATAATGTTCCGGGTTCGTATCCTGGTGGTAACCTAATATTTTTTCTGCAGGTAGATTTTTTCATATCTTATCTTTTTAATTAATTCATCATCTAATTTGTTTTAACATTTACAGTCCGGTGGGTCAAAACAACACACGTCTGGCGGTGGTGGGTCATTTTCGACCCACCTCAAGTTTTCGGTATTTTAACCGTTTTTTGGGAGATTTTTTTTATAGATATATTATTTTAAATATGATTTTATGAAATAGTATGATGTGTCGTAATCTTTCTTCTAAAAAATCAAATTTAAAAAAAAAATATTACGAATAATGTACGTATTCTTGCGCACTAACCAACGGCATGTTCGAAGTAAATACAAGCATCCACTGAATACGTGATCTTCTCTTCAGTGGTTATAAATATCTTACCTTCTTGAATTATAATTGATTTTTTAAATATTAGTATTTTTTAGTTTTTACACAAACAGAATGAAAATAATCTTAACAAAATATTAATAGAAGCGAAATAAAAATATTATAAATAAAATATTAAATAGTTAATATTTTTCAACCATAATGTATTTTTAAACAACATTTATAATTATAATTCAACAGCAATAACAATATTGTAAAGCCGATATAGATCCAGGCAGAGTAATCAAACTTCATATGACCCTTTCTAGGGAAATACGTGTATTACCGCCAGACGAAAATAAGTCAACACAAAATAAATATGTGTTCAATAATTGGACTGAATCACAATATACAGATACCTGGAATCCTTTATGTATCTTCTCCACGGAACGTTGGAAAGGAGAGTAATAAAGGTATTTACAAAAATGCTCTAAAGGTTGACAATATATGATTTAGCGTGAGCGGTGAGAGGTAATCCCATAAAAGCGACCGCCTTGGGTCGGTTTTTGTGCTTTTTTTCACATTATTATCTATAACTCATTTGAATCTGGCCCAATAATATTAATTTGTGTCTCAAATTATTTGGAAATGTTTAATAAAAGATTAACTAGAAGGATAACAGCGTTAAACGAATATTTTTGGCGTTATTCATATTTTTACAAATACCCGGGTCAAATCTGACCCACCACCGCAGAGTATGTGTTAAATATCATTTAACTATGATCTCAAAATTGCAATTTCACTATAAAAGTGTGCTTTCATTAAAAAAAAGTTTTTTTTTCTAATTATTGTTGCTTTTCTGTGAAAATAATAATCCGTGTCTCGTGTGGTACAGGTCGATTTTTTACAGTAGTCACAGTACAGTCAGTACAATCATTTATTTATTATTGCAATATAATAGTAGGTACATAGATTTCTTTAGTGTTTAATTATTTTATGGATAGGGAATTAAATAATATTAATCACATCTTGATAATAATAATGACTGTCGATGCCCTTCATCAGCTGAAACTAGTAGGTGAAGAAAATAAATTTTGGTTAAAAGTGAACAGCATATATTTTATTATATTCATATAATGTACCATTAACCACGGAGGAATTTCGGAATGTAGAAATGGATTAATTATCAATGTGTTAACTGCAGTACGACATAAAACAGCGCACCGCGAGCGGTATACATAACTGATACCATGCGTCAACTGACGTCAACTGCGTTGTTGCATTACTGTATTGCGTGAAGCGGTCACATAACTATGTCTCTTTTTAGCTTAGATAGCCCTCACGCATATGTTGACGTGTCACATGACACATTCTTGAAGATCCATGACCAAAAAATCGACCTGTACCGAATATAATACAATATTGTGTAGTCATTTTGCTTGCCTAAGCGGCATTTTATACTCTGAATCATCGAGCAATAATATAATGTTGCACTGCATAAAATCTAAACGTATTTATCTGTTGCCTCACCGATACGGAGAATATTATAATAGCAACAGCTCAAGCGTCAACAATTAATTATTTTTTGATTTTTTTCTTTTAATATAAATTCAAGTTCGTTCAATAAATAATTGATTGAAAACTCCACAGAGCAACGCAACGCTATTATGCGGTATCGATTGATCGTCGATCAACAGATGTTTTCACTTTTTGTTTATTTCAAATTTTTAAAAATTGTTTAGTAGAAAATATTCAAAAATAAGAATATTGTGGTTTTAATTTATTATTATATGAAATATTAAAATATCCATAAATAAGTTTTTCTTTTGACCCAATAATGATAATATTATATAAAATCCTAATGTTTTTATTTATCATACGCGAAAATTTAAAGGTAAATAGATTCATTTCATTGAACAGAACTGTCAAATTCCTTTGAAATGTGGAATATGCAACTTGTTTGTACTGAAAATTTGTCGGAAATTGCAATGCTGCTGTACTGCGTGCACGAGTAGGTGATTTACATTAATAATAGTTATATTTTATGTAGGTAGGCAATAATTTATTTCGCAACATTGCAACTTGATCTCGAAACGAAAACGTCATACTATTTTTCTTGCCGTTTCTTTTGTTTCATAAGATGTTGGTTATTAAAGTGTATTTGTGATGTTCTTTAATATAGAAGACGACCCAGATATAAAGAAAATTTAATTAGGCTAATTTAAATAGAAATTGTTGATATGGTGATAAATCGTCGCGCGCAAGGAATGTGAAAACAAACGCAAAAATTTCGAAACACGATTTTGGTTAATAAAAGTATATACGTTGTGATATTTAATTAATATGTCCATGTATAATCCAGTTCAAAAAAAAAACGTCCCAGGACAGCCTGAGAATAAAAATGTAAAGATTTTGTACTTTACGATGGTTCGTCGACGTTTCAAATGATGCACGTATTAAAAGTGTTAAAAAGTTTTGCAATATTAAAAAAAAATAACGTTTGTTATTACAATAAATTCCTTACATTATCGGTGATGGTCGTCGTGTGCCGTGCGTGTCCTCTACTGAATGTGGTAAGCACAGGCACCATATTGTATTGTTCCTGCGCGACTTGGCTCCGTGGTAGAGACTTTGTGAAATAAAAAAATCTCCATCTATTTACGTCGAGAAATGGAAATGGGAAGAATAGTGTTAAAAAATACTTTTTTATGAACATGCATTTTATTCTTGAATTAATCGAGGAATAATCAAATATTACTTAAGGAATTTTTGAAATACTTGTATTTATTTATTTAATTCTTAACGTATATGCTCTAATGTAAACAAGATTAGAGTATTTTCTTTTACTAAAAATTATCTTTTACATATTTGGTCAGTTTAATTTTAAATCTATTGAATTTCTCCTCCTTTCTTATGTTTTCTAGCATTTGATTAAAAAATTTCATCGCACTATACATCATCGATTTCTGAGATTTGGCCTTCTTCCTGAATGGCTGTCTCAGTCTATCCCTTCCTGATATACGATGCTCGTGCTCATGTTGATTTGCATCAATTTTTCGTGTAAATTCCGCTGATATTTTCTTATTGAAGATTTTGTAAATAAATACCATTATATTAAAATATATTATATAAATATATAGTATAAATTATCGTATAATATAAATTTATAGAAAATAACCTTTTTGCACATCATCTTTGTTATTATAGATACACATTTAAACATAGATTAGTCCATATCCTTTTAAAATTTATTTTCGAATAATTGATAACTTTTGATTTTTTCCGTTGAATATTTTTATTGATACTACATTTAATTTATGTTATTATAAACGTAAATTTAACAGACCGAGTCGAGATAATTAGCATTGTTTACGCCGACCAGCTTATCAATTTAACTAAGTGTCACAAGTGGCCTAGCCTCTTCACATTCGTTGCCTTGACTATGTGAAAACTTTCGTTTAATCAAAATATCGTTTTAATGTTATTATAACATTGATCATAAGAAAACTATTTTTTGCATACTGTACAAAAAATATTTTAATTTGTTCGCTATGTTTGCGATGGCTCACTGCTATAAAATGTTTTAGACAGTTATTTGGACAATTATTCAATTAAACGATACAAATGCCACGTTCAGCTGTCTGCGCTGTCTGATGCACTTGTTAGTAGAAGTGGCTTGCATTGTCCCATTGTCCCGGACGAGTAAGGAATTCATTGTTCACGGAGTCGTGTAATTGTAAAAATTTGATGTGTGCCTCGCCACCAGATACTTAATACGCGCGAGTGTGTACAGTGCGTAAATTCGTTCAAATCAGCCCAAATAGGAAATATTAATTATGCACGTTTTGACCTTCTGATTACTTGAATATATTTATGAAGAAAAAAAATAAGCTGAAGACAAAGTTCCCGGTGGCTGCTTTAACCGTTGTTTGTCTCAATTTTATATTACTCACGTAAAATATCACTTACTGAATATTTACGTTTAGTACATATATGTTGTAGGCACGAATGTGTGGGTTAATTTAAAATAACTAATCGATATTTTAGTTAAAATTGAGCATAAAGTGCAATTTCCGCCAGGCTAGCAGAAAATGGAAGTATTTAATCAGACTATGTACGCATCGCGGATAATCGCCGGCTGTTTGCTTTCTATAAATGTCAGGCTTAAGTTAAAAATTATCCAATTTTTCAACATTAGTAATGTCCATCGTGGAATTGGGTTAAAGTGACCATTTATATTCGAAAATAAGCTTTTTCTGTCTATCCGCCGTGCCCATCATTGTGGATAATATAGTATTATATTCTCTAGGGAATTCTTGAGTAAGGTTTTTATTTACCTACTAGATATTATATATGGCTGAACGAGGGGGTGAGGAAATAAGGGATCCAATACGGGTGGAAGGAATTCGGGAGGGGGACAGGAATAGGGAACAAGGGGCGGCTGAAGGATCACCCAGAACTAGAAACGATCCACCTGTGAAATGCTACTTTGGGTATCTGGATCTTTTTCCACTGGATCTACGTGTCTTCTGGCTCTAGGACACGAACTCCGATGGTCCACACGAAGCACTCTTGGATATACACTTAGATGGTAGCATGAATTGTCAAACAAGCACAATACAATAATCGGTGCGCACAGTAGCGAGAAACCGATTACACACAAACGGTACAATATCAGCCCCACACAGCAGGATGATACTTCAAACCGACAATTCGCTAACAATGGTAAACGCTACTTTCAGTTCAAAGGTACAGCTTCAACTCAAAAAACTATAGAGAACACACCACAGAAAAAGATTGTGATCTGGTATAGGGGGAGGGGTAATAGTTAGGTAATGGGCAGGAACTATTATATATGTCGCGTTCATATTATGCGCACACGGAGACCGATGATCGTTGGACAGTTATAAAGATCGAACATACCCTCCGCCCAAGAGAGACTTCGCTCTCTCATCAAACGTAGTATTGAATGAGTGTCACATACTCCGTTGCCTAATCTCAAATTAGTCAATAAGCTCTTAACCGATAGGTGTCGAACGTGTTACTATTAACTAGACACGTATGAAAAAAAAACAAAATAATCAAATACACAACGAATGATAAATAATAACTAAAACAGAAGTCTTTTATCTACAATGCTGTGGTCTGTAAATTCATTCACTGGACTTCAGGCCACGTCGCGAATCGCTGCAACTAAGTGGCTCCCGGATCGAACGTGAGAGGCAGGTTCGACAGTAAATCCTGATGATTACTCGACCACCTCATCTACCTCCCGGATGTATACGAACTAACTGGTACATTAGTATGAAATCTGCAGTTACGACAACCTTAAGAAGTCTAACTCGCAGAATTACATCGACGAGACTCGGTTCGGTCTTCGGCCTGGCAAGAAATGTATTATTCAAAGTTCTATAGTACGACACGTAATGTTCTGATGAACAAACCCATCTCTCAATATACAGGTGCGACTTACTCAGATCGAGTAGGCCAGGCTTGAAAGTAGTGATGAGGTCAAAATCACGAACTGTGAGTCGATCACTGATATCTTTGAGTCACACTCACTATCAGTGATTGAATATCTGAGAATATCGTGATTCGTGATACATTTTTAATTATTTTTTATTTATATTTTGTTGTGAACCGTGATTCGGCGCGTGTGCATATGTAACGAAAATATTCATGAAGTAATGTCGTTTTAATTCGTGATAAGCGCCATCTAGTGGATTCTGCTAAAAAGTTTTACGCGTTTGACCCGAAAAATAAACTCACATTTTTTAAAGGGTTTTCATTCTCTTTGTGATGATATTAAATTAGATGATGCTTGAATATGTTTTTTTACGCAAATGAAGTTTGAATAATGTAAGTAAATACGCTCATTATGTTTTTTTAAATTTTTAAATTTATTTCGTGTATTGTGATACCGTGCGGCGCATGCGTAATAGTAATGAAACTGTCATCAGTCACAGGTTTTCAATCATTGATTGAATATCAATCACACCAGTGAGGAAAGCATAGCATTTTTCCTCGACACTACTTAAAAGGCAGCCGTACACAAATTCTACCACACTCGTCCTGCTCATGAGATTTCTCAACTCAGCGCTCACACCGAGAGTCGTGAATAGCTGTAACTTCACTGTTGGAGCCTCTGCCCGCGTTCATATTGTGCGCGCACGGCGACCGACGATCGTTGGAAAGTTGTAAAGATCGAACAACATAGAATAATGATATTTTAAAGAAGTGTACCGCGAATTACTTTTCTACGAGTATTTTGAACGGAAGTATGTTTTTATGTTCAGTGATGCAGTTCTCTAAATGTCGCTCGAGAATCGAGCCCTGACCTCGCTTGCAAACGAAGTGTGCAATCGGGATTGTCAGAAGCATTTCCAAGAATTGTGATTCAGTGTAGATTAACTAAAAAGGTTGATTTCGTCATGTAAAGTTTCTTCAGGTAGACGTCGTGTCGTTGTCAGGGGAATCTCATAATATTTATACCATTATTCTTTTATGGTAGTGGATTTGCATGTAAACGTGTTTACCTAATAAGTCCTAATATATATTTATGATTTCTTTAACCTCTTCATATAATGGTTATTCCGATTGATTTATCCATTGCAGTAGATAGTTTGTGAATTAATTATATGTATTTATTTTTCTATACCGATATTTTTTCCCCAACAAGAACGTTTATAAATGTCACTGTCATTAAACATTTTCAGAGACAGCGGTCTTCATATTATAGTGGACTGTTAACCTATCAAAATTTTATTCACATAGTTATAATATTATTGTGGCATTCTAATTTATGATATAGTATCTTCACAGCTTCATAATATATCAAGCAAGTGTAACCTGTATTGTATTATTTATTTTAAAAAATGGGGAAAATTTTCTGTAGAGTTTTAAGCACTGTTCTGCTGAGTCCGTTATCAGAGATGATGTCGCCGATGGTGGATTCTGCAATGAGATTTGAATCGTCGACGAGAAAGGTCGAAGACACGAGGCAAAATAGTCCAGCTAACTCGCACAGAAAATTTAGAACGATCGTGAAAACCTCTTTTTAACGCAATTTAATATTTATGTACGCCAAAATGATAATTTATATAGTTTTTGTATGCATTTTTATAATTCATTCATCTTGTGTTTTGTTGCCAGATGTACAAAATAAAAGTTGCCGCGTGTATCGACAGGAGATGATACAAAGGTATAGGAAAAGGAATATAATATCAGATTATATTCCATATCACTAAAGACGAGAACGAAATATCTTGCATAACTATTTTCGCAAAGCTTAATTAGTCTCCTCCACCCATCCTCCTGAATCTAAATAGCCGACCAATCACTAGTTGACCCTATTTATCGGATTACTTCTTCGGGGATGTCAGATCTAGTTGTAGGTTTTACAATAATCTTTATAATGATGTAAATCTCTTCGCTTAGTCTGTTTTATTAGTTAAATGCCCACTCGTTGAAAATATGACCATTATTAATCACAGGGTTCACTTCAACCATTGAAGGGTGGTCCTTCTTTTTTCATAGACTTCTTAATATTGACTAGGCTTTCATTGAACTTGACTTTTTTTATTAGAACATAGAAAATTTTATTTATCTTTATTCTTGTAGTATATTATATATATATTATAGGAAATCTATCATTATTTTTTTTAAGATTAGCAAAATAAACGTTGTGGTTAAAATCCATTATTTTACATTGTTAACTTTATTTTACTAACCATGTTCATTTTACATGTAAACGATGTTGGTCTTAAACGAAATAATATGGAATCATTGGAAATAAATAAGGCGTGTAAAACTAACCAAAATATTATGAACAACCAACTAAATTTAACCACAAGTCCCATTCTAAATTTTTTCCTAAAAATATATTCTAATAATTTTTGTTTTTTAAATAGAACATATGTTTTTGATTAGTTAATGTCATTCTGATGAAGAAAATGATATTTTTCGAAACCGGAAGATGTTTTTAATTCATTAAGTGGATAATAAAACAAAGTTAACAGTCTAAAATAATAAATTTATCATTGTTGAGTTTATAAAGTATATTAGTGAAGATTTTTTTATTTTTATATTTATTATATATGCACTTTTTTAAAGATGCGTACATTGTATTATTTTATTAGGGCCAAACTTGAAATTCATTGTGGTTTGCATTATAGAGTTCGCACACCATTTTTGTGTTCTCTTATCGGTTAGATAACAATATCACACAATTAACAGGAATAACAAGGAAATTTAAATTTTCTGTATGGTAATCGCGGTTCTGCATTAGGTACAGTTGACTCATAATATTATAATTTATAATATATATATATTAAAATACTAGGATGATCTAACATAATAGGGTAAGCTTGGGACATACGGACATGGAGGCAAACGGACACCCTCATAACGTTTCACTTTGGCCAAGCTTACGTTGGCCATCATTTTAAGAGTTTATTTTGACGATAGTAGTGTTGTTCTCTCTGTCTGTTAAAATCTCAATAATCTTTTAAGATATTCATAATTATATTTTCGTTCTATTTACGCAAGAAAAAAATTGAGGTAATGTTTATATCGAAAGCAAAATCATGTTATAATTCCATCGTTTTCTTTATTTTTGTAAATAATTTCAGCGGTATGTAGGGACAGACGGAGACTGTTTACGAGTCAAACGGACATAGCTTATCTTATGTTAATTACTCCCCGTTTGTTATTGATTACAGTACGTAATCGGAATACGACTATTGATTGATGTAATGTCGTTACAAATACACAGTGGATATATAATATAAAACTGGGCAACAAAATGAAATTTTTTTTGATGCCATTAAAGTAAGAACTGATTTTGGATATTTTTGATGTGCTGATTCCAAAAATATCTGGCTTTGTTCGTATCAGCTCTAGTTTTCAAGATACAGTCTAATTGATTTTAGTTCTGATAAAATGCAAAAATAATGAAATAATGATAACTTTAGAGGCCAAAATTGAAATTTCATACCTAATACTCAAATTCAATTAGTTAGTTTCAATTACTTATTTTAATTAAATTCGATATTCCTACATCTGAATGACCCCCACCACGAACTAATTAATAACTCGATCATATTACCTCTGCCTAACCCTGTTCAGTTTTCTATCATTTTGTGTAAAGTTTCGGCGTAACAAAACATTAACTTAAAACCATGGCATCCACAATCAGATGAAACTGTGTGAATTATCCAGACGTTTTTCCTTATGAATGTGGCGAATACACTTTGACAGAAAGTAGAAAACCTATTTCTGACTTAAAGGGCTTATCTGACCTATTTTGGCGTCTACTTGTGAGACCAGGATAAATCTTGGGCTCCACATTTTTTATGTAAATCATGCATTGAACATTTGCGACAGTGGACAATTGCAAAGCTTAAGTGCCTAAAGTTTGTAGTACCAATGGTTTGGAGGGAACTAAAAAAACCAAGTATGAAGAACATCATCAGTGGGTGATTTGTGTCGATCTAAAAATGGTAAACTTCCTCCTTGGACAGCAAAGTGGATATATAAAATGTCCTTGTTGTTTGTCTTTGTGACAGCAGAGCTATGGATCAACACTGGGTTAACAGAAATTGGCCTTTAAGAAATGTCGTAATTCAAGAAATACGAAGATTAATCAACGAACCTTTGGTCACGAGAGAGAAAAATCATATTTCCACCTTTGCATATCAAGTTGGAGCTTATGCAGCAATTGGACTTTGTTTTTGGCTACTTGACAGAAAATCTGAAAGTCGGAATATTTGATGGTGCTCAGATAAGGCAGTTTATTAAAGATCCACTATTTACTGAATCAATGAACGTTATTGAATCTAACGCTTCATGTTCATTTGTTCAAGTAGTAAAAAAATTCTTGGACATTAAAATTACATAGAATTTATATAAAATATGCTTTCCAACTTAAATATTCTCATAAAAGTTCACTACTTCCACGGCCACTTAGATCGGATTTCAGAAAACCTAGGCGATTTTAGTGAAGAACAGGAGGAAAGATTCCATCAGGACATTAAAACTATGAAGATCGAAATCAAGGAAGATGGAATAGACACATGATGGCTGACTACTGACCACTGTTGGAGTCTTCTTTAAGTGAAAAGTGATGAAAGTATATTTATCTACTGTGTGAAATAAATACCTTTGTATTTTTTGTTTTCTTAACTAGCAGTTGGAGTAAATAGTAATAGTAGTAATAAAGTGAAATATACATAAATTAAAAATAAAATGATTTTATTCTAAAAGAGACCAATATAGCGTATCTCAAAAACTAGTTCTGATATACCAGATCTGATGGCTGTTTTGGATTCTGCACACCAAAATTATCTAGAAACAGTTAAAAAATCGCTGGCACCAAAATGTGTGTTGCCCAGTATAATTAGATCTTCTGATAATTAAGTGTCGCAAAGTTCAGAAAGTGATCAAATGATAGACACTAGAAATGTAACAACTGACACATCGTTAATGGCTCCAAGTACATTTGAGGAAATTAGTTCATTACCTGAAACATCTGGAATCACAAAACTTCAAGAAGAGGGCGTAGAGGGACTGAGTCTTAACTGCGAGAAAACTTATTTCTAAGCTTAAATGTAAGAAACTACTCTAGAATTGAAAAATAAATCAAAAGGAAAAATGCAATGTCAAATCTCAGAAGAAAACCGAGATTTGTAGTTCTTGTAATGATGTATATAAAGAAGGGGAATATTGGGTTCAGTGCCTCGAGTGTGATGTTTGGTATCACGGAGAATGTGATTTAAATTAACCCTTTTCAGATGTGAACAATGTAATATTGAAGATAGAAATTACCAATTAGTTTGTCCCTGTTCAAGGGGCAAACGGACACTACTTAGATTCTTAGTTTTTCTTTATATTTTTACACATATTTTTTTTATGATATACATCTATTCACTAAACCTTATATATTTTTTAATCATCCTAGTCAGCAATTGATATTTTAACAATTTTTTTCACGAACTTTTTCTCATTTTATGTTAAGGGTGTCCATATACGCCGGGATTACCCTATTTATTCTTGTAAGTGTCTGTATTAAAGTTTTTGTTTTTACATTTAATGCATTCATTATTTTCTTATAGTTTTTTTAACTTTAGCACCGCAACGGCAATTTAAAAAAAAATGTTTTTAGAAATATAGCTGAATCGCGTAACATTTATTCGATAAAATGAACGGTTTGAACTTCTTTATTATTAAATTATTATTCATTATTAAAAGTTGTAAAATAGTTTCACCAACAGGAGTGAGAGAAGGTCGGATTTATAGGAAGACAGAATATATGCAACTATGTATATTTAAAAAATAAATTTAAATTAATTAGTTTTCTTTGAATGTGTTGATTCGTGCATACTGATTTTACGAAAACTTTTGTACTCATACTTTTATTTTCTTTGCATACGTTTGCATTACTTTTACATAGTTTGATTGTATATTTACCTAGCAGTAATTACATTCGCCAGTCGACTTCCCTCCCGGGAAACTTCGGGCCGCAGTCCCGACTGCCGTGTAAACACATCTCGGGAAGTCGTTTAACTGCATTAAGCGACACGCGACATTACGGTAAAACAACGCCAATTTAAATAGGGGTAGCCGCAAAGCTTTTAATCCGAGTGACCGCCCGAGGGTATTGCAACCCGGGAAGAAATGTGTGGACTGCGAGGCAATTTTATCCAAGAATAATCCGCTTTGGATCTTTGGTCTCATCTGTTCGTGGCTAACTGTAGAACGTTCACGCGTTTCCAGTCTGTGTTCTATTTCATCCATTCAGTGAGCATTTATTGACCAGTGAGAACAACATTGACGCGAGATGGATTATCCGTCTCATTGCTTCCTTCGAAATTTCCAACCCGAATTAAATTGATGGAATCGAATCGTGTGAACGGGCTATCGTTCAATTCCGCTTCAGTGATGCGAGTAAGACTTCTGCACGCGCCTTACTCAAATCAAATGACTAGAAGCTCAAACAATCGTCTTAATGGCTACTAAGGGTGATATATTTATTATTATTAATTTTATAAAAATGTCGTTACTGGATTTGTGCATTATGCACAGATATTAAGTGGATAATATTCTATCCATGGGATGCGTGTTAGGTGATCGTTATAAATTTCAGTATTGGTATAATATTCTGCGCGACACCGATTGTAAGATGTATAGGTAATACTTTAATAGTTAACTTAAGCTATAAAACTAGATATTTAAGCAAAATGAGCGGAGCGACAGATACTGTGCTGACTTTAGTATTTTTCTTTTCCTTAAATATTTGAGATTAAGGACAAATAATTATGTTTTTAATTGTACTATTCGGGTTCGTGTTTTTACGAGAATTTTAAATTACAAGTACATATTTATATTGACTTATTTTTGAGCTATTGTTAAAGATTAATTAACTTTTTTTTATCTAACATATTTTGTATAATTATAATTATGTTTGTTATCATACTGTAATGATAATTACATGGTGACTTTTCAGAAACTCCTCTGTCTTAAGTTAACTTTTTGAGATATTTTTGTTACATTTAAATTGATTTGTATTTACGACGTATCGTATCACTCATTTAAGAATAGGGATAATATTAATAGAAACAATATTATACTCAACAAATTAGGTTATTAAAAATTGTATTTTTTTTCAGAATCTTTCTGACTTACGCCAATTAGAAATGTGTAAAAATATTACATGTTATTTTTAAAATCAAAAATGAAAGGTCTCAGAGCTATGATGTTGGCATTTTGAGTTTTAAATCGTCGAAGCGAATGCTTCTTTACATTAAAACGTTTTCTTATTTTCTTCTGCATATTATGGTTTATCCCAGGAAGAGAATGTAAAATGATTCAAATTTTTTTAAATGAACAGTGGCGTACCAATTTTCTTATTTAGTCATTAAGATCACCCATATTAACAGCCTACGGTTTAGTACGAAAAAAAACATCTCGAGTTGATAAATGAGAAAACGAATAATGTTACAAGACAAAGGCAATTACTTGCTCGTAGTACAATTTATCTCATCTTACAAAATCGGACCTATATTACACGAATTTCAAAACGTTTCGTGTTATTTCATTGCTCTCTCTTTCTTATATTTGTCGCAAGTAACCCGTGGATAGCTTGCCTTGCCGACGAGTGATGTAATATAGCGCTTATTTATTGTTTGTGCAATTTAACTTTTGCGGCATTGGAATTAAACCATTAACCTGACAATTGAAGTATTACTGATCGTCTAGAGGCAGAATCAGAACCCAACGCAAGCGGGAAAACTAACGATACGAGAATGTTGAAATTTGAGAAAATTGACTTTGTTACATAACAAAAAAATTTCTGGCCGGCGGACCCGGTGGCAGATATGCCTTCTTGTCAATAATTCAATCATTTTTATAGATTTCTTCATTCTCATTTCATTCGCCTTACGCAGTTTGCTTCAATAGAAAAATAAGACTAAAAATACTTTTAAAATTAGCAAAATTAACTTTGTGGTTAAAATTCATTGTTTTTATTTATGAACTTTGTTTTATTAACCACTCTTTAACTCAATAATAATATGGAAAAAAAAGAATCTTAAATGTAACATTTTTTTATTTTGTTGAACTGAACAAAAAAACTTTTTATGATACTTTCAAAAAGTCAGTCAAAATCAAAATATAATTTGGGATCAACGTCAAAATACATAATGAGAAATCATAAAGAAGTATATCTTACAATGTGCACGCTTACACGCGCCTTTTTTTTTTAAATTCCTTAGTAATTAAATTTAAGTAACAACTTAGTTTAATTGAGGTAAACATATTTGTGTTGTGAAGTTGCATTTTCATTGTTGTAGATAGATTTATTCTGTCGATTATTTTAATTTTTATTAATATTGGTCTCCCAATTTAACTGTAAATACTAAACATTTTGCACATTAAAGATGTTATTTGCCTATTCGTCCTCATCCAGATCTGTGTAACTAATAACTAATCCACACTGCGTGTTGCATGGAAATAACGAACCTGTCATATACGTATTTTTCTGCGGCACATTTCTTATATATGCCCATTATTATGAAATTGGTCTAAGTCATGTTTCTTTCGTTTCGAGATATTTAAAGGTTTGCGTTTGAATTGATTCAAAAATATTTTTATGTTTGTACACAACGCGGTGTTTCAAAATTTATTTAGTCTACTAGATTTGTAATTTATTTCGACATATAAATTTTGCATGTAGCTTATAAGGAAATAAAAAATATTAAGATTGAAATAATTTATGTACCCTATTATCAAAATAAACACGTTGAACGTCGTAACAATAACGCTTCAAATTTTTCACAATTGTTACAATTTGCATCATATGTCGCGAAATAATGGATAAACTCATATTTTTTCAATTTCTTGATTTAGAACACTTTTATAATAATGGGCACATATAAATGTTTCTACGTCCAGTTAGTTTGCGTTTTAATACAATTTTAATAGGTATTTCCAAGATAAAAAATAAAACCTAAGCAATACAATAACTTCATCACGACGCTGAATGTAATTTTTTTTTAAGTGTTTATTGTTACTGCTGGGCCCCGCAGTCGAGGATCCCCTCGCCATTTACATTTTATGTTTGGACTGTGCCCGTCTCACTAGAGAAATTCTGTGTTGAGACGGACACATAACTGTGGCTTGTTTCTCTACAACTATCATGATTTTTGATTTGAGAGGCATATTCCCTCTCTCAAGCGTGAGTCGGCTGTGTTGCGCTGGCCATTTCTGATTCCGTTTAGCCGTCGCGAGACCGTCGGCTCAACCCCTGCTTGAACCCCTGCTCCCAATCCTAAGTTTTAGATTTAACGTTTTCCGGGGGCAATCCTTTTATCACATTTTTTCTCACCGGCTCTTCGCCTGCCGTTATCTCCCCATACATGACACATTTCGGTAGCCTGTGATCGCCCATGCGTATCACGCGTCCGGTCCACCTTAGTCTCGCCTTCATGATCATGTCCTTGATAGGCTGACACTTAGAGCGATGTAAAACGATGACATTGGATACATGGTCACTCCAGTGGATCTGCAGACCGCGACGAAGGAAACGTTGCTGGAATATTACTAGACTCAACATGTATTCTGTGGGGTTCTACAAATATTTGGGTTTTCTTGCATATATGAGGTCTACCAATATATGAGGTTTCCTTGTGAGTATGCAACCAGAGCGCGGCCATTAGCATATTGCAGCTCTGTGATTTATATGTGATCAACTCTGCTTTGGGTACGCAATTTACGCAAGTTATGCAGGCGGTCCCGTATCTCACTTCAACGCCTCTGATTCTGATGCCAAGTCGTCTAATAATAATTTAATAAATGTAAACTTAAACTGTATTCGTAAAAACGCCCATACAACAATTTTTGGTGCCATGAGTTGATCCAGAAACCTAAAATAACCATTATATTCCTATTATGTATTAAAGAAAGCGGTTTACGAGATTTTTTGTTCTGAGAAATGAGGAATCGTTAAGTATATATTTTTGAGAAATATACTTCAAGTATTTGTAATAAAATAAAATAGATCTAAACAATAAATAATGCTTTTTTTTTTTGTTTTTCTGGACGTTTTTCTTACACCTTCCCATGACGAAGATTAGTCTAAATTGATCAATCAAATAAAAAATATAATTATATTGAGACGTAATAGTAATTGCATGATTTTAAAATATTGCGAGATTAAATATTTTAACTCTTTTGTCCTTTCTGATAAATTTACAATCAATTTTATTTAATATTAGTCTTCGTCTTCTTGCGTTTTCGTGTAGTGACATTGTGTTATAAAGATAGTAGTGTTTACTTCCTATATTTTTACGAATATCTGAGCACTTATGAATAATAATTTATTATGAATCAGCACTCGTGCAACGTCGAACGTCCAGAAATTCCCGCTGTGGTGTTGATAACAAAGTTAATTCGTGGACTAATTTTTTATAATCCACTGTCGGTTGATCTGATTACCGCAGAAATCAGAAATTAGTAAATCAACCATATTATTATTTAGGTCGCTTTCAATTCACAGTAACGCTCAGACTGATTGCTCTCCGTACAAAATACAACAGAGATGAAATGATTTTTCTCAGAACTAATTCTATTCCGTCATTTACGCGAGGTTCGAGAGCAAAAAAAAAGTCGTCCGTGTTCACGCACCCTACCAGCTGATTGATTTAAACAACATGGAATTTGCTTTTATTTGCCCCTTTTTGAGTTTGAGTAATCCTAAATATAATATATATTTTTTCCTTACATGTACTCGTCTTACATTCATACGATCGAGTGTAATTTTTATTCACAATATTCGACTTTAGTGTATGAGCATAGTTGACCACGATGCACGATCTTATTTAAATTGTTATAGATCTCGTTTTAAGATTCAATTAAAAAAATATATATATTTGAGCATTTTTTACGTAACATTGTACCGGTTACTGTTATGTAAAGCTACGTTTATTGGAAAATTTAAAGAATTAGAGCGTGAAAACATTATGAACTTCATTTTTTGACAGGTATAATAATAAATATTCATCAAATTGTGAACGACGAACGTGGGTAATTTTAATAAAATCTACTGTTAAAACCAAAGAATAAAAAAGATAAATCTTGTAAGTAAATAATGTTTTAATAATATATGATTCAATTGCACATTAAATGGAACTATCTGATAAGTAATAGCCGCCACGCAACCATTGATGACTGCTCAATAGAACGTATATTTCAATGCGGGAATCCCTTTTTATATAATACTAGCGAGTACCCATCATGTGTTGCAATTTCTAATGTAATGCACAATAAAAGAGAAAACATTTGACATCTCGCGCCGCTTTGACATTGCGACTGCAAAAGTGCTTCATTATATGGTGCGACGTGGGATGACCATAGATAACAGAGATAACAGCATAGATAAGAAAAGAAGACAGCGGATTGCCAGGCGTCAAAATTCGTAGGTACAATTTCGCTAATGTATGTTTTTTCTTAGTCGTAATAAAGATAATGTACACCTCATTTCAAATTGAATATATATTTACGTACTATTATTGAATATATAAAAGAGAAAAAAATTCAAGTAATCTTAACCTAGAGATATTAAAAACACGTTCGACATTTTCGATACTTAGGCGAATATTTCTTTTTACTGGCAAATGACATTACGATACAGTCCAGTAAGTCATAGATAGAAGATGGGGAAGCGCAATATTATTATGGATACAGTGAGTGATGTTGTTGGTGAAGTGTATTTTTAAGCTAATGGTTCTTAATATAATATATCGATGCCTTAATGCGTAATTTCATTAACTCCATATTTCTCAATTTTACAGGAAGGACAAAAAACCGTGTAGTTTTTTTTTAATTCATTGAAATTATGTTTTTTTCTTCGCTAATGATTTGTATATTATAGGAGAACGTCCTAAATATATTATTCATATCATTTTTATCGGCTTTTTTAGAAGTTGCGCGCTGAATATTTTAAAAATTGATTCATGGTTATAAAAACAAATTAAATAAGAAATTTGTATTTATGAAAGAATATACACCTAAGGTTATACATTAAAAAGAAATAATTCAAAAATTCGCAGAGAAAAAGTACTCACAGAAAATAAAACATACATTAATTAAATTTAAGAAAACAGAAATGAATTAATATAAAAAAATTACTATTCATGGGAAAGATTGAGATAAAATTCATGGTAATGTATGGGCGTTGTTATTTTGAACTCGTGTAGGTTTGGATATTTTTGTGAAGATATTTTTAATCGTGTCTTATGTAAGTTGGCCAGACCTTGATTGCTTTAGCTTCGATGTTTTTGTTTTTCCTTTGAGTCCATTCAAGGTTTTCATTCGCTTCAGCAAATTGTTTCCTTTTGGCCTTTTTTCAAATTTGAGTCGTAATTTTTAACAGACTTCTTGTCTGTAGTACGATTCTTTTTGCCTTTTCTGTTTTTTTTTTTACAATTTAATACTATCGTCTTATTTAAGTCTAATGTATACTTAAACATTGTTTTGCATTCACGTATATCTTTATCATTATTTCTGAAAAAATATACTTTAGAATAAGATCTTCTAGAATTATCTGAATCTTTTCCAGCTCTTGTTATTTTCATAGGCAAAATTTTAATCAACATCCACATAGACTTTCTTTTTATCATGTTACTGGTACTTAAAATAATTTCCTTTACGTTATTTATTTATTTAATTTGAATTATTTTATTATTATTCTGTTACAGATTAAGTCTACATATTTATATATAAGTAATATTAAAAATAAAATTGTCTTATTCATAATATTTAAAGCGATTTGAAATATTCGTAAACTGTAGTTACATTAAAACATAATTCATACTGTCTTCCTTGCCCAGTAACTAAAAATATTTTTAAAGATAGAATGGGTTATGTATTATTGTTTTTGAGAATTATATGAATTCAACTTAAAGGGTTAAATAGCTACTCGCTAAATCCGCTACATGATTAAAAGTGAATATTTTATGAGAAACTGAATAAATAAACTTCTATAAATAATATAGTATTTACTTCTGGTATCTAGATTCAATTAATTTTTATTTATTTGCAGCAATTAAACTTACCTTTTAAACTAAGTACTTGAGGAGCTGATGAAACACCCGCAAGTTCTGACAAGTCCGCGAACGTAATGGTAGAGTTACTCATTTTATAATTTATAATGTCAAATTTAGCGACTCTGGAGCTACTTACTTTTTTTAAGAATAATTTGATAATTTTTTAAATGTCAAATTTTCGTAGGATATGTATCAGAATGGTGGGAGTAAAATGGTATTATTAAGTCAATTTTGACCTAAAGTGGAGTTAGCAATTTTATACTTTAGGGTATCGATATAATATCTATACTACTTTAAAAATATATATATATATATATTTACTATATTGTACCTAGTTATTACTTTTACCCTGTATTTATTTTTGGTATAACATATTATATTAGTATAATATCGTTATATGAAAGTTACAAAATCAGCAACCTCCATTTATATTTTTAAGTTTAATGCAGTTGTCTTTTCATATACTTTTTACGCATTGTGTTAATTTATTTATAATCAAACATAGCTCTTTTTGATGTAAATTAATCATTCAAAATCGGTTTTAGTTGCAAAATCAGTTGCTTTTGTCCACCGCCATTTATATTAGGATTTGACCAATAGCAAGCAGTCTTCACTACTTCAGTCTTCAACTATCTTGCTTTTGGAAGAAGGTGTTGCATTTATTTTGTATTTTAAACATAATAAGAAGTGCATTCAAATATATATTTTGTTCTTCAATTTCCTATCAGTTATCATGTTTTTTTCCAAATAAAAAAAATTCAAGTCGCTAGGTCTGTAACCAGTCCCTCATATATATATATATATATATATATATATATATATATATATATATATATATATATATATATATATATATATATATATATCTCTTGGTACATTATTACAGTCACTTGTAAGAAGAATATTTTTAGACTAGTAGGTAGGCAATCGGCCATTGGTGACCACTACGCGGTTAGGATCTCATATCCAAAATATTCATGGTAATTTTACTGTAATGTAAAAATATATTTCATATTTTATTTCGCATAAATACTAAATTGAATATACAAAAGAGAAAACATTTAAGTAATCTTGAATCTAGAGATATTAAAATTCAATAAGAAGGGTCAATAGCATAGCATAGATAAAAGATCAATAAACAATTTTGCGTGCCATAAATTCGTAGGTTTCCACTTCAATGATGAAAACATTAATTAATCTTAACCTAAAGATATTAAAAACACTTTTGACATTTTCGCTACTTTGACGAATATTTTTTTTTACTGGCAAATGACACTACATTCAAGACTTGCTAGACGTCCAGAAGTCATAGAAATAGATAAACATAGATGGAGAAAAGTAATGTTATTATGGATGGTTATTTAAACGGAAATTGACATCAAATATGTCGATCGCCATTGATATCGGCTCGCAAATCCACGGCGTAATAATCTTCGAACACTGAGCGGGCGCGTCACGGGTTGCCACCATTTGGGATTCGAAAAGTAACGAGATGAATCGTGATAGTGACTGTGTTCGATTATAACGACGATTGGTTACTGATTATTAGTAATTCGGCGAATAATCACCAGTACACTGGAGCCTAACATTTAAATTATCGCCACAGTCGAACACAAATCACAGTTTTTCTGATCATTAGATTCAAATATTCTTTGTGTCCGCAGTGTATATTGGATGAATCACGATCCAAGGTAATGTGCTCGGTCATGTCTCGACTTGTAACGTTATTTCATCGATACTCAGAACACGAAAATAAAAGATTACAAACTGGTTTACCAAATTATAATTATTTTTTCATGACAAGGCATTAAATGTTGTCGATCTGGAACAAATATCAATTATTAAAATTAATACAAATTATATTTTTTATTTATTATCTTAGTTTTATTAACCACAATTGAGTTTAAAAAACATCTACCGGTTTCGGAAAACACCTTTTCCTTCTTCAGGATGTCATATCATAACTAACTAAAAATATAGCATTGTTTCTTCACCAGAATCTATTTTTAAATTTTTTAAAAAAACAACAATTATTTAAAAAATAAATTTAGTACCTAACTCAAATTGCTGCTCAATACAAATTTAGTAGATGTTTTTTAAACTCAATTGTGGTTAATAAAACTAAGATAATAAATAAAAAATATGAATTTTAACCACCAAGTTAATATTGCTAATTTAAAAAAAAATACAAATTAATCGTTCTTTTTTCGTTTTTCGTTTCAATCGTTTTTTTTTCTGTATACCTTTTAATTGATTCACTTAGTTTGCATTTTAAAATACCACCGAGCTATGTTCTGAAATTGCAACTTCACAATAAGAATGTATTCTTCTTAATAAAATGATACATGCTATATACACCTAGAGCTATCTTAAATTTATATATCAAACATCAATGACATCTATTGCACAATACTAAAATATTGTAAATGTCATATGTTTTTGATTAGTTATTCCTTAAGAAGAAAATGATGTTTTTCGAAACCGGTACATGTATTTTAATTCAATAAGTGGATAATAAAACAAAGATGATAAATAAAAATATGAAAAAATATATACTTTTGAAATTAGCAAAATTAACTTTGTGGTTAAAATTCATATTTTTATTTGTTAACTTTGTTTTATTAACCACTTAATTGAGTTTAAATACATCTACAGGATTCGAAAAATACCATTTTCTTATTCAGAACGTCATAACTAACTAAAAACATATATTATTGTTTTTTTACCAGAACATATTTTTTAAAAAATAATTATTTAAAAAATAAATTTAGTACCTAACTCAAATTGTTACTTAATACAAATTTACTCGAATAATTTTTAGGAAAAAATTTAAGAATAGGACTCAGTTAAGTTTAGTTGATTGTTTATAATTTTTTGATTAGTTTTACGCGCTTTATTTATCTCCAATGATTCCAAATTACTTAATTTGTGACCAACGCCGTTTATATGCAAAATGGACAATCCCGATTTTTTATCAAAACCATTACCATTTTCTATCAAATGATTAACAAATTCTGAAAACCCACTATTGTTCAAACATCTCAAATGCTCCTTTACTCTTATATTAAAATTTCTACGTGTTTTACCAATCCTTGCAACTAGTTTATAGACACCAGAATTGTTAAATTTATCATCTTTGTCTTTAGAATTTATGAGTAAATTTCCTATATTATTATTTGTATAAAATGCCAGTCTAATGTTTCATGGTAGGTGTTTAGATATTTGAAGTATATGTGAAATTGTCCATTCAGTTGTTTAAATAGTTGTCCAATGGCTTAGTGAAGCGGCCGTTGCAAAGTTTTAATATTGTGACAGTTCTTCAACAATTTCGTTATGTAGTTTTGTATTATCTATGTTGTGTAATTATGTAATCCAAGGGTGATTAATCCACTTGAGATGCAAAATGGCGAGCATTTTTAGATTATTTTCTTGCATTGATCTAATAAGCCTTATATTATAATTACATTAAATAAGTAAGTACCTAACTAACTTACCAGCGAGCCGTTTCTCCGCAGAGGTAAGGATAGAGGATAGAGCGCCACATTCTTTTGCCCTGACACAATTCTCGCATCATCCACATTCATACATCTTCTCATACAAGCTCGTCGATTATTGTCTTCCTGTATCTGATTTACCTGGCCGTGCCAAGTTTTCCGCAGATGTCCTCAACACTTGCGTCATATATCTTTCATACAATTCTCTCATCATTCATCCGTTCCATGTGACTAAACCACCACAAATGATCCTTTCTTAATCTTATTCACTATACTAAAATCATCTTTACAGTCTTTCCTTATTTCTTCATTCTTTACTATGTCACTTAATTAATTATATTAACTTTTTATAATGCCAAAGTTACGAAAGTGAACCACTTATCTATGTAGTTATATTTCTGGGATTTAAACTAAAATACTTACATTAAAGGTAAATGTTTGTAATCTTCATGAAAGTTTGTAATATTATATTACAGTAGAACATGGATAGCTAGAACTTTGTTAATTCGAACTGTTTTGTTGGTTCCGTGTATTTCGTTTCATAACAGCACAAAAGAGACATAGATATTTTGAACTATTTTGTTTATTTCGAAGTCAGCGTCGACAAAATTCAGGAGTGAATATTTTGAAAATATTTTGGAAACACCGACGACGCATGCCTTGTCACCGTACCTCACACCCCCGTTGACGGGATACCCTTTAACCACTCCCTACTTCATTTTAGATACGCATTGCAAGCCAGTGTAGCTTTTGGCCCTATTTCAGGATGACATGTTTTGTGATTTAGTGAATCTAAGTGTAAAACCTGTTTTGCTGTTTTGTTTATATTTTTATTTAAGTGCAACTTGATGACGTTTTAATGATCTCATACATGTATAATTTTGAATAAATATTTAGTAATAGGTATGTAGTTGTGTTTTATTAACAACCCTAATTACTTTTTTCTTTATTCGATTTGTTCTGGTGGTCCGAGATATCTACGTTCTACTATATACCTTATACAGACGAATTTTACTGAGAGCGAGAGCACATGCAATCGTGCTGGTCAAATTTTATTTACACATTCTATGTAGTGATTATAAAATCTTTATTTTAACTGTTATTGTGACTGTGATTGTGTTCGATTGTAACGGTGATTGATAACTGATTAACGTAATTCTTCGAGCAATGACGGGTACTCTAGAAAGTAAGCCTCCGACAGATAAATCTTAGTTACCAAGTTAACGATTTACCATCACTAATTCTAAGATTAATGTTTATCGGCATTACATCTTGCTTGTTTACAGCATTGTTCGTTACAACAAATATCAAACATATATTACACACAGTCACAGCGTTGTTCTTGAAATTTCGATAACGGTGCTAAAGTCAAATGACTTCCTTCACCATTCGACAGATAATATTATCGATCGGTTGTAGGTGATATAAATAACGGATATATCCGGCGTCTTTCGGCAAATTGCAATTGTATGATTGTATTGAAAATGTGTTGCGTACGTCAGCGCGGACGGGCTGGATGTGCGCAACTCAAATGAAACGAGGTTTTTTTTGGCCGTCTAATGTGGTAACGGTTCGTTGGACAATTAAATTTTGCAATGTACGCTCACTTTCGCTACTCTGTAAATGAAGATTGGAGCTCTACTATATAATTTTTAAAAGGTCATTATAAAACATTTCTCCCATTCCTATTACGGCACAATGCCATTTTTAATGTCCATTTAAAAACACATTTTCTGTTTCTTTTGAAACATCAGTATCACGTTGCTTATATATTGATCAATTGAACGTGCTTGTTTAGATCTAGCTTTAAGATATTCTCCTAGTGATCGAGTGTTCATCCTGGGAGAGCTCCGAGTTAGTTCTATTTTTATAGCACAAGCGCATAGTTTGAAAATTGTAGGAATTTTGATTCTACACGTAATCCGCGTACGCATCCCAATTATCTTTAAAAGTGTTATTTATTAAAATAATCATACATTAAATCCCGGATTACACTAGTAATTTTTGACGAGAAATGTTTTGTAGATTTTTTTTATTTGTTTAAAATCTCATATAAATATTATGTTTAAATTTATATTTTTAGTTTTATTATTTTAAATGTATTAATTATAAAGATACAATTTTATCGAAAAATATTGTCGCGCTGCCGGGATTCGAATATCACAGACCTGTTCTGAATAATTACAACTTCACAATAAGAATGTGTTCTCCTAATACTTATTTCTTAACCCTGTCATAATTTCTGTTTAGGAACAATAATACAACAGTTCGAATTGGTTTTAGAATCCAGTTTGAATTTTGAATACAATTTCCTAATCGATTTTTTTTTAAATTAACAGTTCTGCATATTAAATTTAATCGTATTCAAACGAAATAACGCTAGATAACAAGCCTAAAGTGGTGGACGTGTTTATTTTATTCAACTCGCAATTTCGAAAATTCTCCATTGCTTGTGACGTATAGATCATTGATCATCTCTTTACAATTGCAAGGGTGCACCGGATGGCGACTCACGGTTGAAGACCTCCAGTGAAAGTAGAACGCAAGGCCGAGATAAGTGGACTTGCTTTCTGGGAGATTTTCCGATGTAAATTATTCCGAAGTCCGTTGGTTAGTAAAAAAGCTCATAATCTTCATACACACGATATCGTGCATAATGATAGATTCATATATGACTAAATTTATTTTTACCAGTGTTAAGAAAAATATATTGTAATATTTTCATACGTGATACAAATAATTAGTAGGGTAGACCGGGGTCAATTGTAACAAAATTGCATTTTGCCATTTTCTACGTCGTTGCTATAAGAAACATATAGGAAATTATTATATTCTCATTTCTCTAATAATAAATAATAGGAATAAAACTATAAGTTTATAAACACAGCGAGGGAAACAGTACAGCCGACCCCGACCCAATTGTACCAGTAGGGAAATTGATTAAAACACAGAATTTAAGCACAAAGTAGTCGTACTTTAACCATTTTGGCGAAGAAAAATAGTTTCTAAATTGTACGAGTATTTCAAAGTTTCCACTACATATAACATAATACAAAATGTATCTAACCTCATGAAAATTCTTATATTTTTTGTTAATTGAAGTGTTAGTATTCACTATTTTAATATATTAAGATGACAAATCAAACATTCATTGATACTTACTTACTTACTTACCATCACGCCGTTTCCCCGCGGGGGTAGACAGAGAGGATAGAGCGCTACACTCTTCTGTCCTGACACAATTCTTGTCTCATCCACATTTATACATCTTATACAAGGTCTATGATTATTGAGGCTTCTAACAGGACTATCCTCCAGTATCTGGTTTTGTAATGCCAAGTCTTCCGCGGATGTCATCTACTTCTGGTGCCATCAACACTTCATTAATATCTTAACATATTTATATAAATCTCAATAAACAACGAAAAATTTTTTTTTTACTTCTACTAGTACAATGTGGTGTAACTGCCCTAACCCATCCTAACCCAACTTAACAGCCATTTCAAATTAAAGTATAGAATTTCGATTGCTCACTAGTCACAAGCGTTTCAAAACCCATCATAAAATAAACAAATATGCAGATTTATGAAATTATTAAAAGAGTATATAAATCATAATTTCCAACTATTAATCTGATCGAAAAAACTTACTTTTGGCGTACAAAAAAAATATTTTACAAATGCAACTATCCGCGTTCCGCTTAGTTCAAGCACTGGAGATGAGTCCGTGCATGTCAAACGCGCCTCCTGACGGCATATATGTACCTACTACAGTTTACGAATTATTTGCATTTGTACTACTGCCCCCTGGTACAATTGACCACGGT
This sequence comes from Eubasilissa regina, assembly GCA_022840565.1. Classification (NCBI taxonomy): domain Eukaryota; kingdom Metazoa; phylum Arthropoda; class Insecta; order Trichoptera; family Phryganeidae; genus Eubasilissa; species Eubasilissa regina. The sequence continues at coordinate 20,191,129 of JAINEB010000015.1, read as the reverse complement.
ATACCCTAAGCCTCTTCGTAATTTCAACGGAATTTAAAATCACATTTTTAAATTTTACCAGGCATCTATATTCCTAAACAAATTCAATCGAACCCTCTGAATAAGTTTTGACGTTTAAATGTAAAGTTTTGATATTCTTGCAAGCTACGAACGGTAGAGCATGTTTACTAAGAAAGACCATAACGTAAAAACAACCCACTTTGTACTTTCTCATACGACGTCTCCGTGAACACGCTAATTTTATTTAAGTTCGCTTTTGTGAAAAAAGTCTTTGTACCCGTTCTTAACCTTTTTTTTTTTAACTTTTACCCTTATTGACCCACCCGCATACGACCTGTCTTAAAGATTTTATTTTGTGTTATTCTTTAGATACAGAAATGTCAGCGGTGTCACTGTCGTTTTCGGCTTTTAAAAATCTTCATTTGCTCGCCGTCGCGCGTGTGTGTCCGGTAAAAGGAAGTTTGCCGAAATAACGGTGACTTCTGGCTTTGTTATGGATAGTTTTCTCGTCCACCTGGTTTGCGAAGGTTTTTGGGTCGCGCGGGCCAAATAACGATCCGACGCCGCTGACAGCCCGCCATTACGGCCCGAACGGTTGTGTATAGGCCAGGCGGCGGTGTCGGGGAAATGGGTCAAGTTGTTGCTGTAGCGAGTAACGAGCCTCCCGAAAGTGAATCTGGGAGAGCCACGGCGCACTTTTACTTTTGTAAAAAAGATACTGCAGTATTGACTATAGGCACAAATAAAACAATCGAAAAATGATTGATTTCTCTCGTAAGGAATACATCGCATTCCTTCAATTACATTTCTGAACCGCGAAGAGGACGATTTGTGAATAAAACTATTTTACTAAGGAATATTTTATAAACAATTTATTTGATTTGATCAACAAAATTTGAAACTGAATGCGACTGTTCTGTTAGTAAATCCATTGAATGAAAAATAATACAATAATCTTATTTTGTTTTTTTTATATACATATAAACTAGGCAACACTTAAATTGATTAAACACATGCTATATAATTATTAACGTGTAGGGCATACACAATAATGTTATGGAGAGATTACTAGCATATGCTGCCTCCCTAGGTAATCTCATTGGCAGTCATATAGTTGCCACCAGATGGATTCATTTTAATAGGAGATTTTTTGTCATCGATTCACATCATCCGATTTAATGTTTCTCATCCCTTTTTATTTCTAAATAAATAAAAAATTCCGATCTCTTACCTACGAATTTGATGTAAGTATATATTATTATATAATGTAACTAATTTCGCGTGTACATACTCTAAAAACTCACAAAAAAATTTTGTTATTTTGTTTTATACTGCATTGTTATTGAATAAATTATTGGAAATATACGTTGACTCATAAAAATCTTAATTAGGTAATATATATTTGGCTAAGGTCAACCTTTTTAATCATTTAGATTCGTGTATTTTAAACATTACTGCGTACTAAAGTGTTAAGTATCGTAAATAAAAATTACTAGCAAATTCCACTTAATAAAATAATTCTGGTAATAAAATGTTACTTTTCCAAACCCCATTGCACATTCATCAAAACATTCTTTATTATTGGTTTGACAACATTATTCATGCCCTTGGTTTTGGTAACGAAAAAAAAATTGTATATTTAAAAAATGTTATTTCAATCTATCTTTACGGTGTTATCTATTTGCGAGTTTACCGTGTACATTGTAATTATTCGGCAACGCACATTTGTTTATCTTTTAGTCTGATAAAATATTTTACACTGCAAAGCGTGGTACACTTGTAGCGAACTAAAAGTGTCTTTAAACCGAGAAATACACGTTTATTCAATTTAGAAGGGGAATCGCGGTAAAGATCGACTTTTATCGTTCGGAGAATTATTCAGGTACGTTCATTCAGGATGTAGTCGTCACACGCGTCTCGCAAACTTACCGAGAAAATAGATATTGAATCATTCGGGTGCCGTGTCGACCGGCTTCATCGGAAACGTGGCGTGATTTCAAGTATTTATTTATATAGTTGCCCTTCTGGCACAAATATTTTAGGTTCCGTGACCGTTTCTAATGTGTATAGCAAAGGACAAAACTGGTAATGTTAGTCGAAACGCTTATGGCTTTGCAAACACTTCGTCCTGCGGAACGAGCGCATATTTTGTTTGGTAAATAATACCTCAGTGATGACGGCACATTAATCATTCTTATAATTTTAGTTTGTTTAAAAAATCAACGAAAATAATTTATTTTTAGATGTAATTATCCAGAATATAGGTCTGTGATATTTTAAATATGAATTAAATATATTAATTATAAAGATATACATATAAAATCAAATTTATCAAAGAATATTGTTGTTGCGCCACCGAGATTCGAACCTGGATCTCTTTCCAAACCGGGGAAGGTGTATTATCCAACTATGCTACAGCGACAATATTTTTAGCGACAAATTTTCGAACCTATATGTTACCTTTTTGATATTAATACATTTAATCGTTTCATTATTTGAAAAAGCCATCTGCCTTATTTTTACAGAATCTCAAATACCTTTGTTGCTTACACGCATCACAAGGAAATTTTGTACGTATATATCGACCTCTCCTACGTAAAGTAATGTCATTTCTAATCATTCTAGTATTTTGCACGTATTTGATACATTTTTAATTGGCTGTAATTTTTTTATATTATGTTTATTAGTACCTATAGAATGCAATATATATTGCATTCTTTTATTTTAAATCAGCAATGTAAATATTTATCAAATACGTGCGAAATACTAGAATGATTAGATGCCATTTTTAACTTACGATGCTTTACGTAGGAGGGGTCGATATGCATTTCGTGGCGATGTCATGGCGCAGAGAGGTTATCAGCGGCGGGCGGTGCAACGCTTAAATTGTGTCGTAACAAAGTGGTGCCATTTTCAGTCGTCTATTCGATTATTATAGATTATTTAATAATGTCAGTAGTAGGAAAGCTGTCGCGGAGTTTTTCATCCACATAGGACACATGTCAGACGATGGTCGCAGTCGGTGCAAAGAGGGCCAAGGATGTGTAAAAATCAGAAATGGCGCAGGTGGCAATCTATTTAACCACCTTTCGGTTCCGCTTCTAAAAGTCATCAAACTCTCGCCGGTTACGTAAACACTGCCGTAACACGACCGCGAAAATATATTTGAATATAAACGAGACGAAGGCAGTGCCCCGGATTTCGGGTTCATCGTTAGTATTCCGGTCAGGTGTGTTGTGTTTTAATGTGACAGCGCAAGATAATTGTACCGTTACAAAATCGCTTCATTACGTTTTATATTATTTTTATATATAAATATTAATAATAATATAATATAACCGCTTAGGCATAGTCATAATAGTGGTGTCTATATATATTTTGTGTACATGTGCTATATGAAATTATATAAACAAAGACTGTATGAAACTCTTAAAAAAATGCCTCGAGATGAGATGAGATCGTTATGTGACATACCTGATACACCCAATAAATATTCATTGTGTTTATAAGTACTTTATAAATACATTAAAAAACCGACAGACATTACCAAGTGAAGCTTTTATTTAGTTTTATTAATAGTCGCACTGTGATCTTATTCGATCCGAATATAACTTGGTAACATCTATACGCATAATGAAAAAAAAAAGTGATACAGGCTTATAAAAAATATATTGTTTAAGGGATTTGTACTTCATAATATTATATATCGGGTTTAAATGAAAGACCAATTTAATTTTAACTTGTATTGTTGTCATTCGATAAAAACTACCGCGTAGATAAAGAGCACAGTTTTGTGGGCACTAAATCTAAAAGAAAGAAATGTGCAGTAATCTTTACATTTCCTGAAAACGTGTTGAAAAAAAAGAAGTTAATATTTAGTTCATTTTTTGTCGACTCAGTATATTTTATGGATGGACAGATGATCAAACCAGACGTCGAGCAGAGAATATAAGATAGATTATATTACATTATTTGAACGTCTTTAATTGCTTCCTAACATGTTGGATGTTTGTTTCGGTTCTCACAGTTCGGTTGCATTCAAAGTTACTTTCGTATTGCCTGAAGCAGAAACAGTTTATCCAAATTACTTGCGAAATTCCTTGAAGGAAAACTAATAAAATAAAAGTTTTCGCGGTAAACACCGCCTTTACTCCTCGATACTATATAACGACTTAGAAACTAACGCTGCTTTAAACAAGTTGTCAAATCTTCCAGAAAGCTTCCCAGTTTCAAGTTATTTTTCAATTTAATATTTAATAACTGCTATTAGAAGTTGTACAAAAATTTTAATCATCAGTCGTGTCGTCAGTCCCTTTTATCGATGGTAGGTATTCTTTTTTTTGATAATAGATTTTTCTCTGAGTCTGTTTTTCTCGTTTGTGTTTCTGATAACACTTCAGTGACCGTCATCGAGGCTGAGGACTATTGTATTTGCTACATTTGATTAAAATTTGTACTAGTATCAACACAATAATTAATAAAATAAGGAAAATTGTGAGGTGTAGAATCAAAATCAGGCATGTCCAATTTGTATGGTTTTTGAGTTAGGTGTGTACAAATATAAAGCAAATTGATGTGTACGAGACTTGTCTATCGAAATTAAATAAATATCACCAAATTCATAAAAAACGCATTAAAAATTTGCTCGTTACTTCAATCGCAGACATGTCCAATAGATAATTAATTCAAGCCCAGACAAATATGTTTTCAGCTAATAAGATACGTCATGTTTAATATTATTCCAAATGTGATAGTTGTGGTATGTTTTTTTTTTTTTACATTTTACTCGAAAACAAGTAAAGTGGACATGTCTGCTTTCGATTCTGGACCGCACAATTGTTGTTAAGCTCTGAGGTAAACATAAAATATCCATATTACACCGTAACAATTTTTATTATTTGGCTGTCAATTCCTTCATAAAACTAAAGAGAAGTTTAATTTAGTTTAAATACACTTCCACGAAGCGGAGAAACAAGTATTACTTTACAAGTATAATTCCGAGATGGTGCTTGACGATTCTTTTGAATTCCGCTGGCCTAGAAAATAGAAACTCGAGTTAGCGATGGCAATCGGAACAATTATTTTCGTGAATGAGTTTACACGTACCTACATGAATTATTAAAATAATAATTAATACAAAAATTGTTCACATTAAGGCGTTAAAACAACAACGATGTTTCAAAGGATTCATTTAATTTGTTTTTGGGTTAGTTAAAACACTCTGTGATGAACATATTATTTTATATACCAGGTACGTAAATATGAAACCGGAATTTGCCCATAGATGGCCCTAGCTGTCAATGTAGTTACCGTCAAACAGCGTCATTGGCGCCATTTTCTTGGTTTGACATCTGACAAAAAATTTCAACTAATAACAATACAAGTTTCATACAACAGCATAGTTTTTGATAGCGTTGAACATGTCGAATTTTGTGCCTGGAAACTACGATTTTCGGACAGCATTGATTTTTTGTTACCATTTGAAGAAAACTGCTGCAGAATCGCGTCGAATGCTTGTAGAAGCTTACGGTGAGTATGCTCTTGGTAAATCACAGTGCTTTGAATGGTTTAAAAAATTGCTATGAACGGTAGTGTGTTTGGTGGGATCAGAAGGGTCTAATCTATTATGAGCTGCTAAAACGTGGCGAAACCATTAATACTGAGCGCTACCGACAACAAATGATCGATTTAAATCAAGCTTTGCGTGAAAAACGATCGGAATATTAAAACAGGCAACACAAAGTGATTTTGCTTCATGATAATGCACCATCACACACAGCAAAATCGTTCAATGAAACGATTGAGGCGTTTAATTGGAAGATAATTTATTTAGCATGCGGCTTACTCACTAGACTTGATTTCGTCCGATTACTACTTATTTGCATCGATGGGACACGCTCTTGCTGAACAGCGCTTCACTTTTTATGAAAATGTACAAAAATGGCTCGATGATTGGTTTGCCTCAAAAAGCAACAGTTTTTTTGGCGTGGCATCCACAACTTGTCAGAGATATGCGAAAAATATATAGCTAACGATGGGCATTATTTCGAATAAAATATTTTGTTTCATTTTCATACAATAAACGTGTATTTTGTATACAAAAATTCCGGTTTCATATTTACATACGCAAGTACATACTCTCATTCATGACTCTTGAAGTGGATCATGTCATGTTAAGGCAAACACCGTATACCGCTTTACAGTGCTTTTATCGTGAACTCTTAAAACTTGTGAGAAATTTTGGTATCAGATTATATCTTCTATTTTTCTGTCTAGTGAAAATTACAGCGTCGCTACATTAAAATAATGTTTTGTGTATTTTTTTGTTCCCACTCGAACAGATTTGCATTTCGCGCCCCACACCCCGGAGCCCCCGCACTGTACGCGGCGGATCGATGCGTCTGTCCCCGCGCTGCCGCTATCTGCTCGCGTAAACAGAGCGCTTTATTGTTGCTTCCATTTTGTCAATATTCCAAGTTGTTTAAGCTCGCCAATAACTTTGAATATTCGCTATAATCTCATGTAAATACACTAGTTACTATACTGCCATTTTATAACACCATACTTCCCAGTACTTGGGACAATTAAACAAATTAATGTTATTGCCTTTGTACTATGCCGATGGTTTACAAAATATACGTTGTAGATAAATTTAATTGAGATTGTGACTCATTGACACTGCGATTAGTTTTATGTGCTTCTCGACGAATTCCTAGAATTATTGCTGATTGTATACCGTTATCACATTTTCCTCTTTATTATTACAAATTTTCCTCAATGTGAACAGTGTTCACAAAAACATGTTCGGCTTTCTTAATAAACGTATAATTTAAATCATTAATTTCAAAACTAGTACATTAATCAATTCTAGCTGTTTGGGACATATATTTATTTATGTAAATACATATTTATTCTTGAACGAAAATCATGCGTTCTGCCTTCCCCTTTCCCTTCCATTACCGGCCTCACCACAGAACCAGTCGATTGGCGATCTTGAACCAGTGCGGTTATACGTATACGGAAAGGATTACAGTATTATACTAATTTGAGACTTCGCGTGTATACTTTGTGTCGGAACCTTTAACGAAATAGTGATTAAAACATACAGTCCACGTTTTGGAGATGCTGCAGAATCCGGATTATGGTGATTGCCTATTCCTTCCGTATCCTGAATTCTTTCGGCATCTATGCTTGTACGCAATACTACCCATTGTATTGTTTTGTGGTTTTAAATTTAAATGCTTGTGTTTCTAAACTATTTAAAATAAATATTAATTAAGGTATTATATTTATGGTATAAGTGCCAATCTTTGAAGAACTGTTTTAAGTATTGCAACACGCATTTTTTTTTCAAATTTGGTTCCATGAAAAAATACCAAATACATTAATTACATAAACGTACATTGATAAAGTTACGAAGTACCTAACAAAGAACGCGACCAAATACTTATATTACCTCTTTCGAGCGAAATTAATCTGCGATCTCACGGTTTGCGTGTTAAATGATTGTTTAAGTCGGAAATATACGTGTGCGTCCCCGGGCTTCGGCAAAGATAAAATCCTTCATTAGGATTTTCTGTACGATTATGGCCCGCGTTATTATACGTCGGGACTGTATTATTTTATCACCGGCACGATATGCCGGCGAGTTTGCTGCCGCCCTGGCATTAACGCCGAGTTGAGTGAGCTGGCCCATAACGTTATGGTTTAAGCCCTCAAGATAACATTCCGTCTGGCTAAGGTCTGAAAGGAGATTAACCAGACTAGGGACGTCTGCTCTCTCATATTGGAGATATATAAACGTAGTTGTCGGGATTTACAAAACACTTGTTTATCGTGAAGGAGTCTGTCCACGGAGGAATCGCTATAGAATCAAGTTTCAGACATGCAAATACAAATTTATCTTTGGTGGGTACACCTGATCCAATTTAATATACTTTCGAGATAACTTCGATCGATGTCGAAACAAGATAAGTCGTCTTTTACTCTCATCCAGTTCTCAAAACCAACACAGTTTTAACGATATTGACGGCAACGTCCAGCTGCAGTGTGGTTATGATCGTTCATTGTTTAGATGCTTGAATCGATTCGTATTTTGGAAGTTATTGTTATAATAAAACATATTTCAAAAGGTTTTATTCAATTTAGAACCAACAGTTTAGAAATTTTACAAAAATAATAAATCGCACGCCTTTTTTATAATTATGTATGTATTTCAGTTTATATACATCGGTTCCACCGAAACCTCCCAATTACCCATAGAGGTAACTAAAATCATTTAAATAATTCGATTGTATGTGGTTTATCCACTGTTTGAAAATGACTTTAACCCCCGAAACAGCTGTAACATCTAAATAATGCTTATGCAAACTAGCAGAACTCAATAATAACTATTATAATTAGATTTTTTAAATTTAATTTAAGATTTTATATTATGTAATTTTGTTATTCATTTGTCTATGTTTGGAATTACTTCAGTTTTTAGTTTTTTTTATCCTTCCTATTTTTATTCGTATGTATAAGGCATAAACATTTTTATTAATAAATATATAAGATTTTTAAATGAAAGTAGCGTAGCTAAAAAAATATACTATATTATTATTGCTGCGAATTTGTTTCTGTGTAAATTTGTCGTTTATTGTGAGTATTATCGAGGAGAGTGGTAGCAGATCCTTGAATATATCATATTCACATAAGCACTCTTAAGAGAGTGAGGATAGTCTAACAACCAGTACCTACATCCCTCTCAGCACTGTGCACATGCTGCCTCGAGTTTCTCCCGAGACAAACGCGTATCCCTTAGATAAGTTATCAACGCGAGCGGCATAAATGTAGACAGTATTGCATCCAAATTAAATTTATATTAAAATCGTTATGATTTCTTTGTCAACTATTTTTGCTTTTTGTGTCGAATGCATAACGACGCACACCCAAACAAACGGCTACGAATTCTGTCGACGTTTGCTCGGAATTCGCGCGATTTATTCGTTCGTAATCAGTTTCTAGAGGATTAAGGAATTGCCGCCCAGGATCTGCCTATAATTTAGACAAATCTCTAAACTAAATTCTGTTTGTTTATCTTGCTTACACAGTCGACGAAGTTACTTTTAGTTATATATTATATTATGTATACAACACAGTAGTTCGAGTTAGTTTTTCATGTGTTGATTATATTCATGTTCTGTCAATATAACACTTCTGATTATAAATACCTTAAATATATATTTTTTAAATAGTAATATGTGAATGTATTTCGGAATAAAATATAATAGAAGAATATTTCTTTTTAATATCTGGTTTCTTCTCTGTGTAATCGGTCTTATTTTATATTTTTAAACCATAGAGAAAACTACCCCGTGTTAATGTTTTCATCTGTGTAAAGGGTATTATGTGAGAGTAATAAATAACTGTACGAGTCTGTCGGATGAGAACTATTCGGAGTGAAAAGAGAATGGCCGTTAGCAATAATCCTGAGTTTGCATGAAAGTAGACAAAGAGTTTGCATGAAAGTAGGTAAAGTGATGCCGAGCACTTGTTAGTTTTTTAACCTGCAATTTTACAGAATCCGTAGTATTAAAATCGTCGCGCGCTCGTTGTAAATATACACACAGATTCTTAGAGGCTAACTTTCCCGGCTTCGACGGAATGTTACATCGGTTCTTGAACAGGATAAGTATCTACGAGTATTATACAGATAATAAATTAGTCATATCATTTTTCGCGGCTGCGTTAATATTAAGAGACCTATTATAATACATTTCAACGTTTAAATTGTCTCCGATCTCATCCGTTTAAGGTTATAATATTTCAGCTATGATAAGTACAGTAGTTGTCCCGCTAAATATAGTTTTGCTCTATCACTCCATGTGTAGCGGCTCTCTTACCTAAAGAAAATTCTATAATTTATTTCCTATTAATCTTTCTTATCAACTGGCTCGAGTGTACCCACCGCGCTGGTCTACCAATTGTCATATATAAAATATTATATTTTTCAGAAGCATATGACAACTAAATTCCATCACAATTCTTCTGCAGCAAGCGCTTTTTGTTATTAATTGAAATATTACAAATAAGTTTCTATAATATCTTTTTTGAAATAATTGACGTAGATATATCTTCTTCTTCAACTATTTCATGGGACTCGGGAGTCCATGACCTTAGTCACAACAGAGCGCCATATATCCCTTGACATCACTCCCGTGGTCCAGTCCGCTGGGCGTCCGCCTACCTCTTATAAGTCAGGTCCATCTACATTTGGTCTTCTCGTATGTTCCAAATTCGTAAAACACAATTTCGGCGCGTCTTTCGATTCAGCCGCGACCAACTTCAAATTCAACTTGACCGATATTTGTTCGACCACGACGTCGCGATAGCATTCGCGGTGTAGACATTTCAGCTCCAGTGTACCAGCACTGTATTTTGTGATATTGTGTTTTAATCACGTATTGTTTGTTGGTGGTGTGTCGTCGGTGAACTTGTAACATCGCCGTATTTAATTGGGACCGTAGATCAGCTCATCCTAGTGTCTTTGTGTGATCTCAGCGGCGACTGCAGGGATTACGGAGGCATTATATCAAGGTAAGGCGAACACTCCTTCCGAATCCCGGTTCCGCGTAATTAACTGGTCCTTCGACTAGAACTCCTATTCCCTCACCGACCACATCCTGTATCAAGGTTTCCCTTCCATACCTTGCGGTGATTCCGATTTACGACCGGAATTGTCGTATTCCATTCCGCGGGACGCGCGACTCTGAGATCGCGCAATTCGTTCATTTAGATCCTATCGATCCGGATTTACAGTTCGAATTCACCGTAGACGCATACGTATATTATTATAGTATGGTTCTGTCAGAACTCCTTCTGTATAATCATCTTACATTTGGAAATTTTCCAACATTTAAAAATACATCAGCACCAATTACTATTTACAAATCCCTCATCAGAAGTTTACTAGAAATCGTATTAATAATCTGGTCACCCAATTAGGAAGTCAACAACTACAGAGTAGAAAAAATCCAAAGAAAGTTTCTTAAATCTCTGATATCGTAAGCGACTCGCTTGGTAAATACGACAAGAGACTCCAATGTTTTCATCTAATCTCTTTGAAAAAAAGTCGTAAAATAAAGTCAATAATTAGCTGGACGACGCCACCCCTTACTTTCCCAGTACTTTCACAAATAAAATTAGATATGTACCTTGTCCGATCACTGAGATCTACAAACCTTACTATAAATCAAGTTCGCATCATTCGCTTTTAACTCCAAGGACCGCCGCAGTGTTAGACTTCGTTGACCTTAGAACCCGCACACTTCGTGTGGTAATTATTAATATATTGTTCATTCTCCTCAATTGTCAATTTGATCTTATTTTCATTTTTTAGTGTTTTTAATTTAACTGAGACCGGATCCTTGTATGCTGTTCGCAGGTGGGTTAGGCTATTGGTAAATGATACATAAATGTCATACATTGGATAGAAATTGGTGAATGATACAAAAATGTCAAATATAGCACAGTGATTGGTGAATATCAATAAATGTCAAATGTGACAGTTCTCACATTTATTATTATATTCACGCCTGTAATGATGGTGTACACGATGTGTAATTATCAACAAATTTATTAACTTTGTAATAACAATTATTTATTAAGATTTATTGGATCATAATATGAGTATATATTATTTATAACAAATTTAACAGACAAGGTGAGGAATTTCATGTTTGAAGTATGATATAATAGAAAATAAATTGCGTCGATAGCTTCATTCGAATTAGCTAATTTAAGTAAAAACATACCCGTGGTGGTAGACAACACATGTTCTGTCACCACTAGTCCCGATATTGGATATTCCAACATTCAAAGCCAATCACGTAGCATTGATACCTCGTTTGTTTTACTAGTATATCAACGCTTAAATATATAGAAAATTTCAAAGGTTTCTGTTTACGCACATCTAAATTGTAAAATCTATTTTTAATTCTAAAATTTAGACCCGAAAAATGTTAGTAATTTGATTAAATACTGAAAAAGCCGATATTTCGTTACACCGGAAACCGAAACAGGAGCTTTGAAATACGTACGTACGTACGTGTAGATCTGTATATACTCGTGAATTAATATTAAGTTATAAAATACATTGTGAACTGTCAAGGTAAGATATTGAACTGTATACGAAACCAAAAACAGCTGTTATCGTTCTCTTTGCTTAATAATTTACCTCATAATTCATCCACATAATAATGATTTTGAGTACAGTATTTCAGACATTATTTATTTATGTAAATTTCAATAATAAAGATGTAATACAAATTAAATTAATCAATTAGAAAGATATACAGAAAATAATCTATCTATTGAAAAAATATTTAGTTGCTACCGGGATATTATTGAATTTATATTGGAAAAATATTGTTATTTAAAAATTGTTATCTTTCGTTGCTAACTGGGTCACAGACTGCCCACATTTGATTTAATACCAGTGAATTCCTGTTTTCCCGACATCGGAATCCTTTCCCATTGTTTTTTTATTATTATTTAGTTTTTAACTTACTTTCCTTAGCAGGAAACGCTTAAACAGAAACTCGACGGAGTGTGCCCGACAAAAATTAATTGTTTTGACTCACTATACGTAAAAAGTGTTTGAATTCAGGCCTTTTTCTGTTTAAACTCACCACGCTCTGCTTTCCGAACGACCAAGTTTATTAAGGAAAAAAAAACTTTTTTTTGGCCGAGATTTTCTTATTCGAATGTTAATGTAATTTCGAAGTTAATGATTACAATCAATCGGCATACGGACAATATTATAGCGAAGAATCTTTGAAACAGCGTTTATTTAATGTAATATTTGTATCTTTATTCTTGACTACTAGATCTCAAAATTCTATATATTTAGGGATAAAAAATTTCAATAGCCTCCCTACACAAATCATAGAAATAAAGGATATAAAAGAGTTTAAAAAGAAACTAAATGAACACTTCAAAAACACATAATTGGACAATAAACAATATTGCAGAATACTTCAGAAGCACACAAATGGACAATGAATAGAATATGTAAGGTATTATATAAAATTATTGTAGTGTAACTCCCTCTCCAAGCACAAAAGCTGGTTTTTTTTTTTTGGAGAGGTAAGCGAAAGAATTTAAAAAAAAAAAAGACATCATGAAGCAAGAACGTGATGTCATCAGATAGATATTAAATTTATAAGGTTGATGCATTACATTCGTGCGCAGGTCGTTTTTAGTATCATCCCTTATTGAATACCTTAGGTTGTATTTTAAATCCATCACTGGAAAGACGTTGACGAGCAATCCCGCATTAAGGTAATATGCCAAATAGAAAACAATATCAGTTGGGAAAGATAACGAAGACGATATTGCCTAAAAGATATGGAAAAAATTGATGATACGAGATTACCTCATATGGCAAGGTCAGCTGGAGCTCAGCGTCCCAAGAATGAAGCGAGCTCGAAGAGGGAACACACTGACGTTTATAAGAAGAGAAAGAAGTAGAAGTAATAAATATTCTACGAAAGCAAATAGCTATATACAAAACCTGCGATTTCGGCCAAAAATAAATAACCAATTCATTGTTTTGTTTGCCTGCACGCACCGCACCTTGTCCTACGAAATGAACATTATGTTTATGTGTGCGTTTCGTGGCGACGCGCTCCGATGGGGCAGTAGAGGTATTCGTCCAATGGATCCGACACTGCGACGTTCAAATCCCGGTCATTGCACTAGCAAAAATACTACTATATTTAGACATTTATTAAAGTTGTAACAATTTGTCAACAATAAGTGTCGGCATGATAGTTAATATTTTATATTTGTATATACGAGGCGTGTTTTTTAATTAAGTACCATTGCCGGATATTCCCGGTGTAATGCTGCAGTTGCGATGTTGCGCATGCGAAATGGTTTCCTTTATTTGTTGACTCACCACATTCAACGTTAGAGACATTCACATAGTGTTGCCATCTTGCGGTGAGCAGTTGGAATGTTTAAGACAATAGATCAGCCCGCCGACTGTGAGATACAGTCCTTGATTCGTTTCTTGAATGCACGAAACATGAAAGCGACTGACATTCATCGCCAAGTGATTTCAATCTGAAGCGGTTCCTTGGTGACTCAAAGACGGAGTACAAATATGGTATGCATCCCAAGCGGCGTCGTTCTATGACGAAGGTATACAAAAATTGGTGTCCCGTTATAACAAGTGCCTTAATAACGGTGGTGACTATGTTGAGAAGTAGTTTAAGGTGTGTAGCGTCCGAAGAAAGTAAAGTGTTGTAATTCTTAAAAAAAAAAATCGGAACTTAAAAAACGCGCCTCGTGAAAAATTACAGTTACGTGTAGTTATTATTCACAGGTTAAAAATTTTTCTCATGTAATTTGATTATCGCGATGTTCTTGTGTGTTTTTTTTTTTAGAACGCATCGTGAATTTGAAATATTTTTCAGTGCTGTATTTCGCTGAGTGAGTGGGCGATGAGTTTGCGACTCGCTGCAGCCGAGCCCCAACGAACCCAACAAGTCCGCGTAGAATCCTGTGCTCGATCAAGTTTCCCGCCTTTATTGCCAGCTGGGGGAGTGGGATATAGATTTGGAGTTATTTTACTTTTTGAAGATTGTAAAAAAAAGACGACAATTTTTTTTATGATTAATACACCCTGTTAAAGAATTTAGTGGCATTTGGTAATGTCATGAATAATATAAAACCTTATGTATTGTAACAATGACCATTTTTATAATTTCAATGCTTTATTTATTATTATTATATCAAACTACTATTTTAGTAGATTGACACACCTGATTCCATGCCCACGTAACAAGCTGGTCAGAATATATATCACTTTTTTAGGAGTAAATACATTTTTATTTTATTTATTTATTTATTTTAGGAGTAAATAAATTTTTAGGAGTAATACTCAATGATGAATATATTATATATTTGTATGCAGAATCATTTTTCGATTAAATATTTCCAATCTCATTATAGTCGGTGAATGTGTACACTTTGTGTAACGTAATTCTGTAAGTTGGTGGTCTTCTTGGCTATTTCCGTTGACCGCTTTATGAATGGGAAGCTATTTATTTTCTTTTCAGAGAGGATACGCATTTTGTTGATCTGTGACGGACGTGTAACCGACTAAACTTTAAAACTTTGCCGATGAATCTTCTCTCCAGGGCTGTGACAGAGACAGAATGTTAATTGTTTTCAAAATGTACATGAACGAACGTATTTTTAAGATGTCAAAGGGAGATAGAAATGCAAAAAGGTGAATTCACTTGCGTATGAATTCGAAATCTGGGTAAATTACTCAACTGCAGAGGGTAATATGATAAGGAGACGTTTCTCACCAATTGCTGAAGCCCATTTGGAATATGGCAAGAAGCGTGGGTCACAACAACCCAGAAAATAGTCAGTTATCATTTGACGTCTGTGAAAACCCACGCTTGTTTAAACATTTAATGTAAAGGTAAAATAAAAATCTTCACAATAGAAATATGTTAGTGATGAGCTCAAAATCACGAACCGCGAGTCAATCACTGATATCTTTGAGTCACATTCACTATCAGTGATTGAATATCTGGGAATATCGTGATTCAATTTTTTTTTTGTAATAAATTTTATTGATTTTCTGACGCCGCCGTTTTAATCGATTATCACTTGAATCAGCGCCATCTACCGGATTTTATGTAATTTGAAATGAAGTTTTAATAATATAAATAAATACCCTTAAAATTTTGTTTTATCTATTTATTGCATGTATTGAAACTGTGATCGCAGTCACAGCTTTCAATCACTGATATCGAATACCAATCATAATCACGCCAGTGAATCAAAAGTAGCATTTTTTCTCATCACTATAATATGTTAATATTATATAATAATTACAACAGGGTGGCCCGTTAAGCACTTTCCTATTAGTTTTTGTTGTAATTTTCATATTTTTCTAACTTAAAGTAAACGTGGTAATTCCACTATGAATAATTACAACGAGCAAAGATAATCGAATTTTACTTCGCAAGTCAAAACTCAATTATCAACACTCGGCGAAATTATCGAACTCATTTTAACGTCGCTCGTTATCGAGAGAGAGGCTCTATTGGCGATAGGAGTCGGGAGGCGAATCGGGCGGAAAGAGTTTTCGGACCATACTTTTTCGAAGATTGCGAAGGTAATTGCGTAACCATCAATAGAGAGCGCCGCAGGAGAATGCTGCAGAATTATTCCTGCCAATGGTGCAGAGTTCACTAGGAATTTGGTTTCAGTTAGATGGATCTTTCACGGCTGATCTAACAATACACCTTTTAAGGGAGGTTTTTGATAACCGTAAAATTTATATATTTGTTTATTTAAATTGACCTGCGCGATCACCTGATTTAACCCCACCAATTTTTTTTATTTGGAGATTATCGTGAGGATAGAGTACGTTCTAATAAATTACGCAACCAAGATTGTCGCGGAGACCGAAGCCGTTGGGCAACTATTTTGACGTCTGACTTTACGAAGAAGCCGTAGCTCCGTCACTTGCGAGATATTATTTACGAAACATTATTTTAATAAATCTCCATAAAATTAACTTTATTTTACCGAAAATAACTTTGCACTGAAAAGCGACTTATGGGTTATACTGTACTGTCAAATATTTAAGAGGGGAAAGGAAGAGAATCTGAATGAATTCGTGCTGTATTTAGTAAAGTGTAACTAATAACTCAAGTGGGTCGGCGTCGACTATTACACATTAGGGGAATTTTATTTTTTGTATGGACACAATAAAAACAATTTATATCTTATCGATAAATTTTATGAAAGCGCATCATTATACCTGCGAATTAATTCTTCTCCATATACGGGTAAATTCCTGGGTGTCGTATGTACTCAATGATAAATTAACGTATCGTTTAAAAGATGGTTGTTTTGCATTTTTATATTTTGTAAATGCCTAAAATTGTGGACAAATTAAAGCGGGACCAATCTGGAAAGAATGCCTAATTAACAATTTATTTGATCTTTAGACCATGAAAATAAATTTGCAACTTTTTAAAAAAACAATTCGCGCTGTAACTCGATAAAAAGTTTGAATTGTTTTGAACTGTGTGTTAGAGTATTAAAAACTAATAACCCAACATTCATAAATCCTTAAATAAAAATTATTGTTTTTTTTAATGTTGTAAAAACGAATTTACAACATGGACCTCGTAAGATACTACCCCAATGGCGCTATAAGCTGGACCACGCTCTGCCAACTAGAATAATAAATCGCTTCATTTATATTGAGTGGGTAGACATTATTCAAGATGAACGATATATACCGAAAAACTTGAACCAAGAAAGGTAATTTCTTTAAGAGTGAGAAATTGTTATGGTTTGAGATTATTGATGAAAATTCTGTACCCTCGATGTACTTCCTCACGATGAGTGATCGTTAACGATTTACTGGCATGTCTAATCTTGTGGGTAACTGTATCATCTTTGGCCTTTATAGATGCACTTCCGAATAAAGGCATCTCCATGATTCTGCCACTCCCCTCCAAATCTTTGCCGTATCATCCCACTGCTCAGATTTCATCTGTCCATCGACAATTTGGGCGTTATTTAGGTGATTTTTTGACTTGTGGATTCCTTTCGAGAATATTTTTTGCGCATCGGTTAACTTTGCGTTTTTAAATATGGCCTGCCATTGCCATTAACGCTTTTTAGCAGTGATAATGTCATTCTTAACCTCGGTCTCTTAATTGTTTCATTTTCTGTTTCTCTTCTAGTGATTCCCAGCACGTTTATTTCCACAAGACGCGTCGTCCGCCTAGAGTTTTCGAGTAATTCAGAGGAGAATTGTTAAAAGTTATATCATCGATATAACTTGTAAACATTATTGTTTTATTTAATTAACATCAAATTAGCTTTTATATTTTAAACTGTTTCAGATTATCTTATTTTTAAATGTGTTATAAAATGAGTACCTAAAGTTTATACCAAAACAAAAACAAACATAATACAAATTAAATTAATCAATTAGATAGATATGTACAGAAAAAATCTATTTATCGAAGAAATATTTTTTTAAATACCAATTAATTAGATACCAATTAATTAATTATTACCGAGATTCGAACGTAGTAACAACAATATATTTTTCGATAAAATTGATTATATATGTATATCTTTCTAATTAATACATTTAATTAGTATTTCAAAAAATATCACAGACCTATGTTCTGCTGAATAATTATAACTTCACAATAAGAATGTGATCTCCTTAATAAAAAATATTTGGTCGCTACCAGGATTCGAATTTGGATCTTTTCATATCCGCGGAAACGCTTTAACCATTTTCGCTTTATCGACCGATAAAATAACACAGAACGTTAATGAAATAAATAAAAAAATAACATGTTATACTCACATCACCCATAAATACAGCTTCTCTCTCACCCACCCACCTGTAATCCTCTACGTACGTGGACAGATGCAATTTATTGTACTTAACAACTTACTGTAATCCGCGCATATACGGTATCGGGGCCAATTCCCGATCCGACTCAAAACTATCTCTGCCTCCGGTACCGGAAATTATTTTACCTTCGTTTTATTTATTCGTATCGCGGATTGAGCGCGTGCATATTGCGAGTCGGGATCGGAGGAAAAGTTACCCGCGCTCGGTCGTTCCGCAGGGCCCGATCCTCGCCTCCCGGCCGCCCCGCCCCTGCAGGCGCGCCATATTTAATGCAGGTGGGCTTACCCGCTAATCCGGCCATGTTTGTTCATTATTTATTCCCCCGAAATGTTAAAACACGCGCCGATCTTTCGTCCCGTTTCAGCCCCCGTCCCCCCCGCGAAGAGAAAATAAAACTTTTCCGTTCGCTCCCGCGGGTGATTGACGGATGGAATCTTTAATTTTGCCGTGTTTAAACAAGAGGTTTTATAAAATTGCTTCGATATTTTGGTCACGATTTTATTCCCATAAGGTTATTATTTAATGTTGGCGGATGAATCATGAATCACGTGACTTGTGAGCAATGTTCCCACTAAGGTGTGTGGGGTGTGCGCGAGCACACAATTTTTTATAAGACTTCTTCATGTGCCGCCTTCTGTCGAAGGTTGGCGACCATCTTGATTTGTTCTGTATAAGATCACCAACATCTAGAACATTGAACCACTTTCTGAGGTAAGCTCTTTCTACCTACGACTCTGCTGCCTTCTATGGTCCACTGTATAATATAATGTAAAATATTATATTTTCCATTGCGGAGAATATGTCCGAAGTGTGCGGTTTTCCTGGTTCGTTGTCATTTAATCTCTTGACTAATTTAAGCGTCTTAATAAAGGGTGTTTGTTTTTTCGGACTTTCAACACTTTTTCCAGCGACAGCCAATTTGATAGCTGGCAGTTGATTTTTACTCAATTTGGTTTGCCATTTCACCACGAATAGACATACGCCAGAACAACGCTTGAAAATTGTGCAAATTTATTTCGAAAATCGTGGTTCAGTTCACGAAACACAGCGCGTGCTTCGTTTATTTTACGGTCGACATAATCGTCCTTCTGAGCAAGTAATTCGAATAACCATGGATCGTTTTCGTACCACGCATACTCTAATTGATAATACGCATCCGCAGAGACGTTGTACAGTGTGCACTGAAGAAGCTGCTGTTTCTTCAAAACGTTAGACCCATGATTACTGTCTTTTTCGTTCCCCACTTGAATGGCATTAATGTGAAAGAGCTGTGGTTTCAACAAGACGACGTAACATGCCACGCAGCGTACTCCACAATCAATTTATTGAAGGAAACATTCGATGAGCGCATAATTTCGCGTAATGGACCTGTGAATTGGCCTCCAAGATTGTGTGATTTAACACCTATGGATTATTTTCTGTAGGGATATGTGAAGTGGCTAATTTACGCCGATAAACCAGAGACGATAGACGATTTGGAAACCAACATTCTTCGCGTTATTGCCGATATACGTCCCAATAAAGTCAATACCATGGCCATTACCACGATTATTATGTTTTATTTAATTTTAATGTTCTATACCTCTAAAAATACCCTGTACATCGTCATTAGTAATGTGGTTAACCCATAAGTAGCCTCGTAGTGGTATGGTAATGGTTTTTTTATTTTCTTCCCCAGTGCACAAATATAGCATTGGTTCTTCAAATTGCACAAAAGATTTTTTACTTACACACCGTGGTCTAAAATTAGAGTGAACATTGCCTGTGAAGTGAGTTGCCTTCCTCATTTTTTTTCTTGACCCATACATGAGATACTATCTTATGACACGGTGCTTTCTCTTTAGTTTGATTTGTCGCTGTGTATCCGGAATTAATGAAATAGTAAAAAGTATCAGTTTTCTCCCTCATGAAAAGTCAACAAGCTTGAAGTCAAACACACTCCTGTGATGAGTTTTATGAATTTAATAATTAATAAAATATATTTTCAGTGCCCAAAACACGATTTATTACAAAACAATGGGAAATAGTCTACCACAGTATTTTCTGACCACTTAAACCCAAATATGTTTGGTCTGTGGGTAGTTTGATCTGTGGGTAGTTTGGTCACATGGAACGCGTGAGTGAGGAGAGAATGGTAAGAAATATATATGATCCAAGTGTTGATGGCACCAGAAATAGAGGACGTCCGCGGAAGACTTGGCACGACCAGGTATCCCATATACTGGAAGATGGTCCTGTTAGAAGCTTCAGTAATTGACGAGCTGGTATGAGAAGATGTATGAATGTAGGAATGTGTCAGGACAAAATAGTGTGGCGTTCTATCTTCTCTAACTACCCCCACGAGACAGACTAAAAATCCTGAATCAGCGTCGAAGTTTTTAACTTATATTTGTCAAATATTATACATAATGAATTTCCTATCAAAATAATAATATTGGTATGGTACACGCCTTTGGATAATTACAGATTTTTCTGAAGAAATTTTGTACTGAGGATAAGTGTGATATCGGTATTGCAGATATAGAATGAACAATAGATGTCATTTATTAGTTTTATAAGATTAATTATGTATTTTAAGTAGGTGTATACTATAAACACAAATGAAATATTTATAAATTTAACATTCTCCTAATTTATTAGTACACGCTTATTTTTGAGCGACGTTTTATTGCACTTTTAATTGAATAATTTATAAATGCTGTTTGTTTTATTAGATTATTACACTTTCATTTTTTGCATCGTCACACTTCTACTATCTCCATACAATGAGTTGACAGGCGATAAAGCACCCCAATACAGGTAGGATATTTCAATTTTTTGCTACCTACACAACTTGTTCGTTCTTGGCATTAATTAGATTGCTATCAAAATTTGTTCCGACTGTGTCAAGTTAAGTTTTCGTTCTTTTGCCCCCCTTTTTAATCTCTCTTAAAAACTCTTCTTCATGTGCATGTTGCCCTCATTACAACGTTACATTATTTGGTAATTGCATTTTTCTGGAACTCGGAATTATACAAATCTAAGGAAGCATAACATATTACTTATATAAATTATTGAAAATCTTCTTCTTCCACGGCACTATAGCTCAGTATGGGATTTGGCTTATTTTACAAGTGCTCTTGGCTGATTCCTGTTCCTGGCCATTCTTGTTCAGTTCCTCGACCCTCCCATCCTGCTCCAGTCCTTTTTCACATAGTCAGCACATTTCTTTCTCAGCATGCCTTTAGGTCACTTTCAATGGCATCATGGTCAATGGTCAATCAATGGTCATTTGGACCTTTGATGTCCCGTTATCTGGCATTCTTTCAATATGGCCACCCCATCGCAGTCCTCGGGACCTACAGAATTTTACAGTTGTTTCTTGCTCAATTAAATTCTCGTGATTAATTTTTATTCTGTAAGTTACATTTTCTAGTGTAGGTCCATATATTTTTCTTATTTACTATCACGCCATAGGCAGAAAGGATAGAGCGCCACACTCCTCTGTCCCAACACACAATTCTCACCTCATCCACATTCATACAAGCTCGCTGATTGTGGAGATTTCCAACAGAACCATTATTCATTATCTGGTTTACCTGATCGTGCCGAGTCTTCCACGGACGTCCTCTATTTCTGGTGCCATAACACTTGCGTTATATATCTTTCTTACCATTCTCTTCTCATTCATCCGTTCTATATGACCAAATCACCTAAGTGATCCTTTTAATCTTACTCACTATACTAACATCAGCTTTACATTCTTTCCTTATTTCTTCATTCTTTACTATGTCATAAAAAGATTTGCCACATATACTTCAAAGTGATCTCATTTCCACTGCATTCAGTCTACTTTCGTTCCTTTTCTGCCAGCTCCAGGCCTCACTTCTATACATTAGTGTCGGTACTAGGACTCCAATGTGCACCGCTAGTCCCAAATTACCGTTAGATATAATTCCATTCAAGGCGCCGTACACTTTATTCTCTGCAGTCATCCTCCTTTCGATATCATTCTTCATAAACATACTTCCCAAATACACAATCTCATCTACTTGTTCCAAACATTCATTTCCTACAAGTTTTGCACGGTTCTTGCTTTCCTTCTTCTCGAATACTATCACTTTCGTCTTGTTAGCATTCATAATAAGGTCGCTTTCATTGCATATATCGTACATTCTACGCATTTCTTAACATTTTAAGCTCAAAAACTGCCAATTTGTTCTCTTCGATTTAGGTTAAAAATCTTGTTTTGCAACCATAAGTGACTACTGATCTTATTAAAGTTTTATATATTAGCAGTTTGCTTCATATCACTTTATTGAAAATCTTAAGCTAACTATTATTAGGGAATCATTTATCACGACTCAAATAGGCGTACACTGGTTTCGTATACTTTTATTAAAATTTGCATAAAACTACAAACTTCAACAACTCGTTACTTTATAATCCACCATTAATATTTATTCATAGCTAAAATATTGTTATAGTCATATATTTAAATAATTTTTATTATTTGCATGTAAACCGTACTTAATGTTGAAAAAATCGAGTCACGCTTCCGTTATTAAAATATATTTTATGTCTACATAAAACGTATTTAATTCGATATTTCCTATCGACCGTTGCCGGAGCGACAAAATTTTAAACAGACAATGCACCCGCAGTATTGCGTGGCGAACGTGGGTGTGTGCTATAATTATTATTGTGAATAATTTACTGTCGCGAGGGGGTCTGGCGGCGTCAGTGGACTCTGGGACCCGTACCCGTGGACCCGTGCATACCATGTGCTAATGACTTGGCCCGCGTACATGCGCACACCGCACACAACGATACATGTCGGCTAAATGTCATTAGTCATTATTGTTTCCTCTACGAAACGGTGATGTTCATGCGAACTAGCATTATTTCACATGAATGTACATATATGTACAATTATGTATACATATTGTCAATATGTATACATAGTCATCACGTTAATATTTCGTGTTAACAATAAATCTATTGTATGTTAACACTTTCCTGCAGACCAGTTATTCAGAATACAATACTCGAGACATCTATGATTTATAACGCAGATCTCGCATATAATATATTTTTTATATTGGTAACATTATTTTTTGAAAATATGAATCCAATTATAATCGTCCCTTGTACTCTTACGGTGTTGGCTACTTGTACGTAATAATGCTCATATCACATTGGACCTGAAGATGCTTCGCATGTCTTATCCGCATTGAACCCACATTCTTCTCAGTCTCCTCAGTTTTCAAAAAAGTATGTTTTGGATTTATTAATCTGATTTTTATTTATAACTTTAATTCCTATTTTAAATCAAAATTATATAGTACGAGTATGTATAATATTTTTCCTCGGTTTAGATTGGTGATTAAAATAAAATATTATTATTATACAAAGGAAAGTAATGTTAATGTAATGTTATTCAGTCTTGACGCATAATTCTCGCCTTATCCATATTCATACATCTTCTCATATAAGCTCGTCGATTATTGAGGCTTCTAACAGGACCATCTTCCAGTATCTGGTTTACCTGGTCATGCCGAATCTTCTGCGGAAATACAGGATTTCTGGCGCACTTGCGTCATATATTTTTCTTACTATTTTGTCTTCATTCATTCTTTCCATATGCCATCTACCATCTAAGCGACCCTCTTTGAATCCTATTCACTATATATAATAATGTTCATAGATTTGTTAGTATTCAAGGGTATCTACACAAATTCAAAAGTCGAATTTTATTCTAGATATGTTAATCTAGTATAATTTTAATTTATTTAAAATTTAATTTTCGAGAAATTCGTTCAGTTATTGATTTTTATTCACAATTATTCATTTTTGTATTTTTTTTTTCTATAATATTTCAAATAATCTTTTTATACTGAATACCTAAAAATATATATATTAAGAAAATATTTCTGATTTTAATTTTAATGAAAACACATTTCATTGTGAATTCATAGGTCTCTGGTTCATATCAGGCTCGAAGAAATAGAAAACGATTAATAAGCCACAGGGTTTTCGAACAACAAAATCACAACATTTTCAACATGTAATAATCCAAAGATCGCCGACTATATCCGATAGGACCAAATGTTTACACAAGGGAGAAACAGGATATAGGAAGGATGATCGGAATTAGGTATAAGGATAGGATAAAGCTCAAGGACCAACCAGGAAGAAACACGACTCACCTGGATTTTCTCTCATGTAGTACAGCTATAGAAACAAAATTTTAGAAAAGGGTGAAATTTAAAAAAAAATTAGGTGAATCAATTAGAAAGATACACATAGAATATTTAGATAGATTTTTATGTCTGCGTTATATAATAAAATATCTACTAATAAACTGATTACTCTTTCACATCAAAAGCATCTGTACTATACCAGTGTAATGTAGTATTTAATAGGAATAACAAGACCATTTAAATAGTATATTACTTTTATATTACGATTCACGTTTTATCTGACTTAAAGCTCGTTATATTTTCTTTAACTGTACTTACTTTACTGACTGATATAATATTCCGTTGGTGTTCCCTAATAATAAATAAATAATTTTACCTAACTCTGTTTTTATATTTGAAATACGGTGAGATATTAAAAAATACCGTTATATAAAAGTAAAACAACCTTAAAAGTAAAAGAATACATAATTTTTATGCATTTTGAAAAATGTTTAAAAAAAATTTTTTTTTAAATGTTTTCTTACCGTCACGTCGTTTCTCTGCAGGAGTGGCCAGAGAGGATAGAATTCCTCTGTTCTGACATTCTGATCTTACCTCGTCTACTGTCATATATATCTTCTCATGCACACTCGTCGATTGTTGACATGGTAGTCTTCCAATAACTGGTCTACCCGGTCGTGCCGGGTCTTTTGCAGACGTCCTTTGGCATTTCAACACTCTCCGTATATTTATTTATTTATTATTTATTTTATTAGTAACTATAACTATAACTATGTAAAAATCTGTTTGGACTGTGTTTCGATATTACCTTTACCATCCTTGCCTCATTCGTATTTTCTATAATTATAAAAAATCTTTTAGATTGTGTGCTAGCGAAAAATATACCGAAAGATTAGTGAAGAAACGATCCTCTGTTTGTAATGTATCTACAGTTAAAAAAATATCCCATGGATTAAATATACCAAATATTAAATAATGTAATATTTATATTCTTTTTGAATGTATGTATATTTTTATAAGCTTTCTTCACTTCTTATACATATAGAAACGTAAATAAAAACATAAACACCCAGACCGAACTGCAGTTAAATTTTCATCCGATGTTAATTTTTTTTGCGTATGACGGCAATCGAACCCAGGAACATAAAATAAATATTTTACCACTATCAGTATTCCAATTTTACATTTTACCCATAAATATATTTATTAGAACAATAGTATTGTTCATAATTATAAACAGTCGTACTTGGTTATAAGAGCACGAGGGGCCCGACTAAATTTTTCTCGTTATAGCCATTTCTCATTATATTCAACCGACCCCGTTGCTACACGTAAAATCATTTTTCCTGAACTGTTTAGCCAATTTTTCCTCTTGTGCCTTCAAAATTGGCCCGTTAATAGTAAATCTGGCACTTCTTTGGGTGCTAAACCATTTGAATAATGCTACATTAACATCATTAAAATCGCATTTACTTTTTTTTTTTTTTTTTGTTTCCGTGATGTTGTTTTCAAATGTCGACGAGTAAACATCCTTATTTTTCAAAAATGTCGAAACAGTTGAAGAAGAGAACGAAAATTTTTACATATTTTATCATTTTTCACACTGTGTTCTAATTAATTCACAAATGATTTTGATTCCGCTTTTTAACTGAAAAGTCAATGTCAAATTGTCAATACAACATTGCCGAGGTATACAAACATTACTTTAGACGATTTCATAATAAATTCGAATTTAGAGAAAAACACAAATGTAAAAAGGGAGATTGTAAAATAGCATTTTCGGATGTCTGTTTTTTATCTGACACTTTTGTTTGATGCTTAATAATAAGTTGTAGTCAACATGGTCAACGTTTTGGCGGCCGGAAATCTTAGATAGTGTCATCAATTATATGACCCGACGGTCAGCGTGTCCGCCACTTCTTTCACTTTAATTGCGTTCATTTTTCGAGAATTGCTTTTTTTTACTCCCAACAAACACACAAATATTAATGTGTTGGCCGTATTATTTGTTCGGTATAACCGAGAAGCAAGCTCGTTATAACAGTTCACTTTTGTATGAAAACTTGCGTAAACTAAAATATCAAAGAGTTTTTATTTACTATAGCCGCAAACTCGCTATACCCGAGCTCGTTACATCCAAGTTCGACTGTATTATAATTATGTATTTAAAAAAAATATTTGTTTGGTTGCTTTTATTATTAATACTTTTACAAGTGAATCGGTGTGTGGAGAGTGAAACAGACGCCTGACCATATTTTGTGGACTTGTGAAATACTTAGAGATGCACGTGAACGTATGATTAATGGTTTGACTGGATTCAGACACCGCCCACTAGGAATGCAAATCTAATAAGTAATGGGAAGAATCTTGTTTTATATAAGGAATTTATGCTAGTATGGGTGACTCGTTGGAGCTCCTTAGGTGGGTAGTTAGGCCGGCCTGCGTGGGTGGGACTCCACCTATGCGCCTACCTTTCACTCTCCATACCTCGTGTTTTACAACTCCGTTGGTCTGTCCGTGTAAGTGTGACTCAATCCATTCTGTCCCTTTTTTTGGGAATGTTTTTTGATGAATGGATCCCTGAGTGTCTGCCTTGAACTACTGCACCTTAATTTTCAATCCATATGTAAAACTATGTTCTATGGATTTATGTTATATGATTTGCAGCACAATTGCTAATAACCATATTGAATTTGTTCTCTTTTTTTGTTTTGCATATACTTAAATATATTATTGAATTAAAGTCGCTTATTTTTATTACCTTTGATGAGTGGGACCGACAAGGAAGCCCTAGCTTCTAAACCGGTCCCGGAAAAGGATGAGTTCCCCCCTCCAGCTGTCTATTTAAAAAAAAGTGTTGCTTATTTTATTATAATACTTTAAACCACTTTATAACTATGTATATCTTGAATATTATCGTTGATAATATGTAAGTATTTAGTTGTTACAAAAATACTTACATTTTTTTTATTATTTAAGGAACTCATTACAGTAGTCTGTACAGGCATTTTGTATGTACTTTTTTCTACAGCGAATCGAGTCTATGACCTTTAGATCAGTTAGCCGACGCGCTACTAGATCAAAGGACTTATTCATATGAATTGAAAATCATCTTATCGTACCTATCGCAATGTCAACAATGGTTTGCTATGTATGTACATTAGTGGATGTTTGATCTCTGCATGTGTGTTCCTGGCAGTCAGGATTTCGTGAGCCTGCCCTTGATAGGTAAATCTACATGACGTTTAAGTATTATGATATGAACTTATTTGGTTTTATTTTTTATTAAATATATATACAATCATATATCACGCGTCTTTATAATAATGCGTGTTAACTAAATAAAAAAATACTAGGTAAATTAAATATTATTTTAAACACCTTCACAATCGTTAAAAATGCATTTTAATGCGAGTTTTATGTTTTACGATATTAAAAATTAATTTTCTTGATTGGTTGAAAAATTAATTGTGAGTTTAGTTAGTTATTTTTAAATTATAATAACTAACTTAACATCACACTGTTTTCCTCGCTCGGGTTGGTATAAAAAATAGAACGCCACACTTTTCTGTCCTAGCACACTACTCTTATATCATCTACTTTCATACTTTCGTGCACTCTCTTTGGTTGTTGAAGATTTTAACATGGACATTCTCCAATATTTGGTTGTGTCAGGTCTTTCGTGAAAGGCGATAAGAACAGAACCCTCGGTTCCTCTAGTCTTCAACACTCTTCTCTTATATTTTTGTTAACCATTTTCTAACATAATAACGAAAATAATGATTGAATTTGTTTGGTAGACATGTCAAAAAAATTAAATAATTATTTCCATAATAATATTACGCTTCCCCGTCTATATTTATGACTTTCTGGATATGGCAGCAGTGGCGACTTAGTTAGTATTATTTGTTTCGGTAGTCTATAAACTTATAAGTAAAACATCCTGTCATCTCATCTATGTTTCATGGTCATATCGCGTCGCACTCTATGGTTTTTTTTAATCTATGTCGCTGTCAAATGTGACATGAATGTTTTGTTCGTATTTTTCACGTTTGTTCAATTCCAGGGAGAGCAATACAGAATGCACACCTATTTATTTTTCTTTAATGAAATAGTAAGTACAACAGTAATATTTTTGAATAATCTGCAAGTGGTGGTTTATGGATGGTGCTTATCGTCTAATAAGCTGAAACAACATTTTTCAGCGGGATGCACGTGTTACTTTTGGTGAAAGTCAACGCAGACAACCACTTACGCCGAACCGAGCAGTTACGCCGAACTGTTTATAGACTGATCTGATGAATGCGTCTAGACTTGCCTGGTGCAGCGCCGCCCCAGGCACACGACCGAAGAAGTTCCGTACTATTCCCATTATCGCCTCGGACCACAAAACATACGCTTTTCTCTTCTACTCGGTTTATGTGAATATTTCAGGATGCTTACTTTCGGCTGCGGCTAGATGAACTGATCGAGTCGTAAATTTGACATTTATATCTAGACGGACAGTATATTAAATAGTTATTTTTATTTTACATCGATATACTGCGAAAAAATATCGAGACATTTATTATAGCAAAATAAAAATGGTGCACAATTAATAACTATTATAACTAAAATACTAAAATATTGTTATGGTCATATGTTGTACTTATTTTATTTCTAACTAAATCACCATCACGCCGTTTGCACATTCATACATCTTCTCATATAAGCTCGCCGATTATTGAGGCTTTTAACAGGATCATCCTCCAATATCTGATTTACCTGGTCGTTTCAAGTTTTCCGCGTACGTCCTCTACTTCTAATGCCATCTAGACTTGCGTCATATATCATTATTACCATTCTCTCCTCGTTCATCGGTTCCATATGACCAAACCTGATCCTTCCTTAATCTTATTCACTATACTAAGATCAGCTTTACATTTTTATTATATGTAAATATTTTTTATTATTTACGTGTAAAATGTATAACCGTACCTAATGTTGAAAAAAGTCAAGTCATACTTTCGTTATTAAAATATATTATATGTCTACATAAAATATATTTGACTCGATATTTTCTAAAACCTATTCAAAATATAGAAACATTAATAGCCAAGCAAATTCTAAAAAATTAATTAAATTAAAACGTTTTTCATATTAATATTTATTTTTGATTTGTATTTTATTTTCTTGTTCACAACACTTTTCATCTAATTTTCTTTTACGATTCGTAGTAAGTTTAACGCATTGAGATTATACGATATATGTATACCTTTATTCCCAAGTTTTTTCATCTTATGTTATGAAATTTCCAGTCTGGTAGTTAAGATACCTGTATATTTATCATACACATGATTGGGCATTTTCTGAAACAAATACCTAGAAAATAGTCATATTTGAAAGAGGCGGCAGTTCACATACCTCGTTGCTCCCCAAAGCTTTAAAAATGACGATGATTGGAAAGCCCTCTGAAGAAAAAAAAAATGGCATCGAACACCTCACAAAAAGAAAATTTATTCGCGTTTATTTATTTTATTTACAACTATGTAATTTATACGTGTAATTATTGTTGCACTATGCGTGTTTCGGTAGAAAAAATCTATGTTGAAAATAAAATAATCCATTTCGAACATTAAAACACAATGTCAGTGTTTTATAAACCAACATTCCAATCTTGGCGTATCAACTTATGATCTTTCTTGATTTAGGGAAAGCTATGAGTGAACAATTATTTTTAATATCTTTGTTTACGTCTTTTGTCTGATCATTAATTATTTGTATTGTCTTTTAAAGTTTACCCAATTGGTAATAATCTTATTAATTTATGTTTTCTGTAAGCGGATGTGCACTGCAATGGTTATTTGATATCACTGAATTTATTAGTTGTTAAACCGGATTTTAGATTATTTTCTGTATTATGTAATGAGAGCATTATTTCCAGAATTGTGTTTATAAACCATAGCACAATTATTCAATGGTCAGATCGTATCTAAAATACAAACGAGAAAGAACTGAAAGTCTATTCGTTTCAATACATCTCCGTGGAAACGGTACCTTATACATTTTTGCACCTTTATTGTATTAATAAACGAACTCTTCACAAATATCAAATCGTGATTTCAAAGTCACCCTGTTGGGACATAAAATTAATTTTTTTTTTTTGAAGTATTCAAAATTATTATTACTTTTACTCATTTCCTATTTGTTAACAACAATGTCTCAAAATGTATTTCCGTTCGCCTTGTAGACGAATTAAATGTTTTAAAACATCACAATTTTGGTGGTTTCTTTGTTAAAAAAACTTCTTGTACTTTGTTTAATTCTGCACGTTCAGTTTAAAGTTTAAAATTATTGTAAATACTAAATTAATGTATTAATTATAAATATATACATATAAAATCAATTTTGTCGAATAATATTGTTTCTGCGTCACCGGGTTTCGAACCTGGATCTCTATTTCCAATCCGGGGAAGTACACTACCAATTGTGTTATAACCTCAGTACTTTTCATGACAAATTTTCGAACCTATATGTTACACTTTTTCAAATGAATACATCTGTCGTTCCATTATTTGAAAGCCAAATATGGCTTCGGAGATAGAGATTCAGGTTCGAATCCCGGTGACGCAAAAACAATATTTTTCGACATTATTGATTTTATATGTATATTTGTATAATTAATACATTAATTTAGTATTTAAAATATCACAAACGTATGTTCTGAATAATTACAACTTCACAATAAGAATGTGTTCTCCTTAATAAAATTATTGTCACTCATGTGAACATGTTTGTGAACCATATTACTGCCGAACTGCAAAAGATTTTGTTACAATTAAAATATTTTTTTGGTTTTGTTTTCAATCGAACTGTATATATTTACCGAAATGTTACAAACATTTAAACATCTATTCATAATTTCTTACAGAATTCTCGCTAATGGCCAAAATTTATAACATGGAATGACTTCCTGAAGACTTGAGATAAATCGAATAATATTTTTTTTGCCTTTTATTTATGCTTTTTAATTTATAATGGACTTCCGATTGGATATGAAGTGAACGGATAAAGAGTGAGACGATTTTTTTTTAGATTTAATTGATAATAATAGTGAGATAAAAACTGAATAGAAATAATTTTTTATACATTACTTATATTTTGCTATTTTATATATATATATATATATTTTTAAATCATTTTTTTATTTTATTTTTAATCATTTGCTCGTCAATCTATATTTTTATAATAACTAAATATAACTAGCTTTAATATAATTGTTTACATACAGTAAAAATATATTTATTAAACTGAGAAATTTTGAATTTGAAACCCGAAACTTTCAATATTTTTTAAATACCTTTAAAATACATCGTTAAAAACCAGCTAGCTGGTTATTTTTCGCTCTACAGAACTTCTGGACGCAAGAATATAAGATTAACCGTTATTCCGAGAATAAGTTGATGGTATTCTGAGAAATAATAAAATCCTTTATATTTTGTACCGTTCAAAGTATTCATCGAATCATTATTATTAAGTAATGTATACGGCTGTATAAAAATATATTTATACTGTAGTATAGTTGAGTCAATTAATTTCTTCAATTATTCATCGAATTATTCTGAATTATCCATTGCTTACTATTTTTTCGAGTCAATGCCCAATACCCCGTTACAATGTTGCTATTCATCCAGAACAATTGTCACACTGTCACATCTATCGCGTCAGCTGTCACTGAATGATGCGTTCTTTCCTTTTACACGAATAATGGTTTTCAGCGGAGCGTGCGTTCTGTAACATGTCATTTCATATGCACTCGGCATTCCCCGTTCACTCAGACTATCTTAATTCCCCCAGGCACCCAGTAAAAATGGTAATCTTCAAAGATAGCACAATAACACTAGAAAGATAATGAGGTGTCCCTTTTTACTTTGTCGTCTTGACAAACGCGAGTTTAATGTGTTTGGTTCCACGGACGGGGTCATCGTCTTCTCCTATTCCGCTGTGGATCGTTCCTTGGCAGCGTTTGAGGAAGTTTGACGTGTTTACGTGCTATAAATTTTCATTATTCCCAGCGAGAGAAAATACTTTGTGTCTTAATCAAGTTATGCACCTACTAGAGCAAAATTTGTTCTCTCATAAAGATTTATTATTCCTCACGATCAGCCTTAATTAGACAAAGATTTATAATATTTGTTCTCAGATTTAACCCTGCCGGTGTGTGTTAATTTTATACTTTGATTACATATTAAAAATATTACCAGTAATTCGAAATTTTTCTGACTTTAGCGCTGTTAGAACTTGTTCCTTATGAATTAGTAAGATAGGAATAAGATCTTCTGGAGTTTAAGATCCTATAGTAAAATTAAATAAATGCTAACGTGGATATTGAAAACTGGGTTTATTGAATTATTTGATATAAAGTAATAGCGTGTAGGTTGCAGTTAAAACTGCCGCGGGAAAAAATGGCCGTTATAGCAAAATTTTAATAGTATGCAATTTACTTGCAATTGTTAATGTAATCAGGAAGCAGGTAAGCTTCAATAATTAATTTGTAAATAGTGAAATGCAACTTATTTAGTTGAAATTCAGAATCTTTAGTGTTCAAGTGGTAGCTACCAAGTTTAATTATTATTTTTATTATTATATTCTTTCAATTACAATAAAAAATATTAAAAAATCTAACGGTTTATCAACAATTAAATTATATTTATCGTTGTTAAATTAACATTTGAATCGTAAATAAATCCTAAAACTGCAGAAAAGTGCCGCAAACGCAACGCAATCGAAATATATACTTTTTAAGTGTAAATTTATCGACGGTTCCGGTTCGTTCAATTTTCCATTTCAAAGCCTGATTTCCATACTAAGTCATTGACAACTGGCCTGCCAAAGGTAAGTACTGAATATCATTAATGGCAACGCCAGTTCGTCGGTACAATCTGATTCAACAAAAAATGATGATTTATGACCTCAC
Source organism: Eubasilissa regina (assembly GCA_022840565.1). Taxonomy (NCBI): domain Eukaryota; kingdom Metazoa; phylum Arthropoda; class Insecta; order Trichoptera; family Phryganeidae; genus Eubasilissa; species Eubasilissa regina. The sequence continues at coordinate 20,157,528 of JAINEB010000015.1, read as the reverse complement.
CCATTACTCATGTGGCCCCAATACTAATTGTGATAACACCGATTCTCACTATAGAGGTACAAGGATGGTGCAGGCCGGCTGTTAGCGATCAGATATAGTCTTTAAACGTCTATGAATTATTATTGAACTTTATTTATATTGAGGTTAGACACTTAACTCCTTTTAGAACTGACCTCTGATCTCGGATCAGAGGTCAGTTCTAAAAGGATTTCATTTCATTATATGTGTCCATCCATCATTATTTATTTAGTTGAATTAAAATTTGAATAATATTATTTGTATCAAGTACTATCGGTCAAAGATACACGCGGTACACAGTGGAGTCTTGGTACCGACACGGGTGTATGGAAGTGAGGCCTGTAGCTGACAGAAGAGGTACGAAAGTGTAGTGGAAATGAGAACTCTTAGGCGTATATGTGGCAGATCCCGTTATGACAGAGTGAAGAAATAAGTATTAGGAGAATACATTCTTATTGTGAAATTGTAATTATTCAGAACAGACGGTCTGTGATATTTTAAATATGAATTAAATGTATTTATTATGTATGTCTTTCTAATTAAAATATTTAAAATATCACAGACCTATGTTCTGAATAATTACAATTTCACAATAAGAATGTGTTCTCCTGATAATAAAGTTGTATCAATGTGTCTAAATTTTAATAAAAATGAATTGATAATTCTGGCGTCTGTTATCAGATTACTCAAAGGTATTTGAGATTCTGTAAAAATAAGGTAGATGGCTCTTTCGAATGATGGAACGATTAAATGCATTAATATCAAAATGGTCACATAAAGGTTCGAAAATTTGTCACTAAAAATATTGTCGCTATAGCATAGTTGGATAATGCACCTTCCCCGGTTTGGAAAGAGATCCAGGTTTGAATCCCAGTGGCGCAACAATATTATTCAATGAAATTGATTTTATAAGTATATCTTTCTAATTTATATATTTAATTCATATTTGAAGAAATAAGTAACTGTAACTTCTAAATCAGTTTGAACCACAAAACTAAACTTACAGGTTTTGATAAGTACCCGTACACATATCCTTGGGAAAAAACTTAAATTGTTATTTGGTCCCCCATTTTGGATAGCCTTGATTTTGTCTTGAAATCAGCAAAAAATGAAAATTTTGAAACTGATACCAAAAATGTAGGAAGGGTTCCTAATTCAAACTTTAATTCTTCATAGCTGGGAACTCTACTGGCCATAGTTATAACAAAAAAAAAACATCTTGTGATTCCAACCCCCAGTCTCATTAAAAGGTCATCAAAATTGGGTGATTTTGTTTCCAAATTTGGCATATTTAAAGATTTTTTAAGTCATGGTTTATATATTATTTTCTATCATTTCTAAACATTTTCTTTAATCTTATTGTAATATCTTTATGTTAGTGAAAACCAGAATCTTTTTGTCTTTTATGGGAGTAAAACAATACATTTTTTCAAAACCTCTGCAATGTCCCGTTTTTGCCTGTTCGCTGTAAAGAAAATTGAGCCTTAATCCAAAATGGTGACATGAAAATAAAATAAAAATTGTTTTGAGCTACACACTCATGGGGGTTATGGTAAAAAAAAATGAAAAATATTTGAAATGGTTAAGCAACTACTTATTTTAAAATCAGGTGATTTCACATGGAATGAGTACATTTTTTATAGTATCCTATATATATAGCATATTTTTAAATTAACTTTCCTTTCATAATTTTTTTTGTGCAATTTTGTGCACATACGTGTGACATGTCTATCTATCTATACCTTTGTAAAAATATTATGTTTATTATAGTTGTGGTTAGCGATTTTGACTTACCTTATGTCAAATAATGTTGTAAACGCGTTTATAAAAAATTAAACATGTTTCCAAATGAGTGTCTACATTTTTCGTGCACTTAGTTACAGATAACGATGCAATATGACATTTTTTTGTATTCTGAAAAATCTCCTGAAGCCATGTAAATATTCCTCGTTCGTATTGCTGTCTGTAACTTTATTTCCTTTGGGATACCGTAGAAAATTCTCGTAATACCGCGCTAATAAAGTTGACGTCTCTTCAGGTATACATTATATTGTACGTACCTATGATTTCCACGACTTTAACGGTCAACGGCTGCAATAAAAAATAAAAAAGATATATTATTATATTATTTTAAATATACACGTGTATATTCAAAAAATACGTTTTCTAATCTGTATTTGGAAAATTGAGGTGTATTTTTATAATACAACTGTCTAGGTTAAGGGTTGAACTCTTTAAACTTATACCTAGTCATAAGTTGCTTCGATCCAATAAAAACATATTTTACGAGATTTACGAGATATGTCAGAACGTGAACACGTTTGTACGTAAATAACACTAGTGATCTTATTATGTTACAGAAGAGCGTATCTAACAATTTCCTGAATATAATAGATAAGAAAAATAATGAATTAAGTTGTCTTGTTTACGTTTCAAGTTAAATTATTTAATATTATACAAAATGGGCCACAAAGTTACTTCCTGATTTCTCTTAACTGTATATTTCATAAAAATAAATAGAAACAACAATTTTAATTATTTATTAGTTCAATTAATTTTTTTCCAATTAGTCATTACTTTTTTTAAAACTTCAGGTGATACAATGTTTATTTATTCAGGCATGTTGTATTTTAACTTACCTGCTTTCAGATAATATCCAGATTAAGAAAAGCCCGGGTATATGTATTGACAAGATGTTAATGGTCCAAATTTTGCAACAGATGACTTTCTATAGAAAATATATATACATATAGAAGCATATATATATGTTTCATTTCCATACTAATATTAGTTCAAATATTTTCGCAACTACGATCTAGGAATTAGTGTCCGACCGAAGGTCAATTATTGTCCAAAGCCGAAGCCGATTGTTCGGCTCTTGCCATAACTCTTGGCCGAACTTAGAAATCTTAGAACACCGACTAGAAAGTATACATAACAATTCAAATTCTACACTATTACTTAGTTTTCTGCGCTATGGTGTTGATAGTAATTGTAATTATATCCATTAAGTAAATAAATTGCAATTTTCCAGAAATGATAGACTGAGTTTTATTTCATTCGTTTCGTGCGTTTTCGGCACTTTTCGGCGGCTAAATTCAAAGATTCGGCTTCGGTCAAACCTTTGGCAGATTTAAGTCGAAGCCGAATGTGCAGCCGAAGGTTTATTTTTTGGCCGAAGTGGCCAAAGCCAAAGCTTTGGTAGGATTTTACTTGGAATGTCCAGTTTCTGACTGCGTCTTCATGTCAAAGTTGCAGGTGATTCGCCTCTCAGTTGCACTCTTAGTCTACTATTTCGTCTTAAACCATAAGTTACTCCTGATTCTCCGAACATAGCAATTAACGCCCGAATACAGAATACAGACGGAGCATTTGTAGTGATAAAATCACGCTGAAATTGTCCAGGAATTGAAATAATCGAGTACCATTATAAACTCTCTTATACGAGTATTTTATTTCTGGAAAATAATAAAAAATATAGAAGCAAACTACACGATTTTTCTAAATGAGTAAGATAATTTTATGTCGATCGCTTCGGGAATTTAACTTGGATCCTATTTTATAATAAGTTCCATAACTTTTTGCATAAGTTCAATGCCTGTTTATATTATACGCTGCTAGACTGTGAAGGCACCCACGCAGAAAACTGCTTTTGAATTTTAAGTGTATGGAGCGAGTATAGACATGTTACCTTCTCTTTGACGAAGTACTTAATGTATTCATGAGCTAAAGACATTTTTATATATTTACGTTTAATCCTAATAATAACAAACTGTTAAATTGAGAACATAATGTAAGAAACAGTGAACATCTCTTACATTATGAAGCTTGTTCGCCTTTTTTTTTGTATATTTATAAGAATGTTTATAATGTATAATATGTACGTATATTAAGAACATGAACAGAATAAAAAAATAAAACGAACCGTGTAGAACTATTAAAAATAATATATTCGTTCTTTTGATGAAGATATTATGAAGATATACAAAATCAATTTTGAAATTATCAATTCTTGCTTATTTTAAAGCTGCATTAAAAATCAACATTATAATATTATATTCGCGCTCCGCTCCTATGGGCTAAGTAATTGTAGACGCCATGATTCATTTCATCATTTGAACCTTAGCGATGCAGTGTCATCGGTCTCAGACCACAGCCGCGGTTACATTGACCCTGCCTGGCCGCCGACGACACTGAATTGTTTGCGTCATTATTTCGGATGAAAACGCTAACACACGACACGAATTACCGCAACATTTCTACCAATTCGTTACATGGAAACGTTTACCTAATATTTGACACTCGACAAATCTCAGTTTGGTCGCGGTCGAGTGTCTTGCGATTAACATGCTTTGCGGTCACTTTCAAATCTCACGATTATTTAGAACTGAAAAATGACAAACGGAAGAAGTCCGAGAGTCATGTACAACACATCGAAGTAAATTACTTTGTCGGTTCACTTCAGTATGTGCTTTGGAAAAACGTTAACCTCCGAGAATTTGGAGAAGAGAAACCGCACGTTTGGTTATTTTCTTATTTACTTTTTGATACGTCGGAATCCTGAATGGTGATACACATCCCGCTTCTTTATTAAAATATATTTAAGAAAAGTTTGCATTTCAAAAAAGCAAAACAGTATTTTTCAATTAAACCCTCCCGTACCATTTCTAATAATATAACTATACTAGTCTTTAATACCCGTCCCGAAGCCCGAAGGACGTACATAGGATGGTTTCTGTGAAAAAATGCGCAACAGCATTACAGTGTTGCAATTTCAATGCAGTGTTTGTTAGAAATGTATTTGTTTATTTTCTATTTGAAAAATGTACCTTCAGAACAAAAATCTTACATATCCACCTAAATCGTTTATATATTTCATGAATTATAGGATATCCTTATTTTACTCCAATGTAATGTATAAGTTTCCTTTCAAATTTCCCTACGCGTGACGCAGAAGTTCATCGGGATAGTATATACACATAAGATCTTATCAGAATATCAATTGGTATCTTCGGAACCTTTCATAAATGGGTCGAATATAATCTAATAAATATCCTTAGGTTCACTTTCGACATAAATTTTTTTATCAAGATATATTTAAATCAATGATTCAGAATAAATGGCATTAATAATAATGTCATTAAAAAAGTTCGGCATCAGCTGGTTTTAGGTGGCGTCCATTCCTTGAACATCGTCACCATCAAATTAATAAGATAAGAACACAGCAAGGTGCCCATTATAAAAAGGACAACGTTCAAATCGTGAACGTCACTCTATTATTAATTTCTCTTCAAATAAAATATTTGTCGCGTTTATGCGTCGTAGAAAATATCGGTAGGATTAGTGCCGACTATTATATTATGAAGTCTTAAAGTGCACCCCTCCCCCCGCCCCCTAGCAACCACTACTCGTGTAAAGCTGTTACGGTCCTTATCCTCGAAGGAGTTTGTTGTGCGAGTTTAGTAATTTGAGCGGTAATAATATTAATCATTCAACTCCCGTGAACAGTCGAATAATTAATTAATTTTCCGATAGATAACCGTCGAGCTAAAAATTGTGATTACATCGAGTATTGAGGCTTTATGTTGGTGTATGTATTATACTATGAGGAAAATAAAAGAACCTTCGCTGACCGACGTATGAAGTTTACTGTTATGTAACTTTTTGTAAAATGTCACCACCCGCAGATGAAATTTGGCTACAGGTTATTGTACAGTTGTTTGCTTTGTCCTCTCCATATAATATTATTGCAATGGCATAAATAAGAGCCGAATCACCTACGGCAGCGCAGAGTCGCTTAGAATGGCGTGATCGCTTTTGCTGTCCTGAACGCAAAATTATTTTTAATTATTTCTATTAAATTACTTAATTGTTTTTGCTTTTGTAGAGTGCTACGTCTTATCTTCGTTAGCGAAATAATGCGATACCCTTTTAACCCTACTTCATCAAAGGAAATATATCACTGAAACATTCTGAAATTTAACTGTGAAAGCTCATAATGTAACATTGACTAATTGAGTACTCTACCCGAAATCGTCAAAAGAGCCGTTAATCAACCTCTGTAAAAAATTAACCTTAAACATTAGAATTATATATATTAATATTTTATTTTAAAATTTCTCAAAATTAAACGGCTGAAATAAATTGATATAGTCATCATTATCGAAATTCACTAACATTGGACACAATATTAAATTGTTGGAAGCACACCAGACTGTTAACGTGCAACCGTCGGATTTCCGCCGAATTCGCCGGTGCAAGCATGCTGTCCCGCGGCACTAACCGCAAGGACGTGAGGAACTTCCGGTCACATGGGACTTCCGGTGCTCTGCTGACGATGGGACTCGTTGATTGGCCTCGGAACCCGGATGACATCGCTATATAATATCATTTTTAAGTATTTCCTCTCCCTTATTTCGCAACGTTAAAAATGACACTAACGTCAAATATCTACATTTTTATAATTGAGCTCAGGTTATACATATAGTCGTAGTGAAACGGCAGCGTCCTAACGGAAAATTTAACTATGTACTGTTGTAATCCTATACAAAAATATTTTTTCTGAAATACGTAACAATCGGTACTATTATCAGTTATGTTTATTTTCTAGTATGTCAACGATATATTGTAGTTATTATTAAAAATTTAGCAGTTTGGGTTTGAATTAAGTAGTGTAATAATATTTTGACAAAGGAAAGGTAATATGTTTTGGGGATCGTCGTCTTCCAGAAAACATTAAAATTATACATATAAAATCAATTTTATCGAAAAATATTGTTGTTGCTACCGGGATTCAAATAATGGAACTATGGATGTATTCATTTGAAAAGTGTTCGAAATTATGCGGTCAAAAGTACTGTGCGCTGTAGTATAGTCGGTTAATGCACGTTTCCCGCATAGAAAAGACATCCAGGTTCGAATCCCGGTAGCAACGATAATATTTTTCGATAAAATTGATTTTATATGTATATCTTTCTAATTAATACATTTAATTAGTATTTAAAATATCACAGACCTGTGTTCTAAATAATTAAAACATAATGAAAATGTGTTCTCCTTAATAATTAAAATTATAATTCACATTCGTACGTATCTCGTATCATTATCTCGATAAATTTTTATATCACTATTATTATTATAATTTTGTTTCGTTAAAATGACGAAATATAGTAATTATGATTGAAATAATTGTGAGCTTGTTTCAATAATAACGCCGAACGACAGGCACTGTGCATTGTGCTGTAGCACTGCCGCCATTACTTCATTGCTGTCACGGTTATGTTGCTTTCTCGGTTGACTTTTTTTTCTCTGCTTTGCTCAAGGTTCCCGGTTCTAATCTTGTCCTCTAATCGTTCTAGGGTTGTTAACTCAGCACCATCGCGGCGGTCGGCGGTCAAAGTCACTTGCCTTTTTACTGAAATTATATTCTAATATTATATGATTTTTTTTATACTTTTGTAGCTTGCGGGTGCATGTCGAGTTCCATCCGCTTTCATCCCTTCCCACTTCTTTTTATAAAACATTAGATCTTTAATTTTATAGAAAATTCAATTTGATCTCGGATTTTGACAATTATACTCTGGTTCACAACCATTTGTTTCGCTGTTTGATTATAGTGATTTATTTTGCAATTGATGACTCATAACTTTGTATTATGATTTTTGTACTTTTATTTATCCTGTTCTGATAAACAAAGCTCTGCTGTATAATTATATAGACCTATGTAGTAATATATTATGTGTATGTAAATATATATGCTTTTTTAAATCTTTTCACAAGCCAATTCTTATCCCTAATATGGTTCTTTGTCGAGTTCTACCTAGTCGAACAGTCTACATTTTTTTGTTACAAGTGAGGCCTTGCTCCCCTAGGTGGCGTACATTTTTTATGCGACGATAAAGCGCATTGACAAATTGCTCATTCGCACCCCGCGCCCTTTGCTATTCACGCGGCGTTTGGAGATTTATCACTTAAGGCAGCCACTCGCGGTCGAGTGAGTACTGTCAAGTGCCGGGCTTGAAGGTATCAAACATTCTACCCTAGGCCGTGTTCTCTCAACAGTTGGTCAGTCACTTCGAGAAGTGAAACTATGAACAAAGACAGAACACTGGTGAGCAGGATATCCGAAGATGCGTACAATTAGCTAATGTTTCGATTTTCACCCACAAAGGCACTGTTATTAAAAAAATAATATTTAAAAAAAAAGTTATTAATGGAAAAATATGGAAGTACGTGTCTCCACATATTAACATATATACAACTTTCAAAAATTTGATAGATATGGAGGTTGATTGGGTGGAATAGTGAATGTTACATTGCGTAAAGTGATCACTTAAGCCAGCCGAAGACAGGTCGTAAGCCCTATAATTACCCATGCTTCCATATTTTTCCATTAATAAAATAAAATAAAAATAGCTTCGTCTGTATGAGATATCTATTATTTGTTTAAAATTATGTTGGTTCACACTCTTGTCTTTAAAATCTTCGTGCATGTGGCGGAGACTCACAATAACGACAAGCGTAAAATAATAAGAAACGCACTGTTGGAGAAGTTGTTGGAGTACGACCCACGAATGCCTCGACTCCGCATCAGATCTCTCATATTAATCAAATATAGCGAGATCAACGGAAGATTCTTCCAATTCTTCGGCTACGTTACGTGTCGGAAGTGACGGCCTAGAAAAGGAGATTATACCGGGCACAAATTTGGGCCGAAGAATAGTTGGAAGGGTGCAACAGCGGTATTTGCGATGGATAATATTGCCCTTTAAAATTATATATATTGTAGTCGGTGGTAGATTTTTCACTCAATTGACAAAGGGATTTTCTCTACCTGGGAAGTAATTTTAATTTATACGTTTTTAAATTTAGATATTTACAGCTTTCGGGAAAATTTCCACATCGCATGTTGGAGTAAAACCTGGCGAAGAAATACAGCCGAGATGATACGGGATTCATCTCGTAAAGCTGATGTGAGGCTGAAAGCCATCTCCGTTCATGTGATAACTTACTTAGTAGTGCGGTGCGGTACGGGGAAACGTCTCGTCCAGTCGTCTCAGCAAAACTGATTACGTGGATGAATAAGGCAAAAGAGATTTAAGAAAAAAGTCTGCCTGTACGGTGAATTCAGAATTAATCGACTTCTTGGGAGAATCAAATTATTTGTGTTTTGTAATTAATATGCATAAAATTGTAATATGTACAAGTAATGTGTAAAGAAAAATGATTTTGTTACATATGTTTATTAAATTTGAACTGATTGAAATAATACTACGTACGTACCCTCGACTTTTATACAGAAAAAATAGTGAACCTTATCACCTAATTCTCACCTGATTGGAAACATATTCATTCGTTAATTGTTTTAAGTAAGGCTTCCCTTTCAAAAATAATTCATATTTCCGCGTTTTTTTTACGAAAATATGAGTTTTTATTATTCATTTATATCAGAAGTTATACATTAGATTTGACTTTTTTAAAAACTATTACTTAGATAGGACCTTTACACTAATGTTAAACTAATAAACTGGACGTTATTTGCCATAATTAAGAAAATACAAGCATTATGAGACAAATCGCGACCATCAAATTTATTTTCCGCGTGCCACAAAATTGCCTTAATATAGAAAGTTCTTACATCTACGAAATATATTTTCTTATAATCTTAAAGCTAAGATTACGGAGACATATCTGCATTGAACCAAATTAATTTTTAATTTCTTATTTGTCGTTTTGAATTGTCCTTAGAAATGTTTCAAAATGTTTCGGTTGGCAGTAACATTTTTTCCGTTAAAGAACGAAGGAGAAATAAATGAAGTGTAACTAGCAAACGAAGCTATAGCGCTATAAAGTTAATTAAAATGTGAATACTTATACTGAGAATAGCCTACAAATATATAAACAGGAGATAAAAATAATTGCTTTTGACTGTTTATTTAGTGTTCGGAAAAGGACGAGAAGATAAATTTTCCTATCTTCCAGGAAGCTTTTAATTAAGTATTTTTGTATGACCAAGTCTTTAAAAAGCAATCGGTCACGATTTTGCTTCTCCATTTGTTCTTCCTCGTATCCGTCGCTTAAATTTTACTTCACCAAATATCATCACATTAAATTTGTCTCGATTTTTTGACGACGTATTTGTCTTCTCATGCATATTGCATAAAGTTCTTTCATCCCTTGTCTGCTTTTTTTCTAATGATAAATATCGTAAGAACATCTTATTGGATCTTGCGCTGTTTGATACGATTTGTTTGATCAAAATCGCTTTGACGAATGTGACGTAGGTTAGATCTGGTTTAATTTTCGTTACATCGTTTAATTATACATACACCTTTGTGATGATACGAGGTTGTGTTATTGTTAATTTCACACTCGTGTAACTTAACTGCTTGTATTGATTTTCTGTATATCCATTTACTAACGTAACTTGGCGAGACCGCCGTCGTAAAATATGGCTCCTCTGAGTGCACTTGAGAGTGGCGAAACTTCCACTATGGTACATAAAAACTGGAAAAATGCAAGCGCAGAAGATGAGAAATTTCCGTTGAATTCCTCTGTACAATGAAATTGAAGTACCTAATTCTGAATTTTCTTCAAAATATATATTCTCCTCCGAGTCTGCTGCGCGTTACCGTTAAAGTGTTGCGTATTCTGTAGCTGTTTTCCAAAAAAATTTTTATTCAAATCCTTAAACAACGGATTATCTCCTCGGGCCATTAGTGAATTTTCAACAAACTTTTGCTCTTCCTGATTCTTTGTTCAGTCGAGAATTCTGAATTGAATTTAATTTTTTCCAGGTAAAAACATTATAAAATTTTATTCATTAAATGGAATAAATATGATGATTATTCCTCTGTAATTAAACAATAATTCAAACCTAGTAGTCGATATTCAGATTACAAGAATAAAGTAGGTTATCCCTCTCCGTTGATTTGGGGTTGGTATCCTCTCTGCAAAACCCGCCGATGTTAGGCATGTACTTGTACATGCTAAATATGTACGGAGGGTAAGTTTCATAGTATTTTGATGAAAGCTTACACGAATTTTTCCACACCAAAGGAGAGATAAAATCCCCTTTGTTCACCACCGTTCTTAGTTTCCGGAATGTTAATGCGTAGGCATAGGCCTTCTAGGGTTTATGGTTAACGTTTTTAACTTTTCGATTACCGGTAGCTGCTTAATTACAGATTTATTTTAGATTGTAACAACAATCTAAAATAAATTTCTATATGTATTATATAATACATATTTACATTTTTATATAGTGGAACCGTCATTAATTCGTTCCTGAGGGCCTGACGAATATAGAAACAGTTTTTCTCATAACAAATAACTGAAATTCAATTAATTCGTTCCCAGTCCCCAAAAATAAATTTTATGTCAAAATACACGACGAATAAATTTTGTGTCAAAACATTACCTTCATTGTACTGAGGAGACATGTTGGTAGAAGCGGCAGAGGAGGAAAGTTACTAATATTTAGAAGAAGACAATTTAAATATCAGGTAACTCTAATTCTGGTGGTGGTTTTCGTTTGCCGATGATTCAGTAGAACTCCATTTAACAAAGAACTTGCCCAATGTTGCCTGTTTCTGTATATTTTTTAAAATTTTCATGAAGCAGTCAATCACATTACCTATAAAAAGACAGCTGGAGGGGGGAAACTTAACCTTTCCCGGGACCGGTTTAGAAGCTAGGGCTTTCTTGTCGGTCCCACACATCAAAGCTAATATAAATACACGACTTTAATTCAATTACATATTTAATGGAGAAGAAATTCAATGTGGTTATTAGCAATTAAGATTTAAAATTTAGACCCTCCAGCGTTACCTTTGGATCCATTTATGTTTTGGTTAACTCTGGCAACATTTGAGTGCCACTTTTCGACTATTTTCTGCATTTCGGCCCAGTTAGACAGCATTGTCGGGCGGTGGAAGTGACAAATACAAAAATATTAACGAAGATGGAAACATTTAATTGTTATCAAAACCTGACAAATATCGAACCAGACGAATATAGAGGTTCCACTGTACACTGTTGAAACTCTCATTTGTGCTCCTACTCAAAATGATTTTGTACGCTCTACATTTAAATATACGGTATTATAGTATAATTTTGTCATCTTTCGATTTTCACCTTTTTGGCAATAAATCCGATAACATCTTTATTTATAGTACATATACTTGAAGAATTTTATTTAATTTAATTCTTATGACTTGTTAGGCGATGCGGTGCAATCGGTTATACGACAGCGTGAATGGACCGCGTTAGTCTCATACAGTCCTAGTGCAACACAGGGAGCGCTGATCATAAAACATAAATTAGTTTAAAACTAAAAACATAAATTAGTGTAAGTAAATATCTGTGCACTTAAATTACTGAACATGAATACAATCCGTGGTATCGTGTTTTCATGGCACGCTCGAAGTTCGATTTTTAGCAAGTCTCAAAGATGAATGCGATTGTTGGTGTACGTATTGTGTACATACCCTTATACTAAACTATGGTTTGACTTTGACAACCGCTTTGAGCGCGGTTTTGTTGTTTTAGCTGTGTGTCTGTACAAGACCACCGAATCAGTGTTCTCTATCTGTTTGCCAACTGTCTCGAGTGCGTTACCTTTTCCTCGCCCGTCGTCGTGCGGGACGAGCGGGGGAGGATAGTTTTGTAATTTCGTTATTCAATCAATGCCCCGCCTCGCGGCAGCGCCGAGGACACGATCGAATGGCCGGACGAAGCGAATACACAAGAGACTGATGTAATTTGTATTTTACCTAGATTTATTACATTAATAATTAATGACAAATTAACGTCGCCATTAGTATTCCTATTTCAGTGGAATGAATTTTCTATAATAATTTCAATGACGAAGCACTAAAGCCAGAATTTTACAGAAAAATATTTTTGTTTTACAATTTTAATATGAACATTATTTAGCAAAAATTGATGAATTATTATTTAAAGGTAAAAATTCATATTATATATTAATACAAACATGAAAGCCAGATCGGGCGATTGTTGATTGAAATTGATATTCACAAAGCGCTTTAGTAGGGTAGTAGTATACAATAGTGAATTACACTTGATTCTGTTTTTATACGGTGGATATATTCCACAGAATACCGTGTAAAAAATACTGTATATTATTGTATAAGAAAATGGGAGATAGGTTCCATTATACAAAGTTGTCAAAATATAACGTATTATTATTTATTATATCAACAATTCTGTTATAGATCGCTGTTATTTTGTTTTGGCGAGTTTCTTGTATGACTCTTGGTTATGAGCCATGCAAATGGTTAAATCTCGATGTTCGACGTTGTGATCATTTGTGAGAAAATGATTTCCAAATTTATTGGCCGGCTGTAGGCCTTCTGTTATTGGACCGTCTAGTTCATCGTCACTACATCCGCTTACCTACTTTCCTTAGAATTACGGATGTTATATCAAAATCGAAACTGACAGTCGTGACCCCCGAGTTGTGACATGTTGATTTCCTTGAGGATTCTCCTCCATCTTTCTCTGCAACTCGCAGTTCGGATAGCCATTGCAGTAGCGTCGTTGTTGTGGTGGGTCTGTAGAGCTCATGAAGATCACCTCCCTCCTCTCCAGCCTTACACGTTTCCCGTCACCGCCAACTCTCCATTATTTTTTAATTTCAGTATCCACTGTTTCCTGAAGAAGATACAATAGGTATCGAAACATGTAGAATAATCAATAAATCGCGGTTTAAACAAAGTATTTTGTCTAATTATTAATATAAAATGAGGCTACAAAGTAATTTTGCAAATATTGAAGAAATTTTTACTCTTTTCGATTGACAAAAACAACTAAATTCAGCTTGTTCTCGAGGGGTACTTAAAATTAATATTGTCTCACACTTAATTATATCGTTGGATGCTTTTCTTAAACATAAACATCGTTAGTAACGAGTAAACGTTTAACGATTCGTTACATAACATGCCTACTTATTGGAGTGGGGTCTGACCATCCGGAAATCTCTATCTACTTTTAATGTTGTTTGTATCCTTTATTTTTATTAAACATTTACACGCCACTCATGTTTAATTAGAAATAGAATTAGTAGTATATATCAAGCCTCGAAACAATGTTTTTTTATTTTTGTATTATTATTCACGCTATTTACGGAAATCATTCTCGCCATTGACACTCGTACGAGGTCACAGTTTAAAATGACACTAATCATTGTTTCCTTTAAACTTTTGTATTGACGATCTATTGTCAACATTTTTGTATCACCATTGTTCGGCACGGTCCCAGCCGCGATTCGACGAAACGATCTTTATGCCGGTAGTTAGATACGTGCGCATATTCAGCCCGCATCGAAATTATTAGGTTTATTTCGTACACTCGGTGTTAGTTGGTACCTTTCATTCTTCATTTTAAGCCATTGCACAGGTCCTACCTGTACTTATAACTTAATGAACTTTATATTGACTTCTTCTACTTTGTGTGCCGTCTATTATTGGAGGTTAGCGACCATATTGCAGCATGCTGATTTATCCTGTGCAGATGCATAAGATCGCTGACATTTTGGACAATGATATACTTTCTGAGATTACGCAACCGAGATAATCTCATTTTACCTACGGTTCTGCTGTCTTCTATCCATCCTGAATAATGTGTTGTACATAATAAGACAAATGATCGACAACAGCATATGAAACAAAAAGGCAAGACGTTGTGTTCTTATTTACTGGCTATTGCGTACAAGCATAGATATCGAAAGGAATTTGGCACACACCACAATCCGGTTTCTGCTGACATCTCCAAAGATGTGGACTTATACTATATAACTCACTATTTCGTTAAAGGTTCCGACACAGTATAGACGCGAAGTCTCGAGATTAGTCTAATATTGTAAACTCTTCCGTGCACGTATAACCGTACTAGTTCAAGCTCGCCATCGACTGCTCGGAGGCGTGGCCGCGTGGGGAAGAAAAGGGGAAGAAGGCACAGTGCATTATTTTCGTTGTTCACAAATTTTCGAATTAAATTTTATCGTCCACAGAAAAATATTCGATTGATATTTTCTTGGGTGACTTTTGTTGATATATTTTTTCTGTCGAGTTATATTGGTTTATTATTTCTCTATTATTAAAAATATACCGATAAAAATACACCCTTTCAACGATGGCTTATTCTTTCCGAGAATAAATCTCTCATTCGAGTCTATCGAAGCGCAACTATTCGATTACAGAATAATTTTATCGTTTTTGCACATACTTCATTCTTAATTCCCGTTGTATTAAATAAACAATATATACTATTTTATATTCATACCATATATATATTGCAAACATTAATAGAAGCATTATTAAAAATGCATATAACTGTTTAAAATAATGTACACTTAAATAAATATCAAATATCTCGTAGAGACGAAGCTGTTTTTTTAATGGAAGATTATAGAAATATGGGGTAATTACAGGGCTTACGACCTGTCTTCGGCTGACTTAAATGATCACTTTGACCAATTCAATAACGTTCATCAATTCTCACCCCTCAGTCTCCATATATTTCTATATATCTTCCACTAAATATAATAAAAATAGCTTCGTCTCTATGAGATATCTGATATTTATTTAATAACAGTGCCTTTGTATGTAAAAAAAATCCAGTAATTGTGTGTTCTTGGACATATTCAAATATTGCTAAAATGTACTCTTATACTAGAATAATAATTTAAGTAATAGAAGAAAATGTACACCAATATCTTCTTACTTTATGGATTTAGATATGTTTTGGGAAAGTTGACCGTAAATTGACCGTAAAGTGACTATGTAACGAATCATTTATTTTTTCAGTTTTAAAATTTTCAGTTAAAAATGCATGTTTTACTTTTTATTTCCTTATAAAATAATTTTTACGTTACATATTATGTAATAATACAGACTAAAATAAAATAATATTCAACGGTTGTTATCGGAGCCTGAAGAGAAACATGACAATGTTGCCATCGGTACCACCCGCTGTTGTAGAAGGATCTGGTTAAAAAAATTGGTCTCAACGTTTGTTGTTTTACCTTGATTTAGACATATTTTTTGCAGTTCTTTGTAGCTGTCAATGTCTACATTATTGCCTCGTGAAACTTGAGCGCTGCGATCTTCGCCGGGATTTGTATGAAGTAGAATGTTTATGCCTTGTTCGAATTGAGTTAAAAAAGTGAATTTACGTAAGAGTTTTCAACTAGGCATCTGTAAACTGTAAAAAAAGAGAAGATTGAATTGTCTAATGATCTAATGTCTTGGCGGTTTTGTTCGATTGTTATTTATTATAAAATCAATTTTTTAAACAAAAATTACAACATTTCTATCAATGGTGTATTCTACATTATTGTTCACTACTTCATTTCATCTTTTAACCAATTTGTCTTTGCCTTTTCTATAAAAATTTTGCTGGTCTGGTATCGAAATTAATCGAGCCAATTCCTTAGGTCATCGTCGTTGTTGTGAACGTAACGTTACGCATTTGATTGGAGAGCGACTGAAAAAGGTGATAATCTGACGGAGTGAGGTCGGGACTGTAGGGTAGATGCGGCTGAATTTCCCTTTGAAAGCACTGGAACCTTGATTAAAGGCGAAAATAAGCATGTGTCGAAAATGTTCGTTTTTCTCACCTCTTGGCACCCCATTTTATTTAAGCCCAAAAACTAAGATACACGAAAACGATCCTGGTGTTAAAAATGCTATCGAATAGTGTGTCATTTTTTTTGTCACAAACAAAATAGCGGGAAAATAGCATTTTAAAAAAAACGCAAGACTTATTAGACGACCCAATTAGGAATTCTGTGTCGATACAACCTAGGAATCCCGTGGTTTTTTGATGTCTCAAGTCTCTGGTTTTACTTGATATTATTCATATTAAATAAGTTTAGTTATGTAAATTAAATTAATCAACTTGAAAGATAAATAAATATATTAATAATAAATGGGTGTATATCCCTTAACTCGCCACATTAAATCTATATAATAGCACGAATTTCTTGAACGACGTTGGTATTAACTTGTAATATAATATTCCCTATTCTATAATATTGTTGTACTTCTTTCTATAAAATAATGTTATAACTTGATTAATGGCACAAATCACTTTTAAAGGGTGGATTGCCTGTTTAAAAAAAGAAGAAGAAGAAATGGATGCATTGAAGAAAGAATATTAAATAAATCGTAAAAATTTGAGAAACTAATACGATCTACTGGATTTTGTGGTATTTAATACCACAAAACAACCCAAATACAATTATTATTAGGTTTTAAACAATATTTTTTTTTATAAATTCACACATACTATTTATCGATGTACTTTATTTTGTTGTTTTTTATGATCTTTATTCACGGCATGTTTTCGTCATGTTTGCCTGGCATTGTTCATTAAAAATATTTTATATGTAGTGATTTTAAATTTTAACTTTATATTTTTATATTTATTTCAAACCTTACATTGTGGCTTTTATTCATTTCAATATAAATTATCTAAAACTTATGTTAGGTATTAGATTTATTTTTTAAATATTTATTTTTAAATAGAATTTTAAAAACATTAGAACAATTTGATGTGTATGGCTTTAGTTACTTTATTTGCCATCCTGATGAGGGAAACTGTATTTTCCGAAACCGGTTGGCGTATTAAATTTAACTCATAAATTGGTTAAACAAAGTTTTAAATAATTTATATTAATTGACATATTAGATTATATCATATTTATATGAAGAGCTGTTTTTAATGTTAAAACAGTTAAAACGTTAAAAATTAATGCTTTAAACAGCTGTTTTTCGTACATTTTACGGAGTATGGATTCTCGGTTTTTAAAATGTATATCTAATAATTTCTCTAACAATGTTCATTGTATAAAAATGGTATTTAAATCAATTTCTAATAGACCTTGTTTACAGTTGTTCTACGTCGATCGCAGCTGTTAATACATGCAAATTTTCAACACTGGCGTATTTATTTGACTTTTCTTGGATGATGGTCGGTTATTGATCAGAATCAAAATATAAACCATACGGCGAGATTTAAGTTGGAGTACCGTCAGCGTACTCTTTCAATGTCCTACCGACGGTATAAAGTTTTATCCTCATTTTATCTTTATTTTCCCCGTCACCTTGGTGCCACTGATATCGCCGTTCGATGTCTGCCGAATGACTCATTGCTATTCAGAGGTAGGCTCCAGGTCTGACTCACCGGACTTCCCCTCTGTTCGTTTGTTTATTCCATCCTTATTCTCGTAATTTGCCGGTACGAATTTTTATATCTTGAAAATACTTATTGTATTCTAATCTAAGTTTCTCGTGTGCGTCTTGAATAAGTAATGGCGTCTGCCGTCGGGAAATATTTTTAAGTCTTGCATTGTCACATCCTCGGTATAAAACGGTATATATTTTAATGTTCATAAATGTTTACATCCATTCTTTTTCTTAAACAATTATTTATTCTAAATGTATTGTTTATAATTGGGCATAAAATTACTATATTAAAGTATAACGCTTCGTTTACTTCGGAGACTACACAAGTTGAGAATCTAAAAAAAAAACCTTTAAAATAAAACGTTATTATTTATAGATTATTTACTGAAATGAAAATATTAATTCATGTTAGCTTTATGTAATTATCCCTAATTATGTGTGTAAACGTGTTATTATTTTTGTTTTCTGTAGTTAGTGAACAATGGGCTACGCATATTGCGAATCTAAAACCGTGTTGTGTATCAATTATTTATTATGCGTAAATAGAGAAATACATTCATATTAACTTTATATAAATATCCCTAATTAGCTGTGAATTTTTTTTAATAGTTGACTACAACATACGAAAATATCGATTAATTATTTTTTATGTACTATTTTAATTATTTAATTTAGTTCACATTTACTTTTAAGAAAATTCAGTAGAATTATAATTTGGTGACAGAAAATTTTAAATGTGAGTTCACTATGGTTCATGAAAGCCGTGAAGAGACTTCGTTGGGTTTTCTCTTGAACGTAAGAATAAGAGCGTATAATATGTTCAATGCATTATTTGTCGATCTATTTAAATCACGATTGAACCATATTTTTGTTTCTAATTAGGACCACGCTAGTAGCACATCGTTAGTTACTAGCAAAGCAACAGGCGTAGCAAAATTCAAACCATGTTCAGCACTGGGGTAAAATGGATTATCTTATGTAGGTGCTAGATATGAAACACGTGTTTAAAATTACGATTTTCTCTTCAAGCGCCAAGGTTTGAAATATTAATTAAAATTCATTCATTATGTGGCCATTAGCTAAGTATTTATATTTTTATTTTATTTATTATATTAAAATCAGTTTTAACACACATTGATATTTATGCACGTTGATGTTATGTTATTAATAAAAGAAAAATCTAAATAATTTATTATTCGTTGCACGAGTAGATTCCTTAACTTAATGAGCCAAAGGTCAGGAGTTGTTATCAGTTCGATAGTTTTTCATGTATCTACATATTTTTATTAATAAAATATAAGCCCGCGTATTTACTGTTTCCGAGGTAAGTTTGTGGAACTCTATAATCACATATATGAAAATAAAACATTTAACTTTTTATCCTACTCGTTTAATTTACTTGATGAGACGCGTTTTGCCTTGTAAGGGCATTATCAATCTAACAATTTAACGATTGGAGTCCTCGGTGAGCAACAAACCGCTACCTGTACCACTCGCTGGTACCTCCGTCATCGCGAGCTGGTACATGATGGTCGACCGTCGACCCACTCGAAGATTAGGATATAAATGGGCCATTTCAGGGCTCTCGATCGAGGAACACGTCCAGTGAAATCGGCATACCGTACCGGATCATCTACAAGCGGGCTTTTTCGAATCTGGCCGTGGGCTCCTCGCGAGAGGCTGCCTACTGATCCCGTCGTGAGGTGGGATCCTGTGTGACACATGTTTACGTGTACTGGCCATATACTTCGTTTCTGAGGCGTTTACTTGCAGTAAATACATATGACTTATTTTATTTACCCAAGATCATTCAATCAATCTTAAGAACTCATTTTGTACGTACTCGTAAGTAGCTGGGCAGAATAAGTCTCTTTCTTACATTCATTGCGTTCTTCATTATTCTACCACATCCGGTACAACGGTGAGCAAATGCGTTATCTTTATGTCAAATACGTTTATGTTTTTTCTAAAGACAAATAAATGCTTTTCATTACACACATTTTCAATGCAACATCATTATTCCGAAGCTTCTCTCGTTACAAAATATCTGACTTTCTTTTGTATGAATATTATTTGAAAAGCCGTAGAAATGCAGGAATAAGTAATAATAATTCCGCATTTCCATGAAGACAGCATTGCGAGCCTTCCCGAGTTTGCTTGTAATTCAAATTGGATTACAGAGTCTGGGTAGCTACTTGAATACAAGGGGGTGGAATGCTTATTCATCCGACTCCTCTCTGCGAGGGGACGTCAAAATGCAATGCAGTTTCCCTTTGTACAAAAGAAAAAATCAAACTTTCTATACGTTTTTTTACTATGAATTATTTTTATGAATCTGCTGAATCATTATTGATATATTCTTATATGAAATCATTTTCCCTATCCTGTCACACAACTCGTGCCTCTGTCGCGTTCTTGTCATCTCATCGATCATCTAACAGTTCCAGCATCCAATATCTGTACGTCTCGTTTCCAATTCTTTAGATTCCATAATTTTTTAGATTTTTTGGTCTTTCTATTGATTCTGCGTGTTTAATTACCAATTTACAATTGTCTTCGGATCGTGTTCTTATCATCCCCATCCTAGATATTGTCCGTTGTCTCGTCTCGTTCCCAAAGCGCGAAAAGCCTAATCTTTTGACTTATTGAGGTATTGCCGCCCCCACATTTTGACCACGTCTACCCGGTAGCAATATTAAGCGAGGAAATTTCTCCGTCTCGGCTGCTCGCTCTGCGCTGTTTGAAATACCACCCGACCAGTTTCTGTTTCTGAATCTCTGCCAAATGTTTGCTTTAAATGCGTGACTTTGCATCGCTTTTACTTGTGTAAATAAAGTTATTTTCTTTGCAGCGGAGAAAGTTTTCTACAACTACTGTAATATGTTAGTTAAACGGGGAACTTTTCACGTTTACTCTTTCATTGAAAAAACATTTTTTAACTTCTTTGGTTTTATTGTTTAGTTAGACAAGACCTTCCGAGACGACATTTAAAATAATGTTCTCAGGTTTTCACGATCGTTCAGGGTTGTCCGGGGTATGGTTTTCTGGGCTATTCTGGCGTGCGTCTCCCACCTCTGTGACCAACGCTTGAAGATGAAGTATTCATAAGTTTAATGTTTTTTAATATGGTACATGTATGCATAAGTATTGTATATAATAATAAAACAATTAAGAATAACCACATGTACAACCATATTTTACATTACTAATATAACGTGTATATCTTTTTTTAATAACTTACATAAATTTGTACTCTTTAAGCATAATTTGTCTAAAAATTATTTCTATCCGATAAATAAAACCTATAACCTCTCCGTAACGTAATTATTACAATAAATGTATTAATATTTTTATCGTTTTTTATTTCCTCTCAATGCAATAATTTTTTCATTATATCTGTGATTTTTTTTTGTTTTTATTAATATCATATTATGAATGCAGTACCTACTTCATAATCAAAATACTAGTAACTTACTGTTTCATTACATTATCGCCCAAAATTATTATATTAACAATATACACATCACTCGTTATAAGATTTTAAAATTCACAATATTTTAAGTTGATTTCCTTCTATAATATTTCGTTGAAATTCAAATTATTGCGTGTAATAATTATATTGTACCAACGAATATTATTTAACGATGCTTTTGCCAAAGTGTTAATTTATCACTTAGTGAGTGAAGTGATTATTTATCACTTTGAGCAGTATTAATGATATTAAATAGAGATGAATTAAGCCATGCTTACGAGAAAATATCGATTTCTTAGATGCCTGTCATCGGGATTTCAGAAAATATCTGCCAACGAATGTTTCCCGGAAATGCTTCTGAGGCACTGCTATCGAGCCGGTGTTTCCTTGCGGTGGTGAGGCGCCATCCTACCTCGAGGGGGCGTGTTTAACCCCTACCTCACCCACTCATTTGTTGAGGGTTGTTTTGAATTCTGTAAACGGTTCACTAGAGGGCGAACATAACCCCTTCCTTCCCCAGTAACGTGTGTCATTATAGCAGGGTGAATGACTCATATCCCGTTTTTCAATTCAAAGTTTTATAGAAACATGTCGTATACAAGCAATTCTTGGAACAAACTACCTACCTTGTTGGTATATTAAAGCCATGAACAAAATATCGAATGATTTATACAATATGTTGTATTACAATTTACGGTATCGTATACGATACGTAACAAAATAATTAAGAAACAAGATAAACTGCTTGTAATTTTTATTAGATCATAAAAGAGAAACGAATAAAATAAGTACACCCGTCCCTCGATTTATGCGATATCCGTTTTATGCGGTTTCACTTTAACGCGGTTTTTAAAATCAAATATGTCATGTATCAAGAAATTTACAAGGATTTAATAAAAAATAAAACACAAAAATTAGTTACAGACTATTTAATCAGGATTAATACAGAAGGACCTACTTCTGGATATGAATCTGATGATAGTGGTGATTTTGAGCCAACCCGAAAGAAAAAAATGGTTTTATTATTATAAATATATAATATTTATTATAAAATATAGCAGCGAGGAGGATATATAATTAAATTACAATTCTGTTTTAAATTATGTAATTTCGTTATAATTATTTAAAATAAAACTACATATTTTATTAAAAAAATATTTTCCTCTTTCTTTAGATGATATTCATACGTATATGGTGTTTACTCGTTTTACGCGGTTTTTTGGAACCTATCTCCTTATTTTATATGAACTTTAAGTCTCGAATTATGCGGATTTTAATTTTCTTGAATGTATCTACCGCGTAAATCGTGGGATGAGTACGAATATATGTTTTTAATGAAAACACATTTTTGTTGTTGCAGTTTTAGATTTTGTAATATTTTTTTATACAAATTAAATAAATCAATTGGAAAGATGTAATGAAAAAATCTATTTATCGAAATCTATTTTCATTATAGATTTTTATTACCTTTCGGATTCCGTATAAAAGAATGTTACTGTACCGTCTTGGCATTACTGGCCAATGCTCTGAGCACCTGGTGTCACATTTTTTTTCATATTTATGACAAGAGTGTACACGAGTTGCCTTCAAGAAAAACATATTCTTCATACTCATGAAGTATAAGCAGATAAATGTCTGCTTCGTTACAACTTAAAAATGACTAAACTAACTTTGAAAAACCCGGGCTCAATGTCGCCGCCCTTAGGTAAGAATTCAGTACACGGAATAAAACTGCGCTTTATTACGGACGCTTTACTTTCAATTTATCAAACATCATTATCGCATTTATTATGCAGTTTTTAGTATGAACGCTGAAAACCGTAAGGGTTATTTATTAAATATAACACCCTACGGATTTTATCAAAAATTTGCGTAATTGTACATATTGATGGTGGTAAGTTAGATATAAAATAATGACATTCCCGATCGATAAAGATTTCTCATTATTGTCTGATTTTAATTTTACAACTAAAATAATGCGCTTTAGAATATACCTGTACATTCATGTACAGTTTTCATTTACATTCATAGTAAATTTGCATTCATTGGATATTCATTAGTTTTTTCATTCGCAAGACGTACTAAATTTATCCCAAGTTTTGACCAATCGACTTATGAATCCCACGTGAGATAAATTTAAAAAATATTTATTGCTAAATAAAAAAATTATTCCTTGTTGAAATATATAACTACTTTGTTGTGGAAGATATATATAATTAACTGAAACGTAACTGCTTTGAAGAAACAGCATTAAACGTTATTTTTCTTGGAAGAAAATAAATCTCGATAGGCTTTCTTAAAAGTAATAATTTATTTGAGTTACCCAGAAGTCCATTAAATTTATTTATACCAGGTGGTAACAAACTGCGTTTATAATATTTTAATTTTCAAATTTTAATGAAAAATCTTCAGATGTAGAATTTTTTTTTTTCAAATTCTATTATTTGTACAAATAATATGAAGCGTATTGATGACAATTTTTATAATATTATAAACGTTATATTATTAAAAAATATTACGTAAAATTATAACGTATTATTATAAAAAATTATAATGTAAAAATTTGCTTATTGATGTCACGCTTATCGATGTAAATAAAATATACTGACATCGTGCACCCATATTTTTAGATTTTTAAAATATTAAGAACTTATTTAATATAGCTACTTACCTATCCTAAAAGGTCGCAAGTTATTACGCAGGGATTACACGTTCGGCTTGGTTCTGCGTACAAAATATATTCCCGCTTAGTGATTATATTGTATTCACGGTACGATAAACATGGTAAATCCGCTCCACAACTTCACACCGCTTCTGCGGGAGAGGCAGAATTTCAAGTGGAATTAAATAATACGTGTAACTTAATTAAAAGCTTCTGATTGCTTCCATGTGAGGGCTTACCATTGTTTACTCTTATCTTCATCAGCTCGAGAGGGATCCCAGTGCGGTATGTACGAGTCCCCGGCTGGGTGTTTCTAGGTAACGAGCATGCTTAGACATAACTAGTCTGCTTTTTGTTTATATCATGATAGATTATAGATTTAATATCAAAACTACCAATAAAAAACGAGATGGAAAAGGGTTGCCTACACACTTTTTACTTTATTTCAGTAATCGATGTTCAATGACGCACTGCATTTGAGTATCTATCAAAAGTACAAAAATAAACAAGGTAGCTTGTACTCTGCCATATGAAATCTCAGAAGAGGCTTCATAGAATCTATTGAAAATAATCAATAGTTAAGTTAAACCAATATATGTAATAAAGGATGTTTTTTTAAGAAGTTTGTTTTTCGAATTGGCAACACTTTTTCCAGCGAAAGTCAATCTGACAGCTGACATTTTGCATTGAATAGACTTACGCCAGAACAACGCTTACAAATGGCGCAAATTTATTTCGAAAATCGTGGTTCAGTTCGCGAAACTTACCTCGAGCTACGCCAATTTTACGGTCGACATAATCATCCATCCGAGCAAGTAATTCGAATAACCATGGATCGTTTTCGCACCACGCATACTCTAATTGATAATACGCACCCGCAGAGACGTCGTACAGCGCGCACCGAAGAAGTTGTTGCTGCAGTGGGGCGTAGTATTGAGGAAGACCCGAATGCGTCGATTCCCCATCGAGAGCGCTATAGATCCATGATCGCTGACTTTTTCGTTCCCCAATTGAATAGCATTAATGAGGAAGATCTGCGGTTTCAATAAAACAGCGCAACATGCCACACAGCGCACGTCACAATCAAATTATTAAAGGAAACATTCGATGAGCGCATAATTAACGGACCTATGAATTAGCCTCCAAGATCATGTGATTTAACATCATTGGATTATTTTCTGTGGGGATATGTGAAGTGGCTAGTCTACGACGATAATCCAGAGACGATAGACAACTTGGAAGCCAACATTCGTCGCGTTATTGCCGATATACGTACCAATAAAGTCAATACCATGGCCATTACTACGATTTTTATGTGTTTTATTACATTTTAAAGTTCTATTACCTGTAAAAAAACACTCTTTATTATGATTATATTATTATATATCTTATACGTATGTATATAAGAGTAAAACATTTTAGAAATCACATTTTCGAAATACATTGTTTTCCTGAAGATGATACATAGGTATCGAAACATGTAGAATAATGAATAAATAGCGGTTTAAACTAAGTATTTTGTATAATTATTAATAAAACATTATATATTACAGTATTTTAATACATTGATTAATATATCTGACGTAATAAATGAATAAATGTACAAACGTTAATTTAAAAAAAATCTTTCCTGAGCAACATCGTTTGTGTGTGTGTTTTTTTAGGTATAAAGTTCATTAGAAGGAAGAAAGGAATCAAATTTTATTACATTTATTTTTGGCATTTTAAAATTTCATTCGTTAGAGAAGGGTTGCTTATCATTGTTAATTGTAATTCAAATTTTTGGGTAGGTATTTATTTTCATTGCCGATAAATCGACGTTTATTTTTAAAACAACATTCCTTTAAAGCTTGCATCAATACGAAAATCCTTAAAGTAACCAATATATCAGAAAGTACAAGTATTAATACTACATTCCATTTGCATGCAAACCTGTTGGCCGCTTCCTACCTCGTATTGAATTCACAAATAAATTCTTTACCACCTACCGGTATGGGAAAGGAAATATTTTCATTTTCAAACATGTGATTTCTAAAATGTTCCATTACGTAAGTTTAACGTTTATGAATACTGTAAAAATATTCAGTTACCATTATAACGAGTGTAACATACTTGTTTGGTCACTTTTTCGTATTTTTTTTTATTATTTTTCCCTAGTACGGTTTTTTATTTGGGGGTGGCGGTGCGAAGTATAAGATGTTTACACATTAAAAATATAAACAAAGAATTAATTAAAGATAATATTTGATTTAAAAAAATATAACAATAAAAGTGCATGTCTACTAAGTCACGTAAAAATAATCAAAAATATATGAGAAAAAACAGATATCTGAAGAGTGTGTAAGGAATAAAGTCAATGAAGGACGTCTCACTATAAAGTCAACACTTATAGACAGAAACATCTCCAATGAACAAGTTGAGGAAGCTGCAAGCTGCAGCTATTCGTATACATATAGTTAAGTATGGCGACATATGTTCCTGCGAAGCTGACCCATTATGATAACGTTACCTTCTTAAGTCAGAAATACGCAGAAGGCATAATTATAAGATTATTATTTTAATCATGTTTAAGCGTACGCTGTATGATGACATATCCCTTATAACAGAATATAATCAGTCAGGTAGAATATAATTCGGTTATATGGTCGCCTTACTACATTGCTCGCTCGACGGCGGTTGAAAGAATCTAGAGAAAGTTTTTAAGATTCATTAATTTTAAATTAAATATACGCTCTGAGGATATCTATTATGATTATCTCCTTAGCTGTCTGAAATTGTTAAAATTATCGGTGAGACGTACGATGTCTGACTTTATATTTCTATACAGATTGTTGAACTGCTTAACTTTCACGCATCATTGAGGTCGTCGAGACACAATGCATTGTTCTATTACAGAGGTAATGTCAGAACACATGTATTAGCTAACTCCGCAGTCCCCAGTTTGCATTCTTTGGGGAATGAATATGCGGACGTTTTTGACACTTTTGCTGTAAATTTAACTCTTTATAGGATTACATTATTACATTTATTTGTATCTCAACTCGATGGTGACGGATAAATTGCTTTACTTCACATTTTTTATTTATTTTGATTATGAAAAAACGTGCTGATATTATATAATTTTTTTCTTTGTGTATTGCACGTCTGATAAAATTTTCTATTATTTTAAAAATGATGTCTGAATAGGGCCGTGTATAATAATAATAATAAATAATAAATAACAGTTTTTCAATTTTTACTACAGTACTAATTGGAATTGGCAGCGCCGTGACGTACTTACTGTTTACGTTCCTTCCTTTCTGACTTGTCACCGTCATGTTTTTATCTCGCCAGTGAAATCTAGAGGTGAAAATTTTTTTTTTATTCGTCTTTTTTATTATTCGGTAAAAATACCTTGCTTTGCGTTTTCCGTCTAATTCTTCAAAAGCATTTCATTTTCCCTTTGTACCCCCTTTAAATGGATGGCGGTAGGAAAGTTTGCAGACGGCGTGTGGGCCCGCCCCTCGCGGTTACTTTTATTATCCCGCACACAGTCAATATTTTATCTTGTGTATATAAAAAGGGCAATTCTTTTTAAAATTTTCACAAGTATTTAGAGGTTATATATGAATGTTGCCTTTGTGCGAGACTTTTAAAACTTGGTTTGTATTAATTATGCTTGTGTGTATGTAGCCGTATATAATATCTCAATGTCCTTTTTGTCACGCTTATGGAATTTTGAAAGGAAACGTTACATCGGAGTGAAGTGTCAATTTCCTTTGAAATATACAAATTCTGTTTTGGTTAGGTATTTTGAGTGCATGGTACAGTTTGGCCTTTTTCCAAGTTATCAAACGACTCTACAAATAGCCAGTGGTGTAATGGCACCTCTTTTGATATGGAATTTACTTTTCAAGTTCATTAAAATTATATTGATACAAAATATTCCGCATAGATATTACGAGAATGCAAAAAATGTAGGATCGGAACATTTCACAAAACAATTTTTTTTTTTTTTGTTAAGAATTGGATAATCAGAGCGCGCGAAGGTATCCAATTTTTTCAAACATTGACCACATGCATATAGTTCACATATTTCATCATTGGAGACAGATTAAATATGTGAACTTAACTTATCATCCCTAAATTTACATGTTATAGCTTTATGTTTTTTTTTTTTTTTGTTAAGTATTGGATCATCTGAGCGCGCGGTAGTATCCCATTCTTTCAAACATCGACCACATGTATATAGTTCACATTTTTCATCATTACAGACAGATTAAATGTATGAAATCAACTTATCATCCCTAAATTTACATGTTATAGCTCTATGGTTTTTTTAATATATGCAAGGTTGTAGCGTTTATAAAAGCTAATTTACTGCTGTCTAAAATCATTTCTTAATAATGAAAAAAGGCGGAGGAGGGGGTTTAAAATCAAGTACCGTAATATAAATTTATTTAGCATTACACCACTGCAGGATAACGCTCACTAATTATGAAATATTTTGTGTTGATAACGCGCGAAACACACTTGTCAAAAGCTTTGACAGTTGATATTTCCTTAAAGATTGTCATTGGAACTGCGAAATTGCACGAAATTAGATCGTTTTAGGAAAATCGCGTGTTAAATCCATTACCTTTTTTAAAAAAACTTTTGGACGACAGGCACTACCGCCGAGAACTATTTTTCGCGTATGTATATAGTACGTATTTTGTTTAAGTAACACGCAATCCAAAGTGGATTATTTATTTTAGAGTTAGATAAAATTTGAAAAAAATATTAATTTTGAATTACAATTTTAAGTTTAATTTATAATTCTATACCCGTATAAAATTAGCCCGAATATGTCCTGAAAATGATTAAAAACTGTTTTTTTCTTCGTTATTAATTTTTTTCCATGCAAGTCCGATTTCAATTGGGAAAATAAATTATAATTGCTAGGGATCAAGTGTACGTTGTATGGGATGTGACTCGGTAATGGTGTCACAATAGCAACTGTTGCACAAGAATCATTATCATGTAAAAGTTGCACGCCTCGACTGAGCTTCCGCAATATTTCTACTTTATTTTATCTTTTAATTGAGGTATTATCCCTGGATCGTTGTACTCCTTTATTTTATGTTGATCAACAAGATTCCTTCACAATTCCAACAAATCTGTCGCCATGACCTTTTTGTCATCACATTGCAGATTATTACGTGGCTTATCTTTATTGATTCTATTTCCATGCCAAACTGTTTTACCTATTCTGAATCACTGTGGAAAATGAAGAGGAAAAAATCACCCTATACGTCTTATAGACGCTGTTTCTGACTGATCGAATCCCTCATTAAAGCTAAATTTGGTACTCAATTTTCAACGTTTTAAAATACCACTAAACATGTATTACTCTGTGGGCTGTCCAACAAAAACTAATGGGATAGGAATGCAAATATTATACCTGTATGTCACAATAGGTCAAGATACATAACACAGGTCAATCTTGTACGACTAACAATCTTAAAACCCTATCAGGCCGAAAACTTTTAGTCCTTACCTCATATGTACTCTTATGACAACATTTATTACTTAGAATTTTTATTGGATTCCACAGTCGCGACGATATATATTTTTCAATATGACAATATATAAAATGAAAATAAATTTTTATACATAATAACAATATTGAATTTTTATTCATCGTAATAAATCAATTTTAGTAAATTCGTAAATTTATTGAAGCATCCTTCTTTCTTCCCGGTTGTTACTTCGTCACATCTCAATTCCCATAAGGTGGCTGTATAAATATAGAATTAAATTATACAACATTCGATCGACAAATATAATAGTTTGTTTAGGGTGGCCGTGAGGGGCCGACTCCACCGACCATGCTAACAATTGGTTCAGTAATAATTCTGATGAATTTATTTGCACCAACGCAACGGTTGACATATTTATAGCGGTCCCCAAACGGAGTGGGGAGAGCTGGGCTGATGGGCGACTGTGGCTAAGTGTTAACCCATTTGTTACTATGGCAACACTGCCAATCTCTTTAAGGCTTTCAACGCGACCACAACACATTTATATATTATATATATATATATATATATATATATTTATACACCACGGATTCTTTTCGGTCATTCTTTGAAAGATCTAATAGCATTCTTTCACTACGACCGTTCACTGGAATCTGGGTTTGACGTTTGTGTTATTCAGATGGTTTTTATTAACACACTGTATACATATATGCAATGAAACTATCCAATCGTTTACCTTATCCAGTATATAATAATGCAAACTATCTTTTGATAGTCGATTGGCGTTTATATAATTGTAATAGGAAAATTATTATCGTAACTTATTTTTCATAAGGTTTTAATTTTCCAATCATAATATCTTATTGTTAGTTATTTTAATCAATTAATTGTTAGATTTTAAAACATGTCACGACATTTTCGTCATCTTATTACAAAATATAATATATAGTATATTCGCGCTTGGAGTAGATACCATTTAAATTGATCTCTGATGATTGCATAAAATCCGGTATGTGAGTGTCGTGTTTTTACAGGGAAAACTGTACTGCTTTTAAATTAATATATTACAATACAACTACATTGATCTGCCATGAATTATGGAATAAGTAGATTTATACATTTCACCTTCACAATGGGGAAATGTTTGTTTGACCCGGATTAATTACCGAACTCAGTACCGAACGGAATGTGGTTTATCGGATACAGTCTACATTCTCTGTAATTCGTATTTTTTGTATTCTGATTAATTGACGGTGCCTACGTACACCACTGCAACGTTTACGAGTAGTTACTACGTAAACCACGAATTAAGGTAAAACAATACAATTAAGTACTACATAATAAGTAAGTAAGTAATACTGTAAGTAAGTAACTAAGTGAGTAATACTGCAGAGCGCACTTTGTCTCCAATTATTATCGATTATTTATTAAATGTAAAGGAAATTTAGTATTTTTTAATTTTCGTTTAATCGGAATATTTTATTTATCATTGGAATTTTTATTGAGCCAACATTATATACGACTATTATTATCGCATTTTTATTGTTTTCGTTCTCTCTGCCATCTAGTGTCTGGAATAGACTTAGATTAAACAGTTATATTCAATACACGCCGCTAACCCATTAACAGTCGACAGCTTCACTTAACCAGGAAAATAGCGACATCTTTTGGTTGAATGCGAGCGTCATCGCCACTTTGACATTAATTAACTTACTATATAAAAATCGCTTACGAATTTAACGTTCTGGGACGTGCCTGGTGAGGGTGACACGTGCTCGAGGGTAAAATTATTTGTCCGAGCCCCCAAGTCCGCCTACTGACAATTTGGTTTCAATTCCTTCGTGATGGGTCGGATTAAGGTTACAAAGGATCTGATAAAAAAAATGTTTTCGGCACAGAAATAAAGTTACAAATATTTATTTACTATATACGAAAAGTGTGCTCTATAAAAGTTATTTAAGTTTGTTAACAACATAGTCCTTTTCTAATAGAGATACTCTCGTATAAATTATTAAAAACTAGTAAATTATAAAAAATATATTACATTTATGTAAATTTATGAAAATTGGTAAATTAAATTAGAAACCGTAAATCGTGAATATTTACAATAAATTGTATTTTTGTTATAATCTTTTTCAGATTTTTTATAATGTCTGGAATAACGTTTAAGTATTATTATGAGTATGATAATTAATTAAAGTGAGTTTACAATTAGTGATATTGCCTCTAGTTATTGATTGCATGATAATGCTTCAGACCATTAATTTTCATTAATATTTTCTTTAAAGATTCGCAGAAGTGTCAAGTGATGAAAGTTGTCAAAAATATTCTTAAAAGTTTTATTTTTTTATTTTTACTTACTATCGACTGTTAACAATTATTTATAGTGCCGTGAATAATAAAAGCCGAACACTTGCCAAAGAAAATTTGAAAGGAGGCACGGTCGATTAGAAAATATAATGTAGCAATTTTTATAATACAAATTAAATTAATCAACTTGAAAAACATACAGAAAAAATCTTTTTATTAAATAAATATTTTAGTCGCAGCCAGGATTCGAACTTGGATCTTTTCCTGTCCGATGAAACGCGTTATCCAGTTTCGCCATATCAAGACGTAGTTTGATGAATTATAATTTATATTAAAAAATATCACAGAACTATGTTCTGAAAATCTGCAACTTCACAATATGTAAAAAAAAAAATAATGTTTCAGTAAAGAATTAATGTAAAACTAAGCTGAGTAATGCAATACATGAGATAAGAACAAAGAGATGTAATTCTGACGTATAGAGCGAATGACTGAAAGGATAATCATATATATCATTAAGGAGGACGTTCTCCTTTGTAATATATAAGTTGTATCAATGTGTCCAAATTTAATAAAAACTAATTATTAATTCTGGCGTCTCCTAACGGATTACTCAAAGATATTTAAGATTCCGTAAAAATAAAGAAGATGGTTTTCAAATAATGGAACGATAAATGTATCAATTTGAAAAGTGTAACATGTAAGTTCCAAAATTTGTCGTCAATGCACTGAGTTGATATAGCATAATCGGTTAATGCATGTTTCTTGGATAGGAAGAGATCCAGGTTCATTTCCCGGTAGCAACAACGATATTTTTTGATAAAATTGATTTTATACGTGTGTCTTTCTAATTAATACATTTAATTTGTATTTATATTATTATATGTACATTCAAGCCAGTATGGATGGGTTAAGGGGGGGTGACTACGCAAGTCTAACGTTATTAAATTGAACAAATCCAGAAAGATGATGTCAATAACCTCAGGATGGCGACTTTCAAACGATATCTGTCTGTGGTTGTATAGGCTCGGACAGATATGTTAATCTATTCTGACCTCTTTACCTACCTTTATGTAACACGGCTAGATATTTATTATGCATGCACGTGTTATATGTATTATACATGACGTACTTTGTTATTCGGACTAGTTCAACAGATAATCGTCGTACATTCGACTCTGGTGTGGTGATAGCGTCGGTCCCGTGTATAAATTATATCCGGAACCACGAAAGCCGGCAAGTCAACCAAAATCTGTAGGGTGTGAGGGGGATGGGGTGGAGGCACCAAGAAATCAGCATTTCGAGTTCCTATTTATTCCATCTAGGCATGAAACCGAACAATAATTTAATTATGTAGTCGATTCAGTTTTACACGGGTTTATCACAGTTATCTATTAATCTAATAATAATAATAATAATAACATTGGATATTTTACATAACGCTATCTTTATAATTTATATATGAACTGTTTAGTCCTACACTAGTATTTAAAATTAAAAATTGTTATTCAAACATATGAATATGATTTTCTGAAAAGGTGCGTTTTCAGTCTCTTTTTTAAATAATGTCTCTGACCCGCAGTCTTAGACTTCTGGCAATGACTGGTCGGTTCTGCTCTTATCCTTTCTATGGCTGAATAGACCATGATCTGAAAGTTTGATGTTCAAGTTGTCTGGGATGCAGAGTTCTTCAAGCGCAATGTTATGTGTCGTCTTTCACATCAACCATCAGAAACTGTAGATCGAGGACAGACTCCTAATCATTTGCCTGGGACGAATCCTTCAATTTCCTGGGCATCTTGCAAGAAGGGAAATAGCTCGGGGGGCCAAGAAAGCGGTAGTCAAGAGGGCGGGGGAGTTCATGGGGGCCGCGATCCTCAGATGATGATGATGATCAATGTAAAAAACGAAAGACTATACGATAAAAATATTTAACATTATTAAAAATGTTATACGGAATGAATAATGCTTTATACATCTCCTTGGGAAATGGTTGTTCTTAAGATTAATATTATATTATTCGCACTATAAAGTACACGTCTTGGTTTTTCGCTCATAAACTTGGTCTTCTGAAAATCTACTTGATAAACGGTGTGCATAGCTTGAGGGCGTTTCGCGCCAGTGGCTGAGGTGGTCGCTACCGTTCGCCGCCATCTCTTTAATTGTATTTACTGTTAAGGGTGGCAGGGGCCGGGGGACACCGCGGTCTGCAGGTCACGAGGGCCGCAATCTCATTTTCTCTTCAGACCGTCCATCTCAACGCACCGTCTTATCAATATGAACATTTTCGTAATATAAAATATTTTATCTAAAGTTATTTAAAATGAAAGTTTAATTTTTTAATAAATAATTTTAAATATTTAGCGTTCAGGGGTTGAGATACGTGCATACCGCCAACGCGTTATAACCCCGATAGGGGTAGATAAATAAATACAAGTACATAAGTACATTTGAAATTAATGTAAAAATTAAGGATCTAATTTTAATGTATCCTTTGTTGCTTTTTTTAAAAATATTATTTCAAGCACAGTTCATACCCGTCCTGACAAAATTGTTATTCAATGGTTTGACTTTAAAACGTTTGTTTTATTTTCTGTTAAGGTGAATCCGGGTAAATGCAACATATACATTATCGACATATATCAGTTCGACATAACTATTTAATATAGCGGATATTTATAGCATTTTATAAAACATCGACGAGTAGATGCACTTACCCCAAATTTAGGGTAAGAGCATCTATTTATATTATTTCTGACAAATTGTTAAAATAATGAAAATGTCTTTACTGATCTGCTTTATGACAATATGAATTAGTTATTTTGGTCCTTAATGCCAGGTAAAATGTACTGAGTTCCAAAAAATCGTATAAAATTGCTTAGACGGGGGAAGTGCGACATATCATAGTGATTGTTTTTGAAAATGGTTAAATATTTTCAAAAATAATGGAACTTTTTACACATCACTAGTTGAGAGTGTTTCCATTCAAAAATATATGGGGTACCATACCAACAATTGAGTTGATGCACTTCCCCCGCGATGTAAAATTTAGGCGGTAAGTGTATCTGGCCTTATAAATCGTAATCCGCGGAAATAATCACAAGCTAAAACTCAAAATAAAAGTACTTACCTAATATCAGCGTTCTGGCACAAAAGATTATCGAGATATACGAAAGATCGAAAAGGATATACAACTGCAAGTTGACAACTGTCATTTGAAATGGTATTACAAGCAAACTAATGTTTCTTATAGATATAATATTTCTTAATAGATTGCGGAACTGGAATCCAATTTCTAACGTAATTAGGAGACATAGGTGCACTTTCTCCATTGTTCCACTTACCCCGACTCACCCTACCACAAACATGTATGCACCGACATAAATTTGGTCCATTCAAGCACAGTTCATACCCATCCTGACAGAATTGTTATTCAATGGTTTGACTTTAAAACGTCTGTTTAACATTTGCTTTATTTTCTGGTATTTATTTACGGAGAAATGCAGAGGGGGAGGAAGTAAGTTGCCCTCCGGGATTCATCTAATCACGCTATGTAGGCAATCGATAAACGCGGTGTTTCCTATTCCTGACGATATTTTATTATGAAATATTTCTCGCGGCAAACTGAAAAATATACTTCGGTTTTATTTAGCTAGCTGTTTACGAGTAAACCATTTATTTAATTTACGTAGTTCTGGCAAAATGTATCTAGCAATAGGTTCGCCGGAGAATATAGAGAAATTTTTTAGGTTGACATGTTCATTGCGAGAATTGCGATACAGTCATGATAAATTTGCCTTAACATTTAGCCATTTGAGCGAATAAATCCTACCATGTTCGTATATTGTACTAGGAATTGTGTCTATCTTTTAGAGTGATTTGTAATTTTATTATAAGTAAGGGGTTAGCCTAGAATTACAATTAATAAAATATGTGAAAATAGATTATTGAAATAAAAATATATTTACTCTCTGGTTACATATAACGTGGTCATGTGAAAATTAAACACTTGTTTTTTGATTCTGCTCATTTAATTTACTTGAGGCGCGTTTCGCCCTGCAAGGGCATTATCAATCTAACAATTTTAATTCAACAATTTGTATTTATAACAATTATGGGGACAAACGAGTAGAATCAAAAAACAAGTGTTTTATTTTCACATATGTGATTATGGAGTTCTGCAAACTTACCTCGGAAACAGTCGAAATTCTTGATTAATTTAGATTTACATTTCAAACATTTCGTATAAACTGTCGAAACTTTACTGTCTCCCAGAAGACATCCTGTTCTATTATCCGAACTTTTTGACCATGTCGTGGCAGTTTTATTTTATATCTTTGAACCTTCGTGATTGATTGCAGTTATAAAACATAAACTTACATTTTTTAACTATGAAATTTCAGCAATATGTAATTTTTTTTTGAAATATTTCATTTATAAGTTCATAATCAAAAGGTTACGTAACCATTTATTTCATATTTCCAAGTATATTTGCGTTTCACTTCGATGTAATGTATCATTTTTCTTTCAAATTTGCGTACACTGAAAGCGTTGGGTACAAATCTGGACTTACAATTACAAGCGAATTTGTTTCTCTAATTGCTGCTACCACTTAAAAATATATCAATTCTAGAATGCAAAATATTAGAACATCTAAAGATGACCGGATGGTTTATGTAGCAGGGGGCGACATGTTGTATCTCACACATTGTTTTCACTACAATTTTTTATTGTGATATTGAATACGTGCGTGTTAGACACCTTCGTAGCAATAAATCCTGATCCTGGGTTTTCTATCGATAATAAGACCATGTCACCACTAACCCGGACAGTCGGCCGATCTCCCAGATACAATCCGGACTGCTGGCTGGTCCTTTGCTGACTCCTGATGTAATTGGATCGTCTAATAAGTCTTCGGTTTAGTTAAATTATTTATCATAAAATAATTTTTTTTAACAAAAATTACAACATTTCATTATTGTTCAGGACTTAATCCCATCTTTTAACCGATTTGTCGATGCCTTTTCTATACAAATCGGCCGGTCTGGTATCGAAATAGTTATTGAGCCAATTTCTGAGGTCATCGTCGTTGTTGAACGTAACGCCACGCATTCGATTGGATAGCGACTGATAAAGGGGATAATCTGACGGAGCGAGTTCGAGATTGTATGGCAGAATTTCCATTTGGAAGTATTGAAAAGTTGATTAAAGGCGTAAGGAAGTATGTGTTGAAAATGAGTCAAATTGACACTTCATTATTTAAGCCCAAAAATTAAGAAAAACTATGTGATAAATAATATGTTTTTTTCTATTACATTTTTTTATGCATTCGGGCTTTCACAAACTATACCGGTGCGGCAGTCCTCACGGTTGGAGCTGAACACTAAAATTAATGTTTCTTCTAGCTTCACTCCTCGACTCTGCAAAATACTGTAAAAGCTCAACGCTCGTACTTCGTCATTAGTGCCTTATTATTTGACCCGGTCTTTCCCCTCATTCTCTTTCCACAATTTTCCACCTTCTTCACCATTTTTACAGCGCAGGAACATGACCTGTTACATAATCCAAGTTGATATTCCCGACTCATATAAACACCCAAATTCTTGTCGACATCATTATTATTTTGTCTGAGTTTTGTGAATTTATTCGCGTAATATAACTGTGCGTCACTCTGTAATTATAATTATTTACGAAACGATTTTTGTAAATGGTTTTAAAATAATATAAATCAACATAATTGTTTATTATTAATAAAAATGTTGTGTCTCTGTACCCGATAATCATGAATCATAACATAATGCTTTTTTGGTTGAGCGGAATGCCAGATCTGCTTTGAAAATAGCAAGATAAAATTTAATATCTAAATTTTTATTTTGTTTTTCAAATATTTTTTAAATATAATATTAATTAAAATCATATTTACTTTCGATAGATGTTCTAACGATGTAACAGTGCGAAATTCCACGAAGTCTGTCTATTACAAATTGACAATTAGTAGCAATGTCACCTTAAATTCGCAGTAAATTTATTTGGTGACGACAATTTTTATTATTTTACTGTTTTCACTTTTTTTTTACTTTAAAGCTTCTGCAGCCTGAAATAGTTTTATAATTGTCGAATGTCTGCCTATGATAGTATTATATATATATTTTTGTGTTTTTGAACATTAAATGCTTTTATGTATACTGTAATGATATTACTGCGCACGCTACTTTGAATTACAAATAATTCAGAATGTTAATTATTGAAGGTTGAAAGGGCTGGGAATAAACGTCTGTTCAATTAATACAATGGCATACTACCGAAAGCCTTAAAACCTCGACTGAAATATACCCACATGGGCGGGGTTCCCTTCATACTACACTAGAACCTTAATTCGCTTTGAAAATTTTCTTTTTAAGTTATTCGTTCGTGTATCAATTTTGAGTCCAAGTTTTTAGTTTTATTTAACATTTTATTTAACGTAATAATGATTATTACGGAGAACACATTCTTATTGTGAAGTTGTAATTATTCAGAACATAGGTCTGTGATATTTTAAAAACTAAATTAATGTTAATTATAAATATATACATATAAAATCAACTTTGTTGAAAAATATTGTTTTTGCGTCACCGGGATTCGAACCTGGATCTCTATTTCCAATCCGGGGAAGTACACTACCAATTGTGTTATAACGCCAGTACTTTTAATGACAAATTTTCGAACCTATATGTTACAGTTTTTCAAATTAATGCATCTGTCGTTCCGTCATTTGAAAGCCATCTACATTATTTTTACAGAATCTCAAATACCTTTGAGTAAACCGACTGCAGACGCCAGAATTATCAGTTCATTTTTATTAAATTTTGGACGCATTGATACAACTTATATTATTAAGGAAAACACATTCTTATTGCGAAGTTGTAATTATTCAGTTGTAGTTATTGTAATAGGTCTGTGATATTTGATTTTATATGTATATATTTATAATAATGATTACACTGAACAATTTGCAATCTTTATAACACCGAATTTTCAATAGGATTCAAAATCTCTAGTGTTCCTAGTCTAGAATCCTGACAAAGTTTATAAACCATGTGTGGAATCTGCGGGTGTTCATCACTTTGCTCTCTCGTCTTGGAGATTCGATGGTAAATTCTGTATACATTGATTGTTCATCTGTTCATCTGTGCTCAATCATTACCTGTCATTTTCGCGCGTTTCGAGATACGTCTACACCCTAAGTGCAGTATACTCGAAAGTTGGATTTATCTTACCACCCGATTTTTTTTAACCAGCACCAGAAAGATCGCGCACCGTCCAATTGTCGTTTTTCCAATATAATTTTTGACGATCGATATGCGGGCACACTACGAGTACTTATCAAACATTTGAGCTTTTTGTTATAATCTTATTTGATTTTTCACAATTTTATAACTTTGCGCCCATTCGCCGTCTGTTTACTTATCACTCTAGTTAGCGTACAACGCAATAGGCTCGGTACCCTACTGTGGGGCTGCGAATAGGCTCTCTAAAGTATATATATATATCGTACAAGTTTGCCCAATTTACCTTTTTGCATATTTCATGGGGAAGTCCTGTTTATGGACCTTGTTTAGCCCTTCTTTGTTCAGGTTATATGTTCAGTGTCTGTACAAACTTCACAATTATTATCTCTACATTGTTTTACTTTATAGTCTCTTCCTCGGAATTATGGGTACAGGCATTATAAATGTCTTCTTGTTGCTTTTAATATTTTTATGTATTTGTCAGGAAATATAGTAAATAAATATTTAGCAATATTTGAATATGTCTAAGAACACACAATTACTCGATTTTTATCTCTAAATAAAATAATAAAATATATAAAAAATTGAAAAAATATTGATTTTTCAGGCTTATTCTAGAATAATGTTAAAAAAAACATTTTACGGATAAAGAATATTGCTTTAAAATAATTTCAAAAAATCAGTTTCTCACAGTGATGACATATAT
Organism: Eubasilissa regina; assembly: GCA_022840565.1. Classification (NCBI taxonomy): domain Eukaryota; kingdom Metazoa; phylum Arthropoda; class Insecta; order Trichoptera; family Phryganeidae; genus Eubasilissa; species Eubasilissa regina. The sequence continues at coordinate 20,117,379 of JAINEB010000015.1, read as the reverse complement.
GCTGTTTAAAAAAAAAGGAAAAATGAATTGATCCATAGTCCAGATACTAACATATATTCAACTTTCAAAAATTTGATAAATGTGGAGATTGAATGGTAAGAACTGGTGAATGTTATGTGTATATATATATAAAGTGATCACGTAAGCCCTGTAATTACCCCTGACATCCATATATTTTCCATTAAATATAATAAAAAATAGCTTTGTTTCTATGAGATATCTGATATTTGTTTAATAAATACTTATTTAATGGTTTTGTAAATATCTGTGACTTGAATATGTGTTCTCCATGTATTATATTAATATTGAATGAAAATATAACCTTATCATATTAATGTTGTTGACATCAAATAAGCCAGTTTAATTATTATTTTTTAATTAATATGTAATTAATAGTTTTTAATTCTGAAATAAGTTTTGAATAAAACTTGATTTGATTCTCTAATAAATAATTTTAATGTATTATGTAGTCACATTCAAATAAAATGTACTTTGTTAATCAAAGACTGCCCGAAACTATTTTTGAAGATATCCACCCCATACGGCTATCGTCGTCTTCAGTCTGACATAGATAATCATATATTAGATTGGGGAAGAAGGAACACAAACTGGAATTGCGTTCTTTACTATAGAAGTTAAAACCATATATTATACTCGCGTAGAGTGCCTCTTGAATAAGTTGTTGTTTCATACAAAGATCTAAGTTTTGTTTGAGTCGATTGACATTTCATAGCTATAATGTGCGATATTAAAAATGTTGCTTTTTTCTCCACATGGCTGAAGTATTCTAGAAATAATATTTTTTCCACAAGTATTCTAGTAATAAGTATTCCATTCCAAAAAAAAACATATTTTTACTTTAATATGATATATCTCATTAGAAGAGTACGGAAATGGCTGGAACGTAGAGAAATTCTGTATATGTTAAATTTTATTTGTTCAGATGACTATGATGATGTATAAATTCATAGCGTTTTTTTAATAATCAAAATACATAAATTAATCTATAATATAATCTTCACTGACCGTCCTCCCGGTCGGTTTCCTTGAATTGCGGCCTCAAGGCGACGGTGTTGTTGGAAAAACCTCCGAACTTCCATTTTCTCTAGATGTATTCAATTTAACAATACTATAGCATTAAAATGATATTGGAAAACGATTTATCGACCTAAAATATTAAGCTACACTAGCTTTTTATCGAACTCGTTGCAGTAGTCAGGAGAAGAACTACATTACATAATTCCTTTGATACTTTGCGTGTCTTGGTTTCCAACGACTAACTTGAGCACTGACAGTTCTAGCTTCCGACTTGCGGAATCAACCAGCCAATGGTGTTGTAACACATTGTCAACGAGCGTTTTCTTTGTTAAACCATATTAGCTATCAACATTTTACGTTTCTGTGAGAGCCAATTCAGTTCAATTAGGAAATTTGTTTATGATTTGATGACGTAACGTTATGACTTTTTAACAAATAAAATAACAATTATATTATAACACATTATAAACACGGAAATTGTGTAGCTGAATTTTTCATTTATTATTTTATTTGTTACGGCACAGACTTTTATGCCTTTCATTATTTATACTCACAAATAGTCAATAAATAAATTTGATTTATATTATTTATTTAAAACCTTTAATAGACTATAAGTAGTGTATTATATTTTATTAATATTAAATTATTTAGGTATTTTAAGTGGTGATAAATAAAAAATTCTGTCTTCTAGTTTTAAGATTTAGTTTATTACTGAAGATGGCGCATTAAGCGTCGAAAACGTTAAAAATTTTTATTAAAGTGTCGTGCGAAGTAAACAGCGTATTTTATTTTAACAATTAATTTTTCCGAAAGTTTAAAATTTTGTTAAAAGTTAAATAAAAAAATGATGCATGTGTGCATGTAAATTGTAGAGTTATTTTTTTATTTTTTTTAACGAATTTATTTTTCTCTGTTTCAGGTGAGTATCTTCATTCATTCAATACGAAATGTTGCAGGGATATTGGTAAATATCACAGATTTATAAACATGTGTACATAAATATTTTAATTATTCATAGGTACTTGGGTGACTGATAATATTACGCTGGAATTAAGATCGCACATGCACAAGAATGACATAACAGTAATTACAATATATAACATTTAGTTACGTAATTACATATATAATAAAAATGTCCGTCGGCATGTCTAATATCAGATCTGAGAAAATCAGCAATGATGGGGTCCGTGAATATTATTATTTTGAGATGAACATTTGATAAATACGAGTAAAAAGTATAAATACAAATTACTTGACAACTACACATTAAAACATTCTATCTTTAGCGAAGGTTTTGATTTGCGCCATCATATAACTTATTATACATACGAGGACTGATAATTATGTTCGAAAAAATTTTTCGTTATAATTACAGAACGTGCTTGTTCTTTATTAGATGTTCTGTAATTGTAATAATGTAGATGTACACGCACAAGAATATACAAAAGTAAAATGTAAATTTTTTCATAAAAATTGTGGAATAAAAGATATTGTAGTAACTTAAAACTTTTTGTTTTCTACTCCGAAAATACTGGCGTCGACAAAAAATATGTTTTCTTTTCCTTTAGCTTCATCCTAACACATAATGCATAAGTGATTGTTTACATTTTTATATAGCTGTGTTTAACATTTGATCTTAATTGATAGTAAAAAGTTAGACTACGTCATCTGCTGCCGAGCACACCCCCGTCAGGTGATCCCTTGGAAATCTTATTCAGATCTTTTAGCGGGGTTCATTTAATTTGTTAGAGTTGTGAATTTATATTTCCGTCTCGGTAAAATGGAATTAGCGACATTTTATTGCATTATTTTTTCGTGAAAATATTTTTATAAATAAGTTTAAATACCAATCAAACACAAGATAAACATGAAAATGTGTTGATGTAAAACGATCTTTTTTTATTATTTTTATTAATTTCAAGATAATAAAGCAGGAAACACGTTTCGAGCAATTTATTGTGGAAACTCACCGCTTCCGGCAACAAAATGACGCACCTACCAATTGTTTGTTTTGAGCAGTGCCCTAGGTGTTTGGGAAACTTCTCGAAGGAGTTGAAATGATTAAACCATTCGGAATTTATTAAATGTTAATATTTTCAAAGCTGAACGACAGACACAATTAAAAAAAAATACAACAAAATGTCATTCCACGGCATACTTCCGGATGACTTATCGCAATCCGTTACGAAACTTGTGATCCGTTATCCCAGAATATGTTTTTATAATGAAATTTAAAACAAGTGCCACAAAGTATCAGTTTCATCTCACTTTCCCAAGGTCTATTGAACTAGAGAATGTTTTTACCATGTTTTAATTATTTTAAAATAAAAATACGGTATTGATTATTATTAAAATAAGTCTATATTTTTTTATTATTTCTAAATTATGGCTCCAATTGAGTCTTTTACACTAGACATAATATATTACAGTTATACATAAAGTAAGATAAAAACGAACAATGTAGGATAAAATAATAAGTACATGATAAAAGTTAAAATCATTAAATACGTGGCAAAAATAATACACAGTAAGAAAATGTAGGAAACAAAAATTATATAAAGTTTACAAAGTATAGAAATTTAGTCAAGCACCACCTTTAAAAATCAATTTCTTATATACATTCATAATAATTAAATATAGATACGTGAGAAAAATTCGGCAATTTATTTATTTATAAATTGTAATATTAATTACCATTCTTTGTAGCGTGTGTTGGTCTCAAATCAGCCCGTCCGATCTGTCGTTATAAACAAATATGTTAGAATTCCTCTGTATTTCGGTAATGTTATATATAATATGTTCCATCAGCAACATCCGTGTACTCGTTGCCCAAGTTTTGATTTCTGTGTAATGGAGAATTAAACTGAGCAACCGTCCCAATATTGTTACAGTAATAAGGTAAAGTGATTCTAGTATTTCTGGCAGGTAACATGAATGTTGATTGCTATCAATTTTATGATGAAAATTTTTAAATAACCATACTAGATCAAAAATATTTTTTCTTTCACTCAGCTTTAATAAGTTCATTGAACATGCGAGAAAATCATAATTCAATTGCTCTCGCGGGGTATATTCAGTTTATGATTGACAATATTTGGTTTCACTTATTAATACATATTTAAAATTACACAATTGCAAATCAGGCGAAAAATGTTCTCAACTAATGGCATGTTGAACAACTCCACGACAATAATACAATGTAGTTTTAATTTCCATAAAGATCATCTAAGTTGAATATTTTCATCACCAAATCGTACTTATGAATAACTACACCACTTTTTTTATATCATAGTGTTCCTTTGACGTGGATTGTCGCTGTGAAAATTGTCCACGTGATAATAATTTAGATGAAATGACTGAATAAACTAAAGCCGACATCATAGCTCTTAAATAAAGGACTGAAATGTCTGTAGGTTCAGTGAAAAGGATACTAAGTCGAGCTGGCTAGATATATCTTGCCCTTTTCCCCTTTCATAGGACGCACAGATAATTAATTATCTACTCATAATTCATACTTTATCTCCTGTATTTCCTTATTAATTTTGTTTGTTATCTTGGATAAATTTTCTCTTTTACTATTATCAAAATTGGGTTAATATTTTAACTACCATGCCCATATTTGATAATAATTTTTGTTTTTACTTAGATCTACGACCTTGTCGTACGACGGCTGTCGTAATGATGAGGAGTTTTGGAAATATATGGCTGCACACACTGACAATTGAATATCTCCATTACCTGCATAGTTCTTGCCTAGTTACTGGAAATATGAGAAAGAAGAAGGAGACACTTACTTTTTTTGTCGGCTGGATGCTGGCTGGTTCATAGATTTCCTCTCCATCACAGGTGCAGCGTGTATTAGTTACACTCGCTATAGGATTATTAATATGCGGTAGCGGGCTTTGGTCACCTTAGTGACGGTATGAAGCCGTAGAACATTCGATACGCACTGAAATTGCTGCCGTTGGTAGATTTTTAATTATTGCAATTTTTTCCTTCTGTCATCGATACTGACGTTTACCTATTTTATACTTTTGCAAAGATACAAAAATGAATTTTTAATTTACTTCTTAGTATCTTTTTTATTATTTTACTTAGGTTTACCATTCGGGGTTCCATTTTGAATCAACCCTCATCTGCACATCTATGAATATCGAATAATCCACGAATTCCTTTCGAATTAACATTACATCCCACATTCGCCTTTTAGTCCGGTATCATTTTCCCATTTACTCACCTGAATAAAACTAAATTACACCTTAGTTCAATCTTTTCTCCAAAATCATTTAACCTTCCAAATCTACAATTGATTTATTTATTAATATTTTTTTCTGACTGATGAGAAGTTCGGGGTCATTTCGTGAAGTATTTATAAAGAGTTTTTGGAAATGATCAACGTTTTTAAATGACGAAGATGTCAGGCTTTCTATAGTAGTTTCGGCAGACCGGCATGTTAGTTACCCCACCCTTAATACTCTCCGAATCATACCCCAACTGCTACCTATCCAAGTCACTTTAAAATGCATTGAATGCAACTTAGAATGAAATGTAGATTTTAGACAACTGAAATGTAGATTTTTATGATTCACTTTTTTTTCATCTACCGCAAATGCAACGTAACGTAACGGGGTTGTAAGCAGAACCTTATTAGCCGGTACTGCGGCTAGTTGTTATCTCGGCGAGCGAGCGCTTTCCCAACATACCGGAAAAAAAATCCAATGCTCGCTGGATAATGCGGGAAGCTTTGTTACCGACTGCCTCTTTATTTATTGGGCGACTACGTACTCCGCATTTGTAAACATTTTGCTCCACGGGCCCTTTGAAGTGTAGAGCATGTCGTTATTTATGATACAATTCTGAATTAAAGAGATGCATACTCATTAGGGCTTTCCGGTAGGTACCTATCGTCGTACATAGCTGCTCGATCCTAGAATCTTTTTTTTTTTTTTTTAATTATTTTTGACTTACCTTCCTTTGTACGTCTATCGTTTTTGCTATTACGTTTATACATTGTTACTAAGGGTTGACCTGTGCTAAGATGTTGAGTCTTAGGAACAAGAATAGTAAATTACATTTTAGAATCTAATTGATTTGTAAGATCCCATTCTTTTCATGAATAAAACCATTTAATGTATTAATTAGAAATATACACATATAAAATCAATTTATATTGTTGTTGCTACCGGGATTCGAACCTGGATCTCTTCCTATCCGGGGAAATCCATTAATCGATTATGCTACAACAACACAGTGAGTTGATGACAAATTTTCGAACTTATATGTTGTTGCACTTTCAAATTGATACATATGTTGTTCTATTATTTGAAAGCCATCTTCTTTATATTTACGGAATATCAAACACCTTTGAGTAATCTGATAGGAGACGCCATAGGATAGTAAGAGATCTAGGTTCGAATCCTGGTAGCAACAACAATATTTTTTCGATAAATTGATTTTATATGCATATCTTTCTAATTAATACATTTAATTTGTATTAAAAATATCACAGATCTATGTTCTGTAAAATTGCATCTTCACAATAAGAACGTGACCATTTAATGTTTTTATATCGTAAAAACGTGTAAAAAAGGAGTCTCTTTTGCCACCTCGCTGACGTGGCTTCCAAATTCTTTTATCGTAAACAATTTGATACGGAATATCGACGTACTGGAATCAGCGTGCATCTTCATTGACTGAGTTGAACTCAAGCTTTATTCGATCTTTCCTTGCTGCCAATAAACCTTCTTCATTTCTTTGCTTGAAAGTTGCCTCTTTGCTGATTTGCAAATACACAGGGTGTCTTATCACGCACTTTAATTCTAGAAGTCCCTATGTGACCTCGGGCGCACTAATATATTGGGTATTGACGAACATCTCGTTACACCTTAATTCAGAAACTGGCCTTTCGTTGTGATGGCTATGTTTGCAGTCATATCCTTAGTAAATGCATATACTTGTAGATGTATTTCACTACTTTTAATGATGTACACAGATCTACATTTATGTGACCATTTATTTATTAGACTTTATTGACGTACATGTTTTTGTTGTAATAGAGGTGAATATATTGTAATATAAGATCATAAATATATGATACAATTATATTGCAATTATGTTTTATACTCGTAGTTTATTGTGTGGGATGGATATATACTCCACTTCCGATATATACAGCATTGTTCTGGCTACTTTGCTAGACTGCCGTCTGTGTTAAAGTAGTCGGTTTTTTTCGTGCTGTTGTGGTGTTATTTAATTCAAGAATGATAAAGATTCGACAGGAATAAAAAATAAAAGAAATATGTAGTGAGAGTGTTGTAAAACTAGTGAATTATTAGTGTAGGTGGTGTAGATGTTTGTTATTTGTCTTGTGTTGTAACCGTGATTTATTGCTTGGGGTGAGTTGTTGTTAGCATGGAAATATTAGACGAGTCTCAACATATAGATTTGTCTTATGTCTAGGAAACTGTACTCTTTAAATATAAAATCTGATGGATATCTAAACGGACGACCATTACTTTAAGAATTTTAAATACTAAATTAATGTATTAATTATAAATATATACATATAAAATCAATTTTGTCGAAAAATATTTTGCGTTACCGGGATTCGAACCTGGATTTTTTTCGACAAAATTGATTTTATATGTATATATTTATAATTAATACATTAATTTAGTATTTAAAATATCACAGACCTATGTTCTAAATAATTACAACTTCACAATAAGAATGTGTTTTCCTTAATAACTTTAAGAATTGTCTTTTGTGCTCTTTTAGCTGACTATAATATTGTTTTTCTATAAAAAAATATTAATTGAAATATGGTCCGGTAATATTTACATGACCTTTAAAATCTTGTGAAATATTATAATAATCCATAAACATACAAAAAAAATAAACGGAAACAACCGATGCTGATAGTATCTTTTTATATAATATTTTTACGTAACGTGATAAATCACAATTTCATTTTATAGAAATGAATAATATTTAATTAGGTAGAAATATTCATTTTGCCATGACTCTCACCCCCCACTTTAGTACGTATGAATGTGAGCTAACATTCAATAAATAATAATTGGAAGTGAAATAATAAATTAATTATGATAAATTCACAAGTACACACTCTATTTCAATTACACATAAAAATTCAGTTTACAATGATTAACGACAAAAGTACAATATAATAGTTTTTTTTTTATCGTACTATTTGAATTATATTAAATTATTAGGATATTTTTAGAGTTTTTCATTGTATTGAATAAAGTTTTTCGATAAATTGATTTTATCTGCTGTATATCTTTGTAATTGATACATTAAATTTGTATTAAGTTTTTTTTTTTATTAATAATGCACTTGTAGTGTCCTTATTGATTGATTAACTGTACCTGTAACTGTGATTTCTAGAATTAATTCGATTAAAATGGCCAATACAATAATTATACTGCCTAAGTCGATCGCTTCGGAGGTAAATGATTCAGTATAATGGAAATGCTTAGTGTGTAATACATACTATTGAATTTATTTATTTCTTCCTTTTCCTTTTTTATGTTCACTTCATATCTACATACGGGTGAAAATTGTCAGTTAATCGTGTGTCTAATTCGGCTGTTGGCAAATAATTTATGAAATAGCGCTGAGAAAAAACCGTGACAGACGAAACATTACGTAACAGAGCCGAAATTGGGACAATTGGTTGACAAATGATTCGTTCTCATATGATGGATGCTAAACGGCACGAATGCTTCACGAGCATATCTCTGGTGCTATGTGGTATTTCTTTTCTGACCATCGTCATCTTCGGTCATTATCGATCCACTGTTGGATGAAGGCCACTCCACTCTTTTCGGTCCTCCGCCATGTCATTCCCATTGCTCGCATTATTTCCTCTATTCGACTTTGGGCGTCCGTCCTTAGGTTATTTTTCATCTTAAAATATAACCTGCACATTCCATTTATCGTTAAAGTTTTCTTCGATCTTCTGTTAAATAATTTTTTTTTTTCAAATTAGTTTTAATAGGCCTTTGTGTTACTTCGATACGGTAACTGCAATAACAGAAAAATATTAATTAATTATTCTTTTACATTGCTTTACATTGTGAGGAAAATATTGCTCTGTAAGGCGAGAAATTACAATGTTACATTATTTTGTTGCTATTGCGTCATTAGGCTGTCGATAAGTTGTGACGATGATGTTGAAGGGTTTTTGAGATGTTATTTTTTATTTTATTAAATTATCATTTAACAATTTCTCCGTGGTTTTTATATTTCGTAACCGCTAATAAATAAAAATAATGCATTTTAAATAATTAAACCAAAATATCTTTGGATTGAGTTTTATTATTTGATATACTTCTTCGTCACGACAGAATAAATGTTATTCTAAATGTGTACTCCACTAAGTGGTTGGTTCTTGCCCGGCGTTACCCGGAATTCATATTTAGTTATAATTTAAATAGGTAGATGGAATGTCAGTGGTCAATTAAAGATTTTAACCATATCCATAATAATATTACGCTCCCCCGTCTATTATCTATGACTTTCTGAATGTGGCGGCGTCATTATGTCTGTACTAGGTCTGTAAGACGCGAGCAGGGCAAAAACGAACGTGTTTTTAATATCTCTCTGTTAAGATTAATTATATGTTTTATCTTTTATATATTCATTAACAGTACGGAAATATATATTCAATTTGAAATGAAGTGTACCTTGTCTTTTGGGGAAAGCTATATCATTGAAATATAGATTCTATTGAGACCCTGACCGCGTAGCTCGGAGGGCCTAGCAGTAAGCAATCAGCGATAGCTGTTTACTTATCTTCTAGTAATCATTTATTTCCAAAACGATTCCATAACTTATTAATTTGATAATATTACATTTAAATGTGTATTATAATATATATAATAATATTACGCCGTCCTGTCTATTTCTATGACTCTAGGACGCTTCGGATGTCTAGTATTTTAAAAATATTTAATTGTTTAAATTACCGTAATTTTTTAAAAAGTAAAAAAGTTTAAAAAGTAGTACCGTAATTTTTTTGAGGCAACGCCTTGATAATGGCACGTGTTACCGCGCCGAAACATTTGCTTAGAAACCATCTACAAAAACGCGATCTAACCCAGAAGAGACGCCAGTTCCATATATATACTACCCGAGTTTCTGACACGTGCTCGGCAAAAAAAACATATTTTTAGAGTGTTGGCAGGAAACAGGCTTGGGATTGTCGGCATCAGATAACACTGGTCGACACCAAAAAGTTGAAAAAAATGCCATTAATTTATGTATTTTAGGGCTGAATATGAATCTAGGGTCCAAAATCTTCCAGCGTACACAGTTTTTAAGAAAAACCGGTTGTTTGGGAGAAAAATGTAATTTTACATCACAAAAAGAGATTATTTAAAAAAAAAATAATGTACAATGTAAAATCATTTGGATGTTATGGTCTAAATGAAATTTGATTATATCTTAGCTTAATCAGATTTATAATTAGCACCCTTGAGTCTATATTATAGTTCAGATTAATTTTCCGAAGGGAATGATAAAAAAATATTGTATCGATTTAATTAAACGCAATTAGTTATATTTCAAAATTTTCATAATTACTTTGTAGAAGTTCATTGTTATTAATTTATTAAAAATTAATTAATTAAAATAAAACACAACGATATTTACTTCATACTAAAATACTTGAATTAACCGATATTATACCACCCATTGTATTACTGAAGATGATGCAATAAGCAATCGAAAATGTTTTATTTTATTAATTAATTAACTATTTAAATGGAATCTGGTCCCATGGATTTGCGATATAGTTGAATATCATTGTGTCCAGACATTTGGTTGATGGGTAACCACTAGAGTCGCTACAGTCCAGACGCTCACACCCTACTATATTAAACAATGTTGATGACACTCGCTCTGGTGATCGAAACGTTCCTTGATAATGGATTTTCTATAATTAGTGATCTAATCTATCTATACAGCCAATTTATATCCTCATTTCTGCATTCTCATATTCTCTTCTTTCTTCTTTTATTAAATAATTTATTAAACCAAGTTAAAACTTTATTTTATAGTACTACAATATTATAGAATAGGAAATATTACATTACAAGTCAATACCGTTGTCGTTCAAAAAATTTGCTATTATATAGATTAAATGTGGCGAGTTAAGGGAAAGAAGATGACACAAGTTAACCGGGAATTGAAAATTACCATTGATGAGATTACTGGAAAAAGAACGTGTGATCCGCAATGGACAGGCAAAAAAGATATGGTCAAGGGTTTCCTTCTCGGCACCACACTCACACATTGGGGAATCTATTATGTTCAATCTGAATAAATATGAGGTTACCTGGCAACGCCCAATTCTCATTCTAGAGATATTTGATATTGTTTTTTTAAAGACTTTTCTTTTGAAGAACCAGGGTGTGCGGGGAATAGATCTTTGAATTATCTCATATTCTCTTTTCATGCAGTTTATTAAAAATTAAATTGTATCGAAATTCTGATTTTTGTAATTGTAAATGACATATCTACGTAGGCTATGGATACCTACATAGCTATGTTTTAGCCTATGGTGAGTTAACGCAAGCGAATCGATTTATCACGATTGTATTTGATGCTGGTCGCCTCTTTGGCTGATTGATTCTCTACCTCCGTGAAATGTAATGCCGGAAATCTGCTTTATCTACATGTCGAGGGAGCAAACAGTGCACCACTGTCCGCAACCATTTTCTGATTATGTTTACCGAGTTGCTCACTAATGCCCGTTTCACTTGTAAATACCGCCGGCCCACTTAGCTTTCTCCGCCCCGCCGAGTCCGCCCCGCCAAGTCCGCCGCGCCGAGGGCTGTATATCAACCCCGGATGCTGCCCCACTAATTGAACCGTCGAACTGCATTAAACCAAATTGGTTTCGGCGGAATATTCAACGATCGGAGGTTTGTTTGTATTTAAGGTAACTTATTTTGCCAACAATTCTTGAAAAGTTTTCCAATTGGGTCACAGGTGCTTTTTACGACACAATTTTTTTTTCTGCCTCGCCCGTATTGCGATAATTTTTTCCGGTACAAATAATATTTAAATTTTCTAGTTTTGGATGCAGCCGAACAAATTATTTTCTTTCGCCGAATAATTTTTTACTTCTCAATTTACACCGCGCACGAATCCCGCTTCGCATATTGAACGATTTAAAAACGCCCGTAAGAAAGCAATGGTCGGTCCGAGTATTAAAGAAGAAGTAAAAATAAAGCGGCAAATCTTTCCACACCCGAGCGGCCGAGTGTATTCAAAGCTCTCAACTACATACATACGTACATTTGAAGACACTGAGTATGCGTTCTCTCCGTTGTAGACATCATACAGAGTATTTCTTAACAGTGTAACTTTGAATTTACATTGTCTTACGAAGTAGGCTGGTTGACAGCCGATAAGCCCAATCGCTTTGAAACTGAGTCTAATGTCTCGATAAATATTCAGGGGTACCAGTCTACAGGTGATTGCGAAATTCGACTTTCTTTGACAAATATTGTGTATGGAGGTTTCGTTTAGAGAGTGTTACATTTTTGCATACAACGTAAAACTACTCGTAGTACGACATTTTATTTGGGGGGGGGGGGAGATATCATCATCACATATCAAAAATCTGCTTCAGCCCACTGCTTTAGCGGCACCCAGCGCAGTGTGCGGTGCTCCTCTTCCCTTCTGGTTGAGAAATGTAATACGAGTGGATAATAATGTGATGCGGATGTATAAATATTAGGAGGAATATAAATTGCTCGAATTGTGTAGCCCGCGGCCCTGCGCACGAGGGCTGTCTCGTGTGAGGAGCGATGAGGCGAGCTCGCCGCACTGGACGCGGTACGTCCGCCGCGCTCGGAGGAAGCCTGACATCAAAGGATCTCGGAAGATGAATAACAAACAATCGTGGAAAACTTGTATTTCGTTTAGAATTGCGTGTACCTACTTACTGACTCCCGTCTCTTTGAACGTGGACGATACTACTTATTTTTACAAATGTTCAGTTTATTGCATGTTTTTAAATTCTACGCTGTATTTTGGTTCAATGATCAACTGATCTCTTAAGCCCTAAATCTACGCAAAAAAATATCCGATGCTGACCATTTTTATGCTTTAGTTCAATAAAGACGCGCTAAAGAATCATTTTCATGAAAAGTGTATATTTACTGTTTCCGAGGTAATTTTGTATAACTGCATAATCACATCTGTAAATTATTTTTTATATATTTTCAAACTTTTTAATTAAATTTAATATTTTATTTTCATACATTATAGACAATTCGAGGCTTTCATTCTACCGAAACCTTTTTTTTTGTTATAGATCTACCAAGGATGTGGAACAAGATCATTGCTGCATTAATTTTAAAAATAACCAATATAATTATTTCCTAGAATCATGCAAACATAAATTCCACAATACCAAAAATGTTTCATCAAATATTTAAATATTCATCCTTATTACGAGTCATTTCACTTCAGTCGTGGATTTTTATGACAGATATGTCGTTGAAGACATTGTCGCTCCATCTTACTTTTGACTTACCCAATCTTTGTTGGTCATGTCTTTAGCAATGACCACCGGTGATCGCTGTTCGATCATCCTCTCCACATCGCTCGATCAGTAAAGTATTTCTGTTTTAATAAATCTTGAGATGCTAATATCATTATACAAAGTACATACATACATTATACAAAGAGCTCATTGTTACAGCATCTACGTCGGCTAAAATCGGCTCAGAGATACACCTCAAGTTTTTGTTTTCATAATCATCCAGTGCACTCATTTTTCTTAATACTCGTATTTCAGACACGTGTAAGCAATCTTGAGATGCTAATATCATTATACAAAGTACATACATACATTATACAAAGAGCTCATTGTTACAGCATCTACGTCGGCTAAAATCGGCTCAGAGATACACCTCAAGTTTTTGTTTTCATAATCATCCAGTGCACTCATTTTTCTTAATACTCGTATTTCAGACACGTGTAAGCAATCTTGAGATGCTAATATCATTATACAAAGTACATACATACATTATACAAAGAGCTCATTGTTACAGCATCTACGTCGGCTAAAATCGGCTCAGAGATACACCTCAAATTTTTGTTTTCATAATCATCCAGTGCACTCATTTTTCTTAATACTCGTATTTCAGACACGTGTAAGCAATTTTGGAGTTTCTTAACAGTCGAAATTTTATTAAATTTTCGAGGCCGAAATAACGATTCGCGCTTTCTATGAGTTTTTTTTTTTTTTTGTATTTTCTGTAGTAATATTGTTATTTCTTATTAGGGATCCGAGGCAGGTGAATCTTTGTACTGTTTCAAAATTTTGGCTTCCGAAGTTGAGATTGCTGGCATATTTGTTGGATGCACCCAACCACTGTATGTTTGGTCTTCTGCTGATTTACTATGAAACCTATATTTCTTGCGGATCTTTCGAAGTTTATGAACGCATTTCATAGATCCTTGGAATCTTTGCTATTATCCATATAGGCCAACAGTTGCGTGGAATTGTTTAATATCGTTCCCTCAGTACCCGAGTCCCGAAATTCTTACGTAAATATATATTATTTCAAATCATTTACATCGTAATATATTTGAGATTCTATTCAAACTTATTTTCTTTGTAGAGAATAAGGAAAATAAGAACAGGTCTCATTCACCCTTTCCTCCTCGAAGGGTCTATGTTTTAACTCTAAACCTTTTGTATAAGAAAAGGTTCCTTAATTCTGGATCAATGAAAGGGCTCCAAATCCGTATTCATTAATTTGTTTAGAAAATAATACATCTTAGTATTATATAACGTATAATGGCGCTTTATGTACTTTTAAAACTTACTCCGAAAATGTATTGAACTTTATTTATTTCTTAGTATCAGAGGTGAAATTCGAATGATTTGGAAAAAAAAATGTATTGCTTTTATGTTTTGTCTCTAAATATGTGTTTGCTATCTAATTAGTTGGCACTCCCAGTTTTCAGGAATACTATTTTACGTTACGTGTTCTTATTTACATATGTATAGGTGGTAGTAAAGAGCCTATGAATTGTTTGTTACACACACAATAGTGCCCCACTTGGGTAACAGCTCCCTGGCGACCCATTGAGCTGAATACAAACATGTACCTAACTACACGAAACGTTAATTACAATTATTCACTCAAAATGTATTTATTTTTTCGTAACCCAGAAACTATTTATTTAATAATTAATTAATTAAATAATAATTATTGTATTCTTCCCTAATTACTATGTAACAAGTCTCCATGCTGCATTTTTGCATAATGAGCTTTATATTTTTCCACCAGAGCACCATTGTTTGAAGTATTCTTTAAAAACACAAGAAACAAAGATGGAGAAAGATAATATAAAATTGCGAAACAAAAATGTATTTTGATATTTATAATATTAATTTAGCGCGCTTTACTTATTTCTATCAATTTTAAATTATCTAATTTAAGATCAGCATTGTTTAAACAAATATCAGATATCTCAGCTATTTTTTATTACCAGATTTCAGATTTCTGATATTTGTTTAATAACAGTGCCTTTGTAGGTAAAAATCCAGTAATTCTATGTTCTTGGACATATTCAAATATTGTCAATATTGTTTACGTTTTCTTTTAAATAGGCAATCCACCCTTCAAGAGTGATTTGTGCCATTTATCAAGTTAAAATTCTATTTTATAGAAAAAAAGTACCAAAATATTATAGAATAGGAAATATTACATTTCAAGTCAATAGAAGATGACACAAGTTAACCGGCAGTTGAAAATTACCACGGACGAGACTGCTGTGATCCGCAATGGACAGGTAAAAAAGTTATGGTCAAGGGTTTCCTCCTCGGTACCACACTCACACATTGGGTAATCTATCAAGTTCAATCTGAACAATTCTCATTCTGAAGATACTTGATACTGTTCTTTTGGAGAACCGGGGGGTGCGGGGAATAGGTCTTTGAATTATTTTAAGCCGATCACCCTTATGATTATTTGGATCCATCCATTGTGCAGTCCAGACAGAGTTCGTACTTTTTATTTTACCATATCTTATACATCGGGATATGGAATTGATGGGGGAAAACTCCGGAAAGAGTGGCCTCCTTGTTTACTTATAAATTAGATAATTCCAAATTTTCATTTTAGGTATAATCATTTTGAAAATCCCGAAAAGCCTTGATTATTTAAAGATCTCAAATGTTAAAATTTCAATCTGTTTATAAACGTGGGAATATTTAAATGTATTATCTTTTTTTTAAAATTTATTGGATGTTTCCCTGTATTGTTACAATTGTGTAAAATGCAGGCCCTACCGTTTGGTAGTAGAGTTTATTTAAAGTACTGATTTAAATAAATAAATATTATTATATGTGTTTAGCACTACTTTGATACATGGGAAGGGCGTTTATATTCTATATTTCTTAATGATTGCTTTGAAATTTGCATTAATCAAACTAAACACAATTCAAGTCTCGAAGGATGTGACTAATTTAGAAGCGAGTTAAAATTTACATTTTGACACGTAATTTGTAATTGTGTAATAATTAAAATATTTTACAGAAAATGTGCCTATTGTTCATTAGTATATTCGTTACAGTGTTACGGTCTCGATAACATTTCTCTAGACTTCAACATATTATACTATGGGACATAGGTGTCCCAAAGACGTAATTATCAATCCATTGACTCCTTTAAATTGACTTATCCGAAATTTAACGGTTTAGAAGATTTGAAATCGAACTTTTCTGATTTTCAACAAAAACATTAAATTTTTTTTTTTTAATGAAACATAAAATATGGTAGCTACATATCACACCAAAAGTGTGCCAAATTTCAATACGATAGGTTGAGTATTTATGGCACAGCGCTCATTTTTGTGAAGACTGGTTGCAAATTTTTAGAAAATCACTAAAATTCGAATAGCTTCTAAACCGTTGAATTTCAGACAATTTCAGACACTATTTGACGCACATCCGGTTACTAGTGATGTTCTCAACCGTAGGCTCTGTTTAGACACTCCCTGTCTCTTGGACACTATATACTAGTCCTTCCTTGCATTTATTTACACAATATCCTATACTTCTACTGAGACTAGCAATCTCAACTTTTTTATATATATTCTTTAAGCCCTTCGGTTCTAACGTAGTAGGCGTCCATGCGCCACCTTTATTCTGCGCTATTCGCGTTTATAAAAAAAACTATAAAATAAGCTTTAATCACCTCTTTTGGGTCATACACCATCGTCATTATTTTGAGTTTTGAACATTTAAAAAAAAATTGCGCAATATAAGATAAAAACCAAAACAAAAATTTCAAATAACGCTATAAACAGAATATAAAAGTGTACGATGTTAAATTTTTCAAAAGCTTTCGTACAGTTATTTTCTAATAATGTAGTCATTCTTGAAGGTTTCGGCTGTTTTCTGTATCAAGATGCAGATAAAAGTCTCATAGAGAATGTGGAAAACAATACCAGCCGTGGTTTACGGGAAGTGTTAAAAGGAAATTCACATCAATATGACAATTGGGTGACTATTACAGGGCGAAAATTTCTTTCTTTCTTGTATTTTCATGGAATACTAAAAAACATATTTTTATTTTCGTTTGTACGATTTTTAGGCACCGAGCAGGAAGAAATGTCGTCACACCGTTAAAATTTCTTACGTTCTTTTGTTGCTCAAGTTATAGTATTTATTTTCACGGCTACTTTGATAAATACCTCACCAAAAATATTTGACTGTAATCGATTAGGTATACAGAACATAATGGTAGTACGTCCTCGATTTGGCTAAAATGAGTTGGAATGCAATTTTATTTATCTTAAAATATTCTTTGACACTACAAATGTTTTATGTATATCCAAATTATATTTAAATTAAATTAAAAGTCCTTTTTAATAAACATTTATAATTATTAATGTGAACACGTTCTTATTGTGAAGTTGTAATTATTCAGAACATAGCTCTGTGATATTTTAAATACTAATTTAATGTATTAATTATAAATATATACATATAAAATCAATTTTGTCGAAAAATATTTCTCTATTTACTAATAAATTTAAAATATTACTCTATTTCAAATCCAGATAGCGCAAGATTCTCAATCAGATTCTCTAGAGATCCAGGTTCGAATCCCGGTAGCGCACAAAAACAATATTTTTCGACATAATTGATTTTATATGTATATATTTATAATTAATACATTAAATTAGTATTTAAACATTTATAAATATGTTCGGACTTGTCAAACAAATATTAAAAAAAAAAAAATTAAATAATAAAAATACATAAGTCTAAAATTTCATTTTTCTGTAGTGGTAATTAGTGGAAACATAAGAAGTGTTCTTCTGAAAATGTTGTATTTTGGACACATCGTTATGCTCTTTATACTTAGTATGTAATTTAGGCACCGAAGATATTGTATTTTTTTCAACGCCTCGCAGAAATATATCGTTTAATTCTATCAAAACCTGAGTGATGTCAATACAATAAACGTGTGGAAACTTGTGACGTTTGATCATTTTAATGAATGTGAGTTCTGTCTAGTTTTCCCTCAATCAGCAGTAAAAATAAGTGTTTTCTCATTAAAAAATGGACCAACTTATTAGTATATCACTCGCAATGATTATTTACGTACACGTTTATGTATGTTCAGCTCAAAATAATTATCTCCCGTCTTTGAGCACAAATAATCATTTTGAACTGTCCAAAATTACAAACTTGTGGAGTGGGTAAGTAAGTCCCTCGAAAGGTTTCCCCGCTCCGTTCCCACCCGGCTCAGTGTCCCTTTTGAGTCACTTTAGGTCAGTAGGTCAGGTTTGGGGTAATTTTCTCTTATCTCAATATCTTTGCTTCGTTCCATTATGTCGCTTCCCAGAGAACTCGGGTGTAATGATGGGTGCATCAATGTGTCAGAAGGGGTTGGTTTACGGCCGAGTAGTTTCGGATGGATAAGAACTGTTGAATTTAAAATGAAGTGCTTCTTTTCCGCTTGGCTGCTTTTGAATAACACCACCCGTCGCCCTCGCCTGACTCTTGTTTTCCATTAAAAGCTTCCCCACTTGCGTCCACTTTCGATAGTTTCCTCCGATACCTGTGCTAGTAATTACCCCGAGTGCTTTGTGCCATTTCTGGAGAACTGAAGTTGTCATTGGTTGTTTACTTTCTCGTACGACTATTCAACTTACTGGCGGTATAAAATAATAAAAGATGAAGCTTCTCCGGTAATGGATTAAAATAAATACGTGTACATATAAAGAATACTTTTTTTTTATGTTTCTATTAAATTCTTTTAACTAATTCAATACAATATGATATTAAACAATTTCACATCTCGCCGACAATATTTTTAATGATTTTTTTTTAACAAACCAAAGGATGATGTGTCAAATAGTTTGGTTGTGTACATTTAAAAACATTTTGTTATTATTATTCATGAAGAATAATTATTATTAGAAATTATCAAGAGCCGTTATTCACTTTTCACTTTAAAGTTTTATGAATTTCTGCACATTTTAAACCAAAATCAGGTCAATTTTATTATGAAATGAAATACAGACGGCCCTCGACCTTCGCATTTAATTGGTTCCTGAAATTTGTGCGAAAGTTGAGCCTTGTAAAAAAAACCACCAAAATGGGATGTGTTATCAGTTATGTATTTATTTATCAATCATACACATGTACATAATAAAATAACAATGCGTATTAGGACTCGGGAATCTTCTTTATGAAATTGTCAAGAGATTGTTGAATGTCACCCTTTTTTTTCTTTTCTCGATAGAGTGTTCTATAACATGCCGTGTCTCTATCGATTGCCGTATGTACTTGAGATATACGCTCTGTATTGGGATCACATTCATCCATGATAGCCAAAATATTATCAAGATGTAGGCTTCAATTATATTTTTGATTGTCAAAGTCTTGACGATGTCAGCTTCTTCTTCGCCTTCATTTTCTATTTCATTTGCTTCTTGTTGTTCAATTAGGTATTCATTCGACAAAGGCTCTGAATGAGATTCGATTAATTCATCAACATCTTCATCGCTGACGTCCATTTTTAGTTAATTCGTCATTAAAACTATTTCAGTTATGATAGTTTCCGGAGATTTTTCAGGGTTTAGATGATCGCCCATCATGTGTAGGCATAATTTTTTCCAAGATCCTTTGAAACCCGGTGAACTTGTTTACATACATTTCAAGAACGGAGAGAAAGAGACAAGGAATAGAGGAGAGAAAAACGACTGCAGGTGAGACAAAAGCGACAACATTGTCGGGAAAAAAACGAAAAATATGCGAAATAGCGAATTGTGCGAAAGTCGAGGGCCGTCTGTGTTCTTGAAATAATGAAATAAAAATAAAATGGTCGGTTTTCTGCACGGACAAGTAAATTAATAGACATCAAATAAAGTGTATATACAGGAGAGGGATTTGGAACATTAGTTGTGGAACTAGGGGCATTCTACAAACATTATTTGTGGAAACATAAATTCGATATTTTATGACACATTTATGCAACAGTAAAAGTATTTACTCTTCGAAAATTAAATATTTGTATAAACAAGACGTATTTTTTTACATTAATGTCAGCGTTTAAATTTTCGTTCTAATCGAGTCATATTTAAAAAAAGTCTACCAAATAGTACCAAAATGATCACGAGGGACACACCAAAATGGAAATATTGAAACAAAATATATTTGGTAGTCTGTCGTTTTCTGATTTTATGACACCGTTGTCAAACTGATGAAAGAATTTTTGTAAACTTTATTTACGATAATAAAATAAAAAATTCTCGCTGCATTTGAAAGTGAAAAGAAAATTATAATTTATATGTCACATACAATTACCACACACATATAATTTATTTTATTTTAGTTTTTCTTCCATACAGGTATGAACATTTAGTCACTGTATGTTGATCACCGACGTATGATAAACGTTTACAATTAATCTGACAGATGGTATTACATTTTTGTTTCGAACACGCAATTTTATGATCGATGCAAACGTTCGTTGTTTGTATATTTCCATTTTATAAAGGTTATTTTATTAACCCTCGGCATGTCTGGCATGGTACGTCAGACCCACCACTTTGAAGAACTGTAGATATTTTTTGAAATTTGAAACTTGACGCGTCGCGTTCCTGAGTAGCTGAGTAACGATCACTTTGTCGCTCCTATCGCAATCCGTTACTCAGATACATTCTCCAAGCCCCGTGGTTTGTGAGAAACACCATCATCCATCGAGACACCAACACACCTCAGATTAATACTCATATCCTAGATCTGGCCACTAGGTTCTTTAATAAACTTCATCTTATTCCAAACTCCTTCATTTCCGCCCTAGGGCTCAACAACCCAGATGCCGATCCCGACAAAATCTTCCCTATTTCCCTCCTCTACAGCCCTACTCCAGTCCCCTGAAGAATGGCTGAAAAGAGGCATTAGCCCACCATTTTTTCTAACATGAATTAGGAAAAAAAAAAAATTCCTAAATAGTGCCTAGCAAGCACCTCATTCTTCGGGGACAATTTTTCCTCTAACCCGCCATACCCCAGACTATGGAGACAAGGGGGCTCAGACCCTATCACTCTTTAAAACATTTATAGTTAAGTATCGCAGTCCGCAGCGCGTTCGCGTCCGAGTAGCACGTGCATAAAGTTTGTGCGGTCCTGAGAGACCCGAAAATTGTCGCTCAAATGAAGACTGAGTAATCATTGTTATCCAAAGATTATAGCATGTTAGTAGATTCATCAGTGCCTTTAATTAATCTAAGTCTTAAGTATAAGATTTTTATTTAAAAACACGAGAGTCAATTTTTAGTTACCTAAATTAAGAAACATTTTCATTAGAATATATTTTTGTTTATTTATTTAAACCCTATCCCGAATCGTTTTGAGAGTTGTTTGCTCTCGTTTCTATTCGTCATAATTACATATATTTTTATTTTATTACATTAAATTATTATTAACATTATTATCATAATACCATCATAATAGATTTATTTCCTATAAATATAATATTAAAAATAATAGAAAATGAGGTATCTAACATTCCTAGCACATTACTTCATATAAAAAATTGGTATTCAATTACGGGTCCATCACACCCACCAAGCATACGGTGTGGTTTCAATCCACCAGGCATGCCAAGGGTTAATTGTGTGATGTTCAGATCGTCTGTGAAAACGGCGTTGCCGTATTTAATAAAATAAATTTAAAAATGGCACACGTGAATTGCTGTTAGGGTGCCGCGAAAAGTTTATTTTCCAATTAGATTGTGTAATTACAATCAGTATATTAATAACAAATTATGTTTTAAAATAATGATTATTATAATAAGTACAAAGAATTCAAGCAACAAAGATAAAAAAAAATCAAAAAATTGGCGTAAAACAGTTTCAGAGCGGTATACGGCGGAATGAACAGTGAACACCAAAAACCTCGACTCCGGCAAAAATGGTTTCATGCATACAGCGTAATTAAAAAAAACTTATTATAAACAGCCATAAAATTAGACAGAGCTTTATAATGTCATACTTTCCTTTTCCCGCATAGATAACAAGTACTAGGGCCCACCATAATAAATGTATGTCGATTATATCGATAATAATATCAAATACGCAATATACGGGATAACGACATAAAAAAATATTCTGGTCGGACCATGATAACGTAGTGGAATGAAAGAAAACAGATTTCTAAGAAAATTGCGCCATCGGAAATCTTCGACAAATTGAGTTGTGAATCAGAATAAATTGTATGTAATTTTCTGATAGTGGCTCTACCTATGAGAGCATTCCAGAATAAACGACGCGATCCGTTAGTGGCCATTCAAGTGCCTCACCCTTTGCGCACATGCGAGGGAAGTTTCCTTTCATGTTTTTTATCCCTCATTCGAAAATATCCCCCCCGGCAATGGGGGCCGGTAGGCGATTTTAGCATCGCAATAAACTGTCCGGCTGTCCGCGGCTAACGTGATATCGCGATATTTTCGGGATGCGAACACTTTTCAATGCGCACCTATCAATTTGATTAAACGAAGCAAACGGCCTTTTACACTCCTCTAATGTAATTGAAAATTTAGATTATTCTCTTCAGTTTTGTTGTATCAAATCGAATTGAGGAAATTGTAACTATGCAGAATCCGCGTTTCATATCTTTGCACTTTTTAATACACTGACACGATTGTGTATAATACACAGAATGTATCAGTGTATTAGTAGCTACCCTTGCAATGAGTAGTTGGTTGACGGCGCGGGACAGTACTCGACTAACTTTCGAGGTGAGTGAACGCTTATTTAAAAATACGGTGACCATAATTACTTTTTCAATGTTGGGTCCGTAATACAAACTTACTTCAGGAACAGTAAATAGCGTATTCCTTGAACACACCTTTGTGCATTACTATGAGCCGATATAATTCTGGCCTAAGCCTATCATTTAAAAAATGAATTATATCGGCTAATAGTATTGCACAAAGGTGTGTTCAAGGAATACGCTATTGATAAATTATTTCAAGATTACGGATACGATGTTTTACGACTTCAACCGTACCATGCAGACCTTAACCCGATAGAAAAAGTTTGGGCTACTATTATGGGATATGTGGATTCTATGAATTCTTATATGACATCGAATTCTGTCGAACTGTTGGTCAATGAGAAAGTGTTTTTAATTAAGACCAAAGAGTGCAGTAATGTTTGCCGACATGTCACGTAACGGAATCACAATACTGGGAAAAATAAATCGTTGATAACAATGGGTTTCTCATGTGCATCGATTCAAGCGATTATGATTCTTCGTCTGATTATCAATAACATCCCTAAGTATTATTTTAAGAATGCAGGAAATAGAATAAATAATTACTTTTGAAAATCAGTACTCATAGTCAATTAATTTAAAATATCTTATATATATATATATATATATATATATATATATATATATATGCACTCCAACTCTAGGGTGACCATGATGTAATATATAATATATATATTACATCATGGTCACCCTAGAGTTGGAGTGCAAAGTTATAAAACGTTTACTCTAAATAATATAACTCATTAGAGCCAATAACTTACGACGCATGGGTTCTTTTTTAATATTTATCTATTCGTATAGTGCTGCTGGCAGGAATTTCAATTTAATAATTTTACTATTGTAAAGGGAAACGCTTACAACACTGAACAAGGACTGTCAGCGGTGACAAGTCATTCTATGTTTTTAGATAGATTTCGATAGAAACACTACCTATTGAGGAGGGTCTCATATCTCACGACTTTCGGAAAATTTCGATGCATTTTTTTCCATTTTGAGCAGGATCTGCTTTCTATTTGATTTAAAGTATAGAACAACAAAACCTTACATTTTTATTATGTATGTTTTTTCTAGCGTTTCCCGCTTGACCTCTGATAAAAACAGTTCGTATATAATACGCGACTTACAGTAAAAATACTACTATTTATGATACACTAGTAAAACATGTAGTATATATAGCAAAGTCATGTTTTAAATTTAAATAAAAAACACTTGATGTTATGTTGATTTTCACCTTTTTCTTAGCACAAGTGCCTTAGCCTTGTTTTAAAAAAGTAAAAATATTGCTGTGACATGTAAATCGTGTACGCATCTATATCTTAAATATATATTTACCATGAATTAATATCAATAAATATATGAACGTTATATTTTTTATATATAAATACACTTGATATAAATATAAAAAAAATTATTTGTACGTGTTTGTGTCGAAATTAACTTGGGATTTAAGTAAGTAATTGATATTTAGGGTTTGACAGGACTAACTAAATAACCCAATTTTTAATCGTCTTTCCTTTATTCTGTTCGAATGACAGGTGACAGCCAACGGATGAAGCCTAGTCAAGTTTCGCTCGTTACTACTTTCTTTTGTCAATTTTACCAACATGATATTTATTATGTTTGTCAGCGTTATTGTGCAAACATTTGTCAAAAAAAATATGTCTTAATCAAACTTTAAAATGAATATTAAATATTCAAAAAAAAAAAACATAGATGGCGACGGCATAGTTTGTAATAAATAATTGAAATGTTCCGACTTCATAGCATATATACAACTTCCAAAAATTTGATAGATGTGGTTGGATGGGTAAATAGATGAACGTTACATTGTGTAAAGTGATCATATAAGCTAGCCGATGACAGGTCGTAAGCCCTGTAATGCCCAAGACTTCCATACTTTCCATGTTAAAATAATAGCTTCGTCTCTGTAAGACATCTGTATCTTTATAAATATATTTTAATGGTGAAGTACCACTGATGTGATATTACCACATACTATGCGTACTGCAGGTTCGAAAATTTGTCATAAAAAATACTGGCGCTATAACACAATTGGTAGTGTACTACCCCGGATTGGAAATAGAGATCCAGGTTCGAATCCCGGTAGCGCAAAAACAATATTTTTCGATAAAATTGATTTTATATGTATATGTTTATAATTAATACATTAAATTAGTATTTAAAACATCACAGACCTATGTTCTGAATAATTACAACTTCACAATAAGAATGTGTTCTCCTTGATAAAAATACACATAGACCAATTTGCAACAAATAGTAGACATATTTTTCCGTTTTCTAAAATTCGTCGAAGTACAATAGCATTTCTTTTAAATTGCTTAAACTCTTACAGTGAATTGGCCATCACATAAAATTTCATGGAACTAAATAAAATCTCGCAACCGTTTCTCTTTGAACCTTCGTTCGTGGGGTGAGAATATAGTCTGTGGTGTCTTCTTTCACTTGTCGCTACTTCACACCGATTATTTCATATCTATCACAACGGAGCACGCTCTAGGCTGGTATACTGTTTTTCTCAAGTTGAGTCTTGAATAAAAACCTACTAAATCAATATACTATAAAATATAAATAACTAGATAAATTTTTACATGTAGGTTAAAATGAGCTAAAATATTTTCCCAATAGATTAAAATGTTAAATAATATATGTCCTACACTAAGAACATGACACATTTTTGTATATGAGATGGACATGAAATGTATGTTCGAAGGTTTTTGGTGAAACTTTGTGGAATTCCATAATTATTTTGTAAATTGAGTTAAAACACTGTTTTATTCAACTATATTTTTTATTGTGCTAAACGTTAGAACATTTTCAGGAACATCTTTCCATTATCAACATTATAATTCAACTACACTTCAGATAGTAATGTATGGTGTGTTTGGAGTTAACGGTGGGTGTGGGAAGGGAAAATATATAAATATTTAATAATAAAAATAACAATAAAAATATAATAAATATTCAAATACCGCCCATTACACCCCCTCTCTTATTTATTTTAATTCCACACCCACCCTCACCTCAGTTAACTCCAAACACTCCATATATTACTGTCTGAAAGCGTTTTTAATTTTAGTTGAATTATATTATTGATAATGGGAAGATGTTCCCGAAAACATTCTAACGTTTAACACAATAAAATATAGTGGAATAAAACAGTGTTTTAACTCAATTTACAAAATTAAATGTGTGTATTTTAAGGATACAGTATATAGTAAATGATTAGAAAGATATGAATAGCAGACAGAATCAATGAAAATGTCATAGTATTATTATGTAATAATCATAATGATAATTAGTTTATTAAATAGCTATCGATGTGTCCGTCATATGAAAAATAAAGCAATGCATAGGTATATTAAAAAAATAAGATGAAGAAAATAAACATCCGTACATAGGATTTAAATAATAAATAAATATTTAAAGTAATAGATTGGTACACGCATAATAATTCCTTGGTTGTGTGTAATATTTAAAAATATATATAATATATGTGTATATATTTTAGCGATGATATGTCAACAATGTAGTCGTTTTAGCGATTTAAATAATTGGTTTTAAGAAATTGAAGTTGAACGTAAATTATAATTAGATTTTTAAAGAGTATTGTTTAAAAGAAATATTGTTCGTACGAGATGTTTTGGAAATGAGGTACTTTCGCTCGTTTGATATGCAGGAGCGAAATGTATTTCTCATTTTTCGTACGCGACGTAAATTATATAAATAATATGAAATAAATTATGCAAATAAATATTTTCGCAAAATAATTATTACTTGGCGATGACATTCTCGTTGCCAGGAAGGACTATGGCCAACATTTTGATGAAATTATGTAATGTTTGCATGAACTTAAAAAACAATTACACACATTGATTGATTCGTTTGTATATTTTCTTAGCTTATTTTACTATCACGTTGGTTGAGGATGTTTTAGATAACCACAAATTTATATTTTCAAGTGTTACGTACTTGTGTGATAAGTACTTCTCAAGTTGAATACCTTGTAGAAGATTGTCGGTGGTCCGATGAGAAAATCTTGTATGATAGTTATAATCTTTATTACACGAATAATATAGTTTTATGATACAAAGTATAACAACTAGTCACGCAGCTAAACGGTAGCGAAAAGAGGTCGTGCCCCGCGCGCGTCATCCTTTTAAGCCCGTCACACACACACACAGTCACATACATCTCGCACCGGCGGTGCTGGCGCGCTGACACACACACATACACACGATCTCAAGGACATGGCATTAAGATTTTCACACTTTAAGTAGTTAATATAATTATTTCGACATTCCAATATTTCTTTGTGAAATTGATTGACATCATGCCCTTCCACGTATATACTTCATGCATCTACGTGGGTCAAATAATGTGCATACTGCGAGAAGAATTCGCAGTCATTCAACTTGGAATGCACGTCGCCGCTATAGCTCTGCTCAAACGTGATGGATTCGTGAATGGGGAAGTACATTTCCACGAGTTGTTCCATTCTCAATGCGAGCTGCAGGGACACGTCAAGCTTTTAAAGTTCCAAAAGTAATATTGCACGTTCGAAATAGAAATGTGCCATTCATATTTTTTACATACGCCGTTCAATAGAACCTTTATGTTTAATCTTTGAAAACATAATTTCCTACTCTTACATTCAACTGTTACGTGTACATGTGTCAATTGCACATTATCGATATTATCTGAATATTGAATTTTCCAACGAAGTAGATAGTATTACTAGTTTTGAATTGAAAAGTGAAGTTCATTTTTGTTCTGTTAAGATTATTCTATTTACTACTTTAATATATTTAGAATCTTTAGATTTATTAATTTTTGATATTTATTATTATTAAATTGAACTTTTAATTGATAACATTGTAAGTTTGCAAAGGCTGCCAGTAAAATTATATTTATAATTTGTTGATTCGACCAAATCCTTTTCTCTACTTACCTAATCTAATTATTATTTTTTTAATATCCAGATTATTAACACATTGTTAGTGACCCTGATAGATAGTCCTAGTATAACATTAAGATACAATGTAAAAACAATCAAGAGGATTAATGTTTTATAAAATATTTTTTTGTAGTTGATTGATTAAAGATATGTACTGAAAAAATATAAATTGTTACAAATTGATAAGAGTATCAAGATATTAAAAATAACCGCATAAATATATGACTTAAAATTTATTTAAATAAAAAAAAAATAATGATTAAGGAAAACACATTCTTATTGTGAAGTTGTAATTATTCAGAACATAGGTCTATGATATTTTAAATACTAAATTAGTGTATTAATTATAAATATATACACATAAAATCAATTTTGTCGAAAAATATTGTTTTTTCGTCACCGGGATCCGAACCTGGATCTCTATTTCCATTTTTTATTTTTCGACAAAATTGATTTTATAAGTATATATTTATAATTAATACATTAATTTAGTATTTAAAAATAATGATTTTTCACTAGAGTATAATCGTTTTAAGTGTATTTATGTTGCTGTGTCTACCGTAATAGTTTTTTTTTAATCTACAGATTATTAACAGGTCTTTAATGACATTAGTCCTAGTATGGCATTAAGGTACAATATAAAAACATTTTAAGACAATTAGGGGAATAATATAATATGTTACAGAATACACTTTTTTATGATTAAGAAATTAAAAATACTTTAAGAAATGGAAATAAAAGTTTTGTTGCAAATTGATAGTTAGGAGAATGAAAAATATATAATATGAATTTAAAACTACTGCACAGAAATACAAAAATGCGTGAGTTCTAAAGTCAACGAACATGATATTCGACAGCCTTGGCATTAAAATCGTTGGTTTTATGGTAGGCGCAAATTCCGTTTATGTTGTCAAATTGAGTCATTTTTTGTTAGGATTTTCTGTAATGGGTTGTTGGACCAGTTGAGCCGCTAAATTAATACAAAGATTGCTTTTTTAAAAGTTTAAGAAGATTAATGACAGTTTCCTTTAAAAATGAATTTAATATACTTAAAGTTGCTCCGAACCGGATTTGGAGCTCTTTATTTGGTATCAGCGTTCACTAAGAAAATACTTCGTGTGGCCGGGGGGTTGTCATTTTACCCCTAGGTACCGACCATTTTTTATTTTTGAAAATAGCGTATCAAAATAAGGATGGTCGATTTGAAAAAAATGACAGTGTTCATCAAAATTGCTCAACTGTCGAAAGGTAGGGCGATGAATGGCATTTATAGAAAAAATATCGACTGTATGATCGCTATAACTTGCCTGTGCGTTTGTGTCAAGTTGTTAGATTTGTCGTTAGGATGTGATCCCACTAGCGGCCAACCGAATTAGTGTTATTTTCATGGCGAACGTATTTTGACTATGTTTGAAATTTGTGTTCAAAGTGATACGCGTTGGAGTGGATCCAAAATGTTGTTCTCAAAATCAAAATGTTGAGCTCAAAGAAATTTTCTGTGTGCATCCATTCTGCGAAAGCTAAAGTATTATTAACAGTGCCATATTTATTATACACTGCTATATCTGGCTCTCTAAAATAGTTGATATCAGATTTTTCGATTTGAAAGTCCAGCTGAAGGAAAGGAGCACAATATGTACTTATTCAGTATAGACCCCGGGTCTCCGCCGCACGTGTATAGTGAAGTGAATTGCAGTATAGAATAATATTATGCACACGACCCACCCGGAGTAAAGTTTTGCCCTAGTGCATATTCAATATCATTGTTCTGCGCTCTTACTTTCCAGGCTAACATTTTAGCTTACGTCAATTTAATCTAATCTGCTTTTCAATTTAAGTTGATTTATGAAAATATATTTTAAAATTAACTAATTAATTATTTTGATTATGGTCGACTATTTAAAACGACTAATTCTGCTGAGTTGTCGATTATTTATTACAATAGAGCTGACCACCGCTGTGACTATGTTATGTTTTATGTCGTATGTTTCCACTGAATTTGAAAACAACACAATGAAAATATCTTGCTCCCTGATTTTGTTACTTTTTCTGATGCTTACATATTTTTATCAGAGTTTACGGTTGACATTCACTTCTATTTTTCTTCATTCGTCCAGTCCACGTATCTAAACCTACGTAAACATTTAATTACAATTCAATTATTTGCTTTTTTATGTAGATTAAAATAGTATTGTATGTTGTTTTAGAATCGATGTTCAGTATATACCTACAACGCAAGAGACTTTCAAAGGTTCACTAATAATTATCACGTATTTTTAAACCTCTTAATCCAGAATACTTTTGTTTTTATTTTCTTCCTATGTATTGCCCGTCACGAACTATTATTATGAAGAGTGTTGCAAATTTATTGCTCTCATTTACTGTATTATCAGGCTTGAAAAGTAATAATCTCCATCACCTTCTGAGGCTAACAATGCGTTTTGTATATTTCTGAATACTGGACAATTCGAAATAAGTAGGAAACATTTGTATTTAATTATTTATTATTATTTTGCTGGCGCGCGCAGTCAGTCCATTGAAATAAACTGTACGTAACTATATTATTGATAGAATCGGCGTTAACTTTATAGAGTTTCGTCATAATGGATGGATATAAATTAAACAATGTTATTACTCTACTTGAGTTTATTAGCACTACTCGACTTTCGAGAAGAACAGTAACTTTCATCGACAGGTGAAGTATTAAACTAATTGTTCCTCTTGAAACTCGAGTAGTGCTAATAAACTCAAGTAGAGTAATAACATTGTTTCATTTATATCCATCCTCTACGTAACTATATGTTTTGGGAAATAAGACGAAATTACACACATCTCGTGATAATGAATATCACGAGATGTGTGTTTTATTTCGAATTATTTCGCAGAAATTCTAGTTACGTACCAATTCTTGTTTCAAAGTACTAACTGCACGCCGCTAGTATTTTGTCCTGTAAGTTTTTCTTTATTTGAGATACATTTTTACACAAATTTAATTGTTCACAAATCAAGTAAACAAATATAAAAATAAAATGTTAAACAAGCCACCTGTTTAAGGAAAACAACCTTAATAATAATAATAATAAAAAATGATCAGGTTTTTTTTTAACTCTATTCGCTATAAAGATAATACATATTATATTATACATTAAAGTTACGAAATAAATATAATGTTATGAAAAAGAAAACCAAGGAAAATATTAATAAATGAAAAGTTCATACATATATATAAATATAAATAAAATATAAATACTACATATAAAATACTTCAGCCACGGCCATTGTTGTATATGTAGCGTTGACATTCTCTGGTCAGGGAACCGGCTTTCCATGAGTGCGCTGCTTGTACCGGAGAGTTGGTGCTGAGCTCCAACCGCAGCTTTACGCCCGCAACTTGATGTTTCAGAAGCGGAACTAATCCACGTATACGGCCTTCGGTAAACATTGTAGATGTGCTGCAATAATGCGCCAATCCAAACAATATTCTGTATGAGTTGTTGTACTGAATTCGGAGACGGTTATACGTCACCTGTTTGTATTTCGACAAGAGCTTATCATCCTTACTGCATCGGTAGAAACGCCATGACAGCATATTTGCACGAACGCTCAACTGTCTCCTCTGCCGTTCTATGTCAAAGGCGATATTGCGAAAAAATTAATAGTAAATAGTAGTAGAAAAAATGTCTTCATACCATTTTTATCATTGATTTAGTCTAATATTTCAATGTTGCATAACATTTTGTTTATTTTTTACAATGCGTACATTGTCAATATTTGAGATATATATCAATTTTATCACTATATTTAAACC
Source organism: Eubasilissa regina (assembly GCA_022840565.1). Taxonomy (NCBI): domain Eukaryota; kingdom Metazoa; phylum Arthropoda; class Insecta; order Trichoptera; family Phryganeidae; genus Eubasilissa; species Eubasilissa regina. The sequence continues at coordinate 20,085,208 of JAINEB010000015.1, read as the reverse complement.
TTATGACTGCTGGGTATACCTTAAACTAAATTATTTAACGAAGAAGATAAATATAATTTTTCAGTGATAAAATTGCTCAATGATGTAAAAAAACAAGTGAGAAAGTGGAGTACGGAGTCATGTTTTTCTAAAGGTTACTTTATCTAACCGTGAAAACTCACGTATAATGGCATAATATTACATGAATATATTATAGAAGTATAGTACTCGTGAGTACGTTTAGAAGGATACGTGTCTTCACTGCCAGTTTGTATTTCTCCCTTCACATCTCATTAACCAAATAATATGGAAGAGAATGGCAGTGAAATATTACACACATGCTAATGTGGTCTCTCGGTTAGTGTTGTGCAGCCTCACAAATTGCGGATCGATCATTTCTTATCATTTTATTTTAATATTAGTAAATATAATACATTTTTAGAACAAGCAGTAGGATATATTTTTTTTTTCTTTTAACATTTATTTCTTCTCTATGAGAGTAAGACTCGTGTATAGAGAAGGAACGAAAAAAACTTAATAAAAATCGACTATTAGGTCGTATCGTAAATAATGTATTGTTATCTATCGTCTAAACTTTTTTCCTATCGCATAATCTCCCTACGACCCAAATGTGTATTCGAACATTTATTTTTATTGTTTTTTTACGGAATAGTTTCTAGTTTGTACGTATTATAAATCTTTAATTAAAAGTTAAAAAGCATCTTGTAATAAATATAAATGTTTAAAATTTGAGATTCATTGATTTATTTACGTGCTATCTGATGTTACTCAACCGATCAAAATCGATATAACCCACTATGTGATGGAAAAGATCAATCAAGTTGATTATTACTCTTGTCCGCTAGTGTCCGATCATAATGGGGTTTTAAATTCCTTTCATCATAAATCTTATAATTATTAGATAATGCTCAAAAAGAGTAGCACGTGTTACCCTTGTAATTCTCGTCAGTAATAATCTTTTCAGATATTGGAGAGAATACCATCAATTGAAAAGCATCGTACTCAAATAACGTAATCTAGTTGGTTCACTTTTACATAACGTTAATACGGCTGTAAAGGAGCTTAAGGATGTGAACGCTGAATGAAAATAAACTGTATTCATTCAGCTTCGTATTGTCTCCAAACTGCAAACGGTGCATTAGGCTTCTATCACTGTCAACCGTCGTGGAAATTACCAGATATTGTGGATAGATGTTAAAATTATTTTATTTATTTCTACAATACTTTTAAAATTAGCAATATATGTTATATATGTTAACAATGATATATGTTTTTAGTTAATTATGACATCCTGAGGAAGAAAATGGTATTTTTCGAAACCGGTAGATGTATTTAAACTCAATTCAGTGGTTAATAAAACAAAGATAATAAATAAAAAATATTTATTTATTTCAATTTTCAATTCATATATAGGAATAATGTGTTGCTTCCAACATAATACTCACATTGGCTATTTTTATTGGAGTTAGATTTTTTTTTATTCACCAATATCCATAAAATATTATATTTATGGTTAAATATTGTAACGTCACGTATTTATTGTAAAAGAAAACCAAAACTATTGATAAAATTAAGAAAGAACATACTTAAATAATAAGATAAATTTCGTACTTTACCTAGTCCTATATATGACATAAACGACATGACGGGGCCCGTAAAAGCAGTGCTTCAAAAATATTATTAAAAGTGCCGGTTAAGTGAGGGGCGAAGACCGTATTTAGATTTTAAAAATAAATTGGATTCATAAATGATTAATAAAAACCTACAACATTAAATTAATTTCAAATATTTGGGAGTGGCCATAACAAATTATCATACCTCTATATAAATACGATATGAAATAAGTCATGAAGCCAGAGCACGTATATTTTTCTAATTTATATGAATCGCTTAATTTCTCATAAAAAAGCAACATTTGTGTTTGAAAGGGGAGGAGACTACTATTAGCTACTATCAGATCTTTTGGATAGCAACATCTATTAAATAGTAATTGTCAATTGGTACATACGTACTCGTATATACACATACATCAATTTAAAAAAAAATAATAATATAAGGTTTCCCTAATTTACACTTGTCTACTTTAAATAATATAATATTACGAAAGCTTTATTATTTTCAAGCAATCAATATAATATAATATAAAACTGCATATTTTTCCGAGAATTATTTTTTTAATTAAAGTCTTCCCAACATTTTATTGTTATCCAATCATTTGAAGAGTTATTTATTAAAAATTTCAATTGAAAATCACACAATATTCGATTCAATTAAGTAATTAAAATTGAATAAGCAAACAAAATATGACTCCGCGTATTGGCATAATTTCATTTTTGATGGTCGGAATATCAAAAATAAAGACATAATTATTATTCACACTGTAAGGATACTTACTAAGAGATACGAAGAAAAAGAAAAGGATAAAGATCCGCCCCTCAGAACTCCTCTGCCCGACGAATGCACGTGTACAACATGTAGAAGGGTGTGCGGTTCGAGAATAGGGCTCCTCGGACACACTCGGACTCCAGACCATGCCATACGTCATCCTCATGACGAGGGATCGCCGAAGAAGGACTCTAGTAATTAGACCGAACCACCAAGAATGATAGGCAGAAAATTTTTTTACAATCTTTCCGGTCAACTTGGAACTATTTCTGCTCTTAAAAAGCGTGTTATATTTTATTTTCACTATTTCTTTTTTAATATTTTCATTTTATACCTATGTATAATATTTTAATTATAAATATATTATTTTTATTTTCCTGTACTGTATACCTAATGTCCGCTATTCCGAATATTATTTTTTCATGAAATCGCATAATGCAGCGAAACAATTCAGTTTGCTTCACTAACATCGTCACGTTCGTATTTTCTCATGTTATTTCATTCGTGCTTTTCATTGTAAATAACTGTTATCCCATACGCGGTGATAAGTATTCTTAGTTTCATAATAACACGTTAATTACATAATTGATGTGATTTCATTATATCATCACATGTGTCTGAAAATATTTCGAAAATATAACAAAACGACCTTAAAACATTGGAGAAGCTTTAAATATTTTAATAAACTCATCAAAAATATATTATTCAATGTAAACTAGAGATTCTGTATTCTCGACTTTTTTTAAATCCCGGGACTAAATCAACATTTTCAAGTCCCGGGAATTCCCGGGAAGCGAATGAACCATGAATTTTATTTAATTAAAAAATATATATATTTTAATGAATATTTATATATATGATGTACTGTAGCTATTCGGGATATATAAAATATATGAAAATTGTTTGATACGTTTTTTTAAATGAAATTAAGCTTTCATTTATAAATTGATTACAAAAAACAAATATTAAAAAAAACATTAGATGAAGAAACACGTCAGAAGACGTATAAATTTGGTCAAAATCAATAACAAACTGAAGTCCCCTAATAACCTTTTTCAAATAATTTCATCTCATCTACATTTTGTTTTGTCAAAAGATTTTATCTTCTTAAATATGAACATCACATTTTACAAGGAAACATAATTCACTTATTGAACAAACCTACAAAACTATTCCCTTATATACAAGAATATACACGTGTACCGCTCCCTTATATACACGTGTACCGCTCCCTTATATACACGTGTACCGCTCCCTTATATACACGTGTACCGCTCCCTTATATACACGTGCACCGCTCGCCGCTCGCCGCTATGTCGCTACAATGGTCAGATAACTAAAATATTTTTTTGATAAATAGATTTTTATAGATAGAAAATAATTAAGGTACACATAAATATATTTTGGTACCATGTACTGTAATTTATGTAATATCAGTCTTGGATTGAAATAGTTTTTCTTGGAATTAGGTGCTCAGATTCGATACTCAATATTTCGCTTTGTTAGTACATAGTTAGAAGCTACAATAATGCACACGTGCACCGCTCGCCGCAATCTCTGCTGTACCGTAATGGTCAGTAAACTAAATATTTTTTCGATCTATAGATTTTTTCTATATATCTTTTAAGTTAATTAATTTAATTTATATCACTTAACTTGTTTAAAATGAATAATATCAAGAAAAATCTGTCCCGAGTCTCGGGTTATTTTTTTTTGATTCCGGGACTCGAGACAGCAAAAAACATGCGATTCCTGGGTTATCTCGACACAGAATCCTTAATTGTGACGCTTGGAAACAGTAGTACAGCATACCTACTATGCCGTTAATTTTACATGCTTCTTTTAAATTCATTTTATTTTATGATCACTTTCTTATATAATACGAGTCTTATCTTAGTTTAAAAAAATATTTATTCCACACACATTTTCTATTTTGTTTATACAAGTTAAATTATATATTTATTTGTATGGATAATGTTATTTTTTCGATTTCAAATGTTTTATTCTTGAGGTTTGCGGAAGGAAATAAAATTTATTGAATTTCCTGGACTACAGGATACTCTTGATTGAAATACCAAATTTGGTATAGGTACGGTACATTCATCCCCTTTCGGCTCATATGTCCCTAAAGATTCCCGACACCGTGTAATTGAAAATGTCACAATATACACGAACTCGCAGCGAGAATCTTCGCACAAAGACAGAGTTTAGCTAAGAGCATTCTTAATAACGTTGAATGTTCTTTTGGTCCCCGCCCCGGGCGATGAATCCACCCCCGTCTGACAAGCTTACCCCAAGCCACCGAACAAGAAAAACTGCAGAACCATTCTATATCATCGTTACGCCTTTCGATCTAGTTGCTGGCCATTGCCTTCATAGAGCCGCAAGCGATTATATCTTTCACCGAGATTTTTGCTACCGCGGGCTAATAGCTCATATATATGATATTTATCACTCCATCCCAACCCCGCTTGATATATTTATTATTTTTATTAAATTTTACGGTTTCAATATCTTATGCAGACGATACAGTACTAATAATTAATGAAAAAACTTGGACTGACGCTAATATATCTGCAAATGAGTATGTTAATACCATAAAAAAGTGGACTGATGATAACCTACTATCAATAAACTGATACATACTTTATACGATTTGCTATTCAACAGAAAGATAACACTGAAATTAATATTAAAATTCACACCAAAACCTGTACTCAAGAAAACTTTTGTGACCAATTTTCATCAATTGGAAGAAAAATACTGCACCTAGGAATCATTATTGATAACAAACTCAAATGGAAAGATTATAATACTAATCTTACAAACAAAACAAGGAAAACTGTCTATATATTTTTAAGACTCGGAACATCTTATCACTTACAAATTTGAAAATAATATATTACGCGTTTGTACAGTCACATTTATAATACGTTATTATTGAATGGGAAGGAGCATCTAAAACTTCAATATCACAATTAGAAATCACTCAAAAAATGACTATCCAAGTATCCAACTATTCACAGATTTCAAAATACTTAAAATAATAGACATATACAAAAAAAAACAATTATTCAAATTTTTAAATATAAAAATAAGTCTTACTTTCATAGAGAAGAAATAAATGTTAAAAGAAAAAAAAAAAAATATATATATATATATATACGAGTATTTTCACGTTGGATCTAATTATAAAAATGGTAGAAAAAACTATTTATGGTGTATTTCTAAATTGTAATCGCCTAATTGGGTAATATGACTAAAAAATAATGAGACATCAACTGCTGGAATCAGTTTCCATCACAAACATTTGTCGTTTGTCTCTTGTATTTGAAAAACATTTTGTTTGTACTCGATGCGTTAAGTTAGTAGAAGAAAAGAAGGGGAAAAGTGAATAATTATAGCAATTTGTTCTCTTATATTGTTTTCCAGCACTTGAATTGTTTTTGTTCTTCTAACAGACAACCTATTTTTCAAATCCGACAATCGCTGGTGATGTCTGCCTAAAACATTTGCTAAAAATTATTAACGAGAGAAAAAGACCATTTTAAAAAGGTTGTAGTAAAATGATGTTGGCTTGTAATGTACTCTTGTATGGACACTCTATTTGCTCATCTAGGTTGTATATTCGAATGGTTGTAGGCAGTACACCCGTTTCTAATTGAATTTACAGAAGCAGAATTCTCTCGTACTTAGGTCTGAAGAGACTGGGACAGTTTTGAGATAATGGAGATCACTGGGAGTGTAGAAAGCGAGTAAGATGATGGTCTCCATTAAAATGGTCAGACCAAATAAAGAAAAACAGCAGTAAGCGCAGCATTCAGCTTGGCCCAGGACCCAGGATAATACTTTCATCGAACAGTTCCATCGAACCACGACCCTCAAGCATACAGACTAAACGTCCCAGAAGAAGAATAATTAACACCATTCCTGTGTATCAGTTTTTATAAATGTTGATAATATATAGATAGACGAAGCGTCAGCCATCTTGGATGATATATAGTGTCGTTGCAGGTAAAATCTCTTAGAAAATGTGTGTAATAGTATTTTAATTTATGTTATATGGTTGTTTAATATATCATAGAAGAAATACAACGCAGATCTGTCCAACAACGATATACAGTGTTGTTACAGGGGTAGTTTCAATTATAAGGATGTTGGGTATGCTCCACAGTTAGCTTCATTTGCCGGCGTAAAACCCCGTCTTTAACTTCCTGTCTCTCTTCCTGCGGACATGAATAACATAATCATTCAACATATTTTTGAAATGTACATAACGTGTACATGTATATTTTTACTTTGTAAAATAATCATTCAATCTGTCTAAATATAAAACAAAGTAAATTTTAATTAAAATGTTTATATTTTCCATATACACTAAAGTGCTGACTAAACACTGGAAGCTCGCTGAGCTACTATTTTCTTCAGACCACACTTTTGGAATGAGTACATATTTGTCTGTTTATGTCTCAATATTTTCCGTTCACTTTTTGTCGACAATATTCAATTTTCCCCAAGATCCGAAGCTTTTCCGAGCGAGATTTATGGACTTTTGTGATTTGTAACTTTTCTTCTCTCGTGTGGCTAAGATAACACAAATCCCGCCATTCTGGAACGTGTCGGCGTCGTCGCCTGCTTGTCAAATATTTGACAATTCCGTTTCTGAAGAATGCCGCGTTTGCGTCACTCCTGATACAAAGGCTTTACATTTCGTCGGTAATGCGACATTTCTCCCGGTTGCCTACCTATCGATATTTTACACATTATTCCGCCGTTTTGCCTGTCAGCGCGGGATTTAGCTTTAAGGTAAAATTTAATAAAGTAATATATTAAATTTTAATTTTATTAACATTGTTTGACTGAACTACGCACTTTTACAGGCAATGTAGCAAACATTAATTTTGGATCACGGTGAGAGCATAACAATCTTCTGTGCAATTTTAAGAACGAATGCTATTATTTGTGCTCTGGGGAGAAAATAAGAAAAACACTCCATACCAGTATAAAGCTACTAGTATGGCCTGGGTTGACCACATTACCAATGAAAATGTACTAAGACGCATAAATAAATCAAGAGATTTAATAACAACTTCAGACACATTCTCCGCAACGAAAATATGATATTTTACAACTCATTATGGGGAGGAAGTGTGGTAGAAAGAGATTATCTTAGCGGTGTAACCTCAAAATATTGGTGATTTTATTCAGGATAAACCAACATATATGCGGCTCATAAAGTCTTGTTAAAAATGGTGTGTGCGCTATGATGCCAAATCGTGTGCGCGCGCACCCGTACACCTTGGAGGAAACATTGCTTACAAATATGGTGGACAAAGCATTTAGGAGTATTTTATAACCTAGTTACAAATATAATTGAAAATAAAAGGTTAGCGTGATTACTTATAACTAGCCACTCAGTAGGCGGTAGATACTCTTAGGAACATGTATATATATATACGCATGTGTGGGTCATTATTTCTAAACTAGGTATGTATTACCAGTTTACCCTCGATTGGTCCACTTTCACGTAACCATGTGATGGATTTTTTCTTTTGTCAACGAGCTTTCAGGTCAGTACGTTGAGGGCTTCTAAGTGTGTGTACGTCATCAGATACGGCACAGGGTGTGGTCGACGAAGTTGTTTGCCTTTGTTTAATTGATTGTAAATAAAATGAATAATGTGAATTATAGAAGCGTAAAAAGTTTTCAATTCTCAATTACAATACGCTTCTTGTGACATAATCTAATAATTATTTATAGAAACACAATTTTCGAGAGTAAGTTTTCTCTAAAATATTGCTGGAGAATCGAAGTTAGTTTAATAATATGTATAATATTGAGGGAACAAATTCTTATTGTGAATTAATTATTTCCTTAATAATTTATAAAAAGTTGTATCAATGTGTCCGAAATTTAATAAAAACGAATTGATAATTCTGGCGTTTGCAGTCGGTTTACTCAAGGTATTTGAGATTCCGTAAAAACAATGTATATGGCTTTCAAATAATGGAACGACAGATGTATTAATTTGAAAAAGTGTAACATATAGATTCGAAGAATTGTCATGAAAAATACTGGCGCTATAACACAATTGGTAGAATGCTTCCCCGGATTGGAAATAGAGATCCAGGTTCGAATCCCGGTAGCGCAAAAACAATATTTTTCGACTAAATTGTTTTTATTTGTATATATTTATAATTATTACTTATTTTTATTTATTTGCTACAAAAATCATTGTTCTGATTTGCATAATAATATATGCCATAATTGATTTTTTGATGTGTTATATCATTCATTGTTTAAATTTTGTGCCAGTTAAACTTCCATTTAAATTACAGTTAATCTTTATTATATGTAGCTACCTTAAAACATTTTAAACATTTATTGTTATATTTTTTTTTATCTGTATTAGAATTTTTTTTAATAATTATTTTAATACACATTTCAAATATGGAGGAATCTTATAATTGCTTCCGGATCCGTTTAGTTATTTTCTGTATAGACGGAAGTTTTTTTGAATAAAATGTAAAGAATTGAAAAAGATCCACCAGATTAAGGTGTATAAACTTTATATTGTTTCCCCGAAAACCGTATTTTCTACCTTTAGAAATATAAGATCGTCTCGTAGACTGGATAAATCATAAAAGGCAAACGTCCGTACAGCCGAACGGCGGAGTTTTGTAAAAGGGCGGATATTCAATGGGCTTCATTTTTTATTTTATTGCTCCAGTCGCCGTGATTCTCTCCGGCCGTATAGAAATCGTAGCTATAATTTACTTAAAAAGCCTTATCTACGTTCCTGCACACACTGCTTGTACTTGGATTTACAATTCTATTGCTAACGTTATAAACGATCCGAGCGGAGCCAATCGGTTCGTATTGTTTAGCTGAAAACGATAATGTGGAAATTCACCGTCAGGTAAAGCCACTTTGTATCTCGATAGAGCGCCGTTAAATAAGTTCATTTTTTCGTTCGGTTAGGTTAGGTTATTTTATTTTATATATTAAATTATGTACATTTTTAACATGATATTAATATTTATAATTCATGTACACAAGTAGCTGAAAGATGTGATATTTATTATTACATATTATAATTTCAGATTTATTTATAAAATGTTTAAATTGGAGGTGGAAAATTTTAGAGTTTTAAGGGGGAACTTGTACCATATATAGGGATCAGAGATATATTGCTTCAATGCATATCTTGGGAGGGGGGTGGGGGAATTATATTCTAAACAATGCTGAAAGGGGAAGTGGAACAAAAAAGGTTTAGATGGTAATATCACACTATAGTATAAGAGCTTGCAATGTTTAATTCGACATTTTTATTCTCTAAAAATTGTAATTAATTTAATAATAAAAAAAATTGAGAATCTGTGGAATGCTAAACTCGTCAATAAAATTGAAAAAAAACTACCCTTTCGTCTCAGGAACTAAAAGATTTTTTTATTATAGTTCGTATATTATATAAAGGCGTCCAGCGGAAAATTTTCAAGTTTGATATTAAATTAAAAAAAAACTACAATGTTATTCTCATATATTATTTATACAAAATGGAGTTTAACGATGCGGATTTTACATTTTATAAACAATATCATCTAAATGCCGTGAATTTCTCTGAAGACACTCTTGCAATCGGAATCTTAAATTTCCGAACACGCGAGAGCAAAGTGTTGGTTCAATGGCAGCAACTTCACGGCGGAAATTTTTCTTGTAGGGCCTGACTTGTACGAGGATTGTTGCTGTAAACTCTCGACTTAAGATATCCCCACAAAAAAAGTCGCACGGTGTAAGGTCCGGTGACCAAGGTGTCCAGGGTATGTCTCCGTACTTGCTGATTAATTTATTGGGTAAAATTTCCCCTAGCTTCTCTATTGAAACTCTAGCTGTGTGTGGAGTGGCCCCGTCTTGCTGAAATTGTGTTCTGTTGTTGAACCCGGCAAACAGCTGCAGTTGCGGTACCAAAAACTTGTCGATCATTCGGCAATACTCGTCAGCAGTGACTTGTCTCTCGCTAGTTAAAAAAATAAGGGGCAATTATTCCTCGGGCAGAAATTGCACACCACACTCTCGTTTTTGGACAATGCAAACATTTTTGTTGGTATTCTTTTGGGTTGTCGGGGCACCAGTATCTCATGTTCTGTTTATTAACATAGCTTTTAATATGAAAATGTGCTTCGACAGTAATCAGTATGTTTCCAAGCGTTCGTGCTGTTCCAAAACGTTCCAGTATCGTTCTCACTAAGGTTGCACGTAAAGAATAGTCATTTTCGTTGAGAAACTGCACGATTTGCAGTTTGTATGGGTGAAACTGTAATTTATTTTTCAAAATAACGTGCAGTGTTGATTTTTTTATTCTTGTACATGCTCCAATCTTCCTTATCGATTTACGCGGATTGCGCATAATTTCACGTCAAACTTGAGCCACATGTTCTGGCGTCGCACCTGACGTTGATGGTCCCGGAGGAGTTTGATTAACCATTGTCTCTTGTCTGAACTTAAGAACCCAAGACCAGATAAGTTATATGCTCAGCCCGTCACTTACTCGTCGAATATTAAAGTGAGTGCAAAAAGCGCGACGCGCACAAACCAATGAATCATCCCACTTTAAATATTGCTAACCGCGAACGCGCGGTGCGCTCCCGACCAGTGACTCATTGTGACTGGCAAATCCGCAAATCACGCGTGTCGAACAATACCCCTCCCACTTACCCTGATGCTTTACGAACAATTACAATTTAATCTTGAAATTTTTCCGCTAAACGCCCTAATTTTATTTTTGTTGCAAATTTTATTTAAATGCAATAATATATAAATTCGATTTACGATTGGTATTTTAAAAATGATGTTTTTACATTGAAAAATACAACATTAAAAAATAACCATTTAAATAATCTGAATGTTCGTAAAAGGGGCAGTACCAACTGATCTAAATAATAATAATACGAAAGTAGGTGGGTTTAAAAGTTACATTTGATCCACAAAGCTTTTCAATAATCCTAAGCCCGTAATACGCATTCTAAATCCCTGGTAAAATATATGAATATATAATATGAATATAATCTACGATATTCCTTTATAAAAAGTGATTTCAGTCCAAATGGAATTGATGGCATTACGTGGCATCTATTATTGAACTAAATTATCCATGCTGAATGAACCAATGTAAGAACGCGCTCACTGAATATAACTCATTACAAAACAAACGTAGGAGAATACTTTGCCCCCATACTACAAATAAAAAGACAATTAATCGAAGTTTTAAGAACACATTCGCATATTCCTGAACAAACAACAGACAATCATTTAATTTAACATTTATGTTGAATCCATCAATTAAAATCCATATAAAGCATATATTTTCTATGACACAACATTTGTCTACGTGTGAAATATAGTTCATTGCATTTTGTACTGAAATCTTTCATTCAGTTATTAACTCGGTTCAAGATTTCAGCTAAGCGGCTGAAATTATCAATTCGTTTTTTTATGTTTTAAGCCATAAATATTGTTCAACTGAATCTATAACTGCGTATTTATTAGTGTAATTTTAACGTAATGTGAATAGATGAAACCACACCACTAAATGTGATGTAAACAATTCTGTACCCTTGCATCCTTATTGATTGAGTGAACTGTAATAATAATAATGACAACGCTTATTTTGACAGAACATGACAGTGACTCACACATTCCTATCCTGACACTCATATTTTGTTTGTGTCTATACTTATACAACTTCTTATATTCGCTTTTAGATTGTTTATTCACAAATGTATAATAGACGCATAAAAATATTTCAATATCTATCACAATGAATAATAAATATATTTTTATATTTTCACTTTTTCTTATTGGTGATTGCAACGATTTCATAAAAAACAGTACATCGTGTATTACAACACAAATAATTATCCTATATAGGATTCAGGGTCCCACATTAAAATATATATTTTTTTACTTTTAAAATTAGCAATATTAACTTGGTGGTTAAGATTCATATTTTTTATTTATTATCTTAGTTTAATAACCACAATTGAGTTTAAAAAAAAACAATATTCCTATGTCAACATCCAATTTTAATATTGAATTGAATACAATTAAAAAAAATAGCAGTTAATAATGGGTATAATACATGTTTGATAGACACTATTTTAAAAAATAAATTAAAAGAATATAATAATCAGTTTTTATATAAATCACAGATGAAACATAATGATAATTGGCGTAGGATTTTATACATAAATAACTTTTCGAAACAAATATCTAAACACCTACCACGAGATATTAGACCAGCATTTTACACAAATAATAGTATAGGAAATTTACTCATAAATTCTAGGGACAAGGATGATAAATTTAACAATTCTGGCGTCTATAAACTTAGTTGTAAGGATTGTGCTGCATTTTATGTTGGTAAAACGGGTAGAAATTTTAATATAAGAGTAAAGGAGCATTTGAGATGTTTGAACAATAGTGGGTTTTCAGAATTTGCTAATCATTTGATAGAAAATAGTCATGGTTTTGATAAAAAATTGGGATTGTCAATTTTGCATATAAACGGTGTAGGTCACAAATTAAATAATTTGGAATCGTTGGAGATAAATAAAGCATGTAAAAGTAATCAGGAAATTCTAAACAGCCAACTAAATTTAACTACGAGTCCTATTCTAAAATTTTTTCCTAAAAATTATTCGACTAAATTTGTATTGAGCAGCAATTTGAGTTAGGTACTAAATTTACTTTTTAAATAATTGTTGTTTTTTTTTTAAAAAATTTTTTAAAAAAATTTAAAAATAGATTCTGGATAAATAGAAAAACAATGCTATATTTTTAGTTAGTTTTGACATATCCTGAAGAAGGAAAAGGTGTTTTCCGAAACCGGTAGATGTTTTTTAAACTCAATTATGGTTATTAAACTAAGATAATAAATAAAAAATATATATATTTTTAATTAATCCTTGTAATGTGATAATAATAATAATAATAGATAATTTGTATAGCGCCATTTTCGTAAAAACTTTCACTTCGAGGGCGCTTTACACATAAACTGTTTATAGTTCTACAATTATCTTTGTTTTTTTTTTAAATTAAATATCGTTATTTTCATTTATGGAAATGATTTTTTGAAAAGGTGCGTTGTTAGTTTCTTCTTAAATAGTCTCTGATGTACTGTTCCTTATAACGGAGGGCAAAGAATTCCACGTTATTGGGCCTGCCACCACAAATATCCGTTCACTAAGTTTAGACTTCTGGCAACGGTTGGTCGGTTCTACAACCCTTCCTGCAGCTGAAGTAGAGGCTGACCTGAGAGTTTGATGTCTACCATTCAAATTATCTGGGATACAAAGTTCTTGAAGATACTTAGGCGCCATATTGTGTGTCAACCAGCACAATTTAAATTCAACTCTTTCAGGGAATCGGAGCCAATGTAGCTGATGTAAAAGGGATGTTATATGAGATAATTTAGAAACTCCATATATTATCCGTGCAGCCGCATTTAGAATAGATTACAATCTATCCAGCTGAAACATTAGCAGGCCAGCATAGATGCTGTTACAATAGTCCACACGTGACACCACAGATGCATTTATAAGTAGACAGGCTGCCTCAAGGGGAAGATGTTTTCGAATACTTTTAATGTCTCAGTTGATGGCAGCATGCACTGACAGTTTTACTGATTATTATATTTTACTGATTATTACTGAGTATTCATTGAAAGATCTGAATCAATGTGCACGCCCAACAACTTAACCGCAGATTTAGCATTCGCAGTAATAATACGTTCGTAATAATCCACGTTACAAAATTTTATTTTAATTAAAATGAATTGTAATAAATTGCAAGAATAGTAATAATAATTAATGTATTTTTTAAACGACTATCAGATATCTCGTAGAGACAAAGCTATTTTTTTACTATAGTTCAATGAAAAATGTATGGATATTATACATATTCAAATATTGCTAATATTATATAATATACTGGTCAAAATGAGAAAATATATTAAAAAATGAAAAATATTAATTGTTCAGGCGTTTTCTAGTATATGTGTTAAAAAACATTTTACAGATAAAGAATATTGCTTTAAAATAATTTCAAAATATTAGATTCTCATAGTAATGATATATATGTTGTTTAAAAAAAATGGAAACATGAATTGGTGAATTGAATGTTGTATTGGTCGAATCGAAGCGAGTCCACATACTAACATATTCAAATATTGCTAATGTATTTTTTAATTAATTTAATTAATAGAATTTGGAAAAAAATCGGGATTTTCATGAAGTTATCGCTATATTTCCACATTTCTTTATGTATATATTATGCGCTTATTGTCTGGAACTCTTGCCCGTGGTTAATTGCATTTTCATCATTCGGAGATAAATCAGAATTGAGTTTCTTCTGATAACTTTAATGATAATATAATACTTAGGATTAAATATGTCAGTATTTTGGCCATTTATAAATACAATTTAATGACGCAAGTGTCGATGGCACCAGAAATAGAGGATGTCCGCGGAAAGCTTGGCGCGACCAGGTAAACCAGACACTTGTGGATGGTCCTGTTAGAAGCCTCAATAATCGGCGAGCTTGCATGAGAAGATGTATGAATGTATAGGAGGCGAGAATTGTGTGTCAGGATAGAAGAGTATGGCGCTCTATCCTCTCTGCCAAACCCCGCGGGAAAAAGGCGTGATGGTAAGTTAGTTGGTATAAATACAATTTCGTAAGAAATCGTTATTTATTTTTTTAATTACGCCACTATTGAACTATATTCTTTTGTAGTTAACCAAAATGTTAAAATAATTATAGAAAATCTAATATATTCAAATTATCATTTATACATTTTTTTCAATGACAAGGACGTTGAAAATAATACTTTTCCATTTCCATTAGGAAAAATGTTAAGTTTGTCACTTTTCACTCTTAAACAACGTGAATTTTTTTTATCTTCATCGTTTTATGTCTTTTCAGATTCTAGAGACGCTGAAAGACTGAATATCCGAGGAGGCATTTAATTGTTGTTTTTCGTTGTTACAGTGTCTCGGCGCCGACTGAGCGAGTACATCTCGCACTACGAGCCGCTGCGCTACGAGCCGCAAGCCGTGCGCGAGGCCCACACGCGCGCGCGCCGCTCCGCGCTCGCGGCCACGCCGCTGACGCCGCCGGTGCACGTGCGCTTCCGGGCGCACGGCCAGCACTTCCACCTGCGCCTGAAGCGGGACGTGTCCACCTTCAGTGAAAACCTCAAGGTAAGGCCGAATGCGTCACCGACTCCATTCGTCATTGTCATTCTCTCCATCGTTATTTATAATCTTTAAATATACACTTTACATATGTTTCAAAACGGCTGATTAAATGTTTGTATGTAATTGATAGACTTGCCGCGGTGTACTAACTCTTGATAATACCGTCGTACGTGATTCTGATATGTGACACAAATATGTTAAAAAACAATTTTTTCGCAGGTTACGTAATCTCTGTAGGTACTTGAATATGCTACAAATACAAAAAACTGATACTGTATTTTATAGCCAGTAAGAAAAAATACCAAAGTTGCGTACGTATCTACCAAATCTAATGGAATCGTATATCTTATATATATATATATATATATATATACGTAGGTTATTTCACAAAATGTAGAAAATTGTTATTTAATATCGGTTTATTGACTTTCATCCAATAGCCATTTCAAGAAGGTCAATAGTAGCCGCCCTGCGGCCATCGGTGACCGCTGCGCGGTCAGGTTCTCATCGGCTATCGTCGATTGCTTGCGGCTAGGGCCTTGCGGGCGGTTATTGTGGCCGCTTCGCGGGCAATAGTGCCTTTGATGACCGCTATGCGGTATGGTCTCAATAATCCAAACGTATATAAAATCTCGATGTAATTAGAATTATTCCACCTGTAAGTTAACTGTCAAAACGAACAAGAATGACATCTAGGTAATGTATAAGAATCGCTGATAGACAATAATAAACATAAAATTCTACTTTATCAGTATATTGTGCATTTAAGTAAAGCTGAATAGTTTTCTCACTTTATGATGAATTATTCTCGCGCAGATTTTTACAAATATTAAATTGCAATTATTCACTCCAGTTTTAATTTTTGATTAATGTAATGCATAATAAAAGAGAAAACGTTTAACTAATCTTAACTTTACTTTAAAAAAACACGTTCATCTTTGCCCTGCTGGCGTCTCACAGACCTGGCCGTTTAATAAAGCATTATATTGTTATGAACACTACATCTTAAACGTACAGAAAGTCATAGAAAATAGACGTGGAGCCTGTATTTAAAAATCAGGTTAATTCGAAATTGATCGACATTTATCCAAGGCACAAACCGTTTGGATTTATTTAAAAGTACGCTAATAGTTATTATTATTGTCGCTGGGGTGACGAGACCCGGAAAAATAGTCTGTTGCCAGGTGTCTCGTGTGTCGCATGAATGGTACGGTTACGTTATTATTTAAATCATTTAAAAAATATGTCTGATTGTGTATTGATTTGCGCTAATTGGTTAAAATGTGTTATTCTGGGGTAATATAAATTATATTTTCAATATTGATGAATAGGTTATCAATTCAACTTCAGTGACGTCAGTCGCCTAAGGCAATAGAACAATTCATTTCTTACAAATGCTTACATTTAATAGATATATAGATATTGGCTCAAACTTTGATATCGATATATTCGACATTGAACATTTGCTGGGCACAAAATATATATTTATACTTAACTGTTCAAACGTTTTTGGTGAAACTTTATGGAATTCATTGATTATTTTATAAATTGAGTTTGAACACTGTTTTATTCCACTATATTTTATTGTGTTAAACATTAAAACGTTTTCGGGAACATTTTCCCATTATCAATAATATAATTCAACTAAAATTAAAAATACTTTCAGACAGTAATATATGGTGTTTTTGGAGTTAACGGCGGTGGAGGTGGGGGTGGAGTTAAAATTGATAAGAGAGGGGATCTAATGGGCGGTATTTGAATATTTATATTTTTATTGTTATTTTTATTATTAAATATTTCTAAACTCCGAAATGGCTGAGCACGCAAGAATGGAGGGCCAATTTACAACTTATACATAGTTGCGTCAAAGGACGAAAGTTAGACATTCTAGAAAATTTAGAAATTTTTACTAACGCCCGTCGTTAAAATCGTTTGCGGGTTGTTTGAACGTCAAATTTACTATTGTCAAAGCATAGATGAGATGTCTATAGGCACGACAAATAATCGTGAAATACGACTTTTTCGCCTGCGTTCGAAATCTTTCAACAAAATCATCATCGGACAAAATTTCGTCATTAAAATAGCGAAATATTTCATCATTAATTGTCGTATACTGCAACCTTCAAAGTATCAATGTGTCTGATGACTTTTGGAACAGCTGTGAAAAGTCGCCACATAACCGACCCTAAGCACATATTTAGTTGAATTCTTGTATATAAATCATAATCATAATATTCGCATATTAAACACGTTTTATTTCTATTATTATTTTATGTACCTGCACTTTCGTATTTCTTATAATATATGAAATTCGACGTATGATTTGAAAAGTGTAACATATAGGTTCGAAAATTTGTCGTCAAAAATAATGTCGCTGTAGCATAGTTGGATAATGCACCTTCCCTGGTTTGGAAAGAGATCCAGCTTCGAATTCCAGTGGCGCAACAACAATATTTTTTCCATTGATTTTGTATCTATATCTTTCTAATTAGTATTTAAAATATCACAGACCTATGTTCTGAATAATTACAACTTCACAATAAGAATATGTTCTCATAATAGCATTATATTCTCTTAATATAATATGTATAATACAAATAATTATTATTATAATCGGTGGTTGAAAAACTTAATGCTGGCCCGTTGGGATTAGTATATCTTAATCGTCGGATGAACATCGGCACTATCCCGTGGATCCCAGAACAGTCGGTGTCAAAAATTATATATTTTTTCAAACAGTTCTGACTAAAAACTTAGTTTTAATATGTCAACCCGAAGACTTTTTATATTTTTAATTTTTCCGAGCTGAGGATAATAATCGTCGCTTAATTTATCATAAAGAAGCGACATATATTTTAGCGACAATGATGTGTTGTATAACATGGTCTATTAATAATTTTATTAACATTCATCGCTATTGCTGACAATGTGGCAATGTCTTCAAAGATATATATCTTTTAAGACTTGGGAGTCAAGAACTGGGAGAAACGACGTGTAATAGAGCACAATGGAGGAAAATCTTTAAGGACGCCAAGACCCTCCGGGTTTGTAGAGCCAATAGTGATGATGACGACGCTATTACTGATGTTTTACACCATGCAGGTCGTATATTATGTTATTGAGACACTAATTTGGCCCCATAATACTTATTTTCATTTCTTAATTATTGTGAGTATAGCCGTGTGGAATAATTGAATAATTCTTAACGCACTAAATAATCCAAATACGAATGAAGTGTAGCGATATTCCTGATATGACAATCTGAACATTAAAAAAATAAACTTTAATAAAAATATAAAAATAAAAAATTATAAAAATAAAAATAAACTTTTTATTACAACCAAACAATAGAAAAATTAAGCGTGTTCATTAATAACGTTCAAGATATATTTTTAATATTTATTATATGCAAACTTTACATTTTGGTTTTTATTCGCTCTAATATAAATTATTTAAAACTTTGTTTTCAACCACTTTATGAGTTAAATTTAATACATCAACCGGTTTCGGAAAATACCCATTCCTTCATCAGGATGTCAAATAAACTAACTAAAACCATATATGTCAAATTGTTATAATGTTTTTAAAATTCCACTTTTTTTTTTAATTTAAAAAATAAATCTATTACCTAACTTGAAATGTTAATTTTATCTCATAGAGTGGTTAAAAACAAAGTTTTTAATAATTTACATTAAAATATATTTTTTATGTGCAACCTGTTTTATAGTCATGGGTCTTAACAATTCACGGTCGTCTGCACTGACCATCATGCTTCAGAGCTTTAGTTTTAATACGACGATAAAATAAAATAGATACTTTTAAAATTAGCAATATTAACTTGGTGGTTAAGATTCATATTTTTTATTTATTATCTTAGTTTTATTAACCACAATTGAGTTTAAAAAACATCTACCGATATTTTTAGTTAGTTATGACATCCTGAAGAAGGAAAAGTGTTTTCCGAAACCGGTAGATGTTTTTTATACTCAATTGTGGTTAATAAAACTAAGATAATAAATAAAAAATATAAAATAGATAGAGCCTGGATACCTAACATAAATGGCATGAGATGCATATTTTAATCATTATACATATGAATGCTTATCTGTATTTATTTTTAACTGCCATCAATTTTAATACATATATTATTTGTAATTGATTTCATCAGATTTCTCGTAGACGGTAATTATCATTATAATCTGATTAATCTTTCAGTCTGACTTCTGACTTCCATCCAGACCAACCCTTCGTCCTTTGTCTTCGTTAAACGATTTACGCCCGATCCGCACGCAACATTTCAAGGTCTCTTGATTTTATATATTCTTTGAAGTGTGTAAAACTATGACACTATGGAAAGTTCCAAATCTCTCGGCCGCACAAAAGATTCAACGAACCGAATATTACGGTGCTTAATACTTTACATTCGATATTTAAAGCCGTAGTGGTTTGTATTTAAATGAGTTTTAAAATTGTAACCGAACAAAGTGAATGCTCCGTTTTAAAATTTTATTTATAGCTTAAATGTATTTCCATTCTCATTAAATCGGTAAATGCAACGTATCTAAGATGTTATTATAAGAGACGATCCACATAGTGTATAAGTTGACGAATAACTCCTTGAGTGTAATGAAATATATATTTTTTTTATAATACAGAATTGGTTGAATATACATTATATGTTACAGTGAATGTGCAGTATCAGTGAAGTTATAGTGAACATTGGCGTTGTAGTGAAATCATATCCGAACACATTTTCACCGTAAGATATATATTTCTATCAGCAAAAATATAATCTAACTTATAGGCGCTAGTGTATAACATGGTCTAACGAGTATGCTACTCTAAACTGTCAATTTGACAGTTGTCAAACTTCAATTTGCGTGTTTTTGTTTTCCCTTAAAATACATGTTTTACGTCTAGTTATCAAAATAGCGCTTATTTTCGTTAAATATTTTATTTTTTCGAACCAATACACAGACAATACAATTTTACCGATATGCTTTAAAATTAATGTTAACTAAAACTAATAATACCATAAATAATTATACTAGAATGTCCGTTTATGAACAAATACAGTTTCACTGATATTGAGTAGTGAAATTGTAAAACAATTGTTAGACGAGTTAGTGAAATTATATTCACTATATTCGCTGTAATAAAATTTGTGAGTTATATAAAAATAAAACTGCCTTTGTTTATTACAGTTCAATGTCGTATTGTGCACTTTATCTATGCACGCTTAATTTTATTTGCCAGTCTTACAAAGGCAGCAAATAAATAATTATAAGGGATAATTTTATTTATGGTTGCGGTCCAGATGGCTGTGACCATGGCACACACGTCCCTGGACGGAGGATTTGTGCTGTTTACATTAAATGTGCCATGCAAGTACACGAGCTCACGTTGCATTAGAAATCCCAGGTTTCGTCGTTCTTTATGCGGTGTTTTCATTGCAGGTGGAGGGGCCGGCGGGGGAGATGCAGGATGTGGACACCTCGCACATATATCATGGAGAGCTGCTGGGTGAGTGTGAACAGCCTTTATTTATTTATCAAAGACTTCTAACCCTCGTTCACAATGCGGATGAGACTCCCCTTTAACCCGTGCGGAACCTCGAAATATTTGAATCTTTTTAACAATTTACAGTTCTAGCATCTAGGTTTATAAATAACGTCATAACTTTGATTTGCAGCAATATTTGAATATGTCCAAGAACACACAATTTTTGGATTTTTACCTACAAAGGCACTGTTATTAAACAAATATCAGATATCTCATGGAGACAAAGCAATTTTTTTTATTATATTTAGTGTAAAATATATGAAAGTATGAAGTAATTACAGGACTGAACGTTATATATATATATATATATATATATATATATATATATATATAAAGTGATCACTTAAGCCAACCGTAGACAGTTCGTAAGCTCTGTAATTACCCCATGCTTCCATATATTTTCCATTAAATATAATAAATAATAGTTTTGTCTGTATGAGATATCTAATATTTGTTTGAAATGTTTCTTGTTTTTTATACTAGTGATATTTTTTTATTGTATTCTTCTTACTCGTTAATCAGTTTTAATCAATATAATCATGCGATTATCTAAAGTATCTATCTCCGTAATAAATAATTAAAATTGATCACTCGGATCAATAATTTATCTCATTAATAACAGAATCACATTAATAAATAAAATATCACAATGTTAGCGGAAATAAATGGACACCTGTTGCCACGGGTAACGAAGCCAGTAAACGATAAATTCAATCTAAAATTAATACGACTTTGGTAAGACCAATTATTTTTTGACTCATTCGATTTGTAGTCGATTAACATTATTCCCTGGGATTATTTTTACCTTATGTATCAAAGTACTGGCCAGGGGTACTCTCATTCTACACAAAAACCTCTCAAGATGTCGGGAGCTGTTTCAGTTGGCAATGTTGCAACATAAAGCAGAATGTTTTAAAACATGCACAATCTTCTTTTTCGTTGTGTTCTCCTTCTTTCTTCTTTTGCTAGCGGAGTTATTTCTTTTTTTAATACAATAACTCTCTTCAAGTATGCTTCGCGGGCGGATGAAATGTGTTTTTAATATTTCACGCTGTATAAAAGGAGATGCTTTCATTAGGAAATAATTATGTTCTCTGTGAACTGTATACTGAGAGTCAGAACACAGATGCCTCCTCAGTGCTCGCCTTTAATTTTACGCCAGTTTTTTATGATGTTGAGAATTAATGAGTTATTAGATAGACTATCATGGTAATTAGTACATATAATTTGCAGGTTAGAATTAGTATTAGAAATATATTACCGTTATGGTCCTGATACTCGGCTAGCTCGGAGGAGCACGGGATATCCTTCTCAATGTGGGTCAGTGGGTATCAGAGGCAACTTTTTGGACTTCAATAAAGAAATGTGAATTTACTATTGCAAATATAAGTTTATTCAGTAAAGCGGTTATAGTATATTACTTAAATATTAATACTGAATGAGGGCAATCAGGCTTAAGATTAATGATGTAATGACCAACGGCGCATACAGGTATACAATAGCACTGCAATCAAAATCAATGTCTATAATGTAGAACAGGTAGAATGCTCTTTAGAGTCTTTTCAATCAAAGATGGATTACACAAATGTCATTCCGCTGAGCGGAGATCACTACATCCAGCAGAGCTGAGATCACTACATCCAGCAGAGCTGAGATCACTTCAATGTGGATAACGATTAGTTACGGTGACACATGAATATCTTGAATTACGCAATTAATTGCACAACATGATGAATAGAGCAGACCTGCACATAGGTCAGGCGTGGATGGAGATGATGTCGGGATTGCCTGCGGAGGATGGAACAAACAGCGGGATCCTTGATGGAAGCTGAGGAGTTCTTATCAAGCAGAAGTACACGCGGAATGGCTGTGTCGATGGCAGTGGGAACTTCCTTCGGAGGCGTGGTGTGTTGGAATAATATATCGAGAGGAATTCAAGAGATGTATAAATATCCGGAATCCGATATAAAGAATCGGATGAGATTTCTGATGCGAGATGCAGTCGGATATCGTCAAGGAAGCGTAAAACATAAGCGGGCGGTCGCGACACAAGATGGCTCTGTTGTTTGCACGTGGAACGGAGTTCACACGCGGAATATGATGAAACTATGGCACGACGCACCACGGTACATGTCAGAATATTGATACACACACAATATTATATTTTTAACGTCAGTTATATTTATCACACGACTCTTGATTATCGAGACGGCGAGAATATTTGCAAGGGCTGACGGAGAACGTCCGACTTCAGTCGTAGTCGAATCGGTCTGTGGAGCGAAGGGGACGCATTGGGGAAGCGGAACTCCTACATTTCCGTGTCTCTGCGCTTACGAGAGACTAAAACTAATATAGGACTCTTACTCACGGTTGAATATAGTGATTTGAAAATAAACCCACGACGAGACAACGTTTTTTACAGTTAAACTTCCCTGAAAAGTAATTTATGTTACAATATGGTTACACAACCGCAATGTCTATCGCACTAGACTGCGTTTAATTCCCTCTAGATAATCCACTTAACAAAAGAATGTACTGTTATATACGCGTAGAGTTACTTAAAAAATCTATCGGATGGATTATATGTTTTATTAAATCAGCGAAAGTCAGGGCGTTAAGGTAGGTCTGTGGTCTTGTACTGGAGGATTCATCAGCTCATTGAATACTCTAGGTTTCTATAGCCAGCGAATTAAAATTTCGATAATGAAATGGATTGTAAAATGCTGTAAGTATTTTGTTGTTTCAAAAAAGACTCATAAAATGGCAAACAGAAATTTCGCCAACAATAATTTATAAAACTTGTTTTTTTTAACTAATTCAAATTATATTATTGTATTTGGAACCGTGCTTTTAGGTTTTTCAATTTTATATCGCGGGTATATTCAAAGATCAACGAATACATGTTGCTGAAATACAATTCATTCTTAGATCATGCTGCATCGCACCGCTTTTCTTTCGAGGCACGTCTTAGAGTTCTCTACAGATGTGCATTATTGCTGTGTGGTCCAAGTTTAACCGCCTCTCTACTCTCTGTACCCTCTACCCGGATTATTGCATGAATATTCATGAAGAGAGATTGAAACTAAAAGCTTTTCGTGAGCTGAAGACATAGACATTCTTCCTTTAACTTAACTCCGCTTACTGAATTTTTATCTTTCGATATTTTTTTATGACGTAAATGAACTGTTAAATACATTTTGCCTTCTTTCCGCCCATTGTTCTATGTATCTTATATATTTTATTACAACATCTAGATAAACGCACTATTATTTTTAACTTCTAAACTATAAATTATTTTTGTTTTTTTAGTAAAAATTTTTTTCGAATTTTTTTAGCTTAAAGAACGACTGCTACTTCATTGAGTTGGAATAAAACAAATCTAATATTTAATTTATCTAATTCATGTTTTTATTTATGCATTGAATATTTTTTTTACATCAACAAACAGGCTGCTACATAGTTTCAACAGTTTAACCTCAGTTGTCACGGGTGATACACGATTATATAACGATAGAACACATCGAGCAACATTAATCCTTCTGCGCCTCATGTGCGTGCTGCGGCATTTATTTTTAATTGTCTTTAAAATAACCTCATCGTTCTATTTTGGTTTATGTCTTCTGGTAGTTTATTATATGGAATGAATTATATTAGTTGTATCCCTTGTTTCAGAATATAATTATCACGAAAACTGTGATACTGAAATATCGTAATATTTATTACAATCTAGTGTATTTAACAAAAAATGCTAACTTCAACCGAATATGAAATGCCCGATTTCGAATCGAAAGTTAGGTTTAGCATTCTCAAACAAGAAGCAGTACAATTAATTTAAGTATTCGCATAAATAATGGACATTGTTTTTGTAATCTTAACGGTAGCTTGTTTATGTCGGTAACGACGAAGCCTGGAGAGCGAATAGCGATGAAATCGCGAAAAACATTTTCCGGAGCTTGTTGAGATTTTGATTATTTTTCTTTGCAAGAAGTGGTTTAATGTCTGAAAGAAGCGGTAGTCAATTTGTGCAAGGTCTGGTGAATACGGTGGGTGACAGAGAGTTTCCACATTCTCCTGTAGTTTGAGCAACATTGTTTATGCGACATGTGATCGAATGTTGTCTTCCGAGAGGATTGGCCTGTCTCTATGGACCAATCTTGGTTGGTTAATTGCAAGCCCCCTCATCGCTTTGTTCAATTAGTTGAAGTAGATGTCCACTGTAATTGATTGAGTAGGTTTCACACGGAAAACATTAACGTTTTTGGTGCACATTCGTTTTCGGACGCTCGTTTATCTATCCAGTTTCGAAACTCTTTTATCCAGCTTCTTCACCTTGCTCATTTGCTTTAAGTAAAATATTATTTAAATAATAACTTCAAACCGTGCTGCTAATTCATACATAATTTGAATTGTATCCGCTTCTATGAAAATCGCACAACAAAAAACATCTCGCATCGGAAGCGTTTGTATATGTAAAAATTCATGATGGAAGCACATAATATGCAACCTGTAGCTCATACGAACCAATTATATCTATTATGAACATATGTATGTATGAAAAAATATTATTTATATCATCCGTTTGTGAGAAGAATCCTTTGTAAGTGTTCGTTGGTTTTGGAATTTTGCATCAGATATCTGCGCTTCCTCGAAATAAAATGGAGTTGTAAAAATCAAGAGACAAAAACGGGAAAACCATAAAGGGGAAACTCGCTCTCGTATCCGCCAGCTGCAGAAAAACAAACAAAAAGAAACATAACTTTGCGAGCCCGGATTTAGATAATATTTATTACAAGTTAGTAGTTAGTACGAATAATAATAAGATTTATAATGAAAGAAATTAAATGAAAAAAGATTTAAAAAAAATATCAGTTTGTAAATATATTTATTCGTACCTAATACGAAAATTAAATACTTATTTTAAGTAAAATTAATTAAGGTAATGAATAAATTTTGTTAATATAACTGTGCCGCGTATGATTTCTCGGGGATTTAATTTTAAATAACGCTGATATTATTATTATTAATAATAATAATTTTTGATAGTACAGCTAGAAAGTCCATTAAAGTGGTGCGGCATATTTTCGTAGAAGGAATAATTTTCAGAAATCTTATTACCTCCTGATCTCACGGCTCCAGATTTATTATTATTTTACTAATGATATTTAAATGAGCTAGTGTTTGTCAATAAGCCTCGATCTCTTCTATGAGGGGAAACCCAAGCGATAGAGCCAGGCATATTGAATGCCTTTACGGAGAGCATCATTTGAAAAACGTCGCATTTGTGGAGATGGAATTGGCGATCATTTACAACATATTATTTTTGATGTATAAGTAAAAAAAAAGTCTCCATACTTCGTAAAATATCATCTAAAAAATAAAAATAAATTAAAAATATAAATAATAATAGGTGACTTTAGACCCTCTGTAGAGGTGCAAAAAATTGTCAAACAATACACAAGTTAATTCATTACATTCTGCCCGGACATGCAAATCTATCCGGTCTTCTCGCGCGTTTATTTACCGAAATTTATGACGTCCTGTATAATGGTGAATCTCTCACAAACGACGGACGGGGCGCGGGGTGCACTCTGCAAACCGAGAGCATTTTAGCCCGGGAGCTTCCACAACCACTCGCCTCATTAAAACGTGCAGGTGAATATTTTGAAAATTTATTTTCGCGAGGCGCGGAAGGGCACTCGCTAGTTTGGTTAAGTGATAGAATGCAAATAAGCAAAATTTCCCAACATAGAAATAACTTATGCAGATTGAAGCGTACGTAATGAAAAATACTCGCACGAGGTGCGGAGACATAAACAAAACTGTAAATATAAGTGATGGGAGTGGATAAGAAATAGCAGTGAGGAGGGGAGGAGTAACAAATTAGAAACTACTATGAAAACAAATTTAAAAGGTGGCTATTTGCAAAAAGGATTTGGTTATTTATAATATTTAATTTGCTATTAACACTTTTACTTATTTCTAAAATTTCTAATTTATCTACCTGTAAACCCCTTTGTAAACTTTCAAAAACCCCGTTGACTCCGAAAGATGGTGAGTTATCAATAAACAGCGGTATAAACAAAGTGTTTTTCTTTTTATTAATATAAAATCTTGCCACAAAGTAACTTTACAATTATTGACGAAGAAATTTATTTAATTACTTACAATTAAAAATTTTATGTTGACATTTATAATATCTTCATTTTATTTATCCGTTTTATTCATTTATGTCGGCTATATACTAGAGATGACCAGTCTGTCGAAGCTATGGAAAAACCGATACAACTGAAAAGAACCAAAATACGTCTGGTGAAATCTCTGGTATTCTCCGTAACACTGTATGGAATGGAAATATGAACACTAAGAAAGAAGGAAAGGAATCTGTTGGATACCTTAGAGATGTGCTGGAGGCGGATGGTGCATGTCATTTCGACCGCAAGGCGCACAAATGTCTATCCTCCGTGAGTTAAGGATTACAGAACGACTTTCAATAACACGCGAGTAAAGAATTCTTACATACTTTAGAATATTGCCAGAAGAATCGACGATTCTCGAGAAGTTCGTGACAGTTGAGGAAAAGTGAGAAAGTGGACGGTCTCCTGCAAGATGGATAGACCATAGACATAAGAGTTTAGTTCTCTTTAAACCTCTTTATACGCTACAGTCAACATGGTTCAGGATCGAAAGGAATTTAGACGTATTGTGTACCGAATTCTTCAGGGGCTAAGGACGCTCAGCATTAAGCATGCGATGAAGAAGAATAAAATATATACGATAGAACTAATTTATAGAATTATTACTTCTCTAGAACTATATATATTATTATTATTTCACCTTAATTCAGGAAGCCGCAGAACTGATTAAGCAGTTTTGGGAAGTTATAAAAAAGTAATGGGGGTATATAAAGAATTTTTTTTTTTTTTTTTTAAAGTTAGCAGTCCGTAACCATTTATAATTATTAAATTATAAAAATAATGTCCTCAAGATGGCGGCCGTTAGCAACAACATACTGTTGGAGACGATTTCTGAAATTTTGTACAGCTTGTTCGAACATATCGCGGGGTATGGCGTTAATTTCATCAATAAACAGCTTCCTTAACTTTGGTAGGATGTGAGGACAACGTTTAAACACGTTTTCCTTCAGATATCCCCAAAGAAAGAAATCACATGTACCCCTCAGAGAGACCAGATGTCTGGAAAATATTTCTCTTAAAATATTGAGTGAATTTCGGGCTGTGTGCGCTGTAGCCCCATCCTGTTGGAACCATAAGCCCCTCAATCCCTCTTCCATTCTGGGCTGCAGAAAATTTTGCAACATTGAGACATAACTTTCGGAATTTACGGTCACTGTCATATTTTCCTCCTCAAAGAAGTTCGAGCCTATTACGCCAAATTGTGATACGGCACACCACACCGTTAGTTTAGGGGAATGTAGCGATCTTTCGTGAATAATTCGGGAGTTATTTTCAACCCAGAAGCGGAAATTTTACTTATTTACAGTCTTACTGAAGTGAAAATGTGCCTCGTCGCTACTGACGCCTCGTCGCCGAAAAGCTCTTTGCGTCGCGATCATATATCTATAGATACTTAAATAAATGTAGTTAGTTACATATTTAGTTTTCATTTAATTGCATGACTTTACGAAAAATGCTTCAGTTGTTGTTAGTAGCGTTATACGCTGTTAGTGTGCTTGGTTCTGATTTGCATTTTATGTTAATTTAGTAGATTCTAACAAATATGATACTTCAGTAAAAATTACATTTTTACGAAAGCTGAGATAAATGAAAATATATGTATATTAACTCTTTCGTAAGTTCTTAGATGAAATTAATTTTTAAATGGTTTGTTTTATCTGTTACATTAAAGTTCTTTCTTCGTATAATAGATCATCAGTGTCCAATGTTATAGTTTTTTTAACTAATTTTATTCCTTGAACTTTTGTGAAGGAATAAATACTAATAATAATAATACTACGAGGGCTGTCTGAAAAATTTTCGACCTCAACATGAAGATGGCAGCACTCGTCAACAAAAGTTGGGGAACATGTTTGCACTTGCTTTGATAAGTACTCACCAAAATTTCAGCCATTTTGGACGCGCAGTTGTTGTTTGAGTCGATGTGAGTGTTTTTGTGAAAATGGAAAAAATCGAGTATCGAGCTATCATTAAGTATTTGTTTTTGAAAGGTAATACGCCTTCACGAATTAAAGACGAGTTGGACGCTGTGTATGGGAACTCAGCACCATCATTTACCACGGTGAAATTTTGTGCAGCTAATTTTAAACGTGGCAGTACCAGCTTGGGTATCGATGAACGTTCGGATCGGCCAAAAACTGCAACCACTAACGATAACATCGCTCAAATTTACCAAGTCGTGCTGGACGACCATCGAATTAAGGTTAGAGAGATAGCAGAGGCTATGAACATGTCCAAAGAACGTGTTTGTCACATATTGAATCAAGATTTAGGCATGAGAAAGTTGCCGCGTTTGCTCACTCCGTACCAAAAACGTGTTCGAATGAACATTTCCAACCATCTGTTGACGCAGATTAGACACAATAAATCAGGGTTTTAGCCCCGATTAATTACTCTAGATGATACTTGGATACACTATTATACTCCAGAAACATAAACATAGTCAAAACAGTGGATTGGGAAAGGAGAATTAGCTCCAAAAAGGCAAAGGCTGTTCCTTCGTCTGGGAAAGTGATGACGACTGTTTTCTGGGATAGCCATGGAGTTGTCTTAGTCGATTATCTTGCAAAGAGAAAAACCTTTACAGGA
The DNA here is from genome assembly GCA_022840565.1 of Eubasilissa regina. Taxonomy (NCBI): domain Eukaryota; kingdom Metazoa; phylum Arthropoda; class Insecta; order Trichoptera; family Phryganeidae; genus Eubasilissa; species Eubasilissa regina. The sequence goes on along the minus strand of JAINEB010000015.1, from coordinate 20,055,222 downwards.
GCATCATTATTTGACAGGTTGAAGGCAGAAATTGCGGAAAAACGGCCACATTTGCAGAAAAAAGTTTTGTTTCACTAAGGCAATGCGCCGTCTCACACTTCAGAAGTTGCCCAGGTGAAAATCTACGAATTACGGTTTGAACTGCTTGACCACCCTCTTTACTCACCAGATTTAGCCCCAAGCGACTTTTTTGTTCCCTATGCTAAAAGTTGCGCTCGGAGGACAGAGATTTTCGTCAAATGAGGAGGTCATCATCACCTTCGTAAATAACTATTTGGACGAGTTAAGGGATGAGAGCATCGCCGGAAAATTGTATAGACTTACAAGGAGACTATGTAGAAAAATATAAATAAATTTGAAGAAAAAATGTCTTGTTTCTTTGTTAGGTCGGAAACTTTTCAGACAGCCCTCGTATATAAATAAATTTAACTCGATCGCTAATCGTGATTTATTTCACGTTACACGTCATAATCATTATTTTTTCTTATTAGATATTTTCGCCGAAGCAAAGTCGATTATGACGTGCAAAATGTGACAACCTTAATAAATGTAATCTTTATAATTTATATTTAAATTAATTGAAGAATTAATTCTACAAAAAAATGTTACGAATTTCCTTTGCCCGAGAAAATATCTAACGGATAAATTTTTTCTCGAGAATATCAAAGGAATCCTACGACGAACTTTTTAAAAGGATATCCCCCCTTAATGAGGAAGTTCATTTGTCGTAGTAGCCAGTGTTATGAAGGGAGCTTTCTTTCATGAAAATGAGAGCCCGACAAAAATAAAGGAATATTTTTCTTCCGATACGATCGACACAATTTGTTCCATTATGAATATTTTCTCGTTCACCCTTTTTAAAAAGCCTCTAACTATCTCGCGCAATATCCGTCTATGAAATTTTTAATAACGTCTTCTTGATTTTTAAATTATATTATTTCAATTCTTTACACTCGTAAAATAAGTGCGAATTTACCGCCTCAATCTCCTTAGGAGGCGATGTCTGCTGATATGATTTTTATAACAAGTTTATTTTTAATGACAGCACATTTTTGATGCTAAGTTGCAATTTTAAAATATACTCCTGTGGTATTTTTAATACAAAAAATTTAGATTTATCGAAAAAAATAATTTCGATAGCTACACCACCAGATAAGAAAATGTTCAGGTTCGAATCCCGGTAGAAACCAAAATTTTTTTTCGATGCATCTTTCTGATTAATTTAATTTGTACCATGTTATATTGTCATTTTATATTTATATATATATATATATATATATATATATATATATACATTACAAGCATTAACTGAGAATTATTGTTTTTTTATTTATTATATCAATACTTGTTATGCCGATGGAGAATCTTGAAATTGTTTTTTTTGTCCTGTCTTGTATACTCGTGCGTACCAATATTGGCATGTTTTCATCGAAGTTTTCCTCAATAACGTAATTTTATCGGTACTTGTGTATAAACCTGTATAATTTTAATGCGATTTCGTAAATTGTACGATGACGTCATCACTTTAAAATCCAATAAATATGTAAATTTGTAATGTTTCCCACAAGATTCTCATAAATTTTCCGGGCACATCCCAGTGCAGGAGAGAACGTCTTACGTTACATTTTCAAATTTTCCCGCGGATAAATTGGCTTCGTGTGTAAATGAAAATTTTCAATTTCGTGTAAAGTTCACTCGTTTTATCGAGACTCTCGGCCGTTTTTACTCAGTGTTTTAAAAATACTTGTTTTTACGAGTTGATACTTGAATTATTCCGCTTCTGTAATTTTTAGCGTTTATATTATCTAGGTCTTTAGTTGCTATGTTCACGTGTTCGTTGTGTCTGCTCTACCATCTGCATATTAAAGTTGACCTTTGAATAAGGGCTATTTTTGAAATATCTATTATGCAAAAATCGACATCGTTTACCCTTTTCAGAAATGAAATTTTAATGAGGTATACCTCCCAACATGAGATTCACTTGGAGCCTTCTGAATTGAGATTGTCGGGATTTAATTTAAGTTAAATTTACTTACTTACTTACTTACCATCACGCCATTTCCCCCCGCGGGTCAAGGCAGAGAGGATAGAGCGCCACACTCCTCTGTCCTGACGCACAATTCTCGCCTCCTCCACATTTATACATCTTCTCATACGAGCTCGCCGATTGTTGAGGCTTCTAACAGAACCATCCTCCATTATCTGGTTTACCTGGTCGTGCCGAGTCTTCCGCGAACGTCCTCTATTTCTGGTGCCGTCAACACTTGCGTCATATATCTTTCTTACCATTCTCTCCTAGTTCATCCGTTTCATATGACCAAACCACTTAAGTGATCCTTTCTTAATCTTACTCACTATACTAACATCAGCATTACATTCTTTCTTTATTTCTTCATTCTTTACTCTGTCATAAATAGATTTGCCACATATACGCCTAAGTGATCTCATTTCCACTGCATTTAGTCTACTTTCGTTCCTCTCCTGCCAGCTCCGTTCACATACGTATACATGGATTCGTTCCGCTTCTAAGACGTCGAGTTGCTGGCATAAAGCGGCGGCTCTCTGGTGCAAGCGGCGCTCTCATGGAAAGCTGGTTCCCTGACCAGAGAATGGCAGCGCCTACAGAATAGCTACATATACAATGGCCGTGACTGAAGTAGTTATATATGTAATTATTATATTTTGTGTGTACAATGTGTGAACTTTCTAATTTTTATTAACTTTTTAATTTTATTTTTTTTGTATTTATTAATATTTTCCTTGGTTTTCTTTTTCATAGCATATTTATTTCATAACCTTTAATGTATAACTTAATATGTATTATCTTTATGGCGAATCAGGTTTAAAAAAAACCTGATCACGCTGGAATAAACACATTATTATTATTATTATTATTATTATTACCAAATAACGAAATAAATCTTGCCATTTGAAAACTACAAACGAGTCACCTGAACTGCTCTCTCTCAGGTAGTCAATCATTGATTGCGCCCGGGGGTCTGCTTTTTACGTTTTGTTGTCGGCCCTACCGTAGGAGATCTCTGTACAACCATTATCCGTAAGTGATTCAAATGTTCTATTATTCATGCTACGGCAAAAGAGACCTGCAAAATATTTTCAGATTACGAATAAAAATAGAAATAATATCGGACTAACCATAAATGAAGTAAACGTAGATGATAGAGAATGCTCGTATCTGAATTATTGAAGGGTTTTAAAATATTATTATGCAGAAACCGTGATCTTCGATTCTATTCTCGATCTTTTTATTCGAAGGGTTTTCTTAATCCGGCACTGCCAAACCCAAATAAGAAGAGGCTCAAAAGGCTATGAGCGAGCCTAATCCTTTATATTATACCTATATTATATGTATAAGAAGTGTCCAACAGAAAGAAAATGACGAGCTTATTTGAGTAGAGATATATGGATAGTGGATACGGCGAAAATTACGTATCAGAACAAAAGAGTGTGGAGCTCTATCCTATCTACCTATCTCCGCGGAGAAATGGCGTGACGGTAAGTTAGTTATGTGTAAGAACGATATTGCCGAGTCCTCAGATTGTAATGATATTTTTGCGGAAAAGTAATCTTCCGAAGCGATCCCCCATATTATTTTTTTGATCGGAAGTTCGTGATGTGATGATAAATACAAATTAAAACTTTCGATTTTTGAATTCGATTTTCGGAAAATTAATTTTATGATGTGTCTTTTAAATATGTAAAGTATTAATGACGGTTAGTTTATGTTATATTTCACTCAAAAATACATACATTTATTACATTCGTTAGTTCTTTCTGGCGCTGTTAATATAATGGAAATATTTGAAATTTAATAAGTCTAATATTATTTGGTTCCATCATTACTATTTTTTTTAAGAGTGTAGGAAACAACAAATATTGTTCTCTTTATTGTTTTATAAATTTCAGTGACAACGTGAATCTGCACAGCGGCCACATATCTTATTGCGTAGAAACGGTTCTAAATGTGTTGTGTTTGAGCGGTGCAGTCTAGTGCTGTCATGTAGCGACATCAATCAAGTCCGTAGTGGTCGCTTCACGGACTTTTTTTATGCGTTATGCCGATTTATTTACAATATGACTGCTGTGATTATCTTACCCAGTTTCAAAAAGTATCAGTGACTCATTTCTTTAACGGACTACCATATGGTCGCCGTGACCTTGTTTGGGTGCAACTTGGTTTTGGAACTACACTCGGGTCTCTTTTTATGCGTATTATTTTTATGCGGTTTGTATTTCAAGAAGTTTTTTTTTTTTTAATTAACTATTTTAGACCAATTTGACACTTTGAAAGGCTCAAAAATTCGGAGATTTTGTCTGTATATGCAAACACAGTCTGCGCCAGTACAATTCAGCCGAAACCAAGTGAAATTGGGCATGTCTGGACGCGTTTCTCCCCTCCATTGTTTTCAGAAATTATCAGTGAGCATAATGTCATGAATGACAATGATATATCATTGGTATAACTCTTGATACCGCCCAAAAAAAAGAAAACGAAAATGAATCGGAAGACAATGAAACTCCAGTCACCCTCACTGCAAGTGTAATTCGAGAAGGTCTTCAACTTTACAGTAAATTGGCAAACCATTTCATTGAAAAATATGATAATTCTGAATGAGCCTTCAAGCTTCAACGCGAGCTTCAGAATTGCATTTCTGGATATCAGGAATTGTACAAAAAATTAGCGAAGTCATCGCAAAGTTTAATCACTGATTATATTGTCAAAAGGGAAAAATCAACATGCAAAGTTGAGGCTAATTTTATTTGTAAAGAATTATTATCTTCAGTACATAGATCTGATGCGCTGACTATCTCTTCTAGTGATGAAAGTGATTTCGAACCAGTTCACAAATTATGCCCAACATTGTCATATAGCGATGATAAGGAAAAAATATGGAAGAAATACTTTTTTTATAAAATTTTCGTTCATAAATTTGGAAGGAATATGTTAAGATTATATTTTTCTGAAATTTAATAAACTTTTTTATGCGTTTTTCGGTATATTTTAACTTATTGAATTAGTTTTATGCAATTTTAGAAAATTATGGAACGTATCCTTAATTTTTAGTCTAGTCTTTTTTTGTGCGTTTTTTTTTATGCGTTTTCCTGTGGAATGTATCTACCGCATAAAAAGAGACCTGAGTGTACATAGCCATCCAACCATTGTCCTGATTTCGTATTGGATCCATATCCCGTCGAAGTGATAATTCGCTTCAGGAACGGTGCTGATGTTTAAACGAAAAAATTCTAGTAGAAGTATTGTTTTTTTTACATATGTGAAAATAAAACACTTGTATTTTGAGTGCCTTTGAGGTGAAGTTTTTACGAAAATGGCGCTATACAAATTATCCATTATTATTATTATTATTATTATTATTATTATTAGATTCTACTCGTTTAATTTACTTGACGCGTTTCGCCTTGCAAGGGCATTATCAGTCTCGATGATCTCGGTGACACGTGTCTCTTACTTACTTACCATGTATGAGGAAGGAGCGCCATACTCTTCTGTCCTTACACACAATTCTCGCCTCATTCACATTCGTACATCTTTCCATACAAGCTCGATGATTATTGAGGCTTCTAACAGGACCATCCTCCAATCTCTGGTTTACCTGGTTCTGTCAAGTCTTCCGCGGACGTCCTCTACTTCTGGTGCCATCAACACTTGCGTCATATATATTTCTTACCATTCTCTCCTCATTCTTCCGTTCCAATGACTAAACCACCTAAGTGGTCCTTTCTTAATCTTACTCACTATACTAAGATCAGTTTTACATTCTTTTCTTATTTCTTCATTTTTTACTCTGTCATAAATGAATCTGCCACATATTCGCCTAAGTGATCTCATTTCCACTGCATTTAGTCTACTTTCGTTCCTCTTCTGCCAGCTCCAGGCCTCACTTCCATAATCAATATCGGTACTAGTACTCCATTGTGAACCGCTAGTCTCGTCTCTCACGCGTCTCAAGTAAATTAAACGAGTAAAATCAAAAAACAAGTGTATTATTTTCACATATTTGATTATAGAGTTCTACAAACTTACCACAGAAACAGCGAAGTTGATTTTTTAATTTGTACGGAACTCATTTACGTAGTTTTTCACTTTCCCCATAGCAACTAGATATCGATAAACAGTTGCAGTGGAAAATCTGAATTCTATTGCATGTGACCGAACAGTAGTTTGTTGGTTTTAACAATAATCTTCAACTGATCCATATTAACAACTATTGTGGGCCCTCGTTTGTCACCTTTCCGGAATTTCTGGAATCGGCTTCAAACTGCCGCTCATTTTTCCTTCTCCGAATCCCATATTAATGTTTCTTGCTCACAACTCTGTTGCATTGTGTTTCAAATTAAACTCATACAGAAACATGATTCGTCAACCTTTTATTAATCTGCCACTAAAATCAATTATTATTCCAATAAATAATGGATAAAAACACCTTTGCCAGCATTGAATAAGCTACCGGAGGCTGTACTGAACAAGTCTTAAATTGGCCATATACGTAACGGTATGTCTGACAGGCAATGGCGTGCAGTAGGTATAAATTTAGGTTATGCTGTTACCAATGATATTATACAATCATATATAAAATATGTAACACAATATATGTTGTACATAGGATTATGAACTTTCATTGAAGGAAAATCTTTAAACAAAATGGATCCGTCGTTTATACGACCCTACTATGTATTTGTTTGTAATTTTAGATAGTAATCTAAAATTACAAACAAATACATAGTAATTAATATTGTTTTTAAGTTAAAGTTTTAACGTGAAATAATATCTTTTTACCCATATAAAAATCAATATAAAAAATGTATGGACGTTTTTAAGAACACTTTCTATGATTGAACATAATTATTTGATTGTTTGAAAGATAGCAAAATTCGTGAATTAGTAAAAGAGGAAGTAGACACTTCAATGATTTGCACGCAGTTGTAAGCCTTTCGAATGTTATTCTGTTAAAAAAACAGCATAAGTAACGACTCCATACAAAACGAATCGACCGAAAGGATTTTACAATTCAAATAGCCAATTGTATGACATGAGTAATACACTACACTTGACGCATTGTAGTTATTAGCGCTACGGCTTGGTAGTCGTCGTAGTTTTTAAAACTAAGCCATTAAAGTTTCTACTGGTACACAGATGGCGCTAATTGTAATAAATCCGTAAATATACGTTCACCATCCATGTTATAGATTATTTAATTTATATTTATTTCCCAGAATTTTTAGTAATGCATAGCTTTTTTACACTTAGCGGCAAACCTGTGACAATCTTTCAGTCAAGCATGGCATCTATACAGCACGATAATGCGGTAGCGCTAGTAGGTCTTCTCGTCATTTATGAAAGAAAGAAAGAAAACCGCGACAAAAGTGGTGTAAAGAATGATTGTTAAAAATAAGTTAATACAGTCACGTCAATTTGGTAAAGGAATTAAATGTATACCCTCAAGATTACTGTACTTATTTAAGAATGTGTGGCTCAAGTTTATACAATTCAATAAAATCTTCCACAATTACGCTGCACTTGCGAGACGCCATTTTTTCGAACTACGCGACGCGACCTTTTTCTTCGCGGTGGACGAAACAACCGAGACCTTCGCCCTGGAGTAACACACATGCTTAGTTTTGCCAGAAGTTAGCACTTACCCACAGGCAGAAAATATGAATTTTCAATTGTTGTCAGGTCGCCTATACAGGTAGGGATACCTGTCAATTACGTGCATGCTCCGGTTTTCCTGTACAGGCGACCTGAACTGGTATACCTGTCAGAAATACCGTTACGTGTATGGCCGACTTTATCATCATTGACTTATCAATTTTGATTTTTGAGATCTCAAAAGAGTAATTTATGTTTTTCGTTAACTTTGGCAAGTTAAATAGGAGGGTAGTTTAAAATTTACTTTTTGGCTCAATGCTCTTTAAAGAGCTACTCGTGTGCACCTGAAGAGCTACACGTGGCTCGGGAGCCGTGATTTTTCGACCTCTGCCCTGGTAAACTTCCACTCAATGAGTCCCAGTATTCTGTAATTCATTCGAATGTAAGTTTGCACGCCTAGATACAATTCTCACGTTCAATTTGTCGCGTGCGCTGTGCAGACAATTGATTTATTTATTACGTGATAATATAAAAGCGAAAAACACGAGTCAGAAAGAAATTACCAGTAAAGTAAGAACGTTTCATGAATGACACATTCATTCAAGATTGTTTACTTTTGATACAATTCAGGTAAATAATCACAACAGATGCCACACTATTATAGTATTCCTTCCTGATAGCTCGATGTTTGGCAGAGGGGTTTTATTTTCGATTCATATTTTTGTGGAAATAATATAAATATTATATTATAAATAATAAATATTTGTAATTCTCTTTTTATTCCTGTCGATAAATAACACCACAACAGCACGAAAAAAAAAACTGGCCACTTTGACACAGACTTCAATCTAGCAAAGTAGCCAGGACAACGCTGTATATATCAGAGGTGAAGTCTACTCCATCCCACACAATAAACTATGTATTATGTATGTATTCACCTGTATTAAAACAAAAATATGTATAATCAAAAATTTTGATAGCTTCACTCAAAACTATTATTCCTGCTATGAACATTATTTACTTGTAACATGTAATATTTATTTATTTATATATATATATATATGAAGCTATCAAAATAAATTATCGACTATGGTAATTGATTGTTATTTATTAGAAGTTTTTAATAACGAGTATGTATAAAAATAAAACCGCAAACTCGGGGCCCATTCTCCGTGTATTATTATTTTGAAAGCAGATCCTGCTACGTCAGACATGCAATTTATGAAAGTAATTTCAATTGCATTTCGTTGGAATTAGTTTTAAATTTAAACACAAATTTAAAATATCAGTTATCAAATCACTTAATTAATATTTGTAATTGTATTTAAAGTTTACGGCTTTAAAAATAAAATGTAATTATGATTTATAATATTTAAAGCTTACATTCTAAACTATTAACTTACCCAGTTAAAAACTAAGTTATTTTAGTTTATTCATAAATTTTTTTGTTGAAGGAAAATTTCTATTTACCTCCTTATTATTGTTCATTTATGTATTTTTTGTTATCATAAAATGTTAAAAATGTAACTGAGCCAGACATTTCAAATTTTCTTTCCAGGAGAACAATCCCGTGCTTTATTTATGTATATATATGTTTTTCATTTCACATTATTAATTAAAGCGTTTCTCCTGTTAGCCACGTATGGAATTAAGTACCATTAAATTATCTATTAATATAAATGTGTGTCGTGTATTGCGCCCTATAAATCATGTAGATTTAAAAAATGAAAAAATATACATTGAATATTTATCGCTTAGGTAAATGCGTTTTCTCTCATTAAAATCGGAAGTGAATCCCGGTGCGCAGATGATCTAATATATGAACCGACCGGTGTGCCTGTAGAGCTCGCAGTGAAATTGAAATAGCACCTGCTACGCATATACTAAATGACGGCCAGCGCTTCAGTAAATTGATTTCACTGAGGTTGATCATTAATACAACGGTATTTGTTGAAAAAAGGCTGAATAGATTTTGAAGACTCGCGCTCTGGGAAAGTGAACATCAATCAATATAAATATTTTATTTCACTTTTCTCTGCGCTACAGCGGCACACTCATAAAGTATCTATAGATGTGCTAAATATATTAAACGAGCGATATGGTTTTGATTTTTTTATTTAACGGTTTAATTGAAAATACACCAGAAAGTGCATAGTTTATAATGTTGTATGTTAGCAGGTGTTGTACGTAACAATTATGAAAAAGCAAAAAAGAACTATGGAATTTTCTGAATCTTGTTTTATAACATATTTATCTGATCTAGTTAGACATTGTTTTTGGATCTTACTAAAGGGTCCATCATCAAAATTAATGAGAGGGATAATCAATATAATAATAGTATTATAGTATTGACGACGTAGAAGAGATAATGTTCATATCATGAATTATAGTTTTTTAAATACTTACTGTTCAGATATCATTCAACGTCCTTTTATTATTATTGTAATTTTGAAATTAAATAAGAAACACAATTACAATAAATTTGTAAGTTTTTAATAGAAGAAAAATAATTATACAGGTAATTCATTATATTTAAAAATGTTTTATAATTAAATACGTACCGTACCACTCCGGCGGTAACGCGACATGAGTATACCGCATTTCGTAGCCAAAAGGCAACTGACGAGGGACGCCGCACGATGTTTTATTTTGATTACTAGCGTTTATAGCGTAATATATGATTGCAGGCGACCGCAGCAGTACGGTGTTTGGGTCCATCACCGACGGCGTCTTCGAGGGAAAGATCCTGGGCCGCCACGGCTCTTACTACGTGGAGAAAGCGAAGCACTACTTCCCTCATAATCATAGCGACGCCTTCCATTCGGTCATCTACAAGGAGCTGGACGTCGACGATCCCTATGAACACATACGGGAAGGTAAGCTAATGCATGTTTTTTTTGTTAAATACCTTCCCTGATGTTTTAAAAGAACATATCCAAAGTTTCGCGGGGAATTTTTCATCGGTCGACATGACGAAGTTGCCCAGCATACTAGCCCTTATTGGGGGCACGAATTAACGATAAATATAGGTTAATTTTTGCCCGATCAGTAGAAAACGAATGAGATTTTAAATTATGGATCAAATAACGTACGAGACCAGTACTTGTTGATTTTTTTAAATAGGAGGATGTATACGGAATACATACCACATCAATTTCTTTTAAATTACGAGCGTTTGTGGTACGACTACCTCGGTGGTCTCTAAGTACGTTGTATTACGATTGTTGTATCGCTAGACCAAATAAGATTACTTTGAAACTTCGTCTAATAGCCGTACACGAACACCTTATCCGACTCGTCCGGAAAGGTGACAGACTCGTAGTAGACAGGATTGGCTACATGTAACATTCATTGCCTGTGTTGTTATCCGAGAACAAGTGTTCTTATTTATGGAACATCTTGCGCCGATCGCGAGATAATAATATACAGGTGGATATGAAATTTTAATGTGTATATTTTTAATATGTTATTTTAAATGTGATTGCGATGCACATTTTAACAAATATTGTGATGTTGACGTATACACAATAATGCTTGCTTCAGATGATTAGTATTGTTTATTTACAATACTGTAACGTAAAATGGGGGGGGGGGATTAAGGTGAGGCGCGTGAAGCGCACCGATTCCATCCCACCCCCGGAAATCCACGCATTCCACCTCGACGAGGTGAACGCGCTTTCCTCAATTCATGCAGCCGAGCGGTTGTCAGTCTGCCGGCGCGCCGTTACACAATACACGCCAAGTCATCTTATCACACAGGTTGCTGATATTCGGGATAGGAACCGGGAAGGTTGTCAAAGAGAAGTCTGGTTGTATAGATTCATGTATTATAAACATTAAAATAACTTAAAAGCTAAGGCTTAATTAACTAAGTAATCCTAATACTTAAGAGCTACCTTACAAATAATCTAAATCTAAGCTTAACCTAAACCAGCCATCCTCGGGGTCAATGGCTCCTGGATCCGCGCGACGCGATCCCCGGCGCCGTCCCTCGACCCCTCCTGAGGCTGTGTGGGTACCGGACAGCCGTCACCGAACGGTATCCCTCCGAACGTGATACCTCCACCTGAGCGCCCCACCTGCTCCAGCAGCCCTCCTCCCTACTTCCGGCTGCTCCGTGGGCTCTTGATACGCTGGATAGGCGTATCCACCAGAGCGGCCCACACTCTCGACAGCTTCTGCAGAGCTTGTGTCTAACAGACACACAGGCTGTCCTCAGCCTCAGCATCGTAGGTCGATGCTCTGTAGATCTGGGCATCATCGCCGCATGGACTTCATCCGTACGGGATACTTTATTGCCAGCATGCCCCACCTACCAGCAGTCCTCCTCCCTACTCCGACTGCACCGTGAGCTCTGGGCGTGACACACACCCCTGAGCGGCCCACACACTCGACAGCTTCTGGCAAAGCACAGGCTGCGCACAGCCTCAGCACCTTCCGCGACTGGAGCCTCCGAGCGCCCCGCAAGGCGGATCCACGGCGCCCTCCTCCAATCCATCATGATGCTCTGTGGGTACTGGTCACAAAGTGACCTCCTGAGCGCCCCACCTGCTCGAGTCCTTACGGACGTCGCCAGTCCTGGCCTTGATGCCGGAGCACCTCAGACTCTCGGAGTCAGCGTTGTCGGGGCTGAAGCCCTTATTGTGCTGACCCGATAGTCCTCCGCTACCTCCAGTTGGAGATATCGGCCGCCGATGACCCTCCTCCACCGGTCACCTCCGCTACCACCGATAGAACGTCCTCCGTATTCAAGCCTCCGTCCGAAGAGGGATGGCCCAGAGTCTCCAGACGTTCTATCCTCCTCCTCATCCGCGCCATCTAGGGTAAACAACGTACCGAGTTCCGAGGAACAGGATAAACGCCAGCATCCCTAGATGCGCCTCCCTCGGGTTCGTCCGGTATACCAGTTATCACGATAACCAGGGTCCAGCGACTCACCCCCACTCCAAGTGTCTTCTCTAGGATTTGCTGGGCCTTATATACCCAATTTCTGGGTTCCATCTCTTTCTCACTTAAGGGTAACCCTAAGGGAGAGATGTCCTTTTCCCACATATTGGTTCAAATGGCCTGTCAGCTTTCTCCTCTCCCGGCTTGCACCCGATCTCTATTCCTGGTAAAAAAATGACAATATTCGTTTGTTCCAAGGGCAGCTTTCTAAAATAATGACCTTTTCGATAGTCCCGCTCGGTGTTAAAAAAAACTATTGTTTTGTAGATGTTGCATGTGGTCTTGCGCCCCGAGCGAAGGTCCCAAGGATTTCTTTTTTTACCAGGAATTTGGCCGGCTGATGTTTGCCATTCCGTTACACTACCCCCCCCTTAAAAATGTGATCGTCCCGATCACTTTGACTCTACATTTTACTTTTTTTTTTTTATTATTATTTTTTTTTATGATTCTACATGTTATGAAAGGTCCCCTTGATAAGCAGCTAGTCTATCCAGGTGTATTATTTTAGACTTCTTGCGCCCTCGCTGTGTGAGATGTGGTTCAATCGAAGAGTGGTTGGCAGATTTTCATCCGACGCGCTTGCTCTCGGCTCCTCAAGCCGTTGTCTACAATCTCGGGCCATGTGCCCTAATTTGCCGCATTGCCAACACGAAATAGTCCCCGGACGTGTCCTTCGATTCTTTGCACCCTTCCATGTTTGGTCTCTTTGCTCAGTGGTTTTGTTCTAGGCATGTTGAACTCACGGAACAATTTACACTCTTTTTTTTTTGAACAGATTTTAATTTAAACTTTAGAAAATTTGAATTTACTCTTTTCAATCACTTTTTTTTAAAATAAAACTTTAGAAATACACTTATAAATCTTTTTTTAAACACTTTCTGCAAGGAAAAAAATATGCGAATTAGTACAAAAAAACGGTTTACACCCAACATGATACACAACTATCACAAATCACACGTTACAATAAAATATTGGCAACAAAGAAACGACTGATAATTTGACACATTAAATTTCACTAGAAATAAACAAAACAGCTAAGATTCAAACAGATCACATGTTAAATTAAATAAATTTAAAGAATCATTTCACAAAATCAAATACATTAAAATCAGGTACACATAATATAAAAAAAAATAAAGACATTTTAAAGTTATTTAAAATAAAACAATCGACGTTCTAAAATAAAAAATAAACTGAACATTATAAACATAGTTATGTACCTGGTTTCACAAAACACAAAAATCCTATTAACCATGGAAATTTCTATTGTCAAACAAAAGAACACCAATAAAAAAAAAACGTTTACCAATACAAAACACATAAATATCTCCAAAACAAACATAAGAAAAATTAAATAAAACCAGACAACTATTTGTTCCCGAATATCAGCGGATCCCACTTCTGACACCAGTGTAACGTAAAATGGGGGGGGGGGATTAAGGTGAGGCGCGTGAAGCGCACCGATTCCATCCCACCCCCGGAAATCCACGCATTCCACCTCGACGAGGTGAACGCGCTTTCCTCAATTCATGCAGCCGAGCGGTTGTCAGTCTGCCGGCGCGCCGTTACACAATACACGCCAAGTCATCTTATCACACAGGTTGCTGATATTCGGGATAGGAACCGGGAAGGTTGTCAAAGAGAAGTCTGGTTGTATAGATTCATGTATTATAAACATTAAAATAACTTAAAAGCTAAGGCTTAATTAACTAAGTAATCCTAATACTTAAGAGCTACCTTACAAATAATCTAAATCTAAGCTTAACCTAAACCAGCCATCCTCGGGGTCAATGGCTCCTGGATCCGCGCGACGCGATCCCCGGCGCCGTCCCTCGACCCCTCCTGAGGCTGTGTGGGTACCGGACAGCCGTCACCGAACGGTATCCCTCCGAACGTGATACCTCCACCTGAGCGCCCCACCTGCTCCAGCAGCCCTCCTCCCTACTTCCGGCTGCTCCGTGGGCTCTTGATACGCTGGATAGGCGTATCCACCAGAGCGGCCCACACTCTCGACAGCTTCTGCAGAGCTTGTGTCTAACAGACACACAGGCTGTCCTCAGCCTCAGCATCGTAGGTCGATGCTCTGTAGATCTGGGCATCATCGCCGCATGGACTTCATCCGTACGGGATACTTTATTGCCAGCATGCCCCACCTACCAGCAGTCCTCCTCCCTACTCCGACTGCACCGTGAGCTCTGGGCGTGACACACACCCCTGAGCGGCCCACACACTCGACAGCTTCTGGCAAAGCACAGGCTGCGCACAGCCTCAGCACCTTCCGCGACTGGAGCCTCCGAGCGCCCCGCAAGGCGGATCCACGGCGCCCTCCTCCAATCCATCATGATGCTCTGTGGGTACTGGTCACAAAGTGACCTCCTGAGCGCCCCACCTGCTCGAGTCCTTACGGACGTCGCCAGTCCTGGCCTTGATGCCGGAGCACCTCAGACTCTCGGAGTCAGCGTTGTCGGGGCTGAAGCCCTTATTGTGCTGACCCGATAGTCCTCCGCTACCTCCAGTTGGAGATATCGGCCGCCGATGACCCTCCTCCACCGGTCACCTCCGCTACCACCGATAGAACGTCCTCCGTATTCAAGCCTCCGTCCGAAGAGGGATGGCCCAGAGTCTCCAGACGTTCTATCCTCCTCCTCATCCGCGCCATCTAGGGTAAACAACGTACCGAGTTCCGAGGAACAGGATAAACGCCAGCATCCCTAGATGCGCCTCCCTCGGGTTCGTCCGGTATACCAGTTATCACGATAACCAGGGTCCAGCGACTCACCCCCACTCCAAGTGTCTTCTCTAGGATTTGCTGGGCCTTATATACCCAATTTCTGGGTTCCATCTCTTTCTCACTTAAGGGTAACCCTAAGGGAGAGATGTCCTTTTCCCACATATTGGTTCAAATGGCCTGTCAGCTTTCTCCTCTCCCGGCTTGCACCCGATCTCTATTCCTGGTAAAAAAATGACAATATTCGTTTGTTCCAAGGGCAGCTTTCTAAAATAATGACCTTTTCGATAGTCCCGCTCGGTGTTAAAAAAAACTATTGTTTTGTAGATGTTGCATGTGGTCTTGCGCCCCGAGCGAAGGTCCCAAGGATTTCTTTTTTTACCAGGAATTTGGCCGGCTGATGTTTGCCATTCCGTTACAATACGTTATCTCCTTCCATTCATCCGTTGAAAAGTCTTAGTTGGATTTGCTTCGATTTTTATTACGAAAATTGTCATCGTCCACATTCACTACCCTGTCACTTTTATTTTTATTTTTTATTACAAAAATCTCTACCAATACACCCTCATACACATTATTAATGTTTTTTGCTGCGTGCTGCGGTTACATTGTTGATTTTACGGTTTTTGTATAATATGCAATTTAGCAAATACCGTTTTTTTGGCACAAAATAAAGCCATTTAAAATATAGTATCAAAAATAATCTATTTATATAAGCTGTTATACCGACCAATATAAAACAAAGTACACAGTTAACAGATCAACAACTGAAACGCGGTAAATGGTCAGAAAGATCTGAGACAAATAATGACATTTTCAACCTGCACTACCAATATTTAGAAATAAGTGTGGCTTGTGAATGTTAATGCCTTTTTTATTCTTGATTGAAATTAAAACATATTTGAAATTCATAGCTGAATTATTTGGCTAATTGAGAAGTATCGATTTTTTTTTAATGTATGCATTCGTGCTATTACTAACTGAACTTGATTATGTACGAAGTACCTACTTAGTATTCCATCACTCGTTTTGTGAGTTAGTATATATGTAGTCTATACTGAGGGAATAAAAGTTTAAATTAAATCGGGACTCTTTTACATCAAAGTAGAATCAAACGATGAAAAACTGTTATTTTCCTCATCCAATAATTTCTACGGGACTCGTGAAAGCCAGTTTAGAATGGCGGCGATTAAACTTTTAAAAGCTTATTTTGAACGAGTCCGTAATCCAGTTAGAAAGTCTTATAAAATTGTTTTTCTCCGCGCGTTTTGCCACCAGACTGCCAGGAGTTTTCAGGGAATTACCCGAATTTGAATAAAGTCATTTTAACGAGAAATTTTACAAATTCCAGCAACATAACCCTTTATTTAGTTCCAGCACGGCGGCTCAACAACGGATTAAAGAAGAGTGTATGATTTTCTGTAAACCCTTTTATCTGAGGTAAACCTTCTTTTTTGTTCGTTGACACAGATAAGCATGAAAGCAAATAATGTAAAAAAATATATAACAACATATTGTGTATAATAAATTCGTAAGTTTCATTTAAAATCGTACATTTGTCTATTTTTAAAAATTTCATCATACATTTCTTATTTTAAAAATTTCGCCAGTAGTAATTTTAGGGTTAATGCAATTACAATGAAAATTATAAAATTTGTATACATCTTTTTATAGTTAATTATACTGATTTATGATATCGCATTAAGAAGATATAAAAAATATTTTTTAAATAAAAATCATACCAGAACTCGAGAATCAAAAACGACACCGTATTCGTTAGCACTTGACCAGCAATCATCGATTACTTCTGGTAAACCCTGCACGACTGTCACAATACAATCATAAGTGAGAAAATAACGATTTTTAATTTTAAAAACAAATAAAATTATAGAACTATAAATAGTTTATGTGTAAAGCAGTTTATATTTACATGTACCTTATATCTGCTTACATAATTGGTATTATTTTTTTTTCTCTTCCCTCTTTTTTATTCACTTTTTTAAATTTTATATATATACATTTTTTATTATTATTATTATTTCTTCTCTCTCCTTAAATATTTTCACATTATATGCTATGTATGTATTAGATCTTACTGTGTTTTACCTTCGATGAGTTTTGGTTTTATTAAATATTATGTATATATAATTTTCCCAAAAAACAGGCTAGCCTAGTTGGGCAATGTATTTAAATGTGTGTAAAGATTCAAATATGATATATTTCTGTTAAAATCAAAATAAAGTTCAAGTTCAAAAAAAAAAGAGAAAGTGCCCTTGAGGTGAAAGTTTTTACGAGAATGGTGCTATGCAAATTATTCATTATTATTATTATTATTATTATTAATCGTATTAGGAGCAATCGACTGGACGAATATGTCAAATAAGTTATAATTACTGTACGCGAAATAGTTACACCGTCAACTACATCTATAACAATATATCTAATTCGTAAGGATTTTTTTCCCTACAAACATTTACATTTGTTTTAAATTGAGAGTAGAGAAATTGAACAAATATTTGTAGGTTTTTTCTTCAAGAGATACACACGTTTCTTACTTAATAATTTTTTCAGAATTTTCAGAAATTTTGAAGATAAAAACAAGTGATCGACTCCTATCCGATTTGATATTTCTTTTGTTTCATTTTTGGCGCTCATTATTTTAAGCCTTGGGCAATTATTTTTTGTTTGTTTTGTATGTTTTTCAATACAATACTTTCTATATTATTCCGATATTGAGAATGGACGCCGTAACCTATCAATATTTTTTTCTTAATAATATGCCAACGATCTTGTCGTAGAAACTCTGCAAACGGATAACATTATTCACTTCAAAGAAATTTAACAAGGAAGACTCGATATAGTTTCGTCAGATTCTTCAAAGGCATTTTGATTGGCCCCATTTCTTGTGTGACACGTGTACGCTAACACAAATAATACGTATTCTATTTTTGGGCCGTAGGTAATATGATATTTTTTTCACGTGAGGATTGATCGCAGACATAGCATTTTAACAGACTGCAGCTATGTATACATTACGCAACTGTTCGCTGGCTGACATTTGGATTAGTTTCATTAGTTGTGAGAAATTATTATATATTTTGTGTTGTTTCATAAACATCTGTGGAAATACTCTTGTATTTTATTACTTCTTTAAGCGTATTGCAAAAATAGAGATAGGAAAAACACAATAATATGTTCATAATCAGCACACAAAGATACAAAGAGTCACTCGCCCGGTGGATTTTGTGTGGGAGGGGGGGGACTGGGTAAGACATTACAAGGGGATGGTTTATCAGGTTCTTAAAGTAGCCAGATTGCAAGGAGTAAATACAAATGCCGATACATTAATCAGTATCCTGACGGTCAAACGCGTGAACGGTTCAGATAAGCAACTCGTGCTCGCGTATTATAATAAATATTCGAGAAGGATTAATGTTAGATTATAAAACAATATATTCAAGCTTAGTTCAAGCAGTAAACTAAGTGATAAAACCGACTACCCGTGAACTGGATTCATTTTCAACATGTTTTAAATTACCAACTAAACAAAAGGGAAATATGTTTGACGTATTTTGGGGCGTTATTAACAATTAAAAAAAAAGTTAATATATTTTGCAAAATCTTATAATTTTTGTTCTTTTTTTAACATGCAGCTACTGAATACGAATTATCACAATGTTTTATTATTAAGGAGAACACATTCTTATTGTGAAGTTATAATTATTCGGAACATAGCTCTGTGATATTTTAAATACCAATTATGCACCTTCCTCGGTTTGATAAGAGATCCAGGATTAGTGCAACAATATTTTTCGATAAAATTGATATGTATATCTTTCTAATTAATTAATTTAATTAGTATTTAAAACTTGTTATGTCTATTTAGTTTATTTAGTGGACGACCTTAAGAATATTATGGTAATACATATTTATTTAAAAATATTAACTACGCAAGTAAGCATCGCTAAGACTGCTTACTTACATAGACTGAGTCAGTTTATTTATTTTTTGGTGATTAAAAATGTGACAAATTGCTTTAACGCAATTGTAATCGTATCTTAAAAAAAAAATACAAAAATACTTGCGACGCATGGAGACCACTTATATTTTGTTACCCCCCCTAATAATAGATTCTATGAACTGTATGGAGAAGTCTGAAGGCAAAACGTTACACGTGCGTGCATTCGGAAATTTGAAATTTATTTTGTTTCTCGATTTAAAGATCAAAGAAATGTATTTGAAATATTTCACAGCAGCGTAAGCGACGTGAATTTTTCAAACGAAAGCAGACTTTCTGTAAAACATTTTAAGATGTGTTTTTGATTAATCCAAAATGATATAATTTTCGTTTCAAATCTGTATGTCTTGAATGGCAATTGAAAATATTACACCGTGACCAAAGCATCTTTAAATCCAATTTGAAAATACTTTCGTAACTTCTGTCTCATTGAAATTTTCGGCGTAATAATAGATAAATAAAACTTAGAATGCCTTTTGTAGTGCGGTTGTCGAGTTGAGTCGCGAGTATAAGCCGAGCCGGTTCTGTGTAATCACTCTTGATGACGGCAGGATATAGATAACCTTTGTGAGCAAATTATAGTCTCGGCAGCCACTTGCGTTGTGGCGATCCTTTGTGCTTCGCAGCCGAGCGGGTTACCCGGGTCGGCAGCTAGCCCCCGACCGCACCGAGACCCGGCCGAAAGTTACCAACGTCACATTATGAAAAGGGACAATGCTTTTGTATATTTTTTCCCTTTATAAAAAAAATATTGTCTGGATTTAAAAAATTGACCGATTTTTGCCTCACACAAAATCATACTTTACTATATTTTAAACTTCTTACTTTTCGTAACGATCGATATTAATTAACGTAATGATCGATCTTAACTAACGTAGTGATCCATCTTAATTAAAGTAACGATCTTAATTTTACGATTTTACTACAAGGATAGGTATAGAAAATGAATCTAACCTATCTAAGCCTACCGTGGTTCAGTTCCAGTGGATTATTAGATTTGGTGAATTTTGTTTCGCGGTGAATTGTCATTTTTCTAAAACCGATTGTTGAATTTTACATTTGTAATATTTAGACACGGTTTAATCAAACCATATTTCAATGTGAAATGGTTGATCTCGTGATGAGAGTTTGTGTTTATCAAAGCGTGCCAATGAAATTAGGTCATCAGTCAAAGTGGTAAATTCCCCGTAAAGAATGCCACCTAATATGTTGTGCCTGACCACATTGCACCGTGGTAATTACATTCAGGCGAATTTGATCTATGTATATTAAAGTACTTACATAGTACGTGTGTATTATATAGGTATTTCCTATTGTGGATTGTACAAAAGGTTAATTAAAAAAAATATATATTAAACACACATTGTATATCGATTTTTACAATTGTTGATAAATAGACGGAGCGCCGCTTATCTCGGATGATGTACAGTGTTGTTGCAGGTAAGAACACTTATAAATTGTGTGTAATAGTGTTTTTATTTATTTTATATGGTTGTTTAATATACCATTTGTTGCCCATGAAGATATATAACGCATATGCATTTGTATTTATAATTTGTCCAAAGACGATATACAGTGTTGTAGCAGGGGTGGCCTCATATCTTGATACGTCTAATTTTAGCAATTTGAATATATCAAGAATCTATTGTACGTTATCTTCATGTTTTCTATTTTATACGTACTAGGCGGCTATTGTGGTCAGCAGTGGCCGCTACGCGGTCAGGGTCTCATCGGCTGACAAATACAAACAGTAGCATATGGAGGCGAAAGGTTCACGAGGTCATGCTCGATATTGCCTGCAGAAGAAGAAAATAATAAAAAATAGTATTTTCAAAAACATGCACATTTGACCCCCCCTCCCCCCCCCCCGTACTTCCCTATCTACTACTGTAATCCTGCCTATTCGTCTTTTTGTTGATCGTTGGCAAACCCCGATTTCACCAATGCCGATATTTTATATTATCCGTAGTTTAAAATTTAGGCTTAGTATATCGATTATCACTCATAATGGGGACCGG
Source organism: Eubasilissa regina (assembly GCA_022840565.1). Lineage (NCBI taxonomy): Eukaryota > Metazoa > Arthropoda > Insecta > Trichoptera > Phryganeidae > Eubasilissa > Eubasilissa regina. The sequence continues at coordinate 20,033,881 of JAINEB010000015.1, read as the reverse complement.
GCTTAACTCGATCCACTTCGCATGCGATTAAACCCTCCCTTGGTCACTTTGTGAAATAAACCACCAAAGGACATCCCTTTGACCACCGTGAGATACTGCAGATGGGTCGTTGAATTCATTCTGTTGCTAGAACGGCTAGGTAGCTACATTACATACAGGAACTAGGGATTCTGTGTCGAGTCAACCCGAGAATGCCATCGTTTTTTCCTGTCTCGATCCCCGGGACTTTAAAAAAAAAACCGGTCTCTGATTTTTCTTGATATTATTAATTTTAAACAAATTAAATTATATAAATTAATTGAATCAACTAGAAACATATACAAAAAAAATCTATTTATCGAAAAAAATATTTTAATTGCTGACCATTGCGGTGCAGCAGGTAGCGACCTAGCGGCGAGCGGTGCACGTGTGTCAATTCTTATAGCTTTAAATCAGCTTCAACTTTAAATATTCTGATGGGAATAGTTTTGTCGGTTTGTTCAAACAGGGGATTCCTTGTAAAATGTGATGTAAATTTTTAAGATCCTGTCATAAAGATGACAGGATAACTCTAATCTAAATTTTGTTTTGTCAAAAGTGACAAAACAAAATTTAGATTAGAGTTATTAGGGGAATTCAGATTGTCATTGATTTTGACCAAATATTTATTTTCTTCGTTATTTTCTTCCCATATGTTTCTTCATCAATTGTTTTTTTTTTATATGTTCATTTTTATTTATGTTTTGTAATTTTTATGGAAGCATTTGTTTTTTAATGAATTTATAAGTGAAAGCTTAATTTCATTAAAAAAAAACTACTAATAATTATCAATTAATAATAACTTCAAAACAAGTATTTTATATACACCTAGCAAGGTAGGAAGCGGCTTGCATATAAATAATATATATAATTATTGTATTTGCTGGTGTATTAATTTTGTAAAAAATGTTAATATTGATGCAAACTTCAAAAGAAAATTATTTTGCTAATAAACCACTGAAATAAAAAAAATCAAAATTATTTAAAATTAAATTTTTATTCGATTTAATATCGCTAATAGCTACTTTACATAATACATATGAATATTTATTAAAATATATTTTCTATTTACTTGAATAGAATCCTTAGTCTCGATTCTCGGGACTTGAAAATGTCGATTCTCGAGTCTCGGGAATTGAAAAAAGTCGAGAATTCAGAATCCCTAGTTGAAAAACTTTATAAAAAAAAATTTGATGTCGTCACTACAGATCCGAAAAATAATTTATACATTTACCTATCGTCTCGGAGAATTTCAGATATATTTTTTTTATTCGAAAAGTAACATGAAAATTGAAATGTTCCATGTTAAGAGTATTTTTAAAGACTTTGTAAAGCATTTGGAACTTGTAACTCGAAACAATTGATATATCATGCTTTTAATTGGTGAGGTTCATTTAAAATACAGAACGGCCAACGACCCCTTCCCGTAATATATAGCACAATTATAAACAACAACTTTTAATTTAGTACTTGTCTTCGTTTCAATTTATGTGCGGGATGGGATGGGCACTAGACACGCACGTGAACGCAGAAGGAGGACGATGTATTTCCTTGTGAGAAGCCTTTATCGTCATGTCGCGGTTATTAATCACCTATTAAAATTCCGAAGGGACTTTTTTTTTTACCACCTATTAAAATTCATTAGTTGAGTGTACCAGCAATCTCCTTACCGGAATGGGTTTGAGCTTTCCCTTGGCAAAAAAATCTCTACCTTGGCGTGTTTTCTAAGCAACCTTATTTCGGATGAAACGTGAAACCGTTCTTCGTCTACTTATTGAAAAACAAGCTTTATTTATTAAATATATATATATATATATATCAATTTTTTGCTTACGTTTTTGGATTCCGGTGGGGTGTAATTTTTCAAGAAAAGCTAAGCAGGTACTTATTCTGAGGATGTCTAAATAAGATAAAAACTTCCCCGAACTAGTAGTTCACAATGAATTATTCATATACAGTCTCTTTTAGCCGGGCTCTGTTGATTTTCATTAAAAATCTTTGTTAATTAAGATCAGAAAGGTTTTGTTTCTGGGAAAGTAAAACTATTTTTAACACCTCTTCTTACAATGATTAAATATTTAAACATATGAATAAACAGTCTCTTAAATTCTATTTAATTTATAATGATTATGAAATTTAATATATTTTAAATACTAATTAAATGTATTAATTAGAAAGATATACATATAAATTCAATTTTATCGAAAAATGTTGTTGTTACGCTACCGGGATTCGAACTTGGATCACTTTCCAAACCGGGGAAGGTGCATTATCCAACTATGCTACAGCGACAGTACTTTTGACGTCAAATTTTCGAACCTATATGTTATACTTTTCAAATGAATACATCTATCGTTCCATTATTTGAAAGCCATCTACTTTGCTTTTACGGAATTTCAAATACCTTTGAGTAAACCGATAGCAGACGCCAGAATTAACAATTCATTTTTATTAAATTTTTGGACACACTGATGTAACTTGTATATTATGTGCATTTCTGTTAATAAAGCGGGTCGTTCATTTATTAGGCATGTTGAGAGCGTGACACATTTTCACGCATTTAAAAATCGATAATATTAAACAAAATAAATATCGATGGAGCTGTCATAATAATTTTAAATTTAGAACATTGATTTAAGTAAACATCTAAATGTATGTAGGTACTTTGTCTGCTTTCAAAACATATTCATATAATGAATTAGGTACCCAATAAATAATATAATTTCTGATTGATTTATTCAAATGACAACACACATTTTTATTTCATTCCATATGATTCCATATGATATGAAAAAAGGTGGAAACTACTCCCGACACGAGTTATGTTTAAAACTTGTATCGAATGCGAGACAATCAACAATTTTATTGTCGTCTCTTTCTATTCAAACCTTTCTCTTTCGAATGATTTACGTAACAAATAAAGTCATTCATTATTTATCTGATACTTACAATAATTGAACTATTAGTGTCATCTTGAAAGCATATCTAATTCGTGTAAAATTTCTCGTATTTCGAAAATATGGAAAAATGAAGGCTCGCCCTTAATTACGCTACTCGATGTACGTTCTTCGAAATTTGAAAAATCAAATTATTGAGTATTTTAACACCAGCATATTAGCGCACGTGTTTTAAAGAATATAGAAATCGCGGGAAGAAAGCTGTCGTAATGTTAAAACTGGGGCGATCGTGCCTGACAAATTAAAATTCCCCCAAGACTAGGACGAAAATCGTAATCATGTAGATTATTAATATTTTACAAGATGTAGGAAAATTAATTATATCTCCGTTATTACTCTTTATCACCATGAAGCTAAACCAAAAACCAAGTAAAGCGCCTGCCTATCTATCTTATACAATTGTAACCCTTTTAACATACATTAAGCGCTTTATAGATTAGATAAGGCAGCGTGAATAATACAAAATTTGGGGGTGAGAACTTAAATTCTGGCACGACTAAATTGAACAAATTTTAAATGAGTCATAAAAATAGAAATGTAAGGAGAGGCAGAGGTACCTGCGAGATACTGGTCGATGGGCGTTAACACACGTGTTTGAATATACTGTACGGTTTTGTTTTCGCTCAATTTGTATATTATCTTCTTTATTCTCCCTCTCTGGAATCCGGCTTATTTTTCCTCAGCCCGGCTCGGCTTAAACCAACTCTTTCACACCGCCGCGTCTCTGAATATTTTAAATAAATTCTCGCTAAGTTGAACTATTCTCTTCGCAGCTCCGTTTTCAATAAGCCACCCTCGCCGCGCCCATGGCGCGAGCACGGCGCGGGGGCGGGGGATGTGTGCCGAGAGTTGAATCGGCTTCACCCCCGAGCGATACACACATTCATGCGAGAACTCTGCAGATATTTCTATTTGGGCTGAGTAAAGCTTCGTGTGCATTTTTACAACTTTTTTGTTGGGTGTATTTTTTTTTTTTTTTTTTCATAATTTCGTACTTCTTGAAGATAAAACATAAATCTGCGGCTCGGCATTTCTGTACACTAAGATAAATGTTTTCTTGCTGGAAATAAAACAATTTATTTTCAAAACAGATTAGATAAATCTCTTAGAAGGGCAATCTATATATCCCAAGAAATCTGTGTATCGAAAAAATATACAATTGTAAGTGATTTATCTAAATTTGTTTTAATTATCACGAAACTATGTTCTAAAATCTTAAAAAATGTGATTTTCATTAATATTGTACTTTATATACAATTTGTTTGAATTTTGAGTAGCTTGTTGGTGTAGTGGTCAAGACGTTGGCCTAGTGATCTAGTGGTCGAGGGTTCGCGCCTCGTTCCAGGACACCAGCAAGTTAGTCCTATTTTCATAGCACAAGCATTTAGCTTAGTTTGAAAATAGTAAGAATATTGATGTGACATGTATTCCGTGTACGCATCTCTATTTAAAAAAATAATAATAATAATAATGAATGTAATGTAGGGAAAAAGTACTGTGTCGCGTGTTCTTCAATTTTTCCACCACCATGTACGGTTCATTTTTTTTTTTTTTCTTTTTTTGATATTAGCATTACCGTGGGTTTTCAAAACACTCGTATATTAGGCGTGCATACGACTGAGATAACATTTTGACGTATTACTAGCTTCACACACCGCGACCATAATCAATCTCAGATAAAATATATTCCGTAAGTAATCAATTAAGTTTAAAAAATTATTTATAAGAATATCAGTAATTTATTTCAGCTTTGTGTTTAATATAAATAGAGTCGGAGTCGTTAATTTATGATGTTTTAAACAGTCAAATTATATATTTAAAATATTTAAAAAAAAATTATGTTCTGTTTTAATTTATCGATAATGTATGTGTTATGGGCACTTTATAATGTAACAAATGTGTATGCTTCAGAAGTCTGGATTGAGAGCGAATCAACATCATCATTCTGATGCATGTGCGCACCGGTATCAGGACATGTGGCGGGGTTTTTGCACGGGAATTAATGTCCAAGGGGGTTTGTGTTCGGGGAGTTTATTTATTTGACTTTATTGATATACATGTTTTTGTTGTAACAGAGGTAAATATATTATAATATAACATGATAAACATAAGATACAATAATATTGCATTTGAGTAGCTTGTTGGTGTAGTGGTCAAGATGTTGGCCTAGTGATCTAGTGATCGGGAGTTCGCGCCTCGTTCCAGGACACCAGCAAGTTAGTCCTATTTTCATAGCACAAGCGTTTAGCTCAGTTTGAAAATAGTAAGAATATTGATGTGACATGTATTCCGTATACGCATCTCTATTTTTTTTATATAAAAAAAAAAAAGTATAATAGTCGTAGTTTTTTGTGTGGAATGGAGTACACTTCACCTTTGGTATATACAGCATTGTACTGGCTGTTTTGCTAGACTTCTGTCCGTGTTAAAGTAGCCTTTTTTCGTGCTGTTGTAGTGTTATTTATTTCAAGAAAGATAAAGATTCGACAGGAATAAAAATAAAAATATAGTAAAAAAAAAATGTTGTGAGAGTGTTGTAGAACTAGAACTAATTTATGCGGGTGGTCATTCTTTCACGAATTATATCGCGTTCTCTCGCTCCAGCGCGTGCAGTTGAGCTGCACCTGAGAACTGTGTGTAAATAGTGTTTCTTTCTTCGTTTCTCGGCAGTATAAAATCGCTCGGAGTTGGCCTCGGAGTCGGACTGTAAGATCAAGTAGGAGTCCGTAAATTTTTAGCCGACTTCATAGCCCTGCTCTTACGTCCCTGCAAAAATAGGCATAGTCCACTTTTCCCATGGACACCCTACACCCTCCCCCGATAGATATATATATATATATATATATATAAATATGTATTTTAAATTAAATGCCATCTATTCCAAATTTTTGATAGTTACTTTTCTGTCCCCTGCGTATAATGTTGACATCTTCCCCTACCCCTGCATTTAAATAAATTATAATGTGTATTATAATATATTTAATGCCATTCGTTTCAAATTTTGCATGTTTACTCTTTAGGAACCTGCGCAAAACAATAGACACGCTCTCCTTTCTCTTTGCCCACCGCAACCTTTTCCCTTTCTCCCGATATGAATGTATTTTATGTAATATTATATTGAATATATTTCTATTATAAGATCAAAACCAAAATGTTACGTTGTATGTTTTCTTTAAAATTTGCCTATATAAAGAAAACGTTAGACACTAAGTTGGATTTTATCTATATGCGATTAGTGATTTTCTTCAATTAGCCAAATATGTACTGTAAAGTAGGTGTGTAAATATATTGTCGGTTGACCTTTTAAATTTCATGAGCGCGTTAACACACCAAACTTTGTATGTCACGCTAAGCTATAAGCGTGTTAACACGCACTTTTAGACCTTGCGAACTTGCTGGAATTAAAGTCATATTTTTAAATCGTTTTGCCATCTGTGGACGACGGATCCCAGCTTTTAAACGATAAGTCAAGACCTTTAAAGCCTAATCTTACCCTATGAGGTGTCGTCCATTTCAAATAAAGTTGCCAGTTAAAAGGTTAAAAGTGAAAAGTGGCTAACTGCAATTTCATCATTTTGAGGTCAAAATTAAGGTTGTTTTGTTCACTTTGTATTTTTTTTTAGTATTCATTATTTATTTATTAATTACGCCATTCTTCTAATGATTCAACTATACTCGTTAGTTGGCAAAAATGTTATAATGATATTAGATAATATTCAAATTATCATTTATTGATTTTTCTAACGCTGTAACATTTCATAAAAAATATCCGACTAATTTAAAAGATTACTTTCTCTCCTCTCCTTTCGTGTTTAAATAAAGTATACCATGACGTCACGTCAGCCATTCAAAAGTTTCAGTCCGTCAAAGCAGTCAAAATTCTGAAATATTATTCTACAGAAAATTATTTATTACTTTTGTTTTTCGCACGACAATAATTAACCAATTGTCATATCCAATTCATAACACGAAATATTTCAAATAAAGTTGTTTTGTTTGACATGCCTTTTATAGGATTTTTTTACGGTCTTTCTCCAGGGCATTAAAATATAACAAAAATAGGTATTTTAATGACGCCCTACTATGTCAATCTAAGAACTGGTGCCGCCACTACCCGAGGGCCCCCTGAAAGGCTACAGCACCGGCAGCTTTACTTTAATATGGCCATGGTGACAAATGTGCGCCGGGATTTAGTTCCTTTCGCGCTGCTCCAAATACGCGCAAGATTCCTCTCATTTCTGATTCTTTCGTCTGTTGTTAAACCTCCGTTTTAAAAAGCGCAGGGCAAGAAACTTTGCAAAAGTCAAATCAGACTTACAGACAGACACCTTACAGATATTTGAATTCAGTGTTAGTTTTCATTTTCATTTATGTGTATATTCATATAATTTTATCACAAATCTTCCTTCCGACAGTACGGGTGATGTTTCAAATAATAATAAAAATAAAAATGTAGATTTATATATATATATTTAAAAAGACTGAATTTTTATTAATTATTTACCAAAATACGTTACTTGATATAGTTTTGTATGTGATATGTATTTTTGAGTATTATAAAAACTCCCAAGTGTGGACACCTCCAAGCTATCATTTAAAAAATAAGATTAATAATTTCGTGGAGATGGAGATACGCATCTAGAGCGCTGTTGTTTAACTTCTCGACTTTTTCGTAGCAAATGTTTCGCGAACCAAAAAAAATTGGTAATTAAAAAGTCACGTCACCTCAAAAGTTATTTTATTTATACAAAAAAAAAAATAATACGTAACTAAAAATAATAAATAATATATCAGAATCAAGATATTTAATGGGGGCATTGTTGCAATAATTTATTTTATGTTCATATTCTATACTGTCCGAGTTTCTTCAGGTAGTTCATGTGAGTTTTAGTTAAAAAAAAAATACATCGGTTGGAATACAGATATTTATTTAAAAATTTAGATTGAAAAATATTTTTGCGCACCAACAGTTGGACAGCGCTGATCTAGAGAGAAGATAGGAGCATTGATATGATCCATATACCGGCCATAAACCTTTGTACGACCCGTGAAAGATGAACTGGGACAGCATGTTCTCATACATAGAAGGCATGTTTACCATCTGCCAATTGACAAGGATAAATAATATTCGGTAATAATATCATCATACATATAGTTTTGTATTAAACATTTTTCTATTTTATATTGAATTAGAGTTCGTTTAAATATCTACTATATGTTATTGATTCGACAGAAACTTGTAATAATGAATTAATTTTATTTTATTGAGGGATTTTGACAGTGAAAACTTAATATAACTAACATAATAAATATTTAATATATGATACTAAAGGATGTCCAGCGAAAATTTTTCAAGTTTATTATTAAATAAAAATAAAAACTACAATGTTATTCTCATATTTTATTTATACGAAATGGAGTTTAACGATGCGGATTTTACGTTTTATAAACAATATCGTCTAAATACCGCCCATTTCTCTCAAGATACTTATGCAATCGGACTCTTAAATATGCGAACACACGAGAGCAAAGCGTTGGTTCAATGGCAACAACTTCACGGCGGATATTTTCTTGTTGGCCCTGAATTGTTCGAGGATTGTTGCTGTAAACTCTCGACTTAAGGTTGAGGTATCCCCACAAAAAAAAGTCGCACGGTGTAAGGTCCGGTGACCGAGGGGCCCAGGGTATGTTTCCGTACTTGCTGATTATTTATTGGAAAAAATTCCCCTCAGCTTCTCTTTTGAAACTCTAGCTGTGTGTGGAGTGGCCCCATTTTACTGAAATTGTGTTCTGTTGTTGAACCCGGGAAACAGCTGCAGTTGCGGTACTAAAAACTCGTCGATCATTAGGCAATACACGACAGCAGTGATTGTCTCTTGCTGGTTAAAAAAATAAGGGTCAATTATCAGCAGCAGAGCAGAGCAGAAATTGCACACCACGCTGTCATTTTTGGACAATGCAAACGTTTTTGATGGCGATGACATAGCCATCGATATGAAAATGTGCTTCGTCAGTAAACAATATAAGCGTTCGTGCTGTTCCAAAACGTTCCAGCATCGTTTTCGCTAAGGTTTTACGTAAATAATAGTCAATTTAGTTAATTTAATGGGTTCCAGATTTGAGATGCGTATTTTAAGTGACTACGTACGAACGAATGTTTAATACAGTATTTTGGGGTAATATGAATTTTGGAAGTGAAACAAATTCATTTATTATTGGAATTGGTAATAACGTTCTTTCCATTATACAACTTTTTTTTTTAAATAATGCGATTAGTGTTCGATAGAAATGATTAAACCTAATGAACAAACAAGATATATGACGCAAGTGTTGATGGAACCAGAAATAGAGGACGTCCGCGGAAGACTTGGCACGACCAGGTAAACCAGATAATGGAGGATGGTTCTGTTAGAAGCCTCAACAATCGGCGAGCTTGTATGACAAGATGTATGAATGTGGATGAGGCGAGAATTGTATGTCAGGACAGAAGAGTGTGGCGCTCTATCCTCTCTGCCTACCCCCACGGGGAAACGGCGTGATGGTAAGTAAGTAAGTAAGTAACAAACAAGTGCATTAATAATCTAGTGTGCATTGGTATTTACAATTTTACGCGAAATATACAAATAATTGTGTATTTCGATACTTATATAATCCGAAACGCAGCGCATTTAAATAAGTTTTAATATGATTGACCGGATTATGGAAGCTTTGCTTTAGTTGGGCACAATAAGATCTTAGCATGTCAAAATTTCTTCACATTATTATTTCACTAATATGTTATTAAAACTGTTAAACCTTTCGAATAGGTAATATATAACGTATTATACGCCTGTCTACCTCAATAAATAACCTAGCCTTTGCAGTGTGTGTATATTGTATATTATGTTATGGACTTTTGTGACCAATGTTCATCAATTGATGAAAAATACTGTATCAAGTACCTAAGAATCATAATAGATAACAAACTCAAATGGAAAGAACATATTATTAATCTTACAAACAAAATAAGAAAAAAACTGCCTACGTATTTTTAAGACTCGGAAACATCTTATCACGTACAAATCTGAAAATAATATATTTCGCGTTTGTACAGTCACATTTACAATACGGTATTATTGGATGGGGGAGTAGCATATAAAATTTCAATATCACAATTAGAAATCACTAAAAAAAAATTATGATAAAAATTATTCTAAAAAAATGACTAGCCAACTCTTCACAGATTTTAAAGTACTTAAAATAATAGACACATTAAAAAAAAATCTATTCAAATTTTAAAAATTAAAATTAATTTAAATATTAAAAACTAATTCTGATTTACAAGATTTAGAGACAAATTGATATTCCAAAACTAAAATATACCGCAACCCAAAATCGCTATATTTATCAAGGCATTAAATTTTTTAACAATCTTCCCATCACAATTATAAGAATAATTATAAATTTATATCTGAAGTTAAAAAATATGTACACAGACTAACTGAAACATAAATTATCTCGTATAAACTCTTCTATACACGAGTCTTACTGTCAAAGAGAAGAAATAAATGTTAAAAGAAATATATATATATATCCTTCTGATTATTTTATAAATGTATTATATCTTTTAATATTAAAATAAAAAATATTATATTACCAAAATATACACAGGACGATAAGTATTTATTTATTCTAGTGCGCTATAAAGACGTCCGTTCATACACTGATGTTCGTGATCTGTGGAACTGCCTTTTATTGTTGAAATACGGTGTTTGAAGATTATTTCAGTATTCAGCATGCCTTGTTCGAAAATATCCTTCCTATCGTGTTGCTTAGTCAGCCATCCGGAATTTCCGCAATGCATCGTCGTGCAAGCGGTGCAGTTGAGAAAACAGAACGAGCGTGTAGAAAGTAAACCAATATTTTATATGTCTCAGCCAAACTGCTTTTGGTGTACGTTCATCTTTTTAACAAGTGCCAATGATCTTCGATTTGTTTACGAAGGTTTCTGCGAGGACTACGGTATTATTTTCTCGCCCCCCCCCCTCCTAATATATCTCCTGGATTCCTTCTACTTCCGCTTGCTCCCCCGCCGCAGGAAGTTGTCGCGGAGCCGGAACGTCTCAGTGATGGGAGACTGGGCTGGAAAGACCGAAGCTGTATCGAGAAGTTGGTCTGATCCACGATCCACTTGATTAACTCAGAATAGTTTCGGAAATTCGCCCCGCGTGACGACACTCGATAGTTTGTAACACTTAGTAAATACAGCGTGATGATAAAATATTTTCATTTTGCCATATAATTTATTGATTTTTTTATTAAATTTATTGAGAATAACGTATTTAACGAATAACGTAGAAGTACGCTAAGTTTTTCTACTTGAACTATGATTTGCGATAAAGTACTTTAATATTATTATTAAATTATTACAATTAAATTCATTTTTCTCTATTTTTTGCTTCACTCTTATAAATAAATAAATGAGTGCTTATTTTCTTATTTTTCAAGAATTTCACAGATAAATTTTTTCGTCGCGAATATTCTCCGAAATATACCGACATAAATTCAAATTTACTCCATTTTTAAATTTTTTAAATATTTTTTAATTTCATGTATATACCTCGACTATATACTTTAATTTGACTCGATACTTTGAAGTCTGAGCAAAATATAACCTTTTCTCATTATATTATACTACGCTTTTATTTATTTACATTCGCCGATGAAAAAATTACTTTTTTCTTTATCGCTTATATTTTTTTAACAGTAACATTTTCAATCGCATTAATGTAAATAACTTGTTTAGCTCAATCTTTTTTATCGATAAATTAATGTATTTTCATAAAGTTTATTTTTCTTTACTGTTTTTTTATAGCTAACATGTTTACTTTTACTTAAATAAATAATAAAATTTGCTTTCAACTAATATTATATTATAAGATCCACGACATCTATTTCGCTACATTAAAAATATTATTTATAGGTAGCTTTTAGATTTTAATCCTGGGTTGTTACGGTTTTTTTTTTGCTGGATTTTCATATCTAGTTTGAGTATTGTGAAATATATATTTTTGCATTATATCTCTGGGATTTTATCATTATGGGATATTTTAGTGTCCGCAGATATTACTGTGAATCTCCTCCAACGCTATTTCCATTTCTATGAATTCAAAAGGACTGACGGAGCTCTATTATATCCCTAGCGGTATTAACGTATATATTAACATTAGGGTCCGGTTTTACAAACTGCCAGGAGCAGTTTATTTTTTAACACCGTCTCGTATTATCAAAACATTAAAGAACATGTGTTTAGTTACTGATAAAAATACTGGATAAGAATTATTCATTCTACTTATTTATAATTTTTCTCAATTGGGACATTAATAGAATAATGACACTTTTTGATTCTGTTCATGACCAATTTTATAAATGTATGAATAAGGCGAACATTGAATTAAACATCTGAGGTTTTACACTACATATCTATTTATTATTGCAATTCAATACTTAATTGAATCAGATCATTGGTTTGGTTAAACGTGGTCAATTGTGTTGGTCATCATGAAACAAAATCTTAACAGTATTGTGCCTATTATTTAAACATATGTCTATGATTGACAGCTCGTGGATGTGGCGGTTTAAACAAAATTGATACAAAAAAGCGTTTAGATACACGATACCCCTCTGCAAGAACACTGTATATCGTTTTTTTTTTTTTTACAAATGTTGATGGATAGACTGAGCGTCGGCCATCTTGAATAATATGCAATGTTGTTACAGGAAAGCTCGTTTAGAAATTGTGTGTAATGGTATTTTTATTTATTTTATATAGTTTACTACTAGATATCCAAGAAGATATGGCATTCATAACTCAGATCTACCCAAAACCATTGTTGCAGGGGTTGTATCATATATATGCCCAATATTATGAAAGTGGTCCAAGTCATGTTTCTTTCGATTCGAGATATTTAAAGGTTTGCGTTTGAATTAATTAAAAAAATAAAATTGTGTTACACAACACAATGTTTCAAAATTTATATAGTCTACTAGATTTATAATTTATTTCCACATATAAATGTTGTATGTAGTTTATAAAGAAATAAAAAATTTAAGGTTGAAATGACTTACTCTATTATCAAAATAAACACTAGCGGAACTTAGTAACAATACACTGAATATAAAGCTTAGTAACAATACACTGAATATAAAGCTTAGTAACAATACACTGAATTCTTCAAATTTTTCACAATTGTTACAATTTCCATAATATTATATTAATTTAAAACAATGTGACGCGAAATAATGAATTAACTCATTTTTTTCAATTTCTTGTCTTAGACCACTTTCATAATAATGGGCACATATATGTAAGTGCACAAAAGTTGAAGCACTTTGATATTCTTAAACAGACCAATTCATTTTAAATACAAGCGATAAAAAATGAATTGAGCATTTTGCAAAAGTACATATCTAACGCTTGAAACTTTCGACACCCGCCAACTTTTACTATTGGAGTACTCAAATGTGATTCAGGTCGTCTGTATGGTAAAGCGGTCATTACATAGAATTATTTAGTAGGAGATTAATTGACATGAAACGAAAGTATATTCAAATCTTTTTGATTGAGTTGACAGTAATTTCAGGATTTAATAACGCGTAGATTGAAGACATCAGTCAGAAGAGACGCGATCGATGAATACGAGGAATAGAAGCGGTCCGAGGATAGATTCTTGGGGCACTCTGGGGTCAAGACTAGCAATTAAAATTTATTGATAAGTACGATTAGTGATCTGTATCGAGATAACTAGTTAAGAAGATGAAGCTTTGAGAGAGAGAGAGAAGGTGTGAGGCTAAAAATATATAAGGCTCTTTCATCTCCTACCCTTCTTTTTTATTTTTCTTTCTTTCTTCTCTTAATTTTCTATCTCATATTCTTGACACAGTATGGTGCAAGACTCGAAAAGTCATTTTTCAGTAGACAAAATAAAAATATTTTGTTACTAAAGTTATGAAACTAAATAACATTTTAGGTCATAAATGTATCCTAAAATGATTCTATTCGAGAACTGGAGCTAAGTTAGCTGCGTATATGACAGAGTATCCGAATACAATGATAACTCAAAATTCTTGTTTTTTTTTTAGTTATCTTAGTTTTGATCTAGGTGTGTGATATGTAAGATCAGTTATATTTAAACATGTTACTAAATATGTAAATAATGTAATCTCTAAGTATGTAAATACCAGTGGTGTGCAGTAGGTATAGATTTAGGTTATGCTGTTATCAATGATATTATACAATCGTATATAATATATGTGTACTTTTATTTAACTAACGTCTTTGTACAAAATAAATTCGTTGTTTATACGATCCTACCATATATTTATTTATAATTATAGAGTTCTATTAATAGTGTTTTTAAAATTTAAGTTGTATCGTAAAATAATACTTTCTTACCCATTTAAAAAATGTATGGATGTTTTTAAGAACACTTTCTATGATTAAACATGATTAATTTATTGTTTGAAAATCCTTAACTAAAGGAAATAATTATTTTTATTAAAGGTTAACGTAGGAAATATATCTGCCAATTGGTTTTTGTTTTTCTCAAATCAAGAACCAATCCATACACCAAATTTAAAGAACAATCATGAAATCGACAGGTTAAAAACAGTAAGATAGTAAAATTCGCGAATTAGTAAAAGAGGAAGTAGACGCGTCAATGATTTGCACGTAGTTGTAACCCTTTCTAATGTTATTCTGTTAAAAATAGCACAGGTAACGACTCCATACAAAACGGATCAACCGAAAGGAATTTTTAATTCAATGAATAGTCATTTATATGACTTGAGTAATTCACTAGCTTAAAGATAGAACTAAGCAATGTAAATAGCACAATGCGGCGAATAAAAAACAGCGCCATGAGTACAGCAGTGAGAGTTCGTGCTAGTTTTTAGAAGTAAACAATTAAAGTCTCTACTGGTACACAAATGGCGCGAATTGCAAAATAATGTTTTCGCTTATGTTAATCCAATATTTTAATTTATGTTTGTTTCCTAGAATTTTTAGTTATGCACAGCTTTTTTGCTTGTATGCACTACACGCCCCTGGTAAAATGTCACTAAATAAATGCTAAATCTTTATTTCGAATAAAACAGAGCTTGCATCGGAACTAGGAACCTGTATCTTGCCGGTAGACTATTCTCCAAACTGAGTTAAGCCAACTTTATTAGTTCTGTCAGATCACATAAGTGACTTTTTTTTTCTATGATTGATAAATTCTCGAAATGCATATTCGGCAGCAGCTTGGTTGTTGCAGACCCGAACCTGTAAGAAGTTGCCGAAATGCTTAAACAAGTGATACTCTGTTGGCGAGATTATCACTTGTTGTCTGGTGAGTATGGTGGATAAGGCAATGTTTTCTAACCCATCAAACGCCCACGGCGAAGAACAAACTTCGTAACGGCGACTTGCTTGGTTTTTTTGTTCAGTTCATACGGCACCCCTTTGTCAAACTTTTTTGATTTTCCTAGCTGTTTTAAGTGGTCCAGAACTGTTGGATGACTAACGCCTAACTTTTGTGCAAGCTCTCGAATTGTTGTGCGTGATATTCTAATTCAACTAACCTCTTCAGTTAGTCCTTATCCACTGAATAAGGATGCCCACGACCTTCTTCTTCACTACTTCTCGTCGCCACTGCGCTATTTTTGGAACCGCCATTATTCCATTGTTTCTGAACGATATCCACCAATACGAAAAGCATTGTTTAGTTTACGAGCAGTTTCTGTTACTTTACCACCCATTTTGAACTTATATAGCTATTAAATTACTAATGTTATATAAAAAATGTATTTTATTTGCCTCTTTTCCATCTTTAATTCAATTTGAAGCAAAACTAATAATAAAATCGAAATCGGTGCTACTAAAATGATTACACGAACACAGAAATGACACTTTTGAACCGCAATTATTTTCCTACCGACCTAATAATTTTCGATTTGCCTTCCACATTCGACAATGCGTGCGTATCGAGCTACACGCACATCCACTTGTTACGTGGCCGACTAAACGGACAAGGTGTAATCCTCTTATCGGGCCGCAATCGTACTATATTCTAACGGACCTGTTAATTGGAGAGATTTATCAGTCCGTCTGCCCGAATCGGGTTGAACGATATTCGCCCTTTGAGTAAAAGCTCCCCAGGAAAATCAATCTGTGGATCGCGTAGCTTCAGCTCTCGAACACGGCCGGTCGTCTTCATCAATTATCGCATTTGGGCGGCAATAATTAATTATTCGGATAACTAAAATTTGTGATAAACAAACTACTAAATTATTAGTTATATTCGAATATGTCCAAGAACACACAATTACTGGATTTTTATCTAACATGCTGTTTAAAAAAAAAGGGGGGAAATTAATTATCAAATTTGGTCCATAGACGGCGATGGTGTAGTGGTACTCGAAGCGAGTTCACATACTAACATATATACAACTTAAATTTTTTATAAATGCGGAGATTGAGGGATGAGAATCACTTAAGCCAGCCGAAGACAGGTCGTAACTGACCATACTTCCATATATTTTCCATTAAATATAATTTAAAAAAAATCTTTATCTCTATGAGATATCTGATATTTGTTTAAATTACTAAACTTTTCATTGAAACAAATTAGTGTATTGAGTTCGCTGTATACGGACGTTCTTTACTCTGAACAAACCGCCCGGCTATAGGCCTTCTCTCTTTTCTCTCTTAGTTTACAATAAAATATCTATAGAAAAAAATCATAGAATTCAATAAAATAAATTAGTCAATGATATTATGTATTTCTTAACATTAATACATTTTTGTGTCAGGGTAATTTACCAAACCTTTTTGATGTTTAATTATTTTTATTTATAATTAATACAATTTTTTAAAAAGTAACAAACGCAAAAAAGCACGTAGTATGTATATATATATATATTTATTTTTAAATGCTAATTAAATGTATTAATTAGAAAGATATACATATGAAATCAATTTTATCGAAAAATATTGTTTTTGCGTTGTATATCTTTCTAATTAATACATTTAATTAGTATTTAAAATATCACAGACCGTCTGTTCTGAATAATTACAACTTCACAATAAGAATGTGTTCTGCAAAATAATATATATGCTGTATCAATGTGTCCAAAAATTTAATAAAAATGAATTGTTAATTCTGGCGTCTGCTGTAGGTTTACTCAAAGGTATTTGAGATTCCACAAAAACAATTTTGAAGATGGGTTTCAAATAATGGAACGATAGATGTATTAATTTGAAAAGTGTAACATATGGGTTCGAAAATTTGTCGTCAAAAGTATTGTCGCTGTAGCATAGTTGGATAATGCTCCTTCCCCGGATTGGAAATCCGAAAATGTATATCTTTCTAATTAATACATTTAACTATTATTTGACCATAAAAACATTTTGATTTTTTCTTTGTACTTTTTATAATTAAATTCATTCCTTATGGAAGTGGAAAGTTCGTTAAAATATTTCACAACCACTGTAGGGGTGCTGAGCCGTGGTAGTATTTTCCTCAGGGATTTTTAATGATCCATATGTTCTCGGACTATAACTAATTGCGTATCCATCCTTATAGATCTGAATGATATATAATGTGATGGTGCACGCATCTGTATGTATATTAAGTATCTAATAATGGATTTTTAATGATCCATATGTTCTCGGACTATAACTAATTGCGTATCCATCCTTATAGATCTGAATGATATATAATGTGATGGTGCACGCATCTGTATGTATATTGAGTATCTAATAATGGATTTTTAATGATCCATATGTTCTCGGACTATAACTAATTGCGTATCCATCCTTATAGATCTGAATGATATATAATGTGATGGTGCACGCATCTGTATGTATATTGAGTATCTAATAATGGATTTTTAATGATCCATATGTTCTCGGACTATAACTAATTGCGTATCCATCCTTATAGATCTGAATGATATATAATGTGATGGTGCACGCATCTGTATGTATATTGAGTATCTAATAATGGATTTTTAATGATCCATATGTTCTCGGACTATAACTAATTGCGTATCCATCCTTATAGATCTGAATGATATATAATGTGATGGTGTACGCATCTGTATGTATATTGAGTATCTAATAATAAATACTTAATAGTTTTAATTTTGTATATTTCTAAATGTCTTGATTGAGATGGCTTTTCCTTTTTGTCTGTTTAATTTATGTTCGAATAAATTTTTACTAGATATGTATTAATAATCTGTAGTTGATACATGTTGTATTTTATAAATTAATATGTTTTGGTAATTCTGTGAAACAAATACGTTGAATTTTCGGTTCATGTTCCTACCCACATCAATGTTATGGTTAATTTTCGTTATTAGTTTTCGATTCCAGTTTTAGCTTTTCATTATTATTATTTATTTTATCGTTTGCCTAATTAGGTAATTATTAATAATTGAATTCCTTGCTCTAACGCTAAGGGTTTGGTCGGTATTTTAGAGGTCTTACTTTATTTTACCGCCATTTTCTCGATTGTGTATATAAAAATCTCTGTTAAAACATATTTTTCCATGCAATTGAATGACATTTAGATGCCACTATTTCAAATTGTAATTGTAATAGACATTTTGGCATGGCAACTTTAACCACGCGGTTAGGCTGTTGAGATGTTTTTTTTTTAACAGAACTACATCGGCATGCGACATGAACAAAATGCATCGGTGTAACATTGTTAAAACTGTTGACATTGACAGAAAGGATAATTACGATAGAAAAGTCGAAACATATTATTTATCTGCCAATTTACCCCCACCCCCCCACATGAATGCAACAGCACTGTTACTGCCTTGGTAAGCGGGAGGTTGATATTTTTGTTTTGCCTGATGGATTATTATCACTCTTTATTACATTATTATTATTATTGAATCATGAAGTCATAAATCTGAATCCGCGGTGAAGATTTTCGGCCACGAATTTTACAAGATTTGTTACATCTATCATTATATAACTTAATAAACAGTTCTTTTAATTTCGTAGATAATAATTAATGTTACGCTGAAAAAAACTTTTATGAATTATATTTAATATATGTAACTCAATGTCAACCCTTAATCATTTTACCTACATTGGTTTTCTTTTGCCTTTAACCCTAATTCCAATCTACTCACCCATTCCATCTCCCCTATTCCCTTATGTTGAAGCAGTTATAGATTTTTATAATTATTTTACATTTTATACGATATGCTCGATGATAATTTCTTGCATTTAATTTTTTTTTGCGCATATTGCAATTTTTTTTAAATGTTTTATATCTTATATTTATTTTAATAAAATGCCTTATTGTTCCTATGTTTTAAAGATAATTTTAACAATAATATTTAAACTACGACTTTTTAAAATGACACGGTTGTGATTAGGATATCCACCCCTAAAAATATTGCGCATTAGGTGTTTTACCCATGGCATTTATCGAGCATTCGACGCTAATTTACATATTACAATAGCTTACTTTGTTAAAAAAAAATACCTCCATGTTGATTTAGGTAAGTATTAAAGACGAATTCGATTAAAAGTGTCACAGAAAGCCGCTTAATTGATTAAACCGAGTCGCATAATATCGAATCAAAATGGCGGTGCCCGCCTGTAGACACATCTTAATTGGAGCAATTAAAATCTGATTTTGGCAAATTAGACAAATTGCCAGCGGTGGAGTCGGCCGGGAAATGGGACTGGTTCATTTCACGCAACCTTCAAATTATTCTCTTTGTTACAAACTCAAACACTTGGTGAAATTTCGCCGCACTTTACAACGAACGTCGATAGGAAATAACGCTAATCTCGAAGAGATATATTCATATTCTCAACATTTTTGCGAACTCCGTTCGAGAGCGTGTCGAGAAGAATTTTTAGATATTTTTTAGTCGAATTGCGTTCAAATTCGGTTTATGCTACTTTATCCTTTTGCGTACTATTAGAGTTATCCGAAAACGTCTTTTGGCTTATTTATATTTTACGTCTTGAGATTTTTAATTTTTCTTTTTTTATACACTTGCGGTATTTTAAACAAAAATGTAATTGTTATCAGTTAATAAGTGTCCCATAAAATATCATCATCATTCCCTGTTAACTGGCGAATACGATTTATACTCAGATTTTTGCAAAATACATGTTTTCGGTAAAGTTGAGTGCTCTGATTTCAAAAATGAATAAATAATCGATTGTGTCGCAAATACTTCAAAAGTTATAACACTTAAGTTTTGAATTTTCACCATGTATTTTGATATGACTTTGATATTTCCAAACACTGTATCTAATGATAACACTAATTTATATAAACCGTAGACTAGAAAGGACCATGCTCTAGAATAATGTTTATAATTGAATACACTTTTGTTTCGACATTTTTGTAAAGTGTATTTTCTGATGTGGAATTTAATTTAATTCGACTTCGTGAATTGTGCAAAGACAAAAATAATTCATTTGAGTGTTTGTGTTTTGTGGAAATTAATAACAAAAGAGGGTGAGTGCAAGTGCCACAAATGTGGAAGTTAATTGAAACTTTAGATTAGTTAGGTTTGGTTAGCTTAGGTAGTTCGGTTTGATTAGATTAGGTATCTTAAGTTACTTAGTTTGGGTTAGGTTAGTTTGGTTAGGTTAGGTCAATTAGTCATTATAATTGTACAATGCCCTAAAAATGGTTGATGTGTATTTTTGGATTTTTTCTTTGACGAATAAATGGTTTTTCACAAATGTTTAAAGCGATATAACTTTTTAATTATTTATATATAATTATTTATACCCAAGGGTAATTTTTTCCTTTTTAATTAGGACAATTAATTCTACTTGAAAACATATTTTTAATATAATGTATTCACCAATTACGCCCCATGGTTCTACAACCCAGTATGAGTCGTGACCTCCTCAAAAATACCCCTCCAACCGGTCTCTGCACTAGGTTGCTTTCCGCCAATAATGTATTGGTCTTTATTTGTATTGTCTTGTCATCTCATTTTGAGTCTATCTATTCTTCCTTCTTGTTTATTATTGAGCAGCCATTTCGAGGGTTGTGCATCATTCATATATTCTACACAGCCTTACGATCAAAGCTTCACTGATTTTATGAATTTTGTGATTTCGGCTCATCATATATGTCGTAAAGTTTCTGCCGCCTATGTCATACTCAATCTAAAATTATTTCGGGGATATCCATCTTTCATTGATTTTTTCAAGTTTCTGACACGCAGGTAGTTTATTAAAAAAATTATATGTACTCTGTTAATACTATAGGTTTAATTAAAAATTTAACCACAAGTATTTCAATAAGTTTTGATCAATTTTCTTTTTCTGCAACAGTAGTGTGTTGAGAAAAAAGATGCCATTATTAGAAAAAAATACTGTGACAACTTTTGACAGCTGTTTATTAGCAAAAAACATGTCGGTGAACTTTCTTAATGGGTTAAGTTAGTGCTTGATAATATACTGAAGTATGAATTGTGAAGGGTTTTTTTTTGGGTAGTGAAAAAACTCCGGACGCTATATGCCGTTGTGCATTAAAACGTTGTATATAGGTATATATCAAATCTCTAAATTAATCATTTACGGTTACCTGTTTTGGATTCTACTTCAGTATTTATAGTTATAGCTTCTTATTCATTGGATTCCAAAAAACATTGCATATATGATTTTTGATTTGTCATTAGTTTTTATAATTATTTATTAAACTAGGCCGAAAAGTTGTTGATTTTTCAAAGTAAATAGCTATGAAATAAAAATAATATAGAAACATTTAAACATCTGGGGATCTGTAGGATTCTCACAGGTTCAGAAGATTAGATGTGGATATTAAAATTATCTATTAAGTTTCTCAAAGATTACAAACATATCATTTATTACAACCAGATAATTGAATGCTGAATATGAATGAATATACTGTAAATGTAAATCACTTCTGATGTTGTTTAAATGACAATAAAAACAAAGTATTACTTTCTACTACAGAGTACTTGTCATCTTTAATTTTGATTTTCATAGCTTACGTGTGTGATTTTTTAATTTACTTTTATTGTTTTTATAGCATTGAAATTTGTCAGTATTATTATTCACCTTAATGCAATAAACCAATATGGAATAACATATCTAAAATGATAATAATATTACATATCTATCTATACCAATGTAGTAATTGTGGTTAAATTTGTTTTTATAAATGACAATTTGTTTAAGAGCCTCCATACCAGGGATGTTGAACTTTATTCCACAAGTGTGTCTAATATCTACTTTCTGGTACTTTGTATCATCCCTGGTATTTATGTCAAATTCATAGAAATAGTCATCACATATCACATGATAAATAATATTAAGACATAAAGAACCATTAGGTTAGTTTTAATTTACAAATTAATACATTTAGGATTATTTTTAAAATATGTAAATTCGTTGAGAATTTTGTATTTCTAATGGTATTTTATTTATTTAAAATTCTTTGTACTTTTGAAACAAAACACTTTATTACAATTCTACTGAGACATCTTATTTTAATCAAATTTGTCAGCAATAATCATATGTGCAACATTTAACTGAATAAAAAAATCACAATGATTTTTTTATTCAGTTAAATGTTTTTGGTATCAAATTCAATAGAATTAGTGATACGCTGATAAGTTTCAAATTTCATTTCCAAAATTATAAAATAAATTGATTAAATTTAAAAACAGTTTTGTCCGGAAAAAATTATGTTAATATTTAATCTAAGTGTAACGAAAATATGTTTTAATAAATATATTAAAACATATTTTCGTTACACTTAGATTAAATATTAACATAATTTTTTCCGGACAAAACTGTTTTTAAATTTAATCAATTTATTTTATAATTTTGGAAATGAAATTTGAAACTTATCAGCGTATCACTAAGAATATTTCATGAGTTATTTCCTGGCTTGTACTGCTACTCAAAACAGTATTAAAATTGATATTACAGACTGTAATTTGTTCAGGAAGGACATTATATTTAGGTTTTTTTTAATTTTTTTTTACTTTAGTCCGGTTTTATTTGTACTTGAATCTCCATCTTTGCTACAATATCCTTACTCATGTTGTGAATTTATATTGTTTGTTATTATTTTTTTATTATTTTATTATTATTTTAATATTAGAAAATATAATACATTTTAGAATTATCAGTAGGACATATATATATTTCATTTAACATTTATTTCTTCTCTATGAGAGTAGGACTCGTGTATAGAGAAGGAGTCTTTGCATAATTCTTAATAAGAATTTTTAGCATTTCAATATAATAACATTTACATTTGTTACCAGGTCACGTCGGAGGCTGCGGTATAAACGATGACGTTGTCCAGTGGATGGAGAAGATCCAGAACTCTGCGGTGGAAGATGGAGAGCCCCCCATTCCCTCACCTTCTCCGTCCCGCCCTCAAAATATTCCCAGGACCAATGCCATCAGGGATGATGATGTGAAAGGAAATTTATTTAACGGGTAAGCTTCATTTATCTAATACACTTTTGGTTTTTCAATGGTGTAACCTTTGTTTATTTATAAACTCTAAAAAAATTTTAATTGATAGGAAATAAACAAATCAAATAAAATATTTTTTTGATAAATTAATTAATTCAATTTAGACCATAGTACTCAATCCCATATGCGTGCAACTCTCATCGCCTGTTCATGCGGCCCACAGGTATAATAGTATTATTTTGTTATTTACATGCACATAGAACAAAAAAAGTGGGTCGTGGAGCATTTTATTATGGATAACAAATTCTTGTATACTCGATGTGACCCAAAGATAGAGAACACATGTGATTTAGATATTCAAATAAATGTACATATTTTCAGTCTTCTTTATTTTGTATGTTGCTGTTATCCTGAAAGGTATCGACAGTGATTGTGGGATTAGGCTTATTAATTTTTTGGCACATTTGAATGCACTTTCAAATAAAATTATTCTGATACTTGTTTATTTTATGGCATTTTTTTATTTTGCCTTATGCCTTTCTTATATATTATGAATTTTAATAATTTGTGTATGTACTTACATGCTTTAAATATAATAATGCCTTAGACAATAAATCTTTTCATTCCATTATTTACATAACAACTAGAATACATAAGGATTTTTATAGTCAATGTGTATTGTTTAACTTAATGGTATTTACAGCCTAGACTAAACATTATTGATTTTTTTTTTAAATCCATAATAATCTATAATTAGGATTGAGAAACATTTGCTATATTGTATAAGAGACAACCGTTGATATACTTTAAGAATCATATTGTATTTTTTAAATTATTACCTGACAAAATCAATTACTTTTTGGTAGGGTCTACCATTTAGTTGATTAAGTTACATTTGTCTCTTTTTACACCTCTTCCTCTAATGTGATAAAATGTGTGTATGTTTATTAACAATATTGGGAAGTATATAAACAATTTTTCATTTTTATTACTATTTGGAATGAAGAATTGGAATCCATAAATAGACCAAAAAATATTTTATGATAAAAATTAAATACGGTGGCCTCCGAGATAAAGGCCAAATATACACTTTTTACAGTATGTGATAAATTAAATAAAATATTTTTTTTGTCTTGTTATATTTGATTGAGTCTCTAAGACATCACAAATTCTGACCAAACTTATTATTTATTAGAGAATGAGTTATAAATTCTAAACAATGACTTTATACATTAGCAAAGCAATCCAAGTTTCTCGGTTCATATTAAAAGATGCCCGCTAAACAAGTGAAATATTCTGAGTTTCTCTCACATATCCTTTAAGATGTCATTAAAATATTTTTAAAAATCCGTTTTCAAAGTTATTGTCCAAATTGAATTATCATTGGTGTACAGGTTTGATTATGACCCTGCTAGTGATGCTGCCACCATGGGGAGGTTCTCCAAATACTCCTGGGAGGCCAATCAGCCCCACAGTCGACAAAAAAGGGCCACTAGACCAAAAGAAGACAACCGTAACACTTGCTCCCTCTACATACAGACTGATCCTCTTATATGGAGACATATTCGGGAGGGATTTCCAGATGTAAGTTATTTTACTAACTTAATATATTATAAAATATTTTTTGACTCTTGAGAAATCATTAATTGAACAAATTACTTTATTTTGTTCTGATATTGTTTTGATTTTTATTAATTTATTAGTCCATCAAAATAACATAACTTCAGAGTGAATAAAGTCACATAGAACATAGAATTGATTGATTAGTCTTTGATCTGACCAGATTGCACAAAAACTCTGAAAATTTGAAGTGTACTTTTTGTAGCTTTACTTTTTTAATCCTACCGATTTACTGTAATTTTCTCTACTAGCATCGTGATTACAACAAGAAAGCGGAAATAGATGAAAAGACACGAGAGGAGATATTATCACTGATTGCCCACCACGTCACCGCAGTCAATTATATTTATCGGGACACTAAATTTGATGGAAGAATCGAACACCGAAATATCAAATTTGAGGTTCAAAGAATAAAGGTACTGATTTATTCACATTCACCGTTGCATTCATTCACTAGTAATGTTTTTAGAGATTTGAAATTTGAAAAAAATTATTTTATTTAATCAATTTCACAGATTGATGATGACTCTGCGTGCAATTCCCACCACTTTCCCGGTGAATCAAATCAGTTTTGCCTAGAGAATATTGATGTGTCCAATTTTTTGAATCTCCATTCACTAGGAAATCATGAAGACTTTTGTCTCGCATATGTCTTCACTTACAGAGATTTCACTGGTGGAACTTTGGGTGAGTTGTTTCTCATTATTAAGGAGAACACATTCTTATTGTGAAATTGTAATTATTCAGAATATAGGTCTGTGATATTTTTAAATACAAATTAAATGTATTAATAATGCACATTCCCCGGATTGGAAGAGATCCAGGTTCAAATCCCGGTGTAGCAACAATAATATTTTTTGATAAAATTGATTTTATGTGTATATCTTTCTAATTAATACATTTAATTTGTATTTAAACAGTTGTTTCTCATTATCTTGATACATATCAAAGACTATCCTTATTTATTTCAAATAATATTTTTATATTTAAGCTAATGTATTTCCTTAATTAATAATTATTTATATATATGAACATGAGTATCTTTTGAAGATATGTATTACAATAAGTGTCAACAAATTTCTAATTTTAATTTTAATTTTGAACCATTTTAGGTCTTGCCTGGGTAGCTTCAGCCAGTGGCGCCTCTGGGGGCATCTGTGAGAAGTACAAAACATACACTGAAACGATAGGCGGGATGTATCAGAGTACGAAGCGATCCCTAAATACGGGAATAATAACCTTTGTAAATTACAACAGCAGGGTTCCACCCAAAGTTAGTCAGCTGACTCTGGCGCATGAGATTGGTCATAATTTTGGTTCTCCGGTAAGATTTATACTGTAGACAGTCTTGTTTGACACTTTTTATGTCTTAAATAATATTTTAAGAAAAATGTGCTACATTTTATATATTTACAGACAAAGTGTAAACTTCAAAAAGGTATACATTAACTAGTCAATGTATCCACCAACTATGAGTTTTAGTTACAGTATACACAAAATAGTTTATGAATACTGTAACTAGTTGTTGTATGCATTCACTGTTCGGTGTTTGTCAAAATATTCACAATTTCATCTAACGTACGATACACTGAAGTTGCCATATTTAAAAAAATGTAATGTGTTTACTTATTTTTGGAAAAAATCTAACATAACCAATATTATTTTCAGTGATTATAAAATAATTTTTTTAATAAAAATATGCCTACGAATTGAATAATGTTATCGTTTTTAACACATGTAATTGTTTTGAGTGACAATATCGCAATTCTTAGCAATATTTTACATTGGCAACATTATTACCGGCTGTGGAGTGCGTGCATGTTATTATTATTGTTATCCAACGTAACCTCAAAGTTTCATTTTAAATCACATTTCTTTTCTGTTATTCAACTATAAGATATGTAAAATACAATGTGCTTACAATTACGATTACAATTTATTTTATTAATTCGTTGTATAATTATCATTCAAATTGTTAGTGTGTGGTAGGGTAATTGTAAACTCGTCTGTATTTGGTTAGTTGTCAAACACGCTTGTGACAGATCTTGTTTGTTCACGATGTAACCAGCTCGCGTCGGTGAGTTCATGCACTCTCTAGTTAAATCATACATTATCTAGTGAAAGTATATATGAAATACAGCAATATAAGCTCTAACTAAAACTCATAGTCAGTGCATACATTGACTAGTTAATATATACATTATTGAAATTTAACACTTTAACTGTAACATATATATATATCTATGTTTTACAGCATGACTATCCAAACGAGTGCCGTCCGGGGGGACTGAATGGTAATTTCATAATGTTCGCCTCTGCAACCAGCGGAGATAGACCAAACAACAGCAAATTCTCCGCCTGTTCCGTGGGCAACATTTCCAATGTATTGGATGCCATGGTGGACAATAAGAAGAGAAATTGTTTCACGGCAAGTGCTGGCGCTTTCTGTGGTAACAAAATTGTAGAGGCGGGTGAAGAATGTGATTGTGGTGAGTAGTGAATGTTACTTTAAGGAGCTTTTCTTTACTAACTTGATTTTATCAGCCCAATCAATCATGTCTTTCCCTAAAGATAATTTAACAGTCTTGATTGCACTAAATTATATTTTAGATCAAGTCTATTTTAAAAATAATTGTTTATCCTATGGCACTTTTCGTTGTATTACAAGTTGTTTCAGTATATTTTGAATAATTCATATTCATAACAAAGGTGAAAGAAAATCTTTACCTGATTCATATATTGTTAGCTCTGGAGCCCAGAAATCTGACCTATGGTGTATGTCGTTTGTGTTTATATAGAAGGAAACAGATGTCACCATTGGTGATTTACAGCACGCGCATCCATGTTTATATGTTATTCGGAGGTTGGTGATGAAATGAAATGCGGGTTTTGTATAGAGTCGTTTATTGAGAAAGGGAGAGTACAGAAGATAGCATAGCGAGAAGTACGGGCGAATTGACGGCACTCGGTCTGAGTGTTAGGCGAGCTATCGGACCAGACTAAGCGCGGCTTCTCTCAGCACAAGCATGGTCTCCTAATGTAGATATCGCCGGTGTCGTTGGTCAACTGGGGACGGCGAAAATGGCGGTGGATTTGAAATGCCGCCCCGACAATTATGTCACATGTTATAGTACACACGAGAGTGAACACTTACGAAGAATATTGATGAAACATCAGTATTTAAATAACATTCACTAAACTGATTGATAAATAGAGCAACTATACTATTAATCAGTTATTTGCCTGTATTATATTAACTAAAATATGAAGTTAATCAATTATCTGTCACACCAAATTAGAAATTTCATTCAATAAAAATACAATGGTTGCACCTGTTTGGTTCAATACGAGGTTTTAGTAGGTATCGAATTGGCAATCATGAGGCTAGGTTTTAAATTATAAACATTTTCACAGACAAAACATAAAAATTTTCACAGGAAAAAAGGTAGGGTGCTTTGCACATTTTTTTCGCAACACGTTCATATATTAGCTACATTTATTTTCAGGTTATGATGATGATGAATGTCAGGATAAGTGCTGCTACCCAAGAATACTCAGTGATTTAGACCGTTTGAAGAATGAATCGGCTAAAGGTTGTCATAGAAGATATAATACTCAGTGCAGGTGAGTGAGATATTTGTAATAATTATCACCATTTGTTTGGGTCTTTTTGAATATAATACATATTATGGTTCATGGGAAGCCCACTTCTTAATTTTTACAGTTGTAATCTTTCCTGTGTTTCCAGTGCTCCTTGGGTTCAATAAAATTATAATTTTTTATTTCACATACTCCTCAATCTGGAGAAACACTTTCGGACTTAAATGAGTTGGTTAACCAAATAACTATGAAAATTACTTAAGTGCTTTTCTAATTTGATTGTCTATATTCAGTCCGTCCCAAGGTCCATGTTGCCAGTCAGATTCTTGTCGCTTTGTGCCTGCGTCGCATCGCGCCGTGTGTCGATCAGAAAGCGATTGTGCCTGGTCATCCACTTGCGATGGTCGCAGTCCAGAGTGTCCTAATCCTCGCCCCATGGCAGATAAAACCAGGTGTAATAATGGTATGTATATTTTATTCGTTTTTATATGTAATTTTCCATATTCTTGCTTTATAGTGTGAAGAAAATCTATAATAAATCTAAAAGTCTATTTTTCACATCATGTCAGTTATTGCTTCATAATTCAGCAGTTTTATTGCATAGTTATTACTTGATTGATGTAAGTATATTAACCCAACGCCCGCTACGCGCATCATATGATGCGAGAAGGAATCACTCTCCCAGCGTGACGCACATCATATGATGTTTTCGATTTATTTCATGTACTACGTGACAGCGCGGCAAATCGAGCGGGAAAATATACCAAAAATTAGTTTGATCCGTATTGTTGCTGACACCTTGCGTTAGTCAAGTGAAATATTG
Source organism: Eubasilissa regina (assembly GCA_022840565.1). Taxonomy (NCBI): domain Eukaryota; kingdom Metazoa; phylum Arthropoda; class Insecta; order Trichoptera; family Phryganeidae; genus Eubasilissa; species Eubasilissa regina. Next base: position 20,004,381 of record JAINEB010000015.1, on the reverse strand, counting down.
TTATTTGTTTATATAAATCAGTTTCAAAACGAAGACATCTTGAAACGCCATCCAGTTATTTGAATTTCGCGGCGCTGAATTATCGTCCTCTCGTTATGAGTTTGAGGTCACTAGTATTAGTCGCAACTGTGCGTTGATACGAAATATTGACATCACAATCTGTATTTTGTGGACAATTGAATCAATATATTTTATGTGATCTTATTTAAATTTGGTGTTTATATTTGAAATGTTGATATTGTTTTGACTGCATTTGAGTTTTGAGGGTGAACAATTGTATTTTCTGACAATATTCTTTTACTTTTCATTAGAAAACAGAAGTTATTTTGTGCTATGTATACTTATCAAAATTATTTACATTTAATAATTGTATTCCTTTTAAAATGACAGGCTGTAAACTTGCAGAGGAAGAAATATTAGAAACATTTTTAGATGTGGACTCTGATTTAGAAGTAAGTGAAGATGAGCAAGATGAAATAATTAATGAAGATGTCAGTTAAAGTGAATCTACTCTTTTCGTCAATTGGGATATTAGCCCTCACTTATTTGATTTTATGCACAAGAAAAATACTAATGCGTGTGGTACAGTGCATAAAACACGGAAAGGTAGGGCCACATTTTGTAAATTAAAAAAAGGTAAAATGGACACCAAATATCGTGGACCTCTTTTGGCGTTAAAATAGCACGATAAAAGGGAAATCCTCATTCTAACATGCACGACCTTGCATAACGATTCCATGGAAACGACACCCGAAATACATTGGTTAACCTATTATTAAACCAAAATGTGTCAATGACTGTAGTAAGTGTATGGATTCTGTGGATAAAGTGAACATGATGTTGAGTAGTTTAAATTGCTTACGGAAAACAATAAAATGGTACAAGAAAGTGGCTTTCCATATAATTAATTTGATTTTATTAAACTCTCAAATACTTTACAAAACGATAACAAATAAAAATATTATAGCGGGTGAGTACGGGTGACGTTATTGTATTATTTATTACATGAGCAGATATCTCTGAGCCCTGCACTTGACTTGTTGTGATATCTTAAGAGGCTACTTTCATTTTTCCAGTTTGAATTTCGAGATATTTTTGCATTTTGCATACCCTTTCAAGATGAGACTAATAGTTAATTCATTTACAATATCAAGTAAACATAAAAGTGCGTTATTTTTTACGTAAATATTGCTAGAGTGAAAGGTATCAATAGAAAAGGACAAGTATACAATTGTTGTTTCTCTTTAATTCCTAGGTAATAAAGCTATCAGAAAATAGGCATTTCTTCAACATTCATAATACATATGTGTTGCCATTTGAAATTATCAAGCGAAAATTAAATAATTTGTTAAAGTTCTAACCTAAGAATTTGTTATGTTTATGATAAAAACCATTGTTTGTGTCAATAAACATATGATTTATAAAATACTACAATTTTGCCCATACTGATAAATAATATTGATAACTTTTGAAGCAGCTATATTTGTGAATAGAAAACTATTTATAATAATATTATATAATAATCATACTCCGGTTGTAATAAAAAAAACTGTTTTTTTTTTTAAATATTTATTTATTGTTTTAATAAATTACATACTCGTATATATTTAATATTAAAATATAAATGAAAATATGACAAAAGTATTATTAGTCACTGTTAAATAATTAGTTGTTCATCGAGCATATTATCGTTCTTCAGAATTTCGTTGTTTTTTACTTTACACGTATTCAAAACAAAATTTGATCAACACATATTCAATATTCATTCATGTGCACCCAAACATCGATTTGTGGGAGTAAATTTGATTAATTTGAGAAAAGAATTGGTGTATGTCGACCATTCTTTTGCCATCCAATTTACGAAGTTTACACGAGTCCACACATTCAATGCTCAGTTCGGGAATATCCTGAAAATAATTTATAATATTATTAATATTGTTATTTAGTTATCAGTATTTTTATGTATAAAATATTAAAATGTGTTTATTCATATATATGACTATAACAAATACATTTGTATCAATGAGACAGGTCTGTCATGTATAATTCTTTTGATAAAATAATTTATCTTTAAGGATATATATTTCCAATAAAAAATAATTTATCTGCACTACATAATATATGTATATTGAACTATGTAATTTATATTGTTAAATCAAATAGATAATTGTTATAGAAATGGTAAAAATTATCAACTTACGTCACGATTTATTTTCAAGAAGTTTATAACCATTTAAAATTTATTGGAACATTTCCTAGAGCGTGTCAATGGATACTTTTTGACCTTAGGCATCTTGAGTCACAGGAGGCAGTAATTTCAGAACAATAATCTATATAATAATATATTATTGACTTTTCATTCCATTATTGATTCACGCGCATGCGCTGGCTGCCATGCACTGGCCGCGAATTCATTAGCCACCACGCACTGGCCGCGAATTCGTTAGCCATCAAGCACTGGCCGCGAATTCGTTAGCCATGCATGAACTGTCAGATTCTAAAACCGGGGAGATGACGAATGTTTAATGTTGAATTATCAAAATTATAATCTGTTTTCGTATAAAAACAGCCCAAAACCATACAATTTACAAAAATAAGCAATTGGTATCAAGAATAAGTATAATATTCATTCATATTGTAGTCAAAATTTGTATTAAAATGTGTTTTATGGGCAAATTTAATTAAAAAATTTCGGAGCGCGGATATTAGAACCGCCATCGCCATATTTGAATGGCATCTGACAGTGTGAGATATAATTAATAATATCGTATTTCATAAGACGGAAAATATATTATTTAAAAAATGATTATTGTGTTTCTGATATTAAACTTAGTTTTAAATAGTAGTTGAAGCCTCAAAGCATCTGAGTAAATATAGTATATTATTTAAAAACGTATGTTTTTACTAAAACAAAGTATTTTAAAAATGTCAAAAATTCATCAAATGTTCTGCAAATTGAATGATTTATAACTCTATTCATTTTTAACATTTTGCTAATTTGGTTTCCTACAGATTTGTCTCCGTAATCTTGGCTTCAAGATTATAAGAAAATATATTTCCATTATTTATTAAATCAGCGTGTTGACTCAATTTCGTACCATGCCTAAAATACATCTAATGGTCGCGGTCTTTCTTATAATATTTGTATCTTCTTAATTATGACAAATAACATTCAGTTTATTAATTTTATATTAATGTAAAGGTCCAATCTAAGTAGTAGTTGAAAAAAAGTCAAATCTTTTGAATAACTTCTGATATAAATGAATAATAAAAACACACATTTTCGTAAAAAACGCGAAAATATGAATTATTATTGCAAGTCGCGCCTTAATGTTTACATATTCTAGCCAGCAGTATCTATGCTCTTTTGTTTATTTATGTATTCCAAAGGACTTTAAACATTATTTTCAAACAACCATAAGAAACGTTAAAAAAATACAGCGTAAGTGCATATTGAAGATCGGCACAGCAATCTGGTTGAACGAGATAGCTATAATCGTATAAATAATGTTATTGTATTGGTGACCGTGTGATAGTATTCGTAAGACAGCGGCTTTTTCGGAGATCGATTATTTTGTTCAGTCAATATTTACATTATCTTAAGGATTTGAACATCTCAAGTGATTGTTTATATTAACATCATTATCTGTGAAGTCTTATCAAGTAATAAATGTCGTTTTAAACGTGGTGTTTAACCAAATACACGGCTTTCGAAAAGAGGCCCGCGCAGGTGGGTATACTTGGAGTACATTTGTTTAGCGGCCGAGAGGTTAAGAACCAGTGACTTACGGTGTTAACTAATAGGAACTATGGCTATCGTACTCTTTAGCGTCACTAATTTTATGCTGAATATACTACGCCTACTGTTCTGTGAATACTTTTCATCTTGCAGAAACTTTCTCTCAAATGGAACATGAAAAGTAATTATATATGTATGTTGATGCTAACCAGTTTCAAAGTAACCGTAAAACCATAAAGTAAAGTAAAATAATATTTTTCAGGCACTCAACTGTGTATAAATGGCGAGTGTTCGGGATCAATATGCTTGGAGTGGAACCTCACCGAGTGCTTCCTCACCTCTCAGATCATCCCCAACATCGACAAAAGAAAACTTTGTGAGCTGGCTTGCCAGAACGGCACTGATCCGTCGACGTGCAGAAGCACCAGTGAATTTGCCCACCAGGTGGGCCTTCCAACTGGTGGAATTAGTTTGCGACCCGGATCGCCATGTGATAATTTCCAGGTAAATTTTATTCATGGAACATCCAGTCTTTTAATATTGCTTCTGATTTTCCCATCAATACCTCATATTGGGAGCCCGGTTCCCGTTGAGGATACAATATATATATCATTTTCTCAAACCTGGGTGTTTTTGTGATGTGTTTCACTACAGTAATTGGGCCTCATGGCCTGTTGTTGCGTTAAAAATAAAAAAGATCTGACACGCTGTGTCCACGTATCTTGCTTTTATAACATTAGACATTATCTAACAGTATTTACTACTATTTTATTTAATATATTTGTACAAATAGTATTTTAATATCTGCCTCACTGGACTTCGCCCGTGATGAGGCAAACATTTTGTATCAAATCAATTATCATATTTTGCATAATTGGTTCAACAAATCAACGAATATAAATTGAGAATAATAATAGAATAATGAAATGAAGAAGAAGAAGAAAATAATGAAAAATTGTAAATAACAAAAATTAGAAGGAAATGATCCAATATTTGAACATGAAAAATATATAAGATAATACCTGAAATTTGTTAATACATATATTAATGATTTTATAATTTAAGATTAGTATTTAATCAGCATATAAAGTGTAAAGATAATAATGTGTTAAAAAATTGTCAGGTCTGTATTTACATACATCCTTCATTTACAGATAAGATTCATTCCTGAAAGATATATAGAAATATCCTAGTTATTGTGGTTTACACTTCGATACCAAAATTCAATTTTTGCAGTAAGCATTCGAGTTATTGCGAGCATTCGAGTTATTAAGCATTTTCATGGGTAATAAACCACTTAAAACTCTAGTGAACGGTACCATAGAAGAAATCAGGCAGCTTGGATTAGACCCAGAATTAAGAGAAATAGATAATGGAAGTATACTGTGAAGGAATTCACTAAAAAATTTTATGAAATGTGTATTTTGTAATTTTGAAATTTTAAAATGGAAAATAATGAACGCAAGTGAAGACAGAATGAAGGAAAGTGTGCAGAGAAATAGAAAATTCGATTCTCTGCTATTGAAGTTATGTATCAAGAGAAGATAAAGACAAATGTGAAGCTAACAAGTCCTCAAAAATATTTTGTTCATATTTTTATGCACATGTTGGTGTTAATACAGTTTAAAATTAAAAACTGCATTTCATTTACTGACTACCTTATTGATTTTAAATGTTTACAGAAAATAAATAATCCATTCAAAGGATTCAAAATAAAGGCACTGGGCAACAATCGCCTATTTTTCATACATTCAAGTTCCCAATTATTGCACTTTCATTTATTGCAATTTTTTCCTGGTAACTGCAATAATTTATTCATCGATCAATATTATTCTTGTCTATATACCTTAATTCTTGCCTCATCTACTATTATAATCACATTCGCCATAGTGATTTTACGTGATGACAATAATATGGATCAAGACCATTATTATGAGTAGCGGAAAGCATAGAAGACCAGCTAAAAATTATTATGGTTTAATATTTGTATAATTTAAAAAAATTGCTTTAAAAATGCCGGTTCTTTGTTTGTAACACATTTAGGACTTCTTAAATTGCTGCCATGTAATGATTTTAAAAATTCAATTTAGGGCTACTGCGACGTATTTCTGAAGTGCCGCGCGGTGGATGCAGAAGGCCCTCTAGTGCGGCTTAAGAACCTACTCCTCAATAGGAAAACACTGCTCTCAGTGGCACAGTGGGTTACAGAGTATTGGTGGGCTGTCATGCTACTAGGAGTTGTGTTCGTAGTCTGCATGGGTCTCTTCATCAAATGTTGCGCCGTGCACACACCCAGTTCTAATCCGAAACAGCCGCCTGCAAGGTACCGTATATATGATTTAATACTTATACAGTATTTATGTTGTAGTCAAATGTTTTCAAGTTAAGCTTTCACAAACTCAAAAATTATTATGTATATATTAACACTTAAATGGTTTGGTTATACAGAACAGATGAATGAGGAGAGAATGGTAAGAAAAATATGTAGTGATAGTGTTGATGACACCAGAAATAGATGATATCCGCAGAAGACTTGACACAACCAGATACTGGAAGATGGTCCTGTTAGAAACCACAGTAATCGGCGAGCTTGTATGAAAAGATGTATGAATTTGGATGAGGTGAGAATTGTGTGTCAAGACCAAAGAGTGTGGTGCTCTATTCTCTCTGCCTACACTCGCGGAGAAACGGTATGATGGTAAGTAAGTAAGTAATACTTAGTTTTGTGATTCAACAGAAATGAACCTTATCCATAAAACTTTGAAAAATGCTGTCATTTTTATTATTTTATGTTTCTATTTTATTATCTCAAATACTAAGTATACAAAAAGAAACAATTAATAATAATAAACTTATATTTATTATATTTCACTTTAGTGGGGAAATATTAATTAGTATAACATCCAGCTTGGAATAAGAGTCTGTTGTACTCCACAGATAAAATGAAATTTGTTTTATATATTGTAGTGACTATGCGAGAATAAATAATTTGATTAAGGATATACTTAACTGGAAGCTTTAATGGCTATAAAAGTAGTTAATTTGACATCATTAATAATTACTTTGTCACATATTTCAGGCGATTATCTGAGACACTTCGTCACCCAATGAATACGCTGCGCCGAATGCGCCGTCAGTATCCTCCGGCAGGAGGTCGGAGTGGAGGTGGGGGAGGAGCTCGATCCATTCCACCCCCGGGGACCGCCGTAGCGGGGCCAGCCGGCGGGGCGCCAGGTGCGCGCAGGTCGCACAACCCCAGTCGCCAGTATCAGGCGCAGCGGGGACAATACCAGCAACCCAAGGGTGGGTCAACTATATTTTTATAGTATTGTAACATTTTCCATATAAACGATAACTTATTTTATTTCTAAAAATTATTTTATCATATTGAGAAATTCTTACATGTCGCTAATTATATTGAATATATTTTGTAATTGAAATATATTGTCACTCTATTGTGTAGCTTCAGCGCCAGTGTGCGCGGGAGGCAGTGGGAGAGGTGAATTATACGCCGGCGCCTACTCCGGTCCTGCCTACGAGTTACGCCCCACCAAGCATGTCTGACAGTACCCCAACCCTTACCACAGCCACATGACTGATGAATACCCCAATGACAGATTCTACTCCAGGGAAAATCAACAAAATCAGAATGCCTTCATGAGGATGAACTCTTCAGAAGGTGTTATCTCACAACGCAGAATCCAAAGTGCACCGTTTTATTCAAACCATCCAGAACCACAAACAAACACTCCGGCTTCCGCACACGCCTCTGAATCTAGAGAAGAGATGCTCTATCATTTGGCAGAAGATTCAGGTCACTGGCAGTTCCCTAAGATAATTGTCGGTTACCAACCTATGAGACCTTTTGATGCGGAAAGTCACGGACTCATGCTGAAACCGACTATGATATACCAAGCTGACAATATGGTGTATCAGTTGAGAAATGAAGATTTCACAAAGCCCGCATCCTCGCAAGTATCTACAGATGCGCAGATCAACAATGGTCATCGTGAGTCTTCCTGTGGTAACGGGGAAAAAATGAAAAATATTAAACCTGAACAATCAAATAAATCGATTTCTAATAACAAAACACCGGAGCCTACTTCTTTAATGGATAATAAAGAAGAGGCATGTAAGACAACCATCCAAGCGAATCCTCACGAATCCATTCCTTCCGAAGAACAATCCGAAGATGAGACATCTAAATCTCGAGTTAAAGTATTGGTTGTGAAAACAGTCGCATCTCAGACTAATATTACACTCCAATCGCCTGATTCTCTTAGTGTCAAAAAATCTTACGATAATAATTCTGCCAAAGTTGTTTTAAATGAAGAAATGTACAACACTTCTCCGCCATCTACAGCTGAGTCTGCGTCAGAAACTGTTATTTAATGGCATTCATTGATTTAACCAAACATTCAGATTAACACATCAATTTAATATTTTCTGCTTTATTGTAATTTTATACATATTTTTGTAATACATATTCACCACATCACCATTAAATGCAACAACTACATATGTATAAAGTTCATCATTTTCACACTATACTATACAACATACCTATATGATATAGATTGTGGAGAATCTAATAAAAAAGAAATTTCATATTTATAATAAAAATTCTGTTATATCTTCTAATGGATGACAGTTTTGAAGATGCGATTTTTACATTTTATCTAAAATATTTCGAATTTTATGTTAGTCAAATGAAATAATTGTATGGACAAATAATTTCAGTTTCTTTTTCTTCATAAAATCGTAAATAATTTGTAATTTGTAAATTATTCATTTGAATATTATTTTGGTATGCCAAAAACATATTAAAAGGGTATATTGGTAATTATAAATTAATGTGGTTTCCATATTTTAAAATATATTAGACGGGAAACCAATATTCATTAGAAAAGATATTAAATGGGGAAAATTATGTTATCTGTATGGGTTTTTTCAGAACCATAAAATATGATCTTAGGCAGAAAAACATTTAAAACGGAAACATCTTAAGCGTAGTAATTGTAATTTTCATGAGTGTTTTGTACTCGTATTATGGCAAATTCAGTGGTACACTATACAAAAGTGAATTTTATTTTATAGAGATGTACAACATTGAGGTATCATGGCACATCGCTGTATACAGAGCACATAAATCAAAAGTTTTTTTTAATTTGATGTTCATAATTTTAGGTTCTCTTGAAAATCGAATTACCAGCATTCACCTTATTTACAAAATTTTAGGAAAGTACATTTTTCCATTTTATTTATCCCTTAGATTTACTTATTTATACAATACACCAATAAAATCATTTCACATTTATATTGTATGTAGTTGTTGTAAATGTTCAAAAATCTAAACATACATGTGAAATCCTTAATGTAAACATTTCCGTGGTTGAGAATAAAGTGGTTATTAAGACTGCGGTAATGTGGTATAAGCTGCTTTTTGTGTGATTTATAAAATATGGTGTGAAAAATGAGATTTCAAAAATATTAAATGAGAATCACTCTTTTTTTTATAATTACATAGTTTAATTCTGGTATATTTCAAATCAATCATTTATTTTGTTCTAGCTCAGGGATGATAAATATAAAAGTGTTTGGTTAATAGAAAAATACCTTTTTGGCATGACAGTATTACTAGGCACTTCAAATGTATCTTGTAACATTATTTATTTAGATTAATAATGTTATAAGATACAAAGAACAAGAATAAAAAGAAGTATGTATATTCTATAATATTTTGGCACTTATTTTCCGTCCCGGATCTAGAGTATATACTTGAACCTTTTAATGATTCAAAATATAAAAGAATTATACATTATTTTGGTTGACATCTCAACTTCTTCCATTCTTTAGTTTCCTGGTGTCCAAAATGTAAAATAAGACTGTTTATTTTATTTAATATAAATTTTAATATTTCATTATTTTTATATTACATAAGAATTCTTGAGTTACTATGAACATATTTTTATTGAAATATATCTCTAACAATAGAGTGACAATATTATACCTAACAAAGTTATCTTCATTAAAATATTTGAAATGCATTTTGATGACCACATTCTTGCATTTTTATTTATGTATATTTTTCTATTACAAAAGTAAACTTTTTAAAGAATAAAAGTGTAATTATTGGAAAACTTGGCTGTTTGTCAGTTTCTGAATTTCATTTAATGTTCCCTTTCTCATCAATTAAGGCGGGTTATGCCGTTATTAAAACTTTGAATATCATTGAATTTGATTCCTCCAAATAATATCTTTGAATGAAATTGAAGAATATTTCTTGTCTTTTATTTTTTTATATCATTATAGTATTATGAAAAGCATTTATAATACATATTACATAAGTATTTAACCAAATTAATGTTTAATATTTTTACATTCTACCATATTTTATTTTCAGTGTATGTATTATATTGTTAATAGGTTAGTTTTTGGTTCACCAAGGAACTGTTTTGTCCACTATAAAGACTGCTGTGGAATTAATTTTACGTGATTTAATTACTCGTCTCAATAAGATATACGTTTTCATTTTTAGCCCTATTCAAATCTATTGAAACAAAATTTGTCTTATTTATTATTTCAGGGATGGCAGGTAGATAAATGTTAGCAAATCAAGATCAAAGTAGCACTTAAATAAGTAAAACTTTTTTTATACTATTTAGGAAAAAGAAAATACATGTTTTGATTTTGCATTATTTAGTTATATTTGAGAAATCGTAAATAAAACCATTCTGCAGAAAAGACAATTAAAACATTGTCGGTTATTCTGTTTTTGATTTAATTAAGATTCATTATAATTAAGAAGTCTCCCAAATAAATTTGTTTCAATGGGGGTACAAACTTAACATGTATGTAAATGTATACATATATTTTTATATTTAGAAAGAAAAAATATGTGCCAACGAAATTTCTTATCTTGCCTCATTATCCATTTGGTATCCCTGAAGTAACTCAGTCATTGTTCCTTTTATTATTAAAATGTATAATAATTCATTTTCCAAAATTTTCTTAATTATGTGAGTATATTTTAGATATTTTTATTAATGAAAACATGATATTTTTGCCAAATGTCTAACCTTTCTCCTGTAATCATAAAAATTAATATATTTTGCATTTGCTTGTGTCTTCTTGAATGCAACATACGTCTTCTTGAATACAACATATGTCTTCTTGAATGCAAAAGATGTCTTCTTGAATTCAACATTTGTCTTCTTGAATGTAACATATGTCTTCTTGAATATAACATATGTCTTCTTGAATGCAACATATGTCTTCTTGAATTCAACATTTGTCTTCTTGAATGCAACATACGTCTTCTTGAATACAACATATTATGTCTTCTTGAATATACCATATGTTTATACAGGTTTCTAAATGAACCACACAGAAATGTCAAAGTTAAAAAAAAATCTCATTGAAACCCAGGGGAGTTTCGGGAAGGAATAAACTATTACAATTTTGAAAAAAAAAAGAGAAATTTATGTACTAAATATCCTTGGGATAAGACAATTTATTTACATATTAATTTATTTACTGGATAGCAATAATGGTTGCGTAATGCATTAAGTTTTTTCCCATTGAAGACTCTCGATAAGAACTCAATCATTGGTCCCTTTGTTTACAACAAATAAGGTTGAATTTATAAAAATATAAATAGATTGTTTAAATGGTGATTTGTTAACAAAAAAACATTTAATATTCTATTTTGAATACTTTTAGCATTCCCAAAACTCCTGAATAAAAATCTATAAACTTTACCTAGGTCCAAAGCAGCTGGGTTTTAGGATATCTTAGCCACACATACTACAGTTCATGGTGGTTTTATGTAACTTTATTACACAACATGTCTAAATATAATTTGCAGGTTATCCACATAAATAATTAACATGAAATATCACCAAGAGAGATGAAGCATGATGAGTAACTGATAACGGTCTGCAGACTGAAGTGTATTTAAATATAAAATAGTGAAGTGTGCGGTAAATTGTGTTGTGTACTAAAAACCCTCGGCTTGATACGCCGCGGTAAGAGAAACAGTTCTAAAAGTATTTTAGTTTCTACTGAATGTTACAATAAATATAAATCTGCCATTTATTTTTAAGAGACGTTGACGCAATCTCTACCAAAAGTGATAAGAGAATTATATGTGTAACCAGTTAAGAGTTATTGGAAAAATATCATTTTTAAACGGAATATATTTCTTATAAATGTATCGCATACCAAAATATATATTAAATAGGATAAATTAAAATACAAGGAGGTCGTATATAAACAAGTATTTTAATTATGTATATTTAAAATAATTATAAAAGTGTACTGGATTGTATAAACTAAACATACGTAGCTCCTAAGGATTTCCATTTACAATTTGTGAAACGATTGCATCCGGCTTACTGGATCAATTTTGATTATTCACAACTTTTAATTAATTAAACTTAGAGTAATATTTTTTAAACACCGTTACGAGCTGTGTACATTGAGAGAAATTTCTTCCTATATTTATTGACTGCCCATTCATTCAGCTTCTCAAACCCATTTATTCAAGTAAAGTTCTGCGACTGCTGAATGTAAACATTCTGTGTACATATGAAATAAATGTTTTTATATCACACAATCTGTATCATAGTATATCTTAGACACTTTCTAATGTGTAAAGAATAGGAGCAACCAAGGAATATATTACCATCGAAGCCAATTTCTTCTAATGCTTTTGACAATAAGATAAAAATTCCGCCGATATTAATGACTTTAAACACTCAGCATTCTTACTTTTTAAACAATTGATATTTTCATAAAGTTCTGGTTAATAATGTAATTCAAATATTAAAAAAAAAAACACATTTTTATTGAATTATTTTTATGTTTTGTATTAAAAATTAAAGAAATCTATTAAGTGATAACATCGAACAAACATTTTCGGCTTACTGAATTCAAGAATTATTATTCCGTAGCTGCATTAATTAATTGTCATTTTCCAATTAAAAAACTAAAGTTCAAAATTTTCATTCCATAAATCTTCATCAGAAAAGTTAAAATATATATGTATAATCAGTTTCAATGAGTGAAGTTTGTTGAATAATTTCTTTGGTGCTTGTTTATTCTTTCAAATTGCTGAGAAATTATTTCTATTATTTTTTCATTTAGACGTTCGTATTAAGTTTGTTATTTTGAATATGAAGAAACTACTCATATTCGGTAGCGAAACTGTGATGCGGCATCCTTGGTAATATTTCTGCATAATTTGACCAATAGGTGTTGTATGGATTACAAAGGAAAACTTCCATCCTAAAAACATTGTTCCCATTACACCACTGAATCATTTATTTGTAATAAAATAAAATTAAACCTTGTAATGTGAATATTTTAATTATAATATGAATGTTGAGAAAAAATCAATGTGATTTCAAAATGTAAAAAATCAAAATAAATTTTACATTTAAAGGACTTTTGAAATTTTTTTCTTGTCCCTATGTAGCACATTTTTATCTAAGTGACAACACCGGTTATCTCAGTTTTTTACAATATTGAGGTGGCTTCACAAGCGGGTGTACGTTTGGAAAGCCTTGATATTTAACGGTTTGCCAGTAAAACTGGACATTAACTGGAAATAGCATTAGTCATACATAGAAAATAGTTTTATTCCTCTCTTAAAAAGTGAAAAATGATATAGCCGGCGTTGCCAGTCAGGTAACGACATAGCACATGACAATTAGTTTTGAGGTAGGGTGCAATGCCTTACTGACAAGATGACTGTGAGCCAAGCAACCTGCCAGATATTTGTAGATGTTTGTAGATGTTGTAGTGATTTTTTTTCTATAAAATTTACAATTTTTATAATATTCAAATTAATTTTGAACTTCAATATTTATTATCCGAGTATTTTGTGTGCAGTTCTATATATTAATGTTTTAGAACAAGTTATCAATCTAAGCCAATGATGGCAAACCTTTCCCATAAGTCGGGAAAAGTATATGCACAATTCTTTTAAAAACTCTTCACATATCAGATAAACAAAATTAAAATAAATCAAAATATATTTTTCACTTCAACATGACGTCTTACACTGAAGGTCCATATCACACAACACTTTTATTACAAAATGCATTATGTACATATTATTCTTTCAATAGCACCGTATTTACAAAATCACATTCTTCCTGATAGAATCTAGCTCTTGGTTTTTTATTCAGACATTTTGAAAAGAGTATATCGATAATGATTATTCAAATTACGTCAACAAAACAAGTCACAACATACTTTAATACAATAACTACCCAAAATTCACCGCACCATACTTAAATATTCGTAGTTTATGTAAATTGTACAGCAAATCATATCAATGCAGAATTAAGGTGACTAGAGGTCCAATGAGGAAGACAAAAAAAAGTATGAAAAACAAATCAACTAAGGTGAAGGACCCAATACCTGGCAGGGCATCTATAAAAACCGTCTAATAAGCCTCAATATTACAATTTGTTCTATAACATTGTCTTAATTTGTAAAATGGACCCAGTGGCGCTATATTATTGTATATCCGCAAGTTAACATAGTCCAGGCACTAAATTCAATATGGCAGCAGTTTTGTATGAGAGTGACAAATCTTAACAAATAACATAAGGAAGGATATCATGGTTTTATGCTTAATTTATGATGTAATAAACATATATTTATTTAATTATTTGCTTCTTAAATTAAGCAATTAAATTAACCTTGTGGCATATTTCCATTTGACAGGTCCAAAATTCAATTTCGAGAAGTATTTCTAAAATCAATCTCCCAATCACCTTCATCTTCAAAACAATAGAGTTAATTGCAGTCAAGAAAGAAGTCACTGAAAGAGCTTTTGAAAGGCGTAGAATTAAGAATATCACCACATGCTTTGCGATTCTTTGAGTAGGTGTACTGTGAGTCTGGAGTAAAAAATAAATAGTTCCATCGACTTTAGAATCTGAATTTGAAAATTGTGATGTATAATGTCTTTTCACTAATGTGTCTGCAAGTTGGTGACTTTGTTTTCTTTAAATATGACTATTTCCTGGCAAAATTTTGTAAATAAATTCTGATGCAGCATATATCTTATCTATGGCTACGCTTGGTATTTATTATTAATAGTTTTATTTATATGAATATTTCAATCTTGTTAATTTAGGAACTTTAGGTTAATGTTTATGTAAGATCACAAAATTTTCCATTTTAATATTAGTACACAGTAATATCAGTTTATTTTATTATGCAATGGAATCCTAGTACCGACACTGATGTATGGAAGTGAAGCCAGCTGACAGAATAAGAACAAAAGTAGACTGAATGCAGTGGAAATGAGATCACTTAGGCGTATATGTGGCAAATTCATTTACGATAGAGTAAAGAATGAAGAAATTAGGAGAGAATGTAAAGCTGCTCTTAGAATAGTAAGATTAAGAAAGGATCACTAAGGTAATTTGGTCATATGGAATGGATGAATGAGGAGAGAATAGTAAGAAAGATATATATGACGCAAGTGTCAATGGCATCAGAAATAGGGAACTTCCGCGTAAGACTTGGCACGACCACGTAAAACCAGATACTGTAAGATGGTCCTGTTAGAAGCCTCAATAATCGACGAGCTTGTATGAGAAGATGTATGAATGTGGATGAGCCGAGAATTGTCAGGATAGAAGAGTGTGGCACTCTTTCCTCTCTGCTTACCTTCGCGGAGAAACAATGTAATAGTAAGTTATTTAATTATGTTTCAGAATTATTAAAAAAATAATCATAACGGTTGACTTGCATTATCATAGAAAATCAGCTAACTCCCAATATTTTACAATTTTGGTAAAGAAATTCAGCTAACTCCAAATATTCCCTAATAAAGTACGAGATAAATCAAAATATCAATAAAATTTCGCAGCCACCCTATTTCTTCATAAATAATCTACCAAAGTGTGTTTTGGAATTTTCGTAATCCGTTTGATTATAAAATAAAACAGTTTTTTGTTGCTGCTGAACATTTGAGAAAAATTGAGTTAGCTGCTTTGAAAGTTAAGGTATCAATTTGGAAATAATAAGTGCATACAAAATTAATGTAATTTTTTAACAAGTTAAGTTTCGATGGTCAGGTGAACTTAACTCGTTGATATCCAACAACGTCTTTTGTTAAATTTGTGTTGGTGCACAACTGGGCGCTACATTCCTATATTTAAAAATATGTATTTTGCCCCAAATGTATCATGGCAGAATTTATACCGAGTGAACAATTCATACAAAATTGCATGTTATATGCGTTTTTTTTTTTAAATCAGCAACTAGAGCCACTAAATACATTTGAGAAGTGGTAGGTGATACGTTAGAGATCCGTAAATGTCAAATATGAAGGAAACCCCAAAGGGTCCCACCCTATCCCAGAATAGTTTCGAGACTTGTCTACTCTCACTTCGATTCCACTGAACAAAGCAATCATTAGATGCGAACCAACCCATACGTATTGGCAAATTGCCTGCCAGCATTGCCATGAAGTTGAACACAAATGATTTGCAATTTTTATAAATTACCTATGGCTTGACAAAAATTTTGCCATTGTTATTCGGATTAGCGTAACCAATGGCTATATTTTTATATGATCTTTTCTTAAGATAATGATTATTTAATTTATTTTTATTTCCCAAAATCTTTAGTAATTTTATTTTTAACAGCTTTTTTGCTTGTAAACAGTGCACACTCCTGATTTTTAATATTGACTACGAACTGTATCTTTAGTTCAATATATCTGATTCGTTTGTTTGCGAACTACTCACCTCTACAGGGCAGGAGAGGAGAGCCTGTCACCGCATATTATTGCCTAACTTGCAATAGCTTTGTAGTAACAAAAGCAATCAGTTCTCACCCCTATTAATGTTAAATTCCCCAGATCAATAATATTTTGCAAATAAATATGTATTCTGAACCTGTAGTGGATTATTGTACTGTTTAAATCCATTGAAATAAAAAATTTGCTGAAAATTTTTGATCCCCCTAACGTTTTCGAAACATTATTGCTCCTAACTTGGCAGGGTCGCGAAATCTCAGATCCAGAACAGTCTACCCCAGAAACACACTCTTCTTTGCCATTGTGCGTATAATACATATGTGAATATGGAACATATAAGTCATATAACTTTTTGGACGTAATAAATTGAGGAAAATAATATGCATAAGATTCTAAACCTGACGATGTAGGAGTATCGCAATATAAGGTACTTCTAAACAAAAATAAGTTCTATTTAACTGGTTGACTAACCAAGGGCTGTGGAGTCTTAAAATCTACCGATTCTACAGCCCTGGCAAATATACATTAAAAATATATATATTCCTTGAGGCCTGCTATGTATTTCAAATGTTTTTTTTATAATTTTTATTTCAGGGATTGTCTTCTAAAACTTTGGGGCAAATTAAAAAGTTTGTATAGGGATGGATGAGGAAAATAATAAAAGGAAGAGACTTTCTGTGAATAGTTGCATTTATAATTTTATTATATTAAATAAATATATTTTCCATCAAATAAACTTAAAAATCATACTGAACTGTACCACTAAAAAAAAGAGCAGGTGTTAAAAAATGCAAACATTAATTATTATTTTTGTCCTCACCTTTTCTCATTTATCCGGGATCAGCAACTCATTCATTGTTTATATATATATATATATATATGTTTAAAAAAATTATATACCAATATTATTGGGTACATAATTTTTAAAAATAGCATTATCGCGAATTACTTATTTTATCTTTGTATATTTCTATTTTACATATTTTCCTGTAATTATCTAACTAATGCCTGTCCTGTCTAAATAAGCTTTTTATTTTATTTACCTTGATAAGGAAATTATTTGCCTTGAAAAGATAAGCGTTTATACTATCATGAGTATAATGGTATAAATTTTAATAGATTTTAAATCTAGAGATTTTTATTTTATTTGACAACTTTTTCATCTTCTCAAGCTATATTAATAGACAAGTCGAAAAATACCATACACATAAAATAAAAATTTTAAGAATCAAGCCGTTTATATTTGTAACTGCGTATTTATAAGCGAAACATATTTGTATTAATAACCCAGAATAATATTGAGAAGACTTGGTTGGACTGATCGTATAGTGCCTTTCAAAGGAGTTACCACTGGTAGAATTCTCAAGAAGTCTGTGTTGGAGATAGTACGACGATAATAAAAAGACTATAAACCTTTCTGAATTTTGCATACTGGATTATTAAAGTCTTCCTCAGATCTCACGTATGTAATGTGAAGAGAGAAAAATGTAATGTAAGAAAGAATGTTTAGCATTTATATTATGATATGAATGGTACAGATAATTCCTCAGTATGGGAAAAAAAATGGTTTTATGGATTTATGAGGATGGTACTCATTGAAATTAACAAAAATCTAAAAACATAGTTCTATACTCTCGATATTATAGGAAATAATAATAATATTTACAGTAATCTTAAAGTATCACAAAACAAAACATATAACCAGTTACTTACATATGATTAAGAAAATTGTGTTCTGTCATACACAAAAAACATAATTATTATTTTTATTATGTAGTATTAAAAAACGGTTTACTTGCATAGATTATTTAATTTGTACTATGGTACAATCAACGTGTTTCATTTGGATATTTAAACTTACTAATACAAATGACTTTTAGAAAACCTATTTATGTGTATAAATTGATATAAACATGTCTTACATCTATCATCTACATGTATAAAAAGCACATTCAATTAAATATAATCCACTATTAAAATACAAAGCCCTACTGTTTCTAAGTTTAATATAAAATCATTTTAGTAAAATAAATAATCAAGATTCCTAAGAATAAAAACCTGTTGGAGTACTGAGGAATTTGAAAGCCATATTACAGAACCAGTTGTGTGTACAAGTCACATTTGGCTCTAAATTTTTCAAGTTTATTTAGCACCAACCATGGCATTTTTGCAAATTGCAAGTCCAAATAAAAATTCTGTAATTCGGCATAAACTTTTGACAACAGACAAATGTTTTTATTTATTTTGGATGTCCTATATGATTTTTACTAGCCTAGAGTATGCAAGCAAACAGTGTTTATCTATCATAATCTCTCATTCATGTGTTTGGCAAGAAAGTAAGAAAATATCATAATACTGAATTTATATTTGTATTTACTAGGTATGTAAATATGAAACTGGAATTTCCCCATAGATGGCCCTAGCTGTCAATGTAGTTACCGTCAAACCGCGTCATTGGCGCCATTTTCTTGTTTTGACATCTGACAAAGATTTTCAACTCATAACAATACAAGTTTCATACAACAGCATAGTATTTAATAGCATTGAACGTGTCGAATTTTGAGCCTGGAAACTACGATTTGCGGACAGCATTGATTTTCTGTTACCATTTGAAGAAAATTGCTGCAGAATCGCATTGAATGCTTGTAGAAGCTTACGGTGAGTATGCTCTTGGTAAATCATAGTGCTTTAAAAAGTTCATAAGTGGCGATTTTGACGAGAAACGAAGAACGTGGGAGATCACAGAAAAAGTTCGAAGACAGCGAATTGCAAGCACTGCTGGATGAGGTGACGCTCAAATGCAACAACTCGCGGATCAATTAAATGTGACACAAGAAGCCAATTTTCATACGTTTAAAAGCCATGGGAAAGATCCAGGAGATGTGAAAATGGGTTCCACATGAACTGAATGAAAGACAGCAGGAAAACCGAAAAACCACTTGCGAAATGCTGCTCGCCAGGTACAAATGAAAGTCATTTCTCCATCGAATTGTGACTGGCGATGAAAAGTGGATATATTTTGAGAATCCTAAGCGTAAAACATCATGGGTAACTCCAGGCGAACCATCGAAGATAATGCTCTGTGTTCGGTGGGATCAGAAGGATGTTATCTATTGAGTTGCTAAAACCTGGCGAAACCGTTAATACTAAACGCTACCGACAACAAATGATCGATTTAAATCAAGCTTTGTGTGAAAAACAACCAGAATATCAAAAAAGGCAACACAAAGTGATTTTGCTTCATGATAATGCACCATCACACAGCAAAACCGGTCAAGGAAACGATTGAGGCGTTTAGTTGGGAAATACTTTCGCATGCGG
The DNA here is from genome assembly GCA_022840565.1 of Eubasilissa regina. Taxonomy (NCBI): domain Eukaryota; kingdom Metazoa; phylum Arthropoda; class Insecta; order Trichoptera; family Phryganeidae; genus Eubasilissa; species Eubasilissa regina. Next base: position 19,984,534 of record JAINEB010000015.1, on the reverse strand, counting down.
CTTACTCACCAGACTTGGCTTCGTCTGATTACTACTTATTTGCATTGATGGGATACGCACTTGCTGAGCAGCACTTCACTTTTTACGAAAATGGCTCGATGATTGGTTTGACTCAAAAGAGCAACAGTTTTTTTGGCATGGCATTCACAAATTGTTAGAGATGGAAATTTTGAAAATTAATTACAATTTACTGTGAATACTAAAATATGTACTTTATTATCTCTTCCCATTCAACTATATCCTACAACTTTACTATAATAAATATATTGTAATACTTGGAGACACTCAAGGTTTACTTTAACTCAATAACTTCAAAAACAAGTTATTTCATTTGTAAAGATAAAGATGCTTATTTAGATATATCTTAAATCTAAAAATAAATGCAAAATTATAATGATCAATATTTTTACACTAACTCAGTAATAAAGATCCTTACATATTGATATTTTTAAATATACTAGATAATTCTTTAAATGTAATAATTGAGACGTGCAAATGGAAAACTGCCTATGTGGAATTAACTGAAATAGAGAATGATGTATTTGAAATTGTTTATCAAGAATTACTAATAGTTTTACAATTGATATCTGATCTCGAATGAAGAGTTTTTTTGAAACTAAATCAATTGTAAAATGAGTTAAAATATGTACTTTTTTCTCTATTTTCATCAATTACAAAGTGGTGGTTTTGCATTTGCACCCCTCAATTGTGATACTAGGGTTAAATCATAAATTAAAATATTGGGGTACAACACTGTTAAATATGTAAGTAAGAAAAGGAAAAAATCTATAGCCAGTCCCTTTGGATATTTTCGTTGTACTGTTGTTTTAAGTTATCAATAAACCCATTAACTTCCACAATAATTATTTAAGTTGCAAAATTTATTTTTTTCAAAAAGCACCATAAAAAATAGATATTTTTTTCAAATAGTGACAAAATCATATGCCTTCAAATTGTATTAAGAAATTATAGAATAAAAATAATAGATACAATAATCTTAGTTCACAATATTTTACCGGTGAAAGGTTTTCCAGATGGATGGAAAAGTACAGAAAATCACAATTATTTCAAACAAGCCTGTGTTCAAAGTATAATAATTAATATTAAAAATTTAATATGTAGTTTGTTGTCACTAAATTTATTTCATCGGTCCATACTCCATCAAATCTAGATACATATGAATATAACAATATATCATCAATTTTACATTGGAGTTCTTAGAAATTGCTTTTCTGCATGTTTTACATCTTACTGTTGTTTATTTGAAACACTAGGTCTCAATAATTGTTATTAAAAACTAACTAAAGATATAACAAATAATACAAAATTGCGTCTTGATCATCTCCTATGGTGTGGAATTTTTATAAATGACTATATATAGAAATTATGAACTAAGTTTATCATACTCTGAACTTTGAAATATATAACATACATAAATAAAAATGAAATGATTGAATAATTAATTTAATTTGAATGATGGTGAACCTTATCAAATATATTTGTTTCTGAAAACATAATATGTATAACAAGAATATAAAATATCAGAGTAAATATTATATGAATCTAACAAAATCATGATGTATGTAGATGCAGTTGCGAGTCCAAAAAGAGGCACTTTATTGCCTGCCAGGCTGGTGTCACAATATTATATTATGTTTCAACTTTTCTTGTAATGTCCTTTTTAATTTTTCTAATAATAATAATAAAATGGCAGATTTCAAAAGGATGGTTGAATAAATACTTGTAATACAAAGAGTAATTTAATTCACTGGTCATATTAATTTGAGTACCTGTAGGCAGGCCCGAAAGCCATATTAGTTGGATGCTTGGCTGTGGTTCGCAAATGTCCCAAATTTAATCCTTACAGGTGCCTACAATTCTGGAGTTCTATTTTCACAAGGCAATCAAAATCAGACAAATTTGATTCTCAACTGTCTCAATTTATTCTAACAGAAAAATATCAGCGTAAAATAAATACTCTAGCAACGGTGCATTTAGGTGTGTGTCATAGCTTGTTCCTGCTTGTAAACAGCGTGATAAGCGTTTCTAATCAATGCATACGGGAAACATGACTCCAACAAGTCCATTGTCAGGAAAGGAGACTCTTGAACAATTAAATCCAAAAGTAAATATACAGACTCCCTATTTTTAATCGCTTCTTTATCAGCTTCCTGCCCTAGTCGAAGTAAAGATGATGATGTTAAGGCCAAAAATTCTTTCATTCTATCTTCAATGTCTCCTTTCCCACAAATCGTAAATAACGCACCAAAAATATTATTGATGGCTAAGGCCATGCAATGAATATTATTAGCGTGACCTTCGAGAGAAGCCTTATAAAACGATCCTTCACTTCTGGCAAGTTTAGGAATGGAAACAGCTACGAAGACCATCAGGAGACACACGAGGAGATGCTCTTCTTCGTCTGATGCGGCTTTGTGTTGACGTAAAGCTGAGGCTAGAGTCGGATCCACCTTACAAGGCAAACCGGCAGCGGATGACATTTCAGATATAACTCTCATGGGATCTCCGCTGGGCAAATGGTGCTGGAAATCTTTGATAGAACTTATCAAAAATGGAATTCTCTGCTCCAGCACATCTAACAGAGCTTCTTGAGCTATTTGTCTGAAGCTCAAAATCACTCCGACAATGGTCATTCTTTGGAGAACATTATCGACAAATTGCAATCTTTTGAATTGTTCTTTCATTATTTCAGGTTTGTCAAAATTTGTTCTCAACATCTGCAAAACTTCTTTATTTCCATCAACAAGCTTTTTCAACTCTTGTACCTGACTGGAAATATGCCACATGAGTGTTTCATTTAATAGCTTCATTCCATACGGACCGATTAACTCAGCTAAGGCCCTAAGTTCATTAAGATCAGAAAACTCTTCAGCATTAAAAGGAATTGTCCCTTCTGCTGTGAGACTAACAAAAGCCTTTTGATTCATTGAAAAACAAATATTACCAGCACTGACACGTCGCAGCAATATCTCTGAATACCATTGCGTGTACAGTGATGCTATAGTCTTTTCACCATGGCTATCCACATTCTGAGTTTGTTGAAGCAAGGCATTATTAAACACTCTGGTAATATCAATGTGGACATAGTTTTCAACAGTCTGTAGAACATTCATGTAGGCCCGCACGCTCACCAAGAGTTCAGTAGGTTTTGCAATTTCACTGGTATCTTGATTAAACATTACCATACCCACAAGTGCTTTAGAGAACCTGGATTCCAGATGCTGGTGCAAGTATTCTCGGGGTGCAAAAGTATAATCCCATACGTTAACTGTTGTACAGTAGTTGATGGCGAAACACAGCTCAGTCAATGCCATGTGCAACTTATCCATAGTAGTTAATTCTTCTCGAGTTTTTCTATAACTTTCAGAGCCGGGTTTCATCACCTCTATTGCATTCTTTTTATTTTTATCTTTCTTTTTTCTATTGACAAGCTGCGCAATAATCTGAGCACAATGCTTAGGAAGTAATTTGTCACTCATGGTACATTGTTCATCACAAATAGTGGTGATGATATTCTTCGCTTCTTTGGCCATCTCTTCTAAAAACATATTGACAACAGAGAGACTGCGCTCGCGGATGTGATGCCTCTCTTCAGGACACAACTCGTGAGTACAATTTTGAAAATGGCTGCAGATCAAAGGAAAAGCAATAATATACCGATTTTGAGCAGGAAATTCCAGACACATGTGGAACTGATCTTCAAAGATTTTGCTATAGAAACAGAAAATTGAAAGATCAGATGTTTCAACCATAATTTCATCAAGATTATCAACCATTTTTGTATGGTATACCATTTTATCAATTAACTGTGCCATTTCACGATTATCTACCATGGAAAGAGGAGTTTTGGCGATAGATGTGTACGCCTGCAGCCTGAACCAATCTAATCTGAAGGCCCGGAAATCAAATATTTCATTATCTTCAACTTGTTTAACATTTAGACTTGCCGCAGTATTACACAGAGATGAGAGGATAATGCTTTCGTCTTCTGGGCACACTTGTAGATTTTGTATGAGAATATTTAGTGCAATAGCATCGTAACCAGCAAGGTATTGTATATAATATCTCTGCATGACTTGGCTGTATTTTCGCACAAGTGCTCGCAGCTCCTCCATGTGGAATAGTAATTCTGGTAACTGCCTATCTACCAAGTCTTCGGCAGATTTACCTTTAGCTTTCTGGAGGGGCGGATTATCATTATGTCTCAATAACCAAAATACCTCATCCCGAGAATAGCTTAACCCTATAAATATAAGTAAAGCTTTTGGACCCAAAAGGCCGGGTTGATCTGTTAATATTAAACCGAGTTCTTTGAGTGCAGTCCGTAAGAACTTCCTTCGTTCCCTATGTTTATAGCCCGCTTTCTGTACTGCGTGATTATAGCAGTCTTTCACCTCTGATATACGTTTACTGTAACCTTTAATTCCATCAAAGAAGGCTTGAATGTATGAGTGTATGTAAATGACTTCGTCTCGGAACAGAGCGACCACCCAACAAGAGTCCAGTGCTCCCACCCACATTTTGTTAGCTTGATCTTGCTGCAACATTTGATGACATATCATGAAACCAAATATTATCCATCTCTCCATGGATTCTAAGGACAAATATTCGCAAGACATTGTGTTTGTTTCAGCAGCTTTCAATATCTGGGCCGGATTACCGACTAAACTGAGTTTCTGCTCCGATCTCCAATGGTCAGCAGTAAGATTACGCCCAGGAAAAACTTGCCACAGCGACATGAGAGCACTGATGAGCAGTTTTTGATGTGGTATAAATTCCTCTGATAACTTCTTCAAAGGGACGTCATAATCCATAATTAGTTGGCCAAGTCGTGGAAAACTTGAATCACTTTGGCTATGAACCATTTCATGCGCAGCATTGAATAAACCTAAAACTGGTTTTCGATCTTCCACTCTGGACAACAAAATCATTAATGAAACATAAGTGGTAACTAAATCGAGATAATGTTTCGTCAATTCGAAATTGAGAGTCAAATCCAAATGCGCCTGACAGGAATCCATGATATTTAATAAATCACACACATTATCCTTAAAATCAAGTAAATCAACAAATGTGTAGTAGTATAAGGAGAGTGATTTTATTATTTCATTTCTTATATTAGTTATAGCTTGAAGCCCCTTGATGTCAATATTTGGAAATCTTCTGACGATGAATTTTATGGATGACTCTAAAGTTTTATCGGAAAGAAAGCCGGGTTTAGATTTGGCATCACCGCAAGCTTTTTTAATATTGTAAATTCGTGTTAACATTCCGATTCCTCTGTCATTTAATATAACCAACTTTTCTGCAAGTTTTTGCTGAGCTGGGTTGATCGACCGTGCCATTTTATATCTTTATATTTCTGAAACATAGGAAATAAAGGAATCAATTTGAGAATGAAGGATATGATTCATTGGGATGTATTTAATCGCCCCACAAAAGTAATCGGGTGTAGAGAAAAACAACATCAAGAACATACCTTAAATGTAAAAGAAAATCATCAAACGTCTATAAATAATGACCACCAACCAAGCACAACATATTTTCGGTTGAAAATTTCTTAAATGTAAGCCGAAATCGACGAAATTTACTTCGAAAAGGGAGTGTCAACATCCTCCATCAGAGGCAAAGCGTCATAGACTACAGTCCCGTTCATATGTTAAGATAACCGCTATCGCTCCCACTAATTTTATAGAAAGGCAAACAGTAGTTATTTGTCTCGAGTAACCGTTCACATAAATACTAAGTATCTTTCTACAAAAAATACAGTAGATCGTATAAGGGTCAGAAGAACATGAGCGCGGCTAATATGTCACAACATGAAATGTCAATTAAAAACCAGTGGTCGAAATGCTAATTCAAGGACCGTAAGCATTTTAAATGAACAAATAAACTCCATTAAGGATGCATTACGAGGATAGTACTTTTTTGTAGTTTTTCTGTCAGCGTGCATCAATTTCAACTGCGAATAAAATTTACGTCAAACAGTTTTAATTAATTAAAAATATAATACAATAACTGGAGAATGACATACATAAATATTACAGTGTACTGAGTGTACATATATTAACATGCAGGATGTAACAGACCTAGTCCACAATACTTTCAACAGCCAAAGAGCGTGCATGAGAAGATGTATGAAGGTGGACGACGCAAGAATATGTTGTCTTATCCTTTCTGCCTAGCCCTGCAAGAAATGCCAACTTTTTTCGCGACCGCAATGGCCCGCTTTAAAAGAATGCTCAGGACCCGGCGGATTGATGGAGGACACAATGGCGAAACAATTGTTCACGAGCGGAATGTTCTTGGAAGTATATTTCGTAAGGATCCGTATTCCACATGAACTCGGGTGACGTGTATAATTAAATCAGGGCTTATTAGCTCGAGTAAAGGCAATAGCTTTAAACATAATGGCGCGGTCAGGAGTAATTTGAGTGAATTGTCTTTAAGAAAGAAATATAATGAAACGGGGTAGCTCGTTCGAAGATGGAATGTGAAAACAAGAGATAGTTATTTTTTTTAAATTTGAGCCTGAGCACGTGCGATGATCACCACGAAGTAAAAGTAAAAAAATTCCGTTTCCGAGAAACACCCTGGTAAGCTAGCGAAGCTTCTCCGCGGAAGTAGGCGGAGAGGATAAAGCGTCAGACTTATCCATCTTAGGGCATATATCTATCTTCCCATTTCCACCGCATTAAGTTTGCGTTCGTTCCTTTCTCTGCCAGATTCAGGCTATACGCAATACGTAGGTATAATATAAATGCCTTACAATGCAGGTACAAAGCGCCTTATAAATGCAATTTAATTAAGATAGATAGTAAAGATCGTGATAGGATTGAGCAGTAATAATGTATAGTAGCGAATTGGCAGGTTTAAAACAGGGATTATGTAATAGATACAAGTTACAGAATTCAAGAGGCGAGTTTTTATTGTAGATGAATCATGTACCAATTATAATAAAATTATATAACAATTTTAAGTAGGTATAAGGGATAAATAATTGAATTAGTATGGCAATAAGTGTAAATGAAAATAGATAAGTTTATTTAGAATTTAATATAGAAAGAATGTATAGTAATGATGTCACTGGACCCGGAATTTTGATTAATATTAAAATGTTAAGTGATTATTTGGATAAGATGAACAATTATAATGTTAAGTGATTATATAATAAGATGGACAGCACAAGTGATTATTTATAAGAAATATTCGACAACAATAATTATGACAAGAGGCGTGGCCTCTCATAAGGACGGCCGATGGAACGGTTGTTGATCTTGAGGGTGGGTGCGAATAGCGATAATAGCATCATTCCCACATAAACTGCTCTGAAAGGAACTGAACGCCATTGTTACGGGTAGTTTGAAAGGAGTTTGCTTGAGAAAACTGAAATCCAGAAGATGTCGGAAGTCGGGGGCAATTAATCGCTTCTGTAATCGCCGAACAGACAGAAAAGACGGAGAAAGTGCAGAATCGAGCAAAGCGGAATCGAACGGATCAACGGATGTTGATCAAATGGAGAAGCAGACGGCTGGTAAGCAGGAGCAACCAACACCACGACATGGGAGACAGGAAGTGGACCGCAACCTCGATGACTGCGCGAATGTTTAGCCAGGCGGATATCAGAGCGGCAGAAAAGGTACAGAAGGACGCAGAGAACGATGCTGTCCTTCATTCGGTTGAGGATTGGACGAGGCCAATGTCAGCGACGCAGCGCGGCGCGATTAAGGTAGCCTATAATTAGATTTAAGTTAGTTATAAGAATCAGCCTGCTCATTGTATATATGTAGTAGAGAATAGTTAATTCGTGTGTTATTCGTGTTTAAAATAGCTCACCCGTTGTTCTCTTTCATAGTTGACATGAAAGTGTGATACCTGGAATTAAATTGTGGAGCGATTAATTTATCAGAGTGCGGATTTTTGTTCTAATAAACTGATTCAACTCAAGTTCAATTCTTATTTTTTATACCAACCCCCCCTTATCAAATTATTACGGTCGCATCTCACGTGTGACGTTCACGTATTACGAATATTAGTTTCAGCGCGAATTTTAAATTAATATTTAGCTTTATTCAATAATTGCTGGGCAATGTAAGCTCCTCCTCACCCCACTCCTAACATGCATTCACAGCGGACGAAAGGTCGCTACCCCCTTCCCCCATCATTTGGCCGGGGTGGGTTTCTGTCAAGTCAAAGCTACTCTCTCTCGCTCTACGCCTGTCGAACGCTCCGGAACTGCTCCAGGGTGCCGCCGGCTTTGCACCCGGCCTCTGGGCAGCTCCATACTGACCATCATTTTGCCTCAAGATGAAGCCGCCAGGAAGTTGCGATGTGCCTCCTGGAAGACATCCGAGGACCCCTCCTTGGACAAGAAGCAAGCGGTGGATCCTCTGTTGTGAGCGGCGTCGCTCACAACAGAGGACCGGAGGCTACCCAACATGAGACGACCGGACGTGGCTACGGAAACCACATGACGAGCGAAGTGCAGAGTCCGCGTCCGTGAACTGGACCAGGGGCGGGCTCCAGATGCCACTCGTCGCATGTGCCTGCGGCGGGCCACACGTGGCCATGCAATTGGCCACAAATGTTAAGACAGACAAGCGAGTGGGAAAAACAATTAAACAATTAGTGCGCCCACTTTTAATTACGGTAAGATAAAAGTAGCAATAAGAATTTTCAATTATTCTTATTTCCTTGAGCTGTTAATAAATATATGAATTTGTGTATGGAAAGACGTCTTAATTTAATTTACATTCCCGCCATCTCCTCGTGACCACCACAAATGTTGATTGCGCAGCGACCAGAACGTTGCGTTTATATAAAAATGCTTAGAATTTAAATTTGCTCATAGACAAGAGCACACTGCGTCGCTCGTCGCTCATTGTCATAGATAAAATATGTACTCCAATACTCTCATTGCTTATGGTTTCTTAAAAGCGTTTGCCGTCAGTTTGACTACTGTCATGTTATTTTATTAATTTTTCATATTTCAGTCAAAAGGATAACATATAAACGTAAAAATGCCTCGTATTATGATAAAAGGAGGTGTTTGGCGAAACACAGAGGTATGTATTATGAACAAAAACTTGTATTCATTTAGAAATTTTGTATATTTCATTATTATAACCTGTATTTTAGGACGAGATATTAAAAGCGGCGGTAATGAAATACGGTAAAAATCAATGGTCCCGAATCGCCTCACTGATCCACCGCAAGTCCGCGAAGCAATGTAAAGCTCGTTGGTACGAGTGGCTCGATCCGAGTATTAAGAAAACTGAGTGGTCCAGGGAAGAGGATGAGAAATTATTGCATCTCGCGAAGCTTATGCCGACTCAATGGAGAACCATTGCTCCTATAATAGGAAGAACAGCTGCACAATGTTTGGAGAGATACGAATATCTTTTGTAAGTATATAGATTTTTTTGATATTACTATAGCTTAAAATAGAACATGGATTTTTTTAAATCTTTGACATTATTTTCACGATACGTCCCTTATTAAGGTTTCATGAATATGCAGCTTGGTCCACTTTCTTTAAAAATATTGTTTTCAAGTCGTCATAAGGAGTTTTAAATAGTTAGTGCACTATTTTTAGCATATGCCTTAATGGCAGTTGGCTATGATATATTAAGAAATGAAAGGAATCTCGGTTTTTTCGGGGATTTATTAGGGTATGGGTCTCCCGTTGGGGGTTGCTGGGATGGACGATGCCGGGAAGAGCGGTGGATAGGGAGACCTAACGGAGTATTCCACTGGGTCTCCTTCGCACCCTCTTTCAACCTGGGCAGGGTGTATTTCTGTCAGACTGTGACCGAGTTTTGCGACTTCAACACATAAATGTGGCGTTTACCCTTCCATTTTGGGGGTACGTGACTTCTATAGCTTTTCTCTGACTGCCTTCTGAATTTAATATAACGAGTCTCATGTCAATTTGATACATATTGTACATGTATGGCTCTGGTACAATGATACCAGAGTCAATCATAACAGTTAATGACTGAATGTAATAATGACCAAATGTAATAATTGTGCAATATAATAAAGGAAAAGAAAAAAGTTAACTATGAATGAAAGCCACAAGGTTTCAACTAACTTTAAAATATATTCCAAAAATATTCCATTTGGTGTTTCCTTCATCAATGGCAGTAGGCACTATTTCAGTATAGACTTTGCAGACGGGTTGTGGATACTTATTTCGCAGAACAGACACTAAACGGCATGATGCCATTGCCCAATTGGCTTCCAACCTCTTACACACTTGTGTATTATGTATTTAATAAGCTTACTTTATTTCACAAAACGGTGTCCAATGATTAGTAAAAATAGTACAAAATATAACTTTTATTGTTTTATTTTTCAGAGATCAAGCGCAAAAAAAAGAAGAGGGAGATGATATGAATGATGACCCCCGGAAACTGAAACCGGGTGAAATTGACCCAAATCCTGAAACTAAGCCAGCGCGTCCTGATCCAAAAGATATGGATGAAGACGGTAATAATTTTGATAGATACAGCAGATTCCCAATTTTCAAGGATTGTATCAACAGAAATGCGAATTAACTGGGATGTTTCGAATTTCGAAAGTCATTAAAATATATCTTTTAAAACAATGTTCCACATTGTTAATAACGGTCAAACACATGTTTATAGTCGATCACATCAGCTTTTTGTCGTGTCTGAAAAGTGATCTCTCGAAATGTTATTTGGTTGACTTTAGTGCTTTAATGAGGGCTAGTTGCGCCCGGTTGTCATTGTCACTTGTTTACAAAAGAGCGCAGCTTGATAAATTATGACGAATTATATTAAACATGGTTTAAATAGAAAAACGGTATCCGACAAAGTGCCATTAATTACACGAGAATTCACCTCTAAGGGTCGGTTGTGGGATTAGTAGTAAAGTTTTATTAAAGCCTGTGGTTAAAATCGTTTGCGGATTGTCAAATTTACTATTGTCAAAGCATACTTTACTTTAACACAGACTTCAGTCTAGCAAAGTAGCCAGGACAACGCTGTATATATTAGAGGTGAAGTCTACTCCATTCCACACAATAAACTATGTATTATGTATGTTTATTATTTATTCACCTCTATCAAAACAAAAATATTTATGTCAATATATATACATATATAAATACATAAATAGATGAGATGTCTATAGGCGTAACAAATAATCTTTACCAATGGATTTTTTCACATCTACATTTGAAATCTATCATTTTGGTGGTGATCATCACTAAAATAGCCAAATATTGAATGATTAATTGTCGTATACTGCAACTTTTGCAACTGCAACCAATGTGTTAGATGACTTTTGGAACAAATAAAATGAGTTTGTAATTGAATGTACTTTCAAGAAATAATTTTTTTTTTACCAATGAACAAACAACCATTTTACTTAAGTAAAAAGTTACTACTGATCACACAACTAGCCCTAAGTTTCAAGCATTTATTGAAACTAAAAGTCTTATGCTGGAGTAAATTTATTATTAATTAAATTTGGATGTCAATGAAATCAATTGTGAATTGAAGTGATATCAAAATTGAAAAAAATCACAAAGAATAAGTGTTACGACGAATTGACGGGTGCGGGATATTGATCAGCAAACGGTACATGATAGGCTTAATTCAGTTTAGCTGATCATGAAGTATTATATGATGAAGATATTTTACAATGTATGATAAATGATTCCGTGCAACCTATTAATTTAAGTGATTTAATTTATTTTTTGTTGATCTTTTCATGATATTTGCGGTGAAAGTTATTTGAGAATCCTGCAACATCCCGAGTGGCATTTACATCACGCATACATGTGTGATTTTCGGTCGGTTTTTGTAAATTTCAGATTAACCAAGATTTTTTTATCCTAGATAATCAGGAGATGGTATTGTAAATAACTCGCATTTTATATTATATGAGGGTGGTTTATAAATATTCATATTTTATAGAACTTGAGATGCTGTCCGAAGCTCGTGCTAGATTGGCCAATACACAAGGTAAAAAAGCAAAGCGTAAAGCTAGAGAAAAGCAGCTCGAAGAAGCACGAAGATTGGCCGCATTACAAAAGAGGCGAGAGCTGAGTGCAGCTGGAATTCTGGTTGCAGCAAGGTAATATTTTTAAAAATCTCATTTTTAGCTACATGTACATCAAGAAAAAGAATGGTATGTATTGTGTAGTACAGAAAAGCTCTTTAAGGCTTCCTTTCAATAATAATCCATATTTTCACATTTAAAAAAAAAAGTGGGTTATTTTTATTATTCATTTATATCAGAAGTTATACACTAGATTAGACTTTTAAAAAAATTATTACTTTGATAGGACTTTTATACTAATTTAAAACTAATAAACTGAATATTATTTGCCTTAATTAAGACAATACAAGCATTATAAGAAAGACTGCGACCATTAAATTCATTTTCCATGTGCTACAAAATCCATGTGCTATCTTAATATGGAAAATTCTTGCATGTACGAAATATATTTTCTTATTATCTTGAAGCCAAGATTATGGAGACAAATCTGAACTGAGACAAATTAACAAAATATTAAAAATGAATAGTTACAAATCTTTAAATTTGCAGAATGTATTATCAATTTTTGTCATTTTTAAAATACTTTGTTTTAGTGAAAGCAAAATTTATTTACATGCTTTAAGGCTTCAGCTACTATTTAAAGCTAAATTTTATATCAAAAACACAATTTCTTACTAAATAATATTTATATTGATCCTATTAATGTGTGTTTTTTATTGTTTTCGTAATTTTCGTTAAAAAATGTCCAAAATATATGTTTACACACATATTTTAGCCACAATATGAATTAATATTACGAATTTCATAAATTAGATGTTTTTTTTTTTTACTGATTTAAAGGGAAAACATTTTCTTGAACAAAGTAAATGTTTTATGTATGTTAATTTGTACGTAAGTTGCAATTGAATATTCCGTATATATGTAAAACCATTGTCTTTTAAACATGTAATTATGAAACAACCAGCCCGCAAAATGGCAATGCGGTGTTTTAAATCGATAATATTAAACAAAATGCATCTGACACAATAGTAATTTTAAATATGGAACATTGACAACCATCTAAATATATATAGGTACGTTGACTGATTTATAAATAAATATTATTTATATAAAATAGGTGAACTGTGTAATTTACCTAGGTCTAATTATTTTAATAACTTTTTTTTTAATATATAAACCATTATTTGATTAGACCTAAAACAATTTGAACTTTAAAAACTGTCGTATTGTTTTGGGTTTTAGGGTAATTATATTTTACCAGGAACTTGTCAGTTACCGTAAAGAATATGGGCAGTTGGAAAATGTACATTGAAAAGATCACTTTTGGCAATTGCTCATTCTGCTTCTTAAAATGTATCTAATTATGGGAAAAAACCCAGAACATGGATTTCAATTCAACACAAATGTATCATATTTCATACAAAATAAATAATAATGTTACTGTTTTTAGACACAAGAAAAAAAGAGGAATAGATTACAATGCTGAAATACCTTTTGAAAAGCGACCTGCGTTAGGGTTTTACGATACAGCTGATGAAGTAATAGATCCAATGGCTCCTGATTTCTCAAAATTGAGGCAGCAACATCTTGATGGGGAATTGAAATCAGAAAAAGAAGAGGTATAATCTTATTTGCCAAATATTTGGATTGATATGTTAGTATGAAAGCTATATTTGAAATATTAATTGCAAATTTTTGTTTTTCAGCGTGAACGTAGGAAGGACAAAAATAAATTGAAACAGCGCAAGGAGAACGATATTCCTCAGTCTATGTTGTCAGGTGACGGACCAGCTAAGAAAAGAAGCAAACTTGTTTTGCCTGAACCGCAAATTTCCGATCAGGTAATTGCGTTAAGTATAATATGCCATTTTAACTATATTCATATAATAGACAGTAAAAAAGAAGTCTTTTTTATACCAATAGCAATGGAATTATTGAAGTAAACATCTTTATATTCTACATGGTGAGCCATCCAACCCTATCTACAGCTCTAGTAGTTTTACAGCTCTTGAAATGAATGTTATTAAAACTTAGTCTCTCCTTTACTTTCATATTGAAAAATTGCTTATAGGAGTTGCAGCAAGTGGTGAAGTTGGGGCGCGCCAGCGAAGTAGCTCGAGAGGTGGCGGCTGAAAGTGGCGGTGAGGGAGGAGCCACTGACAGTCTGTTGGCTGACTATGCTATTACACCACAGCACGCCACCGCCGCCAGGACGCCAGCACCGCAAACAGACAGGTGAGAATAATCAAAACTGATTTTCATTTTAAATTATTTTAGCATTATTTGAGACGTCAATGGTTTTAAAGATTATAATTTTTGTAATAATAAAGTCTTTGAGAAACAAAGATTTACGTATCTTTCAATCACTTACATAAAGATGTAGAGTAGAGAAGGTAAAACATGGGTACAAGTTTCCGGAGAAGTGTACATTCTTACCTCATTGTTTTCTTTAGCTCTTACAAATTGAATGTTTCAGAGTTCTACAAGAAGCCCAGAACATGATGGCACTAACACATGTGGACACTCCTTTGAAGGGTGGTCTAAATACTCCTCTGTACAATCCAGATTTCAGTGGATCCATGCCACAGAATCAAATTGTAGCAACTCCCAACACAGTACTAGCTACACCTTTCAGGCAAGTCATACATTATTATCTTGAAAAAATGTCACAAGTATTTATCTTGTTTTATTAATTAAATGCTTGTGTTATAAAAATATCATTGATTTAAATAGCCCCTAATTGTTTTAAAATCCCCAACCTTTGTCGTCAAAGGTGGGTGTTCTGATCTATTTTTTATATGTATCTATAGTTTAACTATACAAAAGCTAGACTCAAATGGTTTTCTAAGTGATAATCCAATGAAGAATAATATACTTTCTTTTCAGATCTGTGAGGAGTGAATTATCGACACCGGGCAGTTTTGGCACACCTGGGGGGCAGGGTCAACCTGGAGGACCTGTAAGATATAATCAATGTTTTATTTATTAAGCAGAACACATTCTTATTGTGAAGTTGTAATTATTCAGAACATAGGTCTGTGATATTTTATATGTTAATTAAATGTATTAATTAGAAAGATATATATATAAAATCAATTTAATCGCAAAATATTATTGTTGCTACCGGGATTCAAACCTGGATCTCTTTCTAATCCGGGGATGGTGTATTAACCAACTATTCTACAGTAGACAGTACTTTTAATGATAAATTTTCGAACATTTATGTTACATTGTAACAGTATCTATGCTGGCCTGTCAATGTTTCAGCTGGATAGATTACAATCCATTCTAAATGCGGTAGCACGGATAATATATGGAGTTTCCAAATTCTCTCATATAACATCTCTTTTAGATCAGCTACATTAGCTCCGATTCCCTGAAAGAGTTGAATTTAAATTGTGCTGGTTGATGTACAAGGCGACACATAATATGGCGCCTCTGTATCTTCAAGAACTTTGTATCCTAGACAATTTGAATGGTAGATGTCAAACTCTCAGGTCAGCCTCTACTACACCTAAGTGTCAGTAAAAGTCAGCCTCTACACACTACAGGAAGGGTTGTAGAACCGACTAACCGTTTACAAAAGTCTAAATTTAGTGAACGGGCATTTGCGGTGGTAGGCTCAAAAGGGTGGAACTCTTTGCCCTCCGTCATAAGAAACAGTGCATCAGAGATTTTATTTAAGAAGAAACTAAAGATGCGCCTTTTTAAAAAATCATTTGCATAAGTGAAAATAACAATTTTTAATTTTAAAAAACAAAGAGAATATAACTATAAACAGTTCATGTGTAAAGCGCCCTTGAGGTGAAAGTTTTTACGAAAATGGCGCTATACAAATTATTATTTGAAAGCCATCTACTTTATTTTTACAGAATCTCAAATACCTTTGAGTAGTCCGATAGATGTATTAATTTGAAAAGTGAAAAATGGGTTCTAAAATTTTTCATCAAAAGTACTATCTGCATAGTCGGTTAATGCACCTTCCCCGGATTAGAAAGAGATTCAGGTTCGAATCCCGGTAACAACAACAATACTTTTCAATAAAATTGATTTTATATATATGTATATCTTTCTAATTGATACATTTAATATATATTAATTAATATTTAAAATGTTTTGTTTATTTAACAAGCTTGAAAAATATAACTATAATTAATGCTTAGAATTTTTGATTCATCATCATCGGCCATTGACAAGTCCACTGCTGGATGTAGGTTTCCCCATGACTCCTGCTCTCCTTGGTCCTCTGCCAATTTTTCCCGTGTCACTCCTACTGCTTTAATAATTTTGTGTAACCAAGAGACATTGGGCATATTATAGGTTGTTTGTGGATATTATTCAAAGATCTTCTGTATTTGTCGATTTTATCTATGCCCTTGAAATATGACCCACCCTTTGTCATTTATGCAGTGATAATGACATCCTTCGTCTCATATCTTTTATTTTTCTCTTCTAGTAGTACTCCCGGCATACTTTTATCCATTCTCACACACTCAAGCTTTTGAGTTAGTTTAATGTTCAAGAAGTTATTTTTCATGACTTGGATTTTTCTTATATTCATTTTTATCTTGGCAGTCTTGCTTGTACTAGCCACTTCATTTAGGCAAGATTCGAGTTCTTCTTAGAAAATGATTTTTATATCTGGAAATCTTAACTGTAAGATAAGATGATTCCCAGTTAAGAGGCAAGTAATGGTTAAACCATTGTCATGAATGTGGTTGTGTTCGATTGTAACAATGATTTGTAAGTGAGATTTAACTTTTAGAGGTTTAGTTTCTAGTGTACCAGTGATTGCTCGAAGAATTATAATAATCTGTTATCAATCAATCATCTGTTATAAGCTGGGTTCTTTCTAATTCAGTGTTCATTTTTTTGTTTTTCTTACCATTCTGTGGTCACTTCCAATGTCAAATCTGTTCAACATGTTTGAGATAATAAAATCTATTTTGCTAATGACCTTCTCCAGTTTCAGTTTCTAGAGTACTTCTTTTGAAAGAATGAGTTAATTTTGAACTGGTTTTTATTTTTTGCAAACTCAATAAGTCAGTGTTACCCCGTGTTCAAATATTCCCATAGAGCTGTTAATCATCTTTTGGAAATCAATCCTCTAGCATTAAAGTCTCCCATAAGTATTTTGAAATTTGTGACGATGTTAGGGCATTGTATAGCTTGCAATTTGTATCTGATATTTTATTAAATTCTACGATATGGGTGGTATGGTTAAATTATTGTTGAAATCTTGTTTTAGGGGTACACGCCTGGTCTGAGGGACAAATTAAATATTAACCCGGAAGAAAGGTTGGCACTTGGCGACACCCCACAACAGGTCAATCATTTTCAGAAACAGGTAAATATGTGCATGCATTTTTTAATCTTTTCATTCCTAAAGGATAACATTGATACAGTGAAAGCTTTTAAATTCAAAATATGTACAAGAAACTAACATATTTTAAAAATTATGTATAAACCCCTATAATTTGAAATAAACTAAAAATATTCTAAATTTATGGAAATTCTTAGGACCGGTTGTGTGATCAGTAGTAAATTTTTACCATGGTAACTTTTTATTAATGCCCGTGGTAAAAACTCTTTACGGGCTGTTGTACCAACAAATTTACTACTGTCAAAGATAATCTTGCCTCTCAGTGTGGCAAGGTGAATAATCATGAAATATGCTTTATTTTATACTCTATCTTGTGGTTTTATTTTATGTATAAACCCCTATAATTTGAAATAAACTAAAAATATTCTAAATTTATGGAAATTCTTAGGACCGGTTGTGTGATCAGTAGTAAATTTTTACCATGGTAACTTTTTATTAATGCCCGTGGTAAAAACTCTTTACGGGCTGTTGTACCAACAAATTTACTACTGTCAAAGATAATCTTGCCTCTCAGTGTGGCAAGGTGAATAATCATGAAATATGCTTTATTTTATACTCTATCTTGTGGTTTTATTCGCCCTTATGTTCGAGACCTGTCACTTCGTTGGTAAATTTTTTTCAGATTATGTGCTAATATATACTAATCAACGAGATCATCGTCAGACGAACTCTCATTACTAAAATGGTAAAATATTGAATGATTAATTGTCGTATAGTGCAACTTTCAAAGTATCAATGTGACAGATGACTTTTGAAACAACTATGAAGAGTCCGTCATATTTAACCATTAATTCAGATTTTTACTTTCAGATATCGGAGAGTAAAATTAGTTTACTACGGGACATACTTTTGAGAAATAAAAAATTTTTTACAAACGATCAAACAAAATTTTTTACTTTAGTAACTTTTTTTACCGATGTAAAAAGTTTTTACTACGATAATAAAAGTTACTACCGATCACACAACCAGTTCTTAGCAATAACATTGGCAAATTTTGCTCAGTAATACTATTTTTATAAATATAAAATTCCTAAAAAACAATTTAAAAAAACAAAGTACAAAATCGAACATGAGAACAATTTAATACTCCAGCAATGTTGAATCCAGCGAAAATCACAAATAAAATGAGTGATGAAAATTCATAAAATAAAATTGTTTTGTGTTGCAGAGTGTAATTACGAAAAATATAAGTTTTCAAATTATAGACTAGTTCAAATAAAGGCAGTTTAACTGTACCCAATTATTTTTTAATGAACTAATCAATTTTTTTCAAACTATTTATAAGGATTCAAAACATTGTTGATGGACCTGATACCTACTTTTATAATTATTATAATTTGCTGTTTTATAACTTTTGCAGATCAAAGCATCTTTAAGAGCAGGATTGCAATCTCTGCCAACGCCGAGGAATGATTATGAGATAGTAGTGCCGGATAATGAAACTGAGGATGCACAGGATGATAATCAGGCATCCATAACAGAAGATCAGGCAGACATTGATCTGAAGAAGGAAAAGGAAGCTGAAGCAAAAAGTTTGTACCTTATTATTTATATACATACCTTGTTATTTCCCTTTTCATGAGTTTTTGAGATCTGCTGGTGAGATTGTATTGGGTCATCCCATAAATAATGCCTTTATTTTACTTCTTTTATTTTTAAAAATTAAGATGAACAAAGTTCTTTTTTAATCTAAAATATACTCCTTCATTTTTTACAATGCTCTTCCATCTTTCTGGTAAACTTGCAATGCCCCTTTTTCAAAATTCACTTGTCTGTTATGAAAAATACTCCTTCAGTACTGTTCTGACCTCGTTTACAGAATTAATATTTTTTACGTCCAAGTTAGTCTTAAAACTGCGGAATAAATGAACAGATGATGGGGCAATGTCCGGCGAATATGGTGTGTGGGGCAACGTTTCCAATAAAGGTTCACTCCTGAAACATGATAGCAAAGAAGAGCACACATTCAATCTGCACGTGATTAGCCTCTGAAAGTTTGTGAGGAACCCATTGACCCAATTTGCTAACTTTTTCAATGTTATACGTGGTTGTTGATGAATGGTTAAATGACCAAATTCAAGCTTCTCTGCTAGTTGTTCCACCAGGATTTGCAGGACGTCCTCGTTGAACTCCAGACGAGGTTCGTCTTCTAGGCTGTAGTTTCTGGCTCGGAATTTCTGGAATTACTGTTGACACTGGCTTACGCTTATTGTCCGATTCCCATATACTGCATTAATAGTCCAGAATATATTTCATGCTAAACATTTCCATATTAAATATTTTTCACTGTACATATATTACAGTTGGCTCAATATTGCATGTTCTAAGAACAATATATACATCCATCTTAAGGTTTTATTATGCATTATATCCATATTAAAATTTATTAAATATTTGTGATAAACTGTAGGAAAATCTTTGGTCACAATGTAGATTAAGTAACCAATAAAATATTTTGCCTCACCTGAACATGAAGTTTAATATGTTCCAAAATGTCTACAACAGGAGCAGCAGCAATGGCTTTGCGTTCGCAAGTAGTGCAAAGAACATTACCTCGTCCAGCTGACATAAATACCGGAGTACTGAGGTCCCGCGGTGATACAGGACCACTCACTGATTTGCAAAAGGCTGAGGAACTTATAAAGAAAGAGATGATTACTATGTTACACTATGATTCTTTGCAAAATCCTGTGGCAGGTGAATAAACCAAATTTTTGCACTATGAATGTGGATTACATTCAGTGGGTTATATGTATAGAAAGGACTCACGCATATCGGTTCCACTCAGCAAATAAACCCGTGATTTTAATATTCAAAGAAGTTATTTTTTAATTTATTGTGAAATATAGAAAGCAAATTTTCTTTCTGCCCCCTTTATTTGCTTAGGTTTTATTTTAATTCAATAACATATACTGGATATCTCATAGCTAGCAGCAAAAAATTCAGGGGAATCTTCTTCATTCAATTTTGAACAGAAAATATTATTTATACTTTGGTAAAATGTTTACAGTTAACGAGTTATGCGACTTCAAAGTTAGCATTTTTTTTTTTCAATATTTCTTACTTATCTTTTGTAAAACGTTGGACTACCATTAAAGTAATTCATATAACATTTTATAAATTGATTCGCTGATTAATTAATTGATAAAACACTCAAAATACAATACTATAGAAATTATTCCACGAAAATGTTAATCAGCTGATTTACCTTACCTAAGTATGGTCTCATGAATACATATGCACATATATAGGTACTTACATAGCTTACCGAGCTCTCGACTTCCGCTGACTTAATGGTGGATTGCTCATTCGTCCAACGATCAAATTTTATTTAAATATTGCGTATATTATTGAAGTTCATAAGAATTTTTAAATAAATGCAAGCACTGTAAAGTACCAAAAATAATTTTAAAAACGAGGGAATCAAAATATTCAATGGAAACCAAAACAAAAAATGTAAATAGCTTACCTAGTAATCGAAAATATAGATGTATATTTGTATTTCTAATCTTGTAATATTCAGCAATCGAGAGAACAGAAATAACAAATGTGCATTAAAAATGATGTTTACACAAAAATCCCATGTAAATATCTTTTACACAAAGTTACGCACAATCTATGTGTGCAAATAATAAAAACCACCATTTATTTAAATTAAACAATTAAAAATATAATTTTATATATAATTAATAATTCTTCATTTTAAGTTAATTATATTAAAATGCAAATAAGATTAAAATTAAAAACTGAACTAAAATATTAAAACATTGTAAATATGAAAACATTGTGTGCTATTTATTAAAATGTATGTTAAAATACGGGGAAACCTTTTAGAATCATTGTTAAAGACATGCAAAATATTTGAATGTGAGCGTAAATTGCACCGCGCTTAGTAACGGTGTCCTTTATCGTAAGTAATATGACGCCATTAATGACGGCAATAAGCAGTCTTAATCCCTTTTTATTTCGCATATTAAAATTATATCGTAGAATGTAATATTGGATGGATATATTTTAGAATGAAAAAAATTTTATGAATAAAAAATATAATTTAAATAGGTCCATTAACTAGAATGAGATATTATATTTATATTAAGGTTAAAGAAATGCTCATATAGCGAGTAATGGGGGATTAAAAATATTAGCAAATTTTTATTTATTACATCATACATAAAAATCTCCTTGAGACTTCGGGAATTCATTTTTCAGATGCTGTGTCATTGAATCAAAGGTTAACGATTTTTAGAAAAGACTGTTTTCGCACATTCGTGTAATTCAATTTCTGATATTAAAATTATTAAATGAAGTAAATATTATTTTAATTTCAATAACTACGTAGGTACTTATTTATTTAAAAAAAAAACAAAAAGATGCACTTTTAAATATAAAAAAATTACCGTGTTGTTGATATCAGCACGTGGTAAAAGTTTCCTGTACCTGGAAGATTCTTTTTTGCTTACTTACTACTTTGATCTTACTTACTTAGATCTTTCATTACAATTGTTAAAATTTTTTTTAAATGTTGTCAATCTCGGCATTTTTTTATCTTATATTTTTTCCACCCTGCAAATTCTAAGTCAGTGGGTCAGTATGTATAGAGGTCATCGAACTCTCATGTATGGACATAATACTTAACATCTTGAATACGAATTTTGAAAAATAAAAAAATATAAAGTTGATAATTCGCCAGGCAGGGGGAAAACCGACAAATTTTCAAGAATATTTTTCATTCTAAATTACTTGATTTACCTATTCTTGAAGTTTGGACAACTAGCTACGAGACACCCTGTATATAAAGAATAAAAAAAAACATTAACATCATTTTCGTTAGTTTCCGCCGTAATGCGAGGAGCGAGATATTTATATATACTGTTTCTATTTCATCCACGCAAATATGAATACATTTAGCGGCTGCCGAACATATAGAAACCATATTTACATATATGCAGCATCTAGCGACCACACACCGAGAAGGTAGGGATGGCAAGCCAGGTGCTGCATTACATATGTATATCAGAGTATATTACATACAGTATATGTATCGTAATATTTTACTGAAATTCAATATAATGATTTTACAATATGCGGTATCCGATTCAAAGTTTTTTTTACAGTTAACACATGCAATATGGTGGTGGGCCAGATCTGACCCGGGTCAATATATGAATTATTGAAAAAATATCTGGTTAACATTATTTTCCTTAATTAATTAAATTAAATTAAATTCTGGTTAATCTTGTATTAAATATTTCCAAGCATTTACAAATTAATATTATCGGACGGGATTCAGTTGAGTTATTTACGAAAATGTGAAAAAAAACAAAAACACTTGCTTAGGGCAGGCTCTCTGGCGCGACCATCTCTCTGCATCACGTGTTTTCAACCATTGGTGCATATTTTATAATATTTTACTTTTGATTATAAACTTGCTATGGTTGTTTTTTATGCCCATTTTAAATGCATATTGTTACGTCGTGTGCTGTCACCAGAGGATGGAATCCAGCGCACAACGCCACCAGCTAGACTCAGTCTGTGGGTCCATAAGGGTTGGTGTTGGAATGCCTATCTCAGATGTGTGGGGAAGGTCTCAGACACTAATAACACATTAGTCACATAATTTACACTTTATTCACTAAACAGGAGAAATTCGTCATTGTAACACGTAGAGGGTTCCAGATCTTTCCGAGGCCAGACCAAAGCATCTCTCGTCTTCTGGAGGCTTCCAAGTGGACCTATCTTGACATCAAGGCGTGGACCGTGCTCGCCTCGCTTCCATTCACGCTCGCAGCCTCCCGCTCGTTCCCGCGGAGAGTCCTTCCTTCCTTGACATTCACGGGCAGAACAAGGCCCAAATATCTCTTGTTCTGCCGTGAATATAATACTACACCTTATTCGTCGCCATTTCTCGATCTCTTACACCAATACTCTTATCTCAGCGGAGCGCCGCTTGGCGTCCGCCCACACGCACCGCACAGCTCGGGCGCTCGCTATGAAGTCCCCCTCTACCTTCCTCCGACCTCGCTCTACCGGCCACGCCTGCTCGCGTCGGAAGATGGCACCTTCGGTCTTCACGCGTATTTTCAAATGTCACAATATTTGTGGGAGCAAAATCCATATCAGACATTGAGTCAAAAATCCAAAAAAACTCAATTTAAGAAAAAATCACTTTCATCGAATGAAATTAAATTGTTTGATTGTGTTTGAAAAATCAAGAAGCGCTCAGTAATGTGATAACACTCAAAAAAGCATGTGAATAATTAAAAACTTCAATGATCAAAAAGAAAATGAAATGAATTTTGTCCTTGTAAAATGATAAAAAAACTACATTTTCCTATGCAGTGTGTCATGAGGCAATATGAAGCGATTTGCTGCCCAGATTATAACGCCAATCCAATATTGATTTCCCATATTGTCTTTGTTTTACTTATTAGTCTTAAATATATTATATAAATTCCATTTGTTTTGTAATATCTAATGTTCATTTATTACACTTGTATAAAAAAAAGTGTAAATTTTTAATATATTATATGAATAATGAATATTTTGTTCAAATTATTTCATTCTATAAATATATTTTAGTATAAAAAATATTTTTTGAATTCTGAGATTGAAAATCTTCACAATCACTTTTTTGTCACCCATGTGGCCAGGCATGGGATCATGCGTTCAGTACGTGTTTAAATGGGCCCGAGAATGACAATATTATTTACAAAAACTTTTAATTTATTGACAGAAAACATGTGATTATATCATGTCATTTCATTAAATCATATTTAATATGAAAAATCTGTTAAAAATCTTCTGAAAAATAGTTAGAAAATTTAAATTTTGTACTGTGTCTGAAATGACCCACCACCGCTAGATGTGTTTTGTTTGGACCCATGGGGTTATATGGTATTAATAAGACACCAGAACTTTTCACTTGTTTTTGCTTTTGTGTGGCGATGCTTAATAGAGACCTTACTTTAACCTTCAAATACACACATAAAAATACACTGAATTTTGAATTATTTAGATGTACGGAAGGAAGTTCACTCATCTTTGCAAGTAATTTATGTCTTTTTTTTTTGTCTGCCTATTTGGTCCAATTGTGTTCTTGGCAAATAAATATGTCAGCCTTAATTTGTATTTACTTTAATGCTTATAAATAATTTATTCCCTCAGGAACAGATAAAAAAAGACAAGCTAATCAACAAGCGGCGCAGTTAGCTTATCTGGAACAGAACCCATATGATGACTTCACACCTGAACAGTTACGAGAAGCTAACAATTGTCTTACAAAGGAAATGGAAATTGTCAAACAGGGAATGGCGCACGGTGAACTCAGTATTGATGCTTATTCACAAGTTTGGGAAGAATGTTTAGCTCAGGTATGGTTAAATTATTTTGTATAACTTATTTCTAAAACTCAAATGACGTATTATTAATTGTTAACTGACTGCCCATTCATTTTTTAGGTACTCTTTTTGCCGAGCCAAAATAGATACACAAGAGCTAATCTCGCAAGTAAAAAAGATAGATTGGAATCTGCAGAAAAGAGGTTGGAACAAAACCGCAATCATATGGCGAAAGAGGCTAAAAAATGTTCCAAAATGGAAAAAAAATTGCGTGTACTAACCGGTGGCTATCAGAGTAGAACCCAAGCGCTGCTGAAGCAATTTCAGGAACTAAATGATCAGATAGAACAAGCAAATTTAGAATTGAGTACATTTAAATTTTTAGCAGAACAAGAAAAGGCGGCTATACCTAGAAGAATTGAGGTGAGGCATCACACTATTTTACACAATACAAAGTTATCTTGAATCCTCCTAGATAAAAGGTTATCTCGTGCCAAGTTTAGTTGGTTTCACATTAGCAAATTTACATCTCCATTTCTAGTGTATTATGAAAATAACAATATTATTAACCTGTTAGCTGTTTTTTTTTGCAACAATAACTTCGAGAGTGACAGTTGTGTTTGTGCAGGCTCCCTTGGATTAATTGGATATTTACAAAAAAATCAGATATTTATAAACTTCTTTTACTTTAATATTCTTAGCTCACGTGTTTTTATAATTTAAACTATTTATCTTTAATATATTTCTTACAGTTTAGGCATTTGCGTTTTTTTTCAGTAGGGTCTATTTATTGTTACATTTTTATTTTTATTTTGACATTTGTCAGAAATCTTTGTCAATTTAATTTAATTTAATTTTCGGTGACAATGGAGGAATTAAGACCTCCGGATCCTCCAGACCCTTTTCCTCCTCCATCACATCTTTCTCGTCCCTCAATACCCGCCTCAGAAGATGCAGAATCTTCAGACGATTCCACTTTTTTAACATTCAAGAAAAGAAAAATTGAAAAGAAGTCGGAAAAAACAAAGAACAATGCTAAAATAACCAGCATCATCTCATCTCCTCCTATCTCTCCCACTCTAATCCCAACCGTGACCTCTGACCTACCCTCTGCTTCTCCTGTTAATATAACCCGTCTCCAACTATTATACCCAAATTCGGCTGTCTCTCCTTTCCTTGTTTGTGTTCAAAAAACAGAACAAGGACCTATACATCCAATTGATTTTGGTAAATACATTACCCAGCAGAACACTCCTGGTATCTGCCCAGGCGGTATAAAAACAGAAGGCAGATACAAAATTTCTGTGGAGTTTAAATCTGCAGTAATGGCGAATAATTTTGTTAAATCTCTTGAAAACTCCCAAAATAACAAATTCAAAGCCTACATTCCGACTTACAATTTTACCCGCATGGGTCTTGTGCGTGGTATCTCCACTGACCTCTCTGAGAGCGACATCATCCTGTCTATCTCTACTCCCCAAAATATAGGCAAAGTTATAAAGGCTAGACGGTTGAATTATAAAGACACTTCCACGGGAACCGTTATCTGGAAACCCTCCCAAACAGTTGTGCTCACTTTCGAAGGACAAACCCTCCCATCACATGTATATCTCTTTTACAATTCGTTGCCGGTAGAGCTTTATGCTTTCCCGACAATGCAGTGTTTTAATTGTTGTCGGTTTGGACACTCCAAACCAACTTGCAGATCCCCTCCTCGCTGCTTCAAATGTGGTAACAACCACCCTGCTGACCAATGCCCAAACTCTTCCGAACCTCCCACCTGTTTGAATTGTACTGGCAATCATACAGCAATTAGTCTCACGTGCCCAGAATTAACAAGGCAAAAAAACATTAAGCAATACATGGCAGCTAATAATACGTCATATTTTCAAGCATCTAAAATGTTTGCCCACTCTAAGAAAACTTTTGCGGAGACTACCGCACAACCAGCCAGCATCACTCCAGTTTCAGCTAACGTAGCTCCTGCAGTATCATCTTACAAAAAATTTGTGTATAAAACACCAAAATCCAAGCCCTTCACTTTACCTGGCTATGACCAGCAACTTCACAAATCTTCTCATCAAATCTATCCTAATGGAAATAATCCATCAGGATCCCCTAATGGCCATTGCTTAAACTCCACTAATGTACCTACTCCCTCGAGTTCCGCTAACCCACCATTAAATAATCTTTCAAAATCATTACTCTCTGACAACTCTTCTTTCATCCAAACCCTTGTTATGCTCCTCATATCCATTATTTCAAATAATAACTCATTACCGTCCAACGTTGCTACTCTTATTGCATCATTGTACTCCCTTCTTCCTAATGGCTCCATCTGTGGAGAGAATTCTTCAGTGGAATAGCCGTAGTATCAAATCAAATAGCCATGATATTGTCGCTCTTCTAAAGTCAAATTCCAATCAAATATCAGTGGCGGCCATTTCGGAGACATGGCTGAGTCCGGGTTCCCATTTTAAGGTCCGGGGTTACCACTGCCTCCGAGATGACCGACAAGATGGGAAAGGCGGTTCCGCCCTTCTCATCAAAAATTCCATCCCCTTTACACCAGTGAACGTTAAACCCTCCGGTTGCCCATTCGAAGTGGTTGCCGCTAGGGTTGATGGTATCACAATCCTTTCCTTGTACATTTCTCCATCTAATCGTCCCTCAAAATCATTCCTTCGAATAATGCTTTCCCGCCTCCAAAATCCGTTACTCATTTTGGGCAATTTCAACTCCCACCATAGTATTTGGGGTTCTGACTCCAACGATAGATCTGGCAGAGATATTGTTGATTTGCATGATGAATTCAGTCTCTGCATTCTGAATGACGGATCCCCTACTCGTCTCCACATCCCAAACCGCCGTCCCAGTGCGGTAGATCTTTCACTGTGTAACGCAGCATTGGCGCCCAGCTTAGTCTGGACGACAATAGATGACCCCCATGGTAGCGACCATTATCCCATTCACATTCGATTTTCTCCCAGACCCCAAATCACCTTACCACAAAATCAGAAATTCACAAACTACCAAAAATCGTTTACCCGTTTAAAATATCAGACATCCAATGCAAAATGGGAAAAATTCTCCGAAACTATTTATGGTAAAATTACTCGTTTACCATCCCCAACCCATGAAAATATAAATTCTTGTTATGATTTATTTATTTCCTGCATTGAAGAGTCAGCAAAATTATATATTCCTGTGAAAAAAATAAATAAAACGAAACCCCCTCCTGTCCCCTGGTGGGACAGAGAATGTGCTGACGCTGTCAAAGAAAGAAAAACCTTCGCAAAAGCGTACTCTAAAAACATGACGCTTGAAAATTATCTGAAATTCAAAAATGCTCAGGCGGTAACCAAACGCATCCTTAAAAAAATAGAAACGGGATGGTTGGAAAATTTTCTGTTCATCCCTTTCTCCAGAAGTCCCTGTAGCAAAAGTATGGGAAACAATAAGAAAATTTAGAAACTCACACATCCCCCCAAAAATTCCACCATCTTCGTCAGAATGGATTAACGAATTTATGAACAAATTGGCACCACCATATGTGCCCAACTTTAATGAAACATCCCACAAATATCTATTTAGTGAGACTAGCTGGATAGATTCACATTTCTCCATGGATGAGTTAAAATCAGTTCTAAATCAAGTAGCAGACTCAGCCCCGGGAATCGACGGCATTCCCTACTCTTTCATAAAAAATCTTTGTAATGAAACTCTCTCATACTTCCTTCAAATGATAAATATTATATATGAAACTGGCAACATCCCTCAATCTTGGAAATCTCAAATAATCGCCCCCATTTTAAAACCAAAAAAAGATCCTAATTCGGGACTCTCGTACAGACCGATTGCCTTATCATCTACTTTACTTAAAATTACTGAACACATGATAAAAAGAAGACTTGACTGGTATGTAGAAAACAAAAAAATCCTCCCAAACACACAATTCGGGTTCAGGAAGAAGAAAAGCACAGTCGAGAGCATATCAATATTGACTACAGATATCCAGATCGCTCATTCCAGAGGGGAATATCTCATTGGAGCGTGCATCGATATCAGTGGAGCATATGATAACGTCAACATCAGTATTCTGGAACAAAAACTTCTAGGTATAGGAATTCCCCCTAAATTAACTTGTTTTATCGTCAATCTCTTTCTCCAAAGGTTAATAGTGATAGAAGTGAAAGGATCATCTCCTGTATTCAGAACTGTCACCAGAGGCCTACCACAAGGTCTGTGTTATCTCCTATCCTATTTAACATATACACCCTTGACATAGCTTACCGTATTCATCCTCTTTCTCAAATCCTGCAGTACGCTGATGACTTTTTTATCTACGTTTCGGGTCCAGTTTTAAAGCAGTTAGAAAAAATTCTCAAAGATAGCGTGAACAATCTGGTTGATTGGCTTATAGGACATGGATTGGAACTGTCTGTGACAAAAAGTAGTGTAATCATCTTTACCAGAAAACGAAAAGTCCCCGCTGTACATATAACTTGCCTTGATCAAACCCTCCCCGTCAAATCCCAAATCAGATTCTTGGGAGTTATTTTAGACTCCAAACTTAACTGGAACGCCCATATAAACCAAATTGTTAATAGATGCCAAGCAAGTCTCAATACTATGAGAGCAGTATCTCGCGTGTGGTGGGGCTGCCATCCATACACCCAAAAGTTATTTTATCACGCATATGTTCGTAGTCATCTAGATTATGCATCTTTCATTATGGAACCGACTTCAAAAAAAAATTTGCAAAGGCTAGATCGTATCCAGTCGCAAAGTCTTAGGTTAATAATTGGAGCAATGCAGTCTTCCCCAATCAATGCTTTACAGGTAGAAACAGTAGATCCTCCACTTCAATTGAGAAGACAGTTTATGTCTGACAAATTTCTTTTCAAATGTATGCGTCAAAAAGATCATCCTCTAATACCAAAAATTAAAACTCTTACAGATCAACTTAGAATTAGTTCATATTGGAAAAATAAAAGTCCCCCACTGTTGACCAATAGTTTTAAGACTTTTCAGACGTATTCTGACAAAATTTTAAGACAAAACCTTCTTCCCCTATATGCCACTCATTTCCAAACCCATACATTCACCCCCAAAATACTACTATCATTTGGAATCCAGAATTACCCCCAAGCCAAAAGAAACTTCATCAATATTACCAGATCAAAGTGGCCGGGCTGGAAACTTTTCTTTACGGATGGCTCCAAAATAGATTTAACTAGTCACACCGGGGCAGCAACATTTTGTGATTCAGAAAACCTGGCACAGAAATATCGATTACCGAAAGAAACCTCAATATTTACTGCTGAGGCCATCGCAATCCTCGAGACATTAAAATATATTATGAAAAATCTACCCATTTGTAATAAAAGCCTGATCCTGTCAGATTCTCTTAGCGTCCTACAAAAATTAAAATCGTGTCCCTTTTCATACGCCGAAGATGAGCATTGTATCCAAATACGAGAATTAATGCTTAGTATGAAACAAAAAGACATGGATATTGCTTTAGCTTGGATTCCCAGTCACTGTGGAATTCCGGGAAACGAAAAAGCCGATGCCTTAGCAAAGGAAGCCTCTACTTCTGGCGTCCCTTTACATAATCATGTGACAATATCTGATATATTTCCTATTCTCAAAGAGAAAATGATCTGCATTTGGAGAGATCAATGGGAGACTTCTAAACTTGTAAAAGGTAAATGGTTTGCAGAAATTCAGCCAGAGATTCCTACTAGGCCCTGGTTTTCCAAAACGAAATTAAATAAGTTTGAAACTTCCTCGATCTGCCGTATGAGGATCGGCCATTGTTGTATAAATTCTCACTTATTTAAAATCCGCATTCGAGACTCTCCTATGTGTGAATGTCAACTAGAAGAGGAAAACTTAAATCATGTTTTTTTAGGATGCCCTATCAATGACCAGTATCCAAACTTAATCCAAGATCTTTCTAACAACAAAATTCCATTCCCCATCAACATCCCAACTTTGTTATCATCTAACAATCAAACCATTTTTAAAATATTAGCGAGGTTCCTAAACGCCAATGAAATAAACCTGTAAAAATTAAATGTATCCAAAAGAAACTTCACATTAAATAAAATTACTCGGTAATGGCAAGAACACTCCATAAGGGTGAAACGCCAATTTAAAAAAAAAAAAAAAAAAAAAAACCTGTTAGCTGCCCAGAAAGATCGTAGGTAAAACAGCATCATGCCACCATATTGGTGCCAAAATTCAAAATTCACAGGCTAGTTTTTTCGAATTTTATTTTTACGAAAAAACCATGAAAACGTTGGTATAATTAAAAAAAAATATGTGGGTATTATTTCACCATAAGCATCCATCGACCGCGATTTTGTACGGTTTTGATATGAAAAAATAAAAATTGATAGTGTTGTCTGGCCATAACACTTAGAACATTATTATATTTTTTATATTTGTTTTTTGAAAGAACGAGATCAGATTATATTAATATTATTGTATTTAATGTGATTCTTGGAACAAAAATATATTAGCACTTCAATATCACAATTATGTACACATTACATATCGTACTTATACAACACGCACAAAATGATGCCACCGGCCATAGCAATGGTCAATGCTGTCTAACGGCGCACTCGTATTTATAGTAAAACTCTCATATATTAATTTTAGTTAATAACTGTTATGTAGTTTTCTTCTGAGTACGTCTTCAGTGTACACCTCGTAATGTGAAGGTCCAAGAAATAGACTTGGTAACAATTACACTTTTATTACAAGGTATATCACTAGTATAAGTTAAACAATAAAGCCGATGGACACGCAGAGAGAGCCGTGCACTGCCCTTTATAGCCTCACATATATGCGCTGGCGGTACGGCATTCGCACACACACAACTATACAATCCCAAGGACATCACAATAACTAAAAAATAATATCTTATTCACTTAAATTACTTGGCAACAAAAACGAGAAACATCACGAACGTACGTCAAAATCTAGCTGACAATTTACTCAAATTGGAACGTTCCAGGTACTTTCCAACTTATTGCGTCCTTCTCATCTTCGGACTCTGCAGTAGTAACGAGTATATCGGGAATGTCTAAAAAGTCTGCAATCTCCACTAATGAAATAAGTCACCCTCCGCCATTTTGTAAATCAAAAAAGTTTTTGAAAATTCGATAACTGTAATTAATCAGCACTTTGACGCCGACATGGGAGTTAAATTTTCAAATTTAATAAAATTGCGACCTGGCAACGCAAAAGTAAGCGTCAGCTGTCAATTTTGTATGAAAGAAAAATAACAATTTTGACACTAGATTCCAGACATAATTCATTGTATTCTTGAGTTGAAACACTATGGGGCACCGTATGATATCACTACTGGAAATATTAATTTGGTTATAGATCCGATCCGCAGTACCGGTGATATCATAATGCATTATTTGATGGTCATTTGCCGTGAGAAATAGACGCTGCGGAATGTCACGTGGTTGTCTGCTATACTCACGATAGTCAATGTAAATTTTGACAGTTCTCGTTCCATTTCTTTCTCTGTCGGAAATTTGCGACGTGAGCGGCCAAGTAGTTAATGACTGTTATCCAAGCACTCAAAAATACATTGAGGATGTAAACCTTCACATCTGTGTAATGTTTATATTAAAATAATTTGAAACAAACCTGTCAACTCTCAATAGAAGAAGAAGAGAATGGTTTCAATCCTATTAGGGTGCATGTACACAGATGCGGCTGCTTTCGCATCTCGGAGATTCAGCATTAAATATCTGTATGCATTAGTTGGTCATTCTGCTCTGCATACTAAATACAATAGACGATGAATAATAGCTTGCTTTGCATTCAATTTTTTCCTGTCTTTTATGTGAGTTTCAAGACAAGTCTCATCTGTGTACCCTTAAATGTGAGTACATCACAATTTTCAAACCATTCATGGTTATATAGCAGCAATCAAAACATGATTGTTAAGATACAGCAAACAGTTGGCAGTATTCCAAAACTTTTATTTTAAATATTTTATACTAAATTATAAAATCTATCTAATGTCACATGCTGCATATCTGCTTTCGAACAGGACAGTCTCAGCTCAGCATGCACAAAATTAAATTAAAAATTGGTAATTAAAATGTAAAATATAAATAAATTTGAGAATAGGAATGTATGAGATTAGGTATAATTTGAAGCCAGTCAAATGTATAAATTTTACGAATGATGTTCTTTTTATAATATATTTTTTCTTTTCAGTCATTGACTGAAGACGTGGCCAGACAAACTGAACGAGAAAAACAACTTCAAAGGAGGTATGCTGAACTTCAAGCCGAATTAGAAGTTTATAAAAAATAATGTATTTTTCAACTATTTTAGAATTTACCTTAACCTATATATATTTCTTGTAGACAAGATTCTTTTGACATGCTTGATTATATCATTTAATCACTACTTAACCAATGTTGAAGTGAATGTCAATAACATAATTTCAAAACAAATTTGGAATATTTGTTCACTGTTTAATGTTTTTTAATTTTACAATAAAAAGTCATGTAATAGATTCCTCATCTGAATGACATTTTCGCTTTTTTGTTTCCCCAACTTCCATGGTCCGCAATTACTATTGCTGTGGCATTTTTCAATATGCAATTTTGACAATGAATTTTAAACTGATGATTTCTGATTGGATACTTAAAAAATCAGTACCAATTCTTAAAAAAAATATATACATAGTTTGTCATTATATAGTATTTTAAAAGTTTTAAAGCAATTTGAGAATACCATTGAATTTATCATGTAAATAGATGTAAGGGGATAAATTAAATAAACTTCAAAAGTATAAAACATAGTTTTATTTAGGTCCAGCCTTATTTAAAATTGCATAAAGACTAATAAAATATATTATACATAATAATTTAACAAAACAGACTTATTTCCTGGCGACAGTATCACAGTTCAGAGCAGAAAACGATAAAATAAATTAACAATTTTACAAATATAAAACATTTTGTAGCATTACTATTTTATTATAAATATTTCATACAAAAAAATACATATTATCAGTGTTAATATTGAGAGAAAATTGAGAAAATGCCGGATTCTACATCTATACAAAGGAATTAATAATTTGAAGACTTTAGTTTTGGCTTTAGTTTTATGTTGTAACCAACGTTTCCTCTAATTTAGGATCATGAAGAGAAAATAAGAAAAACATTACCATACCCAGTATTGGTAGGGCCTGAGTTGACCACGTTACTGATTAAGATGCATAAATAAGTCAAGAGAACTAACAATAACTATCAAAAAAAGCTGTATACTTCGGACACATTCTCAAGGCAGCAAAGGCGACAGATGAAGTCTTGTTAAAAAAAATTATGCACTATCATGGCAAATCGTGTTTGGGCGGACGCCCCCACGTCTTAGAAGGAACATTGGTTGTAACAGTATTACAACCTGGCTGAAAAATTTGAGAAATAAGTACATATAATTTTTCTGCTGCTTTTCTTATGCTGGTCAATTATATTGGCATTATGGTCACTGTCGAGATATTACAGAGTTATCAATAATCACAGTATAATACAAAAAACAGCCCTTAGGATTCCATTCAAAGTGAGGTGAAATTTAGCATAATATTTCACCCAAGTAATTAATAGTGGATAGAATCCTAGTTGCGACAAACTCATAACCCTTTCCCATCCTTCATAGGAAAGTTCCGAAATAAATGTCAATATGACATATTTTGTAGTGTACAATTAATATAATAAATTAATGGCAGTGTTCCTGTATTGAATATTTATGGATGCAAATTTTCCTAAGACTAAATATGAGTCCGATCATGAAAACACTTCCATTTTCCTGTTTTGCGCTGCCTCAGTATTTAGTGACTAATCTATCTTTATTCATATACTTTTAATTTTAATGTAGAAGTATTCTCTATAAGACCCCCAGCATTATTTCTTGTCGGGTAGCATATGTGCAATCAAAAACGCACATGATTCTGACAAAACATCTGCCAACTATGTAGTTAAAATGAAATAAACACACTTTCAGAAATAGACTTGTAAAAAACATGAAATCTTTTTTCAAAAATATTAGTTTTAATGTAATGAAGAAATTAAAGGAATAACAAATGTAGTACAAAACTTGAACTTGCAATTGAAAATGTATTTATAGGAAAGTAACATTCTTTGCAAGAATACTTATTCAAATATGTCTTCATCTGTGCTCGACTCGCTTTCAATTCGTAGACACGCTCTTCTTTTTTTATTTCTTGCAATGGGACTGTCTCCTGCTGGATCGTCGGTATGTTTTGTTTTCTGTGTTGGGTATCTTACTTTTTCTTTCCTTTTTCTGCGTTTGCGCTTTTTAAGGATAGCTTCGGCAATTTCAAGTTCTGACATCTCGTGCTTTTGGGTTAAATCATTATCTACATCAATGCAGAAAGAATCCTGGATTAAAAACAAAACCAAATTACAATTTTTTTCTTTCCTTGATGCCAGTCTACTTCTATCAAATAAACTTTTATCTTATTAGTATCACACCACACTATACTAAAAATTACAACATTTTAAAAATAAAACTTAATCTCAATTTGTTGACGTGTTTGCAACTTCACCAGTTTTATTTTATCTAATCAAATTTACGTTTGTGTAGAGAACTTACTGTACATACTTTACTATGTACAATAAGGTTTGTATGCGCAAAGGTCTCCTGTCTAAATGCTATAGTTCTTAATTTTATGTTCGCATTTATTATAATATAAAAACAATTGTTTATTTTATTACAAGTTGTGATTTTCTTACCAAAACATATGAAGCATGTTCATCGGGATCTATTTGAGAATACACTGAGACTGTTGAGGGTCTATTGGATAATATTGGTATCTTGAATTTGCCATGGGTTTTTACTGGGCTTCTGCAAGTACATTTTTAAAATACATAATATCTATTAAAGGCAGAATTCTGTAATGTCAAATCTAATAACTAAATAATTTAAAATTATATTCTTTTTTTAACATGATTGTCCAATATGTATTTGAAAAATGCTTTAAATTATGTGGTTAGAATGTGACTTCAGTAATAAAAGTATGGACTGTTACATACATAACAGATTGTAAATATTTGGCTTCCATATCCACAGTTTCATCATGTTCAATATGTTCCTCATCACATATGAATTTAACAATACTTGAATTATGTTCGTCACTACTCCTCGTATGATCATTTTCATCACTGGTCCCTTCATAGGAGTCATCAGACAATTCTGCTTCATAATCAATAAATTCCGAGATGGGTTTTCTGCTCCTTTTCTAAAAAATAAAGAATATAGTATGTATAATGAAGAATAATATAACAGATTATTATGAGTTGCTTTTGGTACTTCATTAAGGCACGACTTTCAATAATAATTAAAATTTTCATATTTTTTACGAAAATGGGTTTTTATTATTCATTTATATCAAGTCGTACACTGGATTTGACTTTTTTTTTATTATTACTTAAATAGGACCTCTACACTCATTTAAAACTAATAAACTGAATGTTATTTGTCATAATTAAGAAAATACAAGCATTATAAGAAAGGCTGCGACCATTAGACATTTTCCGCATGCCGCAAAATTGTCTTAACATGTAAAATTCTTGCATAATCAAAATATATTTTCTATAATCTTGAAGCCAAGATTATGGAGACAAATCTTGATTGAGACAAATGTATAATATGTTAAAAAATTAATAGTTATAGCAGGACATATTATCAATTTTTGATGTATTTAAAATACTTTGTTTTAGTGAAAACATACGTTTTTAAATAATATATTATATTTACTCACATGCTTCGAGGTTTCAACTACTATTTAAAACTATGTTTTATATCAGAAACACAATTAGTTTTTAAATAATATATTTAGTCTTATAAAAGACAATAATTTGAATAATCCACCGAAGTTCAATGCACTGGTCTATCCAGCCTTGACGGATGACGAATCTGCATTGTCATTATTTTTGTTAAAAAATGCCGAAAATATATGTTATCATACATATTTTATCCACAATATGAATTAATATTGAACTTATTTACAACATTAGTAGCAAATTTCATAAATTAGATGTTTTTTTTTACTGATTTTAAGGGGAAACAACATTTTCTTGAATAAAGTAAAGATTTTATGTAAGTCGCAATTAAATATTTGGTTTATATATAACACTGCTGTATTTTAAACACTAGCTGTCTGTTTTTTAAACAGTATGTAATTATGAAACAGACATATCACCAAAATGGCGGCATGGCGTTTTAAATTTAGAACATTGATTTAAGTGACCATCTAACTGTATTTAGGTACTTTGTGGGATTTCAAAACATATTTATATACATATATGAATTAGGTACTCCAATAAATTATTTAATTTTCGATGGATTAATTCAAATGACAACACACATTTTTATGTCATTCCATATGTCAATATGAAAAACCATGGAAAAGACTACAGATACAAGTTATATTTGACACGTTATTGAATGCGAGAAAATCAACAATTTTACTGTTGTCTCTTTCTATTAAAACCTTCCTCTATCACATGATTTACGTAACAAATAATGTCATTAATTATTTCTCTGATACATATAAGAATTTAAGTATTAGCTTCATCTTAAAAGCATATGTAATTTGTGTAGAATTTTTCGAATTTCAAACTGAAAAAATGATAGCACACCTTAATTGACATGTGGTGCAACATGATTATTAATTTTTTTTTAATAAATAGGATTATACACATTGAGTTATATTTTTGTCACTTCGGTTTCATGAAAAATAGGGGTGAAGTGTTATTAACTTGTGTTTTTTCCAAATTTTATTTTATTTCGGTGGCTTCTAAGTTCATTCATTAGTAATCCTTTATAAGGTAGCGAGCGGAGATGTTTTAGTTTATCAAAAGAATGATTAGTTTCAATTATGGGATTAGCAATTCTGAGAAGCTATGAATTATTACTGTATTTAGCTTAATTATCAATGCATCTAACTGCACTTCTCAAAACTACAGCAGTGACAAAAGTATAACTCAAAGTGTGTTTTTATTTTTTCATAAATTGTGTTAGCTAAGCAATTTTGTTATTTAATTAATTATAGTAGACAATTAAATAACCACATTTATTGTTAACAGGGGCAGTGGTAAGTTATAACACAAAGGTGAAAATTAAAAGATTGGGTCCACATTCTGTATGAGATAAACTTTTGCCAGTTAGTTTTGCAGGGATAGATTACTAGAACTTCAGTACAGTGGACAAGTTTTAATTTTTATATAATAAATTTTGGTACAGTAGACATCAAACCAATGGATGATTATACATAAATCCAATATTCAATTAGTAATTATGTATACTTGTGCAGAGCATTCACATTAATATTATTTGATTTTGTATTATGAATCCAAAAAAGCTTTGAATTTGGGAACAATTATTTTCTATCGTCAATTGCCGTCTTTAGTTTGCATAGATATTTGCAAATTGAAGACCGGTTCTGAAAATTCATAAAGTAAAATGAAACAAAAATAAACTAATAATGATTTACCTTAGATTTTACTGAATTCTTCTTAAAATTATTTTGGTACAATAATTTTTGTCGAGAAGGCTTTTTTACAAAATCACTACTTTCTTCATCACTTGAATTTTTGATATTGTTTTTGGTTTGGATATTCCTTTGTTTTGAAAGCCACTGAGGTTGAGATTGTTTCGAAAATTGATTCAATTGACTAATATGGTTTATTTTAGTATTCTCTTCGGTTACATTATTGTTACTGGAATTTATTTTTAGAACATTCTCTTTTGATTCATTCTTAAAATGTATGGAAACACCGAGGGATTGTTGGTTTTGAATGATTCCCGAATCATCATCAAAAATACTATTTTTAGTCAAAATATTTTTATTATGTATTTTCCGAGTGGAATTCAATTTATCTTTCAGAGAAATTCTACTGTGTACTTGCATTTTGCTTATCGGGATACAGTCATCATGGGATATGTTATTAAAAATAGCAGGTTTTTTGAAAAATGGTGAAAATTCATTACATTCATCTGATGAATTTAATTTTCTCTTGGATGGGGATTTAGATTCTATGGAATTGTTATAAGATTTAAAATCATCAATATTTTTTGAAACATTGTTTTTTATTGATTGATTTCCTATTGCCGTTGAAAAATATTCTTTAACAACAGGATCATCCCGATCATCATCTGATGAACTTTCCGAAGTTTCCAAGATGGTAATTTGAGGCTTTTTAGATGGATTGACAGATTTTCTAACAATACTTTTCTTTGGACGCTGTGAACATAAAATAAGAGATTTATTGCTGTCTTCACTACTTTCTTTGTCATTTGAAAGAGTTTTGTCTATGTTTGTAATTCTCTCTGATCTATTCTCTAAATCACCAGGTTGATTTATAATGTCAATAATTTGTGTTATTGTAAATAATGATGTATTGTTAGTGTCAATCTTTGACGTGTTTTGAATACAATTCTGAAAAGTGTTACTATTTGAACTATTTACGGTTTTATTATGAAATGTTGAATTATACATTGTCTTATGTTGTTGAGGTGTGCTATTTCTAAAATGT
This sequence comes from Eubasilissa regina, assembly GCA_022840565.1. Lineage (NCBI taxonomy): Eukaryota > Metazoa > Arthropoda > Insecta > Trichoptera > Phryganeidae > Eubasilissa > Eubasilissa regina. Next base: position 19,945,157 of record JAINEB010000015.1, on the reverse strand, counting down.
TGTTTATCCTCAGTGACGTCTAGATTGGTTGTTATTTCTAATGTATTTGAATTGCTTTTTCTTGTAATTGGTGTGAGACTTTCATTGAATTTGGGATGCTTTAAAATGGTTTTATTCCGCTGGGAACAAAGTATAGGTGATTGCGATCTAGTTTCATCGGAAGATATAGTAATTGGGGATGTATTTCTGTCAGGACTTATATATGCTTTATCATTACACATCATTTTACTTTTGTTAGTGGAATCGTCAAACGGTTCATCTATAAATATATCTTCTATGCTTTCTAATCCAAAAAAATTCAAAGGATTTTTTGATTTTTCAGGTTTCTGACCTGAATTACTCTTCAAATTATTCAATTCCATTTTAGGTGTTATATTTTCTTTATCACTCAGAAATAGAGTCTCCTTTGATATTGTATTTTCCTTAGGAATACACGAAATCCCAAAAATATCATCAATGTCGCCAATATCAAAATCATCATTAATAGCTGGTTTGTTTGTTAATGGATCTACATCATTTTTATTTAGCAACAGATCTCTTTCGGCATTGGGAGTAGTCATCATTGTTTTCAAATCAACATTTTTGATTTTTGAAAGTTCATCAATTATTAAAGTATCTGGGACAGACCAGAATGGTGATAAACCTGAAGGTATGTGGTTGTTTAGACCCACAGAGCTCTTTTGATAATGATCAAATTTAGAGAAATCATCCGATATTTTAACTCTTGATTTTTCAATATTCAGTTCAACCATCAGATCAATCAAAATTGAAGAAATATTTTCCTTTTCTGACAAAAGATCCTTATTAACATTGTCCTTTACACCGCAATCTTCCAGAGTTTCTTTTAGTTTTTTGTCAAATAATATTTGTTCTTCATCATTACTTTTGCTCAGTTTTAGGAAAAGATCTCGTATATCTACATTTTTATTTTTTTGTTGGTTAATTAAGATTTTGTTATTTTTCTTCATTGGTGATTTTATTGGCTTTAACTTTTGTGTATTGATGATTTGTGAATCAAAACCTAAAATAATAAATATGATAATTTTTTTCTTATTAATATTAAATTATACAAATAGTACAGAATTCGTTTGGTACCAAATTCATTTTGCAATTTCTAATATAAAAATATTTGTTATAAAAAAACAATAATAGAACACTTACTAGGATTTTGTGTATTTGGTGGAATATTAAATCTTTTAGTGTCAGCATATTGTAATAATTCAGATAAGATTTGGGTATCTGACGAATGATGAATTATGACAGAATATTGTAAATTTCTTTGCCATTCCATCCATTCAGCAACATTTAGTTTAGGTTTATTATCTAAATTCTTTATATTGTCATCTGCAGTTATTCTCAGTATGGCACCTATAATTTTTTCATCAATTAATTACACATTATTGTAAATAACACAGTAATCTATTTAAATTACACAGATTCAAAAAATGTATCAATCAATCTAGATATGTATTGTGTTTTTTAATTAGTTACATATCTGGTTTAATATTTTAAATTATTTTACTATGTTAACTCATGACATGTTTTAGCTTTTGTCTTTCCTAGTGATTTCCTTGTAAGATCACATTACAGAATTAGCTTTATGCTATCATATCAAAATTAAATTTTTTTTTGCATTTTTTGCAACAGACCTGATTTAAATGTTTGAGATGCCATTATTACGCAGTTACATATATGTGAAGTATAAAATCAAAATCAGATATGTCAAATTTTTACGATTTTTGAGTTAGGTATGTACAAATATAAAGCAAATTAATGTGTACAAACAAGACTAGCCTATCAAAATTAGACAAACATCACCGAATTTCGTACAAAAACGGATTTAAAATAGAATTATTATTTCAATCTCAGACATGTCCAATGGATAATTAATTCAAGCCCAGATGGTATTTGGTTATGTGATGTGATTACTGATCATTTTCAATATGATTCCAAATGTGACAGTTTTGTTACAATGGTTTTTTGCATTTTACTTGGAAACGGATAAAGTGGACATGTCTGCTTTTGATTCTGGACCTCAAATATATCATATTGTGCAATTTTTTATATGACTGACAGACGTGTCAATATGTTTTTTTCTATCGAAGGATTCCTAGATTTTCTTGCCATAGGAAAGAGTATTTACTTTGAGTTATTGTAGAAACTGAATATGTGAGACAATATTATTTTTTAATAAAGTGGATTCAGAGTAATTTTGTTATTTACACACACGTAAATTGGTCTAAGAGTTTTTTTGGCAAATCCAAAGATCACTTCTGTACTTCTGCTTCATTTCCAAAATGTCTTAAAATTGATATGTTTTATACAATACTACGTATGCATAGAGGCAGACAGATATGAATCTTCACATTTCAATTTTAGTGCAAAATCAATTTGCAATGTACGGATGGCTCTGTGGATGGAATGAGAAAATATTTGGAGAATGGGAATTGCAAACAGCAAACAATGAACATACTCTTTGCGCTATTCCAACATTCCTCACTTTCTGGGAAAAAATTAAAAGTTGGCATTCCACCTGGATACATGGACAGAAATTCATCATTTGATAGATGTAGATTTTGTGTGGAATGTTCCAATGGTGTTATAAATTTTCTATCACTCCCCATTTGTTTTGTGAGCATATCCTTGATTTTGCTTTGGACCTACAAATTACAATAAACAAGTATTAAATAATTGATTTCAAGTTCTTCAATCTTCAAAGAAATGTTTCGGAAAATAAATACTGCAAATAAAGAAATGATATTTATAATGTATTTCTACAGTGAAAAATGTATACAAAATATATTATTAATATGTACAGTGACGCAAAGAGAGAGTTCTTTATTTGAAAAAAATAACGTCCCATTGAAGAATTATTTACACCTTTCATTATAGAAAAAATCCTAAAATGTTGTGAAATAATGATTGCCAACAGGAAAATCTAAAAATACAGACATTTGTGACAACTGAAGTGATACTATATTAACATGTTTCATGCTGACGATGTGTGAGGCGCATTTTTCAATGCATCTGGCATGATATATAGTACTATTCATTTGCTTATATTACAACACAGTGGGTCATCACACAGAGTCAGCGGTCAATAAGATTCATGTGGTTTGGATTTTTTGTCGAATGAATTTGTATGGATTTTAACCAGCGGTGAACATGTTAACAAAATATCGTGTGATTGTTTTTTGTAATCGTAGTTGCGTAAAATATATTTTTCAATTTTATAATAACCAGTCTTTTAAAATGGAACTAGCCAGAGATAGGTAATAAAAATTGGTATTGTGACCAGATACCAAGATTTGATAACAAACAACTCCAAATACAAGTAATCAGTACTCCTCGGAACAGTACTTATTTGGTTGACTTCTAAAATAATGGTGTTGATTCAAATTTCAATGGGTGATAAGAAACAAAATTTAAGAAAAAATTGGTGTATATTATAGGAAAAAATAATAATCATAAAATTGTAACAATGATATAATGTTATGTATATTATGAGATGTATATGAGAGTATATATGTTATGTATATTATTCACTTAATAAATCATTTTTTAAATGGATGGACTGATGTTATATTTTTGTAATATGTATGTACATATGAGGGCTGTATGATAAATAACTCTGTACATAAATATACTTAACACTATTTCTATCACATATACACAGCGCTGGAAAAAAATAAATATATGATACATCGCAAAAAAAAAAAAAAGGTGTACATGAAAATTTGAGCTCTGTGTGTATTGTGTGTTATATTTTCTACGAGTTTTCTGGCACCATGTATTTATTTAATATTTAAAAAAAAAAAGTATTATATGTTTTTGAAAAAGACTGTTACACACAATTGTTCTTTCTAAATGAAAAGGAGTATATCCGTGTTTAGTGACTGATGGCGCCACTGATGCAAAATCTGTATATCATTGTTTAACATCATCTTTCGAACGATGCCGATTTAACGAGTAGATTTGTTTTGATAGCTGTTGAAAGTGGGGAAGTTTGTGTTTGTTTTGCAACCATGGAAAAAGAGCAATATCGGTTAGTGATTCAATACCTTTTTTGGATGGGAAAATACATGAGGAAATCAAAGTGAAGTTGCATGCCGTTTATAAGGACCATGCACCAGACTGGTTTAATGAATTTTGTGGCCAAACGTCCATTTTTGATGAAGATCGCCCAGGTCATCCGATTGAGGTGACTACAGAGGACTTGGTCAACAAAATCCATGATATTGTGTTAAAAGATTGTCGGATGAAGATCAGAGTAATTGCTGACATTGTAAACATCTCAATTGAACACATACAAAATATTCTACACGAAATATTGGGCATGAGAAAACTGTTGGCAAGATGGGTGCCGCGTTTGCTCACAGTGGAACAAAAATGGAAACACATGACAACTTCGGAGCACTGTTTGGATATGTTTAATCGTAATTTGAAAAAGTTTCTGCGACGTTTCGTGGTTGTTGACGAAACACGGTTCCATCATTACACGCTTGAAATGAAAGAACAGTCAAAACAGTGGACTAAACCTGACAAAACTGCTTCAAAAAAGGTAAAGACAGTTCCATCGGCCGGAAAGGTCAGCGTTTTTGGGATTTGCTAGGCATCATCTTCGCCGACTATTTGGAGAAGGGAAGGACAATCATGAGGTAGTAAAATTCAGATTCGACGCTGAATTGATGATAGAAGGCTCCATGTCACGAAGAAAAAAGTACTCTATCACTATGACAATGCACCAGCTCGCTCGTCAGCAATCATCACAGCAAAACTGGTTGAAATACCCTACGAATTGTTGCCTCATCTACCCTATTCTCCAGATTTGGCCCCATACGTTTTCTTTTTGTTTCCAAACATGAAAAAATGGCTTGGTGAAAAGCTGTTCATGTCAAACGAGAAAGTCATCGCCGAAACAGAGGTCTATTTGGAGAGTTCGACAAATCACATTTTTTTGATGGCTTAAAAAGTTGGAATATCGCTGGACAAAGTGTATCAAGCTGAAACAAATCATTTTTTAAAAAAATATGTTTCCTTCCCTAACACGTCTACTTATCATACAGCTCTCGTATAATATTTAAGAGCCATTAAAATGTACATTGTCTAAGCAAAATCACAATGACTATTTTTATTTCAATAAAAATACTGGTAGATGTATTTAAACTCAATAAGTGGTTAATAAAACAAAGTTAACAAATAAAAGTATGAATAAAAAATGTTAACCTTTTTAGGTTTTTGTGGTTTCTCTTCACCTTCTTCTTTTTTAATGACTGTTATAAACATTTTTTGACATTCAGGCTTGAGATTGTTAGGAATCATTCTTGGGCTAGCAGTGTACAAATTTTTTGTTAATTCTTTACTCTGTAAAACTCTTTTGTTTAGAGAATCTCTCTGCATTATACATTCCCGTAATGTCTGAAACAAACAAAACATGATTGTTTTATTGAATATTTTTCATTAGGCATAATATGTATTAATACATTATATATGTAATATAATGATAGTAATCCAGGAAAAATTATCTTAAGACTATCATGAGAGATATACGTTAATTAATCCATTTTAATATATTATATCCTTTGTAAAAATGGGTTTAGAAAATATTTTTAAATACTAAATTAATGTATTAATTATAAATATATACATATATATTTTATATGTATATATTTATAATTAATACATTAATTTAGTATTTAAAATATCACAGACCTATGTTCTGAATAATTACAACTTCACAATAAGAATGTGTTTTCCTTAATAATTAATAAATATTTTTAATTATTCAGATGCAAGATATGATACATTCACAGATTTAAGTGTAGTTTAGAAAAATACATACCTGATGTTCTTTTCCTTCAGTGACTAAAATCACTACCTGACCCTTTCTTTCTCTCCCAGTTCTTCCACACCTAAACAGTAAAATAAACAGTAAAATAACCGGTAAAACACTGCAATCTGAGGAATATTTTGAACCACAAAATTTCTATCAAGAAATTAGATCTGAAATGGAACAAAATTACAAACAGAATCAAGTGCACTTATGGTAAATAATGGTCAGTGGGTTGTCAATCTAAATACAGTAAAACTCCGTTAATTTCTGTACTCATAATTCGTATTTTTACATAATTCACACTTTGAAAAAAATTCTAACCCCAAAAATAATATTTCATACCGACTTATACTGTTAATTCAATACAAATGTTTTTATTGAATCTCATAATATTTAAAAAATAATTGTGTAATATTTTAAAACTGTTCTATTGATATTTGGTTTTTATGTTTATGAAACATTGCGATTTGTGTATGTATTAAAGAAACTAAAACATTTGTATTCAAATACAATTAAAAATATTAAGCATATTTTATACTTAATTCTTTTTTTTGGGTTTAGTTCTCCAAAATGGCAGCGACACATCGTAATTTGTGTAAATTCTCGACAATTTAACTTATTTTGAAAGTCAATCATAAATTGGTATCAAAGGCAAAATGGCAGAAAAAATTGCCTCTCTGGGTTCGATTTTGAAAACCAACCGGGTACACTTTCTTCAGTTGAGTGCTTTCATAGAATAGTAACTAGAGACATATTGTTTGTGCTAATTGCTTTGTCTTGGACAGGTTATTGTTTTTCACCTATTCTAAATTCCCCTTTTGATTCTTTTTACTAATAACTGTGTTTGTGTTGTTAAAATGGTTTTTTTTTTTTTGAAAGATTGACTTTTCATATTATTTCACGTATTTATTTTCCTTGAATGACATTATCTTATCTTCTTATTTCACATGAAATTTTTTGAGTGATCCCGAGACACCGGCGGAAGTATCTGCTCATTTGATGCGGTGGCAAAATTTGTATTGCGGAAGTGTCAAAAAATGAGACAAGGAAAAATGATGATTTTTTCAAGCTGAAACATGTCTAACAATTAAAAATGTTTAAATTTGTTCTTAATATTTTTAATTTAATGTTATAGTTATTAATAAAAATAAAACGTAACAATTACAAGGATATACAGATAAAGTCAATTTATCGAAAAAATATTTTTATTGCTACCGATATTAATTTTTTTTTAAATATCACAGACCTATATTCTGAAAAATTGCGACTTCACAATAAGAATGTGTTCTCCTTAAAAATTATAGTTATTAGTTATTGTGTATTTTATTTAATGATTATTTAATTTACTGATAACATTTTAAGGTAGGGTATTTACTTATTACGGGAAATAGATTTAATATTCACCCTGATTAGTTTCAGTAGTACATATGTATAATAAATTACATCAGGATTTTTGTATTAGTACAATAAATATTGTGTTTTCAAGATGATTTCGCCAAATATGTCAAAATATGCATACTTTTCACAAAATTAGCGGGATTTTTCACGACTTTTATGATTTTTTATGCGATCGCTTTGCAAAATTAAATTTTTTTAGGGTCCCTTGAATTTCTTATTAACTGGGTTTCGCGTAATACAATTTTTTTTTTGGTTCCTTGAATTTCGAATTAACGCGGTTCTACTGTAATAAAAAATGAACTTGAATATTATTTTATACCATCATTATCGTAAACTTCTTGACATTATCCTTTAGTTAAAAAATGAAAAGCACATTTAAAAAATATATACGTATGCTCATTATTAGTTTTAATCATGAAAGTTTTTAAAGTTCATCTGTGGTGCATTTGTCTACCTGTGATAGGTTTTGGATTATTCTATATATAGTAAAATCCCGTTTATTCAAAATTCGCCATAAGTCGAAGCTTTAAAGCAGAATGTGGTCTGTAAGAATTGTACTTTATAAACGTTATATTTGGTACCTGCCGCACACGAGATGTGCTGGGAGTTGACATTTACCAAATACCAACACTGCATCGCGTAAGAAAAAATTTCTCTGTGGTATTCTTTTCTTTTGACAGCTTGCAAGTACGAGGAAGTCGTTCTGATACTAACATCACGAAGATGTGATTTCGTATTGAATTAAGGAAGGGTGAGAATAATTAAATAATTTTAGGTATCTGTGTTATCCTGTACCATGTTAGTGAGATTCATTGTTTGCTATTTCACTTGTATGTTTGCAGGATGTGAAGCATCCCTTCCGCACATGATGGCAGAGAGGTATTGGGTAGATGACAATACCATTTCTTCGTGAAGGATTACTCACGAACAAAGCAGAGAGGGGATACGATTTGGTCTCCTGTGCTTTATTTATTTTCCATTTCATTTATTTTGTAACAAAAATGACTCCAGAACTATTTGTGATTAAAAAGGAAGCCGACGACCTAACCTTCCTGATGTTTTGACAAGTAAGGAGACGCAAGTATTTACGGGTGCCTCGGAACCTCAAGACTGAACGAAAAAGGTGGATTGCTGATGAAGAACGAAGACATCTGGTAGTCAAATTGTTGTGAATTAAATTTCAATGTAAATTTTAATATCTAGTGTAACGTAGTGTTTATTCTCACCTTTTAATTTCAAATGTGATCTTGCTAGTTTTGTTAAAGACGATTTGATGAAAGTCCATTATTTTGCTAAAGAAAGATTAGTCAATCAATCTTTATTTGTGATCACGTTTATGTGACATAAATTTTGCTATATTTTATCTGACAAACTCATCAGGTGTTTGAATTATTGTAGTATAATTTCTGAGGTGAAGATCTTAATATCCAGTGTATCATAGTGTTGTATCTCACCATTCATTCCAAAGGATAACTTACAAATTTTGATATCGACATGTTGATAAAACCTCAGTTATTTTGTTAAGAAAAGATTTGCCAGTCAATCTTATTTGGTAATCACATCTAGTGACATAATTTCTTACTATATTCTACCTTGTAAATTCATATGTTTTTATATCTGTGCAAAAACTAGCTAATTATAATGTTATAAATTTTGAAACTTAATAATTTTATTATTTTCCCTCAGAATGGTAGCTAATGTAAGTGGCAGGAGACATAGTGAATTCTGTGCATTAGAACCACGCACCTCATGCTATACCTTGAGTGAGCCGGAGGACGGATGAAATACGACATCACAACTCATAAATCGAATATTGTTATTTAAAGCTATTTTTGGATCCTATTAGATGAACTTGTTAATCTATTTTTCATCTAATTTGATTTTTTTTGTCAAATGTCCGTAATCTCGAAAATACACATGCGCTACATGATGTTCCTGTCCAAAGTCTAAGACCATCCAAATGGGTAGTTCCACCTCTATACCGATTCACGACGCATAAAGTTAATTTGCATTGTTTGTTTTCTCACTCACTCTCAGTGTACAGTAAAACCGCGATATAACGAAACCCGATATAGCGAAAAATGACGTATGATCGAAAAAAAAAATCGAAATTTAGTCCCTAAAACCAATTTTTCATACAAAAATGCATTTATATAACGAAATCCCGTTAATATTTATAACAAAATCATTTTAGTCCCGTATGAAAAAATGCCAAAACATTTACGTAAATTTATAACGAAATAAAAAAATGTTAAAAGATGAAAATATTATGACAAGGTAGTAAAACAATTCGAACTTCTTCTTGGGTTCATAGTAGGCCCATAAAACCATTTGACATAATTCTTGCGGCGTTCATTTGGACATGTTTTACATACTCTAATATGTATTGCAATCCCAGACCCAAACTGCTGTAAAATACAAAAATTAACAGGAACCCCCCGAAAGTTGCAGTACTTATTGGAAATGTCAGTCTCAGTGTAACGTCTGTAGAGTTAAGAGGCTACTTTCATTTTTCCAGTTTGAATTTCGAGATATTTTTGCATTTTGCATACCCTTTCAAGACGAGACTAATAGTTAATTCATTTACAATATCAAGTAAACATAAAAGTGCGTTATTTTTTACGTAAATATTGCTAGAGTGAAAGGTATTAATAGAAAAGGACAAGTATACAATTGTTGGTTTTTTTTGATTCCTAGGTAATAAAGCTATCAGAAAATAGGCATTTCTTCAACATTCATAATACATATGTGTTGCCATTTGAAATTATCAAGCGAAAATTAAATAATTTGTTAAAGTTCTCACGTAAGAATTGTTATGTTTATGATAAAAAACATTGTGTCGATAAACATGATTATTACAATCATGCCCCCGATTTATAAGGAAAAAATTGACGTAAATTCATACTAATAAATAATATTGACAACTTTTGAAGCAGCTGTATTTGTGAAGAGAGAACTATTTATGCCAATATTATATAATAATCATACTATGGTTGTAATAAAAAAAGTTTTTTTTTTTTAATATATATTTATTGTTTTAATAAATTACATATTTATTAATATTAAAATATAAATGAAAATATGACAAAAGTATTATTATTGACTGTTAAATAATTAGTTGTTCATTTCATTTTTTTTTTCTTCACATGTATTCAAAACAAAATTTGATTCACATTTATTACAATTTAAACTGAATTTAGAAATAAAATTTTATGTTCTTTCACATATTCAATATTCGTTCATGTGCACTCAAACATCGACTTGTGGGAGTAAATTTGATTAATTAGAGAAAAGAATTGGTGTATGTCGTCGACCACTCTTTTGCCATCCAATTTAGGAAGTTCACACGAGTCCGCACATTCAATACTCAGTTCGGGAACATCCTGAAAATAATTAATAATATTATTATTGTTATTTAGTTATCAGTATTTTTATGTCTAAAATATTAAAATATATCTTTATTCATTTATATGACTATAACAAATACATTTGTATCAGACAGGTCTGTCATGTATAATTCTTTTAATAAGATTATTTATCTTTAAGGATATGTATTTCCAATAAAAAATAATTTATCTGCACTACATAATATATGTATATTGAACTATGTAATTTGTATTGTTAAATCAAATAGATAATTGTTATAGAAATGGTAAAAATTATCAACTTACGTTGCGATTTTTATTCCAAGAAGATAACCATTTAAAATTTTGTTGGAATATTTCGTAGAGCGTGTCAATGGATACTTTTTGACCTTAGGCATCTTGAGTCACAGGAGGCAGTAATTTCAGAACAATAATTTGTATAATAAAATATAATGAGAAGCAAACCCAACAAAAAAAAACACGGGTTCACGAATGTCACGTAGAATCATGTGAATAAATTAATTTTATGCCCTTGAGGCGCATGCGTTAGATGCGCAATGCCATAGATAAGAGATGCAATGCGATGCAAGCCGCGCATGCGTTGTCAGATTCTTAGCACTCCGATCCGTTACGTAGGTTTTGACATACGTATTATGTTCAGAAGTCAAAATTATAATCTGTTTTCGTATAAAAACAGCCCAAAACCATATAATTTACAAAAATAAGCAATTGGTATCAAGAATAAGTATAATATTCATTCATAGTGTAGTCAAAATTTGTAATAAAATGTGTTTTATAGGCAAATTTAATGAAAATCCAACGGAGTACAAAGCCCACGTGTGTCATCGCCGAATTGAACGGCGTTCTGAAGGTCCGATAGACAATTAAAATTATCGTGTTTCATAAGACTGGAAATATATTATTTAAAAAATGATTATTGTGTTTCTGATATTAAACTTAGTTTTAAATAGTAGTTGAAGCCTCAAAGCATGTGAGTAAATATAGTTTATTATTTAAAAACTTATGTTTTTACTAAAACAAAGTATTTTAAAAACGTCAAAAATTCATCAAATGTACTGCAAATTGAATGATTTATAACTCTATTAATTTTTAACATTTTGCTGATTTGGTTTCCTACAAATTTATCTCCGTAATCTTGGCTTTAAGATTATAAGAAAATATATTTCGTCTACGCATTCGTTTAGCGCATTGACTCAATTTTGTACAATGCCTAAAATGCATCTAATGGTCACGGTCTTTCTTATAATATTTGTATCGTCTTAATTATGACAAATAACATTCAGTTTATTAGTTTTATATTAATGTAAAGATCCAATCCAAGTAATAGTTGAAAAAAAAGTCAAATCTATTGAATAATTTCTGATATAAATGAATAATAAAAACCCACATTTTCGTAAAAAACGCCAAAATATGAATTATTATTGCAAGTGGCGCCTTAAGTTTGTTCAGCTTTTAACGCGATTATTGCATGATCGAACTGAATATTTACATAAATTCATTTTTGTTTGACAATTGTTTTCGTGTGAACTCGTCAATAATTCGTTAAAATATTTTATGGACTATTTTTGTACGGCATTTTGTATTTCTATTAACTATTGTTTTTGTGTATTTTAAGTGAACAATGTTGACGATAATTTTTAAGTGAACAATTTTAACGATTATAAATATACTTTGAAGTGGTTGCCGCCGTTACCGGTAAGTACCTTCGTAATTTATATACGACTCATTTTATAAATATGCCGCGATTTAACTGTAAAATTGTTATTTTTTAAATTATTTTGTATGTTTCATGCCCAAAACTATGTTTGAAGCGGCTCTACATTTAAACACAATTAAAATATTGTTTTGTGTTTTGCAATATTCTGGAATTTACAAAAATATCTTCCAATTGGTGTTGAATAGGTTCTGTTCTTAATTTAATTCCTTTGATTATCCATTTGCTTATCTGTATTAATAACAAAAATACTAAAAATATGTAGGTATTCAGTTTCCTATGGCCTTCTTCCTTCTTTGTTTGTACCGCGACGCATTAACTTAAGGTCGCATGCTTTTTTCTCTCATTCGTTTTCTTTACATTAGAAAAAGATAGCAAAAATTATCTTTGCACCCTTATATGTAACGTGATTCCCCAGTAGCTGGTCTGAGAATGTCAGTGCTTGCCAATCTTCTGTTCCGTATTAACACCATCATTCCTTTTGTTTACTTAACATTTGTATATTTTGTTGTACGCGGTTGAGTTCCTCAAACTTATTCATGTTTTATAAATTATTTAATTTGTATTCATTTTAATACAGACATTTCTCTTTCTATTTAAGTTTAGTGTCAAGGCATTTTAAAGAATGTATAGTTAGCGTTTCTCAGATTGTCTCGTATCTTGTTAATTATTTTATTACAATTGTTTTATATATAAAGAAAATTATTTGTTTTTCTCTAATATTTTCATATTAGACATTTTGAAATTCGCTAATGCGTGGTTTGCTTTCCTCAGACTTTTACGTATTTCATAACATTTTAATTAGAACATTTTTATGATTTTGACTGATAATTTTATATTATATATATAATAATAATATAATATAGCATCAATACGAAACTCGTACAATATGCCAACAATTGCTAAAAAATCAAATTAATACGAGAGATTGACAAAAAATATTAACAGAAAAATAGGTGACCACATTAATGAGGTTGTCGATAATATTAAAAGCACTAAAAACTTTTATTGCTAACTTCAACGGAGAAATGGTGGATTAACAAGTTCGACTATTATGTCGTTATTAAAAATGGCGCGAAAAGGTGGTTCATTATAATCGCGTTTTTCTAAAAATAATATTGTGATTTGTTTACACTGTAGTTTGACAACTTGTTTGTTATTTTTAAATATATGGATATAGGTGTATATAATTACTTCGAGTTGCTATAAAAAAAGTTAATATGTAAAAAAAAAAATTGATTTTTGAAATTTATATATTCATTATCGTAAATCGTTATTCAAACTTTTTTCTTGATTTTTGGTCCCCTCAACTTCGTTGGTCCCCTCAACTTCGAATAAACAGGATTTAACTTATAGCTTTCAGCAGAAAAGTTGAAGATACAAAATAGAGATTTTGTTTAGGATTCCATTATATGGGTGGCAGAATAACCCAGGAGAAATATTGCATACATTTTTGAATAAGAGATGATATTTTTTGCAAAAGTTAAGTAGCGGAATAAACATTACCTTTGAACCAACCGAACCGGAGATTTGTTGGATATGTCGAAGCACACAATAAGATCGACACTTCCGACATCGAGTCCTTCCTCCCCCACACTGGTGGACACCAAGACATTACATGTTCCTTCTCTAAACATTTTCATCACACGAAGCTGTTGTTTTTGCGAGAATGGTTTCAAACTTTGGTCCTTGGATGATCCTTTAAATAAAATAAAAAATAATTAAAAAATAAATTTGAGATTGTCTATTAAACTGCGTAACTGAATATGTAAATATACCTGAAGCTCCGAGACCTTGTCCAATAAATGTGTGCGGTCTTATGGAAGGTCTACACTGCAAAAGTAGACAGTGAACCAAATGAACACTTTCTCGGTATTCACAAAAAACTGAAAAAAATTGAGTAATTAATTCAATTATGACTAGCATGAGTAATTAATTCAATTATGACTAGCATAACATAAAAGTATTTAAAAATCATAATCGTACAAGGCTCACCGATAGCTTTGGTTTCCTGTCCTTTCCGATTTGCTTCTTTAAAATGATCAACCATTATCTTTCTTAAATTGTCAAATTTTGGATGCCCAAATTTCAGTTTCTCTGTGATCTTAAAAAAATAATATGTTGTTGACAAAGGGTAAATCAATTTATAGTTAGAATGCACTATATATACAATTATACGTATAAGTTGTGAGATGTATTTTAAGGGTGTGCTTTCAAAAATAAATCATATTTTCGTGTTTTTTTTTTTTTACGAAAATGTCAGTTTTTATTATTCATCAGAAGTAATTTGACACTAGATTTGACTTTTTCATTTAAAACTATTATTTAGATAAGACCTTTAGACTAATTTAAAACTAGTAGACTGAATGTTATTTGCCATAATTATGAAAATACAAGCATTATAAGAAAGACTGCGAACATTAAACACGTTTTCCTAAACTAAATTGTCTGGAAAATTGAATGGAAAATTCTATAAATAATATATTTTCAGTTTTATAAAAGACAATAATTTTAATAATCCATTGAAGTTCAATACGCTGGTCTATCCGTCCATGATGGACGTCGAAACCGTGCTGTCATTATTTTCATTAAAAATTGCCGAAAATATATGGTTTCACGCCTATCCACAATATGAATTAATATTGAACTTATTAACAACATTAGTAGCAAATTTCATAAATTAAATGTTTTTTTTACTAATTTTAAGGGAAAATAACATTTTCTCAAACAAAGTAAACATTTTATGTACTTTATTTTTATGTAAGTCGAAATTAAATATTTTGTGTATATGTATATACATATAAAACTGTTGTCTTTCAAACACTAGCTGTATGTTTCATGTATGTAATTATTAAACAGACATATCACCAAAACGGCAACACAGTGTTTAAAATCGATAATATTAAACAAAAATTGAAGTGGTCATAAATTTTTTAAATTTAGAACATTAATTTAAGCGAACATCTAAACATGTATAGGTACTTTAATAATAATAATGGATAATTTGTTTAGCGCCATTTTCGTAAAAACTTTCACCTCAAGGGCGCTTTACACATAAACTGTTCTACAATTATCTTTGTTTTTTAAAATTAAAAATCATTATTTTCACTTATGGAAATGATTTTTTAAAAAGTTGCGTTTTTAGTTTTTTCTTAAATAAAGTCTCTGATGCACTGTTTCTTATAACGGAGGGCAAAGAGTTCCACACTTTTGGGGCTGCCACCGCAAATATGCGTTCACTAAATTTAGACTTGTGTGATTTCAAAATATATTCATATATATAAACTAGGTACTCCAATAATTTTCATTGGATTAATTCAAATGACAACACACATTTTTATGTCATTCCATATATCAATATGAAAAACTGTGGAAATGGCTTCAGATAACAATTATTTTTGACACTTGTATCGAATGTAAGAAAATCAACAATTTTGTTTTTCTATTTCTATTACAGTAAAACCGCGATATAACGAAACCCGATATAGCGAAAAATGAAGTATATCGAAAAAAAAATCGAAATTAGTCCCTAAAACCAATTTTTCATACAAAAATGCATTTATATAACGAAATCTCGTTAATATTTATAACAAAATCATTTTTGTCCCGTACGAAAAAATGCTAATACATTTACGTAAATTTATAACGAAATAAAAAAATGTTAAAAGATGAAAATATTATTTCGCACTTACAAAGCCGCGCCGATGCATCTGCCGCATGCGAACGGTTTTATGGCCTTCTCGGCGGTGCGCGGCGGTCTGCCGACAAGGTAGTAAAACAATTCAAACTTCTTCTTGGGTTCATAGTAGGCCCATAAAACCATTTGACATAATTCTTGCGGCGTTCACTTAGACACGTTTTACGTACGCATACGCCTCTAATATGTATTGCAATCCCAGACCCAAACAGCTGGAAAATACAAAAATTAACAGGAACCCCCCGAAAGCTGCAGTATGTACTTATTGGAAATGTCAGTCTCAGTGTAACGTCTGTAGAGTTAAGTTTGTTCAGCTTTTAACGCGATTATTGCATGACCGAACTGAATATTTACATAAATTCATTTTCGTTTGACAATTGTTTTCGTGTGAACTCGTCAATAATATAAATAATTTGTTAAAATATTTTATGGACTATTTTTGTATGGCATTTTGTATTTCTATTAACTATTGTTTTCATGTATTTTAAGTGAACAATGTTAATGATAATTTTTAAGTGAACAATTTTAACGATTATAAATATATTTTGAAGTGGTTGCCGCCGTTACCGGTAAGTACCTTCGTAATTTATATACAACTCATTTTATAAAAATGCTGCGATTCAACTGTAAAATTGTTATTTTTGAATTATTTTGTATGTATTGTATGCCCAAAACTATGTTTGAATCGGCTCTACATTTGAACACAATTAAAATATTGTTTTGTGTTTGCAATATTCTGGAATTTACAAAAATATCTTTCAATTGGTGTTGAATAGGTTCTGTTCTTAATTTAATTCCTTTGATTATCCATTTGCTTATCTGTTTTAATAACAAAACTACTAAAAATATGTAGGTATTCAGTTCCCTATGACCTTCTTCCTCCTTTGTTTGCAGAATTTGTGATCTTTTTTGAAGCTGCGCAACATTTTTTTGCGACGGCGCGTAACATATAGTAGGTTTTTTTAATTTTTTTCATTATATGTGGGAATTCGTTATTACGAATTTTTATTTTTTGGTCCCTTGGATTTCGTTATATCGCGGTTTTACTGTACCTTCCTCTCTCGCATGATTTACGTAACATATGTATAATGTAAACAATTATTTCTCTAATACTTATAAGAATTTAACTATTAAGTCTCATCTTGAAAGGATATGTAATTCGAGTAGAATTTCTCAAATTTTAAACTGGAAAAATGAAAGCACACTCGTAATAAATCAAGTGTATTTACATGGAATTCAATTATGCATAATATAAATCATTATAGAAGGTATCATTACATATGATATATCTTATTCTTATACAATATTTTTTTTCATTTATAGGATAATTTAAAAAAAAGTGAAACTACCCTATTGTCATACCTCTGGTACTGTACCGTCTGGTAGTGTATCTCGGTTTATTGAGAAAGGATTGGTTCCGAGGTCATCTCTTAATCTTTCCAAAAAACATGTCAAGTTATCGTCTTTTCCGACCCAGCCTTTGTCAGAGTGCTCGTCAAAAAAATTAAGAAACACCCTGGCACCGTGCTTGGTCAAAAGCTCCAGAGCGTGGAACAATGTGATCACCATTGTGAAATCATGCATGATTGTTTGGTGCTGTGGGTGTCTACAAAGAGTGCATTACAATATTTTGTTATTATTTTGATACTATGATATTTGTACCTTGTTTTATCTGTACTGTTTAACCATTTAAATCAAATTTAATTTGATAAATTAAAGTTCAATTTTAAGTCAATATAATACAAACAAGATTAATAGTTGCCATTCATTGTAAAAGCTTTCATTTTCTATAATAAATCAATAAATTAAACTTGGTGGAAAAATTCCAAGTGCACACACGTGCAGTTTTTTTTATTATGACAATTCTTACCGAAGAGATTTTTCTTTATTCTGATATTCTTTGAAGAGCATTATGATTCTTCCTTTTGATAAACTTCCTACATTTCCAGTCAAAATTTTATATTGTACCAGACGTCTTGTATAAATATCTAAAATCTAAAAAAAAACAAAAGTAAATAAAGCGTATCGGTGTACCAAGCCCTTCACTGTAACAAAGTAAACAACTTGATTTTTAAAGGAAAATCTGAGTGGGGTGCACGGATCCGTGCTTAACCTGATAATATCATTAAGAGACGGCTGGATTTCTAAGAACAAACTGCTTAGGCTCCAAGACATGGAATATTTTATAATTTATCAATTCCACTAAATTTAAGTGAGTCCTGGAACTCTTTGCCTCCCTGACCTCATATCGAAAGGGTTTCGGCACATAAAAAATTAGTTTAATATTTAGCATATTTACAAATGATAATGATGCATTTAAGTTTAAAACTATTTTATCTTCTGAGATATGCTTTTTTCCCTTATTATATTACGCATTTTTCAACCACTCATATTATTTTTTTCATATATACATATTAAAGTCATTAATATATTTGTAAAGCTAATAAAAATCTATGAAATTAAAACCACTAGTATATAAGTATTTTTCATCATACATCAATCAACAGAATATGATGGCCATGGTGGTAGCATCATTCTGCGGGTGAAAGAAAAAAAAACATGAATCGAAAAAAATGTGAGTAATAACCGTCTAATAAATACATTTTGCAATGATATAAATCTGAAAAAATATGATATAATCAAAGCTTAATAACATTTTGATATTCTGTTATTTTGTTATGGCTCTTTTGAAAACTTCAAAATTTTTACTCAATTGGGTATTCCTTTTGCACATAGAATTAATTTAATTCCCACCCCTGATAATAATAATTTAATCCTTTTTTTACAGCACAGGATGCTCAGAATTCGTTGAAGAGTATGGAAATTTAAATTTTAACACAAACATATTTTAGTGAATTTTATTTTTATAAAGAAATTATTATATAAAAAATTACCAAATGACAAAACGAAATTGGGTTCGTCCAGATAATGAATGTTAAAATAAATAGTACCTCAATATATCTCTGTCTTAAACAGGTGAGCTCTTCTCCTAATGGGACAACAACAGTTTGTATATTCCTCGAGTGGCTGTACATGGCGACATCTAAACAATTTTCTGATCTTAATTCCAAATGAGATATCTGCAAATTTCTCACTACCTGCAAATAAGATAACACTTTTATTACATTTATAAGGATGAATTTTAATTTTTAACAAAATTAGAGGGTGATATTTTGTTTCCATTGCAAATAATACATACATAAATTAAACTAAACATCACTTCGAGTACTTAATATCATACACTATATAAAAATTATTCCTTCATATGTATCTAAATAAAAATAGTTCTAGTAATATTATGAGTGTAGATACATGAGTGTTGATGATATATAAATGTGTGCATCACATAAAGTGCATATTCACAGCAGAGGCGAAGAGCAAAGATGAAATATTTTCAGTCAATTTATTATTTTAATAGTTACTAATATTTTTCCATCGATATTAACATTCAAAGACACTATTGTTTTAAAAAGTGGTTATTGTCATATACATATTATGTAAATCAGTGCCATAGATTAAAATACAGTACATTAAGGCGTGACTTTCAATAATAATTCAAATTTTTGCATTTTTTACGAAAATGTGGGTTTTTATTATACATTTATATCAGAAATTATACACTAGATTTAACTTTTTTTAAACTATTACTTAGAACCTTTACACTCATTTAAAACAAATGAACTGAATGTTATTTGCCATAATTAAGAAAAAAACAAGCCTTATAAGAAAGACCACGACCATTAGATACATTTTCCGCATGTCACAAAATTGTCTTAACCTGTTAGCTGCCTAAAAAAGTCCTAAGTGAAACAGCATCAAACCACCAATTTGCACAAAAATTCTTAAAATTTAAAATTCACAGGCCAGCCTTTTCCAAATTTTATTTTTATGAAAAAAACATGAAAACATTGGTATAACTAAAAAAAAAATGGAGCTTCTATTCCATCACAAGCGTGACTGCGATTTTGTACGGTTTAAAGATGAAAAAAAGTTGAAAAAATAAAAGTTTATAGTGTTGCCAGACGTTTAAGAAATTATTATTTATTTTGAATGAATTTTTTTGGAAGGACGACTTCAGATTTTAGTAATGCTTTGAATGTTGCAGTATACGAAAATTAATCATTCAATATTTAGTTATTTTAGTGATGAGAGTTCGTCCGATGATGATCTCGTTGTTTAATATACATTAGCACATAATACAAACAATTTTCACCACCAAAGTGACAGATTTCAAACGCCTAGGCAAAAAAATCCATAGATAATGCATAAAATAAAGCATATTTCACGATTATTTGTCATCTCCATCCATGCTTTGACAATAGTAAATTTGACATTCAAACAACCCGCAAACGATTTTAACCATGGGCGTTAGTAAAAAGTTACCATAGTAAAAATTTACTATTGATCACACAACCGGCCCTCAGATAGTTATTTCAATTCATAAATGTGAAAAAAAATTAACAATTTGCATATAGTCACATGAACATCCCTATGTACCGTGTGTTTCTGATTTCATGATGAGACTTGTTACAAGGCTAAAACAGAAAGAATTCTCCACTCTATGCTTTTGTTTGTTTATTAAAGTGTTTGTGTAGTTGTAGAGTTTAGTAAAATAAGTAGAAATAGTTAGCACATACATTGATAACATCCTCAACCTTACTGCCTGGTGTGGCCGAGAGTGCCAGCACCCTGTAAAGCTGGTGTCCCCTGGAGGTGAGGGCTTCCACCAGTTGGCAGTACGAGTGGCGTCCCCGGGCCCTGTGCGCCTCATCTATGACTAAGCAGCGGACCAGCTCCCCCGGGCACGTCCCAGACTCTAAATCATTGTGCACCACCTGAGGTGTGGCAAAGAATACACGCTTCTGTTGCCATGCTATTTTGCGAGCGGATATCTGCATGCTTCCTGTACATAGCACACAAAAAAGTATATGAATAAAACATTTTTTTCCCAGTTTACATAGAATTAAAAGGGGTTGATCCATTGGAGAAAGAAAATACTTATTTGAAGATATTTCATTTTTATTTTTTTATATATTATTACATAATATGACTTGATACGGGCCTTGAGCTAGGAAATAATTAGCGACCTGTATTTAATAAAAAATTTTGACCTAAGAAACTAGATGCAAGTATGCAGACAGACTCAAATAATTTTGCCATAATACATACAGGAAAATATTTTAACATTTTTTAATAGAAGCAGACAATGGGGATTTTGGTACCACCCACAAACAGAAATAAAATACATGTCATCCGAAAGATTTCATTATATAACTTAATTTTTTTTTTTGTTTTGTTCTACACTTCTCTAAAAAGCATATCCTTGTGCAGAGAAGAGGATTATATATTAATAATTATTGTTTACAATAACTAGCTTATAATAAAATATAATAAATTAATAGCAATAACAATATAAAAATATTATAATTTTTAGGGTACAAGTTTATCTTTATTTTTTGATTATCATTAACCTTCCTGATATTTTCGGGTAAGCTGTTGAATATTTTTTTCTTACGCGCGTATTATGGCAACTCAATCAAAAGTTTAGGATAACAGAGTGATAGGTTATTTAGGTAGGTATTTTACATAATAAAAAGACTACAGAAATGAGCAATATTTTTGTTATTTAACTGATTCTTGAAACTGTACAGAGGAATTATCATATGACTCACATACACTATCACCATCTGCTTACCGACCGCATCCCACAACATGTAAAGTACAGATGTTTTAAGTGACAATGTTTTCTTTCATAATTGTATTACTTATTCCAGATATAAAATTTATTTTTGAGCTCATAAGGAATGTGTGATTTTGAATAGTATTCTTAATAGTAAATAAATAAAAATCCCCATTGATTTCAGAGGTAAAATAATGTGAGAAGCAAATCTTGTGACCATACTAATTAGTGACAATTTCATGCATGCAGGTGTGTGGTGCCAGACCCCATGGATAAATGATCCAGAATTCTTTAGAAATATTTTTCTACGCTTTTATTCAGAAATATACATGTCCTTATAATTGGAATTGTGAATGTGGCATTCATAAAATCAATCCACTGCCAAAAGACCCACTAATACGCCGATACTGTACCGATCTGTATTTGGATAAAACCGTACATTCATACTCCTCAAAGGGTTAATGGTATTACTAACTATGTATGTGATTGATGAAAGTTTCACTTTCAGGAACAAAAGGATGAAAAAATAAATTGCAATCATCTCTTTCTTTCATTAAAGACAATGGACATTACAGCTACAGAACTAAGGCAGACTGATTCATACTTTACCTGTCATTTCTATCGTGTCTTGAGGCGGAATAGCCATAATGTTGTAGCATGCTTCTATTTGCTGGGCCACCAGAGGGCGGGTAGGAGCTGTGAAGATAATTTTTCCAAGGGGATACCATCGGTAGTAATTATACATAACAACAGCAGCAATAAATGTTTTGCCAAGACCTGTTGGCAAACTAACCTATAAAAATATTAATAATATAAGCATATATTTATTAATATGATGTTGCCTTAATTAAGTACGGGAACATTCCACAATTTCATTGAAAACTGTTAAATATATTACATTATTTTGTTAGTTAATTAATTAGAGTTATTATGACTAAAAAATAATTATTCTAAGTAGTAGTGGCAGTGCACTCACATACAGACAGTAGAATTGGAATCTGGTATCAAATGAATCAGATATTTTCCAATATAATTGACAAAAAATTTTACCTATTTATTTTATTTCTTTACAAGGTTGTTAAAACATTTTTGGTTGTAATACACGCGAACAGCAAAAGGAATATTTAAAATAGAGTGGACGGACTCTTTATTCTATTGAGTTACGAGTTACATAAAGATATATAGGCTGGAAAAATACAAACCAGTGTATTCTTAAATAAAGCAGCTCGAACAATATTATACTGATAGTCTCTGACAGGGTAATTGGTAGGATAGATCCACGTCGGACCAGCATTCTTATCAAATCCATTAAGTTCTTCGTCACAGCACAGCGCACTGTAAAAACAGATAATAACTATGAACACAGCTTATTAAGGTTGGAACTTGAAACGTAAATTTAATCGCAACATAAAGCTCCTACCTAACTTCCAGGCGATTGCTTGTATCTAAACTTGTAGAGGAAACATTGAAATGGGAGACATTTATTAAGTTTGTACTCTTTTTGTTTGAAGTATCACCAAAATCATCCCAGTCATCAAAAACCAATGTACTCAAATCATTATCTTCGTATTTTACTTCATCCATTTTAAATATATTCCATCCATACATAACAAACAATATAAACAAATCATTTTAAAGAGCAGAACATTTCAAACATTCAAAACAATTTTGTTTGACACATTTGTTTTGTGATAATCTCTATTCTATGGTTTTATGGAACAGGTACCATAGATACGTAAACAGGTACTTAAATGTTAAAAATATATAATCAGTACTTGTTTGACTTGCATCTATACGATAAATCTTCTCTTTCAATAATAATTCAAATTTTCGCGTTTTATACGAAAATGCGGGTTTTTAATATTAATTTATATCAGAAGTTATAGACTGGATTAGACTTTTTTTTTAACTATTACTTAGATAGGATTAACATATCCATACACACTTATTACACTAATTTAAAACTTTCAGCTTAAATTCTCTCTTTTGCTAGTTCCACTTTTTTATCTAATCTAAATATTCCATATAATTATATTGTATGTCAGAATTCACTCACTCACTATTGTGTACACAAAAATAGTCTCTTGCCTGGGTTTAATTTCCTACCCAAATATTCTGTAAGGTGGTGATTTGTCTCAGTACTTAGTGTGATACTCGACGCATTTGAGTTTTACAAATTTTGGTATCAAGCTGGTCTAGTTAAAGAGTCTGATTAAAAAGTATGTCATGGTTACTCCAGATAGAACAAGGGTCATCAACTGACTGTGGTGGCAAAAAACGAATTTAAATTGACATTTTGAATTGGGGAACAAGAAAGAGAATTCTTTTTATTAACATAAAGTTAAAAATTAGTGAAAATATTTACGTGTTCAACAATTTATTGATGTAAACATTCATGCCAATATAATACACTTATGGATATATATGTATTAATACATTATATGCCTGGACAAATAAATAATGCTCAATATTGTAGGTTCCAGCAACATTATACAACTATAGAAGAACAAAAGATTGGAAACAACAAAGTAATAAAAGGCAAGGTCAGACCTTACGATTTTAAGAAGAATTAAATGTAAGAATTCATATATCCAAATGTGGTATAATAGACTCGAATACCTGGGGTTGTATTAACCAGGTTGCAAATTACCCAGGGAAATAAAAATTAAAAAATAACATTTAAAATGAAACATTTTACTACCAAGTAATATGCACCAGAAAAATCGTGAACATGTCTCTAATCAAGGTTTCCAGCCGATGACGTATATGTAAATTTGGGATTTAGATTCAGTGCTTACTTTTGATACAAGCGCACGGGCGCATCGTGTCAAATTGTAAATCTAAATTAAGAATATATTGTGTGTAGTTAGTTATAATTGTTTATACTTGTATTTCATATCCTCAATTTTATATTTTCGTGTCACAAAGCCGTGTGCTAGTTTTGTGTATTTTTTCTTGACTATTCTTTGGTAAAGTTTCTTGACTATTTTTTGGTAAATATTATACAGATTTTTTTTTGTCAAGGGCAATTTTTTCCCTACCACCCCAGATAATCGACAGTCTACTATAATTGCTTAGGAGTAGTAGGAAAATAAATTAACATTAATGCTTCAATTATGAATCATTTTTATTTTGAAGAAGAGCTTCAATTTCACTGAGATCAATATTATCATCCAAAGCATCAGATGGTTTATCAGCATTTGATTGTGGTTGTACTGTTTTCTTTAAAAATGATTCATGTAAAACACTATGCAGTTTTGATGCTTTACGTGTTCCAAAACCAGGACAATTAGACAACTTATTTTTTGAAGCTTTTACAATGTTTTCCAATGTACCAAATATAGAAATAAGTGTGATGGCATCTGTTTTGTTGACTGGTTTGATTGATGTGAGGGCATTGATTATCTGAAAACAACAGAAAATAAAAAGTTAAGCACATTGTGTACTAGTCCATCATCTGGTCAAAGCATAAAGTACACGGTACACCGGTGAAGTGGGAAATTTTTAAAATGCACTTGTTAAATAATTTTTTATTTTAACCTAAATTAGTTTTTACATATTTTATAATTATTTATAAATAATACTCGACAAGTGAGCATCATTTTGATTCACACAAAAACTCATATATATATATATATATATATATGTATATACAACTGAGTTTTTAGTGCTTAAAATGATTATCAGTTAATTCTTCATCGACATTATAATTTATATTTAGCAGCTTACAAATGCAGTAATTCTGTAATAACTCCACTTCGATTTAACTCCAATATAATGTTAGTGAGCAAAATGAATATATATTATTAATATTGATTTATTTTAATTGTAATATGCATGCATTTGGTGTATAATTAAAGAAAACTTAGATAAATTTGAATTCCAATGTATATTAGAGTCATTATTTCATATTGAAAACTGAAAGTAAACAGTCTTTAATATTACTTTATAACTCCTTACTGTTATCTACATTTTATTTTATAGATTTCGTGAGTGATTATTTAACTAATCTTGTGTTTGTTCGATATTGTATGTTTTTACTTTTAAATAACTTATTTTTGAAATACTAATCAATTTCTCAATTTAGTGTTCTGTTATCGTTAATAAACAAAAAAGTCAAGTCGGATACCACATTTATCAAGTAATTTTACTTCTCCAATGAAAAATTCTGTGACCTTTAATAATATAATATAATATATAAGTTTGTCATGGAAATTAACAGTGGTCTATTTTTTTTTAAAGATGATCATATGTGGATATTTAAGTTCAGAGATGATACGTGGATGAATATGGACCTTGTTTTGAGATATTCCCGAAGAAAATAATTGCATGCTGATAGATTGGGCGACCTTGCCAGCCAAACAATATCCCCACTTGTACTTACAAACAATAACTTGGAAAAGAGGGTATTCAAAGCAGTCATGGATACTCTAGCGGTGTCGCTTGTTGCCCATCTTGTTGGAACATGTAATATGTAGAAATCAATTTATTTCTTGTATCACAACTGTTTTATCATGTTAGTATATTGGGCTATAGAAATTTTTACGTCGTAACTCATCATCTTAGAAAAAATGTGGTCCTGTTACACCAAATAATGAAAGTGCACATCAAACTATTACTTTTAGACTATGTAGTGACTTTTGGTGTAATTCATTTGAGTTTTCAATGTCTTAATTATTATACCGTAATGATTATGGGTTATTCTGCTTAATTACACAGGCGTTTGAATGCCCTTCATCTGATTTAAACCAACTGTGAACAATGGTTTCTTTTACATCCGAAAGGCAACATTTTCTGACAAAAGTTCATATGAGGAATCAAATCCGTTTCTTTTAATTTCTGAATAACTTGAAGTTTATAAATTCTTATTCAAAATCTGGATTACTGATGAATTACTGAAGTTTAAGGCCGATGTCTATTTACGAATTGAACGATGAGGACTACGCATCACTACAATTTTAATGTGTTAAATGTTTTATGGCATTCTTTCCATTATTTTGGCATTTGAATGGTTTATATTAGTGGAACTAGTATTTCAAAACTTATAAACCTAAGATTTAATGACATGCACAGATGATACTTGTCCATGCTGTGAAATAACCATTGTGCGGCTATAATTGAATTTCCATTTTGTACAATTACACAGCGAAAGCGCGATGTACACTGCAGTACTGTTACATGTTTGCTATATTTCATTTCGTGACCAACACAATTCACGCTTAGTTTTAACTCCGCACTTCAAGAGATACATACCTTTTCATGTGGACTGTTCTCTACTTTTTCCATAATTTTGTCTGGAGGCTTGTTTTCATATATTTTATATGTTTCAATTATTTTACCCGCTTCTTCAGCACTCCAAGCAAGCATTAATGTTAAATCAGCTAACAAACAGATACGTGTCAGATTCTTCAGTGCTACATGTGGATCAGAAACGTCAACCTAAAAATAAATAAATTCAAATATGAATGTTTAATCAATTTCATGTATGACTACAATGGAACACTAATTTAGGTAAGTGTAAATTACATGCCAAGAAGAAGTGGTGTGAAGGCATACCCCAGAATACGTCCAAAATGTGTTTCATCGAATAGCAGTTGGTTGTATTGTGATGGCTGTGAATACCATTTTTTCAAAATTCATACTTTTCAAAATTCATATTTTATATTGCATTTTAAATAAATTGATATAATATCAATAAAAAAATAAAACATTGTTGATGTTTGTAGCATTAACTTGGTGGTTATACATAATTTAAAATTGTATTTATATTTAACCTTGTTTAAACCACTGTATTAACTTTACGTTAACCGGTTTCGATACTAACGTATTTTCGTCAGGATTGGCGTACAACTGTATGTATGTATATTTGTTTTATTAAATTAATAGTTTACTAATACAAATTAAATGAATCAACCAGAAAGATATATAGAAAAAATCTATTTATCCAAAAAGTGTTTAATTGCTACCGGGATTTATTTATATCTTACTAGTTAATTAATTTAATTTGTATTAAAAAATACCACAGAACTATGTTCTGAAAATGCAACTTTACAACAAAAATATATTCTCCTTAAAAAAATTAATTTACTTATGTATATTAGATATACAGTAAAATCCCGTTTACTCGAAGCTGAGGGGACCGAAAATCATGAAAAAAGTTTGAATAACGACTTACGATAATGAAAATAAAAATTTCAAAAAATCAATTTTGTTTTACATACTAACTTTTTTCATTACAACTCGACATAATTATATATACCTATTATCCACACATTTTAAAATACCAAATAAATTGTCAAAATACAACGTAAACAAATCACATTATTTAATAAAACAATTATAATGGACTATTTTTTCACGCCATTTTTAATAATGACATACTCGTCGAAATTGTAAACACTATTATTTCTCTGTTGTATCATTTGTGTATTGAAGATAGCAATAAATGTCTCCAGCACTTTTAAAACTTTTTTTTTGTGGTGGTCGTGGCGGTATTTTACACTCGCGTGTGATGTCTTGTTCTTTTTCATTTTCACGCTCCGCTTCCTTACTTCTTTTTCCTCCGTGACATTTCTCAGCTTTCAACGCTTAAGTTCTATCTGCCATCATGTTTAATATTGTCGACAACGTCATTAATGGGGTCGCCTATTATTTTGTTAGTTTTGTTTTGAATAATATTTTTAGTCAATCTCTTGTATTAATTCGATTTAATAACAACTGTTGGGGTCCAATACGAGTTTTGCACTGATGTCATTTTCGAGAATATAAAATTATCAGTTAAAATCATAAAAATGTTTTATTTAAATTGAATGAAATACGGAAAAGTCTGAGGAATGCAAACCATGCATTCGCTAATATCAAAATGTTTAACACGTAAATATTAGAGAAATATACATAATTGTCTTTATATACAAAACAATGGCAATAAAATAACTAACAAGATACGAGAAAATCTGAGAAATGCCAAACCGCATTCTTCAAATTGCATCAAATTCAATAGAAAGAAATTACTATTAAAATGAATACAAATTAAATAATTTATAAAATACGGAAAAATCTGAGGAACTCAACCGCGTACTAGCATTTGTATAACAACACATACAAACGCTATGTGAACAAAAATAATAATAGTAATAATACGGAATAGAAGATTGGCAAGCACTGACATTCTCAGACCAGCAACTGGGGGAATCACGTTATATACAAGGGCGCAAAGATAATATTTGCTATCTTTTTCTAATGTAAAGAAAACGAGTGAGAGAAAAAAGCATATGACCTTAAGTTAATTCATCACGGTATGGAAGATAAATATTTCAAATTGAGGATGCACAAGATATATTTGTCATCTTTTCTAGTATACTGAGAGTGAATGAGAAAATAAACAATCCAAATTAACTTTATGCGTTGTGAATCAGTATAGGGGTGGAACTATCCATTTGGATTTTGGATAGGCACATCGCGTAGCGCATGTGTATTTTCCAGATTACAGACATTTGACAAAAAAAAATCGAATTAGGTGAAAAATAGATTGACAAATTAATCTGATAGGGTTCAAAAATGGCTTTGAATAACGATATTCGATTTATAAGTACACTTTAGTATGAAAACTTTCCAGAGGGACCACATTTTGCTCCAAAACTTCAACTGGCGACGAATTTCGAATAAACGTTCTTCGGATAAATGTGATTTTACTGTACACTTATATAATTCATATATGAACATTGTAGTTTTAAGATAATATAATTTATTTTTAATATACAGGTCTTTAATGACTGATAGATATTTATAGAATGACATTAAGGTACAATGTGAAAACATTTTAAGACAGAATGCCGGTTATTAGAATTAAAATCACCGAGAACCAACGTAATCATATTGATATTTATGGAAAGTTTTGAAATGCTCATAGTTTATACAAGTAGTCTTGAGATAGCATAGCTGGACTAATCACAAGAAAGCACCAGAACATATAATCGATATGGAAAAACATGGGATCATGCTTACCTGAACCAAAAGTACTCTTAAGTCATAAGATTTTCCCAGTAATTTTAATCTGTCATGTATATAATCCGGATTCATATTATGGTATCTGAGGGAAATGAAGAGTGCGCATGTGGTCGGGCCCATCACATAATCCGGTATTATATCATCAAACTCCCAAGGAACACTGGTAATTCCTTTTAATAGAGGATTTCCTTTCTGGAATAATATTTAGAGAAATTTAAAAAAAAGGTGAAGTCAACCACAAAATTAATGTGTTTATTTCCTCAATATTATTATTGGAAATATAGTTCATTAAAATTCATTAAAAATATAATTCATACAGTCTACAATGCATGCTCAAACCACTTAGAGGTCAAACATGGTTTTCCCCCTTATATAAACCTTAAAGACAAAGAAGCTTTAACATGTATTATTTTTTTAAGTAAAAAATTGGAAAACATATGACTATGAATATAGAAGTGCCCATGGTGAACTTTAAGATCACCAGTATCCAACCTTTTGGGTTCTCTGAGCCACATCGAGCCCACAAGAATTTGTCACAAACTGCATGTTTAATTGAACATTTATCCATTATTATTATTATTATTTATTTTAAGTGTTGTATGTATATATCTATCTACATGTATATAGTAAGTATATATCTGCCTCATTGGACTTTGTCCGTGCTGAGTCAATAATCATATTTTACATAGTTGGTTCAGAAAATCAGCAAAAATAAATTGAGAAATGAAAGAAAGAGGGAAAAAAAGATAAATAAATATTGTAAATAATAAAAAAAAAGAAGGAAGGAAATGATGCAATTAATATTTTAAGTTGATATTTGTAAAGTCTTATGTTGGGGAAGCACTCACTGATATTTGGGCTGAGGATTGTAATACAGTGTTATTCAAAATGACGGACTCAATTTCGTAACAAATATAAAGTAAATTATATTTGATAATACTCACAATACAATTTACAAATATAATTTATAAATGTTCAATGTGATTCCCTTTGGCTACATGGCAAATATCTAATCTTATATGAACTCGTTCCACGTCCGATGAAGCATGTCTTGTGTTACTGAGTTCACCACAGCTGTGATATGGTTCCGCAGATCGGCCAGAGTTGTTGGTAGAGGTGGGTGCATAGACTGCTTTTGTTACGAACCCCCACAGGGCGTGTATTGAAGAGCCAGGTTCTCATTCCCAATGCGACCTATTCATCATTGAGGTAGAGATTCATTCAGAATATCTCGGTGCTGATGAAGTAGAGCTCCATCCTGTTGAAAGATGGAGTCTTCTGAATCTTAATTGTAAAAGAAGCCAATTTTCTAGTATGCCGAGATATGTTGCCCCAGTGACCGTGTTATCCACAAAAAATAATGGTCCATAAACCTTTGTTTGTGATACGGCACAAAACATATCGACCTTCGGTGAGTCTATGAATGTCATTCACATGCAACATATAATTCAGGAAATATAGCAGTATGAAATTGAGTCCATCATTTTGAATAATCCTGTATATTACGTAGGTCGTATGATCCAATATTTTTGGTTCTAGGCACATAATAGTAAAATAATACCATTACACTTGTGGACACATATCTTAGACCTTTATGGATGATCTAAGAGGAATAGGAAAGAATTATAAGAATGTGAGATATGATTTCTTTCAATTCAGAATTCAACTCACATCCTGAGGGTTTTAATAAATTTATAAATAAATTTTGAATGTATCTTTATTTTTTGTTTACTGACATGCAATTTTATTATTGGAATACGGATTTTTGATTAAATGAAGTAAGAGGGCATATGAATTATAATTCCATCATACTGTTCATTACAAAGAAATCGGTAAATAACAATAAACAATAATTACCTGTTTTGGATTTACAATGACACAATGCAATCTTGATGTGCCGGATTTCACTTTAACAGGTTCTGGAAGCAAGTAAAATTTAAACAAAATAAAAATGACAGTTGATTTGATAAATAAAAACCTAATCAATTGTGTTCATGATACCTGATTCATCGATTTTATTTGTTGACAGTAATTCGTCACTCGGGCGTGCTTTTTTGGGCAAACTTGGATCTTCAATATTTGCCAAGATATCATCAAAATTATCGTCCATAATTTTAAATTAAAAAAAAACAGTTAGCAAGTCAAATACGCACAAATAATATTTTTATGCTTAAAACTAAACCATAGACTTTTAAAACTGTCACTGCTGTCCGCTGCTGTCACTGTCACTGTCAAAGTAGAGTTGCCATTTTAGTTTGTAATAGAATTATCCGGGGAAAATTATAAAGTCCTTTACTGTATTTATATATAAATTATAGATATAATTTAATTACATTTCATATGTATAGGTTGCAGATTGAGACGATAGAACGTTATATACTTTTGATAAATCATTCGCGTCATATACACGCTGATAAGTTTTTAAAAATCTTTACCACATTAAATTAATTTAAAGAGGTTATGTCTTTTAATAAAATTAACAAGATCGCTAATTCAATTAGTAAATTAAATATCATTTTCTTCCTTAAGTTAACGAGTAAATAAAATATATTTTACGGAAACTTTGATCATTAAATAAAAAAACTATTTTATTTATCTCGATCATGACATCATTCACATTTGACAACACATATTTTGGTGTCAGCGACTTTTTAATTGTTTCTAGGTAATTTTTGGATGCAGAATTCAAAATAGCCATCAAATTTGGTCTATCAGATCTAGTATTTGAGATACGCTATATTAGCCTTTTTTAGAATAAAATCATCTTATTTTTAGCTTATGCACATTTCACGTTATTACTATTACTATTTGCTTCAACTGCTAGTTACAAAGGTATTTATTTCACACAGTAGATAAATATAGCATGAAGTTTACCGGGACAGTCTCGCTAAAGACTGTAACAGTAGTCGGCCTTCATGTGGGTATCCCATTTTTCTTGATATCGATCTTCCATAGTTTTAATATCCTTATGGAATCTTTCCCTCCGTTCTTTACTAAAATTTAGTAGGTTTTCTGGAAACCAATCTTGTGGTTGCGGTGGTAGTGAATTTTTATGATCATGTTACTCACCGAGAATATTAAAGTTGGAAAGCATATTTTCCACTAATTCTATGTAATTTTCTGCCTTATAATTTCAAATAAAATTTTTTACTACTTGAAAAAATGAACACCCAGAGTTAGATTCAGTCTCGGTCATTGATGCAGTAAATTGTGGATCAAATATTCCGGCTTTCAGTTTTTCTGTACTAACCAGGAAGATTTTGTATTAAGTAGCCAAAATAAAGTCTATCTCGATTTAAAGCCTTCACACATTGTTTCATAAGCCCCAACTTGATAAGCAAGGGTGGCAATATGATTTTCTCTCTAGAAATCAAAGGTTCGTTGATTTAGTTTTGTTTTCCTTAAATTATGACATTTCTTTAAGGTCAATTTTTGTTAACTCAGTACTGATCCTTAGCTCTGCTGTCCAAAATACATAAATAACAAGGATATTTTGTATATCTGCTTTGTCGTTCATGGAGGAAGTTTATTATTTTTAGATCGACACAAATCACTCAAAGATTTATCCTGGTCTCTCAAGTGTACGCCAAAATAGACCAGATAACCCCTTTTCACAAAGCCATAAATATGTATTCTACTTTCTTTTAAAATGTGTTCACCACATACTTAACAAAAAACATATGGATGATTCACACAGAAACGTTTTCTTGAGGATGCTTTGGCTTAAATTCAATGTTATATTACTAAATAACCCTGAAACTTTACACAAAATGATAGCACATTTTCACCTATGAAAACTCAATAGTAAACTGAACTGGGTGAGGCAATATAAAGGGTTTTTCAATAGGGACGCTCAAACGTTTTTTCAACAGGGACAAGAAAGTACGCCATATTTCTTCAATTTTTTTTGAGGTTAACACTCGTACTTAGTTGGCAAATCATCATGGAGCAGTACACACCGGAGCAACGCTTGCAAATTATTCAAATCTACTACCAAAATTCGCGTTCGCTCACCGCAACTTTAAGAGCATTACGACCGAAAAATCATCTTTAGCGACGAAGCTCATTTTTGGCTCAATGGATATGTAAACAAGCAAAATATGCGTTATTGAGCAGGCACCAATCCACTTGTGCTTCACAAAACACAATTGCATCCCGGAAAAATCACTGTTTGGTGTGGATTACATGCCGGAGGTGTCATTGGACCATATTTTTTTGTTGATGATGCTAATCGTCATATTACTGTGAATGGTAATCGTTATCGCTCCATGATAACTGATTATTTTTGGCCTCAATTGCAAGGTATGGACTTGGCCAATATGTGATTTCAACAAGATGGCGCTACCAGTCACACGGCACACGCAACAATTGACTTATTGAAAACCAAATTTGGTGAGCGTGTTATTTCGCGAAATGGACCAGTTCAATGGCCGCCTAGATCATGCGATTTAACACCATTGGACTATTTTTTTTGGGGCTATATTAAATCTTTGGTCTATACCAACAAGCCGGCGACGTTACAAGAGCTAAGAGAAAATATTGAACGCGAAATTGGTGCGATTCGGGCCGAATTATGTGAAAAAGTGGTGGAAAATTGGATTCAACGATTGGACTTCTGCAAACGTGCCTGCGGTGGTCATGCGAGGGAAATTGAATTTCATACATAATTGCCACTAAATGTACTTTAAAACATAATAATTTTTTTTTAGATATATTCATTCGTTTTTGTTTTATTTTAAAAAAAAGTTTGAACGCCCTTAATGAAAAATCCTTTACATAAGAATATTTATATTTCTCTCGAATTTTTTCTTTCTAATTTTAATTAAATAATACCACAACAGCACAAAAAAACTATCCACTTTAACACAGACGGCAGTCTAGCAAAGTAGCCAGGACAGTATTGTATATATTAGAGGTTAGAAGTGGAGTCCTACTGCATCCCACACAATAAACTACGAGTATTATACTACACTATTTTATATTCACCTCTGTTACAACAAAACTATGTATGTCAATAAAGTATAGTAAATAAATAAATTTTATATACCTAATAAAATACTATTTAAACACAAACTTATTAAAACATTCAACATTAAAGATTTTTATTTATTTATACAACGTAGATATTTCTCATCCAGATATTAAATTCTTGTAGTCAGTTTCATTAGATAATCCACGTCTCGTGTATTATGTGATCGCTCTCAAATTTTAGATTTTTAAAATAGTTTTTAAATCACAATTTTATAATAAACCGAACGATTTAAGTAAAAACTATTTTTGTTACATTCTTGGATGTAGTACGGAAAGAATGTGTGATGTTCTGCTCAGTTGAACGGAAATACGGTATAATAGTATTAATGAAATATGTAAAGATAATATAAAAAATTATAACCATCTTTTGATTTTGTTTTTGAGAAAGTGTTAAAAATATACAGCATAAAATGTTATTACATATTTAAAAAAATATATATAATGTAAAGCACAAATTACAAATATAAATATTTGTTTTAGATGCCCCAAGTAAAATTATTTGGTGATCTATAAATTAATTTACAATCAATTTCCTCTCCGAGTGCAATATGCCGTGAAGTGCTTGTTAGTCTAGTGTTTAAAACACTCACCTAGTGATCTTAGTAGTTGGGGTTTCGAGCCTCGTTCATAGCACAAGGATTTAGCTTAGTTTGATAATAGTAAGAATATTGACATGACACGTATTCCGTGTATGCATTTTTATTTTTATAAATATAAGGTTGTCGGTAACCGTATTTATACGTTACTAGCAGATAAGCAATCGCCGATTGCTTGCTGCTAGGCCCTGCGGGCGGCTATTACCTGTTAGGATAAGTAGTTTTACGATTTTAATCCACTATAAATGAGTCACGATTGCACTGTTTTTGTTCTGATACATTAGAATTTTTATTTTCTTTGGTGTGTATATTTTTGGAAAAACCAGTCTGTATACTCAATAGTTAGATTATTTTGTCTTCATGTATAGTCGATTTATGATGCATGTCTATGATCCGTTCTAGGCACGATGTATGTTCTAATTTAGTAAGTGGTTCATTGCGTATATTTAGGCGTACAACGTTATGAACATTGAACCATCAAATAAGCACCGCTGGGAAGTGGTTCTATCAGAGAGATTATATTCCTCTTTGGGTTTTATTCGTGTTCCGATTTACACGAATGTAACCAAAATCGTTCATCAATTGTAACAAAATACTAATAATATTTTTATTATAATTATAAATTATTTATGTCAAAATAATATACATCTTTGGTGATACTTAAACGAGATTTTTCATGTTTTTTTTTTTTTTTTAAATTGTCATTTGAAAATGTATTTTTCTCTACATGAAATGATAAGTAGGTGTAACTACTTAACATCAACGTTTGGTAAGACCATACTTTATTAATGTTAATTAATTAGTAGTAGAAGACGTTTTGTATGACTTAATTAAATTTAGTTGTTCTCAAAATCCTTGAATTCTTTATATATCCCGAAGGATATTTGCTGATTAAAATTAATTTTACAACGTTAAAATTCTATTTATTATTTGGGTTTTGTAAGTTACGAGTTACACCAAAACTTTTCGTGCTAAATTGTCTCAAGTACATATTTTTTATTTGTTGGATCAAGTTTAATTGTAATTATTTATTTGTGCGTATTTAAAAATAAGTATGTAGGTTCATCGATATAAAATGTGGTTACATTTTTTTGGGACCCTTTGTATAAATCTACTTATCTGTTGATTCATTAGACCTCAAAAGCATTAAGTATAAACAGGAATCTTCAAACATTTGTCATGAATTAAGAAGATTTTGTAAACTGTTTTTTTCTTTCTGCAAATTTATTTATTAATTACATACAAGTTACGCGTCGTTGGTTGGATTATTTTCTAGGTTATGTCCGTGCCAACAAAACTTTATCAGATCAAATATTTGGCTAAATGTTTCTGGACAAATTTTTTGAAAGAACGCAATTATTAAATACTTTAATATATTTATATATACAGTGATTCCGATTATTCTTAAATAAATAGAGTTTTCTCAAAATTCTCAATAAATCTTTCAGAATTCCCAAAGACCTAAAAAATGTCTATTTAATTTAAGCCCACAATATTTATGAAAGTAAATACAGTAATACGTAACTTGTATAAAACAAATTAATGAAACACGAATGCTACCTTCAGACTCTTTATCACCGGTAGATTTTCCAGTTAGAAGCCTCATTATCTGAAGTTTTGAAAAAAAATGTTTAAAAGTTTGGCCACGAGAGGTCACTCTCGTTCTAGGCGTATTCACGGAGAGTAGTTAAAAGGATGGTTTATTGAACATTATGTTAAAGTGACGCATATTCGTCGGGATGTGCACAACGGCGGGTGTGTGATATTTTACTCGGTGTTAAATTTTACTAACCCCGTTAGAGCATTATTTTTCATTCGCGGGCCTACCTTTACCGGCATGCCTTCAAAACCACAGCAGCTCTGTCGCGTCGAGCGGGTGATGTGCAGGTCTTTGCGGTGTTTATTTGATGGAGTTTTCGAAATCGTAAAAGTAAATTATGTGTTCTTTGAGAATACCTCAATAGACACCTTTTAAAATTATAAACAGTGAACAATTCAGTGCGACAAATAGATGTTTGATATTATCAAGAGTTTAGTGAAAAACAAAACATTGTCATATATGTGTGACACTTGTTGAACTACTTTTAAAGGTGAAGTTTGAAGTGTAAACAGGAACCGCCAAATTTGACTTTCTAAATGTACTGTCGCAGTGACATTAGAAAAAGAGTTTTTATCAAAATTTTGAAAAGTTTTTCACACTACTGTGTTGATTTTTGCCGAATAATTTGATAGATCGTTCAAGAACATTTGACTGTTTAAAAGCTGTGTCGAATTTGTCGTCAGCTGTAAATTATTTTTGCCGTATTAATAATTATACTTCTCTATAATTAGAAAGTTCAATCACACGAAAACGAACGGATAGGAGTCGATTCGACTCGTCTGTTATTGTCTGCTAGAAAATTGTTCATCCGTGAAATACCTACGATTGTTTTGCCCCGAGCATAAAATATTATCACACTATGTATTTTTAAAAATAAAATTGTAATTAAGTGTTTAAAGATGATAAAAAATATATTCAGATGAATACAATTTTCCGCGCGATGAAAAAATGATTAAATATACATAAAAAAAAAAAAAACAATATCGCAGGATTTGGTGCTGTTCTTGAGGATTGGATTTATTATCGGATTTGTTCTTCATTGGTGGTAAGTGTTATACAGTCATCTAATTAATAGTGTGTTAAACATTTCGATTCATTAAAGAAAGATAAACTGCATTTTTAAATATTGTTCAAGATCATATCCTCATTTTACGCCACAGCTATTACCAGGCTGGTGGCGAACTTTGAAAGCCTTCAATCGTTTAAACCAGTTAA
The DNA here is from genome assembly GCA_022840565.1 of Eubasilissa regina. Taxonomy (NCBI): domain Eukaryota; kingdom Metazoa; phylum Arthropoda; class Insecta; order Trichoptera; family Phryganeidae; genus Eubasilissa; species Eubasilissa regina. The sequence goes on along the minus strand of JAINEB010000015.1, from coordinate 19,907,000 downwards.
TTAACTGAACGTTGCCATGTGTATGTAGCTACTAAACTGAGCGAATAAAAAATAAAGCAAAAAATGACTAAATGTTGGTGTTGAGACGACGCGGACAACGTGCAAAAAGTAAGTAAGCACCTACATACTGGAGTAATTAAATAATCAATTATTAATATTTTTTCATTCATGAAATGTAAAGGTACACGAGTGTATGGAGTATATCTCATATCAATCTTTTCAAACTGAACTAAGCGCTTGTGTTCTAAAAAACAGGATAAACTTGGTGGTCTTTTGGGGGTAACGATAGAATCCCCCTCTACCGACGTCTACTGCGCCTACGTTAATAGTACAATAAGAGTGAATGACTTATTTATGTGAGAAATTGAATGCTTAGGATATTATATCATAATACTAAGTTGATGATTGCATAAAAATGCCAACGAATTAATTATATGTATCCAATTAAGTTATATTTATTTAAGAAGGTAATATGAAATATTAAAAAAAATTGTGAATAAATTCTCAGGGGTCGTCCGCATATGAGACCTGTATCGTATCGCTAAATTATTATTTTTATTTAAAAAACTTGCCAACGATATACAATTATTGAAATAATCTATCAAGGTATTTCTTATAACGTGTCCCGTGAGCTGCGAATCACTGGTAAAAATATAAACAACTGAATAATATTTTCTACAAATTTTCGTATAAATTTAGAATGAGAAACACCAGTCTTGAAAGTGTGCGTTCTTGTTTTCCTGTAATACCGTAAGTTCCCAAGAGTTTCGACTTAATTAGTGTGGACATTGTTTAACATTTTACGTCGGTGCAATTATGTAAATAATAATGATTGTTTTTATTATTATTATTATTTTTAGATTCACCATCAATCTCCGCTTATTTAAAAATAAAAATAATAAATTTCTTGTAAAAGAGAAATTATCATAAATTATTTAGTATTATTAAGGAAAACACATTCCTATTGTGAAGTTGTAATTATTCAGAACATAGGTCTATGATATTTTAAATACTAAATTAATGTATTAATTATAAATATATACATATAAAATCAATTTTGTCGAAAAATATTGTTTTTGCGTCACCGGGATACGAACCTGGATCTCTATTTCCAATCCGGGGAAGTGCACTACCTTTGTGCTATAACGCCAGTATTTTTCTTGACAAATTTTCGAACCTATATGTTACATTTTTCAAATTAATACACCTGTCGTTCCATTATTTGAAAGCCATCTACATTATTTTTACAGAATCTCAAATACCTTTGAGTAAACCGACTGCAGACGCCAGAATTATCCCGGTGACGCAAAAACAATATTTTTCGACAAAATTGATTTTATATGTATATATTTATAATTAATACATTAATTTAGTATTTAAAATTATTTAGTGATTTGGGAAAATTCTGTATTTATTAAATCTTCTAAAAAAATTACAAATACAAATACCCGTCTTCAGCGATTTTCTAAGATCATACCATTCACCAGCACTGAGTGACTGGACGGGGACTTGAAGAGTTTTCTAGACTGGTCCAAAACACGATTTCTTTCACTAAATGCTAGTGCTTCACGTCAGCAAAATTAATCCAGACATCTCTTTTGCGATAAATCATCGTAGATATCATCACGGCGAGATCATTGAAGATTTTAAATAGGAAACACTAGATTATCACAGAAAGCTTTTTAGTACATTATTTATAAAAAGAAAAAATAATATATTTTATAAGACAAGTTATCGACCAATCTAAAAGTATAATGTTAAGTACATGATTATTATACTCTCTGAAAAATGACGAGAGCGATATAAAATAGATAGATTCTATGATAAATTCCTTGATTTGATGCAGAATACTGTGAGGCCAGATCAGCCGTTTTCTATTTACTGCTGGGTGAAGGTTTCCACAGAGTTTGATGATTTTGTCAGTCCAGATGGTTTTAGGGCGGCCTTTTGATTTCCTTCGAGTATTACTAGATGGATGTATCCGTCCTCCGAGCGATATGGCCTGTCCATTGCTTTGGTAATGTGTTGTTCATATTGTCATAATACTTGTTGTTGATATTGTCAAAAATACAAAATGTTGCAATTTTCTTTCCTTTGTGATCAAAGACTGTGATTCCAGTCTCACTCTGAAAAATACTTCTTGCCCAATAGATAAGCTAGCAAGAAGCAGGGTATCAATCACCATCCGAGATATGGCACCCTCAACTCACTCCACCGCTTATTAATTCAAAATGATATAACTCTGTCCTGAGTTGCATATTCGTTTTTTATTTTATTTAGACTGGTCTATGGATACTTAATTACTTTTAGAAAAGTCTTTCTCTTAGTCAAAAGTGGTTCACATTGATTTTGAACTATGTTTTTGGTTTAAAAGCTGACATAGGATTCTTAAAGGTCCTTGCTACCATATTAAAATGTAAGATGAAGTTCAGATATTATCTAGTTACTCTGTAAGTATGTAGCTATACATAATAAATATAATATATGCCTAAAGTTATGCTTTGATAATGGAAGTTGTTATTCCATTGGCGTCCACGGACGAATATCTTTATGCAGGCCTCGCCTTCATCTTTTATGGGTGCTATATTTTATTCCCTTCAACGTGAAGCGTATGCAAGATGTGTCCTCAAATGGACATTTTGTTTTTAAGATACCCTGGACTTTTCAACATAGCTACCTGCCTTCCAATGGAAAATGAAAAGGACATGTTCTCGACATTTATAGAATATAAATCAACTACTTATAAAAGTTTCAACGTGTCATGAATAATTAAATACTGGGGAGGCATTGTTAGAAGTTAGAATACTTGCGTTTATATTAATTAGCATTTAGATTATATCGTTATTACTTCATTACAAGGGCATGTTTGTCCTTAATACATTATTGTGTTAATGTTGTATATTTATGATGTGTTAAATTGTAATTATTATGGTTCGATTTCATTCGAGAATTAACTAATTTAACATCGTGACGTTTCCTTGCAGGGGTAGACGGAGAAGAAAGAACTCCACACTCTTCTGTCTTTGCATACTATTCATGCCTCATTCACTTTCATACTCTTGCATGCTCGATAATTATTGTAGTTTCTAACTAAGGTCCGTGATCAGTACTAAATTTTGTCCATGGTAAGTTTTTACTATAGTAACTTTTTACAATAAAAATCTATTTCGCATTGTTGGTACGCCAAATTTTCTACTGTCAAAGACAATCTCGCCTCTCAGTGTGGTAAGGCGAACGATCATGAAATATATTTTATTTTATGCTTTATCTGTGGCTTTATTCACCCTTGAGTTCAAGACCTGTTACTTCGGTGGCGAAATTTTTTCGGATTATGTGCTAATGTATATTAAACAAAGAGATCATCATCGTACTCTCCTCACTGAAATATTGAATGATTAATTGTCGTATTCTGCAACTTTCAAAGTATCAATGTGACAGATGACCTTTGAAACAGCTGTAAAGAGTCCGCCATATTTAAGCGTCCATTCTAATTTTTACTATCGGATATCGGAGAGTAAAATTAGTTTACCACTGGATGTACGAGATTTACGAGAAGAAAATATTTTTTTACCAACGATCAAACAACTCGTTTTCACAACTTTTTACTTTAGTAACTTTTTTACCACAGTAAAAAGTTACTACTGATCACACAACCGGCTCTAAGGTCGTCCTCTAATATTAGGTCTACATGATCGTGTCAGGTTTTTTTCGAAAGTCTTCTTTTCCTGTTAACTTCAACACTCGCATTATATGCATCCTTTATACTGTCTTCACTCATACTTTCCACACGATTTGATCTTAATTCCATCGATTACGCTGCAAGCATATCTACATTAGCTCCTTATTTGTTCATTCATTGCTCCATGGGGTTTTCAAGGTTTTTATCGGTCGCTGAAATGGTTTGGTCATGTAGAACCAGGAGCATGCACTCTATACAATGATAAAAGCTGTGCATAATTTAATTTCTGTGAAATAAATAAATTATTTATTTGATACATTGTGTATTAAGTATGTAGGTCTACGCATAAATAATTCAAAGTTATCATGTTAATATTATCTAGCTCATCTAGCTAGTGGATGAATTTAGAAATAACAAATAAAGCTGCGCATGTGCTTTCGCTAAATCCATACCAGACATATACAAACTAAACGTAACCCTCGCTCGCGCATTATTTTGAATTCACCTCTTCTCTTGAACAGATGTGTGTGTTGCAAAACGTATTTGAAGCGAGCACTTCATGAATATGCACTTCAATACACTTTAAACGTGGTATCAATTATTTTATTTTATAATTTTTTAATCTTTTCACTTAAATCACTAATTTCCCAAGAATAATATGAATATTTTTCAAGAACAGCAATAAACTAACACAGGTGAAATTATCTCCATAAAAACATGTTTCTGAAAGAATTTATGATGAATACAATCTTTAGTGACAATACTTATCGCTTGTACAGCATCAACACATTCCCAGAAGTAGAACATCTTACATACAAAATTCATTCATTCACCGGTCATGCAAATACCATAATGAGAAATTTACAGAAATTGACTTGTTCAACATTAGCCTTACTAGGCTCAAAGGGTTCTTACGAACCACCACAATCTAAACTTTGGCCATTCACTCTACCTATAAAAACACATGTTGCTCTCCCTTTACCGCAACAATAGTTGCAACCTCCCCACTCTTCTCTTTCTTTTTTTTCTTCTTTTCATTAATTTTCTGCATCTAAACATACTTATGTATCCAAATATTTTTGTGGATTTTCATTATTAGTATCACATGTTAAATAGTTATTATGTTTATTACAATATGTTTACACTGTCAAAATCCCTCAATAAAATAAATCGATATTAGCAGCATAATCTTAGTCCATGCCTAGTGCACACTACTGTGTAGAACATATGAGCGAGGAAAGGATTGTAAAGAAAACATGTGAGATGAGTTGAAAGCAACAGGAATAAAGGGTATCCCCTAAAGTTCTGGCATGATTAGATAAACCAGATATTGGAGAACGGACTTATTAAAAAAATCAACAACCGAAGAGGGTGCATGAAAAAATGTATGAAAGTGGACAAGAGAAGAGTGGTGAGGATAGGAAGGTATGGCGTTCTATCCCTATGCCTACCCCTGCAGTGAAACCTTGTGAATACGCAACTAAGTAAGTTAATTGAGGTTTCAAAAGTATCGATTTAGGCAGCTGAGCAATATTCTAAATCGTTCAATAATATTTAAAACACTCCATATTTGGGATGGTTTTTAAGATATTTTAAATGTAGCTTTTAATTTTTTTATGTAGGTGCCTACTTATCAAAACTGTATTCAATTTGACCTCTTTATTGTGAACATTAAATTAAATCAAATTCGTGGTGCATTCCATGATACAAAATCATTTAGAATTGATTACGATACCATTGTTAAGCTAATTATGGTGATTATATTGAATTGTTTTTTGTATAATCCTCTTTAATGTGTCTACCATTAGTTCGTATAATCGTTAATGTAAATTTCTCCATATATCTTATTCAGTTTCAAGTATCCAAAACTAATTGGGCAACACTGGAAACTCGAGACAAATTATTAACTTCCCGAGCTGGCGGGCCAACATCTACAAGGGAAATGATCTGTGAATGATGCGTTATCATCTAATTTGGCGCGTGGTTATTCGAAGGAATTTAAAACTGAAACATGATACACGTTTCATTTCTGGTATTCACATTCAACATTGATACTTACGCCCTGTGACGTAGCTCAAGAAATTGGACCCCAGTGACAAAATAGAATGGCCTCACATATTGTATATTAGATATTACCTACATACAATATGACGCGGTGTTATCCATTAAAAATTAAAAAGTAAGTTTGATCCTTACTTACTTACTTACCATCTCGTTGTTTCCCCGCGGGGGTAGGTACATCTTCTCGTACAAGCTCGACGATTGCTGATGCTTCTAATAGGACCATCCTCCAGTATCTGGTTTACCTGGTCGTGCCAAGTTTTCCACGGACGTCCTATATTTCTGGTGCCATCAACACTTGTGTCGTATATCTTTCTTATCATTCTCTCCTCATTCATCCGTTTCATATGACTAAACCATCTAAGTGATCCCTTTCTTAATCTTACTCACTATACTAAGATAAGCTTTACATTCTTTACTTATTTCTTCATTTTTTACTCTGTCACAAATGGATCTGCCACATATATTTCTTTTCCACTGCATTCAGTCTACTTTCGTTCCTCTTTTGCCAGATCCAGGCCTCACTTCCATGCATCAGTGTCGGTACCAGGACTCCATTGTGTACCGCTAGTCTTGCCTCGGTTGACAAGTTTCCATTAAGTACAATTCCATTCAAAGCCCCGTTCACTTTGTTCCCTACAGTAACCATTTTTTCGATATCTTTCTCTGTCTTTCCATTTCTATGAAACATACTTCCCAAATACACAAACTCATCTATTTGTTCCAAACATTTATTACCTACAAGTATTTTGCACGTTGTCTCGCTTTTCTTCTTCTCGAATACCATCACTTTCGATTTTTTGACATTCATAATAAGATAGCTTTCTTTGTATACATCGTACATTCTACTCACTAGCCTCTGTAATTCTTGTTCATTATTCGCCATTAATACTGTATCATCGGCGTACAATAAACAGCATACAATCAAATCATCCATTTTCGGTCCTAGATTAATATATTCCAGTTCTATCACATATACAAGTTGAACAGTCATGGAGACATTATACAATCCTTCTTGACACACTTTGTAACGTCAAACCATGATGTGAATGATCTATTAATCCTTGCAGTGGTTTGATCCTGATCTGACATATTAACTGGACTCCACTGAACACATCGATAATGTTTTCATAATATATGTATATGTATGTGAAAAATGATGCTTAAAGTTTTAAAAGTTTTTAGTCCATATTAACGCTACCAAATAGGTGCGTACCGTTTGGGGCCCTATTTATCGTAGTCTCCAATGCACCCCATTGGTTACGTCACTGATAACTTCGTTTGTATGTGCGAGTATTTGCTGACACAGTATCACATGGAGGTATTATAAACGCGATAAGGTAGCTATTGCTGCTAGGAACAAAGGAATTTTATATAAAAATTCCGCGTACCTATGTACAACTTTGTAAATGCTAAATGACACAGTAACACATAACTTATTATTAACTTTAACCATGTTAGGTGTATAAAATTATACACATTTCTGAATATTCTTGTATTAAGTATATAATAATGTTATAATAATTTAATTGCGATATATCTTAAATAGCTCAAACCAATCGTAAAATTACACGAATGAAAACTCTCAATCGTGAATCATGAACGTGACTAAACCATTTCTTTGTAGTAAAAAGTTAAATTTAATATATTGTGCAGGTATCTAAAGCTAAAAGTTGTTGAAAATTCGATTCAATTATAAGCAGATAAGTTATTATAAAAAAGAAACTTAAATAGATTCTTAAGTTTTTTTTATTATTATATATTAATGTAGGAATATTCCGAATAGAGGTTGCATTTCCGGTAAATCAACTAAAACGCATACACCTAATGTATGTTTTACGTACATCAATAAGTTAATGAATAAACTAACAATTTAATAATATTAACTCCTCACAGACAGGTAAACCTAATATTATACAGTCGTAATTCATATTAACCAAGCTCGATGTTGCATATACATAAGTGATTATCTGATCTCCCATTACCATATCTCAGTAAAAACATATATAAGTATTTATATGATATTTTATATACATATGTAAGTATTTATATGATATTTTATATACATATGTAAGTATTTATATGATATTTTTCACCTGAAACGTATTTGAAATTATTTAGGTTTTAATCTAGGATACCGTTTTTAGTAAAGGTAGCCACATACAGTTATACTTTAATCATCTAATCTACGTCTATTTTTTTTCATTTACCGGTAAATAACCGGTAATAGGAAGAATTATTTTGACGGTAAATTGCAAGCCCTAATTCCGAACCAAACTAAGAATCTTTGGAAGTTTCTGTCGAAGTTCCATGAGTTAACATTCTTACAACCAGCGTACAGAGAGGGCCTTTTCTATTGCTGATTGTTTTCGGTCTTAATTATGGACCTGGAATGGTAACCCTTTACTTTCTACGTTCTAATTCACTGTTGTATATGGTATTAGAACATACCACATTTAAATAATTTACTATCTTCAAACTAAGTTCGAATACTGTTGATTTGCTGATTCTCTTTTTTCATTCTTCTACATAGCATCATATGACATGAATGGCTGAAGATTCCGTTCTGAAAGTCTACTCTGACAGCTATTGAGTTTGAACCCTCGACCTTAAAATGAAACAATCAAATTTCCAAGGTTTTGAAATAGTATTGGTTTTGTCACAGGTAAATAGTAAGTGACATTTCGCTTCCTTCTTTACAACAATGCGTTTGTAATTTTTAATTTGTTTGCGTATTTTAGTTTGGCGTATTGCGTTGGCGGTGACGTATTGTTCAAAAAGTTTCATATTCTTGGGAACAATAAAAATTTCGCAGACATCGGATTGAGTACACTGTACAATGTGGATATTTATGGCGGTCTGCGGTCAACGTTCCCTCGTCATAGTCTCTAATAGCCCATTTTATTCTATGGAAACCGCGGATTTACGACATTCGGGGAAGCTAATGAAAAGGTTTTTTATTACCCATAGTACATCTTAAAATAGTCAATAAAAATTTAACGTGAGAGGGTCGGTCGTTCATGCTTCGGTTTGACTTCCGATCAGGTAATTTTTACCGAGATGGGTAGTGATGTAGATAATTTTACTAGGTACTTATGACTATTAATAATACAACTTTATGATATGAAAATATATATTCCATATGAATAGTATATACTAAATCCTATAATATAATAATTCAATATATGGTCACAGTGTTCAAAACAGATATGGTATGCAACGGTCACTGGGCAATGTACTCAAAGCTACTTACAACTTGAAATATTTTAAAATGGCATACAAACATGCATCTTTATTTGCTGTTTTAAATCTTGACTATATGACAAAACATAGCCCACTAATGCACACAAAATGTATACTTATACAATGCTTATATTCGTATTATATAACATGATACTCACAACGATACAATGCTTAGTAATTTTTCAATCACAAAAAAGTGTATTCTGTAAAATTTTATTATCCTATTTGTCTTAATATGTATTTACATGTACTTTAATGACTTTGTAGGGCTATCTATCAGGGTCATTAATGACTTGTGGATAGTCTGTCTATTCAATATATAAATTACCATGAATTATCCATCAAAACTTTCAACAAGGTTTAATTCTTCTCTAATATTTTTCAGAAGTGCTGAGCTCAGTTTGAAAAATAATAAGAATAATGAAGAGGCAAGTATTTCGTGTATGCGTTTTTTTAAAATTATATTTTTGTTTAGAATTCAATGCAGAAATAAAGCAATAACAAAATAAATTATTTAACAGGAGTTACAGGAACGGCACTTGAATACAATTCAAATATTTATTATTGCATGCTTAAAATCAACACAGTTCAATGTATTCACATGATCAAATGAAAAATACAATCATTATAATATTAAGCTCGGGTACACATGCGTTACTTAATGTATTCAATCGACGATTTCCTTGTTCACGCCTTTACCGTGAGCGCTATTGACACTCTAATAATATATTATCAATCGTGTTGTGCATTAAAATAATTGACATGAGTTAAACCAACATGTATAATTGAATGTGAACATTTCTACACGCACTTGAGCTGAAATAAAGGCCTACTTTGTCTCGAATAATGAACACGTAAAGTAGTTTAGGTTTAATGTATTGTGTATACCACTGTCAGCTCTTTGTAGTTCCCGCTTGCTTTAACTTTGTACACCGACGAAATAAAAATTTGGAATAGATACTGGATATTAGAGATAGATTGAACGAATACAACGCGCCGTGTGTAATGTCACCCATGGGTTGACTGCTGATTATAAAGAGAATACAAAATTGTAGTTTTTATTTTATTGTTTCTTTTCAGGAATTATGATGACGGTATTTCTAAACATCCCTCCATCACAAATCATCAGCACATTAACACTTATTTTTCGTGTGCCGAACTTCCTACGCAAATATTTGTATGACGGAACCTTATACGAGTACGTATATTTATTCGTAAGCATTTGTACGATGGTACGACAATGGCGTATACAATATTTTTACAGGCTTTGTACCTGTGAAGGGTAGTTGAAAAGAATAATTATATTTGAATCGAAGTTGGAATTGAACTGCGGATCATCGCTTAGAAAATGAATAGCGTACACCTGCTCCGCTAGAGACTACGACGAAAAAGATTTTTATAGTAGGTTAAATTTTTTTAAGACAGAATAATGTTCTTGATATCAATGCCATTTCAAAATTCTTTTTAGTTTTCTTTAATAAATCGAATAACAATACACAAGGTATATTAATTTCATATTATTGATAGAATTAACTTTGTAGAGTTTCATCATCAAAATGGATGGATATAAATAAAACAGTGTTATAACTACTTGAGTTTATTTGCACTACTCGAGTTTCGAGAGAAACAGTAGCTCATCAGTATAAGTATAATTAATACTTCACCTGTCGACGAGAGCTACTGTTTCTCTTGAAATTAGAATAGTGCAAATAAACTCAAGGAGAGTTATAACATTGTTTTATTTATATCCATCCATTTTGATTATTAATTTAATTTTGATATTTTTGCATTGAATTTCTTTTACATTGTTATATGTACTTTTACTGGACAAATGTAGAGCTTACCCGCTCTTGCCAGGCTGTATTGGTCAAGAGAAGGAGCAACGCATTGTAAATATGTTAGATAAGGTGAGTCGGGGTAAGTGCATCTATGAGGGAAGTGCATCTTAAGTTTCCTAATTACGTTAGATATTGGATTTCAGTGCCGCAATCTATTAAGAAACCTTATTAATCAGTATTTGAAGAGACAGTCGAGAGATGATTCAAATCCTAATATTAGTTTACTTGTAATACCATTTCAAATTATGACAGTTGTTTGATGTCAATTTGCGAGTTGTGTGTGCCTTTTCAGTCTTTCGTATTTCTTGATAATCTTTTGTGCCAGGATGCTGACATTAGGTAAATACCTTTATTTTGAGTTGTAGTTTGTGGTGTACATGTATATAAGTTTTGTGATTATTTCCGTGGATTACGATTTATAAGACCAGATACACATACCCCATAAATTTTACATCGTGGGGAAGTGTATCTACTCGGTGGTTCGTATGGTACCCCATATATTTTTGTATGGAAACTTTATCAACTAGTGATGAGTAGATAATTCCATTATTTAAAAAAAATAACCCATTTTCAAAAACAATCACTATGATATACCGCACTTACCCCGTTCAAACAATTTTTCTAGATTTTTTTTAACGTAGCACATTTTACCCGTTATTAAGGTCAAAAATAACTAATTCATATCAACATTAAGCAGATCAAACATTTTCATTATATTAACAATTTGTCAGAAATAATACAACTAGATGCTCTTACCCCAAATTTGAGGTAAATGCATCTACTCGTCCAATTTTCATAAAATGCTTTCAATATCAGCTATCCTAAAAGGTTACATTCCGATTTTTAAAGACTTAAATTAGGAAATGGTTAATGATTCATCTATCAAAGTTTCAAAGTCATAACACAATCTTACGAAGTTTGAGAACAGTTCAAATTTTATATCGTTGATTTATATGTCGCACATACCCCGACTTAGTTTTCTCCACTCTCCCATCGGCACCATTATTCGTGAAAATAGCCTCAGTACTCAGTACTCAGTACCTACCCACAGAAGAATGATTTTAAATATGGAATATTCCAGTGGACACGGTCACGTTTAGCTCGTAAGAAACATGGCTCCATAGATAAATAGACGCTGTCTAGCTGGTTAAGGCGCCAATTTAATATGAAACTTGACAGCTCTCGAGTGCTCCAGATCACGACTGCCGCTGATCGCACGGGGGGATAAAGTAATGTTTCGTTCGACAGTATAATTAAACATTATGTGGAAAGCTACATACATAATAATACATAACGTAACCACACGCAGTCATTCATTTTGAATCACGCTACTTTGTTTTAAAGCATTGACATGTGTGCTTACTATTAGTTATAGCCGTGCATTTCGTTATTCGCTAAACAAAATATTGCATCAATAACAAATGCTGCCAGTGGCGTGCGGACTCTAGGAATAATTAAAACATACACAAACATTAAAACTAAGTAACTCTCCATCATGCCACATTAACAATAATTTTTTAACAATATTTTCTCTATATTCATAGATTTTCTTCTCATGTATCTTATAATATCTCGTCAAGCTGGTCTTTCCAGGTCTTTCGCGGAAGTCTTGAGTTTCTGACGCCGTCACACTCACATCACATATCTTTTTTACCATCTTCTCATTCCATATAACCATACCAGCTTATTTAATTATTATTTACATGCATGAGCGGCCTCATTTTCACACTTTTCTACCTTTGTTCCTCTCTTGCCAGATACAGGTTATATGTATGTGTTGGTATGTTAGAAATGAAGAAATAAAGTAAAGTATAATAAGTAAGATTAAGAAAGGATCACTTAACAGAACAATGTGTTCGCATTTGGCATATTGAAGTCAACAATAAACGTATCCACTATTTGACAGTCGGCGATTTGAATTATTTACGTTAACACTGTAATGTTCGACTAACGCCGTCAAATAATTGAGGATATATTTTATAAATCAGATAAATGATTATTGTGAATACTAATTAAATATATTAATTAGAAAGGTATACTTATAAAATCAATTCTATCGAAAAATATTATTGTCACTACCGGGATTCGGACCTGGATCTCTTTCCAATCTGGGGAACGTGCTTTAACCGACTGTGCTACACCACACAGTACTTTTGACGACAAATTTTCGAACCTATATATTACACTTTTCAAATTAATACATCTATCGTTGCATTATTTGAAAGCCATCTACTTTATTTTTACGGAATCTCATTTAATTAGTATTTAAAATATCACAGACCTATGTTTTGAATAATTACAACTTCACGATAAGAATGTGTTCTCCTTAATGATTATTACGAGTTCACGTTTTGTCTTGTTTTATTTCGTTTTTGTGTAACTGGTTTTTAGATCGATTGCCCAATAGGCCTATTCTTATACGGTAGAATGGCGGTAATTTGAACAAACGTTACTTTTATTCGTTAGATTAGTTTTTTACCTTGACATATATTTTTTTCAAATACAATACATTTCACATTTCTTTCTGTAGAGAGTAATTTTCATTTCAATGTAAAAGTATTTTTAAAGACATTTTGCAACTTTCTTAAATACGTCGTTTCGCATTTCTTGCTGTACAACCGGTCCACGCAACATGCGTGTGGTACCGATACTACTTATGTATGTGCGTGTGTTTGCGGGTATAAATAAACGTGTATACACTCACAGTACGTATGCATACACACTACAAAGCCCACCACACATGTACATCATTTTGTAAGTATAACAATTGGAACAGTGACGAAGGCGTACAATTTAAATGCCAAGGTTTCCATTTCAATACACCCGATACGGTCATCGAATAAATGTTGTCAGTTTTTTTAAGAATGAATCCACGAGAAAACGTTTTTTTAATTATTTTACATCTACGCTCATTTAAAAAAAAAAAAGAAGAATAATTTGTGAAATTGCACGCGCGTACAATTTCACGAACTGTATCAGTGTTGAGCAGACTTAAAGTTTCCATTAGGTTCCGCTTAAATATTTGGCAGCGTAGCTCAATAGTTTAATGTTTCATCAGGTTTTAATCAATTAATCATGATTTCCGTTTCCTTCATCGATTGTTCTAGTAATGGCCGTCACGATTTCATTATTTCGCTTCCGTCAAAATTGTGAAAATCTGCACGACGTCTCAGCTAATTTTTTTTTTTCTTCAGATCAAATTTTTTTTGAGTTTAATACCGTTATTTGCGTATATTTGTAATGAAATCGCACAATTTTTCTAAAACTTATTAACTTAATAATGGTTTTGAGTATCTTAATATTTTTATATGAATTAGATAATTTATATATTTGTGTGTAATTGATTCCTTAAAAACTCGTACAAAAAATAGTAGCTTGGTGCCACGCTCGCTTGAGAATGTCCAAGCTTTCAAGCGTTGGTCCATTTTACAAACAATATATTACTTTCCTTCTCGGCTTTATCTTTCTTACTTCCAAGTAGTAAAGCTGCGGAAATATTTTTGCTGTGACTTAAAGCGTATACTAGTATTACTTTTGCCTTTTTTACCCGATGCCGCTGTGCCTCACTCGGCATTTGGTGGTGGATGAACGCGTTTCGAGAGCTTGTAAGATCTCCTCTCTCCTCTGCGCTCCCGGTACCTCCAGGAGAACAAAGACCCGGCGGCACGAGCCACGCCGCGGGCAATGAAACCAGTCTTGCCACATCACTTTTTGTTCCCTCTTACCGACGGACTCTTTTGTTTGTTTGACTTCCACTCAAAATGACAAATCTGTATCTGTATGCTAATGTTGTTCTGTTTACCTCCTCGACTTCTCGTGATCCTGATAACCGTTATTCTTATCGTGATTTGTTTATTATTTCACTGTTTTCTTGAAATAAGGCCATTTTAACAATTTTCATTTGTAAAAAATATCTAAGTAATTGATGTGTGTACATATAATATATTTACTCTCATCCCTATCATTTAAACCCGATGTACATCGAATCATTGAAGTGATTCATGCGATTGAAAAATACAAAATGCTAAGCAATCAAATAAGACAATTGTATCTGATTATCATTATAACCCACAAATTAACTATAAGATATTTAATATTTGTAATAGTAAATAAGACCTATGTATGAAATTTATACTTGTAATTATATTGAATTGGAGTACGCTGTACTATAATTTATACGTAGGTAGTAGATACAGCCACCCGAAATTAGTCCAAGGTCCTATATCTGATAATTTCTATTTCAGCACAGTAATCACGAAGATTTTTTAAAAGCGTTTATATTCATTATAATACTTTTCTTATAATGCTGTATTCGATTGTCATCAAACATAAACATGAAACAGTAGGTTGAAATTTCTAATATATTACAATATAATATTATACTAAAACGACTATGTATTTACATTTGCGGGTTGCGGTAAACATTTTAAATATAACGTGGTTACTTTTTTGTTATTTTCATCTGACCGATGTTTTGATTTCGTCCGTCCGAGCGAAGCAGTCGTGGAGCGATATCCCCATATATCACATTTCTGTTTTGACTGACACAAAACACATTGCCGGATCGCCGGCCATTACACACCGCGCAGAGTTAACGTGTTGCTTTTTTTTTCCTTCGCTTTCATGTTTCTGCCGAATCCACAAATCGATTTTCTGCTACGTTTAGCCACAACGGTCGAAAGCTTTTTGGGCAGTCGGCCATTAAACTGTTCCGACATCGTGCGATATTGTTATTGTTATCACATTTGATGTTCATGTTTAATGTAAGTACACACGTGTTCGATCACATTGCATATTTTAATTAATTAATTCGTAAAAAAACGTGTCACATAAATATTCTTACTCACTTACTTACCATCACGCCGTTTCCGCAGGGATAGGCAGAGAGAATAGAGCGCCACACTCTTCTGTCCTGACACACAATTCTCACCTCATATACATTCATACATCTTCTCGTACAAGCTCGACGATTATTGAGGCTTCTATCAGGACCATCCTCCACTATCTGGTTTGCCTGGTCGTGTTAAGTCTTCCGCGGACTTCACTTTCAACACTTACGTTATATATATTCCTTACCATTCTCTCCTAATTTATCCGTTCCATATGACCAAACCATCTAAGTGATCCTTTCTTAATATTACTCACTATACCAAGATCAGCTTTGCATTCACGCTTACATATACGCCTAAGTGATCTCATTTCCATTGCATTCAGTATACTTTCGTTCCTCTTCTGCCAGCTCCAGGTCTCACTTCCATATATTAGTATCGGTACCAGGACTCCATTGTGATAAGTTCCCATTAGGTATAATTTCATTCAAAGCGCCGTTCACTTTATTCCCTGCAGTCACCCTCCTTTTGATATATTTCTCTGTCTTTTCGCTTCTATCGAATGTACTTCCCAAATACACTCATCTACTTGTTCCAAACATTCATTACCTACAAGTATTTTGCACGTTGTCTTGCTGATTCAATATTCTTACTATTTTCAAACTAAGCTAAACGCTTGTGTTATGAAAATAGGACTAACTTGATGATCTCTTGGAACGAGTATCGTAACCACTAGACTACGAGCATGTCACTCTGTAATCGTTGTGTACGTGCACTACGTTATGCACTAGTAAATAATTAGTTCAACGAACAGATTTGTTTGATTGTGTCTTTTTCACTTAAAAAGGAAATCATCGTATATAATTTTTAAGATTTTTATCATCAGGTTCTGATTATTGTTAATCACAGATTACTATTACTCATAAAATATGAAATGATTTTGCGGAGGTAGATACAATGATTAGAATGCGGAAGATGGGTAGACGGCTATGTTCCGCACTGGAAGGTTTGTTGATGTAGGTTTTTCATTTCTGGTCTGGTGGTTATAAGACGGTAGTGGCCTTGATAAATACCTCCTCATTGGCATTCCGACATAAATCCATACCACTTCATTCTCAAGAGGCGGAATGATTTAAACTGGATCAAGTTTAAGTTGGGATCTTGAACGTTCTCAAGATCAAACTTCATAATATAATGTAAGTGCGTATCTAAGAGTCTTGACTGAGCATTAAAAAAATTATTTTATTTAAATAAACTTTATTTTAAATACTAATTAAATGTATTAATTAGAAAGATATACATATTGCGCTACCGGGATACAGCGACAACAATATTTTTCGATAAAATTGATTTTATACGTATATCTTTCAAATTAATACATTTAAAATATCACAGACCTATGTTCTGAATAATTACAACTTCACAATAAGAATGTGTTCTCCTTAATAAACTTTATTTCAATCATGCGATTGTAGTAATCTATAACCGAAGGTTACATCTTATTTATTATTTGTTTTTCCTCGCCGTAGATACATAGTTGATAGAATGCTACGCACTTCCTGACCAACAACTTTATTTACTCAATTTTTAAGCATGTTCGTGAAATAAGCTTTTACCTAATAATGCCAGGACTCTTGATCACCTTTATTTCCGTTGTCATTGAAATTCGCATCACGTGTAGCATTACTTTCTCTTGCATCATGTCATGGCAGAAGAGGAACGAATGTCGACTGAATGCAGTGGAAATTAAATCACTCAGGCGATATGTGGCCGATCCATTTATGATAGAGTAAAGAATAAACGAATTAAGAGAGAATGAATGTAAAGCTCATTTTCGCATATTGAATAGAATTTAAAAAATAATCGCTTTGGTGGTTTGATCACGTATAACGAATGCATGAAGAGATAATGGTAAGAAAGATATTTGGCGTAGGTATTGATGGCACCAGAAGTAGAGTAGGTACATTCACGGAACAGGTAAACCAGATACCGATAGACGATTCTGTTAGAAACCTTGATAATCAACGAGCTTACATGAAAAAATGTATGAATGTGGATGAGGCAGGAGTTGTGTATGGATAGTATTAGTTAGTTAGTTCATTATATCATGACCAATAGATAGAACTTATTAATCCTTTATCGCATTTAGATTTACTACATACAGTACGCCTGAGCGACCGTTTTAACTGCACTGAGTCTATATTTATTCTTCTTTTGCCAGCTCCAGGCTTACTTCCCAAATTTGTGATCGACTCGACGAATTTAGTCTTTTATATCATGCCCATAATATGTATAGTATGTTTAATTATGTTCTCCAATAATTATTAATATTTTTAGTATTGTTAAGACCATGGCGAGATTTTCGGTCGAATAATGGGCTTTTTTAAAAAAAATTGAGTGCTCCCGTTATCCTCCTTTAGCTTTGTGACCACCCAGAGCATCCAACAGATTAACTCGTCACGTACATCTCGATGACGTAATGATATTACATCCGGAACGTGAGCATGTCTGTTGAATTATCGATCTGTTTGCTAGTTTTTAGTATTTAAAATCACTTAATATTAACGTTTTTTTTGTACATTTTAACATACAATTTTAAAATGGATCCACTTGACAATCCGCCCTTTTAAATGTCTTGGAAAACCACTTGAAATTATTCAGAATGATGGAGAATAATTATAACCAAAAGCCTTCAGGGTATCTTTAAGAGCATAAAAGGTCAGCGAAGATCAATGAATATAATGGAGCACTTCAACGTGTGCGTTTGAAATTTAAACATGTACAATACTTAAGATATCTTTATACAATGTTTAGAGTTGGCTCGTAAATACGTATATATTCCTAAACTGGCAGTGAATCATGTATTACGTTCATGTTAAACTATCTTATTAAATATTTAATTATTACAACTGTCACATTAAAAGTAAGGTGACCAATCGTTCTCCTCTTGGGAGTTTTGCACTTCTTTTACACCTATTGTACTACACTTCAAACCGTACTCCAAATGTACTCCTTTATACTCGTTTGTGCTCGTTTTGGATTTCAGCGCCAACTATAATTTTTAAATCTCGAATGAATACTATTAAATCCTCTAATATAATATAAGTCGTTTAAAACATAAGTCGTTATGGCACGATCATGTTTTTTTTTTTGTATACAACAAAAGTTTTTAAATAACTGATGTTTTATTTTTACGTAGATTTTTTTTTTACCTCCGAAAACATAGTACGTTGTGCTAGAAATGAAACAAAATAGATTAAGAAGTATGGGATCAAACCCACGATCTGTAGCTATTGGTGAAATTATTACCAATCCCACCATACACCTCTGGATAATTGAGTATTCTATTGTATTAAATTGCTTTCTAATCACTGTATTAGGAAATAAACAATTTGCTGTGAACTTCTCCAACCGATTGTGTTTTATTTCACCTACTAACAACATCTTAACGACCGTTTTATCGTCGGAGTGACTTCTTGCCGTTGTGATCCTACTTGTACATAATATATTTCGGGGCCCCATGTGTGGTGGGCGGAGCCGAGACCATATTTTCTCTCTTTTGTTTTGTGCGTGAATCGATAAGGTCCAATTGTAAGAATAAACACGAGGCGACCATTAATTACAACACACTTAACAACATTATTTTTAATTTGTTATAAAACACACCTCTCTATACATTCAAACAGCGTGGCCGGCCCGGAGAACTGCCGCTGTGAAGCCGCTTGTAACCAAAAATAAACCTCAATATTTAAAAACAAGATTAGTTTTTATTACATATATTATACAAGTTCGAACGTACACCTTATACCACCGTATGCGATGCTATTAAAGTCGTGATAAAATAACTAACAAGTATTTTGACTAAATAAAAACTAAAATCAATAATTAAACGATTTCACATACGATATAAAAAAATAAATTCCTATGTGTATTGTACGACATAATAAAAGGTGTCCAGTGTAAAATTTTCATTTAATATTAAATAAAAATAAAAAAAACTACAACGCAATTCTCATATATTATTTATACAAAATTGAGTTTAACGATGCAGATTTTTCGTTTTATAAACAATATCTCATTGTGACTGGCAAATCAGCAAATCACGCGCGTCCAACAATACCCCTTCCACTTATCTCACCCTGATGGTTTAAGAGCAATTACAATTTAATCTTGAAATTTTTCCGCTGGACATTCAAAACATGAATTATTTATAACAAAATATACATTAAATAAAATAGGATTAACACAAATTAAATTACTCAATCAGAAAGATGTACCTACAGAAAAAATCAAAAAATCAAATTTTTTTTTCTGTACCTTCCTAATATATTAACTCAATTTATGTTAAAAATACCACAAAACTATGTTTTATTTAAAAATAAAATATGATTCCTTTTTTTGAGTTGATATGCTTATAATAATAGTACGATGAATCATTCCATAATTTATTTGGCGATAAAAAAATATATTTAAAATTTATATTTTTATCATTTATTTGATTCGAAGATTCAGTGAGGTGTACGAAGTCTGTCGTGCTGATCACCTGTTGTCGCAAGCTGCAAACTTCCTCTTTTCTTGTGCCATTGATCATCCAGGTGCAAATCCACTGTAGTACTTCCCCCAATATACTGCGAAGGGCAACTGTTCCAAGGAACCCGCGCCAAGTTTCCTGTTTAAATTAATGGAATTGTCTTGTTAGTCCTCAAGAAATATGAATTATTTAGTTATCTACTAATTCCTTTTACATAATATGTATATATAGTTTTAGCGTAAACGCGGTATTGATTTATGATGTACCATCTTTAATTATTGAATAATTGATTTGTTTAAAAGACAACGGGCATGTGTTTTGATTCACAAATAAGATTACTCGATACTAATTGTTGTATATTTAAATAAATTTCTACGGATTAGTGATTTTATAAACGATTATTATTAAAATTACTATTAAGCCGAATAATTTTTCCAAGAGATAAGATCTTGACAGTGTTCGGTATCCTAAGAAAATTTTAATATAAAAATTATTCAGTAGATAAATGAAACTATTTTTTTTGTTTCTGCTTTAATAATATCATATTTTGATCTCGCGTTAATATTGGGGATAAATTGCGAAGAAATCTTTTTGTTTAATTAATTAATAAATAAAGAATTAAACGAAATTATTTTATACTTTATTATTTTTTTTATTGACTATCTATCATACGTCGTGCATTGTTTTGATAAAATTTTACAGTATAATCTTAGTTTATACATATATTGTATGGTAATAATTTTAATTCGTTGCAAATATCATCTATATTACTCTAAATTTAACCTGCAATATAATCTTTTATTAAAATAATTATTGAATTCATTACTACTGCATATAATAGTAGTAACTGATGGCAAGGACATGTTTTTATTATAATATGAATTGCTTGAGAGTATAATAAATGATGTGCACATCTCACTCTCATTATACATGAAAAATAAAAATATGTAGTTTTTACACAATAATGCATTTTACCATCTAAGTATACCCTAATTACTGTTTAAAATGCGCTATACAATAATGTAGACAAGGCATGTCTCCTCTAGAGATACCTCCTTAGATAAGATGGATGACTCCCAATCTAATCTATCTTTTTAAATGTCTCTTATCTTATCTACACGGTCGAGATGAACATAGTTGAAAAGAGCTCAGAAGAGTTTTGGCTGGGTCCAGACCCCAGATTAATCTCCAATGGGCGTAGTTTTCATTATTTTTTAGGCGTTCGGAGCTACTACTTTTATTTTTTGTATCTTTGTTCCACGGCAGTGGCGTACTTGCTACATTGTAACAATAATATATACAATGATTTAGACGCGTATTATTATGGTGATATACGAGCTGTCTGGCGGCCATTATTTGAAAGACTACTTTTAATAATACTTGTAATGATTAAATAATCCAATTGACAGATAGTAAGATTTGTGTTATTTAGTATTATTAAAATGAGGATTATTTATTGATTTGAATTTTCAATACTATAGAAAGTGACATGAACTTTTTTCTTCTTCTTTATATAATGGCGTTATCGTAAGATATATGGCAGGATAAAATCAAACAGTTTTTATCGTGTCATCAGTTAAAAATCATGCCGTGTTAAAATACTTGCGCAATATGCATTTAATTTTTTTTCTACAATAAACGTAATTATTTTGATGGGTTGCTTAATTAAATATTATCTTTATAAATATGCGAGTAGAGAACAGAGCAACTCAGTAACTGCGAAGATTAGTTCTCACTCCTGGTTTTTTTTAGCATTTTTCATAATCCTTGTGTTCTGTCATTGAAACATGGATTGTAATTTATGATTCTTTTAGGTTTGCGTAATAAAGACATTTTATTCCTAAAACTCTATGTTACGTAATAACATAGTTGGTTTGTTGCGTAATCCAACAACCGGCAAGCGTATTTGTCTGCTAATCGCGTTAGTCGGTTCACAGTAGGTACTTAATTTTATTAACTGCTATACAAGTTTTTTTGCTGTTCATGAGCACCGTCTGTACGCACATTTAAAAAAAATCATTTTTGCAATAATCATTTTATAAATGTGAGAATTGTTCGATGATTTTTTTGGTAGTTTATTAATTTTATCAATTAAATAAAACAAAAACCATGCTCGATCACAATAATTGATTTCTTGTTGTGAAATTAAATGCAGTAAAGTGCAACACTACCGAGCTGTTTTTTTGTTTTTTACAACTTGGCTGTTTCACATCATTACTTTTGTCTAATATACTAAAAAGTCTTACGTTATATAAAGCGTCAGCTATATTGTACATACGAACAATATTCTGACACACATCTTTTATTTCTTCCACATTCCTACGATATCTTACATGCTTTTCTTCAGAATTACTCTCTTGTTCTATTTGTTCGTGCTGGATTTGTCGGCGGTGGTTGGTTCTTGTATCATTCACTTTCAAACAAACAAATTAATAATAATAATAGTTTTTTTTTATTCATTGTACAGTGTGTTCTATTGTTATAATCGGATAGCATTGCAGCAAAGCAAGACATATATTTGGGTACCCTGCCTGCTACACTAGTATTTTACTATATTATAGCAGACAGTGCTTTTCCGATATAGTAGTAAACAAAGTGTAATGTTCAATGTATAAAGATATATAAAGAGATAAAAAAAGATGCGATTAGATAGCATATAAATACATTGTAAAACTTAAAGTAACTACATTTTTCAATGTATAAAAAAAAAAATATATATTTATTTAAAAACGAGTAAAATAAGATGCAATTAGATAACATATAAATAAATACAACGTAAAACTAAAAGTAAATGCGATGTTCAATATATCAATATTAAGTAAAGTAAGAGTAAATAAGTAAATAATATACAAATATGATGTAAGAGTGTGTAAAATAAGTAATTAACATTCAAATATGAAGTGAATTTATATAAAATTGTAATGTTTAATATAAAAAGATTGAAAAAAGTTCAGTTAAATAATATACTAACACAACGACAGAGAAAAGTACAAAATACAATATTCAATATATTGGTTATTAATGTATTATTAAATATAGTGTAGTATTAGGAAATTTACCATAAAAATAATTGCAACAACTATAAAATTGTCTCTTCTGATGCGGAAGTGTACAATTGGGGTATACAGAGAGGAATAAATTAATAATACTTTTGAAATTAGCAAAATTAACTTTGTGGTTAAAATTTATTTTTTTATTTGTTAACTTTATTTTATTAACCATTATTTTTATTGACATCCTGAAGAAGATAATGGTATTTTTTAAAACCGATAGATGTATTTAAACTCAATTTAAGTTAACAAATAAAAATATAAATAAAATAATATTTTTAAAAATAGGTTAAAATTTTTAATTAATTAGGTGTATTCATATAAAATTCAATAGGCTCTGCCGTCTACAATAACTATACGTTTATAATAGGTAATAAAATACTTCCACACTTATTCAATTTGTCCACCGCAGTTTTGTCATGTATTATTATTGATTTAATCCCTTAATAGTGATTTATTTTCTACCCTTTCCACCCTCGCCACTGGTTTGAGTTAGAAGCCTTCCTATAGCACGCGGGGTAGGCTGTCAAGGCCAAGGCAGGTTTCAACCGAGCCATCCACCTCAATACGGTGGTGCGCCATGTGTTAACCAAAATTCAGGACTAAAACGAAATTATTGTATTTTGTATATAACTAACCTTTTCAAAAATTCAGAATGAGTATGAGAAGTTATTATCATTCTGCATTTTTAGCTTTTAATGTTTTTTTTCGGTAACTAATATAACTAGTATCAATTATAGTTTTATACGTATATTTTATTAATTTAAATAAACACGGTTTTGAGGTTACAACAGAAAAGGAAGGGTGTCTGCTTTTAATTGAAAATGGGAAGTACTCTAACATTACTTTAACAAGATAAAGGTATTAATAAAGTATTTATTTTAAACAATGACGATTTTGCACTACGTACTCGTATATACAACATAATATAAAATTCATAATGAAATATGTATGTGTAATTAAATTTATTATTTTAAAACATGTTCGAGATTGATCACGATTGTTTATCTATAAGTTTAAAAAAATTATTATAATTTAAATTATAAATTCGATAAAATTTAATAACATAAGTATATATACACAAATATAAAACCAATAACTTGTATTTGTGTATCAAAATATTTATAGGTACAAGAAAATGCCATTACGCCGTTTCCCGCGGGGGTAGGCAGAGAGGATAGAGTGCCACACTCTTCTATACTGACACACAATTCTCGCCTCATCCACATTCATTAATCTTCTCATACAAGCTCGCCCGTTATTATGGCTCCTAATAGGACCATCTTCCAGTATTTGATTTACTTGGTCGTGCCAAGTCTTTAGCGGACGTCCTCTATTTCTGGTGCCATCAACACTCGCGTCATACAACTTTCTTTCCATTCTCTCCTCATTCATCCGTTACATATGACCAAACCATTTAAGTGATTCTTTCTTAATCTTACTCACTATACTAAGATCGGCCTTACGTTCTTTAGTTATTTCTCCATTCTTTATTATGTTATAAATGAATTTATCATATATACGCCTAAATGATCTCATTTCCACTGCATTCTGTCTACTTTAATGTAAAGAATATGAATAAGAATAACTAACTATCTAACCACCATGCTGTTTACTCTCTGAGCTAGGCAGATAGGATTGAACGCCATACTCTTCTGTCTTAGCAGATCACTCTTACCTCGTCCACCATTTGGTTTATTTAGTTATGGCAGATCTTTCGCAGGCGCTTTCTGTTCCTGTTGCCTTTGACACTCGTCATATTCAAGGTGGCCCAAAAGAAGTGAGAACATCTCGTAACACGTGAGTTATTTCAAAACATAATATAATTAATTATAATTCTTAATGTAATTTTTTTTGCACAATATTTAGCTAATCATAAATCATCGAAATACCCCATATAGCAAGATCTACTGGGTTTAAATCTGGGCTATTCGGTGGCCACATGCCTGGCTAGATGAAATTAACATTCTCACGACGAAGAAAGTTGATTGTATTTTTGGCTGTGTGAGATGAAGCTCCGTCTCGCTGTAATGTTTAGCTGTACTCCAGGCTTTGTTTTGAAACTCTATGATCATTTTCCTAGCATCCCAACGTTTTTCAATTCGCAAATTTTTGATCAGAATACGGTCTTCTGCAGTGATTTTTGTCATTCTGGCCAACAATTTGAAAAAACCAAATATAACAATGGAAAAATTAATAATCAAAGATGGCGACCGGAAATTGTCGAAATATAACGTAATATAAGTAAACAGGTAAGTAAGTAAATTAGTAAACTTATTACGCTATTGTTGATATAGTTAAGCTAATTTTAATGTAATTATATTACATTTTATAAGTTCTCATTTTTTTGGGCCATTCTGTATATTTTCTTCTTTACCAACCCTCTCCTTGCTCATACGTTTCATATGACCGAACCATCTCGGCGATCCTTTCTTTATTTTACCGACAATGCTACAAACAATTCTACATTCGCTCCTAATTTGTTAATTCTTTACTCTATCTTACATACATACGCCAGACATAACATTTGGTCTTCCTATTGTATGGTCGCCCAATGCACACACTCATACACAGCCACGTTACATACACACGTAATAAGCGTCTATCACCGAATTGGTACTCGTATTTTTGTGAACACCTGCATCCACTCTGTTTTATTATACCTGTAGAATAAAAAACCGAACCTGCTGTGTGTAGATAGGTGTGTATATGATTCCAGCGATGGCCAATCTAAGACACAACTCGATAATTAAATCGCTTTTAAAAAAAAATACGTAGCCTGTTCTACACATTAATTCCTTGAATATTAGTAGGGCTAATGTTTCCCATAATTTTTATACATTCTGTGTGGAATAAAATATTTCTACGTAACAAAGTTTTAGCTTTTTTTTTTATCGCGCTGCGAGTATAAAATGAACGGAATATTGTGGGGGCGAATTTTAGCTTATTGAAGAAGAAAAAGATTTATGTATTCCTATGGACTGTGGCGTGTTAGAATGACATTGTTTGCTGATTAATTACTGTTTTTATATTAGATAAGCGGCGTTGCCCGGGCTTTAAGCAAAGTGAAGAGGCTTCATTTAGGGGGATGGGGGTAGTTTTTTTCGAAATTAGATGTAGACAATAATTTTCCTCTTATGTTGAACGCAAAATTTTATCAAGTAGTACCAACATCCTGTAGGGATGGGGGTGGTTTTTAGAAATTTCATATAGACAGTGACCTTCTTCTTGTTTTTAAGGTTAAGTGTGCAAAATTTCATTAAGCTCGGAATACAGCTATGGATTTGTATAAAAAACACCAGTGGCGGTGGGTGACTTTTTCTCGAAGGGATGCTGGAAAACAAGATTATGCCTACTATCAAATATAACACATAATCGAAGGATATTTAATGTTTCAATAATTCGGCTTCAAGTATTCAAGCCAAATTGTCAAAAATACGTCACACAAACAAGTTCTGAAAACAATCCGCTCGCTTCGTAATATGTATGCTATTTTGTGCATTATACCCATAAGCATTAAAGTCGTTTTTTGTACGTCAGATGCTGTTAACAAATACGTATACAGTATTCGAAGACGATTACAGGCGGAACTGAATGCGCATGCGCGAATTAGAATACTTTTAAAATTTGTGGATACGGAACGAAGGACAGAATCCACTGCGTGTAAGTATATGTATACTGTTTAGAATGTATATGTATTTTAATTCGCTCCGTGCGCGTGCCGTTTCGTAGTGTGTGGTATGACTGGTGTCTAAACGACAGGACGTATTTATTTTCTGCAGTGGAGTTTTCGACTAGAAATGAAAAGCTTTTTGACTCTAGAACACAAGGGATGCGGAGCATCCAATGCATGTTTAAAGCGACCGCGCCTGATACCCACCCATCCACAGACAATCTTCTTTATACAGAGGTAATAGACCTAGTCCATAATACTTTATGGGTGAATACATGATTAAATTACGAGTCGAAAATGTTCAACCATGTCAGAGCATTTAAAAAAATACGTAATTTAGGCCCTGAAGTAAATAATATAGATTAATAAATTAAAAAAAAAACAATTTCACAAATATTTATTTCGAAGTACGTAAACATCAAGCTTAACACGATTTTGTACACATTTTATACAAATTAAATGTATCAATTAGAAAGATATATAATAGCAGGTGGCAGCTAAAATAGTATTATATCACAGACGATGTTCTAAAAAAATTACAACTTCATAGACAGTGTAGAATTTCAACAACTTCCTTGAACATTTTCGACACGTAATTTAGTCATAAAATATTGTGGACTTGGTCTGTTACACACTGTATAGATTAGGCTAACATCACTTGAGTTTCTTTTGATTAAATTGTGTTAATTTTTGTGCATAATATATTTGAATAGGAAAAAGCGATAAAATAAGATTTATTTATATTTTTTATACGTTATTCAATATTTTTGTTACCCGTCTACTGATGGATGGATGTCGAATGAATTGAGCCATAGGCCTAGCTGCATCGTTTGTCGACATGGTCGGATAAAATTTGATGTGTTATGAGCCTATTCAATTGAATTGATTTGAATTAATTATCGAAGAAATCTAATACATTGTACTTTCTGAAAACAGGTTCGCACTAAGCGTACGTGACAGTCTTATCTTATGTGCCTATTTTTTTTTTATCGAACCTGAATTTAACATATAAAGTGGCCACCATCTTTTTTCATCTGGATGTTACTGGTTATAAAAAAATGAATAAATTGGCAAACCGATTGATAATTTTTTTTAAATCACTGCCGTGTGCCGAAAACTTATTTCCAGTGAGTCGAATAATTTTGGCGCGCTTTTTCGTAACTACTATATAAACCTACTATATATACCTAACTATATAAACGAATTGAAAAAAGTAAAAAATATCTCAAAATTACTTTCATAGGAGGTATAAATTTAAAATGAACGGCACTTTGAATTCAAACGGAAACTACTGACATTGATGTATGGAAGTGAGGCCGGGAGCTGGCACAAGAGGAACGAAAGTAGACTGAATGCGGTGGAAATTAAATCTCTTAGGCGTATATGTGGCAGATCTATTTATGATAGAGTTAATAATGAAGAAATAAGGAAATAATGTAAAGATGACCTTAGTATAGTGAGTAAGATTAAGAAAGGATCACGTCCGCGGAAGACTTGGCACAACCAGGTAAACAAGATACTGGAGGATGGTCCTTTTAGAAGCCTCAATAATCGGTGAGATTGTATGAGAAAATGTATGAATGTGAATGAGACGAGAATTCTCGAAGAATAGAACTCTCTGTCTACCCCCGCGGAAAAAACGGCGTAATGGTAAGTTAGTTAAAAGCATTAAATGCTCACACTAGTAGCTACTTTAGAACACAGCTAGGCCAGATCCTTGTTATAGCGTCATAGGCCACATACTTGTCATAGTATCATAGGCCACATCCTTGTTATAGTATCATAGGCCACATCCTTGTTATAGTATCATAGGCCACATACTTGTCATAGTATCATAGGCCACATCCTTGTTATAGTATCATAGGCCACATCCTTGTTATAGTATCATAGGCGACATCCTTGTTATAGTATCATAGGCCACATCCTTGTTATAGTACCATAGGCCACATTACAATGGCCATTATCATTTTGATTGTTTACATTTATATGTATAACTAGGCACAACCAATAATTAATTACAACTATTACATTAGCATTTAATTAAAAAAGTAATTATACTTACTTACTTACTTTATATATATATATATTGTATTCAAAATTTCATGTCCGCCCTACTATCTGAACACCTGTCTCTGAGCAGACTTTGTGTACTTTTAATTATAGGAATAACACGAATAACTTTATTACGTGTTGGATCCCAAAAAAATTGAGCACTGCATGTTAGATGATACCGGGATAAGTCAATCTGTTTTATTTAATTTGGAATATCTTTGATGCTAAATTAAATAAAAACAATTTTTTATTGTGACGTTTCAATTTTTTTACATATTTGTTGGTTGGTAGAAATATAAAACAATAATATTTTGCCTTATTTGAAGTACGACTCGCAACGGTAGAAAACTATAAGACTTTTGAAATTAGCAAAATTAACTTTGTGGTTAAAATTCATATTTTTATTTGTTAATTTCGTTTTGTTAACCACTTATTGAGTTTAAATACATCTACCGGATTCGAAAAGTATCATTTTCTTCTTTAGAATGTCAACACTAACTAAAAATATGTATTATTGTTTCTTTACCAGAATCTATTTTTAAAATAACAACAATTATTTCAAAATTTAATTTTGATGTATTTAAATTCAATAAGTGGTTAATAAAACAAAGTTAACAAATAAAAATATGAAAACTATAAGCGTTCAACTTGTACTTGATAACAATTCGACTTGGAATTTAATCCCTAGCGCGCGCTATGTTAGCATTTTTTATTTTATTTTCACCTGCCTAAAATATTAAAATCTTTTCCGAGTGTTGATCATACGGCTTATTTCTAACGTGGCTGCTGACTTAATCCCCTCGCCTCGTGACACGATTTCTAAATTAACATGGTGCGTTTTGGATGATTCTGTTTTTAATGTCATCTCGGCTCAGGACGAGTAGAAAAAATACACGTGTGCATGGTCCACTTTACTATCCACACGAACCAGTTGTTAGTAGGCAAGCGTTCTACCGCCAGCAATAATCACAGAGTACTGTGTACTGTAATCACCACATTCCACATTTTCTTAGTCGATTATTACAAGACCGTTCTGAGCTGTCACTGTGGAATCCGGTAATAGTATATTTTTTTATAGTTTTCTAATCTAAGGACGCTCTTGTTTGTTGTAAGTATGACGCTCGATTGAGAGCAAGAGGTTGGGGTCGGTCCTCATCCCGAGGGACTATCAATTTAGTCCTTTTTTCAGTTTAAATATCAACATCAACATTCTGTATTTATTTCGTGTTCGTTCAAACGCGTTACCTTCTATTTCCGTCAAATGCAAAGATATGGTTTTGTATTTGCACCCCTCGTACGTAACATTCAAGATGGTTCATTTTCGCTGAATTAAAAACATAAATTTCACGTTAAAATTAAAGTTCGCTTGATATAAGGTATACATAAGTATATAAAGAGCGGAAAATTTAAATTTGGCACCATTTTTGCTGTTGTGCTTTGAGAGTCTAACCATTATAACAGTTCGATGGTAGATAGTCAGCTATTATTAAAAATGGATCGCTATTCGACATAACAACGCATTCTTATTGTTAAACATTACTTCAAAAATGATGGAAGTTTGACTGCCACGATTCGCAAATTGGGTAGAATATTTGGTAATCAAATTATGTGAATAGAATAATCGAAAATACGATGTCGGACCATCGACACGTGTTCGTCCAGGTCGTTCAACAGAAAACATTACGTCTGTTCGTCAGAATAGGGCCGAGAGTCCGGGAACATCCATTCGGCATCGTGTTCAAGAATTGAACATTTCAAGAAGCACTATGCAGCGTATTCTCACGAAAGATTTGCATCTTCACGCCTACAACTCGAACAACTCAAGCCTACAGACCATACACAGCGAATTTTCCGCTCTTGTTGGGACACAGTTTACAAATCCTCTAAATACAAAGCTGGTTAAACAATCAATATATTCCTCTTGCTTTCAATCATCACATTTTGCAATCTTTCTAGATTCTACGACATGTTTACACTCACAAGTTTATTATGATTATAACGGCTATGGTGCAACTGACACGTGCCAACCTAAAAATGCACTTCAAATACCGAAAATTTCACCGCAGCGGCCAGAATCATATTATAAAATGTTTCGATTATCTACTCCCGTCATTTAAAACAACCTTGTATTTAAAATCGTACCTTTTACTACTGCACTGTGTATTAAATACTAGAAAATTGATCGAATAGGCACGTGGCGCCAGTTCTGCACGAGTAAATAATGCTTGCGGGTTTTTAATAGTCGGTTCAGGAAACTCCGGAACGGTCGATTAAAAGGTTTATTAATTAGATTTATCAGAAAATCTTTGTTATCGCAGAAGATTTGTAACATTTATAAACGTCCATGATTTTAAATGTCTTCATAGAAATATGTATAGACCTTTTTGTTATAGACAGACACAGAGAGTTTATGGTATGAAATTGTTTCCTGAAGATATGATAAATAGAAAAAAATATTATTTAACAAAAACTTATATTATTCGAATAATAAAAGTAACAATTATGGAGCTAAACACATGAAATAAAATATATTTAATTTTAAACATGAACTAAATATATTAATTAGAAAGATATACATATAAAATCAATTTTATCGAAAAATATTGTTGTTGGCCACCGGGATTCGAGACTCTACAAACCGGGGAAGGTGCATTATCTAATTATGATACAGCGACGATATTTTTAGCGACAAATTTTCAAACCTATATGTTACCTTTTTTTGATATTAATACATTTTAATCGTTCCATTATTTGAAAAAGCCATCTACCTGATTTTTATGGAATCTCAAATATCTTTGAGTAATCTGATAGCAGACATCAGAATTATTAATTCATTTTTATTAAATTTTGGACACATTGATACAACTTTATTATTAGGAGAATACATAGTTGGATAACGCAACTTCCCCGGTTTGGAAAGAGATCCAGGTTCGAATTCCGGTGGCGCAACAACAATATCACAGATCTATGTTTTGACTAATTACAACTTCACAAAAAGAATTGTTGCAGCTGTTGGAAGTTTTGTTTCACGCACCGGAATTTCCAGGTTACGTTCAGTATCGCCGGGCGGTGATGATATGAGTGCAGGCGATTTAACTCCACAAGATTATTATTATTGTATTTTTAAAACACGTTTCAATACAGCTTATTTTTTTTATAGTACGTAATTAAGCTATTTTTAAAAGGTTTTAATTAATACGGATAAAACCATTATCCTTCAGGAAGTAAAATATTAGTATCGTCGTTTAATGCATTTTGGAATGCAGAGTGCATTGTACCCGGTTATTCCAGTACCGAGTACTATAAATATGTTTGCATACAAAAGCGCAATATTATTTAAAGACTTCCTCTATTCTCGTAAACTGTTCATGAGATCACGGAGTGATGTAATCGGTGTACAAAAAAACTTACACGCTTAGGAATATTAAAGTAACTGTTTTGTTCATTTTTTAATAAGAACGGGGGGACAATTAAAAACATGTATCTAGAATCTCGAGACATGCATACGTTAAAACACCTATCAGTGTGAATAGCTCTTCGTCAGTGATTCAACAATGCAAAATAAAAATAACAAAAATCTATTTTTGTACAATGAGTAACTTTGCCGGGTTGAATAATGAATAATTTTTAAATTTGTACATATAACGGCTTTCATTTTCGTGTATCCTCGAGTCATAAGGGTGACATTTCTTCCTGGGCGGACCTAGTAGATAATAATGTTCTTAGGTTTTCACAGTCGTTCAGAATGTGTTCTCTTTTCTAGGCTAATCTGTCGTATTTATCTGACTGACGTTTCGGATCTCATTGCGGAGTCCATCATCAATAGGATAAGAGAGGTCAGATATACACTGCAGATTACCTCAGAAAACTATACACAGAAGGATCTAGTAGATGTCTCAAGGATAAAACGACTCAGGGCTATAAGGTGACGTTCAAAATTAAAAAAAAAAAAACGATCTGTAGATTTCAAGATATGGTAGTACACTTAATTATTTTTGAGAACTGACTGTCGATGTAGAAATATATGCAGTAGTCATTTTTGTCGTTCTGTCAAATTCGTTAATTAATGAGTATTTTGTCACCAAATTACCATATAGCTATCGTTCTTATCTAATTGCATCTTGTTATTGTCTTTTATTCCTGTCACCTCCGATTCTTGAGTCATATTTTTTTCATAAATTCCTATCTATCTTGCATTCTCCTCAATTATACGTTCCACATAAACACACTATCTTAGCGACTATTATATAAAATATTTAATTAAAATATATTAAAATTGATTCCGATAAAATATATTGTCACATAGTTAAGTAACGAAGCGCTACGTCAGTTAGGTATCCATCAAAATCGAGGGGCAGGAAAAGTCGATTGTCAGCTCCCCACGTCTCCGGAAGCTTTTCACATGGAAATTGACTACCAAGTATTTAAATAGTATAATTTCTTCTGTGAGAGCGATTCATAAAGTACATACAGCAGTATAAAACGGTAATTACAAGCATTACAAAGCTGTATTGCAGTAACCTTTTGTGTATTTCTTCGTACAAATACTCATCATTTTTCTCATGGTACTACGATTATTATTATTTTATGTTAAGTTTATAGCAGATAAAACGGAATGTACATTTTTATGAAGATCTAAAAAAAGTTTTACATTTAAAAAAATATTTTTATTTAAAAAATTTACTTACGTTTTGTTTCAGGAGTTTATATAAATATATATCTAAATCTAAATTTAATTATTTACCCACCATTTATATTTTTATTTTTATCTATGATTGCATTTAGCATACACTGTTTCCTGAAGAAGATACCATAGGTTGTTGATTTATAATAAACAGTGGTTTAACCAAAGTGTTTTATCTTATTATTTATTTATATAAATATTCAGGTAGAATAATTTTGATTATAACATGTTAAAAACCCCATCAAGCATTGACTTTAAGAATCAAGTAGATTCTGCCTGTGCGTGAAAGGAAAATATATTTAAATATAAGTAGGTACTCCACTATCTTAAGTTTTTTTTATAGGATGAACATTAACGGAGTTCTGAAATTTAATTTTTTTTTTAATAGACACCGTTTTGAAACAGGATGGCGGACCAGGCTAGCCTAACAAACTTAGCCAAGACATTCATAAGAATTTAAAGAAGTTATCGTTATATCCCATACACATAATATAAATATTCTATATTATATATTTATATATTTTAAATATATATTCAAACTTTTTAACGGAAGGTAGTTTTGAGGTCTCCTGGTCGAGAGCGAAGAAAGTGTATAGAAATTTTCCGAAAGTTATAGGTTTCTAGTATTTCTATCGAAATTTACCTAAAATTACTTTCATGTTGAAATCAAGATTGTTTCATGACAATATAGAATTATCAGCATTTGTTCGTTTAAAACAGACTTATTTTGCGTTAGAACTCTTTAAACAAACGTACTCCTAGTCAGAGATTCGGCAAATGATATAACTATGTATTATATATGAAAGTATATGTACATGAAATAAATAAAACGATGATATTATTATTGGTTTCAACAGAAATCGTAATAATAATTATTGTTATATAGGTTAAGGGATGAAATGCAAATCTCATCAAATGCAAATTAGTGTTTTTTGTTGAAAACTTCAGTTTTGGTGTTGTTTAATTTTGAATGAGTAGGTACATATTGTGTTTGAAAACTTGTAATAATAGCTTGATAAATAAATACAAATAATAAATTTTTATTTATGAATTATTTTTATATAAAGTACGCGAAAAAAGTTGCATTCTATAAATAAATTTTTAATCTATATATAATCTATATATCTGATATTACGTTTGATTAATAACACAATATAAGAGATCACGGGCGAAATTTTCGGAGTAGATTTTTCTGGGCTATCAAGCCGCGGATATATTATATAACATATTGGAAGCATTTGTCGGTTCATTATTAGTGTTAATTTCGTTTGTGACAGCTGTAGCGATATATTAGTATTTATAATTAAACTATTCTGAATTACGTTAGTTGTTGTTTAAATAATTCCAAAAACATAGTTTATCTATTTACGAGTTCACATCTCTATGTTTTTCTTTACGAAAATGTCATAACCATTTTTGGAGATGACTTCGTTGAATCACCTTCATCCTTCACACAAGAATTCACGACTTTACACACTGAAATTACCATAAACATCCATTTTGGGAGACTGTCAACTATAATCCACATGTTTGCGTTGTCCATAAGTGAAGAATGCAAAGGAAGTGGTGTGGAAAATTGGTAGGAGGCTGTGGTGACAAAAACAAAGATACACAAAAAAATTTATGAATCAATATATTTCTTGCTTTATTTGGGAATGCTTGAAATGACGTTACACATTATTTAAACTGTCGTTAGTGTATAAGGAAATACGTCCCCACTGACCACTCAATGTGCCTACGCTTTTATTGATAAATTTGAAAAATATGGACAGTTCATAGATATTAATTTTTGATAACTTTTCTGATACATTAATCACGTCAATTCTATGAAATCTACGAAAAATAATACATTTAATTATATTTATAAATTGAATATTTTTATATTTTAGCGTGTTCATTTATATTATGTGCCTGCACAGATATTTATTTTGTATACAGTCGTGCCTTGACTTACGAGTTTAATTCGTTCCATAACGAAGCTCGTAACTCAAACTACTCGTACGTTAAATTAATTTCCCCCACTGAAATGAATTGAAAAGCCATTAATCCGTTACAGGTTCCCAAAAAAAAAAATTTTTTTTTATACGTTTTTAGCGTGCCTTCTTACAAATTATAACCTCCGTCACGGTATCTCCTGCGAGCTGCTTCTCTGTCAACCACACCATCATCAGCTTCTCTATTTGTTCATGGATAGATGTCCGCTGTTTAGAAATTATTTTAACGCCCATGATTAGCATTATAGCCTTTATCAACCGGATTTGCTTCAGTATGGTGCAGATCGTAGAAGCGTTATTAAGCACAAATTAGACATGATTTTCGATAATTTATTTTTTTAATTCAATGCACATCATCCGCTTCTTCTTCTCAGTACTAGCCTTCGCTCTCACTTTTTTTCCATGGTTGAAAAAACTAAGTTTTTGTAAATTAACAGAAAGCACAAATGCGAATACAACACTGACGCCTCCACTGCGTAACCGCTTAAAGTGAACGAGTGAGACAAGGGATGCAGGGTTGATATTGCGTCATTTACTGTGGCGTTTGCTGCGCCTACTAGGTGTATATAAACCTGGCTCGTAACTCGAATTTTAGCTCTCAACTCAAAGCAAAAAATTGGCCGAGATACGGCTCGTATCTTGAAAGATTAGTTGAGATACTCGTAAGTCAAGGTACCAATGTATACGAATTTGTTTGAAAGAAGAAACATGATTGTGAATTTAAAATTCCAGTACATTTATCGAAATTCTCTACTACAATAATTTAAATGGAAAAGTATAACATCGAGTACCATAAGCTATACATCCATATAGACACACATATATTATTATCTATAATGGCGATTGAAAAAAATATCCATTTAAATATACGTTCTATGATAGCTGTGCTGTATCGTATTTTATCGGTTTAGGAAGCCATTTTAATTTTGTGAGCTTTGAAAAGTTTGGGAATAATTGTTTCCCTCCTGCTACCGCCGGCATAATGAAAACAAATGGACAATAATTACAGAACCCTCCCCTTCCCTGAACTTTCTTGGGCGGTCTTGAAAATGATTATTTCTTCCAGCCCGCAGCGCGAAGAAAATGCTGTCAGACCTTCCAGAGAATCATACGTTACACGATATGTAATACAATTACACCGGTCTAGTGAGGAGGACAGGGCAGAATAAAAAGTTCATGGAATATATATGATTGTTTTTGTACATAAATTAACACATTTAACGTCTATATACTAATTACATTAAATATATATATATATTTCGACCACTGGAAGTTTTAGCTAAATGAATCTTCTTTCGTAATTAATCTAATTTTCATATAAAATCTCTGTTTTAAATTACAGAGTCTAGTGAGTAGAATGTACGATGTATGCAAGGAAAGTGACCTTATTATGAATGTCTACAAGTCGAAAGTAATGGT
This sequence comes from Eubasilissa regina, assembly GCA_022840565.1. Lineage (NCBI taxonomy): Eukaryota > Metazoa > Arthropoda > Insecta > Trichoptera > Phryganeidae > Eubasilissa > Eubasilissa regina. The sequence goes on along the minus strand of JAINEB010000015.1, from coordinate 19,869,947 downwards.
ATTCGAGGAGGAAAGCAAGACAACGTGAAAGATACTCATAGGTAATAAATGTTTGGAACAAGTAGATGAGTCTGTGTATTTGGGAAGTATATTTGATAGAAACGGATAGACAGAGAAATATATCGAAAGGATGGTGACTGGGGAGAACAAAGTGAACGGCGCTTTAAATGGAATTATACCTAAAGAAAATTTGTCAACCGAGGCAAGACTAGCGGTACACAATGAAGTCCGGGTACCGACACTGACGTGTGTAAGTGAGGCCTAGAGCTGGCAAAAGAGGAATGAAAGTAGACTGAATGCAGATTTGTGGCAGATCCATTTATGATAGAGTAAGAATGAAGAAATAACTAAAGAATGTAAACCTAATCTTAGTATAGTGAGTAAAATTAAGAAAATATCACTTTGGTGGTTTTGTCACATGGAACGGAAGAATGAGAGGATGCTAATAAAGATTTAAGACGCAACTGTTAACGTATGCATTTGATAAGTTTTGTATATAAATATTTAATACTCCCATCAATCTAAATTGATCATTGACAGCAGTTCCAATATGCAACATTATTACTGTTGTTATCGTGAATCTTATTTATAAACATTACATATTTATCTCAAAAATTACACATAGCGGAAGTACACATAACTGTACCTGGTTTTATTGGTTGATTTAGTTTTTCTGTTCATTTCATCATCATGAAATCTTGGCAGGTATACAATCATTTGTGAATTAGTTTGAAAGTGAAGCAATATGATTGTGGAATGTGGAAACAGTACGAGTATGGAATATGAAACAAAATTTATGTTTATTCATTTACTCAAATGAACTCAACAGGTTAATTCACTGAACGTAACACGATGTAAAAATAATTGACCAACTAACAAGGTGCATTATCGAGCGATGAGGGTATAATTTTGAGTAGTAAAATATGAATTTATGAGTATTAAGTTGACCGTGATGTGACCATGATTATTAGTTTATCTATTTGTAAGGTAACTAACTATAATGCGCACACCCTGTTGTCAGGCTGATAATTTTTAATTTTAATTCGGCTGCCGTTACATTACTGTACTTAACTTTACTGTACATTCCTTCTGTATTTACTGTTATTATGATTCACACGACTTCCTGTATTTGAGACTCGAAGTAGGTTCAGACATTCTAAAATTATTTTACTTATCCTAAATTAATTCTACATTGGGCATTCCCATATATTGCGACAAAATGATGTACATTACTGACTTACTCACTTTCTTACCATTACGCTGTTTTCCCGCGCCACACTCTGTCCTGACACACAATTTTCACCTCATCCACATTCATACGTCTTCTCATACAAGCTCGCCGATCGAACAGAACTATCATTCATTATCTGGTTTACCTGGTCCTGCCAAGTCAACATCAACACTTGTGTCATATATCTTTCTTACCGTTATCTTCTCATTCATCCGTTCCATGTGGCCAAACCACCTAAGTGATCCTTTCTTAATCTTACTCACTATACTAGGATCGGCCCTATATTTTTTCCTTATTTCTTCATTCTTCACTCTGTCATAAATAGATTTGCCTTAAGTGATCTCATTTCCACTGCAGTCAGTCTACTTTTGTTCCTCTTCTGCCAGCTTCAGTCCTTACTTCCATACATCAGTGTCGATACCAGGACTCCATTGCGCACCGATAGTCTTGCCTCGGTTGAGAAATTCCCATTAGATATAATTCCATTCAAAGCGCCGTTCACTTTATTCCCTGCAGTCACCCTCCTTTCGATATCATTTGATAATAATATGTGTATAATAAATAATTGCTCTGTAAATACTAATCGAATATATCAAACATCATAACTTACTTCACGTTAGGTATGTAATTCGGATTCAATTTGGTATTTATTTTTTTAAAGAATAATATAGGTACCGCAAAATAAATGTATTATTGCGGTTATTCTTGTAGTGTCTGCCTTATATACGCAGTATTTATGGTTATCGTAATCGCAGCCTGCGAACGTGTTAGTAATTTTGAGGCTTCTCACATCATATTATTTTATAGTGGTACAAATAAAAACGTTCAATTTTTATCAGTGTTGTTTTATGGTCAATTATCATCATAATGGACAAAATGAAAAATATTTCCTCAGTTGTGCCAAATCTGTACATACAAAACTAAAAAAAGTATTATGTTTTTGTATAAAGTAAATTTTTATGTCTAAACTAAGTTTATCCTATTTCAAGATTATTGTGTTTGATTGCTAGTCATCAGAGATAATTATTTAAAATATTTTGTGCGTTTCAAGTTAGTTAGATTAACACAAGTAATGACAGCGGATTTTAGCAGCTTTATAAAGTAATTTTAAGTACATATTTTATATCAAATTGTCCTTCACCGTTTCATGCATTGCGCCTGTATCTTTTTAGTCTGAAGAAATATAAAAGCATATTTTAAATACTAATTAAATGTATTAATTAGAAAGATATACATATAAAATCAATTTTATAGAAAAATATTGTTGTCGCACCACCGGGATTTGAACCTGGATCTCTTTCCAAACCGGGGAAGGTGCATTATCTAACTATGTTACAGCTACATTATTTTTGACGACAAATTTTCGAACCTATGTGTTACACTTTTTCAAATTAATACATCTATCGTTCCACTATTTGAAAACCATCTACTTTGTTTTGACGGAATCTCAAATACCTTTGAGTAAACCGATAGCAGACGCCAGAATTAACAATTCACTTTTATAAAATTTTTGGACACATTGATACAATTTATATATTATTAGGAGAACACATTTTATTGTGAAGTTGTAATTATTCAGAACATAGGTCTGTGATATTTTAAATACTGATTAAATGTCAGAAAAAAAAAATATATTAAGTAAATTTTATCGAAAAATATTGTTGTTGCACCATCGGGATTCAAACCTGGACTCTTTCCAAACCGGGGAAGGTGTATTATCCAACTATACAACAGCGACATGATGACAAAATTGATTTTATATGTATATCTTTCTAATTAATACATTTAATTAGTATTTAAAATATCGCAGACCGTCTGTTCTGAATAATTACAACTTCACAATATGAATGTGTTCTCCTAATAAAATCATATATATTCTTACCGAGAGCCGACGCGCCACATATGAAGATGAAGTCAAGATTCGGTCCTCGAGGAGATCGGGGTCGTCACGTGTGCCACTACACGAGCCGATTAATATGGAAAAGAAGTCTCGTAACGGCTTATATGATTTTCGCGCGATTATCGGGCAAGTTCACAAACTTGTTTGGATATTTCTGTCCGCTAGTGCTGATTGTATGGGCCGCATTCCCCGCGCGCAGCCGCGGGCGAATCTTCTCAATAATCTCCGAGTAATCAAAGCACACGCATTAACAAATTTTATTAATTAAAAATTACAAGTAATACTCCTTTTGATTTTTTACAAATATTACACGTATTTTGATTAAAAGTAACAAAACTATGCACGTAGAAAACACAAACCCAATAAGTTTGAATGTAAACTATCAAGTACAACGGAACCTAATGATTTTTGGTAAAATAAACTATGTATATAAATATTAAATACAAATTAAATGTATTAATTAGAAAGATGTACATATAAAATTAATTTTATCGAAAAATATAATTGTTGCGCTATCAGGATACGAACCTGGATCTCTTCCAATTTGGTATTTACATACACAGTACATTGACGACAAAATTTTCGAACATATATGTTACACTTTTCTAATTGATATATCTATCGTTCCATTATATATTTCTAATTAATACGTTTCATTTGCATTTAGGATGTCACATAACTATGTTCTGAATAATTACAACTTCACAATAAGAATGTGTTCTCCTTAATAATATATAATTATTAAGTAATTTACGTTAAACTTTAAAGTAAATATATTATAAAATGTACACAGATTTTTACTTTAAACACTGTTTCTGCTGATGTATGTACTTACATCCGTTTTACGATTTTTGAGTTATTTTTAATGTATCATGTAAAGTTTTATTAATTATCTAATATGATACAACTCATTAACTAATATGATACAACTCATTAACTAATATGATACAACTCATTAACTAATATGATACAACTCATTAACTACGATCTAATGCTGGATGAAAATTTCTTCCTGATGCTTTCACAATGATCTGTCACTTCTAACTCTCTTTCATTTTAAATATACTTCTGTACACACTAATTTCCCATCACGCTGTTTACTAGCGGTGGTACACAGAGACAATAGAGTCACTTGACTCTTTTGTCCTCACACACAACTCTCGCATCGTTCACATTCACACTTCTTATCATGCATGCTCGTCGCTTGTTGAAATGTACGCCAACCTAAAAAATTATATATACGGATAGTGTGTGACCTATGTAACCATTAATCGTGGATTGTTTCAATAATTTAATTTAAAAAAAACTTAATCTTTAATATATCTCTATTATATGCAGTGCTAAAATATATATCTGACAATATTTAGGAGAAAAACCAGTTAGAAACGTCAACTAAAATGATGTCCATACTAATCGGCACGCGCCTATTTAGTATTTTTTTAAAAACAGGAAAAGATCATTTTAAATGTGGAGGAAAATTATTAAACCTAAAATTATGTATTCTATAAAATAGCCCATTATAAAATTCGTCGAAGTCATTAATCTAAACTGCTATTTTATGGGTATTAGCGATATGTTTAAAATATTTTATTTTTGTTACAAGACTTCACCCTCACTAGTTCTAGATACATTTGTTCAATCCGTTTTATCTATTAATAAAAAATGTGTTAAGTTCAAAGAATAGATTTAATCTTTTTGAATTTAAAATGAGAATGGCGACGTGTCTTCCATTCATGCAAAAAAAATTTTTGGGTTGCGCGTCATAATTTTTATAGAGATTTCGGCTGCATATTATGAATAGATTTATTATTAGATACTTAAAAAATAATAAACCGAGAATAATATATCACATCGCTGTATTTTATCGGAAAAAAATCAAATATTTAATTATTTGTCGTATGTTTGAAATCAACCTATTGGAAAAACTATTACTATGGCAATAAAAAATCGGTTATATGAATTCTATCGTACGCACGTATTATATCACTTTTGTATTTAATGTTTTTAAAAAAAAATTAGAGATGGAATACGTGTTACATTAATTAATGACGTCCTGGAACGAGGTTGAAACCTCTGACCACAAGATCAATCGAGTAACGTAACCATTAGACCACAAGCACGTTTAATTTACTGGTTATCTAAAAATAAAATGATAAACATTTTATTGGTTGGTATATTATTTCATATATCATACATGTTATTTCACCTCTTACAAAATCACCTTAGCAAAATCTTCCACATGTGACATCCAATGTACCAACAAGTTTAACTTCAAATGTAACGCATGCGCGTAACAGATTTCCACAGGGTGCCAGACATTTCTTCTTCCTCTTTTAAACAGGCAATCCACCCTTCAAGAGTGATTTGTGCCATTAAACAAGTTAAGCAGTATAACAATATTATAGAATAGGAAATAACGCTACAAGTTAATATCATTGTCGTTCAAGAAATTTCCTATCATATAGCTCAAATGTGGCGAGTTGAGGGAGAGAAGATGACACAAGTTAACCGGGAGTTGAAAATTACCATTGACAAGATTATTGTAAAAAAAACCTGTGATCCGTAATGGACATGCCAGACATTTAATGTATTCAAAATTATAAAAAATAAACAATCTCGTTATCACACTGCCACATTACGTAGGCTGCTCGTTAAGTCATCGTACGCCCAAATCCGTTTTTGAACATGTGTCGTGAGAGGCGTTAGAAATCGCACAACCATAAAACATACACAATAAGTGATCAGTTGCAATTTAACAAGGATTAATTAGTACATTATACTTCCTAATTGCATAAATGCACATTTCACGGTCCGCTGCCGTCGGTTTCGTGTGATTTACCGCCTTGGAATAATGTATATTGCGTTTCGTGTAGAAAACAATACTGAATGAACCCGCTATGGATGGTATGTGAATGGGCGCACAGCACATCCCGGTGCGGAGTGCAGAGCACTTTCTCCGAGCATTGCTGCCTGCTGGCCTGGCTGGCTGGCTGGCTGGCTGGCTGGCTGGCATGGGCGCGCTCATCAGCGTTCGATTAAAAAAGACACGCAGCCGCTTGCTTATACGCCGTGTTGATTCTGATGTTCAGGAATTTATGTTAATTGTGTTGCATCAAGTTTTTTCAAGGAAATGTCATTAATTTCTCGAGCACGAGCCGTGGCGCGTCGTGCTGCCGAAGATGGACGAAAATAATACAAATCTTATTCTTTTATTTTTTTAATACAGACGGTATTCATTTTATAGAACTCCCTTGTATATGTTCACAATATATCGTATTTGATTTATTGTGTTGATTAAAATAAAATCGTTTTCATGTCTGTTGTGTGATATCCTTAATAGTCCTGACAAATTAATAATATGCGGCCATATCTCTACTTTTATTGAAAATTCGTGATGCGATGATAAATATAAATTAAATCTTTCAACTGATCGTAGATTGATCATTATTCGATCATTATTATCATCCCCTTACTATGAATGTTGCTTATCCAAGGGCTCCCCCTTCCATCGCCCCCTATATTTGATTGATCATCGAGGCCTAATCTGTCTTCATAAAGTGCTCATAAATCGTTGATGCATTTTATTCCAACTGAGTCTGGGGCGTTCCACTGGTCGCCTTTCGTTCATTACTGAGCTGTTAAGATGATACATCTTCCTATAAAGATTCACTAAGTGTGTCCATGAGACCTCAATAGAGATATTTATATGTGTAGAAATTATTTGCCATGTTTTAAATGTGTTATTAAGTAATCAAGCTCATTTTATATTAAAATTATTCTAAATTCAAAATTTTTACATTACATTAATTGTCGATTCTTCGTGATGATTTTAAATTTAATAAATGTAGCTATATGTACCGTTTTAACAATATAGCTAGCTGCCCGCAGGGCCTAGTAAGAACAGTCGGTAATGTGCATTACTTTCTGCTAATATTTAATAAATTATTATGATTAGGTAGATATAACTATATTATATACGTAGATAAAAACATGTTATCATTTAAAATTCAAATTAAATTGTCCGAGGACTTGAATTTATTTCAAGTTTAGGATGATAAAAAAATAAATGTTTTATCGCTTCGCTTTATAGGGACGACTTCTCGGAGAAAATACCCTAAGGGTGTAGTTATTATATATGTACCTACTATTTGATTTACTTAAACCTTAATTGATAATTTATCAGGTAAAATTTGTATGGGTGTTCTATGGTGCTCGAACCAAACCATCCATTAGTTATTGGAGGGATAAATGTATGATATATTGGGAGGATATAATGATTTACGTGGTAATACATATATCAAAGTATTTAAAGAATAGTAGATATTGTTTATTTTAAAGATTAAACCTTAACTGAAGTGTTAATCTTTCAATTTAAAAAGGTACACTTAATAAATTATGCTTACTCGTATTTAATATAATCATATCGATTTTCCAATAGTCGACACAATAATAATTTACACAATCTTAAAACCAAATTGTATTCAATGTAGCGTCAAGCTCACACTCAAATGGTTGAAATCCATTATTAAATATGGTTATTTTTAATCTTTATACCTTTTATTGGCTGAAAATTAATTAAAAAACATTTTTGAAGTTTTGAAATCTGCTGTTTCAACTTTTTATTTTAAATAAATATTATTTTCATATATGGTAATTATTACATTTTATCCTTTTTATGGCTATGAGCGAGTTAACACGCTAGGCCATGAGCGTAATTACAAGCAGTTTTAGAGTTTCCAGAGCCGGGATTAAACACGATTTCAATGTCGTATATCTGAAATTTTCTGCGATCCTTGGACAACAGTTCCCCGCTAAGATATTTAAAGCCCACAATATGCGGTTTCAACTATGTCAAAAATGATATTTCAAATAATTTGGAAGATGGAAGAATACAAGAATAATATCATACATTTGTAAACTTAATGAATAAATACATAAATAAAGAAAATTAATACGAATATATTTTTAATATTCCAGGTGTCCATAGACGACATGGCATTCGATCAATCTCGCAGCAAACCGTTCTCCGCGGGATCCATTTGACCTTCGACATTCCTGCAGCCATGGTGCCCACCATCGCGACGGGCGGGGTTCGGCAGGGCCACTGCCCGAGTCAGCAAGCCCACGTCCAGGTCCAGGTCCAGCAGATTGGCCATGTCCAGGTTCAGCAGAGCCACGGCCAGATGCCGCAGCTGCACGGGGCGGCGGCGGAGGCGGCTCACGCGAGGCACGCGTCACGGGACTCGGGCAACTTCACGAACACCAAGGGGCTGCTCAATGCTCCTGGGCAAAACAATTGCTTTCTCAATAGCGCCGTGCAGGTAAGAATTTCTTCATTTTAGACTTTATTAAATCCTGATATCTTTACTAAAGCACTACAGATTGTCTAGGTCCAGATGATCATCTCTGAAAGAGGGATTATGCTTTCGTGAGATTCTTTAGTGACAACTCTCGGCTTTTGTAGTCACGATAGTTCACGAGAATGTACTGCTGCTCTCGACTTGCATCGTCTAGCCTCGTGTCGATTCGGGTCGTCTCGTGCCACCTGTCCTCGCCGCGAGTGTACAGCCAGCTCTCGGTTTCTCTCGTCTCGCCTCGTCTCGTCCACGCTCCGTTCCCCGGTCGGTTTTTTGCACGAGTCAAAGGGTAAGAGAGGCGAGAGCGAGAGCCTAAAGGAACCGGAACATTACATTCTTGTCAGTGTCTTGACTGAGTTCATTCATATTGTTTAGTGAAAATGATGGATTTAATTTTAAAAAATTGGAAGCATATCAAGGCGAGTCTGAGATATGGGATCCCATGCATATTCAACATAAGGATGAAAAAAGTGAACGATGCTTGGCATCTTGATTGTTGAAGATGTAAAATAGAAGACTCCTTCACGCCCACTTTTAGGGGACATTTACGTAAAACGAAAGCTTCCATCAGATCAGGAGCGGGTGTAAATGATGTTTATAAACCAGAGTCGCTATTCCATCGAAGTTAACCGAGAGCTGAGAAATCAAGGATGTATTCACTGTTTCGCGCCTCATTTCACACTTGTGCGTACGTCAAAAATAAAATTTCAGTTCATTGACTATTGATATTTCGTTCGTTAGTTGGGCGAATTTGAATCTCGCTAACAGCTGTAAGAAAGGATAATATATTTGTCATTTAATGCGAACTGTTTCTTTAATTTTCTGAATAAATAGTTGTTTGTATCTACGGTTCTAGGTGATGTTTGTGTACACGTGTCGAGTCTCGCTGTAGAATAAAATGAAAGCTTTTGTCTTATTTTACAAATCTCCAACAAATCTCTGAAATTTATCTCATGATGTCTCACCCCGTGGACACGGTTCTAATAGTTTAGTCTAAAATGTTTAAACAGGATATGACATTTTTTTAATATTTGCACAGTCGATGAATGTGATGTGCTTCTGCATATTGTCGGTCGGAATATCCTCAAATACCGGTTCTTATGTCTTGGAGTCATCGGCACCCAAACGGTGATCACGCTTACTAAGTTTTGGAATTATTTCTGAAGTACATGCGTTGGCATATTTATAGACCTCAGGAAAGCCTTTGATAGCATATCACACAAGAAACTACATAATAAACTTAAAAACATTGGCTTTGATGGCAATGTTTTATCATGGCTAATAAGTTAACACCGAAAACAAAATGTAAAAATAAATGGACATAATAGTACTCCTGAAACCATTGACTTTGGCACACCACCAGGTACAGTACTTGGACCATTGTTATTTATTATATACTTTAATGATATATTTAAACTCAAATTACATGGTAAAATAATATCTTATGCAGACGATACAGTATTAATAATTAACGAAAAAACTTGGACTGACGCTAATATATCGGCAAATAAGGATGTTAATACCATAAAAAAGTGGACGGATGATAACTTATTATCAATTAATACCGATAAAATATACTTTCTACGATTTGCTATTCAACAGAAATAAAACACCGAAATTCATATTAAAATTCACACCAAAGCCTGTACTCGAGAAAACTTGTGACCAATGTTCATCAATTGAAGAAAAAGACTGCATCAAGTACCTTGGAATTATAACAATCTCAAATGGAAAGAACATATTACTAATCTCACAAACAAAATAAGGAAAACTGCCAAAATATTTTTTTAGACAAACATCTTATCACTTACATATCTGAAAATAATATATTACGCGTTTGTACAGTCACATTTACAATACGGCATTATTGGATGGGGAGGTGCATATAAAACTTCAATGTCACAGTTAGAAATCACTCAAAAAATGATAATAAAAATTATTCTAAAAAAAAAAAGACTATCCAAGTATACAACTTATCACAGATTTTAAAGTATCAAAAATATTAGACATATACAAAAAAAATTCAATAATTCAAATTTTCAAAATTAAAAATCAATTAAATTTTAGAAGCAAATTCCGATCTACAAGATATAGAAATCAAATTGATATTCCAAAACTAAAATAATCGCAACTCAAAATCAATATATTTATCAAGGCATCAAATTTTTTAACAATCTCCCCATCACAATTAGAAAAATTACGGACTGTCATAAATTTGTAACTGAAGTAAAAAAAATATGTACACAGACTAACTGAAACATAAATTAACTCGCATATACTCCTTCTCTATACACGAGTCTTACTCTCTCAAGAAACAAATGTTAAAATGTATATATATTATCCACTGATTATTCAAATTGTATTATATTTTTAATATTAATAAAAAAAAAAATAAAAAAAAATATATATATACCTATTAATATATTTATTCTCGATTGTGAGTGAATTACAGATATATATCCACATTTCTAGACTAGTAAAAAATCTAGCATTTGGCTTACAATATTTTGTTTGTTTGGCAACATTTTTAGTTAAAACATTTAGTAAGTGTACATTAAGAAAGTAAGTTCTTTTACTAATTTTTATGTACTTTTCGACGTATAATTATCCCATACTCGTCAAGAAGTCTACACATACAGAGTTAATTTAAGACTTTTGTTAGCAATTTGTTTTGAATGTTACCATTAATAACAATTTCCTGTTACATTCTTATTTCCACAGTGTTTCTGCGGATAATAAATTGCAGCCTGTTAATTAACCTAGTCTAAAATAGGAAGTCGCTGAAGCGAGTTCCCACGATCTTAAGTATGCAGATTTATCAAATTGGTTTCCATTACGGTAACAAGTATTGTTTTTGTACTAAAAACACATTCATAAAATGATTACTAAAAATAATTTACTTCTCCGTCAAACAGCGGAACACGATGACCTCAGGCCGCTATATTTATACTAATTTAATTAAAATTATTTGAAAGAGTTTTAAAAATTATTATTTAGTAGATATATTTTTTTAATGTATTTTACAAGTAGTTCGAGTTCTAAATACAATCCGTGGTCAATGGTAGGATTTTGAACCAGCAGAACACAATCGGTTTTGCCTGTTGTTACACTGCGGCTGATGAAATATATATATCCGGCATAGGACCTCTACAAACTTTTGAAGTACTCTTTAAACTGAAATTGCGATTCGTGTTTTCAGAGTTATGGCTATTAACACATACGTAAACATTATATTTTTATGACAGATTAGTTCTCGAAGCAAAAAAGTGTAAAACATATTTTTAGTTTAACCATACCAATCAAAAAAATTTCATTCATTTTCATCATCACGTGATATGCATCGGTTCAGTTTTGTTCACATTTCATTATTTAACTTGGAATAACCCGTTGACAATGACGGGAAGTTAATAACTTGTATAATTTTAATTTAAAAAATCAACGAAAATGTAATAGCAAAGTAATTTAATTTGTTTGTTGCAATAACGGCACACTTTTACGCGATATAATTGATAAATTTAATCAAAAAAAAAATACACACACATTAATTAATAATTTTTATAATCGCAATAACCGCACATTTTCATGAGATAAAATCGACAGCAGTGCTTGTTTGTTATCGCGTGACACAGACATCTGACAATATATATTCGTTTTATGTTGCTATGTGATATGAAGGGATGGACATATGTATATTATATAGTACTAGATGAGCACCCGACGTTGCCCGGGCTTTACGCAGAGTGAAGAGTCTTCATTCAGGGGGATAGGGGTAGTTTTTTTCGAAATCAGATGTAAACAATAATTTTTCATTTATTTTGAACGTCAAGTGTGCAAATTTCATCAAGAAGTATCAACATTCTGCTTTAAGGGGTAAAAAAGGGGGATGGGGTGGTTTTTCGAAATCTTATGTAGACAGTGATCTTCCTCTTATTACTCTTAGTTTAGGACACTACGCAAAACATACTACTCAAGTCCTCACTTTGCTCCCACTTCTCTCTCACTTTTCTCCCGCTCCCTTCCACTCCACCCCCACTAATTTCATTAAGAAGTACCAAAATTCTGCTTTAAGGGGTGGGAAAAGGCGATGGGGTAGTTTTTCGAAATCTCATCTAAACAGTAATTTTCCTTTTATTTTTATTGAAAATTTAATCAAGAAGTACCGTATTCTACTTTAAGTGGTGGGAAAGGGGGGTGATTTTTTAAAATCTCATATGGACAGTGACCTTCCTTTTGTTTTGAAGGTCAAGTATGCAAAATTTCATCAAGCTCGGAATAAGACTGTAGATTGGTATAAAAAACAAACAAACAAACAGACACTATTCTTTATATATATATATATATATATAGTTCCCTTTCCTCTTTAGATTTTCTATTGATTTCAGGCCCTGGGTGATAACAGCAAATGAAAGTTTTTGTTCAGTGTTCAAAAATAGAGCATACGCGGGCTCTCTGATATTTCTATTGTTGAATACTAATGTCCCAATTTGCATGATATTGTCGAGAGACACAGGCCCGCGAGTTTGTTAGAGTTAGAGAAACAAGTGTGAATACAAATAAGGAGTTTTATTTGAAAACGTAGTCGGTACAGGCTATTTGACGGATGGACGTGAGTGCTACATTTTTTTTTTCGCTTACCCCTTCAAAAAAGAGACTAGCTCTTGTGGTTGGAGAGGATACACCACCATATCGCATACCTAGATCAAAACTCAGATAACTCAAAAAGTCATTTTTCAGTCGACAAAAAAATTAAAACATTTTTCTCTATTTTTTGTTACTGAAGAGTTATGAAACTAAATACACTAAAATACTTTTACCGACATAAATAATATTATCAAATAATTAACAAGGAAACAGGCTGTCACTATCTCGTGCCAAAATTAAACAAAACTTTTGCACAAAGATTTCATTTGTTTCTAGCACCAAAAATATACAACAGTCTAAACATAGACGTGAAAAATAGCAACCGTAGTCTTACATATTTTTCAATAAAAGTGCAGTTATGGCTCCACGAAATGAGGAGAAATTACGTCCAAGTACTTTTAAAAGTACAAACTTGAGATTAAAAGTACTATAGCAGTACCAATATATTGAATATTGCATTTTGTACTTTTCTCTGTAGTTGTGTTAGTATATTATTTAACCGAACTTCTTTCAATCTTTTTATATTAAACATTATAATTTGACATAAATTAACTTCGTATTTGTATGTTACTTACTTATTTTACACACTCTTACTTCATATATGTATATTATTTACTTATTTACTCTCATTTTACTTACTGATTTTTATTTTTGATACATTGAACATCGCATTTACTTTTAGTTTTGCGTTGTATTTATAAGTTATCTAATTGCATCTTGTTTTACTCTTTTTATATATATATATTTTTCTACATTGAACATTACACTTTGTTTACTACTATACCGGAAAAGCACTGTCTACTATAATATAGTAAAATAAAGTAATAAGGAAAAGCACTGTCTACTATAATATAGTAAAATACTATAATATAGTAAAATAAAAGCAGGCAGGTTACCGAAATATATATCTTATTTTGCTGCAATGTTATCCGATTATAACAATATAACACACTCTACTGAGTCAAAAAAAAAAAAAAAAAATGTATCCTAAAATGATACTATTTGAGAACTGCGGCTAAGTAAGTTGCGAATATGACAGAGTATCCGAATATAATAAAAACTCAAAAATTTTGTTTTTTTGAACTGTCTTAGTTTTGGTCTATGTGTGCGATATATAAAAGTAAGTACACATTATGCGTGCTATAAAATTACCAAGTAATATTCAATCGTAATAATACTTTTTTTTTCGACAGTTTCTTTTATATAGACAGTGAGAATTTTCGAGCGAAATACATTGGATTCATGATAATTTTTGACATATCATATTTTATGCATATACATGAATATTACACTGAAAAAATGTGCGTTGTCATCTAAATGTTGAAAATGAGCACAAAATATATCAAACTATACTCCAATAACAGCACTAGTTTTTCACAAAATTTAGTAGGTACATAAAACAATCCTATGTCATGCCGATATTCGACCACGAAAAAATTTATTTTATTTCATATATGAAAATAAAACACTTATTTTTTGATTCTACTCGTTTAATTTACTTAAGACGCGCTTAGCCTTGCAAGGGCATTATCAATCTAACAATTTAGCTTAATAATTTGTATTTATAACTATAATGGGGGACAGCTATACAATTTTATTTGCATGAGATGAAAAGGGACAACATTATTCATTGGAATTCTGAAGGATTTCCATACATTTTGAATGTTCCTAATTATTCTAGGTAACCATTCAGTTTTAACACTAATGGTATTTTAATGTCATTAATAAAAAAAACAGTGTTTTATTTTCACACATGTGATTATGGAGTTCTATAAACTTACATCGGGAATAGTAAAAAACTTATTTTATTGGTAATATTAGATGACTTGTTCGTAGTTAGTTTTATTTTATTTAATAACATTTTTATACACGCATTAAATAATTAATTAGATATCGATATTGAATGTTAAAAAATTGTTTTCTAGAAAATTATCTCCGAGTAATTTTTCATATAACCTTAAAATATATATATTTTAAATACTAATTAAATGTATTGATTAGAATGATATACACATATAATCAATTTTATCGAAAAATATATATATATATATATTTTTTTAAAATATATTGTTGTTACTACCGGGATTCGAATCTGGATCTCTTTCCAATCCGGGGTAGGTGCATTATCCAACTATGCTACGGCAAACAGTACCTTTGTCGACTAATTTTCGAATCCACGTGGTACATTTTTCAAATTAGTACATCTACTGTTCCATTATTTGAAAGCCATCTACTTTGTTTTTACAGAATCTCATATACTGGATTGGAAAGAGATCCAGGTTCGAATTCCGGTAGCAACAACAATATATTTTTAGATAAAATTGATTATATACCTATGTATATCATTCTAATTAATAAATTTAATTAGTATTTAAAAAAAAATCACAGATCTATTTTCTGAATAATTACAACTTTACAATAATAATGTGTTTTTAATAACCTTAAAATGTTAATTATAATTTAAAAACATTTATTGAGTATACTATCCAGACAAAATATAATGTAATATTTTATATTCACTTTAATATAATTGTAACTATAATCATAACTACGGAGAAATCACGTTGATATTCAACTAAGACGACCTCCTAATTATCATATTTCGTATTGAGGAAAATAAAATATTTTTCGAACTTTTATGGAGGTCAATTGTTTTGAATCAAATTAATTTTTCCATGTATTAAATTACATGAGACCTAACTCAATTATTTATGTTGTTTTAAATTAAGATCCACAGGGCGTAAATGTTAGATTCTGTAATGTCGTATTACAAAAAAATATATACTTGACAAGTACATAATTTATTAGATATCAGCGGGATCTAAGATTGGAGCAAGCTAATGAGCTAAATAATTCATTGGTTTTAAATTTTATGACAGTGGTTATTTTCTACCTGATTTTATTAAGTAGCTACTTTTTGTGAATACTGTTTGAGTAAACGTACGCTGCCACGAAATAATATAACTTTCAAATATATTCAGTACTTTTAAAATTAGCAATATTAACTTGGTGGTTAAGATTCATATTTTTTATTTATTATCTTAGTTTTATTAACCACAATTGAGTTTAAAAAACATCTACCGGTTTCGGAAAACACTTTTCCTTCTTCAGGATGTAGATGATTCCGAAACCGGTAGATGTTTTTTAAACTCAATTGTGGTTAATAAAACTAAGATAATAAATAAAAAATATAAATATATTCAATTTTAAAAGATTAAGCGAGTTAATCTTAGCGTCATTTCTGTCGATTAATCTTACACAATCTTTTATGTTTGTACTCTTAACGTGCTAATTTTTTTTTTTGTCAGCTAGGTGAATCGGATCCAGTTTCCTGTATCAAAAATATTAAAATGTAGAATTCGTTAATTTTTATTAAATCTCAAGCTGGTTGATTAGTTCAAATAAATAAATATATAATATATTTTTCATTAGGGATCATCTACTCTTATTATTCTGCTCCACTTTATTCTGGTCTGGGTCACATTCAAATCTTTAAGGTCGCGTCTGATTGAAGTTATTCATGTTGCCTGTGGTCTTCTCGCTCTTCTCCTATCGGTCTCGATACTCAAGGTTTTATGAATCATGTGATCTTCCTTCTTTCGCGTCACGTGCCTATACTACCTGAGCTGGCCTCATTTTATTTTTCACTTATTTATATCACTTTAAAAGAACCACAGATATAAACATTTAGAATTTTATCAAATCTTGTGATCATGAATCCATCTAAACTGCATACATCTGAATATAGTATATAGTAAGTATTGTTACACATTAACGCTTACCGTAAACTATTTCTTATTAAGTTAACTTACAGACACTTACATATTTATATTGCATGTGCAAATATGTGTACTGATTATATAAATATTAACAATTAAAAAATACTTTTATTAGATATTTTATGCCTTATCGTAATCCAATAGAAAGTTAAGTGGTTCTCGTGTTTGAAGGCACTTTTTTAATAGCGAGGCTATGTTATAATCATATGAGACTAGCTAAATTTTACGTTTTTCATATATTCCTACTAGTAATATGAGACACAAGAATTCATTACGACAATATGTTTAATTTTATGACTCATATATCTACTTGTATATTTATAAATAATTATACAAGCAGTTAAGAAAGACCCTTTTCAATCACTGAAATGTAGAAATAATATCCGTAACCTGAAAGCAATCAAAAGGGCTTTTAACCACCTGACACCTGCTGTTCACACTGTTATTACAGTACATGATAATATATGGGCTAACGGACGCATATCATTTCAAATAAATGTACAACCCTTTCAAAAGTGAAGCATGAAGATGCCAGACATATTTAAACGATGGTTAGTGTCCTATTTTATTCAAAGAATTCCTTGGTTGGACTAATTTTGGTAAAAATTTTTTAGATGTGATAGTATCAGTTATCTCGCAGGCAGCAGGACTGCAACCTTGGTAAGAATACGTACTCTTGCGTGGTTTAAATTCCTGAATTCTTTAAAATTCTCATTAATAGGCTCTAGGAATTTGGTAGTAATTTGAGGAATTTAGTATATTTTTGACGGGAGCTTTGTAGACCATTTATTACTCACAGTTGACTATAGTATCCACCGAAATGATTTTCAGAGAATCCTTAAATTCCGGTGCATAACAATTATTTACCGAAAAGTGGTGATTTACGAACATTCTTAAGATAGATATACTATATAATATAAAACATTTAAGCATCTTTTTAAAAAATTATCCTTACTCTGTAATGCACATATTATATTAAAGTTTTATTTTTGAGTAATGAAGTAATGTAGAGTAATTTTAAAATATTTTTTTCATGTCGGTACAATATAAACATAAACAAATATATTATATTATTAATACATTCTTATTGTGAAGTTGTAATTATTCAGAACATAGGTCTGTGATGTTTTAAATACTATTTAAATGAAGGTGCATCACCAACTATGCTACAGCGACAGTATTTTTGACGACAAATTTTCACAAACAATGTAGATGGCTTTCAAATAATGTAACGATAGATGTATTGATTTGAAAAAGTGTAACATATAGGTTCGAAAATTTGTCGTCAAAAATACTGTCGCTGTACTGTTGGTAATGCACCTTTCCCGGATTGGAAAAAAGATCCAGGTTCGAATCCCGGTAGTGCAACAACAATATTTTTCGATAAAATTGATTTTATATGTATATATTTATAATTAATACATTTAATTAGTATTTAGAATATATGATAAAGGGAGAGACCACATATAGAGCCTAAATTAAAATAGGCATAATATTGGAATGCTAATAGTACTAAATATTATGTAGCCTGACATTAGATTTAGATTTTTTATGTATACCCTTCTAGGCTTTCAATGCCGCTATAATAGAGCCATTAGAAGAAAAATCTTTTATTTATTATTATGTCATAATTTTGACGACCTAAAATTTGAAAGCCACACCGAAGTATTGAGGTCTCGTTCGACTATTCTAATTTTAGTTGCATCACAATTCTATTAACATTCCATCCACACACGTGCTAGCGTCTGGAGTGATCCAGGTGAACAGTACAGATATATATAAAGAAAGAGCGAGAGATGAACACAGTGTGAACAAAACAACATTTTGATACGTAAATTTGTAGGAGAAAGAAAAAAAACAATCACCGAACCTTCGTGATGGATACCTGGCTTTAATAGCATTCAGATGTCTTCAATTTGTCGATGGAGCATTATCGCCCTTAAATAGAAAATCAACAATTTAACATGAATCTTAGAACTTAACTATACAGTGAGGTTTTGTTAATTGATATTCATTCATTTTACAATTCGATTTTTAATTTTTGCAATAATAGCGTCTGATGTTATACTTTTTACTGAAGTCCTATTTTTTTAGATAATAAATAATAAGAATTTTAGATAAGATTATTTATACTAATTAAATGTCTTAATTAGAAAGATATACGTATAAAATCAATTTTATCGAAAAATATTGTTGTTGCGCCACCGGGATTCGAATCTGGAACTCTTTCCAAACCGGGGAAGGTGCATTATCCAATTATGTTACAGCGACATTATTTTTGGCGATGAATTTTCGAACCTATATGTTACACTTTTTAGAATTAATACATCTGTCGTTACATTATTTGAAAGCCATCTACTTTGTTTTTACGGAATCTCAAATATCTTTGAGTAAACCGATAGCAGACGCCAGAATTAACAGAATGAAGAATGTCTTCTCCTAATAATAATAAAATTTATAGTTATACCATAAGTTAATAAAAATATCAAGAAAATATAATTCTTTTAAAATTAGCAATATTAACTTGGTGGTTAAAATTCATATTTTTTATTTATTATCTTAGTTTTATTAACCACAATTGAGTTTAAAAAACATCTACTGGTTTCGGAAAACACCTTTTCCTTCTTCAGGATGTCATAACTAACTAAAAATATGGCATTGTTTCTTCACCAGAATCTATTTTTAAATTTTTTAAAAAACAACAATTATTTAAAAAATAAATTTAGTACCTAACTCAAATTGCTGCTCAATACAAATTTAGTCGAATTTTATTTTAATTTAAATATTTAAATTGGTATACCTAATTGCAGTTTACCAATTTCTCCATAAATAATTACACATTTATTGTTTCTTTTATGAATTTTGATAGTTACGAAGTATTCCATGGATGTTCCACATTAAAACTTTTTGGGATAGATTCTTTAATTATTCATTTATTTCAAAATGCGAATTCGGCTATTGTTTAAAATATAGGGTTTCACCGCCGCTCAAAGTCGTCCGTGTAGAGTTTTACGGGTAATTCTGCCGTGTCCCGACGACTCTGATGACAAGCATCACCAGTGAAATCAGACCAAAAATGGACCCTGTAATAGAATCGGAAACTTTAGTTAGAGGTTAGAGTTAGACGACTGAAGTATTATTAATGAATTATTTCATTGCTATGCGAAATGCGTGAACGCGGACGCGCGGAATCATGGACACTCAGGAATGTAAGGCTATATATACATAAACATATATATCTGTAGTACTGTTCTATTGTCTTTCAGGCTGTTTTATCAAATCTTCGTTTCCTGAGACTTTCTTTTTGTTATTATTATTAGTAAGAGCTATATGCTCCATTTAATTATATAATTATTACATGCCTTCGGAGAGGTCTCTATATAATGGAGAGAAACTCGTTTGAAATAGGTTTGGGATCGGATTAATTCGTTGGGTTGCTCCAATTATAGTACATAGGTGGGTTCACTTTTGATGTTTTTGGACCAATGCCTAGAATCGGTTTACTGTTAGTAAATAATAGGTAGAATTTCGTGTTCAGATATTAAAAATAGTTGTGGCTTTTAGCTCATCGATCCATTCAACGTTACTTGAAATATGGAGAAGAAATAATGTTTAAAGAGCTAATATTATTTATTTTATTTTCTCGTTTGCTGTTTTTCTGAGTTACTGGAATGAGATTCTTATATACCTACTGTTTATAAACTCACGCTTGCTCCGAAGGGAGTTCATAGCACTTCATAACACCCTTGCCTCGTCCACATTCATCTTCTCATTCAAATTCATTGATTATTATCTTCTAATGGTATCATTACAAAATTCAGCATCATTCGATCAAATCATTTGCGATCGTCTTCTATGTCTGTTGCCATTAATACCTGCGCACTTCACTCAAGTACGTTTGTGCGATCATGTTTCCACAACACTCAGTTCACTTCTATTCTTCTTTGCCAGCTCGTGGCTTCACTTTCATTCTTCACAGAACTCCATTGTAATTTAATTCTTGCCTATTTTCGATATCAAATTCGTTCCCATCGAACATTTTTTTCTAACAATTTTTTTTTGACTTTCTTGATTCTAGAAATATCCATCAATAATGGCAGGAAATCACTTTAAATTTTTATTATTTTTGTAGCATTATAACAAAGATTTAGTTAAAAAATTAATTCAAATACAATATAAAAATAATATATTTTGTTTTTTTGAAAGCGTAACATTCAAAATTATTTTGATAGATTCGAAGTCTGCTTTTGTTTAAAATTATTGATTAAAATACGCAGCATAGCCGTTTACCTTTCTTTTATTTTATAACTAAATAGTATAGTATTCTTTTAAAAATACAAACAT
Organism: Eubasilissa regina; assembly: GCA_022840565.1. NCBI lineage: Eukaryota > Metazoa > Arthropoda > Insecta > Trichoptera > Phryganeidae > Eubasilissa > Eubasilissa regina. The sequence continues at coordinate 19,848,695 of JAINEB010000015.1, read as the reverse complement.
ACATCTTGTTTTTTATTCTGTTATGAGACACAGACAGAGAGCGGACTGACACAAGGAAATTATATATGTATAAGTGGATTTCTCGAATACCATTTACACAACATCACTTCCTTACAAATGTCGCACTTCCCACTTATTTTTATCTATAAATCATGTTCACTATTTGCCTTTACACTGCACGAGTTAAAATTCATAATACAATAATATAGTAACGCGACGCTTCGTACCAAAAATTATATTTCGAATCATATTTTCAAATCATATTATACTTTTAAAATTAGCAATATTAACTTTGTGGTTAAAATTCATATTTTTTATTTATCTTTGTTTTATTAACCACTGAATTGAGTTTAAATACATCTACCGGCTTCGAAAAATACCCTTTTCTTCTTCAAGATGTCATAACTAACTAAAGACATATATTATTGTTTCTTTACCAGAATCTACTTTGGTATGGTATTTTTCGAAACCGGTAGATGTATTTAAACTCAATTCAGTGGTTGATAAAACAAAGATAATAAATAAAAAATATAAATATTATTATTACTATACAGTCTTCCTCTATGGAATTAAGCCATTTTATAAATTGAAAGTAAAATTCATTGCTACCTACAAAAAAGAATTACCGGAACCTTATAAAAGAGATATCGCTTATAAATCATAGACATCATTTGAATTTATTGTACAGTAGGAAAATATTAACATAAATATAAATAAATTTTTGCGCTTTACAAAACGAATAAATGGTTCTATGATTGCGTTTTTTTAGAGAAAATTGAGGACCCTCTACGTACTACTGATTAATGGATATTATGTAACAAGTATTCTCAAGACATTTATCTTTCTTAATTGCAAAAGAAATCCATGAGTAATTAGTTAATATTAATATTGAAGACGACTGAACCTACTCACATGTCAGTAAATCATTTATTAACATACGCAGCAGATACGCATTTAAAAAATAATAAATCAATCGCTCGAATAGTTGATATTTAATAATAATTAATCAGTTTCTCAAACCCACAAGTATAAATAATAATGCAAAGTTGAACTTTGACCTTGTGATCGCTCAGAATACAGCGGGCGGTTCTTTTACAGCTGGGAAGTGTGAAAACAGCGCGCGACCATCGCCACAAATTTTGAAATTATAAAATATTCGACTTTTCATGCTTCGAAGATGTTGATTTATTGTTTTGAGATGAGGCGATACACAATACTAGTCCAAGTACACTACATATTAAGTAAGATGCAGATATGGGCATGATAACATGATAAATCAAACCGCTTAAAATATTTTCTGGATCGGGCATAATCTTCGTGAAAAAATGCAAAATCAAAATTGAAATGTACACCGATCGAGTATTTTAGCAGTGTCGTTTATTTTTTTACACACGTGACTGCGTATAAAATTCCCTGCTAACTGCGTATAAAAATTGGGCATTTAAGAGTCCACGAGATACTCGCACACAGCGGGTGTGCTTAAATATATTTAATAATTTATTTACGTATTATTTTATTTATTAATTTATTAACGCCCTTATGGGCTTTTACAAAATAGGTTTGGTATAAAACATAATAAAAAACACATGAGCAGCTACACAAGTAGCATAAAATATATATATATATATATAAAAATAGAATAGAAATTAAAAAATAACCAAAAATATAAGTAAAACAAATAATAAAAAACAAAGACAGAAAAAATAAAAAATTTTAGGTTTGACACATAATGGCTTGAGTATCAAAATCAGTTGTATCTTTGACTCAGAACAGCATCAAAAACATCACTCTTATATTTAAACATTGAATATCGGAATATATCTTCAAGAACAAAATCGTTCCCAAGCCTGTGAAGTCTTTGTATATGTTACAGTGAATCTGTATTACCAGTGAGAATATATTTTCACTGGTGAAAGTATATTTTCGCTAAGCCGATCAGTGGTTGTATATCTAACAATGAAGATGCAAATTCACTTGTTACGTTTAGTGAGTTTGTATTCGTTGACAAGCGAGAATACGCCGCGCAGGAATATTTGGCCGTAAGTGTCTATGTGTCGCCCTACAGCATGGCAACAAATAGTTTGGTGGCGTGGGTGGCGTTTACAACTGTCACTTTTATTCGCTTATAGTATTTTCAATTATATTAAATAAAATTATTTACTGCATAAACTACCGTGTTTATAATCTCAGCCATTTTTATTTCCTTTTCAACAAAGGTTAGGTTCAATTATAGGTTAGGGTAGAATATACATTTGCTAAAACCCGTTAGTGAAGATATATTTCCACCAGTAGAAATATATTTCCACTGGTGGAAACGTAATCTGATATGATTTCACGGAAACGTCAGTGAAAATATATTTTCACTGGTAATATCTTACGATTTATTAATTTTAAGTCAAATATGATACTACATATGATACATTATTGCTAGTTTAACTAAAAATGATCATGGACAGTTACATTAGAAATATTTTGTTATGATATTATTTTATAAATTTTTCTACTAGTAGGTGTGTTGTATATTAGTATAATATTTATAATCATGATCTATAAAAAAGTCTATGGATAAAATATGCACTATTTACATATATTTAATTTTATCTTGAATAATTTTTATGGATTTCTGAACTAGTTTGAAGAATAAATCGAATCATTCAGAGATACCACAGGCACTCGTAGTTGGATAGTTTATTCAACGTTTAAATAATGTTACTTATATGTATGGTAAATAAATCAACGTATGGCAAAATAACACGCGGGCGATACAACTTTGATCGCTACATTAGAAGAAGAAATAACTACATTACTCTGGAGCATTGAAATAGAAAATTGTGCCTTGAAATAAATAAAGAAAAACCAAACCTAATGATTATATATGCAATTAATGGATTTTTACCTACAAAGGCAAATGTTGTTTTAAAATAATTTCAAAAAATCAGATTCTCATAGCGATGACATATATGCTGTATAAAAAAGGAAAAATGAATAATAAATAAAATAATAAATAAATAAATAATAAATAAAATAAATTTAGTCGTGGTGCTAGAAGCGAGTCCACATATTAACATATATACTACTTCCAAAAATTTGATACATTGGAAATGAGGGGTGAGAATTGGTGAAAGTTATATTTATGTATAAAGTGATTACTTAAGCCAGCTGAAGACAGGTCGTAAGCCCTGTAATTACCCCATACGTTCATATATTTTCCATTAAATGTAATAAAGAATAGCTTTGTCTCTATGAGATATTTGATATTTGTCTAATGATTATTGATCGATATAATCAGCTTTCACGAGTAGATGCCCTTCCAGGCTTTGAAATTGTCAAGGATTTATTATACAAGGTCCATATTAACTGATGACGATAGCTGCGATTCAGAAATTGAACGACAGATAGGTATGGCGAAAAGTTATATATCAAAATATTGACAAAATATGAAAAGACAGCGGTATTTCCAAGACAAAGAAGGTCAGTCTTGTACAGTCTCTGATGCATTTTATATTTATATGTGGTGCGAAATCATGGACCTTGAAAGCATGGGACAGAAGATGGATGGCCTTTGAGGTATGGTGCTGAAGACACATGGACGGCGAGTCGCGCAAATCTCTACATTTTGCACGAACTAAATATCAAGGACAGATTTTCAGAAGCTTGTTTTGGTAGGCCTCGTTAAAGGACGAAGATGAAAATCCCCCACCCGTTGGACTAACCAAGTGTAAAAGGTAACAGACACTTCTCTGGTGACAGCACTAAGGTCTGCAGGATGCCGAGAAAAGTGGAGGAGTATACCCAAGTGGGCGAGAGTTTATTGAGATCGCGATCCTCAAGTCGTCACCGTGATGATATTTTATTTCGATAAAATATAACTAATGATAACGTAACTAATTAACTAGGTGACTAGTCAACACCTCAACGTTTCTAAGCAACAGTTCGTTCACCTCCTTCGCTCAAATTGATTTAATTTAGGAATCTGTTTAGTATCAAAACGTGCATTTGCAATCGTGATACGATTATAACGCTCCAAATTTTCATAAAACAGAGAAACATAAAATATTACGAAATTATTATCAAATTTACATGGGAAAATGTAAACTCGTTAACATTTTTCTAATCGACTGATAAGTTGGCAAGCCTTCAAATGCTCCAGTATCATAAATTATATTATCTTTAAATAAAATGCTTTTTTAATAATCCCACAACGTTATGTGATTATAAGTTTTATTTGTGTTAATTATTTTAATCGGAGGAGAAATAATTTCACCAGCTCGCCTCTGGTTAAATCAGGTTCTTTGCACGAGAATACACTAAGCAAACATTTTATAGAAAAAATTGACTTACCAGGGTATTAGCAAATGGCCATATAATTAGCGAGTACACGGAGAGGTAATTATTAATCAAGACATTAAAATGTACGGGCTGAGTTTTTAATCTTTGCTACAGCGTCATATGTTTAAGTAAACTAATCGTTTTTTCGAAATTCAAGTATTCATAAAACGATTAATTTCTAATGAAGGTAAGCTTTGTATGTGTTTGAATTGAAAATCGTTTCCATATATAAGTTTATCTAAATAGGTCTTTCTGATGCTATTCAAATAACATATACAACATAAAAGATTTAAGTTATGCTTATTCATATATTATCTTCAATCATTTACTTTTTTCATTAATTTATTATTATGTTATGGAATTTAAATCATACTTAATTCAACTTGAAGTAATAACTGCTGTGGTATTATTTATCGCTGGTTGGTTTTAAATGTTGATGTTCGAGAGTAGTTTGAAATGAAGTTTAATGAGCCACAACCGATATATCAACATTTCTATTTTGTAAAAGTATGTGACGTTCATGTTCATCGATAAATGTTATTGGAAGATTTACATTTCGTAATCATGCTTTTTTATTTTGTAGTTGAACTTTTCATGCTCTGCCTTGCTTTTACGCCTTAAAAATCGTGCATATGAGTCGGGCAATTAAACAATATATATTCATTTGAATGAAAATAATATTTTTGATTTGTCAATGCGAATTCACAGTGTAAGGAAATCAGAAAGCAGAACCAGTACTCATATCATGTATTCATGTTATACACTATTTTAGCATATTTTAGAAAATCAATTTTTAAAGCTATTCTAGCACAATTGATGAAAATTTACTGAAATTATTTCAACATAATGTGTTATATTTCATTTTTAAATGTTTTTAAAGGGTCACTAAACATACCGGTTTTAAATAGATTTAAACTAGACTATGGGCCGGTTGTGTGATCAGTAGTAACTTTTTACCCGTCGTTAAAATCATTTGCGGGTTGTTGATACATCAAATTTACTACTGTCAAAGCATAGATGGAGTCTATAGGTGTGACAAATGATTATGTAATATGCTTTATTATATGCATTATTTATGGATTTTTTCGATATCTGTCACTTTGGTGGTGAAGTTTTTACGTATTATGTGTAATAATGTATATTTAACAACGAAATCATCGTCGGACGAGCTCTCATCACTAAAAGAGTGGAATTTTGAATGATTGATTGTCGTATACTCCAACATTCAAAGTATCAATGTGTCAGATGACATTTGGAACAGCTGTGAAAAGTCCTCCGTTTTTAACAATCGATTCTAATTTTTACTATTGAATATCCTAGAGTAAAATGAGTTTACCACGGGATGTACTTTCGAGAAGTAAATATTTTTTTACTAACGATCAAACAACTCGTTTTCCTATAGTAAAAGCTACTGATCGTACAACCGGCCCTAAGAGTGTAAAATATATCATTTTAAATGTGTCCATTTAGAATGTCTAGAATACTTATCTCTGAGAGAAATACAAAGCCGATTATCTTTATTCTAATATTTTCATACCGACACGGTTTTCCACTGTTACACTTAGACATTACTTCCTAATGCCAATTTATTAATTCATTGTTAGCGCTCTACTAAAACTTTTTCCCAAACTACTACTACCCAAATTACTACTGATCACACAAACGGCCCTATAAATATAACAAATATGTTGTCATGCAATATTCAAAAACGGTCATAAAATTGTAGTTTAATAATGAGACATTGTGATATTTAGATTGTCGTTCAAGGATAATAGTTGAACAAACTTTATACCGATTTTAAAATCCATTACTATTCCCAGAATACAAGACAAGAAAACGTGCTTTAATAGTAGATGGATTGTATTTCACTTAGAATTTATTTAGAAACTCATCAACATTGTTCTTCCGACAAACGAGTCTGTAATTTAGATTGACGAGTTCACAGTTATGATGTGTTTCTGCCCGACACGATTGTTTAAATTCTCGGGTAAATATGGGTTATGTGTGCTTTACACCTCTCACATCATACCATACACCTGTATATATAATGATTCATGATAATATGAGAGGGGTACCGGGTACCCGCACACAGTCTGATATTATTCCAATGTTTCAACCGTCAATTTTCCAGGAGGAACGCCCATTGTATTTGGATGTAGTGTACACAGATGCATTTCATTGATTTTACACGCGAAGTATCGCTCTCGATTCAGATATATTCTTTACAGGAACGAACAAACATTGAATTCTTGTTACATCTTACAAATACAACCAAGAAATTTTTTTTACAAACAATATTACGACGGTAAGTAGTGGTTGGTCGTGTTGATGATAAAAGTATGTGACGTGATGTATTTTGCATTTAAATTTTTTGTATTTTTCATTGAGATTCGTTGCGGTATTTTTACGATATGTGTACAGTTTACTAAGAATTTTTGAGACTACATATTTTGAGATCTAATTTTGGCCAGTCCAGAAATCTAATGTACGTTCAACGACTTTATCAGAAGACACGAAAAAGAAAGAAAGGAGCCAATGTCGCCTAATTCAATGATGTATAAATCATTGCAAGCCTGGAAAATTGTTTGATCATGTTTATATTTGGTAAAATACAGATTACACATTATTATTATTATTATAAAATATAGCCACCAGATTACATAGGTGTTTTATCTTTTCTTTACTGTCAAATTACTTGGGTTCAGGTAACAATTATGCGTTTATTATAAGAAGTATTTACAGTTATTTATAATTATACAACTCAGAGATAGACTAGTATTATTGAGAAGTGGCTATGGAAAGAAATCCGTTCCCCCAGTGACGGCCTCTTATAATCCTTGTCCCCCACCATTCATCTACACACTCTCCTGAAACACACCCACACACCTACATGTCCAAAGTGACAGATCTCATATCCCTCCCCACTTAACTCAATCACCCTCTCGTACGTTACACCACAAAGTTCCTCTGACACTGGTGACTGCGACGATGGTGACACGCGGAGCAGGAGTTTTTTTCATCTCTAGGTTGCGCCAGAGCTGTAGCTGGAATATGAAAAATACTCCAATCCGACTGAGGTTCCACGACCTCAGCCTGATAATATGAATGGTGCAATAAAGAAATTTAAGTAGGTTAGATTAAGTCCTGGTACCGATACTGATATATGGAATTGAAGCATGGACATGCAAAAGAGAAATGAAAGTAGACTGAATGTAGTAGAAATCATGTCTTTCAGGTGTAAATGTGGTCAATGCATTTATGATTCAAGATTAGATAATGAATAAATTTGAACTGAGTGTAAATCTGATTTTAGTATAGTGACAAGATTGATAAAGAACCAATAAGATGGTTTGATCATATGGTACGAAACTGGATAAATGAGGAGTAATAACTGGTAAGAAATATATACAATGGGACTTCCGCGAAAAATCTGGCGTGACCAGGAAAGCCAGATATTGGAAGATGGTTCTACAGAAGCCTCATTAATTGACGAGCATGCGTGAAAATGTGGATTAGATTGATGAGATGAGGTTAACACAGAATAGTGTGGCGTTCTAACTACAGAGTTAAGGAGTGACCCCTGCAGGAAAACAGCGTGATGATAAATTATTTAAAAAACTAATAATAGATATCATGGAGATTACTAGAGTGCGTGGTTATCCGTAAAAGGACTTCTTGTACTTCGTATTTTAAAGATTAGCAAAATCAAAAATTATATAGACAAAGATGATAAATTTAACAATTCTGGTGTCTATAAACTTAGTCATTAGAATTGTAATGCTTTCTATATTGGTAAAACAGGTCGAAATTTTAATATGAGTGAAGGAGCATTTGAGATGTTTGAATAATAGTGGGTTTTCAGAATTTCTAATAATTTGATAGAAAATGATTATATTTTTGATAAAAATTTGGGTTCGTCTATTTTACATTTAAACGGTGTTGGTCTTGAACTAAATAATTTGGAATCATTGGAAATAAATAAAGCGTGCAAACTAGCCAAAAAATTATGAACAACCAACTAAATTTAACCACAAGTTTTTTCCTAAAAAATATTCTAATAATTTTGTATCATCAAGAAACAATTTAGGTTCGGTACTAAATAAATTTTTTGAGTTATTATTATTTTTTAAAAATAGATTCTGTTTAAGAAACAATATAAAATATGTTTTTGATTAGTTAATGACATCATGAAGAAGAAAATGATATTTTTCGAAACCGGTAGATGTGTTTAATTCATTAAATGGTTAATAAAAAAAAAATTAAGCCCAAGTTTTTGAAAATGAAGAGTGAATTTGAATTACGATCTAAGCCAGTAATTGGTAATGAATTGTTAACAACTGTCAATATCAATTCTCATGACGTGCGAACACACGTATTTTTTTTTTGATTCCATGATAATTCAACGATGAACTATCTCATACTTCTTTTCAGTATTTTGAAGTAAAATTAGGTTTTTCTCTTCTTGATCTACCTGATTTCAATCTCTGCATATCTCCGAGTACATCCGGCATTTAAATCGCCAATGGAATTGCACAAACCAACAATACCACTCCAATTAAAAACATTGATCGTATCCTGTCTGGCTTGATCGCAGGCAGCCTGACGGTCCTGGCAAACAAAGCTATCTCTCCCTGGTAGTTAAATAATTATTAGATAATTGAATCGTTAATGAAGGCATCGAGGGTTTAAGAGACGGAAAGAAAGATTTTCCCGCGCTTAGGGCGTTCCGGTCGCTAGCTACCGGAAGTAAGACACAACCCCTGACATAAGAAAGCCACTTGCTACCTAGAATACTCTAGAAAGTGTAGCAGGTGCGATAAGATTGCGCAGAGAGAAACATGTTGCCGAAGTTCACGAGTTCAATTATACTGAGAACAGAATGGAAGTGGGAAACTGCATTCGTCGCAATGGTAAAAGTTCAGCAATACATATTACGTCTTGTTCTATTTATTTTGTATATTTGGTTATGAAATCTTATATTTTAATATTTCAGAGATGGTGTTAGGTGTTGCACTATAGAACTAAATGTATTAAGTAATGTTACTTCTGGTGCAAATAGATTAATACATCTTATACGTAATTATAAAGATATTACTTACAAGCATCGCAAGTTGAGTGATACAATTGAAATGTGATTTTTTGCACTTATTTAAACAATTATTAAATGACATTTTTAGCTTTGCTAAATCTATTTTTAAATATGAAAAACTTAATATTGATATTATCATTTTTATCCTAGAAGAGTCGAGGGTCTAAAATCAAAAATAATATATCATGGTGTTCGGTTCACGTCCAAACCATCTTAATTGAGATCTTTTTATATGTAGAAGCAGCGACTTCTAATTCGGTCCAATAATGTTACTGCCCTAAGATTATTCATTTTGGCACCCTGAAGGATCTATGTTTAGTGACCACGTATAGACTCGAACAGTTGTCAAGAAGATACATCTTGGTAGTTGTCCTTTTGGGTTTCCTGAAACGTGTCCAAGCCACCTTAGTTAATATCGTTTTTTCTCACTCGGTCCGATTCTCACTCCTTTCGGCAGCTTGGATTCTTGGTATTACTCAATATTCAGTGATCAAGTATATTTGTACACAGCTGTGAAAACAGTTTGGTCTTGGTGATCTCATATTTCTTTATCATCGAACTGTAAAGAAAACGTAGAACAAGACAAACTTAATATCGTTGTATAATATTATTATATATATATGAAATACAGGCTGTCTTAAAAAAAATGTATACCCAGTTAGAATGATTATAACTTCAGTTTTTATTCACATATAATTAATATTTAAATTGCAAAAGAAACTACATAAAATACATTACTTCTACCGCAGATGTCCGAAATTATTACCGATCTGGTCAATACACTTCTGATAACGGTGGGCTATTGATTCAAAAATTTCAATAAACATTTCATTTCGTGTTGTGGCACATTCTTACTCAACTGCGGCTTTTAATTATTCCAGCATTGTCGGTTTTCTAGTTTATTTTGAAGTTATCCCTACGAGAAAAAGTCGAGTGGCGTCAGGTCTGGAGAACGGGCAGGGTATTCTATGGGACCTCTTCGTTCCATCGTCGCCATCTGTTTGGAAGATTCTCATCAAAACATGGTCTTACATCACGATGATAGTGTGAAGGTGCTTTGTCCTGTCCAGATCATCATCATTGATAGCATGTACCATTGTTGGAATTCAAACTTTCCATTTAGAATGTCATAAAATGCGATGGACACTTGATTAGCTGATGCCAATCTCACGACTTGTATGTCTTACAGATTTTTTGGATATTTTGCAATTACTTTCCAGTAATCTTTCTTGGCTTACGAAGTTCGTTCATGTTCTTGTTCTTCCGGAACGTTATCTGTGAGCATTTCGAATAGTTCCATTAATTTAAAACTTATCTTTATTCAATTAATTGTGGCGTGGGTGGATCTGCCTAAAACTCCCTGTGATATTGTCTTCGTACTTCTGATATATATTCATACTTCCAATAGCATTTTAAAATAATTTTTCTTTTTTAAAAAGTTAATCTTGGTCTACTCATTATTTCCAATCAATTCTATCCTGAAAAGAAAGAAAAATCAAAAATTTATAACCCGTCAAACAGTGTATATATTTTTTTGGGACATCCTGTAGTGTTCAAGAAAAATAATTTAATAACATCCTGCGACTGTGCTATTAAAACAATTAACTAACAGGTAAAGGAAATAACCATGCAAATAAATCCGCCCGGATTCCTAGTCAGATTTAAATTAAATTACAACATTGATACAGTGTTACCATAAAAAATATGAGAAATCGATCTATTTCAACATCCGTGCGACTTGATGCGGGTTGACACGCTTTTTTTATCTATTTTATTTTGAATGCTTCCATGCAACGTAAAAATTGTTACGAAAACCTACCAAACGTTTATTAAGCCATTTAAAAGTGAATCAAAGCGCTCGCATCCTTCGCCCTTCTCACGCACGCACAATTTGAAGTTATGGTTTTCTCATCAGGGAACTCCCTTCCCCTTTTTTAATGTAATCTTTCAGTCATTTCAGATCCTTTATAAAAGATACCTGGACCCTAATGACAACCGGTGATTATAACAAATTACTCTCTAGGGACTTCGTGTAAACTTTTGATTCTTAGAATTCTCCTTTTTAATATATTTTAAATTCTTCATTTCCAACACAAATATATTATTTTTAAGTTCAAGCGGGGGATGTTTTGCCATATATGTAGTGGCGTAGGAACAAATTATTTTCTTTCCGGAAATATAAAAAAATAAGAAATACAAATAAATGCCTGCAAATACATAAACCGGACCCCTACCATCCCCCACCTCGGCAATCATACGCCATGTTCAGTTTTTTTTTTAAATAAAAGTAATTACTAGAAAATTATTTTCACATATTTTAAAAATTTATATTAAATAATACACATACAGTGTAACCCCGATTTTAAGTTTTTGAAAGGACCATCAAAAAGTGTAAACAGAGGGAAAATGTAAATTGGGGTTATTAAAAAAATCAGATTATATTTATTTTTTATTGAAAAAATCAAACGATTTTCTTTTTTTTTTTTTAAATACTTCGTTCTTTAAATGTTATAAATTAAATTAAATGTGATACATTAGTGTTATTAGTAAAATATGCTTTGAGACCTTCAATATGCCTCATGGCATCGTCTTTTGTAGGAACTGGGTTTATGGAATGAGAAGACACTTCTTCATAGGTTCTTCTTCTGTCAAGTTTTCGTTTATACGTTTATACGACTGTCCACTATTTCATCAATTTCCACTACGTCCGATGTTATTCTGCAAGGGTAATTCATATTTTTTTCCCAGCTATCAATGTTGTCTATTTTTGCAATTTACCCAATTTTCTTGCTGATTCCAGCTTGTAAAAAACAATTAAAAAACAAAACGTGAAAATTGCGTAGGAATGAGAATGAAAAATGCGTATAAACGACAGGCAAATGACCAACACACTCTCAGATCTATGGCAAATAGCGAACTGGCCAAACGAATTTCAATAAATTTTAGACGTAAATCCCGGGAAAGACAAACGTAAAATAGGGATTTTAATGTACTAAAATGACACGAGACTGCAGAAATAACATACTCTCAGATCTATAGCGAATAGCGAAATGGTCAAACGAATTTCAATAAATTTTTGACGTAAATTCCGGGAAAAACAAACGTAAAATAGGGATTTTAATGTACTAAAATGACACGGGACTGCAGAAATAACACACAAATGGAGGGAAAACATGAATTCCGGCCATGTAAAATCGGGGTTCCACTGTATCTTTAAAATAGTTAAAGTAAGACACAAACTGCTGTCATAACAACAGGATGTCCTAAAACAGGTTTATCTGATTAGAGGTTTAAATTAAACACTTTGATAATACTACTCAATGGTACCACGAAATTATTTTATATTAAAATTTAAGATGTACTCTTTCATATTCATTCATTTGTTTAAGATTTTTAAACATGTGCTGTAATTATTTGTCAATTTGTTTCTGGTCCCACTACCCAGGAGATAACTATGCAACTGCACACATAGGTAAACCAATTTTTGCACGACATTAATTCATTCCCGAAGGGTTAATATATTCTCAGAAATATCCGTTCTTACTATGGCTAGTTCTCTGACTTGTGAGTGTATTATATTAATGATTGCTGAGTTTCTTTTAATTACTGTTCTTACGTTTATTATTATAACTAAGCTACGCGACTGCCAAGACATGAGTGGGCATAATTGGACCTTTCTCGCCAGATCTTATTTAATGAAATGTATTTTTTCCCAAGATTCCCACGAGTGTGCAGCCTCGTAACCCATTACTGTGTTCGCTTCAGCCGCTGACTTCTCCCGATGTGTTTTTATCATATTTTTCATTTCATTTAATGCCGAGTGATTGTTTATTGCACACTGCGTGAATCGGGTCTCATCGGATACATTATGCTCAGACAGAATGCACACTTCGATCATTTTTGATTAAATATGAAACTCATTGATGACTTCATACATACATTTCTTCGATTTTCGTCAGCCAAATACCTAACACCGTCGATCCTTTGCTCAATGTTATAAACTTGAGAGAGTCAATTTAATGCAATATTATGTATTAATATTTTTTAATTTTTTATTTTAAATACTATAAAATTCTTTATGTATTCATATAAATTTTTATTAAATACTTCAATATTTTTTTATTTTTTTTAGATATTGCAATATAAGAGACCGATAGTGAATTAAAACTTTTTTGAAAACGATATATTTAATAATGAATGAAAAAATATTCATTTGTGAAAGGCCAATTCCTGTTTGAACCTTTAACTATCATTAAGGAAACACATTCTTATTGTGAAGTTTGTAATTATTCAGAACATAGGTCTGTGATGTTTTAAATACTAATTTAATGTATTAATTATAAATATATACATATAAAATCAATTTTGTCGAAAAATATTGTTTTTGCGCTAACGGGATTCGAACCTGGATCTCTATTTCCAATCCGGGAAAAAAACAAAAACTATATTTTTCGACAAAATTGATTTTATATGTATATATTTATAATTAATACTTTAACAATCAATTTATGAATAGGATGTATGGTTTTTATATAGAATTACTTCGAGATTCAGTGTATTAAAGATAATTCTACAGCGAAAAATATTAAATAGGGTTATTACATTATATTTTTTTGGTAATAATTACAACATATTTAGACGTTCTTTTTTAATAAAATACTTTAAGCTTGAATAGATCTTTCATAATAAAATTGAATGAAAGCACGTATTGCTGTAGTTTATGCAAAAAGATTCGAAAACTTTACACAAATGACTCTTCAAAAAAAAAAAAACACGTTGGACCTAAGACCGGCCTAAAAAAATTTCGAAGCAATCTGACCGATTACAATTATTAAAATCATTTACAAATAATATTTTCTTATTTAGTATGTTTGAAAAAAAAACGCGCGGATATATAATTATAGTTAAGATGAAGCGGTAGTGTCCTCAAATATATATCTGCCTTAGAGATAAAAAGAATAGAGAGAAACATAGATCAATGGAGAAAAACTCGAAACCATGACCCACCTAGGGTTGAAAAGCTTGTAGTAAAGGGATGATATTACTATAAATAAACAATTGTTTTTTTAAATACTCGCTAGTCTCCAAATTGATTTTAGCGTCTTTATCTATCTCATTCAAGATGTTTCTCTCTTTTGACATCTATTGTATTGGTACTTCGCAATCTATTTTTCATCCGACTCTACATTGACATTTTTCTCTGCACTTATAATATTTAATAAAAACAAATAAATGGTTTATTGCAAGATGCGATAAAAAAAATTTTCAATTGCCAGTAACGTGAAGATTAATTTGAATAATATTATTATTAACCCATTGTCAACTGGGTGTAGGACAGTAGATACTTTCTGTAACACTTTCAGGGAGATCTTTTTTTTTAAATCTCTTTAATATCATGTTGTTAACGGTTAAACAATAAGCCTCTTAATGTAAGTACACCTTGAGAGTGAAGATTTTATAAGAATATACAATGAACATGTTCTCATCATTGTAAATTACACCATTGGAAAATGGAATATGGAACCACGTGCTCATAAAATCCAGTTCAATTCAAATAGATTATAAATACAGTGAAGAGTAATCAAGCAGTGTACGCGCTTGTGCGTCATTCGTTCCACATGGACGATCACTTCAGGGGATCCTCAGTTTTACAAGCAAAGTTTAACAATATAAGTTCAAACCGTCGTGGTCAACTAATTTCTATGCGTCATTTGCATAAGGTTCACAATCGCCTGCTGATATAATGCCAACTAATTACATAATCCGGAAACGTTCGCTTCCTTTTATATCGTGGCAAATGAGATTAAAGTTTACTACAGGTTGTTCGTTGGAAGTAAATTATACAGTGTGTTTAAAATATAATTAAAATTTAATTGATTTATAATGAAATTCAGTAGGCGAGTAATTTACATTAAGTACTTAGACAGGCTTGTTGGTCTAAGGGGTTGTTGGCATAAGACATTCGTCGAGTGATTATGTGGTCGGGGGTTCGAGCCCCGTCACATGATACTGCCGAGTTAGTTTTACTTTCATAGCTTAGTTTGAAAATGTAAGAAATATTGATATGACTGGTATTTCGTGTAAGAAAGTCAATTAATAAAAATGATAATTGCAAATCCATCGAATTAGGATACGCCATATCAGCGATGTTGTCTAACTATGCAAAAACTAAATTGACAAGCGACATTTTGTGTCTAAAATCATAATAATTTATTTATTATAAAATGCGTAAAACAATTCAAAATTGACATAGTATATATTATATTAAAAGTGCCTAAAAGACATCCTAGGTCATCGTTTTTTTCCAAACTGGATCTTCATCCACATTAAATTGACACCACAAACCCTTGAACCTGGGATATTATATAAGAATTATATTACATTGTTTGAGTAAATATAACATATAAAAAATGGAATGAAAATTGAGTGAATATAAGATATAAAAACATGATATGAAGTAAGAAGAAAAAATATGTTGTATTATATTTTTGTATTATTTAATATAATTTTATACAAGTTACACGATCCCAACATTTTTGTGTTTCTAATTATATCTGTCATTCAAGTTATCGCAGAAATGTTTAATTATGGATAGAGTAGATAAATATTGTTAATACTTACTTGCTTACTTACCATCACGCCGTATCTCCGCCGCCGAGGTAGGCAGAGAGGATAGAGTACCACGCTCTGACTCTTCTGTCCTGATTCACAATTTTAGCCTCATCCACATTCATACATTTTCTCATACAAGCTCGACGATTATTGAGGCTTCTAAGAGGACCATCCTACAGTATCTGGTTTACATGGTTGTGCCAAGTCTTCCGCGGACGTCCTCTACTTCTGCTGCCATCAACACTTGCGTCATATATCTTTCTTACCATTCTCTCCTCATTCATCCGTTCCATATGACCAAACCACCTAAGTGATCTTTTCTTAATCTTACTCACTAAACTAAGAACAGCTTTGACCTTCTTTTTTTATTTCTCAATTCTTTACTCTGTCATAAATGGATCTGTCACATATACGCCTAAGTGATCTCATTTCCACTGCATTCAGTCTACTTTCGTTCCTCTTCTGCCAGCTCCAGGTCTCGCTTCCATACATCAGTGTCGGTGCCAGAACTCCATTGTGAACAGCTAATCTTGCCACAGTTGACATATTATCATTAGCTATAATTCCATAATGAATTAAAAGCATCAATTAGAAAGCTATACATATAGATAACTCAATTTATCGAAAAAAAACAGTGATATATCACTCTATATATCGAAAAAATATTTTTTCGATATATTAAGTTTATCTGTATGTACCTTATATTACTAATTGATATATTAAATTTGTATTAAAATATCACGAACTATGTTCTGAGAAAATTATAGCTTCACAAATACTAATGTGTTTTCTTTAAAAAAATAAATATATTTTATCAACAATATTTGAGTAGGTCCAAATTTTTGTTAGAACGCACAATTACTGGATTTATACCTCCAAAGATTAAACAAATTATAGATATCTCATAGAGACGAAGCTATTTATGTTATATTATATGAAAAAATATGGAAGTATGGGTAAATACAGGGCTAAATAAGAAATATATAAAATTGACTTTTCAGACATGTTCTAGTATAATGTGTTAACTTTTCAGACATGTTCTAGTATAATGTGTTAACTTTTTAGACATGTTCTAGTATAATGTATTAACTTTTCAGACATGTTCTAGTATAATGTGTTATTTGTGATCATTTGTCATATATACAGATAAAGACATTACATTACGTTACATTGTGTAAAGTGATCACTTAAGCCAGCCGAGGATATGTCGTAAGCTCTGTAATTATCCATACTTCCATATTATCCATATAATATAAATAGTTTCGTCTCTATAAGATATTTATAATTTTTTAATTATATTTTAGTTTATTTTCACAATTTTGAGTGATTTTTAGTTACCCTGTGTACTCTAATGTTCTCCTGTGACTCATTCGCACCTGTCGGTAAAGAAGTGCTCGCCTTATACAGGTGGTTACATTAGTCCCAAGTCTCAACCCTCTTAAAATTACATGGTAGGCGTCTTGAGACGTTGTCGAAATGTACATTTAAAACCTATTCTATCGACCGAATAATGTCTTATTAAAAATACCTTTGTACTTGGTGGATTAACATTAATCTCTTTTTGTCGGATAAATTTACCTCGTCCGTTTCGGACATTGCTTTACATGGAGGCTCACTAAATTTCACGGGTGGATTCCTCCAGGCTTTGGGAAATAAGTTGAAAGTTCTAATAATTCAGGCAGAACGCACTGCAAGCCCATTGTTCGCTCGTCAAGATAAGTTCGTTTTTATTAGTCAAGCTTGAATTACTATTGCACGATTTAAAAAATATGTATTTCACCACATCAATACTGTGAAAATGTAGTCACCTAATGTAAAATCGGTAAAATGATGTACAGAAAGGAACATTTAAAAAAAATTATAATATATAATATAGTAAAATATATTATATTATTTCAACATCAATTCAGTATGTCCAAGAACACACAATAACAGGATTTTCACATCCAAAGGCATTGTTATTAAACAAATTATAAATACCTCATAGAGACGAAGCTATTTATATTACATAATATGGGAAAATATGGGAATATGTGTAATTATAGGGCTTACGACCTGTCTTCGGCTGGCTTAAGTGATCACTTTACACAATGTAACGTCCACCATTCCAGCCTAAATCTGCCTCCATATATATAAAATTTTTGGAAGCTGTATATATATTACCATGTAGAAACATTTCGAGTATTTGACTACAATTTCGCTGTCACCATCTGTAGTCTGAAATTTGATATTCATTTTCCTGAAACGGCATAGATATCACTAATGAGAATATTATTTCTTAGAAAATATGAAAACTATATTCTTTATCTGTATATATGACAAATGATTAACACATTATATTACAATACGCTTGAAAAGTCAATTTTATTTATTTATTTGTCAAGTATATTATATTAACAATATTTAAGTATCTCCAAGAATACACAATTTCATATAGCCCCATATAATATAATATAAATAGCTTCGTCTCTATGAGATATCTATAATTTGATTACTATTATATTATTATTTAAAAATACCGTTTTTGTTGTGAAGTTGCTTTTTCAAAACATAGTTCTTTAGTATTTTAATACAATTTAAATTAATCAACTATAAATATATAAGTACAACAATATATCTATTGAATAAATATTTAGTTGCTACCAGGATAAATAAATATATTTTGTGTACATCTTTATAGTCGATTAATAAAAATTGTATTCATATTATTATTATTAGATAACAATATTATATATTATATTAAAAACAATAGATGAATGGGATAAGAAAAATAAGGAATTTCAATACTGTTAAAGGTTATTTAGATATGTTACGAGTACCAATGCTTCAAGTACATAACGTTCGCAAAAGACACATCATGACCAGGTAAATTACATACTGAAAAATGGTCCCGTTAAAAATCAAAGCAGTCTGTGAGCATGCGTAAGAAAATGAATGCACGAGGATGAGAATATAGTTTGTTACGTAACGTCTTCCTTTTGCCTCGGCTTCATGGTCAGGGGAGAGGCATATAGTCTAACTGGTTCTTTTTGAAATTATCCTCAAGTCAAATGGTTATCAAATGAAATCACAAAAAGCCATAGTTTATAATAAAGTTTATTGTATGTATTGAAAGTTGAGCAAAAAAAGCAGTTTACCTAATTCTTATTAATATACTGTAATATAATATAATACAATTAAAAAAATGATAACAATTAATTTAGCATTATTTGTGTGTCCATCATGCCAACATGAAGTTAATTACCAAATTTTCTGTATGATTCTTGTCTAATATTGACTATGCAGGTCCCTCACGTAAGGGATTACCTTTCCGGAGATGCCTTTCACGTGCCGATGATAGTCCTTAAAGTGTCCGACTAAGTGCTTTGTTATCCTTGAACAACAAAATATTGTTTTGGGTGATTTTGCATTTTAACAAGTTGTGAGAGGAGAGAGAAGTGTGTCGATTATGCATCTGTGGGGAAAAGGCGTGAAGGTAAGTTAGTCAGTTGCTGGTACACTTCTGATCTGTCAAAACAAAAGAGCATTTTACAATAAAAGTGCGAGGGTAATCAAAAGAATAGTATTTTTGAAGACATTTTGAAAAGTACCTAATGTAGGAATGTAATCACCTACACGTTATTAATTAAAAAGCGTTTCGCTAATAATGCATGTAGGTCGTTTTTTTGCTCTTTCACCTTGTCTTTATAAGAGAGAGGCCACCGATTCCATTGGTAACCTCTATATTTTTCCCACTCTTCTAACGCAGCCAAAATACAAGTTTGTAAGGTCAGTTTGTGATTGTCTTTTTAATAGACCTACCGATACAATATTTACCACTCGAATTCAAATAAGTAATTCAAGTATCGAGCGAATAATATCACGTTTACTTGTTAAATTTACCGAAGAAGATTTTTGTTGGAGTTTATTTTTTAACATTTAATAAAGTATTTTTAAATTTTTAATTTATAATTATTTTGTGCGTTTTAAAATTTCGCAATTGTTGTAAAATTGATGACCTGTTTATTTATTCTCAATAGTTAGCGGTAATAAAATATGTGTGTTATGTTCATTGTGCGTCTTTTGACCTCACGTCAAATAAGAAATGTTAGTAAATGATTTTAATTTAGATAATAAAAAAATGGATGTTAGTACAAGCCTGCTTCTAATGCAATAAGCTTAAATATATTTCAATACAAATCGCGCCTGTGATATTGCGCGCCTAATCCAAAGAAAAATCAGGTTTGCAAGATGGAATACAAATATTAACTATCAAATTCTAAATATATATACATATACAGGTGTAACAAACCTATTCCATAATAATTTATTGTTGGACACCTGACTAAATTACGAGTAGAAAATGTTCAAGGAATATGTGCAAATTCTGAACTGTTACGGAAAATATTATTGTTCGAATTTTTTACAAAATCGTGTTAAGCTTTAACGTCTACATAATTCGAAAAATATTATTGTTCTAAATATTTACAAAATCACGCTAAGCTTTAACGTCTACGGTCTACGTACTTCGAAAGAAATATTTGCGAAATTTATCCATTATTAATTTACATCTTCAGGCCCTAAATCATCTAATAAAAAATAGTCTGGTAGTTCAAAATTTGATGATCTTGAATTTGTTATATTTAGCATATTGTTTGAAATTTATAAAATATTTTAATTAATCTCTGTCATGGTTAAAATTAGGCATATATTTTTTTGAACACTTTTGAATCGCAATTGAGTCAGGTACCCAGTCACCCATAAAATATTGTGGATTAGGTCTGTTACACTCTGTATATATAATGGTGGTCATTAAATGTGTATTTTGTAATCACTCGTTATTAATTTATTTACATTATGGTGGAAGAAGTACTTTAAAAGAAGTACTCTCTGCCATTCAGTATCTTCTGTGTTGATTTTTCTGTGTTATTGTGCCATGTGTCTGTTACGCTATATTTCATGATGATTACATATTTTATTCAGTCTCCATAAATGTCAAACTTAAGTTATGACCAGTTTATAGAAATTCACAGGTTCCAAAATTAAAGGTTGTACTTTTATAATACGACCCGATAGCTAGGTAGGTAGCAGGCGTGGTCGCTTCATACATTCTTTGGATGCTCTGCATCCCTTGTACTCTAGAATCAAAAAGCTTTGGACTATTTGTTTCTAGCTGAAAACAGCACTGCTGCAAATAAATTCGTCCTGTCCTTTAAATACTAGTTATAGCACATACTACGATACGGCCTGCGAACAGAGCGAGTTGAGATACATATACATTCCTCAACATTCGAATATCCATGAATCGCGTAAACACACAGATACCAGCAATAATGGATTCTATTATTCGTTCCGTATCCACAAAGATTGAAAGTATTCGACTTAAGCGCATGCGCATTCAGTTCCGCCTATCAAGGTCTTCGAATACTGCATACGCATTCGTTAACAGTATCCAACGTACAAAAAACTACTTTAATGGTTATGGGTTTAATGTACAGAATAGCATATATATTACGAAGCAAGCGGATTATTTTGAGGAATTTTTTTTTGTGACGCATTTTTCAAACATTCAATATTCTTCGATTATCTATTTAATTCATCATTTAAATAAAAAATGAATACTGAAAATTACATAAGTACTTCACCAACGTGTTCTAACGCTGTAAATGAAAATAGTGAATTATGAGAGTGTAATTGAATCATTAATACGGAAAAGTTTTGTGTCCCGATCATCAAAAAAAAATACATTCTGGATACTGGAAAACCGACAGCATCCCTTCCACAAAAAAACACCGACCGCTACTGAACCTAAAGGTATTAAAAATAATACATATCTATATTTTTTATTTATTATCTTAGTTTTATTAACCACTGAATTGAGTTTAAAAAATATCTACCGGTTTCGGAAAATACCTTTTCCTTCTTCAGGATGTCATAACTAACTAAAAATATAGCATTGTTTCTTCACCAGAATCTATTTTTAATTTTTTTAAAAAAACAACAATTATTTAAAAATAAATTTAGTACCTAACTCAAATTGCTGCTCAATACAAATTTAGTCGAATAATTTTTAGGAAAAAATTTTAGAATAGGACTCGTAGTTAAATTTAGTTGGCTGTTTAGAATTTCCTGATTACTTTTACATGTTTTTTAAACTCAATTCAGTGGTTAATAAAACTAAGATAATAAATAAAAAATATGAATTTTAACCACAAAGTTAATATTGCTAATTTTAAAAGTATTAATACATATCTTGTGTTCAAAGAGTACCTCCTCTAAGACACTCACGTACGGTACTGCATCAACAATCCCATGGGGTGCGTCCACGGGGAAGTGGAAAACTTGGCATTCACGAATGGATGATAACCTGTCTGTAATCGTTGTCGCATAATGATGATGGTGATACATACCTGTACAAAGTACAATGCTAAGTAACCGTTTTAAACAAGTTAAAATTTAAAATGTTAAGAATAAATGTAATAAAATTTCAATCCATCCTCCGTTTCCAGTGAACAATACACACGCACACACACAAATTATATATACACACGTTTTTTTCTCCTTAATATGTTGATGTAGGTAAATTAATCTCAATGTCAGTTCACGTTAAGCGATGAACGTAGAACACGTATATTAAAAATTTCATGCTATAGATCAATTAAAAAATTGGCGTGAGTTGTGGAAGCACGAGGCTACACTAGCATTGATGTCAAAATATTGAGGGAGTCACTGCTTTTATTCAAATTTATGCAGAGCTGTCTTTTGTATCAATCTTTCAGTAGTTTGGAGTAATTAATACACACAAGATATTTAAAAAAATAAATTATATATTACATAAGACATTAAGGTATTTATAGCGATATCTATTATATTATTTATACTTAAAATGATGTATTCAACAGCAACTATTTACGTTTATTAACTTATTATGAGATTATTCATTTGCACAAAGATTAAAGATGTAGAATAACTAAACAAATATTTAGACAAGCCACCCAACTGGGTGAACACCTGTCTTACATTAATTTGTATAAATTAAACGATATAATTACTATATAGTGTCCTTGGATCAACAAGGTATCATTTGACATTTACATAAAACTGAGATAATGACATTCAAAGTTTTGAATATTAATTTTTGATTTCTTTTAATTTAGTCCGCGAAGTGAAATTTTTACTAAAATTATCTTTTATAATTTAGAACAATATAATAAATCGATTCATGATTTCGGCATGTTATGTAATATAACTCATGCACTGTATTTGTATTCAAATCTGTATCTGTTATATGTAATTTTATAAGTGCTACTAAAAGCTTGCTTATTATCTCTTAAAAAATTTGATCTTTTGTAACACAATTTCAAAGAAAACATGTTGTTGTTTCAAGATCACATTATGTATTTAAATATAAATAAAATGTTATTAAGTATGTTTGTACTACATTTATTGAATAATTGGGTACGTAAGTATTTAACGCTTAATAAAAATTCTAGAAATCAAACTGCAATCGAGTGAAGTACTTTAACCTAATCTATATTATATCTAAACCCAAATAACGTTTCATTGGATGCAATATCTCAATATTGTTTAAATATTGAGATATTGCATAACAAGGAACTCTTAAAAATAAATGTCGTTTTATTTTCATGTAAAAATAATTATTATTATTCATCGATATTACTAATGTATATATAAAATAACATATAAGATAAGATAGTATAAGAGTTACGTTGCTCAGAGGATGGACAATCGTTGGATTCAGCAGTTATCCAGTAGAATGTGAGGCCAAGATCGAGAGTCGACAGGCCTCCTAAAACTGATGAAATCATCAAACTCTGCAGAAATACGTGGCAGTGAATAATAATGGACAGAAAAAAGTATGAGATACTTGACCTTCATCCAGCAGTAGTTAGAAAACAACTAATGATGATGATGATGATGAAGACTACCATACGTATAAAAAATGATCCATCTAGTGTCCAATCCAACCTTCATCCTAAACACCAGCAGGATAATTCATAATAATATAATTCTGGCGTATTGTAGTTTAACTAATTTTTGTAAAGAAAAAAATTTTTTTTAAGGATAACACATTCTCATTGTGAAGTTGCAATTTTTCAGAACATAGGTCTGTGATATTTTGAATACAAATTAAATGTATAAATCAGAAAGATGCTACACCAAGACAGTAAGTTGACGGAAAATTTTCGAACTTATGTTAAGCACTTGCACTTTCAAATTGATACATCTGTCGTTCCATTGTTTGAAAGCCATCTTCTTTATATTCAACTTACTATGTTGGTGTAGCATAATCGGTTAATGCATTTCCCCGGATAGGAAAAGATCCAGGTTCGAATCTCAGTAGCGACAAAAATATTTTTTCGATAAATTGATTTTATACGCGTATTTTTTTAATTTATACATTTAATTTGTATTAAAAAAATATTTATTTATTTATTTCTGAATGTTATTAATTCATAAAAATGAACTTCATTGCCTTGTGTCTGTTAAGCATCCTTTATTTATGTCTGATTGTTTCCCATAGTAAAATTAATTAAACACTTATAATATATGTACATAGATTAAGGTCAGAACAAGCATTGGAACATTTTTCATTCATTACCTGACCTGATATTGTTGATTCGTGATATTTTCCATTTCACGCACTGCTTTTATTGTTTCGTAGCACGTCTATTCACGCATTATTGCACCGCGATGAGCAGCATACATAAATTTCATATCTTCTCGGTCCAGTTGATTCGATCTCCTGAGAACCGCGCGTAGTCCGTATAGTGTTACCCCGACACCTGTACCCGGGGCGCGGAGGACCCGGCGACGGCCGCCCGAAGAAACAATAGTGTGGGAGAGTTGGCCGGAGCGTGACGGGACTCGTCAGTATTCAGTTCAGGCGGGGAGGGGTGACTAGACTGACTGATCTCGAGGGGTCAAGTGGCGAAGGCGCTCAACCCGGTGGGCTTGTGAGACGTGTATATTTGCACGGCGAGGATGCTACCCGGAAGGGTGAAATGTGAACGCTGACATGCGCCGGAAACTTGCTCACCATGTGTGATAGTCAAGAGCGTGATAATAATATTGGGGAAAAATCATTAAAGATATTTTATAGATTCAATATCACTTGTAAAACATTTTAATAAACAAAATATATTATATTCGTTCAATAATCTTTTGCATCTTCTTCCTGCGTGGGTTCATCTTGGTCTTTTTATGACACTGGTATTGAGGTAATGGAGCATGTCAGAAATGAGGCTTTATAGTATATTAAAAAAATAAGAAAAAAATTTATTACGTACTTGCGTGATAAGTACTTCTCTATTTGTACACCTCGTAGAAGATTGTCAGTGGTCCTATGGGAAACTCTTATGTGATAATTATAATCTTTATTACACGAATAATACAGTTTTATGATACAAAGTATATAACCAGTCACGGAGCCAAACGGTAGCGAAAAGAGGCCGAAGCCCTTTTAAACCCGCCACACACATACCCACATACATCCGCACCGGCGGTGCTGGCGCGCTGACACACACACATACATACGATCTCATGGATATCCTTGCATTTTGAATTTTTTCAGAATGTGCAATACTTTCGAAGATATTGGCGTTTAAAGTTGGACGTGTTGAAAATCGCTCGGATCGGATGTGACGTCACATCTTTCGTATTTACCCGCCAGTACTAACAATATTAGTACGAAATTGATCGTTACTGACTTGGCGACTTGGAAGATGTGACGTCACACCATAAAACGGTATACACCGATCATTTTTAAAACACGTAACTTTCATTATATCTTCCAGTATTGTAAATGAGATTTTTTGAAGAATTAAAAAAAAAATATAACTCCACAATAACATTGCTATCATAGCAGATTAAACCGTGAAATATTTCTTACAATTTATTTTATAAAACACAATTTATTTGTACGTGGTATGTTATGTTGATAAATTCCAAATAATAAATACGGCAATATCCACATACCTCGCATCGTCAGCAATAAAGGCGTCCGACTAGAAATAAGTTGTTTTTTAAAACGTGAATTATACTTTACTTTCGCGAAATAATTTTTTAATTTAATTTAGGTAATCAATCTATTATTTTATTACGCTGCACGGCAATAGCAGTGGTATATTTAGTCAAGACACAGATCGCTTAATTTATTTTTCCAAATATCTCTTAAGTGTGCCGACAAGAGCTTGAGATTATATGACAATATTATTTGAAAATATATTTCTAAACACAATTCTACGTACAAAACATAAATGGTATCTGTGGTCGAAAATCATTTCAACGTAATATTGATTATTCGAAAAAACTTCAGGTTTGAAAAAAAGTAAATTATATATAGGTAAATTGATTATCTTTCTTCCAAAATGACCGCTTCAACGCGGCAAATTGTGTAATTTTGCCAATTGAAACAGGAACGCTGTTATGTTCCAAAAGTCAACTGGGGCTAATATTCTTGCTACCGCCCGTCTCGCTTACGCCGTCTTGAACTTATTAATTTCTATTCCGATCTGGTGGCGCTACCAATGTGAACCGAGAAACCTGTTTCGTTAAATTTATAACACAAGCGTAAATACACACAATACGTGCCCCTGCACAGCACACAGTGAACCGTGACACGGTTCGCCCACACTCGGGGTGTAGAACAAAAGGTTATTAACAATAAAGCAGGACTGTTAATGATCGTCTTAGACACATAAATATTAATTAATCACATCGTAAAATATGCTGCACCCATGAAAATGAAAATAATATTGATATTTTTTGGACCCTACTGTAAAATTTATTTATGGACTACAAAATACTTTGGTCAACTTAATTTAAATTGAAATTGTATGCTTATGTTTTAATAATTGACATAGGTATATTTTTAAAAATAAAAACGATATTTTATAAGAATAAATTCTAAGTAGTTTTAACTATTTATTTAAGTTATAATCGCGTTATTTATCGGAAAGGTTAGACAGATATATGATAGTGTGTAACTTCTCTGTCCTGACATACTATTCTTGCTTCGCATAATTCATATACTTCGGTGTCTTCATTAATTATAATGATCTAATTTATACTATTTGAGGATATTCTATTTCTATGCCACCAATATTCTTGTATTTTCTTTGGCATTCTCTCCTTACTCATATATTGTACACGGGCAAACAATTCCAGCATTATTTAAAAAAACATTGAAATACAGTGAAGTAATTTTTTTATTTTTATTAATATTAAAAATATAATACAATTTCAATAATCAGTGGATATATATATATTTTAGCATTTGTTTCTTCTCTATGAGAGTAAGACTTGTGTATAATAGTAATTGTGTATTTATGTGTACTTATAATAGTAGTTACGAACACCCTTCTTTCTGTAATGATACTGTTTAAATACCGATTAAAAATTATATAGAGCTCACAAATTAAAGTCAATTGTTATATATAAATGATTAATCGCAATATTTTTGCAGTGAATATTAAAAATACCAATTTTGTTATTGAATACAAAAGGGCCGAAATTATACTCACCGTTTTATCATTATTCAATTACGTTTATTTATAAAATGAAACCTTTTAAAACAAAAATAATAAACGATGCTTGTAAAAGTATATTTTTTCATTACAGTGTCCCGTTTAAATATAGCAAAAAATCCACCATGGAGTCTGAAAGATAATAAGATAGATCGTATGTGTCGTACTTGTAATAAATCAATTTGTCTAATAGACCCTGCATACGGAGTATCGGAATATCTGCAAGTTGAAAATTCCGTTTAGTTGAAACTAAACTATAATTCAACCGTTACAACGTATTTAAAACGGCTACTGTTCATTAAATTATGCATTACTCGGTGTAAATCTTCCTTTTATCATTTAGATCTTGAATATTAGAGAAGTCAGGACTTGTTACATCTGAATTATTCTGGCTTTACGCCGCCCTAAAATGTATCCATCTATAAGCAGTTGTATAATAATGGAGCTTCTCGTGGAAAAGTAGTCAGCATTTCTCATTTTTATTGCATTAATCATAGGATTTTCCCACAGTGCCGACACACCACCATAAACTGCTCATCCGATACTTTTAATGTACTCGAACACTTAAGTTTTTATAAACGTTGGGCGGTGATTACGATTGTTAGTTAGTTAACAGACTAATATTATTTTTAAATATTTAAGAAACATATAATATACATGTGATAATTTTAATAATGTATAATTAATAACTGCAATTTGTCTGTCAATCTGCCAAAACGTTGGCCTAGTGATCTAGTGGTAGGGGGTTCACGCCTCGTTCCAGGATACCAGCAAGTTAGTCCTATTTTCATAGCACAAGCGTATGGCTTAGTTTTAAAATAGTAAGAATATTGATGTGTCACGTATTCCGTGTACGCATCTCTATTTAAAAAAAATAAATTATAATAATATCTATATTTAGAGTTTTAGACAGCCTTTTCACTTTTATTTCTAATTTATACATATTATATAGAATTTATCGAAAAAATATTTTTGTTGCTACCGGGATTCGAACCTGGACCTTTTCATATCTGGGGAAATGCATTAACCGATTATGTTACATCAATATAGTTAGTTGACGAAAAATTTTTGAACTTATATGTTACACTTTAAAATTGATACATCTGTCGTTCCATTATTTGAAAGTCATCTTTCAAGCCAACTTCACGATAAGAATGTGTTTTGATTATTACTTCTTTTAACATCTTAAAATAAATTAATGAAACTATTCAAGAGATATTTTAAGAACATTCTAATTTTTCGCATGCCTTATCCCTTTTACATGAACATCATTAGATTTTACTACATGAAAGAGTAACATTTGAGAAAGTGGTGGCTTAAGGCGACATACGTATTTGCTCTTAATAAAAATGAAAAGTGCACTAGATACGTTACAAAAAAAAATACAAACTAATCAGCAGTATTGGAATACATCCAAGAACACACAATTACTGGATTTTCACCTGCAAACGCACTATTATTAAACAAATAATAGATATCTCATAGAGACGAAGCTATTTTTTTTTTTAATATTTAACGAAAAGATATGGAAGTATGGGTAATTACAGGGCTTACGTCCTGTCTTCGGCTGGCTTAAGTGATCACTTTATACAATTAAATTTTGTGTAAAAATAACTTCATCTCTATGATATATCTATTATTTGTTTAATTTACAAACTAATCAGTTTCATTATTCACTGCAGTGATAGGTCAGAGTTATAGGAAGGTTTTGTATCTTCGCATTATTTTTATACCCTCACAAATCATATCTACAAATACAATTAACGACAACGATATATCTAAAGCGCCACTTACGTAAAACTTTATTTTTACGATAATGGAGATATGTTATCAAATTATATGATGATAGTTTTTATTAATTTGAGATATTAAACTATTTTTAAACAGAAAAATATTTTTAATTCAAATTAAATTAATCAACTAGAAAGATGTACAGAATAAATGAATTTATCAAAAAAATATTTTAGTTGCTACCGGGATTTGAAACTGAACTTTTTCCTGTTCATGAAAACGCATTCTTCAGTTTCGCCACATCAACTGTACTCAGTCAACCAACTGGTTGTCGATACATTTTTGAAGTTATGGTCTGTAACTTTTTCAAATTGATATTTACATTTGTTTCATTTTTAAAAGCAATCAAGTGTATATTGCGACGAATCTCAAATATACGCTAATATAAAAGTAATATAAAAGTTATATACGCTAAAAGAATTATATTCTGATATACAGCAACTTCATAATAATAATGTGCTTGCTTAAAAATAAAAGTCTACTGGCAATTTACTGAAGTCCTAAATTCCAAAACATAAATAGAAATGATATGTTGCCAGGTGGCCTCTCATTTGTTCAGATTGAACTTGATAAATTCCATATTGTGTAAGTGTGGAGCCGAGGAGGAAACCCATGACCATGTCTTTTTTGCCCGTCCATTGCGGATCACAGGTTTTTTTTTACAGTGGTCTCGTCAATGGTAATTTTCAGCTCCCGGTTAACTTGTGTCATCTTCATTCCCTTAACTCGCCACGTTTAATCTATACAATAGCAAGTTTTTTGAACGACAATGGTATTGATTTGTAATATAGTATTTCCTATTCTACAATATTATTGTATTTTTTTCTATAAAACCAAGTTTCTAACTTGATTAATGGCACAAATCACTCTTGAAGAGTGAATTGCTTATTTATAAAAAGAAGAAGAAAAAGAAATAATAATTGTGGTAATATTGGCTACTGGAGTTTAAATTAAGTACAGGTATGGATGTTAAAAAGTTAATGATTTTAAAATAAAATGTTCAATTTTGGTTTTATCCTTTGATAAATATAAATATATCACATAGTAATTGGTCAAAACGAACAAACATCTGTAGTTTCATATTCGTCAGTCGAAATTCTCTATATGGTATTCTAAATACTACATACTTTGAGTTACATCACAATTATTTTAAATGTTACAAATTACGAAGCAATTTAAAATAAAAACATAATTGGTATTCCTAAAACATATTTTTTTCTGTTGCGTAATAATTAATTAGGGTATTAATAATGTTTTTTTTTGTTAGTACTCTCTTGTCTCGTTCTTCGTTGGTAGTCTGCCCACGAATTTGCTACCATTTTGGGTTTATAGCAACCATCTCGAGTTTTATTAAAAACTCAACGCACTGCGGCGAGAAGGCCCACGTATTATAAACATTATTTGAGGTCTGTAAAACGGAAATGACTAACACGATACATTTTTAAAATTGCATATTTATGCATTATTATGTAAAATTTTATTTCCGTCCATAAAGCATTACAACTCTCTACATATTCGTCATACTAACATATTTAACAAAATATGCTCTATTGACGAACGTTGTGTAAATATGCGTGGAATGAAACTTCAAAGGGAATGAATTTGTGTTCATAATGGGTTGTGTTAATCTAATCTATTCTGAAAATAACAATATATATAAGTATAAGTATGAATAATCCAAAATTCAAAAATAAGGCTGAGGACGTTGACCTTTACGTTTGTGTAATATTTATATTCGAATACTTCAAAACAATCCATCATCTGTCAAATATCACTATTTCTATCAGTGTGGCAGTAAGACTGATTCCAAAACTATTAAATCACAATTGTTAAAACGTTCAATGTTATATAATAATTGTAATCAATACATGATTGTTTAGATACCACAAACACTCAACACGGTTTGAGAAAAAACACGATGTAATGTATGTACAGGAGTTTTGATTTCACTGATAGCCAACTTCATGTGCTATTTTTGTATCGAAGGTTGGCGACCATGTTAGCTGAGGTACCCGTGCGAGGTGTAAGTCACTGTCATTTTGAACATTGATCCGTTTTCTGAGGTTATGCAGCCAAGAAGAGCTATTTTACCTACGCTTCTGCTGTCTTCTATCTTCCACTGCATAACGTGATGGAGTCGTAAGAGACTATATTTCTCCTTGCGGAAAATGTGTCGAATGTTCGCGTTTGTTTTGTTTAATTGTTGTTATCATGCATCTTAGTAACTATTTGTTGATTATGATGTAGGTCAGTGATGGCGGTGACAGCACTCAAATTAGTCTTATTTGTATGCTTTAATTCAATAAAATATTCATACGTCACAGAGTACCTAATCGATAGTACTTTTAAGAATACTATTGATTGTGGTCAGCTATTCAGGAATAAAGTTATTGCGGTTTATGAATGAAATGGCGTGGGAAATCAACTTCCGTTGCATCGGTTGCTGCGTATTAAACTACGGACAAAGCAATACAACTTATCTATGTAATGCATACATTTCATTCCTGCGTGCGCACACACACATCATTGTGTTATACAATATCATTGTCATTATTTACAGCTTGATTGACATTTTATAGCGGTACCTGCCGGTCATTGTAGAGAAATGATATAAACTTATACAAAATACGGTACATATATATAGGAGGCCAACTTGGGCTGACTATTTTTAAAAATGAAAACTTTGGTGGAATTTATTTTTAATTATACATTTGCAGATAATAAAGAATTTATGAAAGTTTATAATGACTACATACCCAGTGCAAGAGCGCGTTAAAATGATTGAATTTTATTATGTTTCGCGGCGATCTATTTTCGGTGACCGGCTAATTTAAAAAAATGCAGAGTTTGCTGGGCCTTCCCGTTCCCCAGATTTGACGATGCCTGATTTATTTTTGTGGGGCTACTTAAAAGGCTGAGTTTACATGAACAAACCAGCAATAATTCAGGAGCAAGATATTCGTGCATAAATAACAAATTTTGAAACTAAAACGTTGCGTAACGTAATGCAAAATACTTTAGAAAGAGCTATTATTTGTCAACAAAAAAATGGAGGTTATTTAAATGGTGTTATTTTCCACACATAGATTAAAAAAAAGTTAACGAAGTACACTTTCAAGTAATAATATTTTTTTTTATTAAACATTATAATTACAAAATTTATATGCATTTTACATCAGTCAGTCAAGATGGCTCACTCTGTATAACGGACTATTTTCTATGGGAACCCACGTCAAATAGTCCTGAGAAGAACTTTTATTCTCCTGACGTTTCTCAAGGGCCTTTTATTTTGAATGAAAGTGAGTTAATATCTTAGTAGGTGCTAAATATTATTACTTGACATCGTGATTAATTATATCTATTGATAACAAAACGTCGGGAATATAAATGTCCTTCTCAGAAATATTTGCCGCGGGTTCTCCCAGAAAATAATCTGTTATCTTTTACCCGTGAAAACCTTAAATATAATGTATATATTTATGTATATATACGTATACATATAAAATGAAAGAACTATTTTTTCTTATAGCATTATGGGAATACCAATATATATTCATAATTGTATATTATGAATAAAGAGTTAAAATCCATGGTCAGGCAGCAAACAGTTGGTTTAACTGGACTATTCGATGTTCATTAAATATTGAACATTATTATAATGCAAGATAAGCAATTTATAGTACATTCCGAGTAATATTTTTTAAATTAAGTTGAAATTAATCGAGAATTTTTATATTAATATTCAGCTATATTAATTTGAGAATTATGTTTTATTAATCACGCGATATTTGATCAGCATTTTAAGGGAATAATAAATTTAAGGTTAAATTTTATTGAACTCAATACTTGATATGAAATAACAGTTCCACATCTAGTTAATGAAATGGCGTAGGATGTAATACGTTCTTCCATTTTTGTCCGATGATTTTGACGCAATATTTTTTATACAAATTCAGGCGCCACATTAATTAAAACACCTACATCACACACCTTCACACTTTTAAGAAAGTACTTACTTACTACTTATTAATATATTTTTGGAGTGTATTTGGAACATGAGTTTAATAATATGTTTATAATTTTAAATTATTAGATTCCATCGCATTAAGTGTTGGAAAAATTCAAAAACTTTTTTCCGGCGGTTTATTCCATATTACGCCTGCCAGTCGAGATCGACAACTTCATATACGGTGCTGTTATATGAGTTGCGTTATTCAGGCGC
Organism: Eubasilissa regina; assembly: GCA_022840565.1. Lineage (NCBI taxonomy): Eukaryota > Metazoa > Arthropoda > Insecta > Trichoptera > Phryganeidae > Eubasilissa > Eubasilissa regina. Next base: position 19,815,124 of record JAINEB010000015.1, on the reverse strand, counting down.
AAGTTTTATGGCTTACTCGCTCGTTGGAGTTGGTAAGTAAATATGTACATACCAGCCTATACTAAAGATAGTAATATTTTCAAGAATTTTATTATTTTCTAAATACGCAACAATAGACCGACGACGTTTTTGTAATGTTTCTATTTGAATATTTTTAAACAAAACATCAATATTTATAATGTTATGGATCAATTCCAATGCTACGAGTATTAAATCTGAGTCACAATTGACGGAACTTTGAACGTTATATAATATCAATCAAAACACAAAAGTTTAATACTGATGATATTTAAGAATATGTAGTATGACTAAGTGTGAATGTTTTTTTTACAAGATATGGTACTCTAAGGATGTCAACAACAAATATTATAAATACCTATTGCGGTTCACATTTATAGATCGCTTCTATATTAAAATACTAGCTCAAAACATAATTTCAATATACATTTTGTATCCGTTCATGTTTAAAAATGATTGGGATAAATTCACGTCAATAAAAAATCGGTGGTATCCCCGCTAGCGGCTATCCAACTTGGTAAAATTTTTGGAAAATCATGTTCAAATCATTAGTTATAACTTTTTACTTTTAATACTAATGAATAATGCTTAACATGTCGGATAAGTTTTAACTAATATATTACTACTATTAACTAATAGGCTGCCTTCACACTGAATGTGGAACATCTTTGTGAAACGTGATATTTTCATCCTCTGTCAAGGTGATTAAATTTCTTTTAACTTGTTAATTTACAATTTGGTGGCACCTCAATCCAACAGTTCGTCTCGAGAAATTTGCAGAGTTTATTTCTTTATAAATACACTTCCATTCGTACGCAAAACGCACTTATGTGAAATTTGTCTATATTGCCCTTTCGACTCAATACCTTCGAATTTATTTATGATTTTCTATCATAACGGCGTGTTATGAAACGTGGCTTTTCAACGCCGAGGTCACTTGAGACTTTCTGGATTCGAATGTGGCCACGTGACCTTTTGTAACCCGCTCCGTCAACTCTGCGGACTCCGCCTGATTGTGGGTAGGTCCCGACTACAATACGAGTCTCAGAATGCCAAAGGATCAAGTCACGGTCACATAATCGTTCGACTAATATGTTACAAGTCTAAGGTGGTATATTTACAATAATTTTAACTGTTACAGATAAATCACAATGCAATTTTGTGACCTTTACTCTATTTTTATTTTTATTGATTTCAGTTCTTGACATTATTCACATTGGACAGTTTTCGTTTATATTTTTTTAGGAACTGAAAATATTTTTTATGTGTTTTGTATTGTACTGTTGGTTGACATGAATTTAAATTGTGCTGGTTGATGTACAAGGCGACACATAGCATGGCGCTGCTGTATCTTCAAGAGCTTTGTATGCCAAACAAATAACCCTATACTTCAGCCGCAGTAAGGGTTGTAGAATCGACCAACCGTTGCCAGAAGTCTAAATTTAGTGAACGGGCATTTGCGGTGGCAGACCCAAAAACGTGAAATTCTTTGCCTTCCGTCCTAAGAAATAGTCCATCAGAGACTTTGTTTAAGACGATAAAAATCTTTTTTTTTAAGTTAAAATAACATTTTTTAATTTTAAAAACAAAGATAATATAGGATTATTATAAACAGTTTATGTGTAAAGTGCCCTTGAGGTTTTACGAAAATGGTGCAACACAATTTATCCAATATTATTATTATTATTATTATTACTAGTGGTGTGTTATTACACATTATATTCACTATTAGAAAATACAAACATATTTTATATATACTAATTTAATGTATTAATTATAAATATATACATATAAAATCAATATTGTCGAAAAATATTTTTTTTGCGTTATAACACAATTGGTGGTGTACTTCCTCGGATTAGAAATAGGGATCCAGGTTCGAATCCCGATGGCGCAACAACAATATTTTTCGATAAAATTGATTTTATATGTATATATTTCTAATTAATACATTTAATTCATGTTTAAAATATCACAGACCTATGTTCCGAATAATTACAACTTCGCAATAAGAATGTGTTCTCCTAATAATAGAAATATACTTAATCCACCACAATTCTGAATCCGTCAATCGTTTCATAGAATACGCCTGATTGCTGCGTATGGCATTGTGGATCCCAGTCACAAAGGTATAATGTAAATTGTAATCTATAAGTTGCTGTGTGAGGATTTATCATCATTTTCGTAAGCGGTGGGATCAGCAGGTCGATTGTGCTAGCTTTTAAGTTTGTCACGTCTAACTTATCTATAATAATATTATGCTTCCCTATCTACATCTATGACTTATTTATTTATTTGGCAAAAACGAATGTGTTTTTAATATCTCTAGCTCAAGATGACTTAAATGTACATTGTCATTATTACGGAGTAAGAAAAAACATATTTTAGCAAAATCGTATATTGACATCTGTCATTTTTTCTTCTATCTATGGTAAGGGAGAAATCTTACTTACTATAGAAATTGTCTATCCGCAATTCTTATTTCTCGTATAGATGTCATTTTTGTTCGTTTTGACTCACATTTGTATATAAGCTCACCACACTGTTCTATGTTTTATCAATTGATAATGACCTAGACAGCCGAAATGTTATTCAAATTATTTGAAAAAATTAAATATAGAACCAAAAAAAAAACTGTTTTATTTATTGTGTTAATGAATACCGTCTGTATTAAAAAATAAAATAAAAATTAGGCTATTTGTTAATGTATGTAATAATTATGACACCGTGCATATATTTTCCGATACATTTATATTCTGTTATTAAATATCGATGCCGTGTACCGCAAATATTTAAACAACCTAAAGTATTAAAATGGGTAACTAAATAGTTAGTCATGACATATAATATTTAAAAGATTCAATAAACAATTAGAATTATTATTCAATAACATCCAAAATTAATCGAATGTGCGTGTGTAAATAATGTTAAGTATCTAGTTGTAATTGAATCAATTTTGGTTGACATAATTTATTATGCAAGGTCTTAAAAAGCTCCCGAAATATACTGCCGCGGAGATATCTCACTTCTGATGGTTTACTTTAAAGAAACGGAGGGAGATTATGTGCGGTATCACAATCGAATCTGCAGCCTCACAAACATTAGAGATTATTCAGATGTAAGTCGACGAGTTAACGTTGTCGATAATGCTTATTCATGGATTACTGTATATAAGTTTTAATTTACTGTCACCTTACATTTTGTTTCAATCAATGTTATAAATTTACTATGCCTCTGTGTTAATTACGAGTATACTATTAGATACATATTATACTATATTTAAGTTAATTATAATATTTTGTTATGATCGTTTAAATTTAATGTTATGGAGAACACAAATCAAATTTATATTAAACAAAATAACAATCACTTTCAATGAATTATAAGTACAAAAAGAGTGCACTTATATGTACATAAAGATGAAGATAGGATATAAAATTACATGTGAAAGAGAGAGACAGAATACATATACAGTTAAATAGAACATCATCATGTATTTTTCACTTCCTTAATGTTCCGTCTATCTGTATATGTATTCTGTCTCTCTCTTTCACATATAATTTTCTATTTTGTCTTCTTTAATGTTCTATTTAACTATATATGTATTTTGTCTCTCTCTTTCATATGTAATTTTATGTACTATCTCCCTCCTTATGTATATATATATATAAGTGCACTCTTTTTATATATATGATGGTTTTAAATACATCCTGATGAAGCTTGAGATAAGCGAAACCGGTTGACGTATAATAAATTTCGTGGATTAATGCAAAGTGATTGCTTTCTATGAAAACGTAAATTTATAATGTTTTATTTTATTAATTTAAAAAAATTTGGGCCAAAACACCTGTTGTTATATAACATACTTGTATCTTCATACTTTTTTAAGGTTTCTGAAAAAAATAGTAGGTGTTCCTGACTTCGGCAAGAAAATAAAATCATAAGTTAACTTTATTTCTACAAAATTGGTTTATAATCAATTTTTTATTTTAAATGGTTCTGTATAAATTTTATTTAAATAATTTCAGTTCTCAAATGCTTAATTTATTTTCTTTGAAATTTATTGTCATTTTTAAAATTCTATCATGTTTCTATCTTAAACAAAATGCACTAATTCAGTGCTCGATAATAAGGTGCTTCGTTAAATAATGACTTTTTCGATCTTATAAATTACACATGTTTTAGAACTTAAAACCTTAAAAGGTTGCGAGCAAATAAGTTAAACGAGGCGAACAAAAAATAAATGTTCAGTTGAAATCCAAACGCATCTCCTAGTGGTTTTATAAATAATATGACTTGACCGTTTGCGGTCATCAGTACACGACTCTTGGGGCTCTTGGTCGTGGCTGGACGGATGGACTAGTCACGGTAATTTTCTAGATGATTGGATGAGGCTTTTGAGGAGTCAGTAGGATGGTCCACGGCGCGTGCTTTCCGTGTCCAATCTTCGTCTGTTTCTTTACACAATTGAAGTTATTTTAATGGAAAAAACCATACCGTCACTTTCAAAGTTTACCAAAAAATATTGAATTTTCCTGCGTCATTCATTCGTTCATGAGTTCATTTGTAATCTTCTTATAATATTTTTTAACTAAATGAGGTTGTCATCACGTATTAATATGATTCACAAATAAACTACTATAGTTTTTTATATTTTTAAAATTTATTTACACCCTATCCCGAATCGTTTTAAGAGTTGTTTACTCTCGTTTGAATTCGTCATAATTACATATTTTTGATTTTTATTTTTTATTTATTATTTTTGTTTAATTAACCACTGAATTGAGTTTAAATACATCTACCGGTTTCGAAAATTACTATTTTCTTCTTCAGGATGTCATAACTAACTAAAAATATATAGCATTGTTTCTTCATCAGAATCTATTTTTAAAATTAAAAAAAAAAAACAATTATTCAGTGGTTAATTAAAAAAAGATAATAAATAAAAAATATGAATTTTAACCACAAAGTTAATATCGCTAATTTTAAAAGTACATATTTTTGAAATTTTATTAAATTCAGTCATTATTAACATTATCATCATAATACCATCATAGGTTGGCTCCGGTATCATGGTATCAGAGCCATACCTGTACTATTTGACGTGAGACTCGTTATCACATTAAATTCAGAAGGTAGCCAAAAAGAAGCCATAGAAATCATACACCTCCAAAAGGGGGAGGTAGACGTCATATTTATGTCGCAGAACTCGGTCACAATCCGGCAAAAATTCACCCTGTCCAGGTCGCAAGGGTGCGAGGGAGAGCCAGTAGAATGCTCTGTTAAATCTCTCTAGCCACTGGTCTTCCCGGCATCGTCCATTCCAGCAACCCCCAGCGAGAGTTTATAATAGTATAAAATTATAAAGTTGGTAGTTATAAATCATTCAATCGATCAGAAATTTACTATTAATGAAGAAAATAAATTGTTATTTTTTTGTTCTTCTATTCTATCTATAAAACACATCGATATAATAACGTAAGTTGAATTCTCTTCAAAAAAATATTTAGTCATCTTGTTATTGATTACAATAATTTTAATAAGCTTATTACAGATTATTATTTAGAAAAATCATTTCTTATTATAATCAAACTTATTGTTTCATATTATAGTGCTACTCTTCTGCAGCCGCGTGCTCCGCCTATAACAATAAAATGGAGTTACTACCGTTTTCCAAATAAGGCAGAAATCAGCATCACGTTCACGTACTCCATGCTGTATTTTAAACCCACAATGTCTTTCATGGTCTTTGAATAAATAATATATCAATATCACCATTATATTAAAAGCGACATGACGCTCGATTTCTCAACTTCTCAAAGCGATTTCTAAACATAAACTTTTGACTATGTGTCTATTTCATTTTATTGTATTTTTATTCAATCTATTCTGAACTGCTCAACCAAAGTGAAGAGCCGTAAAACAACACCACTCAATATAACGAGACAAAGCTTTTTAATTTCTACATTTCCGTGTGCCGTACGTAGTAAAATATTTTTTACGTAGTTCCTCTTACTCGTTTGGCATGTATCCATGTAGAGACAATATAAAAGTTCATGAAACCTGCTCAGCCGGAGGCTACGGCTGGACCGACTCTCGTCAATAACACAAAGCTTAAATCCTTTCGACAGCTATAGAATAAAAACAATTTTCATCCATCTGTTAAAACACCCGCGTTGTCTTTTTATGGCTAATTTATTCGCGATTCTGGATATTGTTCATCAATATATTACATACGAATTTTTTCCGCTGCTTTATTATAATATTATTATTGTAAACGTGACACAAAATCTGATATGTATTTTTATTCACTGTATCATAAAATATAACGCTTTGTTACGTGATAATTATTCTGATGAAGTCAAATTTTGAGTTCAATGTGTATATTTATAAACTGAAGGGAAATTTTTTGAGAAGTTATTAAGTTGTAGCAAAAATGTACAAATCATTTTATGACTAACCCAATCGTAGTGATAAATACTTCCAGGGAAACTGCTGATGTTGGTATGAGTTCATCTTCTTCTATCCGCGATGTAAATTAAAAATAGTGAACAAAATAGTGAATATGAATCCACTCCTTGTGAATAGTCTTCTAAAATATTGTATGAGCCGAAGGCGTGTGAAAGATTATTGTAGTTATTGTTCGGAATGCCTTTCTTCTATAAATTCCTAATTAAAAGATCATCATCATCATCATCATCACAAACCTTCTCTAGTCTCCAGTTCTGCATCTGCAATATATCCGTAACTTTCTTTACTGTATCTGTCAAATGTCATTATCAGGCGGTCTAGCGGCCAAGTTCAGGCCGGGGTTCCCTATAAGTCGATTTTGGAGGATCCTAAAGTACTCATTTATCACAACGTGGCCAGCCCATTTCAATCTCTTCGATTTCATAGCTGTTACTTCATTCCAAGTTAAATTAATAACACTTACAGACAATTTAGTCTTAGAAGATGATTGAAAATTTGAATGTCCTCAAAAGATTATGGGACAAAATTTCTTTCAAAGGATGTTGTGGGAAATGTAACCAGCCACATTACGAAAATTTTATAATATTCAACCATAAACATACCAACAATCCTTCAATCAAAATTATATAAATATTTTTTTATACTTTATATTCTAGTACTGAATGTGCTGATAAACTGGCCAAGGAGGCCACTCTTTCCGGAGTTTTCTTTCATCAATTTCATATCCTGATGTATGATAGTAGATAGTTAATATAGTAAAACATACGAATTCTATTTGGACTGCACAATGGAATGAACAAATAATCATAAGGGTAATCGGCTTAAAATAATTCAAAGATTTATTCCCCGCACTCCCTGGTTCTCCAAAAGAAATATCTCCAAAAGAACAATATCAAATATCTCTACAATGAGAATTGGGTATTGCCAGGTAGCCTCATATCTATTCAGATTGAATTTAATAGATTCATCAATGTGTGAGTGTGGTGCCGAGGAGGAAACCCTTGACCATATCTTTTTTGGCTGTTCATTGCGGATCACAGTTTTTTTTACAGTAATCTCGTCAATGGTAATTTTCAACTCCCGGTTAACTTGTGTCATCTTCTTTCCCTTAACTCGCCACATTTAATTTATAAAATAAAGTTTTAACTTGATTAATAGCAAAAACCACTCTTGAATGCTCGATTGCCTATTTAAAAGAAGAAGAAGAAGAATGTTTTAGTATACAAACTTATATATATATGTAGAGTGTAGGTATTAAGTGCATTACTTATTTTATGCATGTTAGCCTGAGCAAGATGCGCGTATTAGTGAGTATCTGTGAAGATTGTTAAATATATATGTAAATTGCGTTCTGTTATATTGGGAGGATATTTAGAACATAACAGATCGTGTACTTGTATACAATCATTTAAAAAACTTATAGATAATATATGTGTTCCTTAGGCGAGACGTTCTTGCTGGCACAAGTTCTTGTCGACTTTTTGTACACAAATTAGCTTAAAAGAACATATATTGGTACCTACATCTATCGTTGATTACAAAGAGATTTATATCTAGAGAAATGAGCTATACCGCTGTACTGAGAAAATTTTTGATACGCCAGGTACTATATAACCTCATGGTTGACGACGATGTTAGGTGATTTTTTTTAGCTGTTTGCTAGCAATATGGCCGGCCAAACCTCAATATAAATATCCACTTATCAGCAACTCACATTTTTTGTTGCTTTTCAAAATTTTGGTGTGCGGTTCTCTCATCACCCGATGGTCTAACCCGCATACGGGCGGCTTTGGCTTGCGCGCGCGGATACTTTGCTTCGCCGTTCCTTGTTCATTTTTTATGAGTTTTTCAGCTTTATTTGTGTACATGAAACCAGTTTATGCAATGGTTTTTGCGCCACGCCTGGTCGCCGGTTGCATTCAACTGTTAGTCCTATCTCCCTCCTTTCTACTTGCTCCTTACTTGCCTTATATTTAAAATATTCACACAGCACTAAGAAAAGCGGCATATATTATATAAAAGTAAGATTTCCGTATTTACTCTCCACCAATAACTTGCTATAAATTTTGGTCAAATTTGTTTCAAGTTTTGATAATAATAATGGATAATTTGTACAGCGCCATTTTCGTAAAAACTTTCACCTCAAGGGCGATTTGGAAGGTTAGTTCATCAGAAAAAAACAGAGTTTGTAATAAATAATTCTCGAGACTCTACAAATAACAAATGTGTCATGATGCAAGATCAGTATAGTCGATTTTTTAAATTAATTATTTTTGCACGGCAGACGCCATCTTCAATCAATCGCGATACATCAATATTATTATCTCTTTAATTTTTTAAAAGAACGTATAAATGAAGTTAGAAGGACGTAAGGGTGTAGATAAAGAATTAAAATGTGTATTTACACACAACAAATCACAAAGTTTTATCAAGCAAAAGAACGGAACGGTTATCTTATATTACAGAGGTGCTGATACTAGTTTGTTCTTCCATTCGCCTATTATACTGCCAATATGTAAGGTCCAATAGTACATGTATAAATTAGCCAGTGATCAAAAAGAAAACAAATATGGCTGGACATATCTGTCGAAGAGCTGACAGATGATGAGGAGTAAAGGCCGCTCACCGGTAGAAGCGTTAGCCGTCCTCAATTTCGATGGAGCGATGACTAGACGAATGACAGGCAACCGACGGATAAAAATGGCTATGTCTAGCAGTGGAGAGACAAGGCGAAGATGAAAGTTTCCATATATCAACCACACCAAAAGAAATATCATCCATTTCGGTCCCTCGTGACTGAGCTCGCCCTCTTGACAATGCTCTTCCACTTTTATCGGCATCCTGTAGACCTTAGGGAAATTCCTGTTGCATTTTCCCCTCGGTCAGTCCAATTGGTGGGGATTCTTCAACGTGGCCTACCAAAACAAGCTTCTCCAAGCTATCTTCCCTTCTTGAAAGATGTTCATAAAAATTGAAGGATTTATCTCGGGCAAATGGTTGAGAGTCTTGTTTTCGATGTTTAGTTTCTGCGAATAGAGACATTCGTGCATCTCATGGCATACGCAATATGCGTCTCCAGCACCACATCTCAAAGTTATCAATTCATCTTCTATTCCTTGCTTTCAGAATCCACGATTCCATAACATATAAAAATATAGAATGCACTAGAGGCTGTATGTAATATGGGGTTCTGTAATGTGATCCTATCTAAAAATGCACAAAAAATTTTGATGCATGAGAACTAGTAAGATAAATCAGATCGTCCATTTGAAGAAGAGTTATTATATTCCGTTTGTAATTTTGCAATCAATACATAAAATAAAGACATCTACGTCATATCACATCACATCTACATTTTTCTATTAAAATTTTGTCATAATTCCGGAAAATGTAATTATATACCTATGCATGAATCAACGAGAAAATTCTTTCGTGTCTTGACTTTAAAATTTATCGCTTGGCTGGTCTGGCACTCACTAATTTAGGTCAATAAAAAGTAGCAATTATCAAAATTAAGATACAAATTATATGTATAAATTGTAAAGATATACATATAGAATCAATTTTATCGAAAAATATTGTTGTTGCACCACCGGGATTCGAACCTGGATCTCTTTCCAAACCGGGGAAGGTGCATTATCCAACTAGGCTACAGCGACGATATTTTTAGCGTCAAATTTTCGAACCTATATGTTACCTTTTTGATATTAATACATTTAATCGTTCCATTATTTGAAAGAGCCATCTACCTTATTTTTACAGAATCTCAAATACCTTTAAGTGATCTGATAGCAGACACCAGAATTATCAATTCATTTTTATTAAATTTTGGACACATTGATACAACTTTATTATTAACAATTTATATTTTTCTAATGATAAAATGATTTTTGTGTCCTTTATTATAGGTTTGTGGATTTGGATTTAATTTAATAATTAATATGTAGGTATACATATTAATTATTAAACGTATTTTACACATCTCGTACGTATTAAACGATTCTCTCTTAGTTTTTTCTTTTTTCGCAAACTTTCAAAGAAATTATGTTTTGCTTCAAATAATAGTCTAGCCAAGTTTATGGCGGTCGCCACTCAAGATTTGTTCATGTTCGCCATAGTGTAATCTCTCTGTCTATCTTTACAACTCAATATAGTTATGCTTTCACTAAAAACGAAGGGTATGTAACTTTCCAATAGACGATGAATAAATATAACGTCTGTCAGCTTACATGTTTTATCTTACCTGTAACAGGTCCTTTACCTTTTTCTGGTGAATTATTATTGTGAACTGTCTTTACTGCGGGGTGCAGAGCGAAATTGCTTTGTCACTGTAAAGTTCGTGTCGAAAGACCCAAAAAATCCATTGTTATGGGAGTTCCCCCAAAGCACCCAGCGTGAAGAACTAATCGAACTGGCTAATTATTTGGCCCACGTCTGAGCAACAGACAATGTAAAAATGACCAGCCCCTCATTTCCTGCGACAAATGCAGGTCTCAGGTAAACTAAGGAAGACTTTTGTGTACCTGTGTACAGATATATTTACCTTAAACTCCCTAAATATAACAGAGTGCGTATTATGAGATTGAAAATGAAAAAAATATGCGTTTTAAAGGTGCAATAAAAACCCATAATTATAAATTTTTCAAAGTAAAATACAAAATTTTCTAATATTTTTGTTTTTATACAATTGTTCTTTTAAAGTAGGTATCTATTTAGAATATGTATCTGCAGATATAACTTTGTATGCTATTTTTATATTCTGCATTTCAATAATTCTTAGGAGTTATGGATCTTCAGGCTTTGGTCAAAGATTATAAATGACCATATTCATTAACAATAAATTATTATTAATAGATTTTAAATATACAGATAAAATTAATTTATCGAATAAATATTTTGTACATATTCTATCTGGGGAAATGTGGTGACCATTACAATATGTCAACATAGTAGGCTAATTTTCGAACATAGAAGTTGAACTTTCAAATTGATACACCCGTCATACACCGGAATCTACTTCATACACCAGAATTGAATAAAACAATACATTTTATTAAATTTTGGAATCATCAATTCAACTCGTATATTTTTAAGGAAAACACGCTATCATTGTGAAGTTACATTTTTTTCAGAATATAGTTATGTGATATTTTTAATACAACTATGTTATGATCTATGTTCTGAAAAAACTGCAAATCACAATAATAATGTGTTCTCTTTAAAAAATAAATTACTAAACTAAAATAATATGTTCTGGGGGAATAATTAATAAGACAATATTGCTATTTTAAAAATCAGTAAAAAATTCAACCATGTAAGAGGTGAAATAAGCGTAAAACCTTCAACGAGATGTTTGATATATTTCTTTATTTTAACTCTAATTTGATACCGCCCATAATTTAGTAAGCGTACTTTATACAGATGCTGGGATGCAAATGAGTGTATACAAATTTGTGAAATTAAGCTTGATCGATTGCTATAATCTGTCTAGATACAGAAAATTAATTACCTGTCGTGTATTTGACTACTGTTCGAAAATGAAGTAGGTGTACGTTTCGATTACTTCATTTAAAAAATATTCTTGTACCTATTGGATATTATTAATATAAGTATAATTGTTTTAATAAAGTGAGGAACGTTTTATGAGCGTTGGAGTATTTACAGTTAATACAGTGTGTCCCAAAATTCTTTTTCATTTTGGTTCATTCGCTGTACCAACGTAACGAGCGGTAGAGGGGCCGGGGTTATGCCGATCGCTAGGTGCGTCTTTGAGAATTCAGTCGCTGTAGAGCGTGTCTTTACCAGATTGACATTCTGACGAGGTGACATAAACTGACCTCTACGTAGCCCCGGCTTGACAACAATGGAATTTTTTCCTATGGGGCTATCTTAAATCAAAGGTATACAGTAACAATCCTCCCTCTTTGGACCAATTAAAAGAAAATATCGTGAAATACGTGCCGAGCAGTTCTCAGAAATTTTTTCTCCCATTTAGAAGAGTGCCAGTGAATAAGGAATCACATTTAAGAAACATAATTTTTAAGAAATAAATTCCCAGGGACTGTACTTAAAAGCAAAATAAACGTTTTGTTATTAAACCCACCCATTATTTTATTACAGAATTTTTCTTATGAAAAATACTTTTGGGACACTTGTACTATATTGTATTATTATATGGATATGCTTCCTTTTGAGATCAAAAATATACTTTCTATTCTAATAATTTACCCATGTATATTGAGAGTTCTACTTCTAAAGAAAGAGGTAAAAAGCAAATTGTATTGTATCTTTACATACAATATTTTTGTTACTCGTCACGGTGATGATAAACTAATCAACAATTTTGGATTTCTGCTCATTTGGTCAGAGGTCAGAAAATCAATATTGTAAATTATAAAACAGGTCTTGTCTAGTATTATATAATGACGATTATACATGTTCAAATATTACCACATTATCACGTATTTTATAAATATGCCATATTTAATACACGTACTTTTCTCGAAAGTGTTAAACAGAGAGGATAGGGTGCCGCATTAAGGAAGAAATACAATTAAACTGTTCAAACAAGTTAAGATTTTCAAATTAGTCAAAATGATTATGTTTATATATTTTTTATAAATGAACGACTTCAATATATAATTTTAAAAATATGACTTTAACACGTATTTTTATTTAGTTTACTTTAATGAAGTCATGTAATCTTGTATTTTAGTCAAGGTAAAGAAGTTGATGTCATAAATAATAAAGAAGTTGATCTCCTCAATAGTGCAAAAAATCATATAAATGTATATTATGAATGAATTTTCGAAATTATTTATAGAATCAATTTGTCTAACATATTTGTATTTTTACGAAGAATACATTATCGTAGTTCATTTAATTTGTTTTAAAATATTTGCATAATTTTCCATATATCTATTTTATAAAGCGCTAAAATTTATATTTATCTAATATGTTAAAAATTTAATTACAAATATGTATTGCATCAGTAGCCGTGGCAGAGCGTTTAAGGCATAGATTTCCTTTGGGATTGTGGGCTCGAATATTACAGGCTGCGTGTTTTTTTTAGGCTTGCATAATTTATTTTATTTTTTTATTTAATACGCATAATAATATATTATATTACGCCAGTACCAATGGTGTGCACTCTACATATTTAGCCCTGACACATTTTTCCAAATATCCACTAAGTGCTGCTGAGAACCCTGGCGGTGGTACCCCGAAGTGCGGCATCGCACGGCAGTCGCCTTTCGGTTATGAATGGTTGCGAATGTGTAAAGGCACACGTTGTCCGTGGGCGCATATAGTAAATTATAATTTAATAACAATATTCTTTAGATACGTTAAATACATCGTTAATCGTGAATATAAGGTTTATACTTTACTTATAATTTGTTTGCTCTCTTTTATAAACCAAAAGTGTATTTTTATGTTTTTGGAATTCTAAAATACTAAAAATAAGAAGCATTCATAATTGGAAACGATACTCTTATGCACACATTATTTTTTATTTTTTGTTTTTAAACTTTTTAAAAATAAATAACGTTGCATTCTGAGATATGCACTCGTGCAACCATCATCTTTTATACATATATTATTATAATTGTTTTTGAAGTTTTCTTAAATAAATTGTTTATGGTCTAGCTTTGGTATTAAGATTTTGTCAGTAAAATACCCTCGGTCAGTATAAAAAAAGATGAACAAAATTGATTACAAAATCAATTGTTTATAAATAGTGCGGTTACGACTTGAAATGTCAAATAATATTTAAAAATATTCTTTCCTGTTAACACCCCACGTAAAAGCACTGCAGCGTATCTTCCCAGCGAAACAATGAATCGAGTACACCCCATCCGAAGAGTTGAAACACTGACCATCAAAAACGGACACGGTTGGTTACTCTCGTGTTCCCCTCTTTGGTCTGTGCCCCTCCTTCTTCTCTTCCCCTTGCCAATGGGCAGCCGCACTGTCTATCTCCCGTTTACTAGGTACCTCCACTACTTTTTTTTAATTCATAGTAAGGAAATTACTACAACTCTGTTTTGCAAAAGGCGTCTCGTGTTATAGTAATAAATTGTAAAAACATACACATTTAGAGAAAATATCAAAGTTTTCAAACAGAAATTAAATATTTTTATAATGATTATCAAAATTTTCAATAGTCTTTTCATTTCAGGAAAATTTTAATTTTAACTCACTTAAAAGATTATTTTCGTCATCGACATAAAAATTAATTTTCCAAATTTTTTAAACCATTAGCGTCATCAAGATGTAATTGAAGTATAATACAGACAATTGATATCCATTTATTTAACAAGAAAAGATTACATTTTCTTTACTCGTAAGAACATAATCTTATTATTTTTTTAAATTTTCATAAAGGTTACCTTCTGACAAAAACTGTAAATAATTCTATTCATCTGTTTAGAGTAAAATAATAATAAAATAAAATTATGTTACTTTTTTTTTGCAAATATTACGAGTCGCACATAATATTTCGGTACCACCAATTTACCTTTGGAAACAACGGCCCATGTACCTTCGACAAGATGGCCGCCGATTTTAGTTCTGCCTCCCGCCGCCGGAGTCTGAAGCGCCACTTCCACCTACGTCAGCTCGCCATACTAAAGCCTCAGAGTAAATTATAAACACTGCTCTCCGTACTGCGAACGTTTTTCCGAGTTAAATTTGTGAAAACTCAATGAAAACTGGTGTCAAATGAATTAAAAGTGCGGTCGAATCGATAACGAACATGTTGCTGTGTATTTGAGTGGTTTTTTGAGCTGATTGCAGTCATGACGAAAGGGAAAACACAACAAAACAGCGCGCTATATCAAACCTGCAAGGTAAGTTTTGAATGGAAAGCTTGTTTGTGTAGTTAAACCCACCTGTAACCGTCAAGATTATTCAAGATTTTCAAATACTCTGTATTTTTCGAAATTATGTTTTTCGTTTGTAAAATTTTTAACAAACACTTTTTGAATTAATCGTCGTACGGGCATAATTATTTTAATTTTTTTAAATATAAATCATGTAATTATTTAAAAACACTATCAGTGTTACATAATTAAATCATTTTTAATTAATGAATTCAATTTAAAACAAGAAGAATGATCAATACATTTTATATTTCGAAGGGGAGAAAATGTTATCATTTAACTATTTACATCTATCCGTAACGGAGATAACAACA
Organism: Eubasilissa regina; assembly: GCA_022840565.1. Taxonomy (NCBI): domain Eukaryota; kingdom Metazoa; phylum Arthropoda; class Insecta; order Trichoptera; family Phryganeidae; genus Eubasilissa; species Eubasilissa regina. Next base: position 19,799,439 of record JAINEB010000015.1, on the reverse strand, counting down.
TCCAAAAAGATGACATTTTAATATGCGAGTACATTTATAGTTACATACCTACTGGTAGGTACTGATCTTATGACTCATAATCTGGGTTGCTCTTTGTATTTCCGAAGCGGTTGCTACAGTTATTGTCTTCAGAATTGACCCCGACTCGCAACAATAGATACGCGACCATATAGCCAGAATTCTGCAACAACACTCTCAACAAGAAGTTGACAACATTTGGATAAATTTCATTCAGATATTATAAAACAACAGAGAGATTTTTAAAAATAACTCTAGTGAATTGTTTCAATGTGTATTATATTATTAAATGGAAGTAGTATATAAATTAAATCTTTTTTTGTCCAATCGACCAATCTCTCGATTATTAAAAATAAGAGCATTATAAATGCATTTATATTAAAAAAAAATTAACTGTATAAAGGTGTATTCAAAATAAATTATATCGGTCAATCAGTACACGTAAAAGACAAACATGTACACACCAAAACCCATAAATCTAAAGGGTGTTTAATATTATTTTTAATTGTTAAGTAAGGAAATAAATTCAAAATGATGAAATAATTTTCACAATTGACATAGAAATTAAAAATTTAAAACATAATAAAATAAATAAGTAAAAGTAATTAAATAAATGATAAGATATGTGTATTTTTCTCAGAATTTTTTAATTACATGTAGTAGATACCAACTTACAATTTTATTTGAAAGTATCCTATTGTGATATTTTATTTCATTTTGATTCAATTGTCCTTCTCGTTGGCGATTTCGCATCGCTGTATATACCGAGGCGCACAAAGCCTTAGGAAGGTACTTACACACCATCTGTGAAGGCACGAGCTACTCCAGAGACGCCTGCTACCCGGAATTCACCAAGATTAAACTTCACAAATAAATTGTGCACGACGTAGCAAAGAAACCGATCAAATATACTTGTCTATTGCAAATGTGGTTAAAAAATCATACCGTTTTATTCCGTGCCTTTTTACTGAATGAAATCTTTGAACATGTGGTAAGACGAGAGGAAGCCATGGATCCAGCATCTGTCGGTTCCTCTCGCACCATGCAGAATACAAAGTGGAAAAGGGATGGAGGTAAGGGTTTTGATTTTGATTTTGATATCAAATAATAGGCAGTGCACAGATACTTGTATAGGACTCTGTGGTCTAGGGCTTGTTAGGTTTCGTTTGATACAAAATGGCGGGAAAACTTGGACCTTCAGAAAATATTAATATTTTAGTCTAAATTTTCTTTTTAATAATTCAAAACTCCTCAAATCTAACTATCTTATGGATCTTTCATTTTATGATGTTATTATTATTAGTATTACCTATTATTTTACATCAGTCGTAATAGCAAAACTATCGATCCGAGAAAGATATCAGTGGAAACTAATTATATTATTTATATTCGGTTATTATGCATATACGAATCCAATATATTGTACATATATATATATATATATATATATATATGTATTTGATTTCTTTGGCAAGAAAGCGTTTTAGCAAACAGCTTTGTATATATACTTAGGATGGTTGACCTCTGAAACGACCGCTGGACTCCTACACTGAATTTGTTACGTCTGCCAATTTTTGGTTACAATGCATTTTATAGTAAAGAAATACAAGTCAAAATTGTTTTATTGAGCGTTTAGATATTTTACATACGTTTACACACCTTTATTATTTAATTAGTTTAATCATGTATATAATATAGGGTGTTTTTTTAGAGGTATAGAACTTTAAAATGGAATAAAACACATCAAAATCGTGGTAGTGGCCATGGTATTGGCTTTATTAGAAATATAATTTTACGCCATTATTGTTTAAATATGATTTCGCGCCGACTGGCTCAAATAAATCACAATCTGGAAGACAAACTTTAGACCACTTTTTAGAGCAACTGGGGATGTATATCGGCAATAACGCGACGAATGTTGGGTTCCAAGTTGTCTTTCGTCTCCGATTTATCGGCGTAGACCAGCGACTTCACATATCTCAACAGAAAATAATCCAAAAGTGTTAAATAACATGATTTTGAAGGCCAATTCACAGGTCCATTACGCGAAATTATGTGCTCATCGAATGCTTCTTTCAATAAGTTGATTGTGGCGCGCGCTGTGTGGCATATTGCGCCATCTTGTTGAAAGCACAGCTCTTCCACATTAATACCATTCAATTGGGGAACGAAAAAATCCGTAATCATTGATCTATAGCGCTCTCCATTGACTGTAACGTTCTGGCCGGCATCATTTTTGAAGAAACAACAGCTTTTTCGGTGCGCACTGTACGACATCTCCGCGGATGCGTATTATCAATTAAAATAAGTGTGGTGCGGAAACGATCCATGATTATTCGAATTACTTGCTCGGATAGACGATTATGTCGACCGTAAAATGGACGTAACGCGCGATAAGTTTCGCAAACTGAACCACGATCTTCGAAATAAATTTGCGAAGTGATGATAAAATGACAAGACAAACTGAGCACAAATCAGCTGTCAGCTGTCAAATCGACTGTCGCTGGAAAAAGTGTTGTCAATTCGAAAAACAGACATATAAAAAAATACCTTTACATATGTTTATTTGTATTTGGACTGTGCCCGTCTCACCAGAAATCTGTGTTGATTTACGTTTTCATTTTAATGTTCACTTAATACAATTTGATACTTATTCTTGGTAGATTTTTCTGAGCTTTTTGTTGTGTGCATCAGATCTTTAATTCAAATAATACTACGGGGTCTGAAACGCCAACAAAAGCAGTCAAACACGAAGCAGAATAACCGATAAAACTCATACGTTTTAAAACGATGAAATACAATAGACTATTATATAGTAAATACTTCATTTCTCTTGCATTTCCAGTTACTTTCAACGAGATTGGGAATTTTAATTTCGAATAATGGTTTTAAATTAATGGCTCGAGTTACTCTGAATGCATTGGTCTACTTTTGTTCTAGTTACGCTTTATAATTACAACATTTCTTTACTGTGCACGGAGATTATCTTAATGAATCGGAGTTGTTCCGACACCGTTTTAACTAAATTTATCGCTGACAGATTTAGTGTATCTTTATATGCTAATGATAAAAATTTTCGCACTTGTCACGTGGCAATAAAATTTTTGTTTCATAACTGTGTATTTAAATATTCTCTTATTTTTACATATGTATTATAAAGTCACACACTGATGATATAATATTGCTATCCGATAAATTTGTTTTATCAGGGGTCGAAATGGAAAGTTAACGAACCGAAACGGTCGATAATATGCAAAAATTTCCACTCATTTTTTTTTCTGAATACTATATACACTTAAGTACGTAACGGTAGATACTATACTGTGTTATTTATCGTAGGGATAACTTTCTAAAAATAATAAAATATTCTGTAATATAGACACTTGTCGACTGATTGATAACCTTTTTGCAACATAATGACCAGAGTGGTAAATAAAATCAACTCTGAATAACGTTACATATTAATATATTGAAAAGTATGGATGATTTATAAAATATTTAGATATTTGATTAATCTCTAATCTGTATTTGAAATTAAAACGAGCCGGAACTATACTTGCGAAATAAATTCCACGTACCGGAGTGGCGATCCGGTTTGCTCCGGTTCATCCCGATGTGACTAGCCCTGATTATATACCGTTGATTTGCCTCCTTTTTATAGATATATTATAATATTCTCCTCATAAGAAACCATTATATTTACTAATTTCATATTGGTGCAATACAATACATGTATATAATACAAAACAATAAATTCATTGAATTTACATAATATGTATAATGCCATGTACTCATGAATTGTATCACATAATATTCTAGTACCTAAGAGATCATATTTATTCTTCTTTTTTCATTTTAAGAACTGTGTTCTTGTAGGTGCCGATCCACCATGAGTCTTAAAGTCTTAAATCATAACATGAGTAGTATAAACTACTTGGCAACCGAGTGCATGGTGCGTGTATGTATTTCTGAATATCTTTAAGTGAAATTGTGTATACTTGTGCGAGGTATATGAGGGGAACTTGTTAATTAAAAAAAAAGTAATATTAAATAAAATAACAATCACTTATTATATATACTTATATTATACATCAATCGGTTTTGCTTATCTCAAGCTTCATCAGGATATTTTTAAAACTAATCATAAATACAAGAAGAGTGCACTTATACATACATATAGAATATACCTGTATATGTATTCTGTCTCTCTCTTTCACATGTAATTTTATATTAAAAAAAGTAAACTTTATTAAATTTTTAATACTTAATTTTTAAACTAAATAATTGTCTTATAAATATCTAAATTAGCATGTTAATTCCTTTTATTAAGATACTTATGCTACAATTAATATCTGAGTTCATAGCGGCATGGTTTTATATTTTTTTATGTCTTATGGTGTGCCTTGAACAAAAATATTATAGTTTATTGAAGAAATTAATTTAACTATTACAAAACAGAAAAATATGTTAGCTAATTATAATAATAATATTATATTATTTACAGGGGCGTGCAGTACATACAAGCAAAAAAGCCGTGCATAACTAAAAATTCTGGAAAACAAATATAAATTGAAAAATTGGATTAAGATTAACGAAAACATTATTTTAAAAATAGTGTCATCTGTGTATCAGTAGAGACTTAAATTGTTTTGGTTCTAAAAACTCACCGCTGTACTCATGGAGCTCTTTTTTTTTCGCCGCGTCATGCTATTTATATTACTCAGTTCTGTCGTTAAGCTAGTGAATTATTCGAGTCCAAAAATGGCTATTTACTGAATTGAAAATTCTTTTCGATTGATCCGTTTTGTATGGAGTCGTTACCTGTGCTGTTTATTAACAGAATAACACTAGAAAGGGTTACAACTGCGTTCAAATTATTGAAGTGTCTACTTCCTTTTTTACTATCTAACTGTTTATAACCTGTTGATTTCATGATTGTTCTTTAAATTTGGTGCATGGATTGGTTTTTGATTTGAGAAAAACAGAAAGAAATTGGCATAACTATTTCCTACCTTTAATAAAACTAATTATTTTCTTTAGTTATTACGTGAAGTATTTTCAAACAATAAATGAATCATGTTCAGTCATAGAAAGTGTTCTTAAAAACGTCCATACATTTTTTATGAGCAAGAAAGTGTTATTTTACGTTAAAACTTACACTTTATAAACACTATTACCAGTACTCTAAAATTATAAATAAATACATGATAGGGTCGTATAAACGACAGATTTATTTTGTCCAAAGACGTTGGTTAAACGAAAGTACATACTCCTATATTATATTACATATATTATATATGATTGTATAATATTATTGGTAACAATATAACCTAAATCTGTACCTACAGCACGCCACTGATTATTTACAAGTATCAGTTAACGTATCTATTATTTAATATAGTGAAAAGGATTTAAATTATAATATTAAATGCTTTCGTAATTCTTTTATTTGCAAAACACAATATATAATTTGCTTAAATTGATACGTAAATATAGACTTATTAGTCTAGTTATTGGGGGTTTGAACCTAGTCCCGATGTCAATGTATGTAATCAGTATGTATCAAGGTTTGTGCATGCATGCCATTGCAACGTCATAGTGTAACATACATCTTCACATTAATTGAACATGAATTTCTACACGCTATCTTATGAGTATGTATGTAGGTGATTCGGTTAAGTATTACTGTAAAGCACAATACAAAATATGTGTAAGAGTGTATTTTTAAAAATTTTGTCAGGTAAAATTTGATACATTAACTATAAATATACATAACTTTTGAAGAAAAGTAAGGTGAATTTTTAATCTGAAACACTGTATTTATAATTTTTAGCCTAACGAGAAATTTAAAAAAAATATTCATAATGTATTTTTTAAATGAACTTTTACAACATTTATTGAAGATGTTTTAAGAATACACATTAAACTCCTACAATACTGAACTGTGTTGGTTTTAAGTAAAGTGTAGTAGTTATTATCTGACAAATTCTTAATTAATTAATCTATGGAGCATTACTTGTTATACCAAGTAGAAATATTTACATTTCAATGATATGCACAGGATATGTTCGTAGCACGTATATTGGAAAATACACTGTTTGCTTTTCTCTGTACTTGGAGGAAATTACTTCAACTATTGTCTGTTATTATTGTATTACAAAAACAACAATCTGATCTGATATCGGGATATCGGCTTCTGGTCTACAAGTGTGTTAGCAATATTTTCGATTGTGGAAATATCTGCTTGAATAGGAAAAGGGTAATTATGGTATCAGGTCTGGTGCATAATGACGGGCATTCCATTGACTGGTCCACACCGAGTCAGCTGCAGTCATGTGATGAATGGTCGAATTAAACAACCATCGTTTCTGCTCGATGCGTAGAATTCTGGGCTATATTAAACATCTAATCCAAATATGAGATCTAAATCATTAGCGTGTACAATAAATTTAACATCGGTCGCTGCTAATGTGTGTAACAATTTTAGTTTTATTTTTTATTTATTATCTTAGTTTAATAACCACAATTGAGTTTAAAAAACATCTACCGGTTTCGGAAAACACTTTTTCCTTCTTCAGGATATGTCAAAACTAACTAAAAATATAGCATTGTTTTTCTATTTATCCAGAATCTATTTTTAAATTTTTAAAAAAATTTAAAAAAAAAAAAAAAAAAACAACAATTATTTAAAAAGTAAATTTAGTACCTAACTCAAATTTAAATAATTGTTGTTTTTTTTTTTTTTTTAAAAAAATTTAAAAATAGATTCTGGATAAATAGAAAAACAATGCTATATTTTTAGTTAGTTTTGACATATCCTGAAGAAGGAAAAGGTGTTTTCCGAAACCGGTAGATGTTTTTTAAACTCAATTGTGGTTATTAAACTAAGATAATAAATAAAAAATATGAATCTTAACCACCAAGTTAATATTGCTAATTTTAAAAGTAATTTTAGTTTTCATGTTATGTAGAAATTTATAAAGAAATAATTAATCAGACAAATTGGATCAAAGCGGTAATTATTTAACCTCTTTGAATTGTATGCATAGTCAATATGAGACTCGTTGCATTTAGCCTGTGCATGTGATAATTTATTTTATACCTTTATAACAGTTCAAATTCATATTAATTTAAAGCTCTTATCCTTTTTTAAACTCATTTTAGAAACAGGTTTTATGCTCACCAGTTAACTGGACAATCTTACTATACTATTATTATCAGCGGCGTGCTGTCAGTACTTTGAAATAAGCTGTAATGAACTATAGTTTCTGTGAAATAGATCGGAATAAAAAATATATTTCATAATATTCCTATCACAATTATTTTCATATTATTCAGACTTTAATATATCATATGCTGACAGATAAATATGTATTTATTCTTTATTTCCCAAAATATATATTTAATTGTACTGACTACACGCGCCTGATTATTATATCCGAACCATTTAACTAATATCTCGCGCACAAGTATTTATTTATTAATATTTTTATTTTGTTATTTATTATTTTTTCCTTTTTAATTGTTCATTCTTTTGTAATTCTACCTATTTGGTCACCTTTTACTTTTTTTTCCAATAATATTTTGAATACCTCGTGTACTCGACTCTATTTAAAATTAAATCATATTTGCTGGCAGTTTCCGTACGACCACCATAATTCGCTAATGAGTACAGAGTTAGTGCTGTAGTGTAATTCGAGCGAAAGAGTTTAAATATGGACTTGGAGTGTGAATGGCGTGTTACCGGAGCGATGTAGCGTGGCATTCCATCCGCCTCACATTGCATCGAATCTGAAAAATGCTTCGTTTAATTATGTGAAATATTACAGAGGTAGCGATGAAATACGGGCTGGTACTTCCACCTGTAATTCGATGCATTAAAAAATATTTTCTCGTGTTAATAGCAATAATTGAATCACTTATTTTTTGCCAGTATCGTATGTAAAGACGTCGAATAAATATGTAGACATGATCACATCGCACCGTGTTATTATGGGAGTAGATAAAAATCATTCGCGTTTACATAACACATAAGCTAGTGTGTTTGAAGTGATGTTTGAAGCCAACTTCTTGTAGCCGCCTTAGATATGCATTTTAGCAGTCTATATGCTGGTAAAACTAATTTCTGGGAAACCGATGTACGTTCAGGTAGCTACGTGCTTTTTACCGTGCTATGTGATCGTATTAAATTAATCCCTTGCCCTGATCTAAGACTACCATTGCCATATATCATTTTCGTTATAAGTAAACATTTATTTATATATCACAGATAAATAAAAAGGAAAATGTCCATCACATACGATCCATTGTAATAAAAAATAAACTTAAACAGTTGCATGTTAATACAAATTAAATGTATCAATTAGAAATATATACAGAAAAATTTAATTTATAGAACAAATATTTTTGTTTATACCGGGATTCGAATCTGGATCTTTTCCTATCTGGGGAAATGCGTTAACTGAATACACTGCACCAACATAGTAAGTTGACGACAAATTTTCGAACTTATATGCTCTAGTTCTTTCAAACTGATACCTACATCTATTATTCTAAATTTTGAATTTATCACTTTTTATTGGGAAAATCTCAAATACGTACCTTTGAGTAATATTCGTTAATAAATTTGTTGTCAATGTATTATGTTGGTGTAGTGTAATCGATTAACGTATTTTTCCGAGTAGGAAAGGATCCAGGTTTGAATCCCGGTGGCAACAAAAATAGTTTTTCGATAAATTGATACATTTAATTTGTATTTTATATTTATTATCTTTGTTTTATTAACCACTGAATTGAGTTTAAATACATATACCGGTTTCGAAAAATACCATTTTCTTCTTCAGGATGTCATAACTAACTAAAAACATATATTATTGTTTCTTCACCAGAATCTATTTTTAAAAAAACAACAATTATTTAAAAAAATAAATTTAGTACCTAACTCAAATAAATTGCTGTGATTGTGTTGCAAGCTGCACAAGTGGCATGGAATATATAAATAAAAATAGAAATTAATATAATATATATAGAAATAATAAAAATTTTGGTTTTACACAGAAAGGCTGAGTGTCAAAATCAATTGTATTTTTGAATCAGAATAGCATCAAAAACATTACTTTTATATTTAAACTTTGAGTATCGGAATATATCTATAAAATCAAAATTGTTCTCGAGCTTGTAAAGTCTTTGTATACGTGCATTCCAATAAAAATTTTATATGTGATACATTTACATGGAACAGCGCCGATAACCTGGTAATCTGCGCAGGAACTTGGTATACAAACAGTTCAGTTAAATTAGGAGCGTCCAGTATGTTATTTACTATTTTAAATAAAAATAATTAAATTTCTTCTACACGACAAGTTAGTTAAATTAAGAGTGCTCATTAGAAAATCATAATTCAATTGTTTAACGGATATACACAGTTTGAAGTTAATAAATTTCAAAAATTTAAGCGAAAAAATTTAATTCTAATTTTAATTCGTGCACTTTATAGAATGGAGACCAAATAGTTGAATTATTAGAGAATTGCCAAATATTAGAGGAGTCCAAAGCAAACTAGGATGTGAGTCTGGTTTCTTTTAACGGTAAAACTGCAACAATGATTTGTTGTTACGATTCCAAACTAGCTCAAGTACCTGGAGTTTCATTAGAGCAAGGGTAGTACCTGTACAGGGTGGTCTTCTAAAATTCAACTGAAATAATCAATGCCCGCAGCTATTTTACTGGTAATAGTGGTACCCACCTAGTATTTTAATAGAGCCTCTACAAATCAAAATGACAAAATTAGACACCGCAATACATAAGTCATCCTTGTACGATTTACAGCACCTGGTTGTAATTAACTCCCACTACCGCTATTTATTACATTCATGTTTTTAATTTATCATATGTAACTTGATATTATAACATGTTCTATGTTTTAAATGAAGAAAAATTAAAAGATGGTCTAGTTATCCATAATAATATTACACATGACTTTTTTTTGACTTTTGTATCATTTCATTCAGAGTACCGGGTCCATTTGAACCCCTTGCTCTTTCATCATGATGTAAGGCTTATGGGTGCATTAGCGAAAATGCAAATGTTTATTATTATTGTATTGTATATATTATTACATTATTGCTGCAATGATGCAAGGGCCGCTAGCTGGGGCAAGAGATAACCTCTAAAGGAGCACGGTTTTGGGATGTTTAATACGCGAGAGGGCCGTTATGTCATAGGTTGACAGAACTTTAATCGTTGAGTTCCGCTGTGGGAGTTCAGTATAAAAACGCTTGGAGAGGTGTTTTATGAATTCTTTTACTGGGAGAATACCAAAGTAGTTATGTAGTTGCGTAATCCTGGTACAGTTAGGTGTGCGCAGCGCTAGTCTGATGACCTTATTCTGGAAGGATTGCAATTTATTTAATTGTAATGGCCACGTAGCCCCAGACGGGGGCTGCGTAAAGGAGTATTGGCATTATGACGGCCTTGTAATAATATTACACTTCCCCGTCTAAATCTATGACTTTCTGGATTCGACGGCCATGGCGACTTCGTTAGAGTCATTTGCTTTAGTATGCTATAAAGTACTTGCTTAAACGACCAGGTCTGTGAGGCTCCTGTCATAGATAAGAAAAGCATCCTGTTATCTCATCTATGTCTCATTGGTCATATCGCGTCTCACTCTATGGTTTCTTTCCTTATCTATGATGCTGCCAAATGTGACAAGAATATTTTGTTCATATATTCGCCACAATAGGCGCTCGATTGCTTATCTGCTAGTTTGTATTTAAATCACTTGTAGGATCTAACTTTCTAGAGCAGGACTCTATACAAAGGAAAGCAATTCACCGTGTTAAAAATTAATTCTTGGATAACCTGCAATATCTGCACTCAAATCTGTTGATACTAAGAAAGGACCCTGAAAACTTGGCTCAGTCCGAATTCTTAGCAAGAAGATATGACAAATAATACATGTCTTGCTCACAAATTCAATTGACACCAATCACATGAAAACAATTGGCTTCTATCAATCATTCATTTTAATTTATCTTATTGTAATGCTAATGAGGCTTGCGTTAACTGTTGTTGTCAAGACTTAAACACCACAATCCATGGTGCAGTTGATGTAGATCAACCATAACATGTTGAGTTCTTGTAGTTTTAACAAAAAAATGCTTGTACCGGAAAGCGTGCACAATGTTTTATGTGAAACATCAGTGTGTAAATCATATTTTTGAATAAAAATATTTTAATTTGGCAGCCATTATGTAGTTACTTCCGTCAACCGGTATGACGTAGGTACGTGTTGTTTAAGTCCTTTACGTCGAACCCTTTTTTTACCATATAAATATTTAATTTTGTGAGGTTTCATTACTAACCGACCGTTGATGTTTTCCAAGCAATGAAAATCATAATCACGAATGGGGCCTATTCTCTATAGCGTGAAACATTCTCATCGCGCATTATACGAAACTTAATAATTGAAAATAAGTACTTCCCGCAAAGACAAAGTAGGTAATCACAATTATTGTCATTATTCTCTCATTTTAAAACTTATTTTGGACATTAAATTTTGCACACTTTCACTGAAACCTACGGTAGTCAGCGCGTGTGCCGTGGTTGGCGTTCGCCCCAGTTTAACATTAAACCGCTTTATAAACATACAAATTCTTCCAATCGGACAAGTCATAAATGTAAACTTTCTCTCGCGAAAGGCGTATCACCGAACATAATGTTTCTAAAGTCAAAGCGTATTGTTTTTTTATATTTATAATCCTCCATGGCCTTAAAGTAGAATGTATTTTTCCAGTTCCAGGCACAATGGACTCGACTACAATTGAATAAAATTATATATTAATACATTTAATCGTTCCATTATTTGAAAGAGCCATCTACCTTATATCAAAAAGATAACATATAGGTTCGAAAATTTGTCGCTAAAAATATTGTCGCTGTAGCATAGTTAGATAATGCATCCTCCCCGGTTTGGAAAGAGATCCAGGTTCGAATCAACAACATTTTTCGACAATATTTTTCGATAAAATTGTATTTATGTCTATCTTTATAATTTATTTTTTATATGTATACATTTAATTCATATTTCAAATATCACAGGCCGTCTGTTCTGAATAATTACAACTCCATAATAAGAATGTGTTCTCCTTATATGATTTAATATGTAATTTAGGAATAAATTCTCTACAAAATCGAGCCATGTTTATCAAAATAATAAATTCATGTTATAAATTAAATGATACGTCAATCGATTGAGTTTTCCTCTCTCCCCCTGTAATACAAATACACAGATAATGTTATTTTATGTCTCTTTCTTTGTCTAACATAAATTTGGCGACTTGTATCTTTTTAATTCTTCGAATAATAATTTTTATTTTAATTTACTTTACTCATTTCAAATAAAATAAGAATATATTTTAGATATATTTTTTTATATCAATTGTGTACGTTTTCCTATTATTTTTTTTGTTTACATCCGATTCTACTCCTACTCCCCTGATCTCCGTTCCTATCTCTCCAATAACATTATTTTTATTCTGCCAGATCTTTTAATCTGTTTTACACTTTTCACATATATCACATGTATAAGATAAGATTCTGTGATATGTATTAAGCTTTTGTTCTACGCTATAGAAAATATAACTAGAAAATATATTCTTAATTAATAAATAAATATATAAATTTAAGATAATTCCTTTTAAAATATGTTGAAGACTGACTACACAATAATTAGCATGAACGCTAGGGCTCAGAGTCTACGTTTCTCGAAATGTAATATTATTATTTTTTTTTTATTACTATATATTATTATAATGATAATTTAAGTCTAATCGCCCTATTGATTTGTTTGAATATTATTAACTTCTGAAAAATCATAGTTATCACCGACAGATAGAATCTTAAAATTTTCGGTGTCGGTAATAAATGATATCTATAGAATAGTTCTTAAAAATAAAACGGTACCCATATGCTTTACAGTTACATATTATATTATATTGGAATGCTGGTATTCGATATGGTTTTGATTTGTCTACATAACGATTGAAAGAAATGAGCGTTGGGTACCTAAATGTCGCCGAACAAGTCAACCGTGAGACCGTTATTAAGGTTAATTTATTATTAACGCATGGCAAGTTTTTAACACGCTTGGATATTTAAAAAATATTTTCATCAATTCAAAACACATTTTGGTATTTGTTATGTGAATACAAGTGTATCCAACATAAGTATACAAGTGTATCCAACATAAGTATACAGGTGTATCCAATATAAATATACGTACTTGTGTATTACATCTATAATTTGACAAAGTACCAAGATGACTACTACGGCGAACAATTCATAATTGTTATGATGTCAATATAGAGTTAATTAAAGTACTTTAATTATACGAATAATAGTATAGTATAACCACAAGATGAATAATATGACTGTTTAAATAACGTGTACCGATGAAGGCTAAAAAGATGAACAGCAAAAAATAACGTTAATTATCTTATTTTTATAGCTCTATAATTTGTAGGTAGTATACAAATTAGCCTACATCCGGAAATGAATAATTAAAAATAAACATGTTTATTTATGAACTTACATACTTATTATTTGACGTACGATATTAATTAATGAATATACAAATCAGTAAAACTCTCAGTGCATGCTTTTATCAACTGAGACATCGACCTCTCGTCGTCTACTTATAAATGCATTTGTGGTGTCACGTGTGGATTATTGTAACTCCATTTATGCTGGGCTGCCAATATTTCAGCTGGATAGATTACAATCCACTCAAAATGCGGCTGAACGGATAATATATGGAGTTTCCAAATATTCTTATATAACACCCCACTTACATCAGTTACATTGGCTCCGATTCCCTGAAAGATTTGAATTTAAATTGTGCTAGTTGATGTACAAGGCTAGACACAATATGGCACTTATGCATCTTCAAAAACTTTGGATCATAGACAATTTAAATGATAGACGTCAAACTTTCAGTTCAGCCTCTACTTCGGCCGCAGGAAGGGTTGTAGAACCGACCGACCGTTGGCAGAAACCTAAATTTAGTGAACGAGCCTTTGCGGTGGCGTGGAACTAAAAGCGTGGAACTCTTTGCCCTCCGTTATAAAAAACAATGCATCAGAGACTTTATTTAAAAATAAACTTAAAACGCACGTTTTCAAAAAGTCATTTCCATAATTGAAAATAACAATTTGTAAATTTAAAAATAAAGATAATTGTAGAACTATAAACAGTTTATATGTAAAGCGCTCTTGTGATGAAAGTTTTTACGAAAATGGCGCTATACAAATTTTCCATTATTATTATTATTATTAACTCAATGATGCAACACCATACCAAATTAAGGAGATATACGAATGAGCTCCCCATTACTATCGATCCCCACATTAAATAATAGTTGAGTACACTAAGTTTCGCGACAGGTGCCACAGGTCTATCAGATGCTATTTACACGCAGGCCGAGGGGCCCCGGGCCGTACGCGACACCTGTTAACTTGGCGAAGGACAATAGAATATTTGAAAATAGGGGTTGATGAATATGCACGAAATGAACAACCTTTTTAAATGCGTACGATTCGAGTTTTTTTTACAACCCAATCGAAAACGTTGTCGCGTGTCATGATCCCCATCTGTTCCGTGCACATGTGCCTGACGTCATATTTCAATAATCACTTTGACATGACGTAATATACAAAATGCGATACATTTTCAACCAATAACAATTTACTAATATCATATAACCGTTATGCAGCATTGTATATTTTTTCTTTTGAGAATTGTTAGTATAAATTTTCCTTTTAATTGTTATGACTTATATTATGCATTTTTTTCAGGTACTATGGCATCTGGACATATTCCGGAGGAGCTTTCGCGAGCTTTCCGGGCACGCGTGTATGGGAAATGCTTGTATCTTCTGCGCGTTGAAGGTAAGAATTCTCTCTTTTTTAATGTTATCTAATTTTGTACTTATTTGTGTGCGATTGATAATAATAATGTTGTTATCTATGTATTAAAGAATGGTCCAGGTATGAGAATTTTTGGAAGTATTAGTAAGTTATTAGAACATGTATATTAGTGTGATTAGATAGATGATTGAAAGCGAGAAAATGGATTCAATGATTCTCTTATCTATTGATTTCTAGATAAGAGAATCATTGTTTAAGAATTATTAATCAATTTAAGAAATATTTTTTATGGCATGGTGCCATTCATCAATTTTCGAATAACTTTGGTTGGAACAGGAACAATGATATACTCTTATAAAACAAATTATTTCTAGAAAGAATTAATGTAAACTGTATGTAATAAAAATGTATATTTTAGTGAATTGTTTTTTTCTAATTTGAATAAATACAAAATCAGTGCCAAATAGATCCATCATTCGTTCATTACTCTGTTATTAATATTGAATGTAACTTAAATAGTGGATGTCCTCGAAAAACTTGGCACGATCAGGCAAATTGTATTGGAGCGTGACCCAATTAAAATCACTGACTATCGATTAACGTGCACGAGGAGATATATGACTGAGTTTATTGCAAGAGTAGCATTTATGAAGATATATGGATGCGGAGTGTGATTGATGCAAGAGTCATTTGTCAAGAAAGATAGATGCTTCTCTGCCAGCCTCTATAATTTACAACGTAGTTTAGTGCATACTTTAAAGTAAGTTGTGCATAACACGAATAAATAGGAAATAAATTTAATATTTAGCTGATAATAATCCAGCCGCAATATTTATTAAATTGTTAACATTTTAATCTATCGCATAAATTAGCAATATTTGAATATCTGCAAGAACACAATTACTGGATTTTTACCTACAAAGGCACTGTTATTAAACAAATATCAGATATTTTATAGTGACAAAGCTAGTTTTTATTATATTTTCTATTAAATATAATAAAAAATAGCTTTGTCTCTATGAAATATCTGATATTTGTTTTTTATCACATAAATATTTAATTGTAATTTATTAGCTACGAAATACTACCTATAGTTACCTAGCATATTTTATTATATTAAATGAACTCTAAATCATATTATGTTTAGAAAATTTGATTTCAATAGGTTGTGCAATGTACATTAATATTTTACTTCCAGTAAATTTGAACATGTGTCATGCTTAATTATTGTATTTGAAAACCACTGATAAAAAAAAGATTCATTTTTCATTATGTAGTATACATTAAAGTACTTTATAGGTTCCGTGTACAAACAAAATTGTAGGTTTAAAGAACTGAAATCCCAACCCACGTGTATATTAAGTACCTTAAAAGGAACTGGTCAGGCACCCACGTGCTATGTCCACACGTAACTACTAACTCTCATTCATATAAATATGTACCTGATGTCTATCAACACTCCAATTTGGCGGTGAAATAGTAAAGAACTATTTGTAATTTACAATAATATCATACATTTTCGGTTCGAGTAGTCTTCGTGGCATATTGGGTGGGTTGGTTTCTAATTTTAAAAATTTCAGATCAGCTTCAAAAAAATTTTATGATAAGAAGATATGTACATATAATGTTAAAATACACATTATATTTAAAATATATTATGTTTTATTCTATTACGTTGAATAAATATTACGCTTTAAATTATATAATACAATCTTAAACTTAATATATCCCAATATTCTTCAATGAGACACGATAGGCAAGATTGAAAAGAAACTGATAAACTACATTAGATGGAAACATCAATTTATTTTTAATTGTATGAATTAGGTGGGTGTGTTTCATGAAACTTTCAAAACTACATAATTAATATTCATAAAGTAACATTGTACAAATATTATGAAATTTTATCTATTGATTACATTACTACTGATTTTAAGCTTCTATTTTGGAAAAATATCTTCCTGTTCAAAACCATCGTTTTTCAAAATAGTTTTAAAACTTTTCTTAACGTTTAAAGACTATGGTAGATGTTTTTAAAACAAACAATTATCTACTTTTCAAATACGGTGTTCTTCTTAACGAAGAGGCCTACACGTCGTCATCATGATGTTAAACACCTGCCCTTCACAGGACGGGCATTTTGTGCTCTTCCTGTGAAGGGTTCTACACACTGCATAGTCGTTACAGGAAAAACTGAAAAAAAAATAGCAGCATTAATCCAATTTTGGCTAGTCTGTGACATAGACGATGTAAGAAAACGTAATAAATGGTTTTGGCGGAAAGAAAGAAGAACGGAAGAAGAAGGGGCTTTATATAAATTATCCAATATTCTTAATAATATATTAAAAATACCTATGTGTACTTTAGAAAATGAAATAATATTTTGTGGTAGAAATACGCGCTTTTGTAATCACACTATATGTGATGCATGGTGGTACTTGTTGATTCGATTGGTGACCGCTGCTGTTGAGTTTTCGATACCGTATCAGGTTGTATTTATTTTTACGTTCAAATCCCACGTGGCGTAGGAGTTTCATCCCACGTGGTCCGTTCAATTCGTCCGATCAATTATTACTCTTTTCAATTTTTGTGTCAAATTGTCCCCACGTCGTGTGTCTGCCGCTGGATGTATTCGGGAAATGTTAATTAAAAGTTTATAGCATCCGCCCGCCGTGGTGACCGGCGAGCTTTATTGCCAAGCCTTACTCATCCAGTTGGTAGGTATCCCATTTATTTTTTTAATAAGGTACCATTTTACATTATGCCCGTTTGTATGTTTTTATGAACTTAAATTTTTTAATATAACAGGAAATTGTGTAAATGCGTGGTGACGTTTCTGAATATTAATAATAAATATGATGAGTTAAAGTTCTTTTTCGTTCTAGAAAAATACTGGATTCTTTTTCGCATTGCTGACTTATAAATAATAGCGTGTGTTCTAATTTTTTGCTCTGGATGTGTTCGGAGTAGAACCTGAAATAATTTTTTACTTATGTGAATAGCCTATCATAACGAGTCTTACTCGTGGCGTTGAATAAATTGATCATTGTTAATCCTAAGAGTTTCTTCGATCATTTTTTTCTTCCACCGTAATTTTAATAATATTAAATTTAACTAGATTTGGTGGACACAGTGGCGTAGCTATGGGGGTTTAGGGAGAGTGGGGGCATGTATCTCCGGGCACCAAAACGAGGTGTGAAATTTTTGATTTGAATAATTTTAATTTAATTCTCATACAAAATCATAGTTTTAATTTTTCACATTTAAATGTATTATTCAAAACAGATTTTTTATGTGTGTAAATATAATTTACTTCCCTTTATTTTAATTTTACACAATTGCACGATTTTTTTTATTACGACCCTTCCAGTTAGACGGATTAAGCTTAATACGAATTGAAAGTGACCGCTGTAAATAGATATAAATTCTCATTATAACTTTCAAAAAATCTATGCAAAAAATAATTCCTTACAATTTATGACCTAGTGCTTTTATCAAGAACGGATTTATGTATGTAATGTATTAATTAGAAAGAAATACATGTAAAATCAATTTTATCAAAAAATATTGTTGTTGCTACCGGGATTCGAACCTGGATTTCTTCCAATCCGGGAAATGTGCATTAACGGATTGTGCTATACCAACCCAGTGGATTAATGACAAATTTTCGAACTTATATGTTACACTTCGTTCCATTATTTAAAAGCCATCTTATTTATTTTTACGGAATCTCAAATACTTTGAGTAATCCGATAGAAGTCGCCAGAATTAACAGTTATTAAATTTTGGACACATTGATACAACTTATATATTATTACGGATAACACATTATTAATGTGAAGTTGTAATTATTCAGAACATAGGTCTGCATATTTGAAATAATTGAATGCAAGTTCTCCGAATTGGAAGAATCCCGGTAGCAGCAACAATATTTTTCGATAAAATAGATTTTATATGTATATCTTTCAAATTAATGCATTTAATTAGTATTTAAAGTTTCACAGACCTATGTTCTGAATAATTACATCTTCATAATAAGAATGTGTTCTCCTTAATAAAGTTTCTGTGTTTTTTTGTAAAATTACTTGATATTTTTTGTATTCATCCGTTAAAATGTAAGAAATAGACTATTTTTTCTTTATATTTTGGTACTAGATACTAAAGATGTAAGATAATTAACGAACAGAGGAAGCAAACATGAAAAACGATGGAGAAAAGCAGATTTCTCGGTTTAATGGAGCTTAATCACCAAAAGCACGAACTTTTTAAATGTGATCTAATTGGATATTAAATACCAGTATCTCGATAGGATCGATGTTGAAATAAAAATATCGTGAGCCTGTCTTGGAGGAAGTTCCGAGCACGCCGAGACTCGAAGTTTCGCGTATAATAGTACAATGAGCAAATTTCCAAACGATAACAGCAGCTTTTGGAAAGAGTGTACGCGTAAAAATCTCGCGGGCTTTTCGTCCAATGGCGGCACAGCGCGCGAGTTCGTGGAACTCTTGGCCTCGCTTCCTATTGGCTGGCCGGTTTCCCGCTCTCCCGGCATTGGAGACTGTATTAACCTCTCTCGGGTCTGTTTTGAACGCAGATAACGCGAGCAATGAGTAGATTTTTTTCTATGCAGATTTCTGATATTAATCAGTAACTCTGTCTCGTCACTGATATGTGTAATTTTAATGGTTTTGTGTTATAATTAATTTATTCTTCCAAATTATATATATATTGTAATTTTCAACTATTATTAATATCTAGATTGTTTTGCTTAACGGTTATTTAAATATTATTTCACATCAAATATCTTATACAATGCTTTCGATTTCGTTATAATAATATATTTAAAGTTTTGTTGCAATTATTGATAAAAGCCTTTAATATCTAGACTTGGAAAACAACAATCAATCAGTTGTCAATGTTGCATGCCCCATATAATGCAAACAAAACTATGCATGGAGCTTTCGAAGGCCACATAATGCACTATTTTCATTTTAAAGTTACGTTAACTTCCTACATTGTTATGTTCTTGTCTGTAGATATTAATTAGCTATTTATCTAGACAAACTTAATAGTATTATTAAGGAGAACACATTCTTATTGCTAAGTTGTAATTAATCAGATTTGATGTTTTAAATACCAATTAAATGTATTAATTATAAAGATATAATTATGTACAAATAAAATTAGTTTTATTGAAAAATATTATTTTTGCGCTACCGGGATCTCTTTTTCCAATCCGGGGAAGTTGCATTACCAAATATGCTACAGCGCCAGTTTCTTTAACGACAAATTTTCGAATCTATATTGCACGTTTCCCGGATTGGAAGAGATTCAGGTTCGAATCCCGGTAGCAACAAGAATATTTTTCAATAAAATTGATTTTATACGTATGTCTTTCCAATTAATACATTTAATTTTTATTAAAAATATCACAGATCTATGTTCTGAATAATTAAAACTTCACAATAAGAATGTGTTTTCTTTAATAAACATAATAGTACAAACCTACTTACCTACGTATATGCCCATGACTTCTACGTATAATAATTTCAGATGTAAAATTATTTCACTTTTTCTTTCCTCCATTAACGTATTAACATGTGTGTTAATATTATATAATATAATTATTATTTGTGGACGTAGAGTGAATGTTCGTCCTCAGAACGGGAGCATTGTCTTACGGAGTATATTTATTTTTTATTTATTTATTTGTAGTATAAATAGTACATATGAAAGGTAATTACTTTACTAGACCTGATCTGTTCTAAAGCAATTATCTGTACAGTTTTTAAAAGTTGTAATTCATGGAGTTTTGTCCATCCATGGAGAAAATATCTAAGTCGGTAATTATACTCTAAACATTGTATTTACATTGCTTTAAGCACAATAGGGATAATATGACGCGATACTAAATGCTGAATAAATATTAGTATGCTCGCGTGCCTAGACAGGCGTAGAGTTGGTATAGTAAAGTATTACGCAACAATTAAGATTGCCAGAGCATACACATATACAGAATTTGATTTCAACCTCCAAATATATTTAAATGAGAATTCTATTTGGAAAAAAAACATAATTTAAATAATATTCGTGACAACTTAAATAATCAAAAAACTTTCATTATATATATGTTTTTTCGGATTGAAATAAATTATTTATGAGTGTGTAAGGTACCTACCCAGTTAGGTGCCGACTTTTAGAATTTATTATGTAGCTTAACTTCTTTATTACCAACACAACATAACAACGATTTCCTTATTTCCTATTATGTTTACTGTATAAATCTTAACTCTTTCGTCTTGCCGTGCATAACGTAGGTACCTACCAACCTACTCATAGAACTGGTTTGACGCCGTTTGTATGGGTGCTTACGCCATCAAACTGTACTATGTGTACCTACCTACCTACTGACATTTACATTCGAGAAACTTGGAGCAAAAACGGATTAAGTCCTTTTCCTGAGTCATTTCTCTTCTAAAACGACTATTTTCAAGATACTTTCCTGGCAGATATTGTAGAATGTCAGAAACAATTCATTTAATTTTAAAAATAATTTTGTCTTATTTTTTTTCCTAAGATTATTTATAAGTTAATTTTTTTCATTCAGCTTATTATTAACTTTTGAAATACAGACAAATTGCACCAACTCCAGCTTTTATTTACATGTATTATGATTGCATAATTATTACATATACATACATCTGAGTATAAATTTGTGTTTAAAGATCTTATTTATTTTATGTATAGTATTCAATATTTTTTGTAGAGTATAAACCTTGGACCTTTGGGCTTAGAATAAATGCTGCCGACGTAATTAGATAAAAACACGCATTCATATATAACGCATAAATAAAACATTTTTTTCATTAAGGCTTAACTTGAATATAGGAAACAGAATAAAAAGTAGATACAGCTTCATTATACAATGACATTTCGTTTTTCTCGAAGTGATTCATCTTATTTCTGACTAGACATAGATTATCCTATGATACATTTTATGGCATCAATCAACGTAGACCTTTAAATTTTTTAGTTGTAAATATTTTTAACATTCCTATTTATTATCTTCTGGGTAAATTGAAGGCTTTCTATATCCTACATGGTAATTTTCGTGTGACTTATTTACTATTAATAACGAAAAGTAGTATAGAAGCATATGTCAATTTAATTTAATTTTTTTTAGATTGCTAACTTTGTTTTATTAACATCTTAATGAATTAAATACATAAAATATTATGAACAACCAATTAAATTTGACCACAAGTAATGAAATTCTTGGAAATGTGTTCAATTCTTTTGAACATGCGCTGTATCGATTCCACTGCTTGCTGCTCGCCGTGTTAATCGATGTGTATATCCTTGAATTTGAATAGAAATAAATATATAACGGCGATTCTGATAGTAAATGGTGTACGATTCCTTATTCTCGTCTATAAATTTCCATAATATTTGCCATGCAGTTGCGTTGGTAGTGGCGGAATAGTTATTAGCTTTGTCTGAGGTCTGAAGTCAGCCATAACTTCGCGAGGACAAAGAAACGACTCGAAATGTCTACAGAATTTTCTGTTGATCAATTTCAATGAAAAGAGAGTTTCAAAATCCATCCTATGAATCAAACTACTAGTTGCACGTGGTGTGAAATGAGACCAGGTTGAATAGAATTAAGACAAAATTTTTTTGATTTGTGTAAAATTTTATGTATCCAAGGTTATTTATTATCATACCATAGTAGCCTTGCCAAATAATAGTAAAACTCTTTTAGTTGTAATTCGTTCCAATTATAATGCGATATGAAAATATTTCGAGTCAATTTGGTTTTTCTTTTCTCTCTACCTTAATATAAGAAATAGATTATATCTCGACATGCTTAGTTTCTTCCGTTCAGGGAACATTAATTAAATCTTAAAAAATATATATATTAAATGACAAATTAATAAATATCGAAATACCTGTGCATAATAGTTTAAAATGAAGTTGAAATTATTGTTTAAATTTCATAATGATATGTAGGTTATATTCTCATTGCAAACAATGTAATGAATAGCGGGGAAAGTTCAATATTTAAAATGTTTTTGAAATGCTCCGTCTAACTACGGGGCGTCTTCCACTTTCCCATTAACGTGACTTTAGACTGACATTAACATATGTATGCGAGCATTACATTATCTACTTAAGTCTTTTAGTTACAAAAGGTAGCTTTTAGTGATAACATGTATAGGAAGCAGATTACTCTAAAATAATTCTCGGTAAACCTTAGCGTAAAATATCATACAGCCTTCGATAAGGTCTACTGTGCTTTCCGAGTAAATCTAAGTAGAAAAATCGTGAGTCGTGACCGAAGCCTGATGGAGGCTGGTCATCGTGGCAATGATGACTCGTGCAGATGAAAAGGCGCCAACTTTGAGACAGATTCAACACTCAAAGTTTTTTCTAGAGATCTATTATGATTCACAAGATTCATAAAGATTAATAAATTATTATACACCATTCGAAGAACTAAAGTTCGCGTGTCTGATCCACGGCCATATTCTACTAATTTTGTCTTAAATTTTATTAGCACAGTTAATAAATAGAAAATTTAAAAAATATACACAGGGTGTAACAGACTCAGTTCATAATACTTTATGGGTGGATATCTGACTCAATTACGAGTCGCAAATGTTCAAAAGATCTAATCTTAACTATGTCAGAGATATAAGCATTTAAAAAAAAAAAATTATGCGATTATTTCGATTAATTCAAATGTTTTATTGATTCGAAATTAATTATTGAATACAAAAAATTAAAGGTCATCGAAATTCGAGCGACTAGAGTATTTTTTATTAAATGATTTAGGGCCTGAAGCAAAGATATAGATTAATTTCGGAACAATTTCGCAAATATTTATTTTAAAGTGCGTAACACGATTTTGTATAAATTTCAAACAATACTATTTTCCTTCACAGTTCAGATTTTGCACATATTCCTTGAACATTTTCGACTCATAATTTAGTCATGTATCCACCTATAAAATATTGTGGACTAGGTCTGTTACACCATTTATTTAATGCATACAGTTCATAATCGGCTACATGTCTAAATCTTGAGTCTGATTTCGTGTCGACCAATTTATTTTTCTTATGTATAGAAATAAACAAAAATGACGTTAGCTTGGTGCGCTTGTAAAAATGCCAACTTGTCAAAGATTTGAGATTCGATCAATAATCGTAAATAAGTCCTTTTTAATAGCTTTACACTAAATGTTTTCGAAGAATCGAAAAAAGTTCTTATAATATATCTTTACACTTAACTAATTTTTGTTTGACTTTTAAACAATCAACTAAGATGGACTCTATTTAACTACTTGTTGAAAATAAATCATGACAGGAATTATTGAATTTTATAAAACTTTTAAAATTCTATTTTAAACATACTTTCTGTAACATTATTTATTCACTAAGATTATTCTTAAAAGTGTCACATTTTGCGCCAGATTCAAATACTATAAATCTAATTTGAAATAAAATCAGTATATATATATATATATATATATATATTTTATAACAACTCTACATAGGGGAAATGATGCTAAACCAAATTAAATATAATAATATGCAAGTAAAGCTACCTGTGGATTGATGAATGCAGTATTTTCTCTTCACTTTCGTTTGTAGAAATTAGTAAGAAATGGAATTAAATTATAGCTACATATAATAATTTTAGTATATTAAATTAATGTTGTTTGCCGACTGTATCTCTTTGCGTATGAAAATTAAATATAATTATTTACAAATGTAGTCAATTGTTTTAGCACAAACATGACGCGAATACAATATTAAACCGGTCTAGAAAATATTCTGACTTCAATCGATAGTAATCGATTTAAATTCCTTTTATGTAAGACGTACGTAGAATTTGAAGGTTATATTAGACATTATACACTTCTCGTGTTATAAACAATATCCTATTTTAATTACAAATGTGGTCGCGTACATACGTACACGCAAATCAGTGGAATCTTGCATAAGTTTTTATATTAATTAATTAAATTTGTTGAGTGTGGAGTGAGTATTTTAATTAAAATAGAGGTCTGTTAAGGTCTATTTTAGGGATCATTATTTTTTTGATAATATTAAAAATGAATTAGTCATATAAAAAATAATTTTTTATTAATTATTAAATAAGAAGGTTATAATAAATTCAACTCAACCACTGAATAAATGACTAATGGAAACTTTTATTTTATATATAACGTATATGTGTTTTGTGCATCTACATACATATTTGATTATTTCTTTAACCCAAAAGGAATGAATAAGTTCAAATTATGTAAGATTTTTTTTTAAATAACATTTTTTACATTTATAGAACTATGGTAAGAGCTTGTGTTATGAAATACAGGACTGAGTTGGTATCTTGAGATGAGGAAAAAACTCTCACTCCTTGGTACCGTCGCTAAGTCAAACAAGCATTTAATGATGCTAATAGAAAAAAAATCATTTTTACTGAATTTATAAAATTAAATACTCTCAATTTTATACAATATATCTGATTTACTATCCTTAGTCCCCCCAATTGTCCATGTGATCTTGACCTAAATGCTAAATGCTGCATTGAATTCTGTAATATCCTATCCGATAGCAATTTTATCTCCCAGATCGCTGTTTTCCCTAAATTGTTAAACAAATAAAACCTCGAATTGGCCTCACTATTGAACAATGAGAAAATTACCAACAGCTTCCACCGCATCGCCCATCAGCTGATCAATGTCTACATACTTAAGAATTTGTGTGAATTAACGTTTAACGAAATACCTTATCGTCGTAATTTGCGTATCGAAAGATAAATAAAGCTTACATCCTTTATTAGAATTTTACAATTGAATTAGTAATCACACAGTCATTAGTTAACGGGGCATGTTGATACACGATAATACTTCAGACACCTATAATTTAAATTTTGAATCTCTAATAGATAACTTGTTATAAAATATTACTTTTATAGTCTACATATTTAAATTAACGTTATATATAATATGTACATATTAAATAACAAAATAAAAACAAACCCATTCTTTGAATAAAGTTTTTTTATAACTGAATGACGACCATCATTGAATATAAAATACAATTTTAATATATTTTTATATCTGTTTGTTTTTTGCGTTAACCTATAATTTCATGAATTTTTCAGTAGTATCAGTGACATCAGATGGCGGTTTGTGTAGTTTATTTCACAATGCGTCTTCTGATATCTAAAGGGGAACCACACAAAACGGAAAGTACAAATGTGACAAGGAACAATGCTACTACATCCGGTCTATCCTGTGGCGCCACCTGCCTATTTCTTGTAAGGATAAATACATTATGGTTTGCAGGTCTTTTAACGGATCTTCTGGCATTATTCGAAATACTTACCTGCGAAAAGTTTTTTTACACTTTTTACTGTTGCCCCTTGAATCAAAAATAACATTTGTTTAATAAAATGGCACAATGGTTGAACTTTATAGCACAGATGTTAGCATTGTTTTTTTGTAGGGAGAATCACTCAATAAAATATATATATGTATATATTATTTATTACCAACACGTGTAATATATACTCGTACACACATGCAAGTTTGAAATAAATATAAATGTAAAAATAAGCATTGAGAAATTTACAATATATAATATTCCTTGTCTCTTTAATCAGACCAATATCTGTGCTAAAGGGATATCTTTATTTTCCAATAATGAAATCGGAACAATAACAATTGTATTCGTAATAAACCTACCATCAAAATATAAAATAAGTCTTCAAAAGTGTTCGTATAATTTAAATATTTAGCTACCTACAGTACAGCTGCTATAAAATAACAAAAAAGGTTATATGTACTTCTATTTCGTATATTTTAAAGAGAATTCACACTTAACTCATTAGAGAGTTACATCAATTTCAATTGAAATTTCTCTACGCGTGACACATAGGACATTGGGACAATGGCCATAAAATACTTACCAACGCAATATTAAACGATAAACTAAAGTTCAAAATACAATAAACTACTTACATATAATAAGAGTTACGTGATTTTTAATAACAATTTTTAATGATACATGATAAAAAATACATATTATTATTAGGAATATTTTAATATGTCCAAGAACACACAATTACTGGATTTTTACCTACAAAGGCACTGTTATTAAACAAATATCAGATATCTCATAGAGACAAAGCTATTATTTATGTTTAATGGAAAATATATTGAAATATGGAGTAATTATAGAGTTACGACCTGTCTTCGGTTGGCTTAAATGATCACTTTATGTGTATATATAATGTTCACCTATTCTCACCCCTCAATCTATACATTTATCAAATTTTTGAAATTTGTATATATGTTAGTATGTGGACTCGTTTCGAGTACCACTACATCATCGAGAATACGACTGAAAAATCAAAAGTTTTCAATTTTTTAAATATATTTTCTTATTTTGACCATTAGAAATATTTGAATATGTCCAAGATCGCACAATTACAATTAGTATATTGGAAAAACTATAATTTTTTTATTTACTTAATTTACCATTTATACAAACGGGAAGGTGCTATTCTCACATTACTTATAAGGTCAAGGAAGGCTTACCAAAAATGTGTGCAAATGTAACACTGTAACATTATACCCACACTAATATTTGAAAGGCACAAACATGACATTTGTTGATTTTATGGCATGCATTAAAAACATTATTAAATAATATCATTGTTAAGATGTTAAAAAATAAAAAATATGATGTACATACATACTTATATCACATTTTTGTGAATCATTTCCTCTTCTCGATATTATATTGTAGATGTAATCCAAAATTTGATCGTGCATTTCATGATTTAGATAAATTTTACAAAATATTTAACAACACTGATTCAAAACTATAATTCTGTGAAGATATTTGAATATCTGTAAAATATGAGCCTTGAAAAACATTCGCTTGTATAATCTCACAATTAAATGCTTCAAATCTAAAACCTTTTTTAAGGTCATTAGAAGTTTGATTATATTGTAATTGCATAAGAATTGCCTTTAAAGTGTTAAAGAAATACATTATTACATTGAACCCAGTATTAAGAAGGTTTTTTTACTTAAGATTTTGAATGTAAGGATAAGAGGATTGCTGATTTTCAAGTAGCTAATTTTTTAACATTTGAGCTCATGAAATCTGTGCTCTTCTTAAGATATTTTTGAGATGCAGAATAATACATAAAATATTTAACAGTTATATAAATTTATATAATTATTCACACTATAAACTTTTAGATCTTAAAATTGATGTGCTTGAAATAAAATAGATGAGTCGTAGCAATGTGTATGGAATATTATAAAAACTTCGTAAATCATTGTTACTACCTGAAGTGGAAATGTTCAATAAAATAATTATAATGTTAAATAATACGAGTATATGCAATTAACAATACGTACACATCATATATTCAAAAGATTTACTCTTATTTAATTACGAGGCATAAACCATTACAAATCAATTTCTCGTTGAAATAACAGTATTTATTAATAAATAACAGTATCATTGTTGATCAAGATAACTTGTCAGCGACTGTACCACTTAAATCAATAGATACAAGTGAATAATAGATACGCAAGATAAATTATCAGTATTCAATATGTAATCATCCATAAACGAAATACACATGGAAAGCCGATAACTCACAACACCGCATCTAGATATCTAAGTAAAGATTTGCTTACTTGCTGAATATTATGTGGACCGTTCGTACAACGGTGTATATTAACTAGCTCTTTTAAATTGGATTAGTTCGTCATTCTCTGTGCTTTGTGACTTTACTAGCGACACCGAATATTTAATATTTGCCCAGCGGCGTTAAAAACGATTCACAAAATAATATATTTGTATATAGCATTTGGAAGTCTCCGAAACCACGCATGTCCTGAAGCTATTTAAACTGTATCATCCTAAATTCTGAACTAGTTTAAAAGATTAATATTCCGACAGCCAGCGAGCTGGTTGCGAAGCCGAGAAACATAATTGATTGCTACACACCCAGATATCCGCTGACCAATGATAAATACTGGATTATAAATTTACTTGTGAGAATAGGCATAACTAGTTTTTACCAATTTATTCAATGTGGTCTTGTAATACAGTTTTTTTAGCATTATGATGATTTACATGAGAAAGACGCTGTAAATCTTTGCGGTCCATTCCTTTATCCCCCGGCAAGGCTGTATGTGAGTCAAAAAATTTTCGACATCGGAATTCGTACTAAAGGGAAATTTTAAATAAGCAATATCGACATATCGAGTATTGGTTAGATCAAATTGGAGACTTTTAATCGAACGACATAATCCATAATAATATTCCGTCTCCCTGTATATTTTCTATGACTTTCTGGACATCTTGAATAAGACACCAGCAGGAGAAAAATTAACCTGTTTTATATATTCAATAAGAGTACGTAAATATATATCCGCGAAATCGTTTTACGGCTGGAAAATATATTAAGCATTTGTCATCCTGTCGTCTCATCTATGTTTCATGGTTATATCACGTCGCACTATATGGTCAGTTTCTAATCTATGATAGAACTGTCAAATTATGACAGTATGAATATTTCGTTCGTATTTTTCAAGAATTGTTTTAAGTGGATAGATATATTTCAAAGTTAATACGTGAAAACGTAGTTTGTACAATTCCAGGAACAGCAATAAAGAATGCTATATAATATCGGCTGTCGCCGATTGCTTTTCTGTCAGTGCAAAAAGCAGAAAGCAACGCTACTAGTAATTTATTATTGTCTTACATTAAGTACATTTAACGCACCCATTTCTGAAGATGATTTATACAAGTTTTAATTATTCAGAACATAGGTCTGTGGTATAAATTAATTAGAAAGATATACATATAAATCAATTTTATCGAAAAATATTGTTGTTACTACCGAGATTCGAACCTGGATCTCTTCATATCCGGGGAACGTGCATTAACTGAATATGTTACAGCACACAGTGCATTGACGACAAATTTTCGAACCTATATCTTTCTAATTAATACATTTAATTCGTATTTAAAATATCACAAACCTATATTCTGGATAATTACAACTTCACAATAAGAATGTATTCTCTATAATAATTTGTAAGTTTTATTAACGTGTCCAAAATTTTATAAAAATGAATTGTTCATTCTGGCGTCTTTTATCGGATTACTCAGAGGTATTTGAAATTTCGTAAAAATAAAGTAGATGGCTTTCAAATAATGGAACGATAGATGTATCAATTTGAAAAGTGTAACATATAGCGTAATCTGTTAATGCACGGATAGATCCAGGTTCGAATTCCGGTAGCAACAACAATATTTATTGATAAAATTGATATTATGTGTATATCTTTCTAATTAATACATTTTATTTATATTTAACAAAAGATTCTTCCAATTTTTTGGCCACATTATACGTAGTCATCTTGAGCACAACTTTTGGACGAAGAAGACCTGGAAGAGTGCTGCAACTGATCTACGTCTTCTGACAGTCTGGTGTCAGGTGTGAAGTCTGCATAAGGTGATGCAGGACCGAGACGTGATAAAACTAACATGAATGCGGAACACATGTTTATTTTGGATCGTAAATATTACTTAAATCTTACGAGGTTACTATTTGTATATATAACTTTAAATTCATAACAAATTTATGCTGAAAAAAGGTTTATTTTTATCGGCACTGTTTACATTTGTATTAATGTGTCATTATTTAAGAAATACACGAACGTAAATGAAAATAAATTTAAATTAAAAATACATTTTCATTTTAATTATCCGTAAGATTCATTAATCACGATACGCGTAGTTCTATAAAGAGTGGGAGATTAGTCCCACTCAAGTAATTAAAGATGACAAGTTTCAGTTCATTTACATAATATATAAGTAACCCGAGACCCGAGCAGTGTACCTGTTAGCTTGTGGTGAAAACTAAGAACATAAGTAATGTTGTAACTAGTTTTCAAAATGACTATTCATCAGAATCCCTATGGATCAACCTGTCGTATAGATTGAAGACAAGAATTTTCAAAGACTAACCGAATTTCAAAAACCCTTCTTATCCCGAAACCTTCTTTTTATATTTATATTTGAACGACTGGCGTTTTGTAATCCGATCATTTTTTTGGGTTGATCCCCATTTTCGTATCTGTCAGAAAAATCCGGATGAAATATTTTTTTTCTTCGTGCTCTAAGTCACAAGTTTTCAAATATTTACGACATGATTTTTGGTTTTAGTGTTTAATAATAATAATATATTATTAGATTATTTGTGTCGAATATTTGTAACAAATATCAGAATTGGTAAATTGGCCCAGTTAATTTGAAATGATACAGAAACTATTTGAAAAGATATAACCGCATTCGAAAACCTTGAAGACTTATAGAATACCTTCTGTACTCAGACCGTAATATGTATTTCGAAACTAGACATTGAAAATAATTGTAAAATTGTGGCCACCAATTATTACGAATACGGTGGCATATTTATCTTCCTACAACTTTTCCACTACAGTCAGATTCAGAAATGGGTCTTGGTGTGATAAAAGATTACCCAATAAGGGACTCTCCGTTTTCATTCATCCGCAATTTTAGGGTCCAGGCACCTCGCGCAACAATCCCAGAAATAAGCTCAGAATCACAATAAAACTTAGACGGATTCGTATACAAAGGGAGGCAGGGTAAGGAGAGATATCGTGGATCTCTGCTTTGAAGTGTCATGGTACAGCAATTATATTAACACCTGCTCTGAAAAAGTTAAGTTAAAATTAAGAGTTGCACTGGTTATTAGATTTTAACAAAATACATAATTTCCTTTTGTGGAAAAGTTAGATATATAAGCACAAATACAATGCAAACTTCATTAAATACGTGATCATTAAAATGTTGTGCATGGTGAGGTGCAAAATCATATATTGAAAAATAATTATATATCTATAATATTATTTAAACGGCCAACAAAGAAAATTTAATCACCTCTTACAACGCGATGCGTTAAGTATTGTTAAGTATGTGTATTATAATGATAAAATGATTCTAGTATTTACATTTAAGTAGAAATCTTATAAAAGTGTAAAAAAAAAACCCGAATATTATATCTATAACTAGTAGGCTTAAGATCGTTGAAATTGTAATTCTAAAAATAAAAAATAAATGTAATTTTATTTATAGACATAGTTGCCATAAATTCGAGATTAACAAGGCAGCTGGGTAGCTTTTTAAACGTATCTTTTATAGGAGGTCGTAAAACATCGAGTGTCACCGAGCGATTACACGTCGTTAAAAATCTTAATGCTTTGCAGTAAAAAAATCACATACGTTAATTGCTGCGCTTAGAAACGTCAACCTTTTAAAACGATCAACATGTGTTAGGTTCAATATTTATTTGAAAAGAAAGAGTTAACATTTGTAATAATTTATTTTAATATTTATTGCGATAGAAAAATGACTATCAGACGTGGAGACACATGAAGTGAAATGTATAAAATTGTATATTCTATGAAATGATAATTTGATGGCTCAATACTACGTGGGAGTATCCTGTGAGATGTAGGTGTGAATGTAAAGTGAAAAAAATGGACGTAATGAGTTTTTTTTTGTACGAGTTGAGTAATAGTATCCATCAAGTCTAAAGCAGAAAGGATGAAAATTTTCATAGGGATTTAATACATTAGAAAATTGTCTGGAAATTAACTAACTCACTTTAAATGCTGACAGATTTGTAATGTGATATATTTGTACACTGACAAAATATCACACCAATTGTAAAAATAAAATGATATGAAGATGAATACATACAGATTATTTGAGAGCACTAATATTAAATTATTAACTTTACATATTTTGTTAGATAATTAATCAATAAACATCAAAAGGTTGGCTACCATCAGGCGCGTGCAGTGCATACAACCAAAAAAAGCTGTGCATTACTAAAAATTCTAGAAAACGAATATAAATTGAAAAATTGGATTAACATTAACGAAAACATTATTTTGCAAATAGTGCCATCTGTGTACCAGTAGAGAAATTAATTGTTTAGTTCTAAAAACTCACCCCTGTACTCATGGTGCTCTTTTTTTATTATTTTTATTATTTTATTGTTTTTTTATTACTCGGTTTTGTCTTTAACCTAATAAATAACTCTAGTCATAGAAATAGCTATTTACTGAATTGAAATTTCCTTTCGGTTGATCCGTTTTGTATGGAGTCGTTACCTATGCTTTTTATTAACAGAATAATATTAAAAAGGGTTACAACTGCGTACAAATCATTTAAGTGTCTACTTCCTCTTTTACTAATTCGCGAA
This sequence comes from Eubasilissa regina, assembly GCA_022840565.1. NCBI lineage: Eukaryota > Metazoa > Arthropoda > Insecta > Trichoptera > Phryganeidae > Eubasilissa > Eubasilissa regina. The sequence goes on along the minus strand of JAINEB010000015.1, from coordinate 19,766,155 downwards.
TTTTACTATCTTACTGTTTTTAACGTGTTGATTTCATGATTGTTCTTTAAATTTGGTGCATGGATTGGTTTTTGATTTGGGAAAAACAATTAACCTTTATTAAAACTATTATTTCCTTTAGTTATTACGTGAAGGATTTTAAAACAATAGATGAATCATGTTCAGTCATATAAAGTGTTCTTAAAAACGTCCATACATTTTTATATGGGTAAAAAGGTATTATTTTAAGTTAAAACATAACTTTAAAAATACTATGAATAGTACTCTAAAATTATGAATAAATACGTGGTAGTGTCGTGTAAACGACGGATTTATTTTGTCTAAAAACGATTTGGTTAAACGAAAGTACATAGTCGTGTATTGTATTACATATATTATATATGATTATATAATATCATTAGTGACAGCATAACCTAAATCTATACCTTCTGCACGCCACTGGCTACCATTATGTTAACGTGAGGCTTACTTTGCCACTGTGCTTTGTTTGCGGCATTGGGGTATGGGTGGTTAAAATTGTATCATTTTCCAAATACTTGAAATGAATACCCATCCATAATCGGACCTTTTAAGCATTTTTATATTATCTAGACCTAGACAATTGATTGGAGCTCTCTTAACATATGCACCCGCAATAAATGAAGTATTATCGAGGATTTTCAAAAAGGCGAAGAACCTTTATGTTCCATGATACTTTTTAAATATTAATTAACGAAATTGTACTGATTTTATGTTTGAATTTTAATTAATTCAATAAGGGGCTCACGCGGGCCCCCTTTAGCTAACATAATACTATGTACAACTGCATTTTTATTATATTATTTTCGTGCCAGAATAACATCTTGATTTGTGCTGTAATTGACCACGCGTGGGAACTAAGGAACTAAATTCGGTGTCAACGATGATTTTTTTGTATTTTTCATTACCTACCAATTTAAGATGATACACTTGGTCACGCCTCTTTGAGAAGGAATTTTTGTTGGATCCCGCCCCGGTGTGTGCGAAGTGACCGCCTGTCTAGCGGACGGCCGCGGGTCCGATCCCCTCGAATTGGTGTCAGGCTATGACCGCGGGCTTAACACACTTACAAAACCTGATGGCAGATTTACAAGTCAAACCATGAGTACTGATTTACATTGTAGGCTTACCCACCTACTGTATTGCGAATATAATTATTTTAATTTCGTGACTCGATCAATGAAAAACCCGTAATTCGGTTAATTAATGTTGAGTAATATTATATTTGGCCATCTCGACATTTTGTTTTAATTTTTATAAATTTTATTTTACAACTATTAATTTGATAACGTTATCCAGATTTAAAATGACGATTTTTTTACGTTTATAATAGGAGTATGGTACACAGGAAAGTTATGATTTTAATTTCAAAACATTGACATTTGCTCATTGTGTATTTATTTAAATATTATACAAACATATACACAAAATTTACATTTATGAAGTAAAATCGCTGAACAATAAATTCAATTACATTTATTTTAAACAATCTTTCTGTAAAATAAATAAATTATACAATTATATTTAAATTGTACAATTAATTTACGGATTCATGGTATTGTTTCATAATAAAATGATGATATTGGTACTAAAATCAATCTGGGGTTATATATTGAACTACCCTTCCTATCTCCTTCTATCTTATCAACAAGAGATCATGTTACCGATATCAACCTCGACAATGTCTTATGCATCATTTCGGTATTAAATTACCGATGCGTTTAGTGATGCAATAAAGTCTAATCTAAGGGTACGTCTCAACTGAGATATTTATTCTATAGAGTAGCGGTAAAGGTCAATACATATTTGTTAATTCAATTCCGTCTTCGTACTATTATAAATACAGTTTACAAACTATTAATGACTGATTTTTTAACACATGCTTGACATAAATGTTTCTACTACATATACTTTATTTATGTGAACGCATTTTATTAGCAAATAAAGCGCAGATTCGACAAATTAATGTGGTAACAAAAAATTAAATAAAAACGATTATTAAAGTTTTTTTTATTGTACTATAAATTCCTTGTGAATAGAGAAAATTCAAAACAATTTTATATGAAATAGCTGAAGTACCCGGCATTGTACTTACTAAAATTTTGCTTTACGGATTAGGAAAAGGGGATGGGGGTAGTTTTTCCAAATCTCATCTATATAGTGAAATTTCATCAAGCTCTGAATAAAACTATAGATTTGTATAAGAAACAAATCCATAGAAACCTCTTTTCAAACGAATACCATCTCCTAAAAATGAAGATTCGATTCTGTACCAAGTATTGCTGTGCGAATTGTTTGATCAAATACAAAAATAAATGTTTTCTTAATTTACTCACTTGAATTGATTGTATCGTAACATGCTTAGTTCATTTATAAATATCATATTACATCACTAAATATAGCAACGTTCACATGTCGTACCAATAATAATACTAGCGCGTTTTTTTAAGTAAGTGCTGGATTTTTTTTTAAAGAAACAAAACATCATTTTTACAACACTTTAATTTCTTCGGACGCTACACATCTTAAACAACTTCTCACACATAATTGCCACAATAACGGGGCACCAATTTGACACCGCCTGGAATGAAAACCATATCTGTACGTCTTTGAGTTTATCATCTTCATCAAAATGCTGGGCGCACTTGGCGATGAATGCCAGCTGGTTTCATGTTTCGTGCATTCAAGAAACGAATCACGGATCGTATCTCACAATCGGCGGGCTGATCTATTGTCTTGAACATTTCAACCACTCACTACAAGATGGGCACACTATGTGAGTGTCTCTAACGTTGCATGTGGTGAGTCAACATCTGGAGGAAACCATTGCGCCTGCGCAATATTGCAACTGCAGCGCTACATCAGGAATATCTGGCAACAGTATTTACTTAAAAACGCGCCTCGTGAAATTTTAAGTACACCGCACCAATATGAGTAACCAACCGCCAACCGATATGTAAATTACAGATACTATAAATATATTATAGAGGAAAGGAAATGCACTGTAATTGCATGCATTCGAATCAGAGTAAGCTTCCTGAGTTTGAATGCAAGCGGGGATTTTTTAATGTCGTATTTTTTACACGTATATCCACGTCCGGCAATATGAGTTACGTGCATAACCAGATAAATGCGGTCATCTCTGTCAACCATCTCCCAGACATTTCTTCATCATAGGAACAGACAATAATAAAAAAACTTTCAGTTAGTCTCATTACACGAAGTTCTGTGCGCTTTTAATTAGATAGACATTACTTTTGCTATGATATGTTTTATAATGTAAATATTATCAGATTAAGATAAGATTAAGTAACACAGCTATGCTATGCTAATATTATCTACTTTTCTTTCTCAGACTTTTTTACGACTAAATTATTTTAATTACTCACTGTTTGGTAATGTTACGCTTTTGAGAGTATTCATACAATATTAAGTAAGTTTTTAACCTCGCTTGTACTGTTACACTATTGAATAGCGTGGATATCCGTCCAATGGAATAGAGAGGAAGATGCTATTATATCACATCCTTATTCTATGGAGAATGCAAAAAAAGTACTGCGCATCGCAATTGCGCAGTGGGAAACAATTATAAAAGCACGCTGCCTGAACTTTGGTCTCAACTTCGATATTCGCTTGGCAGGTAAATAGTAAGGAAAATAACGCACAAAGTAAAAAGGAAAATATCTATTACATTGTAGTTTTTTGGTTGGCGGTTGCTGTTAAGACATTTACTTTGTCCCGTTCGGCGTCACTCGCCGCTGAAGACACGATATTGAGATTCAAACAAGACAAGTTTTTCTCAACAGTCCGCCGTCTCATATCCGTCCTACTCCCGTACACCGGTTAGGCGGCAAACGTCACAATCTACGCGCCGACTCTCGTACATTTCCTCCCTTCGAGGCGCTTAGAACGTGTACGCCGGCAACATGGCGCCCTAAAAAAGGGACAACGCTATCGCGTGCGAGCGGGACGCGGTTATCACACACAGCCTGAACAAGCTCGACACCGCAAGTCCGAGTCGAAGAGTATCCAGTAAAAATGTGCCCGCGAGAGCTTTGAGATCTCGCAGGAATGAAAGTGTTTTTTTCTGCCGGGTCTTAATATTCCTGGGTTGTTTTCTTAATTTTTGACTCGGCGCGGACCGCTCTTGCCATTTTGTCCATAGAAACACCTTTTACTTGACCGCGACAACATCTTGCAGACGATCGAGCGAAGTTGATAGACGCGGTTGGTTCGCGAACGGTGTTACGTGACCCGTGACCGTGTGTCAGTGCAGCAAGTAGTGCGCTTTTAGCGTGTGGAACCTTTTTCGAAAAACGAACGGTGTGAAAATCGTGCGAAGCACCGAAATCTCGCGATCTGTGCAACGAAGTTTCAAACAACACATTGATTGGATTATAGTTGCTAATAATTAAACGAATAATTATGTTTTTTCATCAATATTGTCGTATGTATACTGTCGAAGGATTGTATTTTAAACTTGTTTCGTTTTTGCTGTTCACTTTTCATTGGTTTGAGAGAAAGGGATGACACTATATATATATATATATATATATATATATATATATATATAGGCTCCAAAATATATTTAGGGCTTCCTCGTAGCATGTTTGTCATTGACTGCTGAATGAAAACTTTGTTATATATAATGATTTAAGATATTACCTTGTGCGATGGATTCACATCGCATCTTCCGGGGTAGTTTTAACAGCGAATTTCAATGTTTATTAATCCGTACTGTCTTATCACAACAGCAATATACTCAAATATCATTATTATTATCATTATTATATTATTACATATATTATTATCATATTTTTTTTTTTTTGTATTAGAATGCATATATCACTGCAGCACTTACCATCAAAAAAGCATATCTTTATTTTAAATGAGAATACATTATAAATACAAAATGTCGAATGACCACGTTACATCTCAGTACAGTCTATCAAAGTTTTAATCATATGCAGGAAGCATATGGGCACCTATGCAAAAGCTGTAACTCACCAAAGTTACACCTTTAATGCATTTATATTCACAGAAAGGCGCCGCGCGTTGTGGGCTCGCATACATTTTAATATTTAGATTGTCTAAGACTTACAAAAACAATAAACTGGTAAATATGTTTTATTGCCGACCGGTTTGGTGTTGTCGCTGCTTGGCATGCGTTGAATATTAACCCCGTTGTAGCGAAGAGACCAGATTATAAATAGGTTGTACAACCGGTTCTCAAATATATGTCTCATTACATATTAATTCACGTAGTGCTGTGTTCTGATGGCCACAGTCTTCAGCATCGATACTGGATGTTGGCAAATAAAGCGTGACGTTTCAAATAATACCTTTTATAATGTTAAACACATCATGTGGGATGTTATTTATTCAAATTGGTTAACATTTCAAACGTCGAATGTCATTCCTACAAAGCGACTCTGTAAAATTATGACGACACGCATAAAGTTATCGCCGCGCGGCCGTGGCCGTTGTGTCCGTAAAACGTATTTTACAATGATAAACTAAAAGTGGTCTATCACGATACTACTAACGCAAACAAATTCTCAATTGGACATGTGAGATTTAATGCGACATACGACTGAGACGGCGCCTGGCGACGGACTATGTTCGGGGTCGCACTAAATTAATTAAACAATTTAATTTTTTTTACGTAGTTACTGTCAGTTACGCGATATGTTTCGGCTAAGGTGTTATAATATAAAATAAGATTATGAAATACTGACAGAGATGGATATTATATTCCTTAACAATTTTCCAAATCGCAAATCTAGTATTTTGAAATTATCTTTATTTGTTTTTTACAATATATTTAACAAGGTAACAAAAGATGCGTAGGTACACCGTTTCGCCACAATAAAAACCAGTGACCGTAAGACCTCCTATATATATTCCCCGTATATGGTAATTGTTTACCACTGCTGTAAGAGCTTCACCTTGAATGTCAATAGCTTTTGAATTCTACAAATTCAAGTCACCTTTAACAATTCTCTTACCGAGAAGCCCGTTCTCTGAATGGTAATTACTAGCATCGAACGCGCGACTATTTGCTCAATTGTTCTTTATGCTAACGACTTCTCGAACTCCTGGCAATACCGACTGAATTTCAATTTGACAAACAGTTTGTACCTCAACCGCCGGGTGTGCTCAACGCAAAGCGATGTATTTACTATATTATTGTTCATTGTCCATTGAATTTAATATTTAGCAAAACAATGCATAAACTTAAACGCTCCTTCCATTATATTATATTGTACTATGTGAGCAATTTAACAATGTGCGTTAAATATGATTATTAATAATTGCCTCAGGTTTAAATAATAAGTACACTCAATATTTTAATCACGTATACCTTAAAAAGTTAATCTTAAGCTAACTAATATTACATCGTTTCCCGGCAGAATAGACAGAGCGTCGCTTTACGTCTATACCAGATACACAATCTTCTTCTCAACTATACCCACATTGTATCTAATAGGATCATCTTTCGGTATATGGTTTATGTTCCGAATCTAATTCTAATCTGCCCTTTCATAATCCTGTAAACTAAGGAATTATGAGCTAAATAATTACACACGTAATATATTTGAGTGACCCCATTTCCTCTAGATTTAGTTCCACCCTCAGCTCCAGGCTTCACTTCCATACATCAGTGATGGTACTATAACTCCATTATATACGTCATGTCTTGCTTCGGCTGATGGTTTCCGTTAGAAATTTCTACATTTTAAAGCATTATTCATTTTATTAAGTGTAATCATCCCCCTTTTGATAAAAAACATCCTTCTATATTTCGCGCATAGAAAAATTTGAAATGAAACTGTTGCATTACATCGGAGTGAATATTAAATTTCTTTTAAAATATCGGGTGGACATGAGACCATTTTCTTTTCAATGTATATTTTTCAAACATAAAACGAATATTTCTAATCGCTAAAATCAGATAATTTTAAAACTATAATGCTGCTGTACTGTAAGTAGGTAATTATTTATAATATATTGAAATGATATCCTATGTTCGACTTTCGCGTTCGTCCTTGGACGGTTATTATTTAAACACCAGTATTAAGTATCATTTCAGAAATGGCGAAGACTGGTATAGTCATATAATAATATAGTGATAATGCATAATATAGAAATAACCTAAATAAAACGGTAATATTGAAGATTCCATCATGATGCAAGACACCTTTGCGAGAGCGAGAGCGTGGGCACGACACACATGCCCGGTCGGAACGTCGACTAAACATTAATCGATGTGTTTTATGATTAATGTCAACAAGACAAATTATATTTACACATTGTGTGTTAATAAGGAGATATCTACTTTTGTTTTCATTCTATGTACAATTATTTAATGGATGTACTGTAACACGTAGGCGGTGTTGAACGGTCATAATTCAGCACCCAACAGCACATTCCATTATTTAATAATTGAGCGGTGACTTTTTACTTTTCATTCGATGACGGATTTTATTCTTGGAAAAAGTGTCCAGTTTTTTTAAACACGTCATTGTAGACTTCTTGACAAAGAGTTGCAGCTGTGTATTTTAATTTAGATCCTGTATTCATTTATTAGATATTACTGAGATATATAATATTTAGTGATAAGCTAAACCTTTATTTTGACTGTGATTGTGTTCGTTTATAATGAATTCGTAATTCGTCGAGCAATCACTGGTACACTAGAAACAAAACCTCCAACAATTCAATATCAGTTATTGTTACAATTGAATACCAATTACTCAATCACAGTTACAATAATGGTTTAGCTATCAATCACAAATAATATCAATCTTAATTAAGCAAGTTAGTCCTATTACCACAGCACAAGTATTTAACTAGTTTTGAAGATAGTATGACAGGTATTTTGTGTACGCATCTCTATTGTTTTTTAAATACTACAATCGTGCTTATGTATCAATCGAATTAAACTGTGACCGCAATGTCTCCCTACAATTATTGCTTAATTTCTACCCTTCTGTAAGGGTCTCGAGCAACGGCCGCAAATCATTAACGTGAGCGCGTTATCCTCTATTGTGTTTGGATGGTTCACTTTAAAGATATGAGTCCATAGCGCGAAATCCGGAATAAGATAGTTTTGTTAAGTATATCTTAAAATTGAACTCTTAATCATACACTAGATATTGTTAAAAGTTTTGGTAACAAATTGAACTCTTAATCATACACTACATATTGCTAAAAGTTTTGGTAAAAAATTGAGCTCTTAATCATAAACTAGATATTGCTAAAAGTTTTGGTAACAAATTGAGCTCTCAATCATAAACTAGATATTGCTAAAAGTTTTGGTAACAAATTGAACTCTCAATCATAAACTAGATATTGCTAAAAATTTTGGTAACAAATTGAACTCTTAATCATAAACTAGATATTGCTAAAAGTTTTGGTAACAAATTTCCAAGAAACTTTCTAATTTAATAGTTCAGGGAATCATATTCGCGTAAATGCCGCGTATTCAAATTTGAACAAATCGTACCGGTTTTTTTGTATAATATTAATCAATGTTTTAAATAGTTTTGTTATTTGATTTTGTTATTGAGGAAACATAAATAATTCTATTAATGCCACACATAACGCAGACTGAATTTATTATATTTAATTCGTCCTATATGATACAGAAGGTTTTAATCTGAAGATGTTGGAAAATAATTTAGTTCACTCACGATTACTCTTCAAAAGAGCATCCATTACAGCATCTTTGAGAAGAACGAGTCACGATCAGACATCACGAACATCCTCGATGTTAGTGCGAAGTATCGGGATTTATCACTTCTGCTATTTTTGATTTGCCAGGTTGATTAAATTAGTAAAACCCTTAATCGACACATTCTTCAATATTAACTTTTTAAATACAAATTAAATTATAATCAACTAGAAAGACATACAGAAAAAAAATAGTTTAGTCGTTACCAGGATTTCCTGTACGGGGAAATGTCATATCAAACGTGTAAGTTTAAGATAAATCTTTGAACTTATATCTTGTATCTCTTTTTTTAAATTTATACACCTGTTATTTCATTTTACAATACTACAGAACTATGTTCTGGAAAACTGTAAATTCTCTTTAAAAATTAACTTTTTTTTTAATATTATCAAAATTATACGCAATCGAAAGAGCAATTCTCTTAATAGATTGTAATAGTAGTGGATTTTTAATTTTAAAATAATTCTTTCAATTACACTATTCTTTCCTCAACCACTATCATACTTCTTATGCATGTTCATTGATTGTTGAAGCTGCTAGTTTAACTGATCGTGACGTTCTAGCATATTTCTCGTTGTATCAATGGTAATAATTATTTCTTACTGTGAAATTTACCGTTTCATACCCAAATATACCATATAAATACTTTTTATACTTTTTCTTCATCTTTTCCGGGATTAGCGGCTTGGACTTGTCACAAATCGATTATATTTTTATAGTGTATTCAAAGAGTAAAAATAATATTAGCATTGATAATTACGAGTATCTGCGTTACTACACAGTACATCCAATTAAACGTCCCTCCATCAATCGACATATGTAGCTCCTAAATACAAAATCCCCTAAAATGACTTGATGTGTTTTTGAGTTATGGATGAAAACGTATATTTTGAAAGCAAATGTACAAACTATTTGTTTTTATAACAGTATTTTTTAATGATACAAGTCTATAATGTAATTTTTTTTCTGCATATATCGTTCTGGGAGCCATGCTGGATTTCAGATCACGTGATCATCAACTGATTAGCTGATTTAATTTTAGAAAAAGTAGCAACTTATACTTTGTCTACTTTGGGGTATTTTGGAACCAACTCTGCTTTTGAACATGCAATGTCAATGGATTTAAGTGACTTTTATGTATTTTTCATGCAGCTGACAAAAAAATTTACAAAACTGCATACTTAACTCAAATTATCCGAAATTTGTTTTAGCGGGTTTCGGAATTAGGCGCTACATGTGTGTATTATATGCACATAATAACAGTAAGCATGATGACTCAATGATGCATCAAACCAATGCGTTCCTACCGTGTAAGTATACCGTGAAATACATTAAAATAACTCAGTCTAACAATGTAAGTTTCTCTTTCTTCATTCATAAAATAACTTTAAATGCATCCATATTAAACGTCTATCACATTGATGGGTTTTGTATGAAATATGCCCCCCGTTAAACTGTCTCACGAAGGTTTCATATCGGAAATATTTGTAGCCTCATTGTGAGGAAGTCTTCGGCATTCCTCTGCCCTGAGTCAGCGTCCATTCCTCGCATCGGACGATGCGAGAGCGGTATTCCGTTTACAATAAATTATTATCCCAACATTTGAGTACATTTTGCAGAAGTATTTGGCAAAGTCGAAAGGTGCGCGTTCGTCAATATTGAACAACTTTGCGATCTCAGCAGGTCTGTGTTTATATTCGGCAAATGTCATTAATGTAATACAATTTGATCGTCCTACTAGATTTATAGAAGGTTATTTGATCTCTGTGTTTTATTGCATTTAAATTGGCGAAAGCGGTATTCCATTTACAATAAATTATTATCCTAACACTTGAGTACATTTCGCAGAAGTGTTTGACAAAGTCGAAAGGTGTGTGTTTGTCAATATTGAACAACTTTGCAATCTTAGCAGGTTTGTGTTTAACGTTCGACGAGCGTCATTAAAGTAAAACAATTTGATCAACCTACTAGATTTCTGGAAGGTTATTTGGTCTAGATATGTATTTCATTGCGTTTTAATGCCAATATGTTTCATGAAAAAAGCTATCGTCTATCCACGAGGTCCTATGATGGTATTGGTGTTTTCTAACTTTCCTTTTTTAGGCTTTAACGAAAATGAATTACAAAAGTTTGCCCATATAGCTCAATTAAGATATATGTCATTTTCGTCTTTTTATCATAGGAAAGTCGGGGGAGAAAAATCTCGACATGGCGCATCCAACTTTCCATGTCTTGCGCCGCTTCAATACTCGTTGGCAGTCGTACTTCTAGAATTATCAAGAGTACTAAGCCACATTAATTGCAATTTTTTCTATGTACAAGTATGGAGTTCATTCTGATGGCTATTTCTCGGTACTTCTGCTACGCTCCTAAGATAACTTATATCGGCTGCCTGGATTCTTTATTTCACTCTTTTCGTAAGGATCCATATTTGGTGACCATATATTAAAGTGGATCTGTACGCAACTTTAAAAACAGTCAGTTTGGTTTTGATACTACCTCTATCTGATATCACCTCAAAAAGAAGAATAGAACGTAAGACACAACTAGCAGTCCCGAATTTTTTGTGTATGATTTACGCTTAATTATAATTTATTTTACAAGTTATAGTTCAAGAGTATTACAAAAAATGTTTGGTAAGAAAATAAAATAATGGAATCGTTCGGACCCAAAACCAGCTCCAATTGATTATAAAAGACTTTAATGTTATTTTATGTATTTTTTTATCATGCCGTACAAATATTACTGCGAGGTTTAAAATTATGTTCATTTTCATATTTAGCTGAGTTCGAAAAAACTCGGCATTCTCAGTTTTCTCGCATTTTTTGGAAATTTACTCAAAATTAGTATCGGGAGCATGTTTTGGATCCGAACGATCAATTGTGTTACTGAGCATATCACGCAATGGCATGTCCATGTTATGATTAGAAAAATACGGATCAAATGTCTGACGAAGCACGCGAACAAGACGAGCGTGAATGGTACATGCAATTACTATAGAAACCAAACTGTTTCTTGAGTGTAATGCATTCGTGAGTCACCTTAGTTCGTTTAGTGAAATGTTGCCTGATTCTGACTGTTTTCTATTTTTATTGTATTTTAATACCTTACATCAAATTGATCATGTTTTGATTAAAATGTCATGTTTAATTGGTAAATAATACATTTCTAAAATAAGATAAAGTCGGTCTCAAACAGCGATTGGCATTCCTATAATAATATTTGTGTAGAAAAGTAAAAAAAAATATGTTTATCATAATGAATGTTTCAGGCGATATATTTCATGTGTCAACTCTTACAGATATTTGATGTGAAATAAAATACATAGATATTTTAATAAAAATATTTATTGAACTTTATAATGGTACCGGAAATCGCTCATATATTTTCGTAAAAGCATGGTATTTAAGATGATGTATTAGTAAAGACAACATTTTAAAGGTTGTAAAATGCTAAAGCACGTTATCGTCCGTCTCCAAGCGAACAGCACGTCAAAATGCAATATATCTCAGGTAGACAATACACATGCACGTGTGCCGTTCCTTTATCTGGTGAGATTTAAAATCCATATTGGAAAGGCCGTTCTCGACAATGGTGTCTCAAAAGGTATACCTGTGTTACCTGGACTTTAAGATTACCTGGAACCTCTGACGTCAGGCTGTCGGGCACCGCCGCCCGCGGCTCCGCGGGCCGAGTTTAGTTTTATTTTGCCCGGTGCGCCGAACGCCTCACTAATACAACATGCGGTTTGCTTATTTTCCGAGAAAAATATTAAACGTGAAATGTGAACAGTAAAAACACATGTGTGAATGAAAAAGCAAATGATTGTGTAACTCTATTAATATAATCAGTTAACAGTTGGTGAATAGATAATCATTTTACCGTTTCGTGCGAACACACGTGTAATTAAAATGATTATTTCAGATGTTTTTAAACGTTTTAATTAATATTAAGTATGTAATTAAACGAATACTTTAAATATAATCTCATGCTTATGATTTTTTTTAAATTATTTTCAAATAATTTAGTGAAATTCTTGGATGATCCGTGGTAAAATATTATTTGTAATATATAATTCAATAAGCATACTTGATTTTTATTTTTAAAGTTTAATTTTGAAAGATGTTGAATTTGTGTATTATAGACAAATAACTGCTGGAGTTTAAGGTTTGGCGCCAAAACTGTGTGTCTACCTGTTATAACCGAGGGTATCTAGTCGGAGGAAATTTACTCAAATCATCTGGGATAAAAGCAATTTTTTGTTATTTTTCGCTAGCGGCTATATAAATGTATGTTAATTATTAATTTAGAATTATTTTTTCCTCAGTAATAAATAAATAAAATGGAATAAACTAAGTAAATAAAAAATTTTATACTGACACATGAAGTGACATGTTTCCAATAATTGTTCGGTATGAATTGAATGAAAACATCAAACGTATATTTTTGTGAATAAGTGAAGAAGCCAACAAAACTACAATGATAAAATTTCGGTACAAACGCAAGGAACCGAGTGATGGTTCATCGACTCTGCCGCCCAAAGCCGTGACGACGCGCGCGCAGACTATTCAGACGAAGCCACCTTCACCGGCTCAAAAAAATGGCTCCATAACCGAACTAAAGAAAAGTGCAATTATCAGTGGACTAAAGAAGAATGGGATAGTCAGCAGTGCAATGAAAAGTGGAAATACAAACAGCCTACAGAAGTCTCCGACAAAAGCGGAAACGAACCAAGGACTGCACAAGGTTGGATCAACGGGAAGCCTCCCCAGAAGCGGCAGATGTACGCCCGTTTTACAAGTGATGGAAAACGGGAAAACTTTGCCAAAAACTCCCCGTGCTACCGTGCAAAAAACCAGTACATTACCAAAGAATTCTTCAGTCTCTGCTTTGCAAAAGCAAAGCTTAGGTAACTCGAAGAATATGGAATTGTCACCATCCAGAGATAATCTGGTGAATAACTGCGATCCTGGAGTTAGGAAGAATAATACACTGCCCAGAATGAAGAGCCAGAAAAGTGCAGAAACAGGTGCTGTACCCCTACAACCCATGGAGAAAACGGAAGTATCGAAGAGTTATGAAGTAAGTTATTTTTTCAATACTTAAACAATTCTATGTGTAGGTACCAGATAACTGATAAGAAATGTATTATATCCAAACTAGATATTTAAATATATCTAAAGAAAACAATATGTTTAAGGGAAATTTGATAACCATAGTATTCGGTAATAAGATAATAAAGTATTTCGGTAATTCAATACGAGTAATCAGTATATATCGTCATCTTGTGCTCTGTAATATTACATTGTTGAAACACATCTCAGCTTCTTATTCTAGAAGAGTATCCGATTGTATGGAACCGCAAACGGTGATGGGTTGAGTAACCATTCACACACATCCTATCTCGATCTCCTGGCGTGAGAAGACGTCTCGTTCTATCTGACTTGCCACCGAACAGTGTGACCATGAATCATCTCCGTACCATTTGATGCTGGAAGTGTTCCGCATCATTTGAATGTCTGATTTGTTGTAAATGTATCACATTACGAGTATTCCATAATACACATACAGTTTTAAAATGAAGCAAATACAAAAAGATTATATTTTATTCGCTGATTGCATCATTTTAATGAATGCAAAAGTTACTTTCGGAACACACGGTTTATCCCACGCTGTTTTCCCATTGCTGCTATTGAACTTGGAGGTGCACGATGACTTCTAGTTCCGAAGGGTTATAGTGATGAATCTAAACAATGCAATTATTGTGCTCTAGCACTTAACCGTTGTACCTTCAAAAGTTCACAATAATTATAAATAAATAATTAAAAACACGACTGCGAAGTAAAATATATCTTTTTCATTTTACCAGAAAATTATCAAATTTTTGATATTTTTGTGTATTTATTTATATCTCGTTTTAAGAGACGAGAAAAGAATACACAAATTATGTTGACTTTTTAAAAACATGGTTTTATAGTTTTGTTTATGTAAATAACGACTTCATTTAAACATGTATGTATGTAAAATGCATATTTTATTTTGGTAATCTAGAACAATTATTTAAATATTTGGACATTCCTTATCCTTGCGACTATTATGTGTCTCATTGACGCAGTCACTTTATTTACTTCCAGTCAAGTTTGTTATCGAAATTAGCGGGAAAATGTCCTGGAAGGCGGGTCAAAGATAACTGATCTGTTCACTTTGTTTACTTAAAAAAGGAAACGTGTTTATCTTAACGCGGCGTTTTTCTTTTAACAAAAACTGACAAAACACTCACAAGTCATCATATCATAAACAAATAATTAATTTTAGAATTTTAAATGATGATATCCGTTTTCACAAATGTTGGGGGAAGTCGTTTTGAATACGAATTTAGTGTCCGGTCGATGAATATGCTCTGTGAATTTTGTGGAGGAAGTATCTGAAATAATTCTTCGGTTTTTCTCACGCTGGTCTGCAATTCTTCCTTTGTTCCATTTAACCTTTACTGAAAGGCGTCCGAGCACTTGGGATTCGGAAGGTACAAGAGTCATTCGTAAAACTGTACATTTTATTATTAAAGGCAATTGTGAGAAATGCATGGTTAGTTTTAAATAAATAAAATGTAACCTATACAAAAAGTTGCCGTGTTATATTATAACACTAGCTTTATCTTCTGTTAGATTTTGTGTAGGAGAAAATAGCTTTGGAATGATGTAGGAAATGGAAAAAAAGATGCACCTTACTAAAAACATGACGAATTTTGTTGTTTATGTTATCTTTACAATTTAAATAAATAAATAATAAAAAAATATATTTTTTATATTTGATGCAAATTTTACATTATTGTTTTAATTTATTTTAATATAGATTATTTAAAACTTTGTTTTTAATCAGTTTATGAATTAAGTTGAGTACAACAACTAGTTTCGGAAAATACAGTTTCCTTCATTAGGATGTCAAATAAATTAGAACAATTTGACATGTACGGTTTTAGTTAATTTATTTGACATCCTGATGAAGGAAATCGTATTTTCCGAAATCGGTTGTTGTATTAAATTTAATTCATAAAGTGGTTAAATTTTTTTTTATATAATGAATATTAAAATAAATATTAATGTATTGTGTATTAAAAATATTATATTTTTTATAAACAAATGTTTTTAAAGCACCTATCGGTAAGATAAATATAAATTCGTGTTTAGAAACAGATGTGTAAAATAACAATTAAATCATACATTTCATAGAATTCCTTAAACAAACACAAATTAAAATAATTTATTGGTGTAAGAAAATTAAAACAATACAAGTTAGAAGATATATTAAATATTGTTTTCATCATACATCAGTTTGTTTGGTCTAGCAGTAAGTGGTAAGACCCTCCACTGATGACCAAATGGTCGGTGGTTCAATCCTCACACCGAGAAACCACCATGTTAAACCTTTTCTGTACTAGTCGCTATGGTGGTGCAATGTACGTGCATAATATTTATATTTATATATATTTTATTCTCAACGTTAGAAAGATTTGTTAATCACTTCATTTTGTTTGCATCGCACAAGGGTTATCCAGTTAGTTCAAAATTAATCGAAATAAAAAGTTAATTGTTATTAAAAGAGGTTATTTTGTAAGCTTACGTAGGCGAGCGGTATTTTCCGGCATAAAACACTAACATAGGACAGTATAAAAATGTATCCCCATTTCTGACACATCCGTGGGAAAAAGGTTTCACAGCAAACGATCCATTAAATGACCGAAGCTGAATAAAATTACGATTATACTCCAGTTCGAATCTTGGATACTCATTACGAGGAGATAACATTTTCAATTAAAGTTTCCATCACCGCCATACATAATTTGTTGAAATCCTTTACCTCGAAATAAAATATACTGAGTGAATTTAAAACAAAAGTGATACTTTTTGTGTATTATTTTACTTATAGATCTCTTACTCTTAGATACTTGCTCAGATTATTTTTGATTTTTAAATCCGAGCATTTTGAGGTCGATGGCCATACGTACATTAAATATATATAATACATACACATACGTATATATTGATTCTATATGTTATTAATTGTAAATAAATCAAATCAAATATACATATATCTACACTTCCCTTTTGGGGGTGCATGATTTCTATACCTTCTCTCTGGCTGCCTTAATATTGAATTATGGTGATGGCCATCAATATTTATACAATACTAGATTTTGAATTTGAGTAAGATTTTGAATTTGAGTAAGAATTTGTTTACAATAATTAAATATATATAATGTACATCTATAATAATACAAAATATGAAAATTAACAGGTATTATTTTTTTCTAATCATTGTAATTGAAAACTTTTGTATGAGTTCGTAAATCGTCTGTATAAAATAAATTGCAGCATTATTAGTATTAATTAAATTAAAATTAGTAAAATTAGTATACCTTTCGGAATTTATTTTACTAAATGTATTTTTGATTTGTACAGGGTTTATTAGTTTTTTTGTAATTTTGACATCTATTTAATAGACCTACAGGGAATTGGTCAGTAATATTTGTATCCAGCATATATGGTTTCAGATGTAGATTATTGTCTGGTTTGATTATATATGGTCTAAACATGTTTTAGAATTTTTTTCGATTCTTGTATACGTATTAATGCATGACAAGAACCGTGTATAGCTAAGTTTGTTTTATGTTCTTCTGCTTGAGTTCCATGACCATTTTCGGCAATATTGATATTAATGTCACCTTAAATAATTTAGTTACGAATATTTTTATTTTTATTCAAGGTATTTCAAGGTACAGGTACAGGTATGACTCTGGTACGATGATACCGGTGTTAACCTGTGGTGGTATTAAGATGTTAATAAATGAATGTAATAGAAAAAAAGTAATACCAGTTGTACTGTGTGATAATTGTAATAATAAAGGAGAGGAAAAATTCATATGAAAGAAAACCACAAGGTTATAATAACTAACTGCTTTAACTTTAGAATATAGTCCAAAAACAAGCTTTTAAGATTTTGTAAAATATTGCACACGTTGCTTTGTTGAGTGAAATAGAAACGATAGTAAACAACTCTCAAAACGATTCCGGGATATGGTGGGATCCTTTGGGGTTTCCTTCATATTATACATATATGTAGAAATTAAATATCAATATGTAAGAGTCAAATATACTATGTACTATAATCGGGAAGAATCATCGCTTGAATTGTAAATAGATTTGTTAGCACTCGAGTCATTCACGTAGGAATATACACTTATAAATAGTCTTGGTTCTACTCAAACTTTTTTTCTCCCACCCAAACATTTTTATATATATTTTTTTATTAATATTAAAAATATAATACAATTTGAACAATCAGTGGATATATATATATATATTAACATTTGTTTCTTCTCTATGACAGTAAGACTCGTGTATAGAGAAGGAGTATATTCGAGTTAATTTATGTTTCAGTTAGTCTGTGTACATATTTTTTTACTTCAGTTGCAAATTTATGATAGTCCGTAATATTTCTAATTGTGATGGGGAGATTGTTAAAAAAATTTATACGTTGATAAATATATTGATTTTGAATTGCAGTATATTTTAGTTTTGGGATATCAATTTGATCTCTATATCTTGTAGATCGGATTTCGCTTCTAAAATTTAATTGATTTGTAATTTTGAATTTTTTTTGTATATGTCTACTATTTTTGGTACTTTAAAATCTGTGTAAAGTTGTATACTTGGATAGTCTTTTTTTTTAGAATAAATTTTATTATCATTTTTTGAGTGATTCTATTATTATTATTATTATTGAAATCTAATTCATAATATGGTTGCGATTATACATTTTGTGCATATATGTATATATTTATTACTCGGGTCTATGTCGCTATTTTTATCACCAGGGGTTTTTTGTTGTCATGACAATGTCGTGAAATATTTAAAATGGTGACAATTTAGTTTTGGCCTAAAAACTATACACAATATCACACATAAGTAGACAGAATACAATGATCGCTGTCGCATTATTTATTTTGGACATAATTTACCGAAAAAGTCGACATCACAATTTGCATACTGGCATAACCCAAAATTTCGAGTACTTTCCGACGGCTTCGCCAGCAGACGTAGTAAACGGTAACCCAGATTGATGAAATGCCTGCGTTGAATGTGTGCCACGGGTTCGGTCCCCGCCGAAACCCAATCTAGGTACAACGATAATTTATTATTACTATATTCTTCCAATCATACTTTCACGCCGCGTTATCAGGTACGGTCTCGGCGTGGTTACCTATCGTTCTCGGTAGTGCTGGATAGGTGAGATTGGCGGCACCGGATATGAGCAAGCGATGTGAACTCTCACTTTTATAAATTAGGTTTCGGTAAATAGAGTATTAAACAATTGCACCAATTACGTTGTATAATGTATCAATTAACGTGATTATTTCAATATTTATTGAAACAAGCATAACCGAGTGTTGGGTTTAGCATGACTATATATATATATATAGGTTTGTGCAGTTCCTCTCATCGGCAGATGTAAACTAATAAATAGGACTGTCAATTTATGTTTATCACTATCTTCGTTCAGGGGTCCTAGTCCTTCAGATTGCTCTGGATTAGACGCGACGTTTCAATTTAATATTATACTCCGATTCATTAATTACCGTACCGGTTCAGGGTCGCCGTTTGACTGACCGTCGCGTGCCTGGTGAGGAAAGGGAAGGGAGGTGGAGGGCCCAGTACACTACCTTCGTTCAAGAATAAATATGTCCCAAACAATAATGAATACATTATTATTAATATTTTGAAATTCTTCTCATATCGTGATGAGTACATTGTAAAAATGAAAATTTTCAATTTACCACAGAAAATCTTTGAAATATGTTATTGTAAATTGTAAGAATAAGAAAATGTTAATAAATTGTTTGTGTTATTATCTTTTTAAGTAATTCATACATAAGTAAGATTTTTTATGATACTAAGTTTACTTAATAATTAATAATATTTAGCACAATCAATACCTATCGATATTGTCTAAGAATTTTCGTAATTATTACTTTCTTAGATACGGATAGTTTAATGTGTATATTTTATAACTCGAATGTGTAACTATCGAATTGGTTATGTACAAAGGTTTTTTAAACGGATCATATCTAAAACCGAGGCATTCACCCAAAGTGGTAAGTTGGATCACCCATCTTACTCTTGCCCGAGGTGTTCGCGTCTTTTATTTCAGGCTCTGCTCCCAAGTCCGGGCCTCCGGCTTGCATAACGGTTCTCCTACATCTCATTAGCTGAGAGGCCCGTCTATAGGGGCTCTCTCTCCGCGCGGGGGTGACCACAGTTTGTGGATGTGTGGAGTTTATGAATATAAACTTATGGAAATATAAAAAATAATACTATAAATAATACTAATAATAAAAATGAATTTTATACTTGTCTGTTTTATAGAAGCCACTCATTCACAAGCATACCGTTAGGTAATATTAATGCAAATAAATATAATCATACCTATTTATAATATTTTGACACAATCGCAATATTTTGTATACGCGATATAATACGATAATTAATATTTTTTGTTACCATACAAAACGGTACATGTTTACTGCTGAAGTTAAGTATATATAAGACAATTTATAGAAGGAAGACTACATAGTCTTTTTTCTAAATAACTAGTTTATAAACAATTATCATAAAAAGCTAGTTTTATGTTAGTTATGTACGTTCATTAAATGTTTATTTTATATATCTACGGAAGCAGTTTTATATTTTGCTTTATTTACGTCGTTTTTATATTTCAGACTCACAATATGTACAATACGATCCATTAAATAGCCTTTATATCAGTAAATAATAAATAACATTCTATGGACGACACTGCTTATTGCATTTATTATATCTGTGAATGAATCGGTCATTAATATATTATGGTTTGGTCGGGATGAAGTTGTAGAAATTTTTACTTCTAATTTTATATATTTTTTTCTTCTTCGCACAAACCAAGCCTTGGTCACTTTAATCTTCCGCTTCCATGATACTTACTCTTTTTTCTGCTACCCATTTGTAATTATTCGCATGTCTTTAGCATCCTTCTTCACCTTGTGTGAGCCGTGATCTTTAAATCAATCTTTTCCTTTCTGAATTTCCATCGAGTATCCTTTTTGAGATTCGTGAAACATGCATCTGTGAGAATTTTTATTAAAGTTTTAATGAAATCGATATTTTTAATTAATCCTTTTTAAATTTGATATTTAAAAAAATAAATAAATATATATATTTGGATAACAAACGGTGATAAGAGCGTAACAATAAATTCAACAATTTACTTATTTTCTCTAATTAAACAGTAGACTGTTGATACAGATGTATAAATTTAATTGATAACTTTGGTAATAAAGATGAATATAATAAAAATATACCTCTGTTAAGATTTTGCGAACTGAATATTGAATTTTCATAACGCATGGGAGCTCTATTAGAAAAGTCGCTGACTGCGCATTGATTTATAAAAGTTTATTATCAACTACAGGACAGGTTGTTCGATGCCCGCTGGCTGCAAGTTGCAACAGACACACACACACACACACACACACATCTCCGTACTCATGATAACCTGTTACAATCTTTATATATGTAAAACGTTGAAGTGCTGCTTAGAAAAAATGGTAAGCGAACACCTGTGTTCGAAGATTTGTGAGGTAAGTAGACGGGGTACCTTACAGATTTATTGGAAGTAGATACTTTAGGACTTGGAACCCGATCGCCGAGATCAGGAGCCAAGAATGTGTGATTGCTCAGTCGTTCGACACGTAGACTATGGTATTGAGTTTCGCGATGATGAATTTGATTATCTTTAATGTACACATAATATTCCGGTACAACTCCGACCCAGCACCGAAATTATATACAATCGTACAAACAATAAGATTTTTAAACAAAAGCAGGCTTCGAATCTGTCACAATAATTTTGGATGTAAATATAATATGGACATTGACGGACACTATAAAGAAGTCGGTTCGTACTTGGTGGTCTTGTAGTTAAGACACTCGCCTAGTGAGCCAGCGGTTCCATCCTCGTTACGGGAGACCACCAAGTTTATCCTATTTTCATACCACAAGCGTTTAGATTAGTTTCAAAATAGTAAGAATATTGGTGTGACCCGTATTCCGTGTTCGCGTCTCTATTAAAAAAAAAACTATTTAATTATCAAAATTTGTAGATGGATGAAAAATGAAGTAATTTTTAAAGAAATTGATAAACAATAATATAAGTATATAAATTTCAATTATTAATATTAGGTATATTACATAATTTCGTTGAATTTTTAGTTATCTAAGATAACTGAAACTATTACATTCCATTAGTTATATCTAGTAGGTACCTATGTAATAATTACAAATATATTTTTCACGATTTTAACAGCTACGTATGGAAAAGTATGATTTTTGCCACACGACTGTAGCTACGCCACTGTCCAATAAATAATAAATATCTTTTCGAATTTATTATATGTATTAGTTGGCATCATAATTAATACCCAGCGGTACAGAAATCCGCCAATATCAAAGTAATTAACGTGGACAACACAAAATTGTGTTTAAATTAATGACATTTTCATGAAAAGCCTATTTTTGTACCTAATTAGTTTTATATGTTTTAACTTAACAGTTAATTAATTGATTTTTACATATTAATTCGGTAAAATTTATATAATAATATACATGCATTCTTGTTTTATAAATGAACATCTCTAATCACCTTGATACGTTGCTGGGTAGCTTCTCTATTTTAAGAAATGTTAAAAAACAGATGCGACACAGGAAATTATAATTAAAAATCTTGTTGGTCTAGTGATATAGTGGTCGGGAAATGATTTTTTTTAAATTCTTTGAAAAATCTGATTTACAAAACTGAGAGAATACTTTCGATATCTTGAAATATGGCAGAGTTACAGATGTTCAAAGATGCGTTTTAAAAGACAGCGCGTCACGTCTTTCGTACGTACGAGAGATGTAACGTCACACTGTAATCCGAGTTTTTCACGAAGCCCAACTTTGAAGGCCAATATCTCCGAAACTATATATAAATATGGTAATCTGGATTTTATCGTACTTTTATAACATACTACAAAAGGTCATTTCTGACATGGTCCACTCCTTGATTACCGGAAAATTGCTCGCCAACAATTGCTCTCCAGGAAAGATGCTCGCCACACGATTGATCGCCAGGAAAGTTGCTCGCCAACAGTTGCAAATAAAAAAATAAAATAAATAACCAAACCTAACCTAATTTATCCTAAAAATGAAATTGTAAATTTATTTAAATAACCAAACCTAACTTAATGTGTTTTTCAATAAACTATATTATATATATTCATGTAAAAAAGAACTTAATGATCCTGTTACGCAATTGGCGAGCAACTGTTAGCAAACAATTTTCCACACACCCCACTGCCTACCTCATTGCGCCTCGTTCCAGGAAACCACCAAGTTATTATTATTTTCATAGTACAAGCGATTAACTTAGTTTGAAAATAGTAAGAATATCGATGTGACATGTGTTCCGTATGCACTTCTCTACTCAAGAAAAAGTATTACGTCCATCAGCCACTAATCTCCATGTGTGTTTGTTCCAGGAGCTATTCTCCCAGCTGCAGTTCTCTCGCGAGCGCGCCCTGCCCCCCGATGAAGTGCGACGCGCCCTGGCGGCCCCCTTCTGCGGCCAGCGGCGATTCCGCCTGGGCTGTATGGCCGACGCCGCCGAGTGTTTCGAGAACATCCTGCTGCGCGTGCACGCGCACGCGGCGCACGCAGAGCCCGAGGACGCCTGCCGCGCGCCGCACTGCGTGCCGCACCGCAAGTTCGCCATGGCGCTGGTGGAGCAGAGCGTCTGCGCGGCGTGCGGAGCCACGTCAGAACCGCTGCCATTCACACAGGTGACACAGGGTTTAACATACCATCATGGCACTACCGATTTTGCAACTTACTGCTTCCCGTAAACTATACGTTTTTCTATTCTAATCGCATTCCATCATAACAAGTTTAGTTTTTTCCAATGTACAATAGAATGGTGTAGGCTACTGAATTTGTTCATTAGACTATTGCTATCATCATCGACTATTCCTTGCGTCTGAAGAAGACCGTCTTCTTGAGAGTCCGGTGAAGAAGACGGCGACTGTTGTCCTGTTTGCTCTTCTTTTTCATTTTATTCTCCTATCTGCAGCATACTGTTGGCTTTCAGCTTCTAAATGTTGACTACCACTTCAGTTACGCTTGTCTCTGTAGATTGTTCTGAGGTATCGCTTTTAATATAAGCCTTTTGAAGCGTATTTTAGTCTCCATACCGACCGAAGAAGATGTGTGAAAGTGGACGAGGCAAGAGCGGTGTACCAGGTAGCTAGAAGAGAATCCTTTCTATATATCACTGTGAAAAACGGCGTGACGATAATTTAGTTACCTGAGACTACATAAATTTCTTTAATATTCTGGCTACAGGCATTCGAATCAAAAGGCATCGAAGCTGAATTATTGTGGTTTCGATGTTCGTTATTTTAAGCCCACTATCATTTGTGGGGTTGTTTTGGCATTTTATTCGCAGAATTCTTTTTAAACATCGTCAGTAATGCCTTTCCAGAGTCTCCTGGACCGCACCAAAGCCTAATTTTATTCGAATCTTCCAACATAAACATCTCGGGTTGTATGTAGCTTATCAATCCGAAATGTGCAGAGTTATCCCGTTGGACATAACAACGAGAATGAATTCAATATTTTTGGTGCCTTCAATTCGTTTAGTTTAATTTAATCGCCCAAGTAATCATATTTCTTGACGTTTTTTCCGTCTTGCTTCTATTGAATCATCTTTGATATTAATTCATTCGATCACATTGAGGGACTCTTTTTTAAATCTAAACAGATATTTTATAAAAATTCCTCAATAATGTACTACTACTTAGACATCCATTAAATTAAGGTATTGTTGGCCACATATTTATATAAGTAGTTAAGTTATATAAGTAAGTAACTTACATAATAATGTTTAAACGAGATGACTCATCGGGTATACAAACCTACATCCCTCTCCTTCACCCACGCATGACAGTTGTGACCGAATGGACACCTTTAAAAGAAAGGTGATACTCCTACTACTTACAATATACATGTGTGCAGATTGAATCTGCGAATGTAGTTACAAAGCTACATTTATTCCTAAACTCAATGCTCTGATCACATATTGCCAAGAAAACCAGCACGAAGTGGGATGTTGGTGATGCTTTTATAATTCGATCCGACTCAAGATAAGCCTTACAAACCCACACTGGTCAACTGGTCCAGACGGCAGAGCTCTATTCAGGCGCCATTATCAACACCATACCTTTTATGGATTATCTCTGCTTTACTTATCTCTAGCTCGCGGTGTGCTAGCCGTGACCACAATGAGGTCACTTTCTTTTGTTCGCCAGGATTATAAATACTTAACCGATCTAATCCTATTATTTTGTACAGAGCGGGAGTCTAAATTCTGGAGACTACATTTTTCTATTTAAAAAAAAACATAATTAATAGTTTGTCTAATTTTAAATAATTATGTATTTTTTTGTCTTGGGTTTCAAAAATACGCACGTTTAATCATTACCTTGCACCCATGTTTTTAATTTATAATGACACGAATGAGACTTGTCTCGGAGATTCGTCTCGAAAGTGCATAAATAACTTTACAGAGTACAGATTTGAGCGCAAAGCCAGCTATAATTCATAGCTGGCGTGTATTTATTATGTGTGTAAAAAAGAAGGACGAAACTGTTACAAACTCACCTTTATTGACAAATTTCTGAGACAAGAGATCAAAGTATCATCCGTATAGTATCGTCCGTTTCTGTGCCTGCAACGACGATCGATTATAACTATTATGTAGTTTATAAATATGTCAAAGGGTGGCGTGGTTTCAATTTTTACATTTATTATTAAAATAAATTATCTTTCCTGCATCGATTTAGATACCTAGGTTAATAAGAGTTTTTAATGCGTATCATTCATGGTGCTATAATTATACGCATAAATTGGAACAACCAACAGTAATTAACAAGCGATACAGTACCGAGTGTTATCAGTGTCATCAAAGTTATAAAAATATATAAAATGCATCATCTTAATTACCTAAGTAACTCGCGATGTCTTTACATTTGATTTTTATTATATTATTCTGCTTGAATAGCTCGGACATAATATCAATTCAACTATGATGTTTACCTTTCCTTTATGGTGCTAAAATAAAAACGCGCGTCCCGGTGCTGTAAAATTAGTGTATAGTTGATATATCAATTATTGTGTAAAAGTGCTAAAAATGAGAAAAAACATTGATCATTGCGAACGACAGCATAAATACACTTTAGACGTGTCTAACTCTGCCAGCGCATGCTCTGCCACTAAAGTGACGATCGGCATCCGGTACCCCGCGCCCCTCGCATTGCGTCGTCAGCACCACTCCACACGTACGCATACACGTATTGACAAATTCACGTCAGGTTCTTCATGAAAACATTTTTTATTGTTGCGTGTTTATTGTTGTGTTGTTTTTATTGTTGTGTTTTATTGTTTGGTGAATACTTATTTATCTATTATTATTATTTTATTCAATACATAAATATATTACGGAAGAATACCTAAAATATGAAAATATAAAATATGAATTTAGTATATTTACAGAGATATTCACATAATTAGAGGTAATGTCAACTCAGTTTCCATCGTGTTATTATGACTACCCTTTCTTATTTTTCTCAAAAAATGATGACATTATACAGAAAATAAAAATAGATTTTTTCATTCCAAGATCAATTGAAATTCTATAAAGCGGACGTGTCAATTCAATGGCGGACATTTCAACAACTAATCACACCTCGTGCCATAAAATATCAACAAACGGTCGCATTTTATTTAACTTTTCGTGGGAGTTCTCAGAAAAATTTCGGCTTCATCCTTTGAATTATTCAATGTAAAATTAAATACTTCTATCGAATGCAAAGTCACGTATTTTTTTAGATCGATAATTTCGCCCGAAGCTATTTGGACCTGCATGTTGCGCGTTCTAATAGATACAGCTAACAAAGGCGACCGAGTGAACAATGAGTAATAGTTACTTACCTTGAATTCAGGCATTTCTGAACACAACTCATGCTGGAGTGGGCGACGTGTGGTGCTGGAGGATTGTCATTTTTGTAAGGATACATATACTGGGTCTAACAGACCCAGTCAACAATATTTTATGGGTGGATTCCTGACTAAATTACGTTCAAGGAATATGTGCAAAATCTGCACTGTTACGGAAAATATTATTGTATGAAATTTTTACAAAATCGTGATAAGCTTGAAGTCAATTATTAATCAATATATTTGCTTCAGGCCCTAAATCATCTAATAAAAAATAGTCTAGACGCTCGAAATTCGATGTCTTTTTATATTTTTTGTATTTGTTTTGTATAATATGGAATCAATAAAATATTTAAATTAATCGAAATAATCGCATTATTGTTTTTTTTTTAAATGCATATATCTCTGACATGGTTGAGATTAGGCACATATCCCTTGAACATTTTCGACTGATAATTTAGTCAGGTATCGACCCATAAAGTATTGTGAACTAGGTCTGTTACGTGCTTAGGGCTAGATTTATCTATAAATAGGGTCTGGGCTAGCACACGTTGGAAACAATGTTCCCTCTAAAGTGTGCGGGTAAGCGCGCGCATATAATTTAGCATCATAGCGCACACAAAAATATATAGAACATACACAATTTTTAACGAGACTTCTTCATGTGCCGCATAATATCGAAGGTTGGCGACCATGTTGCAGATTGTTGATTTATCCCATTATGTGCAAGATTATCAACATTTTGAACTTAATAGTTCTTATTAGTTTTCATGACTTATTTACACATCTTAATACATCTTCAACTCAGGCTCTACCAGTGGCCTTATACTGGAATGTTGTTTTTCTTATTTGCTCCCCTAGTACATTGGTCCTTAAAATTGCACAAATGATTTTATATGCACACACCACACACCATGATTCAAAATTAGAGGGAACATTGATTAGGAGCCCAAATAAATAAATTATTAAAACATAATTTAATGTATTAAATTAATTATATTATGTATTATTAAACGTAAAATATACAATAATTCTAGCTTTTTCGTTTGCAAAACCAAAAATTTACATTAAAGCAAATGCATTTAATTGATTTTGACTGACAAATTTTTTTATTTTTATATTATACAAATATGATCCGAATATGTTATCATACAGAAAAAATTATCGTGACTGTCGATTTAAATACTTATGATTTGTTTGTTTTTTTTTAGATGGTACACTATGTTTCCGCATCAGCCCTGACAACCCAGGCTAGACAGAATGGAAACACTGCGCCTAACAATGGTCAAAACACTGAGATGTTTGGTGACTTAATGAAGAGGGCTGGGGGAATGGGCGATATTCGTGATTGTCCGGTTAGTACCTACTTCTGTTCCTTCGATTAATCTTTTCAACAATTATAAAATTACTTTTCAATAAATATGTAGGATGAATCGGGGTAAGTGCAACGTACACTTTGAACTGTTCTTAAACTTTTCATAAGATTATGTTATGGCTTTGAAACATTGATAGAAGAATCATTAACCATTTCCTTATTTAAGTCTTTAAAAATCGGAACGTAACCTTTTAGGATAGCTGACATTGAAAGTGTTTTATGAAAATTGGACGAGTAGATGCACTTACCCCAAATTTGGGGTAAGTGCATCTAGTTATATTATTTATGACAAATTGTTAAAATAATGATAATGTTTTTACTGATCTGCTTAATGACATTATGAACTAGTTATTTTGGTCCTTAATGGCAGGTAAAACGTGTAAGTTCCAAAAAAATCTAGTAAAATTGCTTAGACGCGGGAAGTGTGACGTATCATAGTGATTGTTTTTGAAATTGGTTAATTCTTTAAAAAAACAATGCAACAGTCGTCACATCACTAATTAAGAATGTTTGCATACAAAAATATGTAGATAGTAGATGCACTCCCCCCAATTAATTTAATTTATGTAAAATTTATGGGGTGAGTGTATCTGGTCTTATAAACCGCAATCCGTGGAAATAATTGCAAACTACAACACAAAACAAAGATACTTACTTACCTGATATCAACGTTCTGGCTCAAAAGATTATCAAGATATAAGAAAGATTGATTAGGCACACATAACTCACAAATTGACATCAAACAACTGTCATAATTTGAATAGCAAACTAATATTTGTATTTGCACCATCTCTGGACTGTTTTTTCCAATATTGATTTATAACGTTTCTTAATGGATTGCGGCACTGTAATTCAATTTCAAATGTAATTGGGAGCCGTAGATGCACTTCCCTCATATATGTACTTACCCCGACTCACCTTATATATAATCTCATGCTAAATCCCTCATCATCTTAATCTTTTTATAAAACGATTTTAAACTTATTTAAATCATTAATTTTTTTCTTGTTTACAGAGTTCCTGTGGGGCCAAGACACAAATATGCAGATCTTTGATGAACCGACCCGAGATAGTTTCTATTGGAGTGGTTTGGGACTCAGAACGGCCAACCTTAGAGCACATTATGGATGTCTTCAGCACTGTGGGAACCTCCCTACAGTTAAAAGATATATTTCACAGTGTCGTGGATCAGCATTGGGCTTCTCAAACAGTTCATAACTTGGTGGGAGTGGTCACATACTACGGAAAACATTACTCCACATTCTTCTTTCACACAAAGCTTAGATTGTGGATATATTTTGATGATGCTACAGTCAAGGAAGTGGGACCGAGATGGGATCAAGTAGTAGATAAGTGCCGACGTGGGAGATATCAGCCGTTGTTATTACTTTACGCTACTCCAAATGGAACACCGTGCAATACTGAAGGTGCACCAAAAACCATTGTTCCTTTCCCAAATATGAATGGAGGAAATATATCGGTACAAACTTTGCTGAGGAGATCTGTCACTCCAAGCCCTGAAAAACCTAATATTGGAAATACCCGAAGGGCCATCACCCCAAATCCAGATAATCACATATTTACCCAAAATAGACCTCCTATAAATAGATCATACAATGAATATCAGAACCTCGCTGTCATCCAAGACAATTTATTTGGAAAGCAATCTCCTTCTGATATAGATACGATTGACGGTGATTTGGGAAAAGAACCAGATTATATAAGTCGTAAAACTGTTGAATCTGTCTTGAATGCCCAAAATGCCAAGAAACAGCAAATGCAATTGCACCGAAGTTTAAGCACAGGTTCAACATCTGCTAGTTTAGTGGACAATATTGTTATTCCTGATCACTTAAATGTTCCTCGTAGGAGGGATTCTGGTAACTGGAGTGGAGACAGAAATAGTACATCCTCCTCGTCATCCACAACAATGGAAAATCCATACTTATATTTGGTGGGAAAGATTCAGCAGCGAAATGGAAGTTTACCTGGAAGTCCAACCAGGAAGGGTGAACTCTCTAGTGGGAGTAGCGGACGTTATGATGCCGGTTACGATTCATACTCTTTGTCATCAACTGACAGTCTTCCATTACAACAAGGTCTCAAACATAATCTGCAATTAGCTCAGATTCCAGAATATCAGCCACAAGCTAGGCTTTTTGGAAAGCCTCAAATAACACAAGACGATTGTGAAAGACTTTGTTTAGAAGCTGACCAACTACTAGATAAGTCGAGACAAACTGAAGATGCTAACGATTTGGAGACTGCATTAGTATTATGTAATGCAGCTGCCACTAAAGCTAGAGCGGCAATGGATGCACCATATAATAATCCACAAACAATGACATTTGCGAGAATGAAGCACAACACATGTATAATGAGGGCTAGAAGTCTGCACAGAAGAATGCTACAGGAACAAGGATTTAATGATAAAGAAAACGGTGTTCCTGATGTAAGACATACGAGGGAAGGAAGTAATTCTAGTGCACGTCACTCCAGACAAAATTCACGAGATAAAACAAGTCACTCCAGGCAGAACAGCAAAGAAATGTTAGCAACTATAGTTCCAGTAGTAGAAAAGGTTAGTCAGCCCAGCAAAAATATTGAGATATATGCTACATTACCTAAAAAGAAATCAACATTAAAGAAATCTCCCCAGCCAAATAATGCAATTGAAGATGAGGAATACATGATTTACGATCGTCCAAATAGAGAAAGTAGGAGCATTTTCGGTAGGTCAAAAAATAAAGATGAAGATAAAGCCAAGGAAAAGAGATCTAGAAGTGAAGATCGAAGCAAAATTTCAAAAGATTTATCTATAGCTCCAGATTCTTTAGCAAATGCAAAGGATACTTTAAAGAGAGAAAAAAATAAAGAAGACAAAGATGAGAAAAAGAGTGAAAAAGATTCAAAGCCTGGAAAAAAGCAACACAAAATCAGAAGAAAATTGTTAATGGGCGGTTTGATAAGAAGAAAAAATAGGTCAATGCCAGATCTTACCGAAGGAAATGTTGATGATGGACACAAACCTAACAATGACACTAAATCTCAGGGTTCAGTTGATGATAGCGTTGTTGGTTTAAAAGGCATGGATAAAAATGTCTCGGGAATGAGTGGATATTTATCAGAAGGTCACTTAGAATATTCTGGAAACACCACCAATCCCAACTTAGAAAGAAGTAAATTAATGAGAAAAAGCTTCCATGGTAGTGCCGGTAAAATGCTAACAATAGCAAAGGTTCCCCCACCACCTCCATTACGAACAACTTCTCAGCTCAGTGGCCCTAAATTAGGTGCAGAAGTAAATCATGAAGTTGCAGAGAGACCACCGTACCCATTACCTACTGATGTACAAAATAATTATTTCATCCAACAAAATTATATAAACCAAGAATCACATCAAAATCAGGTTGACACATATAATACATTTGATCATGAACCACAATCATTACCATTTTTGCCATCCTATAATGATGGTACAAATGGTAACAAAAACTACACACAGCCACAAAACAATCATGGCATGATTTATGATTCATGTGTGCCAATGAGTGCAGAACACTCAAATAATTATCACATGGTAGTTACGAAAGCAGATGTTCATCAAGAAAGAAGTCCAGTTAAACAAGAAACCATAAATACTTTGCCAACCACCCAAACACATATTCAAAACCTAAGTGCAGCATTTGAAAATGGCGTTGATGAAGTGGATTGTGTCTCAGTCAGAATGTCTAATATGGAACTTCCACCTTACCCCAGTCCTCCAAGTTCTATTGTTCATTCCCGTCAACCCAGTGAAGATTTTCCCCCACCTCCGCCACCATTAGACACTCCTGCCAGTGAAGAAAAATCATCCCTGCGTGAAAACCAACACGAGGTAATAGACACAGAAACAACAATGCCAGCTACAGGGTTACTAGCTCAACTTCAACAAAAAAGGCAACAAATTCTCTCTCAAGATATATTGAAAAATAATATTGAGGAATCTCCTAGATCTACTGGCGAGACGTGGTTACGAGAACTTCAAGCTAAGCAAGCTGCTTTGAGACTAAAGAAAACAGGTTCATCTGAATTATTGAAAACACAGAATGAAATTTCAAAATTCAATTCACAGTATGATATTACCTCTGAACAGTTACAAGGCGATAATACAAATTTAGTTAAAAACTTGACATCAAGATTTGAATATCCTAAGCCACAAATAAATTTCAATGAAAGTGATCTACAAAGCTCAAGGCAATTGGAGAATTCTCGAAATGCCTTTTTAAACAGCTCTTTAATACCTAACAACATTCCACAAAATGCAGAAACATTAAACACATTTGTCGGTGACCATTACTCTAATAGCAGAAGGTCTTCGGAGTCTTCAATTGGTAAAAATCAAATTGAAGAAGAAATTCGTGAAGTAGAGATGTTAAATGCTGCCGTTAATAGACAACTAAGTAAAAATTCTTCAACAGATGCTTTGAATAGTATTGAATCAAAAGTTGATCATATTTTAAGGACAAAAAAGAAAACTGTTTCATTCTGTGATCAAGTTATTTTAGTAGCAACAGCCGAAGATCAGGAAGATGATAGTTATATTCCGAATCCCATTCTTGAGAGAGTTCTCAAGTCAGCCCTTAACAAACCAGAAACGATAACTCTTCCTTTACAAGGGGAAAGACCATCCTTACATAGACAAGATTCTATGGAGAGTCAAAAATCCAATATGTCATGTATGTCACAAAATTCATTGCTTCAAAAAGAAATGAATTTACAAAATGAATACTTGAAAGTACAAAACAATGGCCCACCTTATCAACATATTCCTAATACACAGGTAGCTAAAAGTGAAAACATCAACATACCGCGGCATTCCGATGTCAATCACCAAGTACCGCCCATGCCATTACAACAACAAAGAATGTTGAATGATTCACCATATCAGCACCTCCTTAATGTTAATAATAGCCAATATAATACTTCTTTATATCAAGCTTCACCTAATCCTCAGAATATAAATGCATTTAATCTAAATCAGAGACAAACTGTCAAGTCCATTCCGCAACAAAATTATCCTCACCAAAACCATTCCAACAATCTTTATAATACCCAACAAAGCAATAGTGGTAGCAACACGGCTATGCCTGCAAATGCTAACCCAATCGCTCAACATTTTACACAGAATAATCAGCCAACACAAAATTATGCACAAAATATGCAACCTTCACAAAACTATACACAAAACACCCCACAAAATTATATTCAGCAAGTTCAAAATTCTCCGCAAAACGCACAACCCACACAAAACTATATCCAAAACCCTCAATCTGTACAAAATTATTCTCAAAATATTCCATACAATTCTGTTAATCAACATATAGCGGTCCCGAGGCAAATTCCAAATGTTTATCCTCAGACAGCCAATACTCAACAACAAAAACAGAATTCTATGTATTTCCCAGTAAATCGTACACAACCAATGCCGGGAAATACTTCACCATATAATCAAATGTCTACCCATAGTAGTTCACCGTATCAACATATTCCTGCATCAGCACACGTTATTCAAAATATTGACAATGGTAATGGAAACCAAGTGTACGACACAGATTACAATGTTATGAAATATATTACTAGCAGTTCAACTCAACCGAAACCTGATCACTACGCCCAAAATCCAAACAACACAACTAATTATAATTTCACAAATAGCTTACAACAGTTATCACAAACTTCTTACAATTCACCATATCAAAGGGTGCCTTTGATCCACGGAGACAACACAAATAATCATCCAGTTAATACAGTTTCACCTTTATATCAAAGGGTCCCACAAAATTACAACAATAACGAAAACATTGCTCCCAACCACAATCAATTTCAAAAAGTCACTCCAGCCTTTTCTGAACAGAACAAACTAAATCCTCAGTACATTGGTCAAGATACACGGCAATCACAATACTCGTATCAACAGGGGTATGGAATGGATAATGTAAATGGTATTCCGTATCAGAGTGTACCTATGAAGGCATCACCATATCAGCAGCTTCCTATGACAAAGCAACCGCAGAAAAAGTCCGTATCTTTCGAACCAGGAACTAAAGGTGGAAGCGAGTCTTCAGTTCCTAAAAGTAATATATCTAATGGACCATCAATAAATACACAAATAAATATTAATCCAAATAATCTTGCGCAAAATAATTTTACATTAAATAATAGTGTTGCGCCTAATGTGAACAATAGTGTAAATAATAATAGTGCAGTGGGGAAAATCCTTTGTAATTTGTGTAGAAAAAAACAAGTGAATTCTCCAGCGATGTATTGTGTTGATTGTGACTTTTACATGTCAAGATTCAAGCCCAGAAGTTGATAAAACATTTATTATAGAGACTTTATAACATAATTCAAATGAAGTACAAATTTTATGTATAGTTGTTTTAAATAATTTTAATTTTAGATAATATTATAGACATATATTATTGTAATGACATTTTATATTGTTAATATGTAGTAAGAAAATTTGTATAATTTTTTTTATTCCTGGTGGCCAAATCACATAAAACAAAATGTTTTTTAAAAACGCGCATAATAGTTGCCAGATTCGGTGTACCCTATCGTTAAAATAATAAATATTATGAATTTTTAATTTATCTAAGATTTTTATTGGAAAAGTGTGATATATGTCATAAGGAATAGGAATATTATGCAATATATTGCGTGATCTCAATATTTTATCTATTTTATATTATGAAATGACAATGTTAATGAATAACAATGTATATAAAAATATTTTTCAATAAAGAAATACACATTTAACAATTTGTATTATTATGTATCATTAAATCACATATGTATAAGTATAAAAATAAACATTTTAAGGATTAAGGTGTTCCAAAATATATGAAGCAAACTAAATGAGAAATCTTTATATACCTAGAATGATAGAAATGCAGGAAAAAGAATATAACAAAAAGAAAAAAAGAGTGTGCTTCTGGATATACCTAAAACTATCAATGTATTTAAAATAAATGAGCCTCTTTCTGAGAGATTTAAACACAAAACTAAGCATAAAAATTATCAGAAGTATGATGGAAGATGTTTCGCATATGAGCATTTTTCTTCAATAAAAGTTATTTATAAAGTTTTTTTCTTTAAATTTATGATTTCACATAATTAATTTAAACAACTATCTTAGTATAATGTAACTATATTTACTACTTTGACGTTGATCATTGCCGACATCAGTGGCATAACTGAAAACATTTGGCCCCAACGCAAAATGGGAGGACTCCTGTATACATATTTAAGATAATTAAATGCTACATTGTTTTATCTATTAAATAGTAACAACAAATTTTAATCTTTTATCTCCTATAATATTTATACTTCCTGTGTAGAATCTGGAAAAAAGAACAAGTGTTTTTTTAAACTAAAAATGCAGTTATTTAGGGTATAATATTATTTAAATTCTCTTTAAAGTAAAGCATTTCATAAAAATAGAATTGTATATAGATCACAGAAAAAGTTACAACATACCGCAAAAAATAAACACAAGAAATAATTTTGAAATAAAACAATATTTGAAGGAAAATACAAAGATAATAAATATTAAAATAAAATTGAATGATTAGCAAATATTAAAGATTAAATAAAAAATTACATCAAAATTTTTCTAAAACATGTTAGGTACGTACTTGAGTGCTTTTTCTAAATTACTCAACTTTCATTCAGTTTTATATATAATAATATTGATCACTGTAAATCATATTTTGAAAAAGATTTCCTTACACAATTGGGTTCCCGTTTCTTCTCATATCACAAAATGTTATTTTTAAAGCATTTCTCTTCGTTTTATAATTTATCTAAAAACATATTTTTGCTTGCAAAGTTGCATTTTCAGAATAAAGTTCTGTGGTATTTCAATACAAATTAAATAAATCAGTTGGAAAGATTCAGAAAAAATCTTTCTATCAAAAAAATATTTATTTGCTAGCGGTTTTTTATAGATAGATTTTTTCTGTTTATCTTTTGAAATAATTAATTTAATTTATATTAAAAATTTGTTTGTTGTGTGCAGTCTGCGTGGTATTTTCTTAATTTACATCACACATTTACTAACATCACAGAGAAGATCGCATTTCTACTTTTTCCAAACATTTGTACGGTTTAGTTAATTAGTGTACAGTCTGTCCTATCGATTATATTGTTATCGAAACGAGTGACGTAAAATTATTCAAAGTGATTTATACACAATGTTACATTTTTAATTATTATATAATATTATGATCAGCATGGATTTCACCGAGGATTCCAGTAACAAGATGAGTTCAGGACAAAAATGTTTTAGTATAGACAGTTACAAATTGAGCGAGTGGTATTAATAGTCTACGAAGCGTCCAGTTTTCTCTAAAATTTTTACTAATGAACTTTACTTGGGTTAATTAAGACAATCGACAACTTCTCTGGAAGGAAGATACAACATTAATATAATTTTAACAAAAACATACATAGCATTTCTTTTTATCAGTAGCGTAATTGCAAAAATTGAACCCCAATGCAGAATAGAAAAGAGGACCCCGTAAATGAGTACAAGTATTGTACAAAAGATATACAAATATTACTACTGTATGATTTATTCTATAATAGTAAGAACACAATTAGTCTCTAATGTCATTCACACATTTATAAAAAAAAGTGTTCACTTGCAATTTAAAAAATATTTGTTTCACTTTAGAGTGATGGTTTGGTTCTTAACCCGACATATTAGTAAGGTACTGCTACTGTATACATCGACAATATTTTTAAATGTTTTTATATTACACATAAGGAGCGATTTTTAAAATTCCATTTCTTGATATGGATTAATTACTATTAACGCTGGGAAAGGCATCTATACTCACAAAAATATCAATACCAAATGGATTGTAAGGTGCAAACTTTTTGGGCTCTATTTAATATTGGCTGCATTGTTTTATTTTTTAATTAAAGAAATAGAAAATATTCAAAACTGGACATCTATTTACTAAAATTTTTAGTATCATGAAGTGAATGACATTATTACAAAACGTTTTATTTTATTTTACAATCACTTCCATAGATGTCGCTATGATCGGTTTCGTAAGCTGCGCAGGCCCTTCAATCGGGGCTATATTCAGTGTGGTTTATTAATGGCGACGGTCAGTGACGGATTGTTTGGGTTAACGTCAACATCGCGCCAGAATTTCGTGTAAACATGACGTCCACCGGGATTTTACCCACTTATCAACGTTTCGTTAATGGTGTTCCCGTT
This sequence comes from Eubasilissa regina, assembly GCA_022840565.1. Lineage (NCBI taxonomy): Eukaryota > Metazoa > Arthropoda > Insecta > Trichoptera > Phryganeidae > Eubasilissa > Eubasilissa regina. The sequence continues at coordinate 19,728,629 of JAINEB010000015.1, read as the reverse complement.
CCTTCTTTCTCAAGACGGTCATTCAGGCCTCGCGAAAAATATTTAATACTGTTGGTGTTTTTGACATTTGGTGTTGTGTGTTTCGGCGCTTTCTTCTTTTTGCCCGAGTTTAGAAGTTCTGGCAGTACTGTTAACAACAGTGTTTACAAAGTTTACCAGCATATGCAAAAAGCTGGGCCCGAGCTACTGATTCCCGCGCCACCTCATCTTGATGATGTGGATGTGCCCAATTTGATACGTCACGACGACCACAAACTTCTCGACCCGCATTTCTTGGAGGACAGGGACCGTCTGCAAGCTAAGATAGAAGAGGACCAAGCGCTCAAGGTGCTGGAGAGACCCAATATTGACTTTCCTCCGAAACCGTCCTCATCATTGGCTTCTCCCAGGGAAGGAAACGGCCTGTTGGACATGCCTATAGTGGATAATGTGGATAACGCGATAGGCGAGCAGATAGACGACGATATCCTGGAGAGCTTCCCCGTGGTGACGGTGCCGCCGGCCCCCAGCAACCGTTACCCCGATGTCAACAAGGGCGAGGATAAGGATCCCGTGGCGAGAGAACGAAGAGACAAAGTCAAAGAGGTGAGTCATCATCCCTCTCAATCGTTCCGTTAATCCCTGATGTCCTGTCTGTTAACATTATTACCTTAAGTCACATAATTTGGCACGTGGAGAATTCAAGGCAAATGTTAAAACCCCAGTCCACCTTTCAAATGTAAGTATGTGTAATAATAATAATATGATTCCATCTCACATGTACCGGATTTTCCGGTTATTTACTGGTAACCTATCGCATTTTAAATGGTTTCATTTTAATATCCACATGCCTTGTTATCTTAAATTTAAAATTTCATAAATAATGTTGCATAAATTTGTAAATAATAGATTATGTATGTACAACAAATACTTCTAAAAAATCTATTTGTTATGACATCTATCAAGACGAACCGGAGAGTTTATAGAAATTAGAAAAATAATTTTCCTTTTTCGCGTGGATACTCAAATATTCTAATAGTTTGCTTCGAATCATTTATTATTTTCATCCCATCATTTTTACAGATATGTGTATTCTTTCAGAGACAACTTTGAGTCATTCAATCTTAAAAGATCACGTACATGTTTCTCAATTATCATTAATTAGTTTAACTTCTACAAAGTAGGTATTCACGTCAAGCCTTTGTAGGTTCACGCCAGGTCTTTTGTAGGTTCACGCCAGGTCTTCTGTTGGTTCATGCCAGGTCTTCTGTAGGTTCACGCCAGGTCTTCTGTAGGTTCACGCCAAATTCATGCGAATCTTGCTACCATTTTTTTAAATTGCCCATATTTAATAATTGACTGTCATATTTGTGCCTATTGAATTCTACAGGTGCATTGGCGTGAAGATGTAGTACTTGAAAAAATGGTATTTCCATGATTGTTTTTAAGGTTGGAATGATCAGAAGGAATCAATTATCTCAGAAACGACCGCGTGTAAGTATGTAGAAAAAAACAAAGATGTGTACTAGGTAGAATTATGTGCTATTTTTTTTCACTGCTTATCCCCACGGCGTGACGGAATGTATGTTTATAATAAATTAGAAACGCATGAGTTTCAAACATGATTTATTTTTGCATATTAAGAGTTGTAAATTGCATCTTAATGTAATTCCGAAGCGTATACTCGTTCAATTCTAATATATACAAATATACTATATTTACCTATTATAGGTACCTATATAAAATTTTTAATTATCGTGACTTATAATATTATATTCATCCATTCCTGACAGTTATATTTTTTTAACATTTTGAATAAAAACGAATTGTCGATGGGAGGAGAATTATAATTACATAGTCCAACGTTGCATTTTCGTGCAGAATTTTATTTTTATAAGGGCGACGCGCAGTTACACATTTAATTATTATATTTTATCCGAGATACCCCATTATTAATTTATTGAATCGACTTTTAAATGAGGAATCTTGCACCTCTGGTCTGGCAGTCGGTGAAAGAAAAAGAGATGAAATCACAAATGAAAGAAGCGAGTGTCTCGAACTGTCTAGCTCGTAAAATTACGATAAAGTTTAAGGGCCGGTTATCATGATAAATTTTTATTATAGTAACTTTTTACCGTCCCCCTTGGTGAAACTCGATTTCCGTTGTTGGTACGTCAAATTTACTATTGTCGAAGCATAGAAAAGAAATCTCGCCTCGCAGTGTGGCAAGACAAATAATCATGAAATATGGTTTTATTCGTCTGCATTCGAGACCTGTCACTTCAGTGGTAAAATTTTTTCAGATTATGTGCTAATGTATATTAAACAACGATATCACTATCGGACGAACTCTCATCACTAAAATAGCGCGATATTGAATGATTAAATGTCGTATACTGGAACTTTCAAAGTATCAATGTGACAAATGACCTTTGAAATAGCTATAAAGAGTCCGCCATATTTAACCGTCGATTCATATTTTTACTATTGAATATCGGAGAGTAAAATTAGTTTACTACTGGATGTACGTTCGTGAAATAAATATTTTTTTACAAACGATTAAACAACCATTTTTCACAAAAAAAAAAATTACTTTAGTAACTTTTTTACCATGGTAAAAAGTTACTATTGATCACACAACCAGCCCTAAATTTGGCTACTACCACGACTTCTTCATGATTTCATTGTCCTTTGCCTGACGATAATTCTACAACAGGCGTCTCTCTCTTAGGTCAACACACTCCATTCGGAGACAGGAACGTGGTGCTCCTTCAGAACGCTCTTCATACTGTCTCTTCATCTCAATTTGAGTCTGCCAAGATGACACCGTCAATTTGGGATCCCTCGATGAATACGGCTCTCAACACGATCTGTATTTATGCGCTCTGTTCTGTCTTACCCATATGATTCTTTACGATTTTGCTGAGTCAACTAAATCGCGATTTTGATAAATATCCTCCAACTCTGAATTTTTGCGAATACGCCACTGTCTGATTATCTGGCCCATTTATTTATAAGACCTGCGAAAACGTATTTTTTAAGGCGAAACAAAAACGTAACCTATTTACCTGTCAGTACAATAGTTCAGTTAAGTCAGTTTGAACAGATGAAGTAAGGTTAGATTTATTACGGTTTGTACAAAATCCGTAATCGTGGAATTGTATCACATTTAAGTTGAAATGATGAACCGATGCATACAACCATCGCACAGCGTTCATATATGTAAGTACTTACATCGTGCGTTATATATATTATGATTGTCACTTTCTCCAAAAGAATTATATGACCGCTCGGAGTGTATATAGGTACCTGCGTACGTTTCTGTGTACTAATGGGCTCAGGTTAATGTCCTCAACGATCATTTTCAGACACCTTGTTATAAATAGAATATTCAGTTAAAACGTTAACACGCCGATGCAATTCGTCGCTAGCGTGATTTTGTTTTTTGCAATGAGGTGGTCGCCAAAAATTCCGAACTTACTCCCACCACGCGTGTAGCTGTGTAGCTTTGCCATAACGGAGACTCGGTCAACTCGATGCCATCGAAAGACATTCCCTGGACACATTTTAACTTTGCCAGAAAATTTGTTTTTATTATCTAGATGGTTTTAATCATCGTATTTAGAAAATATATGGCATCGCAATTATTAAAGTTACGTTAATCACGTATTCTTTGCGATACTTCAAAGGTTAAGATGAAAAATGCTGGCAATGATGAAACAAACTTTGAAATGAGGTTATTGTCTTAAAAATAGAATACAAAATGACTATGAACGGAATAAAAAAATTACCACGCGATAAAAATATATTTAATTCAAATTAAATTAATCAACTAGAAAGATACACAGAAAAATCTATCTATCGATCAAAAAATATTTAGTTGCTACCTGGATTCAAACTTGGACCTCTTCCTAGGATTCACCATTTTCGGAAGCGCATTCACCATTTTCGCTGTAGCAATTGAATACATTTTTGAAAAATTTTGAACTTATATTCTGTAATCTTTCCAATTGACACATCTATTATTCCATTTTTAAAAGCAATCAACTTTACATTAGCAACAATTTTTTTTCGATAAGTACATAGATTTTTTTTGTATTTTTTCTAGTTGATTAATTTAATTTGTATTAAAATACCACAGAACTGTGTTCTGAAAATGCAACTTCACAACAAAAATGTGTTCTCTTTAAAAAATATGTAAGTTGTATCAGTGTTTATCCAAATTTAATAAAATTGATTAATTAATTTAATTCTGGCGTTTCCTATCGGATATTTGAGATTCATCGTAATATCCGTTGATTGCTTTTAAAAAGGGAATAATACATGTATCAATTGGAAAGATTACATAATATAAGTTCAAAATCTGTTTAAAATTAGACTACTTTGAAATTATACGTTTAAATGTGTGACTGGAAGTGTAATATTCATGAAAATAGCTTAGAATGAGTACTCAGCCCCAGGTCTGTTGGACGACACAAAGCTGGAGTCGTGAGACCTGCTTTTGTTTCTCTAGCCAGTCATGAAAGACACGTTTGAGAAAATGCCCTCCGTCGTCTCGCGTGTTCACTGGAGGCTTCCCTCCTCCCCGTGGATCAAGGTCGCACGCACTTAATAACAATGATGGGGTAGTTCAGCGTATTTCAAACTGTGGGGGCGTAACGATAAAATTGAAAATTTCTCAAATTTTTTATTATTTCTTAGTATAGGGTTAGGGCAGCCGCAATAAATCTGCGGCCCGCCAAGCTTTTATTTGCGACCCGATACACACTTATTATCTGGAACGTGATTTAAAAAAAATCTAGCATTCTAAGTTTTGTATATCTTGAGACACGCGCGAACGATCATCGCTCGCTGTGAACTGACTGAAACTGACGCCGGCGGTACTTACCAACCCTTCCTTGGTATACAGATATGATGAAAAAAAAAATTCATGTAGGGAAATACGCTGTTGTTAATGTTTGAGCTGGTATTGGCTGGTATGCTGGTAAGCGATAAGTATTATTATCATTCTGTTTTTGATAAAAAAAAAAATAGTTGATTTATCAAGTGATGGCGCCCTAATCTTGAATCAAACGGGTTTCAACCAATACTGTTTTTCCTATATGAATTTTTTTTTTGTCATATCAATATAATGTTGCGGCCCGCGTAACTTACCTAACGTGTGTACGTGGCTCGAAGAAAAAAAAAGGTCGAGTATGGCTGGGTTAAGGTAAAAATAAACAAATAAGTTTATAATTTTTATTTTAGTTTTAACAGGTAATAGAGATTTGCGGATTTCACTTTTTAAAGATTATTTCATCCAAGCGACGTCCACTTCTTGTAATGCACCCTTTAACTGAACCCTCGTGTTGGCAAATAAGCGAGAAAAAGATGCTGGGAGGCGATTTCAAGCCGGATGTTTTTTTGTAGGGCCTGTACTGTACACTTTAGATTTCAGGTATCCCCACAAGAAAAAAATCACAAGGTGTTAAATCTGGCGACCGAGGTGGTCAGGGTATGTCTCCGTACTTGTTTATTAGTTTTCTTGGGAAAATTGTCACCAGGTTCTCCATCGAGACTAGCAATGTGTGGAGATGCTTCGTCTTGTTGAAATTGCGTTCTGTTGTTGTAACTTGGAAACATTTCTAATTGCGGCACCAAAAACTCATCAATCATACGGCAATAAACCTCGAAAGTTACGGTTTGTCTTTGGTTAAAAAAATTGAAATATTCTTGCCAGACACCCTTCACAATTTAACGTTCACCAATTCTACCTATGTTCAACTACCACACCAATCATATTTTGGAAGTTATATATAATGTCTTGTAGAAATATTCCATCCTTACCTTCCCATATAAATAATAGCTTCGTCTCTGTGAGACATGTATAATATATCTTTATCAGTTTTATTTTATATTGCTATAGTTACTTGTTACATAATGAATATTTTAATAACTTCCATGACCCATCGCATTCGATTTATTTCTAAAATGATTGTTTACTGTGATTGTTTCATTTAGAAAACAAAATTGCAATAACAGCGACAAAACAGTCGTTCGACAGTTCGCCACCAACTGTTCCATCGTTTGAAAATTTAATTGCAATAAAATCGTCCAATCGGGCGTGAGGTATGAGTTAAACAGAACCCGGGGAGGGCGCACTATCTTTTGTCTCGTTTAAGTGGAGATTTGAATCCGCACAGTTCAGGAGTCCCTGGACTTACGCTATTGAGTCCTAGGAAAAGTTTCGATTAAAAGGCAATCAGAAACAAGAAAATGGCCGAGCGAAGCTTTCTCAATGTTCTAGATTAACTTCTATTCTCTCGAACCCCAATTCCTCTATAAATAGCCACTTTTTAACAAATTCGTTAGTATCGTTTAATTTTATATATCAAAAGATGCCCCACTAGTGTCGCAATTGACAAGAAACCATTTATTTTATATCTTTAATATTTATACTACAAAAACATTGATATGAAATATTTACAATTAGCTTTGTATTTATTTAAGTACACGAGTTTTATATTAAAAACCAACTGTTTTCGGAAAAATTACTATTTTTGGAACGAAAGATGATAATTTTTTGTTTAGGTTTAGTCCTAGACCAGTGATGGCGAACCTATGACACGCCACAGCGTTTCGGGTGACACGCCAGCGTTCACTAATATCAGAATTATCAAAGAACAACACGTGTCCCGCCACTAGACGTCTACCCGACATCACCGTTCGAATTTATCACTGCGTACATATAAAGTATGTATCTCTTAAAAAAAAAACTCCAGTTAAGTTTAAATTAAAAATATATAAATTGTTTTTGACACGCCAGCAAAGTTAAGTTAGATTTTCTGAATTTTTGACACGCCGAGCCCAAAAGGTCAGCCATCACTGTCCTAGAACCTCAGGTTGGAAAAGAAATGATTTTTAGGAAACCGGCTAGTTTTTAATTAAAAAATTATGTCTGAAGTTAATTGTATAAATTTTACTATATATTTTATGAATATACATCTTTTTACTTAATCAAAAGTGAACAATAATGGCCAGTAACAACGAAAATAAACTAACCATTCTCAATCATTTAATGTATCGAAGGAGTCATCTGTAATAAAATTTAGAACTATGTATTGAATCACTATGAATGACTTACAGTGGAATTCCGAAATTTGTGGTTAGCGCGTATAGGTCGGGCCGCGTTCGTAATAATCATGCATGTACTTATTATAACTGGACTCTTACGATATAGATGTGTGAGTTGGATAGCATTTCAGCGCCCGTTGCCGTCACTTCCAGCATTAGGTGGATCGCGTCTGAATCGCCAGTCACATTATATTCCGCTTCCTCCGTCGTTCGTCCGGCTCGGCATAACTGTAACAAATGCATATTCTGCCGCTTGACCTTAAAAACTTTGTAAATATTTTTTGTTTTAAATACAAATTAAATGTATTAATTAGAAAGATATACAATTTTTAATTTTTTTTTATTTATTTGATATTTTTACATTTATTTATAACATGAATTAAGTATTTTTATATTTTTAAAATTGCATGGTTTTTCTTTCGCTCACCTCTCCAAAAAAGAGACCAGCTCTTGTGCTTGGAGAGGGAGTCACACTACAATAATTTTATATAATACCTTACATATTCTGTTCAATGTCCATTTGTGTGCTTCTGAAATGTTCTGTAATATTATTCATTTTCCAATTATGTGTTTTTGAAGTGTTCATTTAGTTTCTTTTTAAACTCTTTTATAGCCTTTATTTCTTTAATTTGTGTAGGGAGGCTATTGAATTTTTTTATCCCTAAATATATAAAATTTTGCTGATAGTGTTTGATGTTACATTTAGGGATTTTATAGTTACTTTTAAACTTTAATGATGTGCTTATTTCAAATTGTACAGTGTTATTTTTTTAAATTAATTGATTAATTGAGATTTTTTTTGTAAACGTTTTCTATTTTGGGAACTGGGAATTTTGTAATAAGTGTTTGCGTTGAAAAAGTTCATCTTTTTAAAAATATTACTTTGATGATTGTTCTCTGTATTATTTTTACCGAGTTCATTATATTATTGTATACTCCTCCCCACCCAATTATTCCATACTGGAGTAGTGAGTGAGCAATAGCAAAATATACTTTTTTTAAATTATTTATACTCAAAATGTTCCTTAATCTTATGAATAAATAAGTACTTTTTCTTATTCTTTTCACTAATTCGCTAATGTGACTGTGCCATTTTAAATGTTGATCAATAATTATACGGAGATATTTGATTTTTTTTTTTGGGCTTAAATTTGTACACGAATCATTACAGGTAATTTTGTTACAGTTGTCGTTACGGATAGTAATTTTTATATGGGTCGGTGTTTTAAGACTTTTGATTGAAAAGGGAATGTAATAGGTTTTTTCGGAGTTTAAAGAAGGCAATCAATTTTATCGAAAAATATTGTTGTTGCTACCGGGATTCGAATCTGGATCGCTTCCAATCCGGGAAAAATATCACAGACCTATGTTCTGAATATTTACAACTTCACAATAAGAATGATTTCTCCTTAATAATATATAAGTTGTATCAGTGTATTCAAAATGCAATAAAAATGAATTATTAATTCTGACGTCTCCTATTGGATTTACTCAAAGGTATTTGAGGTTCCGTAAAAATAATGGAACGATAGATGTATCAATTTGAAAAGTGTAATATATAGATTCGAAAATTTGTCATTACTGCACTGTGTTGCCGTAGCGTAATCGGATAATGTAATTTTTCCGGATTGGAAGAGATCCAGGCTCGAATCCCCGTAGCAACAACAATATTTTTTAATAAAATTGATTTTATATGTATATCTTTCTAACTACTGCATTTAATTAGTATTTAAAATATCACAGACCTATGTTCTGAATAATTACAACTTCACAATATGAATGTGTTCTCCCTAATAATAGTAAATATTTCGCTGATCTCCGACACCAAGAAAGGCTGTTTGCTAGATTTAATATTGCAGAATAAATATATGAGAACAGATAGTACAGAAAAACTACATTAAACCTTCGTAAGGCCTATAATGACGTGTAGAGAGCAAATGCAGGGAGATCAGATAGGACCAAAACTTGAAATGAAAACCATTAGAGCCATCACAGGGAAGACATTGATAGAAGAAGCTGGAACATCCGTATCGGGGTGCGATACACAATACACGGCATATGTCGAAAGGATGATTCAAGGTTATCCCACGCGGCGCTACATAGAACATCCCCCCAGAAGGCGCGGCTTTAGCGTCTTATAAATAATAATAAATAAGTCTGTCATACATTGTTTCAATGTATCGCTTATACTTGAGAAGTTAACACAAATTGACTTTTTCAATATCAGCTTTACTACACTTAATTTTTTTTTTTTGAATTACATTTTTCCAATTTTGACTAATCATTCTACCTACAAACACATCTTGCTCTCCCTTTACCTTAACAATAGTTTCAATCTCCCCACTCTTTATCTTACCAGTTTATTACCAATATTATATTACCTTATATTGTAAACTTCTATATTATCTTTTATTATGTAACACTTTATCACTACTTAGCCTGAAAATATCAGTGGATTTTTATAATTAGTTTCATATGCTTTATATTATTATTAAGGAGAACACATTCATATTGTGAAGTTGTAATTATTCCGAACAGACGGTCTGTGATATTTTAAATACTAATTAAATGTATGTATTAATTAGAAAGATGTACATATAAAATCAATTCTATCGAGAAATATTGTTGTTGCTACAGATAGATGTAATAATTTGAAAAGTGTAATATAGGTTCGAAAATTTGTCGTCAAAAGTACTGTCGCTATAGCATAGTTGGACAATGTATCTTTCCCGGATTGGAAAGTGATGCAGGTTCGAATCACGGTAGGGCAACAACAATATCTTTCGAAGGAATTGATTTTATATGTATATCTTTCTAACTAATACCTTTAATTACTATATATTATGTTAATTGTATTATGATTATTTATACTGTTAAAATTTCCCTAATTAATTAAATAAATATTTTATTTACCGTGTTCAATTAACGTGTTGCATGCACAAGTTTTTCGACATTTGTTCTCCCTGCTCAGCCTTCTGATGTCGTACCTTGATAATATACACCTTAGACATTCCCAGTGAAATATCTAATACGTTGAAGAAAATGGCTTCAAAATGAATCCAGCAGTTTTCGAATTTTAATGTAACAGTGAAGACTTTTGTTGTCTTTATACATGTAGAGATATAATTAGTTAATCGCATTCCCGGGAATTCTGGCAATAAGAATTTATCAAGAAGGTTAGACTGAACAAATGCAGTTTATTAATTATTAAGGAGAACATATTACATTGTGAAGTTGCAGTTAAATACAGTTTATGTAATATGTTTATATTTAAATCAATCTTTGAACAAAAATTAATGTGAATAATAATGCCAAATTGAATTGGAATCAATTTTATTATTATAATCATGAATTGTTTCATAATTTAGTTTTGATCTTATTTCGGTACCTCGAAATTAATCCAAAATATTAATCGCCAAAGTTTCCCGTGATTTATTATCTGGGTCGGGAACCTGGGATTCACTAGATGTGATCGGCATTTTAAAGTTCACCATATTAGTGTTTAAACATTGCTTTTATGTATTTTTGCGCAGATCTTGACAAACCGAGGGTCGTGCATAGGGAGATGTACGAATGCGGACAGTGCGGTCGGTGTAGAACGGTGTGTTATTTCATCTGTAATAAGTATCACTTAAAATGGTTTATTAATATAAAACAGCGTGATGTTCCAGTATTTAAGGAAATGGTGACGCGTTGGCTCGTTAGTAGATCCAGGGACAGCTGTAAACAGATGTTTGATGCGTGTTAGTATATTGGCCGGAACTACTGACAATACATCAACACTATTCATACAATTATGTATGTTTATAACTATGATAGGGTCGCGTGGATGAATATATTCGTAAATGAATATCAGATATCTCACAGAGACGAAGCTATTTTTATTATATTTAATGGAAAATATATAGAAGTATGGGGTAATTACAGGGCTTATGACCTGTCTTCGGCTGACTTAAGTGATCACTTTATATAAATATAACGTTCACCATTCTCACCCAATCATCTCCACATCTATCAAATTTTTTTTAAAGTTGTATATGTGTTAATATGTAGACTCGACGGTGTAGTGGTACTCGCAGCTAGTCCACATATTAACAACTTTCGAAAAAGATTTGATAGATGTGGAGATTGATGGGGTGAGAATGGTGAACGTTATATTTATATAAGGTGATCACTTAAGGCAGCCTAAGACAAGTCGTAAGCCCTGTAATTACCCTATACTTCTATGTATTTTCCATTAAATATAATAAAAATAGCTTCGTCTCTATGAGATATCTGATATTTATTTAATAACAGTGCCCTTGTAGGAAAAAATCAAGTAATTGTGTGTTCTTGGAAATTTTCAAATATTGCTAGAATATATTCATGTTTAATATTATATATAATATTACAATGTTCTATGTTTCACGCATAGGAAAATTTGAAAGGAATACATTTGGGTTAAGTGACAATTTTCTGTAAAATTACGAATTAGGTGATTATTTGGTCTTTTTTGTTCTGAATGTACGTTTTTTCAAACAGGAAACAAAGCAGTTCATTTTTTTAAATTTTAAAATTGAAAAACTGTAACGCTATTTTACCGTGGGTGAATAATTATTACAATTTTGCCCTGTGCACATCATTCGCATCCGTCTTAAAACGGGTTTTAAACACTAAGTAGTCTTTTATAATTTTTTTCAAATTACGATACAATATTCATTTTAGGTACAGTAATTTTTTTCTTATTCGTACTAAGCTTCTCTTGAAAGCCTATGTTGTGCATTTAAATAAAAAATATTGTTTATAATAATGTTATATTTAAAAAAATGACAGCATTAGCGATGTCGTCTCTTTTTATAGGATTTAACAATAATTAGTAAGTAACTATTAAAGCCGTTTTAAATTCAATTTTGAAAGGAGAGAAAGCAAAATAGCAAAGATTCAGCTATGCACGGTCGCGACTCTCTACACGTGTGTTTCAGAAGTCTCGTGAGCTTTTGTGGCTCGCTGAGAAGTTGAATTATGTGTCACACTGAAAAATGGAGGGACCATATTTCCGGTTCCTGTAACGGCGGACAGTTATGACTAACGAAGGGAGACATCGAGAGTCTGTTCTGACAGCTTTTAATGTATTTGACTGAAAATTAATGTCTCGTTCATAATTTTCCTATTGCTACTGTTTCTTACCGCTGTACACGTTCATTTTCGGACTGGCTAGCAGAAAATCAATCATCCGACGTTCGCTAATTCGTCCTATTTCGATCACATATAAAAAATAAATGTAACAAAGTTTTCAATTGTTTTACCGGTTAACTTTTCGACTTGAATATATCATATTATTTCTGAGTCATATAGAGTGAATATTAAATTAGCTATATCGTGTTCAGAAAGCGTGTTCACCAAAGTATTCATAATTAATACGATGTAATCGACGACCATAATATCAATCGGGATCATAATGTTCGTGTAGAGATAGTTTTATGTTAATTTCATTAAATTTAAATTTTTTTGTTTGATTGCACTCGTATGTCTTAAAATATATAAAAAAATATTATCCTTTTTTCTTTATATTATGTATCTGTGTATATTATATTCTTATTACACTTACTCTTAGATCTATGTTAAAATATTTTATTTAAAATTGTTATTTTTATTTAAAACATTATTAGATTGAATCTGACACAAAATTATTTGTAATCGCTACATGACGTCGGAAATGTGATAAATCAACGTGTGCTTGATTATAGGCCCTGCGGGTGGCTACGTTGTGGCCGCTACGCGGCAACGCTATTGTCTTGGGAATTGAAAATACAATTTAAGGGTTTCACTCAAATTCCTCTTCCTCTCATTGCGGCTGTAATTATACATCACAAATATGGGAAAAGCGTAAAATATCTTTATGTGAAAATCTTATTTTTTCCAATGTACATCTCTAATATTCTTAATGATTGACTGCGTGACGCGCGCATGCTGTGGTGTGAATCGAAAGGTTCGACAAGGATCAAGTGACTTCATTTATATTTATTAAATACATTATGAACTTTCATATATTTTCAGATTTGAAATTTCACTGAGGAAGAGAGGCGGGTATTACAGACATTTGTATAAATGAATGATCTTATTATGTATGTTGTAAATCGTGGACTTTTTTAAAAGACTTAAATCAAGGATTTACAGAAATATTTAAACGATCGCTACGAATAGTCTCAAATTAATAGAATGTAAAGCACTGAGTCTGGCGTCTCATTAATTATGTTATAAAAAGATTTAATAAAAAAGTAATGATTTCTGAAAATATTTTTACCATCTTTATTGCGTTTCATCTCGCTTTTATTATTTGCTTCTGCCCTGATGAAATGTTAATTTGAATGACTGAACTTATCTAACGATCTTTTTTACAGTGAGAGATATCTTAATTAGAATTTATTTGTATACAAACAGTTCTTTCGTTCTCTATTTTCTACAGCTTGCGAACACAAATATTATACAAAGTGTGATGTTTAAAAATCGGCTATAAAGGCACTCGAGTACACACCACTGTGCATTTATTTATTTATTAGACTTTATTGACATACATGTTTTTGTTGTAACTGAGGTGAATATATTATAATATAACTGATAAACATAACATACAATTATGTTGCAATTAAATACTCGTAGTTTATTGTGTGGGATGGAGTAAACTCCACATCTGATATATATATACAGCATTATCCTGGCTACTTTGCTAGATTGCAGTCTGTGTTAAAGTAGCCAGTTTATTTCGTGCTGTTGTGGTGTTATTTCATTCAAGAGAGACAAAGATTCGACAGGAATAAAAATAAATATTGAGAGAAGAGAAAAAAAAAGAAAATATGTAGTGGGAGTGTTGTAGAACTAGTGAATTATTAGTGTAGGCACTGTATATTGATTATGTTAGAATGTTGGATAGCGATGTTTCTGATTGATCCCTATCCAATTGGATCAATTCGGTCCATATTTGTGTAATCTTATTGGAAGTGAACGATTTCCAGTTGATGCTGAGCGTGTTGTCCAGTTTCGGAGTTCGGAACAAGAATCTTTGATAAAATGTCGTTGTTGCTCTCAGAACTGGCGTGTAGATATTTGTTGTTTGTCTTGTGTTGTGTCCATGATTTATTGCTTGGGGTGAGTTGTTAACATGGAAATATTGGACGATCTCAACATATAGATGTCTTATGCCTAGGGCATTGTACGCTTTAAATATAAGATCTGAAGGATATCTAAAGGGAAGACCATTTATTACCTTAAGAATTGTCTTTTGTGCTTTTTTGGCCGATTGTTTTTGCTGCTCCTCTCCAAACATAAAAACTAAAATAGCATAATTTATTAAGGAGTAGCAGAGTGCGAAGTACACCGATCTTAATTTCATAATAATATGAATCTAGTTATGCAAAAAGTAACCACAATTTTGAAAAATTAGATATTTTTATCAAACGCAGTAAGGTCAATACTATATGTACTATACAGACTGTTTTAATACAAAAGATAACAATAGTTTTGTACCCAAAAACTCCACATTAAAATAGATTATTAAAAAACTTCGTGATATGTTAAAAAAACACCAAATTCTCTAAAATTTCATGACATTTTTTATTATTATTTTTATGAACATTCAATTTGTGTAGATTAGATTATTCACATTTTTATAAAAGTGCTTACATCAAGAGCTTTCTGCATAACTACATTCATATTATGTTCGTCTGTCAGTCTTTTATTTCAGCCACGATTCAATTTGGCCGCCTATTTATTATATTTTCTTTGCATTCAAGCGTAATCGATTTATATAAACAATGATTCAGCTGGAGAAACAAAGGCGCCGTAACCTGTTCAGCCGAAAAGCCTTTTCTTAAATCGATGGCAGACACGCGGCGGGTTAAATAGGTACGCAATTTATTTATATTCGACGTAAAAATGACACGACTCTGACGTAATGTTTCCAACTACATCATCGTGCCGAGAATCATTCTTTGCGGTTTAGCACTTGTAAGGCTCTATGAGAATTGAGTTAAGGTGCGAGTAGCATTTTGTATTTCGACTTCAAGTACGATCTGATCCATACGGCGCCGTACAGACGCTCTTATGTGTCGTGGCGTCAATTTGAAAGATACCTTCAAGATTTAGCTTTTTAGATTCAGATTTTAGTTGCTTAGTGACGAGGTAACCGATTAAAAAAATAAATTTGCCCAAAATTTGGCTGATACATGACTTTGTATGCTTTTCAATAATTGCAAGCGAAATAGTACTTTCTCCCGATGGTATGTTCTTACTTTTCTCCCGCCTTGTTACAATAATCCCCTTCATTCATGAATTTTTGTCAACAGAGTGGTTGTAAAAGTTCTTTCTATACGCAGGCTGTATTTTGGCAACTATTCAGCAAATCGTCGATGTGAATAAAGGCCACTGGCCTGGCAGGGTGAAAGTTGTCAACTGCGTCTAGCCGCGTGACCCCCATGGAGGTCAAGTTGAGAAATTCTTTCGCTGTACTGGCTGAGAAACGTATTCTGCGCTGCCACTCAATTTCTTATACCGCCAACGTGGAAATAGCGCGTTCGTAATAATATATTTATTCCTGGGAAGAACAAAGAAAGAAAATTTTGGTCGCAAAGCTAGTTTATTGTATCTTTCATATCCGACGTCGGCTACGACCATTGTCTTTAAAATTGATAAAAACATTACTTGATTAAATATATTTGTATTTATAATGCAGTTTCACAGGCCTGCTGAATAAAACGTTTTACACTTTTTATATGCCAACGATTATGGTGTTTTTTAAAGGTATAGAAATTTAAAATGAAATAAAACGGATAAAAATCGAAATTATGCGCTCATCGATGTTTTCGTACGACGCACACAATGGTCAAGCGGTTTCAATCCTTGCACGGATTGGATCTTGCAAGCTCGTAAACCAAGATCTATCCGCAAAATATTCCATAAAGTGGATGGACACAGCTCCAATTCGGGTCCTCCTCAATACACGCTCCACTGCAGCAACAGCTTCTTCGGTGCGCACTGTACGACGTCTCTGCGGATGCGTATTATCAATTAGAGTATGCGTGGTGCAAAAACGATCCATGGTTTTTCGATTTACTTGCTCGGATGGACGATTATGTCGTCCGTATAATTGTTGTAGCGCACGGTAAGTTTCGTGAACTGAACCACGATTTTCGAAATAAATTTGCAAGCGTTGTTCTGGCGTAAGTCTATTTATGATGAAATGGCAAACCAAACTGAAATCAGCTGTCAGCTGTCAAATTAGCTGTAAAACCTAAAAAAAAACACCTAAATTAACATTGATAATTTGGGATTTGACCATATATTGTGACAATGTGAATTGATCAAATTATTCACCGTGTATCAGACCTAGTCCACAATAATTTGTAAATAAATTACGAATCGAAAATGTTTAAGGAGAATGTATAAATTGTGTTACCGTTACGGAAAATATTGTTGTGTGCGATTTTTACAAAATCATGTTAAGCTTTAAGACTTCGAAATAAATATTTGCCAAAACCACCTATTATTATTCCCATATCTTTGTTGGCCTAATATATGAAATAAAATCAATGTATCATGTATTTAAATTAATCGAATTAATCGCACAATGTTCAAATTCTTATATCTCTATACTTTTAAAATTAGCTATATTAACTTTGTGGTTAAAATTCATATTTTTATTTGTTATCTTTGTTTTATTAACCACTTCATTGAGTTTAAATACATTTACCGGTTTAGAAAAATACAATTTTCTTCTTACCATTAATTAAGTGATTAATAAAACAAAATAAAAATATCTTATATCTCTGACATGGTTGAGATAAGGCACACGTAATTTGAACATTTTCAAATCAAATTTGTAATATGTACCCCTAAAATATTGTATACTAGGTTTGTTACACCTATGTATATGTATATATATAAGTTTTGTACCGTAATCAGCTAAATCGTACATTATATGATTTAACTGATTAATGCCCAAAACTTTCTGTTTACCCATTTAGACTAAAATGTCTGTAAAGAAGATCTGTAAAGAACGAAGTATCACCGGTCATGGAATGAAATTGCGAATTTCATTGTTTATGTGTATTGATTTTATCTATTTTTCCGATGTCTGAACAGTGAAGAAATAATGCTAATGTTTATTTTGACAGAATTGTTATTTTTTCCGATGTCTGAAGAGTGAAGAAATAATGCTAATGTTGATTTTGACAGAATTGTTATTTTTTCCGATGTCTGAAGAGTGAAGAAATAATGCTAATGTTGATTTTGACAGAATTATTATTTTTTCCGATGTCTGAAGAGTAAAGAAATAATGCTAATGTTGATTTTGACAGAATTGTTATGTTTTCCGATGTCTGAAGAGTAAAGAAATAATGCTAATGTTGATTTTGACAGAATTGTTATACCAAAAATGGCTTAGTTTGTAATTGTAATTGGTAATATTGCTTACTTATTGAACGTTTCTAACTCACGTACAATTTCAGTTATTATTTTTATAAAAGTTTTATTTTTAGTATAGTACTCGGTTGAACTGGAACACCTGATAAGAGAATCAAATATTATCATAAAATTGTTACACATGTCTTACGGCTACTCACTACTACTGCTGATAATGGTTATGAAATTACAATCACTCAAAAACATAATTCGACTTATCAATTTTATAACCGTTGCTTTGAGCGCGCCTTCTATTTTTTTTTTTGAATTTTAGATAAACAAATCTGGGGGCGTTGTGATAAATCTAGAGATTGAAGCAGATGGCGGGATTTATCTAGAAAGATTTCAACGTCGTCAATAAATATTCAACCCGAGAGTTCTGTCAGTCAAGTTGAATGATTTGGCTAGAGGCTCGAGCAGGGCCTCCGCTTCAATTAGGGGGCCTCGAATAGGTCTCGTGCCATCTTTTACTTTTTTTTTTAACGCTCAATAGCGGCAACACTCGGTAGTAACCCAAATCAACAAATGCAACTCCATCAAATGGTTTAACGATACAAAATTTGTGATTTAAATAGTAATTTTTATTATGAAAGTTAATTATTTAAATGTCTAACCGCAAAGTTACTCCTTCAAATATTATTACATATGTCGGTAGGGGCGTGCAGTGCATACAAGGAAAAAAGTTGTGCATTTCTAAAAATTCTGGGAAACTAATATAAAGTAAATAATTGGATTAACATAACCGAAAACATTATTTTACAATTAGCGCTATTTGTGTACCAGTAGACTTTAATTGCTTAGTTAAACTACCACGACAACTCGCCTCTGTACCCAAAGGGCTCTTTCGAGTTATTCGCATTACTCTGTTCTGTCTTTAAGCTAGTGAATTACTCGAGTCATATAATTGGTTATTTACTGAATTGAAAATTTCTTTCGGTTGATCCGTTTTGTACGGAGTTGTTACCTATGCGTTAACAGAATAACATTAGAAAGGTTTACAATTGCGTGCAAATCATTGAAGTGTCTACTTCATCTTTTACTTTTTTTTTGCGAATTTTACTATCTTATTGTTTTTAACGTTAACAATAGCTGCCCGCTGGGCCCACCAGAAAGCAATCGTTAGATGTACTTTACACTCACGGTTAAATGAAAGGCATATGTTAACAAATAATTTATTAATATTTTGATATTCATCGTTTTCGTTCCCTTATCCTATTGGGGTCGAGGACCCAAAGTCTCTACAAGGCATTTCCATCTTCCCCTATCTTGCGTCACTTCGGTACTTATTTATCACTCAAAACCCAATCTGTCTTCATACAGTCTTTGCTGCTGTTTATCCCAGTTTAGGAGTTAAATATAAATATCTTGGCTGTCGTTCCTCCAATATTTTCATATAAATGTAATTGAGGTTGTAATGGTATTAAGTAGGGGTGTAATAGTATAAATAAGTAAGATTGTTTATATGGAAAAGTATGAAGCGTAGTATGAATCATTCCGAGGGTCTCGCTTAAATCGGTATTTTCTTATTTAATTATGATTTATACATCTTTACATTTTTTTTTGTAATATAACCTGACTCACTATTATATTTTTTAATACCAAAATATTTTTATTTATTTTGGATGCGAGAAACGTCCTACACACACTCTATCATACCAAATCGCCGGGGGGATATGCAGAGAGAGAATTAATTACATATGTATCTAATTTTATCTTTATGTAGTGATAACATTTTATAAAATGGTCTGCATGCATCGTTTTTTTACCATTTTTTATTGGACATTTAGGAAGATGAAAAAAATAGAACAATGGTATAGCGTCATCCTATCGAAGCATTCGTGTAACGGAAAAAACCTTGTGATTTATTTTCAGTTTAAGGTCCGGCTTAAATATTTTTTTGAAATTTTACGAAGTGTCGGTTGCTGATTGGGGGAGCTCATCGAAAAGTAGAAATAATTACTCGTATGCCGTACCATATCAAACATACCACTAATATTAAGGAGAACACATACGTATTGTGAAGTTTAATTTAATACACCAATCGGTTTTGGAAAATACCATTTCCTTCATCAGAATGTTAAATTGTACTAATGTATTTAAAATTATATTTTTAAACTCATAAAGTGGTTAAAAACATGGTTTTAAATAATCTACATTAAAATGAATAAAAACCACAATATAAAATTACTAACTAATAATAATTTTATTATTTTTATCGCACCACGCGGTTATCAATTTTTTTCTTAAAAGAAAAATGTAAAATGTAAAAATGTAAAAAACGTAAAAAAATTTTACATTTTAAAATTTCTCATTAAAATATTTACCAATTTCTATTTTGACCATTTCCATTGTAGAAAAATGTATTCAGTCTTAATTTTATTTTATAAAGTTACCATATTTGGTAATTATGTATTGTTTCGAATTTGTACTACCGCGATTAAAGTTTTCGTTCTATGTGTCGTACAACTCAGATACGAAATTGTTGGCTTTTATGTTTCATGTATTTTATAATAATTAACTTATTAACTAGCTTGCAGCGGCACGGCGCTCGCCTAGTGACCGAGAGGTCTGTCCTTCAGTCTTCCGATATTTTCCACCGGATAAGTGCTTAGCTTAGTTTGAAAAATTGTAATAAAATTCATGTAGGCATTTCTATGTAAAAAAGAAACGATATTTTTAAGACACGAGCGGGGTCTTAGGCGTTAGTCCCCTTTCAGCAATTCACTTCCCACCCGCCTACACGTCATCCGCCCCGCGGGTGAACTGGAGCCCATCCTGATGGTGCGGGTCTCGGGTGAGATAAAAAATATTTAAAAGTGGTTAAAAAAATCTTTTAAGAGTTTTTTGTCCCAACTTATTTTTAGTTAGAGTTACTTGAACTAACTTCCTCGCCTCAATCGTATGATGGTGTTGCCACTTACTTACAATTGATTGTCATTTACCATCGCATTCGGGAGACTTCCGCTTGCACATTGATGTATAACCTATAATATGTGTCGGTCCACTAGTGATGTACTTGCTAGTGTCAACCCGGGGTGACAAATTGTATAATTTATTTAATGTTCATTTGAGTACTTGCCAGGCTCATTCACGTAGTTCAGGTCGGGTCGGTCGCCGCTGCGGGGTGGGCAGGGGGGAGGAGTTGCGGGGACACCCACACACGTTACGACATTAACAGATACTTCGAACAGTCCTACACAATAACGACACGAGATCGTCGATGAAGTCAGGGATTGAATCAAAATTTTGCGTTCGTTTACAATAGTCGGATAACTTAGAAAGGAAAATCTTGCGGCATATCTATGGACCCGTGAGTGATGACGGAGTATGGATAATCCGGCTCTATGGTCGATACAAAGAGCTCAGACTCTTAATACACGCGAAGGTACGTCGTAGACATCTGCAACTGATGGTCGATTCACGAATCTCAAAAAGATAAGTACTCGATAGAAATTCAGGGAAGAAAATATTAGTTGGAAGACCGAGGCTGGTGAAACAAAGTGAAGAAGAATACTGAGAGCCTCCTCCAGGTGAGAGTCTTACAGGAGCACTTAAGTCTTAATTAAGCAGAAGTATTACGAGGAGGCCACGGCTCGATTCCGGGTATAACACCATCGAAAAATAAGGGAAGTCAGCCGATAATATAACTATAATACGATGTGATTTTTTTTTATTAAATATGCGATCTCGATAAATTTCTTGAATTTTTGTGATTTTCATCACCATCCTGTGACGTAGGTCGGAGAGCCGCAATGATGAACTTTTTCATCCGCATGTTCGCGAACTTAAAAGCCCCTTGGGCGCACAGTAATTTATTTTTATTGTGATGCAATTTTATATAAGTTTTTATTTAGTTTATTCAGGTCAGTTTCGAAGCAAACAACAAAAGAGCGAATCCGAATTTCGATTGCGTAAACTGATACGATTTTGACTGAATCGTGATTTTGTTTTTATAGCGTACAAGACAATTGGAATAACATTGAATGTTTTTCCATTTGGCAGAAATTTCAATATCCGTAAGAATTTTTTCATTAAAGAGGCAAAAGAAGTTCAAACATAGTTTTATAAATTAATTATTTTTATTTGTTAGTTTAACATTTATTATTAAGGAGAATACATTATTTTTGGGAAGTTGTAATTATTTAGAACACAGGTCAGTGATATTTGAAATACTAATTAAATGTATTAATTAAAAAGATATACACGTAAAATCAATTTTATCGAAAAATATTGTCGTTGCGCTACAGGGATTCGAACATGGATCTTAAATATATATATATATATATATATATATATATATATATATATATATATATATATATATATATATATATATATATATATTTAACCCCCAAAAATATATATATATTTAAAAATCGAATTTAAGAACATTAGAACAATTATACATATTTTTAATTTTTTAAATTAAAACTAGACCCACAAAACGTCTTTCAAGACGTTTGTCTGCAGGTACATTTATATCCATTTTGTTACATTTAATATAATCAAAAACATCACTAATCAGTCACAGTTTAAACAATTCATTTCATTCTTACAGGTAAAACAAGTTATTATCGATAAGCCTTTTTTTTATCATTTCTTCTTAATTCGGAGAAAGCGTATTCTATTGTAAAAATCCTGGTAGTTAATTTTTCATTGTAGGAACAACCCATTCTATTGACCTCGATCCGTACTTATTGGCGATTTTGGGAATTGTTAAATTCAGATTAGCTACATCTCCCATTTAGCCACCCTATTTAGAGCATCGTTGTTATAATTTTCTTTTATTGGAAGGAAGGGTAACAACCTGTGTACATGGAAGAACGTTTACGGTAGAATATAACAATTTTAGATTATGCCTCAATTTAAATGCTTCCTTCCAGGCTTACAATTTTTTTCACTATGGCTGTTTGAAGATTTTGTATTTGTTTTATATTTGAGTTACAGGAGTTACAGTGAGCCCACGATCGGATTCCATAGACTAGACCAAAGAAAAATAAATTATCCATTTCAAGAAAAGTGAACCGTAAAATCTGGGAGAAATAATGGCTTAAAAAATGTAAAAATACACACATTTGAACTTCCTGCGTGAGATTTCACAGACGTTGGAAGAATATGCCTATAGAAACTACTACCGTATGAATAAAACGCTTTTTGAACAATTACTCAAGATGGTAACACTATGTTTAAATTTAACTAGACAAAATATAGTAATGAAGGAATCCTTAACGTTAACGTTTGCATCGTCCTCTATCATTATGAGTTGACGCAAGACTGACAAGTGGACTGACGCGCCTCACTATACGATCGTTCTGACTGGCGGTCTCCCCTCTACCCGGCACGATTGATGCTCGAATTTCAAAATATCTATGTATTCGTCATTCACGGTTATCATTCCTTCAATCATCACCATACACCGTCAGTCCGAATGTTAATTTCACTAGTGAATGTCATTCTGAATGAGCGTGTCCGCGTTCCGCTTCAGTCTCATTACGTGTCCGGCATAGTCCCACTTCAGTTTCGAGACAGTTCGCAAATAGGTTTTTCTTCTCACCCAATCTTTCCTTGGATCTTTGCGTAGTTGCCATTTTTGATCCAAATTGCTGTCAATTTCACAATCTCAGGATTATATTTTGAAAGTTTTGTACGTTCCATAGGCATGCGCTAATAGCTCATATGCGACCAATGTGAGTAAACAATTTGTTTATACAAAAAAACTCCAAATGGCACAAACGTCCAATGATAATGGCGACTTCACAAGGGTCATGATTAATAATGCCTCTCATGAAATATATCTCTTAATGTAGGTGGGTTCGTATGTTCCCAGTTATTTAGATTGCCCTATAAAGGGTTAAGAATTGTGAAAAAAACAAGATCGGAATGAATAAAATTTCTTAAATACCAGTGATGCAAAGAATGTACCATCCCAGTTTACTACCCTTTAAGTTACGGCGATTCTGGTTTCGACATAATTCATGAAATTTCACCCGGCGAGCTCAAGTTCGCCAGTTAAACCACCGTATATCATGGTCGCGAGCCGCGGGCTGCTAGCTCGCCCGCAGCTGGGTAATATTTGCATTGCCGGCTTCCACGATATATAACAACTTCCTAGTACTTGAGGACATGTCGATGCGCGCTGTAATTGACGAGACTGTGGCCGACTATCAACAACATGTTGCCGCAGCTATTAACTATTAGTTTCAGAATGTCTCTCTGTTTCCATTCTTCTAGCTTTATCATGAAGCGATTGACAAAGACAGCACATTGACTCATTCGGTTTGATTTGATCGAGCCGAATGCGCCAATTTGAAATTATGGGATTTTAATAATGTAATGTAAATTAATAATGTAACTAACACAATAAACTCAAATGGAAACAACATATTACTAATCTTACAAACGAAATAAGGAAAGTTGCCTACATATTTTTAAGATAATAATGCGTTTCGTATTAAGAGTTTTTAGTCGTGTCATTTTTCAAAGATTTATTGTGCTTTTCTAGACTTAATGGGTACAATTATAAGGCCCACGACATAAAACTTTTTTGAAGTTTGAAAACAGATTCAAACAAGTCATTATTAATTTATATTCTGGGCACCGGATAGAAGCGCCGTACTTGAGTATGCTGTGATCAAAAATATATAATATAATTTATAACAAATTCAAATGGAAATAACATATTACTGATCTTACAAACAAAATAAGGAAAACTGCCTACATATTTTTAACACTCGGAAACATCTTATCACTTACAAATCTGAAAATGATATGTTACGCGTTTGTGCAGTCACATTTGCAATATGGTATTATTGGATGGGGAGAAGCATATAAAACTTCAATATCACAAATAGAAATCACTCAAAAAAATGATAATAAAAATTATTCTAAAAAAAAGACAATCCAAGTATACAACTCTTCACAGATTTCATAGTACCAAAAATAATAGATACATATATATCAAAAAAAATTCAATAATCAAAATTTTCAAAATTAAAAATCAATTAAATATTAGAAGCGAATTCCGATCTTCTTGATTTAGAGACCAAATTGATATTTCAAAACTAAAATATACCGCAACCCAAAATCACCATATTTATCAAGGCATCCATTTTTTTAACAATCTCCCCATCACAATTAGAAAAATTACAGACTACTATAAATTTTTATCTGAAGTTAAAAAATGTGTACACAGACTAACTGAAACATAAATACTCCTTTTCTATACA
This sequence comes from Eubasilissa regina, assembly GCA_022840565.1. Taxonomy (NCBI): domain Eukaryota; kingdom Metazoa; phylum Arthropoda; class Insecta; order Trichoptera; family Phryganeidae; genus Eubasilissa; species Eubasilissa regina. The sequence goes on along the minus strand of JAINEB010000015.1, from coordinate 19,703,877 downwards.
CAAGTCTTACTCTCATAGAGATAAAATAAATGTTAAAATAAATGATATATATCTTACTGATTATTTTTAAAATGTATTATATTTTCTAATATTAAAAAAGTATATATAATATGTAACATATGATACTAATTAAAAAAATCCGAGGAAATGTTCAGGCACATAATATAGCAGTTTAAGAAGATTAAAAAAAAGATCGGGGAAAGGGAGGGAAGGATGAAACTATTGTTGTGGTAAAGGAAGAGCAAAATGTGTTTGTAGGTAGAATGATTTGTTAACATTGAAATTGTAGTGGTTCATAAAAATAACTCTTTAAGCGTAGTAAGGCTAATGTTGAAAAGTCAATTTTTAGTTGACTTCTCATTATGGTATTTGTGTGTAAGATGTTCTACTTCTAGGAATGTGGAAGAGTACGGAATGCCGGGTCGATCTAGATAGTATGTGGAAGGATATTAGTTCTAATTGGCTGGGACATTCAATATGGCCTTGCGGTGGTTTAAAGATAAGTATTTGGTCAGCACGTGTTTTTCGATATTCTAGGGTTTTCATGTTGTGGAAGTTTGCTACATCTAAATAGGAGTTGAATAATAGATTAGATCTAACATTAAGATGTCGAAGAAGCCTATTTTGTTTTCGTTCTAATCTCGCAATATATGTAATCTGCTATGGGTTCTAGATTTGAAATGCGTGCTCTATGTGACTTAGAACGAATGCGTAATACAAATAGCAGATTTTAAAAATTATGTATTTTCTCTCTGTCACGTATGAAGGTCGATGTATAACTCTGCCGAGCTTTTGCGGAAATATGACAGCATGTGTTTTGTGTACCCAAACTTTTTAACCAATATGTTGTGCAAATTATTATATTCTTATTTATTATATTTTTCATGACCCAGGCTTAGTTTAAAAACCAATTTGTATTATACATACTCGTTCGAACGTGTAATAACATGCTTATCCGCAAGCCATATTTGCACTGTTTGTTTCGAATGCCGAGGACGGTCGCGTGTCGCGTGATTCGACTCCGTTGAACTTGGAATCCACGTGCTCGTGTACCTGTATAGTTTTTAATATCTTCCTTACTCTTCTCAATTGTAAATTTCTAACAACTTTAACATTTTTTTTAGTGTTTCTAATTTCTATTATTTTTATATTGTACTTTGATGTCATTCTAGGACTGTGTTCTTATTAAAAATATATAAGTTGTATCAAAGTTTAATAAAATTAATCATACCGATATAAGTTCTAAATTTGTAGTAATCGTAATCGATTGTTGTAGTGGAATGGTTAACACGTTTCCCTGGATAGGAAGAAGTCCAGGTAGTAACTAAATATTTATTCCATAAATAGATTTATTCCGTATATCTTTCTAGTTAATCAATTTAATTTGTATTAAAAATACTACAGAACTATTTTTTGAAAATGCTACTATATGGAATACGTTTATTTATTGGGTATTCCAGTAAAATTTAACACGAAAACTGCGTTAGAAAATTTCGTGACATTTTTACATACACTCAGTTTTATTTTCTCCTTTACCGGTACCGGGATCATCACCATATATTTCCAAAGCCATAATGAAATCGAAGAAATTTGGGGGCGCCGAGTATCGATCGAGTAGTTTAAACATACCAAGTGCGCCATCTCGTTATTCCCCTTATGGACTATATTGTCAATTTTTTCATATAAGTATACGTTTATGCTGATTTGTTATGTTAGAATTTAATGCTTTTATTTTATATTGTTGTTGTTATTTATACATTCTTAACACTAATATTTAATTTTAATAATTATATGTAAATTTATTTAAAAAAATAGTCAAGTACCTACCGCTGTTGAACTTTGTAATATTTATAAACTTCTCAGCAGCGCAATGGTTAGTATTCCTACATGTCACGCGGGAGGTTGGAATTCGTTTCTCCGCCAGGAAGATTCTTATTTTATTTTTATTTATTTGACTGAGTTTATAAATTGGTATTTATTCGAAAAATAAAAACGTTCTACGCAAGGGTGGGTCGGCCAATCAACGTTGACTGATTCGATGCTATATGTTCCCTGTGTGATGTGGATCTACAGACGGTTTCTAAAAATAAGCTGGATTGATAGGATTACAAATGATAAATTAATGTTTCGAATACGAAAGAAAAGATAAATCGTTAAAACAATAATATTCCGGAAACTGCATTATTTTGGACATATCATGAGGTTTCCAGAAACTTGCTAGATTCTGTATCTCATAATTCAAGGCAAAATTACGAGCAGAAGAGACCCTGGAAGACGAAGACCATCATGGTTGAAAAATCTATGGCTATGGTTCGGGAACCTCGCGGTCCAACAATTTCGCTAACGTTCGATAACCGAACAAGAGCCAGAAGAAGAAGAAGAAGATAAAATAATCCTGTGAGCGTATAACGTGTCGTGCATAACATGTTTTAGTCTTGTAGCGTGTCTCGTAGGTATTGGGGTAGATTGTTCCAAAGTTACGAGGGTTGTTTATATATGATCCTATGTAAATTTCATTGTTGGCTCCAGCTTTAGTCTGCTACAAATTTTATTGTAAATAAATCATTTAAAGTTTTTGTGGTAGTATGTATGTTAACAATACTTCCTACAATAATACGACATAAGAAATAATATTGAACTACATGCTAAAATACCACTTAATATGGCAATATTTTATTATATATATATTTTTTTTTAAACTTGCCCACCGTCTACAGAGTGTCCTTGTACCAAACATGTACACATAGTATTTTTTGACGGGTCAAATTTAGGACAATTCCACTAATTACGTATTAATTAGCGCTCGCTGTCCAATTAACATCAGATTGTCACCCTTGTCACCACTTGACGTAGGCTCGACGCGAGGTGATACGCTGGCCAATCATTTATGAACCTACGCTCGCTTGGCACAATTGCGCCGCTCATTTCGAATTACTTCTACATTTCGAATTGTCGCTAATTTTTCATTACGAATGTTGAGCTTATTGGGAACTGCCGATGCCTCATTTAAATCATATCAATATCTTCTTACTTCCATTATATCATATCCATTCATTCATGTTATATTATGTACGATTTCGATACAGCGTATTTATTCAGATGAATATTAATTATCTTCTGTCTTATTAATAATTAGCTGTCAGCGCACACTTTATAATGTATTATTAGATACATAATATGTTTGTTTATGTAAATGCCTTCGATAGCTGGTTCCCAGGTTTCCGATTAACAATAAGCACACATATGATATATAAACTGCACTAACCTTTTTAATTTTGCTGTCTTTCTGGTCCGATGTTGTTCTTTTAGCTGGGATGTCTTCTTTAGATTTCGACCCACCGACCGCTGGACTGTACAAAGCACGGGATGTAATAAGAATGACACCTGTCGGTTAGCTTCTTAGCTTTACGAAAAAAGGGTGGCAATACTCATACACACACACATGTACATCATTATAAACCAAGAAACCCAGTGGTGCCAAACGAAGTAACAAGGCGCGTAAACAATGTTATCCGAAGACTTTGAAGTTTATGTACTCTCGTATTAGTTTATTTTAATACTGTGTTAATGCAGATGGAGTGGAGAAATATTAGCAGTCCGGTTGTGTATACTAGTGACGTCACAATCGGCCGATGAATTTACACATGCGTGATTACCGGGCAGTGGGTACCCATCACGCATCAGCTGTTTCGTCAGCATCTGTTCATCTGGTTCATCTAAACTAGCCTATGGAGTCGCATCGCGAGATGCGGGGTCTCAATTCTCGATTTATATAAATATTTCGTTAAATAAATTATATATTTTACTGTGTAGAATATTTTTGCATACGGAAATAAGGCCATAAATAATATCACAGTGTTTTGACTAACGATTGCCCGCTCAGGTAGGCAAATTATATAATACCACATTCTTATGTCATGACGTCTCGTTAACTTTCGTACTCTTACTCTAAGCCTAAGGTTGAATATCTCTGGAGTCGCCTTTTAGATTTCTAAAATGTTACTCAGAAAATGATAGATTGGGTACGAATCCATGAGATGTTAAATTGTTTTAGGAAATCCGTATTCGCGCAAGGGCGACCGTTAAGGCCCATTTGTTTATTAAATAAGCAATGGGTTTTGGTAACCTCTCAGAGGGTATAAATAAAAAGAACTCATACTACAAAACTAACACAAGTACCCATCAGTACTGCTTTTTCAATAAAATATATTAAAAAAAATTAAAAAATTTAAAATCCATATTTACACTCTTTTTGCAGCTTCAATAAACGTAATTTATAAACAAATTAAGTATGCCCTAACTAATTTATAATCATGCCGTTTTACCTGCGGGGATTGGTAGAAATAGTAAAGCATATTATTCTATCCTGATGACACACAAAATTTGTATTATTAACTTTTTAACTGCCAACTCTATTTGAAGTAGAAGACACTGCATATGTCATGACTAGGCTTAAGGGTCTTGACTTATCTATCAAAAGCTGGGACCTGTCGTCCATAGATGGCAAAATGATTTAAACATATGACTAATCCCTGCAAGTTACCAAGGTTTAAAAGTGCGTGTTGACACGCTTATAGCTTAGCGTGACATACAATTTCGGCGTGTTAACGCGCTCATGGCATTTAAAAGGTTAAACTCGTTGAAAATGAATGTGTATTATCTTTACAAATTTCAGATATTGTCTTATATATTTTCCATGTTCAAATATTGGATAATTTTTTCTTTCTTTTTATTTCCCTTTTTCCTAATTCTAATTTTATATTTGCTGATTTTCTGAACCAACTATGTAAACTATGATTATAGGTAAATGACAATGTAAAACGTTTGCCTCAGTACGGGCGAAGCCCGATGAGGCAGATATTAAAATATACACACAACATATTAAATAAATAAAATCATGTTTAAATGCATTTAAAATCTGGCAAGAATTTAACATTTTACAAGGAATCTGTCCACGAATGTAATTTTAAACTGATTTTTTATTAATTTTATAACATTGGGGTTTATTATAATTCGACAACATACGAACTCAATTGTGTCGTGTATAAATCTGCTATTTTTGATCATAATGTTCAAAGCGAATCGTTCGAGTCTTCGTTTATGCAACCGCCGACCTCATTCTTTCTAAATGCAACGTATTCATTGCACATATGTGATGTGTGATCTACTTTGCGGTGATGTGCGCCGCAGTAAATATCGGCATTCCGTTAGCTAACTTAGTTGCGTGATTTTTTTCGTTAACGATTGTCTGACGGTGTTATGACACAGTTCCGACGTGATATCTGGAAAATGCATTTAGATTTTATCACTAATAATACTTTGAAAAATAATGGACTTTGTGACGATTTAGTGGTGTAGTATTGAGGTGAAATAAATCTTGTTAGAAATTGCTTTCGGGCTTATTACGAGAAATAATCCTCTGACTAGATTATAGTGAATTTATAACCCGGGAAAAAATTCAAATTTGGGTGCGAAAATGAATTTTAAGATACATGTTTCACCCCATGTTTTCATAGGCTGTATTTAGATCTATGACAATCTCGTGTTTTTTGTTTCCCAAAAAATTTTCTAAGACAGACTTGAAAGCTGACCATGCAGTTAGTTCTATGGATTTTAACACCGTGGAAAACTGTTGATCTTTCAAAATCACTCATTATTTGCGGTCCTACAAAGATTCCCTCTTTTTTTCCATCACTTATTCTCGGAAACTTTTTTTTAAGTACTTTAAACCGTAGCTATCTTTGTTTAGAGCCTTAACAAAGAATTTCGTTCAATTCCAAGACCCAACATAATATGTAGAGGTGGAATCAGTACATCTTCTTGAATCATGGTGTACATTTTTAGCTCCTAGAGTTAGACTACGTCTTGTAGGCCACTCCTTTATTTTTTTAGTGGTTCTTCCTGTCTCCGCCATACCACTCACATAAAAAGCAACAATATTTCGTGTAACCTCCTTGCATGCCGAGTAAAATCCTAATTTATTTTAGAAAGCCACAAATTTTTCTGCCATACTTAATGTATCCGATCTTTGATAAAAGCAACTTCATGTTCTCATAATTCTCTTTCATATTTACAGCATTAGCCAAGAGGAATAGATAGTTGAGAGTTACCGCTGTGAAGCAGACCGCCTTTCAAACTCACTCGATGAAAAGCCTCCACTCGGTTGCATTATATTTTTTTCCAAAAGCGTTGAAAGGACCATCGGTATCAAAACTCATCCATCTGGTAAAAAGGCATAAGAGCCTCATGTTGGTTTCTGAGATGAGTTATTTTGGTATCTTTGGATAGTAGATTCCACCGTTATAAACGTGAACCGAGACGTTCTTCCTGGATCTTAGACAAATTTAAATCACGAACGAGATCGTTTAAATCACTTTTGGTTATTAAGTGAAATTTTATAGAATCTGAAGACTTTTTGGGTTATGGTCACTATCACTTGTTAAAGTTTTAACACCATTTTCGCTGGTGGTGTTGCAATGAAACACAGGCCGCATAGCCGACTCGAGGTTAGGATAAACGATGTCGGCTTTTAACCATCTCCTGAGATTCCGTGTGAGGTGCTTGTGGTTTATTCTGATCACCTACTTTGCACTTAAAATACAGTTCGTATGGTTTTTTCTCTAGGGTAGTCATTGTTTTCCTTTGGGATGGGGATGGGGTAAATTCGCCGCCTGTATAACAAAATGAGTTAGCACTATTTCTACACGTTTGAAGAATTTTTGATTACAAATTTAAGGTAATTTTTCACAGAAACGTGAAGTGTTACTAGTGCAAATAATACAAAATAGGTTTGTACCGTTTTTTTCACAGAAACGTGAACCAATGCAATGAAACGTGAAGTGTTACCAGTTCAAATAATACAAAATAGGTTTGCACCGTTAATATTATTTTTTCCCCAATATTATAATATATTACAACACAAAAATCGAATCCCTCCAAATCCTGATGTGCTAAGAAAAATATGACATTTTTTTAAATCAGCACACAATTTCGCATTAAAATCAGATACCTAAGCGACCAATTACTTTGACTTTTAATATTCCAGGGCGATTTTGTTTACATTTGTCAGACAGAGTAGTTAATTACAATTCATCATGGAGCATCTAACGTCTTAACGACGTGTTAAAGTCATTAAAACATTTTATCTAAATAATAGTGTTGTAACCGTTGATCGCTATCGTCACATGTTAAAAAACTTCTCGGTGGCCGAATTGGGTCGTTGGGCCAGCAACATATGTGGTTTCAACTGGACGATGCCACCTCGCACACAGCCCGAGCTACGTTTGAAATTTTTCCTGGCATAATGTTAAAAAATGGTCATATCGACTGGCCTCCTCGATCATCTGTATCTCGATCATCTTTTCTATAAGTATACTTGAAAGGAAAGGTCTTCGCTAATAAGACAACAATAATTCGACAATATTCGAAATGAAATTGCTGAAATAACACGCGAAATGTGCGATAATGTTATGAAGTATATGGTTAAAAGGTCACCGCTGCCGGAGGCGGCCACTTGGCCGATGTCATATTTTAAATAATCGTAATAAACTAAATAATCGATAAATAAAAACCAAATTAAAAAATTGCGTTTCATTTCCTAGTTACACAAAAACAACATCGGTCGGGAATATAATTTTCAACCTGTATGTTCTGAAATTACAACTTCACAATATATTTTGTTGTTGTTAAGTATACTTGCACTAAGTGCACCTTTAGATATGTAATTGATGCATTGCTAATTATAAATTACAGTAAAAATGATAAATGTAATTGCTTTATAATTTATTACCCACCTTTTTCGCATACTATTATTTATTACTTCCTTTCTTTAACTATGCGTGTAGATATTCATGATTATTGATCTGTTTTCTGCAGCATTAATAAAATAAAGATGTACTAGGAAGTCAAGTACGTAACAATTATCCATGATAAATTAATTCATAATCGAGAATGCATTTTCTACAGCATTATTTAAGTTACCGATAGCTTTTCAAACGGCGGCATCGCGCTGCACGGATGGGATCTGCAGTTTGCTAACGAGAATAGATTGATGATAACAATATAACAAATTGATCGGTTTAACTAGATTTATAGCGTGATTGTATCTGAATGAAAAATACGATTTTGTAGTGATATTTTATTGATAATTTTAACAAATAACTACACTTACTAATTTGTAAAATAAATAAGCTGTCAGATGGGAGCATGGCGGCAGCCGAGACGGGAACATCTGCAACGAAATGTCTTACTCTTTATTGCGAAAAATGTCAAGCTACTACCGAATTTGCCTTGTAATGAGGCTTTGTTTTGTAAAAGTTACGTGCTCCAAGACGGGTAGCCAGTGCAGTATCCTTACTGTTTAGGCATAAGGATCTAAGAAAGAAAATTCTGAAAGTTGCTAATGAAGAACAGAAGCAAAAATTACGAGAAAAAGAAAACAGATGTACCTGAAACACCCAGTATCCAGTAACCTTTGGATGCGGCCAAGTTACTTGGAAATTTCTTCACGATAGGACATTTGAAAAAGATTTTAGAATACAGGATAATGTTTTATTTTAATAAATATGTTAACGTAATGTAAGTGTAATGTTTGTGGATCTCGTAGAGTTCAATTAGATTGCAGAATTTGAGTGCAGTTAATTTTAAAATTTAAAAGTTCACGATTTAACAAATTTCTTATTTAAACATAGCTTCTTTTTTATTATTTTCAATTTTCTTTGCTTCTTTTTCTTTTTTTATGTTTACTGATTGTTATTTAATTTTGAAAACTACATTTGTATTTCTTGATTATTGAGTAACTATGTAAAATGTTTGCCTCAGCACGGGCGAAGCCCAGTGAGGCAGATATTAAAATAATTATATGTATGTACTAATAACATTTTAATGAAATAAATTCATTAATTAAAATTTAATAAGCAGTTTGTTGGATGAGTAAAAGGGATAAATTATTAAATTATGCTAAGTAATCATAATAATAACTATAATAACTATCTATAACGAAATTAATTGCTCGGTGCCTTGGATTTCGTTACATTTTATTTTTATTGTTACATTTGTGGTCGCTCGTTTCTGCATACTTGTCTATCCCAATTTACATTCTAAAGCTAGAATAATATAATAAATATACATTTGACATTGACTAACGGTGGTTCTATTTGCGCCTACGTATGTGCCCTCTGTTGAATATTCCCGGCCCCGTGAAGTCACTGCCTTCAGCGCGGGCATCAGTCACGCCACTCGGCGTCGCTGCCTCCTGTTCTGCCGACATTTTCCCAGCATTCTGGCTGTGAGAATCGAAGGTGATACCGGAAAATGATTAAAGCATTCCTTGGATTATGATCCTCCTTTTGTTCTTCGTCATAATTGCAGCAAGAGTGCACCCACCCGCGTGATAGGTTGCTTACTCCATTACCTTAATGGACTAAGCTGCTAAATTAAACCCCTTTTTTAGATCATAACAATAACGGTTCAATTAACTGCATCTGTATATAGTTGTTTAAATCGATGCGTAGACTAACTTCTGCTGGAATAAAATACATACGTGTAACTATTTACTTAAAACCATGACATCCATCAACATAATACCATTTACAACATGTGACATCTATCAACATAATACCATTTACAACATGTGACATCCACCAACATAAATTAGAAGCGTAAATTGACGAATTCCATATATTTTATTAAAATGCACCACTCTAGTTTATATGGTTTATATAGTTTGCTCGTCTTAACAGAGATAGAGAAACCAAGATTGGGACTGTCTATGTTATGATTAATTATGTTAGATAAAGTCGTTGTAACATATCATTGTAAGGAGAATACATTTTTTGCTGTGAAGTTACATTTTCAGAACATAGTTCTGTGGTATTTTAATATTTTCGTCCTAGTCCTTTCAAGCTCTTTGATGGCTGTCTTTGTACCCACTGGTTTCTCTCCTTCCTTACATAACATTTTATTATCTGTTTATTGTAATATTGATATGTACATGTATCTAAGAGTAAATAAACATAGCACTTAAAAGGGCGTAGGAAGATCTAAATTCAAACCTTTGTTCGTTTTATTTATCAAACTAAAATATAATTTTCTTACATTAATTTTTTTTTTTTTTTTTGTTTATTTATTGTAGAATTCGCAATACTGAAACATTGTGTGTGGAACCGATAAAAGAAGTTGCAAACTTCTACAGCGGTTCCCGGAAAGGGTGGGTCCCCACCTTCTGGCGCCCCTTTATTTTGGTATTTTAATACAAATTAAATTTATCAATTAGAAAGATATATATGCAGAAAAATCTATCTATCGAAAAATGGATAGATTTTTTCTGCATATGTATCTTTCTAATTGATAAATTTAATTTGTATTAGTATTTCATTATTTGTAAATAAACCTTATTTGTAAATAAACCGTCAACAATTATTTAAAGGCTTGAATGTAATTTTCGAATTGTGTATCGCAGGCTTAAGATGTGGCACGTGCCGCTGCACACAAATATGTACAAACCTACATGTCTGACATCTGGCCCCTGTCAACAGTTTGGCTAAGCCGAGTTTTTAAATTATAACTTAATTGTGTATTTATAAATAATATTGTTTTGGATATTTGGCCTTGAAATTTAGCTACACTGGATTATGTTTATTTTTTATGTCGCGCTGTGTGTAAGTTGTATTAATTTTTGTATTATTTTTCTGGGCTGTTAGTTTTAACTTTTCTCAGTCATTTTGAAGTATTTCTTGACACAAATTATTTGATATCTTTTATCGTTTTCCAGTCGCTATGTATTATTCGGGGGTTTAAGTGATCTATTTAGTATTATTATTTCTTTTATGATTGTCAAATAATTTCCGTAAATATACGGCGTGACGTTATAAATACGTTAGGAAGTGAATTATTTAAATCATCTGAATAATTCGGGTGGAGAATAATATTTTGAATATGGAACCACTCTCGCACATGCGCGGTAGGTTGTCGTGTTAGACCGCGATCCAGGCCTGCGCGCGCAACGCGGGGAGCTTGATTCGCATAGAGACAAGGCTAGCAGTGCCCACGATAATCGCGGGTAGGTTTTAACCGATTTCCATGATATCGCTGGAAGGCGGCACTGCCTACCGTAGGACGAGTTAATTTAAATTCGTGTAAATTAATGAATCCGTAATGAGATACTGGAAATATTTTATTTACCCCTTGGGTGCGGGATGAAGAACTCCGGAACTAATGATGGACGATATCGCAAACGGGTTGTGGATGGGTGTCCGATTGCTGGACACGATCTACCGATAATGGTAGCGGATGACCCTGACCTATAAGCCAATTCAATCCAAAACAGTGCGTGGCGACAAGGGATTATAAGTAACGAGTTCGAAACGTGGAGGAAGCGCGTCCCAAGTATTATTATAGTTCCGTTTTCTTCTGTCTGTGCTGGATTGTGAATCTACAGTGATGGGGGTTCTGCATCTTCAACTTTGGACATTCTTCGCAGACTATATTGGTTCAGGATTACTCTAGTTTGCATTTATAATAATCACTATGTTCCTTGTAATAAACCACTGTGATTAATAGTAACTTCTTTCTATAATGTAGAGTAGATTCCTGAAAAGAAAAGTCGTCACACATTTCATGTTTTCTCCGCTGATTTGGCCGGTGGAGGATAGACCGCCAGGTTACACGGATATTTTGGTTTTATTTTTTACTAATAATTCAGTTATTTTTTTATATTTTAATACACAACATATTGTAACAAATCATTTATTTTCCGTTTTCTCTCGGTGAGAGTAGTGATCACAGTTCTTCGGCTGGACACTGCGAATGACGGCGCGGATGATCTATCGCCACTTATTGTGCAATTCGGGATCGGACTCAGCATCGATTTTCTTTCCAGGTCGGCAGACTTCCGCGGGATCTGTTTCCTTCTTTGACCATCAATTTTTACATGGTATTCTTATGTCTAGTGACTTGGTAATAATATCTCTGGATTCTGAGCCGTTAAGTTGATGATATGCGCTGCTCGATTTCATAATCGAGGTATTCGTTGTGCGGTATGTTTACGGTACGGTACGCAGAACATGCACCACATTTCTGTTGACAGTGCACGTTTCAGCACGATAGAGAAATATTGGAATGATGAGTATTCTGAACATCGTTATTTATTTTTTAATTAAGTGATGCATTCTTTTGCTGATATTTAAAGTATTTCCGAACTAGGTCTTAGCATGACTGGTTTTTGTTCAGACGGTATTTATTTTATGTAATATGTAATCTTGACATACCTATGACATTATTGAACGTTTCGAAATTTACATATTTCCAATATTAATAACGTTTCTCGAATCATACAATAATTACGTTATCTACATTTATTATAAACTTTACAGCTTCCGCTGCATAAAATGTTCTCTGTCGGTATATTTAACGATTTTATTGTCTCACTAACGACTTCCTCCGTACCTAGATCGATTCTCAATTAAAACACTAGTTTTTATGATATCAATTTTATGTAATAACATTAGATTTTTTTTTAGAAATTAAAAAAAAAGAAATGCGTACATGGAATACGTGTCTCGAACCCCCGACCACTAGATCACTAGGCGATTATCATTACCGCAAGCGCGTCATTATTATTATATTATGTATTATTTGTACGTTTATTATATATATAGTCGAAAGGAAGATAGATGCAGGTAACAAAATGAACGGCGCTTTGAATGAAATTATATCTAATGGGAACTTGTCAACCTAGGGAAGACTAGCGGTACGCAATGGAGTCCTAGTACCGACACTGTTGTATGAAAGTGAGAGTACATTTTAGGAGCTGGCAGAGGAGCAACGAATGTAAACTGAATACATTGGAAATGAGATCACTCGGGCGTATATGCACCAGATCCATTTATGACGAAATAAGGAAATAATGTAAAGCTGATCCAAGTATAGCGAGTATGATTAAGAATGAATCACTTAGGCGGTTTGCTTATATGAAACGCATGAATGAGAAGAGAATGGTAAGAAAGATATATGATGCAAGTGTTGATGGCGCCAGAAATAAAGGACGTCCGCGGAAAACTTGACACATCCAGGTAAACCAGATACTGGAGGATGGTCCTGTTAGAAACCTCAACAGTCGACAAGCTTGTATGAGAAGATGCATGAATGTGAATGAGGCGAGAATTATGTGTCAGGTTTGAAGAGTGTGGCGCTCTATCTTCTCTTCCTACCCCAGCGGAGAAGCGGCGTGATTGTATATTATTTACTTATTATATATGATTATATTTTAGCACGGTAAACAACATTTTATATTAAAGTTTATTAAATAAAAAATATACATCTTGATAAAGCGTGCGTATTTTAAAATTGTATCAATAATTATACATTGCCAAGTTACATACTAAAAAGGTCACTGTACCAATAATTATACATTGCCAAGTTACATACTAAAACGGTCACTGTACCAATAATTATACATTGCCAAGTTACATACTAAAACGGTCACTGTACCAATAATTATATATTGCCAAGTTACATACTAAAACGGTCACTGTACCAATAATTATACATTGCCAAGTTACATACTAAAACGGTCACTGTACCAATAATTATATATTGCCAAGTTACATACTAAAACGGTCACTGTACCAATAATTATACATTGCCAAGTTACATACTAAAACGGTCACTGTACCAATAATTATAAATTGCCAAGTTACATCTTAAAAAGGCCATTGTATAAATAATTATAAATTGCTTTAATTAACTAAACTAACCCAACCGAAGTGCCTGTGAATTTACCCTTGCGTATATTAAAAAAGAAAACTGAATTTGGACTCAAATACTAATTCAGTTTAATGTTTTTACTTTCTAAATTGCGCACGTACATCATGTATGGAAATGATGAATTGATATAAGCCATCACGTAACATTCATTATGTGTTTGAAATATATCAATTTACCATCTCTTTCGTGCCTTTCTAGTATCGTCACTTTCTCAGAAAAGTGTTGTCCTTGTTGGTCCTTGGATAGATCGAATTTTTCACATCGTTAAATTATAAAATACTTAGCAGCTTATATATTCACTCCTTACCCTTCTTAGGAAGTCTACGAAACACCTTGGCCCGCTTTTCAATGCGCGTTTGAGTTGAGTTTATATTTTATTTTGTTTCTGTTTAACTAACTTTTCTTAAATGTCTAGTAACATTATTCATCTACATTTTCTTCATTTTATAAATCTGAGCATCCTATCACCATTGAGTGGTCCAACTCAACTTCTTTTACGCTGTTGATACGGTTTCTCCTTTCAATGAAAATGATAAATAGATCAGATAGCATTGGTAATCTTGTTGTAAATCTTCTATCACAGAAACAGAACAGTGTAGCATTAACTTACAAGGAGAGATTTTGAAACAGGTATAGCGCCCCAAATAACTATAGTTACTTTTCTCATAATAGAACTCGACCAATAATCAAAAATGACAGCCTTTAAAAGCGTATATTGTTCAGCTGTGATGTACGGGAATGAGAAATGAATGCTTACAGAAGTGGTCACGTATTTAATATTTTAAATACTAATTAAATGTATTAATTATAAAGATATACATATAAAATCAATCTTATCGAAAAATATTGTTGTTGCCCTACCGGGATTTGAACCAGGATCACTTTCCATTCCGGGAAAGGTACATTATCCAACTATGCTACAGCGACAGTACTTTTGACGACAAATTTTCGAATCCATATGTTACACTTTTCAAATTTATGCGTCTGTCATTCATTTGAAAGCCATCTACTTTGTTTTTACGGAATCTCAAATACCTTTGAGTAAACCGACAGCAGACGTCAGAATTAACAATTCATTTTTATTAAATTTTGGGCACATTGATACAACTTATATATTATTAAGGAAAACACATTCTTATTGTTAAGTTGTAATTATTCAGAACATAGGTCAGTGATATTTTAAATACTTATTAAATGTATTAATTAGAAAGATATACACATAAAATCATTATTGTTGCGCTACCGAGATTCGAGCCTGGATATCTTTCCAATTCAGGAAAGGTGCATTATCTAATAATGCTACAGCGGCAGTACTAATTAATATATTTAATTAGTATTTAAAATATCACAGACCTATGCTCTGAATAATTACAACTTCATAATAAGAATGTGTTCTCCTTAATAATATTTGATATTTATTAAGAAGTAATTAAGTAAACGCATAAAATACATTTTTTTATGCAGTAATAGTTTTATACCCTCAAATAAAAATGATCTTGAATTATGGGGGTGGCTTTGATATTTATGTACAAACTTGTACTTCTACAAACATCTATAATAGTACAATATGAAATACATTAACTGTTACGTACTTGCGTACTAGTATATATTCGTTGTATACTTCGTAGTTATTGAAGGTCTAAATGAAAACTCTTGGTGACAATTATATATGGTTATTTTGGAAGTTGGTTACACAGTTCAGGAGCAATTTACGATGTATGTCTGTCTTATTACTATTTTGGAATATTTTAGAATAACATATTCATTAGGTTTGCTCCTAGTCTAATTATTAGTTATAGTGGATTTTCATTTTGTCCTGTTTAAAAAATATATCGCATTTTTTTTTATAGAGCCAAGTCATGTTTAAAACAGGAAATTCTATAAAAAAACTCGATTTTGTAATTTTTAGCCTTTTATCGAAGTATTTTTATTAATATATTTATAGTTGTAACTGTAGGTTTGTGATGGATGAAGCGAGTTCCTCCCCAGCTTTTATCCGTATCGTAATATATCAACCCAGTGTTGAAGCTGTCGCAAGAAGGGATAAATGACGAATTTGGAAATCGGATAATCCTTAGAAATCAATTTCTTTCAGCCTTTCATTAGAATATTTAAAGTTTAACTTGCTATGTAAAAAGATATCTCCAAAACTATTTGCCTAAATTTTTATTTTTATAATATTTCAGGATAACAAAGAAATCCAGTTGGAAGTCATCTAATAAATAATAAATAATAAAAAATAAGTGGTATAAGTTCATATGAGTATTATCAAAAATTAACTTTCTATTTGATGAAAAAAATGTTTTGAAAAACCCAGCCTTAATGTAATTCCACCTAAGACGGTTGTGTCGAGCTTGCTGTGTGAATATCTTTTCTGTCTCCGTGTTCCGCGAATATCTGAACAGAGTTAGCATTCAAGTCTCGCCTCCAGCGATACCTTCGGGATTGGCAGTCGTTACCGGCTCTTCATTTGTGGATTGCTTAATTGTTCACTTTAATTTGACGCGAAGCTTGCTCTTCCAGAATCACTAAACGCTTTCATCTTTCAGCTGTTATTAGATGTACTTGTTGTTATCTATGTATTTATGTGTGCCTGTCTGTTCTCTATATAATTCTATTCTAACCAAAATCCATTGGATTCGGTGCAAAACGTAGACCTTTTTACCCTAGCCACCCTAGCCCCCACTGAATTAAATGTGTATTATATCGAATACCAATCAAATTTTCTATGTTTATAATTTTGCTCAATTGAACTCTAGAATACTGAGGAAAATATAGTCCGTTCTCCTGCATAGACTACATTTTGAACACCGTCACTCTTTAGAGCAAAACAATTCCCATCCTGAGTAACGCCAGGCACGGACTGAAGTTAGATATGCATCACCAGGTCTCGGAGAAAAATGATCAGCTATCATATAAAATGAAAAAAAAAGGTTAGTACATATATACAACGATGTTTGAGAGGTAAATCGATCCCGTGTTCTCTTTTTTTTTATCACAATAGCTTTAGTTTTACACTTTTGCTTGCTCATCTAGTACACCCAGGTTGAGGACAATGCAATATCATGACATTTTGGCTGGTATTGTTATAATAATCCCGTTATTTTACCATCGGCTGTAGTAATGTATTCACTTTAATCAATAGGCACTCTGAACCCTTTTGACGTTTTACAAAACCGTTAACTCGATACAAATTAGCAGATACTTTGTATGTAAGAGATAAATGATAACGCTACGTTCTCGGGAGGGTCGGGGCCGAGGGGTGGATCGAGCGACTCTGCATTATTGAAATTACAAAAGGCCGCGCTAACGAGCGATCGGGGATGGGGTAGTCAGATTAACATATCATTTGCATTTTGATGAGTTCTCTAGCGATCTTAAAAATGTTAATTTGCAGCCCCCTTCGTGGGAGCGAAGTTATGTCGGCAGACTCGGCAAATTTGCAATATACCTAGATTGATTATGTCGTATCAAATGGATTTTATCATTTACATATAACGGGTGGTCCAAACTCAATCGTTTTTTAAATTATTTTTTGCATAACTGAGGCCCTATTTCACATGTAAAAGCTCGGATATTGACCTTAAGTAATTAAATCGTTTCTGGAGCATTAGCGTAGATCTTATATTTTACATAACCCCAAAGAAAAAAATTGAGAGGTGTTAAATCGCACAATTTAGTCGGGGAATTGCCAATGTCTCCGAAATGAGAAATTACGCGTCCAGAAAATTTCTGATCTAATACTTCGATTGTTTCCCAACTTGTATGGCACGTAGCCCTATCCTGCTGAAAATACCATAAGCGTGAAGCATAAATATCCAAAAGCACTTCGAACTTTACGAACTGTTTTCGAAATTGAAATTTTAACGAATTTTTGTTGTGAATTTTCACAATTTCAATGCGCTGCTCAATCGTGCATCGACTCATTTTCGTGTGGTTTTTTTGTTTTGTCAGATGTGTAACGTTTCTAACTCTGAAAGACAAAAAAAACGATATTAAAAAATAACAGTTGAGTATTGATAAACGTGTAGGATAGTTTTAAAGTAAACGATTCGGTTAACATATATATATATATAATTTATATATTAAAAAATATTTTTCCACTTATCGACGACGTGGTTTGCAACAGTACTTACTCTTAAAAAAAAGTTTATTTGAAAATTGATTAAAAATAGCTTCAGAGCCGCACATGTTGATTAAAGTTAAGTACAAGTAAAAACAGAACAAGTTTATTTTATTTTTTCCAAATATCAGTAATTAGCTTTCTGTGCCCGAGATTCAGAAAGGGTGGTTCTTTAACCGCCCCCGGTGGGAAAAGAGGGTGCATTGTTTTGCGTAGATCATAAAGAGTAACGATGTATGAAAAATTTAATTCAGCTGTGGAAGATAGAGATGTGCGAGGGGTTGGGTAACTCTTATATATTTTTCTCACGGTCCTTGAGTGCATCTGTACAAAATTTAGAACGGATTGTATTCAATATAGTACACATTTGTATTCTTGCGGGGCGTGGTGTAGCCAAGGGAGAGAGATCTTTTGTTTTGCCCAGTGTCCTAAATAGTAACAATGCAAAATTTGTCAATAGGTGTATTGGATAGAGAATACATGGAAATACTGCATCTTAATATGTAAGCATAATAATGAATACTTAAACTGATATCCAAATTTGAAGCGGAAATAAAGAAGTGGCTCATTTAAATTATATGCCTTACATGTAATCATTAAATATAATGCTAAATTAAAACAAAAAGTTTTTCGTTATGTATATTTTTTAAATTGTACTTCTTTAATAGTTTTATAAGAATATGTATGTAAAGAAATGTGGTAAACAAATAAATACTAATTTAATGTATTAATTGTAAATATATACATATAAAATCAATTTTGTCGAAATATATTGTTTTTGCGCTACCGGGATTCGAACCTGGATCTATATTTCTAATCCGGGGAAGTACACTACCAATTGTGTTATAGCGTCATTTTTTTCATGACAAATTTTCGAACCTATATATTACACCTTTTCAAATTAATACATCTGTCGTTCTATTATTTGAAAGCCATCTACATTGTTTTTACGGAATCTCAAATACCTTTGAGTAAATTAGTATTTAAAACATCACAAACTTATGTTCTGAATAATTACAACTTCACAATAAGAATGTATTCTTCTTAATAATTAAAATTACCAATAACATTGTTTCATTACTTGATGAACTTTCAAACGTGACTATTTTATGTGGTCTTTTTTTTATCGTTCAATACGCACATAAATCTCATCGAATTGTATACAAAAATATTAAAAATCTCTCCGACGAATGTCATTATTCATTTCATTTTAACAATTCGTTTTGTTTGAATTTAAATAAAATCCTTTTTATTCAATCTTTTTAAATTCAACAATTTATGGCATCGGTCTTTTTATTTATAAAATATTAACTAACTATTGATATTGATGAAGAGGCGAGGATAATATACACGCATATGCAAATTTACACATTTTATTTAATATTCGCCGTTTGTGTACTTGTGGGACAGCTACCTCCATTGTCTTTCCGGTTTCGCGAATTTATCTCGATATTAAACGGACATTTTGTCTTGACTTAAACATATAGCCCTGAGGGAACTTTTATCAGCGGTTTCGATTTCAATTTGTTTTGTTTTTTTTGCCATTTCCAATCCTGTGTAAATTACCCAAAGGGCAGTCCATCACTGTCCGGGCCAGATGTCGCTGGTGTTGCTCCTAACCCTCTCAGTGCCGATATTTTTCCAACCATCGACCAAGTCGATTTATGAAATTAAAATAATATTTTTTCGTAACAACAATAATAATTTCATTTAGATGCAGTCTTCTCGATTTACGATATATATCAATAAAAAAAAAATTCGTTTTTGAATTACACATTATTTGGATGAATATAAATAAAAATAATGTTATAAAACGGCAAAGAAGGTGACTATGTACAAACAGCTACATATCAAATATAGTATTGTTTCATTTGCTATATTTTTAATAAACTAAGTAGAGTTATAACATTGTTTTTTTTAGTTATATCTATCCATTATAATGAAACTCTGCAACGTTAACGCCAATTCAAATAATATATACATACCCATTATTAGTTTTTCACTAAATGAAAAGTAGAAAATGAACGAAAAGTAAGAACTAATACTTATGTGTGCCAATCTTTTTAGTACATTATTTTTAAAATTTATAGATAATATTTGTATATTTTTTTACATTTATATTAATGATTTTCATTTTGTAACTATCTCATGCATTTTACGATTATTTATCAATTTCAAAATATTTGTATTTGCATGTTTTTTTTCTTAGCTCTTTTTTATATACCGATTTAAAAATTATGGGTGATTAAAAACAGCGGTATAAGTCAGCTCTGCATAGGGGGTGACTTGTGCCCCTAATTTTATTCGTATGTTAAATGAATGTTACACTTATTTCTGTTACGCAAAAAACTATTGTATTATTAAAAGATATTCGGGCTCTAGCATTATGAAGTAATCACTTACCCAACTTTTAAATTAAGATTAAAGTTTCACAGCAACGTGTTGATAAAATAAACCTACACAGCGTCTATCTTGTTTGAAGTCAACTATTGACTGACGGACTTGTTATGCTCGCATTTCGTAGAGCACTTCATTACAATAGTATAAGATAAATGTTTTAACTCTCACTGCATGGAAGTAGTATTTCTAAAATTTTATTTATTTGAGTGGCGCGATTCACCCCCATGGCGCGAGCCACCCCATTTTACGTTATGTACTTCTTTCATTGCAAAAATGTTCAGCGAGTGAATCGAATGAATATTGATTTTGGATATAATCGAAAATTTCACGGTCGCTTGCGCAAATTTAAAATTGCGATAAACTATGATTTATGTACATTTTGTTATTCGACATCATTACAATAATAAATAAATAAATGTGCAAAATGTTGATTGAGTTGACTGCAAACATTTATACTCGTGCAGAGGCGGAGAGTTCAATCCGTGCCCCACCCGTAAAATCATGAATTAAAGTCAAATAACTTGGTTTACACCACTTTATTAGATATACAATCTATTTGTTTCCAGAACAATGTACACTTCCTCAGGATAAGTTGACCATAAAGAGTATCCAGCGGAAAATATTCATGTTTAATATTAAATAAAAATAAAAACTACAATGTTATTCTCATATTTTATTTATGCAAAATTGAGTTTAACGATGCGGATTTTACGTTTTATAAACAATATTGTGTAATGTCTCCATGGCTGTTCAACTTGTATATGGATGAATGCGTGAAAGAACTGGAATGTATGAATGTAGGAGCAAAAATGGGCGATTTGATTGTATGCTGTTTATTGTACGTCGTTGATGCAGTAATAATGGCGAATAATGAACAAGAACTAGAGTCCAGTGAGTAGAATGTACGATGTATGCAAGGAAAGCGACCTCATGATGAATGTTAACAAGTCGAAAGTGATGGTATTCGAGAAAGAGGAAAGCAAGACACCGTGCAAAATACTTGTAGGTAATGAATGTTTGGAACAAGTAGATGAGTTTGTGTATTTGGGAAGTATGTTTGATAGAAACGGAAAGGCTGAGAATGATATCGAAAGGAGGGTGACTGCAGGTATATATGGCAAATTTATTTATGACAAGAGTAAAGAATGAAGAAATAAGGAAAGAATGTAAGGCCGATGTTAATATAGTGATTAAGATTAAGAAAGGATCACTTAGGTGGTTTGGTCATGCGGAACGAATAATGATAAGAAAGATATATGATGCGAGCGTTGATGGCACCAGAAATAGAGGACGCGGAAGAATTGGCACGACCAGGTAAACCAGATAATGAAGGATGGTTCTGTTAGAAGCCTCAACAATCGGCGAGCTTGTATGAGAAGACGTATGAATGTCGATGAGGTGAGAATTGTGTGTCAAGTCAAAGAAGTGTGGCGCTCTCTGCCTACCTCCGCGGGGAAACGGCATGATGGTATGTAAGTAATTATAAACAGTATCGTCTAAATGCCGTCCATTTCTCTCAAGACACTCGTTCAATCGGACTCTTAAATTTGCGAACATACGAGAGCAAAGCGTTAGTTCAATGGCAGCAACTTCACGGTGGATATTTTCTTGTAGGCCCTGAATTGTTCGAGGATTGTTGCTGTAAACTCTCAACTTAAGGTATCTCCACAAAAAAAAGTCTCACGGTGTAAGGTCCAGTGACCGAGATACCCAGGGTATGTCTCCGTACTTGCTGATTAATTTATTGGAAAAAATTCCCCTCATCTTCTCCATTGAATGGTGTGTGAAGTGGCCCCGTCTTGCTGAAACTGTGTTCTGTTGTTGAACCCGGGAAACAGCTGCAGTTACGGTACCAAAAACTCGTCGATCATTCGGCAATACACGTCAGCAGTGACTGTCTCTCGCTGGTTAACAAAGTAAGGGCCAATTATCCCTCGGGCAGAAATTGCACACCACACTGTCATTTTTGGACAATGCAAACGTTTTTGATGGTGTTCCTCGGGTTGTCGAGGCACCAGTATCTCATGTTCTGTTTGTTAACGTAGCCATCGATATGAAAATGTGCTTCGTCAGTAAATAATGTGTTTCCAAGCGTTCGTGCTGTTCCAAAACGTTTCAGCATCGATCTCGCTAAGGTTTTACATAAAGAATAGTCATTTTCGTTGAGAAACTGCACGATTTGCAGTTTGTATGGGTGAAACTGTAGTTTCTTTTTCAAAGTAACGTGCACTGTTGATTTTTTTATTCCAGTAAAGGCTGCAATCTTCCTTATCGATTTACGCGGATTGTGCAAAATTTAACGTTGAATTTGAGCCACATGTTCTGGCGTCGCTGCTGACGTCGATGAACCTGGGGTAGTTTGGTTAACCATTGTCCCTTCTTGTCAGATATAGATAAGTTGCGTGCTCGGCCCATCACTTACTCGTCGAATATTAAAGTGAGTACATAAAGTGCGACACGCACGAACCAATAAATCACCGCACTTTAAATATTGCTCAATCGCGAACGCGCGGTGAGCTCCCGACCAGTGCTTCATTGCGACTGGTAAATCAGCAAATCACGCGTGTCAAACATTACCCCTCCCACTTACCTCACGAAAATTACAAAGTAATCTTGAAATTAATTTTTAATTTTTCCGGTGGACACCCTATATTACAATATTTACTTAACCACAAAAATAAATTTTATACATATACAAATACTTTAATATACTTAAATATACTTTAACACTTACTGCCCAGTGGGTCAAAACAAAACACGCCCGGCGGTGGTGGGTCATTTTAGACGCACCTCAAGTTTTCAGTTTTTCAACCGTTTTGTGGGAGATTTTTTATAAATATTTCATTTTAAATATGATTTAATGAAATGGCATGATGTGCTGCTAAAAAATTAAAGATAATTAAAAATATTACGAATAATGTACATATTCTCACGCATCAACAGACGCCCTATACAGCCAAAATACAAACATCCACTGAACATGTAATCTTTTCGTTGGAACCCGAACAGGTAGTTTCATAAAACTTACAGATAGGCGCAACGCCCCTCAAATAGGTATTGTCTAGGGGCCGCCAAACGAAAATAAGTCAAAACAAATTCATGGATGCATACCTGGTGTCCTTTGTCTACCCGCTCAAAATGTTGACAATATACATTTTGGTGTAAGCGCTGAGTTTCAATCCCGTAAAAGCGACTGATTTTTGAGCGTTTTTTCACATTTTTATCAATAACTCATTTGAATCTCGTCCGATAACATTTATTTGTGTCTCCAATTATTTGGAAATATTTAATAAAAGATTAGCTAGAAGGAAAACAACATTAAACGAATATTTGTAGCGTAATTCATATTTTTTACAAACACCCGGGTCAAATTTGACCCACCACCGCAGAGTATGTGTTAAAAATCTATTTGTTCAATGTAGAAATAAAGTGCACGTTTTAAACCATAGATATATGATATGTCCGTTCGCATCGATAATTATGTAGATATGTTAATGGCTGCCTAGATCTCTCAGCGATAGCGCTTTTTTTTTGGTCTATATTGTGAAAGATAAATTGTTGGGTAGAGAAATATATCCGTATACATTTATGATCTACCGCACATAGGATACTTTTTCATTTGATTGGAATCGTTTGGTGACCTTTACAGATGTCAATGATGAATCGATATGTACTGATATGTTTTAACTCTGCAACGTCAACTGAATATTATATCATGAAAGAACATTACTACAATATACTGCGCGACGTGCGTATATTTGCAAGAATCGATTTCACATTGAATAATAAATAATTAATCTCGCGAAATCATCAGTTCGATCGTTCGTGCGCCGCTCTCTCGTTGATTTCTTTTTGGCGTGGCCATCACGATTGTATGTAAATCGTCATTATTACACCGAATCGCTTCCAGGTTCGGTTTTGCGCACGTCAATTCAAATTTCTGCTCCGTTCCCTCTTATCTTTAATGTGGTTTGATTCGCGGGATAAGCTTTCGGCGGGAGCGTGCATCGCGCATGCGCGCCGAGAGGAGATGCCGTCACATGATTTTAATATTTTTTCAGATATTTTAACCATTTGCTGTGTTGTCTCGGTCTTATACACAAAAATCCACAGAGACCTACAAAGATGGCTTATCTCCTACATCAGTAACAGAAACCATGCGGTGGTCATCGGCGGTTTTAAATCATATTGGGCGCGTATCTCTTCCGGAGTTCCTCAAGGGAGTTTGCTAGGTCCACTACTATTTATTATCTATATTAATGATATACACACATGCTTTCAATTTGCTAAATTTCTTTTTTATGCAGATGATATGAAGATCTTTGCCAAAGTAAGCTCCCTTAGCTCCAATCACCACCGTTGCAGCCACAGTAAGGTGAACAAACTCCTGGATGCAAAAAAATGTTTTCAAATAACATTCTCAAGAAAATTTAACAACATTCATTTAACTTACACAATAGACAGCATTCAGCTAGAAAATAAAAACGATAATAAAGACCTAGCAATAATCCACGATAGCAAACTTCTTTTCAAAAATCACATCGACCAAATTACCTCCAAGGCTTTATAGAATGCTAGGATTCATACTTCGAACTTGCAAACACTTTTCCAAAATTTATATTGTCTCAAATACTGTATTACGCATTCGCTCGTAGTCACTTAGAGTGCGCATCTCAAATCTGGAACACATGGCAGATTATATATATTGCGAGATTAGAACGAGTACAAAATAGGTTTATTCGATACCTTAATGTTAGATCTAATCATCAATCTATCATTCAACTCCTATTTAGATGCAGCAAACTTCCATAATATGAAAACCCAAGAACATCGAAGAACACGTGCTGACCAAATACTTCTCTTCAAACTACTGCAAGGAGGTCGTATTGACTGTCTCAGCCAATTAGAATTAATATCTCTCCACACCATTTCTACCGACCTGGAAATCCGCATTCTTCCACATTCTTACATACAAAATTTATTCATTCACCGGTCATGCAAATGCCATAATGAGAAATTTACAGAAGTTGAATTTTTCAACATTAGCCTTACTACACTTAAAGGGTTCTTTTTAAAAACCACCACAAACTCAATTTTGGCCAATCATTCTACCTATAAACACATCTTGCTCTCCCTTTACCGCAACAATAGTTGCGACCCCCCCCCCCCCCTTTTCCCTCTTTTTTCTTTTTATTTATCTTTAGCACCTAAACATTTCTGTGGATTTTCATAAATAGTATCACATGTTTAATATTTAATATGTTAGTTATATTAAGTTTACACTGTCAAAATCCCTCAATAAAATAAAATAAATATCCTACGGTGCTAACAGTATTTCGGTAACAGGTACAAACATGTTTTTAAAAATTAAACTTAATATTATAACGATACATCATCCGCATCGGTCCTTCATGATTGAGGATCTTGGTTTCTATGAAGTCCCGACCTCTTGACTATGCTCCTTCACTTTTCTCAGCGTCCTGCGGATCTCAGGGCTATCACCAGAGAAGTACCTGTTGCCTTTACCACTCGGTCGGTTCAATGAGTGACTTTCTTCCTCTTCTCCGTTCTTCGACGTGGCTCACCAAAACGAGCTTCTCCAAACTATCTTCTCTTGCAAGATGCCCATAAAAATTAATGATTCGGCAAATGGTCGAGGGTCTGTCCTGGCCACCACATCTCAAAAGCATCAATCCGTCTTTTCTCCCTTACCGTCAAGGTCTACGGTCCATTATTATACAATGGACAAGAAATAACTTTAAATAATCCGATTAACGGCTTTTTTTAAATAACATAAATTACCAATATTTGAATATGTCCAAGAACACACAGTTACTGCATTTTCACCTACAAAGGCACTGTTATTAAACAAATAATAGATATCTCATAGAGACGAAGTTATTTTTTATTAATGTAAAAATATGGAAGTATGGCTTGCGACCCTTCGGCTGGCTTAAGTGATCATTTTACATAATGTAACGTTTACCATTCCACCCAATCAACCTCCATATCTATCAAATGTTTGAAAGTTGTATATATGTTCTTCCATATTTTTCCATTCATGAAAAATAGCTGCGTCGTTATGAGATATCTATTATTTGTTTAACACACAAATTACATTCAACATGATAAGTTTATTCAATGTTTTGTTTTAGGGATTAATTTATGTTGTCTCTCGTAAAAATTGGTTTTGTTTGTTTACAATGTTTTGGCATGAACAAATTGCACTTTAATTTTAAGTTTCATTATTTTTTGCGGAAATATCACATGCGTGAATGCCAGAGATTTGATGTATAATTAGAAATTCATTATTTTTAGAAACTAATTTCGGACGCACCTCAAACGTAGCACAAGAAACACGTGAGAGTAATATTTCGAATTTACGTTGTTAGTTTTTCTTGAATCAATTTTAGGGAATTTCACCTCACACAGAATACAGAAAGACAAGTGGACGATGTTCATACGACCGGCCTGTGTTTGTATGTACTCCGAATTCCGCGCATCTAAATATTTATTCGATTCTCGCGGGTGATACAAAAGGATTTCAATTGAGCCCTGTATGGTCCGTTCGACTAGGATTTTTACAAATATTTTCCTACGCCGTGGGAAGTTCCCTCGGTGTTGGCATCACCGCCCGCCGCTGATCGTTGCCCCCTCCCGCCCGGTTGCTAGCGGGTCAGAAACCAGTTTTTTTAGTTTGTTGGCGCTCCGCCCCGTTCCCGGCCGAGTGTGACAATTGTATGCGTCCGCCGCCGGACGTATGTAAAATACGGCCGTGCATGTGCCGATATTCAGCAGACTGCCGAGCGGACTCCCGGGAGGGGCCTAACCAGAAGATAAATCCGAAAACCTGCATTAAAAACATACAGCCAAACCGATATCACGTACAGGTTAATGCTTTCTTCCCATCGGTTGAAGGAAATAATACTCCTTTGGTACATCACTATTTAGAACAAGGTTTTCGGAATGGAATCTTTCGGAAAAAAACATTACGTTTCTTTATGGATAATGGAGTGAAAATAAAATATCTAAGTGTCAGTGTTTATTGAGGTGTTTAAATAAATAATTATGTTGTTTCTTAACAATAAATCTTTTTTTTTTTACAACCGTTTTATATGCCTTCCATGTATAAAACGAAGAATTTAAATCTAAGAACGTCTCTGTGAGACATCTGTAATATCTTGATGATAATCCCTTCGGGGATAAATCCCAGTAATTAGTTCCTGCAAAGATTTGGACATACTCAAAATACTGGTCTAAAATAAGAAGTTTAAAAAATTAAAAAATCGGACGTATTCTAGTAATAATAATTAATAATTCGGATGAATTTCATATATACACATAAAGAATATAGCCCCATACTTCGGCCGAAAAGAGTCTCAGCTTCAGCGACATCTATACTGTTACATGAGAATGATTATCAATTTTTAAAATCATAGATAGCGACAACGTAGTTGCTAATAAATAATTGAAAGGTTTCTACAAGATAACATATATACAACTACCAAATATTTGATAGGTGTGGTAGTCGGGTAAAATTGGTGAACGTTACACTGTGTAAAGTGATCACTTAAGCCAGCCGATGATAGGTCGTAAACCCTGTAATGCCCGAGACTTCCACACTTGCCTTCCCATGTAAAATAAATAATGGCTTCGTCTGTGTGAGACATTTATAATATTTAAGAAAGTATTTTAGACATTTTCTAGCTCTCCTTCGATATTCCTTTAATATAATTTCCGTATATATTTTATCACTGTGTCTCCTATATTTATTCTATAAAAATGCTGATGACGTTGTGAGATGATATTAAAACGTCGATTTGATATACAGTCTGTTATTTATTTGAAATGTGTCAAAACAAATTGTTTGTTCCTTTTATCTCGTTTATTATTGATCGTGTCAAACTTTTCTTGGGGAAAACTCTCAAACACATTAATATTTCAACGCGGTTGAGTGTGCCGCATCAATTTTATTTATTTTATTTCATTTGCTTTGGAAGGCTTTTCTTGTACCTTCATTATGTTATTTCGCGTGTTCGTGGACGCGCGATGTTCGGATTTGCAGATCATCTATACTTTATTACTACCTACCTAATCGTACTTGATTACATACTTCTATAATATTTGGTCGTGATTTTCAGATAAGTGAGTGTACACATTCGCGTGTTTAATGTTATATTTTTTAATATACCATAAAATAGAGTTTTAAAACTGCGTTCGAAATAGTGCGTCAAAAAATTTCGTAACATTTTTTATATAATCTTACTCTTACCTTGTGTTTTATTTTCACCTGTACCGATATCAATCGCCTTTTAAACCTTATTGAAATTGAAAAGGTTTTGGTGGCGACTAGCATCGATTCCGGTATTACTCACCACTTTGCCAACTTGTCAATCCCTTAATAGACTGTGGTGTCAAATAATTATATAAGTGTATAATACAGATTTTTACGAGTTATAATTTAACACATTGATGTTTGACAAATGTATTTAGTTATTTCCATGGTTAAAATCAAATTTTATTACTGATATTTAATTTTATTTGAAATTTAGTTACCTCTGTTGAGCTTTTTTAACGAGGTAATATTAATAAAGATTTGTAAACGTCTATTTTCACGTTTCGTTCGTATTCGTCGGTTATGCAATGATTAATTATCATACCCACCTGTCGCGCAGCAAATCGGGGTACGGTTCAGGGAGATTTTAATTTGAATATTATTTATTTAGATGAATTTTTCAGTATTTCTTTTGAACTAAAAAAACATATTATATGCTGACACAAGTTTTTTTTCTAGACATTCTCTCCGTTCAAATAAAACTTTTTAAAATTTCTCCACTGTCCGATAAATGATAAGCAGCCGGTTAAGCGTGGTAGAGCACTTGACATTAGAAATTATTTAATTACCTTCGAAAGGCAAGCACCCACTTGTCATTTGTGTTACACCTGCGAACGTGCCGAACCCATAAAGAGAAAACAATAAATCGACTTCACAGTGTACATGTCACTGCTTAGGTACTTTCTTTGCAATATTGCGCATTACGTTGTTTGTGAAAATTATCTAGATAGGTTGGTCGGCCATAATGGTCAGATCCTGTTCGCGCATTTGAATCGTGAAACGATTTTTAATTTGACTATTGAACTAATGCGCATTACTGGTAGGCATATTCAGCTTACTGTCAGATTTAGCCAATCACAGTGTTGACCAAAGTATGTCAACTAATGAATTGTTCGACTAAGTTTAAGGTTAGTTCCTGACGATTGAATTACCATTTTACGGAATATACTTTATCCTTGCACTATTGAACTTTTTTTTTTTTGTCAAACTGCACGGAATATTAGCTTAAATGTGACAAAAAGTATCTCTGCTAATTGATTTCACCGTTCGACTAATTTTATGATACTTCAGGACGATCGAAACACCATTTTACGAAGCATTATTTAGCCCTCAGCCCTACCGTGGTGAATACCCGTACGCGACCATAATGTCAACTTGTGTTACCGTGAAAAATGTGTAATTTTGTGTAAATGCGAAAATAATATTACTTTTACTACATTGTTTCAATGGCGATAAAATAACTGTTATCTTACTTTTACTATAAATACTGATAAATATGATAATGTAACGGAGCATTCATCATTGTATCACAGGTCTATCGACTGATAGACCATGCAGTAATACAGGTTTATCGCTTGATAAACCATGCAGTAATACAGACCTATCGACTGATAGGTCATGCAGTAATACAGGTCTATCACTTGATAAACCATGCAGTAATACAGGTCTATCGACTGATAGGCCACGCAGTAACACAGGTCTATCGACGGATGGCTACGGAAGGGCTTTAAAACTGCACAATTGAAAACTACATAGCTAAGTGTGCCAAAGGAAATGAGTTCTTGTATTGTCCCGAAAAATATTACTCGTAGGTCAAATAATATATTTTTTAAATTATCAATAAAATAACGAAGAGGTGTAGGTGACCTGCATTAAGTGATTTTGAAAAGCAAGATCAGAAATGGCGTCAATTAGATGATGTATTTATGGACATCGTCCTAAAGCTAAAACTCATAAATTCTATCTATAAAAAAATTGAATCATGATTGCGGGATTAGAAGGTCGTCGGATCTCCCGGAACGATGACCTATTAAGAAATGAAAGTAATCTCGAACATTTTCGGAATTTATTAGGGTGTGGGTCTCCCGCTGGGGATTGCTGGGATGAACGATGCCGGGAAAAGCAGTGGCTAAAGAGACTTGACGAAGCTTTCTACTGGCTCTCCCTCGCACCTCTTCCGACCTGGACAGGGTGAATTTCTGCCGGATTGTGACCGAGTTCTGTGACTGCAACACATAGATGTTACGTCTACCCTCCCCTTTTGGGGGTGCATGATTTTTATAGCATCTCTTTAATATCTTTAATGTGGTAACGAGCCTCACGTCCAATTGTACAGGTATGGTTCTTCTTCGATGATACCGGAGCCAACCTATGATGGTATTAGGATGTTAATAACTGTGTGTAATAAAATAAACAACTTTCAGAACATTTCGGGATAGGGTGTAAATAAATATCTGTAAAAATAAGACAGATACAATTTTGTATTTATTTTCATATGTATCTATCGATTTACGGTATAACAGTATTCTCCTCTGAAAAAATATAAGTTTATTCGAAATCTATTGTATTTTATAAAATTCATTTTGACATCTGTCACGATTATCTAAATTTATTTGTTCGTTTTTTAACGTTCGTACAAATGTTGTGTATTTAAAAGGGTGAATTATTGTTTTTATCGCAGATTTACGCTTAGGTATGCAAGATATGAATTATTACTTTAAACACCGCGAATACACATACTCGTACGTAGATTATAGAAGAGGTGGTTCTTCGGAAGCGCTGATGTCTGCTTTTCAGCACAGTTTCCGCTCGCTACAGGGTGCGCCGGTTATCTGCGTTTTCTCCGTTTTGCACACACCGTGGGTTCACAATGACCACCGGAGTGCCGACATGATTGAGCGGTTTTTCATCCTTGCACAATGAATGTATCACAGTATCGTAGTAAATCTGTTGATGTATGACACGACGATGAGCTAATTTTGACCTCTTGAATAATCTGTTACCAGTAGGATATTAACTTAATTTATTGTGATAGGTGTTGGTGTACTCATTTGTACGTATAACTCAGTGTGCGATGTGAGTTATATAATTTAAACAATAATGGGAGAGCTTTTAAAAATCTGAGTGTGATTTTAAATTATCTTCTTCCATTACCTCTATTGTGTAGTATTCAATAATGATTGGTTATAACGATGATGAGTAATATGCAATCTCCGGGTTGCACGTCCCGTAGAGAGGATAGATACGATAATTCCAGTAGTAAGTCAGAATTACCTCTGTGTGGGGAGATTTTATGGGAAAGGATTAATGAGGGCAAATGATTTTTTCGAAGGACCAATCGTCTCGCGGAATCGGAATTTGGGAGGAATGCTCGCCTTACCTTAAGTATGACGTCTCCAAACTACAAAACAATAATCCACAAGTCGCATCGCCGGACTGGTGAATACTGGTCGACAATGCGAATATAAACAATATAAATGAACAATATAACAGATTCAATTCCAATATTAATTCAGTGGCGCCCAATAACGCCAAGAGCCAAACTCAAACTGAGGTCGAGCATTAGGAAATGGATCGAGGACGAGAATATGGACGTGGACATGTGACGATAACATTCTTTGCGGCCGATATAAACGCGCGATAAAAGTATGTTTATACGAATACGAAACAGGTTATTATGGTTTAATTATTCGTAATTAGGCGAGCTATCAATCACTAGTACTACACTGTAACCTAAACTTCCAATAGTTAAATAACTGATGTCAATATTCGATTAATGCATGACTTTAATAGCTGAGCTTCGATGCGTTGGAAATAATGTACAGCGTTTACAGGTGATATGATTATTAGTTTAAAATATAGTCAGAATTGATATTATACAAGCGCAAATATAAAATAGCAATCAGCAGGTAATGGGAGTGGACGTGTCTTCGTCGTGATCAGAAAAGATCAAGAGGGCCCACTGGGCATGCTGGATGGACGAATTTTAAGGATTAGGATGAAACAGAATGACAAAGATGCATTATTCTACAGGGGTTATATGAGTTATATAATACATATATATCTATGATACAATTATATAATATGTATATCTATGAGACCGCAGATATATATGACAATTTATATATATGAAAGTAATATACACAACAATATGAATCTCATTCATGAGCGAGCCAACGAACACCAGTTTACACCGATTTATCGGTGGTGTCGGACGTCTATATTTGTTTTACGCGCCAAATGAACCGTCAAATTAATATACAGAATGCGAATAGGTATAGAAAAAATATGAAATATAGTAATTAAAATGAAGTAAAAGAAATTAATAAAAAATTATATACGTAGGTAGTTTAAATTGTTTTCTGTAGGGATCTATTACAATCCTTCACCGTCACCTACCCTTCAGATCATAAGACGCACCCCAATTTCACGTCGATTTTTCTAAGTAAATAGCCCGAAAAATAGGGTACTTTATTTATCAATTGCGGAGCTGCTTCCGTACCTATTTTAGTTTAAAGTGATTGGCTCATTTGCGTTAATATCTTTTGTGTTCAGAAATTTGCTACCGCCTTTGATGACATCGCGAATTTCAAACAAGATGGCGATATCCCCGTGTCCGTATTATTTATGAAAGTTTATGCGACCGCCGAACACACGCCGACGCCGCCGGCGATCTTCTTGGGGTCACCGCTCGCTGCAACCGGGTGCAATGCCGATGCTGCGGCTAAACTGCGGATAATCTGCAAGTAGGAACACCTCTTTATTGAGCACGGATGCCGACTACAATGATACCTGACTGACGCCTATATATGTCCGAAAGCGATGCACCCCAATTTCGATACCCGTATTATAATACATATAACCATATATAGTGCCATCATTTATGTGGTCAAGCGAAAATAAAACAGAATCCAGAAGATTGATATAATATATATAGGTGTACCCAAAATAAAAACCGTATTTTATGTGAATAACTTTGACGGTCACTTGTGACTTATTTGTTGTCTGGATCGCATAGCTTTCTTACAATAGTGTTTAATGGCAGTTAAAAAAACAAACTCCGTTTTTGATGGAGAACTTCGTTACGAGCAAGCTGTGTTTACGCTCTTGTGTACTGTATGAATTTCACCAAAAAAATTCGGTAACCACAGCAACCAAAAACAATTGTGGCATCTATGGTGAAGCTTTACTAGTTTTTTTGTTGAAATTTTTGTTTCGGGACAAGCCTAGAAGTGGAACACCAAAAATCATCGATTAAGACCTCTTAGCTGCAGAAATTGAGGCCAATTCAGAGATGTCGATTTAATAATTAACAAAGACCAGGATTTTCAGCAGTCAAAGAATTTTGGAAAAGGTCGGAAAGGTGTGGAAACAAAATGCAACAACAATGTGCGGAATAACCCAAAAAAAAATTAACGCTCTCTGATGGAAAACTGTTGATCATCCTCCGTATTCTCCTGATTTAACCCCATATGATTACCATTTGTTTAGGTCTTTAAAACAAAACTTAGATGTGAAAAAGTTTAATAGTGTCAGTGAAGTGAAAACAGCCCTCCCTCAATATTTTAAATCAAAACATGTCAGTTTTTATAAATGAGAGATTAAACACTTGCCTGAACGATGGGAGAAGGTTGTATCTATCGATGGAGACTATTTTCTCGAATAATATTGTGAAAGTAAATTTGTTTTTAAAAAAATGCTTTTCATTTACAAAAACGTTATTTTTTGGGTACCCCTATTATTATGTGTGAAGATTATTATCGCGCGTCCTAAACAACGAATTATCTTTCGTTAGCTCTCAATGATTTACAGATTCCAATAAACGAAAGCCCCCATATCGCACTGCTAGAAGAGTGGTGACACAACTCAAAAACCATTTTTCTGAATAGTCCTAGAAGACCTAAGTGACGAGTGTTGACAGTCACA
This sequence comes from Eubasilissa regina, assembly GCA_022840565.1. NCBI lineage: Eukaryota > Metazoa > Arthropoda > Insecta > Trichoptera > Phryganeidae > Eubasilissa > Eubasilissa regina. Next base: position 19,669,549 of record JAINEB010000015.1, on the reverse strand, counting down.
AAATGCGTGTTCAAGGAATGTTATAAATTTTACACCCAAATATCACAAATACTATAAATTCTTCACAATTCAACGAAATTTAATTAGAATGTGATTTTTCTCTCTCTTGAAAATTTGAACTCTTTGAGTTGTGACATCATTCTTCTAGGGGTGCGACATGTTCAGGGCGTATGTATTTTCTTCTTCTTACTTACTTACTTACCATCATGGTGTTTCCTGCGGGGGTAGGCATAGAGGATAGAGTGCCACACTAAAGTGTCGTGATATACAATTTTCGCCTCGTCCACATTCATAAAAGCTCGTCGATTATTGAGGTTTCTAACAAGACCATCCTCCAGTATCTGGTTTACCTGGTCGTGCCAAGTCTTCCGCGGACGTCCTCTATTTCTGGTGCCATCAACACGCCATATGTCTTTCTTACCATTCTCTCCTCATTCATCCGATCCATAATGCCAAACCACCTAAATGATTTTTTCTTAATTTTACTCACTATACTAATATCAGCTTTACGTTCTTTCTTTATTTCTTCAATTTTTACTCTGTCATAAATAGATTTGCCACATATACGTCTTAGTGATCTCATTTCCACTACATTTAATCTTACTTTCGTTCCTCTTCTGCCAGCTCCAGGCTTTGCTGTCATACATCAGTGTCGGTACCAGGACTCCATTGTGCACCGCTAGTCTTGCCTCGGTTGACAAATTACCGTTAGATATAATTCCATTTAAAGCGCCGTTCACTATATTCTCTGCAGTCACCCTCTTTTCGATATCATTCTCAGCCTATTCGTTTTTATCAAACATACTTCCCAAATACACAAACTCATCCACTCGTTCCAAACATTATTATCTATAAGTATTTTGTACGATGTTTTACTTTCCTTCTTCTCAAATACCATCACTTAAGACTTGTTTAACATTCATAATAAGGTCGCTCTCCTTGCATACATTGTACATTCTACTCAGTAGACTCTGTAGTTCTTGTTCATTGTTCGCCATTACTACTGCATCAACATTATTATTAACAGTAATAATGTCTTAATTACGACTTCTTTAAATGCTCATATCTCTGACATGGTTGAGTTTAGGCACACGAAGAACATTATCGACTCATATTTTTAATATGTGCCTCTAAAATATTACGCACTAGATGTGTTACTTATAATATATGTAAAAAAAACCTAATCTAATAGACGAACGAATCCGTAATTATCCAATATATTTTTTAAATGTAACGAGAGAGATTAAATATTGAACTTGAACTTTCTAATTAGCGCGTTTACAGAAAAACTCGGATCGAACGTCGCCGTGTGTCTCATGTATTATTATTTACAACATGAATTCTGATGAAATTTTCCAAAAAACCTTACAGAGGATGAATGATGTAGAGCAGAGCTTTAAGTCCATTAGCAATACAAGGTCGAGCTGAACGTCTGGCCCTGAAAGCATTTCGCGTTACAGCGCTCACCTGTATTGGCACACTGTCTCTTTTTTTTTTTTTTGACATAACTTTGAAAACTAGACACGTAAAGTCTCTTAGACGCTCGTATGCAGTGTCATATTTTCAATTAATATACATTAAATAAATGAAAAATATAACAGTAACATAATATTTTAAACGAACAAAACAAGGGCGTAGTCAGTTTCTTAATTCAAGATTTAATTCAATATTTCCAGGTAAGTCAATATCGTTTAACTTAAGCCACTTGTTTATTTCCGTCTCAGATTGGAGTTAAGTGCCCAAAGATTCTGGTAATTTATTATTCAACGTGGTAACAACAAAATCCACCATCCTTAATGCAAACTTGATGGTTTTAGGAATTGTGAGTTCATGTAAAACTAACCTAATCAATTATTATTGTGATTATTTTTATAAAAAAAAAACTGTAACAACTCTTCAACAGGTAGAAAGTTTTACGTTAACGGTTTTAGGTTGTTTCTAGATAATTTGTTATTTTAATAATTATAAAAAATACTTTTTTTAAACCACTGTTTATTAATTATTCTACGTGTTTCGATACCTATGGTATCATCTTCAGGAAACAGTGTATACTGAAATTAAAAAATACAAGCATAGATAAAAACAAAAATATAAAATGGTGAATAAGTAAGAACTAATATGAATACAAATTTAAAATATGATTTGGTTATTTATAATATTAAACTTGCTATTAATACTTTTTCTTATTTCTAAAATTTCAAATTTATCTAACTGTAAACCCCTTGTATTTGTATGTTTATTTCTAAACTCTTATTAATATAAAAAGAATGGTTTATTTTCAAAAGATGATTGGAAAATTCTGAATAGTTATTGTATTTTGTGTAATTTTTAATATAAAATGAGGCCACAAAGTAATTTTGCAAATATTGAAGAAGTAATTTGTTATTTCTTATTAAAATACAAAATGTGTAAAAATCTGCCTCTTTAAATGAATAACTTGACCTTGCATGTTATTCTTATGAAAAAGACGTCTCATGTTAACACAGGTGATAATTTTGTTGACCCTGTGTCTTTAATCGACTATGAAATTGATAAAATTGTACCAAGTTTTAACGTCATAAATTTTTTTTTTTTACATTTTCGTTTGACATTTGTGCGGTAAATTCAGCTTACATTAAAATTACAATAAATTGCTCATTTTCGTCCTTTCGTGTCGCATGATAACATAAAACAAATATGAACTGCGAACCGTAAACTTTCACGTGAATTAACATCAAACATCATATCGTGAATCACGTCAAATTATTAATTATGAATTAAATATATTAATTAGAAGGATATACATATAAAATCAATTTTATCGAAAAATATTGTTGTTGCGTCACCGGGATTCGAACCTGGATATTTTTCCTAACAGGAGAAGGTGCATTATACAACTATGCTACAGCGACAATATTTTTAGCGACAAATTTTCGAACCTATGTGTTACCTTTTTGATATTAATATGTTTAATCGTTCTATTATTTGAAAGAGCCATCTACCTTATTTTATATTTTTTATATTGTATTTTTGTTAATTTATTAAATAAATTAAAGCTTTCAATATTTGTCAAGGATTTCCTGTTATTGTTCACGGGTTGATTTTAGCTTTATGTGTAAAATATGATTAATGTGTTGACATCTGTTTTTCTTATTTTAAAATGTCGCAAATAGGTTTAACGTTAATGTTGATTTTCCTAATAATTATTATTTTGTTTACTTAGATCCGATTTTGCTCTGTTATTCTACCGATACCCTGTTATGACTCTTTTTTTTTCTCTTTTAAATTAATCTTCAATTTTCAATTTCAATTATTTTCTATGTTGATACACTTCTTAGTGTTGGAAACGTACTATAATATTGATGTGTATTTACATAGGTATATTATTTCAGAAATATTAGTTGATCTATTTATAAAAGCAGACCAACTTACATAAAATATCTATAATAACATAACGTATCATTAATTTGCTACCAAAATATATATTAGTACCACTAATAAGAGTATGAATTACAAATTCACAAATGTTCTACTTTATATTGATATAAATATTATTATCGTAGGTACTTATTATTATTATTATTTGCATATCTTAGCTCACTTTGAAATAAAACCACTTGCACGTGCAACAAACCGCATTAAATGCAATTGTTTCCGAGTTTTTTTTTTTTTTCAATAATCGTTTCATTGAATTTCTAAACGGTGCATTACTTTTTTGATATAACTCTATCGTGCTTCTACTAAAGATCATCGAGAGGTCAATGGCTAAAGACGTCAAAGATCATTGGGCGACTTTATTTTTAACGTTACCGACTCGGCTAATAAACTTTTAGTAGATATGATTTTTTACGAGATAACCTTTTCCAGAAAGATTCTTGTAAAATGAAAACTGTATGCATCGTTAGATTTGATATTTTAAATAAATTAACAGGAAGTGAAATGTATTTAAAGGGGCAGTGAGTAATAATTACGTTCAGTTACGATCGTAATCGGGTTACCGTCCGCACCCATTCCAGCTCCATTAACCCTTCGTGTCCGTTTTCAGTCATTATTGTTTGTCATTTCGCCCATGGATCGTCATTATAGTATTTAGTGATTATAAAATGGCAGAATTTACATAATCTGTTTGTTTCAATATCGTCTCATTTTTCGGTGTCATCTTATTCCAGATTTAATTTATGTTTAATGGAATTATATCTAACGGGAATTTGTCAACCGAGCCAAGACTAACGGTGCACAATGGAATCCTGGTACCGACACTGATGCATGGAAGTGTGAGGTTTGGAGCTGGCAGAAAAGGAACGAAAGCAGACTGATTGCAGTGGAAATGAGATCACTTAGACCTATTTGTGGCAAATCTATTTATGACAGAGTAAAGAATGAAGAAATAAGGAAAGAATGTAAAGCTGATGTTAGTATAGTGAGTAAGATTAAAAAAGGATCACTTAGGTGGTTCGGTCATATGGAACGGATGAATGAGGAGAGAATGGTAAGAAAGATATATGATGCAAGTGTTGATGGCACCAGAGAAAGAGGACGTCCGCGGAAGACTTGGAATGACCAGGTAAACCAGATAATGGACGATGGTTCTGTTAGAAGCCTCAACAATCGGCGAGCTTGTATGAGAATATGTATGAATGTGGATGAGGCGAGAATTGTGTGTCAGGACAGAAGAGTGTGGCGCTCTATCCTCTCTGCCTACCCCCACGGGGAAACGGTGTGATGGTAAGTAAGTAAGTAATTTATGTTCGAAACAGACTTTTTGCATATTGTTTTGTTATATATTGCCCTCCGTACAGCGGCTTCTAATTATCGAGAAATGATTAATTAATACTTGTTTATATTTGTTATTACATATTAAAACTTTTTGCCTGAAGTTTATTATTGTTAGTCCTTTCTTATTTTACATTTTATATAGTCTCTCCGACTCCACGAAAGTATTATAGTGAGAAAATTAGGTATTATAGTATAGTATTGCATTATTATATATTGTAGTATTATTTGTTGTAACATGTTTTCTGGTTCTAATTTTTTTAAATAAATAATATATAAACAAAATTTTCCCTGGTGAGCAAGCGAACCCCGGTCTCCTGCGTGATAGCCATTATGCTACAAATTTTAAAATTCTCGTTTACTAAACTCTTTATTCTTCTTACAACGTTCAAAAGGGGTAATTAAAAAAAATTTATATATTTATATGACAATTTGACAATACAGTGTGTCAAGCAAATATGGCAGAGCTCTAGCTTAACATATGCGAGGTATTGGGATCGGTACTCGAATCTTCTAAAATCATTTTGATTTCAAGAAGGTTTTGTAGGCGTCTGGTATCGATCCCGCTATCGGTAAAGGAGAGAATAAAATACCATGTAAAAGTGAAAGTATATAGGTATATAGGTAAGCTCGCTGAATATAAAATATTCTGTCTGTATAATTTTAAAGTGTGAGTGTAATTTAGATATTAGCGCATTTCAACTGACGTTAAGTGGTGTCGTCCAAACGTCCCATTTATATAAGGCCTTGGTCTACTAAAAACGGAAAGGTCCCTACTGTGAATCAATAGGAATATTAATGGCTATTGTAATAATTATTGGTATGTACGTGCAAAAACCTGCTTTGATGGAGGTTACATGACGTATTCTGTTAATTGATAATGGAATCTTCAAAGTGCTAAATAAATCATGGCCACAACACAAGACAAACAACAAACATCTACACACCAGTTCCGAGAGCAACAACGACATTTTATCAAACACTCCATATATTTTTATTATATTTTAACTTTTTTATTCATATTTGATTTCTCTTTTTATTCCAAATAACACCACAAAAGCACGAAAAAAAAAACTAGCTTAACACAGACTTTAGTCTAGCAAAGTAGCCAGGACAACGCTGTATATATCAGAGGTGAAGTCTACTTCATCCCACACAATAAACTATGTATTATGTATGTTTATTATGTATCCACCCTTGTTAGTACAAAAATACGGATGACAATTAGAAAAATTATAGACTACTATAAATTTGTATCTGAAATAAAAAAAATATGTACACAGACACCTATCTACCCTATGAATGAATTAATAAATACCGGACGAATGAAATGGTCCATTGTTGGAACCCAAGCAATTTTATTTATTTTGTGTGTATGCAATTACGATACGTTACTTTCAAGGAGGCTCATACAGTAACAATCCGCTTGTTTCTTGTGGCTGGGACCATAAGACCGGTTGCCGTCACCTTTCGAATTAATTGTATTTTTTGGTCACCGGTCACTAGTCACTAGCTGACTACGAGACCCGTTAGATAATGAGTGAAGAAATGCTCTCTAAATAAATACAACTTTTGTATTAAGGTCAAGTGCGTTCGGTTCAACAATTCTGTATCACCAAGATAAATAAACAATTACGATTTCTAGTGTCCACCTGTAGTGGTCAATTAACCACAGGTTGTCTCCCGAATTTTGACGGTGTCAGAAGTTCATATCTCCGTGGAAGTTTATCTGTTGGATGTATTAAAACAATTAACCAAATAATTTCGAATGCTTTGTCCGTTTTCTAATAATTTGTTAGTTGTTACATTAGTTCTATAATCATTCGAGATTTAGATTCTCCGATACGCAGTAACACATAGTTCCACAAACTTCTGCTGCTCCAGTTCATTGGAGGCGCTTGACGTCACCAGTCGCCAAACTTACCATTCGCTGTCGGTGTTTAGCCGTGAATGCATGTTTAATTAATGGCATTTAAATATTTAAAGAAGCGTTAATTTCATTTATACGTATTGTACTTTGAGAATAATATTTGTTTGTGTTAATTGGTTAAGTTAGATTGTACTGTGATAGACCGCTCCCCCTTATTACCGCAATAAATACAATATAAAGAAACATTCATGTATAATGCCTTTCTTCATCGACGTCCTCATTTAACCAGTCTTTATATTCCCTGGCCGTAATCTCGGCGCAGCCGCCCGCTGCAAATGGACCATCTCCGCACTTTATTCTCCAGGGTCTATACAAATTATACACCGTGTAATAATTCGGACTACATTATTAACTGGTCTCCGGGTCCCCGGGTCGCCGGAGCCGTCCGTTGTCAGTCAGAAGCTATTAACACTGTTCGGTATGTGATTAATGGACAAAAATGTGATGTGAGAAGAGAGGTCCACTCTCTATTTGCAAACATGTCGCATGTACATTGTATTGTCACATGGTCCAATTTCAAAAAAAAAAAAAAATATTCAAACGATATTGGTAATATATTATCTTCATTAGGGAAATCCTGTGCTGTAGATACATTAAACATATTAAAAAAATTATACGAGGTAGTGTCGACCTATTTATAATTGTCTTATTAAAGAACTTCAAAGTATCCATTAGACGATTTGTGAATGAAATGATCATACGATGTATCGCCATGGATTAATAAATGACAAAACATTAGTTGATAAATGTTAGTGGTCAGATCTAAATGTTAATCAGGTTTTTTTCGATTTCCTACATTCTTTCCTACATATCATTTCATTTTTCTTAAAGCATCATATCTATTCTCTAAAATAATTCAATCATTTGTGATTTTTTTTAAAATATTTTTTTCTATGTTGTGTCGCGTAATTATATCATATAAAACTTAAATACTTTAATTATAATATGTTCGAAAATATGTATACAGTTTTTTTGTGCCCAGAAAAGTGATATTTTTCTGGTATGCAAAGATAATACTCGCACAAAAAGTTAAATAAAATAACAATCACTTTGAGTGAAACCACGAAATTCATTACACGTCAGCCGGTTTCACTTATCTCAAGCTTTATCGTGACGTATTTAAAACTGATCATAAATACAAAAAGAATGCTTATTTATACATAAACAGAGAGATTTTCCCATCCTTTAATGTTCCGTCTATCTGTATATGTATTATGTTTCTCTCTTTCGCATATAATTTTATATTCTGTCTCTCTTTCACATATAATTTTGTATTCTATCTCCCTTCCTATATATAAGTGCACTCTTTTTGTATTTATAATCAGTTTTAAATAGATCCTCATGAAGCTTGAGATGAGCAAAACCGGTTGACGTATAATAAATTTCGTGGTTTCATACAAAGTGGTTGTTATTTTATTTAATATCAAAGTAATTACTTTGTGGTTTGATATATTGATATCAAACCACAAAGTGATTGCTTTCTACGATAATACAAAAAGTTAAAATGAATTTTTCACCCTGTTATAGAAGTCTTGCGATTTTAAATGGTTATTTATTTATTGCAGTACATTAATTGAATCCTGGAATAGGCAAAAGTAAAAGTAATAAAAAGTAAAAATAATCTATAGGCTTAAGTAATTAAAAGCATATGAACGAGGAGAGGAATAGTAAATAAAATATAACAGCAACACAGGACGTGGAGCGTGCAACAAAATTTATATGAAAGTGAGTAATTTATTTATTAGAAACTATATAATATATGTGTATAATATATTTAGACTGTGCCCGTCTTACTAGAAAATTCTGTGTTGAGACGGGCATAGTTTACAAGTATTTGTTTAATAAATTAGTTAAAAAGTATCAGACCGAAATTATCATTTACCTCTTATATATACATCTTATATATCATGCATAAGGTGTATGTATAAAAAGCAATTACAAAGTGGACTTTCAATATATTATTTTAGGATATTTGTGACAACAATTATTATAGGTTCGATCAATTTGTTTGGGTGAGTGCACCAATACTAGCTCTTTTTAAATTACAAGAGTTTATAAGAGTAAAGGAGCATTTGAGATGTTTGAACAATAGTGGGTTTTCAAATTTTTCTAATCATTTCTCATTGTAATTTTCTAATCATAAATTGGAATTGTCAATTTTGCATGTAGACGGTGTTGGTCATAAATGAAATAATTTGAAATCGTTGAAGATAAATAAAGCGTGTAAAACTAATCAAAATATTATAAACAACCAACTAAATTTAACCACAAGTCCTATTCTAAAATTTTTTCCTAAAAATTATTCTAGTAATTTTATATCATCAAGTAACAATTTGAGTTAGGTATTAAATTTATTTTTTAAATAATTATTGTTTTTTAAAAATAGATTCTGTTAAAGAAACAATAATATATGTTTTTGATTAGTTATTGACATCCTGAAAAAGAAAATGATATATTTCGAAACCGGTAGAACTATATTAACAAATTAAAATTATACTAGCTTTACTCATATTACAAATCCAACTTTTTATTTTCAGTTTCAATTGAATTGTCAGATACCGAGACAATTCAATTGAGTTAAATCTTTCAGCATGTTGTTAAATAGTTTAGGTCCAATGCAAGAGTAGTACAGAAGAGTGTGGCGTTCTATCTTTTATACCTATCACTGAGGAGAAACGGCACGATGGTAATTAGGCTTGTTATAAATAAATCACTTGGCAACAATTTGTATTCACAAAAAATAAAACATTGGTAAGAAAAAATATTTTCTGTAAAGCGACTGTATGATGAATTTTAACAAAAAAAAATTATCAATTGTATGGCGATTGGATCCTTGGGCCATATTTGCACCCACTTAATTGACTTCATTTAAATTGTCTTCGTGAAAATAATGTTCTTATCCACAATCTTTGTTTTTTGTTTTTCTTAGTAGCACTTGTGATATTATAAATACCCAAATCCCACGCCCAACCGCGAACTTATCGCAAGACGGTTAATTTAAAAGCGCGGTGTACACATTTTATTTCAACGTCGCGTATAAGTATTCTCTCTTCATCCTCACTGCGCAGAATGTTAGCAGATTCAGGAGATCTGCGCTTGACAAATCATCTGTTTGGAAATTGAAATTGAAAGATAATTACTAAAGGTAGATCCATCAATGGATCTTGCTAAAACTGCATAAATAATCAGATCAATTGAGGCATAATCTAAAATTGTTATATTCTTCCGTAAACTTTATTCCTGTACACGAGCTGTTGCTGTTTCTTTTAATAAAATAAAATTATAACAACGATGCTTTAAATAGGGTGACTTCACACGGAAAAAATACAAGAGGTGTAGCTAATCTGAATTTAACAATTCCGCAATCCCACAAATCACCAATAACTATGGACAATAGAATCTGTTGTAACAAATTGGATATAAATGTACTTGCAGAAAAACGTCTGGCGAGACGTTTTGTGGATCTAGTTTTAATTAAAAAATAAATATTTAAAAAAAAAAAATTGGAATAAACTGTTTTGTTAGAAGTGCGCATATCAGTCGCCAATTAGATCTCCCAATATTCGTGTGCGTGCTCCCATACAACTAAACGATCGCGGATCGACTGTTTAGTCGAGTGTATATGCGTACGTCAATACACGGCAATGTACATATAGCTGTCGACCGATAGTTGTTCAACTGTTTTGTCAAAAGACGATCGATAAAGTTTTTTCTGTTTTTTTTTTTTATCGAGCTACTATCGTGTCGATAATATGCGCACTCCTATACGACTTTTGATATACAATTAATAGTCGAGCGATTAAAAATTGTATGTATTCGCTTAGCCTTAGATTCGGACAAAACGAGACTTGAGACGACAAAACGAATTTAAACAATTGCATTTTTATAACAATTATCTATCTATTTATGCACTTTTTTAATTTCTTAATATTTTCTATTGCATTTTTTTTCCAATTCGCCCGCGCACGTGTCTTAAAATAAAATAAGTATATTAATGAATTATTTATGTTTATTGCGTCACTTTTAATAACGCGTCTTAAGGCGTACATATTTGTTCACCCACGTGTAATAATATATCATAATATAAATAGCAGTATGACAATTAATAAGTGCTATTATATCTTATTGTTCTGTATTGTCATTACTTTAATTGTATTTGTGTGTAATTCTTCAGCCGTGGTTAAGGACGCAATTATATAAAAATATATATTAATATCGGTTTCGCTTCGTGGTACCATCAGACAACACAATTATTTAAAAGTAAATTTTTATTAATATTATTTGTTATTATCTATTTTATTTTTATCGACCAATAAATACTGTATCGAACATTGCTTTAGGTTAGTTGTTAGAAAAGTGTTGTACGATGATGCCGCAAGGTGGATTGTACATACAAGATAAGTCTAATTATTATTATTAAGGAGAACACATTCTTGTTGTGAAGGTGTAATTATTTAGAACACAGGTCAGTGATATTTTAAATACTGTTTAAATGTATTAATTAGAAAGATATACATATAAAATAAATTTTATCGAAAAATATTGTTGTAGCTACCGAGATTCGAACCTGGATCTCTTTCTGTCCTGGGAACATGCATTAACCGATTATGCTATTTCAACATAGCGCATTGCGGTGAAGAGGCTTCATTTAGGGGGATGAGGGTAGTTTTTTTTCGAAATCATATGTAAATAGTAATTTTCCTTTTATTTTGAACGTCTAGTGTGCAAAATTCTGCTTTAAAAGGTTGGAAAAGGGGATGGGGGTGGTTTTTTCTAAATCTCATGTAGACTGTGACCTTCCTCTTGTTTTGAAGGTCAAGTGTGCAAAATTTCATCAAGCTCGGAATAAAAATAGATTTATATAAGAAGCAAACTCACAGACACTCTTTTTTGTATGAATAGTTTGACAAATGCATGTTAAAGTTTGACTTTCAACAACACAGATATATTTGCGCTTTTACACCGATAAAAATAATTATTCAATTTGTTGTGAATTAGACCAGAGATGAGTGATTACGATTAGTAATTTTAAGTATGATGTTAATTTTTTTGAAATTTTAATTTTTCAATTTACATTAAATTATATCACGTACTGTGTTGTATTTCTTTTCTCCATAATTGAATATTTCCTTTTAGCTCCGGTACATTCCGCGTAAAACTGATTAATGTCTCTCATATAATCTTTCTTTTCTACCCGTAACTCGAAGTCAATAAAGCGGAGATCATTCTATAACCGAAAATATTCTGGGACAAAGCATTCCCTAGGACAGAAAATGGCGGCAATAAAACGGCTAATTTCATTTCTTCTTCATATTATTCGCCTCCCCCTCGGGCGGGGCGCGGGGCGGTGTTTATTGGCGCATCGGAGATTCACCATAAAATAAAGTGGGCTTTTGATGAGGACCATCGTCCGTTTTCGGCGGGAGAACTTTACGAGCGTGCCCCGGGGGGTGCAATAATACAACGCAGCGTGTTCAATCGGAAACAGTTTATTTTTCAACAAACAAATTCAGCTTATCGGCAAAATTTTCAAGTATGGATTATATAGTTAATAAAAAATGACCCCCTTTGCCGTGAACACCAATTCAGCGACTTCTTCTTCTTCTAATGCTTGTCCGATCATTATTTTGTTTGAAGCGACTTAGATTTTTTAAATTATTTAACATATTTTACTTAAACAGCAGATTGATCAATTCAAACAATATTATTTCGTTATTTTTAACGCACATATCAATCTATACATTTTAACTTTTTCAGTTGTGCACAACACTCCTATATTTTGATTACTCGATTGATTGATTGATTGAGATAAAAATATAATTTGCAGGGTGTAACAAACCTAGTCCACAATATTTATGAGCGAATACCTGACTAGTCGATAATGTTGAAGGAATATGTGCCTAATCTCAACCGTGTCAAAAATATAATAATTTATTATTACTGTTATGCGATTATTTCGATTAATTGAAATATTTTATTAATTCCTAATACCTATATTGAATACAAAAAATTAAAGGTCATCGAATTTCGATGTTTTAGAGCCTGAAGCAAAGATACTAATTAATAATAGATAAATTTCGCAAATATTTATTTCGGACTACGTAGACTTAAAGCTTGACAAGATTTTGTAATAAATTCAAACAATTATTAAATTTATTACAAAATCAGAATTTGCACATATCCCTTGAGCATTTTCGACTAGTAATTTTATCAAGTATTCATCCATAAAATATTGTAGATTAGGTGTGTTCCACTCTGTATTATTTCAGATATGTTAGTGTGTACTTCAAAGGTTATTCACTCATTTTTAAGTAAAATGTACTCAAAGTAAAGTTTGTTTTCCAAAAAAAAGTTTTGCCTTGCCCGTGCGTTAAGTTTTGGCTTATAATTATCGTATCAATAATATGAGCTCAATTCTCGAACCAAGCAAAAATACATCCTATTTGTATATTTATCCTATGATATGTACATTTTGTTAGGTCTTTATTTTAATGCTATTTTTTCACATTATGTGATTTAAGTGAAATAAACTTTTGATCCTGCTGCGTTATGATCGTAAATTTTGAATAAGTATTTGTTTGATTCAGTCTTCATGTATACAGCGACGACTTGGATGGTTCACAATTGCGGCAAATGTAAAATAGATGCATCGAAAGATGTTACGTATCTCGTGGACAGCACGACATACGAATGCCTCAATATTACAACTCCAACTCCAGTAAACCTTATCCACGGCAATGTAGCGAAGATTCTTTCAATTGTTCGGCCACGGTAAGCGCCAACAGCTTAGAAAATGATATTATCCTAGGGTCAACTTTAGCCGTAATAAGTCCTGGAAGATTGGCACAACGGTGGATAGATGCTTTACATCCAGCTGAAGAGACTCGGAGTCAGCTGCGAGAGTGACGCAGGACCGAGACTTGTAGAGCTGCATTACGATCCGTGTCTCATCCGATTGAAGCTGCTAAATGGCAATACTGTCATGAAGAAAGATGAAAGGACATTAATTTGTTGTTACATAAATCGTCGTCCATCTTTTAAATAGACGTATCTCGTTTTTTGTTAAATTAAGTTACGTTTGAGGTTACATTCAGTTGCCTGTAGCAGGTACAGATTTAGGTTATATGATTTATACCAATGATTTTATACAATCATATATAATATATGTAATACAATATATGTACTTTCGTTTAACCAACGTCTTTAGGCAAAATGAATCCGTCGTTTATACGACCCTATCATTTATTTATTTGTAATTGTTCATTATTATTCGTAGTATTTTTGAAGTTTAAGTTTGAACGTAAAATAATACCTTGGTACCTATAAAAAATCAATTTTAAAAAGTATGGATGTGTATTTAGAACACTTTTTATGATTGAACATGATTCTTTTACTGGTTGAAAATCCTACACGTAATATCTAAAGCAAATTATTATTTTTATTAAAGATTAACGTAGGCAATAGTTCTGCCGATTGATTTCTGTTTTTCCCAAATCAAAAACAAACCCATCTTGCACCTCGAACGCAAAGAACGATCATGAAAACAACACGTTTACAACAGTAAGATGGTAAAATTCGCGAATTAGTAAAAGAAAAAGTAGTGAGTTCAATGATTACAGTACAAAACGGATCAGCCTAAAGGAATTTTTAATCCAGTAGGTGGCCAATTATATGATCAGGGTAGAACGGTAGCTTAAAATCAGAAGATAGCAATTTGAATAACTCAAAATTTTGCATAGGTTGACAACATCGCTGTCTGTAGCGGCGGGTAGTCGTGGTAGTGTTAACTAAGCAATTAAAGATTCTATTGGTGCACTGATGGCGCTAGCGAAATTGTAATAAATCGTCCGTTTATAACATATGGATTATTTAATCTATATTTATTTCCTAGAATTTTTAGTAATGTACAGCTTTTTTGTTTGTATGCACTGCACGTCCCTGGTTACATTGCCCAAACAAACCCAGAGTCCAAACAACGTCCTTATCTTAATTTTCTTAATAAATCTTAATTTTATTCTAATAAAATAATATTACACAAAAACATTTTGCCGTAACCACCGCATCATTCTTACAAATGAGAGAAATAAGTAATATTTATGAAATAAATGCACCTCACACTGTCTTTAAATCAAAAAAATATTCATAGAAATATTAAAAAAAATTTTTTATCATTTTTCAACAGTGAAAAATTCCACAAAATTTGTTATTATGTGGTTTGCTGTAAAATCAACAAATTCGAGATGTGTCTTTAAAACATGGACGACGAAGTGTGTTGGACAAGGTTGCGTGATGTTACTGCAGTTGTTCATACACATATCACATTACATATATGGATAATTGCGTACAAGAATGTAGAAGCGATAATGCGTTATTTAAATTTATTGTACGCAGATGATGCAATTATTGGCGAATACGCAGTGAACGAGATTTACAGATTACGTACAATGTATGCAAGGAAAGTAATATACATTTATTAGGTTGTACCATATGAAATTGCGGAATTTGTAAGTGAAAATAAAAATTCGATATTTTCAATATTAAAAAATATATTTAATTAAAATAAGCTCCACCCGCTTCTGTGGTCTTCTCCCAACGAGAAACTATGCTAAAAATACAATTTTTAAATAAATCTTCATTTTTGGACATTATAAATTCTTCGAACCCCCTATTTTTTTCTGCCTGGATTCGAGACGTTTTATTCGTTAAATATAATTCCAAACAGCGGAATAGATGAAAATCTATCGGCAAGAGATTGGGTGAAGACAATGTGAATTGGCTGTAATTGATTCGCCGGGTTTCAAAAAAGAATAACAAGCAGTTCCTGTCAGCAATTCCTCTTAAAACACGTCTAAACGTCTGACTTTCGGTCAATTTGTGTGTTGTTCGGTCAATTTCTATCGCAGCGAGGTGGCGAGAAATAGTCACAACGCTAACTCTTAGATCACACCCGAGTGCTCGATTTGTCATATGTGGATTAGCTTTCACTGTTGTTCGTTTACAACGCTCCTTGGTCTTCGTCAAGGCTCATTTTCGAGATTTTTATTGCCGAAATGAAATTTTTCATAGCATAATCGTATTGTTCTCGGGCTAGCAGACCCTTCACCCAAATCCTTGTTGTTATTTCTACCTACCTCACCTGCATTGTGTCCCGACTTGAATTCATACAAAAAATGACCCTCAATTTTTTAGATGACATCATTTTGTTTATGGATGTAATAATAAATACACAATAGCAAAAATAACTTCACTTTCTAAGACAATTGAAGGGTACAATTCCTATGTCAATTACAAATAGTCGGACGGGTAAAATACTGCACGGAACCTTTCTCAATCGCTGTCGATCTTAAACTAACTGAAAATCCTCAATTTAATGTGGTACAATCTAATAAATAATATATCTTAGAATATAAATTTATCGCTGGCGTAGCCTCATACTCTTTATCTGCTGACGTCCCCCGAAGTCTTAAAATTCACTCGTTATGAAATGGTTTTATAAACAAGGCAGTCATAAAATTGATAAGTCGTGATTGCAGCATTATTTTAGTGCTCTTTGATTCGAGCAATCGGCGTGGTACTGCTCGGTGATCAGTGCACGATGCACGTTTGCTCTGTCTCGGTCATTTATGAGGTGAGATACGCTAAGTGATGCCGTAAACAAGGCTGGTCTCCCGGACACACACATGGTCCAGCATATATATACGAGTACATTTGATGGATGATGATGCCTCTCGAGATGCAGCAGAATCTATGTATGCTGCTCGGTAATGAGTTCTCAATTGCAAACCAAAACACTAGTGCAAAATCTAAATATATGTTAGGTCAACAAAGCGTTCAGCGCTATTTTTTGAATTGGGATATTACTTTAATATCATGTACAATCCGTACGTTATACAGTACATGCGTCAGTATATTTGGAATATAATTTCGACTCGTAATGACTTAGAAAAAACAAATAATTTTAAGACGTTTTTGTAAACAAGTTTAAGAAAATGGATTGATTATATTACGCTTCCTTAATATAAGAATATTAAATAGTTCTGTACTGATCTCTTAAATATTCCTACTTTTCATCAACCCTCCTGAACTTGACAACTTGGCGACAAGAGTTCGTGATTCTAATTTATGATATAACGAGGTCTTCGCTCTTCACTGGCGCCACCTACGTTGTGCACATATGAGCTTCGAGCCGGAAGCTATCACGGAAACCTTCATTATCTTTTATTTAACTACTTCGGTAATGTTGATCAAGTTTCATTACGATATGGTCAAGATCGACATACCAAAATATGAACAATTTTATACGACGGATCGTTCGATTTTCTGTTAATTTATGTTGTGAAAAATGTATATGTGATTTATATGGAATACGTTGCTCATTCTCTTTTCCAACTCTTCCTATTATATTGGGTGGACTGGCGAAGTCTTGCTGCTAGATCTAGACCGTTTAAACTTCAAAATGACTATCGAATTATACTGCCTACAATTAGTGCGTGTTCTAAGTGCTTATATACGGAGTCGAGGCGTGGACCCATCAATATCATATACAAATTAAAAGTTGCCCAAATAACAACGGAAAAAGCTATGCTTGGCTATACCTCTGAGAGATCGAGTATCGAACGTACAAATTCGCCAAGATTGCCCAAAAAATCTGCACATTCAAGTGATATTAATAGGCTGGGAATAGTTGTCGAAGAGATTATAGATGTGAGGCAGGGAGGTCCTGGTTTGGTCTTGCACTGATGGAATAAGTTTTGGCCATTCTTAAGATGATGAAGTGACCACATAAGAAGAATGACGGTCAATAGATGGATGAGAATGGCTGAATAAAGAGAATTGGGAATCTTTGTGGGAGGCCAATATTTAGCAATGGAAAGACACAGGCTGATACTGATGATGTATACAGATCCTAAATAAGATGTATCTAAAGAAATGATGTCAAACCCAGAAGAAATCTTTACGATTTAAAATATCTTTATATTTCTAAGCTCAGTTTTTTTGATCAGTTTGAGAGAAAGAAAGTGGTTTATGGTAAAGTTATTTTGGTTGGAGTAACTCGATTATTTTCCTATTCGTTTGTAATTATTTTTTAATGAAAACACATTTTTATTGTAATGTTGTAGTTTCAATCCACAGTACTAATACACATTAAATGATCAACTATAAAGATATACGTAAAAAAATATATTTATCGAAAAGATATTTCGTTACTACCTGGGATTCGTACCTGGATTATTTCCTATGCAAGGAAATGTGTTACCATAAAACCCATTATTAAATTCAAAATGATACAAAGATATTTGGGATTCATCTCAATTTAAAGTTGATTGCTTTTAAAAAATTGAATAATAGATGTGTCAATTATAAAAATATACAGAATATAAGTTCCAAATTTGTCGTAAAACGTAATCGGTTGATGTAGTGGAATGGTAACACGTTTCCCCGGACAGGAAAAGATCCAGGTTCGAATCCCGATAGCGACCAAATATTTTTTCGATAAATAATTACTTATATGAAATTTCTTTATATTATCGTTAAATAAATTATTAAATTACTTTATTTTAAAAGGGAAAAGCAGAGAAATTAATCGCCAGCTTATCCGATCTATCAAATGTTCCTTTACCGATTGAAAATCATTAAAAAGACAAGCATATTTTTTAAATGAAAATTTTTTGTATACAAGTTGAAAAGGTGAATATTTTATTTTGCGTTGCCGCAAAAATAATATTGCCCGTCGTTTAGAAAGTTGTCGAAGAAAAACCCACAAAGAAGTCTAACGCCATTGGAGACCTCGACGGCTCTGCGTTGATAAATAAAAAGATAAAACTAAAATGGAATGCGGGCCATCGCAATCTGGAGGTGAATTGGACCACCAAGAGATCTGGTGTTAGACCTCTGCCGAACCTCATTGTGATCGGGGGAATATCGACGAAACGAAACAAAAAACACAAAGAAGATGTCACTGCTATTCCGCTCTTTAGTGGGTCTGTAAAGAAAACTTCTGCGGCACACTTCTGAAGAATGGGTTTTATAGCCTGGAGTTGAAATTTAACTCATACTGCGGAAGATCTTTTGTATACGAACAACGTGAATTATTTCCTAAATACGCCAAAACCACATTCAATTATGAAAGCATTTATTAAAATAACATTTCATACTACAGTAAAATTAGCAGTTTTATTTTTATCATACACAATATCCCATTATTATACTGTGTCAAACGTTGGGAAATTGATATATTTCATTTGTATTGTGTAAATTCCCTTTGAATTGCGGATACGTGATTTTTTGTTCTGAGGGGTACATTATTCAAAATAGTAAAACATACTATCGTGTAAAAATTGGAACACTAATGTTATTGTACTGTAGGTAATTTTTTTATATTTCTCTTACGAATATTATGTAGCTAGTTAATTATTACTTCATAACGATTATTGTTTTATAATATACAAATGTGAAACTATTTTTTCTTGACGTTTCAAGACGTATGTGGCGATAAATTAATATGGAAGAAGATCTACTTTAGAAAAAACTATATCCTCGTGCGAGTTTTAAACAGTAGTAAAATAAATATTAAATTAATGTATTAATTATAAATATATACATATAAAATCAATTTTGTCGAAAAATATTACCTAAAGGTATTTGAGATTCTGTAAAAATAATGTAGATGGCTTTCAAATAATGAAACGATAGGTGTATTAATTTGAAAAATGTAACATATAGGTTCGAAAATTTGTCAAGAAAAATACTGGCGTTATAACACAATTGGTAGTGTACTTCCTCGGATTGGAAATAGAGATCCAGGTTCGAATCCCGCTGACGCAAAAACAATATTTTTCGACAAATCGATTTTATATGTATATATGTATAATTAATACATTAATTTAGTATTTAAAATATCACAGACCTATGTTTTGAATAATTACAACTTCACAATAAGAATGTGTTTTCCTTAATAGTAGTAAAATATATATTATTCGATAAAATCCGACTCGTTGTGGGTACACGAGGGTGTGTTGGTGTTGTTGGAGAAAATAGTCGATTCGGGTTACAACAGGGAACGCGAAAGTTAGCAAATCACTCTGCCATACATTCGATCGGTCGCACTCATGAAAACTTTTGAGAAACAACCCGTACTCGCGCAGTTTGCTTCAATAGTTGACGAGTATTGGGCAACACGGTCGCAAACTAACGGAGCAGTTCTTCAGATAACTTTTCATTAAAATACGAGAAAAAGCTCGGCATATCTGAATTCTGCCGATATTACCTATAATTAAAAAGGTCAGTCGGGGCCTACCGAGTTAAGTAGGCTGATCAAATAATTATTTTAAATACTAAATTAATGTATTAATTATAAATATATACATATAAAATCAATTTTGTCGAAAAATATTGCTTTAGCGTCACCGGGATACAAACCTGGATCTCTATTTCCAATCCGGGGAAGTACACTACCAATTGTGTTATAACGCCAGTATTTTTTATGACAAATTTTCGAACCTATATGTTACATTTTTCAAATTAATACGCCTGTCGTTCCATTATTTGAAAGCCATCTACATTATTTTTACAGAATCTCAAATACCTTTGAGTAAACCGACTGCAGACGCCAGAATTATCAATTCATTATTATCCCGGTGACGCTAAAACAATATTTTTCGACAAAATTGATTTTATATGTATATATTTATAATTAATACATTAATTCAGTATTTAAAATATCACAGACCTATGTTCTGAATAATTACAACTTCACAATAAGAATGTATTTTCCTTAATAAATAATTATTGATAATATTTGTACAATTTAATTATTATATTTAGTAAATATTGCATATATTTAGTGCTATAAAAAATAGTTTGTCTAGCACGGTTCATTCGTGCTATTTAAGATTTAAGTAGCAGTCTTAATGGTATAGTGTATCGTCAATCTTTAACTGATTTAGTTCACTCATCATGCTGTTTTTTCGTGTATTACACAGGACATATTTTATATAATATTATATCAATCATCGGTTGACTGTTATATAATTTTGTTGTTCTATGTTTTATTATTACCGTATGAATTTTCCAATGATTGAATAAGCTGAATGACCAATTGGATGCGTCCGGCGGTCGCAGAGCAGTTATTTAGCTGATTATCTACTTATAGAAAGGGAGATTTCTTTACACGCACATGTTGGATTATATTTATAGTTTTTACGACTATTTTGATGTCGATGGTATTACTGTAGTTTACGACTTTCATATCTAAGTTGTAAAGATATCTCGCATGCAATTAAGTTGACTACTTTTGCAAAATAGTCAATTTTAAATAATTTATTTTTTATTCGTTTCAAATTTATCTTATCAACAACCTGTTTTATTTATATATGTTTTTTTTTAAATCGAAACTATATTGTGTGTTTCTATTTTAAGATTAGAAAACTCAGTGAACATACTATTGCTTAATTATATTTAAATTTCGCACTTTTATATTGAAATTGAAGTTAATTCGTACAGAATAGTTCAACTTATATTCTGTCTTTTGAGTTAATAATTTTTCCATATCATTGTTTATTCAATTCGACAATATATTTACAGATAAGAATGTTTCTGCTTTTGTGATAATTATTATGTGCTATTTTTAAAATCGTATATAAATCAATTATTTATTTATTTTAAATTGGCTAGGGCCTTTATGTCAATAGTTTTATTACAGCCGTATCTCCTTTTTAAATTGTCTCTAAATGCTCTTTGAATTGTCTCTAAATGCTATTTAAATTGTCTCTTAAATTATCTTTATTTTGTCTCTGAACGCCTTGTTCTATACAGCATTTCTGATTGGATATATATTATAAACTATACCAATATATATATATATATATATATTGGTATAGTTTATATATCCTTTTTTGTCTTTTTACGAATACAAATTTATAAATAATTAGTTTTTTACTTTTACCTTGACTGCGGTGAATACAGTGTATTTTCCAAGCTACTCTTGAAACACCGTCCGGTGTGCCATTATTTTATGAAAATGCACCGAGAGTCTAAATTGCATCTCACACCTGCCTCGAAAATGGAGCTGTAAAAAATAATAGCCCGATCCATTCCCCGTTGCTCTTATACGTGGGTTCCCTGTCTCGGATATTACATGTACTCGACAACAGAACTAGTTACGTGATGGGGGGCGTCCATTTTCACTGCATCAGCGTTACTTTTTGCAGAATTACTATTGCAGATGGATGTACTCCAGCGTTAAGTGCACTCTTGTATGGTTCTACCTCATGTGACTTTCCAGGACTCAACGATGGTACGGTACATCTACAATAATTGCGACATATAGTGTTACATCGATCTTTAATGGGATCTAATATTTACGGATGGATCGCGGGCTGTGAACACCGAATTACCTTGCCTAATAATTTATTATCTGTACAAAACACGAATTTATGAAAATTGCCTTAGTTCAAACATTCATTCTGTATAATAATTAAGCTTTTTAGTATTAAAATTTTATATAGTTTTCACCCTATTAGCGCTTCGGGCCATCCAAGGTCGAATTCTTGACTAACCTCCAGGCAACCCTGTCCAGAGCTATTTCGTCCCAGCTGGCACTGTGCAATCTTGTTCTCTCTCGCAATGTCATTTTGAAAAGTTTTATTATTTAAATGGACATACGAAACCTTTTTTGCCGGCCAGTTTTTTTAGAATCACAACTGGCACGTTTTTTTTATTTCTTCTTACATTTCATATTTTCTGTCTGCTGCGTTTGTTTAATATTTTTCCAAATTTATTTGTAACTTTAGAAAATTTTTCTAATCAATTTAACATTTTTTTCTTCGATATTAGCAAAATTACTTTGTGGCCTCAATTTATATAAATAATTAGACAAAATACTTTGTTTAAACCACTATTTATTGATAATTCATCACTTTTCGATACCTGTGGTATATCTTCTTAAGGAAACAATGTATACTGAAATTAAAAATACAAGCGTATGATAAAAACAAAACTGTACAAAACAAAAGTTGTGAATAAGTAAGAAGTAATATGAAAATTTAAAATGTAACTATTTACAAAGACGATTTGGTTATTTATGTTTCCTGAAGAAGATACCATAGGTATCGAAACATGTTGAATTATCAATAAATAGTGCTTTAAACAAAGTATTTTGTCTTAATTATTTATAACATTTTTTTATTCGATATTTATCGTGTCGTTATTATTATCATCAATAATCTGAATGTAATAAAAATTAGCGCGATCTAATTGATTTTTTAATTTAACTCATCGTCAATGTCGGATTTTGTGTCGATCTATAATAGATAATCGATGGTTTGCAATTGAATAAAATAAACAGCCTCATCGTTTCAGATTGTTTCTTTTGCATGTGCTCTAGACGATATTTATTGATTTTCTCCTGAGAGAACTGCCTATGGTTTTAATGGCGGGAACGATTCGATCCAGTCGCCATTATCAGCGTGTTCTCGTTTTGAGCGTGGGTCCGCTCCGACGCTTGCAAAAACGAATAAAAACGAAAAAAAATGGCGTATCCGTCCATTAATCAGTTGCCATTTATCTAACTGTCACAATGATTATCCAGTTCTATATTTATTCGGTACACCTGTACCAACATGACAATACTTGGTTTACGTGCGGTTTTTCTCATTCCCTTGTAAAGTGTGTTTGGTTGCTGTCAAAGCCCGCTAGTATAGGCATATGTCTGTGTCGTGATAATCCATGCACAATTTCTAAACCATGTAACTGATTTGATCTCGCGTATCGTTGTTTCGTGAAGGTTTACGTGTCTGATTATTTATTTATTAATCAATCGGTTACCAATAGAATACTTATATACATTTATTATAAATATAACAATAATTCATTTGCCGTCAATACCCTTATAAATGTTCACCACATTTTACAGTAATAATTAAGTCAGGTTTACACACAGCCATACAGTGAATAAAAATGACTCAAAAAGCACAAGAATACCGAGGTAGAAATGACATTCTACCACAGACCACCAAATATATAGACATGAACTAACGCAAATTTCTTGTCACAATATTTTCATTTTGGTGTCACCCACGCGATCACTTTGGTACCACTTACGCTATCAAATAGCTCCGCGACTTTAAAAAAAAATTGTCTCGATTGGAGCGAAAATTTAAACGCTGACAATATAATATACATTAATGTAAAAAATACGCCTTGTTAACACAAAGATTTAATTTTCGAAGAGTAAATACTTTTACTGTTGCATAAATGTGCCATGAACTTCAGATTTATGTTTCCACCAAGAATGTGTGTAAAAGTTGCACACTACATATTTTTTTACATTTTATTACGTTTTATTTGTTATTTTACAATGCTTCATTGTTTTATTTAACTTAACCGTATTGTATAATATGTATTTTATTGTTAGAATGATTTTCATGGTACCATACTTTGAATATAATATTTTTAAATAAAAATTCTTTACCGGCAGTTGCATAATATTTCTACGATATACCGTCGCTGGTTCTGTTCACACCCTCATGCTCGTGATGCTCCAGTTTTTTATGACGAATTTTAGTAACACCGTTCATTTTTAAAAATTGTTTTCTTTTCAGTCAAAATGCAAAATGAGAAAACGTTAAAAAAATTTCACTCCGCGCGAGCTTGGTACACACCATGTTTTTATAAACTTATTTTTATGTCAACAGATTTATATATAAAGTTTTTATTATACTTATGAAGCACGCGTTTCACCCTGGACTGAGATAACTATTATGCCTCGAATATCTTGGTCATGAGCAAACTGCAAATTATCATACAGTGGGAAACCTTTACAAAAATACCTCGTGGATTATTCTGATGCGTATTGGCTTTCTGTTAAAAATGTTATTGTGATGAAAAAAATGCTAGTGTGATTGATATTATATAATATCAGTGATTGAAAACTGTCACTGTGATCACAGTTTCCATACTAATACGCATGCGCCGCATGATATCACATTACACGAAATAAATAAATAAACATAATTTTGAGCGTATTTACTTATATTATTCAAACTTTACTTGCGTTAAAAATATGTTCTGGCATATATAATTAATGTATATCTATTTTAATATCATCACAAATAGAATGAAAACCGTTTAAAAAAATATGAGTTTATTTTTCCGGTCAAATTCTCTGTATTTCGTGTAAAATGCCTCAAATGTGCACAATGTACTAGATGGCGCTTATCACGAATTATAGCGTCATTCTTTCGTTAATGTTTTCGTTTCATATGCACATGCGTCGAATCGCGGTTCACAATAAATAAAACTAAAAAATGAATCACTGATAGTGAGTGTGACTTAAATATATCAGTGATTGACTCACGGCTCGTGATTTTGAGCTCGTCACTGTTATAAATGTTACTTTGTTATTTGTTGACTGAATACTATTTTGTCTTCTTTCAAGAATGTAGATAGATAATAATTTGCTTGCAATCTGTGCACTGGCCGGAAACACCAGGGTCAAGAACACCTCACAGACACGACCGATCCGACCGATCCGACCGACATTGCCCGCATTCATCCACGAGATTATGAGCGTGATCTTCCTGCTCGGTAATTGCCCGCAGTGTCTGTCCTCAACAGTGACAACCGACTATCCTAGCAGCGCGGCTCTGTGCAAGACGTCAGTGTGCGCAGCTAAAACAACAAATGCTCCGTATTCGTGTACATATATAAACATTTATTAATAACCACTATGATTGTGCAAACGTAGAGTTTTCAAATTTTGGCCTTTGGAAAGTGAAATTCTGAAAAATATTAGTCATTTTTTTATTGATTTCTTTACGTGATTAATGTAGTATTTTACTCAGAATATCAATGAATATATGTACTTTTCTTTATATTTTTGAAGGTAGACCACGAAGCTCGCTGCAAATTAACATTAATTAAGAAATTTATACGACGAAAGTCTGTAACATTCATTTTTTTCTTATATCCATGGTCGAAGGATATCTGATCCATTAATCTTTTTTTTTTTTAATGTACAATGATACAATACAATAATTTTTCTTTTTTTTTTCTACACTTCTCTAAAAAGCATATGCTTGTGTACAAAAGGGGATTACATATTAATAATTTTTGTTTACAATAACTAGCTTATAAAAAAAATATATACGCAAGTAACCTACATCACGTGCCGTTGTATATTTTAGAAGACGCGCATACTCGTATATCACTAAAATATAGACGTATCTTCCAGAATGGATTAAAGCTAAGCTTTTGGAAGCCGCTGAGATGCGGGAGCGCATCTCACCGGCTACAAACTCAATTTGTATCCTGTATATTTAGCGAAGACACTAACCGCTTTATTGCAAAGTCGCCAGGCGACGTTTAAGTTAGCAATATGTACATGTGTCGCGTTCTGCCTTTGCATAATAATTCGGCAAAGTTGAATGCACTGCAAGATTAATACAATTTTGAATTATTATATTTTGCTTTCTGCCAAATTTGTTCATATTAAATATACTACCTTGTATACTAGGTATTAAGACATCTGAAAAGAAATCAGGTGACGAGATCTGAAGTGGGCGATGAACCCCGTCTGGCCACACAGTACTGGAGGATTAACTCGTGTGGTGTTGTATTTTATTTTTAAAAATGGGTACTTTGTTTTTTCTCAGTGTCCATTACATTAGACAATTAGAGAGCGACAGCCCAAAACAGGCACGTAATACTAGTGACCGTATGTATGGAAACGATTACAATTTTAATTTAATTTTAATACAATAAACTAAAATGTATTTATAATATGTGTATTTTTAAGTATTGTGTTAAATTAATTTTACAAAAAATACATACATCGTGTAAAGTCGAAGCTATTTTATATGAATATAAAGTTGTCTCAACAAGAGCGGAATATTAAAATTTTAAATAGAACACAGTTTTTTTGAGAAAATACCGATTTTTTTTTGTTTAATCGTGCAGTAGACAAGTGGGAATTATGGATGAAACAACACATCTGACTATAGGCTTGTTGACATAAACTTTTTACTTCAAAAAACCCCAGAGAGAGAAGGCGTTAAATCGCACGATCTAGGCAGCTAATTCTGGTCGGCCAGACGGGAGATTACACGATGATGAACTCTCTTTGGTGTGTATGGTCTGTAAGCTTGAGTTGTTGAGTCAGTTGGATTTTGTAGGCAATGAAGATGCAAATTTTTCGCGAGAATACTCTGCATAGTGCTTCTTGAAATGTTCAGTTCTTGAGCACGATGCCGAATGTTTTCTGCTGAACGACCTGGACGAGCACGTGTCGATGGTCTGACATCAGTAATGGAGCCAGTCTCTTCGAATTTTTCGATTATTTTCTTCACAGTTGATGCTCTTGGAACATTTTGATTACTAAAAATTGGACGCAATTTGTGAATCGTGGCACTCAGACTTTCACCATTTTAAAAATAATGTTTTAATAAAGAATGCGTTGTTTTATCGAAAAGTGATCCATTTTTAATATTGGCTGACAATCTACCATCGAACTGTCATAATGGTTTAACTGCCAAAGCACAACAGCATAAATGGCGCCAAATTTAAATTTTCCGCTCTTAAATTTATTTTCCTTTTTAAATAATAATATTTACATTGGCAATTATTATAGCGACGCACTAGTGAAATTGGATTAGAGCGCTATTATTTTTAAATACACAAATTCTAGTCACGCATCTCCTTATTGATCGAGTTATGAATTATGAGTTACAGAAAAACATTAAAAGTGATCAAGAAATAGATCCAGCATCTTTTGCCAGTATGCACGTCATTTTTATATTTCATTTAATTGTAATATTGTTTTTCATTTCATATTACAGTAAATATTTATGAAATTATGATCATTGATAGTAAAATTATTTTTGAATTATCACTGATTGGACACGACGACAAAAGATTTTTTAAAAAAACTTTTTAACATACAAAATGTAAATGAAATGCCTCAAATATTGTGGTGTGCAGGTTTTTTTTTTTAGATTTTTCATGGTGTGTATTACTTAATCATCACTTAGTATAATGCATTAAGATAATTTGGGTCCTTTTTTTTGAAAATTTGTAGTTAAATTTAAAAATATATTTATTGATTGATAACGTCAAATAGATAAATACACATTTTAATGTTGGTTCCTTAGTACATATTATATCATTCATTGAAATTGATTAATTTTTCTTTTTCACCTTTTCTGTTCGTGTCACCACCTTGCTAATTTATCTATTTAAAGCTGAATGTGAGGTTAATTCACAGGTCCATTACGCGAAATTATGCGCTCATCGAATGTTTCCTTCAATAAAACGATTGTGGCGCGCGCTGTGTGGCATGTTGCGTCATCTTGTTGAAACCACAGCTCTTGTACATTATTGCCATTCAATTAGGGAACGAAAAAGTCACTAGTCATTCGGGTCCACCTCGATACTACGCTCCACCGCAGCAACAACTTCTTCGGTGCGCACTGTGCGACGTCTCTGCGGATGCGTATTATCAATTAGAGTATGTGGGGTGCAAAAACGATCTATGGTTATTCGAATTACCGTGAATTGGACGTAGCGCACGATAAGTTTCGCGAACTGAACCACGATTTTTGAAATAAATTTCCACAATTTGCCAGCGTTGTTCTGGCGAAAGTCTATTAATAGTGAAATTTCAAACCAAACTGAGCACAAATCAGTTGTCAGCTGTCAAATTGGCTGTCGCTGGAAAAAGTGTTGCCAATTCGAATAACAAACCTCTAAAAAAACACCCTCTACTGTAATTTTTTTTTTTATTCCTACTTCCAAAAAACTGGAAACTCTGTAAATGAATGTATTTTTTTGCGTATACGTGATTTATTTTTATTCTCTCAGTAGTATCCACTTAAATGACCGGTAGTGTACATACACAAATACTCTCTCACTGAGATAATGCATGTACCTACGTCTGGGTGACTGCCGGCCACAATCGTTAAGTGTTTTTTAATCGAGACAAGCGGGTGTTTTTTTTCGTCCAAGGCTACTTCCGCTCATCGGCGGCGCGTCGATATTATACAGAGAATTAATAATATTTTCTCAATTATATTATAAAAATGATAACCGAAACTTGACAGCGCCCACTAATCAACTAATGTAACAAATTCTCAGGGAGGTCAACGAACCCTGTAAGGTGTGTGGTGGACGAGTGAGAGACGGAATGGATGTCTGGCGAAGGACGTGGGGCGTTCTATCTTCCATGCTTATCGCTATAGAATGCAGCATTACGGTGTGTGAAGTCCACCGCAAACACATATTACAATTTTAATTGCGAATATACGTCGTCACGCCTCGCGTTTCATAAAAAAATATACTATGTTATTTGACCACACAAACGTAAAGACGAAAGGACGAAAAGAATTCCAGGCTCTCAAAAACATAGAGTATAACAAATTCGATCGTATACATATTTTGTTTTTTTTTTTATCAAGTGCTGTGATTAAGTGCAAGTGATTAATCATACTTCTAGGTTAGATCACGTTTTTTGTAGATGGTTTCCTTGGGGAAACCTGGCCAGACGTTTCGGCACGGCAACACGTCCTATTGTCAAAGTGTTCTATATATATATATATATGCTTAAATATTGAGGTTACTCAAAGAGCTTAATCATAATTTTTGTAGGAAAATATAGACTCGAATGGTTTTTTGACTCTCCAATATGAAATGTTACTAAGATGAAATATTAATGTAAGCAATAATTTATCTGTCAGGGTGATTGATCATGGTGCACTTTTCAATGGATATTCAAGTGTTTACCGATCATTTCCGAATAACTAAATATAACTTTAATATTAGTTTATTCTTAAATCTGCGGAATTCTTAATATCCAAATCTATCCCTTATGCAAGATACAAAGATGTATACAGATAAATAAACAAGATTAACTGAAGTTGATTCATGATTGATCTTTATGTCGGTACTAATTCACAGTGGCCTCAATCAGAAATGAGAAACGGCTCGTGGGTCCTGGATCGCCCTCATAGCTGACCCCAGGGTCTCTCCAGCCAGATGCAGCGCATCCATCCTCCGTTGTGATATTCTTCCATTTGTTCGTTCTACGGTTGTGGCCGGGATAATTTACTTTTGTAGGCTATTATTTTAGGCATAATATGGCCCAAAAAATCAATTACCTTTCATAGATAGAGTTGTATTTGTGGTAGGTTTGAGACATTCGCGCTGTCCATGACATATGAGATATATTTCTCCAGTAGTACATTTCGAATGAGACCTGGACACATTCTTATGGGAACCGATAGTATTGATTTTTATAAACTAACAAACTTTGTATAAGCCACATTGAGTAATTTAACGTCGACCGTTTTCGATACCACTGTATCTTCGTCAGGAAAGGTGTATACTGACTAATCCATAAAATGAAATATGTAAGGTGAGTCGAGGTAAGTGCATCTAAGTCTCCTAATTACGTTTGAAATTGGATTTCAGTATCGCAATCCATTACGAAATGTTATAAATCAACATTTGAAGAGACAGTCCAGAGATGGTGCAAATCCAAATATTAGTTTGCTTGTAAATGATTGACTGTCTCGGCCATTGTCAAGCGATTATCAGTTGATAATGACCTATACAGTCTAAATGATCGTCCAATTATTAGTAAAAATTAAATATAGAACCAAAAAAATCGTGTTTGATTTATTGTGTTGATTAACAATGGAGTTCTATTAAATAAATACCGTCTGGATTAAAAAAGTAATAGAGTATATTTGTCTTTGAATTTACTACCATTACAAAACTGTAGAATTCGATTCCTCGCTATCGGCAGCTATAAGATAACTATATTTTATAAGGCATTCGCACTGTTTTTTTTAAAATTTGTGCGTGCTGTAAAACAAAACACCAGCATTTTAAATTTAGCGATTCGATACAGACTTTCATCGAGT
Source organism: Eubasilissa regina (assembly GCA_022840565.1). NCBI lineage: Eukaryota > Metazoa > Arthropoda > Insecta > Trichoptera > Phryganeidae > Eubasilissa > Eubasilissa regina. Next base: position 19,638,952 of record JAINEB010000015.1, on the reverse strand, counting down.
CCTCCGCGCTACTTGGATACAGGTAAATGTAACCGAGTTGCCAGGCAGTCTATATTTACTTATTGCTATCGGGACCGCGACATTCTGAACACCGCGTATGAGAGCATAAATTAAATTTGGGTTTTTAATATTACACCACAGGTAAAATATAATGACAAGCTTATCTGGAATATTCAAATCATTATTATTTCGGCGTGTAATTGATTGCAAATAATATTATAATATCTACAAGAGTAAGTAGTCTGACGTCTGCCCACGCAGATCGCTCTATAGGAATACTTTGTGTGGAGCAATTGATGCGACGATGCATCATTTTCCTCGCCAAGGTCATCGCTCTTCAATGGCAACGAGAACTTGACGTATGTATTATCGGGGCGTAATACATTGTATTGCTTGATCAAATTAATACTATTTTTCTGCTAAAATTTTCTATCTTGTTTATACAAATTTACTGTTTCCGAGGTAAGTTTGTAAAACTTTATAATTACATATGTGAAAATAAAATACTTGTTTTTCGATTCTACTCGTTTAATTTACTTGAGACGCATTTCGCCTTGTAAGGGCATTATCAATCCGACAGCTTAACTCAACAACTTTTATTTTTAAATACAAACTAAATGTATTAATTAGAAGGATATACATATAAAATCAATTTTATCGAAAAATATTGTTGCACTACCGGGATTCGAACCTGGATCTCTTTTCCGATCCGGGACCAACGATAGATGTATTCATTTCAAAAAATTTCACATATATGTAGGTTCGAAAATTTGTCAAAAATACTGTCGCTGTTGCATAGTTTGTAATCCAAGGTGCATTAGTTTGCATTATTAGTTTGTAATGCACCTTCCCCGGAGAGGAAAAGAGGTTCGAATTCCGGGAGCGCAAGAATATTTTTCGATAACAGTGATTTTATATGTATATCTTTATAATTAATACATTTAATTAGTATTTAAAATATCACAGACATGTATTCTGAATAATTTCAACTAAGTAATAATAGTATTCTCTTAATAATTATATTTATAACTATAATGGGGGACAGCCATTCAATTTTATTTGTAATTTTTAGGGAAAACACATTCTTATTGTGATGTTGCAATTTTTCAGTACGTAGTTGTATTAATGTTTACAAAATTTGATTAAAAATGAATTATTAATTAATTATGGCGTCTCCTATCGGATTTTACTCAAAGGTGTTTGAGATTCCGTAAATATAAAGAAGGATGGCTTTCAAATAATGGAACGACGGATGTATCAATTTGAACGTGCAACATAATATAAGTTCGAAAATTTGTCGTCAACTTTCTATATTGGTGTAGCAAAATCCAAAAAATCCAGGTGCGAATCCCGATGGCAACAAAAATATTATTTCGATAAATTGATTTTATATGTATATCTTTCTAATTTATGTGGCTGTTCCTCATTATAGTTATAAATAAAAGTTGTTGAGTTAAACTGTTAATAAATAAGCTATTAATTGATAATGCGCTTATAAGGCGAAACGCATCTCAAGTAAATTAAACGATTGGAATCAAAAAACAAGTATTTTATTTTTGCATATGGAACTTGTTAATTAATCTCTAAATATTGTTCCTCGTCGGTGAGTACAGTATTCTTCGTGAGCTACCGCCCTCTTGACGATGCTCCTCCACTTGTCTCGGCTTCCCCCAGATCTGAGGGCACTCATCAAAGAAGAGTCTGTTACTTTTCTCACTTGGTCGGTCCAATCAACGGGTTGGGGGTCTTCCTTTTCTATCCATTCACTATTCTTAATATCTAAATAATTACATAATATACTGTTGTATTCCGCTATACCTTTGCGGTAATTCATTACAAATATACATAATTAAAAACAGTTCACTTTGTTTAAACATCACATTATTTTTGCTAACACCAACCGGTTTCCGAACCACTGTTCCTTCTCGGGGTGTACAAGATACTAACTTAGCGTTACAGAATATTGGCAATTATACACTATTGTTTGATAATAATATCCTTCTTGAGCTGTTCATAATAAATCAAATTCTAATTTAATTAATAAAATTCTAAACAGATTCTTAATAAAATGCCCATGAATAAATTCTTGTTCAATACTTGTAAAAATAATAACGATATTAAGCAGTGGCGTAAAATTTTGTTTATAAATAATTTTTCAATCCAATATCCATAAACTTTCCCTCCCACCATTAAACCAGCTTTCATACAAAAAATTATATTGGAAATATTCTAAAAAATGTTAAAGATAAGAATCATAAACTGACTCACTCTGATATTTATAAATTGAAATGTAAGGACTGGCCCTCATTTTATAAAGGAAAAATGAGTCGTAATTTTGATACTTGGATTAAGGAACATATGTGATGCTTAAATAATAATAGTTTTTCCGAATTTTCCAATTACATTATTGAAAATAACCATAGGTTCGATAAAACTACAGAAGTCAATATTCTCCACATTGGTAATAAAAGTAAACGCTTCGAAAAAGTCTATAAATGATAATGAATGCATTAACAAAACAAAAAAATCTAACCCACAGTTCTATTTTAAATATGCGCACAGTGAATTGCTTTTACTTATATTTATTTTAATACAATTTAAATGCATTAATTAGAAAGATATACAGATAAAATCAATGTGTCGGAAAAATATTTTGTTGCCACCGGGATTCGAACCAGGAAATCCTGGAAAGTGCATTTATTATCCCTAACTGGTTGACCCGGTGACAACAATATTTTTTTCGATAAATTGATTTTATCTTTATATCTTTCTAATTGATACATTTAAATTGTATTAAACATATCACAGAACTTCACAATAATAATGTGTTCTCCTTAATAATAATAATAATGTGTTTACTCCAGCGTGATCAGGTTTTTTTTAACCCGATTCGCCATAGAGATAATACATATTTTGTTATACATTAAGGTTATGAAATAAATATAATGCTATGAAAAAGAAAACCAAGCAAAATATTAATAAATAAAAATAAAAAAATTTAAAAAGTTATTAAAAAAAAAGTTCACACATATATACACACAAAATCTAGATATTACATATATAACTACTTCAGTCACGGCCATTGTATATGTAGCTATTCTGTAGGCGCTGCCATTCTCTGGTCAGATAACCAGCTTTCCATGAGATCGCCGCTTGCACCAGAGAGTTGGTGCTGAGCTCCAGCCGCAGCTTTATGCCAGCAACTCGATGTCTCAGAAGCGGAACGATTCCATGTATACGGCCTTCGGTAAACATTGTAGATGCGCTGCAATAATGCGCCAACTCGAACAGTATTCTGTATGAGTTGTACCGAATTCGGAGACGGTTATACGTCACTTGCTTATATTTCGACCAGAGCTCGCAGAACATGCTGGTGAAGAACTATTTAAACAGGATGCTCTTCACCTCCTTACTGCATCGGTAGAAACGCCGTGACAGCATATTTGCACGAACGCTAAACTGTATCCTCTGTCGTTCTATATCATCATCGTCTTGTCCATCTTCATTGAATATATGCCCAAGGTATTTGACCTTATTAACTATTCACTTTCGTACTAGCTAAGTATTTTACTACTTACTTTTCTGTATCGCGGTCTTAAACCTACTGTGATAATCTCAATAGTAGTTAAACGTTACAAGACCGTTAATGTTTACGTATTTATATTATGTGTATATTATATTTGAAACTTTATTGTTTTTTCCAGGTAAGCTACGAAGCGTCGAAGACGGTGTTTTGAGAGTGACAGAGAGATTTCTCATGGACCGGTAAGTCTCAGCTATTCATTTCCTAAATCGGTTGATGTTTGTATTGTACCACATTCAAATTTTTAACCATGCGACTGTTCATCTATTTAACCGTGAAATAGCGACACGGTTTGTAAGAATGTTCGTACTGCTCATACACTTGTAAAACTGAACAAAGCAATTTTCTCAAAATAAACGAAATATCTAGGACAAAATCCGAGTAAATAATTACATAACTGATATAACGAATGAAAATTATACCAATAAAAAATGATGTGTAATTATTATTTGTCCGAATCAAGTCGACTAATCAAAATGAAAAATAAAATCATAAACTTGTTTTTAATTGGCATTGCCAAATTACTATCCTGACAATACTTTACAGTACCATCAACTTTATCTAGTCGTATATCTCTGACAATACTACAAGTTTACGTAAATAATAGTCTACTAGATTTATTTATTCATTAGTTATTTTTTTGTTATGCCAACATTGCAGCAGGTTAACTTGCGCATTATTACACGGTTAGGTTAGGTGCGCTTGTATTTCGTCTGACTATTAATAGTTATTTTGACCTAATAATATCTTCTTAAATTTTCAACTATTCTTTTAATGTTAGCAACATTTGTATGTATATATGTCCAAGAACACACAATTACTGAATTTTTACCTACAAAGGTTGAACAAATATCAGATATCTTATAGAGACAAAGCTATTTTTTATTATGTTTTAATGGAAACTATATGTACGTATGAGGTAATTACAGTGTTTACGACCTGGTATTCGAAGCGAGTCAACATACTAATATATATACAACTTTAAAAAATGTGATAATTGGTGAACGTTATATATATATCACTTAAGCCAGCCAAAAACCGGTCGTAAGCCCTGTAATTACTCCATACTGAAAGACACATAAAATAAAAAGTCAATTTCTGCGCAGATTATTTGAAGCGCACCCTTAGACTGGTCGTACTCTACATGCATACTGTCAACAGTAACGCAAATAAATTTATTTATTTATTTATTTAAAAAAGGGTAATTTATAAGTTTAGGTTTGTAAATGACGTGCTTGTTTTCCCTTGCGAATTGCCTAGTGATGAATTATTCGGGAGTTTGAGTCTCGAGAGACCACTGAGTTCGTCCTATTTTCACAGCAAAGGGTTAAGCTTAAAATGCTTGAAAATATTTAAAATATTGAAGTGACATGTATCCTGTGTACGCGTACTATTTTGTCACCAAAATAAAATAAAATTTCATATTACAAAATAAAATAAAAAAGTAAACCGCTCGCGTGTAAGGCTCTTGTATAATATAACGGGTACCAATTATTCATTTTCTGTGTATTTAATTTTTGCTAATGTTTTTATTTATTTATTCGTCTTTGTCTTAGTAAACCGATCATGTACCATTGTAATCATATTAATAAATAGGTTTAATAAATATTTTAAAAACTATAAATCCGTTACATATTTTTTTCTATTATATAATGCAATTAATATTAATACTATTTAGTTCAGTCCATTTGTTTTTGCCGTTATTGCTTTTGATTTGAGCGTTATAACTGACCCTTCCTATCAAATAAATTAACAATGATTCTATTATAAAAATGCAAACTAGTTAACAACGGTTTTTTTCTCCTTTGTGCAATGTCCGGATTTCCTATTTTTTTTTAATCTGCGTCCGTATTGTCACTAAAACTTGAACCTCACAATGACTTTGAATTTCTGAACAATTGTACCTGATGCCATTCCATTGATCTCTGATAGCGGGTACTTTTTATCATTACATTGTGTTATTTTGTTAATTATATTTATATATTTTAAAAAAATCATAATTTTTCTTATTTATCATATCGGTCATTTCATGCTTTCATTAAACATAGGTATTTTTATTTATATAATAAATGTACTGAATTTAATCTGCCTGAATCTAATCTATACTGGCACGATAATCCTGGAGACCAGGTTTTAAAATTCTGATCTTCGTGGATTAGGAGTTATAAATTTTTACGTATATGCTTAATTTACTCGACTATACTTTTCATTCGAAACGACAAAAAAATGTTTCCCAAAAAATATTGTAAAAATACTCTCGTCGCCGAGAATTTTTATTATTTTTATTTACTAACAGATATATTAATTAAATACAAGGGAAAAAATGTATGACAGTTTATTCTCTTTATATATTTTTACATAACATAATTAATCAACTTATATATATATATATATATATATATATATATATATATATATTGTCACATACTGCCCGAGCTGGCCTGGCATCGTCAGGTTCCCGGGCCTCATGTCACCACCTAGCCTCCACCCTTGCGTAGGTTTTCATCAAGTCAGTGCTATGGACCACCAAATGATTTAACTTTTGTCTGCACACACGTCAAATCCATCTGCTTCTGTTTAATAAGGCGGTACACACACCCGGGGACGACAAATTTATCATATCTGTTATATTTTGCAGACCTTTATATTTCCTAATTAAGTAATTTTTATATAATAATTTTGATATAAAATTAAGCTTTTCGAAAAAAAAATTTTGCTTGCGATTAATAATTAAGCAGAACACATTCTTATTGTGAAGTTGTTCAGAACATAGGTTTTGTGATATTTTAAATACTAATTTTAATGTATTAATTAGAAAGATATACATATAAAATTAATTTTATCGAAAAATATTGTTGTTGTGCTACCGGGATTCAAACCTGGATCTCTTTCCAAACTGGGAAAAGTGCATTATCTATTTATGCTACAGTAACTACTTTTGACGACAAATTTTGCTATCGGTTTACTCAAAGTTATTTGATTTTTTTTTTTAAAACAAGGAAATGGCTTTTAAATAATGGAACGATAGATGTACTCGTATTAATTTGAAAAGTATAACATATGGGTTCGAAAATTTGTCGTCAAAAGTACCGTCGCTGTGGCATAGTTGGATAATGCACATTCTCCTATTTGGTAAGAGATTCAGGTTCGAATCTCTGTAGCGCAACAACAATATTTTTCGCTGAAATTGATTTTATATGCATATCTTTCTAATTAATACGTTTAATTTGTATTTAAAAATTAATTGTCGACAAAATGTGTTAAAATTAGTTAACAAAGAAAATGATTGATATTTTATTTTAATTTGTCGTGATTAATTAATAGGTTTCAAAATGATGTATCCTGTCTAGAATTAAATAGGCATTATTAATTATTTGAGCATCCGTTTGAAACTGTTTTCTCTCAAGTTTCTTTGATCTGACTTAAGGTTCCTTGGAACAAGAAACTCTTGGTGATGAGGCTTTGGGTTTTGACATTACAAGCGCCTGCAGGGAATAGACGTCTCCGTCTCAACGCTTTGTGGTCGCTTCTCGACGTAAAGAAAGCAGGCGACTGCACAAAAATATGAACATTATAATTTATTATATTATTATTATCTACTTGTCATTTATTTTTTCCATTAAAACTCATTGCTTCCGCTAGCTGGCATTGTGAACCGTGATTATATTAATGTCATTTTAAACTATAGTCAATGGTGAAGCTGGTGATTAGAAAATAAAGACCGTGCCAAGTATTAGAACCGTCCCAGTAAATAGAAAACTAGGTAACTAATAATGTAATCATAATGGCGTAATAACACAAGGAAAAAATTGAGTGGGAATGGTTTATAATCGGTACAATTTTCAGTATTATTATATTTTTGATATAATACCTCTCCAATAACTACAGTTATTAACTACAGTCATTAAATAACCGAGTTTTTCTAGTTTCAAGGTACTCAAATAACTGAGTTACATTAGTTAAAAGTTAATAAATAACCCCCAACACCCCTCTCATACCGTCACTCCCCCACCCCCTATAGTGTAGTCGATAGTCTATCTTCTAGTTTAAGCTTTAGTTTATTACTGACGATGACGCAGTAAGTTAAAGTTTTTTAAAAGTTAATTACAATGGACTTCCACAAAGTTAATCACGAAAATTTCGAAGTACTAATAAATATTAAATAGAACACATTCATATTGTGAAGTTGTAATTATTCAGAACATAGGTCTGTGATATTTTAAATACTAATATATTTTTTGATAAAATTGTTTGTATGTGTATCTTACTAATTAATACATTTAATAAGTATTTATTATTAATAATAATAATAAGCTAGTTTGAATTTGCACTTAACGAAATAATCTGCATAACTTTTAAAATATTTTTTTTAAATAAAAATATATTAATTAAATTAACGAATTAAATTAATTACTTTATTTTTCAATTTTGAAGAGTAATAAAATGTTGATAAAAAAATTTACTGGATCTGAAAAATTTTCTTTGATTTTAAAATGTAAATTAATATTTTGTTCACAACTGAAAACAAGCCCGTTACTTAACCGGTTGTTAATTTATTTTTATAATACAGCAACGTTTTAAACAATCAATAGTTGTGAATATTTTAATGATTCTAATTAATATTTTGTAATCTTAAATGTCAAATATATATTGAACAACATGTTAGTGCCATTTTGTATGATAATAATATGAAATATTAATTAACATCGTTTTACTCCACAGAAATTAACAGTTCGCGAATAAAGTTATATCGAGCACTTATATTATCGCCCCAGACCCATGCGGCCACAGTTGATGTTTCCGTAAAACCTGTTTTTCAAAGTTGAAAATATTACAAAGTTAAGTGATCTATCACAGTAATATCTAATGCAAACAAATACCCAATTAGACGTTTGTAAAAAGTACCTGCTACTAGTACTAAAGTATGGCCTTGCTGCCTGATTGCCGAGCACTGTCGAGCGCCGAGCGAGCGACGCCGCCTGGCGTCAGATTATATGGATCGTCATGTGTCACGTACATAATAACATGAAATGTCTATCGGCGTTTGTGACCAAATTTTAATGTAATTAATGATTCTTTGAATTTTTGAGGAATAGTTTTTTTAGTTATTTATTTACACACAGCATTCACAAAAGTAATACCTTCAAATCTAAGAGCATAAACCTAGATTAAAAGATGAACCAATGTTGTCATTTATTCCTGAGTGCTCATGCATTGCATTCCATTGTTGCCAATTTCTTCCATCGTTTCCCATGGGCCATGTTACATCAGACTACGTCACGTCGACGTTCGTTTCAGTCAACTCTACCGCCCTTTCTTCTATATGTAAATTGCGTCATTATGCGCCGTCTGCACGTGCATATTGCCCGATGTAAAAAGCTACGCTTCATTTCTATTAAAACTAGAAGCTCAAACGAATAGTGATACGTTTCTTTTTACGCCGTTTCCACTATAACGAAGAATGATCATGTGGAATTTTACGGATGAATTTACAAAACCACGTACTCGCGTAGGCGCTCGGCATATTTTTGTACTCACTTTTCGGGTCGGATTATGCGGTCAGAGTTCTAGAATGGTTCTGTAATTCAAATATGGAGGTCGTCGCACTCGCATATTCTGTCGTGTTTTATTGAAGGGATGCTTAAACTTTTATCTCTGACAGATCCCGTTTTTCAGCGTACGGATTTAACCCTTTGAGACTGAATACCGCGGCTTTGTCATTTTTTAAAAATATTTCAGCGAATAATAAACGTGTGTTTTTTTTTAATCGTAAGATAAAATATTCTTATTTAAAAACATCGACCGTTTTCTGTATTCCGTAAAATACGTAATTCATTATATTCGTAAGTTATTATTAAGTAGATGTCATGTAGCTTTCGAAAAAGACTAGGAACAAGAGAAGTTCTATTTAATATATAATATAGATATATAATGATGTGTATTTATGATTTATTGGCATTGTTACCTTTTTTTGATATTAATACATTTAATCGTTCCATTATTTGAACAAAAAATCAATAAAAGGTAACATATAGGTTCGAAAATTTGTCGCTAAAAATATCGTCGCTGTAGCATAGTTGGATAATGCACCTTCCTCGGTTTGGAAAGAGATCCAGGTTCGAATCCCGGTGGCGCAACAACAATATTTTTGATTTTATATGTATATCTTTCTAATTAATATATTTAATTCATATTTAAAATATCACAGACCTATTTTCTGAATAATTACAACTTCACAATATGAATGTGTTTTCCTGATAATATATTTTTATCAATTTATATAAATTGTATAGTTTTATTCTGTCATTATACTTCTTAAGGTAAAATAATTTTCAAAAAATTAATTTTGCCAATCTTGTAATATTTTTTATAATAATTCCGAACCCATAGTGTTAATTTTGTCTGACCCTTACAGGTGAATCAGTGGAGGTCGCTCGTATTCTCACTGCAACCTAATTTATAAATGACTGGTGCAGTCACGGCAGGACGAGTGCATTTTTGTATAAGTACACTATTGTTTTATATTGCATATTAATAATTAATTTTTAACGTAACAAAATATGACGGAAATGTCTCGAAAATTTTCTTTTACGATTATAATGACATTCAACGCCTTCACGTTCATGGGTAGATTGGGATTGGATACAAAAATATATTAAGAAGCGGAATTCCGATTCGATAATAATCCGTCAATGGGACGACTCATTTATGAACTATTAAAAAAAAACATTGTTTAAGGTGCATTAGATGGAAATCTGTATTATTTCCAATACCAATCATTGTGATAATGATCACCATATACTAATCTAAAAAAAAAAAAATGTCCTGTTGTATATTTTAATTTAAAAAAACTAATAATATTGTACTTGTGCGAGTATGTAATATTTAAAATAGGTATTTAAGAAATATTTTCATTATTGATGCAGTTAGTACTTTGAACCGTGTCCCAAGGTCATGAAGTATTGTACTGAACATTATCTCCTATATTTATGTGTAGTCAGTTTAATACTTTACCTGTCGATGAGAGTTACTGTTCTCGCGAAACTCGAGTAGTGCTAATAAACTCAAGTAGAGTAATAACATTGTTTCATTTATACCCATTCATTATGACGTATTGGGTTGTAGGATTTATTAAAACCATTACTACATTTAATACGTACCTAATAATACGTAATAGAATGCCGACCTTAAAACATCTTTCAATGTATTAATTTAAAAAAAAAATAGATTCATTGTGTATATAGAAAATTGAATGCGAAAGTCTGCCATAACCGAGAATATTGTGATATTATTATATAATATTTTGTTCTTTTAATATATTAGGTACTTATGTAATGATTTATTTTATTCCTTTTTAGTTCTGTATTTCAGTATTGTCATATATGTTATTAATTAATATATTTCATTTAATAAGGTTGGTCGTACACTGGTAATGTACGTCTTTAATGGTTCATCTGTAAACGTTTATCGAGGGTTCCATACCACAGATTAATCGTTTATGTTTTGTTGTGAATAGTGTAATATACCTATACATTAATTGAATTACAGTACCTATAACAGATTACCAGAGGCTCTTGGTAAACTTAGTCTTGGTAAAGTTAGTTATACACGTTACCTACAAATACAATGGAAGTTTCGCCGTGTATATGTACAAATCAATTCACGTTAATTAATTATTCACGGCTGTTTCTCGTCCCGTATAATTAAATTACCTTAAATGCATCAATGCTATCCACACGACGCTATACTAATTTCATACAAATTACTCCAAATCTAAGAATGTTGTAGGGTGCTGTGTTAGTCTGTTCGGTTGATTTTCATTAGTTTTCCTAAAAATATATTTAATAATGTTTAAATGTTACATTTACGGTGCTCTGAATATATCAAAATATTCAAAAAATATAAATTTAAAAACGCCCTTAAACGGGCTTCAGAAAATTTGTGTTGAAATTGCAGTTTTGTAGATTTATTTGTCAGCTACATGTGCAGAATACATTGTTTCTCGCAAAAGCCACTTAAATCCATTGATATTGCATGTTCAAAATCAGGGTTAGTTCCAAAATACTCCAAAACGGAGTATAAGTTTCTATTCCCCCTAAAATAAAATCAGCCAATCGCGACTCTTGTTGATGATCACGTGATCTTAAATCCAGTATAGCTTCCAGAACGATATTTATAGGAAAAAAACTTACATTACAGAATTGTCTCTTTAAAAAATACTGATGTAAAAACAAACATTTTGTACATTTGCTTTCTAAATATACGTTTTCATCCATAACTCAAAAACTTATAAAGTCGGTTTAGGGGGTTTTAGAATTAGGCGCTTCATATATAAGTTAATTGATTGTAGAATATTTAGGTAACATGGAACATAGGTAGAATTTTTATTTCTAATCTTATTAACAGTAAATAAGCCACACTTAGTTATTACGAATTGGGTTTATACTACAGTATCCAATGTTGCTGTGACAGGTATCGAGTTTAATCTCGTCAAATCATATCTTAAGACGATTCTAATCTATACTATTTCTTAGTGATATGATTTTTGTATAAGAATTTATTTGAAAAATAAGTGTATTTGACTAGGTTATTCACAATTTTATATAGGTACTTGAGATCAGCGATATTCCGTTTTGATACATACAAGGATTCTTAAATCTTATTATCATCATTCTCTTCTGGTTGCAATATTTTGTTTGTTATGATATCTCGGAATTTTCACACAATTTAAAATAAATAATTCGTTTTATCTTTATAACAAATCACAATTCGTTTGTTAAATTCTATTGATATGCTCTTTTAGTCAGTACCATACTGTCGTACAGTTATGATAGCGATAGCAAATCGGTGGCAATCTTTGTCGCACTGATAATTTTTTGCAAACCGCCAAAAATTCTTATTAAAAAACGCAAAGATTCCAGTATCGACCTGAAATCTAATCTTATTTGAACTGAAAAAATGGTTTTTATGCGAAAATGTGCCAAATGTTTAGAAAGTCAAAAAATTATCGGATTAATGCAGTATTAAGATAAGATAAGATAAGGTTTATTGAATACAAAATTTATGATGTTTTACATTGTAATAACACTGGTAATGTAAAATAACGTGACGATTACAAATAAATTGCTATTTTAAATTGCAATTATCTTTTTTAAATAGATTATTTAACTTTCTATTTAACCACTTTATGATTTATTTTAATACACCATTTGGTTTCAGAAAAGATCATTTTCTCCATCTGAAGTCAAATTAACTAAAGCCCTGTATCTATTTCAACATATTTCTTGCAAAAAAATTATTAAATTTATTATTTTCCAATTTTATATTAACATATTTCGATGCCCTAAAGTGTAAAATTACTAACTTCACTTTTGATAAGAAAAATAACGTAATAATGCCATTTTACTTTCACCGTTCTGATACACATCATACGAAAATTTAACTTTTTAAAAATCATTATATTATTCTAAAAAAGCGTCGCAAGAAAATTTGCTAACTCCTGAGTCGCTAAAATGTGTAACTTCACCACCGTTTGGTTCGCGGACTTGTCAGAATTTGCGCGTGTGTCATCACCTCATCAAGTGTTTCGTTTTAAAGGTGAGTTTAATTGCTGCAAATAAAGAAAAAGTAATTGAATCTTGATACGAAAAGTACATACTATTTATAGAATTATTTATAGAAGTTAATTTATACAGTGTCTCATACAATATTCGCTTTTAATCATGTAACGGATTTAACAATTAAAGCGTAGTACTATTTAAACCTTTAAACTTTAAGTTTTAGTCATATCATTCCTAAAAACAATACCCATTCTAGCTTAAAATATATTTTTAGTTACTGGGCGGGGTAAACAGTATTATTAATTATGTTTTAACGTAACTGCATTTTACGAATATTTCAAATCGCTTTAAATGTTAGGAATAAGACAGTTTTATTTTTAATATTACTAATATATAGATATGCAGAGTTAATCTGTAACAGAAGAATAATATTTACATATTTATTACAGAAATAAAATTAGCTGCAAAGATAATAATAGGATTTTTGAGCTTCCACAAAATGATCCAAGATTAATTATGAATTGCCAATTGTATTGGTCAACAGTGATGCTAAAAATACCTAAAATTTGAATGTGGATGTATCGAATTCTATTGACTGATTTTCTAATGCTGAATTATTAAAAAATCAACATTTCATGATGACGGTTGTTGATACATTAATCTTATTGGTACCATACTCAAAACACTCACATTCATCTGAATCTGAGTGATTTGAGTATGAGAGAAAATAAAAGATTTCTTCGTGGTTTTCTGAAAAAAATGAGAAAATAAGGGTAAAAACGATTTTAGCCGGAAAAAGACGACAGTTCACGGAATAACAAAGTACCAAAAGAATATAGACAGTTTTAACAAAAATGCAAGTATAGGATGTTCAGCGGAAAAATTTCGAGATTAAGTTGTAATTGCTTGTAAACTTGTGGTTGTGGTAAGTGCGAGGGTTATTGTCCGACGCGCGTGATTTGCGAGTCGCAATGAGTCACTGGTCGGGAGCGCACCGCGCGATCGCGGTTGAGCAATATTTAAAGTGCGGTGATTCATTGGTTCGTGCGCGTCGCGCTTTTTGTACTCACTTTAATATTCGACGAGCAAGTGATGGGCCGAGCACGCGACTTATTAGGTGTCGGGTTCCAAAGTTCAGATAAGAGGGGACAATGGTTAACCAAGCTCCTCCGGGACCGTCAACGTCAGCAGCGACGCCTGAACATGTGGCTCAAGTTCAACCTGAAATTATGCGCAATCCGCGTAAATCGATTTCAGCCTGTATTGGAATAAAACCTACATAAGACGCAATTAAAAATAACTTCACGAAAATATCCAGCCTTACAAGAGTTCAAAATAACCGCCCATACATTACCATGAATTTTATTTCAATCTTCCCCATGAATAGTCAATTTTTTATATTAATTCATTTCTGTGTATTTTTTTATATAATAATTTATTTATATATATTTTTTTTCACAGTAATTTATTTCTGTATGTTTTCTTTCCTTACATAAATACAAATTTCTTATTGCATTTGTTTTTTTATCATGAATCAATATTTAAAACATCTTACAATGACATTTGACATTTCACAAATATTATATTTAGGATGTTCTCCTATAATATACAAATCGTTAACGAAGAAAAATCCAATTAAATACATATTAAAAAAAAAAAAAAAAACTTTCTAAGTGGTTAGTGTGGCATATGGTTGGCATCACCTTCAATAACTATCAGTGTTGTCCAATATAGAAAATAGTAATATTTTTAACAATTTTCTCTTGTATATTTTTAAGAAAAACACTGTATGTAATAATGTAGAATAAAACTAGAATTACATGGTCGTATTGAATGCATTAACATTGCAAACGAAAACGTACTAGACAACTATAAAAATCTTAAGAATAACCTGAGGCGGAACACTTGTACATGTATATCGAAAGGACCCACCTTTTCCCGGAACCGTTTAAGTTTTCAATTATATATGACAGACAAAATACGAGATGTTAGTTAATTTAGAATCTATACTTCCAAACACTCTAATCTAAACTTCCAAATACTTCAAAAATCCACACTGCTTCAAAATACTGTATTACGCATTCGTTTGTAGTCACTTAGAGTACGCTTCTCAAATCTGGAACCCATGGCAGATTACATATATTGCGAGATTAGAACGAATACAAAATAGGTTTATTCGACATCTGAATGTTAGATCTAATTTATCATTCGGCTCCTATTTAGATGCAGCAAACTTCCACAATATGAAGACCCTAGAACATCGACGAACACGTGCTGACCTAATACTTCTCTTTAAACTACTGCATGGCCACATTGATTGTCCCAGCCAATTGGAGTTAATATCTCTCCATGTGCCATCTAGATCAACCCGGCAATCCGTACTCTTCCACATTCCCAGAAGTAGAACATCTTACATACAAAATTCATTCATTCATATGCAAATACCATAATGAGAAATTCACAGAAATTGACTTGTTCAACATTAGCCTTACTTAGCTCAAAGGGTTCTTCTTATGAACCATCACAATCTAAACTTTGGCTATTGACTATACCTATAAAAACTCATGTTGTTCTCCCTTTACCGCAACGTTAGTTGCAACCTCCCCACCCTTCTCCTTCTTTTATCTAAACATTCTTTATATCCTAATATTTTTTGTAGATTTTCTTTATTAGTATCGCATGTTAAATAATTATTATGTTTATTACAATATGTTTTCACTGTCAAAATCCCTTAATAAAAAATATAAAAAAATCTACACATTTCGACGCCCCCTACGTACTTTATTTTTTGATAAAAATTAACATACACATGTAAAGTTAGACAGTACAGTGTAAAACCAGTCGATGGTTTGTTGAAACATTATTTTTGAAGTCTATTACAGTATAACACATGTACAGTTTTAGTAGTATGTGGTGTAGTAGTGATATTTGTTAATAGTATTAATGATTTATTTTACATTATAACAAAAGTATGTACGAGTCGGTATGGGTCGTGGTGTTCTCAAAAATACACCTTCACTAGTCTTAGCCAGTTGCGCGCACCACCTTCTCTCTCTCTTCTCTTGCCACCTCATTTTGGATATACATATTATTCGTCTTCCTTTATGTGAATAAATAATTTAAAATGTGGAGTCATTTTATTCTGCACATATTTCGTTTATATTCAATTGGCAGGCGCCCCGGACAAAAGATATAGTATTTTTTTAAATTTATTGAGGCACCCTAGTCAAATTCTATTTGCGTCCATCCTGCGACACTGTATTTGTGTCATCGCGTACCACGACGCAAATTTGAACATTTACCAATCAATGTAAGTATGTACTAAATACGTGTTTCATGGTACTTACAACGTTTTAATGTTTTACTCAGACCATTTATCTTTTACAACCATTTTTTGGTCACACAACCCTGTCTCGGTGGCTTTAGCATGTTCGTTTCAATCCAAAATAGCTCTAGCGATTTTACATTACATTTTATGTGAAATTTACGATGCCGCTCGAAGTTCTAGATACGATTGCTAATAAACGTACAGTTAAGTACGTGGCGAGCCGGCATATTTTTAAGAGCACATTTTACGATTCTGTGGCATCATAATGTCATCTTCTCGCGAAGTTGTCATTTATGTAATGCTCCCCGGTAAAATGTCTTATATTATGAAATTATATTATTTAATTGTTTTAAAACTCGTCTGCAGCGAGGTCGTTCGACAATGACTCCCCGTTTGCCATAATATTAGATTTATATTTCATTTGTACATCGCGAATTGTGATTTTATTGAAGTCTTGTTAATTTTTAATGATCAACCGAAGGAGTTTCACAAGTTAGTAAATCATTAATTATTATCCCGCGGCAAGTGCCATATTTTTAGTGAATTCAAGAAGTTGTATTTTTTCTCTAATCGCTGTAGGGAAAATCTTGTAAAATGTTAACGTACACAAATGGAGCAAACCTAGGGAAGTATTTTTGTTTGTTAATATTTGCGTATTATATAATTAAAAATTAAAACAAGAGATAAAAGAGACTCTGTGTACATGCTCCATTAAATAATATTTTAATCATACTACAGCCTGTAAAAAAAATATTTTCAGTTATTTTTTTAACCATTTCATTTCTACCGCCAAAGAATCGTACGCAATATTAACATTTTGATTACAAAATTAAATGTTATAGTGAGAATTCGATCATCGTGTTCCGCAAATGCGCGAATCATAATTTGCCAACCTAACCGATACTCATACAGTGGGTACAAATTAATGTCAATTACGAATAAAATAAAATATTAGGGTAAAGAAATTTTTATTCATAATTAAACATATGGCAAATCTATTTATGACATAGTAAAGAGTGAATAAATGAGGAAATAATATAAAGCTGATGTAAGTATAATGAGTAAGATTAAGAAAGGATCACTTAGGTGGTTTGGTCATATGGAACGCATGAATGTTAAGAAAGATATAAGACGCAAGTGTTATGGCACCAAAAATAAAGGACGTCCGCGGAAGACTTGGCACGACCAGGTAAACCAGATAATGAAGGATGTTTCTGTTAGAAACCTCAACAATCAGCGAGCTTGTATGAATGTGGATGAGGCGAGAATTGTGTGTCAGGACAGAGAAGTGTGGCGCTCTATCCTCTCTGCCTACCCCCGCGGGGAAACAGCATGATGGTAAGTAAGTAAGTAAGTAAGTAAATGATCTATAAAAATTAAAAATACGCAAATCTTTTGAACTAATAATTATATTTAATATAAATAAATAATAATATTTAATAATAAAAATGTATTTCAAAAATATTGTTGACTCCAAAATTTTCATTTAATTTTTTTTTCTTTTTCTCAATTTGTTATTTTGCTACTTTAAAAGTTAACTTTATATAAACTCATGCGTGGACATGAACTATGAAAAAATCGTTACGCGGTATCAAAATATAACAAAACAAAAATATATTAATTCGTACAAAGAATGTATGCTAAATGTATGAATTTTTAAACGTTGCGTGTACCTATACTTACCTATATTTTATTATTAAAATAAATCTTATGATGATGTATTATTATTAAATTCCCAAACGCGTATTTGTGCATAGTTTCTTGAAAAAATGTATTTTTCTACTCGAAATATTAGTGAAATGGGATTTAATAACTATTAGAATTAATTTGTCACACGGACGATTGAAATACAGTGAAATTCCGATTTTAAGTTTTTGAAGAGACCAACAAAAAAAAATGTAAACAGAGGGAAAATGTAAATTGGGTGGTATTAAAAAAACATTTATTTTTTATTTAAAAAATCAAACAATTTTTTTTTTATGATGTTTTTTATTGTTTTTAAATAGTTTTTTCAATATTATAAATTAAATTAAAGGTTTTTGGTGGTACATTACTAATACTAGTAAAATATGCTATGAAACCTTCAATATGCCTCATGGCATCGTCTCTTTTAGGGACTAGATTTATGGGATGAACGGGAAGGTTTTTCTTCTGTCAAGTTTCGTTTATACGACTGTCCACTATTTCATCAATTTCCACTACGTCCGATGTTATTACGTTGGAGTCAACGTCTAAGTAAGTCTGCAAGAATTATTCATAAATTCTTTCCCAGCCATCATTGTTATCTATACTATCTTCTAGACAATTTTCTTGCTGATTCCAACTTGTAAAAATTAATAAAAAAAAACGAAACGTAAAAATTACATACAGTTTCGGCTCTGTAGCGAATAGCGAACTGGCTGAACGAATTTCAATTAATTTTAGACGTAAATCGCGGGAAAGACAAACGTAAAATAGGGTTTTGAATGTACTGAAATTACACGGGACTGCAAAAATAACACGCATACGGAGGGAAAACGTGAATTCCGGGCATGTAAAATCGGGGTTTCACTGTATTAATATTTCAATGATAGTATTTTTTGAAATATAGGAGAAAAATTACATCTACATCCTTGATCTACTTTCGAGTGTTTGAATAACAATCACATCCTTAAAATATAAAATGTTGAAATTGGTCTAGATTGGTAGTGTGTTAAATGTCGGATCCTCCAGTAGCGACGTCCACGTGACCGCGCCCCCGTGTTCGCAAAACCGCGGACGAAGTGTGAGCGGCTCCAGCGGACAGAAATGGAACATTATCATGAATTTGTCGTTACAATCATGTTTTTCGGCGTGGTTAATACAAAATATAAATAAACAGCCTCGTTAAATGCAAATGGCGCCCTGTGTATCGCCGTATTACCATAATACGCGCATTTTTATTAGCATTCTAAAATTTATTGCCATTAAATGACGTAGCACCGGTTCGTTTCCGTTAGTAAAAGTGTCGTACCGAATTACGATTTTATGGCTTTCAAAAAGATTTATTTATTTTTTGTGTACGCATATTGTATGAAGACGAACAAAGTGATCGCGTAGATTCAAACTGGACGCGGAACCAACTGAACGTAAACTTTTGTACATGCCCTGGAAGCAGGTACAGTGATCATTATCAATCCAACCTTACCTGGTTCCTTGATCGTAAATAAAATACTGCAAGAATTCCACACCAAAGCCATAGATGAAATTATTTATTTATTTCACGGCAAGAGTGTACAACAAAAAATATTTTTTTCATCTCACCGGTTTTGACTCGTATCGAGATAAACTATTTAACATTTAAAAACAAATATTTTAATAAAAATACCAAAGAACTATGTTCTGAAATTGTAACTAAATGATTTATTTTTTTGTAAGACCAGAATTTTTAACAGTGTAATTCGACAACTAAAATCTATCTGAGGGGGATCCGAAGAAGTAGGAAAAAATCGGATCTAAATAAACAATGTAAAACTGAAAAAGTGTTGTTTGAAACCGACAGTAATTAAATTGAATTAAAATAATATATTAAGAACACATTCTTATTGTGAAGTTGTAATTATTCAGAACATAGATCTGTGATATAAATATAAAATAATATACACCCGTGTATACTTAGTTAAAAAAAACTAGTAAGATCATACACACGACTCTGGTTAACATTTCAGAAACCTCTTCCTTATACAAAAAAACTTGGAACATCATCCTCTGATTAAAACAATGTATATAGGGTTACTACAGGGTGGGTACGTTCTACGGTTACTCAGCATAAACCGTTGTAAGTTAATATCGCTCTTCGGTTATAGTTTTTACGCTGGTAGATTTTCTCATCGCTTTTTTTCGTCCTAAAGGTAGAATTCTAAAGGCTTTGAGTAAACGTAAGAAAAGTAATTAAAATAAATTTAGGTACATTTATTTGGAAAGTCTACTATCTTATCTTAACTGGCGTTTTTGGACTTGTATATGTATATACGTATCTATTTATATTTTGCGTCCCTATTGCTAAACGGGAAACGACATTTTGCGCATTATGGAAAGAAATTAATATAAAATCAATTCCTTTGTTTCGTTATTTTTCGCAAAGGGAAATTGAATCAAAGAAAATCTTTATAATCTTCGCAATATTTTTATTCGAAACGGTAATTTCATTTAAAAAGGCCCGAATGGAATTCTATTTGAAAAAATATTTGCTCCTTTGCATATGCCAATTCTACGTGCTCCATATGAGAAAATTCGTGAGGTCGTTTTTGAAAAATACGTAAGTGTTATAAGTTTATGTATGCAATATCTAATTTTGAATATTACTTAGTACTAGCAGTATTAAGTTATTTTAATTATTTAATTTTTAGTTTTTAAATTTATCGTTTTTATCAGAAATTAAAAAGGTGTCTGTTTTACTATTTTACTAAAAATATATGCCGCTCAGCTAAATTAGACTAAAAGGCTTACCTATAAATTGGTATGCCTGTCCGTCAGACAAAGAATAATAACAATTAATGATATTTTGTAGTTATATTATAATCCTTATTTAAATATTACTTGGTATTTTAAAAGTGTGTTTAAAAGAAACTAGATTTTATTTTTTACTAATAATTGTTAACAATTTGAGGTTCGAATTAAGTTTAACCGAGTTTAAGTAGTATGAAACTCAATTCGAAATTAAATAAGATATCATGGAAATAAGCCTTTCATGCATGAGCAAACGACAATAAAAACCTTTAAAAATCCGATCAGACTTCAATTTAAGTTTGAACAACTAAGTGGAGTAATAGGGTCCATTTCTTTAAGACAATGTTTTTTTTCTATTCATATTGTCTTTCTTTCCCCCATTTCTATCCATGAACCATTTGAAATGGTACACAGAACTTGAGGTTTAACCATGAAACGTTTTTAATAAACTTTTATTGGTCTGGTTGAAACTCTATTTTCGTATATTAGGGTTTATATTTTTATGGTTTTTTATTTTTTATAAATTTACTATCGTTTTTTCACGTTTTTCTCGGTTTGTTTCTAATAATGATTTTACTATAATGCTTATCGATAATATATAGGTAGATATATAATACTATATCCAGGATGCCGAGAAAAGTGGAGGAGCAAAATCAAGAGGGCGAAAAATCACGGAGATCACAATCTTTATTCATGAGGGACTGACGTGGATGATGACCATGATAATACTTGTCGATATATAATATAATTTTTGCAACCAATACCAATACAAAAGATAAACCCCGCGTCCGCCCTACTATACGAACACCCGTCTTATTATTAATATTGAGTTTTGTCTCAAAAATGATTAGTTGAGTTTACGAGTATTGTATGCGTTTAAATACAAGAGTAGATGAAAATAATAAATATGAAATACTGCCTATTTAAGTGCTGAATATTAGTGTCTTTAATTTGTCATTATTTTTGAGTGTGTATATTTTGTTTAGACTATTACAATTTAACAAGTGATTAATGTATTAATTAACATTAATAAATATATTATATTTCATTATTATACTTTGTATAATTGATATATTTATTAACGTTCATAATTCTTTATTTACCAAGTGAAATTCAATTTGTTTCGAACCATTCCTTTATAATACGTATACCAATAATTTGGTCAATTCATTTTTACGTATTAACTAAACCATTAAATGTGAAATTCGTTGCTCCTAATACCTTTTCACAAAGTCATATAATATATATATGAATCCATATAAAAATTTATAATTTTGAATTAATTAATAATTAATAGTGTAGGACTAAAGACTATGTAAGAACTTTGCGAACAAAGCGAAATTTTGAAAGTAGCGCTCAAATAAATGATCAAATTTATTATTATTCTATATATTATATAAATTCTACAGTGAAACATACAAATTCTGCAATGAGACATAACTTATAAAACAAGCTAGACTAACATGTATTATATGATATAACATCTGATTTTTTATACGTCTTATAATTTGACAAATATGTTGATATAAAAAAATACGCGGTAAATAATTAATTACTTTTTTTTTAATAATTTTAATAATTTTTTTAAGTAATCTTATCAAATAAAATGAATGCAACAAAAATTATTATAATAATCGACCACTATAAGTCTACTATAAGTCTGTTTAGTACAGAGCGAATAATCCAAGGGTTTATTATTTATTCTGAAAAATGAGCTGAATAACACTTATAATCCCTCTCAGTGGGAGTGCCGGAAAATGGTGGCCATAAAAACGTTTTTTTTTTTGAGTTCCATTGCTACGGTTAGTCCGAATGAAAAAGTTTTAATACAGAGTAAAAAAAAAAAAAAAAACCACTTGGTTTGTTTTTGCAAAAACTTGCTTGGTTCAACGGCAGGACGTTCGCCTAATGATCAAATGCATGGCGTTCGAGCCTCGTCCAGGGAGGCCGCCAAGTTATCCTATTTTCTAAAGTATTTATTTAACATGTGTTTCGTGTACTTAATGCGAAATAAATATGTAGAGGTACTTGATGTAAATTATTATACGTAATATTTCAAAAATGTCAAGGTTTTCACATGGTACAAACGTTTTTTTATACTTACAATACCTACAGAGAAAATAAATATGCATATTTATTTTACTTTTGATATAATAACGATTGAAATATTAACTTTTAAAAACAGGATCAACTGACCATACTCTGAGAAAACCCGAAAATAATATGAAAAGTTATCAGAAAAAATTGTCATATTTATTCATAATCTGCCTAGCGTAACAAAAGGGATTAACTAACAATGCGCTGAAATAATTTACCAAAAACAAAAATGAAATGACGAAATATTTTTCACAGAAAATAGATATTAAGGTAAATTGTATAGCGAAAACTCAATCAAATACAAGATAAATAAATTTACCTTACTATTTAATTAAGCACGTCGGAAATTGCGTAATTGTTCAGGGAAAGGGGAAATGTGTTTTTTTTTGTGCCAAATATAATTTATTAATATTATATATTTAAAAGTTCTAATTACCTTTACATTTTCAATTATAGCGGAAAAATCCTATGTCCATCCACATATAGGTATATGTGACTTATACTGAATATATATTATTATTAGCAAAAGAATTAGTCGAATCAGAATAAGCAAAATATTCTCGATTTACGATACCCGCTTTTGCGACCGTCTCACATTATGCTCTACGTCCTATGTTGTAAGTACTTGCTGTAATGACCCACGACCGCCTCTGGTTACGGACATAGTGGCAGAGCAAGGGATTATTGAAGAAAATGACGATGACGTTCAAAAAGTTGCCGCTCTCCCTGCATTTAGAATTCAAAAGACTTGGGGTTCATAGAATCGGTATTTCGGTCCAAAGTCATAAGAATATTCTTTTAAGAATGTTCAACCATTGAATCCTTTCACACTTTCAACTACATCATTCTAAATTTCTATTGATTCTGACCAATCTTCTCCCCATCACTCTTGGTTAGATATTTTGGTTAGCCCGGATGACCCACTATTTTAAACAAAATGTTAAGTTTTTTTTACAAATATATTAGTGTTTTATCGATTGTTGATCGTGGGAGTATACAATATTATTCGACCGGCTGCATTGATACTTTTTCCTCTTTTTGTGCTGTTCTTGCTATCCGTTCAACGGACGTTGGCTATCATCACTTTGTTTATTGCGCCCGGAAAAGGTCTATAGTAGACTGGTCAAACCATTGTCTTAGATTTTTTAGCCACAATGTTCTCTTTCTTTCAGTGCCTCGATTTTCAGCAATCTTTCTATGCATTATGACGTGCAATATCTCTTACTTCTCCGGATGTCTCATTACATGTCCGAAATATTGAAGTTTTCGGATCTTTATTGTTTTAAACACTTATTTTTTTTCATTCATCCGAACCATAACATCTTTATTCGAAACTCTATCCATCCAGCTTATTTTGAATATTCTTCTGCGGATCCACTTCTCAAATACTTCAAGTCGCCTTATCATTTCTTCGTCAAGTGTCCATGCTTCCATTCCGTAAAATAATATTGAGAACACATTGCATCTGACCATTCGCATTTGTAATCTAATGTTGAGATCATGACTGCAGAACATATTTTTCATGCGGATAATGGTTTGTTCAATGCGGCATTTGATTTCAGCAGAAGGATCGCATCTTTAATTTATATTGCAACTCGGCATAAGGACTTTCATTGTCAACTGCGTTATGTTTTTGCTAATGAGCATATATTTGGTTTTAGCTGTATTAAGTTCTAACTCAAGAGTCTCACATGTGTTTACTATTTGATTCAGCAAAAGTTGTACCATATAGGGTTTCTCTATTCCCGGACTTTTTTCATTCCCGGGACTCGATTTGCAGCTCTGTATCATTACCGGGATCCCGGGTCTCGTGATATGTTAATTTTTTTTTTTAAATAAAAGATTTTATGTTTATTTTTTATAAACATAAAATCTTTTTATTTCAATTAAATGTTATAATATATTCTTAATATTAAAAAAAAAAACATTTAAAAATCAAATTTCAATGAAATATAATGTATGTACATATTTACAGTTATAAAATTTTGTTTTAGCGAAAGCACTCACTCATGTATGTACTCGTATTTTTATTGCACTTCACCGACAGTCGTTAATGCTATCAAATTTCTAAGAATTGGTATCTCTGTATTTTGCGATTAAATGATTTATTGTTTCCTGAACCCGTTGTTATTGTTTTCTGGAACCCATTCGAAAATTATGCTTTTTTGTTTTGACCCGGACATTTCTTTTTAACTGCGTTCGTAAGACAAAAAATTTTAACGAAAATATTTTATTTACACTCTTCCAAAATTATTACGAATCCCGGGACTCGACATAAGCATTCCCGGGACTCGATGCATCGAAAACCCCATGTATTCCCGGGTCGACCTGGGTCAAAAACCCTAGTACCGTATCATCTGCATAACGCAGGTTGTTCAGGATCTTCCCATGTATAACAAGTCTCAGAGTAGCTCACGAGTATTTATATTTGTTGTGATTTTTCGTCTGATTAGTTATGTATTTGTGAGGAGCTATTTCAGCAAATCCACCGCTACATTGACCATCTTTTCCCAATTTACCACGAACATCGCGTGAAGCATCCTCGACTCGGGCACGAGAGATGTATTCATCATTATCGATGTTCCCTACCTCCCGCTCTGACCATTGATATATTTTCGCTTTCCTTTTCAAGGATCCCAGACGATTCGAGAGCTTTTCAAACCTTTATCGGCAAATGTAAATAAGATGAACCCTTCGATTTAATAGTTGCCTACACCCTCATCGCTTTTATGTTGATATTCTTTTCGATACACCCAACGAAATATAATGATATTTTGTATACATTTGCTTCATGGCCCCACAGCGGTAATCTACTTGCTCGAATAGGGACCATTAAATCCTAGATTACTTTTGAAAATATGCTATATTAAACTACGTTTATATTATACAATTTCGGAATACACGTGTGAAAGTACATACACTGCCGGTGATACATGCTTGGTATTTATAAAATAACCACAATTTCAAGATACGTACGATTAAAATATCTACCTGGATACGAACTCTGGTCTAATAACAAAATTTTGTATTAAATATAAGATATTCCCGGTGTAGCGCCCTATGATTCATAGGATGGTAAATTCCAAGATCCAAACAAAACAATTTTTTTTATGTTAAATTTACACCAAAATTAACCTAAAAGAAATAATTATCGGCACAGCCTAAATTGCGGACGATATTTATAATAGTACGGTGGGTCTCCAGTAGAAAGCTCGATGACAACAATACCATAAGACTTGACATGTAAGGTGTAACGCTATCTGAAGAATCTCTCCGTCCCATCACGCCCAAGGTGCCACCGTTCCATTCGATCGCACGTTGACGACATACAATGCTGACCATAGACTCATATCGCCAACAGGCGAGTTTGCTCCTACATCATTTTGGGATTATCCGGACATTTAGAATACCTCCATTGCCAAACCGTGATCATTCCGTTCTCCCCTTTAAGTAATAGGAGATTCCACCTCCATCGATAAATGTGAGAATCTACCCTGCGACCCGAAGGTGTGGCGATCCTTCCCCAGTCCAAAGAACGATATATCCCATTTCTGTAAAATACAGTTTATCATACAAGTAGGTACAGCAATTGAAGATTAAGTGCACTGGCGTTCAAACATATTATTTTATAGTTTTGACAGCGAAAAACTCCCCATAGACAGTGCGGTCTGAAGTTGGTGCGTATCTGGTGATTCCAGTGAACGAACCCTTCTTCTTATTTCTTATATGAAAATGAATTATTTTTATATTAAAAAACTGTGTTTTTCATAATAATGTTCAAACTGTCTGTCTAGTTCGTTGTGGGGGGGGGGGGGGGAGGCGTTGTGAAAATTCAGAGTTATCCGTATCCAAAAAATTATCGAGTAAAGATTAAAACTCACGCATACGAGCCGCATCGTGATACACAGCGTGATACGAAAAATATATCAAAATTAAATCTAAAATATTATAAATACTACGAAAATGTACAGCAACGTTAAGACATCTAGCACATACTAGTTTTATTAGGGAAGTATAAATGTTTTTGAGGTGAATTCCACCAATCGGTGATGTATAAAATTTCATATTAACAATCATTTGATTTTTTTGTAATATAAAGAAGAGTCTGTTTGTTTTTTTATACAAATCTACAGTTCTATTCCGAGTTTGATGAAGTCACTGTCTTCATGAGATTTCAAAAAACCACCCCCACCTCCCTTTCCCACCCCTAAAAGTAGAATTTTGGTACTTGATTAAATTTTGAACACTTGACGATCTAAATAAAAGGAAAATTACTGTTTATCTAACTTCGACAAAAATCTACCTCCATCCCTCCAAAATGAAGTCTCTTCACTCTGCGCAAAGTTCGGGCAACGCCGGGTACTTCAGACAGTTTGAAATATAAATGAAAAAAAAAAACATGAAGTGAAATTTTCGGATGCACTTAAATCTGGCGCAATGCAAATCTTATTCTATATTGCTAAAAGTAGGAGGGTGGGATGTCTATATTTTCCTCAGAGTCCTAGAATTCAACCGGACAAAATGATTTTTAATGACGTTCCTGCTGAACTGTCAGTGGGAAGAGCGGGGGGAAGGAAGTGAGAGTGGAGTGAGAATGATGTGCGAGGGGAGCGGGAGAAGTTGTGGAGCGGCAGTAGAGTTGGAGGGCAGTCGGTACTTGTTTAGTATGCCTTGCGTAGTATTATAAACTTAGAGTTATAAGAGGAAGGTCACTGTCTACACGAGATTTCGAAAAACCACACCCATCCCTCTTTCCCACCTCTTAAAGCAGAATTTTGGTTCTTGACGAAATTTTGCACTCTTGACGTTCAAAATAAGAGGAAAATTACTGTCTACATGTAATTTAAAAAAAAAGTACCCCCATCCCCCTAAATCAAGTCTCTTCACTCTGCGTAAAGCCCAGACAACATCGGCTACTTCAGCTACCATATTAATAATTTCCAGCCTTAGGACAGCCTTACTAGGTGTAGTGGATTTCTTTTTAAAATCTAGTTTTTTTTATTGTGATACAAATTTAAAATAAATATATCTTACCGATTATAATGTATTTAACGTTTTGTATTTTTTATATATATATTACGTAAACGATGTCTATATGTAACATAAAAAACGTTAAATAAACAGTTCATACAAATTATAATTGTTTAAAACTAATCAGTCCTCATATCGATCTAGTCAATTGGACATTATATATGCGGGAGAAGAATAAAACAGTTTTGAGAAATTGAATAATTTATTCTGTCAGTAAGGCTTGCACGCGATAATAGGCTCCCGAAAGAATCGGCTAGAAATGACGGCTGAAGGTCACATCACGTCGGTCCTCGTGAATACCCACGCGTCGCTCCACTGCGGGAAAGGTGTTAGTGGAGTATTGTTTCATCAGCCCCGGCCAGTGGGGCGAGTAAAGCCGTACAAATTCCAAGGTTTACCCCGGCCGGCGCGCGTGACCCTATCGATATTTCACTAACGCTTAGGGGCTGAATTACGTCGGCTTGAAAAGTTTCATTCGTAACCGTTGAGGGATGTGTACCGCGTACTACATACTACACTGTTCAGGCTTCCTCGCACTGGGACGTGGTCAGGCAATTAATTGTTTTATTTAAGTGTCGAGTATTTTGGATTCATTTTGAATTTCATTTGACGTACTTCCACGAAGTGATACTAGTAATTGTAATTTCAGACCAGCGATTTACGATACATTCCTGATAGCCGCATCCCAAATGTTATTATTACATTCTCGTTGACAATAAATCAGCGCTTACTAAAATAGTGGGAACGTTAATCATGACACATTTAAATAACTTATAGCGCTGGTAATGTAAGAATTTTTATTTTTATTATAGTCATAATTACCATGGGAACATGTAACAATTTACGATACGATGACCTACATATTTACATAATAAGTCAATTTTAAACTACGAGAAACTTTGTATTTTGCAACATTATATTTTAACTCCAGATGATTTCAGAAAAAACATAATCCTCTTTAGGAACGTATTTCAATATGAAACTAGTTTTATATCCTAATTAAAAGTATTAATTATAAAGAAATACATTTTATCGAAAAACATTGTTGTTGCGCTACCGGGATTCGAACCTGGATCTCTTTTCCAATCCGGGGAAGCTGTATTACCAACTATGCTACAGCGACAGTATTTATAACGACAAATTTTCGAGCCTGTATGTTACACTTTTTCAAATTAATACATCTATCATTCCATTATTTGAAAGCCATCTACATTGTTTTTACGGAACCTCAAATACCTTTGAGTAAACCGATAGCAGACGCCAGAATTAACAATTCATTTTTATTAAATTTTGGACACATTGATAAAACTTATATAGTATTAAGGAGAACACATTCTTATTGTGAAGTTGTAATTATTCAGAACATAGGTATTTTTTTCGATGAAAGTTATTTTACACGTATATCTTTATAATGAATACAATTAATTAATATTTAAAACATCACAGATCTATGTTCTGAATAATTACAACTTCAGAATAAGAATATGTTCTCCTTAATAATAGTTTTATATCCTTTAGAGGAGGCAGTCCGTTGTGTTGCCACCATTGTTGGTAGGAATTAGTAGACCAAACTTGCAATTGAATACATCACTGTAATGAAAACGTAAAGACTATTTTTACCACACTATTTTATTCATATTTATATATTTATATATAGCGAGAAAAAATTACACAAATATGGACCCAATATATGATCCAATTGGATAGAGATCAATCAGAAGCATCGCTATCCAACATTCTAATATAATAATTTTACAATGTCTACACTAATAATTCAACTAGTTCTACAACACTCTCACTATATTTTTTTTTCTCTATTTTTCGTATAAATGGGTACTTTAACACAGACGGCAGTCTAGCAAAATAACATGAGATGCTGTATATATCAGAGGTGGAGTCTACTCCATCCCACACAATAAACTACGAGTGTAATATAATTGTATCTTATGTTTATTATAATATGTCATGTTATATTATAATATATTCACCTCTGTTGCAACAATAACATGTATGTCTAAACTAAATCAAAATTTTATAAAGTTCTTCCGACTCTGATTTAACCATACGCCGAATATATACTCGGGGAATACCAATGTAGATTCGGCCGGGTAGATCAATTGTTAACCAAATGTTTAGTATAAGATAAATGATGGGAGAAATACAAGACAATGTAAACATTGTTTTATCTGGCTGTGGTTAAGTAATATTTAACCATATTTATTTCGCGCTTTATTTGGATGATGAATAGTCAATAGTTTGCCAGCAAACTTGAGATCGTCCGGTAAATGTTATTCGAGATCCTCGAGTAAACAGTATATACTTGCACATTTTTTTAATCCGCTAATTATGTAGAGAATTTTAAATCACGTCGGTATTGGAATCCAAGCAAATCGTATAATGGCCGATATTTTAATTGTAGAGTGTGTTTCTTATAGATGCGATAATATTTCTATAGTGTCTCACTTTCATTGTCTGAACCAAATATTTTTTTTAAGTCTAACTGAAAAACTATTTTCACGTAAGTGATTAATACAAAATTACAATAATTTAACTTACCTGAGTTCAATTGTCGCTTTTAATGAAAATGTAATAATACAAATAATACCGGTCAACAAATGTTACTCTGGCATCAGATCGACCCCTTAGAATAACAAGGTTCCAATTATAATTTTGGGCTAATTTAGTTATTGCGTGAAATGGGTTCCAAATGTATTATTCTTTATTTTGTTCATACACACCAACTCTATTTAACGAATATTAAAGGAAATAGCAAGAGCTGAAAGTTCCAACTGCATCAGTTATTTATTCTTAATTTATAATGTTTTATTACTATTTTTTATTTCTCTTATCTCGCGGTAGTCATTGATAATACTGAAAATAAGTTAAGACCATAAAACTGATCATATTTGCATATTCAAAACAAAATGTACATTAATATATGTTGAAATTCAATCAACACTTTTGAATTCAATATCTCAAAACAGTGTCAGTGTCAGATGGAACCTTGTTATTCTGAGGCATCCAGATAGCAATCTGAAGACCCACTCACTGTCCTGGAAAACTATGATTCAGATTTACAAAACACTCCTAAGGACGATTTTCACATATGGACCTGAATGCTGGAAGATAAAAATTCTTACATAACTGGTATTTGGACAAAAGATTCTAAGAAAGATATTTGGTGCTATAAGTGAATAATGGGTGTGGCGTATACGCTATAACTACGAATTAGACGCAGGATTTAGTAAACCCAACATTGTCCAAGTTATCAAGATGGCACGGCTGAAGTGGGTTTGTCACGTTCAACAAATGGACTCGCAATGAACGGCAAGCGAAGAAAGTGTTTTATGTTAAACCTGTTGGCCGAAGGAGTGTTGGAAGTTCCAAGCTGCGATATTTGGATGACTTCACCCGGGACGGTCATGCAGTCGGTGTCGCGAACTGGAAAAGGACAGCCGAGGTCAGATCGGAGTGACGAAACTTACTCAAGGAGGCCATTTCGGACTGTTGCGCCGTTGATGATAATTATAATATTTTTAAAATTAGCAATATTAACTTTGTGGTTAAAATTCATATTTTTTATCTTTGTTTTATTAACCACTGAATTGAGTTTAAATACATCTACCGGTTTCGAAAAATACTATTTTCTTCTTCAGGATGTCATAACTGACTAAAAATATATATCATTGTTTTTTTCACCAGAATCTATTTTTTAAAAAAAAAACAACAATCATTTAAAAAATAAATTTAGTACTTTACTCAAATTGTTGCTTAATACAAATTTAGTCGAATAATTTTTAGGAAAAAAAAAAATAATTATAATATTTTTTTATTTATTTTTATTTATTATCTTAGTTTTATTAACCACAATTGAGTTTAAAAAACATCTACCGGTTTCGAAAAACACTTTTCCTTCTTCAGGATGTCATAACTAACTAAAAATATAGTATTGTTTCTTCACCAGAATCTATTTTTAAATTTTTTAAAAAACAACAATTATTTAAAAAAATAAATTTAGTACCTAACTCAAATTACTACTCAATACAAATTTAGTCGAATAATTTTTAGGAAAAAATTTTAGAATAGGACTCGTAGTTAAATTTAGTTGGCTGTTTAGAATTTCCTGATACTTTTACATGTTTTATTTATCTCCAACGATTCCAAATCATTTAATTTGTGACCTACACCGTTTATATGCAAAATTGACAATCCCAATTTTTTATCAAAACCATGACTATTTTCTATCAAATGATTAGCAAATTCTGAAAACCCACTATTGTTCAAACATCTCAAATGCTCCTTTACTCTTATATTAAAATTTGTACCCGTTTTACCAACATAAAATGCAGCACAATCCTTGCAACTAAGTTTATAGACGCCAGAATTGTTAAATTTATCATCTTTGTCTTTAGAATTTATGAGTAAATTTCCTATACTATTATTTGTGTAAAATGCTGGTCTAACGTCTCGTGGTAGGTGTTTAGATATTTGTTTCGAAAAGTTATTTATGTATAAAATCTTACGCCAATTATCATTATGTTTTATCTGTGATTTATATAAAAACTGATTATTATATTCTTTTAATTTATTTTTTAAAATTGTGTCTATCAAACTTGTATTATACCCATTATTAACTGCTATTTTTTTAATTGTATTCAATTCAATATTGAAATTGGATGTTGACATAGGAATATTGACTAAACGATGTTTTTTAAACTCAATTGTGGTTAATAAAACTAGGATAATAAATAAAAAAATATTAATCTTAACCACCAAGTTAATATTGCTAATTTTAAAAGAATTATAATATTACATATTTTAATATATTATATGCTCATATATGCTGCATCATCTGATTGACTCTGTTTTTTTAAATTAAATCTTACGTAATAAGGTAGTGGAGTTATTATTATTTTGTTTTAAATTCTTCGAAATATCTCATTAATAAAACTGAAATAATTTTTTCGATATCTTGAAATATGGAAGAGTTACAGATGTTGAAAGTTGCGTGTTTTTGTAAACGATCGGTTTATACCACACAATCGAGATGTGACATCACATCTTCCGAGTCGACGAGTCGGTACTCGATACTCTAGTACTGATATTGTCAGTACTGGCCGGGTACGTAACACACCCAACTTTGAACTGCAATACCTCCCGAAAGTATTACAGATTTTTAAAAGAATTCAAAAAGAATGGTAATTTGCATTTTTTTTAACATACTACAAAAGTTCATTTCTGACATGCTTCACTACATCATTGTGGTAAATTTACGCAGTTAGAACCACAAGATATTTTAATCGTGGTATTAGATATTTAATCTTTCAGCGATAATTTCTCCCAAAATAATTGAAAATTATTACATAGCTATGCTTATATTTCTGTATACTTTCTCCTACTTTTTCTTGTCTTCCCTTTTTTTTTTAAATCTAGCACTTCCCGACAGGAATTATTATTTGTCACGCACCTCGTTATTTACAATGACGCCATATTTCACAAGTGTCCTGTTGCTGTTTAAGGAAGCGCGTCTGCCGCCCGCCTGCCGCCCGCCTGCGTACAATTATTTTAAAGGTTAGCACTTCAACTCAATTTATTTCTTATTTCGACTCATTTATCACTCTTTTGTCTGCGCTAATAACTAGCACCACTTTCGCGAATGAAAAATAAACGAGGACATTTATTACACGCAATATTATGTACTGACGTATGAGTGGACATTATTGCTTTCTTTCTCACAATTCGTTCGGTCCGATTAACTCCTGAAAGGGCGAGCAACAGGCTTGAATCAATGATCAAAATATCACCGTCATTAACGTAATAAGGGATGTAGTTTTTGTTTAGGCACGAGCGTGAACACATAATGAAATTGATTTGTTATATTTATTTTGAATGGGAATTGATAAATGTTTCGTTAACGTGGCTGTAATTTTCTCAATTTCTACGATAATAATAATAATAATAATGGATAATTTGTATAGCGCCATTTTCGTAAAAATTTTCACATCAAGGGCGCTTTACACGTGAACTGTTTATAGTTCTACAATTATCTTTTGTTTTTTAAAATTAAAAATCGTTATATTCACTAGCGGAAATGATTTTTTGAAAAGGTGCGTTTATAGTTTATTCTTAAATAAAGGCTCTAATGCACTGTTTCTTATAACGGAGGGCAAAGAGTTCCACGCTTTTGGGCCTTCCACCGCAAATGTCCGTTCACTAAATTTAGACTTTTGGCAACGGTTGGTCGGTTCTACAACCCTTCCCGCAGTTGAAGTAGAGGCTGATTTGAGAGTTTGACGTCTACCATTCAAATTGTCTGTGATATAAAGTTCTTGAAGATACAGAGGCACCATGTTGTGTGTCGCCTTGTATATCAACTAGCACAATTTAAATTCAACTCTTTCAGGGAATCGGAGCCAATGTAGCTGATGTAACAGGGATGTTATATGAGAGAATTTCGAAACTCCACATATTATCCGTGCAGCCGCATTTAGAATAGATTTTAATCTATCCAGCTGAAACATTGGCAGGCCAGCATAGATGCTGTTCCAATAGTCCACACGTGACACCACAAATACATTTATAAGTAGACGGGCTGCCTCAAGAGAAAGATGTCTCCGAATACTTTTAATCTGTCTCAATTGATGGCAGCATGCGCTGACAGTTTTACTGATTTGTGTATTCATTGAAAGATCTGAATCAATGTGCACGCTCAACAACTCAACTGCAGATTTAGCATTCGCATAAATAATATTATATTTGCTTGATTTCCTTCTTTAACTATTTTTAGTTATTTCATGTTGTGTTGTTAAATAATATTGATGTAATGACTATCCTTATTTGCATGAATGTGTCTTGTGAAGTGGTGAGCCTTTATGTTGTGTTAAACTTATTCTCCTGTGTATAAGTAAACACTCGTGCATTTCAACGACAGGTTTACGTGTTTTATTGGCATTGTACTTCAAATGTAGCTTAGGGCTCAAGGTTTGTTCACTAAGTCTCAGCTTAACACGTAATAAACGTGGTGGTTGCTTCAAAACCCTGTGTCTTTTACGTATCCACAGCAATGCCCCTCTAAAAATTCAGACTTCAAATATTTTGTCGTACTTGCGAAAAACATTTGATAAAAATATTTTTTTTGTTATACAGAATGATTATTATGTTCCAGGCCGATTTTGTTTAGCACCAATTTTGGTTTGGAAGACATTTTTAGTTCGCATTTGGTAGTCTTAGAGAGTAGTTGATTACAATTTATTTGGGAGCATCTAACGCATCAAAAACGCGTAGTTAAAATATTTTATTTAAATAATAATGGCAATGCTGTAACCATTAATGGTAATCGGTATCGTAACACGTTGGAAAACTTCTTGGTGGTCGAATTGGGTCGATTGGACGTGCGACACGTGTGGTTTCAACAGGACGGTGCCACCCCACACACAGCCTGAGCTACGCTCGAAATTTTGCGAGAAATGTTTTCCGGCCGCATAATGTCAAAAAGTGGTGATATCGACTAGCCTCCTCGATCACCTGATTTGACTGCTCCCGACTATTTTCTGTCGTGGTACTTGAAAGGATAGGTTTACGCCAATAAGCCAACAATTCCGATGCTGCAGAACAATATTCGCGAAGTGTGCGAGAATGTTATGAAAAATATGGTTAAAAGAGCACGCATTTGTGCCGCTGCCAGAGGCGGCCACTTGGCCGGTGTCATATTCCATACATAATTGTAATAAACCAATTAATACACAAATAAAAACCAAATTAAAAAATTGTGTTTCATTTCCTAGTTATTAAAAAACAACGTCGGCCTGGAAATTCGCAAATTAACATCAAATTTTCGGCACCAACAAAAATAATATTTGTGCTTTTTGGCTAGATTACGAGTTTATTTATTATCCTTAAAAAATCTTTGAAATGGTATTTAAAACACGTGTTCCAATTGCATCGTGCGCTTTAGTTGTAATAATTGTTTTAAAGTTGAATTGCTGTATTTTTCATATAATTAATGATTTGTTGAATGGAAT
This sequence comes from Eubasilissa regina, assembly GCA_022840565.1. Taxonomy (NCBI): domain Eukaryota; kingdom Metazoa; phylum Arthropoda; class Insecta; order Trichoptera; family Phryganeidae; genus Eubasilissa; species Eubasilissa regina. The sequence goes on along the minus strand of JAINEB010000015.1, from coordinate 19,602,865 downwards.
TAATTCTTTTTTTTAAATGTGAATTAAATATATTAATTAGAAAGATATACATATAAAATCAATTTTATCGAAAAATATTGTTGTTGCGCCACCGGGATTCAAACCTGGATCTCTTTCCAAACCGCAACAACAATATTTTTCGATAAAATTGATTTTATATGTATATCTTTCTAATTAACATATTTAATTCATTATTAAGGAAAACACATTCTTATTGTGAAGTTGTAATTATTCAGAACATAGGTCTGTGATATTTTAAATACTAAATTAATGTATTAATTATAAATATATACATATAAAATCAATTTTGTCGAAAAATATTGTTTTAGCGTCACCGGGATTCGAACCTGGATCTTCATTTCCAATCTGGGGAAGTGCACTACCTTTGTGCTATATATTCGAAAATTTGTCAAGAAAAATACTGGCGTTTATTTATTTATTTTTTATTTAAGTATTTATTTAATTCATATTTAAAATATCACAGACCTATGTTCTGAATAATTACAACTTCACAATAAGAATGTGTTCTCCTAATTCTTTTTTTTATTGTAATATTCTTTGTACAAATATTATTTCTTAATTAATAATCATAAACTTGTTTAATCTTATCAGTAAGTGACCAAGTGATCGGTCGTCTGAACCTCATATCGGGTAACCAATAAGATATTTTTAAATCATAAGGACTTGATTCGGTTTGAAAAATAGTAAGAGTATTGATGTGGCTCCTTGTACACAACATATTTTTCAATGGTATAATTAATTATGGGGATGGAAATGAAGCGTCGGTATTTTAGTTTCGCGTTAACGATATATATGATAACAAACTGAATTGGGCCCGCGATAATTTCTGTATAAGTCAGTCATCATCTCGTGCTAAACTTGCATTAGGTGAATGAAAATGTATAAACATGTACCAAATATAGATAGCAATACTTTTGGATTTTTTTTTACAACTATTTTATTGGAGCACCATTAGTAATGTACATGAAGGTATTCAGGACTACTAAATTGTATCATTGAAATAGTTTCAACATTGCCGACTCGTTTATGGTATGTGAAATAACATATTTGTATTGTGACGTTTAAATTTTGAAATACTCATTGTACTGATGGTAATATCTATGGATTCTACTACCGGTGTGGTGACCCCACACGCGCCCGTGGACATGGCCGTGTAAGGGCTCACCTGTCAACCATTAGGGCCCGAACCAGAGCGACCAATTAGCGGATGCAAATAAACCATTAGCACCAGAGACGGATACTGCTGAAGCAACTAACATCACTTCTCCGCAGGCCGTCCTAACACCAACATCGCCATTCAACCGCATCTCCAGCGAGCCACTCCAAAGTTCAACCGCGCATTTAAATTGTATTAATTCATCACCTCAATTAGCGAAACCTTGTAAGTGCTCTTTCATGTATATTCCCTGCTCTAGTTACAACAGACACCCTACATTGCGACATGCAACCAACACGCGGGAGGCAAGAAGAGATTAGAAGTTTCTGTCTCACAGCATTCTGGCACAATCTTGACATTCTGACACAATCTCGAGTCAATCACATATATTTAATTAACTTCAATACACACACCATCTACTCCTACACCGGCAATACAGTTAAATTAATCAAAATGTTCTTATATTTAATAGAGTAATTAATTACCTGTAATATCACAAGTCCTGCAGATCATAGCAGATGGTGCCGAATAATTTTGGCCGTGGTGTGTTCATTATTGAAGCTGCCCCGACTGCTTTGCCAAAAGCATAACGAAAGAGAAAAAGAAGAATATCGCAAATAATAATCTCTTTCTATAAGTCGCAGCTTAAGTAATGTTGGCTGGAATCTAGATCTCTGTGTGCTTGGATTGTCCTTTTTTTGTCGGTTGGATTAGAAGACGAAAATACGGTTGAAATTTGTTAAAGGTAATGACTAATAATGACATTGAAAATGGTGCCGGTATTGAAATAATTAATGTACTTTTTTAAAATGATAGATTAGATCCCCGTATTAACGAATTAGTTGCCAAGATGAGAAAAGTTATCGCATTAAAAAGTTCTTTTATTAAAAATTATGTTGCGAATTTTACAGAATCATGTCTATGAGCAGTTTAGAAAAGAAAAATCACTAATTACTGATAAATCAAAAATAACAAAAATAAACATTCGGAATTGTTACGATTAAGTAAAAATAATATTAAAATATATAAGTATAATATTTGGAACTTGGTTAAACCCGGTTACCTTGTGAAATAGGAGTAAATATTTTTTAAATACTAATTAAATGTATTAATTATAAAGATATACATATAAAATCAATTTTATCGAAAAATATTGTTGTTGCGCTACCGGGTATCGAACTTGGATCTCTTTTCCAATCTGGGGAAGGTGGATTACCAACTATGCTACAGCGACAGTACTTTTGACGACAAATTTTCGAACCTATATGTTGCACATTTTTAAATGAATACTTCTCTCGCTCCATTATTTGAAGGCCATCTACATTGTTTTTACGGAATGTCAAATACCTTTGAGTAAACCGATAGCAGACGCTAGAATTAACAATTATTAAATTTTGGATACATTGATACAACTTATATATTATTAAGAAGAACACATTGTAATTGTGAAGTTGTATTATGTATTAATTTGATACATCTTAATACATGACACATGTCCAAAATTTAATAAAAAATTCTTTGTTAATTCTGGCGTCTGCTATCGGTTTACTCAAAGGTATTTATGATTCCGTAAAAGCAATGTAGATGACTTTCAAATAATAGAACCAGAGATGTATTATTTCGAAAATGTGTAACATGTAGGTTCGAAAATTTGTCGTCAAAAGTACTGTCGCTGTAGCATAGTCGGTAATGCACCTTTCCCGGATTGGAAAAGAGATCCAAGTTCGAATCCCGGTAGCGCAACAACAATATGTTTCGATAAAATAGATTTTTTATGTATATCCTTATAATTAATACAGTTATTTAGTATATAAAATATCACAGACCGTCTGTTCTGAATAATTACAACTTCACAATAAGAATGTGTCATCCTCAATAATAAATATATTTACTTCTTTTAAATCGTATTAACTTTTTTTTTTCTCATTGCCAGTATTGAGAATGAACGTTAATTTTGAAATTACTAATGATGACAGTGTCCGCACGCTCTTGGACATTTCGAAAATGATATGTTTGCATGTGCTAGGAAAGCATAATTTATTAAAACCCTGGTAAAACACGTATCACAGAACACTACATGTCTAATATTTTCCAATTAAATATTCATCACAAAAACGCATTAACTGATATAAATTACTTAGATTTATTATAACGGGCACTTAAAACAATGTTACATGAACTGTGTAATATCTCGTATGTACGTGTGTGCACCTATTAATAATAATAATATTGGATAATTTTTATAGCGCCATTTTCGTTTAAAAAATTCATCTTAAGGGAGCTTTACGCATAAACTGTTTCTAGTACTGCATTATCTTTGTTTTTAAAATTAAAAATTGTTCTTTAAACTTATGGAATATTTATGGATATTTTTAAAATATGCTTTTTTAGTGTCTTCTTAAATAAAGTCTCTGATGCATTCCCACTCAACACTCACACTTCATTTTTTCTATATATATTTTATATTTTTTTTTTTTTATCTCTATTTTTATTCCTGTCGAATCTTTATCTTTCTTGAATTAAATAACACCACAACAGCACGAAAAAAACTGGCTACTTTAACACAGACAGTCTAGCAAAGTAGCCAGAACAACGCTTTATATATCAGAGGTGGAGTCTACCCACACAATAAACTACAAATATATAATATATTTAATGTTATATTATAATATATTCACCTTTGTTCCAATAAAGATATTTATGTCAATAAAGTCTAAATAAATAAATTCATTGTTCCTTACGACGGAGGGCAAAGAGTTCCACGGTTTTGGCCTGCCACCGCAAATGCCCGTTCACTAATTTTAGACTTTTTGACTGAAGTATACGCTGACCTGAGAGTTTGAAGTCTACTATTAAATTGCCCAAGATATAAAGCTTTTGAAGATATTGACGATGTTATGTTTTTTGGAAAGCCTTATTCCTTTTCTTTAATTCTACCTTGCTCGAGATTTTCCGTAAAATTAGCAATATTTTTAAAATGATTAAAGAGAACACATTCTTATTGTGAAGTTGTAATTATTCAGGAAATAGGTCTGTGATATTTTTAAAAATAAATTGAATAAAAATTATTTGTTAATTCTGGCGTCTGCTATCCGTTTACTCAAAGGTATTTGAGATTCCGTAAAAGCAATGTAGATGACTTTCAAGTAATGCAACGATGGATGTATTAATTTGAAAAATATAGGTTCGAAAATTTATCGACAAAGGCACTGTCTGCTGTAGCATAGTTGGATAATGCACCTTCCCCGGATTGGAAAGAGATCCAGGTTCGAATCCCGGTAGCGCAACAACAATATATTTTTCGATAAAATTCATTATATCTTTCTAATTAATACATTTAATTAGTATTTTTTAATATGTTTTTGCTCGAATTATTTTATACGAAAATGGCGCTTTATAAATGATCTAATATTCTTAGGAGTGGAATTACTTTCAACGATTAACAATAAGCTTCTTATCTAATCCATTCATATTTTCTTTCAAACAACATTCTTACTTAATGAAAACTGTTTTTTGGTATCGTTTTTGGATAATTGATCTCCACCTGGTACTTTAGATTAAATTACTCAAGTTCAACGATTATTTATGTTTATTTTGTAAATTGAGTCAAAACTCTGTTTTATTCCACTACACTTTTCATTGTGTTGAATGATATAACGTTTTCCGGAACATATTCCCATTATCAATATTATAGTTCATCTAAAATTAAAAACACTTTCAAACAGTAATATGTGTGTGGTACGTGGGGGTGGAGTTAAAATGGATAAGAGAGGAAATTTAATGGGCGGTGTTTGAATATTTATTATGTTTTTATTGTTATTTTTATTATTGAACATTTCTTAATTTTCTAGAATGTCTAATTTTCGTCCTTTGGCGCAACTATGTATAAGTTGTAAATTAATATTATCAAATGAATGGCCCTCAATTCTTGTGTGCTCAGCCATTTCGGAGTTTAGACTGAAGTTTTTTATAGCTTTCTTACGTTCTTCTAATCTTTTTCTTATTCTTCTTCAATAAAAACATAATAAATATTCAAATACCGCCCATTACATTCCCTCTCTTATCCATTTTAACTCCACCCCCACCCCCACCTCCGTTAACTCCAAACACACCATATATTACTGTCAGAAAGTGCTTTTAATTTTAGTTGAACTATTATATTGATAATGGGAAGATGTTCCCGAAAACGTTACATATCATTTAACACAATGAAAATTTTTATGGAATCAATTTACAAAATTATCATGGAATTCCACAAAGTTTCACTAACAACCTTTGAACAGTTATTTATATTTGTTTATTATTCACACGACTTATTTAATTATTTAGATTATTATATATTTGACCCGAGCATCTTTTTAAGGATCGGAGATACTCGTGAACTCCCCACCATAATAAGGCCTTCCTACTGCAGCCTACCTGTCAAATATCTTTGTAATGTTGTGTGCGCATGTATACAATTGAATTTATTGCGTTTGTCGCGGAGGTGGGGATGGGGAGGGGAGCCTGGAGGTCGGGGTGGAAAAGGCTCGATATTATTTATGCGGGCGCCCTTTTTGGTCGTGCGGGCTCGCCCGAATACACACTGCGAGGGAATTGTTCCCGTGTCCCAGGTGACTTCAACCCTTCCGCGGCGCTTGTTTTTGTTGTTAAATGTTGACAAATATATTGCAGTCTCTGGAGCACCAACTAGTATAAGTTGTTATTTTTTTATCAATATTTTAATGGAATGAGAAAAATTTGACAAATTTTCGTCACTACGTCACAATAATTTTGTTCTTGGTGTTTTATGATAGTTAAAAAGATGAACAGAATGATTTTTTTGATAAATCGCTGGAAAGTGGAATGTTTTGGAACACATTCTTATTGCGAAGTTGTAATTATTCAGAACATAAGTCTGTGATGTTTTAAATACTAATTAAATGTATTAATTATAAAGATACACATATAAAATCAATTTTATCGAAAAATATTTTTGTTGGGCTGCCGGGATTCGAACCTGAATTTTTTTTCCAATCCGGGGATGGTGCATTACCAACTAAGCTACAGCGACAGTATTTTTGACGACAAATTTTCGAACCCATATGTTACACTTTTTCAAATGAATTGATCTGACGTTCCATTATTTGAAAGCCATCTACATTATTTTTATGGAATCTCAAATACCTTTGAGTAAACCGATAGCAGACGCCAGAATTAACAATTGCGTTAGCGCAACAACAATGTTTTTCGATAAAATTGATTTTGTATGTATATCTTTATAATTAATACATTTAATTTGATTTTTACATTCACTACTTACCATAATCCGTGTTTTTCGTTTTCAAGTTTCAGAAACTTCTGTGTAAAGTTTATATTATATAGTTAAGAGTATTTTGCCCTAATGATGAATTCTGCTATGGGATCCAAAACGTCGGCCAGAGGCGTTTCGACACACATGGCAAAATAGCCCAGAAAATTTACACAGAAAGAATTAATTAACTAACTTACCATTACGCTATCTTACGCGGGGGTAGGCAGAGAGGATGGAGCGCCATATTCCCCTGTCCTGACACACATTTCTCGATTATTGAGGCTTCTAAGAGGACCATCCTCCAGTATCTGGTTTACCTGGTCGTCCCAAGTGTTCCACGGACGTCCTCTATTTCTGGTGCCATCGACACTTGCGTCATATTTCTTCCTTACCATTCTCTCGTCATTCATCCGGTCCGTGTGACTAATCCACCTTAGTGATCCTTTCTTAATCCTACCCACTATACTAAGATCAGCTTAGCATTCTTTCCTTACTTCTTCATTCTTTACTCTGTCATAAATGGATCTGCCGCACAAATGCCTGCGCGATCTCATTATGATACATACTTTCGTTCTTTTTCTGCCAGCTCCTGGCCTTACTTCCATACATTATTGTCGGTACCAGGTCTCCATTGTGTACCGCTAGTTTTGCCTCGGTTGACAAGTTCCGAGCTATAGTTCCATTCACATAAATTCATAAATTAAATATTTTTTGAAAATGTATTCGATTGCTATAGCGAAATAGTGAACGGATTTCCCAGGATAGGAAGAGGTCCAGGTTCGAACCTCGATAGCAAAAATAATAAATATTTTTTCGATAGATAGATTTTTTCTGAGCTTTCTAATTGATTAATTTAATTTGTATTAATGTTTAAGTCTTTGGAGTACATTGTTAACATCTCTAACGCCCAGATATGTCTGTGAAATCTTTTTACCGAAGCTTAATTTAATTCTGAATAGTTTACAAGTTTGTTGTGCTCCAAAGTTTCTCTATTGTGATTTCGTATTGCGCCCGTGAGGAATGTTTTTAGTGGAAGAATCAAAACTTGCGCTTCAAAAGTTTCGCCTCGAGGTCAGGTGAGCTTTAGCCGTAGCGAAAGGGTTGAGGCGAATATGAGGCTGTATATTCACGCGAGACGTGTCTGCGGAGTTTAAATCATTCCGAGGTGTTATTATAATAAGACCCTCTCTGCTACAGCGTAACGAGGAGACCGCCTTGTTTGTGTTATTTAACCCCAAGAGCGGATCCGAGTTTGTATTTTTAACTTGTTTTTAAGTACCTCCTTATGTATTCACGATGATATATGAAGTCGAGAGGATATTTTGACCCCTGAATAATATTTTTTCAATTTTACAATTTACGTTAGTCATAAATTTGCGTTGTTTATTTTTGCGGTACTGTCAGATCCAGCGTTTCTTTCTTCCTTTGTCATGTTTTTAAATCAACAAATGTAAGAAAGCTCCTTTGTGTAACTTTTTGAGAATTGTATCATTATTTTAATAAAAGCAATGATTCACTTTCATCGAATTAAATTTCATTCAAAATTATCCTATTATGTACTTAACATTTTATTTTTATTTTACCAAGATTCTGGTTTTACTCAAAGAGTTAAGATTATCAAATACAGATTTTGTACGTTTTTCGTTATTATCCGTATAATCCGACCTCACATTTCAGTTTATACTTTTCTTTCTTTGAAGCGATTGCCGCAGAACCCCGCCTCGGAATGAAAATTGAATTTTCAGATGTGTTCTCCCCTCGCTGGAGGCTGTATGTCTTTCAGCTTAAGAAGAGGAGGCTACACTTTCTCGGTTCATTTTTATTATTTTACATTTCCTCTCCGTGAGTGTGTCCTTTGATGCACCATAAATACACGCGAATAAGGTACACCCGGGGATGTTTCCTGGAACCATTCAAAAGAAGCCTTTTTGGCTAATGTATTTTGAGAAATGCGAAGTCGGTTTGTTACTCAGAACGCTAGAGAAGTGGTGATAACGCGTGTTTCAGAACTAAAACTTTTGTGAAGAGAATAATCATAGATATCTTTTTTCTATTTTTCTCAAACATATTAAAACATTGGATACATAAATTTAGGAGAATACATATTAAAAAGTATTTGGCATTTGAATAAAATGTGTTCAAAAAGGTTTTGTTACGAGGAGTGATAAACCGCCCGTCGTACATGTTCATTGTATTTTACTATTCACCTTAGTTTGACAGTTAGGAATGAGTATTTGGATAGTAATGAGGTGGGGCAGCTAAATCCAGTACTTTCTCGAGTTACATTGAAATTGTTGCACAACGGTCTACAATAATTATTGCACAACGGTCTACAATAATTATTGCACAACGGTCTACAATAATTATTGCATAACGGTCTACAATAATTATGAAAAACAAAGTACCAGTAACAGATTGGAACGATATTGATGAGCTCTTGTTCGGCAGAAGAGTGAGGGGCCCGCGCAGAGCGCTTGGCATCAGCTACGGTGGTGGCGCCGGCTGCGTTGCACAGTTGACGATGCTAATTTGGTTCTACACCAGGTACCACACTGTCCATCTGTGTTTTTTTTTTATTGAATTACAGACACCTTTATTTTATACGACATAATTGAGAATTAATTTTATATCGTATTACATTATGTGTCTGATACGATTGTTAAAGGGGGGAGGGATAAGGGCTGCGCCCTCTTGTCTCCGACATATGAGGTAACAACAATGCATTCAGATTTTTTGGCAAACCCTGTTCGGGCAACACGGTGAAATTGTTTTTTTTTTATCAGGTAATTTTAACTTTGTATCATTTAACTATATAAAGTAGTAGCAAAAATGGGTATAGTTTTTTAATATGATCCATTTTATTTTATATTTTGTTAATTCTTTTTTTGTTTGATTTTGTTGAATTTTTTATAAATTTTTATATTTTTAGTGAAAGTTTTTATAGAATCTTGGAATAGTATGTTCTTGGACATATTCAAATATTACTTTGATTTTATTTATTTATTTTTGAGGAATGATTTTATGGAGCATGACAATTTGATGACATACCATACATTGTATATATATTTTTAAAAGTGTCGATAAAACAGTCATCAAATTGAATATCTAAAATTTTTTTTTTAAAAAAAAGAACTTTACCGTAAAAGTCTGAATTATGATTAATAAAATTATAATTCATAATATTTATAGTATAGAATATATTAAACACAGGTATGATGTTAAGATATACGATGAGAGATTCACTTAAAAAAAATCTTCTCCAATGTACGTACATTTTGCTTAGAATTTCTGACGTATGTCAGTTTTGGTTTTATGCTTTTAAAATTTGTCTTCGACTTATTTGAAATAACTTCGGGTAAGTTTTACATTTTACGTGCGCCTAATTTTCCTTATAAATGTGATTCGAGAACATAAAAAAATGATTCTAGGAAAGTTCACCTACTGCAATTCACCGATGGAAATTTCACTGACCGGAAAATTCACTGACACGCAATCAATCGGTCAATTGTTGAATCGGTGAACTTTCCGTTCGACGAATTGCGGGTCGGTTTATTCTTGTCGGTGAACTTTCCGTCGGTGAATTCTTGTCGGTGAAGATTCCGTCGGTGAATTGCAGTCGGTGAACTTTTCGGATACTAATAATCATTTGTGTAATATATTAACGTGATTATAATTTTTAAATTTATTGTATGGAGACAAATAATTTAAACTCGTGTGAAAATGTCGCGTATTCGGGATTACAGACTGTCGACGGTTCGTTTCTGAAACAGATTTCGCGATCTCTCTCCCGTGTAAACGAAGCATCGCTACTTACCCATATGTCGTATTATAGTCGCTGAAACACATAAATAATATTATGTCGACGTAGAAATAACCGCCTTCTCCAGAAAATGATGTGTCGTATAATGGAAAAGGTCTCTCGTCTTCTTTTCTCGGACGTGACTTTTTGCCCCCTCTCTCGCGCCAACTGACTGCATGGTTTATTATAAAAGCCAGGTGATGAAAAAGCGCCATTTTCCTTTCGTGGCATAATAAATCTTCAGAGATTATTTTTGTTCCGCAATTTTTTTTTGTCTGTTTCCTACACAGAAATGGTGAATTACCATTTCTTTTTCAAGTCCGCAAGCGAGTAATGTATCAAATGTAGTATCAAAATACAATGGCTAAGCTTTCTTTCACATAATAAGGTATTTATTAAATATCCATACATAGGTGTATTCTATTGTTATATTATTACATATATATAGGTTCTATTCTTGTTTTAGGAAGTATTCAATATTCTTTATGTTTTAAACACAGGTTGTATTATATAATATTATCTTTTGTTATGAAGCGCAATCCTTGCCGTAAAACAATTTGGAGTTTGGTAAATAATGATTATAATTTTTTTCAGATGAAAAATAGTACAGATTAAATATTTTAAAACAAATTTTACTTCGTAATAAAAATCTGACGTTTCCAAAGCATATTTTACGGTTTTAATCTAAGGGTTAAAACTTTTTATAACCATATTTTGCCGGCGTCAGTTAAGTTTTCCTTCTGTTACTGCTTTATTTATTATTTTTTCAGCATATTTTTTGGTTTCCTTGCATATTTTAAGTTATGCATAGGTTATATGTTACCTAACTATACAATAAGTATACTACAATAGTTATAAAAAAAATGATAGATTTTTTTTCTAATTTTGCGAACAATTAGTTCAATTTAAATTTAGAATATAATACCGTACCTACTGTGCTTTCAATTTCGCTTAAAATATTTTTTACGATTTCTCCTTCGGACAACGAATTTAAAATGTTTCATTAGCAGTGTTCAAAAACATTTATTTAAATAACTAGCTTTACATATTGGAATAACCAAAACTCATAGATATAATTTGATTTTAACGTTTAATTTATTATTAGTAATAAATATTCTAATTTAATAATATCCCGAAAAATTCATACCTACTCGCTCGCTTGACAGGTAATAAATTATAATCTATAATTTTTATTTACGCAAACACCGAAATTCGGAGTGTCTGAGAATGACGTTGTAATCATTGGTTGGGATAGACTATGAAAACAAAACATTTAGTTTGTCAAGCAAAACTAATATGTAGAAGTTTTATTGCGCGCAGTTTTCAGTAAGAAATATTCTCTTTTGAAGACAACAGAATCACGCACAAATTGTTTAAATAATGCATAAAAATCGCAGACATAAAGATGGCATCATAGATTTAGTAAGAAAATATTTAGTTCAGTACAATTATGATGAGGATTGAAAAAACAAGTTAAGTTCATACAATACTTAAGCAGATTGCCAACGAGCATGCACATTAAATTATTACAAATAATTCGCAATTTCTCTAGAATGAGAAATGGGCATTGTCAGGTAACCTAACATTTATTCAGATTGAACTTAGTAGATTCCCCAATGTGTGAGTGTGGTGCCGAAGAGGAAACCCTTGATCATATCTTTTTTGCCTGTCCATTGCGGATCACAAGTTTTTTTACAGTAATCTCGTCAATGGTAATTTTCAACTCCCGGTTAACTTGTGTCATCTTTTTTTCCTTAACTCGCCACATTTAATCTATATAATAGCAAATTTTTTGAATGACAATGGTATTATTGAGTAGTAAAATAATATTTCCTATTTTATAATATGATTGTAGTTTTTTATATAAAATAAATTTTTAACTTGATTAATGGCACAAATCACTCTTGAAGGGTGAATTGTCTATTTAAAAGAAGAAGAAGATTCGCAATTTTTCTAAATAACCTACGTCTAGACAAAAGTCGTAAGATACATCATAGACAAGGTTACGCTAATTCAGGTAATAACGGCTAGAATTTTATAGGGTCTTTTCATAATATGAAGATTATTTAATTTATATTTAATTTCTAGAATTTTTGATAATGCACAACTTTTATTCTTGTATGCAGTGCGCTCCCCTGAATATCCCCAAGAGTCACTAGTTATAAGTTAAATTTTTTATAAATTTTATTCAATTAAGTATGAACAATTTTCAACGCAAATGACTACCGTTTTCGGCCTTACAAAGTCGTTTTTTTTTTTAAATATTATCCATAACGTTTTTAAGTATCCCGGTAGCATTTTAAAGTATCCAGATCGCCGGTCGCCGTGAGCGTGTGTGGGTACTCTTTTATGTTTACTATACCTATCTGACCCCCCTCCCTTCTCTCCTACCTCAGAACACGACTTCTTCTGTGTGTGTTATCTTTGACTTTTGAACTGTTATTTGCTCGTTACACTGGTCTGATTGTACAGTTGCTGTTTCGGTTTTCTCGCAGTGCGTGTCGAAGATTTACAATCACTCTGGGTGATATGTAGTGGACAGTGCTGCAAGAAGTTTCCTGAAGTTCAGGAGATCTGTGAGTACTGCAATAAAATTCAGATAAGTCGTGCTTCCTTGTTGGTCCTTAAGCCCTTATTGTTCCGTCTCTATACCAAATTCCCACCATCCTTCCTACATCCCGTATCACCACCCCCTTATGTAGACAACACCTTTTTCAGTTATAAATTTTTTCACCAAAATTGTTCTTACGTTTTCTCTGTAAAAAATAAAAGTATAAAAAAGATATATATGTATATTTCAAATTGGACTTTCGTACCATCCTACGGGTATCACTAACTATAATGAAAACGAGTAATATTAGTAAAATGAATGCAGTCAATAGAATATAACAATGAAAGCCTAGTTTTCTTTTTTTTGCCATGTTATATTTTTCTTTCTGCCAAAATCGACATGCCTACCTTCCTGATTTATTCAAGTCTGCCCATTTTTCTCTTTCAACTTAGATGGCTTCGTGAAGTGAGTTTCTTAAATGCTAGGAATATTTTAGGAAATATTTTCACATTTTAGCCCTTTTGCCGTTATAAATGTGTACGAGTCAATAGTTTTTCAGGATTTTTCCATCAAAGCGCTCAACCACTTTTATAGATGCTTCTCTGTGAATTGGAATACATTATTCATGTGTTTCTTTCGAATTATAACAGGAAATCGAGCATGCTGGACTCAGGTGTTTAATGACCAGTTATCAATCGCATCTGGTTATTATTTCGTATCTGCTATTTAAACTCCTGGCATTAAATTACGTTAGCGTTTTATCGATAAATAATAGGAACTTATCCATAACGTGTTGTTGATATTAAAATTAGGTTTGGTCCGCCGATTTCATCCGGTTAGAAGCCCGGAAACTTCCGACTCCCCATATCCACTTCGACCGATTGTGTTGCCGACCCGTATTCTGGGCACGCTCCCTGGAACACTGAATATTCTGGCATATATCAAATCACACGCATACAGGGTGCCTCGTGTGACCCGTATCACGCCTTATCACACGGACACATTGACACATGGTGTTCCTATCCTCCGGGAGATAGGAGGACGATAGGGGCGTGTAATAAGATTCGGATAGGGATTCATGCGGTGTTCCGCGTGTGTAATTGGCTTTTTTGACGAGGACAATGTCTGATAGTCCCGGGGCGAGCAATCACGTCCGAAATGTATAATGTTACAAACGTGCCGTATTATTCAACATTTTCTGCTAAATTTACTAATTTGACGATATTTTAATATCGCTCGAGTTATATTGTTGCATTACATCGCATTGATTAAATCATTTTTTATTTTGTAAATATCAGATATCTCACGGAAACGAAGCTATTTTTTATTATGTATAATAGAAATATATGGAAGTAAGGGGTAATTATAGGGCTTACGACCTGACTTCAGCTGGCTTAAGTGATCACTATATATATATATATATATATATTGAGGGGTAGAAGACCTACGTCCTCCCCTTTTATCGGTTAGACAGTGTAGAACATGAGATCCACGGGTTCTTTTACCTTGAGCACACATACCCATCTCATTTTTGTCACATTCTGCTTTCATCCTAAACTGGGAAAAATATATAATAATACCTGGAGGTGATAAATAAAAGTTGTTTGTCTTTAGTAAAAGTAAGACATCTAATCAATAAAAATATAATATTACAAGAAATAAAACAAATCCAGACTACGAATCTTCATCTCGTCGGGTTGGGCGCGAGTTAGACGTCCTTCTTGTATGGGACACCAGACGTCTTGAGATCACACCACGTTTTGGACTGCAGCATCCAGGCCGACGCGATCAGATTCGTAGATGTGATTTGTTGTAGATTATCATGATAAAATTTGTCTCCTTCAGTGAGGCGACTAACTCCAAGGTAAATCCAAATTTGAAATTGAAGTAAAAAACAAAGGTATGTACCAGACGTTAAATTCCAGAGGCAAAGCCCAGAGGGAAACGTCTTGTTTCCTGTAAAGATCATTTACCATGCGATTAAATTAACAAGTTAACATTAAATTATGCACTAGTGATTGAACATTAAACAAAATACTTACCCTCTAAGTGGAGTGAATTACACACGGCTACATTTTAGTCTGTTAGGTCTGGCGACGGTTTGAAAACAAACCATAGATTTCAACCGTTTTTGTAAGCTCAGACACTGAGTGTGATATCACCCTGAGGGTAACTATTTGTGAAATGTCAAGGTGCTTGACAAAAATAAGTGATGGTGCAATTGTGTACGCGACCCCCATTAAAACGTCATAATATATAACGTGCACCAATTCTCACCCCTCAAACTCAAACTCTAAGCGAGTCCACATACGTCAGTATGTTTTTTAACATATTATACTAGAATCAATATTTTTTGATTTTTTATATATTTTAGTTTTTTATACATATATATATAATATATACAACTTTCAAAAAATTGATAATTGTAATTAAATATAATAAAAATAGCTTTGTTTCTATGAGATATCTGATATTAGTTTAATAACTGTGCCTTTGTAGGTAAAAATCCAGTAATTGTGTGTTATTAGACATTTTTTATTGTTTAGATAGGTTGGTACACTACTATTATGTACAGTTTATTTTATTTTAGTTATTAAATTATTTCGTTCGTATGTCTTAACTAAAGTACATTTTTATGTTGATGTTGCGATTATTTGGAACATAGTTCTTTGATTGTTATATTCCTATACTTTTACATTACATACAAATAAATAATTAATCTTTCAAAAGAATGTGCTAACGGGATTCGAACACAGATAATGATGTGATTTGCTGTAGCGCAATTCATAAGCCGACATATAAAGTTCCGGGTTCGAAAGATAGGTTTGTTCTTGGTATCGATTTTTTTAGTTCATGTTTAGATTTAAAATTGCGATATTTCACCATATTACCGATCCTATAATTTCTCCTATTTTGTATACTTGTGTAAACAATTTTTTTTTTCATAGTTACATGAGCATATTTAATTTAATATTTGATGAACAGCCTCTTTGATTAGTGCTATAGGTATAATAGTTTACTATTGCTAATAATATAATATAAATAACAGATAGTATGTTTCCATAACTTATTTTATGGTGACCGCTTACAGTTAAATATATTTTTTTTTTTTAAGAACACATTATTATTGTGAAGTTGTTATTTTTCAGAACATAGGTCTGTGATATTTAATACAAATTAAATGTATCAATTCCTAAGATGTACTATCGATTTATCGAAATAATATACTTTAGATATTTTAGATTTATACATCATGCTGTCTTTTGTTTTGCAGTTATAATAATAATAATAATAAGTTATTTTTTCCTCCACAATTGAGTGCAAAGTAATACTTTTTAATTATAATGTTTACTTTAATATACTTAACTATTTTTAAATATAATCTCCGTTGACGTGCAAGCACTTTTGATAGCAGGAGAAGAGCTTGACAAGACATTTATTGAAGAAATGTGCAGCGACAGTTTCGTGGATGCAGTCATTGAACTGCATACGTTCTCTGCCCAAAAGTTTATTTAATTTAATTCCTTTAATTACTGAAGTGAGGATGATCCAGGAGCTCTCACACACTCTTCTGCAGCTTTTTTGTCATGTTTTAAGTTTAAAAAATAAATCATTGATCGCACCTAGCAATTGGTGGGATTAATGAATGATATTGTTAATAGAATACCACCGATAAATTACGTCTGACGCACCGAAAAGCTCATAACTGATAAGGTAGGGTTGCAAAAAAATTATGATAAATTCCTGATAACGATCCAGTCCACTTAATGTTAATATTTTAAAATAGCCTACCTACTTACCTATATGTCGGAGAAGGTGCCGCAATTTTTCCCCACTAATAAATAATTATTTTTCCATTTCCAGGTAAGTCTGTCTACTAAGCCACAGCCCGAGTCATTCTCTGATCGCACGTGAGTAATTCTTGCGTGTGAAAATTTCTGGAGTATTGGATCAATCGTGTCGAAATAACTCGTGCATGTCCACGTAGTAACATCACGTATTATAAATACACAAACATGACTTCGGTATGCAGTTTTATTGTCTGGAGTCATTCATACTTGGCAAACAAACATTTATTTCGTCAGTCGGCTTTAAAATGTCCCCCCTCTAATGGTGACTAATGACAACGAACGACTCTCTTTTTATTGTACTATTCCTCGTGAATTCGTGTTCAACCCTGGAACGGTTTTTTGCGGAGCAACCTCATCCCGAATGCTTGAAATAATTGCTCTACATCAACTCATGCGTTTTTCATGCGAAAAGTATGTGCGTACATCGTTAGAGAATGTTTTTAGAGATTCTGGAATGTCTTTGAAACATACGACCTTTGAATATTCCTTTTTAGATTTTATAGAATTTCGTGAGAGAAAGGACTTCAACACCGGCCTTAGAAAATACTTCTTAAATGTTATATTTTTCTTTGTCGTTGAATATTGCAGAGAAAATTGTGGGCGAATCTGGAAGAATCGATAATCGGATATATTCAGAAAAAGATCGTGTGTCTTTTTAAAAAATCGTTTAGTTTTATAATGGTAATTAAAATTAAATGTATCGATTAAAAAAAATGTACCGAAAAATTCAATTTATCGTAAAAATGTTTTTGATGCTACCGGGATTCGAACATGGATCCTTTCATGTCCGGGGAAACGCGTTAACCGTTTACGTCACACCAACAGAGTATGCTGACAATAAATTTTCGAACTTATATGCTGCAGTTCTTTCAAATTGATATATCTATTATTCCAAATTTAAAAGCTATCATCTTTTATTGCGTAAATCTCAAATACCCTTGAGTAGTATTCTCTAGGAGACGCCAGAAATTAAATCAATTCCTTTGTATTAAATTCAGTAACTTCACAATAATAATGTTTTTAGATACTATTTTTTCATATCTCTTTCATTGGTTCTGCTCATTGTGCGGCATGAACTCTCAAAAAATAATCTACTGAAGTATTGTGAGATAAACATAGGTATATATATATATATACACAATTGAGTACATACCGAACTTATTTTATTGTGGAAGTTTTTTTTGCTTTTTTTCGTGCAAAATCTTTTGAGTAATTTTTATAGTATTTTTCGTTTAATTTAAATTATGTACATCTATTATGTATTCAGAATTGTCATAAAAATAAATAATCGTAAAATTCCATACATTGACATTATTTTCGCCATCTTCATCATAAAATTTAAACTATTCAATATTCGAGTTGACTACTAGAGGATACTCTTAAAAATATAATTGTTGAGTTTCCTTAGTGTACATTTTATTTTATTTATTTGTTTATTAAAAGGATCTACAATTCCTTACCAAATTATTAGACTCAGTGTATTTCTGAGAATTAATTGATATTTAATAATTATGATAATTAGTATTTAATTTTTTCTTTCACATTTATCATTAAATCAGCACTGGTAAAGTATGTGTTTGACTTGAAGTTAGCAATTTATATATATTCATTATAGTATTTATAAATGTATCTGAAAATATCCCCGAGTGAGACAAAATAATAATAAAATATGTTAAAAAATCATGAGTAATTTAAAAATAAATAATAATCTTCCAATATATCCATTTATTTTTTTACATGTGCAAGTTTTTTTTAACATGGAAAGGTACATGGTATCGTGGAAGTTATAATAAATGTAAACGAATTTAACAAATGAAAAATTCTTATTGTTGTAATTATTCAGAACATAGGTCTGTGATATTTTAAATACTAAATTAATGTATTAATTATAAATATATACATATAAAATCAATTTTGTTGAAAAATATTATTTTTGCGTCACCGGGATTCGAACCTGGATCTCTATTTCCAATCCGGGGAAGTACACTACCAATTGTGTTATAACGCCAGTATTTTTTATGACAAATTTTCGAACCTATATGTTACATTTTTCAAATTAATACACCAGTCGTTCCATTATTTGAAAGCCATCTACATTATTTTTACAGAATCTCAAATACCTTTGAGTAAACCGACTGCAGACGCCAGAATTATCAATTCATTTTTATTAAATATTGGACACATTGATACAACATATATTATTAAGGAAAACATATTCTTATTGTGAAGTTGTAATTATTCAGAACATAGGTCTGTGATATTTTAAATACTAAATTAATGTATTAATTATAAATATATACATATAAAATCAATTTTGTCGAAAAATATCGGATTGGAAATAGAGATCCAGGTTCGACTCCCGGTGACGCAAAAACAATGTTTTTCGACAAAATTGATTTTATATGTATGTATTTATAATTAATACATTAATTTAGTATTTGAAAAATATTTAGCTATTCAGATTTAATGCATTGAAATGTTAAATCTGCATCTCTGTATCTCGCAATCTCCGGCCGACATCTCGTCTCTGTCCGAGTGACTGTCCGTATTTATACCCGTCGCTTTCGATTTATTGTATTGTTACTACACGGATTCCCCCCGCGTATGGGCGGCGTGCACTTTATTCCGGCACGTATGTGACAAGCGATAGTTTTTATCCGCCCCCCCTCGCGGAGCTCCGCGGCGGTCCGGCCCCGCGCGAGGGCGAAACGGCGAGCCCATCATTTTTGAAGTCACTTTTGTCAGTTTAACGTCTCATTGTTTATGGCGGAACATGCTCTCGATATGTTGTCGCTTTTTTCGCCCTTTTTGTATGACGGCGGAGCCCCTGCAACCAAATGGCACATGTGCAACGTTTGACATTCTTGCCGAGCCGAACTTTGTCCGGCCGGCCCATTGTTTTGGTCAGTTGAAGATGATGTGTTTTTCTTAAATTGTGTTTGATAAATGAAGTGGTATTTTGAACGCATTTTTAATGAATTATGATTATATTCTGTTTCCAGTGACTTCCTTATTTAGACGTGTTCCATAAATACGACCGAGTGAGAAAGTAGAATTATCGAATTTACACTTCTCATGTAATACCTATGTATCAACGGTACATCTACATATATACTTAATAATAGGTGAAGAGAATTCTGTTTAAATCGTTCTTCACCAGCATGTATACCTGCGAGCTCTGGTCGAAATACAATAAAAGTGTCGTACAACCATCTCACAACAGCTCATACAGAATACTGTTCGGATTGGCGGGTTATTGCAGCGCATCTACAATGTTTACCGAAGGCCGTATACATGGATTCGTTCGGCTTCTGAGACATCGAGTTGAGGGCGTAAAGCTGCGGCTGGAGCTCAGTACCAACTCTCTGGTGCAAGCGGCGCTCTCATGGAAAGCTGGTTCCCTGACCAGAGAATGGCAACGCCTACAGAATAGCTACAGATACTGTAATGACCGTGACTGAAGTGTCTATATTTATATATATGTGTGAACTTTTTATTTATTTATATTTTCCTTGGTTTTCTTTACATAACATAAATAATATTTCTTAACTTTAATGTATTATCTTTATAGCTAATCATGTCTTAAAAAAGAAACCGATCACGCAAACGTAATTAAATGCCTTATTAAATAAACGCATTATTATTATTATTATTATTATTATTATTATTATTATTATTATTATTATTATTATTATTATTATTATGATACTATAGTATTTAAATATAAAATGATTTTGGCTTTATTATGTAGATTAATATCAGAATAGTTATAATTGTATATGATGCAATAATTGATCTATATTTTTGTAACTTTATTTAGTCATCGCAAATTTTCAATGAGTTTTAGTTTTCAAATTATTTTCCTTAAAAAATTTGTTTGATATCTGTCAAATGAAAACATTATAACATATATGCGTAATATTTGCGATTGAGATCAACAGTGATGATAAAGAGCAGTGCTTAAATTCTTTATACCACAATCATTTGATGATGGAGTGAATATAAAGCAAATGTCAGCTTTGTGCCCGTCCGTCATGCTTTGTGTTATAATCATCACACGTTTGGTAATTACGTGCACATCCACAAGGTCATTTTCGGACCGAACATTATACCTTGATTCCTGTACAAAGTTGACACTTCTTCTGAATACATACTTTTATTTTTAATAATAATTCAATTATTATTAAAAATCGTGAGCAGGTTGTATCCAACATGTTAGACCCGCTGACGCATAATGAGAAAGGAGGAATGCAGTCGTTCTACGGAAAATATTAGTTCGATGACTTTACAAAATTAATATTAAGAAAAACACATTTTTATTGTGAATGTGTTTTCCTTAATAATATATGTTGTATCAATGTGTCCAAAATTTAATAAAAATGAATTGATAATTCTGGCGTCTGCAGTCGGTTTACTCAAAGGTATTTGAGATTCTGTAAAAATAATGAAGATGGCTTTCAAATAATGGAACGACAGGTGTATTAATTTGAAAAAATGTAACATATAGGTTCGAAAATTTGTCATGAAAAATACTGGCGTTTTGACACAATTGGTAGTGTACTTCCCCAGATTGGAAATAGAGGTTCAGGTTCGAATCCCGGTGACGTAAAAATAATATTTTTCGACAAAATTGATTTTATATGTATATATTTATAATTAATACATTAGTTTAGTATTTAAAATTAATGTATTTCTTAATCCTTTTTTATTGGTAGGAAGGATAAAAATTCACAAACTCTTATCTTGAAACACATTATTTTTTTTTTCTTTGAGCTTTTGACATTACCGTTTTTCTAATATCGTATACTAGTTGTAGATTTGTTGCTAAAAACTTAGCCACACGAGTCATTAACGGAATTTGGGATATCTAGTGTGACAAAAAATGCTATTTTAGAATCGTTTTGTGGCCAAAATATGTACGTAGCGAGTTATTCTTCATTTTGGACTATTATTATTACATTATACGTACTAGAGAAAATCTTTATTGAGATATAGTATATATTTAATATTTTTTATATACAGTAGGCAATAAACAGATTACGATTTACTTACCGCACCGGATATTAACTTTTTTATTTGTTTATTTGCGCTAAATCATAATAAATACTATTAACGAAAAGGAAAAATATATATTCGACACACAAATACAGTGTAATTAATAAGAAATTGAAATAAACATTTAAAAATAAACGATGATAAAATGTAGGTACCGCAAATATTAATATACATTGGTAAAAAATATTTTTAAATTAGCATGTATATAATATTATTTTTAAACACAATAATGGGCAAAATTTATATTGAGTGTATTGTCCGCAAAATAATCAACTTTTATACCTAATACCTATTTCATAAAAAAATATGTTTTTTTTGTGAAAATTTAATATTTTCATTATCTAACTTGTCTTCATTATCCAACTTATGCGGCCCGGTGCAAAGCTGGGCGAATTTGGTAATTTGTATGTTCCTACTAGACCTACTATATATAACATTTACTGCTTATTAATATGCATTTGAGTATTTAACAGACCGACAGTATTAAAATAACAATGTGTCACGTATTTATATAATATAACAAGCGAGTCAATAAATATCGCTCAAGTATGCAGAAACATTAAAAAATAACAAAAGTATTTGACGATAGAATGATCGTTTTTGATTTTTAAATACGTTCCTTTATTAACTAACTAACTAACAATCACGCCGTTTTTCCTCGGGGGTGGGTAGAGAGGATTAATATTTTATAATATTTTTGTACGAATCCCATACCGTTGGATACTGCTGATCAAACACATATTTTGTCCATTAGCATCTCTTCGTGAATAATTTTCTTCCTCTCCAACATTTATTAGCTTCTGATGATGTAACGCGTACTGTGTATTAAACTCACAAAACTTTTGTTGATAATCTCAAAGGTGTTTTAATAAAAGGCATTTTCCCTTAACTGAGCGCCATTTCACCCTCTTCCCCTAAATCCTCGGCGACTCGACTTCGGGGAATATACATAACATGGCCATCTCGCTCCCTCGATGACTACCTACTTTCTCCCTTTTCATAGTTTTCGATAAAATGTCTGCAAGAGTTTTAGATCTAGTATTTTAATAAAAATTTACAGTACTTTTGTAACAGGAAAAAGAAATGTTACTTTTTTATAATATAGTGATGTTAGTATAGTGAGTAAGATTAAGAAAGGATCACTTAGGTGGTTTGGTCATATGGAAACGATGAATGAGGAGAGAATGGTAAGAAAGATATATGACGCAAGTGTTGATGGAACCAGAAATAGAGGAGTCCGCGGAAGACTTGGCACGACTAGGTAAACCAGATAATGGAGGATGGTTCTGTTAGAAGCCTCAACAATCGGCGAGTTTGTATGACAAGATGTATGAATGTGGATGAGGCGAGAATTGTGTGTCAGGACAGAAGAGTGTGGCGCTCTATCCTCTCTGCCTACCCCCACGGCGAAACGGCGTGATGGTAAGTAAGTAAGTAAAATGTTGGTTACCCTATTGACGCAAATGCTCGAGACACCATTCGATAAATTATATTCTTAAAAGTTGGTTTATTTAGTTGTTTACGATGTTTTTCAATGAATTATATACTCAAACAACTTAGATATATCACTTAGAAAAACACACATTACAAATTTATCTGTCAGAAAAATATAGATTTGAATCTAGAACTTTATTTTGTCGATAGATTTCTTTCCCTATTAAAATATAACAGCTTTATCGAGCTAATCAAATTTTATCTATGTATATTACTTTTTAGTGAGATTTATTTAGATTAGTGAGAGATATTTAGTGAGATTATCAGCTGGATAATTGATTTATTTTGTTGTTTACTACTTAAAATATATAAATGAATTGTGTCCGAGTAATAAGTTAAATCATTTGACAAGTAGAATAAAAATTATTCGTTTCCTAAAATGCTACGTGATGATTACCTTAATTCTTTTTTTCTCTTAAATCTCCAAAATTAACTATGTAATTGCTGAAATATTATTGTGACGCGACATCTATATTTTGTTTATTAAATCTTTACTGAAACATACACTTTTAGAATATACTTTCATAATTTGAACAATACGAAAGGCATTAATAATCTCGAAACTCTTTCATTTGAAATATTAGAAGGCTCTCACGCAGTCCGTCGCGGCGCGGGCGCACGGAATAAGGGAACGTCACAAAGAGGTTTTAAAACTTGACTTTAAACCTGCTCTTTTCTTTCTGAATGTTGGGAAATAATGTTTGGATGCGCGTGCGCTTCGATTGTCGGCCGCGCTGCATTCTCATGCAAATCGTGTGGCGGGCGTTCGTCAACCCGGGCCAGGCATTGTCCAGTGTGAAGTAGATTTATGTCCCCGAGCGCTGCCGGCCAGGAGATTACTTCCAAAACACTAAATGATAATACAGTAGGTAGTTCTGTCATCGCTGTATGTCCGTTTTCGTTGTTATTGCTATTATAGTATTTACATTCATATTACCAGGGCCGCCCGTAGACATTATGCCACCCTTAGGCAAGCGAGAAAAGGCCCTTATATTTTTGTAAGCTTTAGATAAATAGCGATTTTATTCAGGTTCTTTCGTATTGTTTGCAATTTCTTATAACGTGCACGTAGTAAATATTTAAATTTTTTTTCCATTTCAATTTCCCAATCACAAATGAAATATATGTAACGCAAGTCATGTTTTAGTAATAATTTTAAAAAATCTTCCTACAGCTAAAGGAGGTAGGGTATATTTTATTAGAGGTCTACGATGTGATCTCTCGTATGTGTCTGTTACATGATTCTCGATCGTTAGATTTTTTTTTTGAGTTCTCACATGATTTAAATGTGAATTCTCGGAACGTATTTTATTTATTGCATTGCATCCATATTACTTTTCAAGTCAGGAGTTCTTAATAATTTTAAAAATAAGTATTGCAGATTTTTTGATTGTTTATCTTTATTAATTGGCGCACGTTGGAAGTGCCGCATTATGTTTTTGCCTTACATACCTGTTGGTTAATGGTGGCCCTGCTTATTATTTATCCGCCATGAGGGTTAATAGAGAGAACATATGATATTACACTATTTTTCATATTTATTCAGACCCTCATGCTGCGTGCCAAATCGAAGTTTGTAGTTCTGTACCGTCACCAATTTTTGTTTACGCAAATAAAATGAATTGATTGCGTAGCTATCAGCTTTTATTTTCAGTTCTCACAGAACACAAGAACTGTCTATCATACAAATTATAGTTCCTAGTTTGGTAAATGATTGTAGAACATATGACAAGTTTTATTGCTGTCATTGATTGGTATTGTTCTTCAAAATTTTATCATGATTACAGTCGCGTTACACGTGACTCCGGAACTATAAATGTTTACAAAATAACAACACATGTTTACAAAATAACATATCACATATTTACAAAATAACAACACATGTTTACAAAATAACATATCACAAATTTACAAAATAACAACACATGTTTTCAAAATAACAACATATGTTTACAAAATAACATATCACATATTTACAAAATAACAACACATATTTACAAAATAACATATCACATGTTTACAAAATAACATAACACATGTTTACAAAATAACTTATCACATGTTTACAAAATAACTTATCACATGTTTACTTATTCTGAACTGTTTAAAAAAATTGGTTGTTCCTATAGTGAGATACTTGTAAAATAAATTATTCTCAGGATGATAAATTAATCACATTATCATTATTTCATTTTTATGCATAATTTTTAAGTTTTTTTTAACCGTTGAAATATTTCTCGGAACTTGACCACAAACTGAAACTAATTATCGAATAATGCTTGTATCAATTCTAAATCCAACCAATTCAATCTAATAGGTAATAAATTCTAGATATTTCAATAGTCTATCGAGGGTGGAATATGTTTATGGAACTTCATTTAACAGTACAGTTAACACTACAACATTTTGGACCTCTCGCGTTAGTATTTGACATATTAAATTATTAAAAATGTTTTTTTAAGTTGTATTCTATGCATTTCATTTCTTTTCTAGTGTTAATTCGTCGAAACCTTTTTTTTCATATCATAGAATCGTGTGACGTCAGTTGTGCCCACGGTTTTGGATATTTCTCACCGAAACGCTGCTATTCAGACTTTTTCAGTTCTGCGTGCATTGTCTAATGATCACGCGTCCGTCCAGCGTATTGTCGAGTTCTTCGTCCCCCCGATTATATCACAATGTCGTGACAGCCGCTGATGGTGCCGGACCGTTTCACCAGACATTACCTGTACTGTTCTGATATCTTTTGGTCGCCCTGAACATTGACATATCTCACGAAGAAGTTTACCTTGAAATTGTTTACGCGGCGTTACATAATATATTCGATCCCAGTTTAATGTCTGCATAATGGCCGTTAAATCATACGAATTTATGGTCATTTTTAGTGCCGAGACAGAAAATTGATATATCGCGTGTTATTCCGAGAAGATTGTCACTTAGTCCGTATCGCCGGATGACGAAAATATTTGATGGTCTCATAAACCGAATGTTCACATCGAGAGTTCAGGTTTGGAAATGTTTTCAACATTTATCAGCATAACACTTGTGATCCCTTAACGTTTATATATATTATTAAGGAAAACACATTCTTATTGTGAAGTTGTAATTATTCAGAACATAGATTTTAATTAATTATTTTATATGTATATATTTATAATTAATACATTAATTTAGTATTTAAAATATCACAGACCTATGTTCTGAATAATTACAACTTCACAATAAGAATATGTTTTCCTTAATAATATATGTTGTATCAATGTGTCCAATATTTAATAAAAATGAATTGATAATTCTTGCGTCTGCAGTCGGTTTACTCAAAGGTATTTGAGATTCTGTAAAAATAATGTAGATGGCTTTCAAATAATGGAACGACAGGTGTATTAATTTGAAAAATGTAACATATAGGTTCGAAAATTTGTCAAGAAAAATACTGGCGTTATAGCACAAAGGTAGTGCACTTCCCCGGATTGGAAATAGAGATCCAGGTTCGAATCCCGGTGACGCAAAAACAATATTTTTCGACAAAATTGATTTTATATGTATATATTTATAATTAATACATTAATTTAGTATTGTTTATATATATATATATACACACTCAGGTCTGTTTTTTAGATTGAACTTAATAAACTCCCCAATGTGTGAGTGTGGTGCCGAGGAGGAGACCCCTGACCATGTCTTTTTTGTCTGTCCATTGCGGATCACGGGTTTTTTTTACAATAATCTTGTCAATGGTAATTTTCAACTCCCGTTTAACTTGTGTCATCTTCTCTCCCTTAACTCGCCACATTTAAGCTATATGATAACAAATTTCTTGAACGACAATGGTACCCTATTCTATATTATTGTTGTACTGCTTTCTATGAAATAATGTTTTAACTTGTTTAATGGCACAAATCACTCTCGAAGGGTGAATTGCCTGTTTAAAAAAAGAACAAGAAGAAGACAGGTCTGCTTTTATGCGGTAGATACGTTTCACAAAAAAAAAAACATAAAAAAGACTAAACACACGTATAAAAATAAAGGATACTTTCCATAATTTTCTAAAATCGCATAAAACTAATTCAATAAGTTAAAATATACCGAAAAGCATATTTTTTTTTATTATTAAATTTCAGAAAAATATAAACTTAACATATTCCTTCCAAATTTATGTATAAAAATTTTATAAAAAAAAGTTTATCTTTTTTGCATTTTTTTTTCTTAAGAATTATCATCGCTGTATGGCAATGTTGGGCATAATTTGTGAACTGGTTCGAAATCACTTTCATCACTAGAAGAGATAGTCAGCGCATCAGATCTATGTCCTGAAGGTAATGATTCTTCACAAATAAAATTAGCCTCAACTTCTCATGTTGATTTTTCCCTTTTGACAATATAATCAGTGATCAAACTTTGCGATGACTTTGCTAATTTTTTGTACAATTCCTGATATCCAGAAATGCAGTTCTGAAGCTCGCGTTGAAACTTAAATGCTCGTTCAAAATTATCATATTTTTCAATGAAATAGTTTGCCAATTTACTGCAAAGTTGAAGACCTTCTCGAATTACACTTGCAGTGAGGGTGACTGGAGTTTCATTTTCGACCGATTCATTTTCGCTTTCTTTTTCTTCGGCGGTATTAAAAGTTATACCAATGATATGATTGTCATTCGTGACATTATCCTCTGCATTATGCTTACTGATAATTTCTGAAAACAATGAAGGGGAAACGCGTCCAGACATGCCCAATTTCACTTGGTTTCCTGGCGCAGACTGTGTTTGCATATAACAACATGTTAAATTAGTCTAAAATAGTTATTTAAAATAAAAAATGCTTCTTGAAATATAAACCGCGTAACTTCAAAACCGTATAAAAATAGTACGCATAAAAAGAGACTCGAGTGTATATATTTCAATAGCAACTATAATGTATTAACGTAAATTTTTAATGTAAATGCTGTAGCAATTAATGTATTTTTTGATAAATAGATCTTTTGTATATTTTTTAGTTGATTCATTTTATTTGTATTAAAAACATTTAGATTTCACATTTATTGTCACGAATTCACCACACAAATTGGATAAAAGTTAACCAACGTCGCCTGTTGCCATGAAGATATATGAATAATTTAAAACCGCACTTATAAATTTGTTCTTCGTTGTTCCCTATCTACATCTCAGCTTGCTAAATCATTGCACTTTTCAGCTCCTGCGTTTTTATAGAGAAATGATTATCTTAACACATTCAATTATTGTCTTTGGTTATCAAAGGCACGCTATTTAAGGCTTTCCGGAAATATCTTTGGTAACAAATTATACATAATTCGAATATTTTTTCTTAACTTAGTTTGGCGAAAATCTGTATATTTGTATATAATATACCTACCTATTACACTGTATACCTGAGCCTACCATATTAATATAATATATTCTTAGTTAGTTGTAACAGAAACATGGCATAAGAACCGACATTTTACGTGGAATAGTACATCTGGCAAACATCCCGAAAGAAAGAAGTCCAACGGCGTGATATCGTACGATGATGCAATAAGTGCATTATGTGTCTCGCACGATACCGCGTACCATTGATAGTTTACGCGGCTCTAGCAACGTTTCCATAGTACGGATATGTGTTCGGGCTGTCAAGAAACATAGTCGCAGCTATCACTCTCCGAGACTGAGACATGTTTTCACCGCACTACTCCAAGACGTACATATGTACCTACTGTATCCAAAACTGAACTGATACACCAGAATTTAAATGAATTAAATTAAGAATTGCGGTACGAGATCGGACGATTATGTGGGCTGAAATGTTCACGGAGTTTTGCTGTGGTTTTGTCACAATGATTATGTTATGTGCGTTCGTATAGCGTTTGAGTCGAGTATTATTATAAAATGTTAAGGCTTCCCAATAACAATTGTGATAAATCATAAATCTCCACATATAAATTCGCATTTAATTCAAAATGACGCCTCTCTTTGGGGCACCGTTATTATTTAAATTTACACGTTATAATTTTGTAACATCGGTTGAATGTGTATTAATTAATTTGATATTACTTGATTCTTTTATATATGTGGATACCTATCAACATACTATATAACTCATCCATATTTTAATTAGTTAAATTCGTTTAAAATATTGATTTAACACATGCCTATTTTAAAATTCATAACGCCTCTGAATTTCTATAGAACCCTGGCATAGAGCTCGCACGGCCATAAAACTTGCGTGTGCAGAGTAGCCACTGGTGTTTGACGACTCACACCTATTGATATTAAATATTTGAATTAATACATTAGGATGATCTCGCTAAGATATTGCATAAGTTATATATTTCACTAAATTATTCGAGTGTTGTAAGATAGATTTAGCGTATATCTCGGAGATGTATGTGTAAGGGTGATGATTAGCCTATGTTTTAATTAAAAGTGTGATTAAATGTATTTCACTATTTTCTTATCGGAATCATATGGAACATGAGAATTGTTAGGAAGTTTTCTGTTTTAGTTGTGCGTTTTTTGCTAATATTTATAATATCCTTGGTAAAATCGTGTAAATAATCCATCTGGTAATTGCATTTTTTTATTGGTGTGGTTGTCTATAAAATATCAAAGTTATTTTTTTTACTATATTACTTTATTTATTACGTGTTATTTAAATTGTTTATTTTATTATAAGTAATAATATAATCTAAACTTCGCTCATAAAAAAAGTCTTACACATGCGTAGGCGGAATAGCGGAATGGAGCGGAATTCGGAGCGCTCGATGTGAGAAGTGGTGTGATCGATACTCGATGCCTCCAAAAAGTTTTGAAGTAAAGGTCAAGTTAAACAGTAAAGGTGAGAGTATGTAAAAACGTTACGATATTTTCTAACGCGCTATTTCTGACACAGTTGATATGAAAAATATTAATGAAATCTCCGCTAAATGAAACATTATAATATGTTAAAATAGTTTTGCAGTGTGTACATACATCAAACATTTTAGTGGCATTAGTTTAAATTGTTTGTAGTTCATATTTGATCACGATTCTCTACATTTTTTACAAATTTCCATCCCTGAAAGAAATTAGTACCACCCCGTAGCCAAAACTTCAGATCATTTTATGATACGGTAAGTCGGGGTAAGTGCATCTATGGGGGAAGTGCATCTAAGTCTCCTAATTACGTTAGTAATTGAATTTCAGTGTCGCAATCTATTAAGAAATGTTATAAATCAATATTTGAAGAGACAGACAAGCGATGGTGCAAATCCAAACATTAGTTTACTTGTAATACCATTTCAAATTATGACAATTGTTTGATGTCAACTTGCTAGTTGTGTGTGCCTTTTTAATCTTTCATATATCTTGATAATCTTTTGTGCCAGAAGGCTAATATTAGGTAAATATTTTTATTTTGAGTTGTACTTTGTGATGTATATATTAGTTTTGTGATTATTTCTACAGATTACGATTTATAAGACCAGATATACTTACCCCATACATTTTACCCCGTAGGGGAAGTGCATCTACTCAGCGGTTGGTATGGTATCCAATATATTTTTGTATAGAAACCTTCTTAACTAGTGATGTGTAGACAGTTACATTATTTTTTTTTAAATAATTACCAATTAAAGTAACAATCACTATGATATGTCGCACTTTTCCCATCTAAGCAATTTTACTAGATTTTTTTGGAACTTAATACGTTTTGCTTGTCATTAAGGACCAAAATAACTAATATTGTCATTAAGCAGATTTTCATTTTCATTATTTTAAAAAATTGTCAGAAATAATACAACTAGATGCTCTTACCCCAAATTTGGGGTAAGTGCATCTACTCGTCCAATTTTCATAAAATGCTTTCAATATCAACTAGCCTAAAAGGTTACATTCCGATTTTTATTAAAGGCTTAAATTAGGAAATGGTTAATGATCTTTCTATCAATGTTTCGAAGTCATAACATAATCTTATGATGTTTGAGAAAAATTTATGTCGACGTTTTATATGTCGCACTTACCCCGATAGACCCTACCATTTATATCTATACCAAAACTTTACACAGCCAAATATATGATTTAGATCAGTTGGATTACAATGATTCACTTTATTTCTCATTTAACCCTCCTGACCTCGATTATTAATTCATATTTTTAGAGTGATTTATTGAATCGTGATCACGGTCTTGTTCGATATGCAACATGCATGTACCCAAACCTTTTTATGTACCGTTCTGTAGCTTAATCGTGTTATAATTCCACCATAAATGTTTACGATCCACGGTTTCGCCCTTACCTCACATTGTAAAATATTTTTTCTCCAATTTGCCGCGAAGAATTTGTAACTGCGGTCTTGTATATCCGTTGTATCTATGTGTGGAATTATAAGACGATACCGACACGTTAAGTCGTTAACCTCGCTACATACCTTTAGTCCTTTGTGCATCAGTCCTGGCGATTGCTGAGAGTGTTGCATTCGCGACTCTTGTCAATGTTTGTTTTGTTAAAGTCACGAAGTCGCCGCAGACGATTGGATGCACGAGATATGAACAAATAGTCGTTTAATATTAATTTATTGTTGTCAATTAATATTTACTCTTTAAAAATGCCTCATTAATTAACAACAGGCTCTATATAATACTTGTGGATTTTTTTTATTGTAAAGAGTGTCCAGCGGAAAATTTTCAAGTTTAATATTAAATAAAATAAAAATTATCATGTTATTCTCGTATTTTATTTATACAAAATGGAGTTTAACGATTTGGATTATACGTTTTATAAACAATATCGTCTAAATGCCGTCCATTTCTTTCAAGACTCTCTTGCAATCGCACTCTTAAATTTGCGAACATACGAGAGCAAAGCGTTAGTTCAATGGCAGCAATTTCACGGCGGATATTTTCTTGTAGGGCCTGAATTGTTCGAGGATTGTTGCTGTAAACTCTCAACTGAAGGTATCTCAACAAAAAAAGTCCCACGGTGTAATATATGGTGATCGAGGTACCCAGGGTATGTCTCCGTATTTACTGATTAATTTATTGGGAAAAATTTCCCTTATTCTTCTGTGTATGGAGTGGCACCGTCTTTCTGAAACTGTGTTTTGTTGTTAAACCCGGGAAACAGCTGCAGTTGCGGTACCATAAACTCGTCGATCATTCGGCAATACACGTCAGCAGTGACTGTCTCTCGCTGGTTAAAAAAAAATAAGGGTCAATTATCCTCGGGCAGAAATACCACACTGTCGTTTTTGGACAATGCAAACGTTTTTGGTGGCGTTCCCTTGTCTCATATTCTGTTTATTAACATAGTCATCGATATGAAAATGTGCCTCGTCAGTAAACAATATGTGTCCAAGCGTTCGTTCTGTTCCAAAACGTTCCAGCATCTTTCTCGCAAAGGTTTCACGGAAAGAAACTGCACGATTTGCTGTTTGTATGAGTGAAACTGTAGTTTCCTTTTCAAAATAACGTGCACTGTTGATTTTTTTATTCCAGTATAGGGTGCAATTTTCCTTATCGATTTACTCGGGTTGCGCATAATTTCATGTCGAACTTGAGTCACATCTTCTGGCGTCGTTGCTGACGTTGATGGTCCCGGAGTAGTTCGGTTAACCATTGTTCCTTCTTGTCTAAATTTTAGAACCCAACACCAGATAATTTGCGTGCTCGGCCCATCACTTACTCGTCGAATATTAAAGTGAGTACAAAAAGCGCGACACGCACGAACCAATGAATCACTGCACTTTAAATATTGCTCAACCGCGAACCGACCAGTGACTCATTACGATTGACAAATCCGCAAATCATGCACGTCGAACAATACTCCTCCCACTTACCTTCCCCTGATGGTTTACGAGCAATTTCAATTTAATCTTGAAATTTTTCCGCTGAACACCCTATATATTCGTATAATACATAAAAATACTAGGGGTTTACAGTTAGTTTAATCTTGAAATTTTTTCGCTGGACATCCTTTATTTGTTTGTCCATCGAACTACCATGCGATGTGAAACAGGGCAATCATATATGGCACGGTTCCTCTTTTAAATTGCTAATACGTGATTTAGATTCCTAAGTTATTCCTCAACCACTCATGTAAGAAATTATTCTACTCGTTTTAATATTCGAATTATTCTTCTTTGCGTGTAGTAACCACAATTCATATTAAAATTTAAGAAATATCTTTTTTGGACTATATTTCATTCAATCTTAAATTGTAATACATATAAATGCTGTCATGAATTACAACACAAGAATTACAATAAAAAATTGTAAGTCGTCATACGTAAACATTATTATTACTTTTACACAAGGGGTTCTCAAACTTTTAAAACCAACGAATAATTAAACATTTACTACTTCGTTGTTATTTATGTATACATATTGCAAATATGGAAGTATTTTGTATGCAATGTGGGTGGAAAGCAAAGCTAGAAAGTTTTGAAACTGTAAGTACTACGGCATTATTCTTAATATTATATATCGATGTTGACGGAGACTATTACCACATTTATCTTTAGTTTAATCTTTTTTTTTTTGTCACTCGATGATTCTCGATTGCGAATTCTTTATGAATTTTAGGAATTTATAAATTTAAATATATTCGTGCGAAATTGGTATATAGAAAGCCAACGCCATTTAATAGTGTGTAAGATATTATATGAGCGTTGAAATTTTTTTATATCTGATTTTTTGTGTTCTCTGCTGAAGAATTTTCGCTTCTCACCTTCTGGTTAAAATGTATTGTAAAATTCATTTGAATAATTTTTTTAACCCGTAGATATTATAACTGTATATAATTTGGTCGTTGGTAATAAAATTAAACTAATAAGACTAGAAAAGATTTGTTAAAATTATAGTGATTTACAATATTTCCATCTAAATTTATTCGTTTCGATCGAGACACTATTTATATTTGTGATCCTTTTGATCCCGCGATATCTTCAGAGCATCACCTTAATCATATCCCCGATCTAATAAACTATTTTAAACGTTTATTGTTTTCTGGTCCAGCGATGTATACCGGTTCACACGACGCGGACGGTCCTATTCTCCGGTCACGTCTCTTTACGTAGAAGGCGATATCTGGTCATCTATTACATTTGGCATCGCGACCCGGATCGACCCCGCCATCGCCGGCATTTGTTTGCCATTTTCCATTGTTTCCTCTTCCTTTTTGCTGGATCGACACGGCCAACAGAGCAAGGGACCGAACGTCACTTTATGTATTCAATTTTTAATTAACTAACCTATTATTCATATTACATATATTTTATTTTTAATATTTATTGCCAACTTTACATTGCGGTTTTTATTCATTTTAATATAAATTATTTAAAACTTTGTTTTTATCCACTTTATGGGTTGAATTTAATACACCGATCGGTTTCGGAAAATACAATTTCCTTCATCAGGACGTCAGATTATCTAACTAAAGCCATGTAAGTCAAATTATTCTAATGTTTTTAAAATATTAAAAAAAACAAAAAATAATAATTTAAATAATAAATTTAGTAATGAAAGATTTCACATCTTTCACATATAATTGACATGTAATTTTTTTTAGGATACGACATTACATTTAGTTGATTATTTATATTTTAGTTAATTTTATACGCTTAACTTATTTTTAATGATTCCAGATCAATTTAAGACCAACATTGTTTATACGTAAAGCAGACAATTCCAAATTTTTATCAAAGGTATCATCATTTTCTAATAAATTATTGGAAATTTTTGAAAAACCATTACTATTTAAGCACCTTAAATGCTCTTTGACTCTTATGTTAAATTTTAGAGCTGTTTTTCCAATATAGAAAACAGTACAATTATATAATTAATTATTACATCACTGGAATTATTAAACTTATTATGTTCGTCTTTGAAACCTATCGGTGTATTAAATTTAACTAAGAAAGTGGTTAAAAGTAAAGTTTTGAATAGTTTATATTACATACATTCTTGTTGGATTGAAATTTTGACCGTTTATATAAATTAAAATAATTCAATACTATACCTATTGTAGTTGATCTTCTTTGCTTATGTAAATAGCAGTATAATATACTCTTAAAAAGCAATCTTGTCTTTAATTGTTTGATTTAAGATCAATTGCTAATTGGCAGGCGAAATTCGCTTTGAGAATTAATAATAAAATTGACTGCGGTTGTTTCTTATAACTTGACAAGCTTTGATAAAATATGTTAACAAATTCCCTGTATTCATTAATAACTTTATACGCAGCCTGAATAGTGGTGAGTGAATATAGCTGTTTGTCCAGACATTATCGTAATAAAATATAATATTATATATCGTGTTGTCGTAAGGACTCCGCGAAGGACACCGAGAAATATATAAAATAGGACATTATAATCAAATTATGTGCTTCTAAAAATTTATGTGCGATTTAATCATCCATCAAATTAAATAACCTTAACTGAAAACTGTTTCAAAAGATATTGTGGACTCGTAGTACACTGACAATATCGTCTTATTTTCTCCTTCGTGTCAATATTAACATATAATGATCTCAATCAGATGAAAAAAAAAAAAATATATATATATATATATATATATATAATACTTTTGAAATTAGCAAAATTAACTTTGTGGTTAAAATTAATTATTTTTATTTGTTAACAAATAACAAATGTATATATATATATTTGTTACCTATGTGTGTTTATAATAAATATCTAGTCATGTCAAGTGTTCAATATATGATTTCCGTCAAGGGGTGCCATTGTAAAAGAAATGTGTTCTTGAACTCAAAATCCTTTCTGTTGTTAAGGGGCACTGGATCTGACATATTTTCAAAGTTATCAATAATTTCATTCAATATTTTGGGTGTCATAAATCCGACTTTCTCTAGGAAAATTCGTGTTCACTTTTGGAGCTTTCAAATTGTTTACTCTACGTTATCTTAATTATATTACCGATACAAGGCGAAGATATTGAAATGTTTGTGTTATTTTGTAATCGGTTCGGTCTTGCGAAGTTTCTTTATTTATTAGGGAAACGAACATTACCAAATGCATATGTTTTTGATACGTACGCGAGATAAACAGAAGTAGATTAACATATCATTTTACAAGAACATCGAAAATAATATAACTTTACTTACTAGACATTAATATTATAGAAATATACTAGGAATTTTACATAGTAAGTAGATATAGCAATATAGAAAAGTTATAAGATTAAGAAAACATACTAAAGATTTGTAGTGGAATAAAGGTAAAGTAATAGGGTTAGGTAGGATCAGCAGAGATGGGCGAAAGATTGAGTCTAGTAAACAAAATATTATTATTTTGTTTACTATAAATATATATACTATAAATACACGTATACAACTGTTGTAAAAATAATAATATGTTTTTATTAAATATGTTTGGGTTTTGGCTGAAATGTTCATTTGGTCCATTCCGATTCACCACAGAGGTAGCGTCAGTAATTTTTTCATATTATCATTACATCTTGTAGTTTGTGGTATTTATGAAATGTATACTCCTTGAGGTGTATATATATATTCAATAATATAGGTACGCAGTTAACAATTTTCACCGCATGCCGTCATTTCGTTTTCATCCCTGGCCTTAGCACAGTATGTATACACGTATTATATATATAAGGCTAAATAGACTACCCTGACGGCAGAACTGACTTGTGAAATACGATACAGATTTCCTGAAACGGGTTCATGTCAATATAATGGTATGAACATGACTCGAAATCAGTTCTGCACAATTGGAAAAGCCGGAGTTAATAAGTTATCGAGCATTTCTCTGTCAGCGCTTCGAATCGGTTCATATTACATTTTTGTATTAACTTTTTTCATCTTAACTAAACAATCGTAATGATATTTGAAAGTAAGGTAAAGTAACCGCTTTACTTTTTTTATAGATTTTTTCTCACTATTTTTATTTAATGTACGATAAAATGTCTTTTTGATACTCTTAATATATAATAATTAAAAATATTACAGATTACAAATTTTCACTTCATTTAATAAAATACAACAATATTTTGTATTTTATTCTCTATCTACCACTACGGTGTATGTCATGATAAATAATGTAGTACTTATCACCTAAAAACATAAATTGTTGCTTTCGAGTCTTGTGAAAGTGTGAGCGGTGTTCGATAATATCAGTTATTAAGGAGAACACATTCTTATTGTGAAGTTGTAATTATTCAGAACATACGTCTGTGATATTATAAATACTAATTTAATATATTGATAAAAAGTCAGTAAATATTATTTGAATTTTATTCAAATGACAATTGGAGCATAAATACTATTAAAAAAATTAAACTCAAGAAAAATTGAAGGTACGAATCTACTTAAATGTGACGACTGCGACAATAATGGTGCGACAACCAGTGTCACTCTTCTGGTACGCATGGCAAACACGGCATCTTCCCGCATCCGGTCTCTCGTGGTGTCCTTGGAGCAGCATTTGCCGAGGTATCCGAGTGCCTGGCAATTTCGGTCAGGTACTCCTTCCACCATCGGCACATGCACACGTCCTCTTCTCCAAGGTGAACCATTGTCAGATAATGTCGACGAGTGTTGGGATGAACCGTAATTTTGCGTTGTAAGTAAATGTAGAATTGCAGCAGAAGATCACAAGGTAGGAAGAATTTCAATGAAGTGTAAAAGTACTAAGCAAAGATTTGAAAAGTAAGATGGGAGAAAGAAAAAAAAAGATAAAAAGAAAGAAAGGATAATGAAAGAATGGATCAAAGAAAGAAAGGAGGTAAGAAAGAAGTAGGAAAGAAGGGAAATTTCAATTATTTCCTGCAACAATAGAGATTTTTACGATACAATTAGAATTTGCAATGCTAGAAATAAATGCGTTATGAGATTGACTAAAAAAAAAACATTATTACCCTTCAATGTCATCCTGAGCGCGACGTTCCAAATCCAATTTTGCGTCGTATTCGCTCCTGGATACTTCAGGTTCAGGTTCCATTTCCACGGAAAAAGTTCCGCAACGCGCGGGACGGCCATGCCGCCCGCTGAGCGTGTACTTCCAGCGCGACACGCGAATCAAAAGTGCCACTCATTCGCGCCGGTCTGATACGTACCCTGTCGCTCTAGCGACCAACTTTGAAACTGATGATAGGCGTTCCGCTCGGCGCGTAGAATTTACTAACCATGGAGATCTTAGTTTTATTTAGGTACTATCGTTATTTATTTTTTTGTATCTAAAATTTATAACGTTACAACATCTAAAACCAATTTTGACGAAAAATAGTGTTACGCTACCGCAATTGTTAATTCTGGCGTCTGCTATCGGTTTACTCAAATATTATTTGAGATTCCGTAAAAGTAATGTAGATGGCTTTCAAATAATGGAACAATAAATGTATTCATTTGAAAAAGTGTAACATATGGGTTCGAAAATTTGTCGTCAAAAATACTGTCGTTGTAGCATAGTTTGTAATGCACCTTCCCCGGATTGGAAAAGAGATCTAGGCTCGAATCCCGGTAGCGCAGCAACAATATTTTATAAAATTGCTTTTATATGTATATCTTTATAATTAATATTTAAATTAAAAAAATTAATCAAAATATACCAAACAACGAACAATTAAACCCGTTTAATAAAATAAGAATGTATTATATTTTAGTGACAATATTTTCAGAGAAGAATCACGAATCATGATATTTTCAGTTACTCAGTCACTGATTGCGACATAAGATATCGGTGACACTCACAGTTAGTGATATTGAGATCGTTACTAGCTTCACCTAGGTCTCAAATAATTATTCTGCTTATGGAGTGGACTTGCGCGATCTTCGTAGGTGTACGTTAGCTAACCAACCGCACGATTTTGAAACACGCCATTAAATTATCTTCTATAATACCATCTCATAACATTGATCTATAAATTTCGTTCACTTATCAATCTCGCAGGCTAACTGCTTCCTCTATCTTTACTCTTCTATCTCAGCACATACGTGTGTAGTTCTCGCTGGCACCTACACACATACATCTTATTTCCTGAACACAGCCTAGAGTTTTGCGTGTTCTTGAGTCTATTTGCTCCCGCTGCGAGCGCTTTCTGTGCTACAATTTCAGAGTTTCCCAAAGAGTGACAATTTACCAAATGATGGATTTATATTATAAGTTAATCCCTTTTTTATTAATGTCGTCATTTTTCTCCCCAAGTTTTGTGAAAAACTGACAGCAAATCATTTATAACTTAATAATTTAATCGCCTTGAAATGTTTGTGGAGGAATTATTTCACGTCCTAGCACGTGAAGCCTAGTGTAATGTTTATGTTAATTGTGTTCGACATATAAATTAATTTTTCTCTCTACTCTCACCATCGCTGGGGGGTCACGCCTCCATTCAAGAATA
The DNA here is from genome assembly GCA_022840565.1 of Eubasilissa regina. Classification (NCBI taxonomy): domain Eukaryota; kingdom Metazoa; phylum Arthropoda; class Insecta; order Trichoptera; family Phryganeidae; genus Eubasilissa; species Eubasilissa regina. Next base: position 19,563,305 of record JAINEB010000015.1, on the reverse strand, counting down.
ATTTTCGTTGAATTATTTTTTATGGATCAGTTAATCTATCCTAACCGGCTAACATTAAATTAATCAAATGGGTTTTTACTAAGTTTGTCTTTTCTTAAAATTAATCATTATGTTTATTCATTAAGTAAAAACTATAAACTTCAAAATGATTCTTATTTGTTAACTAATACATATTAAAAAATACTAATCCACAATGTGTATATTCCAACAGTTAATATTTTAAAACATTTTTAAGTGTTTTGAACGACCATCTGAGTAAATGCCCGTATAAATTTGTTAATTAATATTTACAATGCCTATTATTATAGTATTATACTTCATTGCAATAAGTATATGGCTTTTTATTGCAGTACTTTCTGTATTAGTAATTTATAATTGATATTCGTGAATATCAGACAAATTAAAATAAGTTATTGTGAATGATGTGATGAGGAAATCTATTCTTTAATAAAGCAATTAAAATAAATATATGTTTTGCCATAATTTTTATTAATTTAACATTTTAATAACGAAGAAAGTAAAGTTAAAATAAAATATGCGTGCTAAAATCATCATGTCATTTTTTTTACACTATTATTTGTTTTATATTACGTTAGATTGAAACAACACAGGTACAGTGCCGTTCTCTCTAAACTGTGTTGTATTTGTTATAAGTAAATTACTGTAATTGATCTGCCGCCTCCCTCCCCATCAGATAGGGTAGTTCTTGTTCTGTATACCCTTGGGGTTGAAACAAACAAGACGGAGTGTAGATATCAGAAGAGAATAAATCTTTTGCGAATGTCCGGTACTTTATTATTATTGATGCAATTCTCAAAATCTTTCTACTTTTATCATCTACACTGTATTATATCGGTGCACGATACATGACATGTTTTCATAAAACATTAACATTCCATCTTTCATTGTTATCCTGATGGTAATACCAGGTAGCCTGTTCTACAACGTTTTGTTTTTTAATTTGTGATGGACTGTTGAATGTTGAAATGAGCAACTTTTTAAATTTTTCTATAAATCTGTCTTAAGGGTGAGTTTTCATTTTTCCAGTTTGAAATTCGAGAAATTATACACAAATTAGATGTGTTTTCAAGACGAGCTTAATAGTTAAATTCGTATTAGTTCCAGGTAAATAATTAATGACGTTATTTGTTACGTAAATTATGTGAGAGTTGAATGTTTGAATAGAAAGAGACGACAATAAAATTGTTGATTTTCTTGCATTTGATGCAAGTGTTAAACATAACACGTGTCTAGAGGCTTATCCACGATTATCCAAGTATTTCATATTAATATTATGAAATGAGTGTTGTCATTTGAATTAGTCTATTGAAAATTAAATAATTTTTCGAAGTACCTAATTCATATATATGAATATGGTTTGAAATCGGTCAAAGTACATACATATAATTAGATGATCGATGAATGTTCTAAATTTAAAATTATTATGACAGATTCAATTTGTTATTTTGTTTAATATTATCGATTTAAAACGCCACGTTGGTATTTCAGTGACATGTCTGTTTTATAATTACATATTATTTATGAAACAGACAACTTGCGTTTAAAATGCAACATTGTTATATATAAACGATATATTGAATTGCGACATACATAAAAATAACGTACTTAAAATATTATATTATTTAAAAACTATTTATTGTGTTTTTAATATAAAACTTGATTTTAAATAGTAGCTGAAGTTTCAAAGAATATATTATTTAAAAACGTATGTTTTAACTAAAATAAAGTATTTTAAAAATTTCGAAAATTGGTAATATGTCCTGCAAATTAAATGGTATTGGTCTATTAATTTTTAACATTTTGTGTATTTGTGTCAATTGACAATTTGTCTCCGTAATATTGGCTTCAAGATTATAAAAAAATATATTTCAATTATGCAATAATTTACCAAAATTAGGATAATTTTGTAGCACGTGGAAAATGCATCTAATGGTCTAAATGATATAAATTAATAATATAAACCCACATTTCGGTAAAAAACGCGAAAATTTGAATTATTAAATTTAATTAATTAATTAAATTAAATGGTAAGTAAACCGCCATCGGTTACTTTTTCGACGGATTTTTTTTTTTAAATGGCTGTACTTATTATGTGTCACATCAATATTCGTATTATTTTTCAAACAACTTGTACTTATAAATAATAGGACCACTTTTTATTTATTGACTGACTGAGAAATTTAGGATAATTTTGATTTTTCTTCATCTCCTGATCAGGGCCGGTTGGGATAATTTCCGAGGCTATATGCAAAGTTTGTCCTCGATGTATTCTTGTTTATTTTTAACTACACGAATGGGCAAGAATATTTTCAAACAATAATTCGACCATTTAGAATGTAGTTATTTATTTTACAAAAAATTTGATATATAATGAATGTATGAAATGTATAGAATATGGAATAACGAGCTCCGTCACTTTTCGAGTGTACCTATCACAAGTCACACCAATGCGCCATATCAATTTAATAACACCCAAAAAGCATTATTTCAAAATATACAAATAATAAGATTTAAACTTAACTCTTTTTTTTAATACTTCTCTAACCGCGACGCTGGGTGCGGCTGAACTCTTTGCTATCGATGTAGGCATATGAAAGAATTGTCTCTTCGACCTTTTAGTATGGAAAGTGGTAATATGCCGTTTTCAGAAACAACGTTACCTACGTCTTGATTAACTATGTTATTTTTTTTTCCATTTCCTTCCAAATGTAATGTACTCATGAGTCTACGATATTCTAAGTACTCTACATGCGGCTAAACTGACGAATCAACTATTTTAAGTGTATCAATGCTATAGCTTTAACATTTTTACTAACTATCTATAAACATCCTTAGTATTTAATATTAATACATGAAAACTGTCTTATTTTTACTACGTGGCGTTCCAATTTATCATAATCATTATTTTTACTACGTTGCGTTCCAATTTATCATAATCATTATTTCAAGTAACAATTGCGCTTTCTTTGTAATATCTTAGTGATGATGGTAACGTATTAGTTGTTTATATCTAAACTATTTAATGTTTGAATGTGGTAATGTTTTCATACTAATTAAATGTATTCATTAGAAAGATGTACAAGTAAAATTAAATTTATCTAAAAATATTGTTGGTGCAACAACTTTTTTACAATCCTGGGAAGATGCATAACAGACTATGCTACAGCAGACAGCGCTTTTGACGACAAATTTTCGAACCCTGTTACACTTTTCAAATGAATACATCTATCGTTCCATTGTTTGAGACGCCAGAATTAACAATTCATTTTTATGAAATTTTAGACACATTGACACATACAACTTATATATTATTAAGGAGAACACGTTTTTATTGTAATGTACTGACTGCTGTAGCATAGTCGGTTAATGCACCTTCCCCGGATTGAAAAGAGATCCAGGTTCGAATCCCAATAGCAACAACGATATTTTTCGATAAAATTGATTTTATATGTATATCTTTCTAATTATTTATTAGTATTTAAAATATCACAGACCTATGTTCTGAATGATTACAATTTCACAATAAGAATGTGTTCTCCTTAATAGTAATGTTTTCCCTTAAGTATTCATGTGATTACGAGTTTCTCGAGTTTTCCATCGTTCTTTCTGGCAGCATGTCTAAAATATGCAAGAATTTCTTCTTCTGCGTGTTGTCGAAAGTCCTTCGGTAATCACTAACTCTTGTAGATGTATTGTGCATAGAATGAACGCTGAATTAGATCAGAATGTTTAATTTTGATTGTGTAAATTTACTATGAAAAAGATGTTCGTCTGATTCTATTAGTACAGTTTTAGAAACAACCGCCTCCGCGATCCGGTCGTGACTCGCCGGGGATCCGGCCCGATAGGATAGTTGGCTTTCTTCCCCTGCAGTGCCTCATTTCTCATCTTCTATTTCCCGCGTCACTTTTTGCATAACTCGAGAGTGATGCGTGCCCGAGGACGTATCATCAATCTCCGAGCGTGCGCCGCGTCCTTCCGCGTGTTCTGCCGCGGTAAAAAAAACCTGGAATGTAGTCGGAATTTGTCCGTTATCTGGATACGTGTGTACGTTATCAACACATGTGTGTGCGGTGCGATGTTTCAATGCCGTGACCGGGACGGGTGAAGTGATTACGACCATTTCTCATATCGTTATAATTTTCTTCTTACCGAATGTCGCGCGGTTGACGGTCGCGGTGAATTGGAAGTAAATAAAAAAAAATGTTAATAAATATCTTATTATTAGGAGAACACATTCGTATTGTGAAGTTGTAATTATTCAGAACAGACAGTCTGTGATATTTTAAATATTAATTAGACAGATGTACATATAAAATTAATTCAAATAATGGAACGATTCAATGTATTAATATCAAAAAGGTAACATATAGGTTCAAAAATTTGTCGCTGTAGCATACTTGGATAATACACCTTCCCCGATTAGGAAAGAGATCCAGGTTCGAATCCCGGTGGCGCACCGACAATATTTTTCTATAGAATTGATTTTATATGTATATCTTTCTAATTAATATATTTAATTCATATTTAAAATATCTTATTGATGTATGATGTATCGACCACTCATAACTAACAAATTGGTCATTTTTATCTGTTTTAGTATTTCGCTTGTATTTGATACATTTTCAATTGGCAGTACATTTATTTATTTATTGTGTATTTGGGAAGTATGTTCGATAGAAACGGAAAGACAGAGAAAGATATCGAAAGGAGGGAATAGAGTGAACGGCGCTTTGAATGGAATCATAGTTAATGGGAACTTGTCAACTGAGGCAAAACCAGCGATGCACAATGGAGTCCTGGTACCTACACTTGTGTATGGAAGCGAGGCCTGGAACTGACTGAAGAGGAACGAAAGTAGACTAAATGCAGTGAAAATGAGATCACTTAAGCGTATATGTGGCAGATCCATTTATGACAGAGTAAAGAAAGTAAAGCTGATCTTAGTATAGTAAATAACATTAAGAATGCATCACTTAGGTGTTTTGGTCATATGGAATGAATGAAATAAGAGTAAGAAAGATATAGATACGCTGGTGTTGGTGGTATGGCATCAGAAGTAGAGGACGTCCGCGGAAGACATTGCACGATGCCCCTGTTAGATGACTCAATAATCGTCGAGCTTGTATAAGAAGATATATGAATGTGGATGAGGCGAGGTTTGTGTGTCAGGACAGAAGAGTGTGGCGCTCTATCTTATCTGCCTATCTCCGCGGGGAAACGGCGCGATGGTAAAGTATGTTTAATTGAACATAATAGTATACAATAAAAAAAATTTAAATACTGCCACTTAAAATATCTATCAAATAGGTAAATGCGAAATACTAGAAACTAAAAATAACCTATTTGTCGATTTGTATGAAAATATATACAGATACATATATACAACAAAAATATTAACATTCTGTAATTTGAGACGCATGTCAAGATACAATAGGATAGATGAAACCTTTCAAGGAAACCGGAAATAATTAAAATGTAAACATACTTTAAACACAAAAAAATACAGCATTGAAAATGATTTACAACTTGAACTACCTGACACTGACTGAAACAATCTACAAAATAACATAGCAATTTAATATCAATAACATAAAAAGGGTTGAAACACTAAAACAAGCTTGCTAATGATGATGTGAAATACAGGGATATTTAATTACACAAAACACATGAGAAACATCATCACACACGAGAACATCTCAAAACTACAGCTAGAACAAAAGTAGGGCGGGCAATGAGGTAGTGGAGCATGTCAGAAATGAGTGTTTGTAGTATGTTTTTAAAAAAATCAGATTACCTTGTTAATTGAATATTTTTAAAATGTGCAGTATTTTTGGAGATATTGTCATTTAAAGTTGGGCTTGTTGAAAAACGTTCAGATTACCGTGTGATGTCACATCTCCCGTACCTACGAGAGGCGTGACGTCACTACGTCAATTCTCGCCCGCTGGAGTGTGGGGTACCGACTTGTCGACTCGTCACACGATAAATCGGTATAAACCGATCGTTTTTAAAACACGCAGCTTTGATCATCCGCAACTCTGCCATATTTCAAGATATCGAAAAATTCTTTCAGTTTTGTAATTGAAATTCATCGAAAATTTTTTTTTTTATATATAAATCTACTACCTCATTGCGACTCACTTGCGGGACTGATTTGAATTATATAAAGACTTAACATAGCTTACAAGATAATTTAATATTGGCAGATTTTAAAAATAGTGTCAAACATACGAAGATGTGCACAGGTGTAACTGTGTTACTATTCCACTACAGAAATCGATTACGTTTATGACAAATTTATTTCAAACTTTATACAATAATAATGCGTTTTCATTATAAAAACTAATTATTAAGAATATTATCAAATATTTTTTATTTTTTATTCTGTATCCTGTTATTTGAATTATGATTTAATTTACTTTGAAAGCAGTTGCTTTCTCTATATTCCTTGAAAACCGACATTTTGATTCTTGTGGCCCCAGCCCGACGAATAATATTAATTGTAAATAGATTCCCAGGTCTGATATGTTTTGATATAAACCCGAGGATCAGTTATTTAATCAGTCGTTATACAAATACACACCATTAAACACGTGTAAGTGGGGTAGCATAGAGACAATAATGCTACAGACACCTTTATATCTTAGAGTCTCCAATTCAAGTACTTGTGTATATTCGTCCATTTTGTAAGTACATACTCGATAATCGAGTATTTTGAAAAATATATTTTATAAAACAACTTCCATATAATGTAGCAGCGTCCTACGTTCGGTGTTTACTGGCCGCGTTGGAGCGGTTATTGATAGATGAAACACAGATTATATTTAATAGAAATATATGGAAGTATGGGTATTTACGGGGCTTACGACCTGTCTTCGGCTGGCTTATGTGATCACTTTATACAAATATAGCGTTCACCATTCTCACCCATTAATCAATCTTCACATCTATAAAAAATTTATATGAAAATATGTTCATGGACATACATATTCTAATATAATGTGTTAAAACCATGTTACAGATAAAGAATATTGCTTTAAATAATTTCAAAAAATACTTCGATTCTCATCGTGACATATAATTTTCAGGGAAATTAATATCATATTTTTTATTTATTATCTTAGTTTTATTAACCACAATTGAGTTTAAAAAACATCTACCGGTTTCGGAAAACACTTTTCCTTCTTCAGGATGTCATCGTTGGAGATAAATAAAGCATGTAAAAGTAATCAGGAAATTCTAAACAGCCAACTAAATTTAACTACGAGTCCTATTCTAAAATTTTTTCCTAAAAATTATTCGACTAAATTTGTATTGACCAGTAATTTGAGTTAGGTACTAAATTTATTTTTTTAAATAATTGTTGTTTTTTAAAAAATTTAAAAATAGATTCTGGTGAAGAAATAATACTATATTTTTAGTTAGTTATGACATCCTGAAGAAGGAAAAGTGTTTTCCGAAACCGGTACATGTTTTTTAAACTCAATTGTGGTTAATAAAACTAAGATAATAAATAAAAAATATGAATCTTAACCACCAAGTTAATATTGCTAATTTTAAAAGTAAATTAATATCAAATTTAGTCCATAGATGTTGATAGTGTAGTGGTATTCGAAGTGTTTCCACATATTAACATATATACAACTTCCAAAAATTTGATAGATATTGAGATTGATTAATGGGTGAGAATTGTGAACGTTGTATTTGTATAAAGTGATCACTTAGGCCAGCCCGGGGACAGATCGTAAGCCCTGTAATTACCCATACTTCCATGTATATCCATTAAATTAAATAATAGCTTTGTCTCTATGAGATATCTATTATTTGTTTAATAACCTTGCCTTTGTAGGTGAAAGTCACCTTATTTTTTAGTCGTGTCGAAGCGATCAGAAGTTTGGACTTATTTAAAAAAAAAAAGCATAATTCACTTGTTATCGCAATGTAATGTATACTGTTAAACCATTGTATGTAAAGGACCATCAAACTGCTGGGTCGATATATCATTTAAAATCTCGTTTGTTTCATATTTATTTATTATATGTATACGAATTTTAATTATTAATAGCTATTTTGGTACATTGGAAACTACTCTAGTACTCGTGTGTTTTAAGATTTTACTACACGATACTCGACGATGTCGAGTAATTGGAGTCTATAATATCGATCACGTTCAGGCCAAACGCACCACAATTGCATGTTACATGCGATGACATGTAACGTGCAAAAAAAATCTAACTCCTTATGATAACAATAATTCTTATTCTTAAAAGTAATGTTACATTTAACGATTTATGGTGTGGTACAATTCGATTCAAACTCGTAATTTTTATTTAAATATTTTTTTAAACGTACTTAAAATGTCGGTTGGTTCTAAAGCGTAGTATAGAATATTTATAACTACGGTCGTAAAGCATGTAAAAAATAATTCAATCCTCAGCACGGTTTTGCTACCTGCAGTTCTTCGTAATGTGCTGTGATCACAGAACAATAAATTAGACAGAGATGCCATTAAGGGCCCGGGAGGGAGTGAAGCGTGTTTTATCGACGAAAGAGGAAAAGCGGCACTTTGCAGTAGTGGATGGATCGGGATCTGTTGGGGGCCGCGATACTAGCTCTGTGTGTATTAGTACGGTGTATTTGTTTGAGTATATGCGGATAGCAGGTCTAGTTTATTTGTTACTCTGAGTTTGTGACTTACTGGCATAGTTTTTTTTCACTCGTTACGGCCGATGAGTTTTTCAGTAAAAACTAAAAAAATATATTGTAGAGATAAATGTAAATTTTAATAACCTCATATATTTTTATTTCAGTATTATTTTATGGTGTAATACGCAGACTAGTAAATTATTAGACATAATATGAAGTATATATATATATATATATAGGAAAGGGGTGTATAACATTATTTGCGGGGCGAGGGGCATTCTACACACATATCGCAAACCTAGATCAAAACAAAGACAATTCAAAAAGTCATTTTTCAGTAGACAGAAAAATAAAATCTTTTTTCCATTTTTTGTTACCATGAAACTAAATAACAGTTTAGGTCATAAATGTATTCTAAAATGACATTATTCTGTACTGGGGCTAAGTTAGTTGCGTACATGACTGAGTATCCGAATACAATAATTTAAAATTCTTGTTTTTTTTTTAACTGTCTTAGTTTTGATCTAGGTGTGAAATATATCCAACTAAACATAAATCTGACAGATTATGACACATTTATGCAACCGTAAAAGTATTTACTCCTCGAAAATTTAATCTTTTGTAAACAAGACGTATTTTTTACACTTTTACATATTATATTGTCAGCGTTTAAATTTTCGTTCCTATCGAGTCATATTTAGAAAAAAAAAGTGATCACGTGGGTGCCACTGAAATGAAAATTTTGGGACAAGGAATTTTCGTTAGTTCATGTCTATTTATTTGGTGGTCTGTGGTGTAATACAAGAATACCATTTATTTATATGGCAGTCAATTTGTGGTACAACATGATTATTTCAATTTTTATTGTTTCAGTTTTATTTTTTTATGCGTCAATAGTTTTAAGAGCTACAGCAAAGTGAGTGGCAGGGCGTGAAAGGAGAGTGGGTTGGGGTAGTTATTATGAATGTATAAATAAGGGTTGAAGTATGGGCGAATATGTTCTTTGGCATTTTGAATACTTACTGTCTCATGTTTATTAATATTCCTTTTTATGAAATTGAGAAGGTTGATTTTCTAGTTAGTTTCAGTTATATTATTTGATTACCTACCTATTAGTTTTTTGTATTACGGTTATGAAATATTACGGTAGTCAAGTACCTACCGACAATTATTGAGCACATACAAGTCTTACATCTTATCGACAATTTTACGTCGTGTGTTATCTTTTGTTTCTGAGAGAAACCTCATAAAACGTCAAGGTTATTTTGACGATAATGCAGTGAAATGGCTTATTGCCATGTGCAACATTCGATATTTTGTATATTTTTGTTGTTAATATTTAATAAAGAAATAAATATTCTACAAAATAAAATAATTAAATTTGCAACGAGCCGTGTTGTATAACGTTCATATCTCAATAAATAATAATGCGGAATATTAATGACAACCAAATTGTTTATATGAAGCAAATTAATATTTTAATAGTATTTTATAAATTATTAGAACAAATTCTTTTTGTGAAGCTATAATTGTTTAGAACATAGGTCTGTGATGTTTTAAATATTAATTAAATATATTAATTAGAAAGATATACATATAAAATCAATTTTATCGAAAAATATTGTTGTTGCGCCACCGGGATTCGAACCTGGATCTCTTTCTTAACCGAGGAAGGTGTATTATCCAACTATGCTACAGCAACGATATTTTTAGTGAGCAATTTTCGAACCTATATGTTACGCTTTTGATATAAATACATTTAATCGTTCCATTATTTGAAAGAGCCATCTACCTTATTTTTACAGAATCTCAAATATCTTTAAGTAATCTGATGGCAGACGCCAGAATTATTAATTTATTTTTATTAAATTTTGGACACATTGATACAACTTTATTATTGATAGAACACATTCTTATTGTGAAGTTGTAATTATTCAGAACACAGGCCTGTGATATTTTAAATAGGAATTAAATATATTAATTAGTAAGATATACATATAAAATCAATTTTATCGTTGTTGCGCCAGGTTCGAATCCCGGTGGCGCAACAACAATATTTTTCGATAAAATTGATTTTATATGTATATCTTTCTAATTTAATTCTTATATTAATATTTAATTCATATTGAAAGCATCATTTAAATATGTAATATCCCAATGTCATTCTCAGTAAGTAAATTTAAAAATAAAGCAATATATTTATTACATCGGAGTTAGGTATCAATTTCTTTTTTCCTTAAAAATGTGCAAATTGGGTGAATACGTTTTTGTTCTGGAGATATATTAATTTTTCTAATAAACAAACAAATTCATTTGCGTTTTGAAGAATTTTAAAATTGAAATATTTCTTATTACTTAATCTTTTCTTTAAAAGGTGTATTTTTTAAAAAATATTATGGCACTTGTTCACAAATGAAATTTGCCTGGGAAACTCGCCTCGATCCACGTAAAATGCAGTAAAGTTGAACTATAAATCATTATCGCATTTATTTTGTACGTAGAATGATTTAACTGATAATTACCAAACTTTACTGACAGATACACATCACTAGTATCATTACTGTTAATGTGTTTTCAGAATTCAGAAATCTATTTAGAGTGTATACTGTTTATTTAATATTGCAGTTGATAATAATTTGTTATATTTTTTATACATAATAATTATTTAAAATACCGACGTAAATTTAAATTTTTTATTATCCAAACACGAAGTTAATATTACAGTAGCTTTACGTTATATCATATTACCTTTTTTAAGTATGCCTTTTGTTTATTTATAACTATAGCAATATTATGTCAGTATTTTTTTTTCTTTTTCTTCTTTCTTTTTTCTTCATATTTGATTTATCTTTTTATTCCAAATAACACCACAACAGCACGAAAAAAAAAACTGGCTACTTTAACACAGACTTTAGTCTAGCAAAGTACCCGGGACAACGCTGTTTATATCAGAGGTGAAGTCTACTCCATCCCACACAATAAACTATGTATTATGTATGTTTATTATGTACATATATAAATGTATATGTATAAATAATCTATAAAAATGTATATGTTTAAATAAATAAATAAAAAAATTTCAGCTACTCGCCGAGCTTCGATTCTCCCAAGTTTTTCATGACTGGCGCTACACGGCCCCCGCGAGAACAATAACGTAAATTGAGTTACATCATATGAAATCACCTTGTCTCTTTAACGTCTGACATGCCGCGGGAAACGAAATGGTGCACGATAAATATTCTTAGGAATGGGTCATTGTTATTTTTTCTTTTGTATGTATATGTATCTCATTTTACAAACAAATGTAGTCTCCATCACCTTACACAGAGTTATGTTAAGTTTATCACTTACTTCGGCGAGAGAGTAATACATTTAATATAATATATGAGAGAACAATGTGTACCTTATATGACGTATGGTAAATTTATTTATTTGTTCATTAATTTTACAAATACACGATATGTTATTTAGTAACTGGTTGCTAATGGATTAGTTAGATTTGAACTATAAATTAGATTGTTTAATATTAAACATTATGACATTGTAGAGAAAATAATTAGAAAAACAAATGATGTGAAACGTGTTAGTAAATTAAAAGTTAAATAGATAAGGTGTATTATTAAGGAGAACACATTCTTATTATGAAGTTGTAATTATAAAGAACGTGGGTCTGCGATATTTTAAATACAAATTAAATGTATTAATTGGAAAGATAGAGATAAAGAAAATTGATTTTATATGTATATTTTTATGATTAATACATTTAATTTGTATTTTAAAAAAAGGTGTAAGTTAATAAATATCAACCAGCAAATAAGCAATCGGCTGTGCTAAGCCTTGCGGGCGGCTATTTTAGCAGCTTCGCCGCTATGCGGCCATTGATGACCGGTGAGCAATCAGGGTATCAACAGAATTTATATGTCAATGATAGATCTTTCTCCAAAACAAACCACACTTAAATAAAATGTCGATGTAATTAAAATTATTCTATCTTTTAAGTTAACTATCAAAACGAACAAAAATGACAAGAATGGCGGATGGACAAATTTTATGGTAAGATTTCTCTCTTACTATAGACAGAAGAAAAGATGACAGATGTCAAAATACAATTTCGCTAAAATATTAACCTACAGATATTAAAAATACGTTCGTTTTTCACTGTATAGCCATAATGACACTACATCCAATACGTCCAGAAAGTCATAGAAATAGACGGTGAGACGTATTATTATGGATATGTACATTATAAGCACCACCGACATGAAACAATCGATATAAACAGTAAATCATCAATCTTAATCTTCATTATGTAAATGTCCTGAACTGAAATTAGGTATGAACAAATTAATCTTCTTGATTCCTAATTCTATTGTCCCCAACAAATATATATTACTTTCGGTCAGAACCAGTTAAAATGGGGTTTTAGGGGGAGGGGGGTACTTTTGTTTCGCGGAGGCCCTAAATATCTAATAATGGTCTACGCTAAATTTGGCTCAGACAGGGGGAGGATGATAGGTTCGAGGGAGCATGTTGTGATGACTATTTTCCTCAGTATCCTAGAGTTGAACTGAACAAAATTTTGATGTTATTCAATACAGTACACATTTATATCGGTGGAAAGTGGGTGGTGTATGCAGCCCTCTCTTGTAGAGAGAAAGAAAGTGTCTGTAGTTTACATATTATCCCACAGAGTAACTGCAAAATTAAAATGGATTCCATATACATAATATACATTTATTTTCAGCCTAGGGGAATGGGGGTGTTTTTCGCAGGGTCCTGAAGAGGGTCTATGCTATGTTTAGAACGGACGGTACTCAATATAATACACATTTATACCTGGATGGGGGAGAGGGTGCCCAGAGGGAGAGGATGATGCCTGTATTCTAAACGGGGTCCTAAAGAGTAACTAATCAAAATTTGGTCAACGCGTGTAGGACTGTATAGAGAACAGAGAGAAATACATTTACGTGTAAGTTTCTATTAATTGTTTTAATAATCCAACGTAAGTGCTATTTTGATACATACAATATTAAATTTTTGTATATACACTAAGATAACATTTTATATTGTATTTTAAAATGGTGTATGAAAGTGACTTTAGTGCTGGCGATATAATAACTGAATTCCGTGGAGCCTGTTTGGATAATTAACAAACTAGCGAATACAAAATTGATATTGCATGGAAATGGGTGGCATATGTGATTAGACCATGAGGGGGTGAAGAGAAAGATAGTGTTGAAATATAGAACGTCCACAAAAGACCTAACCCGACTGAATATACTAGATACTAGGGCGATTCTGTCTCAACAATGAACGAGCATACATGGGAAGATTAATAAATATAAGAATATGGAAAAGTCGCGAGTTATGTGTCGGAATAGTGTGGCGTTGTAGTTTTAGCGGAATCGGCGTAAGTAGGGGATATTATGAATATCTGAATCATCCGTATCAAATGTTTATTTATTATTATTAAGGGTTTTGTTATTATTAAAGCCGATGCTTACCCACTCTCTTACAGTTAAACGTATGTTTGCATTAGTAGCGCCCCATACAGTCAATATTTACCGATTCTAACGAGTTTGCATATTTGCTTACATCGAGGGTATCTAAAGTACGGCCCGCGGATCGGACCAGACCAACATAGGTAAAGATTTCAGTTTGCCACGACACCGAGTCGGTGTGACGAATTTACGATTTTTTTTTTATGTTCTTGGCCCGCATACTGTTTTTTTTTTTTTGTACTGGAATGTAGCCTTGTGCAAAAAGTTTGGTGACCCCTGGCTTATAACATGCTTTTGCATCGCGATTCCTGATTGTTAATGGTACAAAAATTAAAATAATAGAATGTCAAGCCACAGCGTGTTTGCTTTCTTTGAAAATTAAATAAAATAATAATTGCAATATTTAAATATGTCCAAGAACACATAATTACTGGATTTTTTTACCTACAAAGGCACTGTTATTAAATAAATATCAGATATCTCATAGAAACGAAACTATTTTTATTATTTTAGAAGTATGGGGTAATTACAGGGCATACGACCTGTCTTCGGCTGGCTTAAGTGATCACTTTATATAAATGAATTTATATTGATTTTTCAGGTGTATTCTAGTATAATGTGTTAAAAAGATTTTACAGATAAATATTATTGCTTTGAATAATTTTCAAAAAAAAAATCAGATTTTCATCGAATTGATATATATATATATATATACAACTTTCAAAAGTTTGATGGATATGAAGATTAATGGGGTAAAAATGGCGAACGTTATATTTATATAAAGTGATAACTTAAGCCAACCGAAGACAGGTCGTAAGTCCTGTAATTACCCCATACTTCTAAATATTTTCTATTAAATATAATAAAAATTGCTTCTTCTCTATGAGATATCTGATATTTATTTTATAAAATAATAATAAATTTTTAATGTAACGAGTTAAATATATCAAGTGTTAATGTCAATGGAGCGAATTAATTATTTTTCAAAAATATTTTTTTATTTAGTAAAAAATTCTCTATCCGGAATTAGGTCATTATTTTTAATTTATCTATTTAATATAAAAGTTTTCCCTGTTCATAATGTTGTACTCCGTATTTGTGTGTCTATATATATTAATGTACATAGCTTTAGTATTGGATTTCATTCAATAGGATAGGAAATAATTGAAGACCGCTCTGGTATTTACATTCCTGTACTTTAATTTTCGGAATGTTGCCAATTTTCCCCAAGATTGCCGTCGGACAAAATGCTCCACAAATTTGAAGAGGTCGGTAGTTGGCCGGGACAAAGGAACAATATGTTGGTCAGCTTTATTCTTGTTAAATAACATTTCACCCGGCAGGGTGACGATAATTATTAGAACCCTAAATGTGGCAAATAGAAGTGAATAAAATTTAATTTCCATTCGGGGTGTCGTTTTCAACCATTTTGCGATTTACCCCTACGTTAATTAATATCTGGATTTAGCTTCAAATAAATTTGTATGTTTTCACGGAAGTTAAAATTTTTTTAACATTTGTCCCTTAACAAATTTTATGGACATTTGAAAACGGCGTCAATGAATTTTTGGGGCCCCTTATCATATTTCGGATGATATTTCAGGTTAAACTATCAATAATAACGAACTTGGAGTGTATAGGAAATCATAAATACACGATAGCATTCGAATACAATTGGATCTACCAGTATTTTTGGAGTTAACAGTATTTCTATGCCTTATTTTTTTTTAATTCATTCCTTTTTTATTTTCACTTTCTCTCTTGCTCCTGGTTTTCCTTCCCTTTTCTCAGTGATTCGGAAAGCAGAGTCCCTCGTATTTACGACTTGCGCAGCCCTACAAATCCGCCACTGCTGACACTGGAACACAAATGGATCCTTCAGTTCTTCGTCCTTATAAGATAATGGTCTTGATAAAACAAAACAGCAGGAAGATGCAGAGAGGGAAGGGCGCCGCGTCGGTGGATTGGCGCGCTGCGACTAGCGGGAGAAACGCTGCTGTTGGTAATAAGAGCAGCGCGGGACACAGGACTGTGTGCATAACTAATTGAGTATCGAGAATGAGGTCACCAAGTGACACGAATAAGAGAAAAATAAGAAGAAAGGATAGCGACCGGGGATGCAGTCTCGCGTGTAATTGTTCTATAAATACATCGCATCAGTGACGTTAACCCTGATCAGTGAGTTGACCATGCGGTGAATTTTGAAACATCTTACGTCAACAAAGTATTGTAATATATAAGCGAGGCAAAGCTATCTAGAAAAAATAAAATATTTGCCTTTCTTCGTTATGGTTTATATATAATATCTGCTGAAAATAATATCAATCAAACATCTTAGATGATGTGTTAATGAACAAAAACACCTAGAAAATTGCAACTTCACAATAAAAATGTTTTCATAAAAAATATATATATTTATTAGATGCGTATTCGCATAGAGTTTTCTACCTGAATCCTGCATTCCACCCGTTTCATCAAAACACATACTCTGGAATTTCTTACAAAATAAATACATATTTATATATTTTATATTAATATTTATCATTTCGAAAATATCGCTGTGATTAGATAACATCGTATTATTTTAAATAAAGGTTAGTTCTGTTTACAATTTATCCATTTGATTTAAAAGCAAAATTAGACCAAAATTAGTTATTGTATTTTATTTTTAATTAATTCGTTATCAGTACAAACTATGTTCTGAAAATGTAACAACAAAAATGTGTTCTCCTTTAAAATAATTTATTATCACTTACTGTCGAGTCATATATAAATAAATGATAAAGAATTCATTGAAAATCAATCAAATCAAATCAAAAAGAAAACTTTCATAATTTATATTTATTTAAAAAATTGTTGTTATAGAAAATTGAATAGTAATTGTTTTATATATATATATATATATATATATATATTTATCTATACATGCTATTTTGTATTAAAAAATATATTTTTAGTGTTCATACTGTTATTATAATTATTTTTAATAAAATATTAACAGTCAAAATAATTATTTAAAATCATTAAGAATATTGTGTGAAATGGACATAAATTTATTTTATGTTCTTTAATTGCACAGTGTTGTATTCTGCCTATTCACTACGTGTATTAAGTTGATCAGATAGTCCTCGTTTAACCCATTTGAAAAGATTTAAGAACCTCTCTTCTGTCCAGTGAACAATAAAAATAGACATTGGCTAATTTAAATGCAATTCACATAACGTGAACTCATTACAGATTAATATCTAGGCTTTAAGTTACCGTTAAAAGCACTCTGAAATGGTTAAGTATAGTTCCGCCGTAAAACACTTCGCATCACTCGACAGCAGTGGGATTTACATTAATGAACTTGTCACGGTCGTCTCCCTTTTCCAACGTCGTGGGAAAAATATCTCGCTCGAGTTGTTCCTGATTCAAGATTTTATACAATTGCGACACACACCTTGTGAAAATAAGGTCGATCTTTTTAACATAGAATGTGTTCATTAAGCGATGAAATTTATCACGTACTGTGTTAGGAATAGCGCATTTTTATATACTCTTACTTTTACCTTGTATTTTATCTTTACCTTTTCCGGTACCAGGGTCGAAACGTTTTTGAAATCAAATTGATTTTGGGGACCACGAGTATCGATCCCGCTACCTTTCAGACGATAAGAACGCTCCTTACTATTTTCCCTTTAGATTATAGTGTCAAATTATTATATAAGTATACATTTCAAATTTTTTGGGTTAGAATATATTGTTTCTTTTAAGGAAAACACATTTTTATTATGAAGTTGCATTTTCAGAACATAGCACTGGAATATTTGTTTTAGCAAATAGAAAAAAAAGAATAATTCTGGCGTCTCTTCCAGGTTGTTTTACTCAAAGGTATTTGGTAAACCTTATTCGATTGCTATAGCGAAAATGGTAACGCGCTTTCCCCGGACAGTAAGTAGTCCATGTTCGAGTCCCGGTAGAAACTATTTTCTTTTTTCGATAAATAGGTTATTTATTGTATATCTTTCTAGTTGCCTAATTTAATTTGTATGTATCTTTTTTTATATCAATTTTGTTATTTTTAAATGTGAATTATGACACATTAGCAACAGTTTTATAATAGTGTTATTTCCTAAAATAAACTACTTTAGTGTTAGTTATTATCACAAAAATATAACAAAATTATATATATAAATTTTAATACTGATATTTTATTTAATTTGATAAATAGTTACACTTTGTAGTTAGCTTATTTATTAAATATCTTATATTAAACAGTACTGATTAAGAGCTTATGATTTTTATAAAAATCTATGTTTTTATATCCGTCGATAGCGCAGTAATTAGTATCCCTATTACTCGTGGCACCGATTCTCGATTTTTCGCCTGGGAGGTTTTTATTTTTATTAAGGAAAACACATTCTTATTGTGAAGTTGTAGTTATTCAGAACATAGGTCTGTGATATTTTAAATACTAAATTAATGTATTAATTATAAATATATACATATAAAATCAATTTTGTCGAAAAATATTGTTTTAGCGTCACCGGGATTCGAACTTGAATCTTCATTTCCAATCCGGGGAAGTGCACTACCTTTGTGCTATAACGCCAGTATTTTTCTTGACAAATTTTCAAACCTATATGTTACATTTTTTCAAATTAATACACCTGTCGTTCCATTTTGTTGGTTTTTATTTATTTATTTAACTGAATTTATGGTATATATTTGTTTCTAACTAGAAAAACATATTCCATGCAGGGGTAGTATGATACTTGTAACGAATTGTTTTTCTTTCTTTATTCATTTTTACCTTTTTTTTTTTTACTTAAATTAGTTGGACGGGCTATTATTTTGAATGCGTCTTTTTTTTATCTGAAGGGAAGGGTGTTTTGTTTTGTTTTTAGTAGGTATCTTTAAAGTACATAGGAAATGTGACCATTTCCTCACTTTGGCTTGACCCGAGTGGGGTTTCAAAAATAACCCATTTGTTTTAATGGTTATAGGAACTAGTAGTAGAAAGGGATTTTCTTTGTTTATATCCTGTAGTCATCATTTTTTTACTGTCCTTGTACGATACGATATGTTATCCTGTGTCCATGAATTAAAGTTCGCTTATGCCGCTGAAAGATAAAGAAATTGAAATACTTATCGATAAACGAAGATTACTTTGTTTAGATTGTGTTGTCATCTTCAAAACTTAGTGACTAAAACCGCGCGGTAGGTACATATTTAATATTTTTATTAAATTATTCTAGCTATGAGAATAGAATTGATTCTAATAATTAATACTAAGGTGTAATGTATAACAATGGACAGAGAAAAATGGAAACCACTTGGGAGGCCATCATCCAGCAGTGGATAGAAAAAGCCTTATAATGATTAAATAATGATAATTTCAGGCAACACCAAGTTAGTCCTCTTTTCATAGTACAAGTGTTAAGAAATGTTAAAATTTGAAATTGTTAAAAATATTGATGTGACATGCATTCCGTCTACGCATCGCTATTTTTTTTTTTATTAATAAAAAAAAGATGATAATATGTAACACCAATGTGGCTAGACTAATAATGATGATAATTTGTAACACCAATGTGGCTAGAATAATAATGATGATGATGTGTAACACCAATGTGGCTAGAATAATAATGATGATAATATGTAACACCAATGTGGCTAAAATAATAATGATGACAATATACGACACCAACGTGGCTAGAATAATGATAATGATAATGTGTAACACGACTATGACCATAATAATAATAATGATGATGATAAAGGATGTAGGTAATGTAAATGTAAGCAAATATAATCAAATGCCTTATTGACAGTAAGTGTTATTTAATTCAGATAATATAACACAATAAGTAATACAAACTCATTATTTTTATTTTTTTTATTTATTATCTTAGTTTAATAACCACAATTGAGTTTAAAAAACATCTACCGGTTTCGGAAAACACCTTTTCCTTCTTCAGGATATGTCAAAACTAACTAAAAATATAGCATTGTTTTTCTATTTATCCAGAATCTATTTTTAAATTTTTAAAAACAACAATTATTTAAAAAGTAAATTTAGTACCTAACTCAAATTGTTGCTCAATACAAATTTAGTCGAATAATTTTTAGGAAAAAATTTTAGAATAGGACTCGTAGTTAAATTTAGTTGGCTGTTTAGAATTTACTGATTACTTTTACATGCTTTATTTATCTCCAACGATTCCAAATTATTTAATTTGTGACCTACACCGTTTATATGCAAAATTGACAATCCCAATTTTTTATCAAAACCATGACTATTTTCTATCAAATGATTAGCAAATTCTGAAAACCCACTATTGTTCAAACATCTCAAATGCTCCTTTACTCTTATATTAAAATTTCTACCCGTTTTACCAACATAAAATGCAGCACAATCCTTACAACTAAGTTTATAGACGCCAGAATTGTTAAATTTATCATCCTTGTCCTTAGAATTTATGAGTAAATTTCCTATACTATTATTTGTGTAAAATGCTGGTCTAATATCTCGTGGTAGGTGTTTAGATATTTGTTTCGAAAAGTTATTTATGTATAAAATCCTACGCCAATTATCATTATTATCATTATGTTTCATCTGTGATTTATATAAAAACTGATTATTATATTCTTTTAATTTATTTTTTAAAATAGTGTCTATCAAACATGTATTATACCCATTATTAACTGCTATTTTTTTAATTGTATTCAATTCAATATTAAAATTGGATGTTGACATAGGAATATTGACTAAACGATGTATCATGGAGTGGAACCCTGAATGTTTATGTGATAATGGATGATTAGATTCATTGTGTATGATAGTATCTGTAAAAGTTGGTTTTCTAAAAATTTTGAACTCAATTTTATTATTATTTCTAATCAATGTTAGATCCAAAAAATTTAGGGTAGAATTATTTTCCATTTCTAATGTAAATTGTATTTTTTTATTAAACGAATTAATTAAATTTAGAAATGTGGTTAGTTGACGTTGTGAACCCGACCAAATACACAATACATCATCCACATACCTTTTCCATAACAAAACATTATTTAACAAAGAAGAATCACAATCAAAAATTTTTTTCTCCAAATCGTCTACAAAAATATCTGCTATTAGTGGACTTGTGGGTGCTCCCATAGGAAGACCTTCTGTTTGATTATATATTATATTATTGAATTGGAAATAATTTTGGTTCATACAAAGATTTAATAAACGACATAGATCTTTTACCAAATGATTAGGTAAATTAGATGAATTTAGTAAATCAAAAATTAAAATTTTACTTTCATTAATAGATACATTAGTAAACAAATTAACAATATCAAAAGAAACAAGTTTAACATTGTTGGTAAGATCCATGTCCTTTAACATATCCACTAATTGCAACGAATTTTTTATAGTATATTTTGGATTAAAAATATTAAGTCTAAAAAATAAAAAAAAATAGTAAAAAATTTAAAAATAGATTCTGGATAAATAGAAGAACAATGCTATATTTTTAGTTAGTTTTGACATATCCTGAAGAAGGAAAAGGTGTTTTCCGAAACCGGTAGATGTTTTTTAAACTCAATTGTGGTTATTAAACTAAGATAATAAATAAAAAATATGAATCTTAACCACCAAGTTAATATTGCTAATTTTAAAAGTACAAACTCATTAGATTGAAGATGAGAACGTAATTTTATTATATTCATTATTTCACATTACGACGAGAACAAAGGTGCAAATTTACTATCATTCGACCTTCGCGTTTATGCGCAAAAAGCCCAATGAACTGATTCTGCTGGGACGTTCATTTCTGGTCTAGTTCTTACACTCGAGCCAGCCGGAGCGTGCGATGGTCCTCGGGCATGCCAACATCCCCGTCCAATCGGTCTCGTGGCATCGCTAATTCGCGTCATCTGTGCTCATTCAATGCCTTCCATAATACGGGACCGGCACGGTGTGGATAATTCTCCTTTCACGCTTCGTTTATATTCCCAACGGTAGTCTGCATACAAGAATTTTTTTCTTCTTGTGCACAAGAACTTCTTTTGTACACTTTGTGTCCTATTCAACGTTAATTACGATCAAAGCGTTATGGTAGATAGATTATACCAGGCAACATTGTCAAGACCAATGTGCGAGTAAGATGTTCATTTTATTGCAACGATCGGTACTATCTGTTATCTCACTCAAATTCATTAATTCCTAGACTAATTAATAATATGGCTGGTAAAACTTGCATTTAGTAAATATTTTATTTTTTATTTTACGTCATTATCTTGCGAACTTTTTATATGAGCCCTGCGGACGACTGTATAGTGGCTGCTATGCGACAAAACACTTAAGATGACAATCTATATTCCGTCTTGTATGCCGTGTACAATGCCTCGCCAAAACGTTCATATGATATGATTAGATTTAATACTTTTAAAATTAGCAATATTAACTTGGTGGTTAAGATTCATATTTTTTATTTATTATCTTAGTTTTATTAACCACAATTGAATTTAAAAAACATCTACCGGTTTCGGAAAACACTTTTCCTTCTTCAGGATGTCATAACTAACTAAAAATATAGTATTGTTTCTTCACCAGAATCTATTTTTAATTTTTTTTAAAAACAACAATTATTTTATTTTTTTTAAATAATTTTTTTTTTTTTAAATAATTGTTGTTTTTTAAAAAATAGATTCTGGTGAAGAAACAATACTATATTTTTAGTTATGACATCCTGAAGAAGGAAAAGTGTTTTCCGAAACCGGTAGATGTTTTTTAAACTCAATTGTGATTAGATTTATTAATTCACATATTTAGAGTATTGCGTGATTTTCAATTAATCACATTGTAGAAGATGTTCACTGTATATCACGCCAGTAATGTGATTTTTTTTCTTTGTCACGATTCACAAAATTATTACGATAATAATTGATACAAATATTTTTAAGATTAGCAAAATCATCTTCGTGGTTAAAATACATTATTTTAAATTATTAACCACTTATTGAGTTTAAATACATCTACCGGTTTCGAAAAATACAATTTTCTTCTTTATAATGTCAATAATGATCAAAATATGTTGTTTCTTTACCAGAATCTTTTTTTTTTTGAATAATTATTCAAAAAAATAAATTTAGTACCTAACTCAAATTGTTACTTAATACAAATTTACTTGAATAATTTTTAGGAAAAATTTTAGAATGGGACTCGTAGTTAAATTTGTAATTTTTTGATTAGTTTTACACGCTTTATCTCCAACAATTTCAAATTATTTAATTTATGACCAACACGGTATGCATGCAAAATAGACAATCCCAATTTTTTATCAAAACCATGACTATTTTCTAACAAATGATTAGAAAATTCCGAAAATCCACTATTATTTAAACATCTCAAATGCTATATTAAAATTTCGACCTGTTTAACCAATATAAAATGCAGCACAATCCTTATAACCAAGTTAATAGACACCAGAATTGTTAAATTGATTATCTTTGTCTTTAGAATTTATGAGTAAATTTCCTATATTATTATTTGTATAAAATGCTGGTCTAATGTTTCGTGGCAGGTGTTTAGATATTTGATTCGAAAATTTATTTATGAATAAAATCCTACGTCAATAATCATTATTATCATTATGTTTTATTTGCAATTTATATAAAAATTGACAAATATATTCTTTTCATTTATTTTTTAAAATAATGTCTAGTAAACCTGTATTATACCCGTTATTAACTGCTATTTTTTTAAATTGTATTCAATTCAATATTGAAATTGTGTGAATATTGACTGAACGTACAAATATTAATGTACAATCAAACTG
Source organism: Eubasilissa regina (assembly GCA_022840565.1). Classification (NCBI taxonomy): domain Eukaryota; kingdom Metazoa; phylum Arthropoda; class Insecta; order Trichoptera; family Phryganeidae; genus Eubasilissa; species Eubasilissa regina. The sequence goes on along the minus strand of JAINEB010000015.1, from coordinate 19,539,322 downwards.
AAGGTCATCAAGTAACAATTTAAGTTAGGTACTAAATTATTTGTCATTGGCCGAGTAGATGGCGGCTTTTGATATCGTTTTCCGCGCATGTGCAATGGTGCGTCTCGATTTTATAATTTTAGATCAGTATTGAAAATTTTAATTCGAGTATTTATCATAATATTTATGAATTATCAAATATAATTATAATGGAGAGTTTATTTTTCATATCAATAACACAATCATACAACGATCAATTGTAAACTGATAGGATTATATTTTTAATTCAATTATTTCTCTACTTTATCTTGTTTTACTTATTTAATAAAATCGTGTGAATTTTCACAATTTTATTTCATATTATAATGTGCATTATTTAATTTAGTTCGGGGCATGCGAATACAAAACCACTTTCTGAGAGTGGATTGCCCGAATGAGAAAAGAAAAATAAGGGCATAGGAAGTATTTTATTTGCAAGTGCTGTACATTTATTTAACTTTCATTATCAGTTAAAAACCACACAGATTTATTGATTGTTAGATGTTCTTTTGAATCAATCTTACCCAGGCTGGTGAATTTTAATAGAAACTTCAATTTAGATTGTAAACTGTAACGTGCTGAAAATACATACTCTTCGTTGTCACGTTAAGTTTTATATTAGATACATGTACGTACTTTATTAGTAAAATTACATTTATGCTCTTTATTATAGAATCGTTAGCATATGTAGCCCGTGCTATAAAAGCTCTGCTTTGAATTAATGAACTGTTTAGAAATCTTTCATTTTGCCTTGACCCTTAAAGCACTTGTTTGTATTAATTTCAATAATTTACTGTTCATCGTCTTCTTCGTCGATTTTTATGCGGTTCCGAAGTTCGTTACATATTTTTACGAGGCGTATTGTTTTATTGGAAGTAAAACCATTAAACTGGCTATTTTATTTGAATGCCCGCCCGATTGACTTGTAAAATAACAAATTCTCGAGCAACGGGGGTTACGCACGGCATTCGACCGTTGCATTTGGAAGGCACTTCGGTGAAAGTAACCGAACTTTCGGCGGAAAGTGAGGGTGGACTCGGGCAAAGCTGACCGCCGGTCGGGACACCGGGAGTCGGTCCTTTTCGTTTTGTTTGCGCGCCCGCCGCTTCGCCCTAATCTCTCGGCACGAAGGATGCGGACCGGTCCTTAAATAAAGTCACGAGATTTCATTCAGAAATGGCATGCGGGGCCGCCGCGGGCAGCGGGTTCAATGTTACAAGAGCGCCGTGTCAAACGAGCTGCAGAACAAATTAAAAGCGTGAGCGATAAAGCGAGCCCACGCGAGGGAATTCGTGCATTTTATTGTTTGCACTGGTCCATTGTCGGCGGGGGGAAATAAAACGAGCCGAGGAACTTTGATATCCTGACTGTTGCGAGAGTTGAAACCTTTCTGGCCTCAAACGCCGCTCCGGACCGCGTGCTCTATGTTTCAAGTGGCGACGCCTTCGCCGTTAATTTAACTTGTTTGTTAACACGGACAATTACAAAAGTCATGGCGAGCCATACAATTTATCAATAGAGCAGTATATTTATCAGTACCGTTTAAAATTATAGCCATTTTAAAAGAATCTATAATAAAAAATAAAAGCCTAGTTTTATGTCTAACGCTTCAGATTTGAAAGAAAGCTGATAGATTACATCGGAATGAACTGTTGATTTCTTTTGAAATATAAATTAAATCTATGTGTACCTTTTTGATTCTGAACTTAAATAGGAATATTCTCTATTTAAACATAGTTTTTTTTTTTTTTTACATTTCCACAGTGACATTTACATATTTGAATTGTCAAAATTGACCAATATTTTGTTTTCATAAGTAGTACATTTTTATGAATGTTTAAAAAAAATGTGTACACTAAATGCGTGTCACATCAATACTCGTGCTATGAAAATAAGACTAAATTGCTGGTCTTCTGGAATGTGGCTCGAACCCCCGACCACAGGATCACTAGGCGAGTATCGTAACCATCGGACCGACAAGTTTACTTGTAGTTGAAAAGTTCGTAATAATTTTTTTATAATATTATATCTTTGCCATGTCACACTGCAAAGATTGTGATATGCTAAAGACTGTCAGAGGACCGAATAGAATGTCAAAAATCATTGGGAGCCCTTCGCCCAGCAGCGCATCGACAATATTATTATATTATGCTGTTAACTCGCCAACATCGCGGATGCGTCGGCTTGGTAACAAGTTGAGTTTCGTTGACATTTTTCATTGCAGGAGTATACTTGAGCTGAAGAAATATTTGTATGTAAATTATACTTAATTTTTTTTTTTATGTTATATTTAAACTGTTATATTGAAATGTCAATTAAAAATGTACTGTTATATTTTAAATTAAATAAAAATGTATTCTAAAAATGTATGTAAAAGCCCACAAAGACGTTGAAGAAAAATAGATTTGCTTGAAAAGTATTGTCTGTCTCTCTTTCACACAGTCGATTTGCTCGTGATTGAACATCGTGATCCTTTAGTAAGTTTTTCTGCATTCTTTGCGATCTGCGATTATTTAGTACGACGTGTAGCGAGGCTCCGGTCATATTTCGAACTTGATCTGTCCATATTGTCCTCTCGCCGTCTCCTTCTTGCACATTCCCAGTGATCACTGAATTCTAAAGGCTGTCTTTATCTTTTCTAGCAGTACACCCAAAGTAGGAAAGATTTTTTTATCATATACGGTGTGGAGAGCCATTCTTCATTACGCAGTTCCTGAGGAATAGAAACATTCGTTCGACTAGCAGTCCAGAGAGAAGTATTCTAGTCAACTCTAAAATATATACAGCTAACTATGTGAATTCTACTAAACTCTATGATAATGTGTGATAATCTTGATCAATGGCAGACCACGCAAGACCAGAGGGTTATCGTTTCACCCATGACAACGTAGAGGTACTACTTATATGCATTAATTAGATATTCTATAAAATATACAAATTAATCTAACAATAATAATGTACTTAATATACAAACATACATCTATTTTTCTAAAAGTTAATTAAATCAATGTCGTGGTTCGGTCTTCTTGTTGCCCTTACATTCAATTGAACATGAACAAACGTTCCTTTTGGGGTTCATTCACCGTCTTTTTCTACCGCAGTGGAGCGGAACCTCGCTCGGGATAACCGCAGACACCTGGAGGCAGAGCGGAAACTAGGAGGCAAAAACCTTGTGGTCGAAGAGGCAGTATACATATTTATATTATGTTGTATATTGCCAGTACATCATATATTGCCAGAAATCAGTGATACACCTAAATATTTTCTCATCACAACATTCATGATTTTAAGATGTATTTAATTGTACCCGGTTGGATATTAATAATGCAAATTTAATTAATCAACTAAAAATCTATGTATAGAAGGAAAAAAATATTTGCTACCGGGACTCGAACCTGGACCTCTTCCTATCCGGGTAAGTCCTTTCATCATTTCGCTATAGCAATCGAATACATTTTCGACAAATATTGAACTTATATTATTTAATCTTTTAAATTGCTACATCTGTTAACTCGGTAGCAACTAACTATTTTTTTCAATAAATAGATTTTTTTTCTGTATAACTTTTTAGTTGATTAATTTAATTTGTATTAAAATACCACAGAACTATGTTATGAAAATGCATATTCACAACAAAATAGTGTTAGTTGGTTTTACTCTCTAAGGAGTAACGATGTATTCAAAATTTGATCCAGGGCGGGGGAAGCCGAAAAGTCCCGGAGGGGTGGGGGGTGACAATGTTTATTTTCTTAAGGATCCTAGAGTGCAAGTGAGCAAAATGTGACATTTAATATAATACAAATTTAACTATATGAGATGGTCAAGAAGAAAGGATTCTTAGAGTTTAGATCGGTCGAAATGTGAAGGATTGCATCGAGAACAGACTGGCATACATTTCATTTGTTGTGTACTCGTGTATACAGAATTATCTTTGGTCCTAAAAAATAACATATTATGGAAAAAATGTGTTTTGTAAGTATAAAAAAACAATCTGTTCAATCTCGTGTCATTGATTACGAATCATTTTAGTTGAATTATTAAAATACTGCTATTCCGTGAGATATTTTTCTTTTTTAAATTATATTTTACGCACCAGAACTTCAATGAGAGATAAGAGCGGAATTATTCAAATCGTTTTCTCTTTTTCATTCCGAGAACTCGAAGAAAAATAATTATCTTTTTCTCTCATTAATACAAATAACTTTTTTTTGAAAGGAACCCTTTAACATTCCACGATCGCGCTGGAAGTGTTGAGAGGCCACAGCCGTGACTGCTCTTAATTTAGCCAATGTTTGAGCGCGCGAGCAATTAAACAATCAATTTCATAATTGCAACTGGTCTCCCTCTCGCCGCTGGCGGTGTTTCCTCCTCCTCTTCAGCTCGCGCGCATGGGCCGGATTTCGGCCAGGGAATCTAATGCAGTTTAACAATATTTAAAAATTATACCTATTATTATTTTTAAAATGTATACCGTCACGGCTTCTTCAATATTGTGGGTGTATATTTTCAAAATTTATCAAACTGTCGCAATTGTAGCCAGTCATTGGAAATCGAAATAGAATTTCGTCTAGTTTATTCTACCGTGGTTATAATACTTTACTTGAATGTGGTGAAGTAATTATACAATATTTACAACTTTTAAGCTTTGCTTTTTTTGAACAGAATCTTCTTCAATATTAATTGAATGCTACAAATATTTTTTAATAATATTTTTATTTTTTATCTTTGTTTCATTAACCACTTAATTGAGTTTAAATACATCTACCGGTTTCGAAAAATACCATTTTCTTCTTCAGGATGTCATAACTAACTAAGAACACATGTTATTATTTCTTAATCAGAATCTATTTTTAAAAAAACAACAATTATTTAAAAAATAAATTTAGTACCCAACTTAAATTGTTAATACAAATGTACTCGAATCATTTTTAGGAAAAAATTTTAGAATGGGACTCGTAGTTAAATTTAGTTGGTTGTTTATAATTTTTTGATTAGTTTTACACGCTTTATTTATCTCCAACGATTCCAAATTATTTAATTTGTGACAAACACCGTTTATATGCGAAATTGACAATCCCAATTTTTTATCAAAACCATGACCATTTTCTATCAAATGATTAGAAAATTCTGAAAATCCAATAATAATTTTAATAATCAACGTAATGAAACATTATGAAAAATTCTTTCATGTTTTTAGTTTGAAAAACTGAAAAATATTTCATAATAATTACCTGCTTACATACATAATATTTGTATCAGAAATAAGAGTAACTTGCCTGAAGTAGCTACAACTGCATCACAATTAACCATTTTTAATTTTTATTGCTAGTGTAGAACTAAACAGTTTATGTGAAAATCGCTCTTGAGGTGAAATGTTTACGAAAACGGGGCTATATAAACGATTCAATGTTGTTATTATTATTAGTATTCCAATTTTAAAATTTCTGCCAAAGTTCGTTAACTCTTTTGAAAAATGTATTTTCTGAAACGTCATATATGTATTTATATTTCATTCATATTTTATACATAATATAGGCGACGTTTCGGGCCATATTTTGTATTACAGAATTTTTTTTATCAGTAACTAATTAAGTGTATAATAAATATACTTCGACCATTTATTTTCGATGCGTCTTCCAACAATTTTTGCGACACGTTTTATCCAGACGCGCTGAAACCATCACGAGAAAAATGAATTATGTTGTTTCAGGATGACGACGTCAATAAAAAGACAATTATTTTCCTGACCAAGTATCGTGAAGAAACGCACGACTTATTTAGTCATGATTATTATTTTACAATGTAAACTTTACGCGTCTGCATTGTGTTGAGAACGTTTTCTATTATGTTGCGCGTACACGTTAGAGTTCTGGCAGAAAACGTGGTTATATGGTTGCTACGCGGTGCGGTGTCGCGAAGCATTACATGAATTTATAGTTACGGCCCTGCGTTGTTCGGTTTGTTCACACAATCTGTAGGTTCAAAGTAATAGTGGCTTTTGAAACTGGAATTGTATTCGAGTACGCTTTAGCCCGTACCAGCGTCACACCTCCAGTCACCAGTGCGAGTTAGTGGCTCTGAGAGCTCCTGCTTTATGCAATCCAATGTCTTTGTGTCAATTTGTGAAAAAAATCAAAATAAATGTTGTGTTCAATTGTATCTACTCTATTACTTTTTATATTTGGATGCTTTTATACTTATACTTCTCTCAAGTACATATATAAATACAAACATACACATTTTAAAACATCTCAAAACATGATTTCCATACGGACAAATACAAATAACCTACAAACCCCAAGAGCACATACTACATTTGGTCAAAGAAACTACAAATATTTTGAACCTAAACTATTTAATAGAATGCTAAACGACTTAAATCAATTGAATTGTCCCAAGAACATGAAACTATATATTAAAAGATATGAAATATATATATAATAATGAAATGAAGATATAAAAGATATCGTGATATGAGAAGAGCCAGTATTGGTGCGCTCACCCAATCATACTGACTCATACCTATATTAATTATTGCTACAAAGTGATCCAAAAATTAAGCCATTTTAAAATTGTTCTTCATATACATATTTTATATAGTAATAAATGTAATTCTATCTACTTGTAATTCTAATTAATTGAACAATTGCTTTTAAGAGACGGGCACAGTCCAAACAGATTTTTACATAGTATTATATAGTTACTAACAAAACAATAATATAATATTTTTTTTCAAAACGATTCGCATCATTTTGTTCACTATTACTACTGACTTATATCTACAAGAACAAACTCCTCCTGACCTATATACCAGGAGTTCGTACATTCAAATAATCATGGACAACAAAAATTTACCTAAAAAAAACAAAATTTAATATATAATATGTATGTATTTGAAAATATACGTGGCTTATTTATATCAAAACAAATTATATTTAAATTTTGTCAATATATATAATAATATCAATAAATATTTAATCGTTGTTTTATATTATTTCGGTGTATTCCTAGAAATGCTAGTTATTCGTAGCTTATTTGAATTTTGGCACCGTCCTCTGTTATATGTTACTCGTTTATGCGACTTTGTATTGAAATATACACATATTATTTCGTAGCCTTATATTACCTATTGTTATATTTTCTTAATATTTCGCCAATTCGGGCTGGTTAACCGTAAATATGAATGGTTTAAATTTAGCCCTAAAATTAATTGATGTTAATGAATTAAGATAAATGTCATCTTCGTATGAGTCTTGTGTCAGAGGAACAATTTTTTGTTTTTTTGCTTCGTTTAATACAGTTTGGCTCAGTCAGAATTACGTATTGTCAACGTATCTAAAAATAATAGCGTATTTTTATTAAGCAGACCAAAATTTATTACTCTTTCCATATTTAAAAAAATATTTTATTTAAAACGGGAAAACTGATTCTCAGCATTAATAAAACCATAGCAAGATTTGTGACTTGATCTTCCTCTTTTATGTATTCTGTTTTTCACGTCATTGAGGGAAAAAAAATTTCAAACGTATGGGTAGATACTATGCAAGAACATTTCGGACAAAATTCTAATCAGAAAGTAGCCCTATTTTTTATAAACAAATTTAGTGCTTCGCTGATGAAATGCAATTAAAATCTAAATAATAAGTTAAACACCTTATTTAAACTACTATTTATTGATAAATCAATATGTTTCGATACCACTTATACTTTTATAGTTTTGTTTTTATTTATAATTGCATTTTTAATTTTAGTATATACGTTGTTTTCAGAAGAAGATACCATATCTAACGAAACATGTTAATATATCAATAAATAGTGGTTTAAATAAAGTGTTTTATATCTTATTATTTATATAATACGTGACCACAAAATAATTTGGCTAATATAGAAGAAGTTAAAATTGAAAGGTTTCGTTTTTCAAGTTTAATGGAGGATAATGATCAGTTTTATTTTTAGGCATTAAAATAGTATTTTTTATGCAATTATCTTTGATTTTTTATAATATCTTCCCATGTCCATAATCTTGGGTTTCGTGTGCGTTCAATTAAAATTAGATTAAAATACATTCGTGAAAGCGGCATTAATTATATTTTGATTGATTATTTTAGAATGTGAATTCGATAAGAGAGCACTGATGCTATCAAAAGATTCCGTCGCTCAGCACTTTGTTCCGGATTATATTATATCAATACAAATGAAAATTTTTATTGGTTTTTTATATCAAATAAGGCAATGTCTTTTTAAAAAACCATCTCCTAATCCATTTGACCCCTGTTATATGTAAGCTTTTAGCGCAATTAGTTCAATCTTTTGATATCCGATGAACTGTTCCCAAATCGCATACTCTGTACATTAGTCATTTCGTTAATGAAATAATATACTTATAGAAAAGAAATTCTATCACATGTTTTATTTTTAAATCATTTTTTATCCAAATTATTAAAATGAAAATATTGATAACAATAGAAATTAATCAGATACGATGCATCAATTCCTTTTTTCGATATAGGTTTGTATTTGTTTTATTTTTATTATATTACTTTATTTTAACTTAATAATTAATAGTTAATATTAAATAAAACATAAATTTTATTAACGCCAACCGGTTTCGCTTAGCTCAAACTTCGTCAGTACGCATTTAAAACTAATAATAAATACAAAAAGAGGTTAAAACCGGTTGTCGTTTAATAAAATTCAACAAAGTTATTGTGTTTTATTTAATCTAATATTTCAAAGCACAGAGTGATTGCTTTCTCCGAAAAAAAATTAAATTAATAGTTGATTAGGTTTTTTCATCCTGATGATGGAAGGGGCATTTTTCCAAATCCGGATGAATATAAATAACTCTCAATGATTTATAAAACAAAGCAATGTTAATATATTATTAATTATTAAAAATGAACCATGATCTGTTTCTTTCAAATGTTAAAAATATTATTTTATCTTTTTCTTCTTGCATTTATCGCCTATACTCTATTATGTTAAATGTATTTAACAAACATCCAGGTAAACGAATTAGCTAAATTAATTGTGTAATGTGGGTATGTATATTCAGTACAATTATAATATTAGAAAATGAAAAGTGTTTTTGTTTATGTGTATGTACGTACGTAGACATCTGTACAAATGAGTGCATTAGTATGGTTTAATTGAATGCTAAAATACTGCTAAAATTCTAAAATATAAAAAGTAACAAAAACTTGTATAATTTTGTAAAGACACGCCATATCTATTGCAGTTCATTTTTGTTACAATGTTTACATTACGTTGATACCTTTGTAGATTCATCGTGATCGCGAATCGAATATACTTTCTAAAATTTAAGAGAATTTTTATGACCTACATTTTTATGGACATTGTAGTTAGGTTAGCAAATCGGCGAAATGCGTTTGAGAGTAATGCGAAGATCTTCATCATCATTTGCTGTTGCTACATGAAGGTTTCCCCATAAATCTGCTACTATTTTCGATCATCTGCCAATTTATATCATGTCGCTCCCACCACACTACAGATTGTTTTAACCTGAATGACTGTGGGCTTCCTATTGTTCGTTTTTTATCTCACGGATACCATTCAAGTATATTGTTTGTTCATTGATTGTTTGTGTCACTTGAAATATGACTCCTCGCATTGCTATTTGCGCATTTTAACGGTAACAATGACATCTTCCACCTCGGTCTGCGACATGTTTCTTTTTCTGTCTCTACTAGTGATTCTCGGCGTACTTCTTTCCACGCTATATTGTGTCGTCTGGAGCTTTTGAATTAGCTTATTATTCAGAGTCCAGGTTCCGCCACCATCTTTAAAAACAGTTACTTTTAATAATTAGACAAAATACTTTGTTTAAACCACTATTTATTGATTATCCTATATGTTTCGATACCTATGGTGTCTTCTTCAGGAAACAATGTATACTGAAATTAAAAAATACAAGCATAAATAAAAACAAAACTATAAAGTGGTGAATAAGTAAGAACTAATATGAAAACACATTTAAAAGGTGACCATTTGCAAAGAGGATTTGATTATTTATAATATTTAGCTTGCTATTAACACTTTTTCTTATTTCTAAAATTTTAAATTTATCTAACTGTAAACCCACAATATTTGTATGTATAATTTCTATGGTTTATTTCCAAAAGGTGATTGAAAAATTCTGAATAGTTTTTGTTATTTAGGCATCTCAAGTGCTCCTTAATTTTAATATCGTTGTTTTCTGATGGTTATGGTTTATATCATGGTTTTACCATAGGTATCGAAACATGTACTATTATATAATCAATAAATAGTGATTTAAACAAAGTATTTTGTCTAATTATTAATATAAAACGAGGCCTCAAAGTAATTTTGCAAATATTGAAGATGTGAAATATTTACCCCACGCAAAAGTCACAGGTAGATGAAGGAATATGAAAAGGAGGTATTACCTGGATGTTCAGATCCGATTGCTAAATATAGAAAATTCATTATCAAGCAATGTTGCTTCACTGAATCTTATTTCTTAACCCTTCTTATATTATACTCAAATAAAACTATTTTTAAGTAGATATATTTTGAATAAATATCAGATACGAAGCTATTTTTATTATATTTAATGGAAGATATATCGAAATATGGGTTAATTACAGGGCTTACGGCCTGTCTTCGGCTGGCTTAAGTGATCACTTTATATATATATATATATATATATATATATATATATATATATATATATATATATATATATCTTCCATTAAATATAATAAAAATAGCTTCGTATCTGATATTTATTAAAAATATATCTACTTAAAAATAGTTCATTTTTCCTTAAAAGAGCATATATGTCAACTCAATGAGAATCAGATATTTTTTTGAAAATTATTTAAAGCAATATTCTTTATTTGTAAAATGTGTGTAATACATTACACTAGAGTACGTCTGAAAAATCAATATTTTTCATATCCTATATTTCCATAAATCTTCCATTAAATATAATAAAAATAGCTTCGTCTCTATGAGATATCTGATATTTATTTAAGTTTAGTTCCTTTGTTGGTAAAAATCCAGTAATTGTGTGTTCTTGGACATATTCAAATATTGCTGATATATATTTTGGATTCGTTTAAAAGCATTTGAACATATTTTTGCATTAACTTTTCTTAAAATGATATCCTCTTTATGTCTTTGGTAAATATTTCTCAATTGTATTTATTTATTCTTTAAGTTACATTTTAAAAATATAAATGTTTTTTTAAACATGGACCTTGACTACATAATTGGATAACATGCCAAAGTTGTAAAGATTTAGATTAGCGATAATTTGGTATCACGAACATATTTCCTTTGCTGCCCCCCACACCCCTCACTTTTGAATTTTAACTAATATAACCGCCTTCCTTTTTTTCGTGATAGTTTTAAGTATTTGTGTGAAGTTATCTGAAAATTTTTCCTTAGTAAACAGATATGTTAGTCAATACAAATTAAAATACCATTGAATCATGTTCTGAAAAACTGCAACTTCACAATGTGTTCTCCTTAATACATATGTAGGTAATAAAATCTCAAAGAATAAGTATCCAATGTTATAATTTAAGGGATACCGACTATTTTACTCCGCTATCATATTATAGCTAGTAAAATATATTTTTTTAAATAACACATTTTTGTTGTGAAGTTTTATTTTCATATATATGTATACCTATGGTATTTTTAATACAAATTAAATTAATCAACTAGGAAGATTTACAGAAAAATCTTAATTATCGAAAAATATTTTGTTGCTTCAGGGATTCCAACTCCAAGTTGATTTCTTTTAAAAATATAATAATAGATGTATCAATTGGAAAGATTACAGAATATTAGTTCAAAATTTGTCTAAATATTTCTAGTTGATTAATTTAATTTGTAATACAAGTAAATACCTTAAAATGCATAATTAAATGATTTTGGATAAAAAGAATTAATTTGATGTATTTTAATTGAATTGAAGTAACTCAGTAGCAGATGCAGTGTACCGGGAATAGAGAGGTCTCAATTTATTTTCGAGAAAAAATTGTCCGTTGCTTTTTTCAATAACATGTTTACTTTGGTTCAATTATCAAATATTAATCTGCAGATAACTACAACTGCATAGGATTTCTATTTTTGCCTACGAAGGTAAAAATAGCCAAATCTGCATTAATCTTTAATTAAATAAGGGCCAGTTGTGTGATCAGCAGTAACTTTTTACTTAAGTAAAATAAGTTACTAAAGTAATAATTTTTGCGAAAATAGGCTTTTCGATCGTCGGTAAAAAAATATTTTCTTCTCGAAAGTACATCCCGTAGTACACTCATTTTACTCTCCAATATCCGATAGCAAAAATGAAAATCAAAAGTTAAATATGGCGGACTATTTACAGCTGTTCCAAAAGTCATCTGACACACTGATATTTTGAAAGTTGCAGTATACGACAATTAATCATTCAATATCTCACTATTTTCTTTCCATGATGATCTCGTTTTTTAATATACGTACATTAGTACATAATCCGAATAAATTTCACCACCGAAGTGACAGATTTCGAACGTAGAGGCGAAAAAATCCATAAAGCGTATTTCATGATTATTTCTTTGACAATTATAAATTTGACGTTGGACCGACCCGCAAACGATTTTAACCATGGGCGTTAGTAAAAAGTTACTAAAGTAATAAGTTACCATAGTGAAAAGTTACTACTGATCACACAACTGCTTGTAAGTGTTGCAAACTAAAGAAAAAATTAAATAAATAAAAATCATTTAAATCCGAATACTGATGACAATTTTATGTAGGTATGCACTTTATTCGATTTTTGTAGGTGTCACTTTATTTATTATTATTTATATACTGAAATAAACGTGATAACTTCTGTTTCACAGCACGCATACAGCGCACCGTAAGATTGCGTAGAGCGGAGAAAAACCTTCACTCTTCTATAATTTGTGATGTGTAACATCTTCAACACCTGTGAACCATCTTCGTGCACACACTGATGTTGGCATCAGAAGCTGATGCAGCATTGCCCGCGTGGTGCAAAGGCGGGACCACACTTCCGATCAGAATATCACTTCTGTTTGTGGTTTGCTCAGTTTGTAGAAATTGCGATAGGCACGCAAACAGCGCAACGCGAATTAAAAGTTATGTAAAGGTGCGTGACGCACGGCACCCTCCGCCCGAGTGTGACCGTATTACAGATATTCTATAAAACAAAAAATCGAACAATACCTGTAAGTGAGTTGGTAACTAATTAAGCAACCCGCAAGACTGGTAGATTTTTTTAAAACGGGTCAACCAGTTTGTGTGTTGTGTGAGGTCATAATTAACGGAGCACCTTAAAGTTTGCGTACCCCCTTCAAAATTATTTTTATCATGTATCCTTAATTATATTGCACTTCCTCGTATTGTATCTATGACAAAAATGTTCAAGGAGTGTGTGCAGATTCTGTACCGTTACGTAAAATATTATAATATGTTATTTTTACAAAATCGTGTCAAGCTTTAAGTTAACGTACTTTGAAATGATTCCTAAATTAACAAAAATAGTCCGCCAACTCGAAATTTGATGACCTTTTATTTTTTTATCCAATACATAATTTGGAATCAATAAAATATTTCAATCGCATATGTAACTACAACTTTTTTTAAATGCTTATCTCTGACATGGTTAAGATGCTGACCCGTTTAATCTAAATCCGGACTAAAATGTTAAAAAATAAATCAGACACGACGCGACGCCGCCATCGATGTCTTATAAAATTAATTAATTAAATAAGAATTCATAAACGAAACTGTAGATAATTAATAATAACGTAATTTAGCAAAGGTTACACAAACTAAAGAATAAAACATATTTTTATTAAATAATTTATTGATTAAAAATTACAATAAGCGTTGATTTTAATAATTTAATTTATCATAAAGTTATATAAAACATTATTATATTGGGTATACATTCCTTTATTTATAATTCTAATTAATTAAATATCGCTAAAACGTTGACGATGTAATAAAGTAATAACAACAGTACCTACCTGTTTATTTGTTATTAATTGACCAATTCTCAACAAACTAGTACTTAATTATAACCAACGGTCAACAAATGACTATATTATAATTCTAAATAATACGACAATCCATACAAATAATTGATAATGTCATTTCTATCATTTTTGGATGCTTCTGGTGGCCGATATCCGATTTATTGGAGCGCATTTGTCGCGGGCGCATTTATGGGGGCGTATTTGTCCGGGGCGCAATTGTCGGGTAATCAGTTAAGTTTAGGCACGTGAGGCTTAATATTTTCAACTAATATTTTTTAATATATATGTACACCCAGTATACAATAACACTTAAATATACCAGTTAATAAAAATATATCCACGATTCTCATTATAAATTATTTTCGATTGCTATTGGCTATAAAAATAATTATTCAAAAGCTTATGATGTCTACGGAAAAAAAATCACTACCGATATTACTTGCACTTAAGGGGTGAACGTCGGCCCGGTCTCCCTGGGATTCCTCCCCGGCGCGCGATAACAATAGAATTTTTCGCAACGGAACCCAGGCACAGTCCCCGACTCCCATGTCTCCTTTACGGAATTCCGACCCCACAGACAACCGGGGCTGTATATTTTTAATTGTCATTATACTATTAAAAAACATATTTTCAATAGTTTATTTTAAAATGTTATTATTATATTTTTGTCGGTAACGTGGTAAATATCGTTCACAAATCGTATGTCTGTCTCGTTTTATTTAATTTACAAACTTATTATTTTCATCAATCTGTGATGTGTAAGTATGAAGCAACTCGGGAAAAGTTGGCTCATTCTTACACAGTACTTCATCATATTTCATGAAGAGGGATTCTTAGAACGAGATAGTAATCCGCGTGTTTTGAAATTTTCATCGCTGATACAGTTTTGATGAATCGCCAAAGTTAATACCGGAGTGTATTACGTCACAAACTTAATCAAACTTCCATCTTTGCAAACTGTAAAAGCACGGATCAAAAACTACCCTATCCCCCCCCCCCCCCCCCCCCCCCCCCCCGCTTACACGAGGAAATTCTCCATAGACCGTTAGTAAGCAGTAACTTACCCATCTGAAACATTTTACATTACAAAGTAAACCGAGTTTGTTCGGGTGTATTAAAAAACCCTAACCATTAAACTATGTCAAACAAGGGTGAAACGGGCGCCTTTAGGATGGCATAAATTCTTGTTCATTAGTTTCCCCGGTGACTTGCGACCCCCATTAAAAGTATTGACATTGTAACGGTCTACCCTTTAAGTCTGTCATCCTGGTACTAAGAAGCCTCTCTGTTCCTACCTTCTCCGGCGTATTTGATTTTTAAATTGGGTTTAGAAAGCTTTTTTCCGCGAATTAAAAATAAAACCTCACGATATTTTTCATCCATTTTTGTAGGCAGGTATGATGATACATTATCCACACATTTTTGTTCAAAATATGTCAGCCGTCTTCAGGATTGATATATGTGATGAGATTCGTATCATTGTTACCCTGTCGAAATTTCCTAGAGACAGTGCCAATGCGGACTAATCGTATTATGACGTCTGCGAAAACAGATCTAATGTATTTTTTATGAAACTCTTGGGAAAGATATGATGGTAGCGGAAATTTGATAGTGTTAGGTAGATTACACCTGACATTTAAAATACGAGTTACGTTACAGTTTATAATAACCTGCAGGTCTGGATTAGTGATGAGCTTGAAATCACGAACCGTGAGTCAATCACTGATATCTTTGAGTCACACTCACTATCAGTGATTAAATATCTAAGAATATCGTGTCCAAAATTTGTTTTATTAAAAATTCTATTGATCACTTGAATCAGCGCCATCTACTGAAATCTGTTTTAATTGGTAATGTTTATGCCAACTTCCTGGTAACTTAATTTTATTCGTATTTTATTTTACATTTTGTAGGTATGTGCAGTAATTTTCTACTAATTATTCTAATTATCTATGATAGTATATATTTTTTACGCCAATGAAGTTTTAATAATATAAATAAATATGCTCCAAATTATGTTTTTTAAATTTATTTAAAGTGATATCAGAAACTGTGATCACAGTCACAGTTTTCGATCACTGATATTATCGAATACCAATCACAATTATATCAATGAGTCAAGAGTAGCATTTTTTTCATCACTAGTCTGGCTACTTTAACTTTATAAACGTTGTTTACTTTTGTTACCTGATTTTATAGATATCAACTGACTTAAATGCAATAGTGTTATTGTTTTTTTTTTTCATCAAACTTGTTTTATGCATAAAATGATAGGACATGTTTGTTTTTACTAGTAAATTATTAAAAATCCTTAAATTTGATTAATACACATTTTTATCATTTTAAGTGAAAAATAGTTATATGAAGATATTCTTATTAAAATCTAATTTAAATGTCGTCTAAACTACGTTTCGTGGTTTTTTGTACTCCTCACATGAATTATCTCTCGTCAATGACCAGCAGTAGTTGGTCATTTTTTAAACCGCTATTCCATTTTCTTGATATCCTGGCGAAAATCCCGTTCGGCTCGTTCTCACAGAGATTTTTGGAAAGTAATACAAGTGGGAATGTATAAATTATGTTAATATTACTTATCTATTACATTTACCGAACTTTTATAATTTATGCAGCATACTTTAATCTGAGTACATATTCATTGTTTTCTAAAAAAAAATACCAATGAATCAAATTTCACTTCATTAAATTCTGTGGAAACTAAGATTTTTGAAATGATTTTAAAAAATAATAATCATTAGATGGATTTTAGTATATGTGTTCATACATAATAATTGAAATAATTGTAACTTGACATGCTCGAGTATATAATCAGACACTAAAATTTATTTAAAAAAACATTAACCAAAATAATGTTTTGATTTCGTATTTCTTTATATGTAAAGCCATTGCTGTATAGTGCTTCATTTTGATAAGATCCTCTGGATCGTTGCTTATTCTCTTTGTTTTTTTTTTTTGGTTATCGCAAGAAAATGTTTTCTGAAATCAGCATTTAAATTGTGTTGTTTCGTCTAACTCGCCAGTGTTTTTGCAAATATGTAGGTCGTCGGCTTCCAGGTCGAATTCTTGGGGAGATTTTTTGGCTTTCGCTGATCCAAGGTTTTTCCTCTGGAGAATGGAAACTTTTAATGGGGTTGGGTTAACTCCCATTGTTTTGTTACTCTCGAAAATGGTAAACATTTACGGCTGACGTGCTGTAATCTGCGTGTTTTTAAGAAAAAAATAATGTTTTCTCTATAAACTAATACATATTAAATTAATCAATTAGAATGATATACATAAATAATCTATCTATCGAAATAATATTTTTTTTTGTGGTTGCTACATTTTTGTATTTGAGATATATGGGTATGGAATAGCAGTTGTATCAATTTGAATTATTACTCATACTTTTAAAATTAGCAATATTAACTTTGTGGTTAAAATTCATATTTATTATCTTTGTTTTATTAACCACTGAATTGAGTTTAAATACATCTACCGGTCTCGAAAAATACTATTTTCTTCTTCAGGATGTTATAACTAACTAAAAATATACATCATTGTTTCTTCACCAGAATCTATTTAAAAAACAAAAATTATTAAAAAAATAAATTTAGTACCTAGCTCAAATTGTTGCTTAATACAAATTTAGTCGAATAATTTTTAGGAAAAAATTTTAGAATGGGACTCGTAGTTAAATTTAATTGTTTTTTTTTAATTTCTTGATTAGTTTTACATGCTTTATTTATCTCCAACGATTCCAAATTATTTAATTTGTGACCAACACCGTTTATATGCCAAATTGACAATCCCAATTTTTTTATCAAAATCATGACTATTTTCTATCAAATGATTAGAAAATTCTGAAAACCCACTGTTGTTCAAACATCTCAAATGCTTCCTTACTCTTATATTAAAATTTCTACCCGTTTTACCAATATAAAATGCAGCACGATCCTTGCAACTAAGTTTATAGATGCCAGAATTGTTAAATTTATCATCTTTGTCTTTAGAATTTATGAGTAAATTTCCTATACTATTATTTGTATAAAATGGCGATCTAATGTTTCGTGGTAGGTGTTTAGATATTTGTTTCGAAAAGTTATTTATGTATAAAATCCTACGCCAATTATCATTATTATCATCATGTTTTATCTGTGATTTATATAAAAATTGATTATTATATTCTTTTAATTAATTTTTTTAAATAGTGTCTATCAAACCTATTACTCAAATATTACTTAATTTAAGTTCAAAATTTGTCGAATATGTATTCGAGTAATATAGTAAAAGTGGAGAACGCGCTTCCCCGGATAGGGAGAGGTCCAAGTTCAAATGCCGGTAGCAACTAAAATACTTTTTCGATAGATAGATTTTTTCTGTATATCTTTCTAATTGATTAATTTAATTTGTCATTTGTATTAAAATATCATAGAACTATGTTCTGAAATGTAACTTCACAGCAAAGATGTGTTCTTCTTAATAGCCTATAAAGTAGTGTGAATTTGGATTGAATGTAAAACTGTATTGTTCACGCTCCTATAAATCCGTTCCTGTTCTGTTCGCATATTTTTGTTGAATAGAATTTCACAGCTAAATAGATAACAAAGCGATATTTTGCTTTTGTTTTATTTATTATTATAACTTTCGAGTTCAGATAAATTCAGAATTTCAATATTATTCAAAGCATTTTTTCTAACTTCTAGAGTTAAAATTATTTTAATGTTTTATATTAACCTTTTTTCATTAGTTATATTTTTTTTTGTAAAAAAATAATTATTGTTTTTTTAAATTTTTTAAACGAAACTGACCCAATGCCTGGGTAGTCACGACCTCAATAAACCAATATAAAACGTTATATACTTTAAATGCAGGAAGTGCTACAATTTTAAAAATGATTTTATGTGTTACTAAATGTATTTATTTTCGTAATATTGTATTTTTTTTCTTATTTAGGCAAAGTCATCATACGAGCATTTAACATTTTTACTTTGGTGTATCTTTAAATGCAGTAAATAAGAAGATTTAATTAAACGATATCGGCATACATTGATATAGTCCTTGTTAAATTGTTTTCATTTAAGAACATCTCACGTCACAGTTAGAAACGATTTTGTTTAATATGTATCGTTTTATTTTTTTTTTCTATTTCCAGTTTAATTTCCGAGACAGAGTTTCACAATTACTCAATTTTTAATTTAAAAGTGTTTGATATTCCGTTTTCTTATATAAAGATCATTGGATATTTTGAATCTTCTCAACATTCACAATTGCCCATCTGAAGACTGTGCGGGTGGGATTATTATTTCAATTCTCATTCAATGTCGCTCAAATGAAAGGATCCACTGTCTCCCGTCGTGAATCTCAGCCGAGCCCCGGGTGAGTTTGTTAAGAGTTTAGTGAGAAATTCTCAGTTTTCCCCGCGGCTCCGGAGGGTCGAGATACCCGAGCCTGGATGCCCGGAAGGCCCGCGCAAACTTTGCCGGGGTAGAAATGCTTTGTCCCACAATCGTCGTCGGGATACTCTGCGTCCGAAACAATTAGCCGATTGTCCGGACAGTTTTGGCATTGGATTAACGCTCTAGTAATTATAATGTACTTTATCTTTTCCATTTAAACACGGAAATAACACTTTGTTGATTCGACCAAGTTTTATTAAAGGTTAACGTTTTTTTTTACAAATTCGATCAATGATGATAATCCCATAAAGGACGCAACGTGCACTCTAGAATATAATTTAAAAAAAAAAAAAAAAAACACTTCATAGATTCCATAAGTTACGATTTAAATTATTTATAAGTTCAGTTAACCCCCGTTGATCGCGGGGGATACGTTCTAGACATGGTCGCGATAAGCGAAATTTCGCGAACAACGGGATTAAAAAAAAATCGTCTTATAATTCGAAAAAAACACTTTCTAATTAATTAAACAGTATTTATAACAAAAAAATAATAATAATGAGGAGAGAATGGTCAGAAAGATATATGATGCAAGTGTTGATGGCACCAGAAATAGAGGACGTCCACAAAATACTTGGCACGACCAGGTAAACCAGAAAATGGAGGATGGTTCTGTTAGAAGCCTCAACAATCGGCGAGCTTGTATGAGAAGATGTATGAATGTGGATGAGGCGAGAATTGTGTATCAGGGCAGAAGAGTGTGGCGCTCTATCCTCTCTGCCTACCCCCACGGGGAAACGGCGTGATGGTAAGTAAGTAATAACAAAAAAAAATGTCATACATAACATAATTCATTCATTTTGTCCCGCGTTGTAAAAAATAATCTAGATTCCCTTGTTCCCTTTCCATTATGCAAAATTTGCCGATAACTGTCAAATAATAAGTTACAACCACGCTTCACAGCACTCACTCGCTCTTAATCTTCGTCGTTTTTTTCTAACTCCAGGCATTGATTGTGAAGAGAAAGGCCTTTTCAATTATTTTGACACTTAACAGGCTCCGAGATGTCATTTTCTCAAGGACATAGTATGGCAGTCCATTTTTGCAGCCGACCGAATTTTCACATTTTAAAAATTACCAAGGGATAAAAAATATGCATGCACTCCAGCACTGAAGGATAGACCCAAATAATGCACTGGCTCAACCGTACCAGGCACTGGCGTACCGGCGTTGTTTTGTCTCACTCACACTCGTAAGTTTACGTAAATGCACGTGAATATGATGAGAGTGAGCGAGAAAGAGAGTTAGCATGCACGTGCAACCACTCATTGTGACGATTCATGACATATGTGAAATTCAAACAAGTCCGGGACAAAAAAAAATTACAAAATGATCGCGAAATAACAAATTCGCACTCACCGGGGTCGCGATGATCGGGGGTTATTTTGTACTTACAACGGATATAATAGAGTTAATTTTTTTTTAAGGAGAACACATTCTCATAGTGAGTTGCAATTTTTCAGAACATAGGTCTGTGATATTTTTAATACAAATTAAAAGTATTAATGCATTTCCCCGGATAGGAAGAGATCCAGGTTCAAATCCCAGTAGCAATAATAATATTTTTTCGATGAATTTATTTTATATGTATGTCTTTCTAATTAATACATTTATTTTGTATGGAGTTATTAACATCATTCAGCCGTAGTCAACTCTGATTATTAATTTCCATAGATTCTCGTCTCACAATCATTTATAATATCTATAAGATGGTATTATAAACAGTATTTCTGTTCATTAGTATGAAGAAAGTGGAAAATTGTATTATATATATATTTAAATAGTGTTTACAAACTCTTGTACTAGGACATTTTCCAGACTACTTTTTTTATAATTAATATCGTATTTCAAAGTTTTCCGTTTGCTCATTATTGTGCGCGACGTTTTGCCCTGCGCATCATTCTTGTGTCGTCAATTTGTTGAACTCCCCATTTTTACTGTCTTTCTTTATAAAAGCGTCAGGGTGTATGTACAAATTATGTACCATTACGAAAAATATTATTGTTTGAGTTTTTATTAAAATCATAGAAATCTAAAATCATGTGTTCTTCGAAATAAAGATTTGGAAAATTAACCCATTATCATCTAACAACAAAAAAAGTTTGGTCGCTCAAAGATCGTTAACCTTTTCTTTTTTTTTGTATTCAATGTGTAATATGAAATCAATAAAATATTTCATAACTATAACTACGAATTTTTATAAAACGCTTATTTATATCTCTGACATGATTGAGATTTGCCATATGCAACTTAATATTTTCCAGTACAGTGGAACCTCTCATAACGAGCATAATTCGTTCCAAAATGTTACTCATAATGTGAAACACTTGTTAAGCGAAATAATTTTTCCCATATAAATTAATGTAAAATACGATAATGCGTTCCATGCCGAAAAAAATACTCAATTTTTTTATTTTTAACTTTGTTTACTCAAAGAAAATTATTTATTATTTTTTATGAATTTATGACAATAACTAATTATTTTTTACTAGAAAGCTATCTAGAGATATTTTTTTTTGCCGACGCCACAAAATTTGGTGAAAATGTGACAGCATTATCATTGATTAAATTTGTAGGGCGCATAGCCACCGCCCTATTAGGGTGATACTTCTCAATATACGACCCAACAGTTTCGATCAGAAGATCGTTACTTTGCTACCTCTTCCACTGACAAACTCTTCTCCGCAACTTCTTGCTGTGAAACACGATTCAACTCCATAAGATTTTCGATGGTCAGCTCTTCTACAAGCTCATCGATGTCATTATTATTCACTTCCAGTCCCTTGATATTGGCCAAAGATACAATCTACAGACTCCACAGGTGCTGTCTCAAACCGCTCAAAGTCACATTCGACGATGCTTTCTGGCCAAAGCTTCTTCTCCTCCTGTCCTCTCGGTAATCCTTTTCCACGCCTTGTCAATCATTTTGAGGCAAGTAACGACTTGGAAGTGATCTTTCCAAAACTCTCCGAGGGTGAGATCGGTCCCTTCAGTCATCTCAAAACAACGCTCGAATAGTGTTTTAGTGTAGAGTTTCTTAATGTTAGAAATAACCTGCTGGTTCTTAGGCTGGAGTAACGGAGTGTTGTTGGGAGGCAGAAGCGCATCACTCATGCGAAATGTCGCTCGTTAAGGGAGCCGTTTTTTTAAAATTTGTTTTGCTTGTAATGATAGGTTCCACTGTATACTAAAAACAATTATTTGTGTATATTTTATTATATCAGTTAAATGAAATATGGAGGTTTGGTTTCCGTCAGCAAAAATACTTTGTTTGGTCAGTTTGGTCTAGGTTTATTCAATAAAGTAAATAATTCCACGATTCTAAATACAAATGAAGTTATGTATAGGAAATCTGTGACAAACGTAGCTGTTTGAACGACATACGATAAAGAAGTGGTTGAAGTGGTGTACGTGCCAGTGAGCCGCGACAAGTATCACGGTACCAGTTTGGCTTTGTATTGCATAGATGTCGCCCTGTGTCCAGCTCCCCATTAACACTTTCTACATTATGTGCTGGTACGCGTTTATTTTATGTTATT
The DNA here is from genome assembly GCA_022840565.1 of Eubasilissa regina. Lineage (NCBI taxonomy): Eukaryota > Metazoa > Arthropoda > Insecta > Trichoptera > Phryganeidae > Eubasilissa > Eubasilissa regina. The sequence continues at coordinate 19,516,270 of JAINEB010000015.1, read as the reverse complement.
AGTGGGATTTTATGTTATAAGACATAAAAAAAAAATATTAATAAATATATTCTGAAAGTTCACATGTTTTTTCTTTGTACAAAAGAAATATTTAAAAGAATTTTACTAGCTTTGAATATAAATAAATACCTTATTTTTGCTGCATCATTATGCAGAGATAATGTTACAACTCCTTCAAAGAATAAATTTTCTTCTATTTTTATTTTGTGATCGTTAGCATTAGTTAAGTAAATACAAAATTGACACTGCAGAAATATTGATTTTCAGACAATGTTTATTTTTTGTGAAACTAAAGTCTGTGATGTTTAATGTCATCAAAGAAAACTCGAATAAAATAATCGCCTACATAACTCATAATATACACACATACCAACGTATTTAAACCAGGTTTAATAGTGTTAGATTTGACTTTTTTTAAGTGATGGGTATTTGCGTCAATAGTTTTCTAAATTTATCGATAAAAGTAAATCCTGTCAACCCTACTCGATCTCCGTACATAACTTTATTATATATACTAGAAAAATTTCTTAACAGTAAGTAATTCGTGGAAATTTTTTTTTCTATCAGTCTCTCTATCTTCTTAAACTCTTTAAATTTCGAAAAACTTTACTTATCGTCCAAAAAAAAAGTATAAAACAATAAACAAATCTAAAATGTTCTTAGATTTTCACGGCCGTTCAGAATTTACTTTGTACAGTTTTCTGGGCCAATCTGGCGTGTATATCTGACCTTTCTGGCCGACGTTTTGGATCCCATTGCAGGGTCTATCACCCACATTAACCATGGCGGCAAGTAAGATATACACGGCAGATCGGTCCAGATAACTGTACACAGAAGATAACAAATCTGTATATGATCGATTTTATGTTTCTACATATTGTATAAAAAAATAAATAAAGCTAATCTGACTAGTATTATATTTTTTTCTTATGAACTTAAACAAACGAGTGTATTTTTTTTTTCATAATAAACAATAATAATCGTGTAGTAGGTTTCTTGCGTCATAAAATAAATACTTTCCTGAAGGAAATAAGTTTATGTAATAAAAAGCTTTGTTTGTTAAGGCTAATCGCCCATTACTGCGCCTGTAGGTAGTAATGCTATCGTGTTCCCCGCACATCCCTTATTCAATGGCCAGGATTACACCAGCTTTAAGCGGGTTGTGGGGAGGCTGAGGATGATCGATGCTCTTTATCCGCTGCTGCTACGATAACACAGTTCCGTGCTCGATTGTCATCGACTAGAGATACGAGTGCGTGCTCTATGTAGGATTCACTGCTATGCGATATAGCCAATGGATAAGAAAACATTAGTCTGCTCCGTACAAAAAATTCTCGTTTCTTTTTATAAAATCCTTAAGTATGATAAATCTAACTTCTCTCTCTCTCTCTCTCTTTCTCTCTCTCAATCTGGTCAATCTCATCGATAGTATTGAATATTTGTAAACTTAATAATGATTGTCTTTAAAAATTAGATTAGTTTTTCTATTTTAATCGCGATTCTTCACCAATTCAATAGTTGTTGAAAATTTGTTACTTCCTTCAGAATCAGAATCAATTTTCGAAAGTAGTTAATTCATGCGTTTTCAATTTCTTTCGAAATAATGTATTTTATCTTCGGTACCTAAATAACTGAAATTATTTGCGTGCAATTTAATGAACGTAAATATTATATAATATTCATAAACCTATCGAAGTTTTATAAAATACTTTGAACCATTATGTCGCATTTTATTAATTAGTTTTAACTATGCATTATTATTTCATTAATAATAACGTAAAATATGTATATAGTATCGTTAGATATTATACTTGTATTGCTCACAATAAAAAAATGTGCATTTAATGTTGGATATTTTGTGACTATATGAAAATTATATCGATTTCAATACAACAAAAAATAAAACAATCATACCTAAGTGTATCAAAAAACGAGAAGTGGGAGATTTGAAATATTGTATTTTTCCTTATTTATTCCGAATAATGTAGCCTTATTTCTGTAGCGTACTGTTGGATACGTGGGAATAGTAACGAGTAATTTAAAAATGATATTTTACTTTTATTTAAACAAGTTGACGAGATTGCTTCGCGAAGATTCTGCGAAGAAAAGTCTAAGTAAGTGTTTTATAAAAGTACTTACGTTATATATTATATTATTATATTATATTATTATTAGGTTATAGTATACATGTCAAGAAAGAAAATATTTTATTAAATTTATTTTTATTCTTATTTTTCGATCATACTCATTCTATTGATCAGAATTACATAATAATATTCATCTGGAGTTTTTTCTAGGAATATTTAATTTTCTCCAATAATTCACTCCCCATTTTACTTCCGTACCAATTTTCGGCTCGGCTGAGTTATGTTTTCGATTCCTATATTATCTGTCCTGCTCTTGAAGGAAGTACATTTCCGAATTGAGTTTCCGTGCTGATTATTTTCAAATTTTGAATGAAGAATTGTTCATATTTTGCCTTGATAATATTGGCATTGAGGTTCTAATAAATAAATTATAAATGAAAACTTCTGACGCGAAAGAATTCCCAATTCCGTCATAGACATTGTTTTACATTAAAATTATTAATTAAATTATAAATGTAAATGTTAAATGTAATAAATTTAATATTTAAAGGAATTCGATGTATAGTTGATTGCAAACTCTTGAGATCGGTGTACTTTGCACTGTGCTACTCTTTAATCAATTATGCTATTTTAGTTTGGGGAGGAGCCGCAAAAACAATATTGGAGTCGGCTAAAAAAGCACAAAAAACAATTCTCAAGGTAATAATTGGTCGTCCCTTTAGATATCCATCAGACCTTATATTTAAAGAGTACAATGTCCTTGATATAAGACAAATCTTTATGTTGAGACTCGTTCAATACTTCCATACTAATAACAACTCTCCCCAAGCAATAAATCATAGACACAACACTAGACAAACAACAAACATCTACACACCAGTTCCGAGAGCAACAACGACATTTTATCAAAGATTCTACATGTTCCTAGCTCCGAAACTATACAATACACTCAGTACCAACTGGAAATCGTACAATTACTATAAGATTACACAAATATGGACCCAATATATGATTCAATCAGGTAGAGATGAATCAGAAGCATGGATATCCAACAATTTACCATAATGTACACAATTCTTTTACTAATAACTCACTAGTCCTACAACACTCCCACTCCACATATTTTTATTTTATTATACTTTTATTTTTTTAATTTTATTCTTACTTTTTTATTCATATTTGATTTATTTTTTTATTCCAAATAACATCACAACAGCACGAAAAAAAAAAAAAAAAAAAAAACTGGCTACTTTAACACAGACTTTAGTCTAGCAAAGTAGCCAGGACAACGCTGTATATATCAGAGGTGAAGTCTACTCCATCCCACACATTAAAATATGTATTATGTATGTTATGTATCCACCTCTGTAACTACAAAAATATGGATGTCAAAATATATATAAATAAATAAATAGACAAAAAATGTCTGAGTATTTAGTGATCTTTAAACGTTTTTTAGGAGTTAACTTTTTTGTCTTTGGTCGTTCAAAGCCTTCTAATAACTCCATGTCGCTGTGCTATTTGATGTTTTTTTTTATTTTTTACTTGACCCATAAGACTAACAATGCTGTATCTCTGTTTATAATGTAAGAAAAATTTCTTAACAGGTTTAAGATATAATAACGTTAACTACGCGCGAGGGTAAATTCAGAATACGACACTCGAAAAAAACACTAGTTTGGTGGTGCTGGAGACGGGTCAACCGCTGCCTTCGGGAATCGAGAACGAGATAGTTTTCTACTCCGCCGCATTCGGTCAGTGTCATCTGGCCCACTTCTGGTGTTAGCCGCTTCAATAACTCTCGACCTCGTATTGAGCTTCGGTCTTCTACTTCTTCTTCTTTGGCGGTCCCTCGTTACGAGCATAATGTCTACCATGGTTATCGATTATGGCTGAAGAGTCTTATTCTCGAACTGCACACCCGTCCACATGCTGTGTATATGATTACATTCTCAAATGTAAAGGGTTTTTCATTAAGGGCGCTCAAACTTTTTTTTAAAATAAAACAAAAACGAATGAATATATCTAAAAAAAAATTATTATATTTTGAAGTACATTTAGTGGCAATTATGTATGAAATTCAATTTCCCTCGCATGACCACCGCGGGCACGTTTGCAGAAGTCCAATCGTTGAATCCAATTTTCCACCACTTTTTCACATAATTCGGCCCGAATCGCACCAATTTCGCGTTCAATATTTTCTCTTAGCTCTTGTAACGTCGCCGGCTTGTTGGTATAGACCAAAGATTTAACATAGCCCCAAAGAAAATAGTCCAATGGTGTTAAATCGCATGATCTAGGCGGCCATTGAACTGGTCCATTTCGCGAAACAACACGCTCACCAAATTTGGTTTTCAATAAGTCAATTGTTGCGTGTGCCGTGTGACTGGTAGCACCGTTTTGTTGAAACCACATATTGGCCAAGTCCATACCTTGCAATTGAGGCCAAAAATAATCAGTTATCATGGAGCGATAACGATTACCATTCACAGTAACATGACGATTAGCATAATCAACAAAAAAATATGGTCCAATGACACCTCCGGCATGTAATCCACACCAAACAGTGATTTTTCCGGGATGCAATTGTGTTTCGTGAAGCACGTGTGGATTGGTGCCTGCCCAATAACGCATATTTTGCTTGTTTACATATCCATTGAGTCAAAAATGAGCTTCGTCGCTAAAGATGATTTTTCGATGGAATTCAGCATCATTTTCAAATTGTTGTGCAGCCCAATTGAGGAATTGGCGACGCTTCAAATGGTCAAGCGGCTTTAGTTCTTGTGTCAACTGGATCTTGTTTGGATGTAGGCCAAGATCTTTTCGCAAAATTCGCCACAATGACGTCACAGAAATGCCCAATTGTTGAGAACGTCGTGTTAGTGACTCATTTGGGTCATCAAGAACAGATGCTCTAGCGGCGGCAATATTTTCCTCACTTCGTGCATTTCTTTGTCTCACTGGCACTGGAACATTGTGTAGCGACAATGTGCTTTCAAATTTTTGCACCAAACGTTGAATTGTTGATGTGGCAGGCAAGTGATGACGACGATAAAATGGTCGTAATGCTCTTAAAGTTGCGGTGAGCGAACGCGAATTTTGGTAGTAGATTTGAATAATTTGCAAGCGTTGCTCCAGTGTGTACTGCTCCATGATGATTTGCCAACTAAGTACGAGTGTTAACCTCAAAAAAAATTGAAGAAATATGGCGTAGTTTCTTGTCCCTGTTGAAAGTTTGAGCGTCCCTATTGAAAAACTCTTTATATTACTTGTCAGTAATTACAATTTATAAGTAATACATATATATAATATAATCAGTGGCGTGCAGTAGATATAACTTTAGGTTATGCTGTTACCAATGATATTGTACAATCATATATAATATATGTAATACAATATATGTTATACATAGGATTATGAACTTTCGTTTAACCAGCGTCTTTAGACAAAATAAATACGTCATTTATACAACCCTACCATGTATATATTTGTAATTTTAGAATACTGTTAATGGTGTTTTTAAAATTTAACTTTTAACGTAATCATATAAATACCATATAAAAATCAATATAAAAAATGTATGGACGCTTTTAAGAACACTTTTTTATGATTGAACATGATTCTTTTATTGTTTGAAAATCCTTCACCTAATAACTAAACGAAATAATAATCATGTACCAAATGCACCTCGAACGCAAAGAACGGCCATGAAATCAACACTTTAAAAACAGTAAGATAGTAAAATACGCGAATTATTAAAAGAGGAAGAGAAATTTTCATTTCAGTAAATAACCAATTATATGACTCGATTAATTCACTAACTTAAAGATAGAATAGAGTAATATGAATAGGTCAAGGCGGCGAATGCATAAGAGCGCCATGGGTACGGCGTTGAGTTGTGGTGGTAGTTTTTAGAACTAAGCAATTAAAGTCTCTACTGGTACACAGATGGCGCTAATTGTAAAAATAATGTTTCCGTTATGTTTATCCAATTACTTTATATATATATATTTTTTTTTTTTCTCAGATTTTTTAGTAATGCACAGCTTTTTTGCATGTATGCACTGCACGCCCCTGAATATTTTTTTTATTTATTATTTATAACTATATTATACATATAAAAAAAATTGTTTGGACTGTGCCCGTCTCACTAGAGAATTCTGTGTCGAAACGGGCATAGTTTACAAGCAATTGTACAATTGATTAAAATTACAAGTAGAAAGATTTATTATTATTAACATATAAAAGGTGTATATGAAGAACAATTTTGAGGTGGATTTAATTTTTGTAACACTTTGTAGCAATAATTAATATGGGTATGAGTCAATATGTTTGGGTGAGTGCACCAATACTGGCTCTACCCACCAATACTGGCTACAATATAATACATACTGGTAGAGAAAAAGACCGCACTTAGGCTAGGCACATACATACAATTTTTAATCGCTCGACTATTTAGTTGTATGTCAAAAGGCTGTTGGATCATATGGCAGTGCGCACATAATCGACACGATCGTTGCTCGATAAAAATATCAAAAAACTTTATCGATCGTCTTTTGACAAAACGGTTGAACAACTATCGGTGGCCATCTTTGTACATTGCCGTGCATTGGTGTGCGCATACACTCGACTGAACAGTCGATCCGCGACCGTTCAGTTGTATGAGAGCACGCACACGAATGGTAACTGTTTGATTATATGCGCACTTGTAATAACTGAACAGTTTAGCCGAGTAGAAATTGAGGGGTTCATCGATTATGACATAATAGTTTAGTCGCAATAATAATCGATTATTTGCGCCTAGCCTTACTCTCCTCTTCTTTCAAAATATGTTTTTCTTTTAATCAGAACTAATGCGATCTTCGTCGCTCAGTGAGAATGTAAACTCGTTTACTCGTTTAAAATAACTGTTTCACATTATTTTTTCCGTGCATTACTGATATCGTCTAATTCGACTATAACGTTAATATAAATTTGCTTACAACGTCATAAAAGTCTCTCTTAAGTATTTTTTCTCGGCGGTTATGTTAATATTATGCACGCTCGTTGCACTAACTTTGCACATAAAAGGAAAGTTGCGAATCTTCCCACCATCCCCACTTTTCCAATGTTCCCCCAAGGCGTCCTCTTCACATCGTAAAAATTTAAAAAAAAATGCTTTCCTCAGTTTTAAAATAAAATAAGAGAATGTCGTAAAATTAAGTAATAATTAAATAGATTGATATTTCTCTATAAAAGGATTAGAGATGATAGTATAGAAAAGTGCGATGTGTATGAAAGTTCAATACATATCTATTTACGTTTTCATTATCCGAAAGACCAGATTACATTATAGCTTCGTACGAAATATTATTTTCTCAATTGTATAATACTTACAGTTTCATATATAGATTTTTTCAAATAATTTGGCTGAAGAAGATACATGTACATCTGCGGAGCAGTGTGAAAAGAAACATTAACAAATTATTAAGGAAAACACATTCTCATTGTGAAGTTGTAATTATTCAGAACATAGGCCTGTGATATTTTAAATACTAAATTAATGTATTAATTATAAATATATACATATAAAATCAATTTTGTCGAAAAATGTTCGAATCCCGGTGACGCTAAAACAATATTTTTCGACAAAATTGATTTTATATGTATATATTTATAATTAATACATTAATTTAGTATTAACAAATTAGACTAAATAAATGCTGTCATGGTATTATAACAAACAAACGAAAAAGTATTATTTATTTCCGAATGACTTTCGTTGTTATTTTAGTAACTAGCTGTATTTACAGAATTCTTAAATACAATATATGCTTTAGAAATGTTACTGAGGAAAAGATTGGGCGAAGAAGACAGAAAGAAAGGCGCAGACTAAAATACATTCACCAAATAACTATGAAGCGAATGCAAATACCTACAAACAACTTTAAAATAGGGTCCAGGGCGAGCATTGCACCCACAACAACATCCATGCGCAATATATACTTACTTACCATCACGCCGTTTCCCCGTGGGGGTAGGCAGAGAGGATAGAGCGCCACACTCTTCTGTCCTGACATACAATTCTCGCCTCATCCACATTCATACATCTTGTCATACAAGCTCGCCGATTGTTGAGGCTTCTAACAGAACCATCCTCCATTATCTGGTTTACCTGGTCGTGCCAAGTCTTCCGCGGACGTCCTCTATTTCTGGTTCCATCAACACTTGCGTCATATATCTTTCTTACCATTCTCTCCTCATTCATCCTTTCCATATGACCAAACCACCTAAGTGATCCTTTCTTAATCTTACTCACTATACTAACATCAGCTTTACATTCTTTTCTTATTTCTTCATTCTTCACTCTGTCATAAATAGATTTGCCACAAATACGTCTAAGCGATCTCATTTCCACTGCATTCAGTCTATATATATATTGCGCAACGTTGCATCCATTGTTAGTTTCATATCCAATTTTGGTAAGGATATTCCGTATTGTTCAATACATGTCTAATATTTGTGAAAAAATACTGTGAATAAAATAACTACTAGATAATTTCAAAACGGCTTAACACAAAATATCGCATTTACTTGAGATTTTAAGTGAATTTTTTTACCTGTCTATATTATTTCATTTTTTTAAGTTCACTATATCCTTCGTGTTTATGCTTTTAATAGCATTCTGACTATTATCAGATCAATTTAAGATGGCACTAGGGGTATATGTCTATAGCATGTATCCATTTTACTTATATTTCGTTTTTTCTTATTAGAAATAAAGACCAAGTACACTACACGGTGTATTATTAAATAAGGAATTTACTAATTGAAATATACACTCTACGGAAACCATGGCCGCATAGCGGTCACTATTGGCCGCGAAGCGATTGAAATAACCTTTGCTTTGCCTTTGCGGCTATCGTCGATTGCTTTTCCGCTAGTGTAGTTCTTTAATACAAAAGAAAATCTTTATTCAAATTATCGACTTTAGCTGCCGTTTGCCTTATTTAAAATTTTAGCACAAAAATTATCATCTGTTTTATCTTTTCTTAATTATTTTTCTTGTTTACTACACTTTTATTTTACTGTTTTTACTTAATTTTTCTCTTTCGCTCTTTTCACGCCTTCAGTTCCTACAAAAGAAACCATCAGTCAATCATAAAAAAGTGTACTCTTATACCATATCAAACTATAAAAGTTAAATATTGTGTACTTTGATATTATCAAAACTAACTTTTTAATTAAAATTCATTATTTTTATTTGTTAACATTGTTTTATTAATCACTTATTGAGTTTACATACATCTACCGGTTTCGAAAAATACAATTTTCTTCTTCAGGATGTCAATAATAATCCAAATATGTATTTAAACTCAATAAGTGGTAAATAAAACAAAGTTAACAAATAAAAATAAAATATTTTGTAATACGCTTATTAATACATGCCTGTTAGTACATACTTTAAAAAACATCGTTATAATATAATATATAAATTTTTTTATTAAAATTTGGTATTATGTAATATCTTCAGTCCATGTAAGTTTGTTCGTGTAACTTTCCCAATTTGAGAGTAGCGAGAAACTTTATTTAATGGTGGCCGAAAGATTATTAAAGCCATCAATATGCCTTCCTGGATCGAAGTATATTTTTGCGCTCTGGACGCGCATTTTAACGCGAACAATTGGTCAATTTTATTTTTAATTTTTCATTAAAATTACAGCAAAATTAATAAATGTTAAGCAATACACTTTTCTATATTATGTTGCATTCAAAATTTGTCAAAAATCTATTCGAGTGCTATTGTGAAATTGGAGAACGCGCCTCCCCGGATAGGAAGAGGTCCAGATTCAAATCCCGGCAACAACTAAATATTTTTTCGATTGATTTTTTACTTTATATCTTTCTAGCTGATTAATTTAATTTGTATTAATTAATGTTGTTTATTTTTCAGGTAAGAATCATTTTATCCTTCTCGACCCGCACGAGGATTTTTCCTGGTAAGTATTCAATGATTTTGGAAACATGTCGACTTTAATTGTTGAAGTAGATTTTTTCCATAATATATGGTATTGTACAATAATTTAAATGGGGTTCGTGTCATCCAAATCTCCAAAAGGTAGGAAGCGGCATTTGTTTTTCGTAGAGGTTGATTAATCACTTATTTAACCTCTCTAAGATAGTTGAAACAAAAAAATTAGACACTTCGTACGCTCTGTGAAGGTAGACCCGCCACTTACCCAGGACCGTTTATAAGTAAAAGCTCCTATATGGTCCTACTTATTTTACTATTTTTTTAATGCTAATAGGCAGCTGTGCAACTTCGTCTCGCACAATGTGATAAAACGGAGCCGAACAGCTGCCATCTCAAAAACCCTCGCAGTCCCCGACCTTTATTTATTAAGATTTACATTACAATTGATTTCATTAATGAAATTAAATAAATAACACGAATAAGAGGAGAAAATCCCATCCAAAGTAAGCAACATAATGATATAAGATTGTAGAGGATTATACAATGTCAACAGTGTCAGTATTTTACTTTAGTCGGGGAGCCGGGGGAGAGAAGGAACACACCCCCGAGAAAGTGAAAAGGACAAAACAAAAGAAAAACGATCTGCCCAGTCTTCGGAGCACCACTGCCGGCAGTTCTCATCCCGGTGACAACAGAAAAGCAAAGAGACAAAAATAATATTAAATAAATATAGTAGTAAGAAAATATTGAAAATAATGAGCAATGTGCAAAATAATGATAATAAGTCAAAGAAAGTACTGAAAGATTATATAAATAAACACTGGAAAACACTAAAACATACGCTCTAAAACGTACAAAAAACATCTCAGAGAACCATGTGTGTGTGTCGCAGGATGCCAGAGATACTTGATTTTAGACAGGTCGCAAGCCCTGTAATTATCCCATACATTCATATATTTTTCGTTAAATATAATTTTAAAAAATAACAGCTTTGTGTCTACGAGATATCTGATATTTGTTTAATAACAGAGCCTTTGTAGGTAAAAATCCAGTAATTGTGTGTTCTTGGACCAATTCAAATATAGCTAACATTATTATTATTAATCTCGCTATTCGCTGCTCGAAATGTCTAAATAAAATGTTGAATAGTGTCGGCATTTTTAAAAGGTAAGATACAAACACAGCTTGCCGCGCATTTGCAAATGTGATTTTACATCAGCGTGTCATTAACTTCATCCGGTAATGACGCCTTACGTGTAGCCGTTGCACTTTGAGATACCGAAATAGATGCATTAACTACAGCGCACTCGTTCGTAATCACGGTACGCATCAGAATAGACGGTGGTGCACAGTAATAAGATATTTCTCATTTAGCCTTCCTCGTTTTTACGCGATTGCGAGAAAACATTCAGTTTCACTTAGTGTCGGCAAATTGAAAGGCAATCCGGGGCGCGCGGATCAGACCTTAATCGCGCCAAATATTTGGCTTCTTGCCACCAAACTCCAGGCCAGCCGCCATCTGTTCCCCTCTTCGCCCATTCATTTCATTTTCAACTGAGATTTTCATTTTGTCCCGACCGCCCAGGGTCGGTGTCCCGCCTTCGTGGAAACTTTTATTCGTCCAGGGATCGTTTTGTTTCGCGCCGACGAATCAACCCGTGAACTTGATGGAAGGATATTACTCTCCGTGGTATATATCTTTCTTTTTTCTTCTTTTAAATAGGCAATCCACCATTCAAAAGTAAGCGAAAAAAAGTTGCCAGAGATATGAAACGATATCATTTCCATCCAATTATTTCGTGCAATTAATTCGATTTGTCATTTTCACAACCTTTGACCCGTCCTTGTTCCTCTTATAAAACTGGTAACAAAAATATTAAGTCAACAGCTGTTTATTTATAAATACTAGAAACTTAAATATTACAGATCGACCACTGCATTCGTGACGGACACTAGTAATGGTGTATTTCATTTCGGTTCACCTATAACTTGCACGTTGGTATTTTTACACTGGTCATTTATTCAATAAACGACCAGATATGCCAATGCATTTTACAATTGATTAACTTTGTTTTATAAATCACTGTTATTTTCAAATTCAATTAAAAAAATAATAATAATTTTAAAAATAAATATAGCATCTAATTTAAGTTGTTACGATGATGAAAGATGTAAAAATTGATTCAATTAAAAAAAAAAATTAAACCACAATGTGCTTTAAACATTAAGAATATAATACATTTTGCTTCTTCAATAATTGCAATGTTACTTTGTGACAACATATTATATAAATAATAAGAAAACATTTTAAATATTAAATTAATGTATTAATTATAAATATATACATATAAAATCAATTTTGTCGAAAAATATTGTTTTAGCGTCACCGGGATTCGAACCTGGATCTTCATTTCCAATCCGGGGAAGTGCACTACCTTTGTGCTATAACGCCAGTATTTTTCTTGACAAATTTTCGAAACTATATGTTACATTTTTCAAATTAATACACCTGTCGTTCCATTATTTGAAAGCCATCTACATTATTTTTACAGAATCTCAAATACCTTTGAGTAAACCGATTTGCAGACGCCAGAATTATCAATTCATTTTTATTAAATTTTGGACACGTTGATACAACATATATTATTAAGGAAAACACATTCTCATTGTGAAGTTGTAATTATTCAGAACATAGGTCTGTGATATTTTAAAAATATATAAAATATGGTTTACTCAAAGGTATTTGAGATTCTGTAAAAATAATGTAGATGGCTTTCAAATAATGGAACGACAGGTGTATTAATTTGAAAAATGTAACATATAGTTTCGAAAATTTGTCAAGAAAAATACTGGCGTTATAGCACAAAGGTAGTGCACTTCCCCGGATTGGAAATGAAGATCCAGGTTCGAATCCCGGTGACGCTAAAACAATATTTTTCGACAAAATTGATTTTATATGTATATATTTATAATTAATACATTAATTTAATATTTAAAATATCACAGACCGTCTGTTCTGAATAATTACAACTTCACAATAAGAATGTGTTTTCCTTAATAATAAGAAAACACTTTGTTTATAAATTAATTTGCAATGATTGCTTTCATTTTTATGTAGATAAAACGTGTAGAAATTTTGATATTAGAATTAAGGAGCACTTGAGATGTCTAAATAGCAATACCTTTGCTGAATTCGCCAATCATCTTTTGGAAACAAACCATTCTTTTGACATTAATACAGGTTTAGAAATTTTACATACAAATACTAGGAGTTTACAGTTAGATAAATTTTAAATTTTAAAAATGAGAAAAGGCGTTGATAAAAAATTAAACATAAATATCTAAACTCTTTTTGCAAATTGCAAATGTAATATTAGTATACATTATATCCTGAAGAAGGGACCATTTGTCTTAAAACATGTTGATTTATCAATGAACAGTGGTGTAAACAAATTGTTTTCTTATTATTTAATACATTTTACGTTTATCACCGTAAGGAAAAATATCACAAATATTTCATTTTAGGTCTATTCGTTCACGTCACGGTTCAATTTTATATATAGATTATTTTCAAAATTGTTGAATATTACCAGCCCTGATATTTGATTCTACATTTATATCCTTATCATTTATATTTTCGCGAAACTCATCACATTTTATTACTCTAAATACGCTCATGAAGTGTGATACCCAGACAGGGCTATCGATATTGGATCCTCAGTAATGGACAACATGACACGTCACAACACATTTCAGCTGGACGCCATAAAAGTTTGAGCTTCCCGGAGGCATCGAGCGAGTTGATGGATCTGCGACCACTGGACTTGTCCGTTTTAGGGCTATCGATACCAATATATTAAATTCACATTCTGCCTTTGCTGTTTTTAATATACCTTAATAATAATGTATGACGTCCACTGCTTCCAATATATATAGCCTGATGGTGATGTTTCTTTTATGGAGTGAGTTTCTCATTCACATCGTTAGTAATAAGGTAAAACGAGACTTATTAAACAGTTTCCAAGCGGTATTTAAACTTTACAATTCTCGCCACGTATATATACAAGGTGTAACAGACATAGTCCACTATGTTTTATGGGTGGTTACTAAATTGCGAGACGAACATGGTCAAGGAATATGTTGCCTAATCTTAATTTTGTCAGAGATATGAGCATTTAAAAAATTAAAAAATATGCGATTATTTTAATTAATTGAAATATTTTGTTGATTTCAAATTATATATTGAATTGAAAGTTCATCGACCTTTGAGCGGCCAGACTATTTGTTAGATGATTTAGGACCTGGAGCAAAGATATAGAATGATAATATAATTACGGTACAGAATTTATACATACTCCTCGAACATTTTTGACTCATAATTTAGTCAGGTCATCCATAAATATTGTGAACTGGGTCTGTTCCCAGTATAGTTTGTAACAAATATAATTTTAAATAGGTATTAATAGCTATTATTTTAAATAAAAATATTATTGTAGCGCTACCGGGATTCGAACCTGGATCTCTTTTCAAACCGGGGAAGGTGCATTATCCAACTATGCTGCAGCGATAGTACTTTTGACGACAAATTTTCGAACCCGCATGTTACACTTTTTCAAATTAATTCATTTATCGTTTCATTATTTGAAAGCTATTTAAGCCATAAGCCCGGTTTGGAAAGAGATCCAGGTTGGAATCCCGGTAGCGAAACAACAATATTTTTCGATAAAATTGATTTTATATGTATATCTTTTTAATTAATACATTTAATTTGTATTTAAAATATCATTTTCATTGTTCGTTTGGTGAATCAGTGTACCTGCAAATAAAGGTATGTTGGGTAGCAAATCCACCTGCCCTGTAAGCCCTAGGCATACCATACATCTCAGGGTGATACCTTCATTCATATATAGAAACTATATATGCTCGGAAACTATTTACCGGATACATGTACATACGGCTATACGTAATATATAAATGATGTTGTTTTAGAGGTATAGAAATGTAAAATGAAATAAAACACATAAAAATCATAGTATTGTAAGGATATTTTTATTCCATTAGTGTTTAAATATTATTTCGTGCATATGGGCGCCGCGGCTGGCTCGAATAAAGTGCAATCTGGAACTCCAATTTTCGACCTCTTTTTGGGGCAGCTGGGGGGGTATATTGGCAATAACGCGACGAATGTTGGCTTCCAAGTCGTCTATTGGCTTTAGTTTACCGGCGTAGACTAGCAACTTCACATATTCTCACAGAAAATAATCCAGAAGCGTTAAATCACACAATCTTGGACGCCAATTCACAAAATTATGCGCTCATCAAATGTTTCCTTCAATTAATTGAAACTACAGCTCTTCCATTCTAATGCTATTTAATTAGGGAACGAAAATGTATTTTTTAAAAATTTAATTTAAAAAGTCAAATTATAATAAATATCATTATTGAGTTGTGCTAGTTTGCGCAAGCATTATTAGATGTTACAGCTGTTTCGGCGGTTAAGGCCATTTTCAAACAGTGGATAAACCACGTACAATCGACTAATTTAACTGATTTTAGTTACCCCTTCCTCTATCCATGATATACATGCATACAAACATTTCGCAAATATTCATTTCAAAGTGAAAAACTTAACATTTGTAAAAATTTCAAACAATATTTTCCGGAACGGTGCAGAACCTGTTACATCCTGTGTATATATATATATATCTTCTCAAATACATTCGATTATTTCGGTTTCTAATAGGGCATATCTCTTCTTTCGCGGACGTCCTCCGAGTTTTGTTTTTGGTTACACAGTAAAACGTTAAATGAAATATTCCATAAATAAACGAAGTAAGTAGTAATCAGGGGCATGTAGTGTAAATAAGCAAAAAAGCTGTGCATGACTAAAAATTCTGGGAAACAAATATAAATTAAAAAATTGGATTAACATTAACGAAAACATTATTTTGCAATTAGTGCCATCTTTATACCGATAAACTTACCGCAACTCACCGCTGTACTCATGGCGCTCTTTTTTTATTCGCCGCATCGTGCTATTTACATTACTCAGTTCTGTCTTTAAGCTATTGAATTACCCAAGTCATGTAAATGGCTATTTACTGAATTTGAAATTCCTTTCGGTTGATCCGTTTTGTATGAAGTCGTTACCTATGCTGTTTATTAACAGAATAACATTAGAAAGGGATACAACTGCGTGCATATCATTGAAGTGTCTACTTCCTCTTGTACTAATTCGCGAATTTTCCTATTTTACTGTTTTTAATGTGTTGTTTCATGATTGTTCTTTACATTTAGTGCATGGATTGGTTTTTGATTCGAGAAAAACATAACTATTTCCTTAGTTATTACGTGAAGTATTTTCAGACAATAAATGAATCATGTTCAGTCATAGAAAGTGTTCTTAAAAACTTCCATACATTTTTTATACGTGTAAGAAAGTATTATTTTACGTTAAAACTTAATCTTTAAAAACACTATTAACAGTACTCTAAAATTATAAATAAATACATGATAGGGTCGTATAAACGAAGGATTTATTTTGTCCAAAGACGTTGATTAAACGAAAGTTGTATATGATTGTATAATATCATTGGTAACTGCATAACTTAAATCTATACCTACTGCACGCCACTCGTAGTAATAGTAGTAGAATCGTAACCTTAACCCCGGATCCAACAATTAAATGTTAATCAGGTGATCTAATTATGAAAATATTATTGTCTTGATAAAATTCTTCTGTCGCGTGACAGCATTCACAACTCGTTTGATTTAATAATAACGTTTGTCACAGTCGCTCAGATTAATCGTCGTCATCACCACGGTCTGTCCATTGGAACCATTTTTTTTTTTTGTTCTCCATTAGCCACCGAAAAATCATCTATGATCTACCTATCTCTCTTCAATAGAAATGTAAATGTTTTCATACAGCTCATCACTGCTGGGATTTGTTATTTTCGTGCCCTTATTTAATAAATAAAAAAATCGTAATATCGTCAAATCTCATAATGTTTGTGTGATTTTTCACACTTTATTTTCCTTGTCGCAATCCAAAAAGTATAACGGTATCGTTCTTTTTTTGACGTACAACATTATACGTACGTCACTCGTAAACCTCGAGTCATATTTAAAGAAGTGTTACAAAAAAATAAATGAAAACGTATAAAATGTTATTTACTTGGAATTTGAATTATCCAAACGTTGGCATTTTGAGAAGCACCTCGAATACCCGAACGCGTGACGTGTGAAAATAAAAGTTAGTCTCGCAAGTCATAATGCGTGTCGCCTCCTTTCATCTCTGCCTACCCTCGAAGTAACAGCGTGGTGGTGAGTAAAATCGATGTACCTTTCGAGAGCGTTAACTATATCTGCCGCCAGCTCGTGTTCAACACCTGTCATATCAATCTTCGTTTGCGCAAACAAGGCGCTTGCGTTAGTACACCACTCGCCCTGTTCTTGTTTGACATTCTATGCGCAATACTGTATCAGCCATCATTGTCTGAACCATTCTAAATAGATTAATATTGGTTATGATATAACGTCAACGCTGTATGTTGCCAGATAATGAAAATCACACATTAAAACAATCTTGTATGTTCTGGCCCAAGTCTTAGTTATACATACATTCCCGTATATTCATATTGTACCATCTATTATTTAAATATTTGTTATAGCTTAACGAAAGGCAACACTATTAACTGACTTCCATAAAATTTTATAAGTGTTATTTTATTAGACAGAGATATAGGACTTCTTCAATATTAGCAGAATTACTTTGTTGCCACATATTATTACATAAATAATAAGACAACTACCTTGATACCTATGGTATCTTCTTCAGGAAACAATGTGTACTAAAATTAAAAATACAAACATAGATAAAAACAAAACAAAAAAGTACGTGTGGTGGGTAACTAAGTAGGAACGTTCAGAAGAAAATACGTCACAGAAGCGAAAAATATATCATCCATATCAGCTGCTCGTTTAGTTATTTTTTAACAGTCTGAATTAAACACTTGTCGTGGGCAGTATCAACTGGAGTGCTGAGTTATAATCTCAAATAATTTAAAATATATTTTTTTAAATATGTTGCATCGTGTATTTTTTTTACTTTATATCTCTAATTTGTGCAGAAATCTTTAGTATTTCCATAATTCTTCCCAATTTTTAAAATAAAATCTCGTAGTGGATGGATACATTGGATAAAAATAATAATATATATTACCGATATTAAAATATATTACGAAATGGAACGATACCGAACTAACGCATAATATGAACGGGCGTTAGTTTTTCTATATTAATCATCTCTGTAAAATTTCGTTCTCATCAATATTATTATTTTTCTTTTTTGATGAATTTACCTGCCTTTTACCATTTACCATTATTCTCCTTTTCTACACGTATAAAACGTCGAACTTTATTTGATGAATCACATGCAAACCTTAAATCCTTTTTCTTTTATTTTAGATTGAATTTAGTTAAGTACAGTTATTAAAATAAGGCACCGAATCATTAGCGAAAGAGTTTTGAGTCGAATTTGTTTATTGTTTTAAACCTCCCGGCGAAGCATGTATTTCAAAAAGTTTCAAATTTGTGTTTTATAATGTATTTGTAAATCATGAAGCACTTCAAGCACAATTTGTGTATTATAATGTATTTGTAAATCATGAAGCACTTCAAGCACAATTTGTGTATTATAATGTATTTGTAAATCATGAAGCACTTCAAGCACAATTTGTGTATTATAATGTATTTGTAATCATGAAGCACTTCAAGCATAATTTGTGTATTATAATGTATCTGTAAATCATGAAGCACTTCAAGCACAATTTGTGTATTATAATGTATCTGTAAATCATGAAGCACTTCAAGCGCAATTTGTGTTTTATAATGTATCTGTAAATCATGAAGCACTTCAAGCACAATTTGTGTATTATAATGTATCTGTAAATCATGAAGCACTTCAAGCGCAATTTGTGTTTTATAATGTATCTGTAAATCATGAAGCACTTCAAGCACAATTTGTGTATTATAATGTATCTGTAAATCATGAAGCACTTCAAGCGCAATTTGTGTTTTATAATGTATTTGTAAATCATGAAGCACTTCAAGCGCAATTTGTGTTTTATAATGTATCTGTAAATCATGAAGCACTTCAAGCGCAATTTGTGTTTTATAATGTATCTGTAAATCATGAAGCACTTCAAGCACAATTTGATGTTTTTACTCACATCGTTCCTGTTGGCTGATTTCATTGTCGTCAGTTGACATTGGCTGCATTCAATAGAAGCGCTTGCATCCTTTGACGTCATTTATCATGAATGTATTTATTATTATTATTACCGCTGTACCAGTTGTTGGTGAATCCAATTACGCGGCTCATTGTGTTACCTTGCATTTCCATTCATTCGGTTCCCGCTGAGTGCATTTCATCATTTTATCAGAGCAAACAGATAAAAATAATCGCATTTATGCTAATCGTTTCGAGCGTTCAATTTAGAGCAGATCAATCGGTAGTCATATGTAGATACAACATGTTTAATGCGGACATACTTAGCAGTAAAGACGGCCAAACGCGCGACGGTATACCTGTTCAGGTAAACATGACAAGCAGACCAATTTGGTCATACCGTACCAGTCAACCGTGGCATCGGTGCAGCGTAACTACGACGATGCGGTAGTGTACAGAATGGTTGTAAAAAAGCCACAAAAGTGGTGTACAGAATGATTGTAAAAAAAAGCCAATACAGTCACGGAAATTTGATAAAGGAATTAAATGTAGAGCCTCAAGACTTGTGTAATTATTTAAGAATGGATTGCTCAGATTTATACATTTCAATAAAATCTTCCACGCCATTTTTTCGAACTGCGCAACGCGACCTTTCACATCCCTGCGGGCGGAACAACGGAGACCGCCCTGGAGTTGCACACACGCTCAGCTTTGCCTAAAGTTAACACTTACCCACAGGTAGAAAATATGATTTTTCAATTGCTGTCATGTCGCCTGTACAGGTATGAATACTTGCCAGTTATATACACGCTCCGGTTTACCTGTACAGCCGACCTGAACAGGTATACCTGATAAGTATAACATCGCGTGTATGGCCCGCTTAACATATCAATTGAATTGCGATTTGCGTTGCGTGCGCATATCCGTGCTCACCACACACGCATGCGTCTATCTCCATAATGCACTGATGAGAACAAGAACGTCTTTCATTAACTGACCTAAATAAGCTGCTGCTGATTTATAATCGTTTTCATTCATCGAAGAAATAATATCTAGAGCTTAGGTGTATTATTTAAAAAAATATATTTTTATAATTTTTGGTTTGGTTTCCTTTATTTTACTTCTGATAAGATTGTGTCTCTCCTCCCAAATGTGCCAGCATGACAAGTGTCGATAAATTGATTTATTAATTAATATAATCATATTCTATGTTTCCATATAAAATGTATTACTAAAATTATTACCCAAAAGTACCCTTGAAAAGATTTCAACGTTCTAAAATCACATATCTATTATTATTCTACACATACATTATAATAAGCCCATACCCAATTGTGTAATTTATAGAGAAATCATTTTTAAACAATTTGACAAAACACTCAAGTGGCAACACTGGCTATCTCATTTTTCATCACTTTTTAGGAGAGGAACATAAATAAGAGAAAAGAGAAATAAAACTGTTTCCTGTATGACTAATACTACTTCCGATACATATTTCTTTAATGTCTAAACCTTTGACCTTGCCTTCCCGAAGCGGGGTATTCACGTTCCCCATAGATCGCTTTAAACACGATAAGTCAATAATTATGAAAACGATTTCATTCTTATTTTTTGTAATGTTCACGGGAATAGTGACAATTTTTTTTTTTTTTTTGTTTAAGTTTAATATTGTTTACGGTCCAGTGATTTTCGCCCGGTACATACACCTGCGCATGTCGATACCATACCCCTGTGTCTTATCTTTAAGTTATTGTGGTTATTATTTGTTTCACTCTAACTAATGCACTGGGTAGCCCCTTATCACAAATGCGAACGAGGGAGACAGCTCTATCGCTTATCGCGACTCGCAGCATTCGGACAAGAGACGTTCGGCGAGGCGGTTGAGATCACGTCGCCCGTCGTGAACTTTTTATTACCGTTTGTATGAATATGATCTGGAGTGTTTCCATACCCCGCTTTCTAAAGCGGGGTATAGAAACAGAATTTCCGGGTGGTCTACCACACGGAAATTCTGGCCGCTTAGTGACGGAAAGGTTAAATACCGTTTTCTCTCTAGATAACCGGTGTTGCCACTTCAATAATGAATTATAATCACATATTAATGTAAATATATAAATTATTACCCTTTTTATTTTAATTCTTTAAACAAATTAATATTTGACTCTTGTGTATTCAAATATAGAAAGATTTGTTGACCTTTCAGGCGGGAGAGAAAGATGCTCCAAGATTTTGCCGCATTATGCAAGCGATATGAAATTTTCTTTGGTGCGCTAACTTATTGTTTTTTTAAGTGCGTACCTGCACGCTGTGTGCGCAGCAAATAAGTTTTCTAACATTTTCATATTTCTTCTTACAGAGGTCTACACTATTCTGGAATTTGCATGTCATAACAGCAACGCCGACGCTATTTGTTTCGCCGGTTCGTTTGTTTGCCCTACGTCGGGGAGGAATACTAACATTTAAAGATAATTTAATGATAAAATATGTAATACATTTAATTTGTATTAAAAACATCACAGACCTATGTTCTGAATAATTACAATAGAATGTACTTCTTAATAATTAAATATATAACTAATATCCACTAATAGCAGATATTTTTGTAGACAATTTGGAGAGGAAAATTTTTGATTGCGATTCTCCTTTGTTAAAAAATGTTTTGTTATGGAAAAGGTATGTGGATGATGTATTGGGTATTTGGTCGGGTTCACAACGTCAACTAACTACATTTCTAAATTTCATTAATTCATTTAATAATAAAATACAATTTACATTAGAAATAGAAAATAATTCTACCCTAAATTTTTTGGATCTAACATTGATTAAAAATAATAATAAAATTGAGTTCAAAATTTTTAGAAAACCATCTTTTACAGATACTATCGTACACAATGAATCTAATCATTCATTATCACACAAACATTCAGGGTTCAACTCCATGATACATCGTTTAGTCAATATTCCTATGTCAACATCCAATTTCAATATTGAATTGAATACAATTAAAAAAATAGCATTTAATAACGGGTATAATACAGGTTTGATAGACACTAATTTAAAAAATAAATTAAGAGAATATAATAATCAATTTTTATATAAATCACAGATAAAACATAATGATAATTGGCGTAGGATTTTATACATAAATAACTTTTCGAAACAAATATCTAAACACCTACCCCAAAACATTAGACCGCCATTTTATACAAATAATAGTATAGGAAATTTACTCATAAATTCTAAAGACAAAGATGATAAATTTAACAATTCTGGCGTCTATAAACTTAGTTGCAAGGATTGTGCTGCATTTTATATTGGTAAAACGGGTAGAAATTTTAATATAAGAGTAAGGGAGCATTTGAGATGTTTGAACAATAGTGGGTTTTCAGAATTTGCTAATCATTTAATAGAAAATGGTCATAGTTTTGATAAAAAATTGGGATTGTCAATTTTGCATATAAACAGTGTTGGTCACAAACTAAATAATTTGGAATCGTTGGAGATAAATAAAGCATGTAAAACTAACAAAAAAAAATTATAAACAACCAACTAAATTTAACTACGAGTCCTATTCTAAAAATTTTTCCTAAAAATTATTCGACTAAATTTGTATTAAGCAACAATTTGAGTTAGGTGCTAAATTTATTTTAAATAATTGTTGTTTTTTTTTTAAAAAATTAAAAATAGATTCTGATGAAGAAACAATGATATATATTTTTAGTTAGTTATGACATCCCGAAGAAGAAAATTGTATTTTTCGAAACCGGTAGATGTATTTAAACTCAATTCAGTGGTTAATAAAACAAAGATAATAAATAAAAAATATTAAATATATAACTGTTCAAAGGTTGTTGGTGAAACTCCATGATTATTTTGTAAATTAAGTTAAAACACTGTTTTATTCCACTATATTTTTTATTGTCTTGAACGTTAAAACGTTTTCAGGAACATCTTCCATTGAATCATTCCGTTGAATTATAATATTGATAATAATAGAAAGACGTTCTAACGTTTAACACAATAATAAATATAGTGGAATAAAATAGTGTTTTAACTCATTTTACAAAATAAAATATATATTTTCTTTATTTTTTTTTCTTTATCCGTATATTCTTGTGTTGCATACCTATTTTTCACGTATAATTTCACAACTAATTTATTTTATTTATGCTGTTGTATTACGCTATAACATTGTGGCGGTCCATTATAAATATAATTAAAAGCAATTCACTTTGTTTAAACACCACTTTATTTTTGTTATCACCAACCGGTTTTGGAACTATCGTTCCTTCTTCAGGCCCTCAGAGGTCCTAGAAATCAAGAAGCCCATAAATAATAACGAAAGCATAATTAACAAAGAAAAATCTAATATAAAAATTAAATAAATATATTTAAAAAAATTTAAGAAACGAAGTGTGAATAATAATAACAAAATAAGTTTTTAATTTTATAAACAAATATTTTGATATCTACTGACACACAGTTTACTGAAATTTTATGATAAGTTATACATATAATATAACTAGATAAATATTAAAAAAATACTAAAAAATATTTTTTTTACAGTAAGTAAATGAGCAGTGAAAATAAAACAATCTTTTTATCTGATACTGAGTAACATTTTTTCTTCTTATTTTTAATTATTTTTGGATATTAATATATGACAACATAATAAATAGCATAGTTTTGTTAAAATTTTGCAGTCACTACGTCTCAATATCACTAATAGATTATTATGTTTGCTTTTAGCCTTTCTTTTATGATTAAAATACCTACTTTTTTCGCGTGTCTCCGAACTCTACCTGACGTTTCATATTCGGAATCAATTAAGTTAAATACTTAACTTGTTATCATTCTTCTTCTGCACCGGCCCAGAGCCGCTGGCCGGGGTCGTGTCACTTGAAGACTGATTGTACTTCGAGTCGCATTTGTTTCCCTCCTTGTGTAATTTAACCCTTTCAGGGCCTGAGCACCGACGGAAGTGGCGGTAAGAGCACGCAAGAAGTGAGTGATTGCGGTGGAATTGTCGGTCCTCGGATTAAATGCAAAAGATCAAGAATAAAAAATTTAAATACTCTGGTCTAGAATACGTCTCTTTTAAAAAAAAAAAAAATACTTAACTTAGGTATAATAAGATGGTAGTATTTTTTTAGTGCTGAATAAAAATGAATATGAAATTATTTTTACAGAATCTCAAATACCTTTAAGTAATCTGATAGTAATCTGATCTTAAGGTAGATGGCTCTTTCAAATAATGGAACGATTAAATATAATAATATCAGAAAGGTAACATATAGGTTCGAAAATTTGTCGCTAAAAATATTGTCACTGTTGCATAGTTGGATAATGCACCTTCCTCGGTTAGGAAAGAGATCCAGGTTCGAATCTAACAACAATATTTTTCGACAATTGATTTTATTTGTATATCTTTCTAATTAATATCTTTAATTCATATTTAAAATATCACAAACCGTCTGTTCTGAATAATTACAACTTCATGATAAGAATGTGTTCTCCTAACATTATAGAGTGTTGAAAATACATAATTTAGATCACACGCACAATAAATAATTATTAAACAAATGTAAATAAACATTACGAGCTTCTATTTGGATTGTCGCAAATATGATAAGACGATGAACCGTCGTCTAATTATGTAAACATAATAAAATATCCGCTGACACGCCGGTCGCGATTATTCCGGCTATAAGAATGACTGTTTATGAAATATAAGATTTAAATAAAACGAACTGTTCAAACGGAAAAATGATTTCAAACCAGTATTTATAGTTCTATGAGATTTAAAAGAATCTCACAGAACCCATTTGAAGGTTGCATATCGCATTATTAATACATTTTAGTACATTTGTGGAAAACTGTGAAATTAATATACAGTAGCCTGTTTACAGAGGGTTCTTTTTTTAACCATTTTTTTGTATGCAATAACATGAGAGTAACGCTCGTATCCGTTGTATTACGTTTCTCATTTGAAAAGCGTTAATTCAAAATACAAATTGAATCGTTAATTCGTTAAAAGCGTTAATTTAAAATACAAATTGAATCGTTAATTCGTTAAAAGCGTTAATTCAAAATACAAATTGAATCGGCTAATTATCATGTTGCTGTTTGGAAGTTTTAGCTCGTCGATCGTTGCCATCGCCCTGGGGGTAGTGAATCGGAATTCTCATCAAGAAATCATATATCACGGCAATTAAAAATATTATATGTGTAGCAGGTGTTCTCGACGGCGGGAAAAGAATCGGCAAGATCAAAAAAAGTATATTTTACTCATTACAAACGATAAAACATGTTTTGCTCTAAATAACGTAATATTAAACTTGTATGAAGTGTGAGTACGTCGATAAGCAATTTATTTATTATTTTTAACCTACGTTCATTAGTTATCTCGCCCTTGCGTAATATTTCCAAGTATATACATATATGTATATATATTTATTTCATTATCCTTATTTTTATTTTTTATTTATTATCTTTGTTTTATTACCACTGAATTGAGTTTAAATACATCTACCGGTTTGAAAATTCTATTTTCTTCAGGATGTCATAATTAACTAAAAATATATATCATTGTTTCTTCACCAGAATCTATAATTAAAAAAACAACAATTATTTAAAAAATAAATTTAGTACCTAACTGAATTTTAACCACAAAGTTAATATTGCTAATTTTAAAAGCCTTATTTTTATGTAAACCTAATCGTTGACAACGTGTTAGTTAACGAAACTGAATGTTTCCATGTTTATTTTCAAATAAGAATATAATAATTTGAATCTTTTTTCAATTCGAATAAACCAGTATTGTTTTGCTCTCGACAATTAATTATAAACATGAGAGATTATTAAAGAAATACGTATTTACGAGAGTCACTGCACATCTCTGGACATCTTCGATAAAATTTGTTATATCTGTAGCACAGACATTCACAATATGAATTATTTTATTTTTTATATCTATTGCACAGACTTTAACAATATATTTATTACCCTGTCTATACAGATATTCACAAAATTATCATTCTTGCTACACATGACTACGTCATTACATTTTAAATATACTCGTCGTAACTGAGAAATAAAGCAGGTGGTACTTTATTTCACATTTTCTTATCGAGTTCCGCGAGACTTGAGGTCATATCATGTATCATATCACCTTAACTTATTGCTGCATATTTTTCGTTTTTCTTTTTCGGCAATTAAACCTCCACGGTGGTTTGGCAAAGGAAATATATCTACGTTGTTTCCGCTGTCGAAACGAGGTAAAGAAATATGAACCTGGCATAACAAAAACTCTTTGGAGAAACGTATGATAATGGTCTATGTGTCGTAATTCAGTGGTACATTATATATCATGTTGAAGTGAAATACATAGAACACACTGAAGTAATAGCACTATATCAAATTGTCGAATCATGAGAGAAAACGTCATAGTTTTGGCGTATCTTCAAGTCTTTGACAAGACACGCATTGTTCTCTCGTTTTTAGAAAAGAATTCAAACTTTCCACTAGAATATTGTATTATTGTAAATGACGATACGTTTTTATTTATATCCAGTTCAAAAATATTATGAAATGTCAGTATCAGACATACAAATGCGCTTGTGGTATATACTCTTGTTATATTATTTATGTTGAATTTCCAGTATCAGCACGATAGACATATATTCAGAATTGCGGCAGCACTAGACTTTCTGACCCGGGTCGACCCGGGAATACATGGGGTTTTCGATGCATCGACTCCCGGGAATGCTTATGACGAGTCCCGGGATTCTTAATAATTTTGGAAGAGCGTAAATAAAATAATTTAAAAATAATAAGAAGAAATGTTCGGATCAAAACAAAAAAGGCATTCTTTTCGAATGGGTTCCAGAAAACAATAACAATGGGTTCAGGAAACATTAAATCATTTAGTCGCAGAATACAGAGTTATAAATTTTTGGAAATTTGTTAGCATTGACGACTGTCGGTGAAGTGCAATAAAAATACGAGTACATACACTTTTTTACCGAATTATGCCCTGCCTTGTAATGGTTTCAAAGTCATTCGGTAATTAGAATCCCCTGTTGACTATAAAACCGACATCGGTTGAACCAGAGAGTTTTTTCAATTGCTGGAAATATATGTACAAAATCGAGAAGCAGGCTAACCGACGTAAATTGAAACATTTTATTATTTTTTAAATACAATTTTAAATAAATATGTGTTAATGTGTGTATTTAATTTTAATATTTTATTTTTGTTAGTATAATATATTGATTTTAAATATGTACATACAATATATTTCATTCAAATTAGATTTTTTAAATGTTTTTTTTTAAATTATTATTAATAATTTTTTATATCTGTATTTTTATTTAGAAATAGTATTTTTTTTGTTCAATACATGTTTAATTTATAATAACAATTTAATTTAAATAAAATTAACAATGTTTATAAAAAGCAAACATAAAATCTTTTATTTATAAAAAAATTTTTTAACGGGATCCCGGGAATGATCCAGAGCTGCGAATCGAGTCCCAGGAATGAAAGCATTTGAAATCTTTGAACAATAGTGGGTTTTCAGACTTTTCTAATCATTTGATAGAAAATGGTCATGGTTTTGATAAAAAATTGGGATTGTCAATATTGCATGTAAAGGGTGTTGGTCATAAATTAAATAATTTGGAATCATTGGAGATAAATAAAGCGTGTAAAGCAAATCAAAAAATTATAAACAATCAATTAATTTTAACTACGAGTCCCATTTTAAAATTTTTTCCGAAAAATTATTCGAGTAAATTTGTATTAAGTAACAATTTGAATTAGGTACTAAATTTATTTTTTAAATAATTATTGTTTTTTAAAAATAGATTCTGGTAAAGAAACAACATATTTTGATTTGTATTGACAATATGAAGAATGGTATTTTTCGAAACCGGTAGATGTATTTAAACCCAATAAGTGGTTAATAAAACAAAGTTAATAAATAAAACTAATGAATTGTAACCACAAAGTTAATTTTCCTAATTTCAAATGAATTAACTTTGTAATCGTTGTATTTTCTTACAACTCATGTAGACAGCAGTGGCGTTAGTACAATGAGGTCATCTTGGCTTCACATCAGAAAGTGGTTCAATGTCCAAAATGCCGATGATCTTGTACATCTTGCACAGGATAAATAAGCATACTGTAACTTGGTTGCCAACCTTAGATAAAGACGACACATGAAAAAGAAGAAGTAGAAATATATTTTATGTATATGGTTAATTTTTAATCATTATATCCGTTATAGAAGAAAAAAATAATAATATAAGGAATACGGACAATGTAATGTTCTCAGAAAGTGCAGCCGTATCCAGACAAGTGTTGGTGAACGCACTGACACGAGTATATCAGCCTGCCACTGGATGCGTCGTGAACCGCGATGATGGCCGAACATCAACCAGACCAGGTTGTTTATTACATCACACGCCTGACCGTGAATAATTCGCACCGACTCACGTTAATTCATCGCACGCTACGTGCCTTCGTGTTCTTTGTTTATGGTGCGTTTGTTTTGATTTGTATCGCGTCGCTCGGGGCTCTACGGTTACCCGCGTGTTGTGTTATCAACCTATGAACAAAAGGAAACGGGCGCTGGACCCGGCTCCCGTTGCAACTCCGTTTACAGATCTACTCTTGTCGAGCTTTTAACTCCGCTCCGGGGTGGTCCGGCGAAGCGGGGTAATTAATTACCCTGGGCGGAACCTGCGAGCTCTTTTTTTCTTTTCCCTCTCGCGAATAAAAAACTAATATTTTCTCCGAAAATATTTATTTTTTCTTTGCCTTTCTTCTTTTCCGTCAGGGCATAAAGCATCGGTAATGCTTGTTTATCGCCTTCTCCCTCGCGCCACCTGCTAAAATGAAAAAAGAACGTCTGGCGGCGGTTCCTCTACGGGAATAAATAATACTTAAAAAAATATATCATCGTTCTCATGTATACCAACACAATCGTTTATGTACAATATTTCATTGGATTATGCACATACTATTTCGCTTCTTCCATATCCATAAATATTCTCACGTAGATGTTCATTTAAATTTCTGATATTACCTTATATTAAAATTGATTATTTGATCGTGAATATTTTTTTATTATTATTTTTTTTGTTTTTTAAAAAAATAGAGATGCGTTCACGGAATACATGTCACATCAATATTCTTACAATTTTCAAACTAAGCTAGACGCTTGTCCTATGAAAATAGGACTAACTTGCTGGTGGCCTGGAACGAGGCGCGAACCCCCGACCACTAGATCACTAGGCCAACGTCTTGACCACTACACCAACAAGCTACTCGAATATGTTATTATAATATATGAATATGTTCTAATATTCTGTAGATAACCCCAGTTTTATTTAGATGACATTTCGCCTTGTAAGGGCATTATCAATCTAAATTATATTGCATCATATAAATACAAGTTGTTTTGTAATATTAATCAAATTGATAGTACTCTGACAAGACGAAACATCGTTTTAAGTTAAAAAAAAAAAACAAAACATGTATATATTTAAAGTATTTTTATTCATAGTATATATAAAGGAGTTCTACAAACTGGTTATCTACAGGAAGAGTAACTTATACAAATGGAAGATATTTCTGCATCACCCTGGTGCGAAACCACCATTCAGTATAAGTAACTTCTGATCATTAAACATTTTTTTAACAATATTTTAATATGTCCAAGAACACACAATTACTGAATTTTCACCTACAATGGCAATGTTATAAACAAATAATAGATATCTCATAGAGACGGGGATTAATAATAATTAAATTCTCATTGTGACATGCTGTTTCTGGGAAAATTACTATCAAATTTAGTCCATAGATGGGGATAGTGTAGTAGTACTCGAGGCGTTTCCACATATTAACATATAAACAACTTCCAAAAATTTGACAGATATGGAGATTGATTAATGGGTGAGAATAGCGAACGTTATATTTATATAAAGTGATCACTTAAGCCAGCCGAAGAGATGTATGTATTTACCCATACTTTAATTTTTTCCATTAAAAAATAGCTTCATCTCTGTGAGATTTTTTTTATTTAGTAACCAGATCTGAATAGTCTTGTAAAATGCGCCATTTCTGTATTTCTACGCACTTCAGTTTCCTCTTCTACTATTCCGACGGATGAAATGACGTGGCGCCTCGAAGTATATATGTATAATACACATAATACGTCTATCGTCTGGCCGCTAATATTTAAAAAAGAAATCTACACCTGAGACTCATAACACAATTTAGTTGAATGCTCTAGTAATTAATCCATCATTATCTAGAACGGTCACGTTAAGTGACGAACTACATAATCTGTCTTGAATTATTAAGTTGAATTGTGTATTAAATTGCTTTTATTTGAACACATTTTTCAGAATAATTTTAATTAAAAATTCTGTATGGAAATGAGATGTCATGCTTTTACTAAATAATTCCTTCCATTAGTAAGGATACAAATCGTTTGACCGCCACCTGGACATTTGCAGTTACGGTAACAGATGTTCCGTCGCGGTATTACCTACAATTGATTGCGGCAATCAGTAAGGCTCATCTTCCCTCGACGAGTGACTTAACTGGGGTTCATGGTTTCAAAGTAAAATTATTGCCTGCATTTTGTTTTAATACTCTTTAAGCTGAAGAACCATTACATTTCTAAAAAATGGTCCGGTGTTTTCCGTAATACATCGTGTGACCATTGTGTCATTATTATTGAATAATAAATTGTCTAAAATTCATCATTCTTTTGTAAATTTATCTTCTCTATAGTATTTTTTTTTTCAACTTGTAAAAATGTCGCATTTGTTTAATGTGTTCGAAAACATCTTTTTATTTATTAAACCTAGAGTATTATTCAATCTTTCTTCAACTTTCCAACATTTTGCTTACATTGCTTAGCAAAATAGACTTTATTTTCTTAGCCGACAGTGCTGCTCTTCGTCTGATAAGTGTGTACTGCAAATATTACATCTAAAGTACTTACATTAAAAGAGAAAAAGAAGTCTCATGTCTGGGAAGATATGAAATAATCGATTAGCCTAATATAACACAAGAAACAATTAAAAACTGGATAAATAAGTAATATAAGTGGCTTTCACAATTTAGAAATTGCCAAAATTTTGCTTATTTGAGTTCAAAAATAATAATTAGCGTAGGATATTGTAAGCCGGAAATTAATCGTGGATTCCAATTGTCAAAAAGCACTTTGTGTCGTCTTATCTCAATATGGAACGATCGTATATTTAAAATAATATCTAAGACTCTCTAGTGCTAGTGCTCTGGTCTTTTGCATATTTCATTACGGATCTGTACAGTGAAGGCAAGAGAGCTTGCAAGGATAAGGATGATGATGATTATGAGCTTGAAGAACATGTAGTGTTAGAGACGTACATTGGACGTCAAACCGCACTAACGTTTTCATCCTAACCGAATTGGGAATCAAAACGAGTCTCTCCTAGTGAGGAGATAGTGATACCCACAGTAGTTTGAACACATCAACGGTGCGACGCCGATAATTTTCTGAAAAATGGTGATCGCGAACAACTTTGAAGGTAGAAGGAAGATCGTTATCACCGAGGAGCAACCAATAAATAGTACATTTCGAGACCAGAAATGCTTTGGGCAGTCCAATACACAATGTTATAAATAATCACATTCTTAATAAAGGAATGACTAGAAAAAAGTAACCATTTAAGACTAGGATACATTTTTAATATCCACACAAAAAATATATACATTTATACATGTTATATGGAAAACGGGTACTGTAAATTTTCCTATTTACTAGTTTATTTCCTACTTGAAGGCCGTTTGTAGAATTCACAATTGATTGTCATTCAAGAAATCAATTTCCATAGAGCGCCGATCACATTTCCCGCCACTATCGCTGTCAGCATCTACGTCACGGAGTGACGCTTCCGTTTCCTGCAGCAGAAATGAAAAAGGCAAATTATCCCCGTTCAATGCTTTTTCCACAGACACCGTGCTGTGAATATTCCACGGATAAAGGTAAATATTATTTATAGAAGCCCCCAGACGCACTGTAAAGTATTATCAAAAGTTTATTATGATTGATGAGCGTATTCGGCGAGCTGTCAGTTTTTTTATACTGTACTCGATGATGTGAAAAATTACATTATTTTTTGTTTGTACTATTTAAAAAGCTTACAATGCTTTTCGAACAGGTGCTACTGGTTTAATATCTTGACTTTTCACTAAATTTAATGTTGCTGATATTCAATGTCAAAGTTATTTCTTATTGGGTGAATTCAAATCAAATATGATCACTTTTAGCTGTCATGTCCACTATTTCTGTGTTTTTAGTGTTTCGCTGGCAAATTTCGTCGGTTAGCAACATTGATTTATTTGGACATAATAAACCTTAACGCTTTAAATGACTATTGTGTTTTTAAGTGGAAGATAATCATTTTTCTGTCGTCTGTTTGGACGTTCCATTAAATAGCGTCTGGGCTGAATGAATATGTATTTGGTATATTATATATTATTAATAAGTTCACCGGCTAAAAATATTTCTTATCGTAGTTTTAGTTAGCAGATTAATATAGAATAGGAGCAAATCCACTTTATAAAAAGAAAATTTTATTTACTTTCGTTCGATCGATGTTTACTGTTTATAGTTCGAACTGTCAATTGATGACAAGACTAACGTACGTCAACGTTTTCACTTGGAATTTTTGTCAGTCTCGTGAGAGTAAAAACAACGGAATTTTTATGTAATAACCTTGAGACGTGATATAAAAGAAAACTAATGAAAGTGTGTCAATGTATGGCAGTCTCTTGTTCTGTTTGAATAAAAGACCTTTGCCGTTTCTTTGACAACGAACTTTATGTTGTGGGAGAGACATTTGATCGTAATTAAAAACCATAAATCTGACCTGCCTCGCTTTGAAAAGCCGCGGTAGTGATAACCCACTTCTGAAGATCTATTCTTATCAAAAATAATCAGATGATTACATCTACTATTCATAGATTTTGAATTAATGTACGTTATTTCGTGTCTATGTGTAATCGAAACGAACACCCGAAAATTTGTGAATCCTTTACATACTTTTGAATGGTTCTCTTCGGTTCACACTGTAGGCACAAATCGTGAGGATGCCGACTTTGGCAATCACCTCTTGTATGGAAATGAGTTAACTCCGTAACGGTCGGTCTTCAATCTCCGAAGCCTAGAAGAGAAGCATAATAGATAAGACGTATCTTTTCTATCGGTACTTAAATGGAATGTGCTTGTTACGAGCGTCATTGATTCTTCTCTCTCCCTTGGGCGAATAGTAAGCATACACGTATAATATTCTAGATTCATTCACTATTAGTATAAATAATATAACGTTATTACGCCGTAACAAAATTGGTTTTGACTGTTTAATTACAATAATTAGATATTCTAGTTTAGTCCACTGTAGTTTTCAAGAGTAAGGTTCCAAAAGTTTCGTTCCATCATCCGACCAAAACTGATTGTTAAATTGTAATACTCAGGCAGTGCACTTTAGAAAACTACCAAATTGTTGTCTTCGGTCGAGTGCGGCAGTATCGGTCCGGAGAGAGAACTATTGGGAACATTTTTGAAATGGGGCTAATCGTTAGATAGATTTCTAAATTGTTTATCTCTACCATCTCTGTGTTGTGTAATTTAACATTTATTTACACGTAAAATGGTTTCTTCTGTGTTTTTATTAAAATAAATTGTGACCAGCTTCAATGATAAGATGTGAGGCGAATTCTAAGAAACCTTTGCCGTTCAAACATCTGAAACTGTTTTTTAACTCTTACGTTGAATTTTTTTTTCTTCAATATATTATTGTAGATCAATTAATGCGACTGAGTTTATAAATATCAGGGTTGTTGAATAAATGTATTGTATTTTTCTTTATTAAGAGTTTTGTTTTATTTTATATGAGACAATATATATATATAGTTACAAAATTAAACATGACCATTTGAGTTGAGTTGAACACACGTTTTATTAAATTATATTTAAAGTTTATGGATGGATGAAACAAAGTATTGTTATACATACTTCGATTATTTTTATAGGATAAGTGAAGGCGTGTAGATTAGTATTCGTCGTTTTTTAGATAAAAGAAAGCAGTTGTACAAAACGATCAAACGAGTACCTACTAAATAAAGTTGAAAAATATACAAGTTTATTGGTGCATATCACAAATAAGAAAATATAATAATTAAATCATGGTCCATTGAACTAAAGTTGAAAATATATAGTAATATACAATGAGTGCACTCGTTTTTATCTTATTTATGTTGCACCTTTGTGGAAAGCTTATTATTCCTGGTTCAAGACACAGGAGATCTGAGAACGGGCTCATTAAAAAACTAATTAACTCCGCGCCACTAATATTTTAGACTTGAGTAATTACCTACTACTGTATTGTGTATTGTGGCTACAGGACTCATCTATTGTGCAAATAAAATAATAAAATTCTCTCAAAATAAGTGTGCAAATCATTATCTCGCTGGTTTGTTTATTATTCATGAATTTGACGCGGGACGCAGAAATATCGCATTGGAAATTCATATTTCTCCGCTCGAAAGGAAGCCAATACGTAGCGGAGAAATAAATCTTAAAACCTAATTGTGCAGCCTCAACCCTCAACCCTTACAGCGAACCCGGTGAAAGGACTTCGCGGAGGTTGGGGCTAACCCCGCGATGGATGTAGCGTCCGCGCCGTTATTAAAGTTGTGTATAATCTCGCAAAGTATTATTTACTCCAGCTTTGTGGCCGCGCAGACGGCAGGAAGTTATTTCGTGTCTTTAATCTATTAATGCGTAGTAGGGTTGGCACCGCAATAAAGTATGTTGATGTAAAATTATCAACATTACACAGCTGTTATTTGTTAAGAGATCTAATTATATCACTTATGTTTTTGTCCTCGAAAATTGTAACAAAATCATTATATATTACAGCTCTATCAATCGGTACCTGCATTAAATAATTCGCAAACATTGCTCAGTATATTTTAAATGATTTGTTGAATACCACGGATTATAAAATTGCATTATGTGTAATATTTTTTATTACAAGATATAATACATTTTATATAAATAATTCAGTAATTATACATATATTTCTTTTTACATTTTTTTCTTCTCTATTAGAGTCGGAGACTCGTGCATAGAAAAGGAGTATATAATTTATGTCTGCCAGTCTGTATACATATTTTTTAGTTTCAGATACAAATTTATAATAGTCTGTAATTTTTATAATTGTAAGGGGGAGATTATTAGTGGTTTTGGGCTGCAGTATATTTAAGTTTTGGAATTTAAATTTTGTTTCTAAATCTTGCATATCGGAAATAGCTTCTTATATTTAATTTTAAAAAATTTGAATTATTGATTTTTTTTTGTATATGTCTATTATTTTTAATACTTTGAATTCTGTAAAGAGTTGTGCACTTGGATAGTCATTTTATTTTTTTAGAATTATTTTTATCTTTCGTTTTTGAGTAATTTCTAATTGTGATATTGATGTTTTATATGCTCCCCCCCATCCAATAATACCGTATTGCAGATGTGACTGTACAAACGCGTAATATATTATTTTTAGACGTATAGGTGATTAAGATCTTTCTGAGTGTTAAAAATATGTAGGCAGTTTTCCTTATTTTGTTTGTAATATTTATAATATGTATTGAAGACAGGAATTAAACTTTTTATAAGGGTTAATAAATTTATTTTCTCCAATTGATTTTAACATTACACTTTTTTTCCAAATATAAAATCAAGATTCCAACTAATCATATATTTATTGTATATTATTTTATACATAGTTTAAAATAGTCACATTATTAAAGTCAACAGCCTCTGTATTTTATCATTTACACTTACATATTACACTTGCTTGTTACCAAAATAAATTTAAATTAAATTAAATATGCTTGTCTTATCACAGATTATTCTAGCGAAACATGCATATGTAAAAATTGTGTAGTTATAAAATAAATAAAAATATTTTTGCGTACATTTTTAAGTGCCTGAAGTGAGAATGGAAATCAGTCGGTGATCAGAAAAATTCGATTATAAATGTGTTGAAGTATTTGACTACGATAGCGATACCACTAATAATGTACAATTTGCGGTTTAATGTTTTTTTATTGTTAGTATTGATTTAAATAAATTATTTAGTTTGTTTGGGCGTTTCATTTTCCTTTGTCAGTGACTGAAAATGATGACTCGTTTCATAAATGATGATGTCTTAGAATTATAAAAAGAGCGTACACTGTTTCGTTATCAGACATTTATGTTAATTATAGTCTTTAAAAACATTCGTTTTTAACCTTTTTTTTTTTTCATAAAGTTAACAAATGAATCAGGTACTTTTTGGCGGTGATTTTTTCGTACGTGCGTTCGAGAAATGTTAACTTATGTGAATTAAATTTATCGGATATAATATTTATTTTATTAAGGAGAACATATTTTTATTGTGAAGTTGTAATTATTCAAAACTTTGGTTTGTGATATTTATTTTAATCGCACTTTTATGAAACATTACTAATTATTAGTTATTCATTTTCTATGTAAAGTTTTCTGGGCTAATCTGTCGTGTATATTTGACCTTTCTGGCCGCGTTTCGGATCCCATTTCAGGGTCCATCATCAGCGTTGATGTGAGAAAGAGCTGATCTGCATCAAGGCTGATGTCGTCAGATTAACCCAGAAAACTGTATACGCACGATTCCGAATGACCATAAAAATCTAAGAACATGTTTAGCTGTCCATGTCTTTGTATACATTTATTCATCCGAGTATAGGTAGGGGTGTAGGTACAGTATACAATCCCAAAAGCTGTGCATAAAATCACGAAATTTATCGAAAATAAATGTAATATTATGAACATTTGCAGATGATATTACATTCCAGACAATCTTCAGAACAGAATGCAGAAGTCAGCGGAAAAGCAGGATTGAAGATAAACATCTAAAAGACTAACGTAATGATGAACTGCTTTGTTGACCTGATAGTCATTAATGCTAATAGAACCCAACATGAATAAGTCGATAATTACCTAGGATAACATAATAAGTGATCTTTCATTGTGTCTGAAACGAAAAGTCAATCAATACACAGCAGTGTCCATATGTGGCTACAAAACATGGATTCGTGACAAAACATCGTAACGTTAGAGCAACGTAAAAAGCTATAAGTATGGAAAGATATGCACCATGCAAAAAAACAGAATGAGAAACGCGTGGATAAAGTAACTGACAAGTGTAATCGATATAATAGAATACGTCATAAAAATGTTAACCAGTACCAAAATCTGCAGAAATTCATGGCAACTATGGACAGAAAAATAGAAGATACTTGGAAAGGCCTTTATCCAACAGTGTACATAAAAGGGTTAATAATGATGATGTAATGAAACCTAAAATAAATATTTATGGGATAATATTCCTGGTGCTACTATTACCTCATTAATCGCATTTAATTTATGATATTATATAATTTATATAAAACATTCTGATATATATTTTTTTTCTTTGCGTATTGATTGCACTTCTGATTAAACTTTCAATTATTTTACAAATTATATAAATGCCTGAATAGGATGTGTATAATAATAATAAATAAAAATAAAATTTATTAAATTTCCAGCAGTTTAATATAATATATGAAATACATAAGTGAGATGTGAAATTCGAAAACTCGTTTCGTTCAACCAAAAAATCCTGCAATTATAGTATTTATATCAGGGCTCTCCAATTTAAGGTTGTCCGAGGACCGCTTCCGAAACAATTCATATAAAATTATTTTTTTAGTCCTACTTCTGTTCTAATTTGGCCCAAAAACTCAGTTTCAGTAGCGCTCTTGTGGTAGTAATTTAAAAATAAAAATTCATTTTTTCAACTCTTCCAGTGTAAAAATGGTTTGATTGCAAATCGCACAATTACAATTGGAAGTCAGATCTCACAACCTCTATAATAATAAGTTATTTTATTTTATAAACATTAAAAAATGTTATACGGTGTATGATAGTTGACTCATAATTTTTTTTATGACATCCTGAAGAAGAAAATGGTATTTTTCGAAACCGGTAGATGTATTTAAACTCAATTCAGTGGTTAATAAAACAAAGATAATAAATAAAAAAATATGAATTTTAACCACAAAGTTAATATTGCTAATTTATAAGTATTAGACTCACGAATTAAATAATGATACTATATGTTATGTTTTTTCGGTGTTTGTTCTTATAAAGGTGATTTTTTTCTAATTTGTAAAAAACGGTATAAAAATTATATTTTTAACAGAATATTTCTATCACTTTTGACGGGGTATTTAGTAAAACTTGGTAGTTTTGCTTTGTTTGGATACTTTCAAAAGTTGGTTTCTGTTTTGCCAAAAGTTTCCAAGTCTCCTTTTGACTTTTTTGTTTGTTGGCGAGTTTATAAATAAAGTCAAAACCTGTTACGCCGTGTTATAGATTTCTATAGAAACTATATTTTGAAAAGAATTTAACAATATAAAATCTGAAATATATGAGTGCATATTAATACCTACAGTGTGATTTCTAAATTAGTTGAAGATAAAATAAACTATCATAAATAGCGTTTAATGTGTACTAGGTGAGAGAAGGCCGTGAATAATGGCGGGGTAAATTAATAAGTATAATTTTTAAATTATTTATTTATTATTTCGTTGATTACAACATTTTTTTTTAAGCATTAATAAAATTTTTATTAGGGAATTTATGTATATACATATATGATATCTATACATAATTCATAATAATATTACGCTTCTCCATCTATATCTATGACTTTCTAGATGTGGCGGCTACAGTAGTTCATTTGTGGCTCTAAAGTGCTTACTTAAACTGCCAGGTCTGTGAGACGCAAGCGGGGCAAAAACGAACTTGTTTTTAATGTCTAGGTTAATATTTCCTAAATGTTTTCTCTTTTATACGTTCAATAACAGTGCTTACGGAAATACATATTAAATTTGAAATGAAGTGTACATTGCCTTTATTACGAGTCAGAAAAATAAACATATCTTAAACGAGATGATTGGCAAGTATATTGACATCTGTCATCTTTTCTTATCTATGCTGTCTATGGTAAGGAAAAAATCTTACTTACCACAGAAATTATCTATCCGCGATTCTTATATGTCATCTAGATGTCATTTTTGTTCGTTTTGACACCTAACTTAACAAAGATTAAATAATATTAGTTACATCGATATTTTATTTACGTGTGGTTTGTTTTGGGTAAAGCCCTAGTATTGAAATATAGATTCTACTGATACCCTGACCGCGCAGCGGTCACCAATGATAGGCCAATGACCAAAATAGCCGCCCGCAAGTACTAGCAATAAGCAGTCGGCGATAGCCGATGAGACCCTGACTTCACAATAGCCTCCCGCAGGCTATCGCCGATTGTTTATATATCTCCAGTCCACGAATTGATTGTTCATCGATTATTTAGTTGTAGTTCGTGTTTATATGTACATTTTTCACGCCTTTACCTTTTAACTTTCGAATAATGTTTATTTTTGATATATTTAAAATATATTCTGTAATATATTATTACCCCAATTGCTTTAAAAAAAAAATTGTACTTAATGATTTATCAGGCGCGTGCAGTCAGTACATTGAAATAGACTGTATGTAACTATTTTGCGAAATTAAAATGTGAATATGAGAAATATTATGAGACATATTTTATTTTGCACAAACTGTTATCGGGGTCATTAAACGACTGTTGATAATCTGCACATGAAAAATATATAAATAATAAATGTCAATATATAAATTGCTCAACAGGTCAGAATCATTTATAACTAAAAAGTTAATTAAAATATTATTCATTCATTTTTAACAAACTTGTATTCTTGATCTGATTTGATATAAACATATTTGTAAATTAGGTTATTCGCTCGAAAGCTCTTATGGTTTACGTGACGTTAGTGGTATGCACTCACGCACACTATCATATTAAATACTATTCATTACATGTTCCCGTATAAAGAAGGAAACAGGAAGCGGCGCGGCGGTGCCGAGTCGATAGCTTGCGCCCGGCGACTGCTTTATGTACTTTTTGATCCGCTCTCTGTCCTAGTGTTGACTCGCCCGTCGGGCCGCGAACCCTCCCTGTGTTGTTTACTTAATTGCTTCGTTACTTAGGGCTTTTGTTCCGACATGACCGTCGCACATTCCTCGGAGATGCTCGCCTCGAAATTACTTCTCCGCTGATTACAGTCCCCGGGCCGGCGCTACCCGGCTCGTGGGTTCGGCATTCTGCCCGGCGCTGAGTGCTGACAATCCAGACTTAACTCCGCTCTTTTGTCGTGCGATTTCGTTTGTTTCACTACATTTTAATGTCGTATTCTTTAAATGCACGCCAGCTGAAATCATTAAATAATTATTAATGGTTATTTTTAAATTAAGATGTCTACTTAATATATTTAAGAAGAGCACATTTTTGTTGCATTTTCAGAACATAATTCTGTATTATTTTTAATACAAATTAAATTAATCGACTGAAAAGATATACTACAACAATCTATACGTTGAAAAATTCCGTTAGCAAATAAATATTTTTTCCATAAATAGTTGATTTATTTAATTTGTATCTATGTGCGTTTTTTTATTTCAATTTTATTATTTTTAAATGCAAATTATGACACACATTTACAAAACAGTTTTACAATGGTGTTATTTTCTAAAATAAACAACTTTTGTGTTAGTTATTATAACAAAAATATAACAAAATTACTACTATATATATACTATAATTACATAAGAATGTGAAGATTCACTCAACTTTTTTTTTTACTTTCAATGAAACCTCTTCATTTTACAACATATTTAATTTATTAAAAATTCGTGGCACAACACACTATTTCGTTCTTTTAACTTACATATGGTTAAAATGCTGCATTTTATTGCAATTGCAAGTTAATACCATTTTCATTGTATAGTAATATTTCATAGCCTAGTAAGAAAAGTCAGCAATACTTTTAAACTTCATTTTATAAACGGAACCAGAAAAACGGTGGCACAGTTTGTTGTTTTACGGTCGAAGGCTTTATTTCCTTAGACATCTCATTTTGAAATTGCCAACAAGCCTAGTGACGAAAGGCCGAGCAGACAATTGAAAAAGGCACGGTTTATTTGCGCAGGGAGGAGAATAAAATATTTATGTCGTAATATAATTATTGCGGTGCTGGAAACTTATTCGCCTGCCCTTATGAAAAATAATATAACGTTATGTATGTATTTAACAAATCATTTATTTATTGTTTGAGATTTTCTGCGCACTCAAAATATTTTTTTTTTCAACTCGACATATATTTTTTCTGCCGAGATAATCAGGTATTTTGCTTGTCGATGTCCGATCAACATTCCAATAAAATTGTTTTGAGGAATACTATTATCTCTGGATCTCACGCTTGGGCTCTTCCCGAAGATGTGCTCCACATCTTCTACTTCATCAAACTTATGGTAGTGTCCAGTGGCCAGCTGGACAAGTTCGTTAAAAATCGTTATTTTTACCGGAGTGTCCCTTGATATTCTAAATAATAATTGTAATTCTATTCAACTGTGCGAACTACGGGACTTTAAATGGTTGGCATGTTAATAAGTTGTACTATATTCCCTCGGTGGCTGAGAGCTGATTAAATTGTCGGATCCATTGTGATGGTATTAAAACAATCATAGTTAACTTTGAAAGGAAACTTGCTACGTTCATATACATGAAGTGTTTTGATTTTTAGAATATTAAAATTTTCATTGCGAAATATTGCTTGCGAACAAGAAAAAATGTAAACAAGTTTGTAAGTGGGTTTTACAAGTGACTATTATCGTCATGGAATCACTATTGGCCGTCCATATTGACCTGTCTTGCAGTTAAAAATACCGCGGCGCCTGTCGTCGAGGTCCCTGCAACCGGCAGTACACCTGCATAACCACATTCACGAGCGGCCTCCCGGCAGGCAGTGACCTTGTGAATACGGTGCGTCAGATGTCAACTAAAGTTAAGTATCAAATGCCAAGTTACGTATATTTGTGAACGAGTTGTATATTTTGTTTCATCGCCAAATTGGTGAGAATAATTGGCAATAATACCTCATTCTCGGAATTATTTGCACAAAATCGGTTATTTTATATTTTTAATTTACTGGACTCGGTGGCCGAGTGGGTGTTTATTAGCTTTTTTTTATCCAAAGGTCATGGATTCGATCTGTATTTCCGACAATCTTTTTATTTTTTAATTGGAATCTTGCACGTAAATCGTTTTTTCGTAAAGCAGGATGCTTAAACGTGGTTCGGAGATAGTAAGAATATATAAAACAAAGTTAACAAATAAAAATAATTTTAACGTTTCGTTGGTAGGATTAAATAGACTGTCTTGTAGTAGTTAGGATTAAATTGACTGTATTTTGTAGTCGGTAACATTAAATCCACTGTATTTTGTTGTCAGTACGATTAAATCCACTGTATGAATCGATTATATTTTGTATTTGATTGAATAAAATCCACTGTATTTTCTAGTTGGTAAAGTTGAATCGATTGTTATTTGCAGTTGATTATATTTATCGAACATATTTTGTATTTGGTAAGACTATATTGTATGTATATTTTTTAAGAATTCATATTTAACTATTTCTACTATAACTATTTATAAATATTCTGGCAAAAAGATTTAAGCTGAATTTATTTTGAAAATTCTGTTTTAATGCTTGAAAATTTAACGTACCTACCGATGTTTATAAGAAAATGATATCAATTACTTTGAGACAATGAAGATTCGCTAACAAACTATAAATTACAATTGCAACTTCGTATATTATTTTTTTGGTTACCTCCTTTAAACATTTTTTGAGCGCTAATGAAATTTTCAATCGCCACTTCCACCGTATGAGAACGTGCTTTAAAATAGGATGTACGAGTTATTTATTTAGTATGCCAAATGCCATTATATATATATTTTGAAATTAATGATTTTCCTTCTTTCAAATCTGAGAACTTCATGTATTATATTTGCAAAATTTCCATGGGAGTCC
Source organism: Eubasilissa regina (assembly GCA_022840565.1). NCBI lineage: Eukaryota > Metazoa > Arthropoda > Insecta > Trichoptera > Phryganeidae > Eubasilissa > Eubasilissa regina. Next base: position 19,472,913 of record JAINEB010000015.1, on the reverse strand, counting down.
AATTTTAGCTGCTTTTCACTTCATATCTTGATGGACATTGAAATATGTTTTGTTATACTCGGTAGAATGATCTAATGGTCACATACATTCAAATTAGTTTTTTAAAATACACGTAGATACAGTAAGAACAGTAGATTTTTAGTTAATAAAGATAAGTCTTTTACATTTTTTCCAAATAATTCGTATTTATTTTTTACAATATTGAAATGGTCTCGCTGTGCAAAGAAATTGATGCACGCGATCAAATTCCATTTCTATTATTGGCTATTAAGCTTTGTTTGCGGTAATGTAGATGTCACCCATTATGGATGGAGACGCCATCGGGTCGTGTAATGCGATCCATCCTGGGTGTCACATTCCTGTTGTCTAGTCGTTAGTCCTGTCCGCTTAGCCAAAAGCGGCCTTCATGATTAAACTAGTTATAAAACACACTAAAAATATTTTTTTTGCTTCAAACCATTTATTTCTTATATATTTGTATTATATACCTAAACCAGCATTTTACCCGCCCGATCCCGTTCATTATAGTAGTCGCGATGGTCAGACAAGTTATTGGATATGTGAATAGAAGACAGAAAAATCGCTCAGTCTCACAGAATTAAGCATAAAAAATAGACTTGACAGTTTGACAGGAATTTTAGTAATCACCAGAAAATTTTAAAACATAAAATACATTTAATCTCACGGAGAAAACAAGTGTGACAGAAAAATGTTGCATATAAATAAATATCGCAAACACTCCTTAAGATTTTACTGAGGTTAACAGCGTCACATGACAGACACACTCGTTATTATGCTTTTATTATTATTATTGATCTTAATGTCAATTACCCGTTACTACGAAAACTTAGTAAATATATCTACATTAAAAAATACGTTTTCTTTATCTCAATTAATTTTATATCTTAATTATTTTCTTTGTAGATTTTTCTGTGCTATTCTGCGGTGTGTGTACCGACTCCTGCGGTCGATGTTTCGGATCCTTTTGCAGGGTTTATCATCGAGGCTATTGTCCCTGATGCCATCATCGTCGGTGGCCCTGAAAATGTATTATTTAATTGGTTCTGAATTGGGAGAAAGACAAATGAGTTTTGAGGGCTAGGGGGAGGGGATATTACAAAAGTTGGGGACTTAATTTGAATAGATTTCAAACAATCTAAAAACCTGCAACAACAACAATTTTGTAAAGGCGTCTAATTATCAGGTTCGAGGAGATGACCTTTCATTTTTATGTCATCTTGATTTTATTATTATCACCTTTAAATTTTTAACGTTGCAGCAATTTATAAATATTCATTAAGAATATTGTTTTTGCGATTCTAAAACTTTTTATGATATAAGTAATATATTTAATTATTATTTCATTTAAATGATTTAATTATATTTATTTTTCTATACCCAGTATTTTACTTTTATTATCAATAATTCTATTATGACACATATTTAATGACGTCATAGTGACAATGTCCGTCAAAATACAGGTTTCCCTGCACAATGCGTAAATGTCAAATTTTCATAGGTATAATGTTGATAAATATAATTTAAAAAATAATCATATCTAATCACACATCCGTAGATCGTATTTCTTATTGTACTAGAAATAACCCATCAAAATTGATGGGAAATTAATAATTTATAATCAAAATGTTTAATTGGTTTAATTGGGTATTAATCAATTTACTGGTTTAATAAAATTTAGCTTCTTTCCCGAATCTCCTCGACGACAATATCTTACTTTCCGTTCTTTACCTTTTATCTCTTATTTAGACAGGCTTTGAAAGATATCCGACCTCCGAGTGTTACGTGTCAGGGTTTGAACTTTTCATGTAGCGACGGCCTCGTGTCACTGCATGACGCGGGTATTCCTCGTTGATTTTCGCGTAGAAGTCGACGCTTGTTCTCCTGGGACGTGTGGAATTTCACCTTTCCAAATTATATTGTGAGTTTAGTCACGTACTTTAAGTACATATCAAAATCATACCTGCGAGTGGCGTCCATCACCAATACTCGTAAATCATGTTAGTCTCTTCGCACCTGCAACTCAGATAAACCTTAAATTCGTGTACATTTTATAAGTTTTCACGATTATTACAGGTTTTCTGATAGGAAACACCTTCTTATATAAAAATGTAATCTATTTTATGTATTCAGCAGCCTTATTCTGTTATAATTATGTCATACGAGGCACGTTTTTTAAGTAAGTACCGTTGCCGGATATTCACAGTATATGGTATGGCGCTGCGGTTTGCGATATTGCGCATGCGCAATGGTTTCATTTGTCTGTTGATTCACCGCATGCAACGTTAGAGACATTCAAATAGTGTGGACGTCTTGTAGTGAGTGGTTGAAATATTCAAGAAAATAGATCAGCACGCCGACTGTGAGATACGGTCCGTGATTCATTTCTTGAATGCACCAAACATGAAACCAGCTGACATTCATCGCCAAGTGTGTTCTGATTTGGCGCCAAATGATTTCCATATTTTCCTTCATCTGAAGTTCAAGTTCCTTGGTGGCAAGCGTTTTTATGACGATGATGAACTCAAAGATGGATGGCATGGTTTTCTTCCCAGGCGGTGTCGTTCTATGATGAAGGTATACAAAAATTGGTGGCCCATTACGACAAGTGCCTTAATAATAGTGGCGACTATGTTGAGAAGTAGTTTAAGGCATATAGCGTGCGAAGAAAGTAAGATGTTATAAATGGTCTTTCTTTTAAAAAAAAATTCGGTACTTGGAAAACGCGCTTCGTATATTAAACATCATAATAGGATAGCGCTCTCAGATTGCCCATATTGACGATATGGGCCGCAAGCGCAAAACCTGGAATTTGTCATTTGCCAAAGAATGAATCAGAGTATATTTAAATCTAGTCTGTTCACATTGGAAAACTATTATTAAGCAACGTTTCATACATATATTATTTTATAAAGGACGTTTGGTACCGGAAGAACTATTTCGCGGATATAATAACAACTATATGAGACGTAATATATTGCCTAGCGTATACTTTTCCATGGCGGCAAGATTTTTTTAACATCCGCCTCAATGGATAATCTAAAGATTAACAGTCTTTCTCGGATAACATGATGCCATATTTTCGACTTACCAACTAACTAACTACTAACCATTTTCTACTTTTTCTTACCTACCCTACGTACTCACTTATACCATGTTCATTGTATGACCTATGCCATTATAGAAAAACTAATGCTAACTGGAGAATGTCAACACATTTTCTATAGTTCTTATATTTTCTGTAGTTTGAATAATATTTATGTGTTCTGTTTCCTTAAATTTATTAGATGTTTATAAGCTGAAAAATCTATGAGCTTTACAAATTATGATTTGTGTGTATATACAGATTTATATATAGTATATAATAATATTGAATGTACATACTAAATATTTATATTCGCCCTTATAAATTATACGTGCATCTTAAATCGATTAATTCGTGATACAGTGAGTCACGTATTGAATAAGATCTTCTCGTGTGTTCAATGACTGATTGACCTTTAGGAAGTTAACGTGATTGATGGACCGTAATTATTATGATGTATTGTTGCTGTGGTTAATCCTGACAGTCTACACATTTTATAATATCTATGTACATACATTACAACTGGGTTGACTGTGAAAAATTTGTAGGTAGGTTTGATCGGTGGAAATTTTTCTTACAGTTTTTGTCATTTTTAAACAATTATCGTATTATTTTTTTTAGAATCGTTATTACGTTAGTTTTAACGTAAGATTTTTATGAAATATTTAGTTTTTTCTGATCAGTGTATTGAAATATTTAATATTTCCATCTTTATTGTTTTAAATATTTCAAACACGATGCAGTCGCACCATCTCAGTAGGAGATTTAATAAAAGTATGTTTTGTGTATAATTTATGAAGATTTATAAATTTACATAATACATTTTGAACCAGTGTACAGTTTTATTTCAATTTATCTCTATCTGTAACACGGCAAATTAAGACTCAAGGAGATTACCTGGACCCATTCGCCGCTTAAATATGTACTTATCTTGATATTTCTGCTTTTAATGTATGAATGTTCTTGCTTAGTCTAGCGGTAAGACACTTGCCCGATGAACGTTTGACCCTTGTCCCGGAAGAACTACTATCACAAGCGCTTATCGTAGTTTGAAAAGTAGTGAAAAGTAGTAGTATTACATAATTTGATTTTATACACATTATTTACCCATTTTTATTTATTAAATAAATTTTGTATTATTACACCTCCTTCCTCGCAAAAGCAATGTATATAATAGGGGAAGGAAAGGTTCTTTATAGTGATTTGATTTTTTAATACCAATTTTTGAGATTAACAACACAATGTTGAAAGATGGCGTTTAAGAATAGAATAAAAATGATGACGAAAATGCACTTTTTATTATGAATGATGATCCAACGCATATAATCTTGTTTAAAATACAAAACCTTCCAGAAATAAGCTAGTTTCCATACTGGCTACCATTTAAATTTCTTAGTGTCGAAGACCTATTGGTTGAATTCTAATTTAAATGGCAGCAGGCAAAAGCGACTGATTTCGCAACTAACGCCGATTTTGGATAACCAATTTAAATAAATAAGAGCAAAGTTTGTCTCTTAATAAATTAATTCTACGGTTAAAAACTAAGCGAGAAGACAACAGCATTAGAAGTTAGAGAGAAAAAAAAATAGAGGTTGCTGACCTAGCATCTAGTATCCTCATTGAACAGTGGCTCACTTATGTTTATTAGAAAGATTATTTACTTACAATTAACATCACATATCTTCGTAATTTTTTAATAAACATTTATTATTCGAACTATATATATATATATATTAATCATTAAATTATTAATCCTGTTCAAGCCTGGCCAGTCATACATAGAAACTATAAGAAAATTACTTATACCTTACCGTCAAGATCTAATTAGTTTATCGAATACTCTTAATTCGAATACTTCAGTCACTTTAGAAAATAGGTGATGAATTACGATACTAATGACACAGTAAAATTGTTGACAAAATGGACACCCTGTATATAGTATTACAAATAAACCTAAATACATCCGTTAAAGTCTTCACCTCTGTTTCACACCAATACTAATATTGTAGATTATTCGTTTCCTATGTTTAGAGCTTAACTTTTATAACGAGATTTTATCCATTAATGCAAACTTTGATATTTTATTCTTGTCACAGAATCGGTTTAAACACGAAATTGTATTGTATCTGATCGATGAGCATTTAACCGTGCAATACATTATTACCCATACAGCACCAGTTCCCACTATTCCAAGAACACAGTATGTTGTTTCAAACGCCGTTGCATGATCGTGTATTTCAATATATCTGCCTTCAAAAACCATGCTCCTCGCATTGCAATAATAAATTATGTGTATTTAAGATATCGTATATTCTTACTCACTTATAAATACTGTTACTCTGTACTTTTTATCGTTTTAATGTTATTTTTGCTCATCAACTCTGCTCTTACTTACTTACTTATTTGCTTACTTACTCACTCGCTCACTCACTCACTCACTTACTTACCATCACGCTGTTTCTCCGCGGGGGTAGTCAGAGAGGATATAGACTTGCTATAGGATATGAATATAATTTGTATTTAATTTAATTTACTATTGATTCGTCTTTATAATATAATGTCTAAAATGGTCTAAAACGCTGCTTTTCAGCATGATTAAAAATAAAACCGTATAAAAACAACAACCCCTATTGAATAACATAAACACGAGCGAAGGTGCAACAGGCGAGCTTAATTGAGTTACAGTATTTTTCATTATGTTTTAAGCTTCTTGATACTAAAGTTTCAGGCCTAGAATAATAATTATTTTTAGTCTGCACCCAGGTTTATGCTCTGCAGGGGGCGCGGTAATTAGATCAGGTTCATAGTAGGCTTCCACGGGGTCGAATTAAGCGCGCTGTTTTAGACTGTTTATTTTACCGTTACTTGTTAAACAAGCTTCAACTTATGGTATAACTTGAATTATTAGGGTAAAATTACAAACCGATGTTGCAGTATCAAATTATCATTATATTTTGAAAGAAAGCAAACACGTTGTGACTTGACATTGTAATTAAATAGAGTAGTGTTTTTGTTTTAAACCACTTTTTTATGCACATATACTAAAGTCAACTGGTTTCAGTTGGACCCAACCTCCTTCAGGACAATATAGTATATAGGCTAACCCAAGTACAGATATTTAAATATGAGGTAAAGAACTGAAAGCAACTGTATACCAGAGTGGGACAGAGTATCAGGGGATTACTTGGACTTACTTGGTTATTTAGTATCTGGCTATTATTATTGAGGGATTTATTAATTTCTAATTCTTCTAAATTATTAAAACGTAAACCTATACCATTTTTATGTAACATTTGTGCCTCTTAATAAGAATATAGGGTATAGAATACATACATACGAGCACATAGAATACATGCTAAAATGTAGTTGTCACCAGTTTTAGTTTTTTTGTTCCGTCACTTAGCCCATTTCCTTGTCCACATTGTTTCTTTGGCTCGACTGGTATGTTTTCGATTTCTTCTAATTCATCGAAGTGTCATACCGCTGTGAATTTTACGTTTTGTGGACGGTGAAGTTCAACAGAGTTCTGCCGTGACAGTTTTATTTTTGGGATGAACTTCAGGATATGCCGGTGACGGCGTCGTCATCAGGTGAGTCCTCCATATCCCGTAAGCCATCCTGGTCCACTATCAAAAGATTCACTCATCCCTCATCATTCCCTATTTCTAATTTCCTATTCCAACCTCTCCGATTCCATCATCACCCACCACCGTGATCGCCGACTCGTGTCGGTCGCAGTTACAATGAAATACGTTAATAAATACACGATGAAAGAATTCGGAAGTTTTTCCTTAAAAGCTTCACGATCGCGACGTATATAACGTAATAACAGGTCCATTTATTTGGCACGGCAAATGGAAATCGCTCAATTATAGAATATCGAGCATATGTCACTCGGCCAATGTGTAATTATTAGTTTTAGTTAAATATGTAGTATAATTCTTCTACGACCAGATTTGATGATTCTATTAATATATATATAATATTAAAATATGAATAAAATTATGTACGATTTGGCAATATATGTACTACTCCTCGCAGCGTCTGCTTTTTTTGTTAAAGTCTAGGGAAAGTAATTATGGACGTCATTATTAACGGTTCGAAGTTTATTCCTTTGCCATTTGATTTAGATTTCTTCCTCCATATAACTTTCTAATAATATAATTTGCTCTGTTTTTTTGATCGATAATATCTTCGTGATGTTCAACATTGGTTTTTTGGCACTTCAAGAAGATTCATGCGAGGAAATTTTCGTGTGTAGATTTCATCATGTTCGCTACGATCCACCCCTTAAAACTTCTTGACTACTCTTCGAGTTCGCTGATTCTCCTTCGGGCGATGTTTTTGTTAATAACATTGTTTTTATTTATTATTCTTGTCATATCCATCATTACAGATTTATTGAGAAATATTGTCTCTGACACATTTATCTGTTTATTTTTCTATTAACATAAATAATTCTAAGCTTTGGTCAGATATTTTATGACTTCGTTACTTTTTCAATATTTTATGATGATGAAAATAATTTCATCCGTTTCATTTATACAGACAACGATCGATGGTGATAGTCAAAATCAATATAATAATAATAATTATTATAAATATATATTTATAACATTTATTCACATGCCCACAAACGAACACGGACCTGCTCTACTAGTGGAAACGTGAACATTAAGCGAAAGAAATAAATTTGACCCTTTTCGAATCGAATCGTGTTGCTGGTGGTGAATGCTTGTAATACCTTAGACAGCAATGCATACTATTGCCCCAATTTTGGATCAATTCATGATTCACGATAGATTGTCCACGTTGTGTCCGTGACGCATACTCGAATCGCCCGCAGAAATTATGAAAACTGAAGATGATGAATGAAAAAGTGATAGAGTAGAAGGAAGATAAACAAAGCAGATCAAAAACGCTAATGGTAAACGTAAAAATAAAAGTCCTATTTTCGTAAAAAATTTCACCCCAAAAATTTAATTGTTTAGTTTTATTCTATTTTGTGTTTCAAATAAGAATTTGTTATTTGAACTTACGGTATGATTTTGTAAAAAGGTGCGTTTTCAGTCTCTTTTTAAATAAAATCTATGATGCAGTGTTCCTTGTGATGGAGGGCAAAAGTTTCACGATTTTTGACCTGCCACCGCAAATGCCCGTTCACTGAACTTATGCTTCTGCCAGTGGATGATCGGTTCTACAGCCTTTCCTGCAGCAGAAATGGTAATTAGGAAATTAATTGCAGAAGAAGAGGTTTTAGATTTAATTTATTTTGAGGAATATTGCCAACTAAAAAGAATTTTTCAGTTTTTTTTTTTTTGTGTTTTTATGTATAGACCGTACGGTTTGAACATTTAAACTTAAACGAACAATTATATTATTAAGGAGAACACATTCTTATTGTGAAGTTGTAATTATTCAGAACATAAGTCTGTAATTGTAATTGGTAGTGTACTTCCCCGGATTGGAAATAGAGATCCAGGTTCGAATCCCGATAGCGTAAAAACAATATTTTTCGACAAAATTGATTTTATATGTATACATTTATAATTAATACATTAAATTAGTATTTAGAACAATTATATGTTAATGCACAACTGGGTCATCATTATATACTCCAGTTACTCGACATCATCTACTACTAAAGTATCGAGTAGTATAATCTTAAAATACTTGATTATTCGAGTATAATCTAGCAGTTTCCAATGTACTTAAATAGCTATTAATAATTCAAATTCATGCGTATATAAAAAATTATTTCACTTAATATTAATTATCAAATCTATTACACTACAATACACAACATATAAATTTTCACACACCTCTTTTACTCTCGACGATTCACACGGAACTGATTTTCCTTTGAAAGCGTAAAATATAGATGTTTTGGTTTATAATTTCCACTGACGGATTAGTATAAAAATAAACATATGATATAATTTTCTGGTTTTACAACAGTTTACGCCGCAGCTCCCATTCATTAGTCGGCAAATCAAAAAGATTTTTTTTCCATATTTTATACTGTTTATTGCCAGTGATAAGACAAGTCAGGAGGACACGAAGACACAAAATAAATTATTCTGTCGTATCCCATTAGCATAGTTGACGGCCGAAACTATGCAAAAAATCATACCTGACAGTAGCCGCTGTAACCTGGCCAGTAAATACCGAACGCAGGACGCCTAAATATGTAATTTTAAGTACTCGTTAATCGATGATAATGGACGAGTATACTCCAGTATCGTGTACTTGAGTACTCGAATTGAAGACTCTAGTCATCACAGTCATTACTTTAATCACACAATGGAATATTTAATTCTGTGAAATTCTATTAGATTTATTTTGTGCGTACGCACCTTAGTTTTTCACATTACATTCAGTCCATAAATAAATTTACGATAAAGCGTTTTCTTTTGGTCTACCCATTTGGTGCAAATAAGTTCCGAGAGACTTATTTAACTTTGCAAGTAAGATATATTGTCTTAAGCACCGAGATAGAACTTCCCCGAAAGAAAAACAGTGCGCTGTTTGTTGACACCGCAAGCCCTCTCCCGGCGATAAATCAATAATTGATGGAATTATTTTACTCATAAGAGAATTCTTTAAATGTATTGTCAGTAAATATTTACGTATAAGAGACATTCTTCCGCGATCCCTTTTTTCGCCTCATTACAGACGAATTGGGAAATATAGTATATTCCCCTTTATCTCGCTCGCGCACGCACCTATCATTGTTTTGTTTTAAAGAGAACACATTATTATTATTGTGAAGTTGCAGTTTTTTAGAACATGGTTTGATGATATTTAAATACAAATTAAATGTATTAATTAGAAAGATATACGGGAAAATTCAATTTTTCGAAAAAATATTTTTAAATACTGAATTAATGTATTAATTATAAATATATACATATAAAATCAATTTTGTCGAAAAATATTGTTTTTGCGTCACCGGGATTCGAACCTGGATCTATATATCCAATCTGGGGAAGTACACTACCAATTGTGTTATAACGCCAGTATTTTTCATGACAAATTTTCGAACCTATATGTTACATTTTTTCAAATTAATACACCTCTCGTTCCATTATTTAAAAGCCATCCACATTATTTCTACATAATCTCAAATACCTTTGAGTAAACCGACTGCAGACGCAAATATGTTACCAGGTAGTAACAAATATTTTTGTTTCCAGGTTCGAATCTAGGTAGTAACAAAAATATATTGTAGCAACAAATATTTTTGTTACTACCTGGATTCGAACCTGGATCGTTTCCTATCCGGCACATTTAATTTGTATTAAAATACCACGAAACTATGTTCTGAAAAATTACAACTTCGCAATAATAATTTGTTCTCTTTAATATATTAGTTGTATCAAAGTACTCAAAGGTATTTGAGATTTTCACTATAAAAGGTGATAGCTTTTAAATTTAGAATAATAAATGTATCAGTTTGAAAGAACTACAGCATACAAGTTCGGAAGTTAGTCAACTTACTATGTTGGTGTTGTGTAATCGGTTAACGCATTTCCCCGTATAGGAAAGGATCCAGATTCGAATCCCGGTAGCAACAATAATATTTTTTCGATAAATTGAATTTTCCTGTATATCTTTCTGATTGATACATTTAATTTGTATTGTTTTATTTATTTATATCTACGCCTTTATGAGTTTGTGTACATACGCAGTTTGTACGAAACAAATCGATCACTATATTGTATTGTATGTTAGTGTGCATTGCCAGTAAGAAAAAATACCAAAGTAACGAACGATATCGCATATCTTAAATAAGTAGATATGTCGAATTTGTTTTTAATTGAGGTTAAGATTACTTAAATGTTTTTTCTTTTATATAATACAATCAATAAGATTAATATCTTCAATTTGAAATGAAGTGTACATTGTCTACATTGCAACTAAGAAAAAAATCCAAAGTAGCGGAATCATATGAATTTTTCCCACTGGCATGTACATTGACCTGTTTGTCTGTCAATGAATTTTGACCTAAGTATATCATACGTGTTTTTAAAATCTCTGAATTAAGATTATTTAAATGTTTTTGATATGAAAATACTAAGACTGTGCTCTAATATTTGTCAAAAATTGCTGTGAATAATTCTTGGTTATGATGACTGGACCGTGTCAGCATTTCAGGTTCAAATTGTTAAAGGTTTAAGATCAGTTCAAAATAGTTGCTTTACAAAAAAATATCTTATTTACTGTAATTTTAAGTTCTTTTTTTACCTGTCTTTACATTTCTTTAATTTATTATGTTTTTAATAGCATTTTGATGATAATCGTATTAATTTTAAAATAGTTATTGGTGTACATTTTACTAATATTTAAGATCCCTAAGTAATATTTAAGTTCCTATAAGTGTTTAAATATGTCATATTGTTTGATGTTTTGTTGTGCAAAAACCCACTTTCTAATTATTTTGGAATGAGCATTCTAAATCGAAAAGTAAATTTGTTTCACTTAAATAATCATATTCAGTATTCACGATTCTGAAATTAATATTTTTATATATACCTACCAATCGTGTTCACAATGGATGAACATATACTATTATATAAAATTTCTATATAACATATAATTTCTTCTGAATTTATTGAAGTTTTACTGGCCATACTTATTCTTTTGACACCACACTACATTTACGAAAGCAGAAAATTACGCCATCTGTTAAAATATAGTAAATCGCTCACGTGCTTAAGTTCGCAGAAAATTAAAGCACCTGTCAAAATATAGTATTTAATTCATTATTGTGCATAATATGTGTAACTAAAACAGCTTGCGTTAACGAAAACAGAAAATTACAGCACCTGTCAAAATGTAGTAACGCATAACGTGTATAATATTTAGTTCGCAGAAAATTTAAGCACCTGCAAAATATAGTATGTAAATCATTGTAATGCATAATATGTGTATCTAAAACTGCATACTATATAGCCATGTATATAATAATGAAGTAGGTATGTAGATGCTATTATAATTTTACTTACATTCTTTCCCGCGCATTAGGAAGCTGATAATAATTTATAATCAAGGATATGTCTATTAAAAGCTCACTCTGACTTCCAGATGTACTGTAGAAAGATGTGCAAGGAAGCTGTAGCGCGTAGGTCGCATACAGCGAGAGTGACACAAAGCCATCTTGCACAAACTAACAGAACAGAATCAAGACCGAGAAGAAGACTGAGTATATAGAAGAAAATGTTAAGATGTTAAAATAATGTTAAGATGAAATATCTTGTATATATTAATAAAATACGCAGGTGTCGTTAAAAACACAAACAAAATACTTTTAATATAATTATAGTGACGTAAAAGAAATTTTCATCGAACATCTTTCGTGAAATAATTTTCATTTATTTCAATTTCTTGAAGATCATTGCATAATTAGTGTTGCAAATTAATGAGTAACAACCTACTGTAAAATTTCTAAATTCTTATCGTCATTTGAGATACCTATTATTTATTAGTTGTAACAACCGCGCTTTTTTCTTTTTTTTCCTATTACACCTTGCAAGATTTTATACTTAAACACTGAAGGGCAATAAAATTAAATACCGTGAAAATATTTCTTACTCTTCAAAAACGCGCAATTAGACGAAGTTATTGTTGTTTACGAATCATTTTTTTCAACTGGAATAAACTTTATTATTACTTGTAACAAATCATTTTTAACAGTTACTCTATATAAATAATGAAACGATAAATTCAAGCGATTTTATTTCATTCGACTTTTAAGTTGTGACATTGCAGTTACAAGAATTACTCGTTTATAAAAGTTGTTTTTTTTCAAGGTATAGAACTTTAAAATGAAATAAAAATTGTAATAATCAGCCATGGCTTTATTGTAAAAATAATTTTATGCCATTTTCGCGCATATGGCCGCCGCGGGTAACACAAATAAAGCATAATCTGGAACTCCATTTTTCGGCCACTTTTTGGAGCAGCTAGGGACGTATATCGGCAATAACGCCGCGAGTGTTGGCTTCCACATCGTCTATCGTCTCTGGTTTATCGGCGTAGACTAGCGTCTTCACATGTACCCACAGAAAATAATCCAAAGTTGTTAAATCAGACGATCTTGGAGGCCAATTCCCAGGTCCATTACGCGAAATTATGCGCTCAACGAATGCTTCCTTCAATAAATTGATTGTGGCGCGCATTGTATTGCACTTTGCGCCGTCTTGTTGAAAGCACAGTTCTTGCACATTAATGCCATTCAATTGGGCAACGAAAAAGTCGAAAAATTGCTGTGCACGATGGTGAATCCACTCATTCGGGTCCTCTTCAATACTACGCTCCACTGCAGCAACAACTTCTTCGGTGCGCACTATACAACGTCTCTGCCGACGCGTATTATCAATTAAAGTATGCGTGGTGCGAAAACGATCCATGATTATTCGAATTATTTGGTCGGATGGACGATTATGTCGACCGTAAAATGGACGTACCGCACGGTAAGTTTCACGAATTGAACCACTATTTTCGAAATAAATTTTCACAATTTGCAAGTCTTGTTCTAGCGTAAGTCTATTCATAGTGAAATGGCAAACTAAACTGAGCATAAATCAGCTGTCAGCTATTAAATCGGCTATCGCTGAAAAAAGTTTTTTAGCGCACGGTAAACCAAACTGAGCGCAAATCGGCTGTCAAATTGGCTGTCGCTGGAAAAAGTGTTGCCAATTCGAAAAGCGAACCTGTAAAATAAACAGCCCTGTATTTATGTCAGGCGATGTTTATACATCAATTTTTCAAACATATTAATTAATTCATTGCAGTCTAATCGCATTTAATTGAAAACAGACCTCGCTAATTTAAATGATTAGCTTTTTGTTAACTAAACATATTTTTAATTTATATTCATGTAATATGATATAAAATATATTTTAAATCAGTATTCCTATAAAATATCCTAGATTAAAAAATGGCATCTAATATGTTTTATTTCATTTTAGAACATGTTAGTTTTTTTATGAAATAAAATATCATTATTATATAGGATATTTTATGCCTATTTTCAGTGTATCTCCTACATACATGAGTAGTGTATTTTTCGGTCCATATAGAGGATACTGCCAATTTAGCCCAAGCGATAAAGTTGGAATCTTTTCCAATCCATTAAGGAAAAACTTTTAGATCCTCCCTTAAGTGTTTTCGCATTTCACTCGCTTGGTGTACCAGATTTTGTTATATTGCATTAATAATTTTAGACAGTAAAGTGCATTTCAGACAATAAGTCTTTCAGTCTTAACTAACTAACTTACCATCATGCCGTTTCCCAGCGGGGGTAGGCAGTGAGGATACACATTCTGTGTGTCAGGACAGAAGAGCCACATTCTTCTGTCGTGACACACAGTTCTCGCCTCATCCACATTCTTACATCTTCTCATACAAACTCGCCGATTATTGAGAATTCCAACAGGACCATCCTCCAGTATCTGATTTACCTGGTCGTGCCAAGTCTTTCGCGGACGTCCTCTATTTCTGGTGCCATCAACACTTGCGTTATATATCTTCCTTACCATTCTCTCCTCATTCATCCGTTCCATATGGTAAACCACCTTAGTGATCCTTATTTTAATCCTGATTTTAATTTTACTCACTATACTAAGATCAACTATACATCCTTTACTCTGTCATAAATGGGTCTGCCATATATACTCCTAAGCGATATCATTTCCACTGCATTCAGTTTACTTTCGTTCCTCTTCTGCCAGCTCCAGGGCTCACTTCCATATATCGGTGTCGGTACCAGGACTCCATTGTGTGCCGCTAGTTTTGCTCGGTTAACAAGTTTCCATTAGCAGTAAGTCCATTCAAATCGTCGTTTTAGTCTTATTTGAAAGTAACTATAAGTAATTTAGTAAGTGTAGTGATTTTATTATTTTTAATTTAGTAGCTGCAAGTCATTTAGTAAGTACAGTAATTTTATATAAAAATTACTGTACTTACTAAATGTCATTTTATATAAAAATTACTGTAAATGAGTACCGGAAATGGCAGAGGTATTTTTCTAAAATACTAATTCCCATTAAAATTGTCCCACTCACAATAGTTTACCGTAAGGTTTGTACGAAATTATATATTATTATCTAATTCGATATAAAATATGAATTTTTTAAATTCTTTTCTTTACTAATGTAGATTTCGTATGTGTGTGAAAGTATGTTTTTTTTACTATTTTCTCAATGTTTCCTGGGTATATATTATCGTGCATTGTGAAAAATTACATTTACATTTTCCGGAAGTTGCGTCATAGGTCTTTGCAATAGCATTTCTAACGAAAGCTACTTACACTATTTCAACAGAATAACATGAACATTTTTATATGAAGTCATATAGGGTGTTCAGTGGAAAATTTCAAGATTAAATTTGTAATTGCTCGAAAACCACCAGGGGGAGGTAAGTGGGAGGGGTATTGTTCGATCCGCGTAATTTGCGGATTTGCCAGTCGTAATGAGTCACTGGTCGGGAGCGCACTGCGCGTTCGTAGTTGAGCAATATTTAAAGTGCAGTGATTCATTGGTTCGTGCGCGTCGCGCTTTTTGTACTCACTTTAATATTCGACGAGTAAGTGATGGGCCGAGCACGCAACTTATCTATTTTTTACGTGAAACCTTAGCGAGAACGATGTAGTATGCAATTTCTGCCCGAGGGATAATTGGCCCTTATTCTTTTAACCAGCGAGAGACAGT
This sequence comes from Eubasilissa regina, assembly GCA_022840565.1. NCBI lineage: Eukaryota > Metazoa > Arthropoda > Insecta > Trichoptera > Phryganeidae > Eubasilissa > Eubasilissa regina. The sequence goes on along the minus strand of JAINEB010000015.1, from coordinate 19,457,097 downwards.
CACTGCTGACGTGTATTGCCAAATGATCGACGAGTTTTTGGTACCACAACTGTAGCTGTTTCCCGGGTTCAACAACAGAACATAATTTCAGCAAGACGGGGCCTCTCCATACACAGCTAGAGTTTCAATGGAGAAGCTGAGAAGAATTTTTCCCACTAAATTAATCAGCAAGTCCGGAGATACCCTGGGCACCCCGGTCACCGGACCTTACACCTTGAGACTTTTTTTGTGGGGATACCTTAAGTCGATAGTTTACAGCGACAATCCTCGAACAATTCAGGCCCTACAAGGAAATATCCGCCGTGAAGTTACTGCCATTAAACCAATTGCAAGAGTGTCTTGAGAGAAATGGACGGCATTTATACGATATTGTTAATAAAACGTAAAATTGTTAAACTTCATTTTATATAAATAAAATATGAGAATAACATTAGTTTTCTTTTTTATTTAATATTAAACTTGAAAATTTTCCGCTGGACACCCTTTATTTTTTCGGTTCTTTTTGTTAGAAAATTTACCCAAAAAATCACGTTCCATCTTAAATTCCGTGTCGAAATCGTTCCTTCGGTCAACTCTGTCTAAAAAGGCGCACTGACTAACCGTGTAAAAATGTTAAATGATATTTTTTATATATTTGATCAATATCTTTCATTGAACAGAAATATTAGTTTATTTTTCCTCTTATAGGTAAGAATATTCCTTATCAAAATTTCACTGGACACCATAGTGTTTGATACTCTTCTATAACTATAAAAGACGAATATTACGTACATATTATTTTTATATATTTTATTTAAAAAATCAAAATGACTGTACTTATAACCACCCAATAATAATATTATTTATACATTGTTGCATTAGTTCGAATACGTACAGAGATCGGCTTAAGCATTTACTGGATGTAAGATTTTATCAATTGTCTTTGACATTCCTGATCAACTCCGCGGCGCAAACTAGTTATGCTCCGGAAGGCGTTATTTCCGTCGGACGAGGCAGAAGCCGAAAACATATTCGTATTAAATATTTTTGTTATTAAATAAACTTGCCCATTTTATTATTTATTTACTTATATTTTTTATCTTGACGTTATTTTCTACTAGTATTATTAGGTACGTTAAGTTCGACAGCAAATAATAATGTTTTATTGGTGCACTATGTATTTTTTACCACACATACTTCCTTTCGCGATAGAGAATAAATTAGCCACCGATTGACTTTTGAATGGCCCATAAAGTTTAATATGACCATTCATTCATCAATAATAATACTCTGATTTTTTTGATTCGCTGAATTGGACGGTTAATTCTTCTGAAGTCAGCGGGTATATATGGCGCAATAATTAACCACCCGCGGAATGCCCGCGATGTAATTGTATGTTATTTTTTATATATTATATTTTAGTTTTATTTTATTACCGGTGCATCAGCGCGGATGCATTTACCGCCCCGCCCCGCTCCCTTGGCGGATACGCCCCTGCCCTGTTCGGAGGTAGTATTATTTTTGTTTAAGTTTAACCGCGGCGCGCATGCGCCGTTGTAATATGAACAATGTTCTGTTTTCAACCCGCCCTCGTCATTATGTCAAAACATGTCCGAATACGCAGGGGCGAATTCTTGTGTGCATAATTCTCATCGATGGGCTAATTATCTTGTTTCATTATAAATATTTACAATATTTCTTACCTACTTATTTATTCGTTAATATTAATTTTATAAAGTAAATGCATCTTATTAAGGAGAACACATCTCATTGTGAAGTTGTAATTATTCAGAACGTGGGTCTTTGATATTTTAAATACTAATTAAATGTATTAATTAGAATAAATATAAAATCAATTTTGTCGGAAAATATTGTTGTTGCGCTACCGGGATTCGAACCTGGATCTCTTTTCCAATCCGGGGAAGTTCTCCTTAATAATATAATAATAATTATTATTATCAAATGTATTAATTAGAAAGATATACATATAAAATTAATTTTATCGAAAAATATTGTTGTTGCGCCACCGGGATTCGATATTTAAAATATCACAGACCTATGTTCTGAATAATTACAACTTCACAATAAGAATGTGTTCTCCTAATAATTATTATTATTAATAATTAATTTTTAAATGTATCTCCTTAACAGTGCATTAATCTGTTGTAGGTAATTTGTATATATTTTCGCGTTTGCATTCAAGTACGCAATCATTAGTTCTTCTTCGCCTTCTTCTTCTTTATCTCTTCGGCATCGACAGAATGAGGAGTCTGGATGCTGCTGGATCATTATTCTAGTCGGTGGCTTCAAATTCTCTCCCTTAATCTTTCACGATTCGTGGCATTCTTTTCTGGCAGTCTGTACCTACTTATTATGAATAAAATAAAATAAGCTGTAAAATTACATATCATTGATCCGAAGATCGCACCCTACGAACAATTATTCAAGAGAATAGAAGGAAAGGTGGCTGGGTAAAAACCGTCATGGTTGCTGAACATCCGGAAATGAACCAGATTCAGAGTCGAGGATCTGTTCCAAGTTGGCGAAAAGCAACATCAGTTTGTACAAATGGTGAATAGTCTGTGGTCCTAGTATTAAATAGACGCATTCACCTCACATGGGCGCGGCACCAAAAAAAGAAGAAGAAAAAGAAGAATTTAATTTTATAAATTAGGATAAGCTCTTTATGTTTTTGAATACTTATTAAAAATACTTGAGTGTGTGTGGCTATGTTCTTCAAGAGTGGATTAACTGGTCCGTTTACATGCATCAATCATAATCCTTTCTTAATTCTTATTTTTGTACTCATCAAATTTTCTATACCCGTGCGTAATAAATTGTCCATCTAAATAATTATATCTTGTCTAAAACGTCTCTAATTCTATTACCTACATGTAAGGGCAAAAAAAGGATATTGCTCTAAAAATCTACAAATGTAAGCGTTTTGGAAAAAACTGTTAAACGTATATTTTTTATGAAACAAGTGATCATCCATTTTACGCTTCACACAATTTAAACAGTACACTGTACTACAAATTAAAAAAATATCTGTAATATATTACAATTATACAAAAGCGTATTTATAAATCGCTTACTTCATTTAGGCCTTTTACGAGAAAATTAACTATCTTGTTTTTAATAATTGGCTTTAACTTTTTTTTTATTTAAAAAAAGAAATAGTGGCGAAATGAATTCGTGTCACGTCAATATTCTTACTATTTTTCAAATTAAGCTGAACGGTTGTACTACATATGAAAATAGGACTAACTTGCTGTTCTGCTGGAATGAGGCTTGAACCCTCGAGTGTCTTAACGTGGCGACTCGGCGAGTGTTTCAACTGCTAGATCAACAAGCACATATTTCCCTTATTTTAACATTTTTTTGTATTTCTATTTTTTTTTTTTTAATAATTTATTGTTGTGTTAATTATTTTTTAATAACTTGACAACTGGATTCGGCCTGAGATACTGTCAACAACTACAAATATGTTAAATATAATAACAAAAAATGTTTAAATAAATCAATAAAAAAGGCCTTATTCTGATATTACCGCTCGTGGCCTTCTTTGTCTTGATCAAGTAATGCGAAATATCTTTCAAAATTCTTTGAAAAGCCTTTACCTGATTTCCTCTTGTTAATTCGTTAGGTACATAATATTAACATTTCAAGAGAAAAATGTTTTATTCTTCGTAAACTTATTTGTTGGCGGGGGGTCGCCGGGGTGTAATTTAAATTTGGAATAATCACTCCCTCGAATAGCGCGGGCCACTTCTTCCGTCTCAATAAAACTTGAAAGAAGCTTCCGTAATTACGACCTTTTATTAAACTTTTTGTTGGGCACACAAAATATTCAAGGGGCAAAATTGATGTCTCGCATGTTTATACATATAGTTTAATATTTACTTACAATTTTACACTTTTGTTTAGTAATATTTTTTTAGTATAACAATACAGTTTTTGTTTTACTAGTAATACGTGGAATATTCATTGGTTTTTTGACAACACAAAAGTACCAATATATATTTTTTTAAATATATATGTTTGGAACTGATGTATTTTCTAAATTAGCTCGCGTTTTTGTTCACGTCATATCACGTTTCTTTAAAAAACCTAGAGCAGCGTTTCAGCACGTTAATGCCAGCAGTCTACTGTCGCCGGGGCATGGCGAGAGGATCCGAGCACGAGAATGTAATGCGGCTCTCGGCTTGCATCGGCTGTTTTCGTGTCGACTTGGGTTGTCTCGTGCCGTCTGCTCTCGCTGCGAGTGTACAGCCAGCCCTCGTTTTCTCTCGCTCGCCTCGTCCGCCTCACTTCGTTCACACTCCGTTCTGGTCGGAGCGTGAACGAGGCGTGGCGAAGTGAGGAGACTTGGCGGGAGTGTACTTTGTATCACTCGGGTCTCGGTACCTCGACAAATGTCTCGCCCGACAAATGTTTCGGCTAGAATGGACTGCTGGTATAACACATATCTCCCGCGATCAACTATGGCTGTACCGTAATTTTTGAGGCAAATCCTTTACAATGCTTATATGACTTTAGTGCTCGAGGAATCCTTTAATTTAGTATATATACAGGTATTTCGTAATAAATAGGATGGACATATCTTTCAAAAATTTAATGTGCGGTTGGGAAAGATACTCCTAAAGTAGAAGCTTCTCTGTTCAATGTTTGTTGGTCTGGTAATTAAGACTTCTTCAATATTTGTAAAATGACCTTGTGGCCTCTATTTTATATCAATAATTGGACAAAATACTATTAATTAAACCACTATTAATTGATTATACTGATAAGTTTTGTTTTTATCTATACTTGTATAATTAATTTCAGTATACATTGTTTCCTGAAGAAGATACCGTAGGCATCGAAACATGTAGAATAATCAATAAATAGTGGTTTAAACAAAATACTTTGTCCAATTATTTCGTGATTAAGACTCTGGCCTAGATGATCTAGTGGTTGATCTCGTAGAGCCTCGTTCCAGGAGACCAGCAAGCTAGTCCTATTTTCATAGCACAAGGGTTTAGCTTAATTTGAAAATAGTAAGAATATTGATGTGACACGTATTCCGTGTATGCGTTTCTATTTTTTTTAAATAAATGATTTAGATGGGGTGAAGACGTTGAGAATTTCCGATCTTTAAGTAGTCTATATCCAGCCGAGGATAAACACACAATAATGTTGAACTAATAATAATGACGAATCATTTCTCAAATTTCAATTAATGCTCAGATTTAAAAAAAAATAGTTGTACTAGTAAAATTTACAAATTTATCACCTTCGTCAACGTTTGGATATTTTTTTAAATTTATTTAATTAATTACACAGATCTGAAAGTACCACGCTAACACACTCGGTAATTTTTTATTTGCCACAAACCAACAATAATAATCCCCGTGGATTTTCTATTTACTTTGGTGCTCAGCCCGAGCATGCGGTATTAAATATTGAACAATCCACGCTTAGCGTTGTTAACTCAATACAAGCCAATGCCAAATGTGCACTTGGTGGATTTTCTTCGTAAGCCTGCGAAATTAAGATTTGCATATTTTAATTTAGCAGACACTCGAGTTCAGATACGTCACGTTTGATAATGAAACGACCGGTCCGCCTTCGGAATGCCAATCTCGCTTGGCCCATTACACGTGACTCATTTATCATTTCTCGCGAATAGGTGTCTGTATGCTGGCGTGACGCAGGACGCATGACTCCTTTGTACTGCGGTTGTGGTTCACACGGGTTCAGTTCAGTACTGGACGCGTTGGACAACTATTTTAATTCTTAATTAATAGTTTATTAACTTTGTTTTGTAAACCACTGTGAGTTACGCCGTATAGTCAACATTCCTGTCATATTTTAATTTCTATATTGAATTGAATTCCATTAAACAAATAACACTTAATAACGGGTGCCAGACAGAATTAATAGACACGATTTAAAAATATATAAAGGTGTCCAACGGAAAATTTTCACGTTTAATATTAAATTTTTTTAAAACTACAATGTTATTCTCTAATTTTATTTATACAAAATTGAGTTTAACGATGCTAACTTAACGTTTTATAAACAATATTGTCTAAATGCCGTCAAGACACTCTTGCAATCGTACTCTTAAATTTGCGAACATGCGAGAGCCAAGCATTGGTTCAATGGCAGCAACTTCACGGTGGATATTTTCTTGTAGGACCTGAATTGTTCGAGGATTATTACTGTAGACTCTTGACTTAAGGTATCCTCACAAAAAAGTCACACGGTGTTAGATCTGGTGACCGAGGTGCCCAAGGTATGTCTTTGTACTTGCTGATTAATTTATTGGGAGAAATTCCCCTCAGCTTTTCCATTGAAACTCGCTGTGTGTGGAGTGGCCCCATCTTGCTGAAATTGTGTTATGTTGTTGATCCCGGGAAACAGCTGCAGTTGCGGTACCAAAAACTCGTCGATCATTCGGCAATACACGTCAGCAGTGACTGTGTCTCGCTGGTTAGAAAAGTAATGGCCAATTATCCTTCGGGCCAAATTTCATACCACACTATCGTTTTTGAACAATGCAAACTTTTTTGATGGCGTTCCTTTGGGTTGTCGGGGTTCAGGTATCTTATGTTCTATTCATTAACATAGCTATCGATATGAAAATGTGCTTCGTCAGTAAACAATATGTTTCTAAACGTTCGCGCTTTCCAAAACATTCCAGCATCGTTCTCGCTAAGGTTTCACGTAAAGAATAGTCATTTTCGTTGAGAAACTGCACGATTTACATTTTGTATGGATGAAACTGTAATTTCTTTTTCAAAATATCATTAAAATATCAAATATTTATTTTGTAAATACGAATTAAATGTATTAATTAGAAAGATATACATACAAAATCAATTTTATCGAAAAATAATGTTGTTGCCATCTATTTATGACAAAAGTAAAGAATGAAGAAATAAGGAAAGAATGTAAAGCTGATCGTAGATGGTTTGATCAGGAACGGATGAATGAAGAGAGAATGGTAAGAAAGATATATGACGCAAGTTTTGATAGCATCAGAAGAAGAGCACGTCCGCGGAAGACTTGGCACGACCTGGTAAACCAGATACTGGAGAATAATCCTGTTAGAAGTCTCAATAATTGTCGAGTATGTATGAGAAGATATATGAATGTGGATGAGGCGAGAATCATGTGTCACCACAGAAGAGTGTGACGCTCTATCCTCTCTGCCAACCCCCGCGGTGAACCGGCGTGATGGTAAGTAAGTAAATTGTTATTTCTACCGAGATTTGAACCTGGATCTCTTCCAAATAATAATGTGTTCTCCTTAATATTTATTTTGTTTAAAATGTTGGTATTTATTTTTCTATAAACGATTTAATGAAGTGAACAAATATCTGACGGAAATTGAATGCTTTAATATCGGTTCCTTATAAATCTCCGTCTATGTAGCTAGAATCGAAGTCTTCGTATATGTTGATTCAAATAATTTCCGTCAAATATTGTCAGTTTCATAAAAAAATATGCATTGCAAAAATATCAATTTTTTTTGTTAACGTATATATATATATATTGTGACGTCGTTTTTTTATACGTCCACCGACTCGCTCAGGGTAGTATAGCATGAAGTGCGTGGTTCTGATGCACAGAATTCACCATATCGCCTGGCACTCACGATAGCTAGCATTCTCAGGGAAAATGATAAGATTAGTTCAAGTTTTTATAATAACAAAATTTAATAATCTATCAGATATGAAAACATATGAATATTAAAGTAAAATGTAATTAGAAACTTGTCATTTGAATGTGATTACATGCAAAGATTAATTGTCAATTTTGCCTTAATACAATAATGGAATTGCTTACTGCCGTGTGAACATCTAAATCAATATATTATTATTTAAAAGTAATAGTCAGATAAAACACTTTGATTCATTGAATGGGAAAATCTTCACCTAGGAAATTATTTTACAACAATTTTGAATTACTTGATGACTTCGTCGGGTCAAATTATAGCATAAAATCATATTAAATAAATGTGATCAACAAGATTTACAAGTTATTGATTAAAATTTAAAAAATGAGAAAAAAACAGGATTACATAACTTCAAATATTAACAATTCACATCGAAATTTGAAACGTGAGATAATTTAGTTCATTCAGCAGTGATTCCCTGTCTCCGTCCAGATTTGATGTTCTGAGGCACCCGTAAATACTTGTATCTCCTTACTTATCAAAATGTCAGGAAGGCTGGGTCATCTTGTCCCATTAATCCCTTGCGTCCTCTTCTGTTATAAAACAAATTCAGTTGTCAAATCACCCAGCTTTGTTCATAAGAGGGATCCTTCATGAATCAAAAGTATTGTCATCACATGACCTCTCTTATGTCATATAAGGAAATAAAAAGAAGGGATGCGTCCATCCTGTAATTACAAATACAATCAGCATATAAATCCTACAATATGGTGCAGGATAACACAGATGCCTAATATATTTGATTATTCTCACCCTTCTTTAATTCTATACGAAGTCGCATCTTCTTTATTTTAGCATTGGAACTTCCCGTGCTCGTCAAAACTTGTCAAAAAAAAGAACGCTAGCGAGAATTTTTTTTCTTACGCGGTGCAGTGTTGCCAATTGGTAAATGTCAACTCCCAACATATCTCGTGCGCGGTAGGTACCAAATATAACATAATAATATATATATATATCAAAGAAGAGACGCTAAAATTATTGTGAACCTTTGATGGTTCATAGTATTTTTAGTACCACCAACTCAAAAAAAGGTATTTATCATTTACTCCAGCTGGGAATGGCGCAAACTCTGAACGATCTTAACAGTTTTACTTGGATAGCGTGGACCTTTGGGAGGGCAATGACTGGGTACCACAGCATATTTTATATCGTTTGTTTTTTAGTAACCGATAAACGTTTATGGCTGTAATAAATGTTGAACATCGGTTGTACGTAAACCATCCATTAAACGTCTACTCTCTTTCGATTGATTGATTTGACATTTTGGATTACGAGGCGAGGTATGAGGATTTTCTGTCTCGCGTGTTCTGTCTCTATGTATAGGTACTAGAGGATATCTACTTGCAGCACTGTCTATGAAGATAGATAAATGAAGTATGTACATAAATACATTAAAAGACCAACATCAGTTGAGATTCTTCGCACAGGGAAAACAAGATCTCTTTTATTATTATTTCTTAACGTAAACGATAACTGAAGAAACAATTATGTTGTGTGTGCAACTACATTATTTATTTTTATTTTTTATTTATTATCTTAGTTTTATTAACCACAATTGAGTTTAAAAAACATCTACCGGTTTCGGAAAACACCTTTTCCTTCTTCAGGATGTCATAACTAACTAAAAATATAGCATTGTTTCTTCACCAGAATCTATTTTTAAATTAAAAAAAAAAAAAACAACAATTATTTAAAAAATAAATTTAGTTTTTTTAAATAATTGTTGTTTTTTTTTTTTTTCAAAACAAACAACAACAAACAACAAAACAAAAAAAACAACAATTATTTAAAAAATAAATTTAGTTTTTTTAAATAATTGTTGTTTTTTTTTTTTTAATTTAAAAATAGATTCTGGTGAAGAAACAATGCTATATTTTTAGTTAGTTATGACATCCTGAAGAAGGAAAAGGTGTTTTCCGAAACCGGTAGATGTTTTTTAAACTCAATTGTGGTTAATAAAACTAAGATAATAAATAAAAAATATGAATTTTAACCACCAAGTTAATATTGCTAATTTTAAAAGTAACATTATTTATTTATAATAGAATTATCTGCATCTATGTTTTCTCTACGAAAATGCGTGTTTTTTTTTATATGACTGAGAAACTTTGGAATTAGATAATTCATTCAGAATATTAGTCTCCGCCCACAGGATTTAATAAATTATAATTTATTGCATTCCATATTTAAAAAAATTATAATTTATTGCATTCCATATTTAAAAAAATTATAATTTATACATAGTATTTAAGTTAGAGAAATTTCCAATTATGCACGTATAAATTATCCAAAAGTTCTGGCGTTCCGGTCCAGCGGCCGGTCTCTGGAAAACAAAGTCTTAGCGAGTGAAAATTGCGACTACGTTTTCCGACACCCTTATACTTTGATAATGTTGCTGGAGCCGTCTTAACTGTCAACGCGTGCGTCATCGTGATAAGACAACAAACTTTTTATCGGATGAACTGAGAGTCAATTAAGATTAATGTCGTGTCATCAAGTCGGCGCATCCTACCACACAGTGAGATGCACAATGTATGTTCAATATACAGTTATTGCACGCACCCGCTGAAATGTGCGATGATAATCACACCGTGACTTCCTTTTTTGAGATTTCATGGATTACAAATACATGGACGTGCTTGTGATCTAGCGGTTACGGTACTCACCTGGTGATCTAGTGGTTAGGGGTTCGAGTCGTTCCGGTTTTGTACCACAAGGGTTTTTAGATTAGTTTTAAAATAGTAAGAATATTGATGTGACACGTATTCCGTGTACGCATCTCTATTTAAAAAAAATAATTCACAAAAAATTTCACAGCTTAAAAACGAAATACGACATTTCGACTCCTCCTACGTAAAGTATCGTAAGTAAAAAATTACATTTTGAATCATTCTAATATTTCGCATGTATTTGATACTTGTTTGCATGAAAGATTTAAAAAAATATTGTATTCCATTTTATTTTTTAATTTTGAGAAACAAACAGTAACAATAACTAATAATAGCATAATATGTATATAAAAATTACACCAGTGAAGTTTCTTCGGAATTAAATAACTAGTACATAAGAAACTAAAAAATAGTATACTCAAACAAACTGATAAACAAAAAAACTTTTTACATTACAATAAACCTACACATAATAAACTTAAAAATAGTACATCTTAAAAAAAATAACTGAAAAAAGAAACTAAAGGGTGTTTTTAAACTGAACATACAAAGTGGAGAGGGTAAGAAGGGAAGCGAAATGCGATGCAATATATACAACTTACGCTAATAGTTATTGAAAAGTTGCAGTAGTTTAATTTTAAAGGGAAGCAATTTATCGTTGAAAAGTTATCGGAAGAATTTTCGGCATTGTATTTTGACGTAGAGCATCTATGATGCAGATACTAATAAACATTATATTATAAAAATTATAGTCTATTATTAAGGAGAACACATTCTTATTGTGAAGTTGTAATTATTCAGAACATACGTCTGTAATATAATATAATAAAAATGAATTGTTAATTTTGGCGTCTGCTATCGGTTTACTCAAAGGTAATTGAGATTCCGTAAAATAAAGTAGGTGGCTTTCAAATAATAGAACGATAGATGTATTAATTTAAAAAATGTAACATATAGGTTCGAAAATTTGGAGTCAAAAGTACTGTCGCTGTAGCATTGTTGGATAACGCACCTTCCCCGGTTTGGAAAGAGATCTAGGTTCGAATCCCGGTAGCCAATATTTTTCGATAAAATTTATTTTATATGTATATCTTTCTAATTAATACATTGAATTAGTATTTTAAATTGTAGTAATTTAAAAATGTATCAAATACGTGCTAAATACTAGAATGGTTAAAAATATATTTATTTACTTACGATGCTTTACGTAGGAGGGGTCGATATATTGGCTAAATAAAGTCGCAATTATGCCACAACGTCATGAGAAATGTTGTCGAAGCCAGATACGTATGTACTTAATGTTTAAATATAAAAATTGTCACATTTCGAAGAAATAATTCATTTTATTGAAGTATTAAAATGACACCTCTTGTTGAGTCATCCTCTGTATGTGAGATTAGCTATTTTATTTTTTGTTAAATCCAGTTTATTACATAGCATTTTGAGTGCATTTCTTACGTATTGTTGTTTTATTGCAACACGCGTACGTCACGTTTTCTCGGCATGCGGCGGTTGCCCATTTACGTCGTATACACGCAACCGCTTTATTGCATCCACAACCCTTCACTCCGCTGGTATCGTCCTCAAAAGGAGCGAGTAAACAAAGCTTTGGGTTGCCAGTGTGATTGAGCGATAGGAATAAACATGAAATATTGTCTCTAGAGTCACGACTCGATGTATCTGATTGTGTTTTGATATCGGCCATTTCTCTTTTTGCATACGCGGAGGAAGACGGATCGTGTTTCGTAAATAATATCATTTATTTACCCCGCTGTTGTTGCCGTGATGCGGCGACTCTTGCAATTTTCAATTTTACAAACGATATCGATATCAGCTATTAATCTCTTTACTCTTGCTTCACTTTTTCTTAATTCATTTCATTACATTTTATTTATTTTGTGATTCCGTATTATTTTTTTTTAATTATTTTATCTTTTTGGTTACTCTATTTTAGTGATGAGCTTAAAATCACGAACCGTGAGTCAATCACTAATATTATCGATAACAATCACAATCACACCAGTGAGTCAAAAGTAGCATTTTTTCTCATCGCTACTCTATTTTATAATACAATAATTTATTATGTATATATGTGATAATTTATTATATATATATATATATATAATAAATTATCACTTAAATATTACTTTACTATATATTAATAAAACTTATGTTAAAAGTTCCCAAGAAGCTGAAAACGATGGCTAACATGTATAGTTTTATGGCATTATTAGAGTCAAATTATAAATTGCTTACATATCGCACTATGAATCATATTCATCTCAAAAAGCCTCACCTATCTTTTCGCATAAAATTCACTCCCCCCTAAAGAGGGAGGCCGGTGGATGGAATTCAGGAATTCACACAAAAAATAATCATTTTAGAAAAACAATTCCTGATTGAATTAATAATTTGTTTTTTTTTTCAGGTACGTGCCGTTTGTTATCTTCACACATCCCCGCGTCCTGAGATACGGTAATATTTATTTTTTATTCTCAAAGAACTGAGCTGTTTCCATAATCGATTTATTTGGTTATTATGCCGTGCACTACTTTCTCATTGGTCAACATATCGTATGGTTCCCAGCTGCCCGACCGTGCAGGGTCCGTCATCGTGACTAGTCGTCGAAGTAGCAGTACCGTATCGAAGTTAATGTACGTATACTTGTAAAATATGTCTCACAAAATAAATCAATACCCTGCTTTATTTATTCATTGATTGAACAAAACTTAACATTTTGTTTGCAGAGCCTACATATTTTACGAAATGTGACAATAAAATTGTAGTCATCAAACCAAATTTAACAACCCACCATAATCTACAAACATAGTGGATATAAATTTTACGATTTTATTATATATTTACATAAGTAATACGCGTTGAAAGCAGTAAGTTTATGTTTGTGTATATAACCCTCAAAAATTATCATTTCCATTATTATCGTTCCGTAGACATGGTGTGTTAGTGTTTATCGATTTAACCTATACTTACTTACTAACTGCATAAACATAATAAACTGAATGTTGTCGCATAAATCTGAGAAATTGATTTAAAACAGCAATCCATCGATATATGGTTCTTAACATTGACTATAATTGACTATAATTAACTATAATTGACAGAGAAAAGATTATTTGGACCAATTTTAATGCAAGGTGAATCGGGGTAAGTGCGACATATAAATCATTGATATAAACTTTGAACTTTTCTCAAACTTCATAAGATTATGCCATGATTTTGAAACATTGATATAAGGATCACTAACCATCTCCTTATTAAAAAATTTTAAAATCGAAATTTAACCTTTTAGGATAGCTGATATTGAAAGCATTTTATGAAAAATTGGTCTGGTAGGATGCACTTACCCCAAATTTGGGGTAAGAGCATCAAGTTGTATTATTTCTGACAAATTGTTAAAATAATGAAAATGTCCTTACTGATCTGCTTAATGACAATATGAATTTTTTATTTTGGCCCTTAATGATGGGTAAAACGTGCAAAGTTCAAAATAAATCTAGTAAAATTGCTTAGACGGGGAAAATGCGATATACCATAATGATTGTTTTTGAAATTTGTTAATTACTTTAAAAAAATAATGGAACCGTCTACACATCACTAGTTGAGAAGGTTTTTATACAAAAATATATGGGGTACCATACCAACCACTGAGTAGATGCACTTCCCCCACGGGGTAAAATTTATGGGGTAAGTATATCTGGTTTTATAAATCGTAATCCGCGAAAATAATCAGTAAACTAATATATACATCGCAAAGTACAACTCAAAATAAAGGTACATACTTAATATTAATGTCCTAACACAAAAGATTTTCGAGATATACGAAAGATTGAAAAGGCATACACAACTCACAATTTGACATCGAACAACTGTCATAATTTGAAATGGTATTACATGCAAACTAATGTTTGGATTTGCACCATCTCTGGAGTATCTTTTTAAATATTGATTTTTAACATTTGATAATAGATAGCAACACTGGAATTCAATTTCAAACCTAATAAAGCGACTTAGATGCATTTACCTTGACTCACCTTATTACATTGATTACGAAGAATGTGCATTGTTTGAGAAAGCGAACATTCTACTATGAGTTGTATTCATAATTCCTAATGGTATTATTATCGAATATTAAAAGTACCACTAAAGTGTCGTAAAAAGAGCGTTAATTTGAGTGGCAGATATTGTCCATTGCGCATCACAGGGTTTTTTTACAATAATCTTGTCAATGGCAATTTTCAACTCCAGGTTATTTTGCGTCATCTTCTTTCTCTTGACTCGCCACATTTAAGCTATATAATAGCAAATTTCTTGAACAACAGTAAATAATCAACTTGTAGCGTAATATTCCCTATTCTATAATATTGTTGTACTGTTTTCTATGAATTAATTTTTTAACTTGTTTAATGGCACAAATCACTCTTGAAGGGTGGATTGCCTGTTTAAGAAGAAGAACAAGAGTGGCAGCTGGCGTCATCGAACTCACGATTATTAGTGATCTAGGGAGAATTGCGGATTTTAATATATCTTTTAAAATTTCTAATGATCGCATTGAAAACCTAATTTTTTAAATGTTTTCAACATTAATTTTACATAATTATTAATCAAAGGTATGATATAACAATTATATAAAATCTATTTTATAGTTATTCGCAATCTAACATCGCGAAAATATTAATTGTTTATTCAGGGGATACCCCAGTAAAAATTATCGTGAAAACTGCCTGCTGAAAATTTTGTTCATAATATTTTGGATCCTTAGTGGATTACAGTGTCAAATTGCTGTGTATGTATTTAATGGTAATTTTTTTGTATTAGTACCTATTTAATGCATTGATTTATATTTTTGATATATTACATATTATAATTAAATATTTAGTTTTAAACCATTGTATTATGTACGTTCACCAATGTCAACTAGTTTCGGTTAGATCCAATCTTCTTCAAGACAATATAGTATAGACTAACCTAAGTTCAGATATTTACATCGAAGATTAAGAGGAAAGAGCAGCAGCATATCAGAGTGAGATAGAATATCAGGTAGGGGGTGGGAGAGAAGGTTAGGGATTACACGGGAACAACTTTAAAATCTAACTATTGGATCAATTAATTTGGTTATTTAGTATCCGATTATTATGAATAGATTTATTAATCTCTAATGCTTCTAAATTATTAGGGCTTAAACCTATTTCATTTTTATCTAACCCCTGTATTCTTATTAAACTAGTTGACATTAGTGTATGTACATAATAAAATGATTTAAGACTAAATATTTTATTATAATGCCAAACCACAACGTATTATTTGCTTTCTTTGAGAATTTATATTACATATGTTATATTATTACACAAATATTTATATTATATGTATATTCTTAACACAAATTTTAAGAATTAATTTTATTAGAAAAATAGTTACCCTTGGTGAACTTTTTAAAGCGCTTGTAAAGATCTTGTGATATTTGTAAACGTTAGTTTTCGCGCCTCATTCGTATCCGTCCGTAATGTAAGGGTTTTAACATTTCCACCTTTCGCACAGAAGACCGGAATTAATAAAAGTAAATTCTACCGCAACGGAGATTTTTATTTTCATTCATTTAACTATTTATGAATGTACTACAAGTATTTTTTTTGAATCACCAAGGCTGGTGTGATACGTATGGCTTTGTACACATTATCGGTTATTGGTGTCATAACTCAATTTTGAACTGCTTCTCTTGTCTTCGATGTTAAATTCTTGTAGCGTTAACTGTAGGATTATAGTATAGTGAACATGATTAAGAAATGGTTGCTTAGGCATTTTAGCGATGTTAGTAAAAAATATGGTAACAGTTAATATACCACGAGAACTTTGAAGGCAACTGACAAAAAAGACGGCCGCGAAAAACCTAGCATGGTCAGGTAATAAGACATTGGAATATTTTCGTTGTTAGAAGCTGAAAGCAAAGTAATATAGTATACTATCCCAGCGAGGGATAGGCGTTCTGGTTTTTTTCACCGTACTCACCGTATAGAGTGCCATTCATCCTTTGACATCGCTCTCGTCGTCCAAATCTGTCTTGACATTATCTGTCCACCTCCGTTTCGATCTAGATCTTGTTATCTATGCGCGTCCTCTTTCAATATATGTCGACCACTGCAACCTCCTAGCTTTCACCTTCCTCAGGATTTCTCAGCGTCATACTGGTACCACAGATTCTTCTCCTCCATTCCCCGATTAGTATACCACACATTGGACAGTAAATCTTGCACGAGACTTTATTTTCGAAGACCTGTACCCGGTTTTATGCGACAAAATTATAGACACCCATTTAGAGCAATCGATTGCATCAGTATTATATATAGTTTAATCTTTAAATTTTGTGACAATAATCTTGACAACACCATTTTTCTTCAGCTTTACCTTATACAATCAGAGACTGAAACATTATATCGATTGGCTAATGCTGGCATAGCAGGCAGGATTCGATAAAAGAAAAGGAACGAGAAAACAAAACCTCAACATTACTACTTATCACTGTTACTATATTTCACCAACTTTAAAAAGGCATTTTATTGTTTCAAATGGGGATATTCCTGACATGTCCTAGAGGAAATAAGAGTTCCTTCTTAGCTTACTATCCTAATACGCAACCTATATATACACAACACCATGACAGTAAGGGTTTATAACTTTTCATCGAAAATCCTTCAAAGTGTACAAAGGGATTCGACAATGTTGTGTTGTCTCCTGATTTCTTCAATATCGATGGAGAATGTATAATAACCTGGACGGATGGTCAGAAGGTGTTTCAACTGGAGGTAAAAAGC
Organism: Eubasilissa regina; assembly: GCA_022840565.1. Taxonomy (NCBI): domain Eukaryota; kingdom Metazoa; phylum Arthropoda; class Insecta; order Trichoptera; family Phryganeidae; genus Eubasilissa; species Eubasilissa regina. The sequence continues at coordinate 19,439,896 of JAINEB010000015.1, read as the reverse complement.
TCTTCAAATTTTGATTTGCAGGAGATACCACATTGAATACGCGAGCAAAAAGAAAATTGCGGAACTGTTTCACAAGATTGAGGAAGAGAGTTTGGTACTGGGTCTTAAACAGAAGCAAAAGAGAGAGATATTTTTTCATGTCACATTAGTTCCCAGATATTTAAACTGTACAACCGAATCTAAAGCTTAGCGGCCTCTTACGGTGGTTCGATCAGTGTGCTGAAGTTTGTTAACCCATTCCCCGCGGATGAATCATATATGAGTCGCGCCTTACATGCCCACAGCGCGCGGGACTCAAATATGAGTCGCCGTAATTCACCCGCCGCTAATGCGTACATACGCGTTGAGGAGCAGTGAAAATCGTACCACAATTATATGGAATCTTTATCCTACCGACGTCTGTCAAGAATTATTAGTCATCTTATGTTTGTAATGGATGATACGAGGACTGTTTGATCACGAAATAACAAGTCCTCGTATCATCTAGTATCGCTCAGTTATTCAAATTCAGTTTATGCGTGTAGATGTAATGTATTTCAAATTAAAGAGTTAAATTTAATGTCAATATTTAAAAACTTGTAAATAGTGTGCATTAATCTCAGAAATCAGCGCCCGCGCAGATCACTACTTCACTCTAGTACGTATTAATATCACCACAAATGGCGCTGTCGGGCACTGTTGTGTTTTTTTATAGATAATTTTGTTTTTGTTATTTTGTAATTATGGTTTTGATTTATGTGTTTGTTTATGTTCGCAAGGATACTTGAGAACATTTGCTATCGATTTATTAAAAACAAACTATAAATTTGTTGCATTACCGTAGTGTAAAGTCGTAAATTATAATACCGCTTAAGAGTGCCGCGTGTGAAAGATGTCACGCGTATTTATGAACGCAATCAATGGGTTAATTCCTATAAAACCTTTTTACAATATCTGGCAGAATTAATGCGGTTGATGGAAGATTCTTTAAGCGATGTTTTTCATTATTTATTTATTTCAGAGAGCTTTCGTATCCCTTGGCAGGTTATTCCACGCTTCCTGCAAATTCCTTCGTTCAAAACTGCCCGTTTGCCGCCAAAAATGTGTTGTTCGCGATTTGTTGCTCGGTGCCGGTCCTGCGAGCTACGGGCGGGTATCGCGCCTGCGCATCTGCAATTATTATATCGCGGGGCGCATCGCCCGCCGCGAATAAATCCTCATTACCTCCCCCGCCGCTGCCCCGCCCCGCTCAGTTCCTCATGGCGTGGACCGGGTTAACGGCCCTGCGGTACCCATAATATTACACTCGATATATCCCTTTTGAACCCTGAAAAGTGTGGGGGTATATTCAACTTTATTTTACATGTTTTTCCAACAACAAACAATTCATAATAAATTTATCCGGATTTAACTGAGAAGCTAGGCCTAGAGCAAATTTGCATTATTCTCACTTTTACACGACGTGTAATATTCATACATTGTACTCGGCTACCTCGTATATTCTATACATGTCTACTAGTTGAACTATTATTATTCTTGTTTTGTTAGCGAATTATTCATTCGTTTATTCATGTGTGCTTCATGATTACATCCTCGGGTTGTTAGCTTTCAAATAAATTTCTTTTGAGATACCCATTATTACAAAGATTGGAAGTATTCAGACTTTAAAATTAAGATTTCCGGATTAAGATCAATCGCATTCAGAGATTTTCATATTAAAAATTATAAATAGTTATTAATATACTTAGTTAAATAAATGTTTAACTCATCTTTGTATTTCAAACATTTAGAATATACAGGGTGTAATAGACCTAGTCTATAATATTTTATGGATGGATGGATACCTGATTAAATTGAGGGTAGACAATGTTCAAGAAATGCGTGTCTAATCTCAACCATTTAAAATATATAATCATTTAAAAAAAAAAACATAATTACGCGATTATTTCAATTTATTCAAATATTTTATTGATTCCAAATAATATACTGATTACAGAAAATTTCTGGCGGCCAGAATATTTTTGATTTAGAGCCTGAAGCAAAGATTAATGAACGAATTTCGCAAATATTTATTTCTAAGTACGTCGACTTAAAGTTTAACATGATGATGTATTAATTTCAAACAATAATATTTTCTGTAACGGCGCATAATTTGCACATATTCCATATATATAATTTTTTTGACTCGTAATTTAGTCAAAATACTGTGGACTAGGTCTGTTACATTCTGTATAATCAATGTGGAGAAAGAACGTTAGCGCATTATTTAGGTATATGTGATTTAATGTCACTTGATAGACTAGCGGTAAAAACAGGTACTATCATTTTTTTTTATATTACCGCTTTGTAAAGATTAACGTTATAAGAGAACATCAATATTAAAACCTACATTGTTCAATAGGGAACAGAATTATTCAATTACGGAAAAATGTCACTTTAAGTGATTGCGACTTCGCTATTTAATGGTTTTACAAAATACTTATTTCCCGGGCACACCTTTATGACAAAGAAGACCTGGAAGAGTACCATAAGGTGGGTGAATGGCTGGAGCAGCTCTGGAGTCAGCCAGAACATAGCTTGTGGAAATGTATTACGAGCCGTATCTCATCTAATTGAGACTAGAGTCTCCAATTCGAGTATTTGCGTACTCGGGACTCAGGTATTCTCGTCCATTTTTTAAGTACTTGTAGATTATAAATTATGAAATATTAAAAAAAAATTGCATATTTAGCTGCGTCCTATGTTCGGCATTTACTAGCCGGGTTAGGACGGTTACTGTCAGATATAATTTTTTGCATAGTTTCGGCCGTCGGCTATGCTAATGGGATACAACGGAACAATTTCTTTTTTGTCTTCGTGTCCTCCTGACTTGTCTTATGAATGACAACAAACGATATAAAATATCGAAAAAAACTCTTTTTGACTAATGGATGCGGCCTGTTGTAAAACCAAGAAATTATACTAAGTGTTTGTATTTGTACTAATCTGCAGTGAAAAATTATAAACCAAAACATGTGTATATTTGACGCTTTCAAGAAATTGGAAAAATTAGATTTATTATGTGTGCATGAATTTGATTTAATAATAGCTGTTTTGGTACATTGGAAACTACTAGATTACACTCGAGTAATCAAGTAGTTAATGATGTCGAGTAATTGGAGTCTAATTGAAACTAATGTGTCAATACTGCCTTAAAAGAACGAATTAAAAAATATCTTTGTTCACACTTCCTAAAGAGTGGAGTTATTTAATAAGTTGCTTACGTGCAAGTCTAACGAATATATTTATTAATTGTTACTGATATTGTCAATTTACCTTACAGACTTACCACCGATTAACTAATTTCTGTAGTCAAATTATTTGATAAGATGTTAAGCACAAAAAAAATGTGGTTCTCCGCTATCGCCACATTACTATTTCTTTCTTATCATCGCATCGGCGAAAAAAATGAACGAATATTATATTATTTTGAACGCAAGCTCGCGATGGTTAATCAAAGATTGTGTACGGGTCTGCTTAAAACGTGGGTTTATCGGTGTATTGAATCGATACCCGAGATGGCAGGTTGGCAGGTGACGGACCTTCCTCGGATCCCGACTCGGCTACCCTGATCCCTTTCTGCAGCTTTATTCATACATATGCCTCGATACTTTCTTTGTTTGCATTTTGTTTATCGGAATCTGCCCGACTCGTAATATCGTGCCTCTTCTCAAACGGCTGATGTATAACTATAGGGCGGCAGTTTGAAAATTTCGACTCGGCGAGGTTTTAACATTTTTTTCATTTATTTTGCCCCGCATCTCAAATATTTTTTTGTAGCGAATATAGTATTTAAGTTATTTTATTATATTAAGTATTTAGAAGTAAATGAATAGACAAATATGTGATTGAAATGTATTTATGAACTCGGTTTACGAATAATACATTAAGTTAGGGGCCTTTTTTGTCTATTTTCGCGACGTGAAAACAAAAAAAAACTGTGTCACACTGTTACAGGCCCCCATCTATAAAATTTTTGTAAGTTCTCATGTAACTATATCAAATTTTTTTTTAAAATACATAGATGGCGACAGCATAGCTGGTAATAAATAATTGAAAGGTTTAAACAAGATAACATATATACAACTTCCAAAAATTTGATAGATGGGTAAATAGGTTAACGTTTCATTGTGTAAAGTGATCACTTAAGCCAGCCGATCGTAAGCCTTGTAATGCCCAAGACTTCCATACTTACCTTCCCACGTAAATAAAAATAATAACTTCGTCTCTGTGCGACATCTATATCTTGATGACAATCCCTCAGGGGATAAATTCCAGTAATTGGTTCGTACAAAGATTTGGACATTCTCAAAATATTTGATATATTTATTTATTTTTACTATGTTATAATAACAAAAGATTATACGCGCGCAGGTTCTAAATTCTAAATTAAAGGATACACAACGTGTAGATTTTGATGTACGCAAAAGTAGGATCGTGTTTGATAATTTTCGCCTAATCAGCGAACAATAATATATCGTGGATTGGCATTCGAGCTCAAGTAAATATACTTCCGAGGCCTAAGCAGAATGTACTGATTTGAAATAAAAATAAACCTCAAAAATATGAGGTTAACGCTGTAGACATTAAAAATATCAGTGTATTTAGCGCTTAATTCCAAAACCTCATTAATTCCAAAACCTGATGATTCTTAAAGTACAAAATACATGCAACAATGAATTGTAGCTCGCTTCTCGCTTAACTGACCTTTATATGCCTTCGAGAGGAGTCTCCGAGATAAGTCTCATCTGTGTACACGCGCCATTGTACACATTGACCTGCCCAATAAACTGAGTTAAAACAAGGATAAGATGTATGACTGATGCATAATTGACATTTCACATCACATTATTCTAATTAAATATTTTTTCTGGATAAAGTTTGTTATTCTTTGAACTAATCAATTAATTTGTTGATTTCATTCACTAATTTTAGTCGTTTCTTTCGTTGATCTTTATCATTATCAGATTGGTAATACAGTTTGTGTTGGGTTATTCTCTTGTATTTCTGGGTGATTCTTAACTGTGGGATGGTTTTTGTCGTGGCCGACCCACGGCAGAATATCTCAGATAAAACTCTATTATCATCTGTCGAGCGTAGAAACCTCCGACTATATTTGAAAATTAAATTGATTGTTTGTAATACGTGTATTAATTAAATCTTGCGATTAAGGAGAACGCATTCTTATTGTGAAGTTGTGATTATTCAGAACATGCTCTGTGATATTTTAAATACTAATTAAATGTATTAATTAGAAAGATATACATGTAAAATCAATTTTTTCGAAAAATATTGTTGTTGCTACCGGGATTCGAACCTGGATCTCTTTCCAATCCGCGGAAGGTGCATTAACCGACTATGCTACAGCACACAGTACTTTTGATGACAATAGACAATAGCTAGATAGATGGCTTTCAAATAATGGAACGATAGATATATTAATTTGAAAAGTGTAACATATAGATTCGAAAATTAGTCGTCAAAAGTACACGGTTAATGCACTTTCCCCGGATTGGAAAGAGATCCAGGTTCGAATCCTGGTAGCAATAAAAATATTTTTCGATACAATTGATTTTATATGTATATCTTTCTAATTAATACATTTAATTAGTATTTAAAATCTTATGAAATAAAAAAACTAAATATCATAAGAAAATCGAAGTTGTCGTCACAAAATTTATAGATTAACACTATAAAAAATACCTTAAAATTATTTTTTCTCATTCTAAATATTATACGTTATTTCCTTTCACGTCTTCGAGAAGCAAGTGCGACAAATAGGTAAGAAAAGATATTCGATAGTTCTGAGAATACAACACGGCAAAGCACTTAAGCTTCTAAATTCGTCATATAAATGTGATATTATGTCATTTGCTATTATTATATCTATATATTATATTAATCAGTGGCGTGTAGTCCACACAGGCAAAAAGCTGTGCATTACTAAAAATTCTGGGAAACAAATATAAGTTAAATAATTAGATTAACATAAACGGAAACATTTTTTTTTACAATTAACGCCATCTGTGTACTAGTAGCGACTTTAATGGGTTAGTTCTAAAAACTACTGCGACAACTCATCCCTGCGACCTTGGCGCTCTTGTGCATTCGCCGCATTGAGCTATTTATCTATCTTTAAGCTAGTGAATTACTCAAGTCATAGCTATTTACTGAATTAAATTTCTTTCAATTGATTCGTTTTGTATTGAGTTATTACCTATGCTGTTTTTTACAGAATAACATTAGAAAGGCTTACAATTGCGTGCAAATCATTAAAGTATCTACATCCTCTTTTGCTAATTCGCGAATTTTACTATCTCACTGGTTGTAACGTGTTGATTTCATGTCCGTTCTTTGCATTCTGTGCATGGCGCATTTGGCGCATGAATTTGTTTTTGATTTGGTAAAAACAAAAAGCAATCGGCAGAACAATTTCCTACGTTAACCTTCAATAAAAATAATTGTTTTGTTAAGTTATTACGTGAGGAATTTTCAAATAATAAAAGAATCATGTTCAGCCATAAAAAGTGTTCTTAATAATGTCCACACATTTTTTTATATTGATTTTTATATGGGTAAGAAGGTATTATTTTACGTTAAAACTTCAACTTTAAAAACATTATTAATAGTGCTTTAAAATTACAAATAAATACATGGTAGCGTCGTATAAACGACGGATTCATTTTGTCTAAATATGTTGACTAAACGAAAGTTGTAGTGCATATATTATATATCATTGTATAATATCATTGGTAAAAGCATAACCTAAATCTATACCTACTGCACGCCGCTGATGTCAATATTATTATAAAATTAAGAAGAATCAGCTTTACTTAAATTCTTCCTATTTCCAATTCCTAATCTTCATAATTTAGCTATTAACTGTCTCAATTTTTCATGCCCAAGCTTAATAGTTAGGTATATAATATGTAAAACATTTATATTATACATTGATATTATAGCTAACTATTTTACTATCACACCGTTTCCCCGCGAGGGTGAGAGAATGGAGCGCCACACTCTTGTATCTTGACGTACAACCCTCGTTTCATCCATACTCATACATCTTCGAATTCATGCTCCTTGACTTTTAGGCTTCTAACAGTGCCATTTTTCAGTATCCGGTCATGCGAAGTCCTTTGTTTCTGGTGCCATCAACACTCGCATCATATATCTTTATTGCTATCGGGTTGTACCATGTGAAATTGCGGAATTTGTAGGTGGAAATAAAACTTAAAACCTAATAAACTTACTAGTAATGTACGGTAAGAAAAGCAGCATTGGCTATAGCTGCTAGGCCTGCGGTCAGCTATTGTGGCTTGCTGCCCGATCAGGGTTTTCATAGAAACTATTTTTCATCTTCAGGTCTCCAGCTAGCCTCCATCGATGCATACTATGCGTGAGTTTTCGCCAGGTCCGGGCCATGAACCACTACATATTTTCTCTCCTTTGTCTGTAGGGGAAGGAAGATTGCACAAATACACAAATTTATTTAGATAAAAAAATTATAATTATACAAGATTCACTTCAACTGACGGCCACTGTCCTATTTATCCTCGCTAATTTTATTCGTTCCTCATGTCCATTGCACTTTTTCTTCTTTCTTCTTTAATCTGCCTAGTCGACAGCCTGCTTGGCCTAGGTTCTGGAGATCCAGCCGAGCCGAGAGTGGACTCGGTGCACCAAGTTGTCACCGATTGTTGTTCCAAGATCGCCCCCAGTACGGCAGAGGTTTTGCCTCGGGGGTCAGGCAAAATTCACCGCCAATTTATCCCTCCATTTGGGTTGAGGACACCAGGCACCTCGCCTCAGCCTCTGAGAGTTGTAATCCTCTCGTTCTCCCTCATATTCTTTCATAATGACCCACACGTCATAAGTGACAGATCGCCATCTTATGATAACCATAGACGCCCTCCGCTTCGCGGGCATTTGATTGGCCAACAGTAGATCGTGTGTGCACACACGTCGAAACCCATCTGTTTCTTTTTACTAAGGTGGTGCACACACCCGGGGAAGGCCACTTTCTTATGTGTAATAGTTTTGTATATTTCCACTGATTTGATATTCAAAGTAAAGTTTTGCAATGTATGTATGCCGTCGAATATAAAACATCATCAAACCGGAGTACAGATTGTATTCGCGAAAGTAAATTCAATTTAAAGTTCTGCCGCTGCATCGGAACACTGTGGAGTCTGGAGCGGCAGGATTTTACAATTTCAGATATAAATGACAAATTGAATTTAGAAAACTTTTTCGTTTTTAACATTTTGTTATCAGAGCGCACGAATATTCAGATATATTCGCATTTCGGTTAACACATTTTTTTTTTTAAATTTTTTGTCAACTTTAATGTTTACAAATTAAAATGAATCAACTAGAAAGATATACTAAAAAAAAATTATATATCGAAAAATTGATAGATAAATGTTTTTCTGTGTATCTTTGTATTGTAGTTGGTTAATTTTAATTTGTATTAAAATATCACAAACTATGTTCCAAAAATGCAACTTCACTACAAAAATTTAAAGATTACATTTGTATCCCATCCCTCTGGAGATTGATCTGAATCTTAATTTTTCCTAGTGTAGAGTGAAACCGCGGACATTATATTGCTTGTATAAAAGTATTTTAAATTCATGTCATTATAATCATTTTTTCATTAAGCACTCTTGGATCTCTCTCTGCATTATATACAGCTATAATGCCACGCATTCCTATTTCCACATACGTATGTCTTCTTATACAGGATGTAACAGACCTAGTCCACAATGTTTTATGGGTGAGTATCTGACTAAATTACGAGTCGAAAATGTTCAAGGGATATGTGCCTAATCTCACCCATCTCAGAGATATAAGCATTTAAAAATATTGTAATATTGTGGACTGGGTCTATTACACCCTGTTTATATATATTCGTACTATGGTCATCAATTTTGAAATTACTCACACTCCTTCAGAATTTGTACTATTGCTTTTTTTATGTAGCTGATTATTTAACTTTTATATCAGTCATTAGCGCCAGTGACGAATCTGAGTACCCCTTTCGGGTAGATTTTAGTAGAAATTGTATAGAATAATATTTTTTTAATATGTAGCTTTTTATGTGAATGTAACAGTAGACTAGCGCACCGACAATGAGTAACATTTAAATATATATATATTTTTTAATACTAATTAAATATATTAAAAGAAAGATGTTCACATAAGAGTACATCTTTCTAATTAATACATTTAATTTGTTTTTTTTTTAATATCACAGACCTGTGTTCTGAATAATTACAACTTTACAATAAAAATGTGTTCTCCTTAATAAAATATAAATGTTATTTTTAATTATATTTATTAAAGGTATCGCGCTATAAACATGTGTTATATTTTTTATAATTTAGAACACTGAAATAATATCAAATCTCGACAAACGAAAACGCCACGCCATTCTTTGAAGTATTTATTATATACAAAAACTCTCATTTCATTAAAAAATAAAAAATAAATTATTTACAAAATTTTGTTACATCATTCTTCATCGACGCTGACTTATACAGTGTGTCCCGAAAGTCTTATTCATTTTGATTCATTCGCTGCACCAACGTAACGAGCAGTTGGCGGGCGGGGGTTATGCCGATCGCTAACCGCGTCCTTGGGAATTCAGTCGCAACGGAGCGTCCTTACCAGTTGTCTGTGAAATTTTCCCTGTAAAATTTATATCCCGGCGAGGTGACATAAACTGGCCTCCACGTAGCCCCAACTCGCCACCACTGGACTTTTTCCTACGGAACTACCTTAAATCAAAGGTATACAGTTACAATCCTCCTTCTCTGGACCGATTAAAAGAAAATATCTGAGAAGAAATGACAGCGATCATGGAGAATACTTGGTGAGCAGTTCTCAGAAATTTTGCCTCTCGTTTAGAAAAATGCCAGCAAAATAACGGATCACATTTAGAAAAACATATTTCTTAGGGACTACTTAAATGCAAAATAAACATTTTTTTATTAAACTCATATATTATTTTATTACAGAATTTTTATTATGAAAAAGATTTTCGAGACACTTGTATTATAAAAATTATTACTTTATATCTATCAATCAAAATGTATTCTTGCATAAAGTTTGACATTGAATTTTGCGTGTAATAAAAAATGGATGTAAAACCGTATAAGGTTTCATACCATTCTGATATATCTTTAAATTAACGAAATACTGCTCACTTCAAACAAAGTGTATTCTGACTTGAAGTTTTGCATTGAATTATGGAGTTTCATCGTTCAATCTATTATCTGATGAATGGGAATAACCTTAGCAGTTTGAAGCAACTACCTCCCTCCTGCCTTGCGGGAAAGTTATCTAGAATTTCAATTTAACTTTGCTTCAGGAAAAAGGAAATCGTTCACTTAAGCGTGAAAAATAGCCGCTGCGTCACTGGTCAATCAATATAACTACCTTTTCCTTTTTTTGTATCAGTTGACATATTCCCAACAGTTTACAAATAGTAGGTCATTATTTTTGTTTCAACTTCTATACATACTAGAGATGTGTTTTTTTCCGCATATTAATTAATATTTGGTCAATTAATTTTGTTCTTATTTATTTGGAAAAAATGTATTAACATTATTTTTGATGTATTTCAAAATTTCTAATAATTTACATATATGTACATAATACTTGCCTTTTAAAATAATGATATCATTATACATCTTTTCTATGGTAAGATATGTTCTTCAATATTATTTTCTTTTTGTATATTTTATTAACAATCTTAGGATCTCGTTTGCCTCAATTTAGAAAATCTACATCAACATATTGTATTCTAGCTTGTTAATTTGAATCTTTTGTGTTGCTTTTAAAAATAAAATAATAGATACTGGAAAGATTACAGAATATAAGTTCAAAAATTTGTCGAATATGTATTCTATTACAAATAAATTGTAAATACGCTTCTCCGGTTATGAAGAGGTCCAGGTTCAGATCCGGACAATATTTTATCGATAGATATATTTTGTCTGTATGCCATTTTAGTCGATTCATTTAATTTGTGTGTTTATTTCGTATGTATTAAGTAAATCTTATTGGTTAAAAAAAGTATAAGATCTTCGCAACAAAATAATAGTTTTTAACAAGTGTGTCTCAAAAGCACCATAGTTTTTTTTTAACAAATTAGATTATTTGTCTACTTTGAGTTACCCAAGTTAGCATCCTAAATCCTCAATTATATTTCTTGATTTATTTTTATCTTCCAATACTTTGTTATTTTTATTTTTACGTAGGGCTTTTGAAAAATATTTCGTAGAACGATGAACACACATTGAAACGTTGCATCAAGCGAGTTTTTCGTAATAAAATTCGGATTTAACTTGCAAGATGCAATCTCCCTTCCCCCCGCCGCTTAATAATCCCAGTGGTCTAGAGATTTTTTCTCATCGGAACTGCAATATGCATATTTATAAACGGGTAATAAGGGAATGCTTTATGTTTTATACCTTCAACTATTTTATATTTATATCTTTTAATGTGCACAATCAAATGACGTCTTCAATGTAAGTTAGTATCTCCAAGTTAATTGAGATGAAATAAATTTTATTAACATTTTATAATATTCACGACTGCCGTGCACTTAGTGCTATACTAATATATGTATATACATGCATGTGTCTTCCTAAATCCTAGTATCGCTAGTGCATTAACACTATTTAGTATCAATGGCTACATTGCTTCTTAAGTAGTATGCTCATTTTTTTTTACATTAGTAATTTTATAGATACCATCCATAGCATAACATATGTGTTTTATTAAGCAGCGCAATCAATATTAAATATTTGAAATTGGTCACACATACCACACATATTTTTAATTAATGTTGTTCAATGATGTCATCTGTGATCACGAGAATAAAATCTATCATCACTTTTCCGTCTAATTATAATAATAATAAATAAATATATACGATATGAAGCTCTTTTTGAAAGGTTTACAACATCTACACATCTTTGATGTTTTGTATTTTTAATGTTTGTTCCTAGAGAACCTACGCATAAAGTATTTCGCGAATTAATTCAAAGTACAATTTTCGTGTTTGATTTATGTGTAGGTAGCCTTAACCTTTGCTCCGCCGGGAATATAAATAAACTATTAGAATTACGACTGAACGTGTTTTAAGGGTTGTTCGGAGGCTTGTGGATGGAGCGTGTCGGAATAATACTTACAAAAATATCTGCTCTTTTAATGCTGTTGACTATTTTCGAAACCCTCTAGCCCAGAAACTGTATCCCTAGAAGATTTAAGTTGAATTAATGCGTCTCAATGTAATAATATTTATATATATATATATATTACGGCAACGTAACTATTGCTTATATTTAAAATTATTAACTTGGTTTTGTTAACTGAATTTTTAAAAATTGCTTACTTTACGTTCGGAAAATTATAGGATGGAGAAAAATTAAAAATTGGGAAATTCAAGAATTGTCCATCAGTTCAAAATATTGTGTCATCGTCTGGATGTTTTCTTATTCAGATTAATTTTCAAATCAAATTTTTTAACCTTCATTCTTGTAGAAAAATTTTCTTTACAAATAGATATCATAATATTTTAGCAGAATTTGCAAGCGTGGTTTCCTTTTGGTTGTACGTATATATATTTTTTTAAATTTATTAATAGAAATATAATACAATTTCAATACAATTACAATTACAATATATAAATATTTAAACATTTGTTTCTTCTCTATGAGAGTAAGACTTGTGTATAGAGAAGGAGTATATTCGAGTTAATTTATGTTTCAGTTAGTCTGTGTACATATTTTTTTACTTTAGTTACAAATTTATGATAGTCCGTAATTTTTCTAATTGTGTTGGGGAGATTGTTAAAAAATTTGATACCTTGATAAATATATTGATTTTGAGTTGCGGTATATTTTAGTTTTGAGATATCAATTTGATCTCCATATCTTGTAGGTCGGAATTCGCTTCCAAAATTTAATTGATTTTTAATTTTGACAATTTGAATTATTGTATTTTTTTTGTATATGTCTATTATTTTTGGTACTTTAAAATCTGTGAAAAGTTACACTTATTCATTTACTTCACACTCAAGTTTATACGTTCACCAAATTTTAAGATAATTTGTCATTGTAATGGGATCGTTTAATTTTTTTAATATTCTCAAAAATTGATAAAAGTCAGGAAAAGTATAAGGAAAGGAAAAGTGAGGAAACTCTAAAGTTAAAATCACTACAAACTCAGTATTTATCGAAATCGTTAATCTAAACTATGGTAAGTTAATGATTAATGAATATAACATGTTGTAACTCTTAAACGTTAAAAAAAAATTGTTTTGTGAATGGTAACACATTTCGGAAACAAAACAGTATGTAGGAAGGAAATTTTTAATCGCGTGATGTTATGGCCCAGTGCGTTTCGATACGTTTAAATCTTGGTAATTTTTTTTTTTTAAAGATATGTTTTCTACTTTTTAGTGCGATTACATTAATATTCTTTCTATTTTCACTAAGCTAAACTAAAGTTTTTATATTTTGTTTATATATGCGTGTGTTCGTCATCTTTTTTCCTTTTTTTACCATAACATTTATTTTTTTGTTACTTGAATCCTCCGACTAGCATATTTATTCGACTGACGAAGTGCGAAGCGATGCGAAGGGGATATCACCACATCACGCGGCGTTCACATGCTCGTTGTTCACATGTAACGTTTATGAGATATTTGCAATGGAACTCTTCGTCCCCACCCGACCCCATTGTATGTATTATTTTTACGGCGAATCGGATTTTGCATAAACAACCCGAGTACACTGGAATTAACACATTATTATTATTACATAGTTTTGATATCTGGCTGGCTAATTGGGTGATTTTTCGAACCCTCAACCACTTGATCCGCTAACCAATCAAACCAGCTAATCATATCATTAACTTTCACTTGTTTTAAATAGTATTCATCCTACTTGAAACTACATTTTTAAGAATAAAGAAAGAACATATCGTCCACGTGCAACGCTTTAGTTAGTAATAAAATAAAAAAAATTACCATGTCTACAGCTGATTGAAATATTCATCGGCGCTGAATCCTCGCTTCAAACCAACATTGGAGAGTTTTTAATTCATTCGTTTCCTCCACCAGTATTTTATTTTTCATTTATATACCCCTATGAAATGAAATAATTATTTCGCGGGCCGCAAAAACCTTTCGCGGATTAACCCTCCTTTTCAGATCGTGTTCTTTTATCAGTCACGGGACTTTTCTCGGAAGGCTCGGAGTGTTATTAAAATTATAAATTTAGAATCTCGCTTGTGTGCTGGATGACTATTATTATTATTATTATTACTGTATGTTTTTAAGTCCTTGGATTATTATTACTGTATGTTTTTAAGTCCTTGGATAAATTTTTCGTTTTTACGCGTTTGTTAATTATTTTTGCCGGTTTTTATAATTAAAAACAACCTTTTCACTTTGCAAACGTACATATCATGCGATATGTGAGTAGTATTATTTTTGTGTTAGCTTTAAGGATTGACTACATTTTGTTGAATGAATTTTATTTTAAAATGCTCCGACGAACAATTTTATGTTTCTGCTTCTGCCAGTTCTTGTGTAGGAAGAAACATACCTAGTATTTCTATATGTTTAATGTCAAATAAATTACATAATTTAGTTGGTGAGAACAAATTGGTTTAGTTGATTGGATTCAGACTTTTTTTAATTTCCGCGTGTTTTATTTTAAATCTTTTAAAATAGATTTATTAATATTATTATTATTATTATTAGAATATTCTTTCTATTTTCAAACTAAGCTAAGCGCTTGTACTAGTTGACTCGCCCTGTTTATTATAACAAATAACTTTAAACTGTCCCACACATCCAACACGATCAAATAATCTCTTTTACCCAAATTTTGGCAGAACTTATTACATAAAAAATTGTTTTGTGATCCGCTCTACGTCAAAATATAATGCCGTAAATTCTTCTAATAACTTAGACATTTTCAACGATAAATTGCTTCCCTTTAAAATTAAACCTCGCCAACTTTTCAATAACTGTTAATATAAATTGTATATACTGCATCCCATTTCCCTCCCCTCCTCACCCTTTCCACTTTGTATGATCAGTTTAAAAACACTCTTTTGTTTCTTTTTTCAGTTATTTTTTTTTAAATTTACTATTTTTAATTTATTATGTGTAGGTTTATTGTAATGTAAAAAGTCTTTTTGTTTATCAGTTTGAGTATACTACTTTTTTTAGTTTCTTATGTACTAGTTATTTAATTCCAAAGAAACTTCACTGGTGTTATTTTTTTTTATTATACTATTATCAGTTATTATTATTATTACAATGTTTCTTACTCTAAAATAAAATAAAATACTATGAAAATAAGACTAACTTGCTGGTGTTATGTACTAGTTGTTTAATTCCGAAGAAACTTCACTGGTGTAATTTTTTACATATTATACTATTATCAGTTATTATTATTATTACACTGTTTGTTACTCTAAAATAAAATAAAATACTATGAAAATAAGACTATCTTGCTGGTGTTATGTACTAGTTGTTTAATTCCGAAGAAACTTCACTGGTGTAATTTTTTACATATTATACTATTATCAGTTATTATTATTATTACACTGTTTGTTACTCTAAAATAAAATAAAATACTATGAAAATAAGACTAACTTGCTGGTGTTATGTACTAGTTGTTTAATTCCGAAGAAACTTCACTGGTGTAATTTTTTACATATTATACTATTATCAGTTATTATTATTATTACACTGTTTGTTACTCTAAAATAAAATAAAATACTATGAAAATAAGACTATCTTGCTGGTGGTGTTCTGGAACGAGGTGCGAACCCCAATAAACTACTCACTTATTATTTGATTTCTTTTTTTTTGGTATTTTGAACGTAATTACATAAATGTAACGAATGAAGTTGGTAAATTTACGTAATTATTGTTTATTATCTCAAATATATCAAAGTGCGACCATCCGCAAAATCCCTCATGCATCAATCACTTATCGCTCTCATTCTGTCACGCAATCAATCTTTGTACGTATATTGTACATTTAATGAATTTGAATTTATTTTAATACTTTATATATTTGCGGAAATTGAATCCATGAACACGATATTTCATACATGTAGGTTCAGGCCTGTGTTTTATATTATACTAGCGAGTACTCGGCATGCGTTGCAATACCACTCAAAGAAAGAAAATTTTTGTATTTTAATTCTGATTATTGAAGTGCTTTTGGATACACAATATTTTTTTGTTTTTCCGTCTGGTGCGTATACGAATACATCAGAAGGTTTTCCAACGCGTGAGCAGGCCATGCGAGAAGCATGGATTTTCCAAATTTAGTCCACGCACCTGTAGAGATTGTCCCTGTGCTTTGTTGATAGTCATTGCAAATTCGAGTCGCACCGGAAACTGCAGACGTTTAAATTCTAATGGCATATCTTTTGGAATCATTGGGATGCGTGGCAACAGTACATCTTCTCCTTTAAATTTTCCAATTAAAATTGTAGCTTCGATGATACTGTTCATTATCTTTTTCACTAAAAGCCTGGTACCGTTGCAAAGTCGTGGTGGGTTTATATTTCGGAGAAGAATGATAAGTTCGCCAATTTTGAATGTTAAAACGTGCGGCGGCATGCCTGACAAATCAAGTGAATTTAAGAATTCATTTGGATAATTAACAACTTCGTCTTGATTCATTACAGTATCGATGGAATTATACGTTGTCTCTTCGCCTGGTATTTTGTTTTGAATCCTGAAGTTGATGGCATAAACATCTTTGTTTTTGGCTGCTAATATAACAAGTTCACTGAGTCACTGATGATTTTTATAATTCTTTGTAAAATGGTTGTACTAATTCAGAAACCTTCGCGGGCGTGTGCACAACAACTCACCAAAATTTCATCGCAATCGGATGAACGGTATAGGAGCGCATATAACAAACATTCATTTTTATATATGTAGAGTGTATATAATGTGCATGTTATTCATTTGTAAATTATGTCTAGTCGTACATAACTATCTCTTGTGTACATTTACAAAAAGATATGTATTGGTAGATTTTCATTCCCAATATTTTGTGTCTAAAATAGTAGTCTTCTTATTTTTCCATTAATTTACTAAACTGCTACATATTGGTATTAAAGTATCTTTAACATTATTTTTGTGTGAACTCCTACAATTATTTTATTTGTATCTATATCGGCGGGCAGAATTTTTCGTTTCGAGACGGGTCGAATCTAGAATGACTATCCTATTATATTTTTGTTTTACTCCATTCTCTATCTTTCTTTTATATAATAATTAGTCATTTTAAAAAATGTACATAAAATACTTGAATTAAAAATAAGCTTAATCATTATTTAATTAGTTGGGAACAATTTTTTTTACTTAATTAATTAATCTAAATAATTCATACGTAATTCCTTTACTTAACTTTTTTTTAAATAATACGTAATCAGTTGTATGCGGTATGAGTTACGCTGTCGTATCAGCGATATCACCCCTGATGATTGACCCTGCAATGCGATCCGAAACGACGCGTCGGCCAATGAGGTCGGTGACATTAATTTATTAACACTAATTTCTTTTAAATTTTGTAATTGTCACTTCTGCACTATTTTAACATTTATAAGACAATGCCCCCTTTTTAATTACGAATATTAATTTTCTAATATATTTTCTATTAAAAGGGGTGCCGGTCGATATGCTTGATGTTAATATTTAAGAAGAAAAAAAATTTTTATACAACTACGTGCACTGT
Source organism: Eubasilissa regina (assembly GCA_022840565.1). Classification (NCBI taxonomy): domain Eukaryota; kingdom Metazoa; phylum Arthropoda; class Insecta; order Trichoptera; family Phryganeidae; genus Eubasilissa; species Eubasilissa regina. Next base: position 19,422,086 of record JAINEB010000015.1, on the reverse strand, counting down.
TAAAAATAATTAAATCATCAAAATGGATGGATATAAATAAAACAATGTTCTAATTTCTTTCGAAACTTGAGTAGTGCATATAAACTCAAGTAGAGTTATAACATTGTTTTATTTATATCCATCCATTTTGATGATGAAACGCTACAAAGTAAACGCCGATTCTACCATTGTAGGATAACTGTCATTAAAACTAAAAAATAATATAGTCATGTAATTTTATGTTATGGCATGTCATTAAAACGTCATGACATGTTCTCAATTCTTAGATGAATGTCAAACTCCTCCAACGAACAAATGTAAAAAAAAAAACTGTTTGTGGTCTACTGAAGTATATAGACGGCCATGATTGAATCAGATATTTTTCCACGTTAAAAAGCTTTTATTCAGCTACATGTTATCGACGAGAAAATATTAAAGATGATGTATTTTTTAAAAAGACTCAGTATATCGCTTACTATCGTACTGTGACGTCTGGTGCCGCCGCCATGTTTGACGTGAACGTTGTGCTGTGCCGTGCCGTGCCGCGCTGCATACTCGTCCAACTTTTGCCGCTCAATCACCGGCATTGGAAAGTCTACATCCCTCGGCCCCGTTCGTCTGATCGTTCTATTCAAATATTTTCATCCGTCGCTATTCAAACATGACTATTTGCATCTTCATATTCATCGGGCGTACCCTCTTTTTATATCCCTTCCTTGAACACGTACAGAACATTCACAAATAATTCCCATTTTTCATATTTTTCATGAATATAAAAATAATCATCATCTTCAATCCTGTCTGCGATGTTATTGAAGAAATTACCCTTAAAGAATTATCGTATTAACGTATTTCTTGTTGTTATATGTTTTCGTTAATGCAATATTATCATTCAAATCCATGTTAACGTATTTATTGACGACAATCCAAAGTACCATTAAAACTGGCGACCTGTAATGGGTAGTTTGACATGACTCAATATAAGTATTTTTTAAATATATTTTCATTAATTTAGTACGTGTCATGTGTGTACCTATATGTATAGAAAACTGCTATATTATTTAAACTGTTATAAGAATTAGATGGTGAAACTTTAAAGTTTACATGTACCTATATGAGGTATATAAACTTTTTGGTGTAACAATTCTGTTAAGTTGTTTTTGGATGCACATTAATAGCTTTTTTTTTATCCAGTCAAGTGTAAATTAATGACACAATGATCACACCAAATTGGACTGTTGTTTTTTTTTCATCACACTTAAAAATTGTATATTATTAAATATTTAAAATTTCAGATTTTCTTGTCGAGAATATTAGCAAAATAAATTAGAAATATGTTCAGAAAAATCTGCATTTTGAAAAATATACTACTTAGATACACTTTAATACATTACTAATAAGATACATACAGATAACTTTGTTTTGCCGAGACCATTACACCACATTAACCTTTATAGTTTTGATGTGAATAATATTTGCTTACTTGCCATCACGCCGTTTCCCCTTGGGGATAGGCAGAGAGGATAGAGCGCCATACTCTTCTGTCTTGACACAATTCTCGCCTCATCCGCATTCATACATCTTTTCATACAAGCTCGCCGATTGTTGAGCCTTCTAACAGAATCATCCTCTATTATCTGGTTTACCTGGTCGTGCTAAGTCTTCCGTGGACGTCTTCTATTTCAGATGCCATCAACCCTTGCGTCATATATCTTTTTTACCATTCTCTCCTCATTCATCCTTTCCATATGACCAAACCACCCAAATGATTTTTTCTTAATATTACTCACTATACTAAAATCAGCTTTAAATTATTTCCTTATTTCTTCATTCTTTACTTTGTCATAAATAGATTTGCCACATATACGCCTAAATGATCTCATTTCACTTCATTCGAATTTTTAAAATTAATTAAATGTATATTTCAATTAAACTTCCAAAAATATGACCATCTGTGTCAGTTGCAGAGAGATAGGCTAAGGCAGCCTCATGATTGCGGAAATAGTGGATGTTATAGTTATGCAATTAATTTTAAATGTGTATTTTTTAACTATCTTATTTATATATATATATATATATAATTGATTTCAATATATAATAAGAATGTTTAGGTACATTGTATACGTAATGTATGGGTACGTACGTAATAATGGGTAAAAGTACAGAAATCGTACTCACATTGAGGATCATGCTTTAAACTATATTGTGTAATCTATAATATCACTCAAATAATAAATGAGACATCTAATATTTTAATTTAAAACAGAATTATGTTGTATAGTAGCAACTTCACAATAAAATTTCTTCTCATTAATATGATAATATTAACAATTATTATTTTTACGATGCTGTAAAACCTTTTCTAATCTCACATTTTAAAATTTAATATAAATATTAAATCTAATCATTTTTCAGAAACAACCTGTATGACCTCTTTTCAAATAATAGTTCTGCCTACGCTCTTGCTAAAGCTTGCAGGCTCGAACGACAGTTTAGCCCCCGAATGGAGTATCAGACCAGATAATATAGTCGAGACTCGTTACGTCATATCTGGGAGTCGATCATGAATCCCGAGTGTTGACTACTTTGCACATCAGTACTCGACCGTACCCAGGCGTATAATACATTGATCGTTATTCTTTCAATTCGTTTACGTTGATATTGCGTTTAGATTTTATTTTTTACTCGGTACGTGTTGGTTTTATAGAAATACACACAACCAGATGGTCTCATGACGCAACTTTCGTAAAATTTCACGTATTTATAAAAATCATGAAATATCCTTCCTCCCTTTTCGGAAATTTTGATCGATTATTACGCCGATTGTAATTATGTTTTTAAATGTTCGAATAATTAATAGGGGTCTCTGATTCTCTGTGAAATGTTTCACCTGTGGCAATACGTTTTTTTCTTCTTTTTATATACCGTGAACTTTTCCCGCCTGCGCTGTTTTTGCAAGTTGAATATAAATGTTGGAATTGTACAAATCAAAATAAATGATGTTGTAAACTCTTCATCAACTTTTACTTTTCTTTTTTTGTGGAATACAATTTTAGCTTTTCTTAAACTCTACGATCTCGGTTCAGCTCGGCATCTGCGATTACACAATGCCACAACCACCCTCGGGCGGAGACTGAAACCTCCCGCTCATGCTGCGATAGGGACGGGACCCACCCTATTTCTACGCCTCTGTGTATCCTTTACTTTTAAACACCAGTTGTTTTTCACGTTAATCTCACGTGCCATCGCGTGTGCGAGTGGCTATAAATTGTACTTCTATACGTGGCTAACTTAATCTGTTAAGACAGATCTGCACGCTTTATATTTTATTTGATAATGCTAATGTTTACTAGGTATAACATTCGGCTCACGTGCAATAACGTGATTTTTACTTATTTTTATTTATTATCTTTGTTTTATTAACCACTTAATTGAGTTTAAATACATCTAAAATTCGGTTCAAAAAATACCATTTTCTTCTTCAGGATGCCATAACTAACTAAAAACATATATTATTGTTTCTTTACCAGAATCTATTTTTAAAAAAACAACAATTATTTAAAAAATAAATTTAGTACCTAACACAAATTGTTAATACAAATTTAGTCGAATAATTTTTAGAAAAAAATTTTAGAATGGGACTCGTAGTTAAATTTAGTTGGTTGTTTATAATTTTTTGATTAGTTTTACATGCTTTATTTATCTCCAACGATTCCAAATTATTTAATTTGTGACCAACACCGTTTATATGCAAAATTGACAATCCCAATTTTTTATCAAATTCGTGATCATTTTCTTTCAAATGATTAGAAAATTCTGAAAACCCACTATTGTTCATACATCTCCTTACTCTTATATTAAAATTTCTACCCGTTTTACCAATACAAAATGCAGCACATCCTTGCAACTAAGTTTATAGACACCAGAATTGTTAAATTTATCATCTTTGTCTTTAGAATTTATGAGTAATTATTTATTATTTAATTTTTACTTACTAAAATTTATATTTAATGAGATTTTCTGGGCTGTTTTTGACGTATATGTATTTTGGAACCTGCACAATATTCGTCATCTACAATTGCTTATTTTAATGTATTTAAAATATTAATAATAATTACTCCAATATAATATTATTATAAACATTTGGATTCATTGTATCGGCCCAGTCAGTCAACGTAGTAATTAAACCATTTCCAGAATATTGAATGTGTAAAAATGTTAGCTTAAAAGTTTGTGAAAGAACGTGACAATCTGCGGACATAAGAATACTTATATGTTTCCATATTTTCAGTAATGACTTCCATAAGCTGCTATTAAACTCGACAGCGTGAAAATATTACCCTTGTCCGGTTCAAATCTGACACCTTTTAGGCCTGTTTAAAAGCTTTGAAGAAAATGAAGATGATTTTTTTTTTAATATCTCGGTATTTCGATTATACTGTATTATTCGATTATATTTTGATTTTCTGGGCGGATACCGATTTTTAAGAGGCTGTGCAATTTTTCTCGGAATGGACATTTTCCATGTATTGACAGATGCATCTCCTCAGAGACTTGTTTTCTCCCAATAAATTTGTCAGCAACACATTTAAGTCTGCTCCCAACGCTTTAATCTTCGTTTCACATAATTCTCTTTTATCAAAATGTTTTACTATTATCCACTAGTCGCAAACGATACGAGACTAGTTTTCGGTCCCTTCTTACACAGATTATCGTTAAATTTACTTTTGTGTGGATTCGGCACGTCGAGAACCATTTTCCGGGCTGGTCCGTTACGCCCACAGGGAGTTTCCAAAGACTTTCTCGTGCCCGAACAAACCGTCGAGGCTTTTACACCCGCCGCCTTTATGTAAACTAAAATGTAACTACTCCTCAGTATAAATCTTCCCCTTACAGCCGGGGCTGGGAAATTTTACCGACGGTGAATACCTTTGAATACCTTTATTATCCTTTACATTATCAATAATATCCTCATTGTTTTCGTTACATATTTCTCCAAATACCGAATTTCTGACCCAAAAAATAAAATAAAGTCTATAAAATCAACAAATGTAAAACTAGAGAGTCTCCCTACTTGGTTTTTTAAATAATTTACTTAGCCCAAATAAGTAATGTAGTTTTTTTAGATTTTTAATATGTACATCTTTTTTTATATTATGTCACTTTTTAATGATTATTATTATGTTTTCAAAATTTCTTCAGAATTGTATATTATATAAAATATTTAATGATTTCACGAATGTTTTAGGTTTATTTAAGTTTCTATTTATAGTATGTTATATATTTGTGTTTTTCTTTTTATTCTCAGTATTTTTCTGTTTAATTTATATATTTGAATGTGTATTTTATTTAAACATTTCAATGTTTTTATACAATGCTACATTCATTAGGCTTAATTAAAGGTTGATTTATTTTTCATTATACTTTTTAATGAAACGACAATTACTGTAATAAATTTTCACAGTCATCCCTCCTTCTGCTTTATTTTTTATGTCTCTAGAATGAAATTAAATTTTGTTAATTATGCTTCTTCATATAGCGGTCTGTCTTTTCTTAATATTGCAACGTAGAATCAGAAATATGTTAAAAGTTTAGAGTTGTCGCCAGTAAGTTTTGAAAGTATTAATTATATTACTTAATTTTGCAATGTAGATTTCAGACTTGTGCGTTAAATCCAGCTTATCTCGAGAACGAAAACTTTTAAACTTCCAAAAGAAAAACATATTTTGAAAGTTTTCCGTTAGAATTATTATTCATGCCACGTCGACATTCATTATTTCGCATGCCCCTAACTAACTACATGACACCCTCCAGGACAATCTACGACCATTCGTATGTCCTCGATTCTTATTTTCTTATTAATTAAATCCAGATCATGTTAGGCCTTATCTCGACCCCTGTATTCAATCTGCCGTCAACATCGACATCTTCATTCAGACAACCGACTGACAACAATTTATTATTAAATAAACTTGTAGAATAGATATCAAACTAACTCTGCGGTCTCCCGGGACGAGTCTTGAACCCCGACCAGTCGATTACCAGGCGAATGTTTTACCGCTAGATCAAATATATTAATAATTCTATCCACAAACGCTTATTAGCGCTAACCGGTAAAGGTAAGGCAACCATCAAGTTATTCGAAAATCTATCAACAAAATAAATTTAAATAAATGAGTTCGTTCGAATAATGACAATTTACTCCCATTATTTTAGCAGTTTATCCGATGGTCAAACAGTCTCTAAATGATGTTCTGGAATATTTAAATCTCAAAATCAGTACTTGCACCAATCTCAAAATTAATAATCTTCCTCCGGAACTGGCCGCAAAAATTCATAGTAGCATTTATTTATTTAAAGCATTCATTATTACATGTTTTTTTTAATTTGTTCACTGCCCACCTTTCTAGATCAGAGTCCGTAACTAGGTGGCAGTATTTTTCTCCTGTATTATTAGCAATAGGTTAGATACAATACCTAAAACTATGAAAATTTATTTGTTTTTTTACATTGTTCTCTTATGTATAATATTAACGATTAAGTTTTTGAACAGTCCCCATTTTGAAACAAGATGGCAGACCAAGGTGGTTGACGAACATATCATCTACCTGAACATATGGAACCTCGTCATTTTTCAAAACGTTCATTGCCTTGCAATTTTTCATAGATGTATTCGAAATGTAATTATAACTACGTCAACACGTATTAGATATATTTCGTGTATCCATGATTCGATTTGATGATCGATTTTTACCTTTTTTTCTAGTAATTCTCAATAATTAACGGAGCTATGAATTTTTTCAGTTTTAGAACAGCCTCCATTTAAGTTTTTTAATTTCTATCATTTCATCTCACCAGATATCGTGTGCATACAAATATATAGCCTGACGTATGGATATCCTAAAATATATCTATATATATTTATAAAACTGAATTCATGTTTGTTTAAACAAAATTTTGCATTCCCAATTCCCGGACATTTTACCCTTCCCACGCCTGAACACAATTTTCCTTCGCTCATTATTATTTAAGACATACGCAAAACAAAGGCAATCCTTCATCCTAAACCATTATCTTATATTATAACTAAATCTTAATCCCGAGCAATGCCGGATACGGATAACTAGTATTGTATAATATCACTGTTTATGGAACACAATTTTAAATATATTACATAAATACCTGTACAACACAGTCCCAATTTAACTATTGTTTTAATGATGTCTGCGTGGTTCACTTCGAGTATCCTGTTACCTTTTAGCGGTGGTCCCATTCTTTCCGTGAACCACCATTTTTCTCCCTTCTCATGGATGCCCTTCGTCGTTCCGGAATAATTGAGGTAAGTGGCCTATAAAGTTTTCCGTCTCGTTATCCCAAGTAATGAGGCTATTTCTCCTGGTCTATAAAACTAGACCACGTCGTTTTTCTTTAAAATCGATGTATCTACCTCCTTGTCGTCGTCAATTATTTATGATTCGGACATAAGAATCTTTTGTGTTGAATTTTAATTTAATTTTAAGGGTTAATGAAAAACGTTTTTTTTTTTTTTGCTAATGGTTTAATTTTTTGTTTTTCTTTTGGATAATAAAATAATTTCGTTGAAACGATTGCGTATTTTTAAGGTTACATTTTCTATTTTGTTTTGAGGTACACAATAATCGTATGGCCATTGTTTGATAATGAAACTGACGGCAAATCTTATATTATATTCACTGTAAGAAGACTAAAATTATTTTTCAATTTTTATAGTCGCCTATATAATATCAAGAGAATGTGAATTTACAATTTGTCACGTATAAGTTTTCAATTGAGCCTTTTACGAAAAATTTTATAATAAACGAACCTACGATTACAGTATTTGTCATATTAAGAGTTAGATTAAAGAATACATAAAATAATAAATACAGGTGAAAAGCAATAAATACATGATAAAAAGGATAATACTCGTACATGGTAAAAATAATAAATCCTGGATAACAGCAATAAAAATATCAATAAAATAGTACTTGGTGAAACAATAATTATAGACAAATGCGTTACGTCTTATGTGTAGAGTTTTCCGAGATATTCTGCCATGCGTCTCCGACCTTTCTGCCAGACGTCTCCGATCGCATTGCAGAGTGCGTCATCAGAGCTGATGTCGCTTCATTTTTTTTAGCGTTTTGTTATGAAGAGTTTATAACTAACTTTATGAAACTATGTTGGTGCTAAATATTTATTTATAATTACTTTTATGTTTCTGTATGTTATGTATGTGTATGTTTGTATGTATTATATTATGCATTCATGTATTTTGTAATTTGTTTAGATATGTAATGTAACATCTCATTTCAATGTACATTATATTTCATTATCAATATACATTTCGTACCTACTATAGTTACATTATAGTAAACGCACGAGATAAGCATTTTTAGAGGTTTAATGACCATAATATTTTTATTGTAGCTCATTTATTCGAACCTGTGCTGTAACATTAAACTGTTAATGCTCTATATAATATAAAATTATAATAAAATAAACAATAACCGGAGCCTCCCTACACATCGCACTAAACGGGGCGTAGGATCGCAAAGAATGGAGGCAGAATGGAGTTCGCACTGTGCAAGCTGAATAGATAACCAAGATGCTCAGTCATGAGCACAGCGACTGAGAGAGATAAAACTTAATCTATTAGTTTACTATATACTGAATTTAGACGCCTCAAATTACATTATGTTTGATGTTCAGATTGAAATTCGCGATTATTAGAAAACCATTAATAAATCTGATAACGTTTTTGATTATCATCTACATATCGAGTTATCTTAAAATGCATCACTTTTCAAATTCACTCTCGTTTTAATAAATTCAGCCTCGATGAGGAGTAAATCTGACTCGGGTACATGGGGGCAATTTTTCTGACAAAGCGTTTTCCCCGGCCTGGAGTGAACTTGAGGTTGACTTAATGCACACTTTAAACACCGCCAGAAGGGCCCTCCGTGTGAGTGATCGTCAGGACTAGAGGTGCTGTGATAAAGAATATCCGCGGTAGAGGACGATCCCGCTCCGAATTCGTCCGGCGACTTTCCGCAGTTCGGTATTTAATTTTTAATTTAAGAATATTTTTTTTATCCTAATGTTCATACATTTTTGGTAGGAAGAAAACGAGCCGGGGACAAAAGTGTCGAGTTCTGATATTTAACAAAAGTACTTACATATCATGCGGACAATTAAAATAAAACATTCGGAATGTAGTGTTTACTAGTAATTAATTCATCGTGTAATACGGTATATTTATTTGAGATGAGAATTGTTGTTGTGATGATAAAGTATGTTTGATGGTTTTAACCGCGAATAATTTTTTGGTAGATTTATTAATTTTAATGGAAAAAGAACACTTGTTGGTATCAGACGTCTGACTGCGATAAAAACGATAGCTCGTTAAGTTTAAACTAACCCTTTCCAATAATGTATTTCTGCAAATCTTCAATTGAATATTGTATAATAATAACCTACGTGATATTATACGCGAAGAAAACAATACTCCTCTAACGTACGCGTTCCCTTCCAGTGTAAAAATGTTTCCATGCATGTTCGAAATATAAATTAAAAGCGTGCGACAGACAGTTCTCATTTCGCGCATTTCTTATCCTCGGCAGTGGGGGTTATACAATAAACGGTTCATATATCATCCCTTAAGATTTCCCCACGAATGATAAAGCCTTACTTCAGGATCTCCTACTTCCGGCTATGTGTTCCGGAAGTGTTTTCTTACTTGCCTTAAGTGCTATTTTCACGTGGAAAAGGAAAGACCGGAAATAGCGTGGTGGATGTTGTAACCGGCGGCGGGTTCTTCGCTCCACGAAAAAATTTCCTTTAATTATACCGTTACGGTCTTATTTTATTTGTGGCAGAGTTACCACACATTATAATCTATGCCATGTATTGCACAGATTATGATGGTCAACATTACTTTTATATTCACCGTCGCACAATCATTTTTTTACTCTGATTAGCTCTGCTCTCTAGACAGAGTTAATCAGAGATTATTAAACTTGTAATAAAACATATAAAAATTTAATTTTGTATTAATCCTCTAATTAATTAACGATTTTATTTATTGTATATAAATGTGATTATTGCATTTTCACCCTACAGTAAATTTAGAGTTTACCAACCATACCAACACTTTTCCCGACCGACAAACTTTTCTGTCGATTTAAAGTACTATGTATAAAATTTACAAAAGAATTTTTTTTACTTCAAATAGATAATGAATGCTTTAAAAACACTGAAACTCTTCCTGAAAGTATCAGCCAAGGGAATCCGGAAATATTAAAAGTGCACAGAACAACATAACATTACCAAGGCGTACACTTTTCAATTCACTGCCTGCAATGAACACATAACAGAACTAAATTACATATTTTAAAGAGAACACATTATTACTGTGAAGTTGTGGTTTTTTCAAAACATAGTTCTGTGGTATTTTAAATAAAATTAAATGTATTAATCAGAAAGATGTACATACAGATAAAATCAATTTATTGAAAAAATGTTTTAGCTGCCACCGGGATTCGAACCAGGAACTTTTCCTATCCTAGGAAACGGTTAACCATTACACCATGTCAGCCTAGTAAATTGACTACAAATGTTATATGTTTCAGCTATTTTAAATTGATACATCTATTATTCCATTTTTTAAAACAATCACCTTTTATTGCGAATACCTATGAGTGAATTTTGATTTTATTAAAATTTTGGATGAACTTGAATACAACTTATATATATTTTAAAGAAAACATATTACTATTGTGAAGTTGTAGTTTTTTTAAAACATAGTTCTGTGGTATTTTATTTGATAGGAAAATTTTCTGGTTCGAATCCCGGTGACAGCCAAAATATTTTTTCGATAAATTTATTTTATCTGTTTGTATATCTTTCTAATTGATACATTTAATTTGTATTGAAAGTGTAATGATTTTTATAATATCATTATTTATATAATTGTATAAATAAGAATTCTTAATTTTACAACCCTAAACAACATTCTGATTTTTTCCGTGCAATTGTATGTTAAATTTGAAATTATATTTTTTTGATGAAATATGATCCAGTAATCTAATTTCATGTGTATTTTAATTTATCTTGCGTGGTATCTTTTTTATTTGTTTTTGTAATAAAATGCGGCCCTGTATTAATTTGAGAAACGCTGAAAGCGCGGAAGTTTCAGCCTTAATTCCCCTTCTTCTATACTCGGTTTATCCCGCGTCTTGGCGCATTATTTTATTCCCTTCACCTCAAAGCCGACGGCGGTTTACGTTCCCGCGCGTTGTGCTTCTCGCTTACCCCGAAACGGAAAAATCCGCTCAAATGCAATTGTCCCCGACCGTAACTCTGTAACGAGTCCCCTCTCGGCGGAAAGACGGGGGGCCTTTAAACGCTTCCATGTCCCGCAGTGTCGAAGGAACAATGAAAATAATACGAAGAGAACTCCTTTTCTCTTCTGTTCTCCTGGTATCTAATGTGGAACTGCGAGGCCGTCAATCGAACCGTTAAGTGCAAATTATCGCCTCCGGAGATGTGTCGACTGGCTCTCTGGGCTCGAAGCGTGGTGGCGGGTCGCCAAAGGGTGGCGAAGGGTGGAATGATGGATTGTGGAAAGTAGCGAAGACAATAAAAAATACAGATTCGCGAAAGACAAACGTCGGATCCAGAAAGCGGTGCACGTAACAAGTAATCTTGTTACCCGTTGATGGTTAAAGAAAACCTTCCCTAGAAAGGTTTCCGACGTATTTATCAGTTTACACTTGGTTATGTTTGCCGTTTAATAAATTTATTGAATTTATACGACATTTTTTCTCGTGAAGTATATAATATTACGTGAATGTTTATGACGAATTTATTTGTAATATTTTATTTTTATTGAAATTTTACCGCCCTGCTTACATTTTGCAAACATATTGAAAAAAGTTTTCGCCGCTCACACGGCCGCGCCATGTGGCGACAGACGAGTTTCCTAATTTAAAAATACTGTTTTTATTTTCATATTTAGTTTATGACGACGATTTTTGACATTTTTCTTTAATATATTTTGATCGAAAACACTTTTTTTTTTCCGCTGAAACATGGTTCTGTTTTATATCTTACATAAATCATTTAAGACGTGACTTTTCCCTGAGATATACACAATAACAATGATATGAGTAGAATTTATTTATAATGTTGAGTGAATTGTGTAATTATTAGTGAACTAAAAAAAATGTATACATTTAGTTGTCGTTTATCTCCTAGTTGTGCAAGTATTAATTATAATTTTTATTTGAGTTAGTAATATCATCACCATCTTGAACTTTGGATTTTCTTGAAATTACTCTGTGTGCGTATCTTTGCAATGCCGTACATGGAGAATATAAAATGTTTTATTTGTTATTAAAACAAGTATTTTGTAAATTAATAAGATAAGATACACCTTTATTGACACTTTTTTTTATATCAATACAATAATGTAATAAAATACACTTATTAGAGTTACATTTCTCTTAAATTTACTAATTTATCGAGTGGAATGCAGTAGACATCCACCTCTGGTAGATGCAGCGTCGTCCTGGCTACTTGTCTAGACATTTGTCTGCGTTAGAGTAGCCAGTTTTTTTTCGTACTGTTGTGATGTCATTTTATTAAAGCGAGTAAATTGATAGAGATACAATAAAAATATTCTAAATGCGGTGCAAATGTAAAATGAATTATTAATGTATTGTGTTGAGTTTATGAAGGAATATTGGACAGCATTGCTTCCGACTGATCTCTACCCAATTAGATCATATATTGAGTTACGTTAACGATTTTCAGTTAGTGTTAAGAGAATTATAAAATTTCGGAGCTTCAAACATATAGAAACGTTGACAGTATGTCGTTGTTGCTCTCGAAACTGGTGTGTCGTTGTTTATTCGTTGTCTTTTGTTGTGACCATTATTTATTGCCGAGTGAATATTACTGTATGAATAGAAATATAGAACAACATATAAATCTCTCTTAAATCTAGAACATTGTACACTTTAAAAAGGAGATTCGATAGATATCTAAATGATCGAACAATTATAACGCTAAGAATTGTTTTTTGTAGTCTTTTAGCCAACTATAATACAGTTTTAACTACTCCTCCCCAGACTAGTATCGCATAGTAAGGGGTAGCACTTACCCTCAAAGCAGAGTATGGTATCATCCGCGAAACTGATAATTTTACCATTATTTAAAGTCGCGTTACAAAAGTCGTTAATATATTCCAGAAATACACCGTATGTGGATTGCTGTGTTTTGCAATGATGAATTGCTGTATTTTTCATGATTTTGGACAATTTGACATTTATTTGTTAGGAAGGATTTGAACTACTTATATCAAAATCGAGTTGCCGGCTTATTTCAAAAAAATAAAAATTCGTATCAAAATGTTCTCAAACATTTTTTCAATTCAGGCAACCGTAACGCAGATGCGCTGGACAGAATATTTTTATTGGCCCTGTTTTCCATTTTTCAACGGCGCGATAGAAGCGGAATATATTATACACCCCTTGTGAATAACTCACGAACGAATTGCAAACCAAAAGAATCTGACAAAAATACTGTTTTTTCTTGTAATGCGATATAGATTACTAAAACAGATAAAAATATCAGTATTTAAATATGTTCAAGAACACACAATTACTGGATTTTCACCTGCAAAGGCACTGTTACTAAGCAAATAATAAATATCACATAGAGACGAAACTATGTTTTATTATATTTAAAATGAGAAACTATATAAAAATTGATTTTTCAGGCGTATTCTAGTATAATGTGTTACAAAAACATTTTACAGATAAAGAATATTGCTTTAAATAATTTCAAAAAAATAATTAAATTCTCACTGTGACATCTATGCTGTTTCAGGGAAATGAATATCAAATTTATTCCATAGATGGCGATTGTGTAGTTGTATTCTTTATGTTTCCACATAGTAACATATATACAACTTCCAAAAATTTGATAGATATGGAGATTAATTAATGGGTGAGAATGGTGAACGTTGTATTTGTATAAAGTGATTACTTAAGCCAGCCGAAGACTAATCGTAAGCTTTGTAATTACCCATACTTCCATATCTTTTCATTTTCATATAATATAAAGATAGCTTCGTCTCTATGAGATATTTGTTTAGATTAAATATCAACTGTTTACCATAAGCCAAAATAGTTCTTTTAAAATAGCAGTTTGCTGCTTTTTCAATTGCACCCTTTCCCTGGCAAGTTCAAATTGCATCCTTTCCTCGTGAAATAACGAGTATTATGATTTATAAATCACTTCCGCCATTGAAAACATTCAGATCTACGGTTCTTATATTATGGCCGTTCCGCCCTGGGCGTAAAATCTAACCACTAACCCAAATCGACAGACCACTTTTCCCTTTCCCATTACCCTTCGTATTTATCCTTTGTATAGAATAAAGAATCCTCTCTCATTTTGATAGTGGTTTTTCGCGCCGGTCTTTCACCTCGAAATATACAAATTTCAAAAGAACGTTTTTATATTTTACAATGTTAATTTTTCCTCTTTCATTACAACGTTTTCAAGTGAATTTGTAATATATCGTATTTTATTATTTTCACGCTCGGTATTTTTTTGACACCGATGTCATTGGACAACCATCGTATCGCCAGCCCTGCGCAGATTGCTCCTTTTCGTAGGAATCTAAAGTGGTAAAAATATAATATATCAATATAAATTAAATAGCAAGATGTGCAGAAAAAAATTATTTATCGAAAATATATTTCAGTTGCTTGTTACCGGGATGGGCCTTATCCTAACCAGGGAAATGCGTTAACCAATTTCGCTACATCAACCAAGTACGTTTATAAAAAATTTTTAAACATGTATTCTGTAGTTTCTTGAAATTGGTACATCTATAAATATTATTCCATTTTTAAACTTGATATTTCATATACCTTTTAGAAATATACGCTAGAAGACGCCAGAATTAAATAAATTCATTTTATTAAATTTGGACTACTGAAAATGCAACTTCATAACAAAAATGTGTCTCCATAAAAAATATAGTATATACCCCAACGATCATTAATTTAGTTCGTTAACCTCCTCTATATTATAGTAACTCCTTCTTTTCGTTAAACTACTGATTTCAATTCTAATTTATAATAAGTAATAATATCAAAATCTAAAATAACTAAACGTTATAAAAATGAAAAAATATAATATAACATAAAAATAAAATAAACATTATAAAAATTTATTAAGTATATTATTACGTAAATAAAAATGGTGATTAGTGATTATGGGAAATATCGATCGATGCTGTATGTCAATCATTATTTACGGTGTATACGTAGAAAATTGATACTAGATTCCACTTCAGCGATCTAAGTATATTCAAGATATAAGATAGTCGAAGTTTTGAACCTTTTTTAAGTGTTTTATTTACACGGGCTGGAGTTTGAATGCGGACTGCGCGGATATACAAATGTGCCACCGCCGCGTGGCGCTCTTAACGCTGCGAGGAAACCTCTCGAGTGTTGAATGTTTTCATCTTCCACAAAAACCTTCGCGGGATTTGCGCTCCCTTAGTCCCCGCACAGCGGCGGGGTTTGTTTAGAATTTCAAAATACTCCCTCACCATCCATCCGTCTCGGGGAATGTTTCCTTCAGCCCCGGGATTATCGGTATCGAAGCCACTTCGTTAAATTCACCGCTTTATTGTTTGGTAACGGTCTCCGATTTTATTTTCCACGATTCAAATTCAAATTCGCTCATTTCCATACTGCTTTCATTTTAGCTTTCATGAATGCGTTGCAAATTCGTTTATATTTAATAACGGTGTATTTTATATTTAATAACGGTGTATTTTATTCAACTTCTGCCGATTCCGTTTTTTAAATATATATTTTTTGTTAAAAAAAGATGCGAACGTAAAAATATATTACATCAATATTCTTTATTAATTCTTATGTCTGTGCTAAAAAAAATTAAATTATTTAGCCGGTTTTCTGAGACGAGGTCGTATCCCTGACGTCTTGATTACGAGACGAGTGTCTTATTGCTAGACCAAACTAACAAATTACTCAGTCTTCAATTAAATAATTTATTTAGTTCGACAGTTGTTATGTACTTATTTATTAGCAATTTTATCTCTTATAACTAGTTGTATATCTTCTCCATTCGACCAGAGAAATTATTTTTAATCCTTATTACACGCTAAATATAGAATCCTTTTTTTAATTCTGAACTGAATTCAACTCCAGGTTTCTCCGCACAGCTCAATGTAAACTTTATTAATATTATAACGAGTCAATTTTAAATAAGTAACAAAAGTTCGTGCGGAAAACGTGTTTGTATCGAACAATCACTGGTTTAGTTTTAATCAATTACTTTATTTTTTTATCTCTTATTCTTGCTTATACGAGTACATAAGTTTATGTTTGGTGTGTGTGTAGTGTGTCGTTTCTGATTTATTATCATTTATCTTGTATATATATACCACTGTAAGGTTACGAATGAAGTATTTTCTTCGCTGCCAAAATCCCTAAGAGCATTGCTTTTTTTAACTGGACATATTCTCCGATGTACTGATTATATTTTAAAAATTAACAAATAAATTCTTAATTAAATTATGATTTTTTTTTTCTGATGTCTTATATTTTATTATCGACGGCAGAAAGTTGCCACTTCCAAGCTCCACCTGTCGATAAGAGTCTTGATTCATGTCTCGTGTAACTTGTTGTTGGTCTGGTGCCGTGGCGAGATCCTGGATTAGCACCCGTTGGACCGGAAAACGACGGGAGATGAGAAAACTTTCTCATCACACCGGCCATCACCCGCTGCGCTATCGAGAAAATGAGGGAACGTGGTTTCTTCAAATATTTTTTCACTGAAAGCTGCCAGACACCCTTGCAGATATTAGATTGTAATAAATCTTTCACATTGTCGCTCAGTTACGTTAACTATGCAATAAATATAAGAAAAATGGAGTTAGTATCTAGGATTTATAATTATTATACATAAAGTTATGATGACTGAGATTCCTCCATTTTATATTCATTATAATTTAAGCAAATATAATGATAATATTCTGTGAAATTTATGTATTTCTTGTAATGAAGGAATTATTATTATTATATATACATCCGGGTCTAGAATTTGTTTAGCAGTTTTCCAGGATAACCTTTCTTTTAAACCTTAATGTAAATAAATATTAAATATAAGGTGAATCGGGGTAAGTGCTACATATAAATCATTGACATAGACTTTTAACTGTTCTCAAACTTCATAAGATGATGTTATGACTTTGAAACTTTGATAGAAGAATCATTACCCATTTTCTAATTTAATTCTTAAAAAATCAGAATGTAATCTTTTAGGATATATGTTTATAGCATTTTATAAAAAATGAACGAGTAGATGCATCTAGTTGTATAATTTCTGACAAATTGTTAAAATAATAAAAATGTCTTTACTTATTTGCTTACTAATGATATGATTTAGTTATATTTGGTCCTTAATGACAGTTAAAACGTGCTGAGTGGCCAAAAAATCTAGTAAAACTGCTTAGAAGGGGGAAGTGCGACATATAATAGTGATTGTTTTTGAAATTGGTTAATTATTTTAAAAAAATAATGGAACTGTCCACATCACTAGTTGAGAAAGTTTCCTTACAAAAATATATGGGTTTACCATACCAACCACTGAGTAAAATTTATGGGGTAAGTGTATCTCGTCTTATAAATCATAATCCGCGAAAATAATAATAATTATACATACATCACAAACTACAACTCAAAATAAAGATATTGACCTAATATCAGCGCCCCGGCACAAAAGATTATCGAGAAATACGAAAGATTGAAAAGGTATACACAACTCGTAAGTTGACATCAAACAACTATCATAATTTGAAATGGTATTACAAGAAAACAAACGTTTGGATTTGTACCATCTCTGGATTGTCTCCTCAAATATTGATTTATAACATTTCTTAACAGATTGCGGCACTGGAATTAAATTTCTAACGTAATTAGGAAACTTAGATGCACTTCCCCTATAGTTGCGGGTTACCCCGGCTCACCTTAACAATATTATTGAAAATGAATGGATGTTTAATAGTATAACATTCGTATTAAATATTTATGGAGGTAATTTTATAATAATAATATATATGGCATATAATTTATCATGTTAATTTTCTTAGGAGAATGTCTTGTAGACTTATAGAATTATGTATTTTAAAATGAATTCTTCATGTCCTACTCCCCGTCGTAGGACAATGAATGGTGACCCTCTTCTTACCCAGGATCGTTCTATAAGCAAAAGGATCCATATTGGTTCTATTCATTAACCACCAGGTTGGAATTTTTTTAATGCTGCATCGCAACCTTGCGGCCGAACAGTCGGGGCCCCATGGCCTTAGTAAGGTTTCTCCAGATATCCCTGTTCATCATTGTTTCCTGACTTCACATCGGTTTTCTCCAGTTTTGTCTTAGATGATCCACTGGCTACTTTTCATTGAAAATTCATTGCGATAATCTTTACATTGGCGTTTCCAAAATTTATTGTTAGTATTTTTATTTTATTTCCAAATCAGATCTACATTTTTTTATAAACATAATTTATTATTAACCATCAATCATCTTGCTTTCTCCCACGATTGATAAGGGGTGTCAATTTAATTTGTTCCCGCATTATATATTTACGATAACTCGCACTATTTATTTTCGGGATTGTTGAACTGATTTATATGTGATGCTAGTATCGCGTAATTAAGAAGAGCAATAAGATCTTCAACCCACATACACATGGGAAAATGTCGAGACACAAAATACGAAGTTCTTTTATCTTACCACGTGCGTATCAATCTTAATTTAAAAAATTATACTAAGGTTTTTTTGACACTGCAATAATTTTTTTACGACAGTATAATATATTAGCTGTGATACAACCATACACATATAAATAACTTTTTATGGTTGTAAAGTAAATAACGTAACGGATCGACACATCAACTTTCCTTAATAATTCATGGAACTTTACATAAGACTCCGCCTAGCCGGCATTCTGTAATTAAAGTTGAAAAACTAAGATTGCGGTGCAAAAGTTAGATTATCCACAATCTGGAATCATATTCAATACGTATACACTATTTGCTTCGTATATTTTTATTCTTCATAGTATGCGCCGTGTACATTTTGATCATATGATGGTAGAATATGTAGGTGTGTTGTACTTGACATCATATTATTTTTACTGACTTGTTTAACGTGTACGGTAAATATTGTCGATCTACGCAGAAATTAAATGAAAAACTAAACAATTTTTTTTCTGTATATCTTTCTTGTTGTTTAATTTAATTTGTTATAATTATAAAATGTGTCATAAAACATGTCGCAAAACTATGTTCTGAAAATGCAAATTTACAACAAAAGTGTGTTCTCCTTAAAAAGTAAACTGAAAGTAACATTTCTATAAAGAGATGTAAAAATCTACACATACGTTTGTTTAAAGTTTTTTGGTCAAGTTAAACCATTTAGAAACAGTGAAAAACCGATAATGGAGTATTATGAAAAAAATAAAACTTCTAAGAGTACGCACATACGTTTAATTTTGGTACAAATTATAACTAAGTTCTGAAAAAATTAACAACTTCACAATTAATTCTCTTTAAAAATTTAATTGTGTTATTTTCCTGTATAACTTTAGTAGATGATGTGATATTCAAATCAGAAAAACGTATTATTTACAAGGTTGATATGTGTCTGAAATAGTAACCCGTTTTTTCCTCATTTTACTATTTTTACTTTTAAAATTAGCAATATTAACTTTGTGGTTAAAATTCATATTTTTTATTTATTATTTTTGTTTTATTAACCACTGAATTGAGTTTAAATACATCTACCGGTTTCGAAAAATACTATTTTTTTCTTCAGGATGTCATAACTAACTAAAAATATATATCATTGTTTCTTCACCGGAATCTATTTTCAAATTTTTTTTAAAAAACAACAATTATTTAAAAAATAAATTTAGTACCTAACTCAAATTCTAATAAAATAGATTCCGGTGAAGAAACAATGATATATATTTTTAGTTAGTTATGACATCCTGAAGATGAAAATAGTATTTTTCGAAAACGGTAGATGTATTTAAACTCAATTCGGTGGTTAATAAAACAAAGATAATAAATAAAAAATATTACTATTTTTACTCCAAGAATTTGACGTAAAATATATTTTTATCTGTCTAAAACTGAAGCATGATTACTCTTTTGACAAAACTTTTTTTTAAATATATACAGAATTGTATATATACACTTGACCTTTTAATCATATTATCAGGTTTATCTTTCAATCCAGTTAACATTAGCGAGAGGCAGCCTCACCGCTTCTTTATGCAAAAGCTTGAAAACAAATTTTCCGAAACAATTATGTAAATCTGCCCAAGTTGGCGAATGTATTTTCTCGTGCTATTCAAATGTCTCGACCAAAATAAAATGATGTCAATCAAATTAGACTTAAATTTACCGACTGCAGAGGAAAAACGTTTTCTCGTGATTATTATTCCATTGTTTCGAAGTGGTGCGAAAAAAAAAGATGTATTGATCAGAATGATATTTAAAATATTTATTATCCATCTTCATAATTTTATTTGTATTCGTGACACAAATATTTTTTATGTACCAGAAAATAAATCGATTTTTTTTTAAGTAGAATAACTTTGTTGTGAATAAAATATTTACAATAAAGTGTGCTTTTTTTCAATACCAGCCTTCACCTCCATACATTAGTGTTGGCATCGGAACGCTAGTCTCGATTCGTGTAACAAATTGCTATCGGCTATTGTTAGGGATTATCAGTGGACTCTATGAAAGAAAAATTCGGAGGGGACAGGATGACACAGTACTTTGAAAACTACCATTGACCTTTGGTTGTCCCGCTTCTCTCTCCACGCTCAGCAATCGAAGCATCCCTCGAAGGTACCATCGGCCAAAGTATCTCGCGATGTAGGTAGATAACCGGCGCGTATTTGAAAAAGGTACAGGTTTGTAATGCTTACAGGACGGCTACCAAATTAACATTGATTCCCTCATTGATGGCCAAGTAGGAAAAATCAAGTATGTGTCGGAAGGTTGGAAGGGATCTATATAGATATTAGGAACACAATTTTTCTAACAGCGATAATTGCATGAGTAAGTGAATGTTGGTCTGAATACAATCACGAGCTGTATAAAAACATTTGTCAGAGCCCCACATAAAGTAGCATGGGTTGCCGGGCGGCGTCCAGAGGATGTAGTAAGCGTGAAAAGGAGGTAGAAAAAGACTGAGAAGACCCCGAATCCACTAGGAATATGACGTTACAGAGATGCAACAGACTCCATATTGAAAGACAGTCGCCGAGAACCGGAGGATGTAGATGCGAACGATTCTGGAGGCCAAGGCTATTGAAGAAGATGAAGTGTGTATTATATTTGATTCGGATTGAAAATCTTCAAAGGTTCTTGATCTTGCGGAAAATATATAACAACATGAACATACGGTGCGTTGTGCAAGGAACGTATCACGTGATTAGAGCCACTATTTCAACCGATAAATCTATCGTCCATTAAATACGTAGTTGCCTCTATCCTTTGCTGGTCGAGAATGTCACCACCCTGTCGTACCGTCTAATTTAAAGGGCGCTCAGCCACCCCTCGCCTCCGAGATTTTATACATTTTCCCGCTTTTGATTGACGGCACTCCCTCGGCCCGAATAAGAAAGCGCAAGTTTAAGCCTAACGGACAAATAATTCCGCAGAAACATTGACATCGGGGCGGCTGGCGACTGGGGGAAGCAGAAACAGCGGTGTTCTTCACCCTAAATATTTTTTTAAATTAACGAAATGTTGTCGGTACTATTTTGGAGAAATCCAAGCGTTGATGTGGTTTTCAAGGACGTCCCCGACATGTATTATTCATACTCATGAATATTATTTGGACTCTTCTTAAGGGAAGAAAAATATTTTCCCTTACAGAATCACTTTAACGAGATAACATTGTTGTAAATCAACAACTCAGCATTTTTAATTAATAATTTTGTTTTTCCCGTTCTCGTTGCTTCGCTGTCCATCCAAGTTTTAGACAAATAAATCACGCAGAATTGTGGGACTTTACGTTTTTAAATGTCATGTATCATATCGATTTTAGACGCTTCCTTTAATTCAATCGTGCATTATTATTTTTATTATGTATATATATATACTCGTATATAACATCTTGAAAATTTATCAAACTAGCTGAATTTAATTAGGTTATTTAATGAGAGTTAAAACATCATTAATATATAAACTATTACTTCTTCAATATTAGCGAAATTACTTTGTGGCCTCATTTTATATTAATAATTAGACAAAAAATTTTGTTTAAACAACTATATATTCTTTTAAAATTAGCAATATTAACTTTGTGGTTAAAATTCATATTTTTTATTTATTATCTTTGTTTATCTTGAGTTATGACATCGTGAAGAAGAAAATGGTATTTTTCGAAACCGGTAGATGTATTTAAACTCAATTCAGTGATTAATAAAACAAAGATAAATAATAAATATAACGATCTATTCACTATACATTGTTTCCTGAAGAAGATACCATAGGTATCGAAACATGTAAAATAATCAATATATTGTGGTTTAAACAAATTATTTTGTCTAATTATTAATATAAACTATTATATTCAAATATACTACATAGAAGTAAACTAACGCTATTTTCAACAAATTATATTTATCTCATAGAAACGAAGCTATTTTTGTATTATATTAAAATGGAAAGATATGAACGTATGGGTAATTACAGGCCTATGGCCTGCCTTCGGTTGGCTTAAGTGAAGTGTTCCTAA
Source organism: Eubasilissa regina (assembly GCA_022840565.1). Lineage (NCBI taxonomy): Eukaryota > Metazoa > Arthropoda > Insecta > Trichoptera > Phryganeidae > Eubasilissa > Eubasilissa regina. Next base: position 19,399,212 of record JAINEB010000015.1, on the reverse strand, counting down.
ATAGTAACATATATACAACTTCCAAAAATTTGATAGATGTGGAGATTGATTAATGGGTGGAATGGTGAACATTACATTATGTAATGTGATCACTTGAGCCAGCCGAAGACAGGTCGTAAGCCCTGTAATTACCCATACTTTCATATCTTCCTATTTTAATATAATATAAAAATAGCTTCGTTTCTATGAGATATCTATAATTCGTTTAATAACAATGCCCTTGTAGATAAAAATCCAGTAATTGTGTGTTCTTGGACATACTCAAGTATTGTCAACTCTATCTTAACAAATTATAGTGATCATAATATGATCATTATTGAGAGAATCAAAAACCCGCAAAATCAATACAGTTCGTGTTATTCGAATAGGAATCTAATTTCTAATAATATTAATAAAAATTGATAAATCCTTTGAAATTTTTTACCGGATTAAGAACTTCCTAAATTATTAAAATAGATGCCTGCATTGTAGGAGTTGAAAAGTTGATGAAAATAATATTCTGAACTATATATATATTTAATTGGTGCATTTCGGCTTTGCACATCGCGCATCGTCTGCATTCAGTATTTGCAGTCTGGGAGAGCTGTATTTTGGTAATGACCCGATCTCAAATGCCCAGGAATTCGAAGACAATGCATCGTTGCACGCATTCCTGGAATATTCACTGCAACTGAGGATCCAGTTATTCAGGTAGAACTCACATTTAATTGCCTGGCACGCCGTTTTGTTCTATGCCTCGCTTCTTACCAAGATATTAGAATGTCGGGCGCCACTCAAAAAATTTAATGTTTTTGTAAAAATTATTTTTCATTTTTTTTATTTATACGTACTATATGCAACCGTACACCGTCGACGGTGCATTCAACTTATATGTATCGTCAAAAAATTAGATTATGTTCTAAAAATGTGACATGACATGAGTCTTTTCAGTGACAGGTAATTATACAATATTAAAATTTACGAGGGAATGCAAATTAACTTGATATTTTCTCAATTTTATTTCTTAAATTGTTATTTTTCATAGTCGTTTTACGGAAATCATTGTATTAATTGTAATTACCGAGGTCCTTTAAAAATAGTGTATATTAATATTTTCTCCGTAATATATTTACAGAAACTCTACATGAAAGTACATTTTCAATTTCAAAGAAAATTTTAATTAACGCAAGTATTCATCCTTGTGAAAAGAGCATCCACGTTATATAAAGGATGTCTACTCCTTTTAATAATTTATAAAGTCTCCGGGTAAAATCTTTTTCTTTTCATATTTATGTGTTGGATTCACTTTACGGAGGAAAAATCAGTAATGTTATTCTTTTGTTTCTATTTATTCAGAGCTCAGCCGTCCCCTCGAAGTTCTTGGATCATTACTCGTTATTAGGAGCCCTTATTCAAATGCGAAGCCACTCGCGATTAATATTTTATGCACCGCTACCTATATTTTTGAACATTCTATTTCCATAAATTATCATTATATATTAAATATTTACTTACTTACTTACTTACTTACCATCACGCCGTTTCCCCGTGGGGGTAGGCAGAGAGGATAGAGCTCCACACTCTTCTGTCCTGACACACAATTCTCGCCTCATCCACATTCATACATCTTGTCATACAAGCTCGCCGATTGTTGAGGCTTCTAACAGAACCATCCTCCATTATCTGGTTTACCTGGTCGTGCCAAGTCTTCCGCGGACGTCCTCTATTTCTGGTTCCATCAACACTTGCGTCATATATCTTTCTTACCATTCTCTCCTCATTCATCCTTTCCATATGACCAAACCACCTAAGTGATCCTTTCTTAATATTAAATATTTCCAAAGTGTATTACTGAATTTATAACTTATAAAACAGGTATACAAATAATTTTTCTTTTTATCCAAGGAAATGAAAGTTTTTATTATTATTATTATGTTTTGTACTAATTAAATGTATTAATTATAATGATATACATATGAAACCAATTTTATCGAAAAATATTGTTGTTGCGCTACCGGGATTCGAACCTGCATCTATTTTTCCAATCCGGGGAAGGTGCATTACCAACTATGCTACAGCGCTAGTATTTTTGACGACAAATTTTCGTTCGTATATGTTATACTTTTTCAAATGAATACATCTGTCGTTCCATTATTTGAAAGCCATCTACATTGTTTTTACGGAATCTCAAATACCTTGAAAAAAGAGACCCAGGTTTGAATCCCGGTAGCGCAACAACAATATTTTTGGATAAAATTGATTTTATATGTATATGTTTGTAATTAATACATTTAATTAGTATATAAAACATCACAGACCGTCTGTTCTGAATAATTACAACTTCGCAATAAGAATGTGTTCTCCTTAATAATTATGTTTTGTGTTTTATTACATGAACGATTTGGTTTAGATATCTCATTTCTATTACTCGCGTACATATAACTCTCAATGTTATTTTTGAAAATGTTTTGTTTGAATTATAATATGAACACAACAACCGGTAATGTTGTTGCGCATCTGAAACAAATCGGTTTATGTCCTGGCGGCTTCTCCTGCGGAAAATACAGCTTCCTAAACAGTCCCGACTCTCCGCTAACGTCTTTACAATAAAATCGATTATTGATGAGGGAAAACTTCGTTGTATTGTTTTATCTTCTTCTACTTCCGTATTTTTTGTCTTTCCGTGACCGGAATATATTTCTTAACAAAGTAACCGTCCGGAATTGAGAAAACGCTAAAAACGAAACAACCCCGTGGAAAGGGGCAGATCTTTCGCTGGTGTCCTTATTGTCAAGACGGTTCGATTCTGACATCTCGACTCGACTCGGGGTTGCTTCGCTTGTATAGCTTTACGATCTTTCCACGTATCTTAAACCATATTTCCACGCCTCAGCCAGGGCAAATCAACAAACTCAAGGTGAATATTACACAAAATTAAATAAATTTAATCATCACAAAATACTATTTTATAGTAGTAAATTCAATGTTAACTATTTTCCAATAAAATTAATATTATTCCACCAGTTTTTTCTTCATCGGTCCCTACAAAAGTTTACTTTACAGTAACAGTACTCATTGAAATGTACAATGTAAATGTATGTGTGAAAATAAAATACTTGTTTTTTTATTCTACTCGTTTAATTGCATGATGAAAATTTTGAATAATTAATAATGTTGTCCCTTTTCATCTCGTACAAATTAAATTGTATAGGTGTCCCCTACTGGATATAAATACAAGTTGTTGAGTTAAATTGTTAGATTAATAATGTATTTTTGTGAGTGATTTTATTTTCACATGTGTGATTATGGAGTTCTACAAACTTACTTCGGAAACAGTAAATATCGTTATTTTTACTTTTGTGCGTAGTTAAGCAAGTCCTAAATAAAAATGATTATTTTTTTATCAAGTGCGTCTTTTTGAATGATTAAACTGTGTTTTAATGATGATATGTAATGTTGCCAGCATTTTAGAGGTGGCCGCGGGCCGCGGATTCCGAACCCGCGCTCAACCGTAACACTTCCGCCCCTTGACTCCATTACACGGTTCAGCTCCAAATCGTATCTTAATGCCACATCTTTTGGGGGATTTTTTCTTATCGCTGAAATATGGATGAAGAGATATGTGCAGGACCGGCTCGACCATCAGCCAAACTAAGCGTTTACCCGGGATGACCAAACCTATTCGAACTTTTGATTCTTTAAAATACACCTAAGTATAAGATATTGTCCAGACCTACGCTAAAAATATTCTAAACTACATATTCATCAATAAGGTCATCTGGAGTTTCCATGGAAATCCCAAAAGTAACAGAATCTCAGATTTGTGAATGTGAACCACATACTGGCAAAAAAGCTATGCTTTTGTAGCACCCAAATTGTATAATTCTCTCAAAATACATAAAATACATTGAGCAACACAGACAGTTCATAAACTAATTATGTATAATAATTTTTAATTAGAAATATAAAATGTTTGCCTCAGCATGAGCGAAGCCCAGTGAGGCAGATATTAAAATACGAAATGTTCTTACAGCATATGATATGAAATAAATAAATAAAATATGACTTTCATTCATAGCTACCGTCGGCGGACGGCGAGGCCTACGTTAATTATTATGTAGACTGTTCTAGTTGTTATGTATTTATAAAGAAAGGGCAGCTATATTTAGAGTATTTCTGCAAACTGAACTGCATGATAATTATGTACAATCTTGTAAAGAAGAAGCATTATGGTAGTACAGGTAGATTCAAATTCATCGATCAAATATCAACATTATTTTTTGTCCTTAGGCACTTCTCAAAATCTGTTATTTGATTTAATGCGTGAATTAGGCCAGAGAAAATATTTGCTACAAAAATAACCTTCTAGAGTATTCAATACAAATACATTCCTCACCTACAATAATATTATTCAACGTACCTATATTAGATAATAATATACCTGCGCCGGTCCTGCACGAACCCTTACAGGTTACACGGTATATCAAAATGTTAATATTATGTAAATCGTTACCAGAAGAAAGATTTTGGCAAATAAACCTTTACCCTTGTGTCGTTAATATGGTGCAGTAAAATATGTCTCACAACTATATTAATTGTATACTTAATGCGCGTTATAATCCATTCAATTAGATACTGTTATTAAAAGATTCTAGTATAGTTTTTTACGATTATACATATTATATAATATATAATACAGAGTGGCCTAAAAGTCACTAGACCATTTTAAAATAAAATAACTTTTTTATTTCTTAATAATTCACATTTATTATTATATAAACAGAAAATTTTTATTTAGTTTTGAAAATTACATCCTTTAAATAACCATAATTTTTCTCTTCACACTGATCTACTCTTTCTAAGGCGTGAACCATCACCTGTCGTAATGTTTCTTGGCTTATTTCTTTACGGATTTTGGCTTTCAATCACTGGTTCAATTACTGTTGGCCTTTAGTTACTGGTTCAGTTACTGTTGGCCTTCAATTAATGTTTGGTACGGTATACTCTATCTTTCAAATATTCCCATAGAAAGAAGTCTGAAGAAGTTAAGTCAGGTGAGCATAACGGCCACTTGATTTCAGAGTATCGCAAAATTATCTTTCTTCCAAAAATGTATCTTAAGAGTTTAATTGTCGGACGAGCTGTATGGGCAGTATGGCAGTAGCACCATCTTGCTGCCACCATACCTCTGGTGTGTCCACGACTGCAGAACGCACGAAATTCTGTTGCATTTTTCGATACCTTTCGCCATCTCACCTCATCTTCGAAGAAATAAGGTCCAAGAACACTTTCCGCATTTAACAGCACAATACCAAACCCGTTACTTTTACAGGGTGCAGATTATATTAGTGAACTATTCTTGGATTTTCTGTCCCCCAAAATCGCATATTTTGTTTATTAACAAAACAAAATTTGCGTTATCATAATTGACCGTTTATTTTCTAAATAAAATTCAATTATTTTAACACGTTGCTCGGTCGTGAACTTCTTCATATTTAATTTCCAAAAATTACGTTTTAATAATCTGAAAAAAAATTAATTATAGAAAGTTATTCGAATTTTAAATAGTCTAGCGACTTTTGGGCCACCGTCTGCAAATTAAAACTCCCTTGTCAAGGAAATGTTTGTATTTATGTCGTTAATATTTTTGAGAAGTGCTTTCGAAATGCATATACATACAGATAAAATCAATTTATCAAAAAGATATTTCAGCTGCCACCAGGATTTGAACATATTACGTATATTATATCTTCTATATATATATATAAAGAAGAGTGTCTGTGAGTGGGTGGTTGTGTTTGTTTTTTATACAAATCTACAGTTTAATTCCGAGCTTGATGAAATTTTGCACACTTGACCTTAAAAACAAGAGGAAGGTCAGGTCACATAAGATTTAAAATACGAAATTTACCGTCTAAAAAACACTACCGCCATCCCCCTAAATGAAGCCTTTTAACTCTGCGTAAAGCCCGGACAACGCCGGGTACCTTATCTAGCAGCGTAAATTACTCAAAGGTATTCGCAATAAAAGGTGATAGCTTTTTTTTAAAATTGAATAATAGATGTATCGATTTGAAATAGCTGCAACATATAAATTACAAAAATTCGTCAGTTTACTATGCTAACATGGTGTAATTGGTCAGCGCGCTTTCCCGGATAGGAAAAGTTCCTGGTTCAAATCCCGGTGGCAGTTGAAATATTTATTCGATAAATTGATTTTATCTTCTAATTGATGCATTTGCACTACGTTCTGAAAAAAACTAGAACTACGCAATAATAACGTGTTATCTTTCAAATATATTTATTTTTATTCGTTTTTAAGTAATAATAACGCTCTCACGCATTTGAAGGTAGGACCGGTCGTCCTAACCCCGGACGAAAAATATGATAAGAGATCATTCTTCGTCTGCGCGTGTTCTCATTAAATTTTCTCCCTCGAATTTTTTTTTTAAACTTTTACCCACGCTTTTCCACTTGTACCTACAGAAAGAGACAGTTACATTTCATGCTATCAGTGAGAATCTCACGAAATCGCGTAAACTTTTGCGTATATTTTTAGGTAAATTATGGAGCCACTTAAAGCGCCTGAAATCTCGCATTTCTACCCCGGTACTTCGGCTGTGTTTCCCATTTCACCGGGACACAGGCGGAATAAGAAAGAAACTCCGGACTTTTTCATGGGAGAGTGAAACTTAACTGATTATTGTATCCATTTTACAAAAAAAAAATCTACAGAATATTTTAATCTACTCTCATCTTCCTTCTAGAAATCTGTTCTAATGGAGGAAGCCAAATTATGTAGAATTTTACGTACAGATAGGGTGGTCTTGATAATTAAAAAAGTGAAGAAAATTGTTAATAAACATAAAAATTACATATTTAAAAATTTTTATTGATTCTCTATTAAATGTGTAATATGTAAAGTACTGTAAGTTAAATCTTTACCAACTATTATTATAGTATATTATTATTATTTAGATGATAGCATAACTTTATATGTGGATTAGTTTCCGTTCGTGTTTTTATTACAAATAACTAAATTTTTAAAATGCCGTTTCATTATTGTTGTTATTATTTTATCTCTTAATGTGATTACTAACTAATTATACACTGGGTTAAAAATATGTATTTATTTTTCTTCTTTTTTTTTGTACAATATCCCGCTTAAAAATTACAATTTTTATAATACCTAGTGTTAATTGATTTAATCTCTTATTTGTAAATAAGTATTAAGCCGATGTAACAGAGATGTGCGCTATATTAAATCTACCGTAGTGCTACTCGAGTCACATTAATTTCTAAATAAGCGCCTCGCGGTTACTCAGTGTAGGGAGCCCTTGTAGAAATCCCCTATTTTCATTATCGTCTCTCCACTTATTGAGGTCTCGGTAGTACAGTACATAAATATAGGTACATTTTCATTATCACTTTCCCCCCGTTGCACGTCGCCCCGCGCCCCGCGCGCCGCGCCTTTTAATTAACTTCCCGAGAAAAGTTAATTGTTACGATCGGGGTTTCCCGCGCTACGGATTTATACCGGTTGGTTTTTCTCCATTCCAGATTGCAATCTCGGCCCGGCCCCTAGTACGCTGACATCAGCGTTTCTCTTTGAACCGCGACGTTGAGTGTTTACAATATTTCTCAAATGCGAAATCTTAATTCGAGTTGCTACACTTTAAAGATCGACGTTTAAAACACACTTAACGTAAAAATATATTCTCAGATACAATGCATAGCTCAGAAATGTAATTGAGGCAAGGTCTAGACAAAAATAATGAGCAAAGCAAATGCAGACACCTCCAGACTACTTCTGGGTGGTATTTAGGTCAGAGACGCATGTCGAGTTCTTAAATATAGAAAAAGAAGAAGAAAAGCCTTGAATCTATTTGCATTTAAACAAAGTGAATTAACAAATGTATCCACCCCTGTTAGTACAAAAATATGGATGTCAAAATATATAAATAAATAAATAAAATACGGAGAAAAAAAAATCAAATGACCCGAAACTATCTTGTCAACCTTTAAATACCACCAAATTGGGTCAGTGTTCGCCAGACAAATGCGATATACAAATTATTGTTTTGATTATTTATTTTTTAATGAAATTTTATTTTATTTGTTAAATTGCAATTTTTTTTAGAAGATATTATAGTTCCTTGATAATAAAAATAAATTTAATTAATCATCGAGAAAGATGTTTTCCCGAATTACGCTATAGTCACTATATATTATCATCGGATTTCATCTACATATATACTTTTATCAGTGAGACAATTCATTTCCAGCCTTCTTTGATGTAATTGTTAATGGATTGGTTCATGTCTTTAAATTAAGTTTATTACACGTATTAGATTTCCTCAAAGTCTACTATTTTGGAATATTTTGGTTTAAAAAACATGTATTTTTGTCTTAGTCGTGTGATGATACACGTAGTATGAAATGGTATATATTATAACGGTTCCACGATATGTATTATTGAAAATTTTAATTTAACTATTTTGAAAAATAAATATTCAAAAATTTCTAGAAATAAATATTCAGAATTATTTGTTACGCATCTTTTGCGTTTCAACAGTAGAATACACAGGGGAATTGTTATATTTTAAAGCAAATTAAGATTGAAGTTATTTTTCTTAGAATTTTCTTTATACTTCCAATACAATAATTTTTGTATTTTATTTCTTCTTACTAAATCTTTGTTCTGTAAAATATAAACAGTTTTTTTTTTTTAAATTTATATTTTCGTAATCTTACAAATACAAAAGCTCGTCGATAATTAAAATTTTGGTTATTCCAATTTGTAATACTTGGCAGATAGGGAAAAAAATTTCAAAAAAATATTTGTAAAGTTCATTATATTCATGTTTGTTTTTTAAGGAATTACTCTCAATCAAAAAAAATTACTGTAAAATTTGTACCCAGTGTCTCTGAACTTTGTATTCACGCTCTTACCTTTCAAAACTCTAGTTTTATTGTAGACTTCAATAGAATAAAACATATTTAGATATGCAGTAAATGTGGATACTTCTTTATCGCCCGACGACATAACATTCATAACTAAAACGTTTTTTGATCCGGAAAATCAAGATATATCCTTCAGCTATATATCTACCCTTACTCTTAAAGGAAACGTGGTTATATCTCGTGTACCAGATTAAGGAAGATAAATATTTTTATTTTTAAAAAGATTTTTAAAAATTTTTAAGATCATGTACGAACCACTGTAATACAAAAAGTAAAAACTAGCTTGAAAAAATTATGAAAAAGTTTATTATTCAATTTTATACTTCTTTAGCACACATTACTTTATTATTTGAACATTCGATTATTAACATTATTGAAGTCGTCCACCGCCAGTTTATTTGACAGATAATTGTTGCATGCAATCTATAATTCGTCATCCATCTCTAAAACATTAATGACCTAGGAACTCTTACAGCTCAAGACAGAGGTTAAGATCGAAAACTATCTAAAAAAAGCTTGGATTACGGCGAGCAGTTAGAGTTGAATAACAACATGATCGAGAAAATTATCTTCGTCTACGTGATGTAGTGAAAACCGTTGAGTGCTGATCCCGTTCCATTCTTTGCTGTCGGAGGATTTTATAAAGTAGTGTTCATTTTAAAATATCGTTCACAAAAATATGTATTAAGGCGCAAGAATCTCGGAATACCCGGTTGTGTGGTCAGTAGTAAATTTTGCGGGTTGTTCGTATGATAAATTTACTACTGTCAATGTTAATCACTTTGAATGTGCTGATAAACTGGCCAAGGAGGCCAGGAGTCTTTCCGGAGTTTTCCCCCATCAATTCCATATCCCGATGTATGACAGACTCAATATGGTAAAAAAAACGTACGAATTCTATCTGGACTGCACAATGGATGGATCCAAATAATCATAAAGGTAATCGGCTTAAAATAATTCTAAGATCTATTCCCCGCATCCGCTGGTTCACCAAAAGGAAAGTCTCCAAAAGAACAATATCAAATATTTATAGAATGAGAATTGCCAGGTAGATTCACATTTATTCAGATTGAAATTGATAGATTCCTCAATGTGTAATCTCGTCAATGGTAATTTTCAACTCCCGGTTAACTTGTGTCATCTTCTTTCTCTTAACTCGCCACATTTAATCTATATTATAACAAATTTTTTGAACGACAATGGTGTTGACATGTAATGTAATATTTTCTATTCTATAATATTATCGTACTTTGTTCATAAAATAAAGTGTTAACTTGATTAATGGCACAAATCACTCTTGAAGAGTGGATCGCCTATTTAAAAGAAGAAGAAGAATATTAATTCCTCCTAGTAATGTGGCAAGGGGAAGTCATTAAATACCTGGGAATTTTACCAAAATAGATTTATTTTAAATATTCACCATTGGCAATACATACAATTTTAAGCTTTGTCTATGGCTGTATTCATCCCCTGCGTTAGAAATCTGTCACTTTGCTGACGAATAATTTGCGGTCCTTGTAAATTCAACAACGAGATCATCATTGGTCGAACTCTCATCACTAAAATAGCGGGATATTGAATAATTCATTTTCATCTACTGCAATTTACAAAGTTTCAATGTAACAGATGACTTTTACTTTTACATTACTATTGAATATACTTTCAATGAGTAAATATTTTTTATCATGAGTTTCGCAAATTTTTTTACTCTAGTAAAAATTTACCACTGATCACGCAACCATGCTCAACAGGTTAAGAAGACTAACCAATTTTAAATTGGTTAGAGGGAATAACCAACGCAAAAGTCTTTGCTTAATGGATTGGATTCATAATACGTTAAGCATTCATGTTATTTTTAAGATAATTCCAAAAAGCAAAATTCCTATTATGCGGGCAAAAGTTACAGTGTATTATTTCAAAGTGAGGTTTATTAAGAACGTATTTGAAGGTAGGAACTCGCTTACTAGTGGTCGATTAGGGTTGCTGCTTGCCGGGGTTCAGCCGTCCGTGGGGTCATCGCGGTGAATGCTGACCGGGCGGGCGGGTGAGCGGCGGGCGGGTGTGTCCGTGGTCTCCGCAGATTATAATCTTCCGGCCGTCGTGTTCGCATCCCTCGAGCGTGTAGCGGCTAGACACTGGAACGTACAACACCGAGATCGGCGGTCGTGCCTCTAGCCGCGGTCACGACGTATTATACAATATATCGAGGAAATAGGATTTTCTTATTACGAGAATACAAATGATTAATGTTTTCTGGTGTATATACATCTCGAGGGGGATGTCAGATAAAATAGAACATGATATAGCTCTGTATTATTAATATTAAGTATTTTTTTCCCGCTCCTGTAATGGCACAGCAAATTTAAATACATATACTGAAAGTTTATTATTTTTTATTAAAATATGCTGTATAGAAAAAGATTACATTTCGAGATGTAAAACAGTTTAGATTCTCGATTTTTATGAACGTAACCAAAATATGTTGTATATTTCTTGTATTTTTAATATTATACAATAGTTGAATGTACTTTATTCGTAGATTTATTACGACAAAGTATTTTTTGAGTTCTGCTATATTATATTATTTGTGTTATAATACCACATTATTTAGTTAAATATCGGATTTCACCTTTTCTTATTTTAGTGTTTTTTTTTATAAATTATTTTCTAGATAGATAAATGTTTTAGTAAAAGAATAGTTGGTGTATATAAGATGTTCATAATAGGTATTATTTAATGTGTAAGCATTGTATAGTCTATTTGTAAAACCGAATTTAATCCGTTGACAGAGTTAATGTCCTGATTAATATAAAATTAAATATATTAGTACTAGCCTTTGTGAAAAAATTGTTTTATATGTTTATATTGATTGTGGTAACTTACAGTTAATCAGCGTTTCCGGGTCATATAATAAATCCCTCTTCTCCTTTTATCTAGCCTCCTTCTCCTTCTGTTGCTACATACTACCGACTGCTTTCACTGGCCCTGTAATCGGCAAATATTTTTACCCGAAGACCGATCGTCGTTCCCATTGTTTCCCTCGTTTTAAGCAGAGGTTTGAATCTATTGTTGCATTTAAAGGTCTGTAACTTTAATAATTTTTCAAACATATTTTCGGGAGTGTATTCTTTACACGACAAACTGTGTATAATTAAAATGTGGTCTGTCCATCCGGTAATCGGGAATACCCCATTAATATAAAAACTGAATTACGTGGGTAAAATAAATAACGATGCACAAGTTCTCACGTCGCAAATTAAGGCCTTTTCGGTAACCGGCAGTTTTTTCGAACCATTTTTTGCAAATATTTTATACTAAAAAGATTTTCAAACTTCAAATGACCGGTTACCTTTTACCGCCAGAACAGAATAAGTTTATTCTAGTTTATGATGCAATTAGTTTCACAATAAAATATTATCACAGCACAGTAGGTGACCAAAAAACCGATGATTTAATCTGTTCGTTTTTGTAGTCAATATTTTCGCTTTTATATGAGGTTACTACCTCTTTATCTAGTTTTTTTTTGTTAGTATGTTCGCTTCGGTATAAAACATTTTATAAAAAAGAGGAAAGTACAGCTTGAATATTATTTTTCAGGCCGATGTTGTTTTTGAATAACTGGGAAATGAAACACAATTTTTGAATTTGGTTTTTATTTATCAATTGTTTGGTTTATTACATTTATGTGTGGAATATGACATCGGCCAAGTGGCCGCCTCTGGCAGCGACACAAATGCGTGCTCTTTTAATCATATTTTTCATAACATTCGCGCACACTTAGCGTGTTATTTCAGCTATTTCATTTCGAATATGGTCCTGTAACATTGAAATTGTTGTTGGCTTATTGGCGTAGACCTTTCCTTTCGAGTGCCCTCACAGAAAATAGTCGGGAGCCGTCAAATCAGGTGATCGAGGAGGCCAATCGATATCACCACTTTTTGACATTGTGCGGCCGGGAAAAATTTCTAGCAAAATTTCAAGCGTAGCTCGGGCTGTGTGTGAGGTGGCAACGTCCTGTTGAAATCAGATTTGGTGCAGCCCCAATCGAACCAATTCGGTCACCGAGAAGTTTTCCAACATGTGACATTAGCGATCACCATTAATTAATTTAGATAAAAAAAATTAATAATTTCAACATATTATTGAGGCGTTGGATGCTCCATAATTAATTGTATTCAACTATTCTCTACGATCACCGAATGCAAACTGACAAATGTCTGCCAAACCAAAATGGCGTCCAGACAAAATCGACCTAGAACATAATATTCACCCTGTTCGATTTTGAAGGATTATTCCCTAGTGTTCATTTAATAATGTCTAGATAAATGTGGTGTTGAAAATCTCACTCTTATTGTTATTTATTCAGTACACGAGGTAAATTGAGATATTCAAAGTGATTGATTGTGTTATATTACGTAAAATGTAGGTGTGTAATTTTTTTTGTTCAACAACATTTTTAAACTGCCCAATATTATATATTTCTCTCGGTCGTGTCTGCTCCGTGGGTTGCGTAATTGAAAGAATCATCGATGGCTATGTGACAATTTTATGATCAGTAGTCACAATACGTTTTATTTTTATTTATTTTATTTTATTTAGACTTTATTGGCATACATATTTTGTTGTAACAGAGGTGAATGCATTATAATATAACATGGTAAACACAGTATACGCTCGTAGTTTATTGTGTGGAATGGAGTAGATTCTACCTATGATATGTGCAGCGTTGTCCTGGCTACTTTGCTAGACTAATATTCTATATATAATATAGATAAATATATTTAGAATGTAAATATACGTACTTTCAACGTATACTGAAAGTTGGTACGCGCAAATATATTATATTGTCGAGTTTTGAAGCAATTCACCTAAATTGGTGTCGGAACTTTTTAATGAATATTATCAGTGAACGGTTCACGTAATCTCGATCCCTGTAAAGTTAGTCCCGATCCGTGTGTGCGTTGTTTGTGCTCGTGGTCCGCGGTCCGTGGTCCGTGCCCCACTTTATATAATTTATCCCCGGGCTATAAAAGTGTTTTTCTCTATAATGTTACCGGCAATAAAGCGAGGCACTCGGTGCTACTTCTCCCACTTAATCGTGTGCGTCTGCCATTGCCTTGCCAACCCTTTTGTAGAATTTTCACGGGTCATATAAATTAATCCTCGAAGCCCTTAGCTGTTATCCGAACCACTTTCCCACCCTTCGGCACTTTCTTTATTGGTGGCAATTAATACATCCGTCCTTAGGTAGCTGCCGGAAAATTTCGCCAAATTTTCCGATGCCTATTTTCAAGAATAATTGCGGAGCAGAATTTTCAAAGTCGCCAACTATATTTGTCGACATCTTTAAGATAATATGTAGATAAAGAGTTACATAGAATAACTGACTGAAGCACAATGTCATCGTTCATTGTTTCCGTTCTTGACGTATAAAATATTTGTTTTGTAATTTTAAAAGTTCTAATATTGCCAAAAATAACCCAGCAAATATTAACAAATTCCTACGACCTCTGCGACGAAGATGTTTATTTGATTTTTAATTAATTCATTCATTTCTAAAATAAATAAAATCATTAAGGAATTTCTTATTGCGAAGTTGTAATTATTAATTATTCAGAACATAGGTCTAATAAAATTGAACTGCTGTCGGTTTACTCAAATGTATTAGAGATTCCGTAAAAACAAAGTAGATGGCTTTCAAATAACGAAACGATAGATGTATTAATTTGAAAAAGTGTAATATATGGATTCGAAAATTTTTCGTCAAAAGTACTGTCGCTGTAGCATTGTTGAATAATGCACCTTTCTCGGTTTTTAAAAAGATCCAGGTTCGAATCCGGGTAGCGCAACAATATTTTTCGATAAAATTGATTTAATTTGTATATCTTTCTAATTAATACATTTAATTAGTATTTATAAATAAAATCATTCGTTTACTTGTTCGAGTGAATTGACACGAATTTTTTTAGCCTTTTTGATATTGATTATTCTTTCGAATATTAGCTACCATTGAATGGAAAATGCGTAGTGAATTGCAGCTACTCTGAATATTAAAAATCTATGAAATTCTTAATTGACCACGACAATAATATTTTAGCGATTTTGAATATTCGGAAAAAATAGACTAGTGTTGATCTTTTTCCTAAAATTTAATAATTTAACAACCCTCTATTATTTTTCTTTCTTATGCTTAGTAAGGTATATTTAATTTTTTTTTGTTTTGAATCTTGTATTAAAACCGCATTCATCATGAGTGTGAATATGTAGGCCAGATAGGGTAGGTCACACCCTACTGTGATCTGATAGACAACACTTTTTCGTCCACATTTAAACGTCTCGCCACTGATTAATATTTCACTGTAACAACAATACAAAATTTACATTATAAAGCATCGCATTATTATTGTCGATAATGTATTTATGGCATAAAAATAATTGATTTATTCGACACATACTTACCAGATAACATTTCATAATTAATGAATTATTATTAACAACTATAAATATACACCGCAGATACCTAAACATTGGTCTTATCTTATATAACCTTATTACCGACACATCGATTATGTCCAAACGTTACTTTATCATTCCAATTTTATTTACATTTATATGTATACAATTATCTACATAATAACATTTATTATGTTAATTTGTTTGAATAAAAATATGAGCTTAAAAAATATTTTATAATAAATACAATGTCACGGTTAACTGCCACAAATACACGGGATAGTGCGTAAGAAATTGGACACAATAATTAAGTATCAGAAACATATCATTTTGGTATATTTAAAAACACTAATTTCAAATAATACATTCCTATCAGTTATGCAGTTAACACGTAAATACACTCTACTTACCTTTCGAACTCTCGTGTAGGAAACTTTTTAATTGCCAGATGATCACGCTCAGAAGTGTCAAATCTGACTCGTTTCCATGGTGTTTACTATTTTTCAAATTGTTACTCTGATGATACATTCCAGACATATATTAACATCAAAGCGATCTGTCTATGAATCTAGGAATGCCTCAATGTCTACTGGAGAACGCAATCTCGCAATCTTTTAGAACATAGGCGAACACTCCCTCGACATTATATTCTAATATTTGGCTCGATAGCTGAACAGTTCTCGCTTACATATTGACTCCGAATACGAGAGACAGCCATACGTAAACATACGTCAAATTATCTTAAAGTGTGTCTTTCTTTGTTCATTTTTCTTTGTTCTTCGTAAATTTAATTTTACCATTGTTCTTGAAAGAAAGTAAACCTTATTCTGATTGGTTGTAAATCGTGTAATTCTATCAGCAAATCAGTTTTGTTTTGGGTGAAGAGATACCATCGTTGCTCGTGCGTCAAAAGCTTTCATATTCGTTCCCTTTGATTTTTGAGGCGTAAAACGAGGCTTGGAAGCGCCACAATCACTAGTTTACTTGGAGAAATCCGAAACGTGCATTGCTCCAAAAGGTGTCACGAAATAAACAACTCGAAATAACTAGCGCTAAAAAAAAAACAAGAGTGTAATGTGAATACAGTTCGGAGTGAAGAGATAAATGTTACTTTTATCTTTCTTATTTAAGTAATTGAAGAAAAATCTACTTTATTCCTTATAACTACTGCTGACGATCGCAAATCTACAAATTTATCTACTCTGTGTGACCGCCTCCTTTTCCAAACTAACCTTAACTCTCTTCAATAATGGTGTCTAGAAAATTATCTATATTTCAACATCGACAATTGAAGCAATAATATCCTTCACAATAAAATACAGAACTATACAATTCACACAATTTAAATAAAATTTAATAAATTCCTTGCCAATTATTAAAAACCTTGGAATAATTATCGTTCTTTCAAATTTAACTATTTCGTAGTTATAATCGTAATGCAAGCATGCAATATGATTATAACTACGAGGTTTCATTATCAAAACTAGGCTAGGTTTCATTATCAAAACAACGAAGGAATTTCACAATACTTTCGTACCACTAATATAAATACGCCTAATAAATATAATAAACTCATCATTTACTTAATCATCGTTTACTGGAAATGTCACCCAATTATTAAATTCACAGCTATGTTATAAAACGTAAAGAATCCAAATAATGTTTCTTTAATCTTTGATTTATCGTCAAAGCTTAACTGATTATTTTGACATACATGATAAGAGACTCTAAAATGTTCATCTAATCTCTTAAAAATCACGGATCTAATGGCACCTTACAAAATAGTTAACAATAAAGCACCATCGATACTGTCACAAATGTATATAAAAACTCCCGCCCACAATCCCGTGATCCAACCTTATCTCGCACCGAGATTTTCAGCACCAATTTCGGTTATTTCTCTTCTCACCCTATAATACTTAATTAAGTATTTTAATGAAGTCTCATCCAATTACGCTGACCTGGACATATTATTTATGACACAAGCATAATTAAATAGCGAAATTGTGTTGTACTTTGTTGATAGCCAAGTTCGTACTACTCCATCAACATTTGTTGCAAACCTCGCGTCACATATTTCGATATTGGAAGTTATCTGCTTTATATTGCATTTATATATATGTTTTATTTAGATCTTTTAGCTTAACTTGATTTTTTTTACTACGTTTTGTGGTTACACCAGAGGCTTCGCCTTCGTATTAGCTTTTTTTCCTCTCTGTCATCACATTTTACTTTAATATATTTTTGTAGGACTATCTATATGACCTGTTTGTAACCATTTACATTAAAGTAAAATAAAGAAATATACCATTATTGCGGTTACCTCCTGTCAAAATGGTGTTGATTTCATTGAATAATTTTTAAATTAGCTTAATCGTCATGCTCTCAGTATACATTATTATTCTTCGTTTAAATAGGCAATCCACCCTTCAAGAATGATTTGTGCCATTAATCAAATTAAAACTTTATTTATAGAAAAAAGTACAATAATATTATAGAATAGGAAATATTATAATACAAATCAATACCATTGTCGCTCAAAAAATTTGCTGTTATATTGATTAAATGTTGCGAGTTAAGGGAAAGAAGATGACACAAGTTTACCGGGAGTTGAAAATTACCATTGAAGAGATTACTGTAAAAAAAAACCTGTGATCCGCAATGGACAAGCAAAAAAAAATATGGTCAAGGGTCTCCTCGGCACCACACTCACGCATTAGGGAATCAATTAAGTTCAATCTGAATAAATATGAGACTTCCTGGCAATGCCCAATTCTCATTCTAGAGATATTTTATATTGCTCTCTTGGAGACTTTCCTTTTGGAGTACCAGGAAGAGCGGGGAATAGATCTTTGAATTATTTCGAAGCTGATATTACCCTTATAATTATTTGGATCCATCCATTGTGCAGTCCAGATAGAATTCATTCGCTTTTTTATTTAATTATTTATTAACGCCCTTATGGGCTTTTACAGAGTTGGTTTAGTATAAAAAAAAAAGAAAAACATGAGCAGCTACACAAAATATTAGCATTTATAGCATTAAACAAAAATTAAAAGTAAGCAAAACAAACAATAAAAAAGTAGGTTTGACACAGAATGGCCGAGATCAAAATCAATTGTATCTTTGACTCAAAACAGCATCAAAAACATCACTCTTATATTTAAACTTTGAATATCGGAATATATCTACAAGACCAAAATAGTTCTCAAACCTGTGAAGTCTTTGTGTGGGTGCATTCCTATAAAAATTGTATATGATGAATTTACACGGAACAGCGCCGACGACCTGGTACTCCGCGCAGGAACGTGGTATACAATCAGTTCAGTTAAATTAGGGGCGTCCAATATGCCATTTACTATTTTAAATAAAAATAATAAATCACTTAAAGTTCTTCTACACACATTAGTTAAATTAAAAGTGCTCATTAGAAAATCATAATTCAATTGTTCAATGGGTATACACTGTTTAAAATTAATAAACCTTAAAAATTTATTCTGAACTCTTTCTAATTTTAATTCGCGCACTTTATTAAGTCTGTCATACATCGGGATATGAAATTAATGAGAGAAAACTCTGAAAAGAGTGGCTTCTTTGGCCAGTTTATCAGCACATTCACTTCCATGAATTTATTTATGTGCAGGAATCCAAACGAAATGACACCTGTTTATTGTTATTGTCCAAATTAAATAGACATCTGATGGAACAGATCATTTCATTGTCTAATCAAACTTTCATGTTAGCAGAGATGCTCGCGAGTCGAAGAATATACAGTATACATTCAACCCCTCGGTAAGTTTCGGCAACTTTAAAAGCATGTTAGCGAAATGTGTTGGCAAAAAAAAAAGTAAATAAACTTTATTTGCTAATGACTTATTCTAACCTGGCATAAATCTGCGGTAAGTATTTATAGGTTTAAAAAAACGCGCGCAATCCTTAATGGCGTACACTCCCAGCGATTTGCTTGTTATCAGTGCTCGAAGCGGTCAAACGAGACGCACATAAACAATCAACATTTGGTCAGTTAAAAAAAATTAATGTGTCCGGTATTCCATGTGTGTTGCCGTTGAAGTGTATAATGCAGTTTTTTTTTTAAATATACACATATTCTACAGATTAACTAGACGATTGAGCAAAATATTATATTATTTGTTTACTTCACTTTTTTTCTAGTCTGTGATTTTATCCCATAAACTATTTAAAATCAGTCAATGTACGTATAAAACAGCGGTTATGTTAAAATTGTACTTTTTCATACGGTAGGTACCTACTGAATTATTTTTAAAACGTGAAGAATATCAGAATAACTTATATGTATTGATCCTTCGTTGTTCACTTAGTTTACCTATCTCTCTCCATTTATCTGTAGAATAGTAGTCTTTTACAAATTCAATATACAAAAAAAAAATTATGTGAAGTCCAGTTAAGTGATACAAATAATGCATTTTACTCTCTAAAAAATTTAATATTTACAGTTTCAATATAAAAAAAAAAACTGACGAAAATTACCGACTCTTCTCGCTTCGTTTTCTATGTCCAATTTGCTTCCTGCAATTCTTTCCGTTTAATATACCTAATATATTACCTGTTTGGACAATTTCTGTGAAACTAGTGACTCGGTAGGTAATAAAAGGTAGTCACATCTTTGAATGTGTCTCGATACGATACTCGAATGCTGGTATTTCATGAAACAACCGATTTCATTGTTTAACGTTAACATAATATCTGCAGGCCAAATGAAGCTCTTCAATATGGTAGGAGAGCGATCAGCGATCACCCGGACGAACGTGCTATGAGGATAATGTTTAATGGCAATAATGAAATTATTTTAAAATGACGTCACCATTAATTATGTAATCATCAATACCACACAAGACACAAAATGCAGGTTTCTCAATTAACGGCTGTGAAGAGGCTCGGCTTGAAATGATCTAAAATAAAGCTTTCAAATATAATATTATAATATAATTTTTAATCTGAACTTATTATTTTAAATGCAAACAAAATAGCAACATTTCAATAAATCATTGTATACTCTTTTAAAAATGTAATCTGATAATATTTATCGTCATCATTTTAATTACACTCTTACCTTTTACCAAAACAATACTTTGTGTATTTTAAATTTTCAAAATATGTACCCATTGCGATATGCTTTTGTAATTTTATCACGCGTAATTTTTTTTATGCACATTATTTTTTATTGAGACAGATAAATCATTGACTTAAAAATTAATTTCAAACCTAGTCGAGTTAAACAGTTTAAAATTATTCAGATACACGGTGATTTTGTTATAGCCCCCCTTATTCATCTTCGTACTGATTGGGATAAACTTTGGTGGCTGGAAACATTGGTTGACAAAAGTTTTGAACTTCTTTCACACGCATGTTGATTTCGGTATTCCAAAGAACAATTTTATGTTCACATTAATACTAGTGCAAAAGAATCCTTTTCAAGGTATTCTCGTTTGAGATTACGATTTTACCTAATAAATCCGAGTTGTCAAAATCGTAATATACTTTTGAATTGTTTTTTTTTTTTTTTTTAAATATTTGCCTTTTAATAAAATAATAGTATTTTTATGGGATATACATTTTTGTTTTGAAGTTGCCTTTTCAGAACATAGCTCTGTGGTATTTTAATACAAATTAAATTAATCAATTAGAAAAATATTCGGAAAAAATATATCTATCGAAAATAATATTTAAGGATATCTCGGTAGTAACTATATATTTTATTAAGGAAAACACATTCTTATTGTGAAGTTGTAATTATTCAGAACATAGGTCTGTGATATTTTAAATACTAAAGTAATGTATTAATTATAAATATATACATATAAAATCAATTTTGTCGAAAAATATTGTTTTTGCGTCACCGGGATTCGAACCTGGATCTCTATTTCCAATCCGGGGAAGTGCACTACCATTGTGCTATAACGCCAGTATTTTTCTTGACAAATTTTCGAACCTATATGTAACATTTTTCAAATGAATACACCTGTCGTTCCATTATTTGAAAGCCATCTACATTATTTTTACAGAATCTCAAATACCTTTGAGTAAACCGACTTGCAGACGCCAGAATTATCAATTCATTTTTATTAAATTTTGGACACATTGATACAACATACATTATTAAGGATTGGAAATAGAGATCCAGGTTCGAATCCCGGTGACGCAAAAACAATATTTTTCGACAAAATTGATTTTATGTGTATATATTTATAATTAATACATTAATTTAGTATTTAAACTATTTTTTTTTTCTGTAGGTATATCTTTTTATTATAAATTAGTAATTTAATCTGTGATTCAAAATGGTGTATGAAATTAATATTTTACTAGCGTTGACATGTTTTAGTGCAAAGAATTAGATGCGGCTTTGTATCTATCATCAGAATTTTAATTAATATCACAAAGAAAACCATAAGAAGCAGGTGTGACATAAAAATGTTACATATATCTACTATACTATCTTGATTTGTTTTATTTTTATTTTTACATAAATAATATAATCATATAACTGTATTTTTTTGATTCGTGCACCGCATCAATGGCGCACCCTTGACCCCACTCCGTGTAGAAAGTAACCACTGACGTCAGTTTATTATATCATGCATTATCAGAGGTTTTGTCCGCTGCATACAAAATCGCGCGTCAAAAGTTATATCATCTGTGAAAGCGTGGGCGAATCTGGTGAAGTTCATTGATCCCGCGTACGGGTGCCTTTTCATATTATCGACTTTCATATACTGTAAAGAGATTTTGTGGAAGCCGCAACGTCTGTCCTGTTTTGTTTATTTACGAAAATGTATATTTTGTATACAGTAGAATTTTTCGTGGACAAGAAAGAAACGAGACGTGAAAATTTTTTAATAAGCCGTACAGAAATAAAGATAGACATTATGTATATCAGTGGCGTAACTATGCCAATTGCATCGGGGCCAACGTTAGAGAAGGGCCCAAAAAGTTCGCACCCTCGATTAATTTGCGAGAATCGATACCTTTCCTAATGTTAATATGGACTGATGAATATTTAAAATCTACCTCAACAAGAAATGTGATTATGAAATCTTAATATCGTTACCAATGTTATTAAGAAAACACGTCAAAACATTATCAATACACTAACAGCACTCCGCTAATTTGTACAGTTAAGGACCAGACTGAATAGCGAAGCAAGTATTTTTTAAAGTGCAAGTACATATAAATGCCTTAAAACATTTATTTTCTTACTATTTAATGGATGAAGCGTGCATTACACAATATTCATGTTAGATCTAATCTATCATTCAACTCATATTTAGATGCAATAAACTTGCACAACACGAAAACCCTAGAACATCGAAGAACACGTGCTGACCAAATAATTCTCTTCAAAATACTGTAAGGCCATATTGACTGTCCCAGTCAATTAGAATTAATATCTATCCACGTATCATCCAGATCGACCCAGCAATCCGCACTCTCTCACATTCCCAGAAGTAGAACATCTTACATACAAAATTCATTAATTTACCAGTCGTGAGAAATTTACAGAAATTGACTTTTTCAACATTAGCCTTACGACGCTCAAAGGGTTGTTCTTATGAACCACCACAATCTCAATTTTGGCCAATCATTCTATCTATAAACACATCTTGCTCTCCCTTTACCACAACAATAGAAGCAACCTCCCTACCCTTTCTTTTTTTCTCTTTTCATTTATTTTCTGCATCTAAACATACCTATGTATCTAAATATTTTTGTGGATTTTCATTATTAGTATCATATGTTAAATAGTTATTGTGTTTGTTATAATATGTTCACACTGTCAAAATCCCTCAACAAAATAAAATAAATCTTATACATATACATACCTATTTAGTGGGCTCTTTTTCCATTCTACATTAGAGCCCAATTTTTATAGTTACGCCACTGATGTATATATTATGCTTTAACCACTATCCCAGCAATGTAATAATGGTTTAACCCTTTCCAGTTTTATATTACATTTTGTTCGGTATTCCGAAATATTTTTCTACTTATTTTTGGAGGCAGGGTACGTATTCATGTTTTTCACTCAGCCAAGATGAAATTTTAAATGTCGTCTTTTGATACCTTCAACATTCATCTGAACTGACGGAGTCAAATTCGTACCGAGTGGTCGGCGTTGACTACAACCGCGTATATAGATAGCGTAATAATAATATTGCGATTTTTTCCTTTCGTATTTACATACTTACCTACTCGAGTCAATTCTGGTAAATAACAACGCGCTCTCAAGTGTTTTTGATACTTATCAGCAACTTGAAAGTAACAAGTACGAACACGGTATTTTTACTTGACGGATGCGTGTACAATATGTCACAACTAGTGATGGTATAACTGTGATTTTGTTCGATTGTAACGATGATTGATAACCAATTAACGTAATTCTTCGAGCAATGGCTGGTATACTGGAAATTAAGTCTCCGATGGTTAAATCTTAGTCAGTCTTAGCTCGTAATGTCAATATTTGTGTCTAAGAACATCTTAAATGTTTAAACAGTAATGGTTTCTCAGAATTTTTCAACTGTAGTATTGGAAAAGACCATTCTTTTAATAATAGCACAGGGGTCAGTATCCTCTATAAAAACGGCTTTGGCCTCCAGTTGGACAATTTAGAAGCCCTCGAAATAAGAAAGGCTGTAAATAGTGGTACGCCAATTCTTAATAATCAAATAAAATGTTTATTTTAAAATCAATTTAATATCCATCAACACTGTGTTTTCCCCTCCCTTAATGTTCCGTCTATCTGTATATGAATTCTGTCTCTCTCTCTTTCGCATATAATTTTATATTCTGTCTCCCTTAATGTTCTATCTAACTGTATATGTATTCTGTCTCTCTCTTTCACGTATAATTTTATATTATATCTTCGTCTTTGTGTATATATAAGTGCACTCTTTTTGTATTTATGATTAGTTTTAAATACGACCTGATGAAGCTTGAGATAAGCGAAACTGGTTGACGTATTATAAATATCGTGGTTTCATACAAAGTGATTGTATTTTATTTAAACTAAATCTTAGTTACCAATCATCGACACAATCACAGTCACATAACGGTTTACCATCACTAGTCACAATGCGAAATTACATCATAAACAGGATCCATATTGACGTTTTCCGGTGTCGTTATTTATACTCGGGATCGCTCGCTATACAAGAATGAGTTGTACGCACGATTTCATTACGCCAGGATATGTAGGCGGGCTTTACGGTTATGATAATTACAGTAACTCTTGACAATCGCCGCAACTAAAGACACGACCAACTATCTATAACACGATCACATTTTATTTTTATTTTATTCAGAAAACATACAGTTAATTAGTAAATACGGAAATCACAGTGAAAGCTAAACAATAATTAATCCAATTACATGTTATCTCTGAAGATATAAAATACTTTAAACGGTGACTACAATTTGAATTTTAAGTAGGACTAAGCAGAAAAATGTGAGAAAAAAAAAGTTGAGAATAATCATTTTAACATAAAGAAAAAAGTTATAAAAATGAAAGTGAGAAAATATTCGAGGGGAAAGGGAAAGGAAAATGGGATAGGGAATAAGATCTGAGTGATAAAAATAAAAATAAAGGTCTTTAAAGTTTACGTAATGAATTTAGATTTGATCGAGGTAACTGTGTTATTGAAAATGTCTAGATCATTTAGGTGTGAATTGAAATAACGGGGTGCTCGGTAGAAAAATGAGTTTTGTTCGGCATTGGTGTCGCAACGTGGAAGATTAAATGTAAGATTAGTTCCGGTTGACCTCGCCGACATGTTATTACAATTATTATTTTTTTAAGCAATTCTCGGATCACGTCACCAGAACGTAACAATACTCGAGTATTATACATATTTAATCACATTGTCTGTTTAGCGAGACCGTAATATACACGTGTAATCATATCGTCCGAGTCTGTTAACTGGGCGGGCGGCGGGGGAGAGACAGCGTAACCTGTTACTAGGCCGGGTCCGCTTTTGCCGTCAGTCTCGGAGTCGAGCGTACCGTGATGATGAAACTTATAAAATAAAAAAAACGTATATTTCTTGTGTAAATTCGATCTTTTTTATTATCACTCTAATATGTTCCCATGTTCCATCTGTTTCCTCGCGTGAGTGATAGCCTGGGGCGGTATTGGGTCATAAAAATGTTGTAGCCACGCGCGGTGCATTCTTCGGCCGGTCAATGTTTCGTGCCGCGCGGGCCGCTCTTTCACTGCTGCCTTCTATCAAATAATAAACCTTTTAGTGCCGTTCGATGTCATTCTTTCACTGAATCGAAATATTATCTACCGCTTTCTACACGAGCCATTTTGTTTAATAAAGGTGAAATTTTCAAACACGTATTCTTGTATCCTGTTACTTAAATTAATTATATTTATTTTAAATATATTAATTTGAAATATATAGATATAAAATCAATTTTATCGAAAAATGTTGTTGTTGCCCTACCGGGATTCGAACATGGATCTCTTCCAAACCGGGGAAAGTTAATTATCCAACTATGCTACGGCGTCACTACTTTTGATGACAAATTTTCGAACGCATGTGTTACACCTTTTCAAATTAATACATCTATCGTTCCATTATTTGAAAGATATCTACTTTGTTTTTACGGAATCTCAAATACCTTTTAGTAAACCGATGGCAAACGCCAGAATTAACAATTCGTTTTTATTAAATTTTGGACACATTGATACAACTTGTATATTATTAAGAACACATTATTATTGTGAAGTTGTAAATATTCAGAATATAGGTCTGTAATATTTTAAATACTAATTAAATGTATAAATTATAAAGATATACACTTAAAATATCAATTTTATCCAAAAATATTATTGTTGCGTCAAAAGTACTGTCACTGTAGCATAGTTGGATAATGCACTTTCCCCGGTAAGAAAAGAGATTCAGGTTCGAGTCCCCGTAGCGCAACTGCAATATTTTTCGATAAAATTGATTTTATATGTATATCTTTCTAATTAATACATTTAATTTGTATTTAAAAACATCACAGACCTATGTTCTGAATAATTACAACTTCACAATAAGAATGTGTTCTCCTTAATAATATTTATTTCATTAAAATACTTGCAGAAAACTTGTTGTTAGACCCAGTGATTGCAACGGACAATTGTAACGGACACAATATCTTTGCAAAGTCCATTGAAAAATTAATATTAAAGTAAACATTAATCATAAATCCAGATCGAAACATATTGTCTTATTAAGGAAAACACATTCTTATTGTGAAGTTGTAATTATTCAGAACATAGGTCTGTGATATTTTAAATACTAAATTAATGTATTAATTATAAATATATACATATAAAATCAGTCACCGGGATATCCCGGTGACGCAAAAACAATATTTTTCGATAAAATTGATTTTATATGTATATATTTATAATTAATACATATTGTCTTAAATTATCTTTGTTTTTCGGTTTGTGTATTTTCCTCACCAGTGAGTGACTTCTCCCTCGTCAGGGTAGTAATTAATTCTCCATATACAATATTGTCATTATTTTCATTTTGTGTGGTTTTAATTTTTAATTACATTACTTAACGTCTTGGAATGCGTATTTTAAATTAGCACCAGTCATAAAACGAACTCGAATTCACTTTTCTTCGTAGAATTTCTTATGCGGCATTCTACGGTATTCTGTTGTCGTTTCAAACCACATTTCAATCACTGTCGTCAGGTTTTAATTAAAATCTTCAACTACGACAAAAATCAACCCACAACATGAAAACCATGAAAAATGTGTTCTGTTTGACTGCCGTAAAAACTCACGAATTCACATTTTGTTAATATATTTAACTTACACATATTCAATAAATAATTAATATTAATATAGATATTAGAATGATATGTCAAGTAGTAGATATTATGACACAACAATAATAGTTTTAATGCTAATAATATGCCAGTAATATAAGATAAACTATAATCTTGGTTAACATACTTACACACGCAACATTGGCATATTGAAATATTAGATGATAATATTTTTTTTTTAATTAGTGTCAATGGTGTCAGTTATATTCCTTTTGTTGGAACAGCCATTAATAATAAAATTGTAAGATAATTTTTTAGATTAATCCGTGTGTTGTCTATCCACACTGCTTATTTCCAAATGATATTGTATTATAATTTTTATAGCACTTCAATTACTTACTTTTGAAGGGCCGGTCGTTTTTGAACGTATATCTCCAATTATATATATTATCGTATCGTATTCTCTCGAGAGAATATTTATTTCAATAAGAAAAGAAGCGTTGTAAATAAAATAAAATATTCCATTATTCGCCTTTCGATCTAAATGTATGAGTAACATGCATTGAAATCGAAAATACATGAAAAATTTTTGAGAGAATTTACTGATAAATATGTTGTCATAACCTTTCAACGTGTTCGTTTTTTTCCAATGCTCTATTTACCATTTCAAATCAAAATTGCTTCTATGTTTGTTTACTCCATGATTCTAGCTATCCCATTCATTTCTTTTTTACATTTCACTAGCAGAACAATTTTGGTGTTTACTCAAATCCAGGATGCAAATTCAATCATTTCGTCTGAGTATTGACGTTGCAATATCTAAAAGAGGCACGCGTTTCTGCGTCAACATCTTTAATCAATTCTTGTTACATTACAAGATTTATGGCACAGATGGCGCTGGTTATTGTGCTATTTTTTTTTTTTAAAACAAAACGTATATTAATTTGAAAAATGTAACATATAGGTTCGAAAATTTGTCAAGAAAAATACTGGCGTTATAGCACAATAATAGTGCACTTCCCCGGATTGGAAATAGGGATCCAGGTTCGAATCCCGGTGACGCAAAAACAATATTTTTCCACAAAATTGATTTTATATGTATATATTTATAATTAATACATTAATTTAGTATTTAAAATATCACAGACCTATGTTCTGAATAATTACAACTTCACAATAAGAATGTGTTTTCCTTAATAAAATGTATGTAATTTTCGACGAATTCTTTTATAACATTGTCTTTATTTTAATTATATAACTATTAAGTCACTATACAGAAATCATGTATTCATAAATAAATTTGACGAAAATCAATTGAATAAAAATACTGGTTAAAACAATTATTTAAACTCGCATAAAATTAAACGACCAACTTCGCGGCATGTTAAGGATTTTCCATACATGGGTAGCATTACAGATTAAAATGGCAGAAGTAAAAAAAAATTAAAAGAAGTATAGTAATAGCAAAAAAAGCTTTCATCACTGACCGCTTTAAATATAGATGTACATTTAGAAAAATACTATACCGATATGCATATACAGAATATTCCACTAGATTTGATTGCTGGAACCTAAGGAAAATAGACAAAGACAAAGACACTTCGAATATGGTGCTCAAAGAGAATAATGAAAATTAGTTGCACGAAAATTACACAAATTTATGATATTTGGAAGTGATAAATTTATAAGAAACTGATTTATTCTGAAGAAGATAGCGAACAGACATAAAAAATATTTGGATCGTATCCTTTAGCGCCTGTATAACATCTGTAAGCACTGCAATAGAAGAAGAAAAGGAAAATATTTATGAGCCAGTTGCGAAAAAAAGGTGCAGATGCAGAAGGTACCGAGAAGTCAAAAACCTAGCGTAGAATCGATAGAGACAGTTTCGACTACAATGGAATCTGTATTAAGAAGAATTGTAAGATAGGTACCAAGTTCGTACTATGTAGGATTAAGAGGTTTAGTACTCAGATTCTGAGTTCCCACCGTGTCTACCGACTTACTGCGCCACTCTCCCATCCCCTTTACACCCCTCATACGCAGCTTATACAAAAGTATTTCCTACGTTAGCACCTACTCGTATATACTGACTGCGTGAATACTATTATTTTATTTATCACGTTTGGTTTTGAGATTATAGTATTGCATAGAATAGATACGATAATGTGGTTACAATAGTACCTACTTGATTTTTTTTATCACCGTTTATCTTCTTTTTTATCTATGAGAAACATGCGAGACGATCAATTTATTGTTATTTTCCTCCTTTATAATTCAAGAGTATTCCGCAACATTTTGATGCGAAGGCGCTGCTTGTACACTGTCCGACCAACCAAACAGCAATGGCAGGTGAGCGCATTGATTTGTTCAGGTTTTCGGCGTTCGGCAAGTCTGATATAAAACATACATATTTTTTGGAGTCCAAGATGTGCTCTTTCCGGAAATATAAAATTCATTAAAAGAATCGTCGGTGTTTGAGGTCAGCAATCTGCCTAAGAAAAAAAATCATTTCCAGAGTTGCTTAAACAAATTTGTCAGTGCGGTCACACGGTTTGATTTTCCGCCGAAGAATCACCACAAAGATCGCTTAAATAATACTTATTTTAAAAAAGTGATTGAATGTTTTCACATGCACGTCTTCCATCTTATAAAAAATAATTGGCTGTGTATTATAGATATTAGTAGATACTCAGCGTAACATATGTAATGTATAATGTTTTTAAATTGCAATGAATTCTAAACAGCACATTTAAAATATGAATTAAATATATTAATTATAAAGATATATTTAACTATGCTATATTTTTAGCGACAAATTTTCGAACCTATATGTTACCTTTTTGATATAAATACATTTAATCGTTCCATTATTTGAAAGAGCCATCTACCCTATTTTTACGGAATCTCAAATACCTTTGAATAATCTGACGCCATAATTATCAATATAGGTTCGAAAATTTGTCGCTAAAAATATCTTCGCTGTAGGATAGTTGGATAATGCACCTTCCCCGGTTTGGAAAGAGATCGAGGTTCGAATCCCGGTGGCGCAACAACAATATTTTTCGATAAAATTGATTTTATATGTATATCTTTATAATTAATGTATTTAATTCATATTTAAAATATTACAGACCGTCTGTTCTAAATAATTACAACTTCACAATAAGAAAGTGTTCTCCTAACAGCACATTTTAGTTCATATTTTATCATTGAGGCTTAGTGTGTCCAGTACAAGAGTTATCGTTACTTATTTCAATTAATTATTACTCTTCGTGAGTATGTAAATGTACGCAAGTACAGCCAGCATGTTTATTTTACCGTTATACGTAATACCGCGATATAAAGGAGCATCATGAATGTTAAGTGTTAACACAAGCTATTTATGCATTATTTACCACTGTGGTCTTTCGTATATGGGTAATTAATATTACATTTTTGTTGAGTTTTTTTTTTAATGTTCCTTTCAGTTTATCCCACAGAGAATCGGTGGGATTAGGCAGAGAATATTGCATTGTTAGATCTCGCTTCATTTATATTCGTACATCGTCTCTCGATTTTTGAGCCTTCTTATCATATCATGTTCCAATATCTGATCGTGCCGAGTTTTTCGCTGACCTTCCTCATTTGTGTTTCCTTCAACACTAGTGGCATATATTTTGTTTTTCAACGCACGTAACTAAACTTTCTTAATTTGCAATCAGCTATGTTACAATCATCTTTACATTCATATCTTATTTAATATTTTGTATTTCTGCTTTATATACGAGTAGATTGACCATACGATTCACATTTATTATAAAATAGGGATTATGGTGGAGGGGGTACCTTTAATTCGTTCAGACTTTAAATATCTAATAACGATTTATGCATAATTTGATCCAGACCGGGGAAGGTTAAAATGTTCGGAGGAGTAGGGTAGGAAGACAACATTTTACTCAGGGTCCTAGAGTACAATTGAACAAAATTTCAATGATAATATAATACGTATTTATAATAAGGGGAGGATGGTGCGGCCAGGGGGAGGGTGTCTATGTTTTACGTAGACTTGGTGGTTAGGGTGGTGTGGGCAGGGGAAGTGGCAGGGTCCCTATATTTTGTGCAGGGTCCAAAAGAGTAACTATGCACAATTTAATTTAGACCGGTCAAAGATGTAGTATGCAGAATATAGTTATGTACAGAACAGACAGACGTTCAGTTTTATATTCATATATTGCAGATATAAGAAAACGAGTTGTAATTTATAAAATTATATTTTCAGTCGCAGCCCATCTAAGGGTTTTAATGGAACTGCGATTCAGGTACGTTTGTCGTATTTGTGTAAACAGGCAGAAAAAATTCAATTTTCATTTTCTTTACCGTTAAGAGAGACGCTTCCGGGATACATTATTATTCATGTCGACCGGAATAATCAACGCTAAGGTTGTTTATTTAAAGATTTTGCGAATGAATTTACAATTTACCTAGGGATATAAATGTTTGGTAAAATATGAAGAATGGTCCTCACAACCGCAAAGGTAAATAATTATTCTACATTAAAGAACGCGGGGGTGTATTTAGTAAATTTTATCATTTTGTTACGTTTTTTTTCCAAAACAGTTTAGTTACAATATTTTAAGTATATCCAAATCTTTGCAGGAACTAATTACTGGGTTTTATCCCCTGGGGGATTGTCATCAAGATTAAGATGTCTCACAGAGACATTACAATGTCAATTAATGTCTCGGGCATTAGTCTTGGGCCCTGTAATGCCCAAGACTTCCATACTTCTCATATGAAAATGATAGTTTCGTCTCTGTGAGACATCTTAGTTTAGTGAAAATCCATTTACATGTGCGTAGTATTGAAGCAAAATAAAACTTTATAAAGTTCTTATGTTTAATCAAATATTTGTCACAAATCGAAAATTAATCGAGAAATGCATTCATTTCATTGATGACAAGTGTCAAATGTTTTTTTTTTTTAAATAGAGATGCTTAAGAGGAATGCATGTCACATTTTTACTGTTTTCAAGCTAAGCTATTTGCCTTTGTTATGAAAATAGAACAACTTGCTGGCCTCCTGTATGAGGCTCGAACCCCCGACAATTGATCACTAGGCGAGTGACTTAACGGCTAGGCCAACAACCAAGTCGTAATACGTATGGT
Organism: Eubasilissa regina; assembly: GCA_022840565.1. Taxonomy (NCBI): domain Eukaryota; kingdom Metazoa; phylum Arthropoda; class Insecta; order Trichoptera; family Phryganeidae; genus Eubasilissa; species Eubasilissa regina. The sequence continues at coordinate 19,366,855 of JAINEB010000015.1, read as the reverse complement.
TCATACGATATCTTTGTTCTATAGTGACAAACAAAAATTTATTTATAAGGTCAAAAATTTTAATATTGGAATTGAAACAGTAATATTTCTGATGCGAATATTTAGTAGTTAGGTAACTATTATTTAATTCCTTTTATTTTTAGAATTATTTTGTTCACAATGAACTTTTTTTTCGATATCTCCAAGCGTTAGTTACAAGAAGACTTAAAATATTGCCCGTCAGAGAAGATTTTTCCGTCATTATTGACGGGCTTTCACCTTGTTTCTAATAATAATTATTCATGTCCGAATCCAAATACAAAGGTAATATTTTATAAAACACTTTTTTTTTTCTGCTCCTGTAATTTATTTGAGACGCGTTTCGCCTTATAAGGGCATTACCAATCTCGTTGAATTTAATTGAAAGATTGATAATGCCCTTACAAGGCGAAACGCGTATCATATTTTATAATACGCATTCTTATAATAATTCTGAAAAAAATGACAGACCGCTTCACCGCTTAGCGAAACATTTGGCATTTCTTAATTCTCAAAATACTCTTAAACTATGCTCGACATGCAATATCACAAGTGCTTTGTTTATCCATCCCTCGCATTTATTTACACACCCACTCGCCCACACTATTTTATTATATCAGCTCTGTCATTGAGCATATTAATTTGTTCATTCTGTCTGTATGCATATTGTAATTCAATAAAATCTATAAAAATATTAGTGATTATATTATAATTTATAATATTTAGGTACTAAATATTAATGCCGAGTCTAGACTTTGTATCTGAAGAGAAACGTTGTCAAACACAATCGCAAGATTTGGCATTGGCAGATATAATATCACATTTTACGTACATTAAAAAATTACTTATGCACTATTTTTAATGAATATTAATTATTTAAGTATGTATAAGTTTTTTATATGTTAAATACAAATGTTGAAATGATTTTTCAGTGGTGCATGACGTATTTTCTCGCATAGCGCTATTGGACTTTTCACCTGTTTAGCTGTGAACCTATCTACGATATCTTTTGTTCGTTGTTCTTGAATACTTTTCCGAGAAGAGTTTCCAGAATCGTCATTCACCTTTCTCGATTCCAAAACAAATGTAAACAAAATAAATTATAAATTCTTCATATTTAACTACTTGATTTCTTGAATAACAAAATTTATTTATATTTTTTTACGTGGGATCCGTTCATAAAACATAGCCTAGGTTTATTTTTCGTGACCTTTTAGATTTAATTCTAGAATTTTGTTTTCATTACTGCTGACCTTTTATGTCATGTATTTCGCTAAAATTCAACCAATGTTGGAGCGGTACAACGACAAATATTATGTACGAGTGTACTCCTGTCTTGTGACATGTTTCTCGAAACCTTACTTTATCATTTTCGAGTTTCGAATGTACCTAAAATCATTTAGAAGTGATGCTTTAAATTATTAATCACAATTTAAATTGAAATATTTTTATAGCAATACTTAATATTTTTGCTTCCACCACTCTCCATACAGACCTCACAACGACTATGGTAGGCTATAGGAAAAGAATAAAGATGTGGTAGAAAATTGGTGTTTGAAATTGTTTTTTTTAATTATTATTTTTTTCCATCCAACTAAAACGGCCAGCCGTGTGATCATTAGTAACTTTCTACTGACGCTCGTGGTTAAAATCGTTTGCGGTTGTTCGAACGTCATATTTACTATTCTTAAAGGAGGAGATGTCTATAGGTGTGACAAATAATCATGAAATATGCTTTATTTTACGGAATTTTTTCGCCTAGCCTAGCCTTGGCGTTCGATATCTGTCACTTTGGCGGTGACATTTTTTCTTATTATGTGTAATAATGTATATTAAGCAACGAGATCATCATCGGACGAACTCTCATCACTAAAATAGTGAGATATTGAATGATTCATTGTCGTATACTGCAACTTTCAAAGTATCAATGTGTCAGATGACTTTTGAAACAGCTGTGAAAAGTCCGCCATATTTAACTATTGACTCTCGTTTTTTACTGTCGGATATCGCAGAATACAATGAGTTTACTACTACGGGATGTACTTACGAGATGTAAATATTTTTTTACTAACGATCAAACAACCCGTTTTCGCAAAAAAAATTACTATAGTAAAAAGTTACTGCTGGTCACACAACCGGCCCTTATATTCCAAATATAATACATATCAATTTTTTAAGGAGAACACATTTTTATTGTAAAGTCGCATTTTCTAAACATAGTTATGTGATATTTTAATAAAAATTAAATTAATCGATTAGAAAGATATTCGGAAAAAACTATGGAAAAAATATTTTGTTGCTAACGAGATTCAATTATAAAGTTGATTGTTTTTAAAAATGGAATTATATATGTATCAATTGAAAAGATTATAGATTATAAGTTGAAAATTTGTCGAAAATTTATTCGATTGCTATAGCGAAATGGAGAACGCGCTTCCCCAGATGGGGAGAGGTCCTGGTTCGAATCCCGGTAGCGACAATTTTTTTTCGATAGATAGATTTTTTCTGTATATCTTTCTAGTCGATTCATTTAATTTGTATTATAATACAGATAAACTATGATACTAGTATTTACCTGGTGGAATAGCAAGAGTCACGTGAAAAGGAACAGTATATTAATAAATATATATCATTATGTGGAAACATTTGAGTTTGGGCTTAAATTCCATTGAATAAATACTGCATCGCGCAATCTATTGTAATTTAACTATGTTCTGATTATTTCATTTTACTATTTCAAATAGCAAATCAATTAAAAAATATTATGTAAATATTTTTTAATTGATTTGCTATTCTACATTACTTTCAAAACGGTGTACTGTGCTGTCGCCACGTGTTAGCACAATGCAGTGATGGCGTGTGGTGCATATTATCTGTGGGTCTGGTGACATCCCCATATGTTTGTTTGATATAGGTTTTATTGGCTTATCTTTCTGCGTGTTATTATTATATAGTTTCCGTTCAGTATTCAATAGTTTTTTTTTTTTCACTTGGGTCACTCTGTCGTTGTGCAATTCATATGATCGTTCATTACACTGCTGGATATTTTTATTAATATCCTATATTTACATGTTTATGTTTTAAACGTCTTAAAAAAAATTACTCTAAATGTGTGATAATTAATTTTCTTAACAATTTAAAAATGTAATCTGTTGCGTACCTAATACATTATAATTATACATTTTTTTCTGAAAAATGAACACATATTTAATTTTTCCAAAGTTTTCTGTGAGCATTTTTGTTTATTATTATTTTTTGTGGAACTTATAATATTGTAACTTATTCAAAAAATTTATCGTGACTTCCTCGTAAATTTAATTAAAATCTTATTTTTGTCAACTTTTTTATTGTTTTACGTGTTGTAAAATCTAAACACTTTTAAAAGGTAGCATAAAGGAATTAATTAACATCGCCTATAATTAAATAATAGAGATTGATGCACAAACGCGTATCGACTGTTAACCATTGTTACCGTGGAACTCACAAGGTCCCACGTGGTTCATATACATCGCCATTTTAGTACATTATATTATACAATGTATACTCTTTTGCAAGGTAGTGTATTCGAATTAAAAACTCTTATTAAAAGTTAAAAACTCGATTTATTTATCTTCGTCCAGGCTATGATCTCAAGGTTATTGTCAAGCAAAATTAAACCACTCAGTCAAAAGAAGCATTGTTATTGTTTTCTACAGTGTATAAGGAAAGTACTCGGTTGCGCTCTTTTTACGGCGAAGGCCGATTCTGTTTTGTACATGATGTTGCGTTACACAAAGATCGAGCATTAAAATCTGATCAGACAAAACCCTATTTACTTATCTTCTATCACAATAACTTCGGTATGTACGGGTAACTCTGTAAAACCAAAGAATGAAGCGATTTGACATTGACTTTTAAAACATATATCATGTCATTTCTCGCATATCACTGATCGGTTAGGTTTATGTATTTATTTATATATATATATATATATATATATATATATATATATATATATATATATATATATATATATATATATATATATATATTTACACTGACCACAATAGTTGTTAAGTTAAACCGGAAAAAAACTGACGAAGTAGGCCACATTTTAAATACGAAAATGCAATCTGTATTAAATAAATAAAAAAAATATATATATATTATTATTATGACACATGAACACAAGAATTGGGTTTAGGCAAACAAATCCACCAAATCCGGTTATAATTAGCACTAGTAGCCTAAATATTAATAGCCATACGACCACTTCGTATTTGCGAGGCCACGACTGTTACATTGTGTTAAATCCACTCAGGGTTACACCATTTTATTTAAATTCATTAACACATTGCAGAAAGGTTTTGCGTGTGTTTATTCTTTTTGGTCATTCTACGAGAAATTATTGACTAACATTATTTTTCAAAAAAAAAAAATTGATACTATTTTTTTTTTGACAAGACAATGTTACAAGAATTTATAAATAAATTATATCTTTATCTTCAATAAACTCCCACTCGTTATTTGTGGGCTGGTTCTTTTTTTGCAGAACTTCGTCCAATTCTAAATATGCTAACTGCTAAAACTTGGGGAGAATCCATTTGATTCATTTCTTGCAAAAACTTTTTTTCTTCGTCGGTCGGTCCCTTGTGACTAAGGATCGCGACCTTCGTGAACTCTCGCCCTCGTAACAATAATAGAACTGTCACTAAACTGCGTTTATTTTGCTGAAGAGGATGACGACATACATAAAAAAATTATCCTAGAAAATGTGTCAGCCTTGAGCCAAAATGATATTTCTAAACATTACAAGGTGATATTATTAATGTGAAAGTTTCTAATGCTTTTACCAAAGTATTTTTTATATGAATTCATTTTTAAACTGTATTGTCGTCTTTAACCTTTCCCTTGCGGTGCTAAAACAAAAACCCGCATTCCTGTGCTGTAAATTCAGTGTACATGTAGACTTTTGCGATTTTCAAGTTACATAAATATGAATATTTCTTATATTAATCATTAAAATAATAGTTTATATATATATAAACTATTATTTTATATATGTATATTAATTATTCTATAAAAGTGCTAAAAATGAGAAAAAGCATTGATCATCACAAACGACAGCATAAAATTCGTCTAACTCGGTCAGCGCACGCTCTGCCACTAAAGTGACGATCGGCATTCGGCACCCGGCGCCCTTCCCCACCACTCCACACATGCACGTATTAACAAATTCACGTCAGGTTCTTCGATAAAACATTTTTTATTATATATTGAATGTAAATACTTATATATTGCGGAGGAATCCCTAAAATATTAACTCTGTATTTAGTATATTTACAGATGTATTCACAATTAGAGGCAATGTCAACTCAGTTTACATCATCGGAGAGGAAAGGTTAATGATTATTTTTGTCTCGTTTTATTTTAACATTGTATCACTGTGCGTTCTGGTTGGTACCGGCCGCGATTGGCAACCAGCTGATAGGAGTCGAAATGAGGAAAATAATGTATTAGCCATCGGCCTTACTTTGTAATCTAATCGTCGATTCAGCTTAGTGCGCGAATCGTTCTCGGCGGGAGCGCTTCTACCGAGCCGTGTCTCTCTGTATTATTATTTTGTTAATAATATATTATATATAGTCGTAATCCTTTCGCGTTGCAGCTGCGTGCGCTGTGTGAACCGGGCTTTATGTGAAAATTATGTGATCTAGTCTGTGTCTATCAACGCTGTGATATTGTTGTAAATCTTGTTGTATGGTGAAGTTTTAAAGTGAAATTATTAATGTGTGACAACATTTTAGATAAATTTGGCAAAAAATCTATTTTGATGCTCAAATTAATGATTGGATTGCTGACGTGGATTTTTTTTTAAAGTTGGCAGAATTCGCTTATGACACAAATGAGATAAACGTCAGTGTTTACATGTTTGTAAATTATTCGATGAAATTTCGCGAATCTGAATGTTTTCCGATATTTATCATATTTTAGTTAGAAAATAATTTTAAAAATTCAGAACGGAATGTTGGCAAATCACGGAAAGTCGCTGAAATTGTAAGATTAAGATTTGACTGGCAGAAACATAACATGTTTGGAACTCTGTTACAAAATTTGATATTGCTACCTCTTACATAGTTTCCTCCACCTTTAATTTGACCTATCCATCTTGATAAATCTTTCTTATTTCTTTCTATCGTACATTATTTCCTTAGAGCTTTATTTTTCTTAATTCCTATCTATCATGTTTTGATGAGTATGTCTGATTTCTTAATTATTTTGCTCTCATTAGCGTGATCGGCATATTATATAAATGTTCCAATGTATTATAGGGATATATAAAAATAATTTTATGATTGTAGCAAATTCAACTTTGTGATTGAAATCCATTATTTTAAATTGTTAACTTTATTTTACTTAATGAATCAAAATACATCTACCGGTTTCGGAAAAGTATAATTTTCTTCTTCAGGATGTCATTTTAATTCATTCAGTGATTAATAACAATTAAAAATAATACATTAAAATGTAACGTTAAGGTGTTGACCATTATATTCACGATTCAGACAATATTTCCGTTAAAACTTTTATTTTATTACTTAATAATAATGCTCGTGGCCCACGTCCACCATTGTATTTGGAATCATATTTTCAAATAATGTTGTGACGTGCCTTGTCATGTAGTCTCACCGCCAGCACTTGACGTATATTATGAAAAATGAATAAAGCGGTTTGTGTTAGCTAAATATACAGAGTATACACCACCGTTACCGGCGTGTGGCTTAAGATAACTATGCAAATTAAATTTTAAAATAATATCATGAAAATAATTCAAGTTTTAAAAGCCAAAGTAAAATAAAACCTCGCAGCCGACGTACGTAGAGAGAATCACTATTATAAATCTGTCAAGTCTTCGGGAAGCTTACAAAATTATTTCAACGAAAAATCGATATGAATACGGATGGTTGCACGAGCAGGTCATTTACCAAATTGCTGTAAAATTTTCTATTCATGTGTGAAAAAAATTACAAAATAACGACTGTCTTGTTTAGAGTAACTTTTTTCAGGTAGAGTATTAAAATTTGATCTAGTCAAATTATCGTAATCTCAAATTTGACAGTCTATCAATAGATTACCTAAAATGTGTGATACCGACGACAGTAATCAATTAATCATTTTATTTGCCCGAGCCTATCTCTTTAAGTTTTAATGGTCAGAACCGGCTCAAGCACTTCCCAGATACATTTTTTTCGCCGTATTTGTTACACTTATGTACTAGCTTAAGTATTAATAATAATCATAAAATATATATATATATATATATATATATATATATATATATATATATATATATATATATACACAAATAACGATACAGATGATGTCGACGTTAAATTAATAAAATTTATATAACCACTTTTAGCTTGTTAGTTTTTTTTTTAAATAAATCATAAATATTTATCATTTTAGTACATTTTCATACTTTTTCTTTTGGCGTTTTGTTCGAGCAGATTTACTTCGGTATATAGCTAACGTGAGCAACCCAAACATTGCGCTCAATTTGCTGACATAAAAGTTCTATCTCGCTAGAAATCAATCCGAATTAAGCCAGCTGGTGACTACATTTTAACGAATTTTAATGTAACAAACAGCATGGTGTGGATAAAACCAAGGATTTATTTAAATAATTAGACAAAATACTTTTGATTATTCTACATGTTTCGATACCTGTGGTATCTTCTAGAAGAAGTAAAATTTATTTCACTACCGATACGATTTCATGTGAAAAATAATTAATTAATCACATTAAAGCAATTATGGCAATGGATTCCGTATTTCACAAGAATCGCCTACCACATTCAATATAAATTACTCGGTTCGGACCATTAAGGCCCGTTTGCCACAACTTTCAGGACATTTTATACTAATGTATTTTTTTACTGACGGGTACTAGGAACTAAAACATTACAGATTTAAATATATATATATAAAGAACTCGAGATAATCAACGAAACCAATTACATGTTTCGATTTTGTTTTACAATACCCTGACAAAGAAACAGGCAGTGTTCCGAAACCATTTGATTTAAATCAACTTATTTGTACACGGCTCGAAAAGATAGTCATTGTGCCAGTTAAAAAATATTTAATATCTATTTATTTTTTCTTCAACACGTATTATTAAATTAATTCATTGTTTTGACGACAATGATCGTATAAATAAAAACTAAAAATAGTCTTCAAGTAATGGTTAATGCTCATTGTATACCAGTGGCGTTCAGTGCATACAAGCAAAAGCTGTGCATTACTAAAAATTCTGGGAAATAAAAGTAAATTAAATAATCTTTATATTATGAAGAGACTGTATAAAATTCTAGCCGTTATTACCCGGATTAACGTAACCCGCGACTTTTGTCTAGCCGTGGATCATTTGCAAACCATTTGTAACAACTTCATGTGCATTCTGGTCGTCAAATTGCTAGCATTTAGGTCTTGAATGAACCTAACTTGTTTTTTAATTTCTTATAATAATTGTGTATACTAAACTAAATATTTTTTTACTGAATCTATGTCGGCATCTTGACGCCTGCGGATTTTCTGCATTTTTCAAAAAATTTGTTCTTAAGTCTGCTGTTTTGGAAAAGGATTAATTCTTACTGAAAACTGCATTTCTACCTATTTGTTTTACTTGACTAACTGAACGTTCTTAGGGTATTCCCACCTATAATTCATATTTCTGTGTTTACGTAGATACAATTTATAGGTTATAATTTATCATCTGTCAAGCGAGCGAATTTCCATTTTCAGGATATTATTAAGTTAGATTATTACCAATATTAAATTAAATGTCAAAATACAATTATTTCTATTATGCTAATTTGTAAAACTAGTTATTTAATTAATTGTTTTAAAACACTGTTAATAAAATTTTTTAAATCCGCTGTCCGAAGGGGAAATAGTAGAAAATATTTTAGGCGAAATCGAAAGTACAGTACAGCACCGAGCAATAAAAGAACTTGCCAATTTTAAAGTAATAAATTTACAATTATATTCTAACTGAGAATTCTTCTCAAAATTAAAAAAATATCTAACATTATTTTTGATACCTAATATACCCTACCTATTGCATACTTAGCATCGTCGGTAACAGCATAATCTAAGTTTGTGCCTACTACACGCCACTGTTATATGTATATAAATAATAATATCGCTTAATCACTGACGAAATTGATTATTCCTATGAGCATATTGTTAACCAACCGCAAAGATATTCGCCAAGGGTTTTTTAAAACGGTACCTACAGTATATTTTGAAATTAAAGACATAAACTAAAACGAAAACAAACTTCGTATGCGCCTTCGACGTCCTGGCCGGTAGCTTAGGCCTGGGAAGAATTTTATTATTATTAAATAACGTGTACTGATAAAATTAATTAATTCCGATATAATTTCAATTCGACCACAAGGTACATATTATTTATTATAATATGTACCTTGTGGTCGAATTGAAATAAATATTTATATCTGAATTGGAATTAATTAATTTTATCAGTATACGTTATTTAATAATAATTACATGCTTTGTGGTCGAATAGTGCGAATTTTCAAGAATAGAGATATGGAAAATTATTCTGCACTAATTAGTTTAAGGGCTTATCGCCAAAGCCCTTTAACTAATTAAGGTAGATTTTATTTAACCGTTACAACGCATAACATTGAGAATATTTATAGTAACACGTAAAAATGTGACAAAATAATACCATAAATTGTGTGATTAAGTATTTTTTTTTTATATTTATGGATATATGAAGGGGATTCAAACATTTCCACCTTCTAGCAATTGTATTTTCAAAAAGCTGCTAACTTTGTTTTCCCCTCTCTGAAAGCTTTATGTCCGTAGTTTGTGTATTGTAGGAACGCCCTCTGTCACAGCGACGTATTATCTGTGCCCCTATCTTGATTCATATTTACACGGGTGGTATTTTCATTATGTTGTTCTTAAAAATATAATACATTTAAATTAAATAATCGCTTATTAAAACAATTACATTAAATGTTAAATGTTATATCATATCGTTTGTTTCACTTTCGCGAAATTTCGCCCCTAATTTCAGGTAGATTTCGTTGGAAATATTACCTGAAACACAACTGGAAACCCCGAAACCGCCCCCCCTTCCGTTAAAAAGTTTATTTGTAAATATAACGGATTTTATGGACTGGATGAACCCGCCGCTTACCCAGGACCGTTTATAAGCAAAAGCTCCTATATAGTCTTACTCATTCGCCGCCAGGTTAGCTTTTTTTTTAATGCTAATAGGCTGCTGTGCGATTTCTTCTCGCACATAGTGACAAGACGGAGCCGCACAGCCGCCATCACAAAAAACCCTAATTGGCCCCGATCCTTTATTTATTTATAGTTTATAAACATTTTAACAAATAGACTTAGTGGATAAAAAAACAATCAATTTAAATGTAGCATTAGTCGGGGAGACGAGGGAAGAAAAGAACACGTCCCTGAAAAAGGGAAAAGGACAATACAAAATTAACAACACGCTTTTATGGACTCAATAACTCCCATAGTTTTTATCATATTTCGATCAAACATTTCATAGAAATGAACCGCCATCTTGTTTAAATATGGCGACTGTTCAAAAAAAAAATTAAAATTGTAACTGCGTTAATTATGGGACAAAGGTTTAAATATACTTTCGCTTCGCATGCAGACGAAATGTGCCTGATTATTTCGAAAGAGTTGTTATTTCGTCTTGGCTTGATTCTTACTCTTGGGTGTACATGGATAAAATGTTGCCCTCGAGCTTCGGAGATTCGGCGGCAGAGGTCACAGTCAACAGTCCGCTCTTCGTAACTCAATAGACAAAACAAAATGCTATATACAACGAGTGCTGTAGTATGTTCACTGGTAGATATTGTATCTAATTGTCTTTGCGAATTTCAAGACCTAATTTTCATTCAATAGACCACTTACCTTCTACCGGCACCCAGATCAATTTGTGATGCTTTGTCATCCTTCTGTTTTCCTCAGACGTATCGTGAGATAAAAGTTAAATTTTATATGTGCAGTTAAAAATAACTACCAAACACTACTATATTATTATTTTTATTTTTTTAGTACTGTGTTTTATATTATTATAATAGGATAACACATTGCAGCAAAGTAATACATGTATTTTGGTGCCCTACCCCAACATTAGTATTTTACTGAAATATGGCAGACAGTGCTTTTCTGGTATAGTAAAGAAAGTGTAATGTTCAATGTATAAAAAATAAATAGTAAAACAAGGATATGCAATTAGATAACATATAAATACAATGTAAAAGTTAAAGTAAATGCAACGGTCAGAAGAATATGTAAAGTAAGAATAAATACGCTTATGTAAAATTGTAATGATTAATTGACAATACAAAAAAGAGTGTGTAAAATAAGTAAATAACATAAAAATATGAAGTAAACTTATGTAAAATTGTTATGTTCAATGTAAAAAGAGTGATAAAAGTTTAGTTAAATAACATACTAACACAACTGCAGAGAAATGTAAAAAATGCAATGTTCAGCAGTTTTAATCTCAAGTTTGGACTTTTAAAAGTTCTTGGGTGTAATTCTCCCCAGGAACGAGAAAGGAACCAGAACTGCACTTTTTTTGAGAAGTATGCAAGACAAGACTATGGTCGCAATTTTTCACGTTTGAATTTAGACTGTTGTATATTTTTGATACTAGAAACAAATAGAATCTTTGTATTGTCTATGACTTTTGAACTATCAGGGAGAGCGGATGTCCTGCTATGTGCTCGTCACTAACTTGAAGTTTTTGAAAAGTTACTTATTGCTAATGTATTCGGTTCCTCGCGTGTGTGCAAAAGTTTTGTTTAATTTTGGAACGAGTTAGCGACAGCTGGCCTGTGTCCTTGTTATGTGAGGGTGCGTTATTTGCTGGTGATATTGTTTATTTCGGTAAAAGTTTTTTATTGTACCAAGTATATAGGTACATTTGACGGATGTCCAGGACGTGACATTCTTTGAAGAGTTCATTTGAAGGATAGCGAATGGGCTTCTTATGAATAACTCTCAAAACCATTTTTTGAGTTTTACTTACTGAATCTAAAATACTAATAGCTTATACCACTTGACAATCGCGTAGTTAAGTAACGAGTGGCACAGTGCAAAGTATACAATTCTTCTCACGGATATATCAAGTATTTCTCTGACTTACCTAAAAAATAAGCACGCTTTCTTATTCGGCTCGTAAGGTACTGAATATGATTTCTCCAGTTTTGTATTTATTTTTAACAATATATCACAAGGTTTATTTTTTGATTGACATGTGTGAACCATCAACTTATCGTGAAAAGTTATTTCCATTTGTGCCTTTTCTTTTACCTTTTCATAGGATTCTTCTTGAAAAAGTAGTACTGTGTCATCTGCAAGAGAAATTATTTTACCATTTTCTATGATGAAATTACACATTTCATTAACGTATATTAAAAAGAATATAAGACCCAAAATATTTCCTTTAGGTAGTCCGTAAGATATTTTTTTAATAGTACTTCTTGTAAATTATTTGGTAGGTATATGAAAAATTACTTAGCCCATTTTAGTAGGTAGGATTTTCATGCTTCTTGTTTCTTTTTTTACGTACATACAATTGGAGTTATGCCCACAAAAAAAAATGTAAAGGTGCGCTAGGATATTCTTCGAAAGTGTCGTACTGCTTTTAACTTTCACACCTCTTATCAACTGCTTGAAGTCAATGTGGTGTAACTACAAATGAGAGTACTAATTGCAATTTCAGAAACCTCCTCTTTACTTGAAAAAAAGATAAATCTCTCATCTTTTATCTATGACTTTCTGTATGTATTGGATTCGAACGTAGTGTAATTTATGGTTGTATAATGCTTGGTTAAACGGCCAGGTCTGTGAGACGCGAGCTGGGTAAAAACGAACGTGTTTTTAATAACTCTAAGTTAAGATTTCTTCAATGTTTTCACTTTTATGTACTCAATAATAGCACCTACGTGAATATATTCGTATTTTTCAAGAGTGATTTAAGTGGATATACAATATGTATTTCAAAGTTAATACGTATGAACACCGTTTGTACAATTCCAGGGAGAGTAACACAAAATAGCAGCCTAAAGCAATTGCTTTTTGCTGCTAAGATCTGCGGCCGATAGTGCTCGCTAAGCGGCCAATGGCGACCGCTGTGCGGGCAGGGCTTCCGTATAATCTATATTTCATCTAAATCAATATAATAAGGATGCACAACGGACTATTATTAAAGTAATATAATAAGGAATTTCCGCATTGAAATGTAGATTCTACTGAGATTCTGACTGCGCGGGCCACAATTATTACCCGCAGGGTCTAGCAGCTTATCTGCTAGTATAATTATTAAGGCACATTTTATTATGAATCATACATATATCATATAATCTGGTTTAAAATACAAACTAAATGCAACACCTCTCTTTCACCGGCCATTTAAATGTCAGAGTAACGAAGACTGCTATTGGTTGTATTCTAATATAGTACAAATGGCAACTAGTAAAAGCGACTGATTTTGCAACTAACACCGATTTTGAATGACTGATTAACTAATAAGAGCCAAGTTTCACTATTAATAAATTAACACAATAATAGAGATACTGACTTTGCAACTAGTACATTCAAATATGAAAATATCGTTACTTTTTTGTTGTAGTAATTCGTACAAAGAATGCATGCTAAATGTGATTTACCTGTATTTAATTCTAAAAATAAAAATATCTCTTGTGGTTGTGTATTATTTTTTCGATTCTCAAATATTTTTATGTTTTTGAAGTTACACCGAATTGACTCTAAGAGCCGGATTATAAAATTTTATTTTAGTTACTTTTTACCATCGCGCGTGGTAAAAAATGTTTGTGGGTTGTTCATACATCAAATTTACTACTGTGAAAGTCAATCCCGTCTAATAGTGTGGCAATGCGAATAATCATGAAATACATACAATTTGATGCTTTATCTATGGCTTTATTCACCCCTGCGTTCGAAATCTGTCACTTTGCTGGTGAAATTAATCAGCGAGATCATCATCAGACGAACTCTCATCACTAAAATAGCGGGATATTGAATTGTTCATTGTCGCGTACTGCATCTTTCAATGTATAAATATGACAAATGACTTTTGAAACACCTGTGAAGAGTCCGTCATTTTTACTTAACGATCGACGGTTTTACCATCGGATGTCGAAGAGTAAAATTAGTTTACTATTGGATGTACTTTCTAAAAATAAATATTTTTTACCAACGATTGAACAACCTGTTTTCACAAAAAAAAAAATCTTTGGTAACTTTTTTACCATATTTAAAAACTTATCACTGATCACACAAAGCCCTAAGCAGTCGTTATGTCATATTATACAAGCAGACATACAATATATAGTGTGATACAAATAGTGTCAATGTTAATGAACGTCTTTGTTTTTCTTATATGGACAATCCTGACGTCACCCTCGTCATTAGATTGTAAACAAAAACGCCATATTGTCATGTGGCAACCTCATCAGTTTCAAATCCGCTCTCTCTCTCGCGTTTTCCTGCACTTTATATTGCAAACTAATTATTGGGGAAATCGTTATTTGTCATGTCGATTGAACCGTGATAATGCAATGGTCCGGTGGATGCGCGATGACGTGACGCTTCCGGTTGTTAAATAACTAAAGGCGCGGCTGTCGCTTTATCAGGATGGTCATAATCCATCATCAGAGTAGAAGTCTAATACAGAAACTCCTTTACGGCTCTTCCTTCTGTCGCTGCAAATTTATACCAAGCAATGTGAACCAACTCTGAAATGCATTTTTTTTAATACACGCCCATCATACTGCATCAATGCGCTAATCCACTGATAAATGTCTCTTTGTTAATTATTGATGAGATAAGCTTATAGTTGTGATTGAGTGATTAGTATTCGGTTGTACGATTATATTGATTGACGATTGGTAAATAGTGAGTATATACATTCACTAGAAACTGAAGCCCTCACCTTTAAACCACACATTATATCGTCACTAATTTTAATATAACCGTCGATGAACGACATGTAAAAAGTCGTGTAGTTTATTTCATATGTTAATAAAATTGAGTCCAATTGTATAAAATGATCCATCTATAAAAGCAATATAACTTATGGATATGATGGACATTTTATATTATTATTAAATTACAAAAATACTCTTTTATACCTTTCGATTATTTTGCGTTGTAAATCTTCATCTTCTTCAGTCCGTATCTGTTGACTTCTGCACGCAGATCAGTATTTTTCACAAATTTTCTTAAGTTTTACCTAAAAAGAGTATAATAACCTAACATCAAACCTTTTAACGACCCACACCCATAGCAGAGGTGCTACAGGCCAAGCGTAATTTATTGTCAATTGTTTGTCAGCCCATCTGCTTGTGTATTAGTTTAGCAAGACGATCATTGATCATCACCACCACTTTAATTCAATTCTTACAATTTTTTAATAGTCAATTAACCTTATTTCTTCAATTTTCTACTCTCGTCCTGCCCATACTCCACCGTCGAATTGCCACAAACTGCATCGTTAGCCGAAGCTGCGCGCGTCACTGAACGAAGTGAAAACTTTGTCAGTCACGCAGGATTGACGAAGTTTGTGGGTCGCACTCTGTTTATGGGAAGCGTCATGACTAATATTATTACGATGCTCGGTGTGTCAGTGCCATGGGAGTTTGGCAGAGGGTCAAGTGTGACCACTTTAGTATAAAATATTGAAAATCACCGACATAATTACACCACCCTCACTTCTCTGTTTTGTGCGTCTGAGTTCTTCCTACTGGTCTACTTAAATATTAAACTAGATATGTTTTAAATACAATGTGTGATATATTTGATACACCTAGTTAGTAGTCTGATGCATCAATTCAGCCATAGGGTATCCAATTACTCTACACAAACGCGATCGACCAGTTGGACGACGATATAAGAATAATTAAATTTTCCTGTCACGTAATGCAGTTCTCACCGAATGTCACATATTTTTCTACCTCCGATAAAGTCGACTTCTACGTAATATCTCGTAATAGTTCAAATAATCCACACATTTTTTACTCTTTTTTGTGCACGTTGGTACAACATTCTTAAACTAGCTAGTTGTAGTGACATTTTTTACAATTTTATTTATTCCATTCGTAAAATGACGGCTAAATGTGATTTACTTTTCATTATTTGCTCTCAATTCCAGTGTTAATAATATTTGCGGTCATTACACCCGTTGGCCAGACAGCCAATCATTGATCAAGTACCTATTATTATTATTACAAAATTCCACTTTTTAAAATAATATTTTCACCTGTGAAGTTATTAAATATCTGCTTGACATGAAATATTCTCGCTAGATCAATCTTTGCAAGCTGGATCGTGATTTTAAAATACAGATGGACAAGAATAATTGGTTCGTCTTGTTTCCGAGTCAGGTAAAATTTTAATACCGTTCTGTCATTAAGTTCCACGCTGTCATTGCAAGTTAGACAACGCGACGTGAATACGTGAGATAGCTAGTTCACGGCATTCGAATTCCCAATTAATTGTCTTGTTTGAGTTATTTTAACATGCGCTATTGTAAGATGACCCTCGCTCGAGAAGGCCGAGTACTGTAGTCAATGCTATTTATTGTATTATTTTATTTTAATATTATTAAATTTATGAAATTGAATATTGATAACTGACGAATCAGTTGGCGGACCAATGATTTTAAAGATAAAAGGTCGAAACGTATATTCATTATGTATTATTCGGGCGATTGTCCAAAGTCGAAGTGGTTACCGCGGATAATGACGGCGTTCAGTAAAAAGCGGTGAAATAAAACGTGTCGCTCATTTCTAGAGATCGGAAGAAAACAGAAAGATCAACATAATTTAAATAATAATCTAATGTTAGAACACGTTCTTATTGTGAAGTTGTAATTATTCAGAACAGACGGTCTGTGTTATTTTAAATATGTATTAAATATATTAATAAGAAAGATATACATATAAAATCAATTTTATTGAAAAATATTGTTGTTGCGCCACCGGGATTCGAATCTGGATCTCTTTCCAAACCGGCGAAGGTGTATTATCCAACTATGTTACAGCGACGATATTTTTAGCGACAAATTTTCGAACCTGTATGTTACCTTTTTGATATTAATACATTTAATCGTTCCACTATCAAATTACTCAAAGGTATTTGAGATTCCGTAAAAATACGGTAGATTGCTCTTTCATATACATATAAAATCAATTTTATCGAAAAATATTGTTGTTGCACCACCGGGATTCGAACCTGGATGTTTTTTCAAACCGGGGAAGGTGTATTATCCAACTATGCTACAGCGACGATATTTTTAGCGACAAATTTTCGAACCTATATGTTACCTTTTTGATATTAATACATTTAATGGTTCCATTATCAAATTACTCGAAGGTATTTGAGATTCCGTAAAAATAAGGTAGATGGCTCTTTCAAATAATGGAACGATTAAATGTATTAATATCAAAAAGGTAACATATAGGTTCGAAAATTTGTCGCTAAAATATAGCATAGTTGGTTAGTGCACCTTCCCCAGTTTGGAAAGAGATCCAGGTTCAAATCCCGGCGGCGCAACAACAATATTTTTCGATAAAATTGATTTTATATGTATATCTTTATAATTAATATATTTAATTAATATTTAAAATAATCTAATACAATGAAACTTCGAACCATTCATCGGAACGCTGTCGATAAAAATATCCACGTCTTACCGCCAACCAGTGATGTACGGCAACGATATGCTACAATCTGGAACTGCGAAGGACGTTATTTATATTTTTTAAGGAGAACACATCATTATTGTGAAGTAGCAATTTTTTCTGAACATATTTCTGTGGTATTTTAATATCCCGGTAGCAACCAAAATATTTTTTAATAAATTGATTTTTTCTGTATATCTTTCTAATTGAAGCATTTAATTTGTATTAATTTATTATTTACCCGAAAATACTACACGCCAAAATTGCCCTTATACATATATATATGTACTACATATTTTCATTCCATGATTAAATAAAAACGGTTGGGGCATATTTTATATATTTATTGAAGAAAATTTATAAGAGTTTGAAATTATAATCTGATGAGATATAAAAATCTTCGAATTATTTCAACTTCGTATTATCTTCTCAGCGTAATTTTTCATTTAAAATTTATTTTTGACAAGTTTAACGTTTCTGATAGTTTACCCTACTTTTTATCAATTTTTGAGTTTCCAAATTTCGAAAATTATATCGGTTTTCTATGTGAACTGAACATAAAACTTAATACATAAATGTTGAATGGCTTTATTGAAATCCATAATAATATTACACTTCGTCATCTGTTATATATCTATGACTTTCTGGATGCGGCGGGTTCATTAGTGTCATTTATGGCTGTAAAGAACTTGCTTAAACGACGTGAGCAGGGAAAAACGAACGTGTTTTTAATATCTCTAGATTAAGATTAATTAAATGTTTTCTCTTTTATATATTCAATAACAGTACGTAAATATATATTCAATTTGAAGTGAAGTCTATATTGTATTTATTAGAAGTAAAAAAAATACATGACATCTGTTATCTTTTCTTATCTTTACTGTCTATGGTATACCATGTAATAAAGCTCTTTCTCTAATGTTAAAACAACGATTTTTGGTTATCTTTGTGATATAAAATTTGTCAAAATCTGCTAACAAAACCATTCATTCGATTCTAAATTTTTTGTGTTTATTATTGTTTATCCGCGATTCTTATATCATCATCTAGTTGTCATTTTTGTTCGTTTTAATAATTTTATTTACGTATGGTTTGTTTTGGGAAAAGCTCTATTATAAATACAGATTCTATTAAGACCCTGACCGCGCAGCGCTCACCGAAGGCCGCGTAGCAGCAAGCAAGCAATCGGCGATAGCTGATGAGACCTTGACCGCGTAGCGACCCCAATAAGCGGCAGTGATTGTCACTGATCGCCGCGTAGCGGCCACAATAACCTACCGAAGGACCTAGCAGCGAGCAATCGGCGTCAGCTGATTACCTATCTACTAGTATTTATGAATTCTGTAATAATTATGTCGTACGAGTCACGCGGTTTACAATTAGTTGATTTGATTCAAGTTTTTGATATGATCGATATATTGAAAATTATGTTTTATTTTGTTTGAAAATGTGCTAAAGTGAACAAACAACTTTAATAAATTACTGTGATATTCGCTCTAAAAGTTCCTAATCAAAATGAGAGGATTGGTGAGACTGTTCCTTTACATCGTTATGGTAACCTTCGTCGTCTCCGTGCTGGTTTTCATGACGGGAAATGAGAATACAGCGCCCATCGGAGGGAGGAAGTTTGGGGACAGTTACTCCAGGCTGATACAAAAGAGGGAAGCTCAAGATGAACCGAAGAAAGAAGAACCTATTAACGAACCGCTGATTGTTGGAGAGACGCTCAAGTTTAATCTCAGTTCGCAAGATAGAGAAGAACTGATCTCGGACGAAAATAAAGAGAGGCGAAATAAAGTAAAAGAGGTAAATTATTCAATGACTGAAAATCTTAAATAACTCCGAAGACTTACTTCTGTTTATAACGCAATTTGGGTACAGTTTGGCTGATTTGTCTATAGTTTTTGAGTATATTTTTATTCTCTGTTAACCGTGTGACATCATAAAATTGTATAACTATACACCTAATTAATATTTAAATAGTTTTTTCGCGATGTTTAGTTTCCTATTTTATTTTATTTAGAAATACTATAAATAATATGAATTATATAGAGTAGACAAATATTTGCCGAGTTTTTGGGGTGAATCAAAATGATGTTTTTCATTATTTTGATTCACTGACTTTGAGCTCGTCACTGCTATCACTAGTGATGAGCTCAAAATCACGAACCGTGAGTCAATCACCAATATCTTTGAGTCACACTCACTATCAGTGATTGAATATCTGGGAATATCGCGATTCATTTTTTATTTTATTTATATTCTGTTGTGAACCATGATTCAGCGCATGTGCGAATGAAACGAAAATATTTATGAAGGAATGACGTTATAATTCGTGATAAGCGCCATCTAATAGATTCTGCCAAAACGTTTTACCTTCCGCTTTACGTTCTGATCTGAAATGCTGAGAATTTGACTCGAAAAAGAAACTCACCTTTTTTTAAGGGTTTTCATTTTTTTTGTGGTGACATTAAATTAGATATATATTAATTATATATGCTAAAATATGTTTTTTACGCAAATGTTTGAATAATATAAGTAAATACGCTCAAAATTGTATTTTTTTAAATTTTATTTCGTGTATTGTGATGTCGTGCGGCGCAAGTGTATTAGTAATGAAACTGTGATCACAGTCACAGTTTTCAATCACCGATATTATCGAATATCAATCACAATCACAACGGTAAGTCAAGAGTAGCATGTTTTCTCATCACTAGTCATCATATCACTTTTACAAATGTAATTAATAATCTCGCAACAAATATAATATTACTTCCATTAAAGGCACAAAAGGCTTTGAAATTTTAATAAATCCTTCCGCTTGTACTGACTGCGCGATGTTAAATTTCGGACTAATTGTTTTTAACCTACCCAGTGCACACTGCGAGCCAGAGTAGAATTTAATTAATACTGAAGCACTTTTAGTTTTAGCCCGACAACCGGGTGAACATTTTAAATACCCAGTTTCATTATTCCTGGCACTCTTCAGAATGCTAGGCCCTTGCACAAAATCGTAAAAAGATGCTGGATATTTTGTATATAATGTACGATGCGTGCAAGCAAAGCGACCTTATTATGAATGTCAACAAGTCGAAAGTGATGGTATTCGAGAAGGAGGAAAACAAGACAACATGTAAAATACTTGTAGGTAATGAATGTTTGGAACAAGTAGATGAGTTTGTGTATTTGGGAAGTATGTTTGATAGAAACGGAAAGACTGAGAAAGATATCGAAAGGAAGGTGACTGCAGGGAATAAATAGAACGGCGCTTTTAATGGAATTATAGCTAATGGGAACTTGTCAATTGAGGCGAGACTAGCGGTTCACAATGGAATCCTGATACCGACACTAATGTATGGAGTAAGGCCTGGAGCTAACAGAAGAGGAACAAAAGTAGACTGAATGCAGTGGAAATGAGACCACTTAGGCGTATATGTGGCAAATCCATTTATGACAGTAAAGAATGAAGAAATCTAAAGCTGATCTTAGTAAAGTAAGTATGATTAAGAAAGAATCAGTTAGGTGGTTTGGTCATATGGAATGGATGAATGAGGATAGAAAAGTAAGAAAGATATATGACGCAAGTGTTGATGGCACTAGAAATAGAAAATGTCCACGTAAGACTTGGCACGACCTGGTAAACCAGATACTGAAAGATGGTCCTGTTAGAAGTCATAATAACCAGCGAGCTTGTAGAAGAAGATGTATAAATGTGGATGGGGCAAGAATTGTGTGTCACGACAGAAGAGTGTGGCGCTATATCCTTTCTCCTCTCCCCTACAGAGAAACGGAGTGATGGTGAGTAAGTAAGTAAGTCAGTAAAGGATTCCTAAACTAATCTTTGGAGCCATATAGAGAAATTGTGCGTAACAGACTAGATATAACCACAGCCTATACAAATTGTTTAAGAAGCCTTCAATCATATGTTACATTAAATTGGAATAATTCCGTTAGACTGGCTACATAGCAAGAATGGATGGTGACTGATCACCTAAAGGGCTCCTTGATAACGAACCTGCAAAAAGGAGTATCGAAAAGCCCAAATTAAGGTGGTTGGATGATGTAGAGGCAAACACTGCAGCCATGGGCACAAGAAACTGGAGACTGGCTGCAGGAGACTAACAGGTGTGGAGTCGTTTCCTGGAGGTGGTCAATGAATTATAGTGCCGATAATGATTATAATTATCGTGCTTTGCTATTTTTGGAGAATTTTTAATACTCTAAAATATAAAGTAATCAATTTGCGGCATACTGTTCAAAATTCATTATTGAAGCAAAATAACACTGTCCAACTTAATCAGTAATATAGTGTGTTACGCTCAGAGCTTTGAACTGTAATCAGGTAATACTAGACAGGATCTTTCAATTTTTTAAATTATGTAAATTAATATACACAAATTTTGGGAGAAAATGACTTATTACTCAAATTACATTCATTTCATTTCATCATTTTAGAATGGTTGTCAAACCCACCTGTCATTTCAAATGCACTCATATTATGGAATTAATATGAGAGGTTTCAATATATTTTTTCAAATGGTTGAATCTTAAAAATATTCAAACTACAAATCTAAAATTTGTATACTATAATTTGTTCTTTGTCATATACCTGCACAAAGTTTATGCATTCATAATTAATACCGTACAAATGTCCCCGCACAAAGTATATGCGACCATAATTATTACCATAAGATTATCCCTAAACAAAGCTTATGCCACCATAAATAATACCATAAGAAACATACATGCAATCTTCCCATTGAAATTCAATAATCTTGTATTTTTTTTTATCTATTAATATATTACGCTGAAAAGGGGAAATGAATGATTCAAAAACGTATTGTGTAATATGATAGAGAAGAAAATTCAGATTGGATTATTAATGAAGTAACATTGTAATCGGGCAACATTTTGATTGTGGTCATGCACCATGGCTGTAGCATTCTCCATTCCACTGCGCGGCAGCAATAAAAAACTGTATTTTTTTTACTCATTTACAATAAACCTCAAAATTTACGTCCTACTGAAACCGTAAAATATTGTATAAGTATATCTAATTTGCTATCCAAATTAAAACAACTGGGGCAGTGATAAGCGGTAAAATCACACAATAACATGTGTGTATACTAATTGTACAACAACAGTGTATGACGTGATAAAAATATTATTATAAACGATAACAACGCAATTGAGTATAAATTTGCAATGTGATCGATTTGTTCACATCCACATGATTTTATATAAAAAAAAATTATTTTGTGATCAAAAAATGTTATGCATAAAATGTTGAGGTCTTTGGATTTACTTACTTACTTACTTACCGTCACGCCGTTTCTCCGTGGGGGTAGGCAGAGAGGATAGAGCGCCACACTCTTCTGTCCTGACACACAATTCTCCCCTCGTCCACATTCATACATCTTGTCATACAAGCTCGCCGATTGTTGAGGTTTCTAACAGAACCATCCTCCACTATCTGGTTTACCTGGTCGTGCCAAGTTTTCCCTTCGCGGAATTCTCTCTTTAGATTTAAAAATTCTTAAATTGATCATTTTACACAGTTTCCTTTTTGCGTTAGTTATTGTTATCACTCATCACCGATTACGTCTGGTGTTTTTATTTTTGTAATTCAAATAAATAATATTACACAGTATGTATGTACTAAGAATAATCATAATAAGCAGTCTTTTTTTTATACTCCTTTTTACATGTGGTAGTATTTTTATTGCCAACCTTTGAGCTTTGCCTGCAAAAATTTTCATCTTGTTAGGCAATTGTAGTGCTAGCTTCAATGTAAAATTTCATTGTAGTCTATCTTGAATATGAACATTGAAGAATAATATCAACTCACTTCAAAAACATTAGTATGCCATTCAAAAATACAAAACATACTTATATGTCAGTTAAAATATGTTCTCTTTATTCTCAGATGATGCGACACGCATGGGACAACTACAAACTCTATGCCTGGGGTAAAAACGAGCTGCGCCCCATCTCCAAGAGAGGGCACACGTCCAGCATTTTCGGGGCCTCCAATCTCGGAGCTACGATCCTCGATGGCCTGGACACGCTCTACATCATGGGTATGGAGAAGGAGTTCAAGGAAGGAAGGGATTGGATAGCAGAAAACCTCAATATGGACACTATTGTATGTAAATTGTTTATTGTCTTATACTTAGTGAAAATTAAATTTTCTTGGTTTTGGAATTATAAAAATTTATCTAAACATTAACCTACTGATAAAATACCCCTATCTGGGATTTAAATTTCAATTCTTGTCAATTCTATTCAAATAATCAAAGAAAAAAATTCTAAAAAATTTAATTCTTATTATTATTGATCTTAATGTATAAGCTAAACTGGTAATATTTTACTATCAATGTATGCTTTTATCAACATCCCTCTACGGCAGCCCGTCTACTCATAAATACATTTTTGGTATTCTCGCACTTCAACCACAGTAAGAATTGTAGAACCAATCGGATGTTTCCAGATGACTAAGTTCAGTGAACAGCCATTTGAAACTTTTTGCCCTTTGTAGTAAAAAACAACGCAGCAGAAAAATTTATGAAAAAATTTTTTCACAAAATCATTAAAGTTTTAAAATGATTGAATGCTGTTGTTATTTAATTATTAATTAATTAATTGCTTTACAGTAAATCACACATACAGACATACATATGTATGTTGTATGTAGTTTTATTTGAAAAGGTTACCAAAATTTAAAATGTCAAAAGCACATTACAGCTAGCAATTCAGATCTTTCTTTAGTTATATCTATGTTTCTATCTGCTTCTAGGTAAGCGACCTCTCTGTGTTTGAGACAACAATCAGATTTGTGGGTGGCCTGCTGACCTGCTTTGCTCTCACCGGAGATACCCTGTTTAGAGACAAAGCGCAGCACGTCGCCGATAAGCTGCTACCCGCATTCCAGACACCCACCGGAATACCTCACTCACTCATCAACCCTAGCACGGGGGTAAGAATTGTTCCCTGTTTTGATATTTTTCTCAGATCATGGAACACCATTTTGATCATTATTTTTCAATCGCGTCATATGCTAAAGTAAAACATAGGCTAAAATGCAATAATAATAATATTTGATAATTTATATAGCACCATTTTCATAAAAACTTTCGCCTCAAGGACGCTTTATCTTTATATATTCACCAGTTGATTGACCAAGATATGCATATGCCTAAAAAATATCCAAGCATGCTATGAATAGTTTTTTTTAAGTTTTAGATTTTTTTTTAATTCAGAATTATTGTTTTATAATTTTGGCAAAATTTGGATATGGGGCAAAATATTTTTTTTTTGTGTGTTAAAAGCGGGCTGTTTAAGATGGTTTGAAATATGATCATTGATCATTTGTCTCCCATTTCTGTATTGAATACTCAGCAAATAAATTTTATTTAGAATGAGTCAAGTCTTTGGGGGTTAGGTCGGTGCTTAAATTAAAGAGTGGCGATTGGTGTGTTGAGGTTTATTGTGACAGTATAATAGAACAAAGGATATAGATAGAATTAAGAGATGCAGAAGGTGAGCGTGAACTATGAAAATGTATCGAAGCGAGTCGGCGGTCTCGTCAAGACCATTTGTGAGTAATCAGGCCAGACCTGTAGCGGCAGCCGGCGGCACTATGTCCCTAGTATTGATGCTGACTGAGATGGCTGAAGTCTAGTTAAAATAAAAAATTTACTCAAAATATTTATTGATGATTTTTTACATATTTGTCATATTTTTTTCAGATAAGCAAGAATTATGGTTGGGCTAGCGGTGGTAGCAGCATCCTTTCTGAGATTGGAACCCTTCACCTAGAATTTGCCTACCTCAGTGACGTTACAGGCAACCCCATCTACCGGGAGAAGGTGGAAAGAGTGCGCAGAGTACTCAGGGACATGGAGAAACCCCGTGGTCTTTATCCTAACTATATAAATCCCAAGACTGGAAAGTGGGGACAACGTGAGTTAAAACAAATAAAAAATATAAATAAATGTCAAAGAAAGCATCCTTTATACAATAGAATGCAGATGTTAATTTTCAAGCTGAGCAAAGGACACAATTGTTATGCCGCTATTTTGTTGAACCCCCATTTTGCCAACTAATATTGAATTGTCGATAAGTAGTATTACCTCATATTTCTCTCATTAATGTTATTTAACTAGTGATTATCTTATTTTCCAAGAAATTAATGTACATACATATTTACAAATATTGTATAATATCAAAATACAACTTTATTGCATCAAATGGATTTTTATTGTTATACGGATTTCTTCTGTTTAATTTTGGTTATGTCTACGAATTAATGATAATGAAATGTTGCAGATCATATGTCCCTCGGCGGTTTGGGAGATTCCTACTATGAATACCTCCTGAAAACTTGGCTCCAGAACAAGGATGACTTCGAGTCTCGCCAGATGTTTGATGATGCCATGAGGGCCATCATCGACAATATGATTCGAGTGTCGAACAGCGGGCTAACCTACGTTGCCGACCTCAAGTATGATAGAATTCTAGAAGACAAGATGGACCATTTGTCATGTTTCTCAGGTAATGTCGTGCCCCTTATAATACCATTTCAAAATCATACGTAATTCTCCAAGACCTACCAAGATGTAACATTTAATTATTTATTATTTAAATTTAGCTAAGAGTTTTATAATTTTAATTTCTGTAGCGAATGAATAGTTTGTCTTTATAAATAATTAACTGCTGTCGGCCATTATTATGAATTTCACCCAAAACCAAACTGAGACAGAAGTAATATTGGTGTTTAAAATTGTTGTAGAAATGTTATCTTTTCTCAATAATAAAGTTTCTTTTTTCATCAGCATTATCGGTCCACTGCTGGATGAAGGGCTCCCCTTCACTTTGCCACTCTCTTTGGTCTTCTGCCATTCTTTGTTTTGTCACTTTTAAGTTTTATTTATTTATGTATTCTAAATCATTTTCTCCATTTCTCCTTTGATTTATTCATATTTTCTCATCGCTTATCCTAAAATTCAAACCTTGTTTTTTTTATAATTTGATTGCTATTGATTATTTTTAAAATACGCATCACAAGTGCATGAAATTCCTCGAAATATTTTATTATTCATTATTTTATTCATTCGGTCCCTTCATAACGATTGGTCATAGTTTTGCTATTTATGTTTATGTTAAGTACGGGGTGCATATTATGTTCCAGGCCGATGTTGTTTCATTCATCAAAAATTCAAGCGTTGCTCAGGCTGTGTGTGAGGTGGCACCGTCCTGTTGAAACTATGTGTGTTGCAGGCCCAATTGACCCTATTCAGACACCAAGAAGTTTTTACAGCATTGCATCTTGCATCCTGAAAGAAATAGGGCCCAATTATTCCGATGGTTCGCGTGGCGCACCATTCAGTAACTCTGTGTGAGTGTAAAGGTCATCGGTGTATCAATTGAGTATTTTCAGTGCCCCAATAACGGCAGTTTTGTTTATTAACAAAACCCGCCAATTCGAAATGAGCTTCGTCACTTATGATGATTTTTTTCCAAAAGTTGGGTTTGTGTTGGTTTTAATGTTTTAATAACTTCAAGACATTGTTGAAGCATTAAAATCTCTATAATAAATTGTAATCAACTGCTTTCTACGACTACCAAATGCGAACTGACAAATGTCTGCCGAACAAAATCTGCCTGGAACATAATATTCATTAAATTTATTAACTACGGGAATTTTTTCAAATTGTTTTTAATTGGTAATGAAATGTTTGTTTTCTTTCAGGTGGATTGTTTGCGCTCGGTTCAAAAACTTTGAAGACCTCACTTTCAGATAAGTACATGGAACTCGCCAGGGGGCTTACTAACACTTGCCACGAGAGTTACGACAGATCTGCCACCAAACTAGGTCCAGAAGCCTTTAGGTAAACTAATTATGACTTTAATGTCACATTTTCTTGTTGATTAGATTGGTATAGTCTCAGCACTAACTTGTACATAAAAATAAGAGTTGTTAATACTTTGAAAAAATTGTTGAATTCAAAATCTTTTTGGTTTTTTGAACTTTTGATTTTGTTTGGTAAGTAATAAGTGATGTTTATTTTGAATAATATTTTATCATAAAAACATGATTTATATAAAAGGCTTAAACAAGTCTAAAAATAAATATTTATATAGTGGTTCTTCAGTATTCGTCCTTAATCCGTTCCAGATTCTTGGACTCATACCAAGCAGGACGTATACCAAACGAATTTTTCCCATAATAAATAAAGGGAAAATGTTGAATTATTGGCATATTATACATTAATAGGGTTATATCAAATAATTTAAACACCGTTTATTATTAAAATACATAAATACAAAAGCAATTAGATTAAATAAATGAAAATTTAAAACGTTAGCAGATTTAATAAAGTCTTTGTTTTTCACAATCGTAGATACTGTCCCGAATACACATGCCACCTTCATACTTTTCAACAATTTATTTTTTCACCTCTGTGGTGATCCTAACCATTTTCTTTGTTTGAAAAACACAAAATCACGTGAAAATTCACAGAGAGTTATAGCGCGGTTTCTACCATTCACTGAATGTCTTACTGACGCTCATGGGCAGTCATGGGATAGGTGCCCCCTTTCCAAAAACCGAATTCAGCCAAATAAAAACGAGAATATAAACGTGCACCATTTGACGCATGCAAGATGTATTCCAAACAATGGTCTTTTACCAAACAAAAATGTTCGCATCCAAACAGGACATATATCGAGTTGGACTTATTCCAAAGCGAACATATACTGAGGTACCACTGTATTTAAAGAGAACACATTATTATTGTAAATTTGTAGTTTTTCAAAACAACATTTCATTTCGGTTCAACATCCAGGTTCGAATCACAAATTTTTTTTTTCAATGAATTGAATTTTCCTGTATATCTTTCTAATTGATACATTTAATTTGTATTATTTATATTTATTTAAACAATTTTTATATTAATTGTGTTAAATATTATATCATTGTGATATCACTGTATCTTCATCAGGGCGGACATGTACCAACTGGTGATGAAGGTACAGTGGTATCGAAATCGATCAGCATCAAAATATAAAACTTAGTGATTAAAAACGTAGGTTGTTTTGGAGAGGTTATATATAAAATTGTTAAAAATATTTATCACAATATTGGTATTTATTTGTCGACAGCAATACAGAAATGGTTTGCGTCCTTACTAAATTAAAATTGCATTTTCATAATTTTGATAGATGGCAGTAGGCCAAGCTCATTTATGAAATTTTGTTATGTGAATTTTTTTAAAATTGTATATTTAAATAGTGCTAAAACAGTTATAATAAAGATTTTTCAATGTTTTTATAATTATTCTAGATTTAGTGATGCAGTTGAAGCCAAGGCACTGAAGAGCAATGAGAAATATTATATTTTGCGACCAGAAACTATTGAAAGTTACTTTATTTTGTGGAGACTCACTAAGGACCAGAAGTACCGAGAATGGGGGTGGGAAGCACTTCAGGTTTGTAGATCATAATCTTCCTTTATTTTATTTTATTTTAATGCTATTTTAATAATATAATAAATATTATTAGCGACCAGTTCATTGCTACCCAGTGAAAATCTCCATAAAGTGAAGCATGGATTTTATTCAGTTGTGAGTGTGAATAAATGCCTAAAAAAATGTTGTTCTCACAAAAGTATATAGAATTAATATTCTTATATATTCTATACACAGTAAATATACAGAAAGTCCATATATCAACCTGGCTTATTACAATAATCTTACTCCACACAGCATTTCTCCATTGAATAATTTATTTACCTGAAATTTATTTGTGCCAAGTAATAAAATGATATAATTGGCTTCTAGGAAGAGAGCAAAAACAATTTTTAGATTTATGGCTGATGCAATATCTGATTGATATTTTTGACATACATTAATATAATATTATTGAGACTTAATTATTAAATTATTTATTTTAAAATCAAAAAAATATTAATAAATCTACTCCTCTAAACAGTATCAAAATGTAGCAAATTAAAGAAATATTACCTTTAACTAAATGTTTTATTTTGTGTATTTTTTCAATTGAATATTTTTTTAGGCTATTGAGAAACATTGCCGAGTTGATGGAGGTTATACGGGAATACGAAACGTGTACTTATTAGACTCTCCTAAGGATGATGTACAACAGAGTTTCTTCTTAGCGGAAACACTTAAGGTATATATATATATATATATATATATATATAGGTCCACCAATATTCTTCATTATCCTTTTCTTTATTCTAATATTAATAAGACAGACAGAAATATTAAATCAAATTATTTTTCCATATTTTAAAATATTTCAAATTAATACCATTAGTAAACTGATGAAGATGTTATGAACATAGACACGTTTGTAACATCTTCTGTTTAAACAAGCATTAAACCCCCTAAAAACGATTTTATGTGTTTTTAAGTTATGGGTGAAAAATGTATATTTTGAAAGCAAATGTACAAAATGTTTGTTTTTACATCAGCATTTTTTAGAGACAATTCTGTAAATTTTTGTTCTCTATATATTATGGAGGTAACTAATAGAAATTAAAATTAAAGTCTCGTTTCAGGGAACTTTGAAACTAACATCTGATTATAGCGGCTTTTGAAATTAACATTGTTTGTTTTAGGGGCTTTTGACATTGACATATTTATGTTTACCTATTCAAAAATTACAAAAGGCATAGGGTGGTTATACTTCTGTCAAAATTTAATAGAAAAAACAAATATTTTTCTAAGAATTTATTTAGAAAGAAATCATCAAAAAATCAGTAAACCCATAATTTAGAAATGTAAGGAACCATTAAGTTTAAAGTACTATAAAAGCGCCAGCATTAGTGTTTGCTATTTTTTGTATAATAATCAGTATCACAATAAAAATATTTAAGTGCTCCATACATTTTAATCAGCTTTAATCTTTAATGAAAATACCCTGTTATTTTATGTATTATTTTAAAAAAAATATTTACTGATATTTATATTTTACTAAACTGATTCAAATAAATTTCAAAGTTCAATCATTTTCACAACACGACATTGTATTTAGTGTTAAGAAACTCCTAATATCAACTAATATTCACTTACTGATTTTGACTTTCCACATTCTTTTCCCATGTGTTTTCTTGGCGTAAACGTTTCCTTACTTCGTTAGGAAGACATTTTGGTACATTTACCAACTTAACCTCCATTATTTATAAAAGAAAACCTGTAAAATGTCATCAACATCCGCACTGATTTAGTAAGAATAACATTCTGTCAGCCATACTAGATTTTAGATCATGTGATCATCAACAATTGTTGTAATTGGCTGATTTCATTTTAAGAGGAATAGCAACTTATACTCTGCTTTGGGATAATTTGGAACTAACCCTGAACATGCAATATCAATGGATTTAAGTGACTTTAGCAAGAAACAATGTGTTCTGCATGCAGCTGATAAAAAAATCTACAAAACCGCATATTTAACTCAAATTATCTGGAATCCATTTTAGGGGTTTTGGAATTAGGCGCTACAATTCACTCATCTGCATCTATCTAAAATAAACGCACTATGTACAAATTATATATTATGTTTTCCGCTCCAACTGCCAAATGAGGAACACGTGGACGAAATAAATAATATATTGCTAAAGAACGCCTGAACTATTTACCATTTAATTTTTATCACTTCCGTTCGGTACCGCATGGTATTAAATAACATGTTAGCAATACATAGACCGCAAATCTGTTACATTTTTAAGGTTAGTTCTCTTCGATAAATCTACTGTATAACAAAAACCTGAGTTTTTATATGTTTATTTATTGTGCAAGTATATTGTGAACCTTCTGGTTTATAACCTACACACATCTCTCTACTGTGTTTATTATCAGTAAAATCTACAAAATCATATAAAGATTGACAAAAACCAGCACTCAAAAACAATATGAAAATCACATTTTTTATTCTATACATAACAGGAGACATTAAAATATTTTTAACCCTGACTTTTTATACCCTGAATATTTTTTACAAATATATATTTTTTTAAATTAGCAATATTAACTTTGTGGTTAAAATACATATTTTTTATTTATTATCTTTGTTTTATTAACCACTTAATTAAGTTTAAATACATCTACCGGTTCCGAAAAATACAATTTTCTTCTTCAGGATGTCATTACTAACTAAAAACATATATTATTGTTTCTTTACCAGAATCTATTTTTAAAAAAACAACAATTATTTAAAAAATAAATTTAGTGCCTAACACAAATTGTTACTTAATACAAATTTAGTCGAATAATTTTTGGAAAAATTTTTAGAATGGGACTCGTAGTTAAATTTAGTTGGTTGTTTATAATTATTTGATTAGTTTTACATGCTTTATTTATCTCCAACGATTCCAAATTATTTAATTTGTGACCAACACCGTTTATATGCAAAATTGACAATCCCAATTTTTTATCAAAACTATGACCATTTTCTATCAAATGATTAGAAAATTCTGAAATCCCACTATTGTTTAAACATCTCAAACGCTCCCTTATTCTTATATTAAAATTTCTACCCGGTTTACCAATATAAAATGCAGCACAATCCTTGCAACTAAGTTTATAGACACCTTTATCATCTTTGTCTTTAAAATTTATGAGTAAATTTCCTATATTATTATTTGTATAAAATGCCAGTCTAATGTTTCGTGGTAGGTGTTTGATATTTGATTCGAAAAGTTATTTATGTATAAAATTCTACGCCAATTATCATTATTATCATTATGTTTTATCTGTGATTTGTATAAAAATTGATTATTATATTCTTTTAATTTATTTTTAAAAAAAGTGTGTATTAAACCTGTGTTATACCAACTAAATTTAACTACGAGTCCCATTCTAAAATTATTCGACTAAATTTGTATTAAGTAACAATTAGAGTTAGGTACTAAATTTATTTTTTAAATAATTGTTGTTTTTTTAAAAATAGATTCTGGTAAAGAAACAATAATATATGTCTTTAGTTAGTTATGACATCCTGAAGAAGAAAATGGTATTTTTCAAAACCGATAGGTGTATTTAAACTCAATTAAGTGGTTAATAAAACAAAGATAATAAATAAAAAATATAAATATTAATTTTATCAACCATGAACTACATTTATGATATGACACTTGCAATACTTACAGAACGTATAATATATTTTTATATACATATTTTTTGTTTCAGTATCTTTATTTACTCTTCTCTGATGACTCGTTGATATCTCTGGACGAATGGGTGTTTAATACGGAGGCTCACCCCTTGCCGATCAAAGGGAACCCATTCTACAGGAATGCACATTAAGCGTTCAAGTATTACTGCCAATTGCCAAAATATACAGTTTCGATATTGATTTTTACATTTCCAAGTGTGATTACGTTGCACGCGAGACATTTGAAGTACAATATTGACAATTGAGTTTGTATCCTGTTAATTCCTAACTTAGATAGGGAATGTCAACATAATATCATAATTATCACAGTGGTAAAATATGGACCATATAAAATTTGTAAATATTTATTATGATTATTTATTTGACTTTTATTAGTGACAAATTATGATCAAATTATTCAAGTTGTGTGATCAAACTGTCAGTTATGAGTGTACATATAGTGTTTTGGTTGGAGATATCAGATGTATAAATAATTCAATCGTTTCCACGTCTTTTTGTTAATGTTACAAATTAATGGGAGCGCTGTTAAAATAAACAATGTAATAGTGAAATTAATTGTGTAAATGAATTAAAACTGTTCTAATGGACTGAATTAATTAGTAGTGTTGTATTTAGGTATTTCATTCAATTCCATTGTTTTAGTAGACTCTATGCAAATAAAATGTTATTTAAATAATTTATTTTATATTTTTGTCATTATTTGCCAAAAAAATTCAAAGTTTATAAATTCGAAACTATTTAATCTTCTTAAATAACGTATTTCTTATACATATTCACACAATAAAAATCTTTACTCAAGTTGAATGACCAAACTTTCAGTTTTCTAAACATCACAGTGGTTTTCAAATCAATTATACAGTTTTCATAACAGATAAAATTCATTATATTGTGTGTACTTTTCTGGAATTCTGATAATTCGTTAATGAAAACTAACATCTGTAAAATATACACCTAACAAGAAAAAAATTCTAGATGACTTTCATTTAAGAAAAATTGCATTTATAATGATGTAAAAAATAAACAAAGAATTCAGGTTCGCATTGTTCCATTCCTTTTGTATATAAAAATCTATGTCATTTTTTCTGGCAGAACATGACAAAAACGAGTGGGGAAAAATTATTGGAATATTTTGATTTTTAATTATCGTCAGCTGAAAAACATTTGGATATTAGAAACTAGTGTTTAATTTGTCATGGGCAAAAATCATCACGTATTCCAACATCCCCAGTTTGGCATCTTATGTTATCTGTAATACATATTCATTAATCCATGGCATTTATTTAATTTTTAATAATATATATATATTTGTATTGCATTTTTTTCTCTGTATGTTAAATAAATTGTTTTTGGCCTGAATATAAATACATATATAACTCAATACATTTAATTTAATTTTACATTTGTGGATATTTACTATACTTATTTTGTAATAATTATTGTTATATAATTTTTGCAATAAGATTTCATTAAAAATATATTATTTCAATGAAATATTTTTAAGAAAACCAATCTTTTTTGAGATATTTCATTGGCCAACAAAGTTAAAATGGTAGATATTTAAAAATTATATTTTCTGGAAAGGGGGAATTAGTAAAATATTGTTAGAAAATGACACCATTTCTCTTAGTAAATAACTTATTAATCCAACTTTTTTTTTCTTTAAATAATTTCATGCATACATTTCACATCTTTCTCAAAAATTATGAATGAATGTGATTTATTTTTAATGATTAACTTCATAATGTTGTTTATTTCTTATGTAACAATGTTACTTGAATAGCAAATAGCCCCATTTCCAATTAGAAATCCCATTCCCTACATAATTGCATTTTTTTTTTACTAAGAATGCAATAGATTTTTAAAATTATTTGTAATAATTAAATTATAAATGTATTTTTCAACATTAATCATATTGATGTAATATACAAATACAATTTTATAAAATCATTGTTTCTTTTTGGGTCTTCCATTGTATTTTTCAAATTCTTTTCAAAAACATTTAAAATGTTTTGAGTCTAAGAATATTAACGAAATATTTTTATTTTACTTAGTAGATAAACAATAACTGTATAAGTCACTAAGTCATCTTTTAAAATTTGTTATTCGCACATCACTAAGTGAGAATAATTATCATGATTTTTTTTTATTTGAGTAATACTGTCTTTGTACTATTATAATTATTTTTATTGTGTATTTTAATTTGAATCATCTCACTTCATACTTTAATTTACTTATGTATTTTTAAAATGCATTCGCTGATTTTATTGAAGTTGGGCATTTGTCTTACACAAGTCCTTGACTGTATTCCACTGGTTGTTGATTTATTTTTAAAGGTTTTGTGTGTGAGAGGCGCAGTATAATATTATTTTAAATACAGGGTAGGGAAACATGCGCATTAATATATAAAACATCACTTTTATTATTATTGCAATAGATAAATTAAAGGTTACTAAAAAAATTTCTTAAAACTTCAATGTTAGCAGTTAATACATTAATTGATTGTGTTTACAATTTAGAGGAAGATTTTATAAATAGGTTTAATAACTGTTTTACAAAATTAACACAGGGAACACATCATATCTCAGAATTTAATAATAGTCGAGGAATTTTTGATATTAATATTATGGGCATGTTTCCGCACGTTGGAACCCCCTCGTATAGGGCTGTTTAATGACAATGTTGAGCTCCTGAATGATTGGTGAAATGAATGTAGATTGAATGAAATAATTTATCTTGTAATGTTGGATAATTTTTTTCACAATACCTCTTATTATTTTAACACTGCAATTTTTTTTCTCTCAAACTGCACCGATTTCTAAAGGTTTTGTAATTAAGAATTTTTATTTGGTATTGTGCAAAAAAATGTGTAATTATTTTTCAATAAAAAAAATTAGTGCAAAGTGATAATATTACCAGATATTTAGAAATTCTGTTAGCATGTGTTGCAACTAGTTTTGTGATATAAAATATATTTATTACTTTAAACATGTTTTGCTGTTTTATTACCTTGTCCTTTATGCTGAATGGAAGAATTTTTACTTCAGTTTTCAGTTACCCTTCCTCCGACTGGGACAAGTAGTATTTATATACAATTTACGTATTACGATTTGTTAAATAACAATATCTTAATTTGTAAATTGAACCTTATGGCACCATATGACATCCATAAGTTAACAAAGTCCAAGTAGTAAATTTAATATGGCACCAGTTTTGTTAAAGAGTGATTGTGTTTTAGTCATATCTTAACAAATAATGTAAGGATATCTTGTTTTGTCCGTGTTTTATGTATATTTATTTAATTATTTGCTTCTTAAATTAAGCTTTTTTGATAAGATAATCTTAAATACACGTTTTAATTTAGAAGTTATGGGGGTGCCAGTTATCAGTTCTCAAAAAATTATGAAGTTCCAATGTTTTACTTTTTACTAAGTTATTTACGGATAATTTTTTTATTTATTTACTCTTGCTTCCTTTTAGGTTTCATTTCAATCAGTATCAGTAACTGGCATAAGGTGCCACTTACTGGGTAAGCCATTTGTCAGGTATGGGGTATCGCAATATTGCATAGTTACCAACATATTTTATTTTTAATTGTGAAATGACTCCCCGGGTGACGACATGAGAAAATCATTAGAAGCTGTAAAAAGAGGAATAACCCAATCAAAATGTTTAATGTTCCACATTCTATTACTCAGTATAAAATTTTAGGTATATACCCTGTATGTAGGAACGAACCAATTATGAATTTTACTACTAAAAAAAAATAGTCCAGTAGCTTTTTCATTTGACAGGTCCAAAATTAATTTCTAGAATCAGCCTCCCAATTACCTGCAGCTTCAAAAAAATAGAGATTAGTTGCAGTCAACATACACTGAAAGACCTTTTGAAATGAATAGAATCAAGAATACCAACACATACTTTGAGTCCTGTGAAATGTTTGAAGTACGCCCGTGGAAGATACAACCCTTTTCATTTTTTTGCGCAACATAAAAAAGATTTAACATAAAATTCTGTGTCGAACGAAATTGAGGGATTTCGATAAACGAAAATGTAGACGTAGCAGTTCCAATAGAAAATGAGTTGATGGTCAAAAGTTTAGAAAGAAACATCCCAACATCTCATATCTCTACATTGGCAGAAAAGGAGTTTCCTTTCAAAACATCCTCTCCTTTTTAAAACTTTATTTTGGCCTATTCCGCGAAAGCAATTTGGTGAGTGTAAAAAAGAAAAAGTTCCATCCGCTTTTGAATTTGAAAATAGTGATAATTGAATAGATTGTCTCTTCTCTAACGCATCTGCAAGTTGGTCACTTTGTTTTCTTCAAATCAGTACATCTGATTTTTGTTGAATATTTTGTGACTGCCAGATATTGGTCCCATGTATGCCGGTTATTAGAGACAAGTGAATACCAGCTATTGGTGTCATAAACAACATTTTTTATTTAATAAAAAAAAGTATTGTAATAATTTATTTTTTTTATTTCACCAGCTTTCAGAAATGTATTGTTTGGTCATTGTTAAAATTAATATCCATTTGTATCACCATAAAAGGTTTAAAAACTAATGAAGTTTTTTTTCTCCCCTTAAAGTGAAAGTTATTGGGTCTGTCACCTTACTAGGAAATTGTGTAAGTAGTGCATACTTTAAATGAAAATAATGTCAATTTATTAATAATTTATTATTAATAATAATTTATTTATAATCAATGTATTAAATCTCGAAAACAAAGGAACTTTTTTATTTTTGACACATTCAATTGTTTTCATTTTTCCTTTTCATAAATATTTTTTAATACACATATTATTTGTCATTATAAATGTTCTTATTTGACAAGATATCAGATGAGAAAACATACAGAACCGACCGTGTGCTAAATTGACCAATATATTCAGCAGCAATATCTTCAATAATAATCTTATATAACTCGTTAGCATCACAGATAGTTAATCTATCTAAAACATTTCACCAATTAAA
Source organism: Eubasilissa regina (assembly GCA_022840565.1). Classification (NCBI taxonomy): domain Eukaryota; kingdom Metazoa; phylum Arthropoda; class Insecta; order Trichoptera; family Phryganeidae; genus Eubasilissa; species Eubasilissa regina. Next base: position 19,328,898 of record JAINEB010000015.1, on the reverse strand, counting down.
TTCTAGTTAGTTTTAGGCAAACATGTTTACACCAGGTCAACTAACTTTTTAGGTTTTCTTAAAATTATATTTAAATTAAAGTAAAATTTAACCAAGGAAGTCAAGTCTTAATAATTAAAATAATTATTTATTTAAGCACTGACTGTAACAGGCCTGTCATTTAAAATATTATTTTACTACCATTTCACCAATTACAGTTTTTAAAAATTAATTAACTTTAAAACTTCCATGTCTACACTATTTGTTCTATTTTCAAAGTAAGACAAAGCTGTTGTGCTGTTAAAATAGGGGGTTAACTTGATTTTCTGGCGAGACTGAACCGAGACTGAACCGCTTCAGTGCTAAGGGCTTTAATATTTAGTGCACTTAGTTCTCAAATAGATCAAGTCCAAATATCATACATTTTGACTTATTGCTCCCACTTGATAATTAATGACAGATTTTAAAATTATTATTATGTATAATTGGTTACAAGTTAATATTATGTACAGTTAGCTACTAGGACCTTTCAAGTTCATGGCTGACCTCGCATCCATCCTTCAAGCCTCTCTGTCATGAGTTGTGTTCTCCCAACAATGAATTAGTAGAATTTGCTCTTCTCGTTACATCTTTTCAATATTATTCACTCACCTTATTCTTGGGCGTCCAAGTGATTGATTTCCCATGACTTTTCTTCACAGATCTTATGGAGTGCTCACATATGACAACACGCCTGCCCATCTCGACTTCAATATTTCTGAGATAATCGGTTCGACAAGCTCAGCATAATTCTTAACTTGTCAAAGTTGACTGCTTCACGAAGTCGAGCGGCCCAAGACAATTAATCAAGCCAATTTTATAAGAGTCATCCACTGACACAGTTTGATCAGTTGCATAAATTTGCTTATGGTTTTTTATCTGCATTCGGAACTACTTTCCCCAAAATGAAATATGGTGATACCTCGGAATATGTCCTTAACCTGTTCCAGATCCTCGAACTTATACCAAACAGGACGTACACCAAACAAATTTTTCCCATAAAAAATAAAGGGAAAATGATTAATCCGTTCCCATGAAAAAAATCCTATTATTATTGGGATAATATTATACATTGATGGGATTGTATAAAATAATTTAAACACTGCTTAAACTATATATATATATATATATATAAAGAAGAGTGTGGGTGGGTGTGTTGTTTTTATACAAATCCACAGTTTTATTCAGAGTTTGATTAAATTTTGCACACTTCATGTTCAAAATGAGAGGAAAATTACTGTCTACATCTGATATCGAAAAAAAAAATTACCCCCATCCTCCTAAATGAAGTCTCTTCACTCTGCATAAAGTCCGGGTAACACCACACCAGGTACTTTAGCTATATATAAATGCAAAAGCAATTAAATGAGAATTTAACAAACTTTATTTTTCTTTTTTCTCTACTTGGACATGATTGAAAATCATCAGGTTTTATGTTTATGTACAAAATAAGGTGGCAAGAGATATAAATAAAGATTGACGTCAACATTGGCGGAAAGCAGTCCTGAAAGAGGCTATATCGGGTTGTAGAACCAGCGATGATTATGATAAGATACATCATATTACAGCTTTTTTTCCACTCCACCCTTTTTGTTTTTATTGGTTTTTTAAATTTTTTTTTGTACAGGAACATGTCAGGTTAAAAACAAGTCTGAAGTATATTGCTCTCGTAAATCGACACACATTTCCATTTAAAAATTGGCTCGAATTGGCACATGAGAGTTTATATTAATAGCACAAATAGGCTCTACCTGCATTCCATCACGTATTACGTATGTCCTAAGAAATAACTTCCATTCATACATATTACCAAGCACATCAAGAAAAAATGGCTCAGACACGTGTATCATACCACCTCTGCACATAATTTATTTTTCTGGATCGAAAACAATATCCATAAATTCTGAGGATTTAAATTGCAGAGAACCGAACCCCAGTATCTTGCGTGATAGTGCGTGAAAATTACAGTTTACAAATATCTTAAGTCTTTTACTTAACTTAAGACTGGCTTTTTACAATGTCCAACAAGGGTAAATATTTTTTTAAATATTAATATTAAAATAAATGTTAAGAATGTATAAATAATAAAGTAAAATAAAGAGTCTACCCCGGTACCGGTAAAAGTAGAAAATAAAACACGGTAAAAGTGAGAGGATATAAAAATGTTACAAAATTTAGTGACAAATTTACTAGATTACCCGCGGGAAAAATATTTATTCTATTTTTAAATAAGCAAAAGAAAAAAGTAAATTTATAAAAATATAAAAAATGACCGCTTAGTATTAAATATTTCCTACTCCAAGAGCGGCGGTAAAATATCTCGAGCGTGTTCGACTTAATTAAAAGGTATAACCGTACAACATAATCCGCAGAACGTTTTTCTTATTTATCACATGATGATGATGAAAGGGTGGAAAGTGGAAGAGGGAATATCGGACGTGATGACGCGGTGATTTAGGGACAGATTGCAGGGGCGCGCCAGGGACTAGTTAGCGTAGATTACCGCCCGATGGGTGCGCCGGGCGGCGGGCGGCGGGCGACAATCCCAGTCAACCCTTGAAACTTCACAACGTGTTTGACTATCATATTTCAAGTTCAAAATACGCGCAAACAATTGAGAGATCGCTATACTTTTCACTAGCTACGATAATCAATAAACTCTGGTCCCAGCATGACCCAAAGTATTCTGTATCACGGTTTTATTTCAATCTGTAAACAAATTACTATATTTATTTACTTAAATAAAATAAATTATTCATAGTTCCTCAATAATAGTCCTAAAAAGACGTAATATTTTAATTATTTTATTACTTTAAAATATGAAGAGAAAAAAAGTAGAAATGTGATAACTTTTAACCGGTATATGAAACCCATCCTAGAATGTTATTTAAGATTTTTCTGAATTTGATCTTCTTCCATAATAAACTGTTTAATTAAATTTATTATCCAACATCAAGTACTGTTACGAAATATAGTTTGATGTTTTTACTTTGAAAAATGACCCTTATGAACAGAGGACATTTCTGAAAAAGAACCGTTAAATCATTGTTAATATTGTAGCGACCGGAATTCAAATCCACCGCCATCTCAGTCGGCATCGACGCTAGCGACAGCGTTGCCGGTTGCTGCCACAAGCCTGGCTCAGAATTCACCGCTAGGCAGTCTCTCGAGTTTCAGCGTTTCACGACGGCGGTCTCGCCGGCTCGCGAGAGCCGAGTGAGACCGCCGTCAGAGACGCTTCACATCATTTCATTTCGTAATATACACGCACCTTCTACATCATTTCATTTTTACATTCATTCATTTCATTATATGTCTTTCTTGTTTTCATCATAATGTAATAAACCTCAAAACGCGCAAACAAACATATCTTTCATTTAACCACCGACATAACCCCCAAAATATAATAATTGCCTACCTAATGGTTTCAGAAATATTACTATTTCTATTCCATTTTTAAAATCTTCACAATATAAATGGACTTGTTTGTTTTCTGTTCGAAAACGAACCTTCAAATCAAAAACATCACGTGTCAACTTTATTCGTATATTTCATAGGAAATTGGCACTTTACTTCAATCAATCAATTCCCTTCCGTGTGACACACAAAAAGATATTGGATTTTATATATTAAATTTATCTCTAAACAAAAGATTACGTACGATACTTCGTTTGATTTTAGAAAAAAATTATTTGTGTGATAAACTTTATTAATACTTCTTTTCTCCTTCTTTTTCAACCCTGTCCATCCACTTTTGTAAATGTCGTTCCTCTCCGTCCTATCTCCGTAAATTTTTAAAACTATCAAGGATGACAACATATCTTTATTAAAATCATTCTTCGCCTGGCTTAATATTATTACTTAAAAGTGTTATCGTGAGAAATTCAAAATTCACGTATCTAATACGACGTGGCTAGCGCGCTTAAAGAGGTCGTGTTAATTACATCCCTGCCTAAAGCAGTAAGAATAAGGCTGCAAGAATATTTGACTTCATCTAGTACCTTTTTTCCTCCTCAATTGTAATTTATTTGATTTAGGTTTTCAATTCATTTTGATTGTGGTTCGAACTACAGTAGGACGCTGGTCCATGGCTTTCATTTCTGATTCTAAGATTCAAGACTAACTGCACTCTAAGCATAATACTTATCATTTCCATGCATCATTAGGTCACATTTAATATATGAATGAGGCTTGTAAGTGGCTAAGCTTCGACCTATTGCTGGAAGTTTTGTGTTTTGAGCCTGCCTTAATATCCTAACGAGGTCACACAATACGCATAGAGGATTTTAGGAATAAATACGTTTATTTAATCAAAAACATTAAGTACAACGAAGATGTAACCAATGATTGAGATTCAGAGGTCCACTGGGATTGTGAATCTGCGTGAGGACAGCCGCAGTCGTAACACCCCGATAACTTAAACTGCCGCAGGCTTGTCAACTATAAATTAGTTTACTTATTTCACGTAATGTAGGTCACTGCTGCTTTACGGCGCTTACGGACTCACTATACCTCAACCCGCGTTCTGGTGTACCCGCATAACTACAGAGGTCCATCAGGTGTCAGCTAACTCGACAATTCCAGCGGACCGAGGGACATTATAGTTTGACATTATGGTTACTTATCGGTGCACCGAATGACATATTAAACATAATCCTACTATATACCTAGGTGCATCATCATGCAGAATTTCCTAAAATCCACATTGTTTGTAATAATTGGTTAGTAAACAAATTAAAACAACGTATTTATTGAGGGCTTTTATGAACTATAAAAAAAAGAAGAGACTTGCAAACAATGTTCTCTCTAAGGTGCGAGTATGCGCGCCTACGCAGTTTGGCATTTGGTCTAGTGGTTACGATACTCGCATATACTGATCTAGTGGTCGGGGATTCGAGCCTCGTTCCAGGAGGCCATTAAGCTAGTCATATTTTAATAGCACAAGCGCTTAGCTTAGTTTGAAAATAGTAAGAATATTGATGTGACACGTATTCCGTGTATGCATCTCTACTTTTAAAAAAATTGAAAAATAGCGCTCACCAAAAAATATAGCGCGCGCACAATTTTTAACAAGGCTTCTTCATGTGCCACCTTCAATAGAAGGTCGGCAACCATGTTGCAGTTTATTGATTTATCCTATATAAGATCACCAATAATTTGGACATTGACCACTTTCTGGAGTTGAAGATAGGAATTGCAAATTAAAAAAATTCGAAATTCGAATGTAGAAATTTTCGGACTTCGATCGAATTTCGAAAATTTTTATATTATTTTTTGATCAATACTAATAATAAAAAACACCTTATTTTAGATAATAATTAATTATGCTATTTTAGTTTGGGGAGGAGCAGCAAAAACAATATGGAGTCGGCTAAAAATGCACAAAAAACAGTTCTCAAGGTTTTCATTGGTCTCATTGGTCGTCCCTTTAGATATCCATCAGATCTTATATTTAAAGAGTACAATGTCCTAGATATAAGACAAATCTTTATGTTGAGACTCGTTCAACATTTCCATGCTAACAACAACTCTCCTCAAGCAATAAATCATGGACACAACACAACACAAACAACAAACATCCACACACCAGTTCCGAGAGCAACAACGACATTTTATCAAAGATTCTACATGTTCTTAGCTCCGAAACTATACAACACACTCAGTACCAACTGGAAATCGTTTTATTCCAATAAGATTACACAAATATGGACCCAATATATGATTCAGTCAGGTAGAAATGAATCAGAAGCATGACTATCCAACATTCTAATATAATTTATACAATACCTTCACTAATAATTCACTAGTCCTACAACATTCGCAATACATATATTTTTATTTAATTTTTACTTTTTTATACATATTTGTAATTCTCTTTTTATTCCTGTCGATAAATAACACCACAACATCACGAAAAAAAACTGGCAACTTTAACACAGACTTCAGTCTAGCAAAGTAGCCAGGACAACGCTGTATATATCAGAGGTGAAGTCTACTCCATCCCACACAATAAACTATGTATTATGTATGTTTATTATGTATTCACCTCTATCAAAACAAAAATGTGTATGTCAATATATATATAAATAAATCCGGACTACCCATAGTCACAATTATTCCGGATAATCGATATTTTACTGTATATATTAAAACTGTTCCAATTTACCTTGTTGAATAATTTCGATAATTTAACAGTAAAACACGTGAATTATGGAATAAGCTCTGATTTTTTTTTATTAAAATAAAACCACAACAATAAATTAGAAGATTTAGAAATATGCTATATACGTTTTTAAGATTATGTATTTAAAAATCTTATTAAAATTTTTAAAAAACATGGCTTAAACGTAGTCGCCTGACGGCGGCGCCACAGCGGTATTCCGGAATTCGACCGAAGTCCTGTGGGATTTTAATGTTTTCCAGGATCAAAAAGTTTCGTAATTTACGATCTTTTTCTTGGTGCATTAGTTTCTCGAACATATTTCTCTTAAAAATAACTATTGAGGTTCAGATTGAATAATTATTATGTTTTTCAACAAACTTCTTGCCATGACGATATTATTTAATTTGGCATTTATTCAAATGTCATTCCAGTAAATATGATGAATTTCGCAACTGACAATTTTTCAAAATATTCCGTTCGTAAAACAATAAGAAATTTTCTAAACACAGTTTTCTACAATCATTAAAAATAGATATTTCGTGGTTATTATCTATATGTATATATAAAATGTAATATACATCTGTCTATTCTACACCCTCTGATCGATTTAAACAAAATTTTGCTTAATTTCTCTTTAGGAGTCTGCTCAAAACATGAATAAAAAAGATAATTTTAATTGTTCTAGTATTCGGCTTGTATTTGATACAGTTGTAAGTAGTAGTAATTTTTTAATTATTTGTGTTTAATAAAACATAATCAAAAATAATACATGAAAAGAATTCTACCATTTATATTATGTATCAAATAATATACGCAAAACCAAGAATTTTTTTTAATTACCTGGGTGTATTCTTTACGTAGGAGTCATCCCATCATCTAACAATTTACCCTACCCCACTCACTGCCTGGACCGAAGTTTGCATCTTAACACTTTAGGGCCTGCAGAAAGCAATGCCGTCCCACACACACTATCTTAAAGTATGTAAAACTAAATCTAAAATGGGCAACGCCGGGCAAGGGCCGCTAGTTATGTATTATTTATTATAAAATGCTTAGAAAACCTTAATGGACAATAATATATATGTTATTGTATTATATTGCTATGGTTCATTAAAATAAAATTTATGAAATCAGTTATTATAATGATGATCGAGCTATCTGAAAAATAACATAACCCTTAAGCTTACAATATAATGAGTAGAATATCAGATAAATATAGAGTACGTCGATCGCTCTGGTAGATAACGGTGTACCTCGACTGTCAGATGTCAAATGGTCTCTTGTTCATATTCTGTACATTTATGTCACGAGGTGTGTCAGCATTCCTGGCGTCTCTTGGCGCATATTGTGATATCATTTAAATCACAACAATGGATTAAATTTAACTAATTTTCATTGACAATGATAATGTGACCCAAGATGACATGTTACAAAAAGACGGGTGTGTGCAGAGCGCGCGCATTCTAAGTGAAACATGCGTCTCTCATTTTGAATATTGATTTCCATCATAAATTGTACCCGAGTTCCCGCTAAGTTTGGATCACAGTGTGCGCACGAAAAATCTTTTGTGCAATTTTAAGGACCCGTGCGTTATTTATTTATTATTTGTAAGCCGGGGGAGAAAATAAAAAAACATATAAGGCTTCCGGCAGGGTCTGAGTTGACCACATTACTACGAATAAATAAGTAAAGAGAACTATACCGGTATTTTTCTATTTTTTTATTTTATTATTATTTTCGATAAAATTGACATAATGTATATCTTTCTAATTACTACATTTAATTTGTATTTTAAAAAAAATTACAAACCTATATTCTGAATAATTACAACTTCACAATAAGAATTTGTTTTCCTTAATAAAAATATTATCTTTTACAACTCACTATGCAGGAGAAGATAGAAGGCAGCGGCAGTAACTTCAAAAAGTGGTTCAATATCCAAAATGAGAGAATAAATCAATGTAAACACCGCAACCTTCGATAGAAGAAGGTATATTAAAGAGTTTTGTTAAAAATTGTGTGCCCGCTATATTTTTTGTGTGCGCTATGATGCCAAATCACACCCGCATACCTTATAGGGAATATTGATTGAACCTATGTATATAAGATTTTTTTTATTAAAGATGCGTACACGGAATACTTGTCACATCAATCAATAGTATTACTAATCAAATATCAGAAATTTCATAGAGATAAAGCTATTTTTTTATTATATTTAATAAAAAAATATATGGAAGTATGGGAAATACAGGGCTTACGACATGTCTTTGATAGATGTGGAGGTTGATTGTGGGTAGAATGGTGAACGTTAGATTGTGTTCAGTGATCACTTAAGCCAGCCGAAGACAGGTCGTAAGCTCTGTAATTACCCCACACAACCAAATAGCTTTGTCTTTGTCCATGAAAATAGCTCCAAAAATAGCTTTGTCTCCATGAAATATCTGATATTTGATTAATAACAGTGCCTCTGTAGGTAAAAATGCAGTAATTGTGTATTCTTGGACATATTCAAATATTACAAATAGTATTACTATTTGAAACTAAACTAAACGCATGTGCTATAAAAATAGGACTAACTTCATTGCCTCCTGGAACGGCTCGAACTCCCGACCACTATTTAACTAGACGAGTATCATAACCACTAGACCACAAGCACGTCAATCGATTGAATGACAATTTTCCCCGGATTTTTTACACCATTCTTGTTCAGTCAAATATATAATGCGGAACTCTATGATATGCATTGATACGCCAGTGTGGTTAAATTAAAATTGAAAGATTACACTAGCTGGGGGATTTCACGGAAGAACAAGAACCTATAAAGAAAGTTATGTTCAGTAATACGCATGGAAGCAGGTAGGCTGAGGGTCAAAGCTGAGACGGCTCGATGATGTGGTAGTGAACTATAGTGACCATGCACTGGAAGAGAAATATCATAGATAGAAGTAAATGGTGACAAATAGTCAAGACTCACCTTGGGTTGTAGCGCTGCTCATGACTGTTCGATAAAACAATTAAAATTATTGGTTTTTTATTAATCCAAATTAAATTAATCAACTAAACTAGAAAGATATACAGAAATAATATATTTATCGAAAACATATGTAGTTGCTACCTGGACCACTTCCTACCCGGGGAAAGCGAGTTGATTCGGATAGAAAGGGTTCCAAATACTAATTAAATGTATTAATTAGAAAGATATACATATAAAATCAATTTTATCGAAAAATATTACTGTTGCGCTACCGCGATTCGATCCTGGATCTTTTTCCAATCCGGAGAAGGTGCATTATCCAACTATGCTACAGCGACAGTACTTTTGACGACAAATCTTCGAACCTATATGTTACACTTTTCAAATTAATACGCATATTGCTCCATTATTTGAAAGTCATCTTCTTTATTTTTACGGAATCTCAAATACTTTTGAGATAATAATGCACCTTCCCCGGTAGCGCAACAACAATATTTTTCAATAAAATTGATTTAATATGTGTATCTTTCTAATTAAAACATTTAATTAGTATTTAAAATATCACAGACCGTCTGTTCTGAATAATTACAACTTCACAATAAGAATGTGTTCTCCTTAATAATATATCTTTCTAGTTGATTAATTTAATTTGTATTAAAAATACCACAGAACTATGTTCTAAAAAAACAAACATCATAACAAAAATGCGTTCTCCTTAAAAAAATATTATTTTATCGGTTCACTGCTCTCGTGTCATGCGCACCAGTCTCGTGCCATGATAGCTTCCGTGACGCATTTTGATCTCTGCGAGTTTTAACTGTGTGAAAATTTTATGTCGGCGCAAAGAAGTTTCATTTCAATACTTCCAATAGACCGCATCATTGTGACAACACTTTTGTATTATTTTTTAAAATAAATTTGCTTAAACGGAATACGTGTCACATCAATATTCTAACCATTTTCAAACTAAAATAGACACTATGATAATAGAACTAATTTTATGGTCTCCTGGAATAATGTACAAAGCCGCGACCACTGGATCACTACGCGAGTATTAACGATTATCCTTTATTCTTCACACGTGCACATTTTTATCCCTTTATTGTTTTATGCAGTTTTGAGAAGGATGGTTCTTAATATTAATTACTTTGTATCATCATTTACTAAGGAGAACTTCAGTTTCAATCCAGTGTTCTGTTTTGAAACATGGAATTGGAGCGAAAAGAATTCTTCACTCTTGCAATCTAAGGTAAGTAAGTAAGCACATTTTTCAGCTATTGATACTAATTATTTTACGGTATATTGCGTATTGTTGCGTAATATATGTAACATTCGATTGTTTTAAATTATTTCGTATATGAATGATAAAAAAATTCACTTCTTCCCCGGAACACTGCGAATAGCCTTGATATTAAACGCGCCCCTTGTTAACGTATTGACAGTCAACCGCTGTTTATCCTGATGAAGAAAAATGAATATTTCCGAAACCTATTAAATATAAGTAAATAACTCACAGTGGTTTATAAAATAAAGTTAAAAAACCTTAAACCGTCATTTCGAAAAGAAATTACTTTCAGAAAAATTATAAGCAGTTTTTAAATAAATTTGTACAAAACGTATTATTATTATTGTTTATATGACTCCCCCCCTGAAAACAGCAATAATATGTACATACTTTACATTGAATACAGTTCATGTTTAAGATACCTATCGGGCGCTACACGTCCTAGAATTAAATCTTAATTTTTCAAATGAGTAGCTTTGATGTCACTGAAAATCGCCTTGTTGTCGGCTGTCTGTCAGTGAATGGTAACTTTTTAAAAATTAACCGACACGATCCTGTGATCCGCATGTTTTCAAGATTTATTACCAAAGCAGAGTCGTAACAAGATTTTATTCAACGTACAAAATTCCTGTTACTTATTAAGGAGCTGGAATATTATCCCGCATTCCTCTGAGATACACAGGAAGCCTTTTGATCAAAAAAATACGAGTATACCACTGAGTGAGAGAGATAATTCCATGTGGCAAGATGGCGCAATAGTAATTTTCATATTTGAAGTCGCTTTCCGCAGTACTGATTCATGCTTTTTTAAAGAAAGTTACGCCAAGTTTTTAAGATCATTGTCTTATTTTAATTAACTCCATTTTTTCTAAGCAATGTGTGTGTGTGTGTAAGATACAATTACTAAAATGATTAAACCACCACGCAGAAACCGACAACGCCAATACGTCATATATTTATGTCAAGATATTTAAAATTATGAAAATATTAACATTTTAATAAAATTTCACATTTTTATTGTGAGTCTGTAATTTTAGAAACGTACATAGTTTTTGGACATTTTAAATCAAATTTGATGAATTTCTTAGAAAGATATATAGAAAAGAATCTATCTATCATTTACATATAACACTTAAAATTTAGTCCCGGTGGCAACAAAATATTTTTCTAAGCGATTCATCTAATTTTTTTTTATAATATTAAATTATTTATAATTAAAGTAAGGAAATACACAATAATTAAAATACAATTAAGTTTATTTTAAAATATATATAATGTAGTATATTAGTACACATTTATATATTATCTGTATCTCAATAGTTTTGCTCTTTGTCATCTGCAAAGTTTCTCGGGGCTTGCACCCGATAATTTTCCTTTGCACCCAACCTAACTTCAGTAATCTTCTAAATTAAATTCTGTAGTCCACTTCTGCGCGATTGTCTCTATGCAAGTGTGTGATGTGATCTTTCGGGAAGTGGAAGTTTGATTTATTATTCTATTCTTTGGAAATCTGCCAAATTTCTGGAGCGCGAAGACTTTCAAGCGTGATGCTCTTCTCAAAAAGCTATCAAGAATTATAATTTCATTTTAATAATGAATCTATCTTATCTTCATTACGCGTTTTAAAATTCCACCCGTATATATTATATTTTATGGCGTTTTATGATCATATTTAAATAGTCTTTTTAAATAAATCACTTAGAAAGATACACAGAAAAATCATAAAGTCATTACTCATCACCGGGCTTCGAACCCATTACCGGTAGAGAGATTTAACCGATTAAACTAAAGGGTGTTTTTTTTTAAGTTTGTTTTTCAAATTGGCATCACTTTTTCCAGTGACAGCCAATTTAACAGCTGACAGCTGATTTGCGCTTTGTTTGGTTTGCCATTTCACCATGAATAGACTTACGCCAAAACAACGCTTGCAAATTGTTCAAATTTATTTCGAAAATCGTGGTTCAGTTCGCGAAACTTACCATGCGCTGTATTCATTTTAAGGTCGACATCATCGTCCATCCGAGCAAATAATTCGAATAACCATGGATCGTTTTCGCACCACGCATACTCTAATTGTAATCGGTAATACGCATCTGCAGAGACTAGTATTATCAAATTGAAAATAATTTTGTTTTAAAATAACATTAAAAAGATTATTTAAATCTTTAGACGAGTCTTTCGGTAAATTAGAAGATTTAAGTAATTCTTTAGTAACAGTTCTAGTTTTCTCAATAGTAACACTTGGAAATAAGTTAATGACATCAAATGATACTAATAAATAATTATTAAGGATATCTAAAACTTTTAATTTAATTCCTTTGATATTAATTAGGGTTTAGAAACTATACTAGTTTATAATTATAATTATTATTATTATAATAATTATAATTATAAACTAATTATAATTTATAATATTTATAATTATTAAATTATATAATTATTATAAATAATTATATAATTAAATTTTATAATTATAATTAGATAAATTTTAAATTTCAAAAATAACTAAAAGTGTTAAAAGCAAGCTTAAGTCAACCAAATTCTTTTTGCAGATAGTCACCATTTAAATTTGATTTCATATCAGTTCTTACTTTTTCACCATGTTATAATTTTGTTTTTATCTATGCTTGTATTTTATAATTTCAGCATACATTGTTCCCTGAATAAGGTACCATAGGTATCGAAACGTGTAGAAAAATTAATAAATAGTGGTTTAAACAAAGTGTTTTGTATAATTATTAATATAAAATGAGGCCACAAAGTAATTTACCAAATATTGAAGAAGTAAAGTATAACACATATAAGCTCGCGTGTTTCGAGATAATTCGTGTATTCTTATATTGCTATTTTGCCATGTGTCCTCGACTTTTCTGACAGAAGTTTCGGGTTCCATTGCATGGTCTATCATCATGGCTGATGTCACTGATGACGTGGTTGAGATCAGAAAACTTTACGCATAATATATTCTGAACGTCCGTAAAATCTTGTAAATATTTTTTCTAATATATTCATTTAATTTGTTTTAATATCAAAAAATATGTTCTAACTTAATAATTGCATAATGAGTTTTTGTTTAAACAATAATAAAGATTTTTAATAAGAATAATTTGAAATATAACTCATTGTCGTAACGTTACGACGCCAAAATTTATTTTCTAAAACCGGCTCAAAATTTTCTTTTCCAAAATTTCTACTACACACTTCTTAGTCAGTACCCATGTGTCAGATACATGTATAAGCATTTTGTTCACCAAAATTTTAGTATTTATGGACGATAGTCATAATTTCATTAATTTTTTAATGCGGTAATAGCAAGGATTTGCACTTACCGTGCGTTTTTCTCTTTTTCTACCAATTTCAAGCTGATTTCTTAATTTGTGTTCAGATCAAATTATCGACATGTGCGCATGGCACTGAGATTTATTTCAACTAAATCACTGAGATTTGTCTCATTTTGACTTATTCCATGAAGACTGGTCCTATTGCTTTTATAGGTTGGTAATTATTAAAATTATTACATTTTTTCGAAAAATATTTTAAAATTCTAATTGAATGTATTAATTAGAAAGATATACATATAAAATCAATGATATCGAAAAATATTGTTGTTGCGCTATCGGGATTTGAACCTGTGTCTCTTTCTAATCCGGGGAAGGTGCATTGTCCAACTATGCTACAGCGACAGTACTTTTAACGACAAATTTTCGAACCTATATGTTACCCTTTTCAAATTAATTCATCTATCGTTCCATTATTTGAAAGCCATCTACTTTATTTAATGCATTTAAATACATAGACCTATGTTCTGAATAATTACAACTTCACAATAAGAATGTGTCTCCTTAATAATAAAAATAGTTTTATATCAAGTCCTGTGATTAACAAAGAAAAGAAAAACAACTTTTGCCGTACTTACCTTTTTTACAATCGGCGTACTTACATTTTTTATCAGAACATCGAAAGTAGGAATGTGTTCTATAATCATTTCGACCCGATATAGTTTGTAATTCTAATTACCACCGCACACGAAGAGCAGGAAAGAAAATATTCTGACCTTCCTCTCGGTTTGTCTGTGATCCTCTGTAATTAGAGTTCATTAGTGTTGATGGAATTGAACCCCGCTCACCCAACCAGCAACTCTAATTGGATGAAGTTCATTTCTCGTTATTAGTTTCTCATTGATTTTTTCAAAATTAATGAATTATGTTTTGGTTTCATTCTTATATTATATGTAAATATTAAAATCATAAATTTAAAGGCAGGTTACACTAGACAAAATTTTTATTTTTATTAATTCTCTTAGGTACCTAAAAAATGAATTTCGCACTCTATTATTACTTTATAGATTTAAACATTTTTTGGAGATAATCATACTTAAAATATTAATTATAAAGATATACATATAAAATCAATTCTATCGAAAAATATTGTTATTGCGCTACCGGGATCGACAATAAATGTATTAATTTGAAAAAGTGTAAAAAGGGTTCGAAAATTTGTCGCCAAAAATACTGTCGCTGTAGCATAGTTCATATTTTTCGATAGAATTGATTTTATATGTAATATATATATATATATATATATATTTAATTAGTATTTAAAACATCACAGACAAATGTTCTGAATAATTACAACTTCATAATAAAAATGTGTTCTCTTAATAATAATCATAATTTGTGCAATCTGTTATTATTACCCAGTTTTCTAAAAAACCTATTTAAAACGTCGCTGCAGTATAGTTCTCTTTTTTTTCATTTTCAGAGATGCCACTTACCCGTGATATTTTTGTTATGAAACAAATTATTTAGAATCTCATCCAGAAAGCCATCGTGGCTTTATAATAATTGTCAGTCCGCAATTATAAAATGTCCAATGAAGCAATCCGACAATCTGTCAAAATCAGCTGTTTTCGCGCAGTTTGTGAAAGGCAGAGAAAGCTAAATTTAAAATGTTTTGATCTAAAATAAATCTATTTTCATTTTAAAGTGAACACATTATTATTGTGAAGTTGTAGATTTTTTCAGAACTTAGTTCTGTGATATTTTAATACAAAGTCGTCAATTTACTACTCTAACATGGTGTAATTGATCAGTGTGCTTCCCCGGATAGGAGAGTTCCTGGTTCAAATTCTGGAGGCAGCTAAAATATTTTTTCGGTAAATTGATTTTTTCTGTTTATTATTTTATCTTTTTAATTGATGCATTTAAATTGTATTAATATTTGTTTCTATCTATATGTAGCAAGCTCTCTAGTAACCACAATACATAGTAAATTCCCAACGACAAGAATCTCATTTTTATAAAATTTTCCCAATGAATTTGTAGAAGTTTTTCTTTGTCTGATATAAAACATGTAATTACCGAATAATGAATTGAATTTAAACGTTCCTCTTCGTCTGCTCACTATTAAGCGTCGTGGTCCCTTGAAGTATCTGACACCCGTTGCTCCATATCTCCCGGTCTCGAGCTATGTTGATAACAGCGTTCAAAGATGATGTTAACTCCTTTATTTGATCTATCCATCTTGCGAGAGACCATCTTGCTCGCTTGCTTCATTTGTCCCTGTGAGCACGAGCTTCTCGAGATATTTTTTCTGGTGACATGTCCAAAGTGCGTCAGAATTATTTTCATGTATGTTGTCGAAAGTCTTTTTGTAATCCTTAATTCTTGGAGGATAGAGACATTTATACGCCTTGCGGTCCACGGGATATGCATCATCTTTATCCAACACCACATATCAAAGGCATCCAAAATATTCATTTCTCCAAATTTTGAAATGAGAGCACCGAAGTATATAAACTCATCAAGTTCGTAGTCCTTTAAGGGGTTACGTCTACTTGTCATAGGCAAAACTCGAGAATTTTTTTTTCACAACTTAAATGCATATTTTAATCCAAAACCAAAAAAATATTGTACAGTATAAGTCAGTATTGAACTTAATATATGAATTATTTTAATATATATTTAAGAATGGGCGAGATAGAGCAAATCTCCGAAAACTTATTTTTTTGCGGTATAGTACACGATAACTTAAGAACGCATTATCTAAAACATACGAAAACAATAATTTTGTTAGAAGATCTGCTGAACTATCGAAGGATTTTTCAACAACATCTGCTGAATTATCGAAGAATTTTTCGAAATTTTGATTTTTATTAAAATTACAGCGGTTTTACTGAAAAAAAAATTTTTTTGACTTTCAAAATTCTTGTTTTTCGTTAATATTAATAATAAGTTTTAATCAGAAAAAAAAATCCTTCAATTATTCAGCAGTACTTCATATGTAGAATAAGCTCTCAATATTTGTATATAAGTTTTTGAGATATCGTGTGTACCGTACCTTAAAAACGCATTCAAAGTTTCAAGTTCGAATCTATGCACGTAAAAATTGTTTTTTTTTTTTAATTTGAGAAAGCTATTTTTAATCTTCCAACACTCTAATATGTATGTATAACCATGTCCTAACGTTATTATAAAAGGCCAGAAGGAAGAGGGTCTAGCTGTCTACCTTGAGCTTACTGTATACTCAGGTAACTTCATGAAAAATGCTCGGATCGTTCTGAAATTTTGTGAAGATATTCTCCAGATGTAATACTATATGTGTCAAAATAAAAAGATTTCATTTTTTGACTCAGACCCCTTAAGAAAATGTTGCTTGTAAATATGGGGATCAATAATTGTCATTAATAATTGAATTTGATAAATATAGCGAATATATGTATTATTATATATCGAAGACAAAATCGAGTAATGAAAAGAGAAAAAAACTGGTGGATGAAACGGTTATTTAAAAACACGCGACTAATATACCTCAAATGACGGCTTTTTCCATGTTATATGTGTAATATTTTAATTTTTTTTTTAAAAGAATAAGATAAACATTTAAATAAATGGAAATCTGGCAGAACTTTGTGCTGTTTGATACCTAAATAGTCATAAAAAACTAAATATAATAATAAATAAAGCATGTATTTATAGAAAATTAAATACATGCCGACTCTTTGTATTTACGTTTATTACCTATTATATATTTTTTAAATGTATTATTATACAGTATGTTAGTAGGTACAATAAATATTATTGAATATATTAATGTATTTTTATATATTATATAAAATATATCTCATCCAACGATAAACTGGTTTACCATGTAAAAATAAACTTCGTAAACTTTTACTAAAACTACTTATTCTTAAACTAACGATAAATCGTAACTTTTCTACTAAATCAAAAATAATGAGCAGGAGCTGTAGTTGAAATTGAAAGGATATCACGTGCCGGAGCTATATTTGCGAAAATCCCAAGAAGCGGAGCGGTTTATTCCGAGCTCCGATTGTAATTATGTGATTGTTTATTTGAATTCTATAATATTACCTACGAAAATTATTTATATTTATTATATTGTATTTTCATTTCTCAGTAGATTTTTTTTCAGTTTAACCGATATATTTATTAAATAATTTAGAGTAACATATTGGTCTAATGGTTAAGACACTCGCCTAATGATCTAGTGGTCAGTGGTTCGAGCCTCGTTCGTAGAGATAACAAAGTTAGTCCTATTTTCATAGCACAAGCGTGTCGCTAAATTTAAAAATAGTACGAATATTAATGTGGCACATATTATTAATAAAAAAATAAAAATCGTTATTTCTGAATAACTGTTATTATTTCAATATTTCCCTACGAGAATTATTGTTAACACAATCAATATTTAAGTATATCTATATATATACATATAGAAAAATGAACACATACACAACCTATCCCGGAGAATTAATGAACGTTTTATGTGACCAAAACTACGGTTTTCTAATAATACGGTGTTTTATGTGCACTTCGGTTTACCAATATCCCTCCTCGCTCCTCCCGTACCGCCGCACCGCTCACCGCGGCAAGTATTTGGCATTTCCCTCCCAATGGTCACCGGCCGCATAGGAAAACTTCACTCCTCAGCGTCAGTCTCCCGTCATTACGGGGCAGCGACACACTCCGCACTCGAGCCGAGCTCAATCGGAGCGGGGATATTCGCGAGTTAACATACTCTTCTGTAAATATCAAGACAATTAATTACAACACAAAACACCGCGAATAGTCTTTATTTTGAGTGCGGTCCGCGCAGTCGTGTTCCTCAGGTTCTCGCTCACAGATGCTCGCGTTCCTCATTTGAAAAAAGTTTTCACAAAGCGCCGTGACAGTTCAAAGATTGCCGCCAAAATCGAAATACCTGATCGTGCTGTAAGCATTATAGTTTTTGTGACCGGGTACCTACATCGACCTACCGATTTATTTGACATTTCGTGATCTCATTTTTTGAATTTTTATTTCGGGATTCGCGTAATGTTTGCGCTATTAAATTTTGAATATTCACTCTAACGGTTGACCGTTTGGTGCGCTGTCCCGTGTCGCTGTCAGTTTACTTTGAAAAATGAAGAGTGCCGCAGTCATCCTGTCAGCTTATTTTATTTGCCGTAAGTAAAAATATGTTCCTGTGAAATTAAAAACATGTCCGGTTTTTTACTCTCAGTTTCTATTTAGCTATTTATAATGTTTTTAAAAATGACTATTACGATTCCCCAAAACTTTGAAAAGCAAACCCTTTTATTCAATAATTTCTATCAGATTAATTAAAATTAATTTCACATCATTTTATGTGATGCTTTAATAGCATGCTCTTTACAAAATAAAATTTAGGATATCTAGAGAGATCTTCGTTTGATGTATAATTTTAAATATCTTTAAAAATTATTTTAATTTACTAATAATATTAAGAATCAATTACACACACTATATATATATATATATATATATATATATATATATATATATATAAAATAATAATACTTATACAGTCACTCTTCTCTAAATTATAATTATTATTTATATATTTTATATAAATTTATATAAAAATTATTTAGTTTGGTTAAGTTTATCTTTTACCTATTTTGAAGAAGACTTATGACTTCTTCATATTTAATGATCTATATTACAACAATTGTCTCCTTTCTTTAGTCTGTTCTATTGCACCTGGTTATGAAATTATTTTAGTCCACGGGTTCATTAACAAGTGTATCAAAATATATTTCATATATAACTCCGACGCGTTACATCATCCGCAAATTGAGTTTATACATGTATTAATTATTATTTTCTCAAAAAACACCATTATTTTACATAAAAAGTATTTAAAATACGCATAAAATTGATCAACAATATATTGCATTTGATATATGGAAAGGAATGGGAGAGGTTGTCAAAAATTTTTTGATGACCATTAATTTTATTTGGAAACATACTTAGACAAATTATGTAAATTATAACCACCTACAAGTTGTGTACAATGAGAAAGAATTAATTTTTTGAATTGTACATTTAATGAATACAGATTTATAATAAGCTTAACAAAATATTATAGGAATGGTACTGATATTTATTATTCTCTCTAAATAGTTCTATACAGATAGATTAATTATGTTAATTATAATTAATATCCACCATTTACAGTTAAATGGAATGAATTAATGTAAGAAGTACACAATTTTGAGCCTAATCCTGACAAATGCTGTCTAACCTTTCCACTGTCAATTTAGGTCAGTATCCACCAAATGTTTCCCTTCAACCTTTCATGAAATGTCAGCATCACATTTAGGCCTACAACATTACGAACACTTCAACAAGCAGCCTACTTTTAGAGAATTTAATTTTCCCACTCACTCGAACCATGTGCCCATCCAGTTACTGAACGTAATGCTGGCATTTGTCAAATATATTAATAGAAACATCTAAATTTTTGTGCAAACTTCAAATTTGAGAAATAACTCACATCAAAATGTGTTTATGAAGATACTTGTACTAACTAATGTGATGAAAAATGTATTTTTTTAATGATATCGTATCGAACTTCTTGATTGTGAGGTTTATTAGAATCGTCGAGGTTGGAAATACCTGATTCGCGGGTTGGTTAGTTTTTACGGCAATTATTTTACGAGAGTTTCAGAACAAAGAAAAACCGATACATTTTCATTTAAAACACTATGAAGTAATGTTCGAAATTCCTCTCTAGACATGCTAGTGTTATTTTTCCGTACACCGTAATTCATTTCTATAGATTTTCTTAGGTACCGAAATATCGTAAGCAAGCAGTGGATATTGAATTATCGACGCTGTTTATAAATCAGAATACACCTGCTACTTTAAATTCTTAATCGATTACGGGCACATGCAGTGAATAATTCAGCCGTACTAGTTTCAATAATCATATTGCGAGTGGCGCATTAATATTAAACAATCAATTTTAACAAAATGTTTATTGATTTCGTTCTTTGAATGATAATTATCAAATCTCATGATGATTTGGAGTTATTTATTTGAAACAAATGTATTTTGATCGCATGAAGCATATATTACATAATCACATGTAACAAACATGTCAGAATTCTACATCTCAAATATTCCGATAATTTTTTTTCAAATTACTAATAAGTAAAAAATCTCTCGCCAAAGTAATGAATATTCCAATAAATTACTTTATTTTGACAACTGTCCAGTATCTTTAAGGATAATTTTCTGGATTGTAATGCAATATATATTTTCTGGGTTGTAATGCCGGATGTACCTGCCTCACTTGCCAATATTCAGCAACACGTCACAAGCGCGTTTATTTGTCGAGGTAGTATTCCGTTCCAAGTAGTCCGAATGCCCCGTGCCGAAGAGATGATTTCAGTACCGTCATTCAGAAGATTGTAAATATCGAGTACGTTCTTGACTTTCGGTATTTCCAGGACAGCTGACTAAAATATAAGAAGATTTATTAATAACATACTCGTAGACCAGATATGCGCGGTGGTTATTGAATACCTCATGGTAGATGGCAAAACCGAATGACAACTAAATGATTGAAAAGTATTTTCAGCAATGGAAATGGAGTAACAGTATGTTCATCTTATGAATATACTACAGGTGTATGGACTTTACGTTATGCCATTTGATTAAATAAGATCATATGCAGGTGTCTTGACAAGTAAATAATCTCTCGTGAACCGTTTACATTTTCAACAATATCTAAACACTTCTGCTACTTGTTTGTCTTCTGATAACCGAGTGTCTTTATTATTCTAATAATAATTATTACTAGAACCATATGGCAGAAGCGGACTCTCCGCTTGTCATACTGTATGATGAAGCGGACTCTCCGCTTGTCATACTGTATGATGATCCGATTCACTAGTTTATAGTGATGAGAGAAAATGCTACTCTTGACTCGCTGGGGTGATTGTGATTGATATTAGATAATATCAGTGATTGAAAACTGTGACTGTGATCACAGTTTTATTACTAATACGCATGCGCCGCGCGATACCACAATACACGAAATAAATGAATAAATAAAAAAACATAATTTTTAGCGTATTTAATTATATAATTCGAACTTCATTAGCGTAAAAAACATATAATTAAGATATATTTAATTTAATATCATCACAAAGTTAATGAAAACGTTTATAAAAATATAAGTTTAGTTTTCAGGTCAAATTGCGTAAAACGCTTTAGCAGAATCTACTAGATGGCGCTTATCACGAATTATAACATCATTCCTTTATTAATATTTTTGTTTCATATGCATATGCGCTGAATTACGGTTCACAACCAAATATAAATCAAATTAAAAAAAATAATCAAGATATTTGCAGATTCACTAATAGCGAGTGTGGCTCAAAGATATCTGTGATTGACTCACGGTTCGTGATTTTGAGCTCAGGGAAAAATTGTACTTTTTTTGCATTGTATTTAAATAATTAATGGAAATCTTTGTGGGAATTTGAGATTTTTAAACGTAATATTATGTAAAACATTCATAAAATATTATAGATCGGGGGCTATCCATTCTGTCAATATAAGTAATGCTAACTAAAAACTAACATTTTCACATATTGCATCATGTTAAGTAAATATTTAACATTTATATATACATACATGCACACTTCTGATTTAGTATCTTATAAAAATGTTTATTTAAGAAACAATGAGGAAGGACAAAATTTTAATATATCACCTTTATATTATAAAATAAATTATATTTCGTGGTCTCCATTAATATTATGGATATAATTGAGCCTGTCAGGTCCGTAAATGGAAGAAAACTAAACCTGTCTGTCACATGCAGTGACGACAATTCCAATAACGCAAGTTTGAAACATATCTGTGTCAATAAATATGTATTATATATTTTTTTTCATAAACAAAATATATATAATGATAAATTGTTTCTGTAGAATACATAGAATAGTTATTATAATTTTTATATTAATAAGTCGATACATACTAATTCTAATATTTATATACAGGTGGCCCAAAAAAAAGTGAGAACATTTTGTAAAATGTAATATAATTACATCATAATTAGTTTAACTGTATCAACAATAGCTTAAATAGTTTATTAATTTACCTTTATTACGTTTTATTTCGCCATCTTTGATTATTAATTTTCCCATTGTTTATATTTGGTTTTTTCAAATTGTTGACCAGAATGACAAAAATCACTGCAGAAGACAGTATTCTGATCAAAAATTTGCGAATTGAAAAACGTTGGGGTGCTACGAAAATGATCATAGACTTTCAAAACAAGGCCTGGAGTATAGCTAGACATTACAGCAGGACGGAGCTTCATCTTACACAACCAGAAATACAATCAACTTTCTTCGTCGTGAGAATGTTTATTTCATCGAGCCAGGCACGATATTATAATTAATTATATTATATTTTGAAATAACTCGTATGTTACGAGATTCTCTGGGTGGCCCAAAATAGTTCTCACTTCTTTTGGGCCACACTGTATATTTAGTGTCGTCGTTTGACAGTTTACCTGTTAGACATCGGCTCTTATCAAACGATGTTACAATTATTCGATTCGAGCATCTTGCGTGTCATTTTTTTTTTAAATCGCGCTGCGGGTCAGTCAGTCACTAACAGAAAAAGATGTCGCGAACTTGCCAAACGTCGCGAAATCGGCACTTGCATCGGCGACAGCACGCAGCCAAGTACAAAAATCCAAGGGCTATCACTGTATTCACTTCCGATTCAGGTTGCAATATCGTTTGACACAAAATACTCATGTATAATATTTACCTACCTACATAGATATAGTGTGCTGTTTATTAACCAAATACACGTTGCATGCGGTCACTCGAATCACACGCGGCTCACCGCACGCCGTATTTATGAGGTTAAGTGAATCTGATACGGTCCTCTACAGAAAAATATCAATATACATACTTATTAATATTCATACACAAATGTCCGGTGCTCTACACATTGCCGGCAGTTTAGACCCGCTCCTACAGCGCGGGACTAAACTATGCAGCGGTATGATTTACATACATTACCAAAAAAATTTATTCATGTATATATTGTATATACACATGTTTTACAACTTATACAAATTTATACAACAAAAAAAAAAAAAATACTGTGCATATCTACTGCTGCCCTCGAGTGCCTCGCTCATCGAGATCCCATTTCAATTTCCGTTTTTGCCACTTGAGATATCGGAGACAAGAGAATCTAATCTCATCACTCTATCTGAATCATTAGTCAACATACATTACCGCATTAACAGGGGCGTGCAGTGAATACAAGCTAAAAGCTGTGCATTACTAAAAATTCTGGAAAACAAATAAAAATTTAATAATCTATAATATGGATCGTGAACGTGTATTTACGGATTATTAGCGCCATCTGTGTACTAATATAAACTCTTAATGGCTTAGTTCTAAAAACTACCACGACCACCCACCGCTGTAGCCGTAACGCTAGTAGCTACAATGCGTCGATTGTAACTATTCACATTACTATCTTCTATTGTTAAGCTAGTGTATTACTTAAGTCATGCAATTGGCTATTTACTGAATTGAAAATTCCTTTCAGTTGATCCGTCATTACTTATGCTGTTTTTTAACAGAATAACATTTGAAAGGCATACAAATCATTGAAATGTCTACTTCCTCTTTTACTTATTTGCGAATTTTACTATCTTACTGTTTTCAACGTGTTGATTTCATGATCATTCTTTGCATTTGGTGCACGTATTTGTTTTTGATTTGGGAAAAACAAAAAGCAATTGGCAGAACTATTTCCTACGTTAACTTTTAATAAAAATTATTAGTTATTACCTTTAGTTATTACGTGAAGGATTTTCAAACAATAAAAGAATCATGTTCGGTCATAGAAAGTGTTCTTAAAAATGTATGGCTAAGAAGACATTATTTTACGTTAAAACTTAAACATTAAAAACACAATTAATAGTACTCTAAAATTACAAATACATACACTTCATTTTGTCTAAAGACGTTGGTTAAACAAGAGTTTATAATCCCATGTACAATACATATTATATATGATTGTGTAATATCATTGGTAATCTAAACTTATACCTACTGCACGCCACTGCAAATTAAACAAAAAAAACATTAAAATGCATATTGTGAAAAGTTGGATAAAAAAGTAAACATTAGTATTATCTTAATAAAAGGGGATTTTTACTTGATATAAAATGTCAGTTATTCTTACTAATATAAAATTGAATGTATGAGTGGAGATATAAAGACGAGATAGAGTGAACAACTGGAAAACGAAACAGATGAAATCGAGTAGAGAGATTAAAGAAGATTAGGTATGATGAACTGAAACTAAATCAGAATCGATCTTAACAAAAATTTCCATACTCTTTAGGACCCAGCACAAATAGATACCTTCCCCTGATATAAATATTTATCATATTGAATGCTACCAGTTCCAAATTTTACTCAGTTTGTAGGACCTCGAGGAAAATATAATTTCCCCACCTCATTACATACATTTCTCAATTATCTTCATGCGTTTCCCCGCTGGCAGCTGGCAGAGAGGGCACAGCGTCACTCTTCAGTCCTGACATGGCACTCGGTTACTTTTCCTTCCATTTTTCTGTTCACTATTCTTGGATTATATTTACATTTGATAAGTTATCAGTATTAAATTTAATCATAAATGAACTTACCACGTAACATATACCTAAGCGATCTCGTTTCTGCTGAATTCAGTTGACATTCATTTATTTTGTTCGGGCTTAACTTAGCACTAGGATTCCACTATGTACCGCTAATCATTACACGCTAACAATAACAGCATTCAAAATATTATTCACTTTATTCCCTGCAGTCACTCTCCTTTCAACATCTTTTAAAGCCTTTCTATTCGACTCAAACATTCTCCAAACACTAATCGTTATTTTAGTTATCTTAATTTTTTTTTCTCGAATAACCGCGCATTACTTGCGTACACCATAATTCCTACTTACTAGACTATTTAAATCTTTTCACTATGAACACTAATATCTACACACATCACACTTACAATCAAATCATGTATTTTTTCTTCTATTATACATTCAAATATTTCAATTATATTCATATAATAGGTAGGTAACAATCTTAGTGATCTTACGCAACTCTATTTGACACATTTTTTGTATATAACCTTAGTGTTATAAATCCAACGATTCTTACACAAGTTGTATAGGGATGCGATTGCCTGTACAAGTTTATCATCTTCCCAGAACCCAGGTTACACCTTAACTGAGTAGTACTTCCAGGTTAATCAGATACTGGATGATGACTCTGATAGAAGCTTCAATAATCGACGAGTTTGTATTAGAAGGTGTATGAAAGTGGATGAGGTGAGAATTGCGTCTTAGGACCGAAGTGTGGCGCTCTCTCCTCTCTGTCCTCGGGGAAATGACGTGATGGTAAGTTAGTTAATTCGTTTACTAATTCTGTACTGTTACATACATACGCATTACTGGGCGAACAACCCTTAAACATAAAGAAAATAGGGTATAAATAAAAAATATATTATTTTTTATTTATTATCTTAGTTTTATTAACCACAATTGAGTTTAAAAAACATCTACCGGTTTCGGAAAACACTTTTCCTTCTTCAGGATGTCATAACTAACTAAAAATATAGTATTGTTTCTTCACCAGAATCTATTTTTAAAATTTTTTAAAAAACAATTATTTAAAAAAATAAATTTAGTACCTAAATCAAAACTAAATTTATTTTTTTTAATAATTGTTTTTTGAAAAATTTTAAAAATAGATTCTGGTGAAGAAACAATACTATATTTTTAGTTAGTTATGACATCCTGAAGAAGGAAAAGTGTTTTCCGAAACCGGTAGATGTTTTTTAAACTCAATTGTGGTTAATAAAACTAAGATAATAAATAAAAAATATGAATCTTAACCACCAAGTTAATATTGCTAATTTAAAAAAATATATATTAATAAATAATAAGTCTATATCTCAAGTTTTTACGAAACCAAAGAATAAACATGTTCCATTGGGTCCTTATGAGATCAACGTCTCGATGGTGGGCAAATGGTTTAATTTTTTATGTAGTAGAGAGAGATACGATTCAGTTAATGTGAGCAATCTTGAATAACAGATATTTAAATATTTAATTTCCAAGTCGTTTTTTCTGTATTTTGCAGCCCGTGTTTATAAAATGGCCAGTTTTGTTACATCTTTTCGTTTATCTAAATATTTATATTTTAGTTACGAAACGTTAACAGTATTTATTTTCCAATGAAGCCATTAATTCGTTTCGTTTTATTTGATTAAAAAAATTAACCTCAATTAATAGGTACATACATATGTACACACTATTTAATTCGCTAGAGAGTTACGACGATGGATAGTATTATTGAGCTGAAGTACTAACACGTGCCGTCGATGGTCATATTGTAATTAGATGTGTACGAAAATACTGCCGATAAATATTATTGAACCAAAATTACTGATTCTCTCGATTTTGTGAAAATAGATTTTAATAATATTCTCCCGCGGTATACATTTTGTCTAATGAAATGGTGCATAATATTAACTATTTATGTACATTATGGTAAAGGAGAGAGAAGGAAAAACTTATAAAGGAATGAGGAAAATATAAGGAAACGACTATATGAACTAGAAATAAGCAGATAAAGGCTTGTGTTTGTGGTTAAAATAATTCACAATCGTTTCCCTTAATTCCATTACTTTCATATCAACAAGTCTTAACATTGTTATAATATTAATAACCCGGAAATTATTAATCACTAGCCTTACTAACTTCTAACACGAGATGGTTTGATAACATCGGACAAATTATTGACGAATATTGAAATCGCAAGTAATAGAGAATTATACTTTTAAAATTAGCAATATTAACTTGGTGGTTAAGATTCATATTTTTTTTATTTATTATCTTAGTTTAATAATGGGTATAATACATGTTTGATAGACACTATTTTAAAAAATAAATTAAAAGAATATAATAATCAGTTTTTATATAAATCACAGATGAAACATAATGATAATTGGCGTAGGATTTTATACATAAATAACTTTTCGAAACAAATATCTAAACACCTACCACGAGATATTAGACCAGCATTTTACACAAATAATAGTATAGGAAATTTACTCATAAATTCTAAGGACAAGGATGATAAATTTAACAATTCTGGCGTCTATAAACTTAGTTGTAAGGATTGTGCTGCATTTTATGTTGGTAAAACGGGTAAAAAATTTAATATAAGAGTAAAGGAGCATTTGAGATGTTTGAACAATAGTGGGTTTTCAGAATTTGCTAATCATTTGATAGAAAATAGTCATGGTTTTGATAAAAAATTGGGATTGTCAATTTTGCATATAAACGGTATAGGTCACAAATTAAATAATTTGGAATCGTTGGAGATAAATAAAGCATGTAAAAGTAATCAGGAAATTCTAAACAGCCAACTAAATTTAACTACGAGTCCTATTCTAAAATTTTTTCCTAAAAATTATTCGACTTAATTTGTATTGAGCAGCAATTTGAGTTAGGTACTAAATTTACTTTTTAAATAATTGTTGTTTTTTTCAAAAAATTTAAAAAAATTTAAAAATAGATTCTGGATAAATAGAAAAACAATGCTATATTTTTAGTTAGTTTTGACATATCCTGAAGAAGGAAAAGGTGTTTTCCGAGACCGGTAGATGTTTTTTAAACTCAATTGTGGTTATTAAACTAAGATAATAAATAAAATAAAAAATAAAAAAAAATAATAGAGAATTGCAGAAAGGAAAAACTGTAAAAAAAAAACTAGCAAAAATTTACTATAGAGACTTTATAAAACTTTTGTTGTTTAAAATTCAAGATTAACGCAGCACGCTTATTTTAGGGTAAAGGCCTGCAACTTTAGCTTCCACTTTAAACGAACAAATAATTTTCATCAAGCTAAATAAATTTGTTATTACCAAAAAAATCGGAAAGTTAAATTACCATTAATGATCTTTCAGCGTTACACATTGTCAGACTAGACTAGATAGTGAACTAATTGTATTGTAAAATGAAGACTGAAAAAAATAAGAATCAATACAGGAAAATTCTTGGGGATTATAGAACCAATATAGTAATGATTGTAAAATTAAGTATTCGAAGTACAAACGGAGGTGGAAAGAGAAGGTTAGCTAATTATAAGTAGGAGGATTGGCAGTTAATGAATGGGGGTCAAAGTATCATCATGAAAAGAAGAAAGAAGCGGGAGATTCTGACAATTTAAAACACCTCAATAATTATTAGCGTATATAACAAAATGCAAAATAATAATGTAGGTAAATTACATATTATTTATTAAGGAAAACATATTCTTATTGTGAAGTTGTAATTATTCAGAACATAGGTCTGTGATATTTCAAATACTAAATTAATGTATATATTTATAATTAATACATTAATTTAGTATTTTACATATTATTTCGCTGAATATTTTCAATCTCATTTCCATCAAATATAAAATAATAGATACACGATTGATGTCTTACACAAAGATATGAATATGATTTTAAATCCACAAAACTTTGTCCGAACACGAATCCCTACACCAAACCTCATCTATAAATAAAACGAAGTAATTATCAGAACGCGTATTAGATCTAATTTGAAAACACAACTCTAATAGATATAATATAAATTTAAATATGTTTATAATTCAAAATCTATGATTTTTACATAATTGTAATAATTTATATTCGAGTTGAATTATTCCTTTTTAAGTAGTGTTTCTAATTGCTTTGATTCTTGTGTAATAAAAAAAAACCATGTAATCCATGACTACTTAACTTTGTGTCAAGCTTGTGCTATCAGTGAAAGAACTGAATTGCAAGACGTTGTCCAGACTGTCGTCCGTGGTACCATTAGTGCGATCTTTATTTAGGTAGCTACAGTCTTCTTTTTATTCTGAATGCCTGGCTAAATGATCATTAACTGCTATTCTTGAATTGTCAGTCGGGCCTTAATAACTTATTTTGTAAAATAAATCCTAATGTTTCGTAAATGTAATTCATGTATTTCTTTGTTTATTATATATTTTGGTGAGTAAATAAATAAAAAAGCTGTGCATAACTATAATCTTCGCAAAATAAATGTAAATTAAATATTTATTTGATATATTATGTGTTAAATGTGTAGAACAACACACGAAATAATTCAGTTCTCATGTTAACGTGTTAACTAAAACCGTAGAACTAGCGAAAGATTTTAGAATTGACAAATAAAGCTGCGCTTGTGTTTTTTCGCAAAATCTATCCCAGACGCACACGAACTAAACGCAACACATAGACAGCGCGGTGTTCTGAATACACGTCTTCGCTTTGACATACGTGTTTCAAAACGCCGCAAGTGTGTATTGTATGTAGTGCAATATACTTTAAACGTGATATTATTTTATATGATAACATATTTTAGCTCCTTTAATTAATAACTTGATAAAACATACACACTCACACAGGTATAACACACAAAACATGCTTCTAAAAGAGTGAAGTGAATCCATCAACCTCAACCCATCGCTTTTACACCATTAATATTAGCGGCATAACCTAAGTCTATGCCTAGTACACGATGCTGACTGTCAGATACTTGAAGAAATTAGAATATTACAATATTGCAATACAATGGTCTAAGGAGATTTAAATTAATGTGATTTAAATTTTATCTATTTAGATACCAAGGTAATAATTATAATCATTCAATTTTCTTGATTTTTCTTTCATTTGTCGCTGAATTTTCAAAATTCAACGTCAAATTAAACATCATCCAGTTCAGAAAAAGCAACAAAAAAGGCTACTCGATAAAGTAACGATATGAAACAGATTGTAGGAAAAAATGTACATAGTCACGCCCAATAAATATGGGAATAAACGCAAACTAAACGTGCAGCTGATGTTCGTTACGACGCCAACTGTTCTGTGAACGTTTTTGGAGCCCTTCCTGAGGCGGAATTTAGCATCAATATATCATTTAACATTCATGTTTACATATACATGTAGCTACACGTCAATATATCATAAAACATTCGGAGTTCTGATACCGCCAAAATGCAAAGATTTCCCTTAAACATTTAAAAATCTACAACCGGATTACAAATGCGTTCATTTGATACAAGCTAGTTTGATATTACCGTTTAATATAAATTCCACTAAATTTAAAATATACCTACTTATAGCTAAACACATTAGTCAAAGCGATCACCCAGGAGCTGAACTGCAGCTGAATTGAGTTGATCCAGTCACCATGTACCAAATCTCATTCTAGAATGCCAACTACATATGTCTAAACTTTTAATGACTGACTGGTGCCTTAAGTTTAATTGATTTAATTATTGTATGCATTGCTGCACGTTGCTTTACCCAGATAAATTGTTATATTAGTTAACAGTTTGTGATGGGATACATCTGACTTGTATGTTGTTGTTGGCCAGTGTTTCTAATCGCCGTAATAATGCCGAATGATCCATGTCCACAGATGAGATTTTGATGAGACTTTCGACTCGAGATAACCTGTGAGTCAGACTGAGATTCTTTAAAGACAACACTCTGATTTTGTAGTCCAACGCGCACACACCAAGTCTTAAAGATTCGCCTTGTCAAATATCAGTCCGTTGACCATCAATGTTTCGTTCGTCAGGTGGGTAAATTTGACTCTCCCCAGCAGCAATTAAAACGGAATAAATGTTTGTAATTTAAAACCTTTTCTTTATCTAACTTTCAGAATAAATAGTTGTATGTATCTACGGTTCTAGGTGATATTTATGCGCGTATGTCGAATCTCGCTAATAAATTGAGCGTCGTGTACACAAGTTTGAGTTTTTGTTTCTTCCTACCAATCTCAAATTGACCATTGAATCCATTTCAGGATCTAAATCTTAACACGCTTACATAGTACTGAGATTTATATTATCGTGGCTCATTCTGTAGACACACAATGACCTAACCGATTGAAGGAAGTCTCCAAGCGCTATCGGTGTTGACTTTGGTGTTAATCGTATCGCTAGAAACATCACTTAGACTGTGTACAAAAAATGATAATTTTCGCTTCTGAAATTAAGGATGATTTCATGATTCGAGCTTTGAGCAACAAAGACGATTGTTTGGCTGTAACGCGGATGTAAGAGTGCGTGAAGTATCCATTGCTATGAAAGGAGCTATTGATGGAAGAAGCATCCGACCATAATAAATTACATTAATGAAATAATTACTACATCAGATCACAGCACGGAGCGCCGAGTCTCTGCTGGAGGAATTCTAGTTAATCTAGACGTTTACGGTAAGAGCAGTCTTGTGATATTATTGGACTTATTTGAACGAATATCTCAAATCGTGAAGATTCAGATATTTAAAACATTTTTTACTGCCGTAGCACTCGGGAAGAAAGTTTGTTTTTTATATTAATATTTTTTTCACACGACATTAATAGCTGGACCTATAAAACGTCTTTCTATACACTTGTGTGTAGATTCATAAAGTAACTTAACGATGTAACACCTATTTATTTGTTTAAATAATATTACTATTTACTTTATTTTAAATTAAAAATAAAATATACTCAGCACTCTGATAAATCAAAAATTAACCTTAATTCTACAAATATTACAAATTATTATTGAATTCGATTATTTTTCGGAAAAAAAATTGAAGTCAAGTTACACTCGCAAGTGAAGGTAATCTATCGATCAACGTGAAAATAATAAATTTCAATTCCAATTCTCGAAACACTCGTTAATGGTTTTGGGAATTAAGAGTTCTAAATTGTCATTACATCGTATAATTCCAACGAACTTATTAAATATTTTAATATTATAATTCTTGTAGACAATTCTCCATTACAGCACAACGATAACCAATGGACAAAAATAATGTTAATGAATTAATATAACAATACTACGTCTTACATTTTCTTTACATTGGGTATTTTAATATTTTAGGTTAGCTTTATATTTGAAATGCCTGAGTGGCTTCATGATCTTTTATAAAACCTCAATATAAGCTCCATTGAAATTAGAAATTTGTAATCATATATTGAATTTTTTTAAATCTACCTAACATTGAGTAGATCTTAAAAATATGCAAATCTCATTTATATTAATTAAATTTTTAATTTCATAAAGTATTTATGAAACTTTATTAATTCGACAGAAGTACAACTGCATAGACTATTACAGCGAATGGGAGGACATATTACAGCGAATGGGCTTAGTATTTGATAAAATGTTTTATCGAGATTGAGGTGATCTTATATTTGTACAATATGTTTTCTTTGACTGATTATGAGTCGATTATGAATCTTGAGATCATTTTACATGTTTATATATAGATTTTCAAAAGAAAAGACTAAAGCGGGGTAGGTAATCCTTATTTTATATTGCGTTTCCCCATCTATTTTTATGACTTTCTGGACATCTTGGATGTAATATCATTTGCCAGTAAATTGAGCATCTATTATCATGTCATCTCATCTTTGTCTCATGGTTATATGGTCACTCTATGGTGTCTTTCCTCATTTATGGTAGCACTATCAAATGTGACGTATGAATGTTTTGTTCGTATTTTTCAAGAATGTCTTAAAGTGAATATACGTATTTCAAAGTTAATACGTAATAACATTGTGGGTAAAATTTCTTGGAGAGTAATACAGAATGCACTAACAGAAAGGCAATCAGAGATAGATAAATAATTTCTAAAGCAAAATAATTCAGCCACAATAGCTAATATCTGCTAGTATATAGTAGATTTTTGCATCCATAAATACCTAAATCAATAAAAACTAATGACTAATTATATTTCACAAGAATGATATTTAATTATTAATTTAATATTGTATTAAAATGTTGAAAATGACCGCATTTTTAATACTTTCTTATTGAATAACGATCTTTATTCGGTCGAATTCCACAATATATTTAATTTTATTTTCAGTGAATGAATCTCACGCTACAGTCACGGATCTTCTCGGTTGTTATTTTTGTATTGATATGTCTATTAAAAGATTCAAGATAATAAAGACACTTTAATTCTTGGGGACTGATAAAATAAATGTTTAAATGAATTAATGGAAAATAAGACAAGTGAGGAAAACGGTGTTAAAATATTTTATATGGACATTGTTTGGATAATAAAAAATTTCTTTTCGACACTCAGAATCAGATAGCTTTAATTACACACATATATATATATATACGTATATGATGGTGTTCTGTAACAATCAAAAAAATGTGTTGGTCTTGTTTGAAAAATTAAATTCTTTATTTATAAAATAGATTAAGTAGCTATGATATTTTTTTGCATGTATTTTAAATTTAATATAAATAAATGTGGTCTCCATTGTATCTTTACATTTGTATATTTTTCTCTGTGCACTAGCACTAATACTTTATCTCTTTTTAATAATTGACAGTTCCTGAATAGACTTTAAATATTTGTCAGCTGCTTTACCACCACTTATAATAATAATAATATTTTGAGAACTTCCCATTTTATAATCTAGTATTTTCTATTCTATTGTTTATCTTTTTTTCTATAATCCTTAGAGGTGCCTCTCGGGTGATAATGTAGTTGATACATATATAAGGTATAAATAAGCAGATATTTTTGTTTTCCTCAAGAATAATCTAGAATCTTGTATGCTGTTTATTGTACGCCGATGATGCAGTATTAATGGCGATTAATGAACAAGAATTACAGAGACTAGTGAGTAGAATGTACGATGTATACAAGGAAAGCGACCTTACTATAAATTTCGACAAGTAAAAAGTGGTAGTATTCGAGGAGGAAAACAAAACAACGTGCAAAATATTTGTAGGTAATGAATGTTTGGAACAAGTAGATGAGTTTGTATATTTAAGAAAGGAAGTATGTTCGATAGAAACGGAAAGGCAGAGAAAGATATCGAAAGGAGGGTGACTGCAGGGAATAAAGTGAACGGCGCTTTGAATGGATTTATAACTAACGGGAACTTGTCAACTGAGGCAAGACTAGCCGGCAGAAGAGGAACGATGGTAGACTGAATGTAGTGCAAATGAGATCACTTATGCGTATATATGGCAGATATATTTATGACAGAGTAAAGAATGAATAAATAAGAAAATAGTGTAAAGCTGAAAATTAAGAAAGGATCACATCACAAGGTGATTTGGTCATATGGAACGGATGAATGAGGAGAGAATGGTAAAAAAGAGATATGACGCAAGTGTTGATGGCACCAGAAGTAGAGGACGTCCGCGGAAGACCTGGCACAACCTGGTAAACCAGATACTGAAAGACGGTCCTGTTAGAAGTCACGATAACCAGCGAGCTTGTGTGAGAAGATGTATGAATGCGGATGAGGCGAGAATTGTGTGTCATGAGAAGAGTGTGGCACTCTATCCTCTCTGCCTACGGCGTGATGTAAGTAAGTAAGTAAGTATACGATTTGCGTCATGAATTCTGCAATAGGTAGTATTTCTATCGAAACGTACCTAAATGTAAGGATGATATTTATTTCTCCATTATATACTCTCACAAGTCATTACTGATGGACATGCATAATATTAGAAGCCTGGTACAACAGCAAATTGGTAATTTGTAAGTCAAAAATATGTATGAGGGTATTTCAAATTCAAAACGGTATCGTACCTCAAGAGACGATTCGAACGGAACCCGATCCAAGTTGCCTCCCACCGCAAACGTGTAAGGGCCGGTTGTGTGTTCAGTAGTAATATTTTACTACAGTAAAAAGAAGCTACTAAAGTATAAAAAATTTCGAAAACGGCTTGTTTGATCGAAAGTACATTCATTCCGTAGTAAACTTACTTTAATTCCCGATATCCGATAGTAAAAACGAGAATCGGTAATTAAATATGGCGGACTTTTTACAGCTGTTCCAAAAGTCATCTGACACATTAATAATTTGAAGGTTGCAGTATACGACAATTAATCATTCAATATCCCGCTATTTTAGTGATGAGTGATTAATACGAAAAAAAATTTACCACCAAAGTGACAGATTTCGAACGCTAAAACAAAAAATTCTTAGATAATGCATGAAATAAAGCGTATCCCATGATTATTTGCCGCGCCTATAGACACCTCCATCTATGCATGCTTTGACAATAGTAAATTTGACGTTCGAACAACTCGCAAATTGATTTTAACCACGGGCGTTAGTAAAACGTTACTAAAGTAAAAATTTACTATACTGATCATTAAAACACGCGTGTCACATTCACATGTCTTAGGTGCGTAATGAATGATATTGTATTTTTACAGATCTTTCTCACTGGATTACATCAGATGTTTTATGGACATCAGATGTGGAGTAGTAACCATCGGATGCGCTGTTCATCTCCAAAAGACGTCATTCATGAATGAATCACCGTTTGGACGGTCGGGGTTCTCGAACGACGCCGAAGCGTCACGAAAGCTCGCTGTTGTTTAAAAATAGAACGGTATTATTTGTTGAATAAACGCGGGGATGTTCGTAAAAGCACTCGATTTCAAGTGGAACCGGAATGATTGATGGTGAGAACCGATCCTCTTCCGCTAATAAAAGCTTTTGCATACAAACGGTAATGGAATTGAGATTAACAATTTGTCACTTGCGTTCTATTTATTTAGGTCAACTGTGAAGTGGAGAACTAATATTTAACCTTTTAGAAAGTCTTTTATTAATGCTTAGCTTACTGCGTACCTAAGACCGACGAAACCCGAAATTAATAGTTACAATTTTATAAGATTTTAGGTTCCCGACATTTCCCGGGATTTAGGTTGATTTAAATTGATTACAGTTAAGATTTAAGATTAAAAAATACGAGTATCTTTGTCCTAAAGAATAACCTAAACAGGATAAAATTTAATACAATATATTAAGTACACATTTATATCGGTAGATGGAGATGAAGTGGCCATAGTGAGAGAGGAAGGTTTTACTCAGGATCCTAAACTATTAAGTGTTCGCAATTTGATTTAGATCTCTCAAAAGTGTAGGAGGATTGTATAGACTACAAAAATTGATACCAATTTGATCATTTAATTTATTTTTTTTCAAATTAAGAGTAAATGCAATCGATACAATACAATTCTGTTTTTTTGATTGGTAAGTAAATGATAGTTTATATATTTTTAGTAGTAAATCTGCCACCAATTTTGTCCTATTTTTTAGCACAAGCGCATAGCTTACTTTGGAAACGACTATGTCAAATGCATATTTACATTCGTTTTCGAATGCAAAATATTGAAAGAATATTTCAAATATTTAACACAAACTTTGCATTGTGGTTATTCATTTTAATATTCAGTTATGTATTACTTTGTTTTAACATCTTGTAAAAACAATTTGACATATGATTTTAATTTGTTTAGATATTTTCCGAAACCGGTTGGTGTATTAAATTAACTCACAAAAGTGGTTAAAATCAATAAAACTAATAAATTCTTTATTATTGTAAATACTAATTAAATGTATTAATTAAAAAGTATTTTGACGACAAATTTTCGAACCCATACGTAACACTTATCAAATTTTAATACATCTACCGTTCCATTATTTGAAAGCCATCCACTTTGTTTTTACGGAATCTCAAATACCTTTGAGTAAACCGATAGCAGACGCCAGAATTAACCATTCATTTTCATTAAATTTTGGACACATTGATACAACTTTTATATTATCAAAGAGAACACATTCTTATTGTGAAGTTGTTGTTCAGAACAGACGGTCTGTGGTATTTTAAATACTAATTAAATGTATTATTTAGAAAATTTATCGTCAAAAGTACTGTCGCTGTAGCGTAGTTGGATAATGCACCTTCTCCGGTTTAGAAAAAGATCCAGGTTCGAATCCCGGTAGCGCAACAACAATATTTTTCAATAAAATTGATTTTATATGTATATCTTTCTAATTAACACATTTAATTAGTAGGAGAACACATTCTTATTGTGAAGTTGTAATTACTCAGAACATAGGTCTATAATAAAGTTGTATCAATATGTCCAAAATTTAATAAAAATGAATTGATAATTCTGGCATCTGCTATCAGATTACTGAAAGGTATTTGAGATTCTGTAAAAATAAGGTAGATGGCTCCTTCAAATAATGGAACGATTAAATGTATTAATATATCAAAAAGGTAACATATAGGTTCGAAAATTTGTCGCTAAAAACATTGTCGTTGTAGCATTGTTGGATAATGCACCTTCCCCGGTTAGGAAAGAGATCCAGGTTCGAATACCGGTAGCGCGACAACAATATTTTTAGATAAAATTGATAGTATATGTATACCTTTCTAATTAATATATTTAATTCATATTTTATTTAATTAGTATATAAAATATCACAGACATATGTTCTGAATAATTACAATTTCACAATAAGAATATGTTCCCTTAATAACATTATTGTTGAAATAACATTGGATATTTTTTAATGTAGGTTAACTCAGTGCATTCCTCGTATCATAATTACACTAGCATGTAACTTTTAAAATGGATCAAATAACTCTCAGTGCAATTTTGAAGAGAAATCTTGCCAAGTATTAAACATTTAATCCTAAATAGCATTGCTATTACGTAGTTTCAATACGAGAAAACGCTTTTCATATAAGGCAAAATATTGCCGAGTAAAACCGAGTCCAGAATCCCGACAGTGATTTATTATATTGTATAATACAGAGAACTCTTACATGTAAAATTTTATGACCGTACATCATTCTTGTGAATGTTAATTTCACTCAGTTCACCATTTTTAATGTGCGTGCGCAAACAAGTCGTAAATATAACTGATTTTGACAGGTACCAGCATTGAATTTCATTGTGTTAATGGCGGTAATATACACCAACAAATAATTGTTTTTAACACTGTCTAGTTGGCTGTCTAATTGGAAAATGAAGGTTGTATTATTGTATAATAAATCGCGTCGCAACTACGTAAAACGTTAATCATAATTATTAAACATTTTAAAGAATGGCGGCAATTTGATCGCGGTTTGGAAACTATACATAGAGAAATAATATGTTTTAAACTTAACCCGTCACCATGAACTGATTGACGATTAAGGAATCTCTGAGATTTGATACTGAATATAAACTCAGAAATCAGCTTGAGGCAGAAAGAGACAAAACATTGTTTTATGTGACAGCGAGATTCCACACGTCACCTAAAAACACAAATACCTACAACACATTCACATTATTCAGAACATTGGTCTGTGATATTTTAAATACTAATTAAATGTTAATTAGAAAGATATACATATAAAATCAATTTTATCGAAAAATGTTGCTACCGTTGTTGTAATTGTTGTCGTCAATGTGCTGTATGCTGTAGCATAATCGGTTAATGCACGTTCCCCGGATTGGAATAGATCCAGGTTCGAATCCCGGTAGCAACATCAGTATTTTTTGATAAAATTGATTTTACGTGTATATCTTTCTAATTAATACATTTAATTTATATTTACAATTTTACCGTTTTTAAGTACGTTTTAACTGCTGATAAGAATATGCAAATTCACCCAACTGACGAATGGAACGGATGTTTTAATATTCTAAAATGTATTTTTCTTACTATCATTAGTATTGAATATGACTTGTATGATATGAACTTGACATCTGTGTTAAGAAAATAAAATGAAATGGCTTGCACTAAAAATTTCCAAAAATTATTGTAAAATTATATGAACATGTTCCTTCATTCAAGTATCTCATTGTAGGTTTTAATTATTTTTCATTCTTTCTCAATTTTTTTTCTAAATATTTTTTCCATCCAAACCAGTAAATACGTCAACACATTCAGTGGCGCAACTGCGCACTGCTCTGAACAGTGTTAAAGAGCAAGTTACACAATTGTTCTCAACAAATTGTCACCTAAATGATACCAACCTTAATGATCATCGACCGATGTTTAA
The DNA here is from genome assembly GCA_022840565.1 of Eubasilissa regina. Lineage (NCBI taxonomy): Eukaryota > Metazoa > Arthropoda > Insecta > Trichoptera > Phryganeidae > Eubasilissa > Eubasilissa regina. The sequence goes on along the minus strand of JAINEB010000015.1, from coordinate 19,289,189 downwards.
GCGTCTATTTGTTTTAGCTACAATGATCCTATTCAAGCTTTAAAAATCATTAAAACACTTTAATATATTTCTTTCCATAAACTTTAAAAAAATTTCAACACGTTTCTATTTATATGCGAACCCATTCAAACGTCGATAATATTTGCAAAATTTTCGAATCAATAACATTCTCAAATATAAGTTATAATAAATGTAAAATCCCAATATCCTTCATGGGAGTGATGTAAAGTGTAAATTTCCTTTTAAAAGTCAAAATTATGGATGTATGTGTACTTTTTTGTTCTGAGTGAACATTTTTTAAAAAGATAACAAACAAATCAATTTTTATTATCAAATAATTGAAATTTAGATAACTGTAATGTTGCTGTATTGCAGACAGATAAATATTTAAATTATTTTCTGTGTATGTCTTTCACGCCCGTCTTAGAATGGGTAAAACATTAGAAATATATGAAATACTAATTAAATGTATTAATTAAAAAGATACACATTAAAATCAATTTAATCGAAAAATATTGTTGTTGCGCGACCATGATTCGAACCTGGATCTCTTTCCAAACTGAGGAAGGTGCATTATCCAACTGTGCTAGAGCGACATTATTTTTGACGACAAATTTTTGAACCTATATGTATCAATATACGATTCTAACCTGGGTCTCTTTTTTCAAGGTATTTGAGATTCCGTAAAAACAATGTAGACGGCTTTCAAATAATGAAACGACAGATATAAAAATTTGAAAAAGTATAACATATAGGATCGAAAATTTTTCGTCAAAAATACTAGCGCTGTAGCATAGTTGGTAATGCACCTTCCCCGGATTGGAAAAAGAAATACAGGTTCGAATCCCGGTGGCGCAACAACAATATTTTTCGATAAAATTGATTTTATATGTATGTATATCTTTCTGATAACTACATTTAATTAGTATTTAAAATATCACACACCGTCTGTTCTGAATAGTTACAACTTCACAATAAGAATTTGCTCTCCTAATAATAGAAATATATTATTTATGTACGTAAGTAAAAAAAAAATACAATCTTTCTATTTATGTTTGAAATATTGAAGAAGTATTGTTCAACGTGTAAAGATAGATATATATTATTTTTAACTAGCGAGTTTAAAAAGTTCTAATGAAATTATTTAATCATTAATAATAAAAACTACCAGAATGTTGCCACCGAAATAAACAATAAAAAAATAATATGAAGTTATCTAATTATTGTAGTATTAAATTCTAATAAAACATAAAAATAATTATGAAAATACTTAATAATTTCTATAAAACCTTCGCCAACATCAACGAGTTCTAAGACCTGTAATTTTAATTTTCAAAAATACAAAAAAAAAATCTAATTTATCTCAGTCATAATCATTCGACTTCATTTTCAAAAGTAACAATTGTAAATACGAAATTTGTCGAGTGAAATATAAAGTTTATCATTATTATTAAAACTTAAGCCCGAGTCTAAAGTAAATTTTATATAGTTTTTGAAAATTTACTGTAAAACAGATTATTAATACTTTCATTCAGCCATTCTCAACTTGCGGCCCGCCAAGCTTTTATGCGCGGCCCGAAACACATTTATAATCAGGAACGTGATTTTTGGAAATTAGACCCTGAAAAATACAAGACTGTTCAAAAATGTGTCTTCCTGTTGTGCACGTTGTTTTCAAATGTTTTCAAAAAATTTTGTTAATCATCCTATTCCAAAATGAAATATGCGAAAAACCCATTCTCACGTTGATGACGAATTGAGGGTAGCATGTAGCAATTATAAAACGGATTTGTCTAAAATAGTAAAAAAATTATCTCAGTATCAAAAATCACACTAATTTAAAAATAAACGCTTTACATGTTAGTTTTGAGTATTATTTTTTTCTTTATTGTATTTTGAGGTATAGTATACAGATATGACGGAAAAAAATTAATATGGGGAAATACCCTGTTGTTAATGTTTCAGCTGGTATTGGCTGGTACGTTCTGTTTTAGTTAAAAATTATATTTGTTGATTTATCAAGTGGCGGCGCCCTAATCTTGAATCAAACGGGTTTCAACCAATAATATTTTTTCTATATGAATTTTTTTTTTCGTCGTATTAGTATAATGTTGCGGCCCGCGTAACTTAGCTAACATACGTATGCGGCCCGATAAAAAAAAAGATTGAGTATGGCTGATCTAGATAATTGCACATATTTCTATCTAATCTGATAAAATTTATTAAATATCCTGAAAAAGATAAATAAGTGTATCCAGTCAAAATTCGTCAAAGTCACATTTATATATTTTTAAAAATAGGGTCTATTATTCCTGGACACATTTATATATTCTTGACGATGTCATAATTTTTTTTTTTTGTGCACTAGCAGCGCTAGTCCTTTTTCTCTTTTTAATAATTGACAGTTCCTGAATTTTTATTTCCTGAAGTTATAAATATTTGTCGGCCGCTTTGCCACCACTTATAATAATAGTTCAAGAACTTCTCATTTTAGAATCTATTGTATTATGTCTATTGTCGTTAATTGTTTATATTTTTTTCTATAATACTTAAAGGCGCCTCTTGTTTGATAATGTGGTTGATACTTCATATTTAATTTGTGTATTAGGTATTAATTAGCACATACTTTTGTTTTTCCCAAGAAAATTCTAGAAAATCTTCGGTTTTTACTAATTGAATACAATTAAAATAAACATTTTATTTAAGTCGGTGAGGGTTGCGTGCGCATATTTTATGTCCTACGGATCTTTATTAGAAACATCAAATGGCATAATTTATTCTCAAAGTAAGGTAATATTCCTGGAAAATTCGCGTTGGTAAAACGCCCACAAATAGTATACGATGAATTAGATCTCGTATACTGAACCCTGAGCAGATGTACATGTATATTATGAATAATATAGAATACGAAGTGAATAGAATAATGTCTATATTTAAAAAATGCCAGAATGAACGTTTCTGAAAGAATTGGCTCATATTTAAGTAAGAAGGTAATATTTCCTCAAATCTTTATTTAGTTTTAAATCGATCATTTTATTGCTATTGCAAGGGTGGCACTTTAACCAAATATTTGTTTGTATGTAATTAAAAAATAGGAGATAATTTTTATTTAAAAAAAATATATTATTAATTTATTATTATAACTAGTATTCAATATATACTAGCAGTAAATCAATCGGCTATAAATTGATATGATTAAAGTCAAGATGTCATTAAAAATATCAACATGAAAAATACAGTGAATTTGATGTAATTAAATAATATGAACAGTTGAAAAAATTTCCTTAAAATCACAATGTTTTGTGTAAAATCATTTTGAGCTGCAATGCAAAAATTATCGATTAATTATATCAGTTTTAACAAATACCAGACATGGGTGACATCTATTGCACAATGCGAAAATAATTTTAATTAATATTCTTTATTTGCTTATCTGTACTAGCGGATTTTTTAAAGACGTTACTTTGGTATTTGACTATGACACTTACATATACAGATCCAATAGCCAATGCGCTTCAATAAGCGCAATCATATTGATACGAGGGTATCAAGAGAGTTCAGTGAAAGACCGTGGAATGGCAGAAAAATGTATTGTTAGAAATGTCTTCAGGAAAAATAATCCAATATGCAGTGGGGTATAGCAATATTGAATGAATCGATGAAGCGACGATAGCCGCGCTCGATGCCGTGAATGGCGGAGGCTTGCGGAGAGCAAATATGAATGCAGCGGCTAACTTAGCGGCTGGTTGGCCCTGAAAATGGCCCGGCGTGGGCAGCGATCCTTGCAATCAGTCCTAGGGTGTCGGCGGCACTCTTGTCTATTAAGATAGAAGTCAGCGTCACGAAGATCTTGAGGTGGCGGCGGTGGCTAGCGCGCACTCAGGCAATCGCTGGATTCACTGCCCAGAATCGACTCGTGCCGTCCTCGTCGCCAACAGAACTGTGAGCTCCTTGTGTAGCGCCGGCGATCTTATTTATTTATACCTACCGCGTGTCGTTCGTTAGCCCGTCTCGCAGCGGTGTAATGAGAAATGGCGTGCACCCCTCTGCTTATAAGTCGCCTCTTCGTATCGGTCGTTGCTATGCAAAATAACGGCCGGCGGAATTTACCAGAGCGGGGTCGAGACGATTTCATGGAGTTGTGTCGCCTATGCATAGTCCCGGTAACTCCAATCGCTGGGTCATTTTCTGGAATTCGGGCAACGAAACGTCGTTTCTGAAATGAACTTAAAGCAGCGGTGACAGCGGTGTTTCTTATCATGATGTTTTACACACACACACCAAACCTATACTATATTTTCAATAGTTAAACTAATGTTCATCGATCTTTCATCTTTGTGTAAAAATACCTTAAATGTAAACCATTATCGCTCAAAAACGTTATTAAGATTGTATTTGAAGTAAGTAGTCATTCCTATAAAAAAATTTAAAAAATGTACCCAATCCCTGTCTGCACTTAATATCCGATCCTTAACAATTATTTGTAAGTACAGTGGAACTTCTATATTTGTTATTAATTCGTTTCTGAGGGCCTGACGAATATAGAAACAGTTTTTCCCATAGTAAATAACTGAAATTCAATTAATCTGTTCCCAGCCCCCAAAAATAGTACACAAATGAATACATTTTGTGTCAAAACTTTACATTTATTATACTGAGGAGACATGATGGTAGAAGAGGAAGAGGAGGAAAGTTATTAATATTTAGAAAAAGGCAATTTAAACATCAGGTATGATGATTCAATAGCACTCGATTTAACAAAAAACTTGCTCAATGTTCCTGACAACCATCCTGAAGTAGTCAATGACATTACTATTGAATCCATTTATGTTTTGGTTGACTCTGGCAACATTTAGGTTCCACTTTTCGACCATATTTTACGTTTTGGCCCAGTTAGACATATTGCCGGGCGGTGGAAGTGACTAATATAGAAAGTATTAACGAATATGGAAACATTTTTTTGTTATCAAAATGTGACGAATATCGAACCAGACGAATATAGGGGTACCACTGTATTGCTATAAATAAATATGTGAATATGAACACATCAACATTTTCATTATTTCCCGCTTTTAAACTAAACATTATAGGTATCTACTATAAAAATAGCACTAGCGGATGACCTTTAACAATATCGAATCTCGTCACTATTAATGTCCGTAATCAGGGATAATGTTGCAACGATAACGACATCAAAATGTAGGAATTGTTGATATAATAATTTTATCAAACTAAAACGTGAGCAATATAATTCTCCAATTAGCAATAAACATTTTATTATTTACTACTCTCAATGCATAACAAACATATGTACATTTCCCCCACCCTGTAGTGTGTAAAGTGCATCACGGTCCGTGCAATTACGACACATTAGATTTATGCTCGTCACCCAATCAGATATTACCACATTTAATAGCCCGTAGAGAATTCTGCAAGTATATCTGAGTGTCCCCGTTGGGGTCATGATTCATAATATGTTCAAGAACACATCTCACGAATCTCGACCGCGTAAATCGCTCGTCTTTGAACTATTTCCGAGCCTTTTGTTTATACTTAACCTTCAGTTGTATCGCTTTATAGGCGCACTCGAGCTATTTATGATGTACCTATATGCGGGGATTGGCGAGCGCATCTAGGGTTGGGAGAATGATCGATCAATTGCGGAAAATTTAAAAAAATGCACATTGAAAAAATAGTTCTTTAAATAATGATTGTATCTTAAAATTGTATTTATATTTAATTCTTTTTAGACCACCACAAAGTTAAACATAAATACAATTTTAAATTACGTCTAACCACGAAGTTAACGCTACGAACATCAACAATAATTGCAACTAAATATTTTTTCGATAGGTACATTTTTTCTGTATATCTTTCTAATTGATTCATTTAATTTGTAATAAAATACCACGTGTGTTCTGAAAATGCAACATCACAGCAAAAAATGTGTATAGTTTGATGAAATAATAAACACTGACTACAAAGATCAAATAGAATCTGTTAAAGCTAGTTCTAATATAGTGATAATGTCCTTGATCCATCTCAACAATAACACCAAGATACATTCCATTGTGTGCGAGTTATTAAAAACTACAACTGGAAGGAGGGGACCCATCCTTAACCGGAACCGATTTAGAAGCTTGGGCTTCATTATCGGTCTCACTCATCAATGCTAATAAAAACGCGACTTTAAATCAAACAAATGTGCAAATAATCAGCATAAAGTACATAGTATAATTACATTGAAAAGGTACATATAAAGATGACATAGACTCATAAATATTAAGTAATAAATATGTTTAATTAAGTGAAAAATAAATATCCGCAAATATCATTATGTTCGAGATAAAATATTTTTTTATAGGTAGAATCTTTTTTTCACTCCGATAAAAACAAGGCATACTGTATTGCGTGCTATTATCACATTAATGGCCCGTGTCCTCAGATGAGATTTTCGTCAGTCAGGGTTTTCCGAACCGAATCACGAACCGTGAGTCAATCACTAATATCTTTGAGTCACTCACTCACACTCACTATCAGTGATTGAATATTTGGGAATATTGTGATTGGTGATTCATTTTTTCATTATATTTATATTTGGTTGTGAACCGTGATTTAGCATATTCGGATGTAAAACTAAAATATTCATAAAGGAATTCATATAATTCGTGATAAGCGCCATCTATTAGATTCTGCAAAAACGTTTTACGCATTTTACCCGAAATGCTGAGAGAAATCCGAAAAATAAACTCATATTTTTTTAAGGGTTTTTATTTTCTTTGTAAAGACATGAAATTAAATTAGATATGTATTAATTATACATGCTAGAATATATTTTTAACGCCAACGAAGTTTGAATAATATAAGTAAATACGCTCAAAATTATGTTTTTTTTTATTATTTCATGCGTATTAGTAATGAAACTGTGATCACACTCACAGTTTTCAATCACTGATATTATTTAATATCGATCACAATCATGCCAGTGAGTCAAGAGTAGCATCATCACTAGTGTTATGAAATTTCTCTGTTCGAAACGAATATCGATATATACATTTGAATGTACATCTATCTATTCCTCAGAACCTTTGACCGATCTAATTTACACATTTTTCATACTTACTCTTTACGACTCTGCGTCAAAGATTCCCCTCCTTCGATATAAATGTGTATCTTATTGAATGCCATCCTTTCCGAATTTTGTTCAGTTGCCCTCTACGACCCTGAAGAAAATATAGTTATTATTGCCTCAGTCACACGATAAATCTTAAACGCGCGATCTGATAAATGACGCTATTTTCTTCGCCATCTGTCCACTGTGACCTCGCGTCTCGTATTCTCTATTTTGTGTACCATAATCGAATGTAGTTTAACCCAGGCGGCTTACTTTTGAGAGCCCTTACACCGATGACCCAGATACGCCAATTAACGTAGTTCCGTTGTTTCAATTTACAAATGGACGCTAAGTTTGTTTTTTGAAAATCACAGAAAACATATTCCACGATTTATTTTAGAAAAATTGAGCTATGTTTTCTTTTCGAGTACGTTAGTTCCGCAGAGGAGGTAGGTAGGTACTCGGACCGGTTATCGTCAAGAATGATGCTTTGGTATAATGAGATTCTCTGCCCTGAAGCCAAGAATTTTAAAAAACAAATATCGGATATCTTATAGAAAGAAAGCTATTTTACTTTCATATATTCTCCATTAAATATAATAAAAAATAACTTTGTCTCTATGAGATATCTGATATTTGTTTAATAACAGTGATATTGTAGGTAAAAATCCAGTAATTGTGTGATCTTGGACATATTCAAATAATGCCAAGAATTTTATCTTACTGAATTAAATACTAGGTGCAAATTAAATTAATCAACTAGAAAGATATACAAAAAAATCTATCCATCGAAAAAATATTTAATTGCTACCGAGATTCGAACCTGACCTCTTCCTATCCGGGGAAGCGCGTTCTCCACAATATATTTTTAATTAAATTACAAATATATTTTCTGTTTTAACTGTTGTAGGAATGATACAAATCCACGCAATCGACGAACGGAATATTAACGGCCATTAGATTGACATTTGACGTTTGACAAGTACAGCAAGTGCGAAATGCCGGTGCTCGAATCATTGAGATTTAGTTTGACTACGAAATCCGAGAGTTGTTTCCGGGTAATCTCATGAGATCATAATCCCTGTCTCAAAAGTTGTTTTGAGACGATAATCTCACTCGTGGACACAGGCTATTCATGTGGGCCTAGTCATCCGAGTTACTTATTCGTTTGTATGTAGGTGTACGGTAGTTCATGATATATTATTTCGGTATCTACAAATAAACTTTTAGCTTAGTATCAACCTACGCAAGCTTTTATGAAATATTATCGAGACTATTAATTGGAATTAGCTCTCATAATTATGTCGGTACAGGACTATTATTTGAATGAACGGATTTTGTGCGATTTAGTACTACTTGAACGTTTCCAAAAATCATAAAATTAACGATCGCCAGTTTTTTACAAGCCCATAATAATCTATCTTTATGACAAGCTCGATTCATTTTTAATGTTTGAGTGATGTCACGTTCGAGATAAGTAATAATGAATTGAGTTTCGGTCCATTGTTCAGATGTCTCATTGTTACGTTTACTACAATACATATGTAGGTACCTACCCACTACTAGCAAACGTAAGGATTAGCTTTATTTTTTATATTTCTTCGCTCTTCCTTTTGAAGTATTATTTTATTAAATAAGATTTTTTATTTATTATCTTTGCTTTATTAACCACTTAATTCAGTTTAAATACACCTACCGATTTCGAAAAATACCATTTTTTTCTTTAGGATTGTTTCTTTACCAGAATCTATTTTTAAAAAAACAACAATTATTTAAAAAATATACTTAGTACCTAACTCAAATTGTTACTTAATACAAATTTAGTCGAATAATTTTTCGGAAAAAAATTTTAGAATGGGAATTTTTTGATTTCAGTTATGTTGTTCAGTTCAGGTTTACAACGTCAACTAACTACATTTTTAAATTTCATTAATTCATTTAATGTATGAGGTGCCAGCCTCGCCACGTAGTCCGCAAAAAGTAAGGAATCAAACGCCACGTCTTCCACTCTCGCAGCACTCACTATTTGGCTTCTCCGGCTTATCCTGACCATAGAGAAAATAAACAGGATCGGCAAAAGCGAGCATTCTTGTAAGCCTACTCTGACAAATTTCATTTAACGTTGCACTGTTAAAAGGCTGTGAAAAGGCCATCTCCCATTCTGTACTCGTCAAGCACTTTTCACAGATATCGCGCGGTACCAAATCGTATTCTTCCCTAGATCTGTGAAACCCGTATACATAAATACTTTTTCCAAATTCCCAGCTTATCTAAACGCTTTGTTGCAGTGTAAAATATTGGTGTTGTGCCTCTTTCGGCTCTAAAACCAGGTAAATGTGGTTGACCTATATCTTATTATTAGTTCTGCGACATCTTCGACATTGCCCGGCTGACTCAATAAAATGATTCTTCCATAATTAGTGCAATCTTTGCTGTCACTCTTTTTAAAAATGGGGACTATTATTCCTGTACCCCAAACATTAGGGTCCTTATCCGGTTTCCATGCGATTGAAGCTATGCTGGCTAGTCTCAAAAAATTTCATGGATTTCGCCATCTTAGGCTTTATCTCATTCCAATAACAAGCTGTCTTTCTATTTTTTGAAGACTTGCATTTTCATTTATTTTATTGCGGTACCAGTATCTTCGGTAATAATTAATTGGGTGCACTGGCTCGTCAACCTCGTGAATAACGTACGTATTAAAAGTTTTTTTCGTCTCTTTTTTATCATCTTTTATGAAGTTTCCCTATTTGTTTGCTGTAGTTGACTTCCCCTTCCGTAGGTACCGAACTGTTTGCCAAAAACGCTTTCCCGCTGTGCGGTAATTATGTTCCAATTTGACCTTTTTCATCCCTTTACTGGCCTCCAATTTTTTCTCTAGGTACTTCCTTCGGTTTTCTTCTTTCTGTTTTTTAATCCATATGCGATAAACTAGTTTCTTATATTTGACAATCTTCTGTATAGTCTCAGATCTGAATGTTCATCTATTATTATAGTACATCAGTGACGGTGGTGGACCACACTCGAAATATTTAGCAGACGTAAGCCGCTTAATTTATTTTTCAAATATCCATAAAAGCCTGGCGGGGAGACTATATAACAAGGTACTTAACAATATTATTTGAAAAAGTTATTCCAAATAAAATTATAAATATATTACAAAACGTAAAGGCACGTGGGAAACTAGCTAGTACATATTACAAACACATACACAAATATCATTTCCAGAGTGCAAATTATGTTTCTCACACTTGAGCAGTCTCGAATTTAAAGGAGAAGTAGAAGATAAATTTATTTATTTATTTAAGAGGAACTTCCCATGACCGATATCTAAAACACAGTAGTCAACTAGTTATGGCTTCGGGTTTTTATAATCTATATCTTTTGTTCCCGGATAATAAGAACATTTTTTGTTTTAAGGGAAAATTTTAAACTAGTCCCAATAATTTTTATGAGTTCATTGAACCAGCTGGTTAATATCAACCCTTGGTATCTCAAGTGAGCTTAAATGCGAACTTGTTCGTTGAACTAAATATGTATTATTAAGAATTTGTATGTAATTAACTTCAATTAATTGTGTCTAACTGATAAGCCGTAAAGTAAAAAGTATAAGAAAGTAGGTTACCGGAATATAACACGCACACTATTAAAAACATCTCTCAGTAGAATGTAGGTACAGATATATTAAGTAATATAGGTCAATATAAAATTAAAATAAATTTCTAAAATCTCGCTAAATATCTTCTTAAAATATGTTGCAAAATACTTCTCGATTAGATTGTAGAAAGATTCCGATTTGACAGACAGTAATAATAATCTTTTCCCTTCAGTGAGTTAATGTTTTTGCGTACAATGATTTATGAATACAGTATCGTCAGTGAAATACAACAAGGTTGCTATTATTACCGCGACTAATTCTAGAAACTTATATCGGTGCTTATAATACTGGCAATACGACGGCTTCTCTGACGCTTTTGTGAAATAATGTGTAACAATAAATAAAGCGCGGGAATTAGAAGAACAATAAAGCACGTTTATCGTTGTTGGTATGGTTACATTTAAATATAGCAAATGAATGATGTGTAGCTGGCACTGGCTACTAAATTGCTACAAGTCTTTGAAATGTTCCGACAATTGGTTATATGAAAAAGAGGTATATTGAACCGGACATCCTTTGGCATGTGTTTATAATTTCTATAATAATTCACAAATAGTCTCGTCCGTTAGAAAATTTATAAATTACATGAAATTATAAATGTCAATTAACATTTTTTTTCATATATACAAATTTGTATCAAAAGATATTAGCATAGATTTTTTTTTAAATAACATGCAGTGTTGCTAAAATACCTCGTATTGTACTCAATAGAATATAATATATAATATGTCGTACATAAAAAATGAAATTATGTAATTGCAATTATTATAATAACAATTAATTAAAAATATAATTTTACATAACTCACCGGAACGATGTTCCGGCACCTCTTTTTAACAGATTTTTCAATGTTTCCAAAGTAATTTTTGAAATAATGATCGCACGTAGGTACATAATTTCAATCAATTAATATAATTGTGAAAAATTATAAAATTTGTATTATTTTGAACGGGCTGAAGTGTAATAAGTATTTCATTTAAATTAAAATATGAAAATCATTTTCTTTAATAAAAAGCTCAACAAGATGTGAGTTCCGGCACCTTTTTTCTAGAAAAAAAAACACTGTACATATATACATAAATATATATATTTTTTAATCCCATCTCTGCCCTATTAAATTAACATATATGTATTAAAATTCTTCGGTAGAAAAGCCAACTGTAGAAATAATAAAGACATTATTATCTATTTACAAATATGTATAAAAAAATACAAAAATGTATGTTTAATAAAACCATTTATGAATTGTAGTCAATACTTGAATAGTTGAAATTCGGGAGGCTTATTAGTGATCTACTTTAGCAAGGTAGATCGTTAACGTGAGCAGTCTAACGGAACGCGGAATAAGCCTGCTGGCACTAGTCTGACACCGCGATACCTAGCATTCTAAGAGATTATTTCATTAAAAGATTATTGAGGCTAATTCTGGTGTGGTTCTATATTGCAGACAAATGACACGCATTTGCATTCTGCTCCTCGATGCGCGTGTGTAAAAAAAATATATCAAATTTCGTCGAGGTGTAAGCGTGTCACCATTCGAGGGTTTGTCAAACAAATATAATACAATAACACCACAGACGTGCCGTCAGCACCATAATAATGGATCGGTGTACATTTCTAAAGGTTTTATGTGAAGATTAAAAATGAACAAGAACTACAGAATCTGGTGAGTAAAATGTACGATGTATGCAAGGAAAGCTATCTTATGATGAATATTAACAAGTCGAAAGTGATAGTATTCGAGAAGGAGGAAAGCAAGTCACCGTGCTAAATACTTGTAGATAATGAATGTTTGGAACAAGTAGATGAGTTTTTACATTTGGGAAGTATGTTTGATAGAAACGGAAAGGTTGAGAATGATATCGAAAGGAGGGTGACTGCAGGAAATAAAGTGAACGGCGCTTTGAATGAAATTATATCTAACGGGAATTTGTCAACCGAGGCAAGACTAGCGGTGCACAATGGAATCCTGGTACCGACACTGATGTATGGAAGTGAGGCCTGGAGCTGGCAGAAAAGGAACGAAAGTAGACTGAATGCAGTGGAAATGAGATCACTTAGGCGTATTTGTGGCAAATCTATTTATGACAGAGTAAAGAATGAAGAAATAAGGAAAGAATATAAAACTGATCTTAGTATAGTGAGTAAGATTAAGAAAGGATTACTTAGGTGGTTTGGTCATATGGAACGGATGAATGAGGAGAGAATGGTAAGAAAGATATACGACGCAAGTGTTGATGGAACCAGAAATAAAGGACGTCCGCGGAAGACTTGGCACGACCAGATAAACCAGATAATGGAGGATGGTTCTGTTAGAAGCCTCAACAATCGGCGAGCTTGTATGAGAAGATGTATGAATGTGGATGAGGCGAGAATTGTGTATCAGGACAGAAGAGTGTGGCGATCTATCCTCTCTGCCTACCTCCGCGGGAAACACCGTGATGGTAAGTAAGTAAGTTAAAAATGTCGGTTACAGAATAAATAAACAAAGATCGCAGGACGAAGAGCGACCATTGCGTCAGTTGAACTGCATGAATCGCCCTAGGATCATACTTTATGAAATGGTCCAGAAATTAAATAAATACTTCCCATTGATGTGTGAAGTTTTTTTTGACATTTTGTGCTCGCAATATCTTTGCTTGCAGTCAAATCTCAAACTCCAAATTTTCGGTACTACTGTTTTGGGCTGAAATTGAAAAATGCAATTTTTGTAAATTTTCTAATTTAAAAAAAATAACACACTTTTTTATGCATAAAAATAATACCGTATGTTAGTGATGGTAAACCGTTACGTGACTGTGATTGTGTCGTTGATTGGTAACTAAGATTTAACTGTCGGAGGCAGTGCCGGCCCTACTAGCCTCTGTGTCGCCTGTGATGATATTTGAAAAAGCAAATGGATCTTCTGAATCTATATGACGTTCGTCTTGCTTTTCTTATATTATGTATATCCCACCCCTCTCCCCCCCCCCCCCTCCTCCCTCGGGCCGGGCCGGGAAAGTTTACTTTCTAGTGCACCAGCCATTGCTCGAAGAACTACGTTAATCAGTTATCAATCATCGTTACAATCGAACATAATCACAGTCAAAATAACAGTTAAAATAACGATTTTACCATCACTATCTTATGTGTATGCAAAAAACGTTAGTTTTTAACGCGTGTCATATCGATGTCTGAGATATCTCCTTCAACTTAAACATTTCAACAACGGTCAAATATTTGTATTTATTCAGAGAAATCTGTAATTATCTGAAGGCGTATTATTAATGCAAATTAAGACATTATTTTCTCGTTGATGATTTTTATTCCACGCCTCCACCTACGCGCGACGCTCAGCTGATCATTAACAAGTTAGAGTTGATACATACATCATATAAAAACAACATAAACTATTTCTATTTGACCCGTGCAGGATCTAGCATCAAGCAATCGGCAATATATGATTTCGTTCTACTAGTAATACATAAAAAATAAATCGTAGCTAACTACAACGAAATGAGTGGATTAACACATTCTATTTGTATGTGCTTCGATCGTATAATCTCAAACTTTATATAATATAATTATTACACTAGAAGAGCACAAGTAAAATATCACATCATACAAATTGCGAGTTCATCTTCGTACTGTTAGGATTTATTAATGTTATAATCGCTTATAATATCTGCGTGACAAATGAATGTTTCGGGTGAAACGCGTCGCTGAACGCCCTGGATATGTGAAACAAAATCTATTCTAAAAAGAAACATCTCATTTAACGAGTACATTAATTATTTCGAAGAAAATGTGACACTTTGTATCGTTGATAATTTTATTTTTTTACTTGTGTGCTATTTTTCCGTGAATTATGCCACTCGCTTAACCATCATGCGTGTGTTAGATTAAGCGTCTTGAAATAAATTCATTTTCTTGATAAAAAGCTCGAATCACCTTTTTTTGGAATATAAATCATATTAACGAAACTTCTTCATTAATTTATTTATTTATTTATGATAGATATGAATGAGGAGAGGATCTTGAGACAATATATGACGCGAGTGTTGACGGCACTAGAAATTAACTACGTTACGAAATATACGGCAGGACCTGGTAAACTAGATACTAGAATATGGTCCTCGTATAAGTCTCCACAATCGATGAGCATACATTATAATAAGTTTGATGAGAGAGTTGAACGTCTGGCGCTCTCTGCCTGCCTCTGTAGTTGTCTAAATAATTCAATTGAAGAACATTTTCTGTGAGAACAAATTTTGTGAAGGAAATTAAGAAAGTTATGGCAATAAAACTGAATAAATTTGGATTATCTTCTGTTATTTATCTTCTATTCAAATTTTGTCTAATGTCTTACTTTTTTCAAACTCAAACCGAGAGATATGAAAATATGGTATGGCGACGTTGCCAACCTTTAAGATTTAATCAACGAATTCCAACCAAAATCGATGCAGTACAATTACATCACCTTTATCATCAAAACAACGACAAAGCTTACCTAGAAAAGATGCGTATGTACTCGCATGGTTTTTCGCGTAATACAGATGTGGAAAAAATCAATCCTTCGTTAAAATTGCATGCATTTGACTAAATTTCCGCTTGCATTTTTGGCTCATCCCTGACTATATCTCATATTAGTGTACAGTAGGGGCGTGCAGTGCATACAAGCAAAAAAGCTGAACATTACTAAAAATTCTGGGAAACAAATATAAATTAAATAATTGAATTAACATAAACGGAAACATTATTTTACGATTAGCGCCATCTTTGTACCAGTAGAGACTTCAATTGCTTAGTTCTAAAAACTACCACGACGACTCGTCGCTGTACCCATGGCGCTCTTATGTATTCGCCGCATTGAGCTATTCACGTTACTCTGTTATATCTTTACGCTAGTGAATTACTCAATTCATATAACTGGCTGTTTACTGAATTGAAAATTCCTTTCGGTTCATCTGTTTTGTATGGAATCGTTACTTATGCTGTTTTTTAACAGAATAACATTAGAAAAGCAATAAAAAATAGAAAAAATAGTAACAGCATAACCTAAATCTGTACCTACTGCACGCCACTGGTGTACAGCAATAGTAAACTCGAAGAATTATCATGTATACAAAACATTTTATAACATACCTATCCGGTATGTTTAGAAGTAATCTATTTTTTCTCAAAGAACACCGTTATGAATTAATTTGATGATGAAAACAGTGGCGTAACTACGCCAATGCAGCCAATGAGCTGCATCGTAGCCCTTGTTATTGTTGATAAGGACCCAAAAATCCATTAGCGCCCTACCAAACATTTTGTAGTGATTTTTTTCCCAGTACTAATATAGAGTAATAATTTTTTTAATTTACTACAGCATAGATATTGAAACTTTAAAATAATAATTTCTCATTAGGTACATAAAGAAAAGACCTGAAGCCTTGATTGATGTAAGCAGATAACCCAGATAATATGTCGGGTTAGGAAGAAGAATGCGTAAAAACACAATTTTGATTTTTTTCTTTATGTGCGGCGACTAGTACCGAAGCGGCACAAGTCAGAGGAAGATGGAAACGCCTTGTCAAGTTTTAGCGCTCATGATCCTCCTGGGATAAGGAGATAAAAATTATGATGATATTAAAAACTGTCGAATACAAAAGTTCAATTTTATTAAACTATTAATCAATACCCCGTGGTAGGTTCATAATATTTTTATATCTCGTATATTATTATACGACTAAAGGGCCTTTTTTCAACCAACCAACCAAATCAAACTGGATCAAATACATAGCGAATGATGATATTATTTGTTTTTATAGTATAAGTTTTTTGTGGAGTACACCACAAAAACAAAAATGTTTAGTTTAAACCACAACAACATTTTTGTTTTTGTGGTTTAAGTAAACAAGAAACTGTGAACTGCATAGTAATCGCTTCTGTCGTTGATTACCCTAAAGTTAAGTGTATACTATGTAATCAGGCATTCAAGAAGAAAGAATACAGTCACGAATGTACTCGACGATAGAAACTATTCGAGATTATTAATATTATTTTGGAGGCCAAGAATCGTTTCGTAATTTGGACCGTAACGGATATATTTAATTATCGGTGCATTTTGAATCTGTTGACGTAACTTAATGTAAAACAGAGCATCTTTATACGCGTATTGATGTTCGAAGCTAAATATGAAAGCAGGCGTGTGAAATCTATTCTGGAGACGATCCAGTTTTAAAATTGTGTCGTGGGCGACACTTAATGTTGAGCCGAGCAATGGCCAATCGCCTTTGTCATCTAATTTTTCATTTCAATGCATTTTATTATTATTTTTTACTTTCATCCTAGTTCCTGTATCGTTAAAAATAATTGCGTGTATGAGATCACGATCTGCTCAAAATAACATTGTTGCGTATATTTTTATTTACCATATTTATATTTATTTGAACATATGCAATATTTCGTATGTTTCTTACATGTTTATTTGATCAAAATTTTAATACTGGATACTTACTTACTAATTCAATATTATTGTTTATGTACCTACGTTTACCTTCATTAAAATTTCAACCAGATGCCTGGGGTTATAAATGATTGTAGTTTATTCTTGACTAGTTAAATTTATCTGGATATGTAACATAAACATAAGCACGCCTTGAATTTTCGCTTTAAGAAAAACATAAATATCTATCTATGAATTATCGGGCTAGGAAACTAAAAAATTTAGATAATAAATTCTACAATATTATAAAGTTACCTTCTCTGCTGCCTAATTTATTGTATCAAATTACAGACAACCTAAAGACAAATATTATAAACAATATTTGAATATGTCCAAGAAAACACTATTACTGGATTTTCCTCTACAAAGGCACTGTTATTAAACAAATAATATATATATTTCATAGAGACGAAGCAATTTTTTATTATATATATGGAATTATGGGTAATTACAGGGCTTACAGCCTGTCTTCGGCTGGCATAAGTGATCACTTTATGTAAATATAACGTTCACCATTCTCGCCCATTAATCAATCTATAAAATTTCTGGAAGTTGTGTATATGTCAATATGTGAAAACTCTTCGAGTACCACTACACTATCGCCATCTATGGACTAAATTTGATATTCATTTACCTGAAACAGCAAATACGTCACAATGAGAATCAATTTTTTTTTTAAGTTATTTATATTTCAAGAATATTATTTTACAAATATCTATAGTACGGTATTTAATTATAATATTCTTAGCGTAGTAGATTTATTGATGCTATAAAATCGCATTACAAGATTTAAAAACCATATATTTTCAACATTTATGACATTATTTATTAACGTCGATATCGATTTTCGTTTGGGCTCAGTCGTATTGCAAAATATCCCGGCCATGTGGTACGCGATGCCAAAAATATAATAAACAGAAATACGTAGATGTATAGGTATATTTTGAAGTCTTAGCAAACATCTGAACGAAATATTTCATTACTGGTTTTTCTCAGCGGAAAACCGTTTTAAATTAATTTTATTTTAACCCAAAGAAAACATTTTCACTTTCATCTACAACAAGTGCATTGGCAAAATATTAAGGTGAAAAGCTAAATATGCCGCCGCTGTTTTCTTTTCCTTGTTAAAGTACAACAAAAATAATATCTTAAATACTAATTAAATGTATTAATTAGAAAGATATACATATAAAATTATTTTTATCGAAAAATATTGTTGTCGCGCCACCAGGATTCGAACCTGGATCTCTTTCCTAATCAGGGAAGGTGCATTATCCAATTATGCTACAACTTACAGTACTTTTGACGACAAATTTTCGAACCCATATGTCACACTTTTTTAAATTAATACATCTATCGTTCCATTATTTGAAAGCCATCTAAATTGTTTTTACGGAATCTCAAATGAATGGCTTTGAGTAAACCGAATTAATAATTATTTTTTATTAAATTTTAGACACATTGATACAACTTATATATTATTAAGGAGAACACATTCTTATTGTGAAGTTATTTATAATTATTTTATATGTATATCTTTCTAATTAATACATTTAATTAGTATTTAAAATATCACAGACCGTCTGTTCTGAATAATTACAACTTCACAATAAAAATGTGTTCTCCTTAATAAAAATAATATCTTTGTATCGTGTAATTGTTGATCGGATGTAAGATCCTAGTATTTATAAATCATTTCATTAATATTTCAAACCACAAGGTGAAGATTTATCATTCTTCTTATTCTCTAAATTTTGTAAAATAGTATATTATTTAATTTTAATTTTAATTTTAATAATTCTAGAGTGCTTTAGAAAAATTTTCGTATGTACTTACAACAAAATACGAGGAATATATTACATATTTTTTAACAAATAAAATTGAGATGCGTAAGTGTCATATCCACATGTCGACTATTTTTAAACTAATAAAATTTAGATGCGTAAGTGTCATATCAACATCTCTACTATTTTTAAACTAATAAAATTGAGATGCGTAAGTGTCATATCAACATCTCTACTATTTTTAAACTAATAAAATTGAGATGCGTAAGTGTCATATCAACATCTCTACTATTTTTAAACTAATAAAATTGAGATGCGTAAGTGTCATATCAACATCTCTACTATTTTTAAACTAATAAAATTGAGATGCGTAAGTGTCATATCAACATCTCTACTATTTTTAAACTAATAAAATTGAGATGCGTAAGTGTCATATCAACATCTCTACTATTTTAAAACTAATATGGTATTTATAGTATTTACGGTATGAATATAGGACTAACTTGGTAGTCTCCTGAGACGAGTGTTATTTATTTTCTTAATACGTAGGGTGTACCTCAGCAGACGACATTTGTCAACGAGTTCAGGATATATTTAAATTTGCATTACACATCATTACGTAATAATATTTGTATGTGTGCTTTATTAAGAGATTTGTGTATCAATAAAATATAAATGAGCGGGAATATTCTTGTAACGGTTTTCAAAGTGAAAACCATTCAAGAAGGGTCGCGAGTGCACGAAGCAAGGCCAGTAACCACAGTGAACGATGTGACGAGAATTATTGCGTGAGATAATGAACTCATGCGGAGAATCCGAAGAATTACTGTCCGTGAAATAGCTTCAAATCTTGACATTACTGTTCACAGTCGACACCGTGAATATTGAAACCTAATCTAAGAAAGAACTTCTAACCTAACTTAGGTACCAGATCAATTATTATCAATGCATGTTATTAATCACGAATCTTACATTTTTGGAGAAACATTTGAAACATTTCTGTATTTATCATCCGAAGTAAATTATTCATTTCTTAAAAAAATTACGAATATATTCGAATATATTATCATTAACTATTCGATATTCGAATAGTTTGAATCACGAATATTTGGAGGCCCGGTACTTGGGACCAGATCCCAAGTATCGGGTACTTGGGTTAGGCAACCCCAAGTACGTAACCCACAATTCATAATAATGAGTGTTAATACGCTAGCAACGTGACTAAATGTATCATATTAAACTGACAAAACTGAAAAAATACTTGAAAGGCAAAAATTGTAGGACAAATGGCAGTAATGATTTTGAAATCTACCAAGGCGTTAGAACAAGCTAAGTATATCAACTTTTTTATGACAGTTTAGGGTTTAAAATATTAGTCAGGTCAAAATTAAAGTATCTTAGAATTACAGTGTTACCCTGTTAATTCTAATGGTACCTGATCCAAAATGACCAACCAAAGTAGAAAACATAATCTCTAACACCCGCTATAAGGCATTTGGTAATTTTCTTATATAAGAGACATCATCTAATGTCAAGATGCGATTAATTTTATCTGTTAGATGCTGTGTGAGAATACAGGAGTATGAAAAAGAGGTTAAACGTAGCTATTTAAATCTGGTCAAACGAAACACAATTTTGGTTACTGATAGATGCTTGTCAACGGTCATTCACCAGAGACGGGTGTTATAAATAATGTATCTTACTATTAAGGAAAACACATTCATATTGTGAAGTTGTAATTATTCAGAACATAGGTCTGTGATATTTTAAATACTAAATTAATGTATTAATTATAAATATATACATATAAAATCAATTTTGTCGAAAAATATTGTTTTTGCGTCACCGGAATTCGAACCTGGATCTCTATTTCCAATCCGGGGAAGTACACTACCAATTGTGTTATAACGCCAGTATTTTTCTTGACAAATTTTCGAACCTATATGTTACATTTTTCAAATTGATAGTGTACTTCCCCGGATTGGAAATAGAGATCCAGGTTCGAATCCCGGTGACGCAAAAACAATATTTTTCGACAAAATTGATTTTATATGTATATATTTATAATTAATACATTAATTTAGTATTTTTAATGTATCTTACGTTTAAAACAATAAATTAGTAAATATGTACCATGTAATAACTATTATTAAATTCATTCATGTAAATATAATTATGTACAACTACTGTTATTTGTTCATTTGAGTATGAAACCGGGCGTGCTAATACAGTTTTTTAGTGAATTAGTAAAAATATGCGAGGAATTACTAATAATAAACATGACGCGTGGAAATCTCTCTTTTTAAAAATTATAGCTGTACTTTTAATATTTTACGTTCATATTCCACTTCGTGATTATATTTTGCCACACCCTTTTCCTAGACGTCAAACTTTCTCGTCACGCCGTCACGCTATCTACCTGTGAGTAAAACATCAATTTCAGAAAAAAATTCCCTTTTTCCTTGTACTAAAACGTTTAGCGTTTACCTTGGTATCTCCTGTCTGAAGGTTTTCAGTTAAAGCTTCCGAAAAGTGATGGATCGACGCATAGACACTAAACGAAGAAAACATATACTTTTACGTACCTTTGAAAAGGTTTTATATCTTTAAAATTTATTACATCATTCGTCTCGGGTCGGGTTCAATATAAAAGCCATTAAATTTATCAAGTACGCTAATCGATTTCCTGAATAAATCCTGAAAACGATTTATATATTCAAATATAATAGAGGTGGTGAAAAAATCAGTGATAATACATTATTACTAATTACTATTGGCTCTATAATCTCTGCAATGATCTCTGTTTTGCACTGTTCCTCTTCAATTTTGGATCTCTAAGACAGATATGACTTTGATGACATCTTTGCTCTCTCTTACGAGCTAGTAGCTTAGATCTTCTCAATCTTTTGCGTCCTATTGATCTGGTTCAGTAGTGATTTCGGTATTTGTTTTTCGGCCATCATCTCAGTGTGACGCAACCATCGAAGTCTTTCTATTTTTATAAACGTTCACACGTATAATAGATTTTTAGATATCATCTTTAATGTAGATATTCAGGATCTAAGATATGTACATTTTTTCACCGTTTATAAACCACCTAAGAGTATAGTTATTACCATATTTTTAGCGATTTTTTCAAGGTTTATTATAACGTCGATATCATCCGTGTAGGATAAATATTATATAAATTAATATTATCGAATATCGTTCTTGGGATATGCGATATACTGGTCTTACTATAGTTTAGTATGTCAGCAGTTTGCTTCGACGACTCAGTACTTTCGACCCCAGCAGTTTTTAACATGCCCAGGAGCTTCTATTTCCAGCTAGAAGTCGGACCTTCAATTCATAAGTTCTCTTGTTTACCGTGTTAAAGTTAGACCCCAGATATGTAAAATTATCAAATAACGTATTTGTAATGACTGTAATTGTAAATTGTAATTTTAAATTGTAATTGTAATTGTAAATTGTAATTGTAAATTGTAAACGCTATTCGTTGCAGGTTGAAGACTTAGGATAATAGAATAATTAAAAACATGCCAATTCATCTTCTTATCTCATTTCGTTGAGAGATGAAAGATACTTCAAAAGATTCGGACAGATCATTTCCATTTCGGGAGATATTGTTATTTTGACAGAATTAATCTCCTTGCGCATTCCTATTCTCGCTGTAATATGGAGTTTTGGTTCTACTTGTTCACTACAATAAGTTGCAATAGCTCCCATCCTCCACAGCCGAGATCTTGCTCTTCACACAGTGAAGTGTAAGATCAAAGGTATCCTGGATGCAGGCCTCGGCGCTTGAAGCTTATTTACGCGCATTTTTAAAGCAAAACATAAAGTAGATACACTCGTTCAGACAAAGTTGCAGGCAATCAAAACTGAGAATGTTTAGAAAATAATATTTTTATATTCTAATACAAATTATTTAAAAAAAAATTATCTTATATTCGGGATAAGGCAAGAACTTTTGAACACCCATATTTATTTCTTGTTATATTATGGAAATTATTTTCGATTCTCTATTTTAATAACAATTTTAACTGTCGAAAATATTATGATATTATACAGGGTGGGTTAAAAGTCACATTTTTATTTCAAAAATAAAAACTTTTTGTATTATTTTATTTATTTATCTCTAACGTGATATCGTATACAGCATGGAGATTTTTTTTATTTATTAAAATATCTTGTAAAAATCTTTTGTACGAATTTTTGCTTGTACACATTTGTGAAAATAAAAATAGGGATCATTTAAAATATATTATTTTGCATGTAAAAATCCCCAAGCTATGTTAAGGATAAATAATAAAATTTGGCCCATCTTGTTATTACAAACATCGGTTTAAAACATTTATAATACGAATAGATACACAAAAAAAATGTAACCATAAAGGAAAGATATTTCATTAGTTGTTTTTGTTGTTCACTCCTATACTGTATTTCTTGACAGAGAAACCATTCGTCTCTGAAGCGAGTTGATTCAGCAGGGCAACAACACTCGTCAATTTTTCAATAAAATTTATTTGCACTTTCTGTTAGTCCGTATAATGTATTCGATCATTATCATTCGCACGTGCAAGATGATGGCATCCCCATGACCTCTCCACTTTCAATTCATAGTGATCCCACTACAGCAACTTCCCTCTTTTTGGGGAATCTTACCCATCCAAGCGCGCCTTTGGACTTCCTCGGGATTTTTCACACCTTTTGGATACCATTAGAGAATCGGAATGGAATTAGCGAAGCAGCTTGTCACTTCTTTGAATTCGTCAATGTTCATTTTTAATCCAGTTAGTTAACTTGCATCTGCCGATCATTATAGTCGACAATGAAATTATTTTGTTAGTCAAGAGTATAATTGGTTGGGTTTCCTGGTGGTCGCTACACTCGTTCTTTGTCGAGTCTGTTTGGAAGTGGTAGACTCCAAATCTATTATTTTGATAGCTTAATCTAAAATATACATATCTATATTAAATGTTTGTGAATCAGAGTGTTGTGACATTATCATTTTAAGGACACCTTGCCTTAGCGGTGGACTGCCAATACGTTAACAAGGGGCCTGCTTAATCTCAGAGCTATTCGTTGTGCTTCGGGAAAGGGGTAGATTTTTTTATTATTCATACAATTATACGCAATAATTATTAAAGAAGCAATCGAATGTTATTATGTACGCTAAAATAATTGATATCAATAACGCAGAAATAGGTACTATTCATTTCGCTCCAATTCCATGTTTCAAAACAGAACACTGTATTGAAAATGAAGCTCTCCTTAGTAAATGATGGTACAAAGCAGTAAACATTATGAACTATCCTTCACGAAACTGTGCACAATTACGGTAAAGGGAAAAAATGTGCAAGTGTGAAGTATGAAGGATAATCGTTAAAAGCATCGTTCACAATAATGTTGCGTTGAAAATCCAAGAATATTTAGAAACAATATATATATAAAATATAATATATCAAACATCGGCGTTTTAAAACATTGTTAGATTATAGAAAAAAACGGCTAGGTCTCTTTTATTATGCACCTGAAACAAATGTATTTTACATTTCAAAGTCAAAAACAAGGTCTTATGTTTCATAATGCATTTAAACTACAGAAATTTCAGTTAGATGCTGATTTGATCTGAGAATATTCTTTTTTTTAATTTACCCAGTCCCCTCCATCCCGCCCCTGCCTTGCCACAAAAATAGGGGGCCCCCAAAATATCTTGTGAGACAGCCTCCTGCACCATAAATCCGCCTTTTTTTTCCGTCCCTTTGCCATTACAATACGAAGGAGGCTCATCTTTCACCATCATCCGTTAGCAATAGTCCAGAGGGTACACCGAATCGGCATCATGAGGTAGTGGAAATAGGATTTTCCAGCTATATCTCTAGCATTTGTTCTAAGACTTATCAATCATTAAGCCCTTTTTTATAAGTAGGCATAAACAACTCATCAGCAAAAACAATCAGTAACAAAACAGTAAAAAATTTAGTAAAATTCGTTGATCCTTTGATCGTTTTAGATTATTACCAGACCGTCTCTGCAATACGTGTCTTACATTTACCGATGCTATAAAGATGTATGTCTATTGAGGAGCAATACATTATTACGAAGTGTTTATTAAACAGATTGAGTCTATGTTGATAACTTTTCTCAAGCAACATGAGTCATGACTTGGCCGACACTCGCGCCGGCGCTGGACGCTGCCGCGTGGGGCAAAACTTTAAAAAAATCGGGTTTCATTATGACCGTAAATACTTATTATAGGTTTAGACACCAAACGTTGATAATTATTAATGCAAATAAACAAGTCATTTTAAAATTGTCAGGTAAATATGAAATTATTAAGGAGAACACATTCTTACTGTGAAGTAGTAATTTTTGTAATTAAATGTATTACTTAAAAAGATATATGTATAAAATTAATTTTATAGAAAAACATTGGTGTTGCGCTACCGGGATTCGAACCTGGATCTCTTTCCAAACCAGAAAGATGTATTAAAAATTTGAAAAGTGCAACATACAGGTTCGAAAATTTGTTGTCAAAAATACTATCGCTGCAGCGTGGTTGGTAATCCATCTTCCCCGGATTGGAAAATAGATCCAGGTTCGAATCCCGGTAACGCAACAAAAATATTTTTCGATAAACTTGATTTCATATGTATATCTTTATAATTAATAAAATTTAAAATATCCATATAAAATAACAAGTTTCTGTGAAAATCATAATGTTTTTAACAAAAATATATTTTTTTAAATATTAATCAAGTTAGCTGTGATGTTACAAAACTGATTCCTGGCGCCATCTGACGACGTAACATTATAGTATCTGACGCACTCGATATGGAAGCTTTCTATCGATAAAAATTGTTGTCACTGTGACAAAACTACAAAAAATCTAATTTGTCAACTGTCAAGTTCGCAGTTCAGTCTATGGAAAGTCCAAGGTTCGAAATTCATAAATAGTGGAAACATCTATTATTTATCGGATATTATTTATCGGGGACACCCACAGACCAGTAAATGAATAGACATGAAATAAAGTGTTAATATAGGAGAGGGGTTGGAACATAAATCCGATAGATTACGACACACTTATGCGACACTAGAAGTATTTACTCCTCGAAAATTAAATCTTTGTGTAAACGTAACGTATTTTTAAAATTAATCCTTATTATATTGCCAGCGTTTAAATTTTCTTTCCAATGAAATCAAAAAATTTTTTAAAGTACCAAAATGATCACGCGGGTGACACCAAAATGAAAATATTGGAACAAATCATTTGCGTTAATTCATGTCTGTATATTTGGTGGACTGTGTAAGACTACAAATTATAAAACATACAAATATTAGAGAAAGATATTAAATCATAACGTTTTCAATTAAAATGAATTTTCAAGATAACTAATAACGATTATTGTTAATAATATAAGTTGTATCAATGTATCCAAAATTTAATAAAAATTAATTGATAATTCTGGCGTCTGCAGTCGGTTTACTCAAAGGTATTTGAGATTCCGTAAAAATAATGTAGATGGCTTTCAAATAATGGAACGACAGGTGTATTAATTTGAAAAAGTGTAACATATAGGTTCGAAAATTTATCATGAAAAATACTGGCGCTATAACACAATTGGTAGTGTACTCCCCCGGATTGGAAATAGAAATCCCGGTAGCGCAAAAACAATATTTTTCGACAAAATTGATTTTATATGTATATATTTATAATTAATATATTTAATTCAATTTTTTATTCATTTTAGTCATTCGAACCACAGCATCTTCCTTCGTAACTCTATCCATCCATCTTATTTTGGGCATTCTTCTATAGATCCACATCTCAATCATCAGTGTATGCGGTGAGTGAACCGTAGAAAGTGTTGTGCCAAGAATAATTAACAAAATCAATAAAGACTTATTAAACATTATAAAAAATAATGAGACCCCAGTGACCAGTGTCCACCTTAAAATACAGATTTAAACAACATATTCTTATGTAATTTACATTATCTAAAATACATTAAATTAATACATAATTTTATTTGTTTATTACTTTTGTATTATTTTACATTACAATTGCAATAAAGTATGTACGTTCCTTAACCTCAAAAAACCATAATATATTAATAATGACCTATATTTAAAAAGCCTAATACTTTTTTAATATATATTTTAATTTTTTATAATATTATTTGAACTGGAAAAAATCTAAACTCTCATTTTTATTTAAATTTCAATCAATTATTTATGAATATTGTTTAATTAAAGTAGAAAATTTTAATGTTGTTCCAAAATAACTACTCTAAATCTAAAAAGTACAAAATATACAATATGTGACAGACCGTTAAGCGATCGAGGCATTAAAAGTTATTGGCATTTTATTAATATAAAACTTCCTTTTTTCTATGTGAACACCGAGTCCATGAAAATAAAGCAAACTGTCCCCGCCTTATTTTATAAAGGTGGCCTTAATTTGACGCTCTGTTTCGCTGAAAGGAACAACCAGGGCGACATAATAATTGTCGTTTATGCGTATAGCGATCAGAATAGAGGTGGAATCTAGGTACGAGAATGTTGGCAGTACGGCTCGTCCAGCTCGGGTACCCACTAGGGCCGTACCCAGTAAAAGATCCATAAAACGGGGAAGGGCGTTTTACATACCTAGACCAAAAGAAAAGTATTGTCTGTCGCAGGAAGTATCGCGCGTTGCGTGTACAAACTGTTGACTTTTGACGAAAAACGATACCCTTTATTCCAATTTTTTTTTCAATTATATAAAATACCTTTGAATAATCTGTAGGATTCTGTAAAAATAAGGTAGATGGCTCTTTCAAATAATGGAACGATTAAATGTATTAATATCTGAAAGGTAACATATAGGTTCGAAAATTTGTCGCTACAAATATTGTCGCTGTAGCATAGTTGGATAATGCACCTTCCCCGGTTTGGAAAGAGACCCAGGTTCGAATCCCGGTAGCGCAACAATATTTTTCGATGAAATTGATTTTATATATAATCTTTCTAATTAATATATTTAATTAGTATTTAAAATATCACAGACCTATGTTCTGAATAATTACAACTTCACAATAAGAATGTGTTCTCCTAATGATAAAGTTCTATCAATGTGTCCAAAATTTAATAAAAATGAATTGATAATTCTGACGTCTGCTATCAGATTACTCAATGGTATTTGAGATTTTGTAATAATAAAGTAGATGGCTCTTTCAAATAATGGAACGATTAAATGTATTAATATCTGAAAAGTAACATATAGGTTCGAAAATTTGTCGCTAAAAATATTGTCGCTGTAGCATAGTTGGATAATGCACCTTCCCCGGTTTGGAAAGAGACCCATGTTCGAATTCCGGTGGCGCAACTTTTCGATGAAATTGATTTTATATGTATATCTTTCTAATTAATATATTTAATTAGTATTTAAAATATCACAGACCGTCTGTTTTGAATAATTACAACTTCACAATAAGAATATGTTCTCCTAAGAACATATTTTTGTCTAATTTTTTATTTCCTTGATGTATTATATTATATTATATTATATTCAGGTACCCACCCATAAAATACTGGACTAGGTCTGTTACACCCTGTAAAAATTGTTTATCTTTTCGAAACATTGATTTTTTCTTTACATATATATTTATTATATTTATATAAATCTTATTCTCCATATCTTCCTAAGTAATTCATCTAACTTTTTCCCCTTGTTATATTTTATTTATAAAAAAAATGATTAACTATGTAAAAGGCAATCTTTGCAGTAAAACTGCCATGCAGTTTGGCAAAAAAAAAAAAAAATTAATATATATGTAATAAAGAAGAAATAATAAAAAATTAAAACAGCTGTAAAGAGTCCGCCATTTTTAACTAACGATTTACGGTTTTTTACCAAGCGATTTTGAAGAGTAAAATTAGTTTACTATTGAATATATGAGTACTTTCTATGAGTAACTGTCACACAACTCGTTATCGCAATTTTTGTATTATACCTAGTGAAAATTTACCAGTTATCAAACAACCGGCCCTAAATCACAACTGGCATAATTACTTTCCCATAATCATGTTTGATGAACAGTACTTCTGATGTGTGTGTTTGACAGCTCGATTAATATCCAATCAGCCTTACGAGCCATTTTATAAATCAGGGCCAGTTTGGCAATCTCCCGAGAGCTTTCATAATCTCGATTGTGCACTCGCGTGACGCAAGTCATCACCATCAAAGCTCGTCTGCCGTCTGCTAATACTGAAAATGGAAAACTCAAACGTGTGCAGCGATCAAAATAGGTACCCCACCTTATACCTTATTATGCTAGATAATGTATTGGGGCAAATTGATTCGTTTAGTATCGTGTACGTTCTGGCAGTGGGCAAACCCAATCGCCACTAATGGACAATTAATTTTTAATACAAATTAAATGTATCAATTCGAAAAATATACAGATAAAATCAAAATATTTTTTCGATAAATTGATTTTATATAGTGATGGTAAAATCGTTATTTAAACCGTTATTTTAACTATTATTGTGACTGTGATTGTGTTCGATTGATAACTGATTGACGTAATTCTTCGAGCAATGACCAGTACACTAGAAAGTAAGTCTCCGATAGTTAAATCTTAGTTACCAATCATCGTTAAATCTCAGTTGCCAATCATCTTTAAATCTCAGTTATCAATCATCATTAAATCTCAGTTACCAATCATCGTTAAATCTCAGTTACCAATCATCGTTAAATCTCAGTTACCAATCATCGTTAAATCTCTGTTACCAATCATCGTTAAATCTTAGTTACCAATCATCGTTAAATCTCTATTACCAATCATCGTTTAATCTCAGTTACCAATTATCGTTAAATCCCAGTTACTAATCATTGACACAATCACAGTCACGTAAAGGTTTACCATCACTAATTTTATCTGTACCTATATCTTTCTCATTGATACATTTAATTTGTATTAAAAATATTACAGAAGTATGTTCTGAAAAAATTGCAACTTCACAATAATAATGTGTTCTCCTTAATATAAAAAAAAAAATTATTCGCTGTGCGGGATAAAATATTTCTGCGCGGCAAAGTTAAATCGCTTTTTTTCACGCTTCTAAAATGAATAATTTCTTCGGGGGCTTCGTCGCTGTAGCATAGTTGGATAATGCACCTTCCCTGGTTTGGAAAGAGATCCAGGTTCGAATCCCGGTGGCGTAACAACAATATTTTTCGGTAAAATTGATTTTATATGTACATCTTTCTAATTAATATATTTAATTCATATTTAAAATATCACAGACCTACGTTCTGAATAATCACAACTTCACAATAATTTTATTTATTATTTGAGGGACAGCTTACATAATTTTGGAGTACTGGAATGGCCATTTTTTGATATAAAGAATATCTGACGGATTATGGATTATGTATTCCATGTTATTTTTAAAAAAAATGCTAAACATTAGTTCGCTCTAAATCTATTTAATACAGTAAGAATAGGTATATTGTGCATAAAAATTTTCTTAAAAAGCTCAAAAATTTAGATTTATCAATTTATTTGCGTTTCTATAATATTTTAGCATAACTGTTAATGCAACAATATTTTTACAAGTACGACATGTAACCCGAATTTCCCTTACCATCTAGTCCATTCGATTCGAACATTCGATCCAGTGTCATTATTTCTCATTCTTGCACATACATACTAAGAGTGAAGAGAGACTAGTATTATAGCGCGCTATCGTCACCGGTTACTCTTCTCGCGTCTGGTCTCCCGGTGCTCGTCCACAGTCGGCCGCTTCGGCGCACATGGCAACTAACTAGCCGCTCACAACACACAACTTCCCTTTCACACCACCTCCCTGCCCTACCCTTTCTTTCTCCCTCCAATGGTAGGTACCCTAAAGGTTAGGAAGGAATGTACACAATCTTGCACCTCTTTATGCTGCCCTGGTAGACTGAATTCAACCAAGTCCTTACCCTTTCAAGACACGCATTCCGGCGATGCACACATTCTTCTCATATGTTGTTCATTCAGCATACATACGTACATACATACATACATGTTCGCATAATCCGAGCATTTATTTGTACAGATTCATACATAACTACATACGTACTCGTGTATGCTTGTGAAATGTACTTTCACCCTACACTGGCGTAAAATAGTATTCACTGTGTTCCGTCGGTGTGTACCCAAATACTATTTAATAAAAAGAAACAGGACTAACAATATCAATTTTAGAATCGTTTAGAAAATTTTAGAAATGTGTGAAAAATCGCAGAACATGTTGATTGGTTGAATCAGAGTATTTTATTGTCAACCGAAAATCGAAAAATCTCGAAGAATTTTTACGGAATTTGAAATTTACGAAAAGTCAAAATGATTAACAGTTATCAAACTCTTTGTATGGAGTGAGACGAATTTCTCGATCTCTACATGAAATATTTCGTGCCATAATCGGCAAAATATCATAATTAATTGTATAATACAAAATTTTGATTAAATCTATCTTTTTAAGTCCATCAATTAAATATATACTTTTTTTTAAACTATGTGTTTGTGGTCCTTATTATGTTTGCAACGTATGCACTTAGTAAAAATAAAATTTTAACTTTAACAAAAACTGTATGATTCACCATTGAAAACCAAAATTTAAAAAACATTGTAAAAAGAAAAATAAAATAAAGTCAAATTTGACAATAGTTATTTATTATAATGAGCTGAACATTCAAAAATATATTGTATTCAATGGAAAGAACGAAAAACGTTTACACTGTTTACAAAGTTCATAAGACTGTTTACAAAGTTACAACTGTTTACAAAGTTCATAAGACACAAAAACATATTTAAAACCCAATTACCCTCATAATTAAAAAATTATATTAACCATAACAAACATCACAAACAAAATAATAAGAAAAGTGAGAATATTATTTTTTGATGGCCGTTAGTGAGGAAAATCTATGTATGAAGAATTGGCGAATTATGAGCAAAATCACTAGGGCTGTATGATAAGTACTCGTGTTAGGGAAGAAAACGCATTTTAAAATTATTATTTTTTTATAAATAATATAAGAAAAACACTTTGTTTAAACCACTATTTACTGATTTATCAATATATTTCAAGGCCAATGGTCCCTCCATCAGGATACAATATATAAATTAAACATACAAGCATAGACAAAAAAACAAAACTATAAATATAAGCGATAGGTAACTACTTAGGAACTACTATGAAAACAAATTTAAAAAATAACTATTTGAAAAAGAATTTGGTTATTATAACGTTTAATTTACTATGAACACTTAAAATTTATAATTTATCTAACTGTAAACATATGTATTTGTATGTAAAATTTATAAATCCGTATTAATGTCATAAGAATTCCTTATTTCTAAAATATGATTGTAAAACTCAGAATAGTTATTGCTATTTAAACATCTAAAATGCTCCTTAATTCTAATATTACAATTTCTGTAAGTTTTACCTGTGTAAAAATAATTCATATTATTTTTTATTCATTTTTCAACATAGTATCCTTTTAGCTCGATGCACCTAGTCCAGCGATATTACAACTTTTTTGAATCATCCAAAAAATATATATATATTTTATTATTTCAATTTTATTACAAACTCGTACATATTACGTTTTAATTTTTATTTTTTCCCAAACTGCACAATAGTTTTGCGGCAAGAATTGCCCTTCATATAGTAATTAAAGTAATTAACATAGTAAATTAAAGTTAAAGTACTTACGTACAAAAAACATACAATTGATGTAGCAAGTAACACAGTAAAAGTAAAATAAAATTCAACAAAGGAAACAAATAATTATATAAGAATGTGTTATTTTAGGATGTCAACTGAGGTTTCTTTATTTTTCATAATGTTTACTAAGTCTACTGATTTTATTAAATATCGTAGCATAACACATTCTCTCGTCCTCTCATCGTACACATTGTTCACAATTGGTACTTTCACGGTTCGACCCGACGATCTGGTAATTTTATGATTTGTCGAACTCACCAAAATAGGCCTCTGTTTCGGCGATGACTTCCTCGTGTGACGTGAACCGCTTGCCGCCAAGCCATCTTTTCATGTTAGGAAACAAAAACAAATCGCATGGGGTCAAATCTAGAGAATAAGGGGGATAAGGTAGTAATTCATACTGTAATTCGACCAGTTGTAGTTACCTAATAAATCAGCATAGCATTGTCTTTTCCTTCTCCAAATAGTCGGTGAAAATGATGCCTCGCGAATCCCAAAAAACAGTGGCCATGACCTTTTGGCCGATGGAACCGTTTTCGCCTGTTGAAAGCAGGTGAAGTCTGGTCATTTCTGCCATGTAGTGATAGATTCATGTTTCGTCGATAGTCACAGAACGCCGCAGAAACTCTTTCGGATTGCGCTTAAACATGTCCAAACAGTGCTCCGAAGTTGTCAAGCGAATCGTTTGTGTTCCACATGCCCAATTTTTCGTATAGAATATTTTGTACACGTTCAATTGAGATGTTTACAATGTCAACAATCTCTCGATTGATCACGATATCATGGATTTTGTTGACTATATCCTCAATAGGAACAGAGAACCCTACCGGAACTATCAAATAGACCAGATATTGGAGGACAGTCTGGTTAGAATCTTTAACAATTAGCGAGCGTGCATGTGAAGGTATATGAAAATAAACGAGGCGAGAGTGGTATCAGGACAGAAGTATTCCCTTTCTGCCTACCGGGAAACTGTAAAAAAATCATAAACAACCAACTAAAAATATCACAAATATTCAACTGAATCTAAAAAAAATTTTCTAACAAATATAACATTTCAGTTTGGCTCGTTTAATTTTACATTTCGTTCAATTCTCACAATCCCATGACGCTTGACACTCATAAATACACTAGGAACTCGAATATTGCAATTTTAAAAAATAGATCTCGAGATAATTAACGATATAAAATTATGCGTTTAGATTTAGTTTGATACTACCCTGACTAAGGAACAAATGGTTATTTAAAAAGTTATTTTATTTTATTTTTATTAAATTTATACAAAATTAAAATAAAACATTAATTGATTTCTCAATAGAATTATGTAAGCGGGTACTTCATATGTGTCTATAATCAAAAAGCACCTCCGCAAACACTGATATACTTACTGAAGCGCGCATGTGCATTGCGATGCGTATATCTAAACCTCTGCGCGTCTCTGTGCTCCTGGTAAAAACGCGATGTTGTTACCATAACGACTCCCACGCGCGCGCTTTGGTAAACTAGCAAACAACCAGCAGCGTTACTTCGTTAGCTTTATGCTCTCCTGACACCCAGTCGAGGCTGATTTCCAATAACGTAACCAACCAACATGTTTTTTTTCACCACCCGAACACGGGCGGGGTTTATATGTAGAGCGCCAGGCTCGAATATTGTACCCCTCCATGGATCTGTTATCCTGGAACCTCTGTGGTCTAATTACGCATATCATTATCGAAAATGAGAACACAAGAAACAAAGAAATTCCATGCCCTCCCACCAAATTAACTGCAATAAAAAAAAAATTGTAATGTAAAAAAACAATAAAATGTTTTTAATTTTATATATTAATTTAGGTTACACATTTTAGACATATTTTTTATTAATTATAAAGATCTTTCTTTGTGTGTACGGTATCGTACATTGATTGTACTTGCAGTTTGACACATATGAAATCTTATGCACTCCTGATATCGGTTGGTGAACAAGTTGATGGTCGTTAACGTCGTGGACAACCAACCGGATACTGAAAACGCTTCTCGCACAAAACACCCAGAAAATATTGTTTAATAACTTATCCATTAATTACTTACTACTCGTTCGTTCTCATTTGCTTTTTACACTCATTTTCGACACCCACTTCACTCACTCACTCACTCGAAGGCGACTCTATTGAAATTAAACTTTTAATTTATTTAACATTTATTGCATCAAATAATAGAAATAATAATTATTTATTGTATAAAAATAAAATAAAATAATAAGTAGATAAGTGATATTAGGTAGAAATCTTAAAGTTCACACTTGTAGTATATTAATTTTAAGGACCTACATTCTCGATACCATTTTCTCATTCATCGTGTGATTTCAAATTATTTGTTTGTATATAATAATTTTATTTATTTTTAACTCACAAAGTTAGACCGTGTTGTTAACAGGAAAGATATTACATCCCAATATATATATATATATATATATATATATACAATACAATTGTAACGTAAACGTATCTGGTAAGTAATTACTAAAATAACTAACATTTGGTGTACAAACACGTTTCAGATTCTGGGTCTTATTGTGAATTTTAGCTATATCATTTCCATTTCCGTCGTTTCAAAATCGATTAAACCCAGTCAACAAATTAATTCTTTGATCTTTAAATTGATTCTTCGTTACAAAAAAAAATTACAAATCTGTACACCTAAATAAATCAGCCTAACAAGAGAAAAGCGTCTCAGCAATAGCCATCTTTGTGTTTGTTAAATCCGCCACTGGTTTTTTTTGGTATATCGTGATACGATGCGCCAATCGGTGCATGCGCTTCAGCGATATCGAGGTTCATTCAACTTTACCTGGGTATGCGAGAATTACGCTGGTCGGGAATGTATCGGGATATTGATTTCCGGTCACAATTTCTCCTTGCACATTCTGTCGCCCTGGCATTTTCCGAACGGTTCGCCATCATCGGTAATCGCCGATAAACTCCCAATAACTTCGATTCCGCACGAGGGTAGTAGTGTTGCCGCTATCTATACTTGTGTATGTGTGTGTGCGTAAACTGTATTTTATGAAATGGTGGCCAGATCTTGTGATTTTAAAGCAATTTTATTGTTAAAAAAATATTTAAAATAATTTATTTTATATCCTCAATTAATCCATGTAATTTTATTTTTTAATATTTAGTTTTAAAGCTATATCTTAGTTTGTATATATATCGTACAGATAAAAAAAATTAAAATATAGAATTCTCGAGCATCTTCATCTCCTTATATATGTATTGACTGAAATATATATTATATATTCGCGTAAAAAACAAGCAATAAAATATTTATGTAAGAAATCAATATACCTGACAACACTAATCAGTGATCAGATTCACTCACACGAGGTTTGGTAATGAAATCAAACCATTGAATCGCAAATTTCATTCATTCATTCACGCCACTTATACGATTATTGTTCAAATGGTTTTTCTCTTTTTACATATTATGTTCCTACTGAAACTAGTAATGAAACGAATTTTACTGGATTTCGTAGAGCCGCCGGGAAGGGGGGAACGGTTCTGCGGGGGAGTTAGGGGTATTTGGGCGACACCGGATATTGATTTTTTATTGCAATTGAGCGGATGCTACACCACTCGCATTCTCTGCTACCCTATGAATAGACGTCGCTATTTCCGGTTATTCCAACGCCCATACGATTGCGCGATCTTGAACTATTAAAATTTAAAATAATTGAAAACCGTAAAAAAATGTATATTTAAAAAAAAAATTATATGGTTTGTACTTTCTACATAACAAAATGGAAAATACGTCGAATAAAATAAATGAGCCAATAATTATGTTAAGAATCCCTTTTATGTTAATGGATTTATCACTCTATTTGTAAATGTTACTCTGATTGAGCATGATTAAATTCAGTAACATGCAGATAAATGTAAAATACATGAGATGTTACGCTAACTAATAGTACATGGTATTTTGGATGATACCACTCCAATAGAGTGAAAGTAATGTGATAGAACACTAACAGATTGGTGTCTCCTTCAAACAGCTAAACACATCATACACAGTATACGGTACGTATTTATTTTTACCAGTGCCAGCGTCGCGACGCTAG
Organism: Eubasilissa regina; assembly: GCA_022840565.1. NCBI lineage: Eukaryota > Metazoa > Arthropoda > Insecta > Trichoptera > Phryganeidae > Eubasilissa > Eubasilissa regina. The sequence continues at coordinate 19,252,293 of JAINEB010000015.1, read as the reverse complement.
TCGTCGTTGTTCAACCGTTAAATATCTGGTCTCCTAGTAAGGAATAACGCTTTCTTTGTTCGTTATACGGCCGTTACTAACGAATCGAGTCGCAACGCACCACCATCCAAAACAGCCCAATCTCCCGCCTCCCCCTATAATAGAGGTTTGAGGAAAGAAAGTTCCACCCTTCGTAGGGGTGTCGTATCACCATTTCTAACATCTCAGCTCCTGGTACAGATCAGAGCTTTTCCGTTAACTTTCACCTATAAGGAAAAGTTAGTATTCAAGAAAGCTTTTCAGGTGGGGGAGTCAGACTGGCGTTGTACATATCCCTCGGGAAAATTCAGTTGGACTACAAACAGCGGAACAAGAAAGAAGAGAAAATCTCGTTAAGTTATGTTAAATCTGAGGAAACTTTAGCTATTTGTGAATAATTGATGTAATTAAATAAATAGAAGTAACTAAGTTACATACTTACATACCTTTTACGAAACTTATTAGTTTTTAAGTGCTCTATAGGAGATTCTGGCCAAATTGATTTTCTGTTCTTAAGATTCCGTAAATTAGCAGCCGAAATTTAAAGATTTTTATAAAACTTTTTTATGTACAATTTAAAGTTTACAAATTTCAATAATAAATTTATTTATTACATGTATAATACTGGTACAATACATAAATAGATTCAGTTTACATAGTATATAACGAAACATGCACCATTTTATTTTATTTTTATTTTTAGAGAAACAAACAGTGTAACAATAATAACTAATAATAACATAATATATAAAAATAACACCAGTGAAATTTCTTCGGAATCAAATAACTAGTACATAATAAATTAAAAAATAGTATACTCAAACAAACTGGTAAACAAAAAGACTTGTACATTAAAATAAATATATTAAACTAAAAATAGTATGAATTTTAAAAAAAACTGATGAAAAAACAAAAGAGTGTTTTTAAACTGAACATACAAAGTGGAAAGGGTAAGGAGGGGAGAGAAATTATTAAAATTATTAAAAAGTTGGCGTTGTTTAATTTTAAAGGAATGTAATAATATCATTGAAAATGTCCTAAGTTATTAGAAGAATTTACGGCATTATATTTTGACGGAGCATTATTACGCGTCACACCAATATAATAATAATGGATGAAAGATTTGTTTTTTTTTAATATGTATAATATACTCAATACATTTTTTATTTCGGACTTTTACATTCTTTGTCTTCTTAAGAATAGATTAACCGTTCATTTCGACGGTCCCCCTTATGTCGTCTCTCATACAGATATCTCTGTATGAGAGACACTCGCTATATCATGGGTGACATGGACTGCACTTAACCTTTTAACTACCAACTATATTTGTAATGGAAGACACCACATAGGCTTTAAGGGTCTTGACTTATCTATCAAAAGCTGGGACCTGTTGTTCGCAGATGGCAAAATGATTTATAAATATGACTTTAATCCCTACAGGTTTGCAAGGTCCACACGTGCAAGGTGCACACGCCAGGCTATAAGCGTGTATAAACATGCTTATAGCCTGGCGTGACATACAAAGTTTGGCGTTTTAACGCGTTCATGGCGTTTAAATTGCCTATTCGGCTTAGCCGATCCATCTGTCCATCGCTATTTATTACACCACCCGAACCACGAAAACCCTCTAAGTCCATTTCAGAAGCTAGGAATAGTGCAAATCACATAAAAAGGCAAAATATATAATATTTTTTGTAAATTGCATTCGAAATTACAAAATTTATCTAATTGCTAAAAGAGAAAATGGAGCTTTTAAATCGGCCTGCCCAAATTAACTGTCAAATTATTTTATCATTACTTTTCCTTCTGAAATTCTTATTCGCATCAAAATTTTTTACTAAAATTAATCATCGATGATAGAATGTAATGCTGTATCGTTTTGGCAATCTTTAATTTTTAACGCTTATTTAGTAAAAGTTGTCACTACTTAATGTGACAAAAAGTGTGCAGAAACAGAATTCTGGAACTCTATACATATGTTAAGCACTTCATCGAGCATGTTAAACTAAGAAATGAATGACTACATAATTAACAGTTATTATCTGAGAGTTATTATTATTGTGGAGCTGTTATTATCATGTAATCAATATTCATTTTAATTTTATCATAAGATAAAATATTAGGTACAGCATGACTTTACGATAAAATAAAACAAGTTGCAATATAAACTTATGTAGGCTTTAAATTTTGAGAAGTATTTAAATTCAAAAGCTCAGAAAGATTTTTAAATATGACTGACGTATTTAAATAATATAATTTCATATCAAAAACCTAAGACATCACAAATAAGATATTATACTGAAACTCGTGTACTTACATGTTTTGTTTAATAAAATAACATTTCACATCATCCAGAAATAATAAAAAGAGGAAAGAGAAAGAAAGGCTCTTTTTGCTAATTTTCTCTTCTATCATCTAAGACTACCTGAGCAAATTAGAGTGTATTCTGCATATCCTTGAGCCTGGAAATGTTAGACCCTACTAGTAGGTGAACTTTGTTTTTTTATCAGTTTTTCATACGCCAGTTTGATATTTATATTTATACCGACATTATTTATTGATTTTATGTATGATTTAAGTACGAAAATATGATGATATGCAATTTTATATACTTATTATGTACATGTGCATATGGGAATTTTATACGGTCTTTATGTACATGTGCATATGGGAATTTTATATGCTAATTATGTGCATATGGAAATTTTATATGCTCATTATGTATATGTGCATATGGGAATTTTATATTCTCATTATGTACATTTGCATATGGGAATTTTATATTCTCATTATGTACATGTGCATATGGGAATTTTATACGCCCATTATGTACATGTGCATATAGAATTTTTTTAATAAATGCAAAAAATATATGTTTTATTAAAATATATCAGCTAAATATGAATAAGGTAAAGTTGTGACTTACTTTTATAGTTGCCTCTATACTGATGGAGGAACTATATTTCATTAGCTAAACTAATTCTTTTTAAATACGTATGTTTACATAAAACAAGTCATCCGTAAACGGAAATTCTGATTTTCTTTAAAAAATATATATAAGGTTGTTTTACCTCGTACATATCCATTAACTTACCAAGAAAACTAAAATACTATGACACATTACATTCATTTATTTTTATCTAATAATAAAATCTGTTTCTTTTTCATTGTTTTATTTTCATGTAAAAAATATGTAGCCTAATTTTATTTACCAAGTACACAGTGTGTATGAATACAGCAACATAAAATTTTAATACAAATATTTTTACTTTTTTCAGCTCCGAAAAAACTTCACTGGCCATATTTTTTTATATAATATCATAAATTATTAAACACGTATATTATGTACCTCTAAATAAAATAAAATTCGTAAAAGTTTCAATGATGTTCAATATTTCAAAATATATCAACTTATTTTTTCTCCATAAAAGGAACTCGAACCAACTCAGATGCACTGTGTAAGGTGAACGCGAGACCGCCGCAACTGTCATATTCTCCTGGTAACTAAAGTCATTGGGAGTGACACGTCCATTCTTCTTCTTTGATGAGGCATTCCATTCATTATCACGTTTTCCTTGCAAGAAATGGATACCATTTATTTGAGTGTATATTTTATATATATCACACATATGACACGTGTCAAAGGAGGATCCATTTTAACCTTTTGGGTATCTCACGTCCCCGTAAGGTATCAGAGGATCATAACGACTCGAGGGTGTTCGGTTCTTTTTCAAGGATTCCAGGAAGTACCTTCACCTGACAGCGCCTATGGGAAAGGCTAAATAAACAAAGGGCTTTATGGATTATGTTTATTTATAGATGAACATGTTGCACCAGGGCAACAAGAGAAATGAGTAGATGTAAAGGGCCAGTAAAGGGCCCTTCTCAAACAAGTTTCCACCGGTAGGCGTGTCTTCACAGCGGTGGGAGGGACTGAGGAACAGCGGAGTATGCAAGCTATAAATCATATTATGATGGCTCCCCAAGGGTGCACTACTTCTATCAAAAGTAACAGAAAAATATAAAAGGGAAGAGATCTTTTATACAGGATTACTCAGAATAGGGTTATTGTACAAACAAATATTGAAATAACTTTTATAACACTTTAGACCTTTTTATTTAATTTATTGAATAAACTGTTCCATGAAAATACCCGCTTAGAAAAATAGTGATCTGCGATAAGTATTTTTTATATTGGATTTCTTTATTTTAAAAGTTAGTCCCTTGGACGTTGTACAAATGTACTTTTGTTATTGTTTGATACTTTGTATGAACTTCTTGAATAATATTAAGTCGTAATCACGTAAAAATAAACATAAAATATTGACACGAATTAAGAGAAAAAATTAATGAATCGAAAAAATATTTAGTTAACGCGCTTCCTCGGATAGGCAGATCAGTGGTATTTCGAATCCTGAATTAAAAATACTACAGAACTTTATTCTGAAAATGCAACTTCACAGCAAAAAATGTGTTCTCCTTAAAAAATATATAAAGCTATCTATTATATGTATGTATTATACATACTTTTATTACCCAAAGATGCAAAGGTTGTTATGTATAATATAATAGAAAATTTAATTAATTAATTATTCACATATTATAATTTTGTCTCACGCGACACGCGACGTCGAACTCATCAACCGTTGGTTTTATCAACAATGTGAATGTTAAGTTTCGTACAGCTGTAAAAGAATTAATTTATTATAGTTTAAGACTCCGTCATTAAACTACCATTTATATTCTCATTCAATTCTTTCTTTTTATTTAGTTTATTTTTTAAATGTCTTTTTTTTAAACTAAAATCTAATTTCATAAGTGTAATATGTATAAGTGACACGTATGTCTGTTTTGACTCATAATATAAGGGTTATTTGTTCATTGATTTTACAAAATATTGATATATTAGTGACTAATGCCCGACGTATAGGTCCCTTACGGACTGGTCTACATTTCAATACAAGATAACCTACGTCAGCTAAACTGACAAACATAACCTCCCGAAACGAAGTATTTTTATGCAGTGTTTAGCAATAATATTGTTGCCAATGTAGTCTGCTTAAATATCTGAAGTCCTGATAAATTTCAGACTTTAATAAAGCCTCCTCGACACTTCTGCGCTCTTAACACCTGATGTATCGGGGCGTGGTGATTGATTTCCACTGTATTTGATTTTTTATTTTTGGAAAGCCTTTATTAACTTACCCAATTTTATATAAGTTTTGTTATTTTAACTAAAATACCAACACGTTCCTCCTATGACTGCTCTCCTGGTAAAACATTTTTGCTTAGCACACTCTCGTACGACCTCGCCGATTTGCGGTCCAACGAAGCCGCTAACAACCTCTCGCGTGCCTTGTTGCTCTGGTACAATTTGACGTCACCTGATATTCTTGTTTTTACAACCGCGCTGTGTGGACTGACTGTTTTCTTCTCTCAATTCAGAAAAATATTAAATGAAAATATTTTTTTTTAAAACAAAATTAATTCTTCAGCAAATATTTATAGTTGGTTATAATTCTTTTCTAAAAAAAAATCACATCGTAAACCGACTATTGCTAAATTTAAAAAAACTTGTTTTGTGGCCGTATATTGAAAAAATGTAGCTTATATGATGTATGTGTAAAATAAAGTACTTATCAGTATTTTTACTATTTATTAGTATCTTTACAGTATAGAGCAAACAGGGTTTTGAAAATACCATAAAGATTTATTAAATATTAATCAAATTTAACAAATAATGAATAGAACTTTCAAAATATTTACTAACATTTAAATATTTTAATGAAAAAATAGAATGTAATCGTTTGTAAGATCCTTTTTTTTTAATATTATGTACTTACATAAGATATTAATTTTTAATTACATTCATTACCTTCATAATTAAACTAATGACAAATTTGTAAACAAGGATAAGTGCAGTTTTTAATAATGTTTTTATATACGATCAAGCAAGCACCTGCTTATCTGTAAATTGGAGGATCGTATAATAAATTATTTAGAAAATTTTACAAAATTCAAAGATTTTCATCATTATAGTTGCCCGAAATATGTATAACTGTGATTATTTTAGAAATAATATCTAATAAATATGATTGGACTTCGTCGCTATCGCTATTGAATATGTTTTGGAATATGCGTCATTGCCAGTATGAAAAAATACCGAAGTAGTGAATATGTTGAATGTGTTTTTAACATCTCTTTTATTCCGAGTAAGAAAAAACATATAGATATTAGTGAAATCGTATGAATTTTTCCGTCTGGCAAGTATATTTATTGACCATTTGTCATCTAACGCAGTCAATTATCTGTCAAATGTATGTTCGTAATGTTTACGTTTGCACAGTAAATATTTATTGTAAAAATGATTTCATTTGTATCAAGAATGTATTTAAGTAGAATTAGATATATGTATATTTATAATATAATTCAAAATTGATACGTCCTGCCGGCTGTCAACTGGAACAGTTTGAACATTGTTTGCACAATTCTAGGGAGGGCAATACAGAAAGACCTAGTGACATTTTATTTCATAACAGTCTGTCAAAATATAGGAAACTAATCAAAGAAATCAATTACTGCTTTCTATGTACTCATATATTTATTTATTCCATTATATATTATATATTATTATATATTACATATAATACACCCGTCCTTCTACACGTTCGCGTTCACGCGTGTCGTATAGCAACAAAATTATATAACAATAAATAATTTAAACAATAGCAGTCTTCGAATCTGTCACAATAATTTTGAATATGGGCTACTTTTTGTGGAACGTCATTGATGCATGTACAAGTATACACAATTAATTATTTATGTTGCGTTCTTTTTAACTGTCAAAATTCATAGACGTAAAGACAATATGTTACGGAAATTGATAAACAATAATTAAAATTATTATTAAATTATAAATAAATTTATGTTATAAAAACTATTAATTTCGAGTAATAATTGACTATTATATTACAATAATTCATATATTATTTATTGTACTATACGAGTACAGTGTATGTATATATTTCCACTAACAAAACAGTGCCCTCAACTAAACCGTGCTTTTACACCCCTCGACCCATTTCGCGCTCTGCGCTCCTTGCATTTGTTGTTTACTTCTTCCATTGTTCTCGTTCGGTCGGTTTTGGGCTCTCTCGGTAACGGGAAAAATCCTGTAACCACTGGCCCGCCCTTTGTCATATCTCCTCCTCGCACGTTATGTTTGTCTGATACAAAAAGGGGGCATTCTATTGTTCTCACGCACACGCACTTTTTTATTTAATTATTTGTACGTACGTACTCACGCAATATCCATGTACTCTCTCTTCTCCCTTCTCTTCTTGCCCTTTATCGTAACTTTGGGCACATCTTGTAAATTCCTACCCTACTTGCCTCATGTTCTCCTGGTATTTAAATCAGTTTTGTTACATGCATCCCACGCCTTTTTTCCCTTTTCTTTTTATTTATATTAAAATGTTATGTTACTTATAAATAAATAAATAAATTATGTAAGAAGCAACCCGTGTCTTTTCTCGGTTCACTGGTTTTTTGAGTCGCTCTCAATGTTAATCAATCGTGGAACCTTGATCGCTAAAAATCGAATACAAATAATGTTATAAAATTGTTTCTATATATAAATATAAAACATTTATCCGTAGCCGACGAATCTTTGTTACATTTCTCCCTTACCTTATGAAACCCCGGGAATTTTGACCCAGTGAAAATGATATCAAGGACTCTTCTTCTGTGTAGATCGGTCCTCACTCGTCGTCCTGCGAAGGTTGCTTGCTTGCCAGGCTTCTCTTAAACAATATGTATCTCTCCTTATGTACTCCTAATACGAAACAGGATATTTCATCCCTTTGGGAATGCCTAAAGGATCCTGCAGGACTTGATTTCGAAAATACGGATATTTCTTATCAATTTTAAATAGGTTTTGATGATATCCAATCAATTTGAGTGTGACAGGAAAAATTATCAACAAACATACTTTTTTTTTGGAAAATGATATACAAATGATACGAAAATGTTTTAAAAACAAATCATTTTATAGAATATATCAATTATGATATATAATTAATTATATGTGTCGTGACATATTAAAACATTTTATGAATATTATGTTATTAATTATTAATCACAAATTGGTAAATTAGTATAATTAAGACAATGTATGTATGCAATATCAATCAATCACGCAAGCATCACCCGGTGACTCTAAATGAACGCAATATGAACCATTGGAATGTGAAAATTCCTGATATTTTGAGATACAAAAAGCTTAAAAATTATTCACAGGTTTTTTTAATTTAATTATTTTCATTTATTGTTATTGTGTTTAGATTGCAGAACACATGTTTATTATTCATAAAATTTAAAAAATATAATTTTAGCAAATATTATTATTAAGTTTGCGAAAAGCATTGTATAAATAGTTGTTTCGGAGATTAAGGCTACTTTAAAACTGTGGATAAACCACGACTTATTTAATTGATTTTAGTTACCCCTTCCTCTATGGGTAATTAGGTGGTTTCCGGTGAAGCCATTTAAATAATGCTTTACGCAAACTAGCAGAACTCAATAATAATATTTATTAAAATTTAATTTAAAAAGTCACAGTATTTGGGCAATGTTTTGTAGAAATTAGCCCCCACCTTTATTTTCCCACGCGGCCCAGCGCCGAGTCCTTTGCACACGTGAAAGATCTCGCCAGTTTTATGCAACCCTGGCAATGTTTCTACGTCATCTCGACAATTTCTCACGCCCATTACAACAACCCTTTCGTTGGAATTTTTATGATTTTATCTCTCTTCCTTGCTGCGTTCGTTCCCACGTGAAGCGGGAAGGCAGGTAAGGCCAGACCCGTCGTTCCGTTCGTATCCTGTATCCCTCGTGAGTCCATGAATTCCTGTTACTTATTGGCGTCACATCAAACAAAAGCCTTACACCCCGGAGAAGCCCCCCAAGATCATTCATTCATGCTTTTTATTAAATTATTATATTTTTAAAAGCTTTATAATGTGTAAACTTCAATTATGCAATTTTCCCAAACATTTGTGAGCACATGTTTCGTATTGACTGTACATTTTTAACAATAATGATGATAAAAGAGAAAAATAAACCATTTTAAGGGGTTAGTCAGTGCAGTGCAGCCAATATGTAGTACGCAAAGCTTGTTTAGCTCTAAAGTTCACCTATCAAGTTTAGCTCTAAAGTTCACCTATAAGTTCACTCTAAAGTAAAATATACTCAGGTGTTACTAATGTTAAATTAATTATTCCAAAACCATTAATAAATTAAACGGTCTATTTATCTAAAAGTATGTACATGCAAAGCCAAATCCAGAAAATAAAGGGCTAAAATATAAATTTGCTATTTTATGTACATTTTTAAATATTTAAGCCCTTAAACAAAGCATCTTATTTTAAACAATAGAATTGTACATTACTAATAGTGTTTATTGTTCTTGACAGTTCATTTCAAAAATATTTTAGTTTCGCATTTATATTTCTTATTTTTCTACGCTCTTTGGCATTCTTATATTTCTTTCTTCTCTTATCTCAATCATATGTGGTCAGCGATTCGGATACTCTTGCTATATCTCTTTTGTTTGTTATGTCGAGTTGAGATATGTCCTCTCTCAGTCTAGAGTCCAATGTTTTCTTTGAATTACTCCGGCACCAATTAGGGAGCTATCAGTTCGTAACATACCTCCGCACTTTATGTAACCATATAGCAGGGGCGTGCAGTGTAAAGCTGTGCATTACTAAAAATTCTGGGAAACAAATATAATTTAAATACTCTATAATATGGATCGCGGATGTTTATTTACGGATTAATTATAATTAGCGTCATCTGTATACTAGTAGAAACTTTAATAGCTTAGTTCTAAAAACTACTACGACAACCCACCGCTATAACTGTAGCTACAATGCGTCGATTGTAATTATTCACATTACTCTCTTCTATGTTTAAGCCAGTATATTACTAAAATCATACTATTGGCTATTTATTGAATTAAAAATTCCTTTCGGTTGATCCGTTTTGTATGGAGTCGTTACTTACGCTGTTTTTTAACAGAATAACATTTGAAAGGCTTACAACTGCGTGCAAATCATTGAAATGTCTATTTCCTCTTTTACTCATTCACGAATATTACTCTCTTACTGTTTTTAACATGTTTTAATCGGCAGAACAATTTTCCTGCATTAAATAATTATTTCCTTTAGTTATCACGTGAACGTTTTTCAAACAATAAAAGAATCATAGAAAGTGTTCTTAAAAACGACCATACATTTTTATATTGATTTTTTATATGGGTAAGAAGGTATTATTTTACGTTAAAACTTAAACATTATTAATAGTACTCTAAAATTACAAATAAATACATGGTAGGGTTGTATAAACGACGGATTCATTTAGTCTAAAGACGTTGGTTAAACGAAAGTTCATAATCCTAAGTACAACATATATTGTAATACATATATTATATATGATCGTATAATATAACAGTATAACCTAAATCTATACCTACTGCACGTCACTGGGTATAAAGTAGTAAAAATGGGTAAAGTTTTTTATAAAATATATTTTATTTAATATTTTATTAATTCTTTTTTGTTTATTTTTTTATTTTTAGTAATAGTTTTTTGTGAATATTTTTATAAATTTTGTTTTGTTTGAAATGGGACGAAAATAATGAGAATCGGATGAGGGATCATATAGGCCAAGGGAGTTTATGGAAGGGTTTGGGATGGAAATTAATTTAGATAATAAATCGTGTATATGTCGTTTGAATGAGGGTATGTTTGAGTCTCTGTGAATGATTGTATTTCTGACAAACCAGGGTAAGTTTGTGATTCTCCTAAGGGCCGATTGTGTGATCAATAGTAAATTTTTACTATGGTAACTTTTTACTAACGCCCGTAGTAAAAATATTTTGCGGACGTCTGCGGAAGGCTTAAAAAACCAGATACTGTCAGAAGCTTCAATAATCGATGAGCGTGTATGAATGTGGATGAGGCGAAAATTGTATATCGGGACAGAAGAGTGTGGCGCTCTATTCTCTCTACCTACAGAGTACCTACGGTACGGAGCAATAAAAGAACTTGCATTTTTTTAAATACTAAATTCACAATTAAGTATATTCTAAATTTAAATTGATAGAATTGTTCATTTGTTGATACCTAGTCTAGTACACTTATCTTCGTTAGCATCGTCGATAACAGCACAACCTCATATGTGCCTACTGCACGCCACTGGCGATAAGTATCCTCGCCTGTCACGTGGGAGGCCGGGTTCGGTTCGGGCTAGAAAGATTTTAATTATATAACAAATTTATATTTATTTAACTGGATGTGCGAATATATTTTTCGAACTATAAATATATCTTACATACATGCAGGGGTGGTATGATACATGTAACACGTTTTGTTATTTCTCGAAGTGATGTATCAGAAGTCTTGTTTTTGCTTCCCTATTCCCGCAAGCCCCGCCCACGGGGGGCGCGGCCATGGCCCTGCATCCCCTCTCCCTTTCTACCCATATCGATCGCGCAACCTTCCACAGTTCTGAATCCCTATACAATTCTGCTCGCCTGATAGCTTCCCGCGCTGTTACCACCAGGCTTCGGTTAACCCTTTCCCGAGCCGACGACCGCGACGACTGACAGCCTGTCTCTGTCTAGTGTGCCGCAAAAGCTCGCGTGCGCGCAGCATTGTATCTTTAAAAGCTTTTCAAGTATCATCGAGGTATCACAGTAAAAATGTTATAAGTACAATTGTATATATACATTGTTTACGTGATTAAAAATATGTTTCATTTTCCGAATTGCCTTGACGAATTAAGATCGTTTGTTCCGAGCATTTACGGGCCCACCCTAATTTCGATGCCGATTCGTCCTTTTGTCTTTTTTACGAAAATATTTTTTTCCACTCATGTATATCTATCAAAATATATCAGTTGTATATTATTTATTTTAACATTAACAGATTCATATATTTAATAAACTAATAACAGTAAAGACAAATTTGATTTTTTGAAAAACCACGACTAATGAAATCGTTCTCACAAATACTTCGTAGGTATAAACTAGTTTTCTTTTACCTACCAGATAATACGCCACAAAATTAAAACACCATATACTATACATACACCAGCTATACATAGGTACTAGAATAATTTATTTAGTTTTCACTTGATTAATTCCAATAGCAATGCGCATTGTAATAATTTTTTTGATAGAAGCTCGAGAAATGAGTATTTTTAGACTTGTTTTTCTGAGCTTGTCTTGAATGTGAAAAAATAATGCTCTTTAATATTTAATTAATATTTTTAATTTATTAATCGCATGAAATATGTAGGGACAGAATTAGATGTTTCTTCCGGCGAAATAAAAAAAATGCACACGTTATATACTTAATATAAAAATTTTATCTCTGATAGTGATTTTTTTTTCATTAACACTGTAAACAAGTGATTCTGAACATAAAACATATTTTTTGTATATTCAAGTTCCTTGGCTATGCTCGGAGCTGCTGCCCTTCACATCCACCCATTGTTCCGCCCCTGGAAATATACATAGAAAATGTATAATTCCAAACTGGAAAAGTAAATGAATGCCCTTATTACCTGAAACATAATCAATCCATTACTTCTGAATTCCTCCATATAAATAATTTATTCTTGTTTTAAAAAAATTCCCGCAAAACTCTGTTCAACGTGTTCCAAAATATTAATTATCAAAAGTGGTTTCTTTTTAAAAATAAACGTTCCCTGAAATAATAAATCTCATACCCCTGTAATATTATATATTAATATTAAAAATTTAAAGAAATATACAAAATAATAAATGCAAAATTCAATAAAACTTATTTATTAACTCGGCTGGTAACTAAAATTAATTCTGTATAGCGATATTTATTTAATTAATTTCTAAATAATGATATTTGCATTATTCAGTAGAATTGCGATAGCAAAACTAAAATTTATTGATAAACCTCAATCGGTAGTGATTCCAAAATAACGAAAATGATCTTAAATTAACAGATATCACGGGTCGGAGCTATATTTGTGAGAATCCCACGAACAGGAGTTTTACTTACGAGTATCCCATGAACCGGAGCAGCGTTCCCTATGTTTAACTTTAAATATTATATTTTTAATGTAATTTCAGAACATAGTTTGGTATTTTTAATACAAATACAAATTATCTTAATCAATTAGAAATATATACAGAAAAAATTAAATTTCTGGATAGGAAAAAGTCTGCTTTCGAATATATTATTTCGATAAATAAATTTTTTCTACATTATATCTTTCTAATTGATTAATTTAATTTGTATTATAATATTATACATATAACTATAACATACCTACTAAAAACACTCACTCTCTTCTTCACATCCAACTGTATGAATTTATTTTTCATTTCTTCTTAAGATATTATTGAAAATCTGGGATTTGATATTGGTACGATAATATTTTTTTATAAACTTAAAAACGATGAAGAAATTCGTGCAATTCCAGATCGCTTATATATACTTTATTAAAATCTATTATACTACTCTGCTACATGCACGTATAGTATATGAAGAATGTCCAGCGGAAAATTTTATTTATTTATTTATTATTTATTTTTAAATTATGCTAGCAGTGGCGTAACTACAATGCAAAATTGAAAAAAAAAGGCTTCGCTATTATTTATCGTAAGAGATTTTAATTATTTTCTTCAAACCTAAATCAGTTTTGTAAAAGTGTATGCACATTTTCGGTATACGGCAATGGTCTGATTCCTGACCCGACGTGTTTAGCGGGGTAATGTTTTCATGTGTTTTCATAATACATACCCATGGGAAATGATTTTCTAAATACAATAATTCATTTTTTTGCTATGGTGGATTTTAAAAATTATTAGTTCGAATAGAAAAGTATCGATACCAAAATTTCATAGGGCGCGAATTTTTTGGGCCCCTGTCTAATGTGGCCCCCAATACATTCAATACGATGCATTGGGACCCACTACGTCACTGGGTTACGCCACTGCAAACTAGAATAAAAAGTGAATTTATGCTTTTAATCACCACCCATTAATTAGGAAGACAAAATCATTAGTTACATAGTTAATAATTCAAACCATTATAGAAATAACTTGAGATGTTTAATAATAAATTAAAACTGAAACTACCCTGTAAACAGTGGTCGGCGTTCCGCTACTTTATTTAGGCGGAGCGAGTTGAAAATGTCTAAGGAGTATGTACAAAATCTGTACCGTTACGGGAAACTTAAACAAAATCATGTTAAACTTAAATTCTACGTGCTTGGAGAAATTGATCCATTATTATTCTACTAGCAGATAAGCAATCGCCGATTGCTTACTGCTTACTTTTTATGGTAAGTAAGATTTCTACCCTTACCACGGACAGCATAGATAAGAAAAGATGACAGATGTAAATATACTTGCCAGTCGTTTCGTGCGATTTCGCTAAAATATGTTTTTTTTTTTCATTTCAAATTAAATATATTTTTACGTACTGTTATTGAATATATAAAAGAGAAAACATTTAAGTAATCTTAACCTATAGATATTAAAAACACGTTCGTTTTACAGACCTGGCCGTTTAAGCAAGCACTTTATAGCCATAAATGACACTATTGAAGGCGCCACATTTGAAAGTCATAGATATAGATGGGGATGCGCAATATTATTATAGATATCTTTACTTCAGGCTCTAAATCATATAATAAAAACACTCTAAATTGTATGAACTTTTATTTTTTGCATTCAATATATCGATGCTCTAAAGTGTAATGTTGTTAACTCTATATTTCTCAATTTTACATGAACTTAAAAAAAAACTGTATTTTTTTTTAAGTTCATTGAAATTATGTTTTTTATATTTTTATTGTTATATTATAAAATACATCAGACATTTTTATGGTCATTATTAATTTACAAAGATTATCAACCTGTTAAGATATGACGATAGATCAATATTTGTATTTTCTTGCAGAGCACATTTCTCCATTGCTATGTACAACCCAGCGGCCCGCCACGACCGGCGCGCGAGCCTCGTGCCAGACCTTCAGCGTTCCTCCGGACGACATCAAGCTGAGGGCGCTCAGAGCCGAGATGAGGCGTCGCACTTCAGTCCTGGGTGCGGAGCTAGACGCCTACATTATCCCAACCTACGATGAGCATCAGGTATGGCGCGACTTCATTGTCACCTTTTTTTTAATGGGAGACTGTTGAAAAGCAAAAATAATTTTATGGAACCGGGCCAAACTGCGTGACCAATGTTTCGACACATTGATACGTGGCGTCTTCAAGAATTATGTATATATGTGATATGTGAAGTGGTATCAACTTTTACAAATACAGACATAAATACCCACTCTTTTAATAAAATTTTTTTTAAATATACAAAATAACATGTGGCTATACATATTTTTTTATTTTTACAAGTTAATCAATAATTACATATACAGTGGAACCTCTATATTTGTCAGCCCCTATATTCGTCTGGTTCGATATTCGTCACATTTTGATAACAAACAATTGTTAATATTTTCTATATTTGTCACTTCCACCGCCCGGCAATGCTGGCTAACTGGGTCAAAATGCAGAATATGGTCAAAAAATGGTACCTAAGTGTTGTCAAAACAACTAAAACATAAATGGATTCAATTATAATGTGATTGACTACTTCGGGAAGGTTTTAAAAAACAGACAGAAACAGGTAACGCTGGCCAAGTTCTTTGTTGCAAACGAAAACCATCACTGGAATTAGAGTTACCTGATGTTTAAATTGTCTCCTAAATATTAACAACTTTCCTCCTCTTCAGTTTCTACCATCATGTCTCCTCAATACAATAATGGTAAAGTTTTGACATAAAATTTATTCTAAATACAAATTAAATGTATTAATTCGAATTGAATTAATAATTCATTTTTATAAAATTTTGAACACATTGATACAACTTAAGGAGAACACATTATGTTCTGAATAATTACAACTTCATAATAAGAATTCCTTAATAAAATTTATTCATTTGTGTACTATTTTTGGGGGCTAGGAACGAATTAATTGAATTTCAGTTATAGGAAAAACTGTTTTTATATTGGTCAGGCCCTCAGGAAATAATTAATGATGAATATAGAGGATCCACTGAATAATTATTATATATTTATGTGATTTCAAAACAAAAATAAGAATACATATATATACAGTAATACCCTGACTTATGCGAACTCAGAGTTACGCGGTTTGTTTGGTGACACTGCCGCTAGACCTTGACCATTGACAACACTGCCGCTAGACTGCCGCCCGCTATATTCATTCTTACTCTTACTGTGATTGCTAGAAACTGATATCGCTCATGTGGTAGAAGAGGTTGTTAATCTTGGCAGGCAATTAGATTTGGAAGTCAATGCTAACGATATCAACGAGCTGTTTGATTCACTTAGTCAGGAACTAAAAATCGATGAGCTCATAGAAATGCGTAAGCAAAACGACAATGAAGACACTTCAGACCCAATTCCACCAGAAAATCACATGACAATAGCAAGCTTGACAGAAGGCCTCAGCTCAATTGAAAGTGGCTTAAAAATTTTAGAAAACAAAGACTCCAACGAAGAACGCATTATAGCTACGAAGCAAGGAATAAAAAAATTATTAGCTTGCTACAAAGAAATTCTGCGTGAAAAAAGAAGGCATTGTGCCGTCAGACGAATTTGTTAAATTTTATGAAGCCATCGACATTGAAATGACATTTTTACGTAAATCATTTATTTATAAATATTTTATATTAATATGTAAAAAGAACTGCAATTTTATTAAATATTTTTCTTCTAAACTAGTGTTTTTGTTAGTCCTTGGTGCTAATTAAACAAAATTGTATGTATTTATATGCAAAATTGTACCCCGACTTACGCAAATTCAAGTTAAGCGATTTTCGTCGGTCCCACTTATCGCGTAACTTCAGGGTATTACTGTACATACATATAGCATTTGCTTGTAAAATAAATTAAGCATGCATAACGTTATTATGTAGAAAACACAATACACACCTATGTATATATAAAATAATTATGTATTTATCTAAAATTTTCATTTGGCTCATTTGTCTGAAGTATATAAATTGTAATAAAACTATATAAATAAAATGAATTATAATTAATCTTATCTTTAATTGGCCTCCCCCAATTACACGGTGTATTGTTCACCATAAACATTTATAGTATTGGCAATATTGCTAAACAAGTTTTGTCATTTCTGTATGTTTAAGAGTGAAACTCCAAGCAACCGTGACCGACGTCTGTTGTACTTGAGTGGCTTCAGCGGTAGTGACGGGGTGGCCGTCGTCACCATGAGTAATGCAGCATTGTGGACAGATGGACGATACCATCTGCAGGCAGACAAGGAACTATCTTGCCATTGGTTGCTCATGAGACAGGAGGATGATGATACACCTACATTATCAGAGTGGATAAATGTGAGTTATTAGTAACCTTAATATTATACATACCAGTGACGTACAGTAGGTATAGCTTTAGGTTATGCTGTTACCAATGACATTATACAATTATAGTAAAATCTCATTATAACGAAAATCAACAGACCGTCAAAAATATATCGTTATACTGAAATTTCATTTTACTAGAAATGGGAAAAAACAATATTTCATTTGGGACCGCGAAAATAAATCGTTATTTCGGTATTCGTTATAACAAAATTTGACCTGTATATATATACGTACTATATGCTGTATTTACACAGAATTATTTTGTTTAACCAATATATTTACATAAAATTAATCCATTGTTTATATAACCCTACCATTTATTAATTTATAATTTTTTAGTACTATTCATAGTGTTTATAAAGTTTAATTTTTAATATATAATACATTCTTACCCATATAAAATTCAATATCAAAAATTTATAGATATTTTGTAGAACACTTTTTATGATTGAACATGATTCTTTTACTGTTTGAAAACCCTTCATATAATAACTAAAGGTGTGAGTTTCCCTTTTCTTTTCTCAAATCAAAAACAAATTCATCATAATAAAAATACATTATCCTCGAACGCAAAGAATGGTCATGAAAACAACACATTTAGTAAGATAGTAAAATAGTAAAAGAGGAAGTAGAGACTTCAATGATTTGCACACAGTTATAAGCCAAGCTGAAAACCTTTCAAATGTTATTCTGTTAAGAAGCAGCATAAGTAAGGACCCATACGGATCAGCTAAATGGATTTTTCGATTCAGTAGGTAGCCAATTGTATGGCTTGAGTAGAATGATAGCTTTAAAACTGGAGCTAGCAATTGTTGTAGGAATAAATTAATAATAACCCAGTAGACGATTACAGCGTCCTGGCTGCGGCAGCGAGATAGTCGTGGTAGTTTTTAGAATTAAACCATTAATAATTCTACTGGTACACGGTGAGCGCTAGCGTAATTATAATAAATTGTTTGTTAATAACATACGGATTATTAAATATATATTTATTTCCCAGAATTTTCAGTAATGCACTGTTTTTTTGCTTGTACGCAGTGTACACCCCTGATACATATATTTCATAATTCTCTTCAGTGAAACAAAAAAGTGAGAACATTTCGTAAAATGTGATATAATTACATCAAAATTAGTTTCATTACATCAACAATAGCTTAAATAGTTTACTAATTTACTTACTTACCTATTTACCTATCGCCATCTTTGATTATTAATTTTCCTATTGTTTATATTTGATTTTTTCAAATTGTTACCCAGAATGACAAAAATCACTGCAGAAGACCGTATTCTGATCAAAAATTTGCCAATTAAAAAACGTTGGGGTGCTAGGAAAATGATCAAAGAGTTTCAAAACAAAGCCTGGAGTATAGCTAGACATTATAGCTGGTTAAAGCTCCATCTCACACAGCCAGAACAGCCCAGATTTAAACCCAGTAGATTATGTAATATGAGCTGTTTTGATAATTTCTGATTAGCTAAATATTGTGCAAAAAAATTACATTAAGAATTATAAATAATTATATTATGTGCCAAAATAACTCATGTGTTACAAGACGCTCTCACTGTAGAATAATTTACTAAATATAGCTACAGAGACCTAACACTTCAGATCTTCACGCTAATAATGCTAATTGAGAGCCAAAAGCAAATTTTTGTTGATGTAATTTGAAAGAGTGTTCTGAAAGAGTGCTTCAGAAATTCATGAGGGAAATACATATTACCATCTATGTATGGTAGTACGTACGAAATACTCTATTATTGAAAATGTGAACCATTCAAAAGAATATGAATCAATGAATGATACCATGGCGAGGTATATTGATATATTGTTATCATAGCATACAAATGAGAAGGAATGAAAGTAGAATGAATTTTTGTATTAATAAGATTGTGTAAGAAATGAGGAAAAAATAATTCAAAGGTATGTGATATTATAGATAAAATTAATAAACATCTACTTTAATAGTTTAGGACAGTGGTCGCAAACTGCAGCTCATGAGCCACATGTGGCTCTTTAACTAGTTGAGTGCGGCTCTTCGATGAATGTCATGTTTAAAATACTATTTTTTTTAATTTAATAGTATTTTAATACAATTTTCAATCAGTCATTGTGTTACAGTAAAATCATGATTAGTTTTTTACAAGTGGTCTGCTTTGAAAGACCTGGATAATGAAGACATGATGATTTTTAACACCTGGAATAGTATTCCTGACTCATATGATTAGTTTAAAAAAACTAACATTTGTTGTTCTTTCACTATTGGGCTCTACATATTCGTGAGAACAATCTTTTTCAAGCATAAACCTTATCAAAAGTATATTGGGAAATCGTCTTATTGACGAGAACCTGGAATCGTGCCTGATATTAAAAACAACATACAAACCTGACTTATCCAAACTTTCCAAGGAAATACAAGATCATTGTTCATATTAAACATGACAATATTTTAATTTTAATAATAAAAATGTGATTTTTATCAATAAATAAGATTGTTATAAAGTATGACATATTGTTTTATTCAGTATATATAGTTTTAACCAACTTCTAAAAACAGGGTTCTTGTGAAGAAATTTGGCTCTCAAAAGAAATCTAAATCATTATACTACTAATATTTGTTGAGTTTACCGACCACTGGTTTAGGGCAAACAGTGAAAAAATAGTCAAATACATATTTAAAAGTTACTGGATGGCACAAAATTAGACCTAACACTGACCAAGAAAAATCAAAGACAACGGAAAGCGTGTAGATGATGTGTAATCAGGATAGTAGAGTGTGGTATTCATTCCTTTCTGACCTTATGTAATACAGTGCGGTGGTACAGATCTATGTTTATAGACTTCAAATATTTCAAAGTAAACATAATTTATATTGTACTCCATCATAATGAAATTATCATTTACTAATATGACATACACATTTTTTAAATTTAATTCTTTTGTCAGTTTTTTATGTAACCAAACGACTTCTATTGTAAATTACCAAAATCACTCTTTTACATTAATAGATTAAACAAAAATATATTTTGCTAGCTAAATACACTGTTATCTCTGTGGGGCTAGTCAAGTTGAGTTAGATCCAAATAATATTAAAACAAATTATTTTTAAATATACAATGCATTAGGCCTTTGGCCAGTATTTACCCTAATATGTACAATTTATTAGAAATTTAAGCATTAATACGTGTCAACAAACTTTTTTGTAAATAGTACATATTTATGTATTCTGACTTTATAAAACTTTACTACGCAATTAGAACTTCTTAACAGAAATTGGATGTTAATCTTTCAGAGCAAGCTAACAAGAGGAGCTCGTGTCGGAGCAGATCCAAGGCTGGTGCCCCACCGCATGTGGAATCAATGGGAGAATGGTCTGAGTCTAATGGGAATTTACTTGGTTCAAGTTCCCAATAACCTTGTAGATATCCTGTGGGAAAAGGATGAAAGACCTCCACCTTCCAGGGTGCCGATTTATGTTCACCATAAAGAATTTGCCGGTTTGTGTACAGAATTTGTCTAAATCAATAGAATTTTTTGCAGATAGAAAATCACACAATGAAATGTATGAATGTGAATTACCGCATTAACTATTTTGTGAATTTACAGGCAAACTTTGGCAAACTAAAGTTGCTGAACTACGAAAAGAACTGAAAGATCAAGAAATTGATGCAATGATTGTTACGGCACTAGATGAGTTAGCCTGGTTATTGAATATTCGTGGAAAAGATTTACCTTACAGCCCAGTCGCTAAATCATATCTTATTCTAACCCAAGAACAATTGTATTTGTATGCTGAACCAAAAAAACTTTCTATTGAAGCTAAACTTAGTCTCCGGGCTGATGTTTGTTTTAACCCAAATTGCACCAAGTAAGTTCTTATTCGTATTTGAAACCACCATAAAAACAGTCACTTTATTCAAACACATTTCATCTTAGAAAGCTGACTTCATCATTTTAATTCAAAATTTTAAGTGAAAATATATATTTTAGTACAACATTGTGAATCAGGAATAATTACACATATTAGTTTTAATAAAAAGGGAAAAAATAGCTGTCTACTGTCAATGCAATGTTTCAGGTTCATGTCCCGGTGATGACTATATGTTTCAATAGACAAAAAGTGGTTTATCTTTTGTTTACATTACACACTTTTTTGAATTATATTCGTCATAAATCATAAGTACAGCTGCCTTATTTCAGTAGTAGTACATTAATGTTCATACTTACATAACACAAATATTTTTTTAATGTAGTACAGGCAGTTCTCGATTTACAAACGAATTCCATTCCTTGAGGTAATTTCTTATTTTTGTTTGTTATGAGTCAAAACATCTAAATATGAATTTTTTGTATATACAATGCAATCCTATAAACTAGCGGTCATTTTTACATATGAAAAGCATTGTATTAAACATTGAATATGTTCATTTTATCATAACATTACGAGGATACAAAATATGTATAGTAATAGTTAATTTGACATACTATTGTACTACGTATTGTACGTACTACGTATTGTACATTCAACTTTTGTTTGTTAAAATTTTCATCAGTGTTCGTTATTTTCACATATGTGTAAACGATTGCGACTGGTTTCTCCACTCTTTTAAAATGTGACTTGATGGAAGACTCCACAGTTAGTTAGTTTTTTCATTAAAAATCTCATTATAACAAGTCAGTGAATTATAAACGTCTCTTTTCACTTTTGCAATTCTCTCCGTATCCTTACAACATTGCCATTTAAAAACATTAATTAATTATATATATATAATAATTAAAAACATTAATTAATTAATTATAATAATATAATTAATTAAAAACAGAAATTGACTTAAAAGCTGCAGCCATTTTCTGCATCGTAAATGTTCTGGAATGTGAGATTTCAAGTTTTTCTTTTACTTCTTCTGTGTTTAAATTTCCATTAACTCATCAGTTGTCAATTACTCAGAATATGAGTAAAAAGAAAAAATTCTTTTACATTACCTGAGTCAAGTTCGAGACCCAGTTTAACAACTTTGTATGTTACATAAATAAAAAAAATCTCAAAATTGTAATGTTTGTAAATCAAGAACTGCCTGTATATGTATAATAAATATCACATGATTTTAATTCATTCATAGACTGATTGTGATGAAAAAAAAATGTTCTAGATTACATGCCTATGATAGTATTTGGAGTGATCTACGCACACTATCTCAAGTGTGGAATACAGTCTTACTACCTGCCTTCTACTCCTTTTCTCCGGGAGTAAGTGAAGCCATCTACACTTCGGTACCGGAAGAAAAACGAGTGTATAAGGCGTCACCAATAATTAATATGAAGGCAAAGAAAAACCCAACAGAGATAGCAGGAATGCGCAGGGCCCACATAAGAGATGGTGCAGCCATGTGTGATGTGCTATCCTACATAGAAGACAGAGTAAGTTTCTTCCAAATAACATCTAATCTTAGGGTTTTTGTATTTTTTATCATTTAACTCATTTAACTTTTTTAACTTTGTTTAATATTATATAGAATGTAATATTTTTTCTTTTAAAGCATACAGTGGTGTTACTAAAAGATTGGGGCCCAATACAAAATGGAAAATAGGACTATTTTTATATGTATTGTATATAAAATACAAGAATATTAAGTACAGGTAACCCGCGTTGGTTGTTCTGGACATGATTGCCATAAGCAAAATTTCATGATTAAATTCAAAAAGTCATTTTTAAATCTGAAAAAACAATTTATTAATAACAATAAAAATATCATACATAACACAATTCATTCATTTTGTTCTGCATTGCGAAAAAAAACTAGATTCTCTTGTTTGGCCTCTTTACATTTATTATGCAAAATTTGCCGATGACTGTCAAATAATCCATTACAACCATACTTTATAGCATTCACTCGCTTTTAATCTTCTTAATTTTCTTCTAATGCTTTAATTGTGAAGAGAAAGGGCCTTTTCAATGATTTTGACACAACACTTTCACACGGGAACAAGTTCCAAGACGTAATATTCTTGGGACATATGGGCAGTTCATTTCCTGCAGCTCTTCATTAGTTAAGGATTCACCGTGTGATTTTAAGTAAGTCTGAATATCATCTAGCGTGTGTTTAATACTACAGCTAATATTACACTGAAGGACTGAAGGATATACCCAAATGATGCACTGGCTCAACAGTACCAGACACCGGCGTTCTTTTGTCTCACTCACGTTCTTAACTTTACGCACATGCACGTGCAAGATGTGAGTGAGCGAGAAATATAGCACGCATGTGCAACCACTCATTATGATGATTTAAGTGCCAAAAATATTTTTTTTTTAAAAAAGAACACGATATAACAAATTCACACTTGCTGTCAAAAATGCAATTTTTACAAAAATAATAGTTTTTACTTTGGTGACCGACCATATTATAGAAAAAGAATTAATACACTATCGCTTAAGCCCCGTCCTAGGTCGAGCACCAAAGGTGCGCTTAGGATGGTTTTGTAATAAAAAATACTACAAAGTAAAATATGCAATTGAATTATTTGTAAATATATCACACTTATGTATTGATAGACTTTTTCATTAATATGAGCACCAATTTTTTTTATTGTTTAAAAATGTATCTATCACTCAGCCAAAAATGACTGACTCAGTCAAAAGGATACCGCAAAAGTTGAGTATCGTATTTTGGCGAAACATCTCTCAAAACAACAATGCATTTATTGGCAAATAATATATACACATGAATGCGAATGTTTGGGCCGTTTACCTGGTCATGCCAAGTCTTCAGCGGACGTCCTCTATTTCTGGTGGCATTAACGCTTGCGGCATATATCTTTCTTACCATTATCTCTTCATTCATCCGTTCCATATGACCAAACCACCTAAGTGATCCTTTCTTAATCTTACTTACTATATTAAGAACAGCTTCACATTCTTACCTTATTTTTTCATTCTTTACTCTGTCACATGTGGATCTGCCATATATAGGCCCAAGTGATCTCATTTCCATTGCATTCAGTCTACTTTTGTTCCTTTTCTGCCAGCTCCTGGTCTCACTTCCATATAGGACTTCATTGTGTACTGGTAGTCTTGCCTCAGTTGACAAGTTCCCGTTAGATTCCATTCATAGTGCCATTCACTTTATTCCCTGCAGTCACCTTCCTTTAGATATCTTTCTCAGCGTTTCCGTTTCTATCAAACATACTTTCCAAATACACAAACTCATCTACTTGTTTCAAACATTCATTACCTGTTTTGCTTTCCTCCTTCTTGAATACTATATTGACATTCATAATAAGGTCGCTTTCCTTGCATACAACGTATATTCTACTCACTAGACTGTTTATTATTCACCATTAGTACTGCATTATCGGCGTACAATAAACAGCATACAATCAAATCGCCCATTTTCATTCCTGCGTTCATACATTCCAGTTCTTTTACACGATTATCCAAAGATCTTATATATACTCTTAAAGGGACTTAACACTTCTCTTCAATGTATGAATTTCCCATTGAAATTTCATTTGTGATGAACGGACATTAGATTTATAAAATATATTATATATTATTTCAGTTACAAACTGATGATGGCTGGGATGAGCTAAAGGTTGTGAAGGTCCTAGATGTTACGAGAAAATCACAAGAGAACAACAAAGGGCTGTCTTTCGCAACAATAGCTGGCTATGGACCTCATGGAGCTTTGCCACATTATCAACCAACTAATGCCACCTCTAGTCTCATACTTAAAGATTCTACATTTGTACTGGACTCTGGAGGACAATATGATGGTAAAGGTTTACAAATTATAGCACAAAAGGTGTTAAATATAAAATTCTAATTATGTATTGTTCATAATAAATACAACAATGTATTTCAGATGGTACAACTGATATATCAAGAACTCTTCACTATGGCACTCCGACACCTGAACAAAGGAAAGCATATACCCATGTACTCATGGCGGCTATAGATCTATCATTGATGGTATTCCCGGCTGACCTAAAAATGAACGATATAGATATTGTAGCTAGGAAGGAACTTTGGAAACAACGCAAAGATTACATGCATAGTACCGGTCATGGAATTGGATCTTTTTTGCAAGCGCACGAAGGTAACTAAAACTAAAATTGCATTCGTATACATTTGTCTGGTGGGAAATTTCTGAGCTCAGGGCATTCTTTATATTGAAATTGTGTACTAATATACATACGATGTATGTAGCAACACAAGTATAAATATCAACTTGAGGGTCAAACACATATGGGAGCTAATCCTGTACTTAAAATTATCTATGCATGGTCCAGATGTTCCTCGCTCCCTTATTTCTCAGTATTACACCATCCCGTTCGAGAGAGGCCAAGTTACGCCGCCCGGCAAGCATGACACACGTGCACAATACACCGCACACATGCACCAGAGACAGTCTGCGCCATAAGTCTGCGCCCAATTCTCGAGTCGACCGGACAGTGGACACTCATCCCGCTCTTCCTGACTCTGTCCCTCAATTAATCTTGCAACGTTTTTCATTCTATCATTTATGTATTTTCGGTCATTTCTTGCTCTCGGTAGCTTCTCCCTGATGAGAATAAACAAATGTATATAAGAATGGTTTATACTCGAACACTGACCAACTTTCTCACACATACTTAAAAATGTTAAAGGAAGAGAAATTTGGGAATTGCTCAAAATTTTAAAGGTTTATGTTAATTAATTTATAAGGCGCGATTTTTAAGTAAATACCAGATTTTTTTTAAGAAACACAACATAATTTTTACAACACTTTACTTTCTTCGGACGCTACACATCTTAAACTACTCAACAAAGTCGCCATCATTATTAAGGCATTTGTCACAACGGGTCACCAATTTTTGTATATCTTTGTCATAGAACGACCTCGCCAGGGATGAAAATCATTGTTTGTCTTTGAGTTCATTGTTATCAAAATGCTTGCCACCAAGGAACCGCTTTAGATGAAGGAAAAGATGAAAATCACTTGGCGCCAAATCAGGACATACTTGGCGATGAATGTCAGTTGGTTTCATGTTTTATGCATTCAAGAAACGAATCACGGACCGTATTTCACAGATGGCGGGCTGATCTACTGTCTTGAATATTTCAACCACTCACTACAAAATGTCTCTAACTTTGCATGTGGTGAGTCAACAGATGAAGGAAATCATTGTGCATACGCAGCCGCAGTGCTACACTGGGAATATCCAGCAACAGTACTTACTTGAAAAACGCACCTCGTAGATTAAGATGCACAACTAGTAGGTCATGTACAAGTTGAGCAGGATAGAGTCAAGTTGCGTGCATCCTGATATATTTCACAACAGCAACATGTCGCACTAATACTGATAGATCATTTGCAAATTAAGCAAGAGAAGGGTCGGGCTGCGTGCATCCTGATACAAAAGGGTACTCATCTTTCATGATAGCACCATGCGAGTGCTTTTATCTGCAGAGTGGTCCAAAAAAAGTGAGAACATCTCGTAACACATAAGTTATTTCAAAACATAATATAATTAATTATAATTCTTAATGTAACTTTTTTGCACAATATTTAGCTAATCAGAAATCATCAAAACACCCCATATCACATAATCTACTGGGTTTAAATGTGGGCTGTTCAGTGGCCACATGCCTGGCTCGATGAAATTAACATTCTTACGACGAAGAAAGTTGATTGTATTTCTGGCTGCTCTATCCTGCTGTAAAGTCCAGTTACGCTGTAATGTCTAGTTTTACTCCAGATTTTGTTTTGAAACTCTTTGATCATTTTCCTAGCACCCCAACATTTTTCAATTCACAAATTTTTGATCAGAATACTGTCTTCTGCAGTGATTTTTGTCATTCTGGGCAACAATTTGAAAAAACCAAATATAAACATATGAGAAAATTAATAATCAAAGATG
Source organism: Eubasilissa regina (assembly GCA_022840565.1). Classification (NCBI taxonomy): domain Eukaryota; kingdom Metazoa; phylum Arthropoda; class Insecta; order Trichoptera; family Phryganeidae; genus Eubasilissa; species Eubasilissa regina. The sequence goes on along the minus strand of JAINEB010000015.1, from coordinate 19,224,854 downwards.
GCGACCGGAAATTGTCAAAATAAAGCGTAATATAGGTTAATAGGTAAGTAAGTAAATTAGTAAACTATTTAAGCCTAATGTTAATATAATTAAACTAATTTTGATGTAATTATATCACATTTTACGAGATGTTCTCACTTTTTTTGGGCCACCCTGTACATATATGCAGTATTCAAATGTACTGAAAAAATTATTAAATATCTGTTGCACATTACACACGTGTACATTTGTTTGTTTATAATAATAATTCACTGTTAAAAAATCTTTTTGCAGCTCCAATCCAGATTGCTTACGGACAAAGACAAATAGCGTCATTTAAACCCGGATATTTTTTTTCTAATGGTAAGAAAAAAAACACTCCTCAAGTGAATATGTATTATCAAAATGCTCAAGATTCTTCAGTAAAATTAATTATATTGTTTTAGAGCCTGGTTTCTACGAAGAAGGAAAATTCGGTGTTCGTCTGGAAAATATTTTGGAGGTTGAGGAATATACTGAAGGAAAAAAAAGTGGTGATGAAAATATTTACCTTAAATTCACCGATATCACTCTTGTGCCTTATGAACCCAAACTAATTGACGTTAACATGCTCAGCCAATATCAGGTATCGTATTATAAACTTACAAATTGTTATGTATTTTCACATTGTTTTGATTTTTCTAAATGAGTTCTAAAATATTATATTTGTGTACATTGCAGAGACGTTGGTTAAATGATTATAATATTCGTGTCAGGGAAATAATTGGATCGGAGTTAAAGAGAAAAACCAACATGAAGGCATTTCACTGGATGATGAACAAAACAGTTTTGGTTCCTGAATATGGTTTGGTCGGTAATGCCAACCACACGTACATTTCCAACATGATGCTTATTTTAATGGCAATCTACCTTATTGCGTTCCAAAACTATTTTTAATGCTATAACATATCACTTCAAAATATTACAATAATTTCACAAAAATGCATGAAACGAGATTTCATTGGCGTAAAATGATTTTCATAATGAATAGAATATAATTAATTAAACAGAAACATTTTTATAATTTCTGATCAATGATGTACTGCCGTAGTTTGTATCGCTAATATTCTTATGAATGAAAGATTAATTCAGAGTTAATAATATTGTAAGCAAAACTGCCTTTTCTAACATTCCAACAACAGACTTTTTTTGAGATATTATTTGAGACTACATCCAAAAATTAAATACTAAAGCACATCAGAGAAGGAACAGAAAAGTTGTAAATTACAAAAACAAATTTTAATTTAGTCCACCATTTAAAAAAAAAGACTAAGTTAGATCATTAAGTCATTAAATAAACTTATATTATTAATAAATTCATAATGCCAAAACAAATTTGAATACAATTATGTGTTGTTGAAAATGTTCTTGGTTGATGTTCCTACAATTGAATTAGTAATATCATTTTTTTTAGAACTGGATATTTTATTATTTTTGATGCTATCAAGTAAAGTAAAACAAAGGTAATTTTGAAGGCCAGATGAAATTAGAGGAAAGATGAAATTCTTTTAAATTAAGAAAATAAGCTTTTATCCATGCTTATTAAAACCTACAAAACATTGTGAATAAAATTTTATAATCATAAATTTGGGCTAATTTAAATTTAATTTTGTAATTTAACAATATAATTAACCATATGAATATTAGGCCTTCTAAAAATATTTATTTATAACATAAAATCATGCATATGCCGTTTTCATACTTTATCTAATCTTACTAAATTGTACCCCAACTGAAAAATTGTGCAATTTAAGGTTTTTGCACAATTCATTTTTTGAAATTTGTTTGGTGTTAGCAGTCATGGAAATAATTTATATGATATAAACCAACATGATAAAACATATCATGTTGACTATTATGTACAGATTGATATACTTATCAGGTTATTTATTGACGTGTAGAAAAATCTTATCAAAAATTAATGTCCATTTTGGGAAAACAGAATGGAGGTCATTTTCAACATTTGCTGAATCTTTTTTTCTTATTGGGAGAGAATCTGTTCTTTATACAATGTGAATATTATGTTCCAAGCCGATGTTGTTTTTGAATAACTAGGAAATGAATTACAATTTTTTAATTTGGTTCGGCCAAGTGGCCGTCTCTGACAGCGGCACATATCTTTCATAACATATTGCGTGTTATTTCAGCGATTTCATTTAGAATATTGTCCTGTAGCATCAGAATTGTTGTTGGCTTATTGGCGTAGACCTTTCCTTTCAAGTACACTAATAGAAAATAGTCAAGAGCCGTCAAATCAGATGATCGAGGAGGCCAATCTATATCACAACTTTTTGAAATTATGCGGCCAGGAAAAATTTCTCGCAAAATTTCAAGCATTGCTCGGGCTGTGTGAGGGGCACCGTCCTGTTGAAACCACATGTGTTACAGGCCCAATCAACACAATTCGGCCACCAAGAAGTTTTCCAACATGTGACAATAGTGATCACCATAAATGGTTACGGCGTTACCTCTTACTTAACAATTATTTAGATAAAATATTTTAATGACTTCAGCACGTTGTTGAGGCATTAGATGCTCCATAATAAATTTAAATCAACTAAATACCAATTAACATAACATACCAAATGCGAACTAACAAATGTCTGCCAAACCAAAATAGCAGTCAAACAAATCAGTCCGGAACATATAATATTCATCCTGCATTTCATTGAATCACCATTAATAATGCACATGAAGGTATTCAGGATTACAAAATTATATCATCAAGGTAATCATAATTTGCCCAGTTCGCAAAGATGGCCTAACAGACGTAAAAGATAATATGTATGTATAAGTTAAAAAAAGTGACTTTATTATCCCGTAAGTGTACACCATAAATATAAACAATTGCAATTCAACTTCGGAAAATCTTTTAATTGAAAACTTTTGGTTAAGGTAAGATAATTCAGTGAGATATAGAAAATCTTATGAAAGTGGCAAGTTTCAGGCTTTATCTATACAATTGTAAATTATGGAAGTGTGTTAACTTTTTAATACGCTTTCAACAGACTGGCTCACTTCATAATTTCATTCCAGAAATTTTGCAATATCTGTACTTTAATGCTTGTAGTTACATATATATATATTCAAGTGACTGGATACATGACTATGTATATTTGAACTGCTGTATAGATATAAAAAGTTGATGTAAATAATTTATAGAATTTAAATACATATAAATATCATAATATTATTATTGATCCCCAATAGTCATAGACAAAAAGCACTAGATCTGTTCTTAATCTATGTTCACTTTAGATGATAAAGAATCACAGCCAAATCAGACATAATAATTTTAAAACTGGTGACGCCGGCCTAATTGCAATTGAAACACAGTTTGAGCAGATCTTTGAGATTAAGGCCCTCTCCATTCACATATGAATATTTATTTCAAGCATACGGGCTCATTAATACTAAATTATTTCAAGCTATATACCAAATCAATGAAAATGTTGTCTAGTAGCATATTTTGTCTATTTTGTCAAATGTATGCAGGAGGAGAAATAATCTACATACATACAGATTTTGTTTAATATGTCATATTACTGCGAACTCAGATTTTTAATATATATATATCTATAATTTTTAATTGTTAACACCAGATGACAATATTGTTAAGTCAGCTTACAGAATAGAGAAAGGGTTTAGCAAATTAAATTATCCATTGATGAAGCTATTTGATTTTTTCCTAAACTTTTTCTTCCATTACTAACACATTTCTATAAATCGTATATGAAAATTGAGTGACAATCTGAGTACTGACTCGGTGACATGGTCTTGATATATTGTTGCCTAGTACGGATCAACTAATGCTGTAATAGCTCAGCTTTTAACGAACCATAACAAATTGTTGCTTATAACTGTTCAAAACAGATTTTTTCATTAATTTATATCTATTATTAAAATGTAATAAGTACCTACTTTATTATTATTGAATGGAATATTAATTTTTATTTCCTTATAATATTTTAAATAAGTTAAACATAGTACTTATTAAATTTCCTCTGTATACTTAAAGTAGATCTTAATTTTATCTGTGATTATGTTGTGTTATAGAAATATTTATTTGTCCAAAGAAAATAATATGTTCTAAGAAAAATGAGTATAAAAATATTTAGCTTCAAAACAGGGAACCAATATTTTTAATATTTGAAGCAAATATTGTAAATATTTTTCTCCAATATGTGCTAGAGAACATTAGACCATAGTTAAGTTAAGCACATAAATTGCTATATTATTATTTAACATGTCAAATATATTAAATGGAATACAAAAACTAAATCACATTACTTTTTTTGAAGCTATATAGTTATGTAGAAATATTAACTTATAAGTAATTGTAGAAGATTTATGGCGGACAGAATACATGTTATATAGAATAGTCGTTATTTAAAACCTGATTTGATATTAATTCTTCTTTATAGCTACATTTTATTCAAACTTAAACAATATTTTTATAATAATTAAAGTATGTAACTTATTATTTTATTTTTATTAAACAAAATTGAAATGATTTTTTAAAACTTAAAGGAATGCGTTATACTATTGACAAGGTGTTTTTATTTTATAGCAAACCTCTATAAATGTGTATGTGCCTGAAATAGCATTAGTTATAATATTATATGTATGTACAATATGCACTAATATTATCTTTGAGATTTTATAAATGATTCAATATGTAAAATCATAAAATAAATAATCTCCCATAAACTTGTTAATTATTTCATCTGGTTATGTTATTTTTAAGTGTACACAAATATGGTGACCACGTCTGAGGGTTCTGTCGCACAGCAACAAAATTATATAACACTAATACTTAACTAAATAATTTTAAACAAAAATAAATATTTCATAAAACAATCATTTTGAATGTGAAACATTGTTAATCGACACGGTAAATAAGTAGGTACTTCCATTTTCCCAACTTTTTATCTATCAAAATTCGTAAATGGAAGAAAAAATGTGTAATTTTTAAATAAAGTGAAAAATAAAATATGAGTATATACGACAACTACCAAATATATAGACATGAACTGACGCGAGTTCCTTGTTTCAAAATTTTCAAGTTGGTGTCACCCACATAATTATTTTGGTACCACTTACGCAATCAAATAGCTCCGCGACTTTTTTTAAATATATGACTCGATTGGAACAAAAATTTAAACGCTGACAATATAATATGCATTAATGTAAAAAATACGTCTTGTTTGTACAAAGATTTAATTTTCAAAGAGTAAATACTTTTACTGTTCAGATGTCAGAAAAAAATTTGAAAGGAAAGTGTGTGAAAAACTGAGTGAGAAAGGAGCGAGTGATCTGAATATAGATGATGCATGGGTACACATTAAGGTTACTTTATGCGAATCAGCGAAGAAAACCTGTGGCATAGCTACCCAAGAAAGGAAGAAAGGCGATGCATGGTGGGACGATGGCATAAAAGAACTTGTGAAAGAAAGAATATGTGGCACTATCTATTTTGGATGAATACACAGGAGCAAAAGACCTGTACAATGCCTGTAAGAAAAAAGTTAAATCTGGTGTGAAAGAAAAAAAGTGAGGAAAGAGTGGCTGAAAAGAGAGGAAGGATTAAAAATGACTGAGAATTTTCAGGATAATATAAAATTCTTCTGGAAGGCGGTCAAAAAATTCCGACGCGGTGCTGAAAGCAGTAGTATGAAAGCTATTAAGTCAGTAAATGGAGAGATGTTAACGAATTAGGATGAAATAAAAGATAGATAGATGAAATATTTCCAAGAAACATATGCGAGTGTAGAGAATGCAAATGAGAAATCGCTAGAGAGGCTCTCTGGGGTAAACATGAATGATGAAAACGATATGAATGCAATAAGTATGGAAGAAATAAAGTGTGCTATAAAGCATATGAAGAATGGTAAAGCTCTGGGGTATGATAATATTGCTGTTGAGTATATTAAGGCTGGTGGACCATTAGTTATCTCGTGGCTTCATACCCTCTTCAATCAACGTTTGGAGGAAAGCCACACCCCATTAGATTGGAGGAGGGCTGTCATTATGGGTCTCTACAAAGGCAAAGGGGCAAAAATGGAACGTAGTAACTATAGGTCTACTGAGCTCGGTTGGTAAACTATATGGAAGAATTTTAATAGAAAGAGCAAGAACGGTGATGAAAGAAAAAGAATGGGACGTACAAAGGGCCTTTGCGGGTAGAATAGGATGCATGGATCAGATCTTTTCTCTACAAGTGATGACAGAAAAGTTTTTGGTGAAAAACCAAAAACTTTTTTGTGCCTTCGTAGATCTGCAGAAGGCATATGATAGAGTTATAAGAGAAAGGTTATGGAATGTACTCTCTGATTATGGAGTGAATAGTAAACTTATACACGCAATCAATAGTAAACTTATACATAAAGGAAGTTCTGCGTGTGTAAGAATCAGTGGAACATTCACACTACGATTTGACATTACAAAGGGTGTCAAGCCATGGTATGTATAATCAACGAAACGACCCAAAACACATTGTTAAAGATTGACTGATGAAATACAACTGACCATTCAAGAGCGATAACAATAAAAATAATAAAAATTTCCAGTACACCTATCATATACATATATAAAACCTAGAAGAAACACCAGTTTCATATATTTAATAGCATATCGAGTTTTTATATAATAGTCTTATACAGAGATTATCAATTTTGTGTTAGCAATAAATTCTCTTAAACAATAAAGCCAATAATAATATAATAATGAAAAATATAGGAGAAACAAAAAGAATCACATTCATAAGTCTTCTTTCAATGATGTCAAATTCAAGGACATTTCTTTTTTTTATGTGTATAAGTAATATGTGTAATATTCTTCATATTTTCTAAACTAAACGATTGTGCAATGAAGTCATATTTTCATTTTCTGGTCACCAGGCAAGTGCCATTCCACTGGACTGGCCAAACCATTTCTCCTTTTTCCAGGGCCTCGACTTCCAGCAATCTTTCCCTGCATTACGAGGTGCAAGGTCTCATTAAATGATTTTTATTGTTTTAATTACTTATTTTTCTTTATTCATCTGAACCATAACAACTTTATTTGTAACTCTATCCATCCAACTTATTTTAAGCATTCTTCTGTAGATCCACATCTCAAATGTTTCAAGTCATCTTATCATTTCTTCGGTAAATGGCCATGCTTCCATTCCATTAAATAAAATCGAGCACACATGGCATCTGACCATTCTCATTCGTAATCTAAGGTTGAGATCATGACTGCAGAACATCTTTTTCATGCGGATAAAGGTTGCAAATTGTTTATTATTTTATAAAATAATCACATTCTTATTATCTGTAAATCTACTTTTAGAACAACTTTGGCAAGAATAAAACAATCATACATAAAAAAAAAACAATATTTATTTTTAATTAAATTAATTATTACTGGGATTCCCAATCTTTTCATACTCCGTAATCCATTGTACTTACTTAGCATCATGCCGTTTCTTCGTGGGGGTAGGCAGAGAGGATAGAGCATCATACTCCTGTCCTGACACACAATTCTTACCTCATCCACATTTATACATCTTCTCATACGAGCACGCCGATTGCCGAGGCTTTTAACAGAATTATTTCTATTATCTGGTTTACCTGGTCGTACCAAATCTTCTGAGTACATCCTCTATTTCTGGTGCCATCAACACTTGGGTCATATATCTTTCTTATCATTCTCTCCTCATTCATCCATTCCATATGACCAAACCACCTAAGTGATCCATTTTTAATCTTACTCACTATACTAACATCAGCTTTTCATTCTTTCCTTATTTCTTCATTCTTTAATGTCATAAATAGATTTGATACATATACGCCTAAGTGATATCATTTCCACTGCATTCAGTCTACTTTCGTTCATCTTCTGCCTCACCTCCATACATCAGTGTCAGTACCAGGACTCTATTGTGCACCGCTAGTCTTGCCTCGGTTGACAAATTCCCATTAGATATGTAGCGACCGGAATTCAAATCCACCGCCATCTCAGTCGGCATCAACACTAGCGACAGCGTTGCCGACTGCTGCCACAAGCCTGGCTCGAAATTCACCGCTAGGCAGTCTCTCCAGTTTTAGCGTTTCACAACGGCGGTCTCGCCGGCTCGCGAGAGCCGAGCGAGACCGCCAGCCCGCTTCACATCATTTCATTTCGTAATATACACGCACCTACTACATCATTTCATTTTTTCATTCATTCATTTCATTCTATGTCTTTCTTGTTTTCATCATAATGTAATAAACCTCAAAACACGCAAACAAACATATCTTTCATTTAACCACCGACCTAACCCCCAAAGATATAATTCCATTCAAAGCCCCATTTATTTTATTCCCTGCAGTCACCCTACTTTCAATATTATTCTCAGCCTTTTCTTCCCAAACACACAAACTCATCTACTTATTCCAAACATTCATTACCTACAAGTATTTTGCACAACGTCTTGCTTTCCTTCTTCTCGAATACCATCACTTTTGACTTGTTAATATTCATAATAATAATCCATCGTAACTGTAAAAATTTGTAATTTTTGTACTTTGTATATACAGATAATTCATAAAGAGTGCATAGTATAGAAAGGTGATATAAATCAAAGATAATTCAACCATTTTCTGTATTTTATTTTTATCATACATTAGGTCAGTATTAAATTAAACAATATCATTATTACGAATATAATTTTAAAGCAATAATAGAAGTAACACAGATTCTCTTGGAAAACTAAATATTAAAGAATAGTTATTTAAAAATCAACAAGTAATTAATACGAGAATGATTAGATAATTATGTATATATACATATATATTTTAATTTCTTGAAGGCAATATTTTGGTCGAAAAGCTTTTTAGCTGAAGGTCAAAATAGTATTAGATAAATATATATATTTCATAATAAAAAATATCCACCCCGCGCAATTAAATTAAAATATAAATAAAATATATTATTTTAATACACAACAGCAATGAACTGTAAAATAACAACTCACTTAAAATTGTATAAAAAATTAAAAATTAATTAATACAGTACTAGATTGTGCAAAACATATATAGAACAAAAATTGTAAACTGTGATTAAAAAAAAAAAAAACATAATGTTTGGCTCACGCATCTCTATGCGAATATTTTACGGCCAAAAGTTATGATGCTAATCATCCTATTCGATTTTTAAATTCAATTTTACACAATATATTCATTTACATTATATATTGATTTATATAATGTCTGTCATTATAAAAGATAAACCAATTCTGAAGAATCGCTCACTGGCAAAATATAATATAATAATAGCGTAAAATGTGCAGTAACAACCACACTCTTAGGAATTTCTCTTTAATGTCTATCAGTCGCAAAGATGAATATGTACCTACATTTTAATAATTACATAAAACCAGCTGCTTTCAAGCAAGTTAAATTATTAAAAATCATTAATATATATATATATATATTGGGCATATATAGATTGCTCGTAATAAAAGTTTGAAAGTGGGAACTAATTCTGCAAATAGCATATATTATTTCATTATATTTGAGTAAAATAACTTTCAATTTGCTTCTACGGTACATACCTATCTACATACCAAGAAAAAAATTGGAACCGTATAGTTCTAAAAACATGTAAATACTTTGTTTGCCTCTATCTCTCCGGCAAAAAATTGCACTTTAGCGCAGGTTTTCAAAATTTTTAATGAGATGTAACAAATATTTTTAAACAATTATATTTTATATTGTCGATGATCAGTGAACCTGATAAATAAATATCAACAATCTCATCTGATGAATCAAAACAAAATATGATTCCGGTGCACTCTGACCCATTTACAGCAGTATATTTTATCATAATTAATGACATTGAATCAAATTTAATTGATGCATTTGTGATTTTTTTAAACACATCGTTCCTCGATAATAAAACAAAATAAACAAGTCAATAAAAAAAATCAAGGGACAAATCTGTTTCGAAAACAACTGAGCTGCCAACAGAACTATAAAATAAGTGTAAAAATTATTCATTATAAAAATTTTCTATAAATCCTGGCGCCATCTAGCAAATTTCAAAGTTAAAAAATAGATGCGTCTCTATGCAAGCACAAAGAATATTAGTTGAATTGCCATAGCTCAGTTGGAAAAGCAGTCTACCGGAAATAGAAAGTCCCAGGTTCAAGACGTAATAGCAGCTATTTATCAATAACATATTTAATTTTTAAAAATTATTTGGAAATTGGAGATGATATTTTACAGACTGCGAAATATAAATCACCCAAATTTAAATAAACTGCATCCTAAACTAATGCGGTGTATGAGAATATTCATTGTATTAATAATTAATCTCAAGTGCATTTTCTAGAAAAAAATGATTTATTATTAAATAAACACATACATATTGTCGAAAAGAAGACATCGTGTCACAGTAAAAAATGTTAAGTTAATTATTAAACAATTTATATTTTAGTAATGAGCTAAACCATTATTTTAACTACGATTGTGACGATGACTGATAACTGATTATTCATAATTCAACGAGCAATCACTGGTACACTAGAAACTAAACAGTCAAATTCAATAGTTAAATCTCAGTTACCAATCATTATTACAATCGAATACCAATCACAGTCACAACCAATGTTCCCTCTAATTTTGGAACACGATGCACACACAAAATTCTTTTTATGCAATTTTAATGATCAATGCCATTATTTTTGCACTGTGGGAGAAAATAATAAAAACATTACAGTATAAGGCTACTGGTAGGGTCTGAGTTATATACTATATTATTGATGAAGATGTGTTAAGACTCATAACTATCAAGGAAAACTGCATACTCCGGTAGCATTGTCCGGAATGAAAAATATATTTTACAACGAAAGAAAGAGATTGTCTTGGCCGTGCAACCTCAGAAACTGGTTTAATTTCCAAAATGTTGGTGATCTTACACAAGATAAATCAATACACTGCAATATGGTCGTCAATCTTCGATAGAAGACGGCACATGGAGAAGAAGTCATGTTCAAAATGATGCATGTGCTATATTTTTTTGTGTGCACTGCCTTAGAGAAACCATTGGTCACAAATGTTTAGCTCATCCCCACCATATTTGGCTAAAACATATAATACATTCCTGAACATATTAAATGCATAAAAATAAAAATGTACCAAGAGAAGAAATGGAATATACAGGAAGAAATTGAATCAGCACTGGGCGGTTAAGAGAGCTTACTGACCATGCGAGAAGAGAGGTGAGGCGAAAGAATTATGGATTCCTTTAATTATCTTGAATACTCTCGTCATGCCCGCAAAAAAATGTTGTCGATAAATCGCTCGATTGCTATTTATAAAGGCTGATGAAGTTGAAAAATATCGCTTCTTCAATTTATTTGGGATAATACAATTTCAAAATAGTACACAACACTAAAAATTCAAAAATAATAACTTTGGTTTCAGTACGATATACTATAAAGGAGGTTACAAGTCTTTTATTTTTAAACATTCAATAATTTATTTTAATGAAAACTATTGTAATCTAATATTAATGACACATACATACATACATATGTACATATCTACCATAATTGTACATACGTACAGAATAAATAAATAAATTTGCAGTAATGTTAAATAATTTAGTTGGTTAGTATCAGAGAATTGATAGTGGAGTGACCTGAAACGCGTCATCACGGCAAGTTCAAGACTCTACCTTCTCAGATCGACAACTTCAAGTGTTGCATATTCATTCAGGATGATGTGTGTAGCATCCTGAAAGATAAAAATGGATATTTATTATATACTATTAAAAATTGACATATTTATTTACATGTTTTTTTTTGCAACAATAACTCCGAGAGTGACAGTTGTGTTTGTGCAGGCTCCCTTGGATTAATTGGATATTTACAAAAAAATCAGATATTTATAAACTTCTTTTACTTTAATATTCTTAGCTCATGTGTTTTTATAATTTAAACTATTTATCTTTAATATATTTCTTACAGTTTAGGCATTTGCGTTTTTTTCAGTAGGGTTTATTTATTGTTACATTTTTATTTTTATTTTGACATTTGTCAGAAATCTTTGTCAATTTAATTTAATTTAATTTTCGGCGACAATGGAGGAATTAAGACCTCCGGATCCTCCAGACCCTTTTTCTCCTCCATCACATCTTTCTCGTCCCTCAATACCCGCCTCAGAAGACACAGAATCTTCAGACGATTCCACTTTTTTAACATTCAAGAAAAGAAAAATTGAAAAGAAGTCGGAAAAAACAAAGAACAATGCTAAAATAACCAGCATCATCTCATCTCCTCCTATCTCTTCCACTCTAATCCCAACCGTGACCTCTGACCTACCCTCTGCTTCTCCTGTTAATATAACCCGTCTCCAACTATTATACCCAAATTCGGCTGTCTCTCCTTTCCTTGTTTGTGTCCAAAAAACAGAACAAGGACCTATACATCCAATTGATTTTGGTAAATACATTACCCAGCAGAACACTCCTGGTATCTGCCCAGGCGGTATAAAAGCAGAAGGCAGATACAAAATTTCTGTGGAGTTTAAATCTGCAGTGATGGCGAATAATTTTGTTAAATCTCTTGAAAACTCCCAAAATAATAAATTCAAAGCCTACATTCCGACCTACAATTTTACCCGCATGGGTCTTGTGCGTGGTATCTCCACTGACCTCTCTGAGAGCGACATCATCCTGTCTATCTCTACTCCCCAAAATATAGGCAAAGTTATAAAGGCTAGACGGTTGAATTATAAAGACACTTCCACGGGAACCGTTATCTGGAAACCCTCCCAAACAGTTGTGCTCACTTTCGAAGGACAAACCCTCCCATCACATGTATATCTCTTTTACAATTCGTTGCCGGTAGAGATTTATGCTTTCCCGACAATGCAGTGTTTTAATTGTTGTCGGTTTGGACACTCCAAACCAACTTGCAGATCCCCTCCTCGTTGCTACAAATGTGGTAACAACCTCCCTGCTGACCAATGCCCAAACTCTTCCGAACCTCCCACCTGTTTGAATTGTACTGGCAAGCATACAGCAATTAGTCTCACGTGCCCAGAATTAACAAGGCAAAAAAACATTAAGCAATACATGGCAGCTAATAATACGTCATATTTTCAAGCATCTAAAATGTTTGCCCACTCTAAGAAAACTTTTGTGGAGACTACCGCACAACCAGCCAGCATCACTCCAGTTTCAGCTAACGTAGCTCCTGCAGTATCATCTTACAAAAAATTTGTGTATAAAACACCAAAATCCAAGCCCTTCACTTTACCTGGCTATGACCAGCAACTTCACAATTCTCATCAAATCTATCCTAATGGAAATAATCCATCAGGATCCCCTAATGGCCATTGCTTAAACTCCACTAATGTACCTACTCCCTCGAGTTCCGCTAACCCACCATTAAATAATCTTTCAAAATCATTACTCTCTGACAACTCTTCTTTCATCCAAACCCTTGTTATGCTCCTCATATCCATTATTTCAAATAATAACTCATTACCGTCCAACGCTGCTACTCTTATTTCATCATTGTACTCCCTTCTTCCTAATGGCTCCATCTGTTGAGAGAATTCTTCAGTGGAATAGCCGTAGTATCAAATCAAATAGCCATGATGTTGTCGCTCTTCTAAAGTCAAATTCCAATCAAATATCAGTGGCGGCAATTTCGGAGATATGGCTGAGTCCGGGTTCCCATTTTAAGGTCCAGGGTTACCACTGCCTCCGAGATGACCGACAAGATGGGAAAGGCGGTTCCGCCCTTCTCATCAAAAATTCCATCCCCTTTACACCAGTGAACGTTAAACCCTCCGGTTGCCCATTCGAAGTGGTTGCCGCTAGGGTTGATGGTATCACAATCCTTTCCTTGTACATTTCTCCATCTAATCGTCCCTCAAAATCATTACTTCGAACAATTGCTTTCCCGCCTCCAAAATCCATTACTCATTTTGGGCGATTTCAACTCCCACCATAGTATTTGGGGTTCTGACTCCAACGATAGATCTGGCAGAGATATTGTTGATTTGCTTGATGAATTCAGTCTCTGCATTCTGAATGACGGATCCCCTACTCGTCTCCACATCCCAAACCGCCGTCCCAGTGCGGTAGATCTTTCACTGTGTAACGCAGCATTGGCGCCCAGCTTAGTCTGGACGACAATAGATGACCCCCATGGTAGCGACCATTATCCCATTCACATTCGATTTTCTCCCAGACCCCAAATCACCTTACCACAAAATCAGAAATTCACAAACTACCAAAAATCATTTACCCGTTTAAAATATCAGACATCCAATGCAAAATGGGAAAAATTCTCCGAAACTATTTATGGTAAAATTACTAGTTTACCATCCCCAACCCATGAAAATATAAATTCTTGTTATGATTTATTTATTTCCTGCATTGAAGAGTCAGCAAAATTATATATTCCTGTGAAAAAAATAAATAAAACGAAACCCCCTCCTGCCCCCTGGTGGGACAGAGAATGTGCTGACGCTGTCAAAGAAAGAAAAACCTTCGCAAAAGCGTACTCTAAAAACATGACGCTTGAAAATTATCTGAAATTCAAAAATGCTCAGGCGGTAACCAAACGCATCCTTAAAAAAAAGAAACGGGATGGTTGGAAAATTTTCTGTTCATCCCTTTCTCCAGAAGTCCCTGTAGCAAAAGTATGGGAAACAATAAGAAAATTTAGAAACTCACACATCCCCCCAAAAATTCCACCATCTTCGTCAGAATGGATTAACGAATTTATGAACAAATTGGCACCACCATATGTGCCCAACTTTAATGAAACATCCCACAAATATCTATTTAGTGAGACTAGCTGGATAGATTCACATTTCTCCATGGATGAGTTAAAATCAGTTCTAAATCAAGTAGCAGACTCAGCCCCGGGAATCGACGGCATTCCCTACTCTTTCCTAAAAAACCTTTGTAATGAAACTCTCTCATACTTTCTTCAAATGATAAATATTATATATGAAACTGGCAACATCCCTCAATCTTGGAAATCTCAAATAATCGCCCCCATTTTAAAACCAAAAAAAGATCCTAATTCGGGACTCTCGTACAGACCGATTGCCTTATCATCTACTTTACTTAAAATTACTGAACACATGATAAAAAGAAGACTTGACTGGTATGTAGAAAACAAAAAAATCCTCCCAAACACACAATTCGGGTTCAGGAAGAAGAAAAGCACAGTTGAGAGCATATCAATATTGACTACAGATATTCAGATCGCTCATTCCAGAGGGGAATATCTCATTGGAGCGTGCATCGATATCAGTGGAGCATATGATAACGTCAACATCAGTATCCTGGAACAAAAACTCCTAGGTATAGGAATTCCCCCTAAATTAACTTGTTTTATCGTCAATCTCTTTCTCCAAAGGTTAATAGTGATAGAAGTGAAAGGATCATCTCCTGTATTCAGAACTGTCACCAGAGGCCTACCACAAGGGTCTGTGTTATCTCCTATCCTATTTAACATATACACCCTTGACATAGCTTACCGTATTCATCCTCTTTCTCAAATCCTGCAGTACGCTGATGACTTTTTTATCTACGTTTCGGGTCCAGTTTTAAAGCAGTTAGAAAAAATTCTCAAAGATAGCGTGAACAATCTGGTTGATTGGCTTATGGGACATGGATTGGAACTGTCTGTGACAAAAAGTAGTGTAATCATCTTTACCAGAAAACGAAAAGTCCCCGCTGTACATATAACTTGCTTTGATCAAACCCTCCCCGTTAAATCCCAAATCAGATTCTTGGGAGTTATTTTAGACTCCAAACTTAACTGGAACGCCCATATAAACCAAATTGTTAATAGATGCCAAGCAAGTCTCAATACTATGAGAGCAGTATCTCGCGTGTGGTGGGGCTGCCATCCATACACCCAAAAGTTATTTTATCACGCATATGTTCGTAGTCATCTAGATTACGCATCTTTCATTATGGAACCGACTTCAAAAAAAAATCTGCAAAGGCTAGATCGTATCCAGTCGCAAAGTCTTAGGTTAATAATTGGAGCAATGCAGTCTTCCCCAATCAATGCTTTACAGGTAGAAACAGTAGATCCTCCACTTCAATTGAGAAGACAGTTTATGTCTGACAAATTTCTTTTCAAATGTATGCGTCAAAAAGATCATCCTCTAATACCAAAAATTAAAACTCTTACAGATCAACTTAGAATTAGTTCATATTGGAAAAATAAAAGTCTCCCACTGTTGACCAATAGTTTTAAGACTTTTCAGACGTATTCTGACAAAATTTTAAGACAAAACCTTCTTCCCCTATATGCCACTCATTTCCAAACCCATACATTCATCCCCAAAATACTACTATCATTTGGAATCCAGAATAACCCCCAAGCCAAAAGAAACTTCATCAATATTACCAGATCAAAGTGGCCGGGCTGGAAACTTTTCTTTACGGATGGCTCCAAAATAGATTTAACTAGTCACACCGGGGCAGCAACATTTTGTGATTCAGAAAACCTGGCACAGAAATATCGATTACCAAAAGAAACCTCAATATTTACTGCTGAGGCCATCGCAATCCTCGAGACATTAAAATATATTATGAAAAATCTACCCATTTGTAATAAAAGCCTGATCCTGTCAGATTCTCTTAGCGTCCTACAAAAATTAAAATCGTGTCCCTTTTCATATGCCGAAGATGAGCATTGTATCCAAATACGAGAATTAATGCTTAGTATGAAACAAAAAGACATGGATATTGCTTTAGCTTGGATTCCCAGTCACTGTGGAATTCCGGGAAACGAAAAAGCCGATGCCTTAGCAAAGGAAGCCTCTACTTCTGGCGTCTTTTCACATAATCATGTGACAATATCTGATATATTTCCTATTCTCAAAGAGAAAATGATCTGCATTTGGAGAGATCAATGGGAGACTTCTAAACTTGTAAAAGGTAAATGGTTTGCAGAAATTCAGCCAGAGATTCCTACTAGGCCCTGGTTTTCCAAAACGAAATTAAATAAGTTTGAAACTTCCTCGATCTGCCGTATGAGGATCGGCCATTGTTGTATAAATTCTCACTTATTTAAAATCCGCATTCGAGACTCTCCTATGTGTGAATGTCAACTAGAAGAGGAAAACTTAAATCATGTTTTTTTAGGATGCCCTATCAATGACCAGTATCCAAACTTAATCCAAGATCTTTCTAACAACAAAATTCCATTCCCCATCAACATCCCAACTTTGTTATCATCTAACAATCAAACCATTTTTAAAATATTAACGAGGTTCCTAAACGCCAATGAAATAAACCTGTAAAAATTAAATGTATCCAAAAGAAACTTCACATTAAATAAAATTACTCGGTAATGGCAATAACACTCCATAAGGGTGAAACGCCAATTAAAAAAAAAAAAAAAAAATATTTATTTACATATTTAAGATTTTTTTAAATATATTCAATACAATATAAATAAATGTACTGCTAAAATAAATGTACTGCTAAAATAAATGTATTTTAATTTTACCGTGAATAGTGGAGGATCATTTGGATGGGGATGGAAACCTCCGAGCCTGCAGTTGGATATGAATGACATCCCATAGTTGGGTGTTAGGCTAAAATATCTGGTCCTAGAAAAAAAAGGAATCGAAAACTCAACAAAACATAGAATTGTATACAATTCAACAATATCATGCAACCATGGAAAAATAACAATATAGATGAGTGATTTGATCCCTTTTTTTGGATGGGAAAACATACGACGAAATCAAAGTGAAGTTGCATACTGTTTATGAGGACCATACTCCTTTGATAACTATCATCAAATATTGGTTTAATGAATTCAAGCGTGGCCAAACATCAATTTTTTATGAAGAGTTGTAATGACTACGGATGATATGGTCAACAAAATCCATGATGTTGTTTTAGTGGACCGCCGGGTGAAGACCAGAGAAATTGCTGACATTGTAAACATATCAATTGAACGTGTACTAAATATCCTACACAAAAATCGAGCATGAGAAAGCTATCGGCGAGATGGAGGTGTCGCGTTTGCTTACAGTAGAATAAAAACGGAATCGCATGACAACTTCGGAACACTGTTTGCAATCCAAAAGCAATTCTGTGGTGTTTCAAGACTGTTGACTAAACATCGATCCATTACTACATGTCAGAAATGAAAGAACAGTCAAAACAGTGGACTTCACCTGGCGAACCTGCTCCAAAGACGAAAACTGTTTCATTAGCTGGAAAGGTCATGGCCACCGTTTTTTGGGATTCGCGCATTGGGAAGGCATCATCTTCACTGTCTATTTAGAGAAGGAAAGGACAAAGGATACCTTTCAATGTTTACTTTTCATGTTTAAAAATAAAGTGATTTAATTCTTTGGTGGTCCCTCGTCATGAGGATGACGTCTGCCATTATCGATTGTGATTGCTATTGTTTTATCAATTGTGAGTCCGAGTGTGGCTGAGGATCCATACTCTCCAATCCCACATTATTAAATTACTGCCTGTTGGGCAAAGATAAATTTTTCATACAAGCGAATTAACCCAATCCCCGCGGGTGACCCATATATGAGTCGCGCCTTAGATGCCCACAGTGCGGGTGACTCAAATATGAATCGCCGTGTTTCACCCGCCGCTAGAGAGTGCATACGCGCTGAGGAGCGATGAAAATCGTACCAAAATTATTTGGAATCTTTATCCTACCGACGTCTGTCGATATTTCTCAATGATTATTAGCCATCTTATAAACAAACACGAAATAATAAAAGTCCTCGTATCATCCAATATCGCTCAGTTATTAAAATTTTCAAACTCAGTGTATGAGTGTAGAATGTAATGCGTTTCAAACTATAAAGTTAAATTTAATGACAGTATTTAAAAACTTGTAAATAGTGCGCATCAGTCTCGGAAATCAGCACCTGTGCAGACCACTACCTCACTCTAGTACGTATGACCACAAATGGCGCTAGCGTAGCGATGGTGCAGGGCACTGTTGTGTTCTCTCATGGATAATTTTGTTAACGTTATTTTGTAATCATGATTCTGATTTCTGTATTTGTTTATGTTCGTGAAGATACTTGAGAACCTTTGCTATCAATTTCTTAAAAACAAATCATAAATTTGTTGCATTATCGTAATGCAAAGTCGTAAATTATAATGCCACCAAAGAGTGCCACATATGAAAGATGTCATGCGTATTTATGAACGCGATCAATGGGTTAAATAAGAAAAAGTTGCACATACTCATTGTATTTGGGAGCAACAACAATGGCTATGGCTTCAGGCATCATCAACTGGTACGAGCATTGCGTATGAAGATCTACCGACGACAGGAAGGCAGTTTGCGTTGGATGTGTCTGAAAAGATTAAAGAAATGTTAAAAATCAACCACTCACAATAATTTGTTGAAAATAAATTAAGGTAAAGAAAACATACATGAATCCATCCAAGCGTTATTAGATTATGTTGATCTTGATAGTTGAAAATTTCTTCTTCATTTTTGGTAACACACGAATCCGCTGTACCATTCTGCTTAGGAACTATCATATGCGTAATCAAGAGTTTGTCTCTCTCCTGGAAAAATAAATATAATATTTTGTAAAGTTAACTTTAGTTGAATTGTATTATTGATAATGAGAAGATGTTTCCAAAAACGTTCTAACGTTTAATATAATAAAATATAATGGAATAAAACAGTGTTTCAACTCAATTTACAAAATAATCATGGAATTCCACAAAGTTTCACTAAAAACCTTTGAACAGTTAAATAAAATATAAATAAATTGTACCTAGATAACTGTAAATTTTAATAAAATAATTTAACATAACGTAATTATTATTCCACTACGTAAATGATTTTTATTTGTTTATCTAAACAAATTGATTCTTGATAAAACAGTTCAATTCAATGAGTGAATTAAATTTTAACTTTACTGCAACAAGTATTTATGCAACATTAAAAACAAATATTTTGTATTTCTGACAAATAAAGAAAAATATTGTACAATCTTTGTTGAATAAGTTTTAACCAACCAATTGGCCACCAGGTCTTATTACACACCGGTGGCGGGGGATACCGCTGACATGTATAGAGGCAAATAAACATGTATAGAAATTATAAAAAATCTCGATGTGGTGCTGAAAGCAGTAGTATGAAAGCTATTAAGTCAGTAAATGGAGAGATGTTAACGAATGAGGATGAAATAAAAGATAGATGGATGAAATATTTCCAGGAAATGTATGAAAGTGTAGAGAATGCAAATGACGAAGCACCTGAGAGGCTCTCTGGGGTAAGTATGAATGAGGAAAACGATATAAATGCAATAAGTATGGAAGAAATAAAGTGTGCAATAAAACATATGAAGAATGGTAAGGCTGTGGGGTATGATAACGTTGCTGCAGAGTATATCAAGGCTGGTGGCCCATTAGTTATCTTGTGGCTTCATACGCTCTTCAATCAATGTTTGGAAGAGAGCCACATCCCGTTAGATTGAAGGAGGGCTGTTATCATGCCTCTTTACAAAGGCAAAGGGTCGAAAATGGAATGTGGTAACTATAGGGCTTAGTCTACTGAGCTCTGTAGGTAAACTGTATGGGGGAATTTTAATAGAAAGAGCAAGAATGGTGACGAAAGAAAAAGTATGGGATGTGCAAGGGGCATTTGTGGGTGGAAGAGGATGCATGGATCAGATCTTTTCTCTACGAGTGATGACGGAAAAGTTTTTGGCGAAAAACCTAAAACTTTTTTGTGCCTTCGTAGATCTACAGAAAGCATATGATAGAGTTATAAGAGAAAAGTTATGGAAAGTACTCTCTGATTACGGGGTGAATAGTAAACTTATACGCGCAATCGCATCCCTATACGAAGGAAGTTCTGCGTGTGTAAGAATCAATGGAGCACTCACACCATGGTTTGACATTACAAAGGGTGTCAAGCAGGGTTGTGTAATGTCTCCATGGCTGTTCAACTTGTATATGGATAAATATGTGAAAGAACTAAAATGTATGAAAGTAGGAGCAAAAATGGGTGATTTGATTGTATGCTGTTTATTGTACGCCGATGATGCAGTACTAATGGCGAATAATGAACAAGAACTACAGAATCTGGTGAGTAGAATGTACGATGTATGCAAGGAAAGCGACCTCATGATGAATGTTAACAAGTCGAAAGTGATGGTATTCGAGAAGGAGGAAAGCAAGACACCATGCAAAATACTTGTAGGTAATGAATGTTTGGAACAAGTAGATGAGTTTGTATATTTGGGAAGTATGTTTGACAGAAACGGAAAGGCTGAGAATGATATCGAAAGGAGGGTGACTGCAGGAAATAAAGTAAACGGCGCTTTGAATGGAATTATATCTAACGGGAATTTGTCAACCGAGGCAAGACTAGCGGTGCACAATGGAGTGCTGGTACCGACACTGATGTATGGAAGTGAGACCTGGAGCTGGCAGAAAAGGAACGAAAGTAGACTGAATGCAGTGGAAATGAGATCACTTAGACGTATTTATGGCAAATCTATTTATGACAGAGTAAAGAATGAAGAAATAAGGAAAGAATGTAAAGCCGTTCATATGGATCATATGGAATGGATGAATGAGAAGAGAATAGTAAGAAAGATATATGACGCAAGTGTTGATGGAACCAGAAATAGAGGACGTCCGCGGAAGATTTGGCACGACCAGGTAAACCAGATAATGGAGGATGGTTCTGTTAGAAGCCTCAACAATCGGCGAGCTTGTATGACAAGATGTATGAATGTGGATGAGGCGAGAATTGTGTCAGGACAGAAGAGTATGGCGCTCTATCCTCTCTGCCTACCCCCACGGGGAAACGGCGTGATGGTAAGTAAGTAAGTAAGTAGAAATTATCCGCCCACGAGTGTTGGCAGCATCTAGCAAGACAACCAGTGATGAGAAAAAATGTTACTGTCGACTCATTAGTGTGATTATGACTGGTATTCGATAATATCAATGACTGAAAATTGTGACTGTGATCACAGTTTCATTACTAATATGCGCGCGGCGCGAAATATCACAATACACGAAATAATTTTTTTTAAATCATATTCTAGCATAAATAAGAAATATATAACATATTAAATATAATCACAAAGATTCTCAGCGTTTCGGATCAAATGTGTAAAACGTTTCGGCAAAATTTACTAGATGATGCTGATTACGAATTATAATGTCATCCCTTCATGAATATTTTTATCTCAAATACACAGCCACCGAATCACGATTCACAATCAAATATAAATAAAATTAAAAAATGAATCACGATATTCCCAGATATTCAATCACTGATAGTAAGTGTGACTCAAAGATATCAGTGATTGGCACACAGTTCGTAATTTTGAGTTCATCACTAAAGACAACGTAATAACACCCATGCGTGTGATCGGCAGTCAATGTGTTATAATAATATTGGATAATTTCTATAGCGCCATTTTCGTAAAAGTTTTCACCTCAAGGGCGCTTTAATTATAAATGTGTGAATGATTATAGTGTTAATTATAAAAATTAATTATTAAATGCAGTAACTTACTAAAGTTCCAGCAAGAATTCCGCAAGTCTCAATCTTTTTCTTTGTATTGGGAGCTGCCAAGGTCACAAAGCGGTCCAACAAAAATGAAGGCACAATCACAGTACGAAGTGACGATCCTCCGCTGAGCAGAGAAGTTGCTGTAGGTGGTGGCGATGGATACACACTGTTAGATGTTGATGGTCTAAAAGAATGATTTAATTCTTAGAAAATTTACAAACTTTTTTTAACCCCAAGACGCTTCGACCCCATCAGGAATAAAATAAAATGTGTGTTTGTATTTAGAGGTTGAAGTAAATATTTAGAGGTTGAAGTATTGGTAGATGTTGCTATACAAAGCGAAAATAAAATACATAACAAGTCAGATAAATAAATTACATGGATAGGATGGGTCGGTTGCCATTTTGCAATGGATATATTCGGTGCTGGGCTGTAGAGAGGTTAAACATTTTTGAATGAATTTTTAACAACATTGCTAGAAATATTTCAAGGCAAATTTTTTTTGGAATTTTCATTTTGAATTGGAATTTTTCAAGAAGCATTGCTTCCAGGTAAAACAATCCAAAACTGAAATAAAAATAAATAATTTGCACTACTTTTTTAACTTAAGAAATTATTAATTTATATTTATTTATTATATTTTTAAGCACTAATTAAGCACTTCAAAGGTATAATGGAAAATTCATAGTTTTTTTTTACTTACTGTGGTTTAGAATCTCTGATGATAGGCGGTGCATGCTCGTAATTTTCTGGGGGTGCTCTGTTAGGTTCAGTAGCAAAGTCATCCGGATACAAAACATCGTGGACGCTAGGGACGGGACTCACAACATTCCATAAAGGCTAAAAATCATGCATAATAAGTTTATTATACACCAGGTACATAGTAAGGCAGTTACAGAAATACACAAGTGACAAGTAAATAAAGGAAAACTATGGTTACATTGTCTTGTGGTGCGGATGGATAATTGGATCCCGTGGCAGTCTTTATTACTTTTGACTTGTTTATTAATTTTCCCTCTTCTTCTTGCTTTTTCTTCAACTCTTTTGCTTTATTCTCTGCTTCTTTCAATTTTCTTTTCTAAAATCATAGTAAAAAATAAGATTTGGAAAATATACTACATAGTTGAATCTTTTGTCATCATATTGCAAAGTAAATGAAAGAATTTCTTACTCGATCTTCTAAGCATTGATTATACTCCTTAGTGAACTGTTCCAAAAGTCTGGCTTTCAGTTTTTCAGCCTTCGGAAAAACATCTTTTAATTGTGCTTGGTTGGCAAACTTCATTGCGGCTGGCACCGATGCGTATTCAGGGTGCTTCACGATTTTCTCAACAAAAAGAGTCATAAATCTAATGTACAGAATGTAAGCATTCTGAAGGTTTCCTTCCTCCATGTACACATTCGCCATTCTAACAACTTCCAATCCAGACTGATAATATCTAAAACAAAAAACATATATCAATCCCTACTCGTAATAAATCTTTTTTGAGGAATGTTTCTTCCATAGCATGACATTGATGGGAATTATGTTTTTATAGACAGGTCCAAAATTGTCTTAGCTCTTTAATTCTTAATTTTCATTGTTCATTCGGGTTCCATTACAAAATACAAATATTAATTAACTCAATAATCCACTACCATACTAGCTATTTGAATTGTAATGTTCAAACTGTGTCCAATGACACTACATGTCCATGACTAGTTTTTCCAGTTTCCGGAATAGATAAAATAAAAATGAGAACAACATATGTACGTTGGATCCTGTATCACTTGTGCAAAGTCCCATGAAAAAAAAAATTAAACAAAATAAGCTTCAAATTATACATTTATAAGACACTGTTAGATGAGTTATTATATCTTATATATTCACATGTAAAGTCGACAAGTAAAAGATGTTGGACAAGTGTGGCTAATCCTTATTCCACCAAACAACGCTACTAGAACAATATATGTATACGGAACAAAGATGCTGTTGCTCAATGTTACACAATAATGAATATTCCAAATGCACATTTTACTAGGATATGTATATATTTATTTAAAAAATAGAAACAATTTAGCAAGTTTTAATATAACAATATTTATGCAGATAAGAAAAAATGAAAAGTGCCACAACTTATTCACTAAATGTGTACTTCAAATTGAGTGAAATACATTACCTTTTTGATGGTATATTTGGATCTACTGTAACGGCAGCTCCATTATCAGCTAATTGTTTTACTCTGGCTGATGGCTCGATTAGACCAACATCAGCCGCTGAAGAATATTTTAAATGTGATGAATCCATTTTAGATAAAATTTTGATTATTAGATAAAATTTGACACAAATGATTAGCGCACGTTTTTATTTATAATTTTATTCCAAAAATGAATTATTCCTAAACATTTTTCTTCAATTGTGTCTAAAAAGTAAACGATCGCGATGAGTAATGGAAAAAATTAATATTGAGTGCATTTTGACGTTTGACACATGAGTTGACAGATACAATCACAAAATTTACCCAATAAATTGAAAATTTTCATTGGATGTCGGTAAAGAAGAAAACAACGTACGCTCTATCTGAATCTGAAACAAGTTTAATAAAAAAATAAGCAGATGGTATGGTATTAAAAGAGATTTTTAAAAGAGAAACATTAATTTACTTCTGGGAAATGTTCACGACATCACTTGTGACAAATTACATTACCGTGACTGTGTTTTTGAACAACTTATATCGCCAATCGTAAACCAAAATCATTCATCTAATTTGATTATAATTCATCTAATACAATATTATGTGCGTACATAGTAACAAATTACCTAAGATTTAAACCTTTTCCCCCCAAAATGTTATACGTTAAAATGTTAACGTGTTAAACTGGAATCTCTTCAAAAATAAAAATATGAAGTATTTTTCATATTCTGAAACATCGGATCCAGTGATCGGAAACCGATTTGCTAAAATAATTGTATAGTACCGCTCAATAGAACAATCCTCTCCCTGGAACAGAAAATATTATTATCAAAGTATTCAAAACTTTAAAATCACGACCACTGACACATTGATCTACGAAATTAATTTAATGACGCTTGTATAGGTACAGATGAGACTTGTCTCGGAGGCTCGGCTAAAGCTAACACTAGTAAGTATTATTTTATTTACACCTCTCAATTCCCAACCTTCGATGATTATTTGAATAAACAGATTGAAAATGTAAGAATTTTATTTTTAGAAGTTGTTTTCCGCCTCAAAAGAAAGTGGCGTGGCACCGACACGCCGCGCTCCAGCGTGTCTACCACCACAGGAAAAAAGTACATATTTCAGAATATTTCATATTGTAATAATGTTAGTAAAATTATTTGCGTTTTAATTTATTCTTTAAATATAAAATGTGAAAATGAAAATACAAAAATATTTTGCTAAATATTTAGAATAGTATTTTCTTAAAAATTGTACCCTAATACCTGGACTTGAACAACCATCGGCAGAATTAAAATGTTAATTTTTAGTACCAAAAGAAAATATCCTAATCATCGAACAATAAAGCTATATTTTTAATAATCTTAACTGTCTAGTTGAAATACTGAGACGGTGAAATCAGCGGCATGACAAAAAAACTGAACTCCATTGCAAAATGAAAAGGTCCCCCGTAATATTCACAATTTCATGGAAAAAACAAAAGTGCTTAAGCATTTATACTACTCTGAATATCGATAATAATATTTTCGTATGTTTTCATAAAACACGTGAGAAATGATTTTTTAAATAGATATGATAATTATCTCAATTATTTACCTTCCTAGATTTAAAAAAAATAATAGTCCATATTAGCCCTTAAAGATGTATCGGTATTCACAAAAGCATTAATTATGTGATGTTTACGCGCTTTATACTTAGATAGGTAGGCCTGATATAAAATTTTGAATATGTGTGTTCTTTTTGTGTAGATTTAAAAACATAAAACAAAAGCGAAGCTGCTTCTGGGAAAAGAGTTATTGTGATTCGGGCGGACTTTTAACGGCGGCAATAATAAAACTTTTAGTATATATAATTTCGGATTATCGGTTGTGTGAAGGTTTTTGGTGGCTGACCAGCATATTTGTGGACCATCAGGCTACAAGGATAGCGACGTCGGCCTCAACCAGCACAGGTTCACAAAGATTTGTGTAATTTGAATTTACATAGATTGAATAACTGTATTCATCATTACCAATAGAAAACCCAGAACTAGCTATCGAAGTATTTACGGAAACATAACTTGGTCCTTCGAGCCGGATTTATTTATTTAATTTATTTTATGAATTTAGTTATATTATTTAGTAAATTAATTAATTATTTTATTTATATATTAATTAGAATCCGTTTTTTAGAACCTACCCAATGTAATTCCCCTCACCGGTGTAATACATTCCTCAAGCATTTTGATACTTTCAGATATCAGATAATAATTTCAAAAATCCATTAAAAAATTTAACCATTTGTTGAAAAAAAAGATCAATTTTAATTTTTGCAGACCAGGTCGTTGAATCCGAAATTTCCAGAGCTTGACGCGACTGTCTCTTCACTTGTAATAGCTCCGAGAACTACAGATCAGTGGCGTAACTAATTCAATGCAGACAATGCAGTGCATTGGGGTCCAGAAGGTTCGCACACTGCAATACATTTGGTATAGATACTTTTGCTAATATCAGTACTTTTCTTAATATGGACTAATAATTTTTATAACCTCCCAATAGCATACACAAAAAAATATAGCATGCACACATATTTTAACAAAACTTATTACTTGCTGTCATGCCGTTTCTACGGAAATACGCAAAGAGAATAGAGCGCCACACTCTTCTGTCCTGACACACAAGTCGCCTCATTCACATTCATACATCTTCTCATTTCTCATGCAAGCCTTTTGATTGTTGGGCTTTCTAACGGGACCATCTTCCAGTATCTAGTTTACCTGGTCACACCAAGTATAATCCGGAACCTCTCTATTTCCGGTGTCATCAACCACTCGCGTCGTTCTTACCATTTTCTCCTCACTCATTCATTCCTCACAACCGAACCACTTAAACAACCCTTTTAATCCTATTCACTATGCCCTAATCAACTTTCAGTCATCAATTCATTCTTTACTTTATCAACAATGGATTTGCTACACAAAGATATAAGCCTAAATGATTTAATTTTTAAAAAAAAATAATCGATTGCTAATAAAGCTCGTCGTCAGCTAATATAATGTCATATACCTATCAGTTATGTATATTAGTGATTAGCTCAAAATCACGAACTGTGAGTTAATCACTGATATTTTTGAGTCACACTCACTATTTATGATTGAATATCTGGGAATATCGTGATTCGCGATTCATTTTGTTATTTTATTTATATTTGGTTGTGAATCGTGATTCGGCGCATGTGCATATGAAACGAAAATATTAATGAAGGAATGACGTTATAATAAGCGTCATCTAGTAGATTCTGCCAAAACATTTTACGCATTTGAACCAAAATGCTGAGAATTTGAGCAGAAAAATAAACTCACATTTTTTTCGGTTTTTATGATATTAAATTAGTTATATATTAATTATTCATGCTAGAATGTGTTTTTTACGCAAATGAAGTTTGAATAATATAAGTAAATATGTTCAAAATGATGTTTTTTTATTTATTAATTTATTTTGTGTATTGTGATATTGCGCGGCGTATGTGTATTAGTAATGAAACTGTGATCACAGTCACAGTTTTCAATCACTGATATTATCGAATATCAATCACAATCACAACAGTGAGTCAAAAGTAGCATTTTTTCTCATCACTAATGTATATATATATATATCTGTTACAGTTTGAGGATACGTAATGCGTCGCCCACTAAAATTAAAACTATAAAAAAATTATTTATTTTTAACTTACTTTCGTAATAATTTATTCTTACTAACTAAACTTTAAATAATAACTAATAATAAAGTTGATTACAACCTAATTCCACTTTAAATAAAGAAGCCCATTGATAATATTGTGTGAGTTAGTTATATTTTCGGTGTAGTCCCTCTCATCACCAAAGGTAATGATGTCAGCGTACTGCACCTTTCGAAACTAGAGTAGTGACAGATTGACTCATCGTGTATGTAATGCAAACTTGATTTATTGAAAAAATTAAATAATAATACTGTACCACAAAGTGACTGCCAATTGACGATATCACAAATTATACCGTAAAATTATACGTAAAAGAAATTTAAATTTATTAATCAATATAACTTTTTGTAAATAACGCGTCCACGACAGTGTATCGTTGAAATTTAAAATATGGCTTGCGATTCAGGGCTAAGGAATTCGGTATGTAAATTCAATAATGACTCTTAACCTATTGACCCTCGAGCTTGCCTCGAAGACCCCCTGACACCTGCCAGTGCCCGGCGATGAACTGATTTTTATTAATGTTGATTTGATAAGATCGAATTGTAAAATTGATTATTTCCGTCTAGATTAAACTTTTACGAGGCAATGTTATTTTCCTGAATAACACTGCGTCTATATTGCGTCTCAACGAAACATGTTTCGAATTTTAAATGCACTATTGAGATATATTGAATGTCAAGTTTTACATACGTTGTCATTAAGAAATCTAATTGCGGACGACTATCTCAATTTTATGCACATATAGAAGTATAAAAATAAATTAATACAGTAACGAAACACAAATTATTTTTTATTAACTGGATACAAATTAAATTAATCAATTAGAAAGATGTTGTGTGATGTAGCAACTAAATATTTTTTCGATAAATAGGTTTTTTTCTGTATATTTTTCTAGTTGATTAAATTAATTTGTAATTAAAATACCACAGAACTATATTCTGAAAATGTAATTTCACAACAAAAATATATTATTGGATCTGTTTATGTAAATGCTTTCGATAGCTGGTTCCCAGGTTTCCGATTAACAATAAGCACACATATGATATATAAACTGCACTAACCTCTTTAATTTTGCTGTCTTTCTTGTCCGATGTTGTTGTTCTTTCAGCTGGGTTGTCTTCTTTAGATTTCGACCGACCGAAGCGCGCACTGGTGGTTTATTTGAAACCCTGGACTGGTCGAAGCACGGGATGTAATAAAAAATGACGCCTGTCGGTTACCGTTTTCTTAGCTTCCAAAAAATGGCGGCAATACTCACACACGCAAATGTACATTATTATAAACCAGGAAACCCAGTGGTGCCAATCGAAGTAACAAGATCATTGTCACTGGATGTTTTTTATATAAAAAATTTGACCAACTTTGGACCAGCTTTAGAAAATGAATTTTGGCGTAGGGTCTACAACAATGAGCTCTTTACTTTATATAATTAACGTCTCAAGGTTTATTGAATTATTAATCGGTGGTTGGGCTGTGTGGAGAATATGACTACACAGCAATCACCCAAGTCATTGGTGAACACAAGAACAACAGGGCGCAGGATTATGATAGTTATTGTGACTGTGATTATGTCTGATTGTAACAATGATTGGAAACTGGTTATGATAACCCTCCAACAATAAATTTTAGTCACCGGATTTATTTTTTATTATTATTATTTCAAACTATGCTCCAGCAATATGATTGTACAATTAAAAAAATGTCATGCTACATATCTCTTGAATTATATATATGCTTGTGTAAAGAGGTGGGGTGTATATTACTAAAAATTATTGTTTACAAGAACTCGCATGTAATAAAATAAAATATTAGTACTAGCGATATAAAAATATTATAAGTTTAGCGATACATGTTTATTTTTAAAGTGTTTTTTAATACCATTTATTAGTTCTTTATTATCATTAATTTTCCTATTGTTTTCGGGTAAGCTGTTCAAGATTTTTTTCCCTAAGTACGTATAGTAGCGTTGTGCAAATGATGTGTTGATTTTTGAGCATGAAAAAATACATTTAAACCTAAAATGATTTTCAGTAAAAAAATTAAATATCTGTTTTTCATAAATAAATCGTTAAATGTCAGTTACCAATCTTCAAAATTCCATGAATCGTAACATTAAGCTATCAG
Source organism: Eubasilissa regina (assembly GCA_022840565.1). Lineage (NCBI taxonomy): Eukaryota > Metazoa > Arthropoda > Insecta > Trichoptera > Phryganeidae > Eubasilissa > Eubasilissa regina. The sequence goes on along the minus strand of JAINEB010000015.1, from coordinate 19,194,260 downwards.
GGCCAAATTCCGTAATTTCTTTTGTTTCTATGGTGTAAAATAGTAGCGAAAGACGTGTCAATGGAAATATGTAATAAAGATTAATTTTTATAAGATTCATCATAAATTGATATCTTTGTGGAGGCCCTTAACCCGTCTCGCGGTTACCTGGTTGGTAAACCAAGCTCGCATTAACTCTAAAGGTACGCCTGGTACCGACGCGCAAACCGACAACAATACATCAATGACAATACAATTGAAAGTGGCTTATTATTTTTTAACCTGTTCTAGCCACAGCCGCATCTACACACACACACACACACACACACACATACACTCTGTGATATCTTACTCATCTGTACATAGTGTACAGCCGGGAGATATAGGGCCCTGACCCTGATTTTAGATCACGTGATCATATAATTTATATCACGTGGTTATATTAGTGAAGCGAGCTCACTATAATAGTGAAGAGTTGTATGAAAACAGACCTGAATCAAAATAATAAGTATTTCCTCATTATAACCGTGATCTCTCTATAATCGTACTCGATATAACCGAGTTCGACTGTATATTATTCTATGGTGGAAGAGACATTTCCGTGTTTGTTTTTTATTAGGTTTATGTAAACTATGTTTTAAATTATATACAACATTTTATTTTTACATGTGTAAGTACTTTTTAAAAATATAATAGAAATCCGAACACGAAACGCATACCACGTCAGTAATCTTACAATTTTTCAAAGCAAATTAAGTATTTATTCCATGAGAAATTACTCGGTTGTCTTGGAGTATCTACAATAATATCCATAAACAGAATTACGAAAAACTATGCAACCGTTCCAACAATGTATACATCGTTGGACTATCTAGATGAGGTACGAATCCAAACAATTTTCTTTAGATGGATAAATTACAAATTATATACAATGTACATAGTTGAGCAAGCGCGTGAACCAAAATCCGTTTTTGTGTTAGAGCCTCGACCTTGCTTCAACATTTAAAGAAGACGACCTATTGCAAACGATCACAGGTGCCCACACTTGACTCTGTATTACAAAGGATGTAATGAACACTACAATACCCATCTAAATAAGGACGAAAATGTTCAAGCGGTGTTTAATAGTTACTGACCGTAATGCCAGCTGTCCACTGTCGCCGAGGCGTGGCGAGAGAAGCCGAGCACGAGAATGTACTGCGGCTCTCGGCTTGTATCGGCTATTCTCGTGTAGACTCGGGTCGTCTTGTGCCATCCGCCCTCGCCGCGACTGTAGAGCCAGCCCTCGGTTTTTCTCGCTCCGCCTCGAGGCGTGGCGAGATGAGGAGCCTTGGCGGGAGTGTACTTGGTACCACTCAGGTCTCGGCACCTTGGCAAATACCTCGCCCGAGGCGCCTCGGCGAGAACGGACTCCTAACTTTATAGAGAAAATCGAGATTCAATTTTGTTGAACCAAAACATATTAAAATTACACCGGAACATAATTACCTCAATTAATTTTTTTTTAAATAACTAGAATTGCTAATAAAAAATCTCAATAGAATTTATAATCCAATGATATTTATTAGATGCTAAAAAGAAAATAATAAGTTTCAATAACTAATTTTTCATTAGGTTTGGCAGTTTTGTTCTTCAAGCACGGTCATTGTTGAATAATATAGTATTTTACTAAATTATTTTAACAAAATTTAAAAAGATAATCTTTTCTATTTTAAAAAATAATATCTAATATGTAACAATTAACATCAAGAATGCAATTTTGCGGAGAATAGCTGTAAAGGGTTATGTGTCAGAATAGTGTGGCGTTCCAACTTCTCTGCCTACCCCGCGGAAACGAAATGATGGTAAGTGGGTTCAATTCGCTAATACTAATCCAATAGAATAATGAATATACTGTTCTATAACGCAACGCAAAATACAGTAAGGCTTAACGCGGGGGATACGTTCCAATAAGTTCCAGCGCAAAACGAAACAGCGTTAAACGAGGCAATCCTAACACGTAAATCATGGGGATAAGTGAAACAGAACAGAAAACAAATTACTTTATTAGTTTTTCTTGTAACATTTATTGTACTATTTAAATACTTTTTATTACATTAATTACATATCTTCTAATATATTACTAATATCTATTTTTTTCATAAAACATCCATGACAATAAAAAAAGTTCCGAGTAAAGAAGTTATGTTGACGATAAGGAAGGTTCTTCCACATTTGACTTTTTATGTTTTTTATGAAGAAGTCATCTAACTTTGTCTTTTTCTGTTTCGTTCAGCTTCAGCGAGCAGTTGTCGATAACGAGACATCGCATCGATGACACTCTGTCTCGCCTTAGAACTTCTAACAAAATTGGTATCATTTTGAATAAATTGATCCATGATTTCCGTTATAGTGGCTAAACTAGAATTGTTCTCGCATTTTCCATTATAATTTTTTTTTTTTTTTAAATTTATTAATATTATAAATATAATACAATTTCAATAATCAGAGGATGTATATATATATATTTAAACATTTGTTTCTTCTCTGTGAGAGTAAGACTCATGTATAGAGAAGGAGTATATTCAGTTAGTTTCGAGTTTCAGTTAGTCTGTGTACATATTTTTTTTACTTCAGTTACAAATTTATGATAGTCTGTAATTTTTCTAATTGTGATGGGGAGATTGTTAAAAAATTTGATACCTTGATAAATATATTGATTTTGAGTTGCGGTATATTTTAATTTTGGGATATCAATTTGATCTCCATATCTTGTAGATCGGAATTCGCTTCTAAAGTTTAATTGATTTTTAATTTTGAAAATTTGAATTATTGAATTTTTTTTGTATATGTCTATTATTTTTGGTACTTTAAAATCTGTGAAAAGTTGTATACTTGGATGGTCTTTTTTTTTTAAGAATAATTTTTATTATCATTTTTTGAGTTATTTCTAATTGTGACATTGAAGTTTTATATTCACCTCCCCATCCAATAATACCGTATTGCAAATGTGACTGTACAAACGCGTAATATATTATTTTCAGATATGTAAGTGATAAGATGTTTCTGAGTCTAAAAAATGTGTAGGCAGTTTTCCTTATTTTGTTTGTGAGATTAGTAATATGTTCTTTCCATTTGAGATTGTTATCTATTATGATTCCAAGGTACTTGATACAGTCTTTTTCTTCAATTGATGAACATTGGTCACAAGTGTTTTCTCGATCGACTTAATGGCATATTGCGTTCAACTTCATCGTAAATCCAGATGGAAAGTCGTTTTTCCATTTCCTCAATAACGTTGCTTCTGGAACGGGTAATTTTGGTTGCTGAAGTCCTTGCGGTTGTAGCTGCTGATGATACAATTTTTATTTTATTTTTTAGAATTGTTCATATTGTTGAAGTAGACAAATTTAATGCAGCACCTGTATCAGATTGCCGTTCGTCTGCGTCTAATCGTCTGAGCACTTGCATTTTAGTTTCCAGCGAAATGCTTTTTCTTGTCGCTTTTATCACAATAAAATAATACACATGTTATGGTTATATTTTTTTACGTACACAATAACGTTGATGACTGATAATAAATTAACTATGACGCAGCAAACTAGTGTTCGTATTGAAACGCAAAGCAACGAAATCGTGCGCAATTTCGAGGAATCCCAATTTTACCGCGTAATACGAAACCTTACTGTATCATCTATCAACACGTATGCCGTATGCGACTGGACGATTAATATGTCAGAAACGACAAGACATGATTTTATTTGCACGAGAATTTAAGATACTAGGGTAATAGCTCAGCAGCCCTTCTTTTAATAATTTTAATAAACTCCCGCTCCCTCTGACCCCCCGCAGTGGACCCTACAGAAGACTACACTCGTATAACTTGAGGGTGCATATTTACATTGCACACTTGCAGGAGGACGCTCATTAAGCTTGATGCGGCCCTGAATATTGGCCTCTATAAGACAAATATTTGCAAATGGTCGACCTTGTGCTAGCGAGAACGCCAGCGGTCGGCTCTACGGCCACGAGTCACGAGAGTAAAACCTTTATGACTTAATTATATATTTTTTTCGTTTAAACTTGTTTTATAAACAGGTAATAATAATAATAATAATTTCACAGTCGGTTTTGTTTTCATAGTTTTATATAGGTTTCTAAATGTTGCTCGGGCGCACCATTTGTTACTTAAACGATATTTTTTATCTAGATTAAGTCAAATATAAATATCAGTTAACAGTTAGACAAAGCCTCGTGATATTTTTGTAAAGACGTCATCTACGGAAAAGGCCGATAAGATAAAGAGTCTGGTTAAAAATCACATTGTTTTTTTTAGTATTGGTTCGAATATTATCTCACTCAATATTGATTTTTAATTTTTTGGTTTGTTGAAATGAAATGTTTTGGTAAATAATAATAATTATAATAATAATAATAATAATCATAATAATAATAATAATGGGTTTATTCCAGCATGATCGGGTTTTTTTATGAAGATCCGATTCGCCATAAAGATAATGTATATTACATAATAGAATACATTTAAGTTACAAAATAATATTTATGTTATGAAAAAAAAAGTTCACACATATATATACCCTGTATACTGGTATAAACAAAATATAAATACTGCATTTCAGTCACGGCTATTATTGTATCAATTGCTGTTCTGTAGTCGTTGTCGTTCTTTGGTCAGGGAGCCAGCTTTCCATGAGAGCGCCGCTTGCACTAGAGAAAACGAATCCATGTACACGGTCTTCGGCAAACATTGTAGATGCGCTACAATAACGCGCCAACCCGAACAATACTCCGTATGAGTTGTTGTACTGAATTTGGAGACGGTTGTACGTCACTTGCTTGTATTTCGACCAGAGCTCGCAGGTATACACGCTAATTTAAACAGGATCCTCTTCACCTCCTTGCTGTAGAAACACCGTGACAGCATATTTGCACGAACACTTGACTGTCTCTTCTGTCGTTCTATGTCATCATCTTCTGAAAAATATCACAAATTCTTTACGTGTTTCGTTCACTCAAAAAAATATTTACAAATATTGACAAAAATAATAATGTAATTTAACGTGTTATTCGATTAATTCTGATGTTTCATTATTAACCTTTACCATACCATGATATAAAATACCCAAACGCAGCCATGTGTTACCGTAAATAACAGTTACGGTAACTCGTGTTACCGTAAATAACAGTTACGGTAACTCGTGTTACCGTAAATAACAGTTAGAAAAAATGTTTTTATTAGCTTAAATAGCACGAATTTACTCTAAATATTAAGCATTCAATTTTGAAAAAATGATTAATAACATAATTTAGAGCATTCATTAAGTCCTTCCTTCTTATCTCTCTTCATTTAATTAGTGAGAAAGAGACAATTATGTGTATGTTTGTTGTTCTTTTCAAAGTGAAAATAGTGTTTGATCTCTGTCTTTCATATCACAAATGGTATTTTTACCAATAATTGTTTTTGTGCGATACCCTTTTCATAATTGATTTTTCACTAGTCATTTCTAAGCTCTAATATTTTATTTAGGATTATCTAAAACATGAATTTTATGTTGCACGTATTTACCGAAATATTATAGGTTTAATCATGATGGTAGACCTGTGATACTGCATGGTTTGGGAAGGGTTAATTTTACGATAGATAGCGAATAATTTTGAAATGTTTTTTGATGTACATACGCTATTAAGTGTACATACAAGAAAAATAAAATGACACATCCGATTGTGGCACAGCCCCGCCAACGATTGAATATATGTACATAAATTTAAGAAATTCTACAGTAGGTGTATCGGAAAAGAATGTCGTTTTTTTAATAAAACAATTTGGTGCATTTAATGTATTTATTTATTAAAACTTAGTTCAAAATATAATTGCCATCGTTTGATATAACCTCCTTCCACCTCTCAGTCAATTTTTTAATACCACGTTCGTAAAATTCAGCTGGTTTCGATGTAAAATATTCAGATGTGCCTTTTGTGACATCCTCATAATTTTTGTATTCTTTTCCGTTTAAAAAGTGTTGCATTGACCGGAACAAATGGTAATCCGATGGAGCAAGATCCGGTGAATATGGTGGGTGACGCACAGTTGTCCAACCTAGGGCTTTAATTTTTTCTTTCGTAATTTTTGAGATACGCGGTCGTGCATTATCGTGCACTTTCTTTCTTCATGAAATGGTAAAGCATAATATTTCGAATAAATTCCTCATTCGGTACAAAGCTCTCCATTGTATATAGGGTTGTAAATTTTTTTGTTTAAAAGTCCTAGTACACTCCAGGTATACGCAGTCAGAGAAACAACACAGAACACGTTGTAAAAGTTCGACTGCCGAAGCACAACTGACCACTCAAAAGCGATAACAAAAAAAACGACATTCTTTTCCGGTACACCTAGTATATTTTCCGCGAAACTCGACGTCACGTCACTAAATGCCATCATGAGATGGGTATCGATGAGGTGTACTCATATGCGTAAGAATGAAATATCACTTCGACGCTCGACCGCTATGTTCCGTTCGGTCGAAACTGTTTCTCTTTTGGAGTCATTAGTTATTAGTCACCTACGCGTTCAGCATCCTGTACGTTATTAATTTCATGTATGTAATATAATAATGAATAATCAATTGATTAATTCGTAATCGTGAAGTTATCGGAAGAGGCGAATGAATCAACAGAGCGAATCTAGAGGAAGGCGTTCAATTCGCCTGGGATGACGCGCACCGGTTCGAATTTTATTTCGGTATACACCGAATTTTCATTGGTATAAATTCAATATTAAATTTATAATAGTATTCTTACTATTTAGTTAACGGTTACTCTTCTTCCACGTCGACAACTCATAACTGAAGATCGTACTGGTCCAATTTTCACAATCGATACAATATATATTAGTACTAATAATTATGTTTAAAATAAAACCCATAGTTTATTAACTTTGTTTTTAAAACCACTTTGAGATATTTATATACACCAACCGGTTTCGGAAAATACTATTTTTTTATCAAAAAAACACATTAATTATATAAAAAAAAACTAATTTTAGATTTAATTATACTATCAACGATAGCTTTTTTAGGGTTTGTTACTTTGATATTTTCAATGAATAGTTTACCAGAAGAAAATTATTATAGGTATATGTTGTTATGTATCTACCTTACCTACCTACCTACCTTCGAGGCCACATCCTTATTTAATGGTCAACCTCAACCTTTTTCGATTTGCAGAGAGACATGTGTTCCAACTATTATTTTAAGGGTTTAGTCTTATTTTATTATTTATACTTTCTGTAAATGGATGTGTACTGAAACGATTATAATTTATGACTTGGTTTACCCGGATTTAAACTATCTTCGAGAAATACCTTTTTAAACCGTAACACAGGCCTTCAGAGACTAGATCGTATCTGACATCCGAACGAGAAAGAACTCAAAGTCTATTCGTTTCAATACATCTCCGTAAACACGCTTCCTTATAAATTTGTGCATTTATAATATTCCAATAAACGAATTATTTACAAGTACCGAGTCGTGATTTTAAGACCTCCCGAGGAAGGAACATAAAAATGTCAAAAATAAAAATTATATTATGTGATTTAAAAGTGAGAAAAACATACCTTGTTAGAATTTTTCTAACGTTATAAATAATGTATTAGTTAATACTTATTTATATTTAAAGAGAACCCCTTTTTGTTGTGAAGTTACATTTTCAGAATTTCTGTAGAATTTTTACTATAAATTAATTTCCGGTAACAACTAAAGTATTTTTTCGATAAATAGATTTTTTCTTTCTAGTTGATGCGTTTAATTTGTATTAAAAATACTTATTTAGTTGTGAAATATGTAATTAGTAACAAATTCATTTTCAATACTAAATTAATGTATTAATTATAAATATATACATATAAAATCTATTTTGTCGAAAAATATTGTTTTTGCATCACCGGGATTTGAACCTGGATCTCTATTTCCAATCCGGGGAAGTACACTACCAATTGTGTTATAACGCCAGTATTTTTCATGACAAATTTTCGAACCTATATGTTACATTTTTTCAAATTAATTTAGTATTTAAAATATCACAGACCTATGTTCTGAATAATTACAACTGCACAATAAGAATGTGTTTTCCTTAATAATATTAATTTTCAAATTATGTTGTAATTCAATTCAATTTCAAATCAAAGTGGCGTCTGTTTCGTCCAATTCCCTTGTTTTCAGCGGCTGTCATTATTTGCATGAAGTATAGTGAATTTTACAATATAAACTTAGTTAGTACTAATAATTATTATTTTCTAATGAAAATAATTATTATTTTAACACAGAAGTGTTGAAGTTTCAGTTAAAATAAAGTTTGTGAGAAGGATTACTCAATTTTGACAATACCCACAGCACTTGATATGCCAGAGCCGGCCCTGAAAACAGGTATCCCCAGTGCGACGTCAGTGCTGCAATATGAAAAGCGAAAGCAGCATTCCTAGAATCGAGACTGATACAGCATTCACGCAAAGACTATCTACAGGTAGTAATCACTGATCGGGTATCCATTTTTAATACACTGACGAAATCTGATCATTGATAAATATTGCTAAATAAGTAGCGGTAATTATTTTCTATTGTATAAGTGATCTTGAAACAAGATATCATCAAAATTCTCTTTAAAATTGTGTTACAAACATGGCAAATTTCCTAGTAGTTTAGGGGATAACAGAAAAATAATCATATTTTAATAGCACATGCAATATTTTTTAGGACAACAACTGTTGACTTGATTACAAATAGAATACGTATACAGTCAATTCCGTTTAATTGGGCCGCCGATCAATTGGGGCAGCCGCTTATTTGGGCCAAATCTTAAGAAACGGAAACCAAACCAAGGAACTAATAGTAATTTATATCGCTTAATTGGGACGATATTCCGCGTAATTGGGACAGTAAATTTAAGATTACAATATATAAGTTTAAAAATTATTAATATGTTCCACAAAAGCCAGAGAGTTAATGCAAAAATTTCCCTTTTACAAGCAATACAGTTTGTCGCTGACAGTTGGCGACCTATAAAAATCAACACCATATAAAATCTTTAAACCTTTAGATATTTCCGAAATTTCGAGCAATGAGGGAATTGAGGAAGTTAGATTGTTTTCGATAATAGAAAACAATTTACCATGTTAAGATGAAAATAAAGAATGACGATACAATTTTTGAAGCATTAAATCGAAATATCAAAAATTAGACGAAAAAAACGTTGATGATTAATATCTAACTGTGCCTATAAGTAACCAAATATAGCCAAAAATATAGCCAAATATAACCAAATATAGAAAAAAATATATAGCCAGGTTACAGCGTTATTTTATGCGAGAAGGCAATGAAGGGAGCCCTACGTATTTAAAGAAAAACAATCATCGTTTAATTTTAAATTCGTTTCGGTTAATCGGGGAAGCCGCTTATTTGGGCCAAATTTCCTGGTCCCGATGTGTCCCAATTAAGCGGAATCGACTGTTTACAGATATATGTATAACATGCCCGAAATCAGGAATCAATTTACCTTATAATAATGTTTAATTTTTCAAATATTATAATATTTATTATTTCAAATATAATATTATAAAAGGGATATTTTTTCATCTCAGTTTGATGTAAATGTTATGTATGTATGAATACAGAGTGTAACAGTAATATTTTAAGGGTGGTTACCTGACTATATTACTAGTCGAAAACCGCACCGTTACGAAAAATATTATTGTCTGAAATTTTTACAAAATCAAGTTCCATTATTCATCGATATCTTTGCTTCAAGCGCTAAATCATGTAACAAAAAATAGTCTTACCGCTCGAAATTCGATTACCTTTAATTTGTTATATTCAATATATCATTTGGAATCAATGAAATATTTCGCATACTTAGGATTTTTTTTTTTAAATATTTATATCTCTGACATGGTTGAGGTTGGGCACACGCCCCTTAAACATTTTCGATTCATAATTTAGTCAGATATCCATTCACGTATAAAATATTGTACACAAGGTATGTTACACCCTGTGTACCCGCATGTACAAATACGATACAAATTAAAAAATAATATTAATGATTTAAATAATATGTGGTCTTCCTTTGTTGTTTAAGGTCGCATTTTGTTGTATTTTAGGTTGTAATTAAGAACATTTTAATCTGAATCTAATATTTACTCATTTATTGAGTACTATTATAAATTATAATTACTTTTCGGCTACATAAATATTTAGTTACATATATTTTTTTGGTGAACAAACAAATGTTAAATTTATTTTATTTATATATATTTTGACATCCATATTTTTATACTAACAGAGGTGGATACATAATAAATATACATATAGTTTATTGTGTGGGATGGAGTAGACTTCACCTCTGATATATACAGCGTTGTCCTGGCTACTTTGCTAGACTGAAGTCTGTGTTAAAGTAGCCAGTTTTTTTTTCGTGCTGTTGTGGTGTTATTTGGAATAAAAAGAGAATTATAAATATGCGTAAAAAAGTAAAAATAAAATAAAAATATAATTAAATAAATAAATAAGAGATATAGATATAGAATAAATAAATAAGATAAAAATAAATAAATAAGAGTAACACACTCATAATGAATTATAGCATGTTGACTTTTCATCTTAGTATACTCGATCGACGAATATAATTAGATTCAAATATTCACGATATTTTCCATTGGACGACAAAGTGATCGCACCAAATATCCGTGTCACACTTGCCACTGGTGAAATAATTGAAAAGTGCCCTTAGTTAATAAACATTTGACTGCAAAACAGAAAATTATTCTACCACTATTGCGTATAAAACTTGGCCCAATGAAACAATTTGTTAAATCGTCGGATAAAAATAGATCGTATTTTGAATATATTTATTTAAAAAATTCCCTGAAGAAAGCACAGAAACGTTAAATGCTGGGATTTTTCGTGGGGCTCAGATCAGAGAACTTATAAATGATTCCTCATTCATAAATTCTATGAATGACGTCGAGTCCTCAACCTGTCCATCATTTGTTTCAGTGATAAATGACTTTTTCGGGAAACACAAAGTTCAAAATTATGCGCACTTAGTGAAAAACATGTTGACATATTTCCAACTCTATTTGAAATGGAAAATACCACCTAGGGTAAGACTAGGCTTTAAGACTTATCTATCAAAAGCTGGGACCTGTCGTCCACAGATGGAAAAATGATTTCAAAATATCACTTTAATCCCTGCAAGATTGCAAGATCCAAATCTGCGTGTCAACACGCTTATAGTTTGGAGTAACATACAAAGTTTGGCGTGTTAACGCGCTCGTGGTATTTAAAAGGTTAAAGTTCATTACCTTCACAGCCATTTAGATTGCTTTCCAGGTAATCTTGGTAATTCACCAGTTTATCAAGACTATAGAAGAAAGATACCAAGGAAGGCGGGATAACCACATGATAGCAGATTACTGTTGGATCCTTTAACGGGACTGTCTTGCAAAATCTTACTTCAGAAAAAGTTATAGAAGAAGATTTATAAATTCGTGGATGATATTACGGTCCCGTTTATTGTATCTCTCTTTTCTCTAAATATTGTTTAATGTTGTATATCGTGTAATAGAAATGTATTACATATAACAGATATACAGGTAAGCCCCGTTGATCGCGGGAGATACGTTCTGGACATGGTCGCGATAAGCGAAATTTTGCAATCAACGGGGGATTTTAAAAAAATAATTTTAAAATTCGATAAAACACTTTATTAATAAAATAAACATTATTAAAAACAACAAAAAAAAACCATAAATAACATAATTCACTCATTTTATTCCGCGTTGAAAAAAAGAATCTAGATTCCCTTGTTTGGCCTCCCTATGTTTATTATGCAAGATTTGTCGATAACTGTCAAATAATCCGTTACAACCACGCTTTACAGCACCCATTCGCTCGTGGTCTTCGTCGTTTTCTTCTCACAACTCCATGCATTGATTGTGAAGAGAAAAGGCCTACACAATGATTTTGACACATTACTTTCGCACGGTAACAGGTTCCGACACGTCATTTTCTTGGAATATTGCATAGCAGTCAATTTTCGGCAGCCGACCAATTATTCACATTTTAAAAATTACGAAGGGATAAAAAATATACAATGGAGAGCTTTGTACCGAAATGCAGCTAAGATTACACTGAAGATAGACCCAAATGATGCACTGACTCAATTATAGCAGGCACCGGCGTACCGGCGTTCTTGTGTCTCACTTACGCTCGTGACTTTATGTACATGTTCATGTGTATGATGTGAGTGAGCGAGAAAGAAAGAAAGATAGCACGCGTGTGCAATTACTTTTATGACGATTCCTGGCATGTTTCAAAGCCAAACAAGTACCAAGACATAACATATTTTTAAATCGCGATATAACGAATCCGCACTCGCCAGGGTCGCGATGAACGAGGGTTACCTGTATAATAATATTGAACTTATTTACAGTATATTTTGTGTTTTTGAGTTAATAATTATATGTAAAATAATATTTTTTTCTGAATGTATGTTCGTTATTACTTAATATAAATATAAGATTTTAAACATACAGAGATTGTTTTTCTTTGTAAAATATAATGTAAAGTAAAAATCATTTTCAATATCGCATTAATAAAATCACATGAGTATGAGTAAAAGATTAAAAAGCTTAATGTGGTGTATCTCCGTAACAAGACCTGATAGAAATAATCTAATGCCATTTTTTTTACATCAGCGACCTAATTGTATTCAGAATAGGTCAAAGAACGTGTGTCGGGCGGTGTAATCAAATCCGAGTCGAAAATTAAAATATAAACCTAAATTTCATATCACACCAACACATAAAAGTATTAACACTAATAAGTATATTATAAATATGTATACAAAAAGTTTATTCTGTTACACGTAACATTTCATAAACCAGTCAATTAGCGCAATTTGGTCCGATTAATCAATTAAGACAATTAATAATATAGAAAGATATACAGAAAAAATCTATCTAGATAAATAAATATTTTTTCGATAGATAGTTTAATAAATTTAGTTTAATTTAAAAATTCTCACCCAATTTCAAGGATTATCAAGAGAACATATTCTTATTGTGAAGTTATAATTATTCAGAACAGACGGTCTGTAATATTTTAAATACTAATTAAATGTATTAATTAGAAAGATATACATACAAAATTAATTTTATCGAAAAATATTGTTGTTGCGCCGCCGGGATTCGAACCTGGAACTCTTTCCAAACCGGGGAAGGGGTCTGCTATTGGTTTACTCAAAGGTATTTGAGATTCCGTAAAAACAAAGTAGATGGCTTTCAAATAATGGAACGATAGATCTATCCATTTGAAAAGGTGTAACATATGGGTACGAAAATTTATCGTCAAAAGTAACGTCGCTGTAGCATAGTTGGATAATGCACCTTCCCCGGTTTGTAAAGAGATCCAGGTTCGAATCCGGATAGCGCAACAACAATATTTTTCGATAAAATTTATTTTTATATGTATATCTTTCTAATTAATACATTTAATTAGTATTTACAATTTCAATGGTTTTAAAAAAAAATCATTAGAATAAATGTTTATGTGCATCATTTATAAATTCATAAATATTACAAAAAATAGTGACCCCAAAATGAAGCTCTCGGTAGGTATATCAGAAGTTATTACTGGACTTGATTCGATCCCATTTATAAGACTAAAAAATAATATTGTATACTTATAGTGAAAATTCTGCAAAAAATTTATTTGAAAATGTTTTTGAATAACTCATACAAATAAAATGAATCAATTTAAAAATATACAAAAAAATCTATCTATCGAAAAAATATTTTTTCTGTGTATATTTCTAATTGATTAATTTAATCTGTAATACAAATTAAATGTATTAATTTGAAATATATACATATGAAATCAATTTTATCGAAAAATATTGCTGTTGCTACCGGGATTCGAACCTGGATCTCTTCTAATCTAATCAATTTAATTTGTATTAAAATACCACAGAACTATGTTCTGAAAACGCAACTTTACAGTAAAAAATGTGTTCTCCTTAATACCTAAATAGATATTCACCTGAAAATTATTATTATAAATATCTACAATTCAAATTATTCTAGTTTGATCATTTAAAATCTATTACCGCATTTGATGCAAGTCATAAAAAGCCAATAACAAATGTATTAAAATTAAATTTGGAAGCATTTATTTTCGGCGCAGCTTCCGTCTGAGGCTTCCGAGATCCTCTCGTAATATTAGACCTTGAAGACTCGTCTCACCGCTCGCCGCTCACACGCACTCAGCTGTTCACCTCTCTCCGTTCAATCTCGGTATCTCGAGTCTCAAAGCAAACCTAGTCATATATTACGCGCCTCGTTCGCTCATTGTTCCCTGCTCGCTGTTCATGTTCGGGTGTTCGGTTGCTCAGTCCCATCACACCTCTCGAGCGGGCGAGTAGTCAGCCAGTCGGTCCCGCGATACCGGTCCATTCGATATCTGATATTATCGACACACAGCATAGTTTTGCAAACACCAAAACATAATTAAATACTCGTTCATTTCTGACCGACCTGCACGGCTGTTTACGCGATTGAAGTAATTTTCCCGCCTTTTTTGATAATACATAATCTAATATATATTCTGTAGAAGCCAAACACCAAACATCCTTATTTAATTGTGAAAAATCAACGAGCACGCGCCCGATCACTGCTGAACTTGCCAAAAATCTTGAAAAAATCAATTTTCTGTGAAACGTCTGTGTTAAAGTGATATCGAATAGTTTTTAAGTGACAATAGTGATAAGAATTTACAATCTTATTTAGAAATATGTCGAAATCCTACGGAACCCTGATATTCACTGTCGCTATATTTTTATTGTCCATAGGTAAGAAAATACTACAATTATTTATTGCTTAATTGAAAATCTTTTTGTTTATTTATGTCTGCATGTAAAAATAGTAGTTTTTTTAGGATTCTAATCAAGAGAGCATATCATAAATTATATTTTAACAATTATATTGTATTTTTACGCTTATTGAATTTACAGGGGTTTTGTCAATCTAAAAAAAACAATGAATACCGCAAATAATAATACGTTTGTAATGAAAACAATTTTATACATTCAATGTGTAATTTGTTGCAAGTGCGGATAGCTGAGAAATAGTATTGTTACACAAAAAAATGTGAACACATCGGTCTAGCGATGAGAAAAATGCTACTCTTTACTCACTGCTGTGATTGTGATTCGTATTCGATAATATCAGCGATAGAAAACTGTGACTGTAATCACAGTTTCATTACTAATGCGCACGCGCTGCACAATATCACAATACGCAAAATAAATCCATAAATAAAGAAACATATTCTAGCATAAATAATTAATATATACATATAATTTAATATCTTACAAAGAAAATGAAAACGCTTAAAAAAATGTAACATTATTTTTCGGGTTAAATTCTCTACGTTTCAGATCAAATTCGTAAAACGTTTTGGCAGAATCTACTAAATGGCGCTGCCATTCTTTCATGAATATTTTATCACGAATCGCGATATTCCCAGATATTCAATCACTGATAGTGAGTATGACTCAAAGATATTTGTGATTGACTCACAGTTCGTGATTTTGAACTCATCACTACATTAGTCCAACTTTTCTTTTCACGCTATTAGAATTTATATTTTTCTAGGAGTTATTTGTGTTGTTTTATCCTGTTACATTATACCTATTAATGCCCCTTTTCTAAAATATTGGTTAATTATTATAAGCATCATTACGAAAAAATCAAATAATTGAAATAGTACAAATGAGTTAGTTAAATATTTCAGCGTATGGTTGTATTATATTACACAAACATATACCTCGGTGAAGAGCTTCTATTTTTTACCACCCATAACTCGTCTGATAAAAACTGGATTTTCATATCACAGTGCAAGGAAAACAAGATACAAAAGTAAGCTTGATGCTGCTCTTGATTTGACAATCCCAGTGGTGTATTTATGTTATCTGTGACCCCAGGGGCAAAATAATCTTAAGTCGCCCCTTCTAAATAAATACTCCGTAAATTTATATGACCATTTCTATTTTTATATATTCGTAATTAGTATAACGGTAAGGCAAAATAAAATAGTAAATTTAATAATCGTACATAATAATTATATAAACCTACAAAGGTGTTTTTATAGACTCTTGATCAGTTGCATTATTTTGATCATAACATATTTTATATACAAGTTGGTAAACTCAATTGTTTGTAAAATAATGCCCCCGGCTGGCGCCCCAAGTGCGGTAAATTCGCCACTGGAGAACTGATTCTTCAGAATTATATTAGATATATCTCAATATATAATATAGGTATACACACATCTCAATATTAAGCGAGTTCGCTACACAAAGATACAAACTTTTCTTAATAAAAATATTTCATATGTTAAATTCCACAAATGGTTTAACTATCTCCACATCTATACTGACGGTTCTAAACTTTGCCTTGAGGGCTATTGCGGTGCTGCAGTCTCCATGCCTCAATTATAAATAAATGTGAAGCTACGACTTCCTTCGGATTCATCGGTTTTCTCAGCAGAATGTTGGGCAATTAAAGAGGCCTTGGATATCTGCGTACTCTGGAACGTCGATAAGGCCGTTATATTCTCCGACTCGCAAGCAGCTCTTGAATCTCTCTCTGCTAATATGTATTAAAGTTTCGCTAGACAATGAGATAATCTGTTCCATCAGAAGATATCTATTTAATTTGGACAGCAAAAATAAACAGGTGTCATTTGTTTGGATTCCTGCACATAAGGGAATTCATGGAAATGAGCTGATAAACTGGCCAAGGAGGACACTCTTTCCGAAGTTTTCCCTCATCAATTCCATACCCCGATGTATGACAGATTTAATATGGTAAAAAAACGTACGAATTCTATTTGTACTGCACAATAGATGGATCCAAATAATCATAAGGGTAATCGGTTTAAAATAATTCAAAGATCTATTCCCCGCATTCCCTGGTTCTCCAAAAGGAAAGTCTTCAAAAGAACAATATAAAATATCTTTAGAATGAGAATTGGGCATTGTCAGGTAGGCTCACATTTATTCAGATTGAACTTAATAGATTCCCCAATGTGTGAGTGTGGTGCCGAGGAGAAAACTCTTGACCATATCTTTTTCGCCTGTCCATTGCGGATCACAGGTTTTTTACAGTAATCTCGTCAATGGTAATTTTCAACTACCGGTTAACTTGTGTCGTTTTCTTTCCCTTAACTCGCCACATTTAATCTATATAATAGCAAATTTTTGAACGACAATGGTATTGACTTGTAATATAATATTTCCTATTCTATAATATTGTAGTACTATAAAATAAAGTTTTAACTTGATTAATGGGACGAATCACTCTTGAAGGGTGGATTGCATATTTAAAAGAAGATGAAGAAATCCCACAAAAGTCAATTTTGTGCAAGATGTGGTTACATTTAGAATAAACTGAAATATTTGAATGTAATCGAATTATTAAGTAATATTTTATTATTGTATATTTACACTGTATTTATAGGCATTGGTAAAATTAAATATTGTAGTAAGAAACTGGTCAGAAATTCTGTCAATTCGCCAGACAGAAAGCGACAAAACCGGTCTTTATAAAACTGGGTTTGATTTAATCACTTATCCGGAAACACTAGTGGAGTAATATGTATGCGTTAAAATATTATATTGTACATATATAATCTGTATTTTAATAATGGTATACACATATACACATTAATATGTACATACATACATACATACATAGGGCTTAGATTTATTTAATGTCGGACAATTAACATTGCTTACGAAACAATCTACTTCGTTTGCAAGTCACATTTTTTAATAATGTTCTAGAAGCGTAAGCTCTATGCACACATATTTCGAATAAAATAATTACATAATCGTTTGGCACCTTATCACTTGAGCGGATATGAAAAAATATTGCTCTAAAACATTTCATTTTTTAAATAATAAATAACTTAACTTTACGTACCAAAAGGTAGGTATCTACCGATTATGTGTAAATTTGAAAATATAATTTGAAATAAAACGTTTGGTACCTATAATTTAAGACCTATCACAGATTACTCTCGAGACTCTTGAGTTAGTTGTAGGTACCTACATACCAATCGGTCGGTTTGCTCTCCAAACAAAATACAATAGACAACAAATTACTCAGTATGCTCAGCATTAACAGATACTGACCTTTAGACGGCTTCCATAAATAATGTCACAGGTCCCCCCCACCCATGTCACAAAAGTGTCATAATATTATGACCCTACCACCCTGTCACAATTCCGTTTGTGATATCATTTAAGGAAGCCTAATTTCACGAATAAAATTTCGTTTGTAGAAGTTCACCCTGGAAATATATTTTTTTTATTTACAATAAAAATACACAATCTCATTTTCATGGTCAACTTTCAAATTTAATCAAAAATATTTATATAATTAATACATCTATGTGTCCAACCTTGACTCGAGTTAAATCAGTTATGTATAATATTATTCAATTATGATTCAAATATTACTTACATAACACATTTAATATATAATATATCTTAATCATATAATAAAACTATCACATAATTAATTTGAGATTATTAAATTTCTCTGTTGAGGTCGAGAAAACAAAATATATCTAATTATTATATACATATATTGAAAGTTTATTCAATATGACTAATTAACTAACTACCACCGCGCCGTTTCCATGCGGGGATTGGTAGAGGATAGCACATACATCTTCTCATACAAGTTCGTCTTCTAACAGGACCATCTTTCTGTATCTTACGCGAACGTTCTCTTTTTTATTTATTAAATATGTACTAACAGAAACTGTTTCTAGACCATGCGGCGGGCTTTGTTGTGCCCGTAATATAACCATTATTTTTGGGATTAACAAAATATGATAAGTTGTATTCATAACACCAGCCTCATTGGGCAAAGCCCGTGCTGAAGTGAAAAATTTTTTTTTTTTGTTAATCTTCATAGTCGTTTTGCATAAATATTAATAAATTATTGTCTTACCGCAACAAAATAAATGGAACTTATCTTTAAAAGATATTTCTGTAAAAATATCACTGCAATCTGACTGTTTATGTAAACTCCTTAGATAGCTGGTTCCCAGGTTTCCGATTAACAATAAGCACACATACGATATATGAACTACACTAACCTCTTTAATTCTGCTGTCTTTCTGGTCCGATGTTGTTGTTCTTTTAGCTGGGATGTCTTTTTTAGATTTCGACCGACCGAAGCGCGCACTGGTGGTTTATTTGGACCGCGGTGTAATAAGAATGACGCCTGTCGATTACCGTCTTCTTAGCTTCCGAAAAAGGGCGGAAATACTCACACGCGCACATGTACATTATTATAAATCAGGAAGCACAGTGGTGCCAATCGAAGTAACAAGGCGCGTAAACACTGATTGAGGATATGGACGATATCGCTCCCGCAGACATAGTTTAACATGTGAAATCGGTTTACATTATGATGACACGATTACAACTTAACTTTCTATTGACTAGACCGGCATCTTTCATTTTATTCGTTAAGCGTGAAAAAATACTTCGGTCCCTACGCTTTCATGTCAAACGATTTCTGCTGTACATACAAACACACAATTTATATTGCTGTTAGGAAAGGAATAGTAAAAATTGATAGGTTCGTCATCTTTATCGTGACGTGATAACATTGAACAGCTTCAGAATCTGGTGACTCAAATTGTACGTTTTTATAATGTAAACATTTTACGGTTTACTCATCATCAGAACAAAAAACGCAACTGTCCTACCGGACTAGGTTTATCTTGCTGAACTTTATCTTATTGAAATTTAAGTCACGTAAAAATATATAATACTATGTGTACGCCAAATGTTGAGCGTTGAAGTATGACTTTACCGTTGAACTTACAACCGCACCTACGACACACCGCACATATTTAACTACACATTATATTTGCTTTGAACAGTTTTTTCTTTAATGAAATTGAATCTAAATCATTACTTATATCAATGAAAAATCGCTCTAACTTGTTCGAATGATTAGGAGGCCCGGCGTCAGGACCAGAGGTCGCAGGCGCAGATTGACCGCGCTAGACATTTACGACAGTTTAAAACATTTACCAATATATTAAAGTGGATTGTTTTCATGTACCTTCTCATTCTATTTAAAAATATAAAATGAAACATTTTCAATATAATGTACATTAATCGTGGTCACCCGGGCAATGGTCAAAAATATTATTTATTAATAATAATTAATATTAATTAATTTGGTACTACTTCTAGTATACTAGAAACCTAGGAACATATAACACACGTTAAATTAATCAATTAGAAAGATATATAGATTTTACTGTATATCTTACTGTACCTACAACTTAGTACATAGATACGTGTTTGATGACACCAGAAATAGAGGACGTCCGCGAAAGACTCGGCACGACCAGATAAACCAGATACTGGAAGACGCTCCTGTTAAAAGCCTCAATAATCGACGAACTCATATAAAATGCATGAATGTGGATGTGGCGATAAATGTGTATCATGACAGAAGAGTATGGCGCTCTATCCTCTCTGCCTGCGAAACGGCGCGATGGTAAGCTAGTTATATCTTTCTTGTTGCATAAAGGCATAGATGCCAGAAGAAACAGGATATTCGGAAGGAGGTTTGCACTCACCACAATCCAGTTCTTCTGGCACCTCCAAGGTGGACTGTAAATTTATATTTATCACTATCTTCGTTCAGGGATCCTAGTCCTTTAGATTGCACTTTATAGATGCGACATCTCAATTTAATACTATACTTCGATTCATTAATTACCGTACCGGTTCAAGGTCGCTGTTCCACCGATGGGGCGGCGTGCCGAGTGAGGAAAGGAAAGGGAGGTGGAAGGCGCAGTATACTACTTTCGTTCAAGAATAAATATATGTCCCAAATATTTCTAATTGTTTATTTTAATTTGTATTACATTAAAAATACCAAGAAACTATATTCTGATATACAACAAAAGTGATCTTATTTTAAAAAAAAATCTAAATATATCATATATATTTAAATTTAGTTTTATTTTACACTATTTTGACCAAGGAACAGACGTTGCTCTGAATATGGTCGGTTTTAAATAATATTAGTAAGAAGAAATCGGTAGTCATTTTTTGTCATCAATATCTTCTGTGTTATTGAAATGCAAAATGAAAAGTGTTAATTAATTAATTAATAAGCTATCGTCTTAATTAAAATGAAGAGAATATAGTACGCTATCTTAATTACTGCGCTTAATGGACATGTTTACAACATTTAGGTGCAACATTCTCTTTCAAATTAATAGAATGGTAAAAATGAATGTCTGCTCTATATAATGTACTGCGTGAGACAAAAAATGTGTTAACTAATGAAATTATTGCATAAGTATTTTTAACTATTTTCAAAATAATAAGTAAAAGGTTCTGTTATGTAAATACATATATCGAATTCTGAACTTGTTGCTGTTGTCGATTAGAATGTGATATTTTTGTCCGGTTAATGACATGTTTCGTGACATTTACGTAATGTATATTTATGTTCTTAGATATTTTGTGTCCCTTAAGAATAAAAAAATTCTTGTGTGATTCCAATATGATTTTACTTTAGTTAACACATATAAATCATTAACCAATGTCAAAATTATATAATGAATTCTTCAATAATTGCATAGTTACTTTGTGGCAATATATCATATTAATAATATGATAAGAAAATATTTTGTTTATACAACTCTTTATTGTTAAATCAATATGTTTCAAGACCAATCATCCTTTCTTCTAAAATTTTCAAATTCTGTACGAGCAGCTTTGTACATCAATAATAAATTAAAGAATTACATATTAAATAACAAGGATAAGGATAATATTTGAAAAAAATTGGGGGTGTACAAATTAATTTGCAATCATTTTTGTACAGGTAAAACTTGCAGAGATTTTGATACTAGAATTAAGAAGCGTTTGAAATGTTTAAATACAAACAACTATTCTGATTTCGCCAATCATCTTTTGGAAACAAACTATTCTTTTGTCATTAATAAGGGTTTAGAAATTGTACATACAATTATCAGGGGTTTTCAGTTAGATAAATTAGATATTTTAGAAATAAGAAAACGCGTTAACACGTCCTCTGCGGTGGTGGGTCAGATTTGACCCATATATATATAAATATGAATTACGCTACAAATATTCGTTTAATGCTGTTTTCCTTCTAGCTAATCTTTCATTAATTTTCATTTAATTTTATTTTCAAATAATTTGAGATACAAATAAATATTATCGGACGAGATTCAAATGAGTTATTGATAAAAATGTAAAAAAATCGCTCAAAAACTGACCTAAGACAGTCGCTATTACGGAATTGAATCTCAGCGCTTATGCCGAAACATATTGTCAACATTTTGAGCGGGTTCACAAAGGATAGCAGGTATTTGTTTTTAACTTATTTTCGTCTGGCGGCCCCTATGTCGGTCAGTAATATGACTATTTGAGGGGCGTTGCACCTACCTGTAAGTTTTATGACACTACCTGCCCGGGTTCCGACAAGAAGATCACATGCTCAGTGGATGTTTGTATTTTGGCTCTGCAGGGCGTCTGTTGATGCGTGCGAAAATGTACATTATTCGTAATATTTTTTAATTTTTAACCGTTTAAGTGCTAAGCAATTTCCGATACAAACGATCGCAGCGCTTTTGCGACGCGTAGCATTCAAACGGTTAACATTATTTTTTTAGCAGAAACATTACGGCACATCATGCCATTTAATTAAATATTATTAAAAATGAAATATCTATAAAAAATCTCCCACAAAACGGTTGAAAAACCAAAAACTTGAGGTGGGTCAAAAATGACTCATACTTATAGTTTTGTTTTTATCTTTGGTTAGATTTTTAATTTTAGTATACACTGTGTCCTGAAGAAGGGATCATTGGTTTTGAAACATGTCGATTTATCAATAAACAGTGGTATAAACAAAGTGTTTTCTTATTATTAATATATAATTAATCATTGTTAACTTAAGGCTTAATACTACCCATTAGTAATGTTGTAGAATTATCGAAAAATATATATTGTCAAGTGCAAAAATATTTTTATTTTGAATTATGAAGTAGTTTGATCAATTGTAACACCAAAATAAATGATGCTGACTCAGTAAGGATAACGTAAAAATTATAAACTTTTCTATTCCAGGAACGAACCAACTAAACTAACCTAAGATATTATGATTAAGTTGTGATTAGCGTTATCGCACAGATGAAATTTTCGTTTTGAGACAATTTATAGACGGAATTATTAGATTCATTGGAGACAACTCTCGTAGTCCACCGTGTACAGACCAAGTGAATTCCGTGTACACATTTCTATTTATATAAAAAAAAGTCTCAGACATTCGAGCACCGCCACTTGTTTCACGCCTCACTTTACGCCGATTTTCAAACGTCAATTGACAGTCGATGTTCTTTTCATCTGTTGGATAAATTTTTATCTCCCCTGTAGTAGTTAAAATAACTATATATATGTGCACACGTCTCGGTGCATAGAGCGATGCTTCTAATCTCTAGATGTAATCTCATAATTTATATCTAGATCAAAATTTCAACACGTGTACACGGTAGAGTGCGGCCACGGTAGAGTGCGCATGAGATTTCGGCTACTCGCATCTATACGAAGACATTCGGAAAAAGGGCGCACATGCCAAATGCTTACAGTAGGTAAACCGAAAAGCGATCTTCTAAATTTAATTTACATTCATTTTAATTTAATAATCAATTAAGCCGTAGATAATCTTTGTTGGAATTATCTACATCTGTCAGCTTCATTAGACATGAACTTGTATACGATGTATAATATTTCACTCGCTTGCACTCGCAGTGCTCGTCCGCGTCCCAAAGAAGATGATGAAGACATTACGTAAATAATAAAAATTCCGTGACTAACGATTAGGTTGGGTGTACCTGCACTAAAAAGGGATCAGAAACGTTCAGAGCACACAAACCGCCCAAATAACAAGCGGTGACTAGTTAAAATGAAAACTGATTGGCGACATACTGGATTAGGCCACACCCCTTCCCAAAATGTGTTTCTGCACAGATTTTTTGAACCGCAAAGTTAGGCTGGCCATACTCTGCTGATATTTATCTCACCTAAATCTCAGAGACTTGTCTCACATGCTATTACTCATTGAATAAAATGAATAACGCATTCCAAGTAAATATATTCGAAGAGACTATAACACATGAACTACAAATTATTTAAAAATCTATCATCAAAATTAGATTGATCGTCGAATTTTGATAGATGACCATGCTGCACTTATTTGTTCGGCAGAATAATCCGCGTTGGTAAAGAGGTCCTTTCTTTCACTGGAACACAAGCCATGCATCAGTAATAAAATTTTAAAAAAACTCCAATACATAATGTCATAGTATTTTTTTTATTGTTGAATACGTCTAGAATTTTTCAATTCGTAGAAAGTTTTAGTGAATTGTTAGCTAAAGAAAATGGAGTGTCAAATACAAAAAAAAAGTGCATTTCCAACATATCCTTTTGTTTATATTTAACATAGGAGTGGTGGGACAAAGGAGGCATCGTCCATAATATATTGGACTCGTACTGTAGTGATAGTGTCATTGTGGCTGTAAAGTGCTTGGTTAAACGGACAGTTCTATGAAACGCGAGCAAGGGCAAGTATATTGACCATTTTTATCTATGGTCGCACTGGCATAGAATAAAAGATATTTGCGACGCGACGCGAATGACAGATGAATTTTTATCTATGTTTAAGTTAATTCAATAATATACATTTTAAAGTTGATACGTAAGAACACTATTTGTACAATTCTAGGGAGGGCAGTACAGAATGCGCTAGCAGAAAAGCAATCAGCGACAGCCAATTGCTTTTTACTACTAGGACCTGCGGGCGGGCGATAGTGGCCGCCACGCGACCTGTGGCGACCGCTGCGCGGCTAGGGCTTCCATAGAATGTATATTTGTCGAATCGATTGCTTTTCTGCTAGTCTACTATATTTATAATTCTGAGGTTTACTGCCAATAATTCAGGTCGGCAAAATGGCATCGAATCAAAACCATTAGGCCAAACAGCGACCACCATTGGTCTATTGCCGATTCCTTTCAGCTAGTAGCTATTATTAACGAATTTTATTTTCAATGCTTATAAAAAAAAGTGAGACAATAAGTGATTAATTAGGGTGACACTTTGATCCAATTACAAGCATGATAATGCTCTACATTTGTCAGCACGCGATAAATAAACACAATCTCTCTCTCACTATGTACCTACCTATCTATTTATCACAAAATATAAATTTAAATAATGTCATTGCTATAAAAAGTCTAAATTTACACATAAATACATTTTTCGTATCAGTATTGTGATAAACTTTTAGTTCAAAAAATATTATTAAATTCAATACAAAGCTAAAAAAAATTTACATTATAAACTCAACGTTTAAATTGCACGTGTGCCAACTGCCAAATCAGCATTATTTAAAATTAAATAATTAACGGTCAATAATGGTTACACCTAGTACAGAAATAACCGAGAAAATGTTAAATTAGAAAACATAATTTTAAAAATTGTCTTTATTCGGAAAACAATAAATTACACACGAATGAAACTAACGTAAAATACAACATACTAACTCACAAATAAATATACCAGCGTAAAATACAAGATACTAACTCACAAATAAATATACCAGCGTAAAATACAAGATACTAACTCACAAATAAATATACTAGCGTAAAATACAACATACTAACTCACAAATAAATATACTAGCGTAAAATATAACATACTAACACACTATATATAACTAAATATACTAGCGTAAAATAAAACATACTATCTCACAAATAAATATGCCAGCGTAAAATACAACATACTAACTCACAAATAAATATACTAGCGTAAAATATAACATACTAACACACTATATATAACTAAATATACTAGCGTAAAATAAAACATACTAACTCACAAATAAATATACCAGCGTAAAATACAACATACTAACTCACAAATAAATATGCCAGCGTAAAATACAACATACTAACTCACAAATAAATATACTAGCGTAAAATATAACATACTAACACACTATATATAACTAAATATACTAGCGTAAAATAAAACATACTAACTCACAAATAAATATGCCAGCGTAAAATACAACATACTAACTCACAAATAAATATACCAGCGTAAAATACAACATACTAACTCACAAATAAATGTACCAACGTAAAATACAACATACTAACTCACAAATAAATATACATACATACAAACTCAGTAAAATTCTTCCTCACAGTGTACATTTATTTTTAACAATGTATATTTCTTGTTTCATCAATAACTGAGATAAATGGATGGATATAAATGAAACAATGTTATTACTCTACTTTAGTTTATTAGCACTACTTGTAAACAGTAACTCTCATCGACAGGTGAGAGTTACTCGAGACTAAACATTACGAAACTCGAGTAGTGCTAATAACTCAAGTAGAGTAATAATATTGTTTCATTTATATCCATCCGTTATGATGAAACTCTACAAAGTCAACACCGATTCTATTAATAATATAACTGAGATAAAATTCACAATAATTAAAATAATTTAGATATTCTTATAAACAGCTTCGTGAATACATAATAATTGTATTATGATGATGTATGGAAAATTTTAATTTTATTTCACAGATCATTTCACTGAAAACCACAATATGTTCGATAAAAATGTATTTTTTTTTAAAGATAATTAATTTAAAATATTAAACCAGTTATAAACTTTTTAGATAAAAAGGACATTTATTGTCGAGACACAAGTCATTATTAATTGATATAATAACTAGTGGAGTTTAAATTAAAATTTATCAAATCATCACGAGTAATTAAAATTAGTAAACTAATAAATATTTATTTTAACGTATTTAATCAATTAAATTTGATCAATATTATTTAATATACCGGTTATTATACGGTTACGATGGTACAATAAACCTTTTTTTAAATTAAGTAACACATGTTTATAGACAACAGTTGAAGTCGTAGGTACCTCATTGCCAGTGACGAAAAATACTGCGCGCCATTATCCATTAAACTAGAACAATATTGTCTGTCACAAAATGTTTTTAAGCATTTACGTACACTCGCAACGGAATGATTTTTTTTAAATTTTAGAATTGTTTTGTAAAGCGTGAACCTTTTGGGTCTTTATCTAACGTGGCCCCCAATGCGACGCATTAGCTGCTTTGACGTATTTACGCCACTGCTCATTATTACAGCGACTCTATACTTACAAAGAAATATAAAAGAGTAAGATGAGTCGGGGTATGTGCATCTATAGGGAAAGTGCATCTAAGTCTCCTAGTTACGTTAAAAATTGGTTTTCAGTGCCGCAATCTATTAAGAAATGTTATAAATCAATATTTAAAGATACGGTTTATGAAATCGCGAGTTGTGTATGCCTTTTCAATCTTTCGTATATCTCGATAATCTTCTGTACCCGGACGCTGATATTAGATAAGTACCTTTATTTTGAGTTATAGTTTGTGATGCATATATTAGTTTTGTGATTATTTCCGCGGATTACGATTTATAAGACCAAATACACTTAGCGCATACATTTTACACCGTGGGGGAAGCGCATCTACTCAGTGGTTGGTGTGGTACCTCATATATTTTTGTAAGCACAGAAACGTTCTCAACTAGTGATGTGTAGACAATTCTATCATTTTTTTTGAATAATTAACCAATTTCAAAAACAATCACTATAATATGTCGCACTTTCCCCGTCTAAGCATTTTTACTAGATTTTTTTGGAACTCAGCACATTTTACCCATCATTAAGGACCAAAATAACTAGTTTATATTGTCACTAAGCAGATCAGTAAAGACATTTTCATTATTTTAACAATTTGTCAGAAATAATACAACTAGATGCTCTTACCCCGAATTTGGGGTAAGTGCATCTACTCGTCCAATTTGCATAAAGCGCTTTCTATATCAGCTATCCTAAAAGATTACATTTTGATTTTTAAAGATTTCTTAATTATTCTTCTATCAAAGTTTTAAAGGCATACCGTCATCTTATGAAGTTTAAGAATAGTTCAAAGTTTATATCGATGATTTGTATGTCGCACTTACCCCGATTCACATTACTAACTTTAACGAACTACATAAAAAATATTTTTAAAACATTTGTTTTAAGAGAGATGTTAATCTCCCAACACTGTTATTGGAAAGGCATGTTAAATAATACAAAACAAACTTTTTTTATATTATTTATAAAATTGCCGTTAACTTTGTAGAATTTCATAATGATCATCAAAATGAATGGATATCTATTAATAAAACACTGTTATAACTCTACTTGAGTTTATTTAAATTTCACCTGTCGATAAGAGTTGCTTGAACTCTCTCAAGTAGAGTTATAACAATGTTTAATTCATATCCATCCATTTTGATGATTATAATTTTTGTATGACAAGGTAATCATATAAAATATATGTATACTTAAATAGCAATTTCTTTCTGTATGTTTCACCTGTCAGAATATTACCTACATCTATCAATAGTTTTTACCTGTCTAATTGAAATTATGCAGGAGAGAGGTATTCTTTTTAGACACCATCTGTCTAGGTTATAACCTATAATATAAATATTTGTGTGATAAATCTTTGATTACCACCAGATTCTCTTGGGTTTATATTCTCTAATTACTATCTAATTATTTGGGTCCCAATTCCTTGTAAGTGAAATTCAGTCTTTCCAGGTAACAATATTAAGTTTATTGAAACACGTTATATAGTAAATATAAATTATACACTTCAGATATTGACTAGTTAATCAGAAGAAGCTGTGATGGAAGAGAGCTGTTCCTCCAGAGACGGCCTCTTATAAGGTTCGTCCCCCACCGCTCATCTACTCACTTTCACACACACACATACATTTACAAAGTGACAGTTTTCACAATTTGTGTTAACATAAATATTTTTTAATTAATAGTACAAAAGTCTTCTTTCCTCCTTCATATCAGTATTGACATATGGTGGTCTCAATCAGACGAGACTTCACCTAATGCACCTTCATAAGTTCCGGTCCTAGGTCGCCCTCACAGCTAACTCAAAAGTCTCTCTATCTACATGCAACCTACGACCGCTGTGGCATTCTTCCAGATCTTCTTCGGCCTAAAGTCGTACCCAGGATAATCTCATATTTTGTGTTGTCACTTTGACACAAAATGTAACTGAAGAATTGGAAGAATCTTTTATTCACGGCTGTAGATATGGTTTGCTGTTGTTGGAATCGTTGTAGGATTGAGGTAGCGTCGTGCGTCGTGCAGTCAACGGGACACGTGGATACGTGACAACCTACTCCAGCAATACATTTCAAAGGCGTTTATTTTATGCTTGATTATATTGCAAACTGTCCAAATCTCCGCTAAATACATGAAAATTGGAAATACAAGAGCGTGGACCAACATAATTTTAGTTACTTGCTTGATATCACTCTTTTCATATTTTCTAGTTGGTTCACACCAAAAATGTATAAACAGTACAATAATCCGTAGAATTTAAAAGACGTTCCGTATTCTGAGCAGACTATACTTTGACAGCCCGGCGAACAGATCACCATTTTGTTGAGACCATCAAACAGATCTGAATAGACAACTCCAATATTCGTACATACATTCTCTTAATATTCTAAATTCTTTCATTAAAGATTCTTTTATAACTACTTATTAGATTCCTATTGACAATTTGAATTCACGGTATGTATAATAATTGAAGTACTTGTTGGTCTAAGTGGTAAGACATTCGCCTGGTAGTCAAGGGTTCGAAGCTCATTCCAGGAGACCCAGTTAGTCATATTTTTACATAGGTAAATTTTCATTTATTACATTGAATTAACTTAAATATTTGATTATTAATATTTCAAACAATTCCCTTAGGACTCGGTCTCAGTGACGGTGCAGAGCTGACACCATCCAGCAAGGCTACTAGCGCGGAACAACCCCCTCTCGAATTTCCCGCTGACAACGCCAGATATAAAATCATCCCTAACAACTCGCCCCTTCTCCAATCATTGATGTACACCGGAGACAATACTTCGAAGTCTGAAACAATCGACTTGCTGCAAACTGAGGACTTGCAACAAAAAGTTATTCCTCTGCAACCCAATTTAAAAAAGGATAAAGTAGAAGAAAACGCGAATCTTAAATTAGAAACTGAGCAGCTGCAAAAAGTTGGAGCTATCGTTGAAAAGGATTCTTATATTAATCATGGCGATGCTCCAGACGTGAAAGGGATGCAGCCGGGGAATCTTGCGGCCATGGCGGTTGCCAGTGTCTTGACCCTTGCCGCAGCCGCCTACATAGGCGTGCTCATTTGGAGGAAAGCTTTAGTGTGAGTAAACTTACAATTTTAAACTTAGTAAATTTAGAATTTATTTTTAACATCGATAATAATAACTAAGGATCCTCTATGCGCATCCATTTTCCACGCAACACAACCGGTCACGTAGCAGGTAAGCCAAGTTCTGCGCCATTCGATAAATTTCAAAAGGTTCTTTCCCTTCATTTTCCGGAGTGCCCTCGACAAAAATACTCTCAATTTACTGATATACTGTACAGATTTCGGATTCCCTTGGGCCTGGAGGTGTATAAATTGTGAAAATACTGAAAGGATTTTCACGGGCTGGCCAATAAATTATTATTATCCTCATGATAGTACCGATGCAACTAAATATTGTTTATCGTTTTCCAACAGTTTCAAAATGTTGAAAATGAGCACCAAATTTAAATGGAAATACGTATAACTACACGTGCAATATAAGTAGAATGAATATATATGGTAAATATTATGTTCCACGCCGATGTTGTTTCATTAATCAAAGTTTCAAGCGTAGCTCGGGCTGTGTGTGAAGTGGCACCGTCCTACAACCACACGTATTGCAGGCCTAATCGACAAAATTCGACCACCAAGAAGTTTTTACAACATTGCTTCTTGCATCATGAAAGAAATAAGAACCAATGATTCCGCTGGCCCGCATGGCGCACCATACGGTAACTCTGCGTGGGTGTAAAGGTCGTTGTTATATCAATTGAGGCTTTTAAGTGCCTCCAATAACGGCTGTTTTGTTTATTAACAAAACCCGCCAAGTCAAAATGAGCTTCGTCGCTCATGAAGATTTTTTTTCAAAAGTCGTCAGTTTGTGTTTTAATGACTTTAACACGATATTGAAGCGTTAGTTGCTCCATAGTAAATTGTAATTAACTACTATCTATGACTACCAAATATGAACCTACAGGTGTCTGCCAAACCAAAATGGCGGCCAAATAAAATCGGCCTTGAACATAATATTCACACTGTATCTAATACACCTACCCATTCTAACCTCTAACTGAGAGGAGTTTAGTGTTCTTCCTCTTTATTGTGGTATTCATAATTTGTAATACAATTATTCCAAGGTTTAGTTTTAATAATCATATAATTTCAAATCTGTTAATATTATTTTTGCCAGATGAGTAAATTTATAATATCTGCAACTCAAGATACAAACGATTATTTCAATTATGAAGCAGTGGACTTGCTAGGGAAACCTCTTCGGATGATAGAAATTCTCATAATTACATTTTTAGTATAAAATTATTTAAAAACTAGAAAATGTTCTTTTGTAATGTCTTTTTTTATTTCTGTCGAATCTGTATCTTAAATAACACCAAAACAGCATGAAAAAAACTGGCTACTTTAACACAGACTTCAGTCTAAGAAAGTAGCCAGGACAACGCTGTATATATCAGAGGTGGAGTCTACTCCATCCCATACAATAAACTACGAGTATTTTATTGCAATACAATTGTATCATATGTTTATCATGTTATACATATTATAATATATTCACCTCTTTTACAACGAAAATATGTATGACAATAAATTCTAAATAAATGTCAGAATTACTACACTAATAATAGATTTAAATATCTTAAAATCGGTCAGCCTTTTATGTATCGCTTGTTAAATGAAAAATGGATCTACAATTATTATTTTATAATACTTTTAAAATTAGCAATATTAACTTTGTGGTTAAATATTTTTAAATTCATAATATGTATTAAGCAACAATTTGAGTTAGGTACTAAATTTATTTTTTAAATAATTGTTGTTTTTTTAAAAAATAGATTCAGGTGAAGAAACAATGATATATATTTTTAGTTAGTTATGACATCCTGAAGAAGAAAATGGTATTTTTCGAAACCGGTAGACGTATTTAAACTCAATTCAGCGGTTAATAAAACAAAGATAATAAATAAAAAATATTATTTTATACCTATTTGAGAAACGAAATAGTATATAAATAAAAAACAACACACATATGTACGTTTTATGAAACATTTTATTTTTTCATTGATAATTTACAAATATTAGCGAAAATTTATTTTATATACCTTCGTAAAATTAGACCGGTACTGCATCGTATCCGGCATTTCTAGTATCTGGATTTATGTTTATTTTAGAATCGGAAACGTAATATAATAATACCTATATAGAATATACCTATGTATGTATATGTCTGAATGCACATATGTACGTACACAATCTACTTCACATATGTACACATGCAGTGGGTACACACCAAACCTAGGTAGAGACGGGTTTCGTGCCGGTTCTCGGTACTCGGTACCTCGGAAGTTGTAAGTTTCTTGAACCTGTGTTTGCGTGTAATACTTTTATTCCTACAAAATGAAACTTTACCGTGGACAGGCTTTCGGACCGGTCTGTACCGAAATAAGAGACGCGCGGGAATATTATTCATAAATCGCCGAATGTCCGTGGGTAGTTCGAAATCATTTGCGGACGATGTGTTTTCAATGCAAACTAAACCAATTTCGTTGAGAACGACGACATTAAATTCGTTTTCAAGGGAATAATAATTTTCAAATTATACAATTGTCTTATTTGGGACAGGAGCCAGTTTGTCCATGATCATCTTCCAGCGACGAGAGAACAATTTTCTGATCGCGTCGCATCTCGCATCGTTGAATTTAATGTTCGGTGCGATTCTCCCAGACCGGAGTCAGTTACCTTGCGAACAACAATCTCGTTGTCCTGTGACTCACGACAATCACGATGATTTTATCAAAACAGGGCTTGATTAACGATGACGGCAACGAACAATTGAAACAAGTCTTGATTGAAGACGAAGAGTACCTACTGAAGCAGGATTCGATGGACAATGTATGAGAGACCTCCACGTCCGTCTCGCTTGGCTGTGGATCGCATCTCCGTGAACTCCCGCCCTTCACGATGCTTCTTCACTCTTCTCGGAATCCTGCAGGTCTTAGGGCCGTCACCGGAGAAGTGGCTGTCGCCTTTTCCACTCGGTCTGTCCAACGGGTGGGGGATCTTCCTCTTCCTCTCTGTTCTTCGACGTGGCCCACCACTCGCTTCCCTTCTCGCAAAATGCCCAAAAAATTAAAAGATTTATCTCATTACCATCCCGTTTTTAGGTAGTCTATCCCGTTGTCCCCGAGCACAGCTTTGGGACGCCAAAATGTCCCGTTTTCAAAAAGAGAGCAACAATTTCAAAAAAAGGCGCGAAAAATCAAAAAAATGCGACGTCAGATGTGAAAAATGTCGTACAGAATTTAGCGCAGCCCAAGGAGTAGATGTCCCGTTTTGAGGAAAAAAAATAAAGGGTCACGTTAGGTATGCGCATCCTGTATCTCCAGCACCACATCCAAAAGCATCAATCTATGATTCCACACCACATAAATGCACCAGAGACTGTACAAGCCTGACCTTGGTTGTTTTGGATGTACCGTGGTCTTCTGGACATGGAAGTTTTCGCCATACCAATTCGTCGTTTAATTTATGGCTTGCAGCTACCGTCGTCAATAATTATGGACCCAGGGTAATTGAAGTCCTTAACAATTTCAAGGTCTAGCATTCCAGACAATTATCTCGAACAGATGCCATTCAACTTTCACGAACACCTTCAATTGCGTCTGGTCGTGAGAGCTGATTATATCGATCAATGATTTTTTTTTTTTTAAATAGAGATACGTACACGGAATACATGTAACATCAATATTCTTACTATTTTCAAACTAAGCTAAACGCTTGTGCTATGAAAATAGGACTAACTTGCTGGTGTCCTGGAACGAGGCGCGAACCCCTGACCACTAGATCACTAGGCCAACGTCTTGACCACTTCACCGACAAGCTACTTATTATCTTTGTTTCATCCTTGTTTATCTCAACGCACAATTTTCAACTTTCTTCTTCAATGCGACCGAGTAGGGCAACCATTTATTCTTCTGATGTAGTAATCGATGTTGTATAGTCCGCGCACCTGAGATTGGAAATCTTTCTGGCTACAATACTCGATGGCGACTACGAGTATTGTAGCAGGATTCTAGGGACAATATATGAATGAAACGGAGATCGATAATTAACTATCAAAAAATAATTCGATTGACATTGACAACTTCGGCTATTGAAAAAGCGCCCGATAATAAATTATTAAAATAGTTGACTACGAAACAAGACCCAATCGGCGACAGGATTGAAGCAGAGCTGGTTGACAATGAGCTATTGAAACAAGACACTATTGAAGATGACTACAATGTTTATTGAAAAAGGAAGAGCAATAATTGATAGACGTGTAAGAGCTACACACTAGTAAGAAATAAGAGTAATTTATATATATATATATATATATATATATATATATATATATATATATATATATATATATATATATATATATATATATATGTACATACTCGTATACACGAATCTTAAATTATCCGAATCTATAAAACTAGCTATCACTTTTTTCAATATTAAGTTAATACTTTCCAGACTCCGAAAATGAACAACCTCGTAAATTATCAATCGAGTAAAAACTTACTGTTTTTCCTGTTTTCGCTCGAAACATTCAGCTTCTGATTGGCCGTAAATATAAACTGGTCGGACGTGTCGCCTTGTCAATACCTTTTCAATACACAAGAGAACGGAAGAAGAACACGCGAGCACTGACAAAAAGGTTATCAAGATCGTGTTCATTTTTTTTTTTTTTTTGATAGGGCGGGAATTGTGCATCGAGAATTTGTTACCGAAGGACAAACCGTTAATGCAATATTCTATCTGGAAGTTACGCGAGATGAGTTCTACCTGAATTGTTCGCGAACGAAAGCTGGATGTTGTATCAGGACAATGCTCCAACACACAGCAATTGTTTTAAAGATTTTTTTCTCTAAAATCGAAACACATCGTCGGTACAGCCGCTCGCCTAAACCGGGGAATACGGTATATACTCAGATTTTTGCAAAATACATGTTTTTCGGAAAAGTTGAGTGCCCTGATTTCAAAAACGAAAAAACCAACACTCAACTCTACTGGAAAATATATTTTTTGCAAAATTTAGAGAATATTACGTATTCGCCAATTATGCCCTGTTCACCCGATCTGGCCCCCTCTGATTCTTTTTCTATTTCTCAAAGGGTCACAAGCGGAGGCGGAACGGATTACGATGCATACTCTAAATAGCCTCATGTAGAATGATTTTGAATACTCTTCCTGTAATGGAAAAAATGACGAATCAATCTCATAGGTTTAAGAGAGGACTATTTTGTATGGAATCATATACCAGATAACGAATAAGTATGTTATGTAATTATTAGAATTTTTTTTAACTAACTTAATTTTAAGTCTTCGCATACAGTTTTAAAACACATGTCATTGTTTTAACATTATCTTTTCTACAGTGATATCAGTAGCTTAACTACATTTGGGACCTGGATCAGATATCACTTATCCTCGCATTCGCATTATGAACAGCCGAACACTGTTCGTGACAAAAACTTGATAATAAAGTGAGATAACGACCCAATTGAATTGCTACTACTTGGGGATTGCTTATCTATACTAAATCGGTGAATTATAATAAAGGTATTAATGAATATAAAGTATTGAATGAGCGCTGTAATCTGGTCAAGTCGTAAATCGAATAGTCCGAAGAAGTTTTACTTGCAATGTACGTAGCTACAACACTATTTCAATATAATATTTAGGAAATTAGAGATATTTTTTTTTATAAAACACTTTCAACTCCTCATCTGGAGTAAATTTTTCTAACTGATTCTCTGTAGTCACGTTGCTAGTGTTTAAAACAGCAGTTAGAGTGTCGCTTTTTCTGTATTGGATCTTTTTTTTTTTTTTTTTCTCTTTATTATGGCCTTCGCCAATCAAGCGTAATTAGCCATTACAAGTATATACAAATGAAATAATACAATTTTTAAATATATAAATAATTAACATAAATAAATAACCATGGTAATATTATTAATAAATATTAGTAACAGTATTTGATTTTTGAAAAATAATTAACACATTCATTAACATACATTACATAGTATAGTAAGAAGAAGAACATTTATATTGTAAAATAAAAATATACCAATTATAACTGAAGTATAAGTGAAGGATTGATTAAAAAAAAATTATATAACTAAAATAAAAAAACAATGTAATATTTCAATTCATATAAAGTATTAATTGAATTTATTAAGAAAATTGCGTAAATATATATTATACTTTCACATTTCTCTTAATTTGAACAATATAACATAACCAAACATGATAGACCAAAACCGAAAAAAACAACTAAAATTATTTTAACAAAACTTTACATTACTATTTTCAAAGATAAAAGTACAAAAACAGTTCTCTTAATTGTAATATAATAATATTTTTAACATCGAGACAATATTGTGAATGTATGAAAGTATACATTCACAATATTAATAAACATAAAGTATATTTGTAATATATTAACAAATTATAAAAATCACCAAAGGAAGTAATAAATAAAAACTTAAACAAAATAATCATCATTGCAATTGAGATTCCCTTATATTAAGATAATCAAGAAAATTGTGAGGGTATATAAATTATACGTTCACATTTCTCTCATTGTGAAACAACCAAAACATTACATCAAATTTATTGATATTTACATTATTTTAAATATAGTTAAAAATACACTTAAATTTATTAAAGATTCATAAAATTAAGTTTTAAATATTTACATAAAGATAATATGACATGATTTGTTGGTGAATAAAGGACAGATTGTATGTTTAATGGCAAAGTTGCAAATTGTTTGATTAGATTTGTTATTAAATTTTCCCTATCGACCATTATTGGGCATTCAAAAAATATGTGGTTGAGATCTCCAACACCTATACCACACTCGCATATCGGTGAATTATTACAATTAATTTTAAAGAGATGAGCTGTAGAACAACAGTGATTAGATCTTAGGCGACATATAGTTACAATCTTATCCCTACTTAAAAGTGAACCTACATACCACGGCTTAGGGAGAATACTTGGATGAATATGGCCAAAAAATGTACCTTTAACTAATTTTGATTCATTCCACTGAGAACTCCAAGTTTCCCGACTTTTTCTTTTTAGAACTGTAATCATATCTGACGCAATTAGACGATCATGTTTAAGATTCCCTACTTTACATGCTTCCTTTGCCAGAGAATCAGTGGTTTCATTACCAATTATACCAACATGACTGGGAATCCACGCTAAAATAATATTCGAATTTTTGAAAAACAAGCTATAAAGCAGAAATTTTATTTTGACGAAAATATGTGACAGGTTTGATTTAAAGGGAGAAGATATTAATAATTTAAGACAACTGAGTGAATCTGTAAAAATGATTACTTTATCAAGCCCATGTAAGTCAACAAACTGAAGGGCTTCAAGAATTGCTATCGATTCAGCAGCAAAACTAGACGTATCATCTGGGAGTTTAAAGACTTCGGTTGAATATGGGTTAACACAAAGGAATGCTGCTCCAGCTGAAACAGGAGACTGAGTTTTAGAACCATCTGTATAAATATAAGAAAATCCAGGCCATCTTTCGTTAGTTATCCGATTAAATTCTTTGCGAACAATTGAAGCATTTTGTGATGAACAAAATTTTTTTGTTAAACCCAAATCAAGGCAGATATTATTTTCTAAAATAATGCTTTCATATGGGATCAGGTACAGTGGAATTGAATGACTTCGATAAATTTTTAGGGCGTAGTAAGATAACGAATGGTAACTCATCACAAGTAAGGGATGTTTTTTGTTTCGCCAAAAGGGTTTGTTGTGACAGTAACTATGCAAAAGTTGTAACTTTGGTGTTAATGGATGAGAAAGCATACTAAGACGGTTGACAAAAAATTTGTCAGACTGAAGTTGGCGTCTTATTTCTAAAGGTGGTTCGACATTTTCTACCTGAAGAACGTTAATTGGTGTCGATTTCATGCATCCAGATATTAGCCTAAGACATTTATATTGGATTTGATTAAGCTTTTTTGCTAAGTACTTTGGCAATGGATCCAAAAGAAAAGAGGCGTAATCAAGATGAGATCTGACAAACTACGACATTAGAACGTCGAGAAAAATGGTTTGACGTTTTATTTTTAAAAAACGATCATTATGAACGGATATTTAAAAAAAAATAAGGTATTAAATAGTAATTACCTACCTACAAAATATTCATATCAGAAATATTAGTGTTGCGATTCCAATTTTCAAATTTTGACGAAATAAATTAACATTTTTTGTTTACTATTTACAAAACATGTAATTTCTATAAACTAACTATTTATAAAAAGGTCGTATTAACTCATTTGACACTTCTTCTTTTAAATAGGCAATCCACCCTTCAAGAGTGATTTATGCCATTAATCATTTAAAACTTTATTTTATAGAATTGGAAATATTACAAGTCAATACCATTGTCGTTCAAAAAATTTACTATTATATAGATTAAATGTGGCGAGTTAAGGGAAAGAAGATGACACAAGTTAACCGGGAGTTGAAAATTACCATGCACGAAATTACTGTAAAAAAACCTGTGATCCGCAGTGGACAGGCAAAAAAGATATGATGAAGGGTTTCCCCCTCGGCACCACACTCACACATCGGGGAATCTATTAAGTTCAATCTGAATAAATGTGAGGCTACCTGACAATGCCCAATTCTCATTCTAGAGATATTTGATATTGTTATTATGGAGACTTTCCTTTTGTAATATTTTCTCTTCAATGAAATGTGTATGATATTTTTATAAAATGGTAGCCACGATAATTAAAATAGTATCAATCCCCGTTTCATGATTGGAATAAATATATTTAATTTAATTTCAATTGATAATAGTGTATTTAATGGAATAAAAAAAAATAATGTTGCTTTCGAGAACACCATAGTAGTAGGATTGCATCAGATGAATCTTTATCGTTGGATAATATACCTGTTTACTTTCTCCTTTAGTATTCAACTATAAATATTCAATCTTGAATTTCTCAAGGACAAGAAATGATGGCGAATAATTTCGAGTGTAGGTGTCGCTCCATAAAAACGTAATTGTTCAATTCGACAAATAAAAATTTAGTAGCAGAACACTAATAAAATTTCATTGCAGTATGCGGCCACTGAATATGCGATCTGAATTCATAATGTGACGGATGATTCAGCTCAATCAGTGGGGCTATCTAATTATTGTGAATAATATTATAAATAGCTAAGTGGCACACAATTAAAATATGTTATAAATGCATACATATAATATTTCTCAAGTGCTGTTTTCGTAGTCTCAACTGACTGATAATGGTTTGTAGGATATGTATTTAAGATTTCAGGATATATTTATACTCCGTCAATAAGGACTCAAGTTGTTTCACGTTGGATTTATTCAAGAGAACTGGTTACAAAATATTTATCGGCACCTTATATATGCAGATTTCCTGCCTATATGATATTTACTCGTGTATTTTATGTAGCGAACGTGACATAAATGGGCCATTATATTATACATAATGACACGTGTTTTTACATACGAATAATGTGAGAATTAGTCGCAAGTATGGCTTGAAGGTGTCCTTTTTAGCCATTAAATGTGGCCAACAAGAAATATTGTACATGGGGCATCATGTATTCGTTTGTTTGTGGGTAGATCCCCCATGTAGACGGATTCTCAGATAATATTGTTAACATGTTCATAATGTAACAAATCCGGCTTTGCACAGGTATAGGCAAACAATTTATATTAAATTATGAGTTATCTGAGACATACACCATCGCGATCTTTTTCCTATACATTATTAAAGTCCAAAACATTGTTTCGATGTATATCTTATAGTTTCGTCTATATCAACTTTTTCTAGTAATAGTAAGAATATGAATGACGTGCATACATCTCTATGTTTTTAAATTATGCGTACAAATGATTTTTTCCGACTTACTCAACGTATTTATTAACTGCTCGGCTTCTGGTATCGTACTGTGACTATATAAAGGGTCTTTCAACGAGGACGCTCGATTTTAAAATGTAAGTTAAACAGGTTGTGTGTGAGATATTCACTCAATTTTTCTTTCATTTGAAAGTATATTTTATGGCATTAAGTGTGGAATATAACGTTGTTCGAATATCCGCTGCGGTTTTGTTCGGTGGCAGGTTTGGGAGGTCCAATTTTCTATGACTTTATCGCATAAATCTGGCTAAATTTGCTGGATGGCGTTTGTTATGTTGACTTTGAGGGGGTCAATTGTTTGCGGCTTATTCGTAAAGACTTGCGATTTAAGATAGCCTCAAAGAAAGAAGTCTAAAGGCGTTAAATCGCACGATCTCTGTGGCCAGTTCACGTCACCGCCGCGCGAGCTAACCGTGCCCTCAAATCGCTCGTGACATTGATAATAAAATTTGATGATTTACACACGCTGTTCAACCTTTCGTGGTGATTTGCCGTATACTACTTGACAATTGACAATAAATTTGACAGATGTCACTTTAACAACATGGCTGCTATAACCTAACAAATTTTGAGCGTCCCTATTAAAAGACCCTATACTAGTATAGCTAAAACCTTCCCAGAGAGATTTCTAATACGTTGGATGAAATCTCATCAATATCGGTTCAGCCATTCTTTAGTTTAACAGACACTTAGACAAACGTTGCTTTTAGGTATAATAGTTAGGGGCCTAAAAGATCAGTGTTCTACAGTACATATGATATCACAGCGCTAATACAGACAAATATTTTTTTAAATCCACAACAGCAATAAATGAAATTCTGTAGTAAAATGACAAAAGATGTCCATTTTCTAGGAGACTGAAAAATTAGAGTTGTAATTTACAATCTTTACATTATTATTAATAGATGTATAAATAATTGATTTCATAGGGTTATTCCTTTTATTAAGGTATTTATAATAATTATTTCACTCAAAATAAGTCACATGACATAATAATTTGCAATATTAAGAAATTCAAACAATGAACAGCTTAGGTATTTCTCCTAACCTGTAAGACCTACCGTATTTTTCGATCTTATATACCGAGTCTCGGGGACATAGAAAATTCAATGTGTCACAAAATTGACAAATCATGTTTTATAATATTACTACAGAATTATAAAATTTAAAAAAAATCATTTTTCACGTGTTACAAAAACAGATAAAAACGTTATCTATATATTATTCAGTATTCACTCACTGGCGGCATTGGGTTGACATAGTTACGCCACTGTATAAACATTATAATACATATGCAGGGGCCCCTTCTTTTTGCATTGGGGCGCATTTTTTTCCCACTGGGTATACGTGTAGATATTTTAATACCGTATGCATGTCAGATTTAAGAAAAAAAAAACATGTGTATGCATTCATATGTACATGTATATTTTTCTAGCTTGGTAGCGGTGAAGCAGGCAAACACGTTTAACGACCTTGGAAAAAATGTAATCTTGACTGTAATGTCAGATTTGTAACATTTTTTATCTTACCTCGGATATACAAAATGATAGAAGTAAAATATTATTAAAATTATGATAAATCTTTGTTAAATAATATTTCAGTCCCTCGAATTACATTGTAACCGAATTTCTACACTAAAAAACAGTATTCACATACATAATATACATATATATATATATATATATATATATATATATTACGTAATACCTTCACATGGTTAGTTCCAGGTGGTCGCTTTATTTACTATAAGGATAAAGCGAGACCTATATACTTACCATTCAGTGGCGTACAGTAGATATAGATTTAGGTTATGCTGTTACCAATGATATTATACAATCATATATAATATATGTAATACAATATATGTTGTACATAGGATTATAAACTTTCGTTTAACCAACGTCTTTAGACAAAAGGAATCTGTCGTTTATGACTTTGACTTTGATTTCATGGCTTAACGAGATACCGGGTCCGAAGGACCCCTTGCCCCTTCATCGGGTGTATGCCTTAATGGCCTGGAAAATTTTATTATTAGAATTAAACAACAAAAGTAACAATCTGCTTATAACATGTGGCAGGGAACTGCTAGCGGGCGCAGAGAATTAAGCCTCTAAAGGAAGACGAATTTTGGACGTTTATGTCATGTTTAGCCAACGATTTGATGGTTGGATTGGGGTGCTTTAAAAATCCACCGTAAAAACGTTTGGAGATTCATGTTATGAATTCTTTACGGAGAGAATGCCCGACTCTTGATAAAGTTGTGTGAGCCTTACCCATCTAGATGCATCCAGTGCTGACCGGATAAACTTATTTTGAAAGGTCTGTAGTTTCTTCATGTGTGAAGGAGCCGCGTGACCCCAGATGTGGGCTGCGTATAGGAGTATTGGCCTTCGGACGGCCTTGTACAAGAGAAGCTTATTCTCTGTGGTAAGTTTGCTATTCCTGCCTAATAATGGATACACAGCGCAGAGTGCAGTGCAGATGCAGCGCTTAACTTATTGTGGATATGTTTGCTCCGTGAGTTTAGAATCCAGCGTAGCACCGAGGTATTTTATTTCGCCGGTTCAGGGTATGTTTTCTCCAAACATGTTTATGTTTTTGTCCGTCGTTTATACGATCCTACCATGTATTTATTTGAAATTTTAGAATACTATTAATAGTGTTTTTAAAGTTTAAATTTTAACGTAAAATAATACCTTCTTACCTATATAAAAATCAATATAAAAAATGTATGGACGTTTTTAAGAATATTTTTTATGACTTTCTAAATCTTTCACGTAATAACTAAAGGAAATTTTTTTTTTTTTTTTAAAGTTTAACGTGCGAAATAGTTCTGCCAATTACTTTTTGTTTTTCCCAAATCAAAAACAAATCCATGCACCAAATGCAAAAAAAGATCATGAAGTCAACATGTCAAAAACAGTAAGATAGTAAAATTACTAATGTAAAAGAGGAAGTAGACACTTCAATTATTTGCGGGCAGTTGTAAGCCTTTCAAATGTTATTCTGTTAAGAAACAGCATAAGTAACGACTCCATACAAAACGGATCAACTGAAAGGAATTTTCAATTCTATAAACAGCAATTGTATAACTTGAGTAATACACTAGCTTAAAAATATAAAATAGTAATGTGAATGGCTACAATGCGTCGATTGTAGCTACTGACGCTACGGATGCAGCAGTGGGTCGTCGTGGTAGTTTTTATAACTAAGTCATTAAAGTTTCTACTGGTACACAGATGGCGGCGCTAATTGTAATAAATCCGTAGATATACGTTTACGATTCATATTATAGATTATTTAATTTATATTTGCCAGAATTTTTAGTAATGTACGGTTTTTTCTTGTATACACTGCACGCCCCTGCTACCATTAGGTAATGGATAATTGTATCCATTAATTGTGTTTTCTCTGAATCGTGAACAGGAATAAACTAATTAAAAATATAATAGCTCGGATGGCATGAAGCGCAAGCATTACTTTTTACCCGGATTATAATGATAACTAAAATACTAAAATAGTAAAACAAAAAACAATTATTCTTTTTTTAAAACAAAATGATCTGATTTGTCACAAATCAGCCTAACCTAACCAAACTAATCACAATACTCAATACTACTCGTATAATACTGCTACTCATAATACTCAACTCAATGTGGCGGAAGTTTTGGGCAGTGGACAAACGTTACTTAACTCACCACAAGAAAACAATAATGGTTCAACGATCTCCGCTTCTCTTGATGATGATAATGAGGTTGTAGAAGAAATAAAACGCACGTCTTATTCGGAAGAAAACTGAACCAAGAATGAAAATGAGAACGAATAGTTCATCTCACTGCCAGTTAATTTTATTACACTATTGTTCGTACATATTTCTTATCCTAGCATTTCAACAAGGTGCTTATACAGGCTCCCGCCTCG
Source organism: Eubasilissa regina (assembly GCA_022840565.1). Classification (NCBI taxonomy): domain Eukaryota; kingdom Metazoa; phylum Arthropoda; class Insecta; order Trichoptera; family Phryganeidae; genus Eubasilissa; species Eubasilissa regina. The sequence continues at coordinate 19,149,942 of JAINEB010000015.1, read as the reverse complement.
TAAACAAATGTTATCTTCATTCGTAGACAATCGCCCAGTTTTTGCCTCGTCCGTTATTTTTGATCTTTGTTATTATTATATACAGGTAACTCCCGTTGATCGCGGGGGATACGTTTTGGACGTGGTCGCGATAAGCGAAATTTCGCGATCAACAGGGTATTTAAGAAAACATTTTAAAATTCTAAAAAAAATTTTATTAATAAAATGAACATTATTAATAAAAAAAGTCATACATAGCATAATTCATTCATTTTGTTTCGCGTTGCAAAAAATAATCTAGATTACCTTGTTTGGTCTCTCTGCGTTTATTATGCAAAATTTGCTGAAAACCGTCAAATAATCAGTTACAGCCAAGCTTCACGGCACTCTTTCGCTCTTAATCTTGGTCGTTTTCTTCTAATAACTCCAGCCATTGATTGTGAAGAGAAAGAGCATTTTCTATGATTTTGACACTTAATTTTCGCGCGGGAACAGGTTCCATCATTTTCTTGGGACATAGTATGGCAGTTTATTTCATTTTTAGATTTAAAAAATTACAAATGGATAAAAAATATGTAAGTAGTCAATTCAATTAGTGTGCGTTTGACACTCCAGCTAAGATTACCCTGAAGGATACTCAACCGTACCAGGCATCGACGTACCTGCGTTCTTTTGTCTCACTCACGCTCATAATTTTACGTATATACACATGTGTATGATGTGAGTAAGCGAAAAAGAAAGATATCACGCGCGTGCAATCACTTATTATAACCATTCCTGGCGTATGTCAAAGTCAGACAAGTGCCGAGACAAAAAAAATTACAAAAAGATCGCGATATAACGAATCCACACTCGTCGGGATCGCGATGAACGGAGGTTACCTGTATTAATTTGGCGGCCGGCACTTATCGCGAAAAGCTGGGCGCCTTGAGCTCCGAGAACTCATTCCCGGCGATAACACGGTCCTTCGCGAGAGGTCATTTCCAGGCCTGCCCGCGAAGTCTACCGCATCCTGTCGCTTACAAATCTTGTGCGACACACAGTTGAACCTCTAATTTCGAATACAACCCGTTAAATCCGTCGAGTTAAATTTCCCCATAAGAAATCATTTAAACTGAATCAATTTGTAGGGGACAGGATTCCAAATTCACCACCGTCTCAGCCGGCATCGATACTAGCGACATAAGCGTCATCGGCAGCCGCTACAGGTCTGGCCCGATCCCTCACTGCCGATCTCTTTTCTGTTTCACCGCTCTGCAACGGCGGTCTTGCCCGGCTTACGCGCACCGAGCGAGACCGCCGACTCGCTTCGCTACATTTTCATAGTTCACGCTCACCTTCTGCATCTCTGCATTCTATCTATATTCCTTGTTCTACCAACTATGTCACAATAAACATCAACACTCCAATCATCTCACTCTTTCATTTAACCACCGACCAAACCCCCAAAAATTTATTCCAGACACCCAAAATGGGTTCCATGATCGACTAAAGCTAATTCTGTCGACTAAAGCTTCAGCCGACCATTGATCCACGTGCCATTAAATCCAGCGACATGGCCACAACCAAAATTTCTAAATGATTTTAAGAAAGAGCTTTTAGGTTAGGTTAGATTAATCTGCATGGAGGAGCGGGCGGCCAGTAAGTTTGTTTAAATAGTATTCTGTTTTAACACAGGCATTATGCTTATGTCCAGAATGACATAAGTTATGACTTTTAAATGCAACTTCGTATTCACGAATAACTACATTCTTTACAGGAAAATAGCTTATCTCCTATTACATCTGTTTTTTAAACTTTTCTCAGTCAATTTAAGTGCAATGGAACGATAGATGTATTAATTTGAAAAGTATAACATATAGGTTCGAAAATTTGTCATCAAAAGTACTGTTGCTGTAGCATAGTTGGATAATGCACCTTCCTCGTGAGAAGAATGTGTTCTCCTTAATAAAAAATGTACCTTCAGAACCAAAAGATTACATATACATCTGATGTAATTTCCTTTCAATTTGCCTACAAAAAGGAAGCCTTAGCCACAACCCTAAATAAATCAACGATTCATAAATCACATACTATGTATTTAATTTTAAAATACTTGATAAAATGTTTTAATATAGTCACAATGTTATCTTGACATGATTTTCAGGAACAAAAATATCATAAATTTGTGTATACATTCCATTATTTCTATGTTTCTTATTTGAAATAATAATTTTCAGGCGAAAATATGGAAGCCGCCAGGTGCTGGTGAATGAGGAAGAACATGAAAGGCCGAGTCACTTCAAACATTCTGTGGTGAGCAACAAAAAACCATATTTTTTCATAGAAATCAATCAAGTCCATCCAATTAATGATCTGCTTTAAAAAAAAATTGATAATTCATCCACTTGAATAATTCATTTTAAAAATGGTAATTCATGATAAATGGTAATTCACTGTTTAAAAATAGATATTTTGAACTAGTAGAGTTTAATTTGTAATAATTTTTTTCAAATCCTAATTCATTTTCCTCATTGAAAGCTCTGTAAGTGTTTTACAGAAATCTAAAATATAAAAAATAACCTTAATAGTCATAACCACTAGACAACAAGCGTGTCAATTAGATAGCATCAGGAGTAAATCATCGAGTTACATTCAGTTTTCACATAAATATAACACCTAAATTAAAAGAACACAAGTACATCTTAAACTATTTACTAAACTAATACTTTTTTCTTTTTGATAAATAATATTTACACACAATTGAAATTTTTTCCTATATGCTTAAAATCTATAGAATGATTTAACAAGCAGATATTTTTCTGAAAAATAACATTATTAATTTTTGTTGCAGGTTTGAAGTCAACCATCCTGATGAGTGTAACAAAACATGAAATAACGCAGCGTGTCCGCGGAGTGCCTTTTTTTCTAATGTTTTAGAATATTTTAAAAACTCTCATTGATATTAAAAATAAAGAAAATAGTGAATCTGGCATTTATTTGTATCATAAAACCTCACTAATCCAGTTTTAGAAATGAAGAGATTTCTGAATAATAATCACGTGACAAAATTGTTATTTTCTTAAAATTACTCTGTCTACTTCATGGAAAATATATTTAAAAATTCTGTAATGATCCAGTACTATTAAAAATCACTACCATCAAAATTAGAAGACGTAAACATGCTGGTCCAGGTACCGATCTAAAAGACTGACTGCTGTGGGTTTGCATTTAAATATAGGTATAAACCAAGGTTTATGTAAAATTATTAGTAAGTTTAATTGCAGACTGAAATCTATAGACAGAGTAAGTAACGTAAAATATAATTAATTGTGATACAAGTTATTTAAAATTAATTTCACAATTTTTTTTTCTAAATGAAAAAAAAATATTTTTGAATGAATGTCAACGTGTATTTGAACTATTTAAATGTAGTTGATTATTAATTAAAAATCATTATACGTTCGCCACATACCAATTATTGAAAGTAAACTATATTTGTTATTATTTTTATCACAATATTTTATTCGAAGTCTAAAGTTTCAACATAATATATTATTATGTTATATTTTGGTCTGTACATAAAAAAAGATTTAATTTTTAGACATAAAACATTATTATATAATTTATAACGTTAACAAAATTGTTCTTATTTTGTGGGGTAATTTAGATTTAATATCTATCCCAAATTTTTCCGGATCAATGATTACAGCCCAGTTAGATGTATGTACATATTAAGATTCTGATTATAATGATTCAATTGTATTTGTTTAATATACCCGTCACTATCATGCTTGACTGGTGCAATCTTGAATATTGTTAATATCTTAGAATCAATCAAAATAACTGTAGGATGCAGGATTTTTCACAATGTATAAAAAAAGAAGATCTAGTATAGTTTTTGTAAATAGTGATCTTTAAAAATGTTAAAAACTTTTCAGTCATAATTGTTCTGTTACAAATAATCTATTATGTGTAATATGTACTTTATAGGAATAAAGATTAAAAAACTGGCGTGGAATTTTAACTAAGAATTAATCATTTATTTATTTTCATTTCATAGCTCCGGAAGTTGAAGCTTTGCTAGATCTTTTTGAAACTAAGCACTACGCAACAAAGATAATTTCTAGGCAATTGGCCATGGTTTGTTCTTATGTTCCCAGAAAAAGATTTTACCATTTTTCTTATGAGCCTCCATACTTTATAAACCTTCTCCCAATGGCTTAACAATTTTTTAATTCCATTTTTATTAATGTTTTGACTTTTACTGTGGAGAAAACTTGATACATATTTATTTTTCAAATCACTGTCATTATTGAACTGCTTCTCTCTCACAAGGTTGTCCAGACTGAGGATCAAGTGGAAGCCACTGATAAGAGGTATTGTGAATATAGTGAATGGGGCAGAAGCTCCCATCCAAGTTCTATTATCTCATCATGGCCACATGAGGTTGAGTCTTGATGAAACAAAACATTCTTCATTTCAAAATGTTGAACTTGGTCATAATAGATGCTAGCAGTGATGGTTTTTTCACTTAAAAACTTATGGTAAATGATTCCTGTAGGATCAGAGTGCATCCACACAAGATTCACCACCCAAAGTAAATTTTTAGACCGAGCACTTTGTTCCTTTCCTGAAGTTTTTTCGAATGTCATATAATTCTTGGCGTGTGATGTGTAAAAACCAAGTAAGCCTTTTACCATAACTATAAATTACTACAAAAAACTGTTAAACAATAGACACCTCGGCATTGGGTTATCTTAATAAGGTGGAATTATCAATATTAACATAAAAATATACTATATATATAAATATATAGACAGCAGTGAGCTGCCAACATGTTAACAAGGAGCTTGCTTAATCTCAGAGGTATTCGCGATGTTCCGGAGAAGGTGTGGATTTTTTATTACTCTTAAACAATTATATACAATCATAAAAGTAATCAAATATTACTTAAATGCTGTAAAATAATATCAATAGCTGAAAAATGTACTTAACTACCTTAGATTGCATGTTTCAAAACAGAACATGAAACAGTGAATGATGGTACAAAGTAATAAATATTAGGAACTATTCTTCTCAAAACTGTGCACAATTACAGTAAAGGAAAAAAATGTGCACGTGTGAAATATGAAAGATAATCGTTCACATCTAAAAATATCTGGAAGCAATATATATCATACATTGGCATTTTTAAGTATTGTTAGACTGTAGACAAAGCAATGGCTAGGTTTATTATGCACCCAAAATAAATGTATTTTATGAGAAATTTCAAAAGGCAACAAAGTCTTATATTTCATAATACATTTAAACCATCTACAGAAATTGTAGTTGTAGTAATCTGTAGAAATTGATTTGATCTGGGAATACTGTTTTTTTGGCATTAGTCAAATTCAATAAGGGGCACGCGCGAGCGCTTTCCAGTATATATATGATATAATGTTAGAAAGGAAGCTTCTTGGTTATCCTGCATCTGTTGGTCCTGAGAAGGACCATTGTCGTCCCGTTTCAGGTAAATCTCATTACCCATCTTCAGAGGATACCTTATTGGTGAAGTGTTGCTCTAAAATGATCATAAACACATCTTTTCAGGCCAGCAATTCAGCGCTAAGTGAAATCACTAATCTTTACTTTAAATATGAATTAAATTTATTAATTAGAAAAATATACATATAAAATCAATTTTATCAAAAAATATTGTCGTTGCGCCACCGGGATTCGAACCTGGATCTCTTTCCAAAACAGGAAAGGTGCATTATCCAACTATGCTACAGCGACGATATTTCTGAATAATTACAACTTCACAATAAGAATGTTCTCCTAATAATAAAGTTGTATCAATGTGTCCAAAATTTAATAAAAATGAATTGATAATTCTGGCGTTTGCTATCAGATTACTCAAAGGTATTTGAGATTCTGTAAAAATAAGGTAGATGGCTCTTTCAAATAATGGAACAATTAAATGTATTAATATCAAAAAGGTAACATATAGGTTAGAAAATTTGTTACTAAAAAAATATCGTCGGAGTAGCGTAGTTGGATAATGCACCTTCCCCGGTTTGGAAAGAGATACAGATTCGAATCCCGGTAGCGCAACAACAATATTTTTCGATAAAATTGATTTTATATGTATATCTTTCTTATTAATATATTTAATTTAGTATTTAAAATATCACAGACCTATGTTCTGAATAATTACAACTTCACAATAAGAATGTGTTCTTCTAATAACCTTCAAATTGTATAATTAAGGTGTTTAAGACCTAATGTTTGTCTTCTAGTAATACTGTGAGGTAAAATATTATTTTTGTTATTTGTTTGTGCGATAAGTGTCAGGTTCTGAGAAATTGTTGATGTTAATGACTTTTCAATATTGTTGTCAATGGGTCAAGTAATTTATCTGCCTTCTAATATATTAAGCCAGGTGTTTGGGAGTTTATACTGTCTCTATTATTTACAAAAGACAACAATGATTTAAATAATTATATATACAAAAAATTTTGTTTGGTATTAGACCATTGTTTGGAATACAACTCGCATGCGTCAAACGGTTCGCGCTTACATACTCATTCTCGTTCGGTTTTTGGAGAAGAGGCTAGATACACTCTAGCCCTCTCTAAGATAGATATCTCTTCGGGCTCGGAGGAGGAGAGGAAGCCCCTACTTCATTAATCAAGGAAATCTTTGCCAAATGGATGGATGTCAAAAACTTTGCGGAAAAGTACCACCCCCAACAAAGCCCAAATAAGCCGTAATAGCATTGTCTGAAATGACCAATGTCATATTTCCCAAACATCCTGAAGAGAAGGCAAAAGCAAAGTTTTTGGAGAGATTTTTTAGTACATAAACATCAAACCTGATGATCCTAAACCAAGTCCAAGTACAGAAAACAGAAAATTAAAGTTTGTTAAATTTTCATTTATTTCATCTAAATACTTTTGTATTTATATATTTTAGTATTAAGCTGTGTTTAACATATTTTATACAACCCTATCAATGTATAATATGCCAATAATAATGGGATATTTTACAATAGGAACGGATTAATCATTTTCTTTTATTTCTTATGGGAAAAATATGTTTGATATATGTCATATTTGGTATTAAGTCCGAGGATCTGGAACAAATTAAGGACGAATTCCGAGGTACCACTGAATATATGTTTATTGTACTAGTCCAAATTTTATTTATTATTTAAATAACCTAATAAATAATAAATAAAGTTTGGGCTAGTATAATAAACAGCAAATAGAGATTGATGTTAACTGCTCAAAGTGCATTCTCTGTAGTGAATGGCTCCGAATGGATTCCATAATCCAAGTGGTTTACCATACACAGTCATTAAATAGATATTATAAAAATTCTAAGAATTATGACTTGCATAGATCAACAAGAACTTATCTGGGCACCCAATATTTAAAAAATAATGTTCCTGCCATGATCCGCGACATGATCGCTAGACGAATATCTTACCATTAGACCAACAAGCACGTTGATTAATAAATAATTATATAAAAATTTATTATAGAAAAATTGATTCACAATTTCCCCCCACATTTGATGCAGTCATCTCGCTCACACTTAATATTTTAGCATTTAGTATTTTTAATCATGGCAGTAATTCTGCTGATATCATACCCATTCAATTGTATATTAGTATTCAAAAGTGATAAAGTTGTTAGGTGACTGACTAAATTTGCCTACAAATATAGATGGTTCACATCTGCACCCAGTCTTAAGGGTGCGTGCTTTTAAAAATAACTCATATTATCACGTTTTTTACGAAAACGTGGGGTTTTATTATTCATTTATATCAGAAGTTATACACTAGATTTGACTCTTTTTCTAAACTATTGCATATATAGGACTTTTACACTAACGTAAAACAATAAACTAAATGTTATTTGCCATAATTAAGAAAATACAAGCATTATAAAAAAGACCACAACCATTAAATTTATTTTCAGAGTGCCACAAAATTGCCTTAATATAGAAAATTCTTGCGTATACTAAATATATTTCCATATAATCTTGAAGACAAGATTACGCAGACAAATCTGCATTGAACCATATTACCAAAATGTTAAAAATTAATTAAGTTATAAACCATTCAATTTGCAGTACATATGATCAATTTTCGACGTTTTTAAAACAAGTGATAGAGAAAACAAATTATTTTAAATAACATATTATATTTACTTACTCGCTTTGAGGCTTCAGCTATTTAAAATCAAGTTTTATATATAAAAAAAAACACAATTTCTTACTAAATAATATTTATATCAATCGTATTAATGTGTGTTTTTATTGGTTTTTTATTTTAAATCGCTGATTAAATTTTAAATTAAATTAAGATTATGATAAGAATTTAACCATTAGCCTCATTTTTCCTACAAAATCGCTACTCACTAATAATGTGATTTTTTTAAAAGTGAAACTTCTTTACCCACGGTGTAGTTAATTAGGTAGATTTAAATAGATAATTAAAAATGCATACATTTACAAAATAATGTTTTCGTTTAAAAATTCATGTCGCTTATGCTGTTGTAATTTTGTGAAACATAGAATACCATGTAACAAAAGAGATGACAACGGTTTCTCTTTTGTTTCGCATTTGTGTTGGGATAAATACGTATAATAAAAATCTACCGAAAAACTAACCCGGCACTACTATTACATGTTATTTGTGCTGAGGATTCATTTGGACCCATTCAATTTTTTAAAAATCAAAAGGTTCGGCATATACGTCTGAAACGTGTGGTTGGTGTAGTCGTTTATTCAGTCAGAAGATAAAACAGGGAGACTACGGAAGATAGCGGAGCAACTCGGCGGCGTTTAGTCGATGCCGGCTGAGAACGACTGTGAATTTGAATCGCCATCCCCGCAAACTCCTCCTCCAGCGGCCGAGTCGAAGGTAGCGATATCAATCATTGCATGAGCCTCCATTCCTAAATTTGCTATGGCATGAATGGCAAGACGATTTGTACTGGGGTGGGACTGATGGCTTGATGGCCGCCTCGGACGGTATGTTGCGGTGACCGCCCAGCATATTGTTGTCCGTGCATTGTGGATATTTAGGTGTGCTTTAGGCGGCCGCAGGTGCTGGACATTTATACACATAACTGCCAGTGTGTCGAAGGCGCGTGACATATCGCTGTCAGCATATAAACTAATGATATAAGTACTTTTGACTCACTGGTGTGATTGTGATTAATATTCTATAATATCGGTGATTGAAAACTGTGACTGTGATCACAGTTTCATTACTAATACGCATGCGCACACAATATCACAATACAAGAAATAAACAAAATAACATAATTTTGAGTGTATTTACTTACATTATTCAAATTTAATTTGCATATTATGTAGTGCCGTTCCTTATCCAGAATATAAATTTGAGATACCATCTCCTTTTGGCCGCGTCTTCACTGTGCGTAGGTACTTTTCTCGCCCTTTTTATCCAATCGGTAGCCCTGCTTCGTTTGGTGCGTCCTTGCCATCAGGCAGGCGGAAGCCATTTGTTTCAATTGACATTGATCTTTCGTCACTCGATCACATAACGGAAACTTTGTGAATTGTTTTTGTGTGTTAATTAAAACAAAATAATGTCAAATTGCAACATTGACGATAATTAAATGCAATCAGAGAGCTGTGGTGTATCGAAGTCCCATGAAATTGGCTCTAAATCCAAGCATTGGCTCGAAACAGATGAAACCGGACCACGCCGTCGACCAAAGCGGGCTAGAGGGAAACGATCACGCATGTCGTACTCTAGTGACTCGTCTTCGCAAGATAATAGGCAGTCTTCCCGCAATATACGAAAGCTATCGCGGCAAATAGATTTGAGAGAAATTGTAATGCAATGCGAAGTGACGAACCGCGATTCTGATTATTCTGGCTTCTCCCTAAATACCAGTAGAAAAGCAATAGAAGTGCCTTCCATTAGTCAGGAGAGGGCAGTTTTTCAGATGCCGGCTGCTGCAACGGAATTAGCTGAACCGCGGAATCCAAAACTGTCGGCAAATATGTTTGAATCCGTGGAACGCTTGCAACAGTTTAATTCGGCAGGATGGTTGGATGTTCGCTATGTCAAAGTTCTGAAAAATTACGTCACGGAACCCGGCTTCAGGGATTTGGAAGAAAATAGCGAACTAGCGGTGGTTAATGAGTCGTCATTACCGTTGGCATCAACCGAAAGAGTGCTTGTGGCCGTCGCACACGCAGCACTCAAGGAATGAGAAGTACTTTAGAGTAGTCTCCATGTGTTCATCAACCGGGCATTCGGCAAGTCGGAAGAGCTCACACCAGATAGCCTAGTAGGGGCAGAGTAACTTTGACTTTAATCGCTGCTCTGACGACCTCCTGCAGATAGTTTGTGGAAAGAGAGTGGAAATGATTGAGTCCCGTCGTAAGCGTTTCTTACAGGCACAACACGCACAAGCACAATCATTGTACAAGATTCCTCCGAGCAAGTCATTTGTTTTGTCAAAGAGAAGGCTTTTCCTCAGAGCTGCAGAGGCTTGGTGGCATATCAAAGGTATTTAAAATACCGAACCCATCTGGTCAACCGACACTTGCTTGTTCCAATGTTAGGAACAACTTGGGAGAGTTCGTGAGGCCGGATTCTGCGTCCGCCAAACCACCCACTGTTGGTGGCTCTTCCCGGGAGTTATTTCGTAACCAACGGACAGACCCTGGACGAAACCTCCAGCCGCACACCTCAAATCAGAGAAGTGGAAGGCAGCAACCCTACGGCCGACCTGCAAGAGAGCAGACCTCTCGCCGTCGTGCCAATAACAAATGACGTTTTCTGAGCAGGACGACTAGCAGAGTATCTTCAGAAATGGCAGGAGCTCCACACGCACCCAGCTTCATTCTGAAGATGATTTCAGGATACTGAATCCCATTCATAAGCCTCCGTTAGTCAGACTGTCACAGAGGATGCAGTCGCAATTCAAAACTCCTGTCTCCTCGGACATGACCTCGTTTCTGGAACTGGTAGACCAATCCTCAGGTTTCCACTCTCGGATGTTCCTGGTAAAGAAGGGCGATGGATCAGACCGCCCCATTTTCAACTTAAAAGGCCTCAACACCCATGTGATTACGAAACGCTTTTTCCTCATATCACATCACAGAGTTCCACTCTTTTTACAACCAAATGATTAGATGACAAAAATCGATCTGTCCCAAGCGTACTTTCACGTGCCTGTAAAGGCATCCCATCGAAAGTTCCTTCGCTTGTTTTGCAAGGGCCAATCCCTTCAAATGACTTGCCCGCCAATCAGCCTTGCCAGTGCATCGCAAGCATTTACCACCATCTGCAATTGGATTCATGAGGAAAAAGGGTGTCGTAGTTTATCTGGACGATTTTTTCCTGGCATATCAGTCCAGAGAAATATTGGAAATCCAGACAAGGGACACTTTAACCCTGCTCCATTCCCTGGGGTGGGAGTCAAACAGGTCCAAGTGCATCTCCATCCTGACCCAAGAACTGAAATACCTAAGAATAACATGGGACACTAAATATGGCATGAAATGCCTGTCTCGGAACAAATGCTAGAAGCTTTTCGAAGGCTAGTGACAGAGAAGTCTTGGTCCCTGAGACGGGCTCAAACCATCCAAGGATCATTAAATTTGCCCAGTTTCATGATACCCAGGGGGCGCCTTCACTGTCGTCACATGCAACTGCAGTCGAATACCATGCGGAAATGCCTCCACAATAAGATAGTTCGAATGAACCCCCAGGTACAGGAAGATTTGCGATTTACGGACGCAGCAGGCACAGGTTGGGGAGTTCAAATGGACGACCATCATATGTCAGGTCACTGGACAGAGGAGCAAGCGTTACGGCACAACAACCATAAAGAGATGTTTGCAATTTTAGAGGCATTCAAGTGGCTGAACGAGAGTTTGAGGAATTCTTCAGTACTCATTCAATCGGACAACCAGACTGTTTTGGCATATCTCCACGACGAGGGAGGAACCAGATCGGTGGCCATGTTACACCTTACATTTCGGATAATGAAGATGCTAGACCAGCACAACATAGTCATAGAGAGTCAGTTCCTACCTGGCCTTTACAACAGTCTAGCAGATCATCTATCGAGAGGCTCAAAATTGCCAGAGTGGCATCTTCTCCCCCCTGCCACAGAGAACATTTTCAAAGTATAGAGAGTTCCAATGGTGGATCTATTCGGATCTCAGGCAGCTCATGGAGTGAAGAGCTATGTGTCCCTAGACCCAAGCGACAGGCATTATTTCCCAATGCATTCAGCAGAACGTGGCATTTCCCACTGGCATGGGTTTTTCCGCCACCATGTCTCATCCCTCGTGTTCTGACACACGTGTTAAAGTGTTCAGGAATGTACATGTTAGTAACCCCCAGATGACCCAAGGTGTTTTGGTTACCAGATGTGAGAGCATGATCCATTGTGCCTCCTATAGAAGTCCCGAATCTCCTAAACACCCTAATCGACATAGCAACAGGTTGTCACCCTCCCAAGATTCAGGACATGCATCTCGACATGTGGTTGATTGGGGGTGGGAAGAATTCATAAAAGATTGGTCCCTAGAAGAGAAAAATTTATTACGTGCGAGCTGGAGAAATTCTACCCTAAACACATATAAGCAAGCATGGAAAAGATGAGCATCTGGACAAAACAGAAAGTCAATCTAAAAAATCCTTCAGGGACTCAACTTGCTTGTTTCCTAGTACACTTAAAAATTGTAAAAGGAGTAGCGCCTAGTAAGATTGCCCTGCACAAGTCAGGTATATCTATGTCTTGTAATCCAGGTAATAGAGGTTAAGTAAGCAGATAATGAAAGGAATTGCAAACACAACTAACAAACCTCCAAAACCTCCTACTTGAGATCCTCGCATAGTAAGCACCTGGCTAACGGGTAACTTGCCAAAACTGATAACGCTATTCGAAGCTTCGAGACGTTGTGCTAGCATACTGCTGTTGGCCTCGGGGCAAAGGGTCTATGACTTAACTTTCCTAAGATGTTCCCAGGGTCATTTGGTGGAAACCAGAAACTTCATTACTATTTGGCCAGTTTTTGATTCTAAAACTGACTCTACGTCACATAGACAGTCAGGTTGGAATCTCTCCAAAGGTAGCACTGGATCCAGTATACTGGGTGAAAAAGGCCTGTGAATTGTCAAAAGAGCATAGAATAGAAGCAAGCAACAACTCAAACCTCTTCCTAACTACGTGTGGCCCTGCGAAACCACCATCATCCGCAATCATTGCAGGATGGGTTAAATCTGTTCTAAGAGAAGCTGGAATTAATGCTTCAGCAGGCAGCACTAGATCTGCAGTAGCATCATTGAGCTGGATTGAAAACTACTCAGTGCAAGACATCTTAGAGAGAGGAAATTGGCAATGTGAAAACACCTTCTCCAGGTACTATAAGAAAGGAGATAAAAGGTCCTTCAACTCCGACAAGTAATTCCTTTTCCCTAGCAGGACTTTTCAAACCAGTAGATTAATCACAATTGACATCATCCTACCACCAGGCGATAACAACACTTCTCAAATTTATATTCTGGATAAGGAATGGCACTACATAATATGGGAGTTTTACCTACCATTAAAACTCTTATTATGTTGCCTTCCTTATCCAGAATATACTTAAGCTCTGCCTGGTGAGAGCTAAATTGAAACAAAATGGCTTCCGCCTGCCTGATGGCAAGGACGTGCCGGACGTAGCATGGCTACCAATTGGATAAAAAAGGTGAGAAAAGTACCTACGCACAGTGAAGACGCGGCCGAAAGAAGATGCTATCTCAAATTTATATTCTGAATAAGGAAGGCAACATAATAAGAGTTTTAATGGTAGGTAAAACTCCCATATTTCAGCATATATATTATTTAATATCATAACTAAAAGAATGAAAAACCTTTAAAAAAAATGTTAATTTATTTTTCGGGTCAAACGTGTAAATCGTTTTGGCAGAATCTACTAGATGGAGCTAATCACAAATTAAACGTTATTCCTTCATGAATATTTTCATTTCATATGCACATGCGCCGAATCACGATTCACAACCAAATATAAATAAAATTATAAAATGAATCATGAATCACGATATTCCCAGATATTCGATCACTGATGGTAAGTGTGACTCAAAGATATCAGTGATTGACTTACAGTTCGTGATTTTGAGCTCATCACTAGTATGAACACCAACAAGTCGGCATCCATGACTGAAAACATAACGATGAATCATAATGTATGTCTCAGCCATTGACGTGCTCCCGTCAGGTGTTCGGTGGAGATTTCATGGCATTTTGTGTCTCCTTCAATAGTGCGTAAGCGTTACAAGTTTTTTTTTGTACTATCAGTAATGGCATCCTAACAGGCTAATTGACATTCAACAATTGGTATCTGCAAAATGTGACATCAATACAGCCTTAATGTGAACAAGAAACTTGTGTAAAAAAAAAATTTTTTCAGTAAATTGAAATTTATTTATAATAAGAATCAAATTAACAAACCAATAATATTAAAACAAGATTATGATAAAAAGCACATGGTCACTTGTGTTAACCATTATGCTTAAATTTGAAAAAAAAAATCAATAAAAAATATTCCAAAACATATTCTAAAACATGAAACCCATAGACCAATTATCATTAAAAAAAAATGTGATTAACATTGGACATCACTATTTGAATTTATACTTTTTAAACTTATATTATTTACATATTATATTTATACATCTGTTACACAGTATATATCTTTATATTTACAATGTATTGTATTTTAGCGAAAACCTTTGATTCTATGTTAAATTGAAATGTCTTTTTTATTTTTAAAAACTTAATTTATCTAATATATAACTAAGATATTACAAAATATTCGATTTTAGTAAAGAATATAATATTTATATCTTCTTATTATTTTTGTACAAATCCCATTTATTGAGTATTTTGTTCAATTGCTCAACCTCATTTTATGCATGTCAATATAAAAGCAAGAAAAATATACTAATATTAAAAGTAAAATGAAATCACGCACCCCTTATTATAAAATGTTACATTTCTTTTGACAAATAATTAACATAAGTAAAATTACCGCATTAAATGCTTCAACGTGTATTTCAACACGTAAAAAAACACAAAATGTATTTTACAAATTGATCTATTTTTTCTTGTGTGCTACAACTACTGGTCCTACATTGTCACCGGTTGTTTTATTGTGTGGACCATGGCTTCCATCGCAGTACGGCCACTGAAAATAAAAAAACATTATTATTCCATATTTAAAAAAGAATAAAGAAAAACATGTTTTTTATATTAAAAACACCAACAAAAATGGGTATTACTAGCAATAAAAATTATAGAAATTTTTATTTGTTATCTTTGTTTTATTAACCACTTAATTGAGTTTAAATACATCTACCGGTTTCAAAAAATATTCTTTTATATATTTTCTATACATTTTCTTCTTCAGAATGTCACAACTAACTAAAAACATATATTATTGTTTCTTTACCAGAATCTATTTTTAAAAAAACAATTATTTAAAAAATAAATTTAGTACCTAATTGTTACTTAATACAAATTTACTAGAATAATTTTTAGAAAAAAATTATAAACAACCAACTGAATTTAACTAAGAGTCCCATTCTAAAAAATTTTCATAAAACAAAGATAACAAATAAAAATATGAATTTAATCCACAATGTTAATATTGCTAATTTTAAAAGGAAAATAAATCTATTTATTTTAGTCAAAAGGTCTTATTTAAGACCTTTCCACACTTGACAATTTTATTAATGTATATATTTTATGAAGTACTTTTTAACTAGTCTGTCCCTTGTGAAGATTTTTAATTCGCCCAAAGACTAAGGGCGGGTTGTATGATCAGTAGTCAATTTTCACTATGGTAAATTTTTACAATAGTAACTTTTTACCATCGCCTAGGGTAAAAAAAAATTGCGGGTTGGTTGTCAAATTGACTACTACAAATCATAGGTAAGAAATCACAGAGAGATAAGACAAATAATAATGAAATATGCCTTATCTATGGATTTATTCTTTTCTGCATTCGAAATCCATCACTTTGCTGGCAAATTCTTTTTGGTCAATGTGCTAATGTATATTAAACAACGAGATCATCATCGGACGAACTCTCATCACTAAAATAGCAGAATATTGAATGATTAATTGTCGTATACTGCAACTTTCAAAGTAGCAATGTGACAGATGACTTTTGAAACAGCTGTGAAGAGTCCGCCACATTTAACCAACGATTTTCAGCTTTTACCATATCTGATATTCAAGAGTAAAATTAGTTTACCATTGCATTTTATACCAATGATCGAACAATCCATTTTTGCAAATTTTTTTACTTTAGTAACTTCTTTTACCATAGTAAAAAGTTTTGTTTACGTAGCGTTTGTATATTTTGTTGTTAGTACACGATTGAGTTCTTCAGACTTTTCCGTATTTTATAAATTATTTAATTTGTATTAATTTTAATACAGACTTTCCTCTTTCTATTTAAGCTTAGTGTCAAGGCATTTTAAAGAATGTGTAGTTAGCGTTTTTCAGATTTTCTCGTATCTTGTTAATTATTTTATTACCATTGTTTTATATGTAAACAACATTATTTGTTTTTCTCTAATATTTACGTGTTAGACATTTTGAAATTCGCGAATGCATGGTTTGCATTCCTTAGACTTTTCCGTATTTCATTAAATTTAAATTAAAACATTTTTATAATTTTGACTGATAATTTTATAATCTCAATAATAGCATAATGCGAAACTCATACAAAATGCCGACAGTTGTTAAAAATCGAATTAATACAAGAGATTGACAAAAAATATTATCCAAAACAAAATTAACAGAAAAATACGCGACCCCATTAATGAGGTTGTCGACAATAGTAAACATGACAGAAAGAACTTCAACGTTGAAAGGCGAGTGCCAAAAGTCGCCGCGACCACCACAAAACAAATGTTTTAAAAGCGCTGGAAACTTTTGTCGCTAACCTCAGCGGAGAAATGGCGGGCTGACAAGTTCGACTATTATGTCGTTATTAAAAATGGCGCGAAAAGATAGTCCATTATAATAGTGTTTTTTTTAAAATAATATTGCGATTTGTTTACACTGTACTTTGACAACTTGTTTGTTAATTTTAAATTTGTGGATATAGGTGTATATAATTACTTCGAGTTGCTATGAAAAAAGTTAATATGTAAAAAAGAATCAAATTTTTGAAATTTTTACATTCATTATCCTAAATCGTTATTTGAACTTTTTTTTGATTTTCGGTCCCCTCAACTTCGAATAAACGGGATTTTACTATATTAAAATATGCAGTAAATTAAAAAAACTTCACTAAAAGTGCCGGATAAACTGAATCTTTGTTTTTTTACCTTTCATTAAACTCGACATCAGTAAAAACAATGTGGAGCCATTATTATCAATTAAAAATAGGATCAGCAATGGAGTGTTACTGTTTAAAAAAATTTATGAACGCAAATTTAAATAAGATTATTTTGACCTCTTACTTTATGCTAGGTAACTTTTTACAACCCCTCATTTAATCAGTTTATAGAAACTAGATGGTCTAATAAATGTTTCCATGTCTCGGTCCTTGGTAGGCAAGAATTAAGAATGATGTGGATATTCTAAGCGGGTATAGGGTGGTCCGCCATATTGCGATTATTGCATGAACTTCTTGCATTTTTGAATTCTCACTATCAAATGAAACAAATCAAAAGAATTTACTACTTTTTGTGCCTGCCTCATTTTCTTCCTACCCTGTTCCGCATAAATGACAGATATTTTTTATATATGCAAGAAGAATGAAATTATGTAAACATAATATGTTCTCTATATGGAACGCACCAGAACCATACACTGTATGAATATAAGGAATCTGCTGTCCAACTGGTATGAAAGTAGTATGACGTGTCTGTTTCATTATATGATGATGACCATGGGATGATAGAATCACACTGAAAATGATGAAATCTATTTTTAGCTTTTACTTATCTCTGAAAGATGATAAACAGAATCTGATAATAAATATAAGCTGTAGAGAATCTTGCTCAGATGAAATAAATGAGTCCATTCAACATCATAATGATTCAATAATAATATGATTTCTTTGATAAACAAATTTTGAAAACTTAAGCTAAACTGGCGTTGTCGCACCTTGCAGGAATATGTGATAAGGCACCCGTCCCGCGTCCCTTCCGGCGGACAAATGGTTTGAATCTTCGCAACAGTATGATCAGTCTACCCCTGGGAAATCAGAGTAGTTACACCATGCACGAGGGTGAAAACACTTGAAAGTTAGTCGAGATTTGTTTAAAGCACCTTCCTTAGTCAAACGTAATGTAGCGACCGAGTGAACGCAAACTGGTTGTGAGAAATGCATTGATTCAAAAATACTTCTGTTTTAATTATTATACAATCATACAATCTTATTTATTTAATTTTCTACTGTACAATGCCTAACTTACTAGAAGCATCTGTGTTGAGACAGGCAAAATTTACAAGCAGTTTTAATTTATTTTGGTAACAAATAAGTATATTTAGTAAAGAATAAAATATAAAGAGACATTTTAAACTATATGTTCAATATTCTTGTACAATGTGCAATTGAGGAATACAAAATAATGCCTTCGAGACCTGATG
Source organism: Eubasilissa regina (assembly GCA_022840565.1). Lineage (NCBI taxonomy): Eukaryota > Metazoa > Arthropoda > Insecta > Trichoptera > Phryganeidae > Eubasilissa > Eubasilissa regina. The sequence goes on along the minus strand of JAINEB010000015.1, from coordinate 19,131,319 downwards.
CTGGACACATATGCTGTGCATAACATATGCTGTGCATAACAAACGTCTCCATTCTGAAGGAATTATGCATCCAGATGACTCCCTACATCTTACAAGAAGAGAACATAGCTTGGAGAAGCTTGTTATGGTGTCCACCCATTGGACTGATCGAGTGATGGAAAAGGCAACAAACACTTCTCTAATCAGACGTCAGATCTGCACGATGCCGAGAAAAGTGAAGGAGTATAGTCAGGAGGCAGGAGTTCACGAAGATCGCGATCCTCAGTTATAAGGGACATACGGTTGGTTGCTTGTGTGTAAAATGTTTGTACGATAAGAGTGAAGGAGAGACAGAATAGGAGCACACACAGAGCAGTTTGTAACATGGTCGAATTATAAAAGGGTCACTGAGATAGTCTGGTTATGTGGTTATGAAGAGACATAATAATTATATTAATGTATGTTCAATATTTAACACTATTACAAAAGTAAACGATGAATCAAATGCGATCAAGGTCATCCCCGGCCACTAGATTACTAGACGAATGACGTAACCACTAAACCACAACCATGTCACTTTTAGCACCTTATTTAACAGAATTTTGGATAAGTCATTTGCATTTGCACACATGCAAATGCATACATTTTTACCGCAACACAATATTAAAAGGCAAGAGATTTTCAACTTTTAAGGTGTATGGATATACTCTGGTACTTCATCCACGCATTCAGTTTTACTGGCCTGTGCAGGCCGACAATTATTTATTTATTTAAATAAAATTTTGAAATGTTAATAAAAATAATTTTCCCATCCTGGTTAATCTGCAACCCTATTGAAGTGACTCCGAATAATCGAGAGTGCACTGTAGTTTAGTAGTTTTAATTTAAAAGTGTATGGAAATTCTTAAAACTTAAATATAGCCATCACTTTCTATAATAAAATTCAAGGGACCGAGCAATTTACTTTGTTATAGAGTTTACGTTATAAGGAATGAGGAATAAAATTAATTTGTATCTGTTTAAATGTAACATAATTTATCATTTGAAATCTATTTACACAATTGCATTTCACTAGGTGTCTTGAAATTAATTAAAACTTAAGTAGTTTATCATCTTGATTTGTCCTCATTTTCTTTTTCCAATACACTTTTTGTATCTTCTCTTGTATTCTGAATAATTCTTTAACTGTCCCAGGGTCACATTCTCCACCACCAAGAAGATTCTCCCGAGTAGCTTGGCCGCACCCAAAGCTTGCCGAATGCTGGGTGGTTCAGGCTCCTCCTCGTCTTCTTGATCCTGTCCTACAGCAGCTTTCACAATATCGTCATCAGTTATCTCAGCTGTTGTGACCAAACACTCATCCACTGCAGCGAAGCTCTGCAAATATGACTTATGTGTTGAATAGCGACAGTTCAGATACTAGTTCGTGCTTTAGACTGTGGAGCAGTTGAGCAGCAGCCCTGCGAGGCGAAAAGTACTGGATGGTTGCGGCTGTCACCTCTTCCCAGGCCATGCTCGGAAGAATCACTGCATCCAACCATGTTAATAGAGACCTTTCCATCTGACTTGATAATCTCCATTAGAATCATTTTTCCTGTAGCTCTTCAAGCTTTTGATCCATTAGTTATAGGACACATGTCGTGTTGGCAGAGAAAAAGACTGGACTAACTAGCACTGGGGATGATGGGATGAGTGGAGAAATTGTCAATTTCAATACTGCCAGGCGGTGGTGGAATTCCAAAAAATGGGGTTTTCGGTTGTCCTGATTTTGGCGAGAATGTTCCAATTTTTTAATTATAGAGAGTGAGTCATTTTGTTACAGAGAATGAATAAACACATGGGTTAGTATGGTAAACCTAATAAGTTTGGCTAATTTCATTACAGGGAGCTTCGAAGCACAAAGAGTGAGTTAATACATGTGTTCTAGAGCATATTAATAAATATTTTGCGTGTCCTATCTTAAGATACTGTCTATCGATTTATATTATAGTCTGTATAAAATATTATTATTAAAAACCTAGCTTACATTTTTGCTACGCCAACATCTGCAAAGCACTGCCTTATCTGCAATGTCTTCGATATCAATAGTTTCTACGACTTTCGATAAATCCTTCTTGATGGCAGGGTTGATCCACATAGATGGTTCGCTAACATCAGGATAAATAGCCTTATATGTGACATAGGTCAGCCCAGCCGTGACAGCTACGGGTGGGATAAGGCAAAGCCAATCCCTGACTGTAAAACAAATAGAGCAATGTGAGTCCTGAAAATATGAACATATTATAATTACTTTCTCTCATATAACATCCCTTTTACATGAGCTACATTGACTCCGGTTCCCTGAAAGAGTTGAATTTAAATTGTGCTGGTTGATGTACAATGCGACACATGTATCTTCAAGAACTTTATATCCCAAACAATTTGAATGCTATACGTCAAACTCTCAGATCAGCCTCTACTTCAGCCGCAGGAAGGGTTGTAGAACCAGCCAGCCATTGCCAAAAGTATAAGTTTAGTGAACAGGCATTTTCAATGGCAAGCCCAAAAGCGTGGAACTCTTTGCCCTTCGTCATAAGAAACAATGCATCCGAGAAAATAAAGAAGTGATTAAAAATGCACCTTTTCAAAAAATTATTATAAGTATAATAACAATCTTAATTTTAAATGCAAAGATAGGATACATGTAGGACTATAAACAGTTTATGTTTAAAGCGCTCGTGAGGTGAATTTTTTTATGAAAATGGCACTAAAAATTATCCAATATTATTATTAACTCATTTTACAATTTCCCAACAAAGCTTAAATAGCCTGTACGAAGGCCATATATCTGATGATGGGTATTTAAAATTGAAATAATCTTTCAAGGATAAGAAAAATAAAAATTAGAAATACTGTGGACAAATTTTCATATTAATCATTTTAAAAAATATTTTTCATATTATGATTATAAAATATATTAATTAATTAACACTTTTGTGCATATCCTAAATGTATATGAGACACACATCCCATCGGAAATCCAAAACATATATTTTATAATATGTTATTGTCATATATATTACAGGTTGATTTAATGAATCTAGTGCTTGCAAAGTAATGTGGCACTAATGACTTAATAAAAATAAAAATTTAAGTATAAAGAAAGTAATTTCAAGAAAAAATAACTGAAATGCATTACAGCAAATAGCTGGCGTTCCTAAAATCGCGAAACTTTAAATTACTGTTCATCGTACTAAAATATCCAGAATCAGATAATTACTTACAATAAACAATAAACAAGATGGTGTTTATCGGCCTTGATGTTGGGGCCGAGTTTCTATCGAACAAGCTGCACAAGCGTAAATAAATTTCATACATTTTGCGAATATTAAAAACACTTTGGGGGCAAAAAATACGGAATGATCTAGATACTTTCAAATTTCATAATTTAGAATGCTTGCCAAAACCGCCAAATGTGACGTAACTGGGTCAACATCATCTAAAATTTGTGCAAAATAAATATTATTTCCTACTTACATCCTAATCTAAACCATCCTCCGATTGAATCAGGAATTGGCAAATTCTGCAAATATCCTGGTAATGAAACTTTCACTACGTGAGCAATCGGCTGCATGGTTAAATTTCGAGTAATCGTCACAATTTACAATCAGCTAACCGCTACACCAGACTCCCAAACTTCAAATAATGACGTACGGACATGAGACATAAGCATTCGATCTTTCGATACACTACATACGTACCAACCTACACAACACACAAACTACGAATTGAATTAGGGCTGCGTTCGGATCGAAAATTAATTATCGGCTAAATGATGAAAAATACCTACTCCGGCGGATTTGATCATCAACGTTACAAAGCTAAAAAGGCATAAAATTTAACTAACATTTTAGATTTTTGATATGACCGATGATTAAAACCTGTATTTTAAGTAATATGAATTATGATGAAGATGAAACAATTTTTGACTTCTCTCGCTGACATTTCGGATCCATTGCAGGGTCCATCATCAGGGCTGATGTGATTGATGATGGACCAAATAATAATGCCAGAGTATTCTGCCCAAAAGATTCTGAGCGGCGGTGAAAACCTGAGAACAATTTGAAACAAATTAATTCATAAATGCTGTATTGTATGTGCATTAAACTAACTTACATTAATTTATACATTTTTAGAGGAATTAAATAACCTAAAAATTTAAAATGTAAACTATAAATAACGAAGAGTACAATTAAAAACGAAAGTAAAATATTCTCAAAATATTATTGTAATCGCGATCTTAATTATAATGTGTTCAAAGACCAATGATTCATAATATATGGTTCCTTTCCCAATTTATGTATTGTATCATATTATAATATAGTATTATAAAATAAATTCATACAAATTTATTATTATTCTTCAATCAAATCGACCTGGGTAAATGGTACGTTATTGGATTGTATCATATCTGAATCGTAATAAACAGTTTGTTCAAATAAACTTCGAAATCTTGCATATGTGAACGTAATACTCATTTTGATATTACTCTTAGTCATAATGGCGTTCAAATAAACGTGGCGTATAAAATGAAAAATGAAATATTTTTCACTTTCGTGGTAATGAAGGTATATATACTATTAAAAAATCATAAAAAAAAAACCTTGGACTGAGAATATTTTCATTCTTTGAAATGTGATGACTATTACTAACTACGATAGGTAACAAAAGTCACGCAGTTAATCGCGAATACAATATTGTGCTCACATTCTTAGCTGGTTCAGTCAGTGGTTAGTTGTGTTCGCTGTTTGTAGTTCAGGTTAGTAGTGATCAGATAAATTTTTTTCTGAAAATTCTTTATATGTGTAATAAATGAAGTCAGTCCACGGTCATTAAAATATTATTATAAAAATTGATTACAAAATCAAAATCACAATCATAAAAAGCATCCAATTCATATATTCTTATTGAGCAATAAACTACATGTATCCATATGTTTATTTGATATATTTTCTATATTTATGTGCCTTTCATAACACATAACAGTTCAATGTAGAGTGCACTCTTTTTTGAACTTTTTATTTTTCTACGCGGACAGATTGAATAATATCCTGCAGTCTGTCTATAATAAATTCGTTATTCGTCAATGTGCTAAACTTTTCAAAATCTTTGGTAAAGGTCCAGCGACATATTTAGGCCATTTTAAGCATTTTTTTTATCAACTTCAACGCCATTTCCTGTAGGCGCCAATATTCATAATCGAGAGAAAACCGTTAAAGAATATTTACAACTAAATCTGACTTAACGATGAGGACACAGCTTCAGAATCGGATTGTGCTCTATCAGTTACATATTCAGAAAGTTCATTGGGTATATCAATTAAACGTTAAAACTGTAACCAGATCGAATAATTTAACTTTTTCCAGCCATTGTATTATCCTTGTATAATCTCTGATTGTCGCATATCGTCAAGGGTCCCTGAGATTATGTATCTGACATCTAAAGAAATACTTTAATAGGAAAATATTTAACTGTAGAGCAAAAAATAATTAAAGTAAATTTTAAAAACATTATACAATGAAGAAGTAAAAGCCGATTGTTTTGTTATTAATCAATAAAATAAAAAGCAAGTCTTGACCCAAAAAAAATAACCGGTTTTCGTTGGTCGTTATATAAGATTATTACTCTTTTTTACAAAAGATCTTTTGATGTGAAACGTCCATTTACTATTGACTGTAAAATGTTGAATTATTTCCTAGGATAGGAAAGCAAAAGAAGGCGAGAGGCACAATTCTTGTACCTCACGAGTTAACCTTATGTATATTTAGTGTTAGAAAAATGATCATATAACGGCTAACGGCGGGCTATTTTTCGGTTAAATGCTTTTTTTTATCTATATTTCATCATTATTTCCAATTGTTTTACACACTTTAAAACATTTATTAACAATTCAGCATTATCTAAATCAATCAATAAAATTAATCTAAATTTTTGACTTGTACGAGTGTCTAAAAAGCTGAAAAACAGTCTCGCAATTTCTTATTGGCAGGTAGGTACCCTGAACCATACTAAAAATTAAGCGTTAATACTATTGTAAATTTTTTTTTTTTTTAAATATAATTATGATGAAAATAATACAATAATGTTTATAAAAGAATAGGTACAAAATGGAAGAAGGGCGCTATATTTTCAAGAAAATTCATTGAGCACCTCATATAACGTGCATTCTTACATACATCATCGGTACCTACCAGACCACTGTTTTGAAAAATAAATAGAAAAATTAAAATAGCGAATTATCAGTACGCGGTTCTCCAGCTCTAAAATATATCACGAACCTAAAACTAAAATTTACTTTCGATTAATTTGAATGGAAAATTTTGCACAAGGATTCGAACTAATTGCCCAATATTTTATTACTTATATTTAATATTAATCCCAGTAGAAATAAACAGATGTCAGGATAAGTCACTTTATCAAATTGTCAGTGTACCGTGGCGCTACCTGCTTGCATATTTTGAACTACTGCAGTGTTGTGCAGGGAGCGTCGTTGAGTGCTGTGTTAATAATCCTGAGGGCTAGTTCGTTTTGTTGGTACCGTGCAATCGATGTTGTTAAAAACCGAATATGGCTGAAGAGTGGTTGGTGGTGTTAAATCGAAGTGACAGTTTAGGATTTGGTTTCTCTTTACTGGGAAAAGCTGGACTCCCACATATTATTTACAAAATTGAAGAAAATTCACCGGCAGCGAGAAGCGGCGAGGTAAGAATTTCCGTCCATTTTGGATTATAAACACGATTTAGCTACTCGGCGTCCCGTCAATTTGACGTTTTGCGAAATGTGGTTTAACGATATTCTAACCGTAATTCAAATATTTATGTATCAGATTGACTTGAAAACATATAAAATAGTGATTTTATTACTGCTATTGATTCTATAGCATTAATTTATATTTAACTCTTCACAAGCTTCTGTTAAAATTAATCAATTTGTTATAATTATCCTACGTTCTACATCCACCACCTTCTGAAGTTTAGTGAAGATTGCGTTGTTCATTTTTATTGTGATTTCTATCGCATTCGGTATGGCGTGGCTAATGTATACGTATTAACAACACTGCGATTTATTTGTCGCATAAGGTGCATTAAAATAATATGTCATGTCTAACGGTGAAATGTGTTAACATAAAATCCCTTTTTACGGTTTGCTCACAACACAGTGAATCACCCTTCGATAAAACAATATTATGAATTATCTTTGGCCTTCTAACGATCGCCCACATCATTTTTCTAAGAAGAATATTGTAATATACGTTTGACAGACGAGCTGCAATTGCCAGCTCGAAGGAAATATTGTTTACCGAATTAATTATTTTTCAAATTATACAACCTTGGTTATTTTATTGGGAGCCTCTATATTTCTCGGGGTGTTTCCATTATATTTTTTATAACGGTAAGGAGTAAGTTTAATTTGATGTAATTCTTTTGAGATGGTTTGCCGTCTGGGGTGGCCGATGGTTTAGGGCTGCACGACCAGCGAGAAAATAATAATTATGATGGCACGATGACGGACCCTGTAATGGGTCCCGAAATTATCTCACGACACGGCACATGTCTCGAAAATAAATATTATTAATTAATAACATATATCACCAATTTAAATTACTAAAGATAGTTTTCTAAAAATAGTAAATTAATGCGTTGGAATAAAACATTATAACCGTATAGTTTTTCACATAGTTTTCACGGTGAGTTTCGGGATAAATACCGTTTTGCAATACATTTGTTACTAAAATACGTAGATTTACATAAAGCACATACAACGTAGTTAGTATTTATTGGAGAACTATAAATATTGAGCGAGGTTAAAGATAATAATATTTTTGATGCAAATTCAATGTAACTATTAATATTTTGGTAATCAAATCCCAACTTACGCGATAGTGTAAAGATTCAAATAATTTCATGTCGCCGGTCGATACATGTTGAATTTTGTCTCCTAAGAATGGAGTTATCGAAATTGTAGACCTAGACAGTTGCATTTCAGTAAAAGTATTAAAATTAAACTGGGGAAATTGATATGCGACAGAAAATAGAAAGGGCAAAATTGCGAACACGTCATCGAACGGAAATCCCGACCGATGATGATTTGGGAGCGCTTAGATTCAGTATTTACTTTTGATGCAAGCGGGCGGGGTCATCACGTTAAACTGTAAATTTAAATTGTGCGTGCTTAGCGATTGATTTATTATTGACCTTTTTTTTTTGGTGTAGATTATCGTGGTAATTTTTTTTTCTCTTCCGAGATTGTATGTACAATGTACTACATATTATTATTTTACGTTCACACATTTTTGCTGGACTGTCAGTGCAATTCTTACATCTACGAGTAACAATGAAAATATCGCGGCCCTCGCCTTCGCGTTTATTTATATCTTATCTTGGTGGATAGATAAATATCAAGATTTGAATAAAAGTTGCAAACATCGCGAATAACAGGAATCATTACTGCTATTTTCCAACTTTAATATAGGGTGTCTAGCGGAAAATCTTCAAGTTTAATATTAAATTAAATAAAAAAAACTACAATGTTATTCTCATATTTTATTTATACAAAATGGAGTTTAACGATGCTAAGTTTTATAAACGATATCGTCTAAATGCCGTCCATTTCTCTCAAGACACTCTTGCAATCGTACTCTTAAATTTGCGAACACGCGAAAGTAAAGCGTTGGTTCAATGGCAGTAACTTCATGGCGGTTATTTTCTTGTAGGGCCTGAATTGTTCGAGGATTATTGCTGTAAACTCTCGACTTAGATATCCCCACAAAAAAAGTCATACGGTGTAAGGTCCAGTGACCGAGGTATGTATGTCTCCGTACTTTTTGATTAATTTATTGGGAAAAATTCCCCTTCTCCATTAGAACTCTAGCTGGGGAACCCGGGAAACGGCTACAATTGCGGTACCAAAAACTCGTCGATCATTCGGCAATACACGTCAGCAATGGCTGTCTCTCGCTGGTTAAAAAATAAGGGCCAATTATCCCTCGGGAAGAAATTGCACATCACACTGTCGTTTTTGGACAATGTAAACGTTTTTGATGGCGTTCCCTTGGGTTGTCGGAGCACTAGTATCTCACGTTCTGTTTATTAACATAACCATCGATATGACCATATGCTTCGTCAGTAAACAATATGTTTCCAAGTGTTCGTGTTGTTCCAAAACGTTCCAGCATCGTTCTCGTTAAGGTTTCACGTAAATAGTAGTAATTTTTGTTGAGAAACTGCACAATTTGCAGTTTGTATGGGTGAAACTGGATTTCTTTTTCAAAATAACGTGCACTGTTGATTTTTTTATTCCAGTACACGCTGTAATCTTCCTTGTCGATTTACACGGATTGTGCATAATTTCACGTCGAACTTGAGTCGCATGTTCTGGCGTCGCTGCTGACGTTGATGATCTCTGAGGAGTTTGGTTGACCATTGTCCCTTGTCTGAACTTTTGAACCCAACACCGGATAAGTTACTCGTCGAATATTAAAGTGAGTCCAAAAAGCGCGACGCGCACGAACCAATCAATCACCGCACTTTAAATATTGCTCAACCGCGGACGCGCGGTGCGCTCCCGACCAGTGACTCATTGCGACTGGCAATCCCGCAAATCAAGCGCGTCGAACGATACCCCTCCCACTTACCTCACCACTCATGGTTTACGAGCAATTTCAATTTAATCTTGAAATTTTTCCGCTGAACACCTATATGTCGTAAATATATTTTTGTTACATTATTACTGATTAAACGTTGTCTTTGTCGATGTCTTTGACATCGGTACATTGCAATTTTTAAAGTATGTTCGTGTCATTATTGAAAATTATCATTATCAGCGCAATACCACGATTAATTAATATCGAAGATGGTTAATTAAGTAGAATCATAAATTCACACGCATATACGTTTTCGAAACCGGTCATAGTAATCGGAGATCGACAACGGAAGTTTAATTGCCTAATTTAATAACCATACTGATTCGACTTTTAATGAAAATATTATTATCAACGTCCATTTAAAATATTTTTATTGTTTATACTTTTATCCACTTTGCCAGGTATTTGGATATCTATTTTTGATACTAGAGCTAAAATTATGCTGCAAAAGGGCAACAATTAATGTAGTTTTTATGGCTAATAACACGGGATTTAACATACCTATTCTGCAATATTTTATGGGTGGATAGGCACTTGACTAAATTACCAGTGAAAAATGTATTAGAAGAATGTGTACAAATTCTGTACCGTTATGGAAAATCATATATGTGTCTATGTATGTACTTCGAAACAGATTGCGAAATTGACCTATTATTATTCTATGTGTTTGTTTCAGTCTCTAAATCATATAACAAAATATATTCTGACCGCTTGAAGTTTGATGACCTTTTATTTTGTATTCAATACATAATTTTAAGTAAAGAAAACAAATGTTTCAATTAATCGAAATAATTGCATAACTACAGTTTTTTTTAAGTGCTTATAGTATCTCTGACATGGTTGGGATTAGGAGCATTTTGTCTAAAATATAGTCACCCGGAACATAAGTAATATTACATTATTACGCTTGTTTTCAAATAGGTTTAGGTGTTATCTTGCGAATGTATTATTTTTAAATATATAATATTGTGTCGGGTCCCGAGTCCGTCCGGGTCCCAAACAAGCACATGTTTATTATATTATATTATTTAAATAAATGTAGATTTTTTCATAAAATCATACCATTGAACATGCATTTGAAAAAGCCATATGAATAACCAGAGCAAAAAAAAAAAAAATAATTGAATTATAATAAGTACTTGCCATATATTTTAAGCCATAAACATTATTTTGCTGAAATTGGGTATCAATCAATATACCTACCCGCCTAGTCTGAGTATTCTCATATGATGTCATAATTTCAGTTCGGTAGCTTTATTGCGTATTTAATATTAATAGGTTTATCTATTACGAAAGTTTGAAACAACAATCATAATTAAATAGGTGTATCGGGCATGAGAAATTATAAAATTATTACTTAACACAAAGAAAGACAAATTATATCGTGTTTAACAATAATTTCGAAATACATAGCAACCTAAAACATTCTCAGTTTTTATAAATAAGGTACATTCCGGCGGTGGTACTGAATTTTTTTTAAATATGGCTATCAAATTAAAATCTCAGTGCAAATGTTAAATACACCCCTCTAAACAGTATTCAAACGCGCGCGTCGTAAGAGCACAGGATCTCAAACATTTCTCACTTTAAGTACCTACCTGCGGTTCTCTAAATTTTCGGATACACAACTTTTTCAATAATTATTTTGTGTAACAAATAACATGCTCTCTTATTATAATACAATACTGAATTATATAATTGTAGGTGCTTTCAAACTATTTCCACTGATTTTTTTTTTTTTTTAAAGTGTAGTATAGTTTTGTAATTGAAAACTTTGTGGTTAGACATTTTAATAATTAATATAACATATACATTTGTGTTTTAATATTTAATCCATTATATTTAATATATTATATTATGTATCTACATTTATTTTCATCTATTTCTATGACTTTCTGGACTTCTTGCAAGTCTTGGGTGTCGTTTCATTATGGCTATATAATACTCGATTAAACAGCCAGGTTTGTGATCACAGGGGCAAAAAATAAGGTATTTTTTAAGTTTAAGATAAGTTAAATGTTTTATCTTTTATATATTCAATAACAGTACGTAAATATATATCCGCGAAATCGTATTACGGCTGGAAAATATATTTAGCATCTGTCATCTCGTTTGTGTCTCATGGTCATAACGCGTCGCACTCTATGGTCAGTTTCTTATCTATGATAGAACTGTCAAGTTATGACAATATGAATGTTTTGTTCGTATTTTTCAAGAGTGTTTTTAAGTCGATACATATATAATATATCAAAGTTAATATCTAAAAACTTAATTTGTATAATTCCAGGGACAACAATACAGAATGCTTTATAATATTGGTTATCGCCGATTGCTTCACTGTCAGTGCAAAAAGCAGAAAGCAATCGGCGATAGCCGATCGCTTTTTGCTGTTAGAACCTGTGGGCGGCTAATGTGGCATCGAAGCGGCCAATAGTGGCCACTACATGGCCCATGGTTTCCGTAGAATCTATATTTCATGTAAAGCAATATAATAAGGATATACAATTTCCTAATGGCCACGTAGTGTCCAATATTGGTAGCGAAACGGTCACAATAGCCGCCCACAGGGCCTAGCAGCAAGCGATTGACGATAACCGATGAGACCTTGACCGCACAGCGGCCACAATAGTCGCCTGCAGTACCAGTTGGTGTTAAATAATAAATCTCGCGTGGTTTTATACAAAGTTAATTTAAACAAATATCTAATTCACCGGATTGGACATCATCGTGTATACAATGGAAGCCACTGTACAGTGAACAGTTATCGGCGTTGTTAATATTAGCTTGTTCCGAAAATAATTTAACATTTTACTATTGTATCATTTTGAACGTTCTTTGCTAAGAAATATTTGTTTTTATTTGACAGTTAAGAATCTGCAATATTTATTTATCGAGTCGAGCATTTAATCTATATTAATCCAGAATTTTATTAATCCTTCAGAAATGTAATTGAAAAGATAAGTAATTTTTGTATGAATTTAAACTTGGGTACTATACACTTATACTTCTCAAACAGCTTCAATCTTAACCGAGCATGGGGTGAAGGAACCACTTCTGAACGAACGGTGCGGCGCTGGTTCGAAAAGTTTAGGAACGCGGAGAATTGAATCTTAAAATGAAGACGTAAGTAACAACAAACAACTAGTTCATCAGAAGCGGCAGAAAATGAATTTAAAGAATTCTTGTAATAAAAATCCGCAATATTATTCTACAGGCATATGGTAGCTTGTATAATACCGTATTAGCCCGAATATAACGCGACCTATATATTTAGAGCAGGAATGAAAGGAAAAATTCAAATATAAAACAAAAATTAATTAGGTAAATTGTATTATAAAAAAAAATATGTTTTTTTTTTTTATACAGACATGCTTGAATTATCATCAGTGTCGCTTGAATGATTACTACTCAATACATCATTTATGGCATCTTCCTCTTTCCATAGAATGTCATCCTCACCCCTATCCAGATAGTTGGAGATGCAACATTTCTTTAGATAGACGTGTCACTAATCTGCCAGGCGGTCCATGATTCATGATCCCTTAAGACTGGAATTGATGGTTTCTTTATTTTCCCCATTGAACGATTTACACCTAAGAGCCAATTGCTGTACTCCTTTCGTAGATCGTCTTTGAATGGTTTAGTAACAGCTACATCTAAAACTTGCAACTGAACTTGGCTGTGTACCTATCTGGACACGGCCTAAACCCGGAATATAACGCGAATGTTTTTTGAAAGAAAAATATCGCGTTATATTCGGATTAATACGGTTAATTTGTTGGCAAAAATGCGGTCTTATATTAATATAAAGTTTATTTATTACTCTAAAGTTATGTTTAGTTGAATTTTCAGGTTAAAATAGGCCATTATTTTGGAAACAACCTTAGTTATGTCTATACCTATAACAAAACAGTTTCATTGTTTTCTTCGAAACTTCCTTTTTCATATCGCGATGTGGACTGTACAATTGAATATGACCTATTCAACGGCCCCTGAATGAATTGAATCGTAGGCTTGCTACATCCTTTGGTTCCGGTGTATTCACATTAAATGTAAGTTTTTGCTTTACAGTTTATTAGCAAAGCTTTATAGTTTATTAGGACCGTTAGGCGCACCGCGGACTGACCGCTGTTTTGCCACATATACGTCTCCGTAAGTCGCGACGTGACTGTCTCAAACCACACTGGGCATCAAATCTACGAAATGATTTAGCATTTTTTTTTTTGATAATGGCAAATAATCCACGTGTATTCTTAAGATTGTCAAGGAATTTTAAACCCCATCCGGTATATCTTCATTATACATAATACCAATGATACAAACGTTATGAAGGAGTTTCGCTATTTGAAAAAAACTAATTTATCAAATACTGAAAATACGGGTAGTTTTTAAAGTCACTTATAAAAGTTGAAACGCGCCCTTCTTATCGTTTATTTTATTTATTTGTAAATAAACAATATGAAACGTGCGTTTAAATTTTTTTTCTTTTGTTTTAAAATTGTTATCTTATTAAGTTAAAATTCGTCCGGAAATTGTGATATTGCCGCTTGTGCATAAACAGGATTTGTGTACTCATTTCTCTCTATGTCGTGTATATATTTTTTTAAATATAAATTTCAATTCATAATTAATAAATTAATTTTAATTGGGGATTACATTAGATTTTTATTTTTAAAACACTGGTTTTTTTAAAATTTTATTTTTTGTCAATCTCCTTATTTCTAAGGGTATGGTTATTAAAAATGTTCTTAGATTTTTACGGCTGTTCAGAATCTTCTGTGTATAAGTTATTCGTGGTTATTTTTTTTTTTCATCTTGGTACGTAAATTACAAATATTTATATTTATTTTTATGATTTGTGTTTAAATCCACCATAAATAAAATAATACGTAAATTTAATCTAAAAGTTTACCTTTCTAGCGAATGAAATTTCAGCGAATCTAAAGTTAATGACTCATGTGGTTTTGCGGATTGGGTTCATAGAACTCCTTTTGTTTGACTTCATTTATAAAATTGGAAATATCCCGCTGCAAGGTATAGAACCACTGGTCTGAGGTTTAAATGCTTTTAACGGTTTGCGCCCCCTCTAAACCAGAAACACCTGCTTTACGTTTATTTAGTTTTACCACATCTTTAGACCCTTAAGTATAGTGTTTCAGTAATTAAACCAGGAAACGGACAAACTGAACATACCTAGGTAAGTGTCCGGGGGGTACCTTGATGGTTTCGTATCGTTTTCAATCGGAACGTATTAATAACAAGTGTATGGACTTGTACGTTGTATATAAGCCGAAATATTGTAAACATTTTTATTTGTTTGATTTCATTTCGAACCTAGTCATTATTAGTACAGTATTAATGAATCATAAAATAATAATATATTTCCTGCTTATTATGTTCTGATTCAAACATTGGAGAGATATGTCGTAAATATGGAAGATAAATATTGAATCAACTCGAGGTGTTACCGACTCTATATCTATTTACGTTACCGTGCCAACTTTGTTGTCCTTCATTAAGTGTGTATCATTGAAATAGAAAGTGAAGTGTGATTCGAGTGTAGACAATGCAGGTAGTAATTACCAGCGGCGTGCACTATGCGTGGACTTAGGTTATGCTGCTAATATCGATGGGTATTATCATTAGATTCGCTCTTTCAGAAGCATTTTTTGTTTAAGTATACCTGTGGTAGTGTGCTTTATTACTATTATTCAAGGTAAGTTTTTCAAGTTATTCATCACGCCGTTTCCTCGCGAGAGTGGACAGAGAGGATGGAGCGCCACACTCTTCTATCCTGACACAATTCTCGCTTGATCCACATTCATACATCTTCTCATACAAGATCGACGATTATTGAGGCTTCTAACAGGACCATCCTCTAGTATCTGGTTTAAAATGTCGTGCCAAGTCTTTAGCGGACGTCCTCTACTTCTGGTGCCATCAACACTCGCGTCATATATCTTTTTTATCATTCTCTCCTCATTTATTCGTTCCATATGACCAAACCACCTGGATGATCCTTTCTTAATCTTACTCACTATACTAAGATCAGCTTTACATTTTTTTCTTATTTCTTCATTCTTTACTCTGTCATAAACGGATCTGCCACATATACGCCCAAGTGATCTCATTTCCACTGCATTCAGTCTACTTTCGTTCCTTTTCTGCCAGGTCCAGGCCTCACTTCCACACATCCCACAAGTTCCCATTAGCTATAATTCCATTAAAAGCGCCGTTCACTTTATTTTCTGCAGTCACCCTCCTTTCGATATCTTTCTCTGTCTTTCCGTTTCTATCAAACATACTTCCCAAATACACAAACTCATCTACTTGTTCCAAACATTCATTACCTACAAGTATTAAGCACGGTGTCTTGCTTTCCTCTTTCTCGAATACCATCACTTTCGACTTGTTGACATTCATAATAAGGTCGCTTTCCTTGCATACATCGTAAAGTCTACTCACTAGCCTCTGTAATTCTTGTTCATTATTCGTCATTAATACTGCACCATCGGCGTACTATAAACAGCATACTCTCTTCTCTTTCTCCATTAACTAAAGTACTTAAAATATGTTATAATATAAAATAATATCATGTTTAAAGTATATTGGAATGCATACAGTTAAGTCCGCTTCGACAACACACATGAGGTGTTTTGCAACACGTCTATTAAAGTGAAGACGTGTATTCAGAACACCACGCGGTACGAGAGTTGCGTTTAGTTCGTATACGTTTGGAACGGTTTTTCAAAAAAACACATGCGCAGCTTTTTTTTATCAATTTTAAATTCTTCCACTAGTTATACGGTTCAAGTTAACATAATAACTGAATTATTTTCGTGTAGATCTACAAAATTAACACATAATATATTAAATAAATATTTAATTTACATTTATTTTGTAAAGATTGTAGTTATGCACAGATTTTTTGATTGTATAGAGTGCACGCCCCTGGTAATTACAGTGGAGTACGTTTAATATGAAAAGTCGGTTAACGTGAAAAAATATCCAATTCCTGCAAAATGTTGTGATTTCATATATTTATTTTATTTTATCCATTCGCTTACCATAAAAAGCTTTTGTATCTTAGAACAAAATAGTAATACTGGCCGCCATATCGTCACCTTTATCTTTACTGTTTATGACTTTATGACTCAACTTTATATTGGCTAGACCGGCGGCCGGCACCTTTAATTTTTTTTAACGTGAAGTTCATTTAACATAGTAAAATATTTCAGTCCCCATGGTTTCAGGTTAAACGTTTTCGACTGTATTTATGTTTTTTTTGTATGTGGTTTTGATGTATTTTATTTTTTGGAAATCTTTCGAAAGCTTATATTGTAGTCTAATCTCGAATGGAATCATGTTTTCGAAATTTCATCGACTTCAGCCTTGAAGACGGACGCTTTAACACGATCAGATACATAGATCAACGTAATATTCAAGCAATATGAATCCAAAATTATTAGTAATGTTGAAATTGATTGCGAAAAAGGTTTTATTAAGTTTTGAAGTTCTCAATGATATTGTTTTCATTATTAAGGAGAACACATTCTTATTTTGAAGTTAATTATTCAGAACATATGGGTATGTGATATATTAAATACTAATTAAATGTATCAATAATACAACAATATATTTCGAAAAAATTGATTTTATATGTATATCTTTCTAATTAATATATTGACTTATGTTCTGAATAATTACAACTTCACAATAATGTTGTGTTCTCCTTAATAATATTTAAGGTGTATCAATGTATCTAAATATTTAATAAAAATGAATTGTTAATTCTGGCGTCTGCGTGGTTTACTCAAAGATATTTGAAATTCCGTAAAAACAAAGTAGATAGATGGCTTTCGAATAAGTAGAACGATAGATGTATTAATTTGAAAAGAGTAACATATACGTTCGAAGATTTGTCGTCAAAAGTACTGTCGCTGTAGCATAGTTGGATAATACACCTTTCCCGGATTGGAATGAGATCTAGGTTCGAATCCCTGTAGCGCAACAACAATATTTTTCGATAGAATTGATTTTATATGTATATCTTTTTAATTAATGCATTTTATCAGTATTTAAGATATTATTTTCGTTAAATATTTTTTTAGTTCAGAATTGACTACTCCGACGCCTCTTTTAAATACATTTTTGACGATGTGTGTTTTATTACATAATTTGATAGTTTATTTGGATCAGGATCAGGTGCGTTTCTCAAAAAAATAACTGTTCGGAAGGATACTTGTTCAGCAAATGTGAATAATATTTCACCCCTTTTCTGTTTTCGGAGTGACAATGGATTTTATTCCAGTCATATATTTTTAGTTTTAAGTATGGCTTGTCCACTATAAAATATAATATCCTTATGGTGGTCTAAGTTAAATTATCTATTAAATACTATGATATTTCGTTTCGACTCAATAATAGTCTGCGAATAGTCTCACTTTGTCATTATTTTAACGGACGGACTGCGGACGCAGTTCGTATCGTCCATCTTGTATTGCATTTTAATGGGTTTTGTGCGTGCACTGAGACAAAGCAATATATTATTGCCCGTATCGGAATAACGGTTATGTTGTAAGTAGTTGACATATGCCGTATCTTCAGAATTATAAGGGATTAACTATTTTATAAAATACTACTCCTCGATGGTACTACAAAATTATTTGATATTTAAATTTAATATATACTTACCCATTCATTCGTAACTAAGACACAAATGAACTCGTCCAGTGTTTCCGGGCCCTCCTGGTGTAGGTGTGGTAGCTACGCCACTGAAGCTAACCTGTTCGTAACAAATTGTTTTTTAAATACTAATTAAATGTATTAATTAGAAAGATATAGATATAAAATTAATTTTATCGAAAAATATTGTTGTTGCGCTACCGCGATTCGGACCTGGATCTCTTTCCAAACCGGGGAGGGTGCATTATCCAACTATGCTACAGCGACAGTACTTTTGACGACAAATCTTCGAACGTATATGTTACACTTTTCAAATTAATACATCTATCGTTCCATTTATTCGAAAGCCATCTATCTACTTTGTTTTTACGGAATCTCAAATACCTTTGAGTAAACCGCTGGCAGACGCCAGAATTAACAATACAATATTAGCAATAACATGGTAGCGCAATAAAAATATTTTTCGATAAAATTGATTTTATATATACATCTTTCTAATTAATACATTTAATTAGTATTTAAAATATCACAGACCGTCTGTTCTGAATAATTACAACTTCACAATAGAAATGTGTTCTCTTTAATAGTTGTTTTATTTTTGTTTTAAAATCTTGATAACACTTTTTTTTAGGATTTATTTATTTGATGTAATTCTGTTCATATTTTTTTATGGAGTTACTACTTATTGTCTTTCACAATATTATATTTCATGTGTAACAGATGGCGATGTATGGGTCTTAGCTTAATTCCGTAAACTACATAATAATCACTACACATTTTAATGTTTTCAAATTTCAATTAGGTCGATTTGTCTTCACTTGTGCCGGTACTTAGTACTTGTACGGTGCACTGCTCCGTGATTTATGATGGTCCACGCGGACAATAATCGAATTTATAATAGTCCCCGGTATGAAGCGAGACATCAAAAAGATGATGTCGTTGTATTGTCGACATCGCTTGCCTTATAATATTATAATCGCCGACGACGTCGGACATCATTGAATGCAGCGTATTTCGTCACGTGGTCTGAGAATATGAAAATTGTTTAATGGACATTTGGTTCCTTGCACGTTTCAGCTACATCTATTAACCACAATATGTTGAAATGGGAAACGTGACGCCAAAAAACTTAAGGCTAATTTAACGAAAACTTACATTAATTTTAACAATATATGAGAGTTGGGCAGAAAAGGTTTGGTTTTTAATGAAATATTCCGGAATTAGGAAGGAGAATCCTAATTCACGGAGATCCATTCGATCTGTAATTCGGCTCTGGATAACTTGGGTCTTAGGCTGTGTGCAGTTAGTAAATACGTAATGTAATCGCACGTTTTCGTCGTTGTTTATTTTATCTTGTTTAAATGGTTAGTATCGTTTTAATCTGTTTTATTTTTAGCTTTGAATTAATTGGTGTATTTTATATGAATGAAAATCGAATATTTATTTAAATAATACAAATATGTGAATAATCAATTTAGCAATATTTTTTCTTTCTCGTTCTTACAGAATCTTCTCATACAGAATTTACTAGAGCATACACACGTACCCTATACCTACAGTATATATTATTCAATTTTAAGATGATATTGAAAATAAATATCGAAGATATTACTTATTCTCATAGTTTTAAAAAATAAATTATAACACGTAAGTATATGATTTGCATTGCGATGTTAATTAAGTCAATATTTTCAACATTGTTTTATTTAATTTTTGGAATGGTCAGTATCAAGTTTTATACACGGCTGTGATTCGTAGCAATTTAGAATTCAAATCCACTATTTGGTCTCCATTATCCATCATCCAAGTGCGCGAATTAAAATTAGAAAAGGTCAGTATAAATTTTAAAAATTTATTAACTTCAAAATGTGTATACCCGTTGAACAATTGAATTGTGATTTTCTAATGGGCACTTTTAATTTAACTAACTTGTCGTATAGAAGAACTTTAAATGATTTATTATTTTTATTTAAAATGACATACTGGACGCCCCCAATTTAACTGAACTAATTGTATACCCGTTCCTGCGCGGAGTACGTCCATGTAAATTCATTATATACATTTTTTTATATGAATGCACAATATATATATATATATATTCCATGCTACTTGTGTATCTGCTCATGTTTTTGTTTTTTTTTTATGCCAAACCAACTTTCTAAAAGCCCATAAGAGCGTTAATAAATAAAAAAAAATCGTATTTTTTCTGGACACATGCACAATGTGCGCCTGTCTCGGAATGTCTCTGGGCGGAAGTGTGACAAGAGTCGTCTGAATTCCAGGCGGGGAATGGTACCAGCCGAGGAGGGGCTATTCGCGGCCGAGACGTGATCTCCCTACAGAATCAATACGAAAAGTCCGGGATCGTTTCTTCGCACGCGGTCACGGCCGTGTTTGCCGCTGGTACAGTTGTTCCTCCTGCCGACCGCAAGCCGCACGACTTTCGGGGTTTAACCCGAACAGACATCTACGATCGATTGCACTTCGTCGCTATCGGATATGTAAATGTCATTGCCAGTAAGAAAAAAAAGCGACATTCGTCATATGTCGAACGCGTTTTTAATATCTCTAGATTAAGATTACTTATTTTTTCTTTTATATTTATTATAAAAATCATTTTTACAGTAAACAAATACATACATATTAAATTGAAACGAAAGCATCAACGTAGCGGAAACCTATAAATTTTACTACTGGCAGTTTCTTATTGAGTTTTGACGTACATTAAACATGTTTTTAATATCTCTAGATTTAAGATGCATGCATATGCATTACATTACAGTCAAAAACTGAAACTGCTGTGAATAATTTTTGGTTATGTTTGCGACCGTATATTTGTCAAAAAAAATCATGTCTTCTAGGTTGAATGAGAAAACCATTAATCTGATTTTACTTTAATGTATATTATTATATTGATAAAATAGCATTTTTGTGTTGTTATACAATAACAATTACGATGTTCAATTACAAATATATGTCGAATAGTATTTTTTTGTAATTATTGTAGTAGACGTCTGGTCGAACAGTTTCGAGAAAAATGTTGAATATATATTTCTTTAATTATTTAACATTCTTGAGAAAATCGTGGTCCTTCCTAGAATATTATAGTATTTAAATTTATTCAGGAGCTATTCCTATGATTTAGACCAGGTGTATTGGTCCTTCGAGCCGGATGCGTATCGTATGCGTGACGATAGCAGCTTGCATGAATTAATACTCAGCGTGCATACATACATACATATATACCTTTTAACTATTATTTTTATTTTAAATCACTGAGAATGGTTACGGAAGAACCTGTCTCTTCTGGCACAGACGTCCGGTTAAGAAGACTTGAATTAATTTGTAAAATCGTATTTTATTATAAAATTATTTTAATAAGAAAATGATTGTAAGAATATTTAGGAAATATGTAGTTACAAAAAAAGGATAGTCAGTTAATATTCCTAATTTTAAAATCAATCAAATATTAATTTATTAATACTAAAAGGACCATACATAACTGCTGACTGCTCTTCATGTATAATTATTTATCATGGAATTACAAAATATTTACTAGAACGTAATCAGAAGTAGGTAAGTATAAAATATTTACTGGGGTGTTAAGAATTTATTGAAATCATTTATTCTGCAGTATCATAGATATTTTTAGACGAGGCAGTAAAAGTTATACTCATAAGAAATAGAAAATTCGAACACGAAAAGTTTCTTCCATTTTATACGATTTGATATCAATTAGGTACTATTGCTATTGAATAGACTCCTGAAACCAAAAACTGGTGGACTCCATGTGTCTTATATAAACTTAATTATTTTGAACGATATCGTCGGTGTAAGTCCAATACTGTCAAAATATTCAAGATGGACACAAAAGGGCTTCCTTCTTTAGTGGGGATAGTTTATTCACGGTATTGACTTTAGTCGAGGGCAAGCAGTCTATTGTTGAATTTCAAAATTTGAATGCCCCAATCAATGCGGCGTGTGGCCGTTCAACTGAAAGCGTAAAAAAAAAAGGATTTTGAAATTATTGGCTCATACGCGGTATTGAATTTACATAGACGATAGGTATTTTTATAAGTAAAAAAAAAAATCTACGGTATCCAAAATTGTCACCACGAATTAAATTTTGGAAGTGTCATGTTTGGCGTTAACATTTAGAAATCTTTAAAGTGAGCAAAAAAATTGAGAACAAGAAAATCGAACCGAGCTCATCTGTGGATCCCCATGTGTTCATAAACTTAATTGTTTATTTTTGTTTCCACTTTAATGCACAGTTTAATTTTTTTTTTGAATAAACATAGTTTATTACGTATAAATGGCCTGCGTCTACTGATTATTTGAATTTGCAATCTGTACTTCTCTTGCGTTAGTAATTTGTCTTCCACGGGCGTCACATATATTTCTGTTTCTATTGTTAAAGGGGTGAGGGCTGAGCCCTCTTGTCTCTGACATATGAGGTAACAACAATGGCGTAAGATTTTTTTGGGGGACCCTATTGAACGGGGAGCAAGGTGAAAGAAATTGTTTTTTTTTTTTTAATTTCAGGTAATGTAAATAATTGTATAAAGTAGTAGCAAAAATGGGTAAATTTTTATGTAAAATATATTTTGTTAATTCTTTTGTTTATTTTTTAATGTTTAGTGAAAGTTTTTAATGAATCTTTTTATAAATTTTGTTCAATAGGGTCAAGAACATGGCAAAGAAGTGAAATGAGACTAAGATGATAGAGATCGGATGAGGGATCATATAGGCCGAGGGAGTTTATGGAAAGGTTTGGGATGGAAATTAATTTAGATAAAATTTAGGAGATAAATCGTGTATGTGTCGTTTGAGTGAGGGTATCTTTGAGTCTCTGTGACGCCACATATATACTCTTTAGGTATTAATTTATACTTTTTCTTTCCTTAATTAATGAATGATATTATCGTACATGGGTACGAATGTAATTATTTTATCGGAAACTTTTTTAATTCAGACGTAGATAGCAATTGAAAAAAATCTTCGTACCATTATTCGTATAGATATGGAAGCCTGTATAAATATTTTCTCAAATTGGATTTGTTTTGTGTACAAAGCCATAGAATAAACGAAGAATGAACGGGTATTTTCATGTTATCATAATCCCTCGCAGGTGATGGTGAATCACGACACCATCTCGTTCAATGTGTGTGTTATTAGTACAATACGTAAATCTGACGCACTTGAAGAAAACGCGATAATTTTTTCTCATTTCGCTGTCGAATGTTTTACTAGATTACCGACCGAGTACCGCGTAATCTTATTATCGAACATCGGCTTGATGTCGAACTAATTAATTGATTGCATTGGAGCGCGATGTGTTTTGTCGAAGTTCTTCCGATACCAGTTCCACGGCTGGATATGAATGAAGAAACAATGGGACGTTTTGCGGTTGCAGTCGGTTCGGAACTCGGAACAATGTGTCGGCCGCGATAGTTGTCGCTATTTCTAACCATTCGACCGTAGTAGGTTCATGGACATCCATTTTTAAGTACGGTAAAATTGGATTCGTTGAATAGAATGCGGTAAATCCCTCAGCTGGAAATACAGAACGCTGCTCACGTGTACCTTACGATCGTCGCTCGTGATAAATATTAAAAAAAACAACAACACGCGAATAAGGTACATTAAAAAAAATAATCGATAATGATAATGAACAATTAATTGTATGATGATGTTACAATCTTATTCCCAGTTTTTTTTCTTCTAAATTTAAAGAAAAAATAGAGACGCGTAACACGGAATACGTGTCACATTAATATTCTTATATACTATTTTCAAACTGAGCTAAACGTTTGTGCTATGAAAATAGGACTAACTTGGTGGGCTCCTGAAACGATGTTTGAACCCCGACCACTAGATCGCTAGGCGAGTATCGTAACCACTAGATAGTTTATTTAAGTAGAATTATAAAAAAATTCAGTCTCATGAAGAACCATTATAAATAGCATTATATTGATGAATTTGCTTTAAACTAAAAATAAGTTAAGTTTTGTAGAAAGCGTGCGTTTTTTATAATTTTGTGTATGTAGTCTGTAATCACATCTACGGACATTAAAACGATTTAAAAAAAAAAAAATCAATATTTCAACAGTAAGTACATTTTTGTAAAGTTTTTATAGACACTGAACAAACGTTTTGTTTCTGCTATAGAGTTTTCCGCGCGCTCGAAATTCTTCTTCTTCTTTTATATAGGCAATCCATCCTTCAAGAGTGATTTGTGCCATTAATCAAGTTAAAAACTTTATTTTTTTAGAAAAAAGTACAATCGTATTATAGAACAGGAAATACTATATTACAAGTCAATACCATTGTCGTCGCTCGAAATTCAACGATGAACAGGAATGTATAGATGGATGGATAGAGTTTAATTTTGAATAAGTTTCTGAAGTTGGAGATTTTCCAATCAATCCAGCGATCGTGTCACTGGGAAATTCGTTATCCATTGCACGGTTTCATGAATCGGGAGTGATTCTATAATGTGATTTACTAGAGCGACCCAAATAACCGGATTTGATCATTTGGCTCTAGACGGAGGCGGAGTTGCCTTGCGCACACAGCAGATTTAAATGTGAAATTATCAAAAGGTTTTTTGTTTTAATATTAGAATTCTCTCTAATTAACTTTTTTATAGACCGCGGTCAATCAATTTTGTTTACTTTTTGTGGAGAAAATAGTGTTTAGAAATGTCTTCATTAAGTGTAACATATTAATTATTATTTTGCTTTGATCTTTCGTTAATTGATTGCCGGACGACTGAAATTTGTTGAAAGATTTACGGAATGCTCGTAAAATCGTGTTTGTTTATATTATAACGCTAATGCTGACAAAACCGGTACATTATTTCAATCGTCAGATATTTTAGACTTATCATTGTATACAATACACCTGCTTTTAATTTTATACATGAGAAAATTCACCCTTAAGCCTGATCTTATTTTTTATTGAAATATAGTATTCCTAGAAACTCGACATATTTTTTTGTCCACATGTAACATATCCAAAATACATTTTTTTATTTATTATTTATTTAATTTAATACATACATGGTTTTTCTTTCGCTCACCTCTCCAAAAAAGAGACCAGCTCTTGTGCTTGAGGTTGTTGATTTCGGGATATTTCATTGTGAAAGTATGAAATGGGTATATCTTTAAATGAACATGTTTCGATGGTCATTGTTAATCCAATTAAATAAAATATAAGGGTTCATTAGCGCGCATCAATTATTTAGGTCGTACGTTTGTAAAATAACCTTTCGATATTTGTAATGTTTTAGGGCATTGCATAGGGCTACTGCGTGGACATTTTCTGCCGGATGTCGGTTTTCCGGGTATTTGGGATGGATATTTTGCCCATTTTCTGCCGGGTGTCGGTTTTCCGGGTATTCGGGATGGATATTTTGGCACCACGAAATGGGGAGAAATTACGCCCAAGAACTTTTAAAAGTTAAAACTGCTACAACAGTATCTATATGTTGAATATTGCATTTTTTACTCTTCTCTGTAGTTGTGTTAGTATGCTATTTAACTGAACTTTTTCAATCGTTTTATATCGAGCATTACAATTTTACACAAGTTTACTTCATAATTGTATGTTATTTACTTATTTACTCTTACTTTACTTAGTTTTTTAATTTTTTATAAATGGAACATTGCGTTTACTTTAAGTTTTACATTATATTTATATGCTATTAATTGCATTTTACTTTTTATACATATATTTTATATGCTATCTAATCGCATCTTGATTTACTCTTTATATATATATTTATTTGTACAGTGAACACTATACCGGAAAGGCACAATCTGCTATAATACAGTAAAATACTAGTGTAGCAGGCAGGATACCGAAATGTATGTTTTACTTTGCTGCAATGTTATCTGATTATAACAATATAATAACACACTACTATGAATCAAAAAAATAAAATATTATTATTATTATATTTGTCAAATCGAGGGTGGAATCCCAATTCTGACACATTTATCATTATTATTAGTAAATCAATGTAACTATTATTTATTTGGTTTACGCCCCTGCTGCATGGCTTCAAGTCAATTGAACTTTTCAATTAAACTATAACTTTTTAGATTTAGTGAATTTACATAAATATACTTTACGCTAAAACTGATATTGTCCGCTGTTTAATTGATAGCAATATGACGCGCCATTGTGAAATAACATATTTTTGGTAATTATATAAAATTACTAATTACCATTTGCAACTATTGCCTGAACTATTTGCTGGGAGGGGTGGGGTGCGGTACCTTCGGATACGAGAATTCAGCCGGGGTGAACGGCGATTTTCTGTAAACTGTAGAGGCCTATGTTTATAAGTTGCGGTTTCTTCTTGGAACCACTAATACCATTTAAAATAGTAATCATAATCCAAATAATTAAATTATTATTTATAATCACAGAATGTAGCGACAAAAAAATCGAAATAATATCTAAAAGCGTGCCCGGTCGGTTGCCAAACGTTCTTGTACATGAAGAATGTCCAACTTTGGGCACTCCGAGTGCCGCATGAAAAAAAGATCAATCTAATGGTCGCACTCAAAAGAATTTGTACAAATATTTTTAACACTTTTTAGCTGCACTACGCTCTTCTAAAATTTCGTAATAAGAACTCATGCCACTTATTAAAACCCCTCTCCGGCCAGCGCCGTATATATCCGTTTCAAAAAAAATTCCACCACTGCCAGCGTCGGATATAAACGTCGTGACGTAATTTATTTATCTGACCCGTCTGTATTTAATTTTTGCTTCGATTAGCGACATCTAGCGAAACCTCGATTCAGTCTCTAAATATGCAGTTTTATTTTGTTCCGGACTGGAACTCGGTTTCAAGAATAAATTGAAGAAGTAGGTATCCAAGATGCAATAACACACCAATATCTTAAATTCAATTCGTCGACATGGTTAGTAATATCCATAAATGTCATAATCAGATCATTTCTGTCATCAATTTTTGGCGGTGTTAGACGGGCCAACATCGCATCGCAGGCCTCATGCGTGTACATTATACCTCACGCGCTTCCAAAAGCGCACCTAATTTATTTAAATAATAAGCGAAACCGCTAAAACTTCCGACAGATGTTCACTTGTAGTGAATACATAAAAAGTGTAGTAGTAATGATATTAATTAATTGAAGATGACTGCAGATTATTAACCCTTTCTCCCAGACTCTCACGTTTCGTTCAGTACCTGTCTACATTTTAGGTTTATAGCATTATAACAGCGTTCGGAGAGAAGCGCTCTCGCTTACGAGCAGCTACGGTTCCAATGTGAAGTTATGAATTATTCGAGCATCGTGAGATGGTGTGTCGTACACGTTGCAATCGTTATTTTTCAGACTCCGCCTTAGCTTTTGTAGTATATTTACTGCATCCACATCTGATCGTGCACGGAGATAAGTATGGATTTTTCCATCGAATGCTATTGCAAGTGTGTTAGAGGCGGTTGTGTGATCAGTAGTCAATTTTTACTCTAGTAATTTTTTACTAAGCATGGTTAAAATCGTTTGCGGGTTGTTTGAATGTCAAATTTACTATTGTCAAAGCATAGATGAGATAGGCGCGACAAAATATTGGTGAAATATGCTTTATTTATAGACGGTCGTGGTTGTGGTTTATTTTTCGGATTATGTGCTAATGTATATTAAACAATGAGATGATCATCGGACAAACTTTCATCGCTAAAATAGCGGCATATTGAATGATAATTGCCGTATAATCGGATATCGGAGAGTAAAATGAGTTTACTACGGAATAATATTTACCAACGATCAAACAACCCGTTTTTGCAAAAAGAAAATTACTTTAGTAACTTTTTTTACTGTAGTAAAGAGTTACAACTGATCACACAATCGGCTCTTTTAAGATATTTGTATATTTGTGTACAGACGTGAGCTAACACCACAGGGTTGTCCTTCAATGCTATCTCGCATTCGGTCCTTTTTTGGGAAAAATTTATTTACGATCCCATCAACAAACGAGCGCGTAGTGACCGAATTTACACAGTATTGTGTTATTATCCAGGATAGTGTGATTTTAAGTTAGGTTCCGAGAAGGTGTATAAATATAGGTACAAAGGATATAGTCTATTCACTGTTTTTCTAGCTCAGTCGAAATGATGCCGGAATATCTGAATGCCCGGTAAACATTTTCGTCGAAGTTAGAATTTCCCATTTGTGGTGTTTATGATTACACTGAAATTTAGTGCTTACTCTTGTAAGTTGTTTTCGACCTTCGTTTGGTAGTTTAGTAAACGTTATTTTCCAATGAAACTACTCTGGGAGTTTATTAACGATAAACAAATATGTAGGTACACATATGCGGATTTTTTTTCAAAAATTAAACGTTCGTTGAAATATATGGAGCTGCAGTATTGGACTATTTAGCTATGTAAATATATATACACCATATTTATTCTATACGTAATTGAATGTATGTCTGTTCTTTATACTCGGGTGCAAACATAGGCAGCCCCCCTTCGTAGATTAATATTTGAATTATGTTGATTGCTATCCGTTACAAATCTTGCTCAGTTGCACTGTAGGAACCTTTAGGACAGTGGTGGCTAACTTTTTGGGCTCGGCGTGTCAAAATTTCAGAAAATCTAACTTAACTTTCTAGGCGTGTTACCCCCCCCCCCCCCCCCCCATAGTTTTACATTTGATGTCAATTAATTAATTGCTCATTACAATTATTTGTTTTTTTCACGTATATATGTAATATGTACGTAGTAATAAATTCGAACGTTGTTGTCGGGTAGACGTCTGTCATGAATCATACACGCTTCGCGACAAAATGACATAACATGACGTTTTACGACCATATACGTCATACACGGGTGCAGCGATACGATAGAAAATAAGCTGGCCAATGTTCACTTGGAATAGATATATATATATATATTTTTTTTTTTTTAAATATTTTTGATTATCCGTTCTCTCTTTTATGATATTAAAAAATAAGTACATAAATATCAACGCGTGGGTCATTTAAAAAGCCTACGTGGGTCAGTGTCCGACCCGCGGGTCATGGGTTCGCTATCACTGCTTTAGAAAAACAGGCGTTTCACCTCTCACTCGCCTTCGCTTTCAGCGCCACTAACTTGGACCAAATTGAACTTAAACAAATTTTGTCTGCGCAAAACCAAACAAACTTCTCCCCTCTCCTCTGGCCTCTAATTTAAATTATAACTAAACGTGAATTCCCGGACACGCGTCACTAGTTAACTATATATTTAAAAAAATATGATTAGCGCGGTTAATTTTTACATCTAACCATTTAACCATAAAAATATTTTCTTTCAAAAATTGATTCTTTATTGTTAATTGATTCGGGGTTTAGACTCTATGCTATTTTGAATATTTCTAGTTTTTCTCATCCATTCCTGGTTCATCATGTGGTCTTGTAGACCTCCGCTATCCGTCCTTCCAGCGGGAAGGTCTGTCCAGCGTCCGGAGTCTTGTCACTCGGGTCGCGCGACTCTACCTCCGCCGACGGGAGCAATGTTTCAAATACTAAAACGCTTCGTAATGATATGGCCACGCCATACCGATAGAGGTATTTTGCATTACCGGTATCGGAATGCAATTGTTCCTGGATGCTCGGAAGAGAGGTATCTAGTCTAGGGTTATCAGACCGTGACCAATCTGTCCTATTCCGTGCATCTTCAGTTAAATGCTGCGCTACAAGACACAGGCTGGTTCGCGAGTCGGTGACTCTTCACTCTCACGACTCGGAACTTCATCAACGGCCCAACGTCAAAAATGTCACTACATACTTTTTTTTAAATTTTCATGAATTTTAAATATACAGGTGTAACATACCTAGTCCACAATATTTTATGGGTGGATACCCGATCAAATTACGAGTAAAATGTTTAAGAAGTATGTGCTAATTCTGCACCGTAACGGAAAATATTATTGTTTGAAATTAAAAAAAAATTATGTTAAGTTAAAAAGTTAAAACGTTCCAAATAAATATTTACGAAATTTATCATTTATTAATCTATATTTTTGCTTCAGGTCCTAAATCATCTGACAGAAAATATTCTAGCCGCTCGAAATTAGATGCATTTATTTTTTTGTATTCAATATACAATTTGGAATTAATTAAATATTTCAATTAATTGAAATAATCGCATAATTATGTTTTTTTTTAAATGCTTATATCTCTGACATGGTCGACATTGAGCACATATTCCGTGAACATTTTTGACTCGAGATTTAGTCGGGTATCTTACCCATAAAATATTGTATTTATTCATAAACAAAAAATCTGGTGACGTCACGTCCCGTGCACAGGAAAAAATACGAAATATAAAATATCTTTTATTTATTTATTAATATTAGCAAAATGAACTTTGTGGTTTAGTATGTTCATTAATTTATATTAACCACTTAATGAGTAATCTTTAAACATCATAATAATAACATGACATATAGGATATAGGTACGTTTTTGGTTAGTTAATTTTACATCCCGAAGAATGGTTGATGTTTAAAAAATTATTCATTCAGTAGTTAATTATTAAAAATGTTAAATAATCTATACAATGTGTTCTTTGCGGTCTGCATACGGGGCAATCTAATCCAATCGTGGCACAACAGCCTGGGGCCTTTGCCTCCTCAAGGAGATCCTTTCAATCGGCTAACAAGAGTCGCGGTCTCCCAATTCTCTCCCGTCTGGTTTATGGTTAGAATGCCAGGTAGACTCTTCCATCTGAACCAGATGCCCGGTCCGCCGACGTAGTTGGATCTGGATAAACTTGTCGACGTCAGGCTCATCGTGTAGAGCTTATAAAAAAATTTGATTTTTTTATTTCTCACACTTAAAGAGATTTCGTGAACTCCTACACCCTACGACGAAGTAAAAAAAAAAGATAATTTTCAATCGCTTGTTTGCTTATCGGTTTAATTTAAGCATAAAAATATTCATTGATTTATGAATACCCTGTACAGCGCGGAATGTATGGCCGCGATCATCTATTGCGTGCGCATAAGGTGATCAGTGATTCTTTTGTAGTTTTATGATTTCTTTAGTTATAAAAGTTTATGTGAAATTTTGGTAGATAATTAATTGTAATATCTTTTGCCCCGGCTGAATTCTAGCTGCGTCAATTTATGATATCTGTTAACAGCTTGCGGTCCTTATAGTATGCGGGATTAGGTAGCATATGAATAATCAGATGATGTGATAATAGTATTTTATTATACTCAGCTTACAGTTCGATTACAATACAAGAGATGCGTTTCGAGCCACGGCTGCAATGCGAGAGCGCGCGCCCGATTGCCCGGCGATCTTTTATCCCTTTCGCTCGCATCATTCATTCCAAAATACGCGCGTCACGCATTATCTATATCATGATACATCACATTCATATTGTAGAATGCGTCGGCTTCTGTTTTGAAACGTATGAAGTCTTTTTAATATTTTCTCGTATTGACATTAATGAAATGAAATCATAATATATATAATTTTAAAATTTTTACAATTTTATGTAATTTATGAGTTACTTGAATCTGTTACAAAACTAAAGTTACATATTTTTGTGAATCCCTTACCAATCCTAGAAAGAGACTAGCTCTTGTTCTTGGAGGGGGACTTGCACTCTAATAATTTATATAGAGTTAGAAGTTATACCTTTGTAATCTATAATATTATTTATTATATAATTGTGTGCTTCTGAAGTGTTCGTTTAATTTATTTTTTAGTTCTTTGATATAATTTATCTCTTGAATTTCTGTAGGGAGGCTATTAAAGTTTTTTTATCCCTAAGTATATAAAATTTTGCTGATAGTATTTGATGTTACAATTAGGGAATTTAAAAGTATTTTAAAATTTTAATGATGTACTTGTTTCAAGTTTAACAGTGTTATTTTCTTTGAGTAATTGATTAATTGCAATTTTTTTAATTTTTTCTATTTTAAAAACTGGGAATTTTGCAAAAAGTGCTTGTGTTGAAAAAGTTGATATATTTTTAATTATTGTTCTTTAATAATTGTTTTCTGTATTGTTTTTACCGAGTCCATTACGTTATTGTATGCTCCTCCCCATCCAATTATTCCACACTGGAGTAGTTAGTGAACAATAGCAAAATATACCTTTTTAAAGTTATTTATACTTAAAATGTTTCGTAATCTTATGAATATATACATACATTTTCTTATTCCCTTCACCAATTCGCTAGTGTGGCTGTGTGTGTAATATATGATACGATATTATTAATTACGATGTCAAATAAGTCAAGTATCTGAATATATTATCAACATACAACAGCCTTCATTATATATCTACAGTTTTCCTAATGACTGCCTTCCTCATTCTCCTCGTCCCCATCAGCCGCATCCTTCTATTCCAGGGCTATTTTAGTCCTACGGCAAATGTCTTCATATCCGATTCTATCCCGCAAAGCCACTCTAAGTGAAGTGTACTCCAATACAATCCAGGTGGAATAACAGATCATTATTTTTATTTATTTTATTACAGTAATTTTAAATATATTGTTTATTCTTCTTAATTATCCTTAACCAGTTAGTTGCCCAAAAAAAGTCCTAGGTGAAACATCATACCACCAATTGGCGCCAAAATTTACAGACTAGTTTTTTCCGAATTTTATTTTTACGAAAAAAACATGAAAACTAAACAAAAAATTGAAGCTTCTATTTCATTATAAGCGTCTTTGGTTTTGAGATGAATAACGGGAAAAAAATGAAAGTTTAGTGTTGCCAGGCATAACGTTTAAGAAATTATTATTTTTTTTATTTCACACAACTATTGTTATATTTAATTTAATCTTTACCTAGAACATTTTATTTTCACTAATATTAATGTGTTTAATGTGATGCTTACCTAAAACACGTCAATATACAGACGAAACGAAAGCCGAGTATTGAAGAGCAGAAGGCTTTCATCAATGCGGTGGTTTCAGTGAAGCGTCAAAATTTCTTTGAATTTTTCTTTCATTGCGTATAGTATAGCCCTGATCTTATGGAGTCGGTCGTCCGGCACTGCAGTTCGTTATCAGAAAAATGTAACATTCTTAATATTATTTGGAACCGATTCCTCGACATAGTATCCGAGTAGATCGATAAACTACGCAATGGATTTGTTGATCAAACACCCTGTACCGTCTGATATCAAAATGTAACTGACAAGTACTTTTCTTTTGTAAAGTACATACTGGTATTTTAATAGTGCGTAATTAACACGTGCGTTTGTCGTCGATATATATAATATTACTGAAAATCTTGTCATTTGGATAATGAAGAAATCTGGCAACACAAAATTACCGGCATCTGTGGGCGCTGTCACGTGGTGCAGCGTCTTTCTTATCTATGGTGTACCGCTAAATATTCTGACGTTTATCGCTGCTCCTTTCTCTGTCGGCGATAGTCGACGCGGGCTTTCTTGGGGGTTAAATAACCATAAACAATGTTTTTACATTGTACCTTAATGTCATTCTAGAACCTTCTAACATATACCAAGTTTTTTAAAACAATCGATTTACTTTTACTTACATTTCCGCACAGAAGACGCGAAGGTGGAATTTATTACATCGAAAGTCAAATTACGTGTTCAATTTTTATGTAGATTGATTTAGGTAGATTTCGATGAATATCGATCTTGTATGAGAAGATGTATGAATGTGGATGTTTGTCTGGATAGAGGAGTGTGGCGCTCTATCCTCTCTGCCTACCCCCGCGGGGAAACGGCGCGATGGTAAGTTAGTTAGTTTCGATAAAAATACTACCTTTTGCAGAACTTTCTTATAGAGCAACTTGACCAGTATGAGTTCTTATCAGAATTCGATCAAACTTTTCTGAAAAATTGACTAGTTCGTTAGCCAGCCTGATGCGTCGCTTTGATTCAAAATGCCAGCTACGGGAAATATCCTTTATTTTCAAACACAAACGAAATCTACGTGATTCTTGCGGCGAGCATCGGAAGTGATTTTTTTGTTGTTAGACTTCACTGTAGCAAAATATAAAGTGATTTTAGATTTTTTAAGGTGATTTATTTAACAGATTGACATATAAGCTTAAAGGCAATAGGCAATTTAGCGTATCAACCTACCATAAACTATCGAACACGTACATATAAGGAACGGCTTTCAGCGGATTCAAGAGTTGCCTTTTTCTTATAAAATGATCGAAATACCATAGTAAATTAGTTTTTTTTTTAAATCGCTCAAAATAATAATATTAATTTAATTTAAACAAAAAGTTTTTTTCGTTTTACCCAAAGTATTCGAATGATTAACTAATTAATTGCTGTGCCAATGAACCGCGTTAGTAGAACCGAGTATAACGTTATTTACTATTAAATAATTAAAGCCACCGTTGGAATTGAGGTACTACTAAAAGCTTGAAGTTATTAAAATTGATTGAACACACAAAAAACACAGGTTTTTCTAAATTCGGAAGTTCACCGAGACCAATGGCTCAGTAATGCGGTTGTTTCATTAAAAAAATAAGGTGAAAAAGCTCAATAAAAAGTTTGACCGTTTGTGCTCAAATCTTTTCAACCGCCTTGTCCTTTCTAAAATACCTATCTTATTCCTGTACAGTCTCCTTTGTGTATCGAAGAACCTACGCAATTTATTACGTTGACTGTACAAAGGTGTGAATCGAGATGATAACTATTCTCCCATGGGAGATCTTGGCGCGAAGGTATAAATCAATGAATGAATGAATCAGTAGATCGGTATGAATGACCGGCTTCAACACGGTATTACGTTTATTTTTATTATTATCGCTATGTTGCGAAATGCTTATATTATATATAAAAAAGTACATACGAAAGCGTAAATAATTTATCGTGACGATGGTGTGACAATAATTTCGTACGTAGAGTGATGTAAGGTAATACCGGCACTTTGCCTTTGTTTTTTTAAAATAAAATGCCATCTTAATTAAACGAGACAGCCATTGTTTGAATATTGAATCGCCGCTAGCTTTGTTTTCTGCAAATGGAACAATCAATTACGAAAGTTTTCTTTTAATTAAATGAAAATTGAATATTTATGAATCGACGCGAAGCTGGGCGAAAATGTGGATCATTTTTGTTTAGTTATTTATTATTGCTTGTGTTTATTTTTTTATTATATAATTTCATTACGATTTCTTTTAAACGCTATAACCCAAAATAACATTTTTAGATTTATTTAAATAATGAATTTGTAACTTAACTTCATATTAAAATCGTGAGAATTTTTAAAATTATGTTTATTGTAATACGAATCATTAATGTTATAGTTTTATGAAGAAATCGCTCTCCGTAAAAAAGTAACCACGTTAAAAAATTTCTGTTTCCAGCAATTAAATTTATTGACTACAATGAAAGCGAATGTAGTACCGTAAAATTGATTCTTCCACACCATTGTGTTTTGGTACTGTATTAACAATGGCATATATTTTATCAAATTTTAGCTATATGATGTACTGTTTATTGAAAACTATCACAAGGCAATCGGGTATTGCCGGCTGCCGGTGCTAGGAGGTGATGTTTACCGTCATTTTATTGTTTTTCCGTTAATTTTTATAACTCGTTTTTAAATAAAATAGCATGAAATAAAATGCAAAACTACACTATAGTTTTACTAATAATTTTGGAGAGAAATATTGCCGATAGGCGTATGTTGAATGATCTATAGTATTTCTCAAATGGTGTACCGCGAAGTTTCTCTAGCTAAAAAGTAAGAGTTCCCGCATGACGATTCCATTTTAATATTATTATTATTATTTGATATAAGGCAGGTTTTATTTTCACGGCTTTGCTTTGTTAGCACCAATTGAGCCTTATTGTTACTGAATTTAGATTTATTCAGTGTGCAGGAAATGCATTAATTTAACTGCCTGTACGTTCAGTAACTAAATGCAAAGTGAAGCATGCATGCATGCAATAATATATTAGTAAAGTTTGATTTCTGATTGATGAGTTCGTATGGAAGGCTCAGAGCGTGGTAATATTGATTTTATCTGAATAACGCGATTATTATGCTAATTCCTGGCATTGTTGTCACATCTTTGATATGAAAGGTGTGGTATTATTCATCATTATAATATTACTATATTCACGTAACGCTTCACAATTTCAATAATAATATGAATTATGTATTCCCACAGCCGGAATCGAAGCCGTTGAAGTGAGAGTTCTCGGAATGTCGTCGATTATGGAGAAACTATTCACTACACAATTCAAACGTTGTATTCATGATTGAAGTATTTTTTTCTCAAGACATTTAGGTTTTTTTTTTGCCAGTTTATATTCGAAAATATTTTTTCCAATTCTTTATTACCTATGATTCTCTACTTACGCCCATAGTTGTACAAGTCATATTCACGTTTTCAATCTACCCATCTTGCGTTTATCGTAAACTTTTAATTTCAATGATTAAATCATAAAGAATGTCTGTTTATAAAAATTGTAGCATAATTCTGTCATCTTACATATATAATCTCTTTATTTCCATTCTTCAGTCCGTCCGTGTCGCATAGCAACATAAAACAATGAATCGCATAACAAAACAAACTATCTGTTGTCAATTCCATCGCGTGAAAGCGTCCGGTTGTGTTATGATAACGTCAAACATAATAAACTATTTTGTTATTGTATTTATTTTTAATAATTTTATATAAAGTAGTGATGGTTCATTTTGGTTGTCTTCAGGCATTATCAACCACAGTTTTGTAAGTTAACCGGTTCTTTTCGTATCTTTTATGTGATTCTGTCATCTTAATGATGGAATTTTTCACATATTCAGAAGTGTCAGAAATTTATTCTGTACGTGTGCGATATGATTTTTTTTCCGACAAGCAACACAAAAAAGCTTTTAATTTTCTTTTGAACAAATTTGTTAAAAAAAATATCAAACATCAAAGTGACTTCATAATCATATTTCTTCTAGAATTATCACATTTCAAGTTTACGTGCCGTGTATTTATTTTTATTTTCATGTATTATTTTCACACTCAGAAATAGAGTTCTTTGCGGTCACGTTCCGCGAACCTCCCGGCGCGAGAATTGTTTATAATTGCAGTTTCACAATTGGTCCGCCTCGGTTCCGATCTTGTGAATCGCCCCTTTCTCCTTCGCGTTCAGCTGTCGCGTTTTCATTTTCCCATTTCAGACTACTCGGCCGTTGTGCGGCACAAACACTCGTTTTATGCATCAAATGCAGAAGTTGAATTCCAATACTGCACCGGATTATTTTGGGATGTGAGGCAAGCTTTATATCTAGAACTGCAAGCTGAAGGAATGCAATTAAACGCGTGTCCCAGCCACACTTTCTCGCAAACGTGTCTCGTGGTATTTTCCGCAGTATCGACATATTCAGACATCAAACCTTTCCAGAATGTTATCTCGGGGTTGACTTCCGCGATACGAGATAAACTAGGATAATCACTTTTAGACTCCAGAGAGGCCACCCTAAAGGTTATAACGGAATAGGCGATGAACTTTGACGTCAAGTTCAAATTTTATGAACTGGCAGTGTGTGGAAAATATATTTTTTTCAGAATATTGCGTAGTTTCTATCCGAAAACCGATACACTATTTTATAATTATTGGGAAAACACATTCTTATTGTGAAGTTGTAATTATTCAAAACATAGCTGTGTGATATTTTAAATACTAATTAAATGTATTAATTAGAAATGTATACGTATAAAATTAATTTTATCAAAAAATATTGTTGTTGGGCAACCGGGATTCGAACCTGGATCTCTTTCCAAACCGGGGAAGGTGCATCATCCAACTATGCTACAGCGACATTATTTTTGACGACAAATCGGAATCCCGGTGGCGCAACAACAATATTTATCGATAAAATTTATTTTATTTGTACATCTTTCTAATTCATACATTTAATTAGTATTTACTATTTTGTAATTCCCGCATCATTTTTAATTATTTTTTAACCTTATTCTATGTATAATCTTAATAATAATAATAACATTGGATAGTTTTACAGTACAATATTCGTAAAAAAAATTCACTACGAGGGCGCCTTTTTACGCATAAATAGTTTAGTCCTACATTATCTTTGTATTTCAAATTAAAAATTGTCATTTGAACTTATAGAAATGATTTTTTGAAAAGGTGCATTTTTAGTCTCCGTGCACGCATCTCTATTTAAAAAAAAAAAAGTTTCATGCCTTTGGGCCCGCCACCGCAAATGCCCGTTCACTAGGCTTCTGGCAACGGTTGATTGGTTCTACAACCCCCCTTCCTGCGGCATGTAGAACTGACCTGAGAGTTTGACGTCTACTACTCGAGTTGTCTGCGATGCAAAGTTCTTGAAGATACAGAGGCGCCATGTTATGTGTAGCTTTGTACGTCAACCAGCATAATTTAAATTCAAGTCTTTCAGTAAACATAGTTAATGCACTCGTAATTCACGCAAAATTGATTTTATGTGACAGAATTTAGAAACTCTTAAAATAAAATATTTTTATTTATAATTTATATTAATAACGAAAAATAATGGCATTAGTTTTTTTTTTTAACTATAAGGCAATTGTCTTTTCAGTTTTTACACATTGTGTTAATTTATTTATAATCAAGCTTAAGACACTACTTTCAATGATAATTCAAATTGTCGCGTTTTTTACGAAAATGAGGGTTTTTATTATTCATTTATAAATGAAATTATACACTAGATTTAACTTTATTTAAATCTATTACTTAGATAAGGCCTTTACACTCATTTAAAACTAATAAACTGAATGTTATTTGCCATAATTAAAAAAATACAAGCATTGTAAAAAAGACCGCGACCATTAAATTTACTTTCAGCGTGCTACAAAATTGCCTTGATGTAGAGTTCTCGCATATACGAAATATATTTTCTTACAATCTTGAAGCCAAGATTATGGAGACAAATTAACAAAATGTTAAAAATTAATA
This sequence comes from Eubasilissa regina, assembly GCA_022840565.1. Classification (NCBI taxonomy): domain Eukaryota; kingdom Metazoa; phylum Arthropoda; class Insecta; order Trichoptera; family Phryganeidae; genus Eubasilissa; species Eubasilissa regina. The sequence goes on along the minus strand of JAINEB010000015.1, from coordinate 19,092,034 downwards.
GTGTTATAAATCATTTAATTTGCAGGACATATGACCAATTTTCGACATTTTTAAAATACTTTGTTTTAATGAAAACACGCGTTTTTAAATAATATATTCTATTTACTCACATGCTTTGAGGCTTCAGTTACTATTTAAAACTAAGTTTTTAGTATAAAACACAATAATCAGTTTATAAATAATATATTTTCAGTCTTATAAAATACGATAATTTTGATTGTCCATCGAACTTCCATACGCTGGTCTATCCGGCCGTGACGGACGTCAAATCCGCGCTGTCACTATTTTCGTTAAAAAATACTGAAAATATATGTTTTCACGCTTATTTTATCTACAATATGAATTAATATTGAACTTATTCACAATATTGGTAATACATTTCATAAATTAGATGTCTTTTTTACTGATTTTAAGGGAAAACAAAGTTTTCTTGAACATTTTATGTACGTTTTTTTTTATGTTAGTCGCAATTAAATGTTTCGTTTATATATAACACTGTTGTATTTTAAACACTAACTGTTTGTTTCATAAATAGTATCTAATTATGAAACAGACATATCACCAAAATGGCAACGGGGCGTTTTAAATCGATAATATTGAACAAAATAATAAATTGAAGCTGTCATAAAACTTTTAAATTTAGAACATTCATTTAAGCGACTATATGTAGATACTTTGTCTGATTTCAAAACATATTAATTAGGTACTTCAATAAATTATTTAATTTTCGATTGATTAATTGAAATAACAACGCAAATTTTTATTTTCATTCCATATATCAATACGAAATAAGGTGGAAAAAACTCCAGACACGAGTAATTTATTGCCTCATCTTGAAAGTATATGTAATTCGTGTAAAATTTCTTAAATTTAAAACTGGAAAAATGAAAGCTCGCCCTTAACTCCTTTTGATGTAAACCGTTCATTCAGCTCGCCGACATTTATATTCGACCAATTTATCTGCTGTGTGAAATAAACACCTTACTTTTTTTGTTTTTTTAACTAACAGTTAGAGCAAATATAATAGTAATAGTAGCATTTTGGTACGCTGGCACCAACACGTGTGTGGCCCAGTGATTATTAATAAAGTATTTACGTATTTATTACGTATAATTTCACCAGTCGCATTGTATAACAGATAGCCCCTCTGTGACGCTGGCTGGCTTTATTAACATTAACAATGTATATAAAAAATGAATGTTTGTTTCTTTGTTTGTTTCGTATGCGTTCCTTTACCGTTCATCCGATTGCGATGAAACTTTGGTGAGTTGTGTGCACACGCCTGCGAAGGTTTCAGAATTAGTACAACCATTTTACAATATGTGGCGCGCGAGTCGTTTCAACGAATGTGTGTATTTCATATAGTTTATCGCCGAAAACGAAATACCAGGCGAAGAGACAACGTATAATTCCACCGATACTGTAATGAACCAAGACGAAGTTGTCAATTATCCAACTGAATTCTTAAATTCACTTGATTTGCCAGCCATGCCGCCGCACGTTTTAACATTCAAAATTGGCGAACTTATCATTCTTCTCCGAAATATAAATCCACCACGACTTTGCAACGGTACCAGGCTTTTAGTGAAAAAGATAATGAACAATATCATCGAAGCTACTATTTTAAATGGAAAATTTAAAGGAGAAGATGTACTGTTGCCGCGCATCCCAATGATTCCGACAGATATGCCATTCGAATTTAAACGTCTACAGTTTCCGGTGCGACTCGCATTTGCAATGACTATCATCAAAGCACAGGGACAATCGCTACAAGCGTGTGGACTAAATTTGGAAAATCCATGCTTCTCACTTGGACAGCTGTATGTGGTCTGCTCACGCGTTGGAAAACCTTCTGATTTATTCGTATACGCACCGGACGGAAAAACAAAAAATACTGTGTATCCAAAAGCACTTCAATAATCAGAATTAAAATACAAACATTTTCTTTCAATGGCACTCAAAAGTGGCATTGTAACGCATGCCGGGTATTCGCTAGTTAACATTATTTGTCTTCTTCAACGGTGCTACTGCCTGAACCGAGCCTTGGTCTCTTCAATTTTTCGCCTTCATGATACCCAGTTCATTGCTGTCCATTTACAATTACATTATTCATCAGCAGCAGATACTTGAAATCCTTCTTCATTGTCTCCTTAGTAGAGTCTTAGTCTTTCGATCAGTCTTCTCCCCCTCTCTAGAGTATCCTTTTTGAGACACTTGAATCGTGCGTGTGTCTCGCCCATCTCAACAAATTAATTTATTGTGATTTTCGGGAACATCCTCCCATTATCAATATTATAATTGATTATAATATTATAATGATAACCCATTATAATGGAAGATGTTCCCGAAAACGTTCTAACGTTTAACACAATAAAAAAAAAAGTGGAATAAAACGGTGTTTTAACTCAATTTACAAAAAAAATTAAAATAAATGTAAGTTATCTTTCATTGTACCGGTGATAAAATCATTATTTTAATATTCTATTATTCTTTGAAATGAAAAGATCGTCTAATTTCCTGTCACTTCCTCGCGCGGACCGCTCGCTAACTGATTACAATCTTGTTCATTACATCTCTCAGATTAATTCAACTTTTTCTCTCCCTTGCAAATTTCATCCGGGTAAACTTATCGAGATAGAAATACAATTCTCACTGATATTACAAAATCACGCGTGTGACACTTTTCAAGCCTCGCACTATCACCGTCGGCACGAACGCGCATTGCGTGCCCGAGAGTATGACATTGTGTAATTCTGTCCTTAAAAACGGTACATTGTCACATCGTTTCATATTCCATTCACAATCGGCCGCAAATGCTGTGGAATAAAACGCGAGCACCGGCGGGGGTGTACCCGTGATGCGACCGACTCGGGATGTTCTGTTAAACGTTTTCTCACTTACGATTCCTCGCCTCTGAAACGTTGTCCGCGATCCCGGGCGATAGTGGCGCGGCACTCGCCTCGTGCAGAGGGCGGGCGCTCCGGCGCTCGGCAGGCCGTTCCTGTAATTGGATTATGGCATGTTGATTTATGTAGGTTCCCGCTCTGCATGTAAAAATATGCGGAATTTTCAAAATTACTAACATTTTTCAGCCCCCGGGCGATGGTGATAATTTGCAAAAAAATTTGTTAATTTTTTCTTGTGCACGAATATCGGGATTAATTACTATTAGTTATTATATCCATCCATACTGCCGGCTGCGATAAAAATACCCTTAATGTTTTCAATAGATTTTTTGTTGAGATGAGATATTCAGTTTCATCAATTTTCTTTAAAAGGTTTTAGTTATAATGTATTTATTCCAAAACCGAACCGATTCGTAATCATGGAAAATATTAACTTCACGGAATAATACAAAAATTCAAACTTTATACTTATAATTCAGATATGATATCGTAGAACATAAAACAAGTTTAGCAACGCAGACAGACGTCATGCTCGTAGGAAGAGACCGAGTATAGTGTAATTGTGCGATATCAAAATTCATGGGACCCGGCTGAAGCGAGTCCAGAAATTTAAATAGCTCGGAGTTGAATTCAAAAGTGACGATCGATAAGATGGCTGTATTGATCGGAGAACAGGCAGAATACTACTTTTCTACATCGTCGTAATTAGTTTATAAGCCTATCCTGACCTACAGGTGTCAGTTCGTTCGAGGATCTAAGCAGCCGAGATAAGGATTCTGAGGGGAGTGGCGGGGGTGACATTATGGGACCGAGTAAAAAGCTTCCATAATTAGAGTAATCCCAGGTGAGATGGTTTGGACATGTAATCAGATTGGCAGTGGAAGGATTACCTCAACGAATTTTCTTAGTGACCCCAGAAAGAAGACACCCAGTGGTAAGTGTTGCTTGCCATTAACGTACTTTTTTTAGAGGACATTGTATCTGAATTTTCTTTCAGTTTTTAGTTTTTTAACTGCCCGACTGCCCAAGGATGATATTGTTTGTTTAAAAGTTCAATATACATCCAACGTTTAAATAATCAACTTAAATACATAATTAGATGAAATAATTACGTAAATATGATTATTTTGATGAAATATATATGAATACTAAATTAATGTATTAATAATAAATATATACATATAAAATCAATTTTGTCGAAAAATATTGTTTTTGCGTCACCGGGATTCGAACCTGGACCTCTATTTCCAATCCGGGGAAGTACACTACCAATTGTGTTATAACGCCGGTATTTTTCATGACAAATTTTCGAACTTAATGTTACATTTTTTTCAAATTAATACACCTGTCGTTCCATTATTTGAAAGCCATCTATCTACATTATTTTTACAGAATCTCAAATACCTTTGAGTAAACCGACTGCAGACGCCAGAATTATCAATTAATTCATTCAATATCACAGACCTATGTTCTGAATAATTACAACTTCACAATAAGAATGTGTTTTCCTTAAAAATATATATGTATACTGATTTGTACATAACAGGCAAGTCTCAAGTGGATCTGCTGGAAACCTTTGGCAACTCTTGAAACATTGATAATTTAATATAAGAGTAATTAGTTTAATTTTTGGTTAATTACGATTATAATTAATTGAATGGTTGATTCACTAATGTAGTGAAAAATTGTGTCGGGGAAACAAATACACTTCCTATCTTTTCATCCATCTTCCATTTAATCATCTAATGTTTGGATGTATAAATTTAACAAATCTGAATATCATTCAACACGATGATGAGATGTCATAAATTGAGCTGTAGGCGTAAATTATAAAATACGTTTTGTGTTTTGCTTAACCTTATTTGTAAGGTTAAGCAAAACACAATAATATATTTTTTTAATCTAGCATGATAGACAGTGATTTTATCAAACTTTTAATTAATAAATATATGGACGAATATTTCAGAAAAGTTTAGTCAATGATTGAAATACAGTATTTAAGAAGAGTAGCTGAGTAATACTGAGGAGCGGGCATTAAATTGTCCTTTGAATACTGGAGGAAAGATTTCCTAAGTGGATTATCTTGCCAAATGTCCCATGGGACGCCCTCGAGAAGCCGGGACAAACTGACGGAGACGCTGTGTGAAGAGCTCTAGTGGATAAAAATCATCGACTTGCGTAGGTTAGATACACGAGGCCCGGTCCAGACGAAGAGATTAATTTGATCTTAGTAGGATAAGAGGAAAGAAAATAAGAAATTTAAATCTCTAGGAATTAATGAGATACTGTTTTTACGTTACCTATTTAGATTATTTGACGAATTTCGACGAAATTACATTATTGATGATAGATTTGATAAAAAATTATAATTACAATTTGATTAATTCCATTATTTTTAAAGTGTTTATTTTCAAACCAAATATATTAATTGAGTCAAAGACTCCTACAGCTAGATTGTCAAATTAACTTTTTAATGACATTTATTTTAAATTTAAAAAGTATATAATTTTTATATTGACTTTGTACTACTACACATACAATTTTTGAGTTAACATCACTACTAGTTTCGGGAAGAACAGTCCTTCCCATCTACAGGTGTAAATTAAATACAGTTGGCTATGGGGCCGTAAAGGTAGGAATGACTATTACTTTTAAAATTAGCAATATTAACTTTGTGGTTAAAATTCATATTTTTTATTTATTATCTTTGTTTTATGAACCACTGAATTGAGTTTAAATACATCTACCGGTTTCGAAAAATACCATTTTCTTCTTCAGGATGTCATAACTAACTAAAAACATATATCATTGTTTCTTTACCAGAATCTATTTTTAAAAAAACAATATATGTTTTTAGTTAGTTATGACATCCTGAAGAAGAAAATGGTATTTTTCGAAACCGGTAGATGTATTTAAACTCAATTCAGTGGTTAATAAAACAATGATAATAAATAAAAAAAATGATTTTATTGTTTCTTGGAAACATCGATAATATGGATAATCTTGAAATGACAGACATCCAGAAAAAATTAAATTCGGAAAAAACATGAATGAATAATATCACATTTTCAAATACCCCACCGCTATTATCGATATTTCCAAGAAACAATAAAGCCACTCTCCCCACCCTCACGGCCCCCCTAGTCAACTGTGTTTAATCTAGTACAATTCAATTTGTGTAGTAATGTAAAAATTATATATTTTTATTTCACGAAGTAACTGCCAAATAATCAATGACATTTATTTTTAAACAAATATCAAATATCATAGAAGCAAAGCCATTTTTTATTATTGGAAAATATATGGAAGTATGGGGTAATTACAGGGCTTACGACCTGTCTTCGGCTGGCTTAAGTGATCACTTTATATAAATCCACCGATTCTCACCCCTCCATCTCCACATTTATCAATTTAAAAAAAAAGTTGTATATATGTTAATATGTGGACTCTCTTTGAGTACCACTACGCCATCGCCATCTGTGGACCAAATTTGATAATTCATTTTTCCCTTTTTTAGACAGCATATATGTCATCACTATGAGAATCAAATTTTTTTTTAAAATTATTTTAAAACAATATTCTTTATCTGTAAAAATGTATTTTTTTAAAAATATATTATATTAAAATACGCCTGAAAAATCAATATTTTTAATTTTTTAAATATTTTTTCTTGTTTTGACCAGTATATTATACCTATTAGCAATATTTGAATATGTCCAAGAACACACAATTACTGGATTTTTACCTGCAATGGCACTGTTATTAAACTAATATCAGATATCTCATAGAGACAAAGCTATTTTTTACTATATTTAATGAAAAATATATGAAAGGATGGGATAATAGGTGAAAATCCAGTAATTGTGTGTTCTTGGACATATTTAAATATATTTTTTATTTATTATCTTAGTTTTATTAACCACAATTGAGTTTAAAAAACATTTACCGGTTTCGGAAAACACTTTTCCTTCTTCAGGATGTCATAACTAACTAAAAATATAGTATTGTTTCTTCACCAGAATCTATTTTTAAAATTTTTTAAAAAACAATTATTTAAAAAATTATTTAAAAAAATAAATTTAGTACTAAATTTTTAAACTCAATTGTGATTAATAAAACTAAGATAATAAATAAAAAATATGAATCTTAACCACCGAGTTAATATTGCTAATTTTAAAAGTATATTTAAATATTTTTGTTTAATCATAAATGTGTGCTGAAGAATCGAAACATTAGCACTAAAAATTAATTAAATACTAAATACCATTAATTGATTACATATTTATATATTTTGTCAATGTATTCCATTTGTCTAGATACAAATAAGCAGATAATTTAAAAACTTCTAGGGAGTTCAATATCTGTCAGTTATTTTAATTTATTTTTCTGATTTTCAAAAATACCAGAATATCTAGTAATTTTTTAATACATCCAATTTAATTTGATCCGTCTCATGCCTCCAGAAGTTCAATTACTACTAATATTGAATTCATAGAAACGTCAAACTTCCGCAAATAAATTATGCTTGTACGTACCGTACCCTGAAGATATTCTCCCATTTCAAGAAGCTTATTAGACTGGCATAAAAACCCGCCAACTCGGCTGTAAAACTCCCCTTCCCTTCACGGGTCAAATATGCATAGTATAGTTATGCAGAAAAATATCCACAAAAGAAATTTCGCAAGAACAATTTGTATATAATAAATTATTTTTCAAATGTGGCAATAATCTAGAATTCGTTCTACTTGGAGAAACGACTTCTCCAATACCGAATTATGTAAAGGAGAATAGGATATAATTATAGTTAGGGAAGAACGCAATAATTTTTTATTGCGAGACATCATCGGCTACGAAATACAGGATGAATATTATATTCCAGGCCGATGTTGTTTTTGAATAACTAAGAAATGAAACACAATTGTTTAGTTTGGTTTTTATTTATCGATTATTTGATTTATTACAATTATGTGTAGAATATGACATCGGCCAAGTGACCCGCGTCTCCAGCGGCACGAATGCGTGCTCTTTTTAACCATATTTTTCATAACAGTCTCGCACACTTAGCGTGTTATTTTAACATTTTAATTTCTAAAATTGTCCTGTAGCATCGGAATTGTTGTTGGCGTTAACCTTTTCTTTCAAGTACCCCCACAGAAAATAAGCGGGAGCCGTCAAATCAGGTGATCGAGGAGGCCAGTCGATGTCGCCACTTTTTGACATTATGCGGCCGGGAATAATTTCAAGCGTAGCTCGGGCTGTGTGTGAGGTAGCACCGTCCTGTTGAAACCGCACATGCCACAGACCCGATCGACCCAATTCGGCCACCGAGAAGTTTTCCAATATGTGACGATAGCGATCATCGTTAATGGTTACAGCATTCCCATTATTTAGATAATGTTTTAACAACTTCAACACGTTGTTGAGGCATAATAAATTGTAATCAACTACCCTCTAAGACTACCAAATGCTAACTGACAAATGTCTGCCAAACAAAATCGGCTAATATATTTGCCAAAGTACGGAATTGAACATGACTATGCCTGTATCACCATCACTGTTGAAACTAAATTTTCATGTGCTCTTCGAATATATTCAGACTTATTAACATTTTGTCGCGCGGCTACTGGTTTTATTTTCTAGACAACATTTAAGACATTGAAAAATATGTTGCACATCATATTCGTTCAGCTGCGTGTTCGAGCCATATGCTTCAGAGTATGTACAAGTATTTTTAATTCATCCTTACGAGGACTTAAACTTGACTAACTAGATTGCAAACCCTTCATTTTGGAAATTATAAATTCAAAACGGCAGCCAGACGGAGGTTCCCGTAACAGCCTGAATATTTAGTCGCGCCGGCCGTAAAAATTCTTCAGTTCTCGTCTCGGTGTCTAGGTGCTGCTTGCATCGTCTCATTAACTTTTTAATTTTCCTTCCGGCGACAGCGGGGGGAGTATGCATTTACTGCTCCGGGGAAGATCGAGCGCGATGGAAGTTCACGGAAAGAGTTGTTCAAAATAGTAGTCCAAATTTTCAAGATGATAACTGAAAGTAATAAAAAAAAAGCGTTACATGTCTCAGACACGTGTACTATTCCACTCCTGTAATATGTCTTTCTGGTTCATGTTCATATTTTTTCATAAATTCAGTTATATTAAGTGAAATCTCTTATCACTGCACTTCCGAGGAAAACACGTGAAATATAGAAGTTTATACATTAGTAGCACAGCGGCAGAGTTGCCGCCTATCTGCAAAGTGACCAAATATGTGACCAATACGAGAAATTGAAAATACGACAAAATTTCATATTTTTATTTATCAAAGAAAAATAATGTATTAATTAACATCATAATAATTATATAATAGAATGCTTCTAACATTTAATTAAGCCAATACAAAACAATTAATTTTTAGCATATTAGTGTATGTGACTTAAAATATGAAATTTTTCACTTGGGTTACTTTGCCACTGTGTGACTCAAATGTCTTAAGAAGTTTGTTAACCGGCTTGTTACAAAATTCAACAGGGATGAATATATTTTTTAATAAATATTAAACTTTGATGTTAAGAATGTATTAATAATCAGTGAATTAATATATATAAAAAACTATCACAGTTTTCGTAACTGATAAAAGCAACGTGTTTAGTAGAAACGCCAGTGTGATTCTGAGTGAAGGGAAAAATCTTTTTGTCGTACGCAAAGGTGAGAATAAAATGCAAGAAGAGAAAAATCTAGGGCGCTATTACTAACGCAGTGTTGGTGACAATTTTCACTGGGGAAGCCTCTAAAGAACATTCGGAATTAAAAATTCCACTCTGAAGTTTTTTTACAATTTTCTTCTTCTATAAGAGTTGGAGTTAAAATAGTTTTCTTACGGGTGAATTGATTTAACATGAGGTTCGCAGTTGAGGAAATTTATTAATGAAGCAAATTTTTACTATTGTAATCTCATTTTCTTTCAATGTTGTATGTACGACTTGCGTTGGTCATACTTATTTTTATTAATTTATTTTGAACGGTGTCTGAATGTGCCCTACGTGTATGAATGCGGTACATATTATATGACTTCGGTGCACGGTGATAGCAACCGGACAGAAGTATTGGCGGGTCATTCAACTCTACATCTGAGGGGTTTACAATCCGCGCCCGTAGCCTCTTATATTCTGCTCGCGAGGTATTGTCGTCGTAACATTCACAATGCACACATATTTGTGTGAAGCACAATAGTTCAATTTTATTTATACATTTATGTACACGCCTTTTAAATGTATTGCTATTAAAATGGTTACGCAAAAAGCAATGCGATCGAGCAGATAATCTGGTTACATCTGTCAATGGAGGAGGAGGTTATCATTTTTTTGATGTTGTTTTATATTAGTCTTGTATAAATTATGAAATTTGTGATTATTGATATATCGACCCCTTAGAATAACAAGGTTCCAATTAACATTTTGGGCTAATTTGAGTTATTGCGTGAAAAGGGTTCCAAATGCATTATTATTTATTTATTTCGTACACACCAACTCTATTTAACGGATATTAGAGGAAATAGCGAGATCTGCAGTTCCAACTGCATCAGTTATTTATTTCATTTTATGGATCATTATTGTTAATTTATAATGTTTATATTTATTTTTAATTTCCCTCATATTGATAGTACTGAAAATAAGCGAAGATCTAGAAACTGATCATATTTGCATACTCAAAACAAAATATACATTAATATATGTTGAAATTCAATAAACACTTTTGAATACTAAATTAATGTATTAATTATAAATATATACATATAAAATCAATTTTTGTCGAAAAATATTGTTTTAGCGTCACCGGGATTCGAACCTGGATCTTCATTTCAAATGAAGATCCAGGTTCGAATCCCGGTGATGCTAAAACAATATTTTTCGACAAAAATTGATTTTATATGTATATATTTATAATTAATACATTAATTTAGTATTTAAAATATCACAGACCTATGTTCTGAATAATTACAACTTCACAATAAGAATGTGTTTTCCTTAATAAACACTTTTGAGCTCATTATCTCAAAACAGTGTCAGTGTCAATAAACAATGTCATAGAACCTTGTTATTCTGAGTTATTAATTATTATTAAAACCGTATTCTCCGCAAACAGCCACTGTCGACTCTTATCGATGGGACCGCCTGTTAATGATTCCCTGCAGTAAACAGCAGCATCAGTAGTAGTAGCAGTGTAGTAACACGCGTCGATTCCCTTCAAAAGTGTATCAAGTTCACTATATACCAATAAAAAATTAAGATTCTACGACATTTTTTTTCGCTCTTCTACAAAATTAATTTTTTTGATACTTGTCTATGGGATGTGCGATATGTACATATTAAAATGGTCTAAAATAAGTTGACTGTCTTCATAAATTCTATCGCAATGTCAACCATAGACAGCATAAGCGACCGTACATAATCACTTCACTTCAGTAAAACGAGCACTTTAAATATTCATGAATTTCTAATGTTCATAGCGACAAAAACTTTCCGACTGAATATCTAACATCATTGATAAAGCCAATGTGCACAGTTAAATTCAAAGTGTTTCTACAATAGTCATTATTTTAACCGGTGCCCGCAGTGTATGGTTAAACATGATTAAAATTGATAACTGTCCCCCCTTTAATACGATAGCTATCGTAGAATTATTTGTTAAGTTGTCATATTGGGCACCTGTTACACGTGATACATGCAAAATTATTTCATGTCATATTATAGAATTTAAAGGCTTGGGCGTTTTCAAACGACGTGCTCGATGGATTCGGCCCTAGAGTTCGCTGTCTGCAGACTAACAGCTGGACCGCTAAAGATAGCGTGCCACCAATGCGTCTCTCGTCAATCTCTAGCGATAATCACTGTTCTTGCGGTGTTGTACTTCATATTCGCTGCAAACAATTCGTGTTTCATTTTTCGAGGAAAGTCCACTTTCTTTTCAGCAGTGTGAAACACCGGCCATTGTGTATACGGGTCCATTGTCAACAACTCTACCTTTACAAAACGTTACCGGCATATCCAGTTTTACCATCTTTACAATCTCGATTGTATGCCTATGTGAACAGAGATCTTTCGTACTTAAAAAAAAAACACGTTTTAAAAATTGACAATAGAAATTCAAACATCGTCACAGTTATTTATCAACTGTTCACTGTTACAGGGGATAAAATTTTTGCACGGGGAGAAAATTTACAAATGATTTAATCGGAATATGTTCAGTTTCGTTAAAAAAGAAAAGGATCTTGTCTAAAATTAAAAACTGACATAATCTGTCCGGATGTATTAATTATACAAATTTAATATACATAACTAAAATTAGAACTTATTTACCTAACCAAACATTTAAATTGAGGCGGGTCATCGACTTTTTTTTTTCCAAATAAATCACCGAAAACAAAGTATTTCGGTACCGGATAGAAACAGATTTCTTTACATAGAAATACGTACGTTCAATCAATCAATTCAGCCGTATTATTAATTTGATTCTCTTTAAGATGTTGAGACGCATATACTTAGTTATTCTTTACAAACTTCATATACAGCATCGCGAACGATGGAATTTTAATGATATGGAATGTACAAATTTCTTAATACCACGCGTTATTAGAATTAATATATCTTACATAATATATTACGTAGTGTAATTTTAATGAAGTCCCAAATAATGTTACTTCTCTGGTTCATAATCAAATCACGGAAATGGGGATATTAGTCTTAAAAATGGCTCATTAGCTTACTGTCAGATCATGGAAAATAGGGATATTAATCTCAAACACGTGACCTCGCTAGTGTCGTTTATTTCCGGGAAATAGTCTTGTCAACATTCTTAAGCGGTTTTTATTGGTTTATTTACACATTTTCTTTCAAACTATATAAAACAAATTAAGTTAAGCCCATTGGTAATGAATCATTTTTAGCATTGGTCTGGTCTGACTTATTAACTCTTGAAAGTAGTGTTATGCTTGTTTTGATGTACATACCAGGTACTTGATATATTGCCGGAATGTGAAAATTAACCATTGGTTTCTGGCAAAAATTGTGTCCGAATGATGTGAAATTGGTTACTTTTACTGCCATTTATGAAATTATGGTGTGGAAAATTCGTGTACGTCGTTATCTCAGAATCTCTTAATACGGCGTGATGGATCGGCGATTTGCGATGAAGAGAAATTTCGGAGTTCCCACAAACTTGGATGCAGACGAGAAGACATGCAACCACTTTTCACGCAATACTTTATTCTAGTTTTCTCGTTAACACTTCGGTGTTGATCTTATCAACCCAACCTTTTATACATTATACAACACTCTTTTTCATTGTTTAATACCGAGTACGAATACTAGACTTGATGATGGATTCGTTTTTTTAACGGTCATGAATATGGATAAGCAGTTAGTCTACGCCCGGAGCGCCAGTCTTCACGTGAGCCGGGAGAGGACTACAGTTTAAAACCTTCACTAATTAAGTTATTCCAATTACTCTGATTTGTGTAAAAAAAATATTTTGAGAAAAGAACATAGTCATGCGGATTTCACTTTATTATTTCGTTAAAATTATTTTTATAATTAAATAAATAATTTTAATTAAATAACAAATTAATTATATAATTCTTGTTTGTAGGTATCGAGTATATCGGTATTGAGTACCTACTAATGAAAAATTATTATCCCAATCGTCGAAAGATAAAATGTTGGTACTAGGTTAATTTTTTAATGTTTTGATAGTACGAAAACAAATTTTAATAATAAGTATAACCCGTTTTCAAAGTGACATCTGATGGCAAAGGAGCACATTGTAAACAAAATCAATCGGACAGACATAGCTCCTGGGATGCCGGCAAGTTTCAAGGATATTAGAAATAACCCACGTTTACGATTTATGTCAGGTGATCAAACGATCATCACGATTTAGAGATGAAAGGTAACGTAGTAGAAAAGTATAGATGTATAAATACATAAAAAATAAATAAATTTAAAGTAAAGCTTAAAAGTGCGGGACTGTTTTTGTAGTGAATTTTCTTTAAGTCATATTTGAAAACTGATTGATTACATCCAAGAAGACTTACGACATAAATTTACGTACCTATCTTTATTTTATCAAGACGGAAATGTAAAAAATTGGTTGGTAATAAAATACAGCTCATTAGACAGTTTTATGGTGAGAGAAAATATAGGTCAAAACTATCTAAATAGTCCAGTGTGACTAACTGTATGCGGATATAAACGAATTAGTTGTACAAACGCATTGAATAAATAAGAGTTTTTACACAAAAATAGCACATTTTAACACGAGACTTTATAAGTAATTAAATTTCACTTCTTCAATCCTTTAGTAATGAATATGTAATAAATGATAAAGCAAACAAAATAATAGATACAGATGAAGCGGAAGTTATATAATAAACAAATTTAATTTAATGTATTAATTATAAATATATACATATAAAATCAATTTTGTCGAAAAATATTGTTTTTGCGCTACCGGGATTCGAACCTGGATCTCTATTTCCAATCCGGGGAAGTACACTACCAATTGTGTTATAGCGTCAGTATTTTTCATGACAAATTTTTGAACCTATATGTTACACTTTTTCAATTTAATACATCTGTCGTTCTATTATTTGAAAGTCATCTACATTGTTTTTACGGAATCTCAAATACCTTTGAGTAAACCGACTGCAGACGTTAGAATTATCAATTCATTTTTATTAATAGTGTACTTCCCCGTATTGGAAATAGAGATCCAGGTTCGAATTCCGGCAACGCAAAAACAATATTTTTCGACAAAATTGATTTTATATGTATATATTTATAATTAATACATTAAATTTGTATTTAAAACATCACAGACATATGTTCTGAATAATTACAACTTAACAATAAGAATGTGTTCTCCTTAATAAAATTTATTTAATGTTTCTAAAATGTATGTTTAGACAAAAAAAATTGTTGCTGTGTTATATATAGCAATTCTGGAAATTAACTGTATTTTTAAATTACATGATTATACTAGTGTTTGCATAGATACACTTTGGTTTTTCATGATGCGCGGGTTGACTTAATTGTATAATATATTCATTTATATTTATTTCGAAAACTCAAATAGAGTTAAGGTCTAGATTAGTATTGACCAATTACTTTATCTTGATGCTGGAGTTGTATTATTATGTTTTATATTGAGTATAAAAGATGTTAACCTACTTGTGTATTATTGTTATCGACTTATTATTGAAGGGAACCCTTCCATTCTAGCCTATTCGTGACGCGTAATATAAAAATTTTATAGCGCAATATTTTTTATGTCCGTGTAAAATGTACGTTTAGTAGGCGCCAATGGAGCAGTGTGCGATGCATCGCGCACGCGAAACTCGTGTACGCATTACTCAGCTGTACCGGCTGCCGGCATTCCTGGAAGTCAGACGTCACTTCACTTACCTATTGTGTCATCATTAAACCTCGTTTATGAATGAAAATTTCATAGAGAAAATTGGGTAGTACGTCATTTTGCACCTATAGGGTGTTTATTAATTCATTTCTGATTTTAAATTGTCACATTAATTGGGAAATTTGGATAGATAAAACTTCCCTTTTTTATTGGAAGTACGGTATTTATTGGAGAATGTTAACGAATATTTATTTTATTTTATTGGCTATTTAAACATTTCATTTATTTATACATATATATGACAGTATATTTTAACAGTAATATTGATAATGCTCCCTTACTAGGACAATCGTGTGATAATGATTTAAATCCTGAATTGGGGAATGAGAATCAGATTAGCTAAAATGAGCAAACGACAGGGATACCTGCCTTTGGAAAGCTTAACCAGAATTTGTATAAATAAATTTTTTTAAATGTTGTTTTAATTTAATAATTTAAAAAAAAACTAATAATTGCCATAATTTAATAACGTTATGCGTTACACGCTAAAAAGAGACTCAGTTTTTTTTTCTAGATATTGTGACGGAGATCCTCTGTTCAGCGCTCGGTGGTGGGATCAGTACTGTTCCCGCCAACCCTCTTTTGCCGATCTCATGTTAAGTTGTCTGAAGCGTGATTTGTTATTTTTGCTCTGAAACGAGCGATTCGTAAACTCCCTCGGACGCTGGAACGGCGAAACAAAACTGATGAGGTGCTTCGGCAAAAAACGGTCGGGGAGCACCGCTCCAGGATTCCAGCCAGAGTTGAGCAAGTCGTTATCCTTTAAGTTTATAAACAGTTGTGGGACGTGAATTTACAACGGGAACTCTGTGTAAATAATACATTCGGTATTCTATGCGGGGAGGCATTCCGGGAGGCGGCGCCCGACCCCCTCGCTCCCGACTGAAGGGTGACCTCATTTCGGCCAACATCCCCTCAGGGGCGGAATTACATTATCGCGCTCGAGACGGCGTTCTTTTTGCATACTTATAGTTTGAGCACGGTGCGCTGAACCCGCACCTCGACGTAATTAAGCCCTAATGATGATGGAATAACAAAATTATAAGCGTGTTGGGATTATGCAGAATGTAGAGAATAGATGCCACCCTAATATGTATATAAAATATTGTTCATCGTTCAGATGTCTCGAACTAATTATGTGTTCGGTTGTTGACATCAGTGGGTTCGTTCAGTAAATACTGATCATTTTTATTCTACGCGAACCACCACCGAGCTGTGATACGAAAATACTAATCAGTAGGACTCCTTCAGAGGAAACAGTGCACAGAGAGCTCTCCATGTGTAAACATAAACATTTTATGTAATATTTCAACTCAAATAAATAAATTTGAACCGTTTTTATGACCTAACGGCTCCGTGTGAACGACACTCAACGTTAAGTGTAACAACCCCTGAATCTTATCAATCGGAGATAAGTATATTTTTTGCAACTCCGAAAAGTGTTAAATTACCATTATCAAAAATGGATATAAAAATATTTTATGTACAGATCGAGCCTAATATATATTATTTCACGAGCCTATTTGACCAATCGTGCAATGTTCACTGATGCAGCAGTAATACGCTTGATCGAAGAGGTAGATTGCGAATTCGTTTTTCATCCCGGGAGTAGTCTAGTGCAAGTTAATACAATTTTTCATCGCACAAGCGTTTAACTCAATTTGATTAATAAGAATATGGATTATGACGTATTTGTAGAAAATCCTGTTGTGCAATCGTGTTCATGCGATGTATGAATTATTATATGATTTTGTTTTTCTACTGATATTTTGATACGTGAAAACGTGTATCTGGAATGTATTATTCGTTCAAAAACTTACTTAATAATATTACGTGGAGAATGTCTTCTGGGTTTATTGTCTTATTTTTCTTCACGTATTTTCATAATACCGTGTAGTATATACGATACTTAATATTCACCCTTGTAAAACCATGGCACCCCTGAAAAAGCAGTCGTAAGTCAAAATTTCGAATTTGGAGTCAAGCAGGCACACACCGACAGTCCTTCATTTTACGATGTTTATAGCACCCTGGGGTCATTTTTATTTCTATCCTTTACTTACATTTAAACAATATATGAATGAGCTTATATATTATTTATATTATTATTTTTTTTACGTCCTTAAACGTACATTCTTCGAAGAGGTTTTAGAAATGTGTGGTATGTGTGATACTATCAGAAGAATGAAATGGAATGCTAATCCGCTTCCATAACCGGTTTACCTTTGTATGTTCAAGTAGGTATTGCAATGTGAATTGTATCGTGTAGAAGTATGCAAGCAGCAGGGATGATCACGATAAAACGCCACTTACGATTGCACTGTATACTGATATTATAATATTTTATATTTAACAAATTTCTATCCGAATTGTACGATAAGATTTATGTCGATGCTAGTTTCTGTTGGAGCATATGACATCGCTTACAAATTTATTAATATTACATTATTCATATATTATTTTATATGAAACAATTGCAATTGTTTCATGATACGAATAATTAATATAAAAATACTGATAAATATTTTTAGTAATTTTTTTAATCTGAAAATATATTTTAAGGCTGATTTAAAAATAGCTATTTAATTAAATAAATTACACTCTCAATACTTTTCTGTTATTGCGAAGTCGTTTTGTAATTTTATATTTAAATTATAAATGCTTAATTAGATCTGCGTAAAAAAAAAATTAATTTACTAAGTTTAATTTATCGCTGGCTTTTCCTTTAATTTATTTTTTACCTCTTTAATAATGCTCTATAATGAATTTGTACACATGGCGCTGTTTTCTTAGATGTTAGACATTTTCTCATTCACTCTTAGTTTACGAAGGCGTACCTCGTAAACAAAAAAAACATTTCATATATATTGTGCATTACAAGAGTATCACAGGAAGTTACGCCGAGTATTCTATTTAACCTTGCAAAAACTGTTTTATACTTTAGGTGTAATAATATTT
This sequence comes from Eubasilissa regina, assembly GCA_022840565.1. Classification (NCBI taxonomy): domain Eukaryota; kingdom Metazoa; phylum Arthropoda; class Insecta; order Trichoptera; family Phryganeidae; genus Eubasilissa; species Eubasilissa regina. The sequence goes on along the minus strand of JAINEB010000015.1, from coordinate 19,073,703 downwards.
TCACGTATGAAATTCAGTAATCTGATCCTTATCGCCAATTTCGTTTATTTAGTAATTAAACAGAACACTGACACGTCGATGTTGGAACATACGGAATTCATAAATTCTGATAATGTAGTTGACAAACTGCCTTCCGCATGCGTGAATCACAATTTGACCATAATCTACAAATAAATTTAAAATTGATATTAATTACATAAAAAAAAAATGGTACTACGGTGGAAGTGTAAATAAATCAAAACACAAAATAAATTGATTAATAAAACACGCATAATATTTAGGAAACATGGAAAATATACAGAATTGTAAGATTCATATTTTTCTTCACGAGTTCCATAAAGGAAATCCAGTAGGGAAATGACTGATTGAAAGACCAGGACTCCGCCGGTGTGACGGTATGAAGAAGGATGCCAAGTTCCTGCTGCTGGCGAATAATTAAAACTGAAAGCGGAAAGTTGAAGAGGCCACAGCTCGATTCGGGTTGTAGCCTCATTGAAAAAGAAGAATACATAAGGTCCGTACTGCTTTGTTTAATAACAAATGCATTATGTGCATATATATTTACATAGATTCGTTGCTTCTTCTTTATTCATAAAATTAAATCTTTAAGGTATTTTTCGTCGGTGAATCATAGAACAGTAAAATTATTATTAAGGAGAACACATTCTTATTGTGAAGTTGTGATTATTCAGAACATAGGTGTGTGATGTTTTAATTACTAATTAAATATATTAATTATAAATATATATATATATATATATATTAAATCAATTTTATCGAAAAATATTGTTGTTGCGCTACCGGGATTCGAACCTGGATCTCTTTTCCAATCCGGGAAAGATACATTACCAACTATGCTACAGGGACAGTATTTTTGACGATACATTTTCGAACCTATGTGTTACACTTTTTCAAATTAATATATCTATCGTTCCATTATTTGAAAGCCATCTACATTGTCCAAAATTTAATAAAAATGAATTGTCAATCCGGGTTCGAATCCCGTTAACGCAACAACAATATTTTTCGATAAAATTGATTCTATATGTATATCTTTATAATTAATACATTTAATTTGTGGTAAAATTATGATTATCACAACGAATTTTTTCATAAACTATGTAAAAGGTACCCCGAAAACGTTAATAGCTTAGGAATGAATGGAAAGTACATATATGTATTAAGGACTATGAAGATGTTGAAAGGAGTATGTAACGTATTGAGGTACAATGAAAAAGTTAAATGGATAGCGTTAATTAGATTATGTAAAAATAATTTTTAGAACGAATTTGTAATGTATATATTATATACAAATTGTAAATAATTATTACTATTTTTTTTATAACCATTTATACTACGTTTTTTTGAACGGCAGGATATATTTTAAAACTAGAGGCGCTTTTAGATCAGGCTTAACCTAAGTGAGAAATTACCGTAATATTATTGTAAAAAATTTCTGTGTATAAAAAAAATAGTAAAACGAACAGTTAAAACTACCTGAAGAAGTCCTGTCAAGTTAGAATACGATTCTAGAAGTGTCAAGAATCTGCTCTCTTTTAATGTATGCTTGTGAATTAACACAAATGTGGCGACCATTCCTTTCCATTAAAAGCGCAGGAGATGCTGCGTGATGATGGTGTACGTGCGCACGTATTTACATAATTTTTTAACCTTGAATTTTGAAAGATTATCGTCCATTTTTTTTTGCTATTAAAAAGGAACATATTGAATCACATTATCATGAAGGCATGAAGACAATTGCTCTGAGCGTTTCTAGCAAGTGCCGTTATTTATTTTTTATGTCGTCTTAATGTTTGTCGAAAGAGGACATTTCTGAATAATATGTAGGATTCTACGATCCTTTGTTGAGCGTGTTCCTTTTGAATATTGCCCGATCTCGGTTTGATCACATTATTTGCCTCCCGCGGGACAGCTCGTTACACCTTCAATTTGCCAATTGCTGAGGCCCAGCCGGCCCCGCCGGCCGGCGGATTCACGTCATGCATGCTTTTAGATATTCCAATTCACAAAAGGGCGTGTTCATCCTATCGTGCGATATGCGATATATTTTGAGCTATTCGCAATAAACATCGCGCGCTGTACAAGGCTGCAGCCGACGTGATCCGCAATATTGTATCCTGTTTAAATTCCGGGTTGAAGCATGTGTGTAAGGGTCGCGTACATAATAGTGATTCAAATGCGGTTTGTTATTTAAATATTCAAATAATACGGATAGTACATTCTTTAAGCCTTATTAAAACATTGGATTGTGGAGATTCCGGAAAATTCTAATTCGATTTATGGCACAAATATCATGTCAATGCATTTGATTGTTATAATCGAGTTAGGATCCCTTCCCGTCGTACTATCCCTACTTTTTTATATTCAATTATATCAACCAAAAAATGTGAAATATTCATAACATTAATTATATCTTTAAAACAATTGAAATTTGAAGTAAGTGTTATGACTGTACTGTTATTAACTTATAAGTATTAGATGTTTGATTACAGTTTGACTACAAACTGAGCGCATCGGATTTCATTAAATGTGCGGATTTATGTCAATAATGGTCGCCGGCGCGATGACACGGAATGGCGGCGCTTAACAAATTACATTCTCAAGTGTTTCGACACTTTTATTGATAAAATTATGAACATTACAATTCGAATGAGCAAAGCTCGCTCTAAATAGTTCAAGTCTCGCTGGCATCGTGCGGCAATAGTGAGGTTTTTAGTATTAAGGCGTTTGAGATATTATAGATCAATTGTGCTAGAATTTCCCCACGGACGTGCCGCGTCCATCCGTCCGCATCGATTATTATTTATGTTTAAATGGGTCAAGTTTGGCTGAAAATATGTACGTACTTTATGATGCGGTTAATAATTTTTACCTCGCGCAACTAAACAGAGACATATAAAATTATATGCGGCTCGATACGTGATTATATTGCTGACCTGTTAGTTCTCCTATTGCTCAATTCAGACGAAACCTAATATTGAAAGAAAGCTTCGCAAAAGAGCCCAACAACCTACTCGTAGTTTTTGTAGGGCCAACGTTTGCACCTACACAACCCTTACTGTGCGAAGGAGGTAGGTTTTGATCCCTGCGAATAGACGCACGCCTCACATCATTTTGGACCACATTTTAGGTTGTTTATGTTTTCCTTCGTGTTTATTCCGTCATTATTTCAGACATCTCCTCGTATTTACGTGTTTCTCCTCTCGTGGCTGACCGAATCATTTATGCGTTGGATTTCTTTCCGGAATAACATTTTTGTTAGCGGAATAATTTATGAATGAAGTCATACTTACTTCTGATGTCATCATTTTGACGAGAATTCAATCAGCAGTTGTGCATTTTTACTGTGTACAATAACAACGGCGTATTATTAATAAAGATTATTCTTCATTCATTATTCGCTCTTTGTTGGATGATTAGTTTAAAACCATTAATTACCTTAAATTAAATACTAATTAAATGTATTAATTAGATAGATATACATATAAAATCAATTTATCGAAAAATATTGTTGTTGCTACCGGGATTCGAAACTGGATCTCTTCCAATCCGGGGAACGTGCTTTAACCGATTATGCTGCAGCACACTCTGACTCTAACGACTAATTTTCGAACATATATGTTACACTTTTCAAATTAATACATCTATCGTTCCATTATTTGAAAGCCATCTAAATATTTTTTAACGGAATCTCAAATTCCAGAATTAACAATTTATTTTTATTAAATTTTTGGACACATTGATACAGGTTATGTATTATCAAGCAGAACACATTCTTATTGTGAAGTTGTAATTATTCAGAACATACGTCTGAGATATTTTAAATACTAATTAAATGTATTAATTAGGAAAATATACCTATGAAATCAATTTTATTGTGCTGTAGCATAATCGGTTAATGCACGTTCCCCGGATTGGAAGAAATCCAGGTTCGAATCCCGGTAGCAACAACAATATTTTTTAATAATATTGATTTTTTGTTTATATCTTTCTAATTAATACATTTAATTGGTATTTAAAATCTCATAAGTCTATTCATGGTGAAATGGCAAACCAAACTGAACACAAATCAGCTGTCAAATTGGCTGTCGCTGGAAAAAGTGTTACCAATTCGAAAAAAAAACATCTTATACTTGCATATAATTATTTTAGATTTTAAATATAACTTTTCGCACTCAAAGCGTTAGAACATCTATTTCACTTCACATAATATTGAAAAGTGAGAACATATTCACATACGGTGAACGGTGAGCAAACATCCCCTCTTTTCGATCACTAGTCGGTATTTTTTTCCCCATTGCATCCATGCAAAATACATATGAATATCATATGGATGTTAGTAGTATGTCCTCTACGCACATAGAGAATTTACTAGGGTAATTAATTATAAGCGCAAATATGGAATGAACATATTTTACTTCGAAATAACCATGAGGTTGTAGTCTGTATAGTTATATAAACAATAAAACAGAACATGACTCAAACTGTGAAAGACTCAAATCAATGAATTGTTACCAATCCAGGAAATATTGATTGAAGGAATACAAAGCGGAAGTGGTAAATTTTAAATCTTTGACAAAAACGTCATGAATTATAATGTTAGTTCCATGTAGGTAGGTAGGTATAGTATAATTACTAGAATTGTGGGTGTACAAGACAAGCATTCACCGTATGTACCTACAAATAAACTAAACTGAAATATACAAAGGCGAGTCAAAAATAACTGCCTTATGCGCATGCGTGCTTGTAGATGGTACGACTGCGATCACGGTATGCAAAGTTTGATCCCGATTGTGTCATTACCCTTCCGGCTATTACAGTGTAAACGTGTCCGCTCCGCTAGCAGTTTGCACCAAGGAGAAATAAACTGTGATCTGATTTCTCTGGTCGAAGTGTGTGAAAGGAACTGAAATTCATCGTAGACTTTTATCACAATACGAGAACAATGCTTTATCATGTAAAAGTGGTTTTTTTTTGTGGATCGAAATGTTTTAAAGTGTCCGGACGTGTGACGCACGAAGAGGGAGCAGGACGCCCGTCAACCTCCACTACGGACGACAAGACTCAGAAAGCTATAGTAAGAGATTGTTCTAGCGAATAGGCGAGTTACCATCGGCGAGGTAGCGTCCTTCTTGAAACATCAGTCATGGTTCCGCTCATCAAATCATCCACGACGAGGTTGGCCTCCGCAAAGTCTGTGCAAATAAATTGCAGAATGAAAAATTTTAATAATTTATAATGATAAAACACTGTCAACATTTGTGATAATGTGTTAATTAAGCTGAGCGACATGAATTAAGTAATTAGTAGATTTAAATAGTAATAAAAAATCCCCCAACCGACTGACATACCAAACTGTTAAAAGAAAAAAAAAAACAGTTACGAAACGCGGGAAAAATACTATAAAAAATATGCGCCGTTTTATTAAATAATATTTATCTGTTTTATAAACCCGGCTTACGACGAAATGAAATCTGCTTCAGCGAAAAAATTTTGCAATATTATTAAACGTACATTGTTCCGCGCTCATCTACATATGATTTGATCGCAAGAGTCGAGAGTACACTAATATGGGTATGAATTATAAATGTGTACACATTTCGGGGGAGGTTTAAACCAGAGGCTGTTACACAATGTAAAACTGGGGTATGATTTTGGTTATACCCGAACCCCAAGGTCAGGGGTGGGCGGACTCGTTAACGTCCAAATAAATGGATAATCAATTTCCAGCAAGCAGACCGTTGTACAATTATTATATCTCTTCATTAGCTAATGTTTCCATTTCCTAATTACCTCACATGGCCACGAAATATAGGTTTATGCGCCACATAAAACCGAACACCGGCGCCAACAGACGTTAACAGGTAATTGGGGGATAGTTTTCGGGTAAACGACCACCTTTTAATCACATAATAACTAAAATAAATTCACAAACTGAATGTTAATAAATGCACTTTATCAGAAAAAGTAAAAAAATATATGTATAATTGATATTATTAAGGGTAACACATTCTTATTGTGAAGTTGTAATTATTCAAAACTGCGATATTTTAAATACTAATTAAATGTATTCATTAGGAAGATATACATATAAAATCAATTTTATTGTGCTGTAGCATAGTCGGTTAATGCACGTTCCCCGGATTGGAAGAGATCCAGGTTCGAATCCCGGTTACAGCCAATAAATTTTTTTGATAAATAAATAAAATTTCATTGACAATTCATTGATGTGAGTCTTTCACAGATTGAGTCTTGTTCTGTTTTATTGTTTATATAACTATACAGACTACAACCTCATGGTTATTTTGAAGTAAAATATGTTCATTCCATATTTGCGCTTACCATTACCCTAGTAAATTCTCTATGTGCGTAGAGGACATACTACTAAGATCATATGATATTCATGTGTTTTGCATGGATGTAATGGCGAAAAAAATACTGACTAGTGATCGAAAAGAGGGGATGCTACTCACTGCTCACCGTGTGTGAATATGTTCTCACTTTTCAATATTATGTAATGTGAAATAGATGTTCTAACGCTCTGAGTGCGAAAAGTTATATTTAAAATCTAAAATAATTATATGCAAGTATAAGATGGTTTTTTTTCGAATTGGCAATTCTTTTTCCAGCGATAGTCAATTTGACAGCTGATTTGTGTTCAGTTTGGTTTGCCATTCCACCATGAATTGACTTACGCCAGAACAACACTTGCAAATTTATTTCGAAAATCGTGGTTCAGTTCGCGAAACTTACATAATGTCGACATTATAGTCCATCCGAGCAAGTAATTCGAATAACCGTGGATCGTTTTCGCACCACGCATACTTTAATTGATACAGAGACGTCGTACAGTGCGTACTGAAGAAGCTGTTGCTGAGGACCTGAATGAGTCGATTCGCCATCAAGAGCGCTATAGATCCATGATTACTGACGCTTTCGTTCCCCAATTGAATTACATTAGTGCGGAAGAGCTGCGGTTTCAACACGACAACATGCCACACAGCGCGAGCCACAATCATTTTATTAAAGGAAACATTCGATGAGCGCATAATTAACGGACCTGTAAATTGGCCTCCAAGATCGTGTGATTTAACACCTATGGATTATTTTCTGTGGGGATATGTGAAGTGGCTAGTCTACGCCGATAAACCAGAGACATTAGACGACTTGGAAACCAACATTTGTCGCGTTATTGCCAATATATGGCGCCAGCTGCTCCAAAAAGTGTTCGAAAATTGTACTTCCAGATTGCGCTTTATTCGAGCCAGCCGCGGCGCCCATACGCGCGAAATCATATTTAAACACTAATGGCATAAAATTATCTTTCTAATAAACCTAATACCATTGCCATTACCACGATTTGTATGTATTTTATTTCATTTTAAAGTTCTATAACTCTTTAAAAATAACCTTTACTTTATAATTTTTACTAACTCCATATTGGCCTCCATACCAATAATTTATTCATATTCCAATTTTGTTATACCTTTAAAACATGTGTATAATGATCGTAAAATAATATACAATATTTTCTTCTCTCTGCAGAATTTTCTTTATTTTATTTCGATTGGATGTTTTGATCGCAATTTCGATCATCTACTAATAAGATCCGCTAACGTGATTATTATGTAATAAATAGGGCGTTCAAAATTAGACAGAACATCGTAAGAAAATGCAGCCGATCTGTAAATATCTCAAAAAAACATAATTTATAAAATCAACTAAAAACATGAATATAAGGTGTCAGTGTGAAATATGAGTATGGTAAGAAAGATATATGACGCAAGTGCTAATGGCACCAGAAATACAGGACGTCTGCGGAAGACTTGGCACGACTAGGTAAACTAGATACTGGAAAATGGTCATGTTAGAAGCCACAATAATCGGCGAGCTTGTATGAGAATTGTGTGTTGTGTGTGTGTGTGTGTGTGGCGCTCTATCCTCTCTGCCTACCCCCGCGAAAACGGCGTGATGGTAAGTAAGTAAATGTGAAAGATTAAGTTTATCCTTTATTTTACAAGTAGATAGAGTTTTAAATCTATTTATTTTCATTCAATACTTATTTTATCCTTATTAACTTTAATTATTATCAGTTTTTAATTTGGGAAATTCTGTTTATTATGCAAAATCATAATGGATTTAAAAAAAAAATTACTTTACAAAATTGTAAATTTGAATTGTTTCACTCGGTGCTTTTTTTGAAAAGATACTGGAACTGTTAATCTTTTATTATAAAAATACTTATTCACTTCTTAACATACATACAATTTATTGTATTTAAAGCAAATGTTCATAGTAAATTTCAAAGTGTCTAATTCGACAGGCAAAAATTACTTTTAAATCCATCGCAAAAAGGTGCCGAAACGCCTTTCTGGTGCGTTCTATGACAAAATTTATTAGCACTTATTGCTATGAATAAATAATTGAAAGTAATTAATGTTACGCTAATAGGACAACTTCAATTAGTAAACAAATAAATAACAATAAGAATTTTCTTGTATGTAAAATAAAACACAGACGAATGGAAAGTGAAATAGTGAGAGTGCAAGCGAGAGAATGTGGAATGGACGCTAGGCACCGGTTTGAACACTCTTGGTGTGAATTTTGGCTATTAAGTATGTACATCATCAATTACATAATGGGCGAAATTGTTCGTCGTACGGTTGGAATTCAAATTTCTAAGTATAATTACTGTGATCGTGATTTTGATTAAATTGATCCATATTGGTTTATAACTCAAATAACGTATTATTACTTAGTTTATAATAAAATGGGTTTTATTATACATCTAGTAGGTAGGTACATTATGATCTTAAATGATTATTTTTTTAGGGTTATGATAGTTTACTCAACCATTCCTAGGGTACGTTCCTGAATGTATATACTATAACTAGTATACTTACTTTTGTAATGTTCATTTAAGTAAATGTTTATTAGTTCTTTTCAGTTAGAAATATTATATTAATTTTAATTTGTTGTATTTTTTAATTCTTACACTTGATTTTTTCCTTCTGTTTGGATTACTTTAAGAAAATTATTTCTTATTTCCATCTCATTTAAATTTCAAAGTGGATTTAATTGTACTGTGAACGCGCTAGCTCACCTTACTTAAATGACGCCGAATAAACAGATAAAAAAAAATGATGGTAATGTCTACCTAATGACAATTGTTTAAAACGACTGATAAATTGACGTTAGATGGTGGCAAATCAATTTATCTACAATGGAATTCTTTCACGAGGATATTGCGCCATTACACTAACTATCCTCACAAAGAGCCTTCTCAGTGTTGTGATTACACTTGTTCATTGTTGTCCTTTTTTAAAATCACTTTTAAGTGGTAGCATTCCTCACGTTATCAGCGTGTGAAGAAATTCTTGGGTCGCAATATTTATCGTAGGACCTCATTGATAAGCAAACATGTATCTGGGATGCTTTGGATGTATTAGATTATTAAAAACTATCAAAAAATTGATTTCGTCTTTCTAGCAACTGATGAAATTCAGTCTCTGTGCAGCTCGTCGAATCTTCCAGACTGAGATTGATTTAACGTTTTGATGTTCTGAAACTAAAATTTAGTCCATAGATGGCGATAGGGTAGTGGTACTCGAAATGTTTCCATATATTAACGTATGTACAACTTTCAAAAAGTTGATAGATATGGAGATTGATTAATGGGTGTGAATGGTGAACGTTATATTTATATAAAGTGATCACTTAAACCATACCCATACTTCCGTATATTTTCATTAAATATAATAAAAAATAGCTTCGTCTCTATGAGATACCTATTATATATATATTAATTGTTTAATTACAGTGTATTTGTAGGTGAAAATCCAGTAATTGTGTGTTCTTGGACATATTTAAATATTGCTAAAATTTAGTCTTTACAAATCTTCACTACTCCAACGAGATATCGTTCACGTTCTTAAATATATATTCAAGAATGTGAACGACTATCTATAATACATTAAAAATTCGATGAATAATTAAGCCAATTTGGAGAAAATAATGATCGAAACAATCTCTTTCCATGCGAGATTCTTAATCTAAAAGTATATGTATTAATTTCTTTAAATTTGTTCCATAGTTAATGGTTTTTTAATTTCCTCTCCGACAAAATATTTTAGTTAAATTCGGTTAAATTAATAATATATTTTAATAAGAACTGCGTAAGATTAACGAAACGTAACCCGTTAGCCACAAAGAAGATTATGTATACGATTATAATACTAAAAAGGTATTAATTCGACAGCCTGTTAGTATGTAACGTAATGTTGTTTGTCTTACTCAGATAAAATAAACTTTTTGAAGACAGTAAAATTAGTTTCAGATGGTCTACTACAAGTACAGCGTTACTGTTTTCAATATTTTTCATAGATAAGTAATGGAAAATTAAATTAATACGTCACTACGAAATATAAAATAAAATGAAGCCTCAAATTATTTAAATAAATATATATATTTTTATGGTGAACCTCTGAAATATTGTATTCTTAGTCACGGTGGCAGTATACTTAAAATAATTTGAAAAAAATTCACTTGGTCTCTCGATAACACATAGTTTCGCATTTTATCGTTATTAGATATATTGTCGAAAGTTTTCTAGAATTTTCCGAGCATACTTTTAGAATAATTTCGAATTCATGAAATAAAACCTTTAATGAATTTATAATAGTCGGTCTCGAAGAACTGAGAACGTAGTGGAATCGGATTCACATATATAATATTTTTGAACGTTTCTTCTTTTTTTGAATTATTACGTGAATTATTTCAATTGGAGTAAATCACATTACAAATGTTGTTATCCAATTCTTTCGATACATATATATATTTTCATTTTAAATATAACTTGATGATGGTCCTTTTTTTGATTTTTGTATTGTTAGCTGTATTGAGGTGCCAGAAATTTCAGTGTCGCGAGATAGTTTTGTAATTGCAGTTCTCTAGATCTTAATGGTGTCTACTTTATGAAAAATAAATTAAATGTATTTGACGTCCTCCTGGAATCTGTGGCAAGTCACCGTACATTTCATTGGTGATATTTTAAGATGGTTTAGTGTTAAGATAGTTTTGTGGAGAATGTACATGTTACACGAATGAATTCTTAAATTGCTAAATGTATGGTAAAGTATAGATTTTCGGCAGGAAAATGGGTTTCCGAGTACATGTATCCACTGCTTTTTAGTTATTTTTTCACTGCCATCTAAAGTGCCTCGCCCTTGTGTAGCAATCTAACACCCTCATCTCCTATGTTAGACTGTAATTGCTATCAGCGTGTAACGCTGCCCCACCGACAAACGTTAATTAAATATTGTAAATGTTTTTTTATGAGCATGCAAATGTAGTTTGTGTAATCTGCCATAAAATAATACAGTTTTACATTAACTTGTTCACACTGAAAACAATAAGGATTTTAGTATTTCACATTGTGTTTTATCGCAGCGGTTATCGGATTGTGATTCGTTTGCAAAAATCATCGTCTATTGGGTTTTATTAATTAATTGACGATTCCCGAGTAGTTCGTACAGATTTATTTTATTTTCGATGTTCTCACTTCCGTCAAGTGAAAATGTGAGAGAGACGAGTTTATAGCGCGCGTTTGAATCATGGCAAGTGTATAACCTTTTCTGTACAGTAAATTTATTCACACACATTCATTTTTTTTTTCATAATGCACTGGAAGATGAAATAAACTTTTCGCTCTCCTATATCTACTACATTGTAATACATAATTACTATAAAATCCATTAACCCAGACACCCGATTTCATTATAAATATATATTTTTATTAATTCAAAATGTAAAAGCTTTACGAATATTGTATAAAGACACTTGAATTTTATCAGTAGGGTAGCTAGCCATTACACACTGTTAACGCCGCAATATCAGTAGTTAATATTATTAGTTAACTGTATCTAATGGTAACAAAGGGTGACTTGTCATTTAGTTATTTGTTTAATAGCCGGCTTTACGCTTGCTAAGTGGTTCTTTGATTATTATAAGGGGATTTTGTTGGTTTATTATTAATGATAATAAAAGTCCTTCTCAGGACTATTTGACGCGGGTTTCCTCAGAAAATAATCAGTCATCTTTTACTCGTGAAAACCTTAAAATAGGTTGTCTTCCGTCGCAAATCATTCACATAAAAAAAAAAAAGCTGGCGCTGAATGTGTTAATCCCAATCACTAATGGACATATCAAATTCAATTGGTCCAATGCCGTATGCTTCAACTCTGGGGGACCTACATGTCCCCTCTGCTATTCAATTTGACAGCCATATTAAAAGCATCTCGTCATCATTGCTGCATCGGGTTCAGTTTCACAATACTACGTTAGTCCACCTTAGAGTTACGATGTATTTATTTTTACACCTACACTTGCAGCCGCACTTACTTTTGATTGTTAAACCATCTATAAAATCAATAATGGGATAACTTAACATTTTACATTGACATTATTGTCGATGGTTGTTCACACACTTCGTAAAATAAATCTATTTACATCTCTGGCCTTTATTTTAGTTTTCGCTGGATACACAATATTTTACTTGCGTGTGCCAAGTGGAGTGCATATTGGTAGGCGCAGATCTAATTGCATATTAAACGGTATTATAAGTATCGTGTAAAATCTCTAACCGCCATATTTAATTTTACAAGATGTGATAAAAATTAATCGAGTTGATTCTTAATACCGTATAAAAAATATGTTTTGATTTTATAATTTTGTCTTTAAAATGACTCACTTGACGTGTTTGTTATTTTAATGTTTAAAATTATAGTTATTTATAATTAAAATTCCCTGTATAACAGATTAATGAATTGAATTGATGATTTTGAAGACAGACGCGCAGATGAAGTCAGCAGTTAGTGAGATATGCACGTCACTCAGCTTTAGTTACTTTTTAAAAATGATTTTTTTTTAAATATTCATTTTTTGGTTAAAATTTTCTTCCTAACATTTTTAATAGTCAAGTTTTGTGACTGAATTTAAATAAAACAATCCCTATTTCTAGAAAAAGTGGAAATATGATGTTCTGATAACGTATAATTAAGAATCTTTAAAACTTATTTTCAATAAAAGTACAATTGTAATTAGTACACACAGATCGTCGATATCGTGAGTTTTGATGAGAATGTTGTCGGTAAAATAATGTTTTGAAAACAATTCATTAATATCGTCATGGCTAACTCCATCATGCATGTATAACTGGATTCAGGTACATTTGTAAATTGCGCAGTCATTACAGGTTTTTTTAACGTAAATTGTAAAACCTGGCCAAATATGGGCTTTGTTTATCTAATTACCTAGTAACAAAGTTGCTGGCTCATTATGTTATTTATCAAAAGGAAGTACGTTCAATATCTACCGATTTTCTATTTTTCAATTTCTCTTACGTTACTCGGAGCTTACCGCAAATCATCGAACCAATCAGACCTAATTCGTGTACTTCCGGTTTAATCCCAGATACGGATTGATGGTTTTCCATGTATATAATATGATGTGCATATAAACGTCTAATAAATGATACATGCGGAGTACGTCAATACGGTAACGGAGATTACCAACATTGAGTTTATATAAATCGTACATAACAGCAAATTGTAATATTGTCCACCGTAATCTCTTTCTATATTAATATTACTTGAACATATAGTTTTAATAAATTTGACTCAAAAGTAAATATGTACGTCCACTTTTTATGGTGATAATTATCTAATTATATAATTGCGCTTCGTCACATCCATTGCCACTAAGAATAAATACCAATTTAGCGAATATGTCGAACGTGTTTTTTATATCTCTATGTTAAAATTACTTAAATGTTTTCTCTTATATATATGTATTCAATAATAGTACGCAAATATATATTTTATTTGAAATTGTCAACATTGTTTTTATTACAAGTAAGAAAAACATGTATGAATTTTTCCGCATGTATGAATTGGCAAGTATATTGACCATATGTCATCTCTCGTAGTTAATCATCTGTCAATTATATGTTCATCATGTTTACGTTTGTTCAATAAATATTTATTGTAAACATGATAAAATGACGATGAATAATTATTTTGATATATGTATATTTTTATATTTATATAATTCAAAATTGATACGTAAAAACACCGTTTGTGCAATTCCAGCGAAGGCAATATAGAATGCACTAGCAGAAAAGCAATCGGTTATGGAGGCTGGGGGCTGCTATTGTGGCCATCTCGCGGCTGATAGTGGACGCTGCGCGGCCAGGATTTCCGTAGAATCTATATTTCATTTAAAGCAATATAAAAAGGATGCACCATTGTTAAAGCAATATAATAAGGTATTTCCGCATTGAAATATAGGCCGCGCAGCAGTCACCGCTGCTTTTTTTCTTACTAGTTATTATAATTATTACAACATTACTTTGAGTTTATTTGGTCTAGCGGTAATATGATCCATCTAGTGATGATATTATCCTAGGAGACCTATATTTCGCATCTCTTTTTTTTTTTTTTTTACATATTGGAATTTTTCAGATGCGGTTTTTGCAAGCAAAATACACAGGAACAAATCCGCAAAACATTCAGTTTGGTACACGCAATCTAATATAGTAACAGGGACTACGGTAGCTATAATTTAGGAGATCCTTCAGAGTGATGCGGACCGCCCCAAATAAACCCTCGCTACCTAGAGGTTTGTTTTGGGTCCATCCAATTTCTTTCAAAGTTACCAGCGGTGTCCACATATATTATATAGAAGAAATATTTTTAAAGCATGTGGACTAATTTGAAAATCCGTTTGATAATTCTGTAGCAACAATTATTGTTATTTTTTTTTAAATGTTTATTATCAACAAATTTACACGGAAAAATAAAATAACTCAAGGTATATGCTGCATGATAAAATATTTATAAAGATTGTATCACGGGGTTGGTTTGATGCAAAAGGGCCTCCTCCCCGTGGACCCACGGCCATTCCCGACCCTCAGACGGAATGAATCATACCTTGTATTTCTTTTTCCCAGGTAGAGGGAAAGTACACACACGATTCCTCCTAACATCCTCCAACCTCTGTCATCTCGGTGAACACACATCCACGTCAAATTTCATCTCACCCTCGCGCGGACATATGACACACGCGTAATTTGTCAGCTTTAGTCGTATCGTATATTATACTACTGGCAGTGTATAAAATGCTCAGACGTTCCAAGCGAGCAAGTGTTTGCCGTCAATTAAAAAAAATTTGTTAGGTAGATTAGTTTTCGACAGTTTGTTTTCTCGGCCGTGTTTTATTATTCTATGCTACTTGTTAATTTATTCGTTGAACGTTTAGGATGATTACATTTTGATTAATTGTCACTAACTTCCAAATTATAACTTTCCTAAATTGCCAATTTAATAACGTGGCAAACCTTGAAGCGAACTCCGATAATTGGGTTATAAATTTATTTCGTACTTTTGCGGAATACCTACGAGTTATCAATTTTCAATGCTTTTTTGATAATATAGATGTTGTGAAGGTATATTTATATTCTTTCATATTAAATAACTGTACTTTTGTTTTCCACGCGTCTCTGTCCCGGGCTCTATCCATGTCTTCTCTCAGTCACATTTTTACAGATGAGGTATGCATTTTGATTAAGATAATTTATCAAATGAGGTAAATGTTGTTTTGTAATACTAAAACTTGTGTAGCTCTCCTCCAAAAGTACTATGACTCATCGCGCCCTTTCCTTGACGTCACAGAATTTATCCGTGACATTTTTTATTAACCCCGAGCACATTAACTTTTTTTGTGAAATCCTTATCTTCATTTTCCAAATAATATCCGCTATCGGTACTGAATATCTCTAGTTAATTTCGTTGTAAGGTTCTGATAATTAATGTAACTAGACTGAACACGCAATAGGGGTGAGGTGATTGCCATATCGTGTTTTGTCCAATCAGATATTTTTTAATAATTTAATATATATTTTTGCACAAAATCTATTCCAGGATTATCTTTAAAGCTAAGAATTCCGGTAATTAATTTTATGGTATTTATTATAAAATTGTAATATTTTGACAAACGTCTACTAACAGCTATCTAATCTGACCTCTAGAATATCGACTCCTTTAATACATTGTAGGACATATGCATGTACGAGGAGTAGTGTGTATATATTAGCTGTAGTCGTTTTATAAGTTTTGATTAGATTCTAAACAGTTTTATTTCCTTTTGGCGAACCACGCTGTTTGAGTTTTATGTCAACAAATTCCGTGCTCTGGAATACTTATCGTAGGCCTGTTGCTAATTTCAAATACATGCCTTTAATCTTATTAACAAACATAAAAACAATTTTATTTCTTGTTTAATTGTAATTATTTAATTTATATTAATGTATTGATTCTTGCTTGTGTAAACTTTTTATGTGATCTAGCGGACTTAGTAAATTGTCAATCGCTTCCGGTAATATGATCAGGATTCGTTCTCACTAATTTTCAATGTAAGTCATCTTTTTTATTGGCAAGCTGTGCCTTAATTTGATATTGACAATTAGATTTTTCTTTAATTTAATTTAAAAACATGTCATTGTGTGTTGAATATGTCTTCATTCTTCTATTCTAAACATTTAATTAATAATTAATTAATTTTTGTATAAAGAGATCGTTGAAAAGTATTGAAAGAAGGGACACTTATCATATTATTATTACCAACAAACACATCATCATCACCCGACCTGGCGATCAAACCCGATAAACATCGAAGCATGTCTTCCGGGTGAGGCAAGGAGAACATGACAATAGCGGAGAGCGAGTCAGTGTCCCTTCTCGGTGACCGGCGAGCGGACATCGGCTACAGGCTACACCGCCTCGTCTCTCTGACCTCCTGGTACATCGGTCTTTTTGCCGCGGGCCAAACCGGTGCGCCCTCTCGTTTGTTCCTGGATAAAAATGAAAGTGAAAAAACCGGACTTTCGATTTTCATCGCTTGTGTGCGTACAAGTTACAAAGTATTTCTTTATTTTTACACGTTAAATATTCGGGCGTCGAGGTGAGCTACGCGTAATTTTTTTCCCAGTCCCGGCGAAGGACTCGGCGCTCGTAGGCCACTATTTTCAGTTCTGTGTTCTGTATGCTGATGAAGGTTAAAACAATGCGGATATCACGTACAGATATTTGAGTGTGGAAGCATGGCAACGCGGCGTGGTGCGGCGTCAACGGGAGGTATTCGCGGGTTAACTTCTTCGGCTGTGCTCGTATACGGTCAAGCGTGTGTTGTTCCATAGTCTGGAACATTTTCAATTAATGAAACGGGACGTTGTGGAATATCGTGGATCCGCGGATCGAGGAACGCGGGTGTGCACGGAGCCAGTCCGACAGTGTTGTCGCCCGGTGTGATACAGTGTGCGTCATATTAAGTACCCCCCAATTGAGGTTACGGTTTCAACTTAATCCGGAAACCTGGTGTTGTTTGTTGACCGAGATTATTCAATTACAGTCTATTTTTGTGTAATGTGTCGTCGGTGGATGGATTCTATACTTGTCACAACTCATGACACGAGGTACACAATAATGTGATATTTTACAATAAATTTATTATTAATCTTAAGTGTGAAGCGTATATTAAATTTATAAAATTGTAAGCTTACATCAAGCTGCGTCAGTGGATGCTTAACAATAATTTAATTTACTATTAAAAACTAATGAAAATAAACTAATATCAAATAACTCATTAATTTACTCATACTTCCATATATTTTCCATTAAATATAATATAAAAATAGCTTTGTCTCTATGAGATATCTGATATATTTGTTTATTTTCATTAGTTTTTAATATATATATATATATATATATATATTCATCAATTCTCACCCCTCAATCTTCACATTTATCAAAATTTTGAAAGTTGTATATATGTTAGTATGTGGACTCGCTTCGAGTACCACTACACCATCGCCATCTATGGACGAAAGTTGATAATTTTAATAATAAAACAGATTGTAAGCCCTGTAATTACTTCATACTTCCGTATATTTTCCATTTAAAATATGATAAAAATAACTTTGTCTCTATGAGATATCTGATATTTGTGTTAATAACAGTGCCTTTGTAGGTAAAAATCCAGTAATTTTGTATTTTTGGACATATTCAAATATCGCTAAAATGAAATAAGTGATACAATTATCTTAATTTAGACATGTACATAATTGCAAAGGGTGGGTATTTCATTTATGAATATTTTAAAATGATGTGTATATATATATAATGTGAATTTATCATTATAGTACACAAAAATATTTATTTTGATCGAGCCTTTGTGACTAACCTATTGCAGATGAAACAAGAAAACAAATACACTGAGAAAGCACTCCCCACCTCGATACGGGTCTGAGGTGAGGTGGGCAGAAAACAAATTAAATAAATAAATTGATTGAATATGTACGTGTACAAAAGTATTTACATATTAGAAACTCACATTCGGGTCTCAATTATTGGATTGGTGTATTTTTTAAATACAAACAGAATATATATATATATATATATATATATATATATATGCATTGACTTGACCACTGGATTACGAGGATCATTACTATCTATTTACAAATATATATATTATATAATATCATTCGATGCTGCACGCGCTGCAATCGGCTACCACAATAATGATGACCAAAATCATCGCGCATTCTCGCCGAGAATTTTGCTTATCCATAATTTTGATTCCTGAACATTTTTTAAACCTCGCTAACCAGATACCTATATCTATTTTTAGACATAAACCTATCAATAAAAAATTTGGCCTTTTACCATCGAACCTACTTCTTTAGTCTACCGCTATATAATAAAAAATATAAGAATACGAAGCATATTAACTATGCATTTTATTGATGTTTCGTGAGCGCTTGTTTGTTTAGTCTACATTGTATATTATATTTAAATTGGTTCATTTAGTGTATCCATTAATCGAATTTATTATAGATTCGGTTATGATTATAGTTATGATATTTTTAATATGTAAAGTAAACGCATTGTGGTTCATTTTTAATAATTAATATTTTATTTACTTTGTTTTATAAACTACTGAGTTATTTATATTCGATCGGTTTAGGAAAAATACATGTTTTCAAATTCAATTAAAATAAAATTTTAAAGTATTTTATAATTATATTTTTAAAAATAGAATTTGAAAACATAAGAACATTTCGCAACATTATTTTAATTAGTTTTTTCATACTGATGAAGAAAAGAATATTTTTCCGAAACCGGTTGAATATAAATATATAAAACAATGTAGGTATCTACCATTCATTTGTGTCATTAATCAAGTTAAAACTTTATTTTATAGAAAAAATTACTGTAGAGTAGGAAATATTTTATTACAAGTCAATACCATTGTCGTTCAAAAAATTTGCTATTATATAGATTAAATGTGACGAGTTGAGGGAAAGAAGATGACACAAGTTAACCGGGAGTTGAAAATTATCACTGACGAGATTACCGTAAAAAAAACCTGTGATCCACAATGGACAGGCAAAAAAGATATGGTCAAGGGCTTCCTACTCGGTCGGCACCACACTCACACATTGGGGAATCTATTAAGTTCAATCTGAGGCTACCTGGCAATGTCCAATATTTTTTTTGGATTTATATCTAATCATTGGATTGTACCTATAATATTACGTCTTAATTACTACTTATTGTTTATAATATTATCTTAATTAATTGATATCATTAGTTTTTTTTTTACTAGTTTTTACACGGCTAATTATTTTAATTTTTCATAAAATATTAAATTCTCAAATGAATTAATTTCCTTTATAATAATAGTATTTTTATGTTCAAACAGGGAGATTTTGAAATCACGACTCGGTACTTGCGAAGAGTTTGTTTATTGATACAATAAAGGTGCAAAAAAGGTATAAGGTAGTTTGTTCGCGGAGATGTATTGAAAGGAACAGACTTTCAGTTCTTTCTCATTTGGATTTTAGATACGCTCTAACCCCACTGAAGGATTTTGCAACAGTTTATAAAAATAGTTTTGGAAATAATGCTTCTCTGGGAATAATAATAATTGACTGATATCAATAAGCGTTGTTTCAATACATATCTGTCTACAAATAATATAAATGAGTAGATAATAACTTGGGCACATTTTAAATGATTTACATATAAATCATTCATGATTAGATAAAACTATTAAAAATAATGGTTCCGTCGCGTAACTTCCCTCAAATCAATTTTAGTTACCGAAAGGTTAAGGTTGATAAACTAAAAGATAGGGATATTGGTTCAGTGCGCTAGTCAGTACATTGAAATAAGCTGTCCTTAATTATATAGTTTGAGAAATAAAGCGGTATTAAATATTTTTCTGACAGAATGCTATCATATAAACATAAACATGAATAATATGAAAATAATTGTACGGGATGCATATTTTATTTAGATTTATTTCACAGAAATTCTAGTCAAGTACATCTTATTTCAATGTACTGACTGCACGCCGCTGCATACATAACAGTATGATTATTAAAAAATACAAGTTAGCCTACGATTAAAAAACTGGGCTTGCCTATATTCCAAATACCGACGAATCTCGCTAGCACGTGTCAATTAATATTAAAAAGCAAAAAAAACTCTTCCTCCTAAATCTCCGTGAAACTTTTTATTTGCACAGTTTCTATTGTAATCATGTACATGGCAATCGAGCCAGCGATTTAAACCATTCCGTATGTCTATCTGTCATTCTAGCCACTGGACCACGAGGGATTTAAAACTGTTCACCGCAATTGGGGTTTTTAAACGTTTCGGGGTTACCCACCGTATCGTGTACAGATTGCAAAGTACACCATTGTAGTAATTTTGGCGATGCATGGATTTATTCACCGCTGTTGACAATACTCGTGCTTTTTTGGCCGCTCTGAAAACCAAACCAAAATTTTGAAGTTCTATCACTTTTAACAGAAAAAAATACTGCGTTCAATAAAGCAGATTGCACACGTACCACGTGGTAGGATGATACCTTTGTCAATTTCGTTCAATTTTTTAATTTTTTTTTTTATTAATACCTGATAATATCCGAAAAAGTTGTGGCCACGTCGTTCGATCTGGATATTTGAAATAAGCTAAGAATTGGAAAAAGCATCTGGCCATTACTTCTGCGATAAGATATTATCTTTATATTGCCCCTTGTGCCATTATTTTTATGTTTTATGGAAAATTCCTCCGAAGGGATTTTCTGTGATATCTTATACAAGGGCAGGTTTAGAAATTCGTGGTCTTGGTTTTTTTTTTCCCCAATTTCTTATCAAAAATTTGTCCGTTTTCTGGGATTGTAAGGCCAATACCATGATATACTACTTACTTGGACAAGTGTAAAATAATAATCATTCAGTACTATGGTAAGTAGCCTTGTGAGCCAATTAAGAGAAAAAAACAAGAAGTACCAAACAAAGGCGTAACTACGCTAATACATCCAATGCGGCGCATTAGGGCCTACTGCGAGTACTATTGCCGACTCTAAAATGAATATACAATTTTAAGAATCCACAACAAAAATATATTCCTCAACAATCGGCGAGCTTGTTTGAGAAGATGTATGAATGTGGATGAGGCGAGAATTGTGTGTCAGGACAGAAGAGTGTGGCGCTCTATCCTCTGCCTACCCCCACGGGGAAACAGCGTGATGGTAAGTAAGTACAACAAAAAATGAAATTTAAAAATCTATCACGAAAGTGTGAAAATGAATATTACAAGAAGCTTATTGTATTCTCAGGGCCGGTTGTGCGATCAGTAGTAAATTTTGATCGTGGTAAATTTTTACCATCGCCCGTGGTAAAAAAAAGTGTGTTGGTACGTCAAATTTACTACTGTCAAAGTCAATCCCACCTAATAGTGTGGCAATGCGAATAATCAACAAATAAAATACGTACAATTGTATGCTTTATCTATGGCTTTAATCACCCCCTACGTCCGAAATCTTGCTTGCGAAAAGTATATAGTATTATATAGAGATCATCATCGGACGAACTGTCACCACTAAAATAGTGGGATATTGAATGATTCATTGTCGGATACTGCAACTTTCACTAAAATAGCGGGATATTGAATGATTCATTGTCGGATACTGCAACTTTCAACGAATTAAATGGCTTCTGAAACCACTGTGAAGACTCAGTCATTTTTAACTAACGATAGATGATTTTACCATCGGATATCGGAGGGTAAAATTAGTTTACTCCTGGATGTAGTTACTTTCGAGAAGTAAATACTTTTTACCAACGATCGAACAACCAACCCGTTTTCGCAAAAAAATTTACTAAAGTAACTTTTTTTAGTAAAAACTTACACAACGTACTCTCGGATCTCGGAAAATGATTTAGTGAATAAAATCGCGTACCTATTACTTATATAATATAATTTTTTAATTATTAAAGAGATTACATTATTATTGTGACGTTGCAGTTTTTCAGAACATAAATGTTCTGTGGTATTTTAATACAAATTAAATGTATCAATTAAACGGATATACATGTAAATTAAATTTAGAATAATAGATGTATCAATTTAAAATAACTACAGCATATAAATTCGAAAATTTGTCGTCAACTTACTGTATTGGTGAAGTATAATCGGTTAACGCATTTCCCTGGATAGAAAAAGATCCAGATTCGAATCCCGGTAGCAACAAAAATATAAATGGAATTTTACTTTATATCTTTCTGATTTTTTAAATACTAGAAAATATAATATATTTTAGAATTATCAGTAGGATATACATATTTCATTTAACATTTATTTCTTCTCTGTGAGAGTAGGACTCGTGTATAGAGAAGGAGTATACACGAGATAATTTATGTTTCGGTTAGTCTGTGTATGTATATTTTTTACTTCAGATACAAATTGATAGTAGTCTGAAATTGTTCTAATTGTGATGGGAAGATTGTTAAAAAATTTGATGCCTTGATAAATATAGTGATTTTGGGTTGCGGTATATATTAATTTTGGAATATCAATTTGGTCTCTAAATCTTGTAGATCGGAATTCGCTTCTAAAGTTTAAATGATTTTTAATTTTGAAAATTTGGATTATTGTTTTTTATTATCCTTTTTCTCAAATTTATAATATATAGGGGTCCCAAATTTTTTAGTTACGCCACTGCTAACTTTATTTTATCTTTCACCAAGACAATGCACCGGTTCACACAGCGGCAGTTACAATAGCGCGCTGCACGCCACTGGCACTCAATTGATGAACCACCCACCTTATTCACCACGGCACCATCAGACTTCCATCTCTTCTCTAACCTAAAAAAAAACTTTACAAGAAAAAAATTGGCTCAAACGATTGCGTTATAGCGGCTCTGAAGCAGTGTGGAAAAGTGCATTTAAAGTCAAATGGATTATAGATTACATCATTACAGAAAAATAAAAATGTTTCTAAGCAAACATATTCTAGTGTGTTTTTTCTGAGGCTGCGAAATTTTCATCCTACCTTAGTAATCTTCGGGGTGCCTAATGATAATTATAGCCCATACTTATCTACGGTGTAAAGGTTTTTTTATGTACGTACCTACAAACATGTATGCATTACAACTGATGAATGCTACAAAATAGACGACATTTTAAAAATGTCTCCTGGCTGATGTATCTTATTGATATCTTATGCTAGATAACTGTTGTCAACAAAAGCTCGACTAGTTTTCTATGTAACCACAAACAAATATGTTAACTTTTAAAAAAAAGATAAATTATTAACATAAAACACAACGTTGTTTACTTCACACTAAGCTTACATTCAAAATTAAAACGTTTTCGACGCGTACCGCGTCATCTCCGGTAATAAACTAAACCTTAAACTAGAAGATAGACTGTCAACTACATGGTGCGGGGAGGGGGCGGGATACGATAGCGGTGTTGTGGAGAGGGAGGTTTCTGTGATGTTAAGTACATTTTTATTGTTAATATTAATCTCTATATTTTCTGTGAATGTCTGATTTTCTCCCCTTTCTGCATATACATATGCAGTGCTTCTTCGTTCTCATGGGCGAAGCGATGACCCTCTGATCTTGCGTGGTCTGCGTCTCTGAGTTTTTGCTGAAGTTCTTTATCATTAAATTTTTTCATAAGTTAACTTAAAAGTTTTAAAAGTTAATTGCAATGGACTTCCACAAAGTTAATCACGAAAATTTTGAAATATAACAAATATGTGTTTGTATTTAACTATATATACATGTAGATTTAAAGTAATATTTGTAGACTGTTGTAATATTATTTTTATCGTACATTGCTTTTTTGGATGCGATAGCTTAACAGTATTTCTTCAGTAAATTCTCGTACATGCTCGAGTACCTAAAGCATTATTGCAAATTTTCATCTTGCGTATCAAAATTACTAATCTAATTCTCTCCGTTCTACGGGTGACTTGTCAATGTGCCGTAACCGGCCGTGTTTGTAATAATTAATATATCGACGAAAATTGACCAACATCACTGTCTATGGGTAGCCCTGGAACTAACGCAATATTGTACTCGGCGTGAGATTTAGGTACATTTCACTTTGATCAGTTTAGCCTCTCTTCAGAAACCGCTGTAGTATTCGGCGTAGAGCCTGTACGTGCGCAGTATACAGTTAACGAATCTCGTTAAAAGCACTTAGAAATAATGTAGTCGACAGACACCAACACTCTAATATTGAGGTTCTTTCAGCTGAGTAGGTAAAGTATATCCTAACCAACGAACTGTATTGATTCTCTTCGATGCGTACCACGCTACACATTTATAGAAGAATCTTTAACTAATTTACTTATCATCACGCTGTTTCCTCGCAGAGATAAACAGATAGGATATAGCGACACACTCTTTTTTTTGTATAAATAATGCCCTTATTTCATTCGCTTTCATACATTACATATAGAAATTATTCCGTGTTCGCGGGTCTCAAAATAGGCAACTTCACCCGGTGCACTAATTTTATATTTAATTGTGCAATAAACGTCAAAGGGGCAACGGTAGAAATCAGTAATAGAGGCGACGGATGTTCGCCGAGGGTCCGTTGGGGTGGTGTTTCAAGAACCGGTGAACCTAAGCACATAAGTAAAAAAAAATAATTATTCGTTACGATGTCCTTTCATCAATTTCTTACTAAACTAAAGCGAGATTTCTATTCAACAACTTGTGTGATGTACTATGAAAAATAGCACTATTTTGGAGGTCGATCCCCGACCACATGGATATTAGGCGAACGCCTTACCACTAGTCTAAATAAACACATTATATACACCTATGACGTAGTTATACTGTCTATTATTTGAGAGTTTCTTAGTATATGTGTAAATATTTTATTATTTTTCTTAATGCTAAATTTTGTAAACAATTTTTTGGCGAGTTTTTACAAGAATTGTTATTGTTGTAGTTCTATTTCTCATACACATAGTTTATTTTGAATAAAAACACATTTTTGTTGTGAACTTTCAATTTCAGAACTTAGTTTTGTGGTGTTTTTAACACAAATTAAATTTATCAATTCGAAAGATGTACAGAAAAAATATTTGGTTAACAGCCAAATATTTTGTCGATAGATAGATTCTTTCTGCATATCTTTGTAATTGACTCACATAGTTTAGTTTCATAAAATAAGTCAATAATTTTCAGTATGTATTGTATTTACGACCGTTTCTTTTAACATGAAATTATACTGAATAAACCACAATCGTAGCCCTGACCTGAGCTCTGGTTTCCATGCCCCGGCCCTGCAGCTGCGACGCCACTCGACCCTCTAGCTCTGTTATCATCAAATTTTGTATGACATAATTAATGTTAAATAATACCCGAATGGATCTCAAGTGCTGGAAGCGAGGCGGGGACGATATACGAGCAAGTCGTAACTGTAAAGGTCGACAGCGGAATTACATCGTAATGTTGCGGTAAACTCTCGATGTTCTAACCAATTTGTCATTTTTTTTTTTTGAACTGTGAACATTGAGCTGACCCTCGAGTATTTTTTTATAATTCGTCATTAATCCCGATAGCATAATATATACATTCACATAAATAAAATACACGAAAAAACAATTTGTGGAGTATGGATTCTTTTTCACAATTGCGACGTTTTTCAGAACATGTATTATTAATTAAACAATTTAAATTCATCATTATTTTTTTACTCAGGTAATGAAAATATACCGGAAGTTTTGGCGCCGTCCAAATCACGACGAAAGCTCCGCGGACTTTTTGCCTGACGAAAAAACATCCACGACGAAATATCCGGCCGACTAAAGCTTCAGGCAACAAATGATCAGATCCAACTACATAACAGACATAAACAATAAATTTAAAATGTTTTTTTTTTAAAAAAAAGTGCTTTCAAGAAATCGATGAATTGAGGGGTGACTGAAATATGTATATAACCTTTCGCAGATTACGTATTAGATTTGTTTTGATCGGTTACTTATTTTTAGTAATCTGCAAAAGGCATATGTTAGTCACCCCTCGAATCATCGATTTCTTGAAAGATCTTTCTTAAAAATATCATTTTAAAATTTTGTTTATGTCGTTGGATCTAATGTCACATGGATCATTTGTCTGCTGGAGCTTCAGTCGGCCGGATCCCTTGTCGTGGACGTTTTGTCATTGGGCCAAAAGTCCGCGGAGTTTTTGTCATGGAACCGGCGCTGTCTGGCAAATCCGATATACCTTGTATTTTAAAAAGCTAGTTGCTTTCTACTGGTAGAGCAATTTACACGCAATAGAAAGAAACCTGAGTTCAAGTCCCGGTGGCGCTCTTTTCGAAAGAAATATTTGTTTTTTTTATTCTTTATTCCTTATTTTTTAAGTCACTCATAGTTAGTATAGCAGTTTATTCGGATTGACTATACCTATATTTCTCTGATAGATATAATTAGACCTATTTGGATAAGTACAAAGACTACATACGGTGAAGAAGTATGTATATACATTATATTATAGATTTGACCTGCATATTTAAACTTGAAAGGTGCATTTTCCCCACATTTGATTGTGCAATTAATTAATAATACAGTAAGTAGACCGAAAGTATAGCTTTTTTTTTTTTTTAAGTTTGTTTTCGAAATCAGAAAATATATTCGAAGAATTTTTTTAACAACACACTGTTAGCAGATTACGACATTATTTAATCCACAATAAGCAATTAATCTAAAATGCAAACCGATCTATGCGATATATTCTCAGGGCTGTAGCTGTACTGGTCAATCGCGCAGTTAGACGCATTGAGAAAATATTCCCCGATTCAATGTTGGCATTTCTCATGTATACCGACAATTTTATATTTTTTAATGTGTTTTTTTTTTTCTTTTTTAATCTCTTCACAGGGTGCGTGTGGCCTTATCGTTTTGCAGTTCCACCCTTCTGCTGTTTTAAGGTAAATGCTGTTGACACCCGAGGAGTGGCTACCGAGCGCTAAAACTTTAACGGGAAAAGTCTCGTCTCATTTGTATCTTTCAAAAAAGTGTAATTCCGGAAGTTCGTTATTAAACGACCATTTCATTACGTTGAATGCAAGTTCGTGTGCTGGACTTGATACATAAATATCAAATAAATCTACTTTTTCTTCACTCGGGTACAGGAATAAAATATAGATACATCATTATTTTTGAACTTTTGTTTCGAATGGACGGAATGTACTATTTTTTATTTATTAAATAAAGATTAGTACAAGCATCTTACTAATTAATTTCTCACCACGTTCATATAATATTAACGTTAAGCCGCGTGCACTATGAACTTGACTGTTGTGTTGACTCTCTATTAAATCGGCTCTAATTTAAAGCTATATCAACTAGTGATGAGAAAAAATGGTACTCTTGAATCACTGGTATGATTGTGATTGATATTCAATAATATCAGCGATTGAAAACTGTGATTGTGACCACAGTTTTATTACTAATACGTATGCGCCGCACGATATCACAATACACGAAATAAATAAATAAACAATTTTGAGCGTATTTACTTATATGTATAATTCAAACTTCATTTGCGTAAAAAACATATAATTGTATATATCTAATTTTATATAATTACAAAGATAATGAAAAACCCTTAAAAAAATGTGAGTTTATTTTTATGGGTCAAATGCGTGAAACGTTTTAGCAGAATCTACTAGACGGCGGTTATCACGAATTATATCGTCATTTCTTCATGAATATTTTCGTTTCATACGCATATCCGCCGAATCACTGTTCACAATCAAATATAAATAAAATACAAAAATGAATCACGATATTCCCGGATATTCAATCACTGATAGTGAGTGTGACTCAAAGATATCAGTGATTGACTCGCGTTTCGTGATTTTGAATTCTTGTCTACAATTTTGTATTTTGTCTACAATTTTATGTTCAACGTTTGTAAGACGCATCAACAAGAAATGTTATTTTTTTTTATTTCCGTTGTCATTATTTGGATCCACCTGTTTTTACAGACATCTGTTTGTTTGTTTCAGCTCGAGACCGGTGACGTCTTGCTGAAGGTCAACGGTACCGATATCAATAGGTTTACTACTAAAGAAGGTAAGACAAAACCATATTTCGTTTCCTGTTAACTCCCACCCACACTCGCGCACGTACCGACATTCCGTAGGAGTTTCTTAGTTTTTAATGGAAAAATTATAATCGATTTGAATATAAATACTTACCTAGGCGGTATCTGTGTGCATTTTATGTATCTCACACAAATGTTATTACATACGTAGAGATAAATTAACTTTTCCCATATATTATAATTTATACTTAGTTACATACAGATTGTACTGCTTTTTGCATAAAAAAAAACCTGTCGTAACTTTCATATTAAAGTCAAAGAACACTTGCTCCAATAACACTTTATTTATCAGTTTCTTTAAATATATTATTCTTCAGTTTATTATTGCGTACTATTTTTTAGCTTGTTTAATTCCGAGAAACTTCACTGGTATTATTTTTATATATCATTTTATTATCAGTTATTATTATTATACTGTTTGTTTCTCTCACAAATTAAATAATAAAAATAAACACACAGAATTCTCGAATCATTTATTGGAAAAGGATCATGCCATTGATAAAAAATTCGGATTATATGTCTCGCATGTAATCAAGTGTGATCTTAAGTTGGATAACTTAGAAATATTGAAATAAGAAAAATCACATAATTATAATCAAAATATAATAAATAAGCAACTGAATTGAATCACCAGCTATCTTATATGAATATTTATATTAAACATAATACTTTAGTGTGGTTAGGACCGTAAAGGTCTGCTTCAACCATTATAATATTTTTTATAAGATTGAATCTCGAGTTAATCAACGAAACCAAAGATATAATTAAATGTATTAATTAGAAAGATATACTTACATGTAAAATCAATTTTATCGAAAAATATTGTTGTTGCGCTACCGGGATTCGAACCTGGATCTCTTTTCAAACCGGGGAAAGTGCATTATCCAACTATTTTACAGCGACAGTACTTTGGACGACAAATTTTCGAACCCATATGTTACACTTTTTCAAATTAATACATCTATCGTTCCAGGTTCGAATCCCGGTAGCGCAACAACAATATTTTTCGATAAAATTGATTATATTTTTTTATTTTTTTATTTATTATCTTTGTTTTATTAACCACTGAATTTTTAAATACATCTACCAGTTTCGAAAAATACTATTTTCTTCTTCAGGATGTCATAACTAACTAAAAATATATATCATTGTTTCTTCACCAGAATCTATTTTTAAAAATTAAAATAAAAAAACAATTATTTAAAAAATAAATTTAGTACCTAACTCAAATTGTTACTTAATACAAATTTAGTCGAATAATTTTTAGAATTGATTATATATGTATATCTTTTTAATTAATACATTTAATTAATATTTAAAATATTACAGACTAATGTTCTGAATAATTACAACTTTACAATAAGAATGTGTTCCCCCCTTTATAATATAATTATATGTTTAGATTCAGTTTTGTACTGTTGTTCCGAAAACGGTTGGCTTCAAATTTATTTAATATTATAATAATGATTGTATTTATACACGTTTAAAACTAACGTTAATGACATGTTAGTCAGTCAAAAAACTATCTAAACATTTTTCTTTTCTACCAGTTTCGTTTGTGCGAAATTATTTATTGTTTTTAAGAATTGTTTTGCTTCAATGACTATTTTATATTTATAATGCTTTGTACAACGGATATTATCTATACATTTATATTATTTTAAAAACTAAACAATTAAAATAGATACTCTTTTACCGGAGAAATGGTGAGACGTGCCGATATCCAGCGAGACATGTTCTAATGTTTTACACGCGACCGTGTTCGCATTTCCGCTGCGATTAAAATAAAACCTTTTAAGTGGACATTATTCAACCGGGACGTGTATTGATGACCTGCAGTCGGCGAAGGCAGGACATGATTCAAACGTCACAATTTGGTCGGCCTTCGTATCCCGTGTCATCCGCGCATTCATCAGCGGTGTGCCCAGAGATTCTCATCAAAACATACATACGCTAATCAATTGGTATGGGTAATGTTTTGATAATAGATCCCGTGGCTCGGTCAACGTCCCCAGCCAAGAGGAAGCAATAATATATATATATATATATAATGGTAAAGTTGGTAGTTATAGATCAGTTTTATATTTAAGAACTTAATGAATATTTATAGATTGTTGTAGCGTTAACATTGTGATTAAATATAATTTAAAATGTTATTATATTTCATTGATTGTTTTGAAAATACAAGTTTAATGTTTTATCTTTTTTTTTTTGACAAATAGTATTGATAATCGGTTAAATAATACGTTGACGTACAATTTTCTCAATTCTAGTCACTGACTTCACGACCGTGAAAATTTGAATTTAAATAGTTTATTGTCTGTATTTAATTCGAAAATTTTTGAAAATCGCGAATAATATGTGTAACTGTACATTTTTGTCGAATCTGATTTAAACGGATAGATTATACCTAAACTATTTAATGTTCAATCCAGGGATCAATGTCTGTTAATGCTAAATCTACAGACAACGTGAAAGGTAGATGTCAAACACTCGGGTCAGCCTCTACTTCAGCCGCGGGAAGGGTTGTAGAACTGATTAGTCAGATTTCTCAGAATTTTCCAACCATATTATTGAAAAAGACAATTCTTTTAATAATATCACAGGATAACATCAATATCCTCCATAAAAACGGGTTGGACAATTTAAAAGACCTTGAAATAATAAAGGCAGTAAATAATAACGCAAATTCTTAATAATCGAATTAATTTATCCGTTAGCCTCATATTAGGTATGTTTCCTTCAAAATCAATTTAATATCCATCAATACTGTATTTTCCCATCACTTAATGTTCCGTTTACGTCTCTCTTTCGCATATAATTTTATAGTTTGTCTCCCTTGATGTTCTTTTCAACTATATATGTATTCTGTCTCTCTCTTTCAAATGTAATTTTATATCTCCCTCTTTACGTATATATATATATAAGTGCACTCTTTTTGTATTTAAGATCAGTTTTAAATACGTCCTGATGAAGCTTGAGATAGGCGTAACCGGTTGATGTATAATAAATTTCGTGATTTCATACAAAGTTATTGTTATTTTGTTTAATAATATTATTGTAATATGTAAAAGCGCAGCGCCATTGAGGTGAAATTTTTTTTACGAAAATGACGCTATTTAAATTATCCAATATTATTTATTGTCATTGAGTGCACCGGCGTGTCTCGATATGGTGCGCGCAGCGTTCGATGTGCGCTAGACTTGAATACAATGCCATAATTCAATCGCTGGTTGCATCGAAGCGAGTTTTCTCCGATTTATGAAGTAATGAACATCGTATACGCGCATTCTGTTTTCTAGTTATATCCAAGTTTTGTTCGGATGTTGTAGAGATCTCTAATTGCTAATTTGTTCAGTGAAGCGTGTGTGTGTGTGTGTGTCCGCTGACATGTCTTCTCTTGTTACCGCGTTATTGTTGATTTGGAGTATATTAAACGTGTTATGCTGTACCCTTGTCTTTCTTACCTTCGTCAGTCGGTTTTGCCTAGTCGGTAAAGCTTAATATTGTTCTATCTTTGTTTGTCCTTTCTAAGTCTGTTTTCTTTGGCCAAAGAGAACGGAGAATTAGGTTATGATTTAAATTAAAATGTTTATGGCTGTGATCTCTAATCCCTTATTGCCAGTGGCGTGCAGTAGATATAGATTTAAGTTATGCCGTTACTAATGATATTATACAATCGTGTGTAATACAATATATGTTGTACATAGGATTATAAACTTTCGTTTTACCATCGCCTTTAGATAAAATGAATCCGTCGTTTATACGACCCTATCATGTATTTATTTTGTAATTTTAAAGTACTATTAGGTAATAATATTTTTAAAGTTTAAGTTTTACCCTAAATTAATACCTCCTTACCCATTAATACCTTCTGAAAATGTATCGACGTCTTTAAGAACACTTTATGACTGAGCATGATTCTTTTATTGTTTGAAAATCCTTCACGTTATAACTAAACAAAATAATTATTTTGATTAAAGATTAACGTAGGAAATAGTTCAGCCAATTGCTTTTTGGTTTTCCCAAATCAAAAACAAATTCATCGACCAAAAGCATCTCTAACACAAAGAACGGTCATGAATTCATCACGTTAGTAAGTAAGATAGTAAAATTCGCGAATTACTAAAAGAGGAAGTAGCCACTTCAATGATTTGCACGCAGTTGTAAGCTTTTCTAATGTTATTCTGTATTTAGAACAGAGTTGTCGTGGTAGTTTTTAGAACTAAGCAATTAAAGTCTCTACTGGTACACAGATGGCGCTAATTGTAAAATAATGTTTCCATTTATGTTAATCCAATTATTTAATTTATATTTGTTTCTCAGAATTTTTAGTAATGCACAGCTTTTTTCTTGTATGCACTGCACGCCCCTGCTTATTACCTAATAATATAATATTTATAGAGATGTTGACTGTATTATTAATATTTGCGATGTGTATATGTATCATAGTACATAATTGTCGGCCTTTTGCTTTGATTTAGTTGATATTTCATAGGGTTTAATTAACGTTTTAGCTGCCAACCGTATTTGAAATGGAAAACACCTCATAGGGTAAAGGAAGGCTTTAAGAGTCTTGACTTAAAAGTATCTTATCAAAAGCTGAGAACTGTCGTCCATAGAATAATTATAAATTATTTATAAATATTACTATAATCCCTACAAGGTCAAAAGTGCGTGTTATTACGCTTATGGCTTGGTATAACATGCAAAGTTTTGCGTGTTAACGCGCTCATGGCATTCAAAAGGTTAAAATTTAAAATACTGATACTCTGAATCATACAAGTGAACTTAATTAGTAGTTCCACAGGGAATATGTTACGTTGCTCAAAATCTTATTAAGCTGACTAGGTTATGGAATATAGTTACAATTATACATTTAATTAAATTTAACTTATTAATTTTTTAACATTATTTGTTAATCAAATGCACTGATCAGCTGTATAATTTATATTGACTCTGCAGCTGTAGTATCAACAATACAGTAAATCTGGGAATCTGCTATTTGTTAATGTGTCCAATTTAACGAGTGAATTATACTAGGAATCTAACTCGATTTACCTTCGGCGCGCCACTGGGGTAGGTACCATACAATTTAAATAGTAGGGTGGATAATTTGTCAATTGTCTTTGATATATACTTTCCACGATTTACACTATTTGTCCAGAATGTCGTATTAATTTAAAAAAAAATTCGATTAATTTATCTTTTTTAAACAAATAATCTAATCATTTTGACACTTTCTACGTAAAGTAACTTAACTAACAAATAGGTAATTTTTTTCTCTGAACTACTATTAGTATCGTATTATTTTGTTATTACATTAATTATTTATGAAATAATTAGACAGAATACTTTATTTAAACCACTATTTATTGATTATTCTACATGTTTTTATACCTTTGGTATCTTCTTCAGGTAACAATGTATACTGAAATTAAAAATACAAGCACATATAGATAAAAACAAAAGTATAAAGTGGTGAATAAGTAAGAACTAATATGAAAACAAATTTAAAAGGTGACTATTTGCCAAGAGGATTTGGTTATTTATAATATTTAATAGACGAACACATTCTTATTGTGAAGTTGTAATTATTCAGAACATAGTTATATTGATATTTTAAATATGAATTAAATATATTAATTAGAAACATATATCTTTCCATTATATTATTATATTTAAGAGGTGAGGGGGTGGGTGCGTGTGTTTTGAGCAAGGTTCTAAAAAAATAACATTTATATCGGGGGGCGGGAGGTTTGTCTACGTTTTTCGCAGGATCCTAAAGAGTAACTATGGAAAATTTGATTTAAATCAGTCGAAGGGTGTTGGATTGCAAAGAGAACAGACAGACGATCATTCAATTTTATACATACAGATAAGCAGGATAGTATTATCAATTTGGTGTTGCTGCACACTCCCCACGGGTACAGAAAAGTTAATACGAATTTATGACGTTCCAGCTAGCAGATACATTGACATTATCAGTTTTTCGTGTATTTATGAGACATGTTGTTATCGATGAATAATACGAGGCAGTGAGAGTAAAAATGGACTAACCCACAAATTTTCCATCCTAATTTAAATGACAATGAATTTGAGATATTTTAATTGTAATAGTGGACGAATCGTGATTTTAACTCTCAGCATACTATGATAGAAAATACCCGTACGCAGCCATAATGTCAACTTGTGTTACCGTGAGGTGTGCGTAATTTTTAAGCATTTTAAGTGAGAAAAAAAATGTCTTTACTAGTTTCAATGGAGGCAAATACTTACTATCAAACTTTTACTATAAATACTGATAAATATAATAATATAACGGAGAATTCATTATATGAAATCTAACGGTGGCATGTATCGATCTTACCAAACGGTAGACCTGTGTTACTGTTACTGCATGGTTACGGAAGGGTTAAAAATGATCACCAGATGACGCAATGCGTGAAGAACAATTTTTGGATTTATTTTATTGTATTTAAATCTTCATATTGAAAACATGCATCTCAACACAAAGCTGCTCGGGGTTAGTTCACTTTTGTATTTACTGTCTCATATGTATCACAGCCCTTTTCAATTCTTGCCATTGTTTATATGTTTTGTATACAGAATGTAACAGACCTAGTCTACCTGGTATCTGATTATATTACTAGTCGTAAATTTTCAAGGAATATATGCAAAATCTGCTCTGTTACAGAAAATATTATTGCTTGAAATTTTTATAAAATTGTGTTAAGCTTGAAGACTATTCATAATAAATATTTGCGAAATCGTTAAATTATTAATTTACATCTTTTCTTCAGGGCTTAAATCATCTAACAAAAAATAATCTAGCCGCTTGAAATTAAATGACCTTTAATTTTTTGAATTCAATATATAATTCGGAATCGATAAAATATTTCAATTAATCGAAATAATCGCATTATTACGATTTTTTTTGAAATGCTTATATCTCTGTTGTTGTTGAGATTAGGCACATATCCCTAGAACATTTTCAACTCGTAATTTAGTTAGGTATTGTGGGTTAGGTGTGTTACACCCTGTATATATATTAACTCGTAACCAAATCTACTTTAGTTGGAATATCCAACATTTGAGATTTGAAAATGTTTGTGATCCACAACCAATCACAAAATTATTATTTCATTCTTATTTCTTCTTGTAAGTATGATATTTTTTATATCTATTAGTTTTCTGTCTTCTTATCTAGTATTGATTTACGTATTTGTTTATCGAGCTATGAACAAATGATAGTGCGACTACTTCTCGTAACTAGCTACTACGACCGCTATTACAGGATTAATTTTACCAAAGTGTAGAGCCGAAAATCACGCAAACGTATAATTGTAGGAATTGCACGTTAATGTGCAAAGCAGTAACGTGATCCATGCTTATTAATTTCATCCTCATCCCTGACTCCACAGCTTCCTCAAGAGCTGCTCCCCGCCAATTGCTGAAGTCAATAATAGATTATATTTTATCACCATCCCATTTTGGGATTACTTACTCTTCGTCTTCTATCAGATTTATTATTATCTGAACCGCTATTATTCTTATTTTGTATATTTTTACTCTGGTAGTAAACCACATTTGGTGTATATTTTATGTTCCAACAGAGAGATTTTGAAATCACGACTCCAGTACTTGTGAAGAGTTCGTTTATTGATAAAATAGAGGTAGCTAAAATGTATAAGGTAGAGCGTGTCCATGGAGGTGTATTGAAACGAACAAACTTTCAGTTCTTTCTCGTTTAGATTTTAGATACGATCTAACAACACTGAAGGGTCTTGCTATGGTTTGTAAACATAGTTTTGTAGACAATGCTCCTCTGGATATTCGTTTACAAATAATATAAATTAGTAGATAAAATAATTTCGGTACATTTTAAATGTTTAACATAGAAATAATACATGATTAAACAAAACTATTAAAAATAACGGTTCCAACGCATAACTTTCCTTAAATCGCAAAGGTTAAGGTTGACAAACTAAAAGATAGGGATATTGGCTCAGAGTGTGGTACATACATAACATATATAGTATACTATAGCATTTCAAAACCATTATTACGATTTATAACTAACAATTCCTATAAGATAACATTTTAGATACTGCATATCACACAGATAATTAGTAAAAAAACCCATCAAATACTATTCTCTTAATAATACCACAGGGGTCAGTATCCTCCATAAAAACGGGTTTGGCCTCCGGTTGGACATTTTAGGAGCCCTTGAAATAAAAAAAGGTAATAAATAGTGGTGCGCCGATTATTAATAATTTAATTAATTTATCTATTAGGTATGTTTCCTTTAAAATCAATTTAATATCCATCAATACTGCATTTTCCCCTCCCTTAATGTTCCGTCTATCCGCATATGTATTCTCTCTTTCGCATATAATTTTATATTCTGTCTCCCTTCATATTCTGTTTAATTAAGAAGATACATACTCATATAGAACAATTGGCTATTGTAGCATTGTTATGCGTACAGTTTAATGTTTAGATTCTGTGACAACAATCTTGACAACGGTAATTTATTGACTTCGTTTTAATATTTTGATTTATCAGTACATTTTTTAATGTTTGATTTCACATCAATACAATACAATACTATAAATAGTGTTAATAGGAACAGACGGTCTGTGATTAGTATTTTAAATATATATATATTTAAAATACTAATTAAACGTATTAAATAGAAAGATATACATATGCAAACAATTTTATCGAAAAATATTGTTGTTGCTATCGGGATTCGAACTTGGATCTCTTTCCAATCCGGGGAAGGTGCATTATCCAACTATGCTACAGCAGACAGTACCTTTGTTGAAAAATTTTCGAACCCATGTATTACATTTTTCAAATTAATACACCTACCGTTCCATTATTATATATGTATATCTTTTTAATTAATACATTTAATTAGTATTTAAAATATCACAGACCTATGTTCTGAATAATTACAACTTCACAATGAGAATGTGTTCTCTTAATAATATATAAGTTGTATCAATGTGTCCAAAATTTAATAAAAATGAATGGTTAATTATGGCGTCTGCTATCGGTTTACTCAAAGGTATTTGAGATTATGTAAAAACAAAGTGGATGGCTTTCAAATAATGGAACGGTAGATGTATTAACTTGAAGAATGTAACATACGGGTACGAAAATTTGTCTACAAAGGTACTGTCTGCTGTAGGATAGTTGAATACCTTCCCCGGATTGGAAAGAAATCCAGGTTCGAATCACGATAGAAACATCACATTTTTCGATAAAATTGATTATATATGTATATTTTTCTAATTAATACATTTAATTAGTATTTTAAAAAAAAGTTTTTGTAGCGCTTCGATAGTATGAACGCCAAGCCTCCAATTGTAAACCCGCGTGCACTAAATGCGAAAGAGAGAAGAAAGCGAGTTTAGTTTATTAATCCGTATGGGATTTGGAGGTTGGCGCGGCTGCGGTAGGCGATTGTTGATGGCAAATGCAATGGCTCAGAACCTTAGACCGGTCTTGGCACACTTACTGGCCGCATTTATGGACTTGGATCAGGACGGTGTAAACAGTGCTGCTTACATTCATATATACACATGAACACACTATTTGCCAATACGCATTGCGTAGGTAGGCATGTTATATAGGTTCAATTCAATAGCAAGTTTGACGTGGTCATTGATCAGACCTCGCATAATGTACATCACATTATAGCGGAATCACAACACAATGTATAGAATTTTTATTTATGTAGTAGTACCATTTTACAACATTAATTAAATACATAACGTACGATGTTTGGAAGAAAACTACATTTCATTGTGATCATGCGTAATTCTTGATACTTTCACTTTCTGGATGTGGAAGGCCGTGGCGGCTTCGGTTGTGTCATTTGTAACTGTAAAGTGGTCGCTTAAACTGCCAGGTCTGTGAGACGCGAGCAGGGCAAAAATAACATGTTTTTAATATTTCTAGGTTAAGATTACTTAAATGTTTTCTATACTGTCTAGAATAGAGCACTTATAATATCTTTAAATTGCAATTACAACAGTGATTGAATATATCGTCAATAACAAAATACATATTTATTTTTAATAATTTATAATATATATATAAATATACTTTTTTTTTTTACTTACTGTGTTGGTGTTCCCCATGGTTGTGTTGGATAGGAAGAGATCCAGGCTCGAATCCCGGTAGTAACAACAATATTTTTCGATAAGTTTATTTTATATGTTCTATATATGTTTCGAATTAATACATTTAATTTGCATTATAATAATTTGTTTGTGATTTTATATATTTTGATGATTTTTATTTACATAATTATTTTCATTTTACACGCGAACCGAGGTTTTAATATAATGATGGAATAGTATAATCGAATGCTATTTAGGGGTCAATTAATTGTTTATTTATTTATTGTATTGCAGTAGATAGTATCATAAAACGATGATCACAATCACAGATTTCAATCATTAAATACTAATCGCGTGTCCACCAGTGAATCAAGTGTAGCAATTTATCTCTTCACTCTTCTGGATACAAGAACTCCAAATCGCAACACTCAATTTTGACTCCGGCCAGTTTTTGTTACATTTTTCTTTCTAACAAAGTTATTTGGGGTTTTAATGTTTCAGTATTGTTTTATTTTTGAGAATGGGGTTATAACTAACAATATTATAGTTATACTATGTATGAATGTAGGAGCAAAAATGAGCGATTTGATTGTATGCTGTTTATTGTACGCCGATGATGCAGTACTAATGGCGAATAATGAACTAGAACTACAGAATCTGGTGAGTAGAATGTACGATGTATGCAAGGAAAGCGACCTCATGATGAATGTTAACAAGTCGAAAGTGATGGTATTCGAGAAGGAGGAAAGCAAGACACCGTGCAAAATACTTGTAGGTAATGAATGTTTGGAACAAGTAGATGAGTTTGTATATTTGGGAAGTATGTTTGATAGAAACGGAAAGGCTGAGAATGATATCGAAAGGAGGGTGAATGCAGGAAATAAAGTGAACGGCGCTTTGAATGGACTTATATCTAACGGGAATTTGTCAACCGAGGCAAGACTAGCGGTGCACAATGGAATCCTGGTACCGACACTGATGTATGGAAGTGAGGCCTGGAGGCAGAAAAGGAACGAAAGTAGACTGAATGCAGTGGAAATGAGATCACTTAGACGTATTTGTGGCAAATCTATTTATGACAGAGTAAAGAATGAAGAAATAAGGAAAGAATGTAAAGCTGATGTTAGTATAGTGAGTAAGATTAAAAAAGGATCACTTAGGTGGTTCGGTCATATGGAACGGATGAATGAGGAGAGAATGGTAAAAAAAATATTTGATGCAAGTGTTGATGGCACCAGAAATAGAGGACGTCCGCGGAAGACTTGGCACGACCAGGTAAACCAGATAATGGAGGATGGTTCATAAACTATGTGTCATAAATGTGTCATAAACTATCGGATTTATGTTTCAACAAATAATGTCTGTAGAATGTCCTTCGCCCCTCGTCGTATTTGGTTCGAAAATTTGTCGTCAATCCGCTGTGTTGATATAGCACAATCGGATAATGCACAATAATAGGATAATAACACCAATATTTTTCGATAAAATTGATTTTATGTGTCTTTCTAATTAATACATTCGATTTGTGTTCAATTATTCAATTTTATTATGCGGGAGTCTTCCTTCCGCGAATCCTTTGTAAACGGACACGTTTTGAAACCTCACTTGACATTTGCCACTCAAATTTGCTCTGGAAATGCTCCTACAATTCCCACACTTCCATCGTTTTTGCAATATAAGCGATAGTTAGAGCTCCTTTCAATCAGATTGTGTTTAACGTTACGAGAGTGAACTGAAAGTCTGCTGCTTTTCAATACATTTCCGTGAATTGCTTATTTATACACTTAAAATTCAATAAACATAATTGCTTCAAACCGCCAAGTCTTCATATTCAAAATCTTCCTTGCTGGTACATAACACTATAGTAATATGGAGACGTCACTACACTTGATGATAATATTGGTGAAGTATCATGGTTAAAATTTTTGGTAGGATTTTTCTTAAACCCTGTCAAAAGATAACGAGCGGTTAATAAAATTTTATGCACGGTACATAGATTTAGCAGGTCAAATTTATAGTTATCCAAGGTATACC
This sequence comes from Eubasilissa regina, assembly GCA_022840565.1. Lineage (NCBI taxonomy): Eukaryota > Metazoa > Arthropoda > Insecta > Trichoptera > Phryganeidae > Eubasilissa > Eubasilissa regina. The sequence goes on along the minus strand of JAINEB010000015.1, from coordinate 19,032,961 downwards.
GACAGCGTGTTAAGGTACCATACAAATTGGTCCGTGGGCCAGTGCAAAAATGATCAGACACCATAGACCAGTAAATGAATAGACATGAAATTAAGTGTACATATAGTAGAGTGGTTTGGAACATTAGTTGCGGGACGAGGGGCATTCCTTGTGGAAACATAAATCCAATAGTTTATGTCGCATTTATGCAACGGTAAAAGTATTTTCACTTCGAAAATTAAATCTTTGTGTAAACAAGGCGTATTTTTTACATGAATGCATATTACTGAATGAATGAATGAATGAATGCTGACGTTTGAATTTTCGTTCTAATCGAGTCACATATTTAAAAAACGTTGCGGAGCTATTTGATTGCGTAAGCGGTACCAAAGTGAAAATATTGAAACAAGGAATTTGCGTTAATTCATGTCTATATATTGGTAGTCTGTGTCAGACACAGATTATGTGTGTAGGATTTGCTTTTTATTATGAAAGAAATTATCAAAAAAATTTTTTTTTTTAATTTCTATAATGTCGAAGTTAAAAACTACTATTTTTAATTGAGGGAGACCCGTGGTTATAAATATGTACTTGAAGTCTTATATTCAGCTGGTCCTGGTAGATAATCATAATGCAATGTTTGGATCAAGAGAGCACCGTAGCGGATCAGGAGACATCTCTGTCTACAGCTGTTTGCGAGAAATCCATGTTGTATTGTGCTGTGATAACGGAAAACACGCGCTTCAGAAAACATGGTAAAATTTTCGCGAAAACCGTAATCTTACGATGAACAAACAGATTAGTTAGATTGCACTGAACTTTTGTATTTTTGTTATGATTTCTTATTTTTAAAACGCTTTATGCTTTGAAAATAAAATTAGAAATACACAAGTCTTTTTAAAATTAAATCATACATCAGCATTTAGTTACTTACTGTAGTAAAGATATACAAATATACATCCCCTTTGTCGTGTCCCCGACTCATCCTTGGACTCATCTGGTTGAGCCGGTCACGGATCAGCGATTTATCGATATTGTGGATTAATCTTTGGTGTTTTAATGCTCGTTTGTTATTAGTAGTGTTAAATAAATAAACAATTAACATAAAATAGGTACAGTACACAATGATCAAATATTATACCCACGAGCAAAACTATTTTTCTCTCCATGTTTACAATTTTCATATTGCTCATAACATAACATTGGTTCATAATATTTTAATTGCACTTCCTTCACTTCTTCACTTCTTTTTCTGAACCTGTTGAATCTGACTAGAATTGCCTCGCGACCCACCATTTTAGAAATAATAAAATCTAATTTGTATTTATTTCCTTGCTGTTTTTATTATTTATAAACTGATAATATATTCAAACAAATTTTACAGAAAGAATATTACGTTCCAGGCCGATGTTCAAAATTTCAAGCGTAGCTCAGGCTGCGTGTGAGGTGGCACCGTCCTAATAAATTGTAATCAACTATTCTCTACGACTACCAAATGCAAACTGACAAATGTGTGCCAAACCAAGATGGCGGCCAAACAAAATCGGCCTGGAACATAATATTCACCTGTAGTAAATATAAATACAAAAAGTCCATTTTTAAGCGCTTTCTTTTTCTTGAATCTTTTGTAGAAGTAGATATCTCGCTGAAGAATCCAGCAGTAGACTATCAACATTTTTTCGTTTCAATTAATAACTGTAAAGTTTTTCAATTTGAGAAATTTCCTGACGGAACCTCTCCACGTTCGTCAGTGAGAACTCCCAAGTTAACAGGAAAGAAATCTAAATATGAGTGCAGGAAATGCATTTTGAGGGACATAGTGCAACCTTGTATGAAAACTGCAACTCTTCCACTCATAAATACATACATTTTGTATGTTTACGTCTTTATCACTTACTGCGCTATCCCATTTACACAGTAAGAAGCAGAAATTCTTTGTGCACCGTTTTTGTGAGCCTGTGAACATATTGCTATAATTTTCAGGTCAGCGCACATTCCACTTATGCTCGTCGTATCTATTCTATCTAGCAATAGCTTCATGTTCTCATATGTTCCTTTCATATGGATTGCATGAGCAACGGTCGGATGGATGTAAAATGATTTTTGCGACTTTGACTAGTCAATAAAAAGTCTTCTTCACTGTGCTGTGTCTTGCGAAAACTCAAGTTCTACTGATGAATGTGGATTGTTGTTGCAAAAAACTAAATCATCTTCCATTGAAATAAATTTAATATTTTTGCACTCTTATTATGTAATACGAGACATTTTTACTCATTTTTTAAGAAGATGCCATTGTTGACGACGCGATCTAAAAAGCTCAGCTTTTGTTTTATAAAAGTCTAAGTCACTAATCAGATCGTTTAATCTAGACTAATTTATCAATTATGACTCTTCAGCTAGAGTTAGACTCGGACTTGAATATCCTCTGTGCTCTAAACAACTTGGTATTGGGATTCCGACTGTTAACTCGGAATCCTGGGAGAAATTCAATGGTTGTTTTGGCATTAACGTGAATTCATCATGGGCAACTGGCCGGTTCTAGAGCAAATGGGCAGTTCGGATATTGAATTTTGTTTTTTTTTTTTTGCGATTTCTCGGCAAACCCTTTGATGTCAATCGTCGACATGACATTATAGAAACAACAAAATGCACTGATTTCGGTGAACGCGCCAGGCGCGCTGGTGATTATATATTGATTCAGAGGTTCTAAATTTTAACAGTATGAATTATAAGCTGACGAATATTTTTAAGGAGAGTATCACGATTTTGTTAAAAGTATTTATTAATTAAAAAAACTAAAAATATCTATTTTTGCTGAAAATCGTAAGATTTTCCTAAAATATTGCTGAATCATTTTGGAGTGTAGATTTATATTAAGTACCCCGTAATTGGCTGGTGTAATCAAAAATTAAACAATAATACATAATATGTTTAATAATTAGACAATAATTTGTTTAAATCACTATTTATTAATTATTCTACATGTTTCGATACCTATGGTATCTTCTCCAGGAAACAATGTATACCGAAATTAAAAAATACAAGCATAGATTAAAACAAAATTATAAAATGGTGGATAAGTAAGAACTAATATAAAAACAAATTTAAAATGTGACTATTTGCAAAAAGGATTAGGTTATTTATAATATAAAGCTTGCTATAAACACTTTTTCTTCTTTCTAAAATTTCAAATTTATCTAACTGTAAACCTATAGTATTTGTATGTATAATTTCTAAATCCTTGTTAATATCAAAGGAATGGTTTGTTTCCAAAAGATGATTGGAAAATTCTAAATAGTTATTATTATTTAGGCATCACAAATAATGCCCCTTAATTGTAATATCAAAATTTCTGCAAGTTTTACCTATATGAAAATAATTGCAATTATTGCAAATTATAATTTGTAAACCCCCGATTTTTTTTTTAAATATCGTCCTTATCCTTGTTATCAGTGTAAAAAGCTGGTTGTATAGAATTTAATTTAAATATTGAAGAACATAATATCGTTAATTAAATATTGTAATTTTTCATTCGAAATATTATTTAAGACATAAATTAAGAAAATTTATATTGTGTATGCGTTTAGCACAAGGAACGAGCGTTATTATACACAGATATTAAATATTCATTCCTTTGGAAGAAAAAAAATAAAGATTACTCCGCGGGCAGAAACATTTGGCTTGTGTGTTGTTTTCTCTTTGGGAATTGAGCTCAGTAAAATATCATTTTTAACATTTCGGAGGAGAAAAACATGACGTACGAGTTTACGTTTACCTACATATAATACACATTACATAATGTTACATTTCCTCTTAGAGGATGGAAGCTGAGTAACGTTGCACTCCCAAACTTCGACTTGCATTTCTTTTTATCTTTAGTTATATAAAAAAATCATTAAGAAACTGTGTTAGATAATAATATTATTAATATTTTTTTCGTGTCATATTTTATTCTCTACACTTCCGCACATTTCCAGTTTACAATTATAGCAATCTACAGTTAAATGTTAAAACAGTTCCTGAGTACATTTACATATTTTTATTTGTTAAATACTTTGGTAGTAGTAGTGAGTAAAAAGAAATTGACGGAGTTGTTGGCAATAGAAAAATATGTTCGCGTGCACAGGATTCAAAACAAAAAACTTTTTAGCGTGCCAGTATTTTGTAAAAAAAATTACATGTTTGTTATTTTATATACAAGTTATTCACGGCTATTATTCGGTTAATAATTTATAAATGTAACTACTTTGACAGAAAGTTACTTGAATACGAAGTTTTTTTAAGTAGGTAGTTATATTCAAAGTTTTGGGTTTATTCATATGTATGTATAAGATATATCTAATCTTTATTTTGAAAGGAAGTATTTTTAATTTTTTTTTTTTAATACATCGCCAACTACTTTGCCAGTATCTCATTTTTTTTAACAACAGGGATAAAAGTTTTACTTTCGAAGAACAATACAGACCTAATATAGTCATTCATTTAAATGTTGTCTATGCATTTTGTGTGGAAAGTAGATGAAACCGACCTTCCTTCTTCGCTTCGCATATCTCCGGGGCAAAATCTCATCCATGGACACGCATCATGATCGTTCGATGTTTGTTTTAGTTTTAATTTGCACTCGTAACAAATCTTCGATTATATTTTTAATATTCGCGGCATTGTCTTTTTGGTTAGACAATCTAAATAATAAACACTTTATATTAATCACTGAATTTTATTTGATTATTGACCTGTTTTATGTTGCTCCGAAAATGGAGGGGAAGGTGCTCCGAAATCGGTCGATATTGAAAATAAAGTATTTTTTTGTTTGAATGTGTGTCACGCACTCAGTACAATATTGATAGGCAAAAACATACGTCTCATCCTTGATCCGCCGTTGAATTTCGTTTTTTTTTTTAATGAATGCTCGCGAATAATTGAATGAATTAATTCCAATTTGGCGCTGCGCTGTAATTGATTACTCAATCGTCTCTTGCCGATACGGTCGGGAATTTACGTACGCCAAGTAGTGTATTCAAATTCTCCCTTTGAAAGTTTTATTGGGGCGAACGACTCTCTCGCATTCGACGTCATCAAACGATCGTTACAGATTTGATATTTTCGATTCCGGCGCGGAAATATGATAAAATCATAATGATGAATCAGTGAAAACACAAAAATTGCTCCATTTCTTTTTCTCTTTTGTTATTTTTACTATCCTGTCATTATCTTTACAAGTGTAAAGACTATTACGTCATTATATTTACAAGTGTAAAGACTATCCTGTCATTATCTTTACAAGTGTAAAGACTATTACGTCATTATATTTACAAGTGTAAAGACTATCCTGTCATTATCTTTACAAGTGTAAAGACTATTACGTCATTATATTTACAAGTGTAAAGACTATCCTGTCATTATCTTTACAAGTGTAAAGACTATTACGTCATTATATTTACAAGGAGAAGTCTCCTATTTCGGGAAAACGAGACAGTCGTTAAATATGACCGACGTATTTTTTTGTTTTTTCTGCAATTCCTCATCTGGTATTCCACACGCGGCTAATAATTTTCTACGATTGCATCGTTGCCATTCTTATTCTACACCGCCCGATAAGCGTCTACAAGTTTATCTGTACCGTGCGTATTGTTATTTTTAAAACATATTTTTTTCTCAAGATCAATAGTTAAGTTGTACATCATTTTAATTCTTGGGAAATATATTGAAATTAAATGGATACCGGTCGTGTTCATTAGGCACGGTGTTTATGTGGCTGGTTCCCAGATTGACAATAAGGACACATTTGATATATGAACCGTACTAACCTTTTTATTGTATTTACTGTCTTTCCGGTCCGATGTTGTTGTTACTTTTATTATTTTTTATTTTATTCGGAAACCATACAATTTATCAGTAAATACGAATATCATAATATAAGCTAAACAATAATTAAACCAGTTTTCTCAGAAGATACAGTATACTTTATACGGTGAGTATAGTTTAAAATTTAAAAAGGACTATAATGCAGAAAAATGCGAATATAAGTGATAGATAATAAATTGAATTAAACAAAATCTGACATGAAATGGCTCCACACTTAGCGTACGCGATATCACTGGAATGAAATGAAATTTCGTCCATCAGGTTGCTGGGATCATTAGGGCTGGGTGTTGATTTACAAGTTTGACATTACCAGCTTGCTCGTTTATCGGCGTTTAATTTCCTCAGTTGTTCCAGAGCACCGGTAATGGTACAGCTTTTAGCAGATTCCAGACACCTAGAGAGCACTCCATTGGTGAAATAGTTGAACAGTCCTGGTGGTGATATATTTTATTGAGTAGAGATTTCGATCGACCGAAGCGCGCACTGGTGGTTTATTTGGACCTCTGGGCTGGTCAAAGCACGGGATGTAATTGAACCGCCTGTCGTTTACCGCTCTCCGAAAAAAGGCGGCAATACTCACATACACCCATGTATAAATCAGGAAACCCGGTGGTGCCGATCGAAGTAACAAGACGTGTAAACACACGGATTTAGATTATGCTTCTAATAATATTTTGTATTCATCTGAAAGAAATACACTCTTCGGGAGCATGTTTATGAAAAAAGTATATATACCCTTATGAATACGTGTTTTCCATTCTTGAAAAATATTAATATTTTTACTATTATTTTAAGTTATTAAGTAAAGATTTTAAAATATTTTATAATATAAAATAACACCATGTTTAAAATGTATTGGAAAATACATACATTCAAGTCTACTTCAAATACAAATGTGTTGTTTTGCAACACGTCTGTAGGAGCGAAGGCGTGTATTCCACAACACTGCGGTCCGCGACAGACATAAGTGCGTTTAGTTGGTAGATACACGTTTGGAACAGATTTTGCATGCGACGCTTTATTTTTTATTCTAAGTTCTAGTTAAAACATTAACACGCTATGAATTATTTGCTCGTTGACCTACATACATACTTAGTACATTATATATTTAATAAATATGTGTGTTAGATTTAGTTCTCATTATAGTTATGCACTGATTTTTTAGTTGTATGGAGTTTACGCTCCTGCTAAATGCATCTGACAGGATATTATGGTAAATTCACATATATCTACTGTTGTAACATGAAAAATACAATAATGATTGCACGAGGAATATTACATAATAATTATTTAATTTTGACCCTTTTCTTAAAAATAGAATCGGTGAACTGCACGCCGATGGTATGTAGATTTGTGTAGAAGTGTTATGTCATTTTTGTTACAAAAAAACAATGAATATACGTACATGGATGGGTTGTAAATGATAATTAATTTTGTTTCTTTATAAAATACAGGTGTACTGTGGTTTTAAAGTGATTCTATTGTTCGATATTTGGGCCATTATCGGCATACCTAAGGCTGTCGCGCTGGCGCACGCCTGGCGACTACTAATGTAGACAAATAAGTCTTACCAGCACTCTCAAACCGTGGTTTGAATTTTTATAATTAAAATATACATTTAATTACTTATTTTACCCCAAATGTCTTTAATTATGACTACGATTTTGTTTCCATTTTTCTACACAAGGCAACGATAAAAATCTATTCAAAGTAAAAAATGTAATATGTACGAGGGTCCGATGTTAATTTATAAATCGTATTCTTAATCATGATGTAAGACAATTAATGTAAGTAAGTGATGTAATTGATACAATAGAATACGCCGAGAAAGTGAAATAGCAATGGACAGGCCGCATCGCTCGGGGGTCGGACAGTCGTTGGACATCCAGTGGTGCCCGAGGGGAATCAAGATGCCGACAGGCCGCTGTAAAATTAGCTGGACTGACGAAATTATCAAACGAATAGTTTCGGATATAGAAAAGTGGGAGATCCAGCAGATAGAAAACAGCTGACGATGATGATGAGACAAAATTATTACCATTTTTAAATGTTTAATATGGGAAATTCTTTAGGAGTACAAATTTTTCGTGTCTATGCGCAAACTTAATTATAATACGTACTACGGTTTTAATTTATATTGTTTTAAAACGCCACCATTATATTTTTGTTTTAACCAGGGCTTCGAACCGGAACTGAATCGAAAACCGAAAAAAAACGCTATTTTTGTCGTAACGAAAACCGGAGGTGAACTGAAAGTTTATTTCGGTTCGGTACATATTCGAACACGCGCGTTAACACAATCTTATTCTCCACTTCAGTTGTTGCAGTGGCAACTCGTCTTACGCGAAAGAGAAATTGCTTTGATTTTTATGTTGATATAATATGTGACCTTCACTTTCCTTATGCAGAATTTAATGTTTTGATCGTTGGTTTGGTACTGATATCTTGATTTACGGATAACGTAAGTATTCATTTTCAAAATTGTTATTTAGTGAAACGTCCAATGAAAAGGTAGGCGATTTAGATGATTTTTTAAGAAGTGAGGAATTTGCAATACACACACGTAGATTCCCTATTTCTACAAATGTGGACATTGAATTCATATTGAATAATTTTAACCACGTACAAATGTTAGACAGAAAAAAAACATATTTTGAAACTTTGGGAGGAAAATAAAAATACATGCTCCACAACAACACAAGTTAATGTTGAAATGGCGTTCTCTGATTTAAAGTTTAAGATTTAAAGTTTTTTTTAAAATACATTGGAATATATTTACATAATTAGAGGTAACTTTCATCTTTTTAAATTATAAATAAATATATCCAATAATCTTGTGTACTTCAACGGTGAATTACGAATTTGTTTCGTTTATATTGGTTTCGATTAATAAATTATATTATTATATATTTCTAGTTTTAATTATTATACCTTTAATTAATTATATTAAGTATTATTATTTATATTGTATTATTGTATCAATTCATGTAGGTATGTATGCTTATTACAAAAGAAGGAATAAAATGTTCTAAATTATGATAGAAAATAATTTATTAATACAAATAAAAACATTTCAATTTTTTTTAAATTGCTTAACCGAAAATGGAAAAAAAACGTTATTTATTCCGGAAATAAACCGGAACCGAACCGATATATTAAAAAAATAAATAAACCGAAATAAAAAAAAAACTTTTAACTTCTATTGCGTATACGGATACACTCAATTGCTGTTGTTAATGCTAAGTTAGAACGTTGTTAATGTTGAGAACCATCGTACATAAATTCTGATGCATCGGAATGCAACTTTTAATGTTAGCTCAAGATATGCATAAATATGTAGACACCCCCCTGTCGTGTGAAAATTTTTCCATGTGAGTCGTTGTCGTTTGGCAAGAAGCTTGTCCGAGTAATTTTATTACATGCACCTTACTGACTAATTTAGTTTAAATTATTTGTATTGTATTTAGTTTGTGTTTGTAGGTTTACATTCTACAACTCAAAGATTAGTGAAAAGAAATCGTAAATTAGTGAAATAAGATTGTAATCCCTTTTGTTAAGTGCCATATTTAATATTAATGAATGTTCTCATCTTGTCATCGTTTGTTAAATATATGGGACCTACGTATACATAAAAAATCCCATTTTTAAATAAATACACACAGTGACCATATAATAATTTATGATATCTTTACATTTTTTTTTTATAGAAAAATGTTTATCGTAAATTATTTTATGATGTTGAATATTTATTACATCGAAAACTAAACGTCCAAAGTCGCGGTTGTTCTAATTTTGTCCAGCTAGTTGTGTACAGAATTTTTACGATATGAAATAAAGCTTATTAAAATACATTCAAAAATATAAAACACAGTCTTGTATCGTTACAAATCGCCAATTTGTTTTAAATATATAATAAAAAAAAACACTTGATTTATTGGAAACCGGAAGTGAGCAGTGCGGATTTCTATAAATACAATTTTGCGCAAGTTGAAGTAACGGCGCTACGAACAATTATTATAGGCCGACCAAAAAAAAAAACAACGTGTTCCATGTCTCAGACACGTGTATCATACCACCCCTGCATATATATTTTGTTGTTTTTTGTATGGAAAGAAACAATTATTATCATAAATTCAGTTAAATATAATGCCGGCAGAGAACAGAACACTGCATTACCGACGGGTTCGAATGTAACATGAAAACATACGATTACAACTATCTTAAGCTTTTTAATCATCATATATATTAAAATAATAGACCCTATTTCGCGATGTTTATATGTTTATATGTAACCGATTTTGTCACACACGTTTTGGTTAATATCTCGCTTATTAGGCGTTCTATCCGCATTCTGATATTTTTCCCAGACGTCCGAAGGTTGACTGAGTCTTTACATCTTTTTCTTTTTATTCTTCTTTTTCTCCTCTATTTGTTACAACTGTTTTAGTTTGGTGATTTTTGGAAATTTTAACTTTTTAATTAGCCTAACTTTTTTTTCATTCGCTTATAACTCTGCGAGTTTAAGAGCTAAAATCATTTTAATATTTTTTGGCAATTGCCACCGATGAGTAGTATCGTTACACACTTTTTTTTAAATTCTTCGTCTTCTAATTTTCTTATGAAACCTGATTTAGTGAAATTTCGTATTTTTCAGCTTTTCTCTGCGAATTTACGACCAAAATATAATTTTATTACATCTGTGCATACATCACAATGGAATATAATTTATTTTCGTATTTGTTAGCTTCTATCGTTTAAAATTCACCTTTAAAATCTAAAAAACGCGTAATTTTTATATGAAAAATCGACGTACCTACCTACATACAAATGAAAGAAAATGAAAAAAAAGAAAAACCTTGATATTTTCTTAATAAACGCAACACTTCATATTTTCAAGCAGCAACCGTGGGCTGTAATTGGTCAATACCCTCATTGGTTACATTTCATACATGGCTGCCTGAAAATTAAATAAACAGCTGTTTTACCTGTCATTATTGCGGTGCGTAATTTTCGCGCAATTTTTTTTTTGACGTTTCAAATGTATGACTTTATTTCGACTCGGCATTGTAATAAACAGCTGTTGATTTTCGCGCATTTTTTTATGTCAGGTATCGACATCCAGATTTCACAGCTTGCAATAGTCATAGATATTTTATATTTTCCCGCACAAGATAAAATTGATGTTTTCACTCCGGAATTCGGTTAATTGTGGTGAAATACATACAATTTTTCTATACGTTTTTTTCGATTTTTATAGGTTAGGTCTAGAATGACACAATGATGATTTTTTAAATGCGTCATTGAATTAATTATTATTTCGCAGTTGTACACGTGACTTAAGTACGTCTGCCTTACTACAGACCGGTCGAAGGAGTTAGTTCTTTTACGCGTCTGTCATTCAATATTTAAATTGAATACTTCTGGTGATAGATAAACCTGTAACTTACTTACTTACCTATCATCGCGCCGTTTCCTCGCGGGGGTAGGCAGAGGATAGAGCGCCATACTCTTCTGTCCTGACACATAATTCTCGCTCATCCACATTCATACATCTTCTCATACAAGCTCGATGAGTGATGGATTATTATTCTTCTCTTTTATTTTTCTTCTTCTTTTCCTTTCAAATCACTTTTTATGATTTTATCAATGAGTATTAACAAAATGTTTGTTTTTTTTAAAACCTGGAATGATGGGTTGGTTGTGTATATCGGCTCTGTTTTTTACAATTTTAGGATGCCGAGAATAGTGGTATTTTTTTACGTGGTAAGTAATCTAACCTAACCTTTCTCAAAGATCAACACGCCTTTGACCATCTCGGGTTGTTAGTTGTGTACGTCGGCTCTGTCGCTTTTGAAAAATCGACGTACCTACCTACATACGAATAAAATGTAGAACATTTTTTTCAGACTTATTAATCAAACGCAACCGTCTATATTTCAAGCGATAATCGAAGATTCTTATTGGAGGAGCTCTGATTCGTTGATTTAAAAAATGGCCGCCTGAAAACTGTGAATGATCAGCTGTTTTACCTGTGCCATAATTTTAGCGCGCTTTTTTGACGTTTTAAATTTTCACAAAATGGTCGCTGAATAAACATCTGTTTTATGTCATTCAATTTAACCTTAAGCTATGACATTGACGTTTCTGGTCAGCCATGTTTTTTTTGAGCCATGAAATGAATTCGATAGAGGTTAGTAAGATGTCGAAATGATTTTTGGGAAACGTGTAAAAATTGTACACGTGGTTAATAGGAATTTGGTTAATTATGGTGAAGTCATACATTATACTTAGAAAAATTTTCTGTACGTTTTTTTGGATTTTTATAGGTTATGTCTAGAATGACACAATGATGATTTTTTAAAAGCGTAATTGAATTAATTATTATTTCGCAGTTGTACACGTGACTTAAATATGCCTGTCTTACTACAGACCGGTCGAAGGAGTTAGTTCTTTTACGCGTCTGTTATTCAATATTTAAATAGAACAGTTCTGGTGATAGATAAACCCGTAACTTACTTACCATCACACCGTTTCCGGGGTAGGCAGAGAGGATAGAGCGCCACACTCTTCTGTCCTGACACATAATTCTCGCCTCAACCACATTCATACATCTTCTCATACAAGCTCCATGAATGATGGATTATTATTCTTCTTTTTTATTTTTCTTCTTCTTTTTCTGTCAAATCACTTTTTATGGTTTTATCAATGAGTATTAACAAAATGTTTGTTTTTATTAAAACCTGGAGAGATGGGTTGATGGTTGTATATGTCAGCCCTGTTTTTTACAATTTTAGGATGCCGAGAATAGTGGTGTTTTTTTTTTACGTGGTTAGTAATCTTACCTAACGCTTCTCAAAGATCAACAGGCCTTTGACCCTTTTGGGTTGTTAGTTGTGTACGTCGGGTCTATTTTTTACAATTTTGGGATACCGAGAAGTGGTATTTTTTTTAGGTGCACGGGGTGAGTCTGTGTAGCTCCTGCACAATTTCTTCACCACCCCTTAGGTTGTTGGCTATGTACGTCGGTTCTGTTTCTTCCAATTCTGGGATACCGAGAAAAGTGTTTTTTTTTTTGTTGGGTGAGATTGAAAACAGAGTACTGCGTCTCTGCAGGATACGTCTGCTACCGTGCGGTAGCTGTGCGGGCATGCTAGTATATATATTAAAATAATAGACCCTATTTCGCGATGTTTATATGTTTATATGTAACCGTTTTTGTCACACACGTTTTGGTTAATATCTCGCTTATTAGGCGTTCTATCCGCATTCTGATATTTTTCCCAGACGTCCGAAGGTTGACTGAGTCTTTACATTTTTTTCTTTTCATTCTTCTTCTTCTCCTCTATTTGTTACAACTCTTTTAGTTTGGTGATTTTTGGAAAATTTAACTTTTTAATTAGCCTAACTTTTTTTTCATTCGCTTATAACTCTGCGAGTTTAAGAGCTAAAATCATTTTAATATTTTTTGGCAATTGCCACCGATGAGTAGTATCGTTGCACACTTTAAAAAAAAAACTTCTTCTTCTAATTTATTTGTGAAGCTTGATTAAGTGAAATTTCGTGTTTTTGAGCTTTTCTCTGCGAGTTTACGACCAAAATATAATTTTATTACATCTGTGCATACATCACAATGGAATATAATTTATTTTCGTATTTGTAAGCTTCTATCGTTTAAAATTCGCCTTTAAAATCTAAAAAACGCGTAATTTTTATTTGAAAAATCGACGTACCTACCTACATACAAATGAATTGAAGAAAATGCTTGATATTTTTTCTTAATAAACGCAACACTTCATATTTTCAAGCAGCAACCGTGGGCTGTAATTGGTCAATACCCTCATTGGTTACATTTCATACATGGCTGCCTGAAAATTAAATAAACAGCTGTTTTACCTGTCATTATTGCAGTGCGTAATTTTCGCGCAATTTTTTTTTTGACGTTTCAAATGTATGACTTTATTTCGACTCGGCATTGTAATAAACAGCTGTTGATTTTCGCGCGTTTTTTATGTCATGTATCGAGATTCAGATTTCACAGCTTACAATAGTCATAGATATTTTATATTTTCCCGCACAAGATAAAATTGATGATTTCACTCCGGAATTTGGTTAATTAAGGTAAAATCATACATTATACTTAGAAAAATTTTCTGTACGTTTTTTTGGATTTTTATAGGTTTTGTCTAGAACGACACAATGATGATTTTTTAAAAGCGTAATTGAATTAATTATTATTTCGCAGTTGTACACGTGACTTAAATACGCCCGTCTTACTACAGACCGGTCGAAGGAGTTTGTTCTTTTACGCGTCTGTTATTCAATATTTAGATTGAACAGTTCTGGTGATAGATAAACCTGTAACTTACTTACCATCACGCCGTTTCCGGGGTAGACAGAGAGGATAGAGCGCCACACTCTTCTGTCCTGACACATAATTCTCGCCTCAACCACATTCATACATCTTCTCATACAAGCTCGATGAGTGATGGATTATTATTCTTTTCCTTTATTTTTCTTCTTCTTTTCCTGTCAAATCACTTTTCATGGTTTTATCAATGAGTATTAACAAAATGTTTGTTTTTATTAAAACCTGGAGAGATGGGTTGATGGTTGTATATGTCAGCTCTGTTTTTTACAATTTTAGGATGCCGAGAATAGTGGTGTTTTTTTTTACGTGGTTAGTAATCTAACCTAACGCTTCTCAAAGATCATCAGGCCTTTGACCCTTTTGGGTTGTTAGTTGTATACGTCGGGTCTATTTTTTACAATTCTGGGATACCGAGAAAAGTGGTATTTTTTTTAGGTGCGCGGGGTGAGTCTGTGTAGCTCCTGCACAATTTCTCCACCACACCTTAGGTTGTTGGCTATGTACGTCGGCTCTGTTTCTTCCAATTCTGAGATACCGAGAAAAGTGTTTTTTTTTTTTTGTTGGGTGAGATTGAAAACAGAGTACTGCGTCTCTGCAGGATACGTCTGCTACCGTGCGGTAGCTGTGCGGGCATGCTAGTTTAATAATTAAACTTGTTTACCAGGTGTCACTATTGTTCAAATAAAATGTAATAACAGTATTAAAATTTGGTGTTAATAATGTATAAATAAAAAGTATATCTAAATATAAATCAATGCCTTAAATTAAAAAATATATATCAGCATTATAATACATATAATGCTGATTTTTAAAATACTTATACGACAATTTGACCACGGCCTAAATGGGGGGGGGGGGTAGCAAATTGATACAGTGCTCGCTTAACTTCCGAGGCAGCTGGTGCCGATCCTGGTACCAGTAAAGATGAAAATAAAACGTGATAAAAGTGAGAGTTTATAAAAATGAAATTTTCTGACGCGCTATTACTAACTTCGTAATTTTGAATAAACATACTTTATGTTTATTCAAAATTTTCCTTTATAATTATTAACGGAAAACGGTAGTAGATATTATGTTGGTAGGAAAATGATTGTGATTTATGACTTTCAAATTCAAATACATTTTTCGTAGTTAATTATTAAATTTATTTATCAGAATAAGCGCCATTGGAATCGTCATATTTTTGCCAAGTTTTTTCTTCTTTTTCAGTATTAGCAAAATTACTGTGTGGTAACATATTATATAAATAATAAGAATGAATACTTTGTTTACACCACCACCACTTTTATAGTTTTGTTTTTATCTATGCTTGCATTTTAAATTTTAGTCTACACTGTTTCCTGTAGAAGATTTATCAATGAACAGTGGTTTAAACAAAGTGTTTTTTTTTTTCTTATTATTTATTTATTCCGGTGATATAAAATCCAGGAATGCTGGAGTTGTCGTTTTATTATTACAGATACATTTTCGAAATGCACTTCCGGTAGCAGCTAGGTCGTTGAAGACCTTACTCTGTAATAAGTTATCTAAATGCTTAAACAATACAAAAAATGGCTCTTTTTTTGTTTCTTTTTCATCTTTAATTCAGTAGCCCCATTTGAAGCAAAGTTAATAATAAAACCAATGTTGATATTACCAAAATACAGACAGCAAAATGAGCGCGAAAAATGATTAATTAATTCACACGTCTTCTTATGCACTCTTCGGTTGTTTAAATTTTTATCAGGGACGTCATCTATTTTAGTTTACCTCATCATGCTCGGTCATTTGCGGACGTTCTGTGTTCCTGTTGCCTTCAACATTCGCCTCATATATTTTCCTTACTATCCTCGTCGCTCATAATTTCCACAAGCAAATTCATTGAACGAATTAAGGTTAGAATTCAGAAAACCAAAACCACAAGTATTTTTCTAGCAGCCAAATATTGTACGAGGCAGTCATCATTTACTATCTGAACAACGTTTATTTATAGACATACCCGGTTTCGTGACACATTTGAGAGATAATGAATTATTGCGATGTTATTTTTCCTTGCATTCGTATTCCTGATCTACTGGACACTGGAGACTGGAGGACACCTCTTCGGTCCCTGTGTCCGAGTGTGCACCGGAGTGTGGCTGTGTGTGTCTGTGTATCTGGGTTATCGGGTCGCCGAATAGAAAAATACGCCAATTCGACGTATTTAGTTCGCCCACATCTTTACAAATCGCCCGCTTTAGTTTTGGATTCGTCTTCAGCGAGTGAGTAAGTACGATAGATTCGCCCGTCTGTCCGCTAACGGCTTTTATCCTGTGTCTGAGTGGACCCGTCAGAGGAATCTCTCCCGAGTGCGAGTTTTACGCCAATTTCCCCCCCCGAGGAGCTGCGTTTTATCAGTGACGCACATCGGCCGGGAGAAGTGGATTATCTCCAATTGATTACCGGTCGGTCGATTGAAGCTTGAATGACTGTTCTCTTACGTTGCTACAAAAAGTGGTTTTCTTTTGTCCGCCTCTGCTCTAAAAATATAATCATAAATTTATGCCGTTTCAAATATTAAATATGAATAATTCAAATTAATATTGATTTTTTTATTATTTTGTTTTTAAATTTAATACGCCAACCGGTTTCGGAAAATACCTTTCCCTTCATCAGGATGTCAAATAAACTATCTAAATGCGAACGCACACCGACGACAGTCCTGACGTGACGGCGAGGGCTATGAGAATGTATGGCAGTATGACTATCCAACTTAAATGGACTTAATGATTCAAAAAAAAAATTTTTTTTTTTATTTGAATTTGAAAACATGATAATTTGACATGTGGTTGTAGTTACTTTATTTGAGATCCTGATAAAGGAAAATGTATTTTCCGAAACCGTTGGTGTATCAAACACATAACAGTGGTTATAAACAAAGTAATAAAAAATTCAAATTAATTTATAATATATATATATTTTTTTATTTTATTTTATTATATCAGCCTTATCCACGTCATCATTAGTATAGCATATTAAAAACTCATCCATATAAAATGGTTGTAACCTATTGTTATTTTTTTGTTGAAAATAGTAAACTCCCAGAATATAGCTTTCATTTTAACTGTGGATATTTTTAATAACTGAATATTCACAATATGGACTTTAAAGTACCGTTGAGATCATGTTTCGCTCTCTTTCTTTGCACTTTTACTGCTTCTACTATGAAAAAAATATATATTGCATCACGTGTAAAGCGAGTTATATCACATCTACATCGTTTGTTGTAACAACATAAAGTACCCAGTGAGGTAGCGACAAAATGCCGGGCTCCAGAAAATTATTTTCAAATATTATTCACCTTTGAATTTTGTTAAATACATTATTGCATGTATTATTGTTATGCCAGTGCGGCGCCATTGTTACTTATATATTTACTAGTGCAAATATGTAATAAAAATATTCGTTATGAGTGGTACATTTTGAAAAAAAAAATGATATCAACGTGAAGCCATCCTCAATTAGTAGAAGATGTTGTGCTGTCCATGCATCATGTCCAATTTACTTCGCAGATAGACTGCTATTTCGTTTTCAATTGAAAGTATGTCTATTAGTAATATTTGAATGTGTCCAAGAACATACAATTACTGGATTTTTTACCTACAAAGACATTGTTATTAAACAATGCCATTTTATACATTATATTTAATGGAAAATATATAGAAGTAAATATAAAAATGATCACTTAAGCCAGCCGAAGACAGGTCGTAGGCGCTGTAATTACCTCATACTTCATAATGTATAATATGCAATAATAGACAAATAATGTTCGTCCAAATTATATCTTTTGAGATATTGAATATTACATTATATTTTAAATATGAATTAAATATATTAATTAGAAAGATATACATATAAAATCAATTTTATCGAAAAATATTGTTGTTGCGCCACCGGGATTCGAACTTGGGTCTCTTTCTAAACCGGGGAAGGTGTATTATCCATCTATGCTACAGCGATGATATTTTTAGCGACAAATTTTCGAACCCATATATTACCTTTTTGATATTAATACATTTAATCGTTCAATTATTTGAAAGAGCCATCAACCTTATTTTTACGGAATCTCAAATATCTTTGAGTAATCTGATAGCAGACGCCAGAATTATCAATTCATTTTTATTAAATTTTGGACACATTGATACAACTTTATTATTAGGAGAACACATTCTTATTGTGAAGTTGATTATACAAAGGTATTTGAGATTCCGTAAAAATAAGGTAGGATGGCTCTTTTAAATAATGGAACGATTAAATGTATTAATATCAAAAAGGTACATATGGGTTCGAAAATTTGTCGCTAAAAATATCGTCGCTGTAGCATAGTTAAATAATGCACTTTCCCCGGTTTGGAAAGAGATCCAGGTTCGAATCCCGATGGCGCAACAACAATATTTTTCGTTAAAATTGATTTTATATCTTTCTAATTAATATATTTAATTCATATTTAAAATATCACAGACCGTCTGTTCTAAATACAAAACTAAAAACAACTTCACAATAAGAATATGTTCTCCTAATTACATTATATTAGACACCGATGAAAAGGCTTGCAACAGTCCGATTGCAACAACGGCAAGGCCGCACTGACACCAACCTAGGCGCATCCTAGATTGGCTTAGATTTTTTCTGTGATACTTTTGTACGATGTTACTCGAGCTTGCATCAATCAGGCGAAACTTCTCTCGCTAAAACAATTTCTAATAGATTATCCGCGTTTAGCTCTTACAGGCTTAATAATAAAAATAGAAATAACATAATAAACTACTCTCTTCTTTGCAGCACCGAGCACGTGAATGTCAAATGATGGGACAG
The DNA here is from genome assembly GCA_022840565.1 of Eubasilissa regina. Lineage (NCBI taxonomy): Eukaryota > Metazoa > Arthropoda > Insecta > Trichoptera > Phryganeidae > Eubasilissa > Eubasilissa regina. The sequence goes on along the minus strand of JAINEB010000015.1, from coordinate 19,013,916 downwards.
CTGAAAATTTTCAAGATTAAATTGTAATCGCTCGTAAACCATCAAGGTGAGGTAAGTGGGAGGGGTATTGTTCGACGCGCGTGATTTGCGGATTTGCCAGTCGCAATGAGTCACTGGTCGGGAGCGCACCGCGAGTTCGCGGTTGAGCAATATTTAAAGTGCGGTGATTCATTGGTTCGTGCGCGTCGCGCTTTTTGTACTCACTTTTATATTCGACTCGTGTTATTTATTATTATTTGTACTCACTTTAATATTATAATATATTATAGTAATGGGCCGAGCACGCAACTTATCTGGTGTTGTTAGTTGGTGTTAGTATTTTTTCAAAATCATATTGACGAGTTCATGTGACAAAAAAATGTTAATTTAAAAGTATAGTAAGCTAAAATTAAATATTAGTTTGTTAGGCATCTGTTTTTTTGACGAAAATTGTGCTGTATAAAAGATTTTATTATGCTATTTAAAGGACAATTTATACGTAATAGGTTATTTTTGGTGATGAATTTGTCCCTTACAGTATTTTAATCTGTTTTGCTCACAAGCACACTCATTATTTTAATGATGTGTGTCCATAAAAGGTCTTTTAAGGGCTTAAGAGTTTTTTTTTCTTTAAAGTTTACATGTTGACTCCTATAATGTTCGTATAATTAAAAAGTTAAGTGTACCAAAATATATATACACATATCAGTATAAATCCAACGGAGATTATGAGTTTTTATATTTAAAAAAATACATTTTTGTTGTGATGTTGCATTTTCAGAACATAGTTCTGTGGTACATTAATACGAATTAAATTAATCAACTATAATAGAATTGGTGTCTCCTAGCGTGTTTTATTCAAAGGTATTTGAGATTCACGGCAATTTAAAGTTGATTGCTATTAAAAATTGAATAATCAATTGGAAAAATTACAAAATAAAAGTTTTAAATTTGTCGAACATGTATTCGATTGCTATAGCGCTTACTTGCTATAATGCGATTGCTACGCGCTTCCCCGGATAGGAAGAGGTCCAGGTTCGAATCCCGATAGCGACTAAATATTTTTTCGAATTTTTAAATAGATTTTTTTCTGTATATCTTTCTAATTGATTAATTTAATTTGTATTGAATTTTTATACTACTTTTACTACTTCTATAAAAAATTCTCTCTTTATTTTAAGTTCAGAAATTTACAGCGTCGATATGACATATTATAGCGATTCAAAATTCAAATCAGAAGATTTTTGATTGTTTAAACAGGCAGTTTTATATTATACGTGTACTACTTGTTATTTCAAGTAATCGCATAAAGCCGATTCTTCTTCTGTATATCGATTTTCTTGATTCACTATAAACGAATGAATCATGTATGTCAATTCTCAAGCGCGTACACTATTCGGGCCAATGATTACGCAAGTTTTGGTATGTTACGTTTATAAATTTAGGATATTTTATGATATATCTACTTATAGGTCACCTTTGTCCCTCCTGTCAAATAATTTTGGCTTTGAGTCGTGTTTGCTCGATGGCCGTGTTTACTTTTCTCCGTATTTTTAATATTCCGTTTTGAAAATTTTCTAAAAGATCAGATCTGTGTCTTATTAAACTGGACTGCCTAGTTGGAATCCATTATCCGATTCGTTAGTTGTATTTTGCTTTGTAGATAATCAAAAAAACCTCTTTTGATATGTTATTAGCTTTTGATTTGATAAAGAAGTGAATTTGATATTTAAATGGTTCCCACAGTATTGTGCTATTCCGAGGCTGGTCCCATATTTGACATCCATATGGTTTGTACGGCAAATAATTACAAATATATACATGGTGTAACAGACCTAGTCCACATAATTTTATTGGTGGATACCTAACTAAATAATGAGTCAAAAATGTTCATGGAATATGTTGCCCAATCTCAACCATATCACAGATATAAGCATTAAAAAAAATCGTAATTATGCAATTATTTCGATTAATTGAAATATTTTATTAATTCAAAATTACACAATAAATTTAAAAAAAATAAAGGTCGTCGAATTTCGAGCAGCCTTACTATTTTTGTTGAATGATTTAGGACCTGAAGCAAAGATACAGATTAATAATGGATAAATTTCGCACATATTTATTTCGAAGTACGTAGACTTGACGCTTAACATGATTTTGTAAGAAATTCGAACAATAATATTTTTCGTAACGTTGCAGAATTTGTACATATTCCTTGAACATTTTCGGCTCGTAATTCAGTCAGGTATCCATCCATAAAATATTGTGGACTAGGTCTGTTATACCCTGTATATACAAATCAGACATTTTCGTAGAAATTCAAGAATTTTTCGGCGTCCTATACATTATATTTAGGGTCATTTTTTGCCCAGAGTCTCTGAGAATACGTCCGATGATACGTGATGTTGTTTGTATGTTAAAATCATCATCATTAACTATATCTTCACCATGTCACTCTCACTGGTATATTTCGTCTACCATGCGAGCGTCCTCTTGAGGTTTTTTTTTTTTTTTTTGGTTGGTTACCATTTAAGAATATTCTTTGTCCATCGATTGTCTGTGTGTCTTGAAATATTGTCACATTGTCATTTATGCTTTTTAGGCAGTGATCATGATGACATCCTTCACTTTAACCCGCTTATTACTTTTTCTGTCTTTTCTAGTAAATTACCAGTATTCTTCTTTCCACACTAAGCTGTGTCGTCTGCAGTTAGCTTAGTATCATATTGGACAGATGTTCTAGTCGAAGACTTTAAATCTTTCATTCGCACTACAGATTAGGTTTGTTCTCCGTATTTCCTTCTAAAGTCCACCGTTTGGAGAGATGATTTGCCTTTGGTATGTATATGAGGAGATCAATTCTAAATTCGCACTATCCACCGTAATGTTTTCTTGGCGTGTAAAATAGTGTTATGTTTCATGAATTGTTTTTATTTTTAAAATATTCATTTTTAATCCGACGTAGTTCATTTAGGTAAGAGTCGAGTTTTTTTGGAAAATAGAAAATGATTATTAGATCATCAATATGTCTTAATTGATAATGGATTTACACTATTTATTATACATGTTAAGAAAACGCCGCGCCGATAGGATCTACCGAACGAATTGCACGATCTCCGGGTCGCGCGTCTCACGGATTGGATTACGACGATTTCGGTCGTAAATTGGAATCGCCGCTGGAGGGGCGGGGGGGGGGGGGAGAAAGGAAGTAAGGGAACCTGAATATAACGGATAAGGGTCGATGATGGGTAGGGATTCCAGTCGAAGGACCAGTGGATCTCGGGGAACCGGGATTGGGAAGGACTGCTCTCCTTATCTTGTGTCAGACGTTTCCGTCTCCAACCCCGCGGTCGCCGCCGAGATCACACAAACGGCACGCGAGCGGATCTCCGCTTCCAATTGAAGACGGCGATATCACAATCACTTCACCCGCGGCACACAAATAACAAACAATGCGTGATCGATCACCAAAACACAAGATCACATATTGTATAACAGTACTGATACGCTGGAGCTGAATAAATCCACACCGCTAATGCTCTCGCGATGTCGAGATCGAACAAATATCGGTCTCGTTGACGTCTGCTGACTTCAAGGTCACACTGACGAACATTAAGGAAAGGTGTATTTGGACGGGGAAAAGGTGTCAATAATATGGGCAAAAAATATGGTTTACGAATCCGGAACAATACATATGCCTTCAGACTAATCTAATTTAGACTTTTGAATATGGTTTCTTGAGTCGTAGTGAATAGCTTCAGTGAGTGGTATCACCTAGCTGGACGCTCTTTTCAACCTTCAATTTTCTTGTCAAGGACTGAAATATATTTATTCATTTACTGGGGCAAATCTTTCATTCGCAACGTGACGTACTTCGACCGGAAATTCAATTATTAAGGAGAACACATTCTTATTGTGAAGATCCAGATTCGAATCCCGGTAGCGCAATGACAATATTTTTCGATAAAATTGATTTTATATGTATATCTTTCTAATTAATACATTTAATTAGTATTTAAAATGTCACAGACCTATGTTCTGAATAATTACAACTCCACAATGATAATGTGTTTTCCATAATAATATATAAGTTGTATCAATGTGTCCAAAATGTAATAAAAAATAATTGTCAATTCTGGCGTCTCCTATTGGTTTACTCAAAGGTATTTGAGATTCCGTAAAAATAAAGTAGATGGTTTTTTAAATAATGGAACGATAAATGATTAATTTGAAAAGTGTAATATATAGGTTCGAAAATTTGTCGTCAATCCACTGTGTTTTATTTATTTATTTAATTCTTAATATAGTGCATACATAAGCACTCCTACATATGCTCTAATGTAAACAAGATTAAAGTATTTTCTTTTACTAAAACTTATCATTTACATATTTAGTCAGTTTAATTTTAAATCTATTCAATTTCTCCTCCTTTGTAGTGTTTTCTGACATTTCATTAAAAATCTTCATTGTACACATCATAGATTTGAGATTTGGCCTTCTTCCTGAATGGCAGTCTCAGTCTATCACCCCCCTCTTGTATGATGCTTGTGATCATGTTGATTTGCATACATTTTTCGTGTAAATTGGTATAGCATAATCGGATAATGCACGTTCCCCGGATTGGAGGAGATCCAGGTTCGAATCCCCGTTGCAACAACAACATTTTTCGATAAAATTGATTATATATGTATATCTTTCTAATGAATACATTTATTATAATTTGTACGAGGCGTGTCCGTAAAATAAGTTCCACGAATTTTTTTCACATAAAAAAACTGGTTTAATTTTAAAGAAAAGTATATTTTTGGAAAGTTCAGTCCTTCTTTTATTTTACTACATAATCGCCGTTGCATTCTATGCACTTCTGCATTCGAGGCACCCACTTCTTTAAACCAGAGTCATAGAACTCTGCCGCCTGTCCGCGTAGAAAATTAACAACCGCATTTTGTACCTCTTCATCTGTCTTGAATTGGGTTCCGCCAAGGTTTTTCTTCAACTCGGGGAAGAGATGGAAGTCACTTGGTGCTAAGTCTGGACTGTAGGGTGGGTGAGACACCATTTTCCATCCAAATTTTTCGATGAGGGCTGTGGTTCGATAGGCGGTGTGCGGTCGGGCGTTGTCATGGTGAAAACGCACTCCTTTGGTCAGCATTCCTCTTCTCTTGTTCTGAATTGCACGTCTAAGATTTTTCAAGGTCTCACAGTACCGTTCAGCATTGATTGTTGTCCCGCGAGGCATAAACTCGCACAACAATACGCCCTTTCGATCCCAAAAAACGCTAGCCATGATTTTTCCGGCAGACAGGATTTCTTTGAACTTCTTTGCTCTTGGCGAAGAAGGGTGCTTCCACTGCTTCGATTGCTCCTTTGTTTCCGGTGTGGTGTAGTGTATTCAGGTCTCGTCGCCAGTAACAATAGAGTCCAGAAATTCCTCTTCGGTTGTTCCGTGAAAAGCGAGAAATTCTTGGGCCGCTTCAACCCGCTGCCGCTGGTGATCTGCAGTGAGCATTTTTGGTACCCATCTTGCGCAGACCTTTGAATAGCCTAAATGTTCAGTCAAAATCTTGTCGATTGTGGTTTTGCTAGCCTCCGGAATCTGTTCGCACAGCTCCCTAACTGTAATCCGTCGATCTTCGAGCATTTCCGCTTCGACTCTGGCAATTGTTTCGTCGGAAACCGATGGCCGCCCTGCACGGGCTTCGTCGTGGACGTCTGTTCGGCCATTTTTAAATTCCCTGACCCATCTGCGCACCATCCCGGAGCTCATACACTCTTCTCCATACACTTCACAAAGTTCTTCGTGAATTTCCTTCGCCGATTTCTTCTTAGCGGCCAGGAAACGAATAACAGACCGCAACTCGCAGCTGGCGGGAGACGCAAGAGGAAGCTCCATCGTTGACGGCTGCTGGGCCTAGACTAAACGTCGCAGCGACGCTGGCTTGGTGAGGAATTATAGTGGAGGAACCAAATAACCTGCCTCTGCTGTCTGGTCGCGCATAGAAACGATCCTAGCGCCAGCGGCAGTCCGTGGAACTTATTTTACGGACAAGCCTCGTATTTGAAATCAAATTGTTTTCGTCATATTGGCCAGTATGCACGCAGCGGTTGCTTGCCTAGTTTCGTATTAACCCTTCGGTTGACGATTCCAGCTTAATTGCGTGAAAGTGTGAATATGATTTACAAGATTACAATCTCTCTGCGGCTGTGCTGTGTCGCGGCTCGTGGCGTGCGGTCGCCCGGTCTGTGCGACCCGTGCCCCGCGCGGCGTCGTTCCCGCCGCGCCTCTGACCTTTTCTCTTTTGTTTTTCCACTTTCCCTTTCGCGAACTGCTAATGATGAAAATAAAACAGTCAGGGTCGTGCGTATTTTCCATTTTGTTTGTCCTCGTGTCTGTCGCCCGCGCAGGGAGCCGCCACGCCGTCAGGTCGGTTCGGGTTCTGGTTCGTGTTGCAAATTTACGGGTTCGGGCGATGCTTTTGAAATATTCTCATTTTTAGTACAAGTTATTGATTTTATTCGTAATCTAGGTATGTTATAACATGAATTTAATGTGCTGACCTAACTGTTTTATCTATCGGCACGACACTCGTCTAGTGACAGAAAATTCGGGGGTTCGATTCTCGCTCCTAAGAGCACCAATTTATCACGGCACAATGCTTGCTTGCTTACAATTAATTTGGAAAAAAATAATTTTTTTTTTAAAAATTAAATTAAATATTCGTTAATTACACAGTACATTGGAATATAAATGTACATACATATAATAATGAATGCATATTTTAAAGTGCAGAGTAATTTGGCAGTGAAGTTCTTACATTCATTCATTTCATTAATTTAGGGCGTAACACTATCCACTAAATAGAGAAATTAAAACTTATTGTGATTAAATTCTAAGCGAAACATCTTTTTGTCACAATGATACTTAATAATCTATTTAGCACGTAATATATGTTAATATGGTTTTAAAATTTATAATATACGAGGCGCGTTTTTTAAGTAAGTACCGTTGCTGGATATTCCCGGTGTAGTGCTATGGTTGTGATGTTGCGCATGTGTACAATGGTTTCCTTCATCTGTTGACTCACCGTATGCAACGTTAGAGACATTCCATGGTGGCCATCTTGTAGTGGGCGGTTGAAATGTTCAAGACAATTGATCAGCCCACTGACGAATCTGTGATTCGTTTCTTGAATACACGAAATATGAAACCAGCTGACATTCATCGCCAAGTGTGTTCTGTTTAATCCTGATTTAAAACCAAGTGATTTCTATCTTTTCCTTCATCTGAAGCGGTTCCTCGGTGGCAAGCGTTTTGATGACGAAGATGAACTCAAAGACGGAGTACAGATATGGTTTTCATCCCAGGCGGCGTCGTTCTTTGACGAAAGTATACAAAAATTGGTGCCCCGTTATAACAAGTGCCTTAATAATGGTGACTATGTTGAGAAGTAGTTTAAGGTATGTAGCGTCCGAAGAATTAAAAAAAGTTAAAATTTATTTTTATTTTTATTTTTAAATCCGCTAAATGGGCTCAGAAGGTAAATGGTCATTAGAAATGGGCTTAAAAAAATGCGCCTAGTATAATAGAGCTTTATTTGGTTTTTGGTTTGTGTCCATGGGAAAAAGGATTGATTTATGTTTTTAAATGTGATACACAATTCATAATTAACAAATTTAAATAGAAGATGGCGCATTGTATTGTAATATTTATGTTGTTTTTATTAACTTAATTATATTAGGTCAGAATTGATAGGTTTCATCTGGTATGTACAAGTAGATATTTCGAACCCGACAAAATTAGATTCGCGATTGGAAACCCTGCCTGGCGAGATTGTAAAATGTTGGCATCGATTGCCATTTCGTTATCCTGCATAATGAACGAATTTATTTTTTCATCGAATGAATGTTTCATTCAGAAAAATATTTTTGTCTCGCTCTTGACCCTGTGTATTTTCGAAATGCGAAATTCATAATTATGTTAAGGGTAGTCCGGTAAAGGATGTTTCTTTATTAAAAGTAATACAGATTAATCGGGCGATTCTAGTATCGCTAGACTGGTGGTGGAAAGGAATTGAAAATTGTGGCTTCAAGTCATGTTACTATTTATATAACACAAATTACATCATAAAATTAAATCATCCGACATTTATTTTATTAATTTAAAATGTCAAATAACAATAAAAATATTTTGTAAAATATTTAGAAAAAATTAAATTATAAACACGGTTTCAATCTATTATACAGGGTGTAACAGACTTAGTTTACAATACTTTATGGGTGGATACCTGACTAAATTACGAGTCGATATGTTCAAGGGATATGTGCCTAATCTCAACCATCACAGAGATATAGCATTTCTAAAAAAAAATGTAATTATGCGATTATTTCGATTAATTTAAATATTTTATTGATTCCAAATTATATATTGTATACAAAAAAATTAAAGGTTATCGAATTTTGTGCGGCTAGACTATTTTTTGTTATATGATTTAGGGCCTGAAGCAATGATATAGATTAATAATTTAACAGTATCGCAAATATTTATTTCGAAGTATGTAGACTTCAAGCTTAACACGATTTTGTAAAAATATCGAACAATTTTCCGTAACAATTCGGAATTTGCATATATTCCTTGAACATTTTCGACTCGTAATATAGTCAAGTATCCACCCATAAAATTTTGTGAACTAGGTCTGTTACACTCTGTATAACAGTTCCAATTTTAGTTATGGGAGAATCCTTGAGGTAGATACATATTGAAAATAGTTTTGATACCTAAGTTTTTACGCTACGAACCTTAGAATTGTGAATCAAATTATACATAATCAGATATTAAATAAATAATAATGTAATTTTTTTTTGTATATATATTTCAATGGACACCCGATTATCCGGGGTCGCATTAATCGGGTTGTGTTTTTTAATAACACTTAGAAATATTTTATCATGGAACTGGCAAAATTGCGAACACGTCGCGTCACATTGACGTGTTCGCACCAAAATAATTATTTGGGAGCGCTTACTGTGTTCACTTTTGATGCGAGCTATTTTTTTTTGGCAGATTATATTAATTTTTTACCTTACCACCTCGAATAATCGAGAATCTACTGTATATAAATATAGAAACTGTCTAAAACCATAACGGCAATATTTATTTTTCCTCGTGTTGACCATGATGCGATAATTTTAAACAAATTGATATGAACTTTCAAACATTTCTTACTTAAAAGTCAGTGTCAGTCAATAAATAAATAAATTGACTGACATTATAAATTAATTATTTTTGTTTCTAATTTGTGTATATTAAAAAAAGGAAGGAGAAAAATTATTAATAAATTATTAAATGTTTTAGTGAAATTTCCCATTATGTAATTTTAATTATTTATAATTTTTTGTTTTTTGTTTCAGTATTAAAATGCCTTCGGTTATCAACTGATCCTGTCACACTGAAACTGAAACGAGGTGAGAGAACCACGAGCACATATAAATATTTTTTGACAAATGTTAGCATGTTGAAAATTATTGTATTCGAGGAGAAAAGTAAACTTTTGAAGTTTTTTTTAATAAGCGATGAATGTTTGGAACAAATAGACAAATTCTTATGTCTGGGAAGTATGTTGGATAGGAATGGAAAGGCTGGGAAAGATAACCAAAGAAGGTCGACTGCATGGACTAAATGGAAACTGCCAATGTCTTTTTTATAACTAAATACATGATTATTTTACTACATGCATTATAAAATGATGCGCTTGTTTGTCTGGCGGTAATACATTTGCTTTTGCGGTCAGATGGCCAAACCTTGTCCTGCGAGACTAGCAAGTCAATCCTATTTTGATTGCACAAACGCTTCACCTTATTAATGTGTCACATATTCCGTGTATGGATCTCTTGAAAAATTAATAGAATTAAATGCTACAAGTATTTGGTAGCAACAACAACTCCTTTATACAGGGTTATCCAATAAATGTGATAGAATTTCAAACAAAAATAGTAGCCATGTATATTAATATTTTTCCAGCTGTCATTGTTATTTTTATTCAGTATAGTCTGCTATTTTATCATGGAGCGTTTCACATTGGAATAGCGTTTACAAGTTATTAAAACTTATTATCAAAAACTGAAACGATTGATTTATTGAAAACAACATTCAACGATTCAATAATTTCCAGAAATGGACCTGTCAATTGGCCGCCTAGATCATGGGACATATCTCTGTTAGAATATTTTCCACAGGGATATGTCAAGTCACTTGTTTATGCATCAATGTATATCAAAACCAACAATGATTAAAAAACAACATAACTCGTGTTGTTGGTAAAATAGCACCAGATTTATGTGAAAGAGTGGCTGAAAATTGAATCCGAAGAACCCATTGTATTAAAACGCAGTCGTGTTGCACATTTGAATTAAATTATATTCCATTGTTAATAGTATCAAATGATCTTTCAAATAAAGTAAAAACATCGATATCATACTTGTACATTCATTCATTCATTCAAGTTCTATCACGCTTGCTGGATAACCCTGTATATGTACTTATTATATTGAACATGGTTTTAATAGGATATCTGATTACAATTCCCGTAGAGTCAATATAACTTAGCCGTGACTTTATCAAGTTAGTATAACGCCTGAAGCGGAGAATAATGTGAGCTCAGTACATATTAAATTATACGGAATGTACTTCTATGTACTTACTACATAGTATTTAGAGTACTATATATATTTTCTTAAAGTAGTTCATCATTAGTATCTAATTTCCATGCGTGTGTTGCATTATCATACAAAGGCAAGGAGCTGTGTATTACAAATTCTTATATATAGCTTACTTACTTAATTATCATCACGCCGTTTCCCCGTGGAGGTAAGCAGAGAGGATAGAGCGTCACACTCTTCTGTTCTGTCACACAATTCTCGCCCCATTCACATTCATACATCTTCTCATACAAACTCAATGATGAGACTTCTAACAATACCATCCTCCAGTATCTGGTTTACTTGGCCATCCCAAGTCTTCCATGGATGTCCTCTACTTCTGGTGCCATCAACACTTGCATCATATATTTTTCTTACCATTCTCTCCTCATTCATCCATTCCATATGACCAAACCATCTAAGTGATTCTTTCTTAATCTTACTCACTATACTAAGATCAGTTTTACATTATTTCCTTATTTCTTAATTTTTTTTACTCTTGTCATAAATGGATCTGCCACATATACGCCTAAGTGATCTCATTTCCACTGCATTCAGTCTACTTTTGTTCCTCTTTTGCCAGCTCCAGGCCTCACTTCCATACATCAGTGTTGGTACCAGGACTCTATTGTGAATCGCTAGTCTTGCATCAGTTGACAAGTTCCCATTAGTTATAATTACATTCCAAGTGCCGTTCACTTTATTCCCTGCAGTCACCCTCCTTTTGATATCTTTCTCTGTCTTTCCGTTTCTATCAAACATACTTCTCAAATATACAAACTCATCTACTTGTTCCAAACATTCATTACCTCCAAGTATTTAGCACGGTGTCTTGCTTTCCTCCTTCTCGAATACCATCACTTTCGATTTGTTGACATTCATAATAAGATCACTTTTCTTGCATACATCGTCCATTCTACTCACTAGCCTCTGTAATTCTTGTTCATTATTCGCCATTAATACTGCATCGGCGTACAATAAACAGCATACAATCAAATCGCCCATATTTGCTCCTACATTTATATATTCCAGTTCTTCCACACAATTATCCATATATAAATTGAACAGCTATGGAGAATATATTTATAGAATGTATAGTGAATAATATATAGCTCCTTGTAAAAAGTAAAATATCATGATTGTTTCTCAGAAATATCAAATTTTTTGCACTGAGTAATAATTTGGCAAGGCAATGTACAAGTATGTATTCCCGTTACTCAATAGATTTACATGAGCAGTGTCTGGACTCTGTGGGCTTGGGTCCTACTCAAAAAAGGAAGAATTTACATTTGGATTAAAAATAGTTGACTTTTTAAAATGTTAGCCTTGGTCAGTGATGGCGAACCTTTTGGGATCGGCGTGTCAAAATTTCAAAAAATCTAACTAACTTTGCTGGAGAACTTTGCGCCCCCCTAAATTATTTCATTTGATGTCAATTGCGCATTTCAATTATTTGTTTTTTTCACATGCATATGTAATATGTACGTAGAAATAAATTTGAACATTGTTGTGGTAGACTTCTAACTGTCATGAGTCATAGACAGGTGTAGTGATACGATAGAAAATCAGCTGGCCAATGTCTACTTGGAAATATTTTTTTATAAATTCGACATTAGATATATATACTTATTTTTTAAATATTTTTGATTGTCGGTTCTCTGTTTCATGATATAAAAAATAGGTTCATAAAAATCAACGCGTGGGGTCATTTAAGAAGCCTGCGTGGGTCAGTGTCTGACCCGCGGGTCATAGGTTCTCCATCACTGGCCTAAGTCGTCAAAATATCCACCTTGTTTCAATAATTGTAAGATAGAGTCCATATTTTATGGGTTTGCATTAACGAGGGTGGTAAAAAAATTAACATATTTTAATAATATTACAATATATTATTTAACAAAAATTCAAAATTTTATCTTAAGACCTGCCCTATCTACAGTGTTATAACTGTATGGTGGCCGGTACAGGCCAGGAAACCTGAAAGTATGGATAAAAAAAACTGCACAGAACATATAGTTTTTTTTTATAGTCGAAAATCCCTTGCCCTGAAATATTTAAAAAAATGTTGTGTGTTTCATATAAATTAATGAGTAATCTATTTGAAGCTCTGTTAAATAGGAGGGCAAATAAAATTTAACACAAAATGTTAAAATATAATATATTATACACAAAATTAAACTGGCGAAAATGTAAAAACGCCATTGAACGCATGTTATGACTTCCGCTTATAAAGATAAATGACTCAATATTATTTGGGAGCCGGGGTGATCGTGACCATACTTTTCAGTGTTTTATTTTGAGGCAAAGAGTGCAGGCGCATAGCTCCAAATTGTAAAAAGAAAGATTTTATTTAGCAGATATTAATCCACGTAAAATTTTTTTTGATCATTCCATATAATCAAGGGTATTAAACCCACTTAGTGACTTAGAGGTTGGGGGCTTGGAACCTCATTGAGTGATCAACAAGTCGTCTCTATTATAATTAGTTTGCTTGACCTAGTTGTGCTTGACTTAGTTTGAAAAATATTAAGAAATTTTATATATGATAAATAAATGAAAATATAACTATCTGAAAATTCAGGTGAAGTGTGACTTCATTATAATTAATGTAACATATATTTCTTTAATTTTTTTTACCAATCAGTTCATATGTATATTGTGTATATGTATCTAATAAGCTTCTTGTTATTATTTTATTTTAAACCATCTTTGCCTTAATTACCGTAAACCTTTTACAGATCCGCAAATAAAGGCACACGTCAGCAGGTACCTGTCCTCACCTGGGGACTGCCAGGGGGATGATAGTCCGGAGTACATCCTACCCTCAGAGAGAAAGGGTGGGAAGTCTAATCACCCCAACCAACAGCAATCTAGTCACTACCTTCGTAATGCAAAACCAAATCACTAGTAACTATCTCACATATCCATATCATTCTTAATATTTAAATCCATTAACAATATTCATAGAAATGAGAGCATCTGTGGAAAAATTTATGTGTATTGGTGTCTATTAAATGTGTTCACAAAACTAATGTTTTCTTATGAATGGTGCCTTTTAAAATATATTTCATTATGTTCTTCCGTATTTTTTGGTTGGTAGTCAAATATATAAACAAATAATAGATATCTCATGGTGACAAAGCTATTTTTTGGAAGTATGGGTAATTACAGGGTTTACAACCTGTCTTTGGCCTCCATATCTATCAAATTTAAAAAAAATTGTATATATGTTAATATGTGGAATTACTTTGAATACCACTACGCTATCGCTGTCTATGTACTAAATTTGATATTCATTTTCCCTGAAACAGTATGTCACAATGAGAATCTAATTATTTTTTAAAATTATTTAAAGCAATATTCCTTATCTGTAAAATATTTTTAACACATTATACTAGAATACACATGAAAAAACAATATTTTTCAATTTTTATATATTTTCTTATTTTGACCAGTATATTATTAGCAATATTTGAATATGATCAAGAACACACAATTACTGAATTTTCACCTACAAAGGCAATGTTATTAAACAAATAATAGATATCTCACAGAGACAAGTTATTTTTTATTAATGGAAAAATATGGAAGTATGGGTAATTACTGGGTCTGTGGGTCTTAATATAATTATGTAATGGAATGTGGGTGAAAATCCAGTAATTATTCATATTACATATTAAAGTATTGCTAAATACGTAATTGTTTGAAAGTGATGTGATTTAACAATCCGACTTTCAGTCTTTATAATGCAGTATTTAGAAATATAAAATTTCTGTACAACGCTTAAGTGCTAATGAAAATGAAATTGACCTAGGAATTGGGTTAAAAGGTATGCACCTTACCCATCTACCACATATATGTACAAAATGCGTGTACATATTACATGATACGTTACTTTTCCAAAGGTTTAGGTAGATAGGATTAATGCCTTAAAATTGTTGTCCTGGTGTATATTGTCGAGATGGGCATTTATAAAATTATGTTCGTAAATACCCTCTTATTAAAGAAAGTAAATATATTTTCTGCATATCTATGCACATTTTAAGAGTAAATCTTAATTGTTCTGTTTGGTAAAAAAAATTGCCTTATACCATACTCCGAGTCATGGTCCCATTAGATATTAAAAGAAATTATCCTTCAAAATCTATAAAAACTCTTATAAATTATTAGCGTGTTAAGGGTGTACTTTCATTTATCCAGGTTGAAATTAGAGAAATTCTTTGCGAATTACATACTCTTTCAAGTCGGGACTAATAGTTAAACTTCTTGTGTTCTTGCTTAAATGTCATCCAAATACTCTAAAGGATGTTATTTGTTACGTAAATCTTGCTACAGAAGAAAGTTATAATAGAAAGAGATGACAATAAAATTGTTGATTCTCTCGCATTCGGGACAAATGTCAAAAATAACTCATATCTAGAGTCTTATCCACGTTTTTTTCATATTATTATTATAGAATGAAATAAAATGTGAAAAAATGAAATAAAAAAACTGAGAGTTCAAATACATCACAGGACT
This sequence comes from Eubasilissa regina, assembly GCA_022840565.1. NCBI lineage: Eukaryota > Metazoa > Arthropoda > Insecta > Trichoptera > Phryganeidae > Eubasilissa > Eubasilissa regina. The sequence continues at coordinate 18,998,727 of JAINEB010000015.1, read as the reverse complement.
AAAAAAGACTAAAACAATTGCTTGTAACTTTCTTCCCTTTCGTCATCATACATTATTTATCTAACCATTTGATGTAATTTTTAATATTTAAAAATTTACTTGATTTATATTTATTCATATCATTACGTTGTATTCTCTGTAATGATAGATGATGATTTTAACTCAATGTTGCTAAAATAATGTTATAATGGAAAAAAAAATTTCTTCAGAAATATAGGATTCAGATAAGATAGCTACATCAAATAATATATGGTTTTATATTCTAAAATTATATAAAATGACTGGTATAATGGCACACTGCATTCCCTCCCCGTCTTGTTCCACATTAGTGCTCATTATTATGAAAGTGGTTTAAGTCATGTTTTTTTTGTTTTGAGATATTTAAAGGTTTGCGTTTGAATAGATTCAAAAGTAAAATTCAAAATTTATTTAGTCTACTGAGCTTATAATTTATTACGACATATAAATTTTGCATGCAGCTTATAAGGATATAAAAAATTTAAGATTGAAATGACTTTATAAACACTAGTAGAATACCGTTAAATGTCATAATATAACGGATCATAATTTTCATAATTATTACGATTTGCATCATATTATATTTATTTAAAACAATGTGACACAAAATAATAGATAAACTGATTTTTTTCAATTTCTTAACTTATGCCGCTATAATAATGGACACATTTAGTTTACACTGTATTCTACCCCTTGTTCCTCTTAATTATATGATATATTCAATTGATGGCCACTTGGTAATAAATATCATTTTAAAAATATATTCTATTATTAATACGAAAGTTAGCCAAAAATTTATCTGGATATTTTTACAGTTCATCATCATCCCCTTCGCCAGAACAACTGATGCTGGTGAAGTCGGAGGCTCCATCTCCCCCGCCCCAGCCCCCGCGCCCTCACTCGCCGCCGCGCTCCAACGGCTGCAGCGAGAGAAGCAACAGCAGCAGTAACGGCTGCACCGACTGGAGTGAGTTTGCAGCTGTTTGTGTCTTTTTTGTTTACTTTTTTTATAACTGATGAAGCAAAAAATTTGTTTATGCTTTTTCATATTTAACTTAATAGACATTATTATTATTTACTACAGGTGCAAATATTTTTGTGATTTTAAAAATTGTTGCTTGTACTCAAATTTTATGGGTACCCGATTAAAAAATTTTGAAAGTATGTGTGAAAATTCCTTATAATTGAGGAAATAATTGCGAGTTTTAATTTTTTATCAAACTATTGGACTATTTTACATACACACAAATAATATCTTGTTTATCTCTATTGATGATATAAAATGTAATTAAATTGTATTACAAATAAGCGTTAATTGTTAGGAAGACCCAAATGAATTTATAACGCAAAACATTTTATGGTAAAACACCTTCCCCTCCAACTCTTATTACTGCTATTATTTTTGGCATCCAATATAATCATTTGAAATCAATCAAAGCCTGTGAATATCTTTTACTCGATACAACACCTTTATCTCTGAAATAGTTGATTTTACACACCATTTCGCTTTCTACCCAAATTTGAAAATACGTCCATTTCTAAAATACCATGGACTGTCAATTCAAGCTTTTCATAACTGCGATAATAATTCATAGGTTTATGAATAATTAGATTCTCATTATGACATATATGCTGTTTCAAGAGAATTACTATCAAATTTAGTCCATAGATGACGATAGTGTAGCGGTATTCGAAGTGTTTCCACATATAACAACTTTAAAAAATTTGATAGATATGGAGGTTGATTGGGTGGAATGGTGAATGTTACATTGTGTAAAGCGATCACTTAAGCCAGCTGGAGACAGGTCGTAAGCCCTGTAATTAGCCATACTTCCATATTTTTCCATTAATAAAAAATAATTTTGTCTCTATGAGATATATATTATTTGTTTAATAACAGTGCCTTTGTAGGTGAAATTCCAGTAATTGTGTTTTTTTGGACATATTACTAATTAAACATTTTTTTAAACTAGTTATTTTACATCAAATCCAACAATTGGCGCTAAGTCTAGGCGTATGTTATTAATTTAAGTCTACTATACTAAGATAGGAAATGGCACATATATTTTATTTTTATTTATTTCAAATTAAAGTTACATTAAATTAATAGTGTAATAAAAACTAATAATAAAAACTGTTTGGTTAATTTTTAGTGATATGGGAGAAAATCTGGTCTGAGGGGTTAATCCACAATCTATAATAATAAATATGATACATAACTCCACTGCTAAAAAACTATAAAAACATTTAATTTTATTTGGTATTTGGACATTGTTTTTGGTACATTAAAAACATTACATTATATACTAAAAAAACACTATTTTCTAGGTGACAGGAGCAGTAACGGGTGTACAGAGAAGGGCAGCAGCAACGGGTGGGCTGGAGGGGGGCGGGCGGGGGGATACCGGGGGGGAGAGACCCACAATCCACCACCAGTCAAGCATTCCAAGTACTGATCACAATTCCTTTCTACTTGTACTTGCCTATGAATGCCTTCTGTGCATACATGTTTTTTTAAACTTATTAAGGTTATAAAAAGTGAGTTGAGTCATGTTATTGCTATCAAATTGTCATCCGATAGCGATGGCGTGACTAACTTATTATTTTTATTTTCGTGGGTTAGACAAGTTCGGTTCTGTTAGGATGATACAAATTTAAATTTACCAAGAAAATTGATAATTTTTCATATAAATGATTGATTAATGATTGGATTAAAAATCTTTTATTATTAAAAAATATTATTTACATTATTAATAAATCACATATCGATACCTTAATCTGCAAAGCAGCTAACTCAATTTTTCTAAAATGATCATGATTGGATTAAAAATCTTTTATTATTAAAAAATATTATTTACATTATTAATAAATCGTATATCGATACCTTAATCTGCAAAGCAGCTAACTCAATTTTTCTAAAATGTTCAGGAGCAACAAAAAACTGTTTAACTTTGTAATTAAACGCATTACGAAAATTCCAAAACACACGTCGGTAGATTGTTTAGGCAGAAATAGGGAAATAGAAATTTTATTGATGTTTTGATTTATCTCATACTTATAGAGAATATTTGGAGTTAGCCGAATTTCTATACCAAAATTGTAAAATGTTATTGGGAGTTAGCTGATTTTCCATGATAATGTAATGCAACCATTATGATTTCTGCGGACGTCCTGTATCTCTGGTGCCATCAACACTTGTGTCAGGTAAACATTTAAGGTTTTTGCAAGAATATAAGATTTTTCAGTACGTGTTTTAAAATTGATAGGAATTTTTGGCTTTTAGTTGTACCATAGAACAACAATAAAAGAGGAAAATAATGCCATCAAAAACGATTTTTTGACCATGGGTGGAGTTAGCTGCTTTGCAGATTAAGGTATCAATATCTTAATATCAGTAACTATACATATATGTCTTGAAATTTGGGGAGTGCCAACTGAACATTCATAAAAAATATTATTACAAATTTAACCATCTTATGGGTTGCTTTCACCACTGTCTGAGTAACTATACCACAATGTGTATGATCACTTGAATCCTGCCCATGGCAGTTTATGTGACTTAAGGCTGTTATTTTAATACATTTAATAATTTTAAAACTATGGAATAAAATTAATATCTATTTTAAACACCCTTATTAATTTTGTGGATCATCTGGTTGGTCACTTATTTAAACTGCGTCACAATTTACTAATATTAACTAAATTTAATTTAATTTTGTCTTGATTTCTCAGTAGATTCGAGGCGTATATGATGACAGGCGAGCTGATGCTGAAACTATCTCGCACAGAACGTTCCGGTGAAGGGGTTTTGGGAGGAGGTGGGTGGAGTGGAGGAGGGGGAGCAGGGGGTCCCCCCGCTCACCCGCACAGACACCACCATGCTCCCAGACATCGCACGCCAGACTATGATATCAACACGTAAGATGTCCGAGTATTTAACAAAATTCATTTCATCATTCTTAAAATATTTGACTCAAAATTTTATAATATTCTGCACCCATTATACCAAAACTCACCTAAGTTTCTTTTTACAGGTACAACTCGACACCAGTTTCTCCCATTGACTCCAGAGCATCGTCAGCTCCCCAAGTGCAGCGATACAACTCCACTCCAGCGACTAGTGGACTGGATCGTCAGCCAAGTCGGTGCTCTGAGCCACCCATGCCTGAACCCACCGCCTTTACGTATGTGCTTCATCCAATATTTTTGATAGCATTTAATCTTTAATTGAATATAGTACATATATATATATATATATATACTAATAAATAAATATTCTGTAATGGACAAACAGAAAATTCATTGTGAAATGCATGTGAATTGCAAATGCAGCAAATTGAGATTATGCATCCCTACCTCTAACTTCATCTAACTTTAGTTAACTAACTAAGTTTCCAAACTTGTAAAATATTAAACAATGGTTGAAAGTTAGATAAGTGACCTATTGGAAGGGTTCAAAATTTGTGTTTGTGAATGTGTTAACATTAGAAATTACTCAAAAAATGATGATAAAAATAATTATAAAAAAATAAACTATCCAAGTGTCCCAACTCTTTACAGAATTCAAAATACCAAAAATATTAGTGATATACAAAAAAAAATCATTAATACAAATTTTTAAAATTAAATACAAATGAAATATTAGAAACTATTTCTGATCTACAAGATTTAGAGACCAAATTGATATTCCAAAACTTAAATATACTGCAACCCAAAACCAATATATTTATCAAGGCATCAAATCTCCCCTTTGCAATTAGAAAAATTACAGACTACTACAAATTCGTATCTGAAATTAAAAAATATGTATACAGACTACTTATCACGCCATTTCTTCGCGGGGGTAGGCAGAGAGGATAGAGCTTCACACTCTTCTGTCCTGACACACAATTCTCGCCTCATCCACATTCATCCATCTTCTCATACAAGCTCGATGAGTATTGAGGCTTCTAACATGATCATCCTCCAGTATCTGGTTTACCTGGTCGTGCCAAGTCTCGCCGTCCTCTACTTCTGGTGCCATCAACACTTGCGTCATATATCTTTCTTACCATTCTCTCCTCATTCATCCTTTCCATAAGATCAAATCACCTAAGTGATCCTTTCTTAATCTTACCCACTATAATAAGATCTGCTTTACATTCCTTCCTTATTTCTTCATTCTTTACTCTGTCATCTGCTACATGTATGCCTAAGTGATCTCATTTCCACTGCATTCAGTCTACTTTCATTCCTCTTCTGCCAGCTCCAGGCCTCACTTCCATACATCAGTGTCGGTACGAGGACTCCATTTGAACAGCTTGTCTTGCCTCAGTTGACTAGTTCCCATTAGCTATAATTCCATTCAAAACGCCGTTCACTTTATTCCTTGGAGTTATCCTCCTTTCGATATCTTTCTCTGTCTTTCCGTTTCTGTCAAATATACTTCCCAAGTACACAAACTCATCTACTTGTTCCAAACATTGATTACCTATAAGTATTTTGGACGGTGTCTTGCTTTCCACCTTCTCGAATACCATCACTTTTGACTTGTTGATATTCATATAAGGTCACTTTCCTTGCATACATCGTACATTCTACTCACTAGCCTCTGTAATTCTTGTTCATTATTTGCAAATTTACGGACTAGTTAGCATAAATTATATACTCCTTCTCTATACGCGAGTCTCGACTCTGTAGAGAAGAAAAAATGTTAAAAGAAATTATATATAATTATTGACTATGTTTAAAAGTGTATATATAAAATTTGAATTAGGGTGAGTTGGGGTAAGTGCTTACACAGGGGAAGTGCATCCTTACATTAGAAATTAAATTCCAATGTCGCAATCTATTAAGAAATATTATAAATCAATATTTCAAGTGACAACCCAGAGATGGTGCAAATCTAAACATTAGTTTGTTTGTGATACTATTTCAAATTATGGCAGTTGTTTGATGTCAACATGCAAGTTGTGTATACCTTTTCAATCTATTGTATATTTCGGTAATCTTTTGTGCTAGAACGCTGATATTAAGCAAGTACCTTTATAATGAATTGTAGTTTGTGATGTACATATTTATTTTATGATTATTTTTGCGTATTACGATTTGTAAGATCAGATACACTTACCCCATAAATATTACATCGTGGGGGAAGTGCGATCACTGAGTAGATGGACTTACCCCATATATTTTTGTATGGACACTTTTTTAAATTTAACTTTTTTAAATGGTGATGACAGAATAAAATTTTGAAATGTGTTTTTTAAATTTGCTTTTGTACATCAAATATGTATAACAAACCATTTGTATTTGATTTTTCAGAAGAAACGGTTTTATAATTTCTGAAATAAACTAAATAATATTTATTAAGGAGAACACATTCTTATTGTGAAGTAATTATTCAGAACATAGGTCTGTAATATTTTAAATACTAATTAAATGTATATTAATTAGAAATATATGCATGTAAAATCGATTTTATCGAAAAATATTGTTGCGGATAGTTGGATAATGCACCTTCCCCGGTTTGGATCCAGGTTCGAATCCTGGTAGCGCAACAACAATATTTTTTGATATCATATGTAAATATATCTTTCTTTTTTATTTTGATTTTATATGTATATCTTTCTAATTAATACATTTAATTAGTATTCAAAATAATTTTTAATTTAATTATCGTTTTGATTGTAATCCCATAACTAGTTGTAAGTATATCGCACTTCCCCCATCCGGACAGATACACTAGATTTTTTAACTCTTTGGCCGCCCAAGAACAGAGAAAGGGATGTCATGAGAACTATCAGAATTTAAGTTGGCTATCGTGAGTACCCACATGATATTCCGCGGTATCTATTTTTGACGGAAAATGACCATCAAATAACGCATGATATCACCGGTGCCGCGGATCAGATCTTTAATCAAATTATTATTTTCAGTAGTGATATCGTATGGCGCCTCATAGAAATCTGTTTCAACTTAAGAACACAACGAATTACGTCTGAAATTGAGTGTAAAAATCGTCATTTTTCTTCCTTATTAAATTGACATTTGGCAGTTATTTGTGTATTGCCAGATAGCAATTTAATTAAATTTGAAGATTTAACACACGTACTCTCATGTCGATATCAAAGTGCTGATATTTTTACTGTTATTGAATTTTCAAAAAAGTTTTGATTTTATTTTTACATTACAAAATGGCAGAGGGTGACTTATTTCGTTAGTGGCGACTGTCGACTTTTTAGACATTTCCGATATGCTCGTTACTACCACAGAGTCCTATGATGAGAAAGTCGCAATAAGTTGGAAAGTATATGGAGCGTTCCAATTAAATTTTAACATTTGTTCGCTTTTGTTGCCGAGTAATTCAAGTGAATAAGAAATTATTTTTAGTTATTAATTAAAATGAATATACAAGAATTTTACTATAAATACAGTGAGTGCGCCGTTAGGCAGCATTGGCCATTACTGCGGACGGCATATTGTTAGTGCTATATGTAATGTGCACGTAGTTGTGATGTGAAGTGCTAATATTTTTTTGTTTTAAGCATCACATTAAACACAATAAAATTAATAAAATCTGATGTCGTCCTTTCACAAAGCAAATATGAAATAAATAATAATGTTGCGATGGCCTGTCAACACTATCAAGTTTTATTTTTTTTCAACTTCTTTTTCATCTCAAAACTGTACGAAATCGCAGTCGTTTTTTTTTTTTTTTTTAGTTATACCAACGTTTTTATAATTTTTTCGTAAAAATAAAATTCGAAAAATTTAACTTGTGAATTTTGAAATTTGTCGCCAATATGGTGGTATGTGCTGTTTCGCCTATGATTTTTCTGGGCAGCTAACAGGTTAAAGCTCATTATGTATTACCCGTAAGGACTAAAATTGCTTATTAATAGCGTTATAAAGAATGTTAATAAAGACGTTTTCAATATTTTAATAATTGTCAAAAATAATACAACTAGATGCTCTCACCCCAAATTTTGGGTAAGAGCATCTACTCGTCCAATTTTCATAAAATGCTTTCAATATCAGCTATCCTAAAAGGTTACATTCCAATTTTTAAAGACTTAAATTAGGATATAGTTAATGATCCTTCTATCAAAGTTTCAAAAGCATAGCATAATCTGATAAAGTTTGAGAACAGTTGAAAGTTTGTACCAATGATTTATATGTAGCACTTATCCCGATTCGCCCTACATATTTGTTTATCTGTGTCAAAAATATATTTTTAAAATGATGAATGTACAAACATTTATGTATGTTGCAGGTTTAATTCTACCCCCACTTCTCCAAGCGACATGCGATGTGCTAGAACTCTCAGCCCTGCTGAGGGACAAGTGAGTCCCGCACCCAACAGCCATCTTGTCATGGGCTGTGTGAGGACTAGTCGCTCTGAAGACCATCTACAGGTAAAAAATGCACTTCTAACTTTTATAAGCAAAGTCAATAATATTTTCTTTCAATGATAAGAGCACACATAAAATTGTCCAAGTTTTCATAGAAATGAAATGTGCATCTTTGTAGAGGATTGAATTGCCTCTTTAGAATGTTTACAATGAATTCAGTTTCAGAAGGAGTCCTCCATGAGTGCTGTGGCCATTGATATTGATGACGACGATGTGACATCGTCCCTCAACACATTACTGGACACACGGCCTGACTCCAGAGGCAACTCTTCTGGCCGCCAGCCCGCCACTCATCCCACCGACAGGTTTGTTTTCCCCTTAGAATAACAAGGTTCCAACAAATATTTTGGGTTAATTTGAGTTATTGCATGAAATGGGTTCCAAATGCATTATTCTTTACTTCTTCCATACACATCAACTCTGTGTAATAGATATTAAAGGAAATACCAAGAGCTGAAAGTTCCAACTGTATCAGTTATTTATTTCAATGTTTGTTAATTTACAATGTTTTTATTATTTTTAATTTCCCTCATCTCACAGTGGTCATTGATAATACCGAAAATAAGTTAAGACCTTAAAACTGATCATATTTGCATACTCAAAACAAAATATACATGAATAATATGTTGAAATTCAATCAACACTTTTGAGCTCATTATCTCAAAACAGTGTCATTGTCAGATGGAACCTTGTTATTCTGAGGGGTCGTATCCTTAATGGTGTTGGTGCATATGTACTAAGCTTTCCCTGTGACATAATATATAACATTAATACCAGTGACTAAAATTTTATTTCTTTTAACGTTCTTCTAACGTTTCAGAATTGTTTGGACTTATAATGCTCCAGTTTCAAGTTCTTCAGAGAAAAATACTTCTCAGTATAATGGTTCAAGCTCTACGACCGCTACATCCAATTCTACTTCTGTTTCAGAAGGAATCTCACCGCAAAGGTAAACATTAATAGATTCCTAGATAATGCAAAGCGTCCAAAAATAATAATGACTAAATAATGAAAAGTGTTGCATTGCAAAACCTTTATAATTTTAAATGTTACTGTTTACTGTAAACCTCAATAAAAATTTATTGCTCAGAATCACAGAAAACTAAACAGTGTGTTGAGTATGTGGTCACGATTACTGAATAAAATATTCACATTTTAATACCTAGAAATTAAAATTAGCTTTTTTTCCCTAAATAAAATATCTAACACAACCTCTGTAGCTAAAATTATGTTAATAAGATTGGATGCGTAGATTTTTTCTGCCCTTTAATATAATACATAAATGTGCATAACCTAAGATTTAATCTAGTGATTAATCCCATAATCATGTTCATTGTCAAGTTTTTCTATTGCCTGTGAGGTTTTTAATATTTTTACTTATTTATGCAGATCTCTTTCCCCTGCCTCTCCCACAAGCGTTTCCAGCTCCGTCATGTCTAGCGCTTCCATCTCCAGCCGGACTCCCCCCTCAGGTGGCCACCACGGGGAATCTTCCAAGAATATACCCCATCCCCAGCACAGCGTATCGGAGGCCGTGTCCAACATATCTAGCCCTGATTATCAGGAGCAAGGAGTGGACATGTTCAACGGAAGAGAGTGCATGGAGGTCTCCGATCCGAGTGACTCAGACTCTACCATATTGGTCTCGGAACCGTGCAACAAGCGGGTCAAGTGTGGCCAGGGTGGAAACCCGCCGTACATGACTAGCTCCAACCCGACTTTAGAAACAACAATAAGACAGGATGGCAATTTGGATAGTCAAGATCATAGAATTGTAATACAAGTAAAGGGACCGGACAAACAGGATAGGTTAAGCAATGGGGATGGGGGAAGCCCATCAGCCACTAGGAATAATCCAAATAGTAAAGGCAATCCAAATTGTCAGAATAGTGGTGATACAGGACAACATACTCCAGAAGCTCAGGGGTATCACGTGAGTATAATATTTTAACAAAATGTTTATAATATATATAATAATGGAGATTTTTTTATAGCAATGTATTTTAGATTTCAATTAAGTTGGTCCATTGTATAATTTTTAATTCCTTTTTTCATAGCACAGGCATAAAAATATTGATGTGACACGTATTCCATGTTTTTAAAGAAAAAAAATTAAAAATAATTTTTTCTTTGCAACATTCCTCAATAATTTCCCTACCATTGTGTACTAAATATTCTGGATCAATTTAATAATTGTAAATTAGAGGTGCTTTAAGGTTAATTATTCAATATATTGCGGTTACCAAAGTTTTTAATGCTCCCTATTTTAACAATTGTATCAATGAGTGATTTTTCAAAAATATACAAATTAAATGTATTAATAAGAAAGATATACAGAAAATCAATTTATCGAAAAAATATTTTTGTTGCCACCCGGACTCGAACCAGGAACCCTCACATCTCATATCGGATTTTACTCAAAGGTGTTTGAGATTATCCGTAAATATAAAGTAGAGTGCTTTCAAATAATGGAATAACAGATGTATCAATTTGAAAGTGCACTATGTTGACATACTATTGGTCAGCGCACTTCCCCGGATAGGAATGTTTGAGTCCGGGTCCGGTTCATTTAATTTGTATTAAATCACAGAGCTTTTTCTGAAAAACTGCAACTTCACAATACTAATGTGTTCTCTTTTCAAAAATAAGATTATAAATTTTAGTCAATATATTTTCCAGGAGTTACGGGATGAAGAACTTTGCGTTGGCTCCACATGCTCCTCCCCAGAGGATGCCTGTTCAGAAGCGGATGCAGATTCTTTACATTCCTTCCACTATAGTCCCAAGGCAGTGGATATCCCATCGGCTATCAGATTGGCTAAGCGGCTCTACGGTCTTGATGGGTTTAAAAAGTCTGACGTATCGAGACACCTTAGCAAAAAGTATGCAGTTTGTTTTTTAAAAATGCCATTTTGCTGAATTCTTTCACCTAACCAGCTATTTTCTTAACATGTTAATTTTATACAAAGTTTTCTCATAAAACAATAAAATAATAAAAAACTTATTCTCATATATATACTACTGGCTCTTAGAGTTACAAAATTTTATGTTACATAATTCAAAACATGATTTAAATTTAAAAAAAAAATTATAACTTTGTGAAATAAGGAATTTCTTGTAAACCCTTTTTCTTCTTCGATAATCTGTGTTATCCTAAATTTATCGGTTTGTGATAATTATTACTCATTCTTTTATTGCACTTCGATTGTTTGCATTTATATATTTTTAATTTTATTAGCACTTATCCTTATATTTAGTGAGTTAATCAGATATGTATATGCAATTTTTACTTTGTGTTTTTTTTTTGTACATTTTGTGAAATAAAATCATTTGTGCTAATTTTTATACATCAAGACTCAGGCATTTTTTATTTGTTATTTACAAAATATTTTTGGAGATTATGTAATTTTTTCACTGATACGGTCTTGCGATGGTGTTATCATTTCTCATCACCTTTTTCACAAAATTCACAATTATTTGCAAATCTAAAACAGGCAGGATATTGTATAATTTGTAATTTGTTATCAGTTCCTTAAATTTTTAAATTAAGGAGTTTCTATTAGTAGACAGTGAAGTATTGCTTATGTGAAACATACATTAATGCTGTGGAAGTTAAGCAAATCTAAAGCTTGGTGAAGTCCGCACTCCGACATGACAATTATTTATTTTGTTCTCATTCTTATTATTCATGTTCTTTATTAACAGTAAAAAATGATAATTTTTTGTATTTGCACTTTCAGTAATGATTTCTCAAAGGCAGTGGCAGAGGAATACCTTAGATACTTTAATTTTGACAAAGACACTTTGGATGGTGCCCTTCGCAAATTCCTAAGACAGTTTTGTCTGACGGGGGAAACCCAAGAGAGAGAGCGAGTGCTTGTTCACTTCTCTAGAAGATTTTTGGACTGCAATCCGGGCACATTTAATTCACAGGGTAATTTCGACTTTCCCTTCAATGATACAAAAATTTAAAACAATTTTTTTTTTCATATGATCTCACATTTAATATCTCTTGAATACATTTTTGCAGACGCTGTTCATACGTTAACCTGTGCAATAATGTTACTGAATACGGACTTGCATGGTCAAAGTGCTGGAAGGAAAATGTCCTGCACAGAATTCATCGAAAACTTGGCAGATTTGAATGATGGTGCTAATTTTCCTAGGGATGTACTCAAGGCATTATACCATGCCATCAAAAGTCACCCGTTAGAATGGGCACTGTAAGTATTATTTTTTAAATTTACAAATCGACCCCTCCTATGTAAAGTGTAAAGTATTAAGTATTGTAAATCATTTAAATCATCATTTTGCACATATTTGATACTTTTTTAAATGGATTTAATTTTTTAAATATTTTGTATTAGTACTTACATCATAAAATACAATATATATATTTTTTAAATTTGCCACGTAATTAAGTATCAAATACATGTGGAATACTAAAATGATTAAAGTCATTTTTTACTTACGATACTTGACTTAAGAGGGGTCGAGATATTAAGAAAAAAGCTTTGATTTCAAAATTAAAAAGATTTTTTTTTTCTCACACATCTGGTCATCATTTTTTTTCACTCTTAACCGAACACATTTTCTCTAGAATGCAAATTTTCTTTTTTCTCTCAACAGTTCAGCAATTTTAATGAATTGGCGGTTATTTTGAATGTGGAAGTAGAAATGTATTTTCTTTTATTTACAATGTGACACGTTTCTGTTTATGCCCACGATAGCTAATTTTTCATAATTTGTTTTATTTTTACATTTCATGATTTTCTAGCAAGTTTTACGTTTGTTTTTTGTGTTAAGCAGGTTGTTTTGACATTTATTTTCAATTTCCTGTATTTTTATATTAATTTTCCATCATTTTTATACATTCCACGATTCATAGTACGTTATCTGTTATGATGTTAAAAAGTGTTGGAACATTTATGTGCATCACAAAAATGTTTTGCACATTTTTAGATCATTTTTATTCAGTGAAAGTGAATAAATTCTACAGAATTTGTGTGTTTAATACTGAGGTGGGGAATTTTAGTATCAGATTGTATAAGATTGAAATGAGATTAGTAAATTTTATTATAAAAAATCTAAAATCCGGCTTTCACTGTATTTTCATGTTCAGTGTTCACCAATTTTTATATATTTTTTGACATTTTAGTGATTCTGAAGCGGCAGAAGTTAGTGAACCAGGCGAAGGTCAGGGGGCCAGGGGTAGCGAAGCTCATCCAGCATCACGGAGCGGCGCTTCCGTGGGCTCCAACCCATTTTTGGATGTCCCTGACCGGCAGCACGCTGTGGAGTACAAGAAGGGCTACGTCATGAGGAAATGCTGTTATGAGGCAAACGGGAAAAAAAGTAAGCAATCCATTCCTCGTTTATCACAACTTTGTAATTAACCACAACTGGCTTTTTTTTCTTGACACATTTTTAAATATTGACTGCCGAAAATATCCTCACATCTGGATATAAGTGTAGTATGTGTATTTCAAATATCACAAAAATTTTATTACACTTTTTTCACGCAAAGTTTGGCGGTTCATTCAATTCACACGAGGATGAGACGTTTGAATTTGTTATACATATTGACAATTCTTCATTTTTAAAATATATTTTATCTTTATGTGATAATTTTTCTATTTGTTGTTTATTCTGGTCAATATTTTTGTGAATTCATTTATTTTTCTTAAAACAGAATTCTGCTATTTCATGTCAGGAACTTGTGAATATTCCATTCCCCGTTTTTTTAAGATTCAGTTTTAGGATTGAAATATTCCTTCTTGTACCTGACGGGGTGGGAGGCCTCCCGGGTAGGATTGCTTACATATGAACATAAAAGCAGTCATAAATGAACTTTATTTCTAACAGTAGATAAAATAAAGCGTTACGTGTTAAGCAGAAAAGATGTAAAATATTTATTTTACTTACAGTGAAAAAAGCGGAAATATCGTTTACTTTATTTATTTTCCGCACTCCAAAGCCAGAAAAGGCGTATTTTATGCCTGGCCATGTAAAACAGTACATACTTTTTTCAGTAAATTAGTGCCTTTTGGGTTTTATTATTATTTTAAAAGTTTAATTGTATATTAGTGTTGTAAGTGAACTGAACAAGGGTGCTAAGTTGAAACATTTTATTTACAGCGCCATTTGGCAAACGAGGTTGGAAAATGTTCTACTGCACGCTTAGAGATTTGATTCTATATTTACATAAAGACGAGCATGGATTTAGAAAAAATCAAATGTCGGACAATCTGCACAATGCAATAAGGTAGAATGACACGCTTCTTAACATCAAAATACCTGACCACGCTTTTTTTTATCAATTACTTTGGATATCCGCCTGTGAAATGTATAATTAATTGCCGCTTGAATTTCAACTGTCACTTTATAAATAATTCATTTGTTGGCGCCTGCCCGAGCGGCACTTGTGTATACTTTATACGAGTGGCCTTCGTATTCAGAAATTTAATATGTTTTTTGACAAACCGTAAATAACACGGTGTCTAGAATCGATTTCGTGAATACATACTAAATATTTTAAGTACATGTTAAGATTGTACATTTTAATAAATTATTTGACCATATAATATAGACAAGTATTTTGTTTTCAGAATACATCATGGTTTGGCAACGAAAGCTACAGATTATACCAAAAAACAACATGTTTTCAGATTGCAAACTGCCGACCAGGCTGAATATCTATTTCAAACGAGGTATAGTATTATGGTTATTAGGAGAAACATTGATGGAAAACCATGTTACTTTTTGTTTTGCAGTCCCTCTTCAAAATATGATTACTGCTACAGACGATAATTATTCCACAAATGAAAACTGACGTTGACATTACATATCTTAATATTAACATAAAAATGATACACTTATGGCCGGTTGTGTGATCAGTAGTCACTTTTTACTATAGTAAATTTTTTGCGAAAATGGTTGTTTGATTGTTAGTAAAAAAATATTTACTTCTCGAAAGTACATCCCATAGTAAACTCATTTTACTCTGCGATATCCAGTAGTTAAAACGAGAATCAATAGTTAAATATGGCGGACTTTTCACAGCTGTTCCAAAATTAATCTGACACATTAATACTTTGAAAGTTGTGAATCTTAGATATCATTTAAAGACTTACTAGGTAAAATGATATTTTGTTTGTATTTTTACTCTAAACTAGTACAGTAAAACCGCGATATAACGAAATCCAAGGGACCAAAAAATAAAAAATCGTAATAACGAATTCCCACATATAACGAAAAAAACCTACTATATGTTACGCGCCGTCGCAAAAAAATGTTGCGTGGCTTCAAAAAAGATCGCAAATTTTGCAAACAAAGGAGGAAAAAGGCCATAGGGAACTGAATACCTACATATTTTTAGTAGTTTTGTTATTAAAACAGATAAGCAAATGGATAATCAAAGGAATTAAATTAAGAACAGAACCTATTCAACACCAATTGGAAGATATTTTTGTAAATTCCAGAATATTGCAAACACAAAACAATATTTTAATTGTGTTTAAATGTAGAGCCGCTTCAAACATAGTTTTGGGCATGAAACATACAAAATAATTCAAAAATAACAATTTTACAGTTGAATCGCGGCATTTTTATAAAATGAGTCGTATATAAATTACGAAGGTACTTACCGGTAACGGCGGCAACTACTTCGAAATATATTTATAATCGTTAAAATTGTTCACTTAAAAATTATCGTTAACATTGTTCACTTAAAATACACAAAAACAATAGTTAATAGAAATACAAAATGCCGTACAAAAATAGTCCATAAAATATTTTAACGAATTATTTATATTATTGACGAGTTCACACGAAAACAATTGTCAAACGAAAATGAATTTATGTAAATATTCAGTTCGGTCATGCAATAATCGCGTTAAAAGCTGAACAAACTTAACTCTACAGACGTTACACTGAAACTGACATTTCCAATAAGTACATACTGCAACTTTCGGGGGGTTCCTGTTAATTTTTGTATTTTACAGCTGTTTGGGTCTGGGTTGCAATCATATTAGAGGCGTATGCGTACGTAAAACGTGTCTAAGAGAACGCCGCAAGAATTATGTCAAATGGTTTTATGGGCCTACTATGAACCCAAAAAGAAGTTTGAATTGTTTTACTACCTTGTCGGCCAAAACGCCATAAAGCCCATAAAACCGTTCGCATACGGCAGATGCATCGGCGCGGCTTTGTAAGTGCGAAATAATATTTTCATCTTTTAACATTTTTTTATTTCGTTATAAATTTACGTAAATGTATTGGCATTTTTGCATACGGGACAAAAATGATTTTGTTATAAATATTAACGGGATTTCGTTATATAAATGCATTTTTGTATGAAAAATTGGTTTTAGGGACTAAATTTCGATTTTTTTTCGATATACATCATTTTTCGCTATATCGGGTTTCGTTATATCGCGGTTTTACTGTACATGAATTCTTTCCGTTTTACTCGGAACAACAAATTAAAACTCCTGGCAGTATATTAACTTACATACTTCCATTTTATTCGGACTTTGATGTGAATTAATAATGACTATTTTGTGGGATATGTATATGCTAATTATTATGTATATTACAATGATTCTGAATCATTGGCCGAATCAACAATTCTCATATGGAAGGTTTCAAGTGCACAATCATCAAAATTCAAGTACAAATAAAAATGATGTCTTGCTCTCGGAATAAAACCACTATTACAAATACAGGCAGTCCTCGGTTTACGCTACAGTTCCGTTCCTGAAAAAACCGGTGTATACCAGATCTCCATAAAATGAATCCAATTTTGTATAATGGGAGATACAGAGATAGGTTCCACGTTGTCAAAAAATTGGCATATGAACATTATGTATTACACTTGAAGTTCACAAAATATATATATAATTAAATTATGTAATATCAAAGAAATTTTTTCTATATCATTTAACTAAAAACGGTTTAATCCCTTCTCAGCCCCAAATTTTGCCTATCTATTGTTTAACAAAAAAAAAATTTCACTTAAAAATCGATCTCGGAAAGCATCTCAAATACATTTTAATTACGTATTAACTATAACGACTACTTATTAATGCTTTATTATTATGATAGATTTACTCATCGTGATGCTGTAAATATACTATAGGCCTACATAAATACGTAAATAAAATTATAACCAGAAATTCACCTTTTGGATGAAAAAATAAGTAATGTCAATTCTGGTATTTGATGTCCTGATGGTTAACTAGCATTTCCAGATGATTCAAAAACTCATAAATATTAAAATGAAATAAAGTAGTAAACAAGAGTTGATGCGCGCACTTTGAATCACTGTCCAAGACTGACTGACTCGCATGGCAGGTGGGACGAATATGGACATTTCAGGAGAAACAAAAATTTCAATGAAAAAACAGGACGAATATAAACATGGATGAATATTGAGGGTCTCATTTTATTCGAAATTCGAAATTTTCAAACATTTCAATATCCAAATTGTCAGTTTCATACTTAATCAATCTCTTTTACACGAAAACCCCATTAACGTGTAGTACAAAATCATTTTCAGATCCCAACATGTCATAAATCGATACATTTTTACGTCACATAATTTGAAAATTGTTATAAAGTGAGTGAGTTATAAAAAATTAACAATGCGCATGTGTGAAGCGTTTTTATGTATACATATATTATGTCGGATGTCTGGATAAAATTGGGGAATTCTGGGTACACTTGCTTTGGCAGTTTGGCCATAGAATAGAGACGTATTCCCCTTTCAATTCTTTTTACTAATAACTGTGTTTTTATAATGTTTTTTTTGAAATTTGAGTTTGAAAAACATTGACTTTTTGTACTATTTCACGTATTTATGAAAGATTGTATTTCTAATAACTGTGTTGTGTTAATATTCTTCATTTTCCTTGAATAAATTAATTAATCTTATTATTTCCTATGAAATTTTTTGAGTGCGGAAGTGTCAAAAAATGAGGTAAGGAAAAATAAATGATTTTTTCAAGCCAAAACGCGCTTGACAATTAAAAATGTTTAAATTTGTTCTTAATTTAGTGTTATAGTTATTAGTTATTGTGTATTTTATTTAATGATTGTTTAATTTCCTGAGAACATTTTAAGGTAGGATCTATACTTATTATCAGAAATAGATCTAATATTCACCCTAATTAGTTTCATTATTATATAAATATAATAAATTACATTAGGATTTTGTATTAGTATAATAAATACTGCGTTTATGACATGATTTCGTGAAATATGCTAAAATATGTAAGCTTTTCACAGCTTTTTTCATGACTTTTGCGATTTTTATGCGATCGCATCACGAAATATGTGAAAGAAATTTTTTTTTGGTCCCTTGAACTTCGAATTAACGCGGTTCTACTGTACTTACATTCACCCTTTTTAAATAACAAACAAGTTGTCAAAATACATTGTAAACAAATCAATAAAAAAAAAAAATTACGATAAATAATATTTAAACTTGGTCACGTGGAATATTTTCACGTCCATATTTAAAAAATATGTTAAATAGTCCCTACATAATCGTGGCTACAGCACAATTTTAAACAAATAACTTATTTAAAAAATAAATAAAAATTTGCGATATTTTTAATAACAACATAATCATCAAACTTCTCAACACTGCCATTTATCCACTGTATTGAAGCTAGTAAACAAAAGTTTTCAGCACTTTTAAAACTTTGTTTTGTCGTGGTCGCGGCGGCATTTCGGGTTGGGGGTTCGCGCCTCGTTACAGGACACCAGCAAGTTAGTCCTATTTTCATAGCACAAGCGTTTAGCTTAGTTTGAAAATAGTAAGAATATTGATGCGACATGTATTCTGTGTACGCATCTTTATTTAAAAAAATATATATATATCGACCACTCTTTTGCTATCCATTTTAGGAAATTCATACAAGTCCACACATTCAATGCTCAGTTCGGGAACATCCCGAAAATAATTTATAATATTATTATTATTGTTATTAATATTTAGTTGTCAGTACATTTATGTGACTATAACAAATACATTTGTATTAATCAGACTGGTCTGTCATGTATTATTCTTTTGATAAAATTATTTATCTTTAAGGATATGTATTTCCTATAGAAAATAATTTATCTGCACTACATAATATATGTATATTGAACTATGTAATTTATATTGTTAAATCAAATAGATAATTATTATAGGAATGCTAAAAATTATAAACTTATGTTGCGATTTTTTTTCTAAGAAGTTTATAACCATTTAAAATTTTGTTAGAAGCGTGTCAATGAATAATTTTTGACCTTAGGCATCCTGAGTCACAGGAGGCAGTAATTTAATAATATATTATAATATATCAGTAATAATATATTATTGCCTTTTAATGAGAACCAAACCCAACAAAAAAATCACAGCTTCGCAAATTTCACATCTTCGCATATTTCACGGCAACATTGCATAAATACAACGTTGTCATTTTAAAATATGACAGCGCATGCGCGGCTAATGCGCGTGTGCTGTCAGTTTCTAAAACGTTACGAATGGTGACATGAAGTTTGACGTATGTTTGATATTTAAATGTTAAAATTATAATCTGTTTTCGTATAAAATCAGCTCAAAACCATACAATTTACAAAAATAAGCAATTGGTATCGAGAATAAGTATAATATTCATTTATATTGTAGTAAAAATTTGTATTAAAATGTGTTTTATAGGCAAATTTAATTAAAATCTAACGAAGCCCAGATTTCACGACAGTCGTGGCCGTGTCGAATGGCATACTGATACTGTGAGAGATAATTAATAATATTGTATTTCATAAGACTGGAAATATATTATTTAAAAATGATTATTGTGTTTCTGATATTACATTTAGTTTTAAATAGTAGTTGAAGCCTCAAAGCAAGTGAATAAATATAATATATTATTTAAAAACATATGTTTTTAGTAAAACAAAGTATTTTAAATACATCAAAAATTGATCAAATGTACTGCAAATTGAATGATTTATAACTCTATTCATTTTTAACATTTTACTAATTTGGTTTCCTAATCCGTAATTTGTTTCCGTAATCTTGGCTTCAAGATTATAAGAAAATATATTTCGTTTATGCATTAATTTAGCATATTAACTCAATTTCGTAGCATGCGGAAAATGCACCTAATGATCGCGGTCTTTCTTATAATGTCTGTATCGTCTTAATTATGGCAAATAACATTCAATTTATTAGTTTTATATGAATGTAAAGGTCCAATCTAAGTAATAGTTGAAAAAAAAGTTAAATCTGTTGAATAACTTCTGATATAAATGAATAATAAAAACCCACATTTTCGTAAAAACCCAAAAATTTGAATTATTATTGCAAGTCACGCTTTAACAAAATATGAGAAAATCTGAGAAATGCTAACCATGCATTCTTCAAAATACCTGACACTAAACTTAAATAGAAAGAGAAATATCTTAAAATGAATACAAATGAAATAATTTATAAAATACAAGAATGTCTGGGGAACTCAACCGCATACTAGCGTTTGTATAATTTGTTGTAAACAAAAATAATGATTGTAATAATACAAAACAGAAAATTTGCAAGCATTGACTTTCGCAGACTGGGAAAATTATGTTACCTATCCTTTGCTATCTTTTTCTAATGTAAAGAAAACGAGCGAAAGAAAAAGTATGTGATCTATGTTAATGCATCGCTAAAGAAGGACGATAAAGGTTTAAAATTTGAGGACACGCAAGATATATTTGTTATCTTTTTATAGTATACTGAAAATGAGTGAAAAAAGAAAGAATTTGAATTAACTTTATGCATCGTGGATCGGTAAAAGGGCGGATACTACGCATTTGAATGGACTTTGTCAGCTGCTAACCTATTCTTATTCATTTGTAATGTGTATTTTCCAGATTATGGAAATTTGACAAAAAAAAATTGAATTAGGTGAAAAATAAATCATCTGACAGGGTGCAAAAATAGCTTTGAATAACTATTCGATTTATAAGTATAATTTAGTATGAAAACTTTCTAGAGGCAAGTTCTGCTCCAAAGCTTCGACTTGCGGCGAATTTCGAATAAACGGGATTTTAATTATGTATGTAATTGTAAAAATAAAATAATATTCCCAATATAAAACAAGATTTTATCAAAAAAAGTGATGATGAAGTTTTTGAATTTTGGATCTCTTGTATATCTTTTTTGAAAAAAGTAGTGTTAACTGTCTAGATTTTCTTTCTTTATAGAAGTTAATAATAAAGTCCAATGGATGTGATAATATTCTTTTTTAAATTCGTACTTGGTTCTTAATCATGGTCTATCTTTCGGAGGCGTTCAGTGTAAATGGGACCTTCGCAAACCGTAGGCTGCCTGTACGTGACAAATATAACTCAAACAAAATTACATTTTGTATTATAAAAATAAGTGTCACACACACCATAGTACATACATTTATTATAAAATATATTTATCTTCTTTTTCTTTCGTTAAGAAAAAATATTCAGGTGTATTACATTGTTTTATTTAGATGTTTATTATACTACAGTTTTATTAGTGATTAATAATTTCTAGGTATACATTTCTGGCAATATGAATACATTTTGTAAATACTTTTTGCAGCGATTCGAAAGAACTTCAGTCATGGATAGACACGATAAACTTTGTTTGTGCATCCTTTTCTGCACAACCTCTTGCCGGCGGTGTCGGCTCACAGAGGAAGTTCCAGCGGCCTCTCCTGCCATGCTCCCATACGAAGCTCACGCTGGTTAGTAATGCGTATATCTCATTATGCTTCATACTTCTTGTCGTCTCGTTGACCACGAGGAAGAGCAAATTGCTTGTCACTTAAAAATGCAGTATTTACATCTCCCATCTTATATTATATCACTTTGTGTGGTAAAGCCCACTTTAGGCATCAAACAGATCTAGCGACCATTTAAGTAAATCCTATATTTAAATAAATATATGTACTTTTATTTATTTTGTTTAATTTTATGATTGCTAAGTTGTGATAGCTTTTATTACTTGTGTTGAAATAATTTAATTTTTTTATTCAGCGTGAGCAATTACGTGACCATGAAGAGCGTTGTGAAAGAATTGAGGCTGAGCTGAAGCAGCCGAGACAGCCCGGTTCCTCGCACCATAATAGAGAAAAGGAGGCCTACCTGCAAAGTGAGGTACAAATCGTTACATCAGATTGAATTAATATTGAAATATTTTTAGAAACTAATCATCTCCATCAATCTATTTCACTTTCACTTTCAAATTAATTTTCATATACAGTAAAACCCCATTATGACTTATATCGAAATTTTTTTCAAAATTAATTCCTTATAATCAACTTTTCATTAAAAAATGAATTTATATAACAAAATTTCATTAATATGCATAATGAAATTATTTTTGTCAATGAAAAAATATCGATTATTTACGTAAATATATAATGAAAAAAAAAATTTTTACAATGAAAATACTTCGGCCGTTTACGATCATGTTTGTCAATTGTTTTATTGCTTTGGCATAGCGGGCCGGTCGGCACTGGTGGCCCGCCCGCTGCACCCTTGTAAAACTTCTTCTTGGGATCATAATAGGCCCTTATAAAGCCATTTAGCGTAATCTCCACTTGTCCAAGGTTGGATTTATTACCCATTGTCAAAATAGGTTACAATGGCACCCTTCCCATGCTCTGAAGCGTACACGTGTTCACGCCTCTAAAAACGGGTCTTATCTAGACCAGCTGGAGAAAATAAAAACCCCCGAAATCGAAACCAAAGTCACATTTTAGGGCACACGCGTGTCAACTTTGTGTATGGTATCGCCGCAATGCTCAGCATGCCTATAATTCTGCCCATTTATTATCTTTGATCTTTTTTTTTATCTTCATTATCATTGTCACTTTTTACATTATAACTGAACATTTACATCGATTCCAATAAACTGTAATATTGCGTATATTTTCGTTAATGTGTTTATTTGACAACTGTTTTCGTGTATTTGTTATCAACATTTATTAGTATTCCGTAATTTATTCTTTAAAATACATTTTTTAATATTTTGTGGAACTCTAAAATGGCTTCAGGTCGTGATAATTCCCGGCAAAATTTTAACCTTTGACAAAAAGCTATGATTCCGAATTCGTCTCTTTACGATTTAAAGAAATATGAAAATCGATTGACCGATGTGAAACTCTCAATGCTTGTAGCGGCTCTACAATTGAACACACTTAAAATTGAATGTTGTTTTATATTTGCATGACATTTTGGAATTTCTATTATCTTATATTATTTCATAAAATGTTTTTAATTTAATTTGTTAATTATTATCAATTGGCTTATCTGTTGAAACAAAACTAAATAGATTATTCAGAGTTTTCTTTATACAGAAAATCTTCCTTTGTTTGCAGAATGCCTTATTATGTTATATTCCATATTAAACTGACAATGGGTGTCTTGTTTGCGGAACTTACAAACTTTTTTAATGCCGCGCACATTTATTTCTACGGCGCACGCGGAATATTCATATATTAGGAAAAAATTTTTTTTTTCGCTATATATGGGAATTCGTTATTACGAAATTAAAATTTTTGATCCCTAAGATTTCGCAATAACGAGGTTTTACTGTATTAATTCTAAGTCTGCCTGATGCATTCAATAATTTCACTCATTACAAAAAATAAATATCAAAAGTAAATTTTTATTTACATGAATTGTGTTTTCAGCTAAAGCGTTACAGAACATACGCCTATCTGCTCCGCTCTCGCGTCTCTCAGTGGGGTATGGAGGGGGCAGTGGCCATGGCCGCGGGCACCAACTCGGGGAGCGTGTCCCTCATCGGGGAGCTGGACGAGACGGAGGCTCCGACGGAGAGCTTGCGTCCCCCGCCCTTGCCTGACAGGAACCCCCCGCCACCCGCCAGCACCTCCACCACCAGGTACAGTTACCGCCAGGCCATTTACACGGGCACTCCGCCCGACTCGGATGTGCCATGACGAGTAATGGCCGTGTTCGCCGCTTGCGTGCTGTGATTGGCTATCTTGTTATTTGAATTTGGAAAACTATCTCTTCTCCCTCGCCAAATGTAAAATTATCGACTGGGCTTTGAGTATCTTCTATTCTATCTTGTACTGTGAAATTAACTGTAAATGGACTCATACATCACTTGACCAAGCACCATTTTTTACATTATTGACCAAGTGTTACAATTTGATTGATTTAAAGTAAACTTTGGGTTAGCTGTCAAAAACTAAGTCAATAAATTTACACATATTTATATAAAAGATTTACAAAAATGAATGATCAGTTACTTACTAATTATTATTCAATTGACTGGTTTTCATTTCAGTCACTAGGTCAAATAAGTCACACATATTTTATTTAAATGGATGTGGACAATTTTTGAATCACTGCGTAAGGTCTATCTCAAAACATTGATTTGGAGCTTGGTCATATGGTGGACAGCCTCGTGCAAATAGCATACGGGTTAGAGTGTGCAAAACACTAGATAAGTTCTTAAAGAATTCTTATCAAATGAGGAAATTAAATAATTTTTTTATGAATACTTTTCTTCATTTCCACAAAAATTTCTTGTATCTTAAACGTCTCCTCAATGTTGATAGTGAGCACACTCTGAGCCTTGGTGCCAGCTTTGCCAAAATGTTATGTTGTTTTTGATTTTCCAACAAATAATATCTAACGGAGGATTGTTGAGATTATCAAAAACAAGTGGACTTGACTTGAATTTTTTAAATTATGTATCTTTGGTTGAGGTAATTATTCGGTGGTGGTGTCATTCATGCTGCTTGTTACTTATCTGTACACTTGATTTTTTTTATCCATTTGGCCTTTCTTTACTTTACTTTCAAAATTATATATTTTAAAGTGTGTGTGTTTAGTTTGTGCGTGATCATTAGCTAGCCTTGCGTAATGCCAAAAAAAATTTCCTCAATTCCATCATTCATCCGTTGCTCTTATACTCTTCTATGATATGCATACATATTATCTATCTCTTTTACATTATTTTCGTAATGATTTCTCCAATGATATGTAGACTTCTTATAAAAACGTATTTAAACAATAATTCACTTCCTAAACATAATATATATTGAATAAGTAAATTAAATAAACTTTAAACAGTATATAGTTGTTTGTATATCAACTTGCCATATTTATTTGCAAGAGTGACTTAAAAATTTACAAATGTGGAATTTAAAAATAAGCACAACTATAGTTCAACCCGTGTAACTTGATCATCGACCATGTCCGATTGCTCAGTGTTTGATGAAATCATAATGTAACATTATTTACATATGGTGACATATTATTATTTTTAAACTTAAGCCAGGAGCAGGAGACTTACATTTTGAAAACAGTGCACAGTGATTGAAGTTGATTTATTATCATATTTTGACTGTGACGATGGTCAAGTTATGTTGATAAGCCTTGTTATCACTAAAATGCTCAAGATTTATTATTTGTAAGTATGGAAGAATAGGGTTAAATAAAAGGTCATGTTTTAAGTATAATCTCAAGACTGGATATGGAGACACTTTAACAAGTTAATTTGCAAATCATTTCTAATTCTTATCTAAAGTAATGTAATTATAGTAATTGGTTAAGTTCTGCATTGAAAGACCCATGGTTTATGAATTTTTATTTTTAAAACCTAACATTTTATACTACATATATACTGTGTTTTCTAAACAATAATGCGCAAATTATCTTTTCATTATATTTACTTTATACAGTCATTTAGCAGTTGCACATTTTTCAATGGAAAATAGGAAATGTACCAATTAAAAAAATAATATTTAACTGTAAAAACCTGAGCTACACAAAACAGATATTGATGAATACAACATGCTAGCATGAAATATTAAAAAAAAACATTGCGGCCACCACGCTTTGCATTCATTACATTTTTAGATCATCACAAAATTTTAATTGGAATTTTGCATGTTATCGTTAGT
The DNA here is from genome assembly GCA_022840565.1 of Eubasilissa regina. Lineage (NCBI taxonomy): Eukaryota > Metazoa > Arthropoda > Insecta > Trichoptera > Phryganeidae > Eubasilissa > Eubasilissa regina. Next base: position 18,972,359 of record JAINEB010000015.1, on the reverse strand, counting down.
ATTTTGTGTTATTTAAATGCGGAATTACACAAAAAATAATAGTTAGATGCTGTAGTGGCAGCCACATCTAAAAGTTGTCATTTTTTAAATAGGTAATATACAATATGTAATTTTAAAAGTAATATTCTAATATCATGTAATTTCACCACTCTAAAGACAATCCTTGTGAAAGTGTTAACTGTCGAAGTTTTAAGTGTGTTATTTTTGTGCATAACTATTCAAAATTTTCACATTTTATTATTGAACATTTTTTATACATTTATAGTGGAAACTATTGGTACATGTTATCAGCAAGATAGAAAATTGGTGGCGTACTATTGTCCAGAAAATACAGTAAATTCATTTTTAAAAAAGTAGTTATAAAAAAAACATGACTACATACTTCGTATTATATTAATGTTAAAGGAAATATCTTATATTCCATATTTACTATTCAGAATAAGGCAGATGTACAACGAAATGTCATTGTTGCAGATGCATATGTTTGCACTGATCACAGTTAATATTAATAAAACTTATGTGACCTTATTCATGATTCAGAAGTTAAAATGACAGGAAAAATATAAAATTTGTACATGCATGTGAACTATCAACTGTTCTAATTAGTGATGAGATAATCCGCGATTGTAACCATGATTGGTGTTCAATTGTATCGATGATTGGTAAGTGTAATTTAACGATTGGAGGTTTAAGTTCTAGCGTACCACTGATTGCTTGCCGAATTATAAATAATTACATTTACTGATCATCATTACAATCGAACACCAATCGCACAGTCAAAATTATGGTTTATCTCATCACTAGTTCTAATATTAATCCTACTTCGTGTAGCGATACATTTAATATATTTTCGCAGTCCTTTAGCTATTTAGGTATTTTATTTTGTTTACTTATTAACGTAACTAGACAAATTCAAATATTTAACATTGTGGAATTACAATAGCCGGAATTACAAAAAGTTATTAGATATCAGGCTATATTCTTGTGAAATATTTATTATTATATATATTTATACTGAAAATGTTAGGGGACACTTTTAAGATACCGAATTGGTGAAATTTCACAATATTTATTTGTGTTTTAGAAAAATTAATTTAATGCAATATCACAATAAGAACTCAAGCATTCATTTAATTAGTGAAAATTGAAAATTCCCTGAAATTAAAAGATTTTTGAGCTAATGAAAAATTGAGAGGATTACAATAAATAATAATTAACCCCAAGAAAATGCAATTTTTTACTATATATTTCAAAACTGCAACTTCAGTAGTCGAATTTAAATAAAACAGTAATTTCAAGTCATATAATATTCTAATGGCCCATGTCCACGGAATGATACAATGAAATAAATTTAGTGGCAATAATTTTATATTAAATATCAATATGTACACATATTGAGATTTTGTTCTGGACATAAAGTCATAGACTGGTAGATAGAGACAAAAATTCAAACCTGTATGCACGAAATTCGGTTTGGCAGTGAGAATCGACACAAACATCATCTAGACCAGTGATAGCGAATTTATGACTCACGTGTTAAAGGTGACACACCACAGCGTTTTGGGTGACAGGCCAGCAATATCAGAGTTATCAAAGAACACATGTCCCGCCACCAGACGTCTACCTGACAACAACACTCGAATTTATCACTCCGTACATATGTATTTCTTTTGCATCTCATTTTGTGGAAAAGAAAATTAATTGAATTAAGAGATTAATTAATTAATATAAAATCGAATACTATAGGTTTCATATTTTCTTTTCCAGTTAAATTTTAATTAAAAATATATAAGAATAGTTTTTTTTAAATATGTAAAAAAAAACATGCCAGCAAAGTTAAGTTAGATTTTCTGAATTTTTGACACGCCGTGCCCAAAAGGTTCGCCATCACTGATCTGACCCTTAAATATTTATTTGAAAGATAAACAAGAGTCATTGAATTTCAAATGTTTATTTCATTTTTACTGCTGTTGGGGAGATTCAAATTCACCCAACTGACAAAACATTAACAATCAATCGACATTTGATGTATGATTTGGTGTGTACATGGTGGATTATGAAAGCCGAGAGTTATTTCTAAAGGATCTCATGAGAGCATAATCTCTGTCTCCGAGATTGTCTCGAGTCGAAAAACTCATTCGTGGATACGGGTCATATATTAAATTAAGAGAGATAGAGATACGGGTCATAAATTAATTTAATAAAGAGAGAGAAAGACAAAATACATTGAAAAATAAACAAAATTTCTAATATGATGTGATTGAACCCGTTGCTAATAAATGCTGGATCTTGGGAACAATGTATGTAAAACAAAGCAATCCCTATTAGTTTTTACGAGTAAAATTTCTTCAAAATATGAAAATTTTTTTTTTTACTTGAAAAATTTTATATAAAATAATATTTTGGTTTCACAAAATTAATAAAATTTGAATTGTCTATTTCAATTAACAAGATTTTACTATACTTCTTTGCTCAAATTGTTGAAGTTAATATTTCATAAATCATAATCATAAATCATTCTTTCGAGTTCAACATGATTTCTATTTATGTGGTGTCAACATTTGTTAGTGTATAGAGCATCTATGTAGCTCCTAACTATTTGACTAGAATATCTAACTGGAGACTTATTTATTGGTTGAGGTTTGCCATTTTCTTTAATTTCCCCGTTTTTTTGAAAATTGTACCTAGTTTGCAAATCAATGTAAACACCATTCCCTTGAATCAACTTTGGACCAAGTATGATGACGAACTGAGCTTCAGTTATATAATTTGTCCTTTAGAAACTTCTTGTAATTCAGGCTTAAATGACTGGTGCTACACAATGCTATTGATCTCAAATATTTGGACATTATTGATAAACTAGTTTAAACATTTATTGATTATATATTTGAGAGAATTTCTTTGTTTTTAAATTGTATATAAAATCATATTTACTCAATTATAATTGTATTCGCAATTAATGCCATTAAGCTCATGTTGTGTACACATTTTATGTTAAATAAAGCTTTTTCCTATTTACAAATACAAATATTATTAATAATACTTAACTAAACATTCAACTAAATAAATATGTAATTTGTTAAGAAATAACTAATGGAATTTAAAGTATTACAATAATGTTTTTTTAAATAATCATTTAGCCATAAGTATGGTATAGATGTAAGTAACCTTTTTAAAATGAAAACTGGTTTAGAATACCACATATTTGATAGCCATTCATACAGTTTATTTATAAAATCTTGTCTAATCCTTTCTGCTTTGTTGCAATGAGTTGTTATAGCAATTATGTTTTTCCCTTATAAAGATAAGACTGTTCTGTAATATTATTCTTAGATATAAATAATTTGATTACAATATAAAAAGATTCACAAGCTTCGCCAAATTATCGGCAGTCAAAAAGTGACATTTATCTTAGCTAGTCAACTTGGCCTTTCAGTAGAATATCATTTCTTATTTGAGGGTCGATGGATAATAATTTAATTATTACTGTATATAATAAACTTAAACTATTTGTATGAGGTGTATTTTTTAAACCTTTCAGTTTCCCAATAATCATGGTTATTTTATTATTGTAATGAACACAAATTTACAATACGTACAGAATAAATAATGTGTAGTTATTTATCACTGGGCTCACAGTAACAACGGTTTATTTTTGCACGACACCAACATATATGTTATAAATATAAAAATATTTTTTGAAGATGTGGTTAGCGATGGTGACTACGTACACAATCCAGATTTATGGGTTGCGTGCCTCGTAAATGGCGTGAAATTTTTTAAGGAGTTAGGTTTTTAGGCATGGACGGGTAGTGGGTGAAATTTCAAGGGAAATATGCTGTCGTAAAATATATATTGTGAGAAATTTATTTAGTAACCGACATATTAATTTTAATCGTAAAAATCTGTGTTTTTTCTATTTTTTAATACATTTATCTTCATCTTTTCGCTATATTGAAATTTGTAGTTTTTTTTATAATGTACCTATAAAATTATTGTATTATCGACAAAAAATATGTTATGGGAATCCAAACTGACATTTGATTTATTGACTAATTCTACTTCTGAGCTCCAACAATGAAGGAACACTTTGGACCCTAGAATAAGCTCATCTCCTTCAATATCTTGCACAAGGAGCAAAGAATGCAGTTTTTGTGAAAACAAGAATACTTCCGTGATAATTTTATTGTTTACTTTATGAAACAGTCATTGACAAAAAAATACAATAGGGTAGTAAGATTTAATTAACCGGTTTGCTTGGGAAATGGGTTTCTTCCAGAGATTGTTTTAAATTGTAATAATTATTGTGATCATTAATAACCACATGATGTTACCACATGGATGGTGATTTTACGGTATGCCAATTTTGACTTTTTTAGAATTTTGTAGTTTAGGAAATAAAAGTATTTCTTTAGCACAAGCATGCCTGTGAATATTTTTTTATAATTCATATCTATATCATTATAAGATTGTACCTACCTTCCAATCACTTTTTGTGTATGAGTACTGTACAAATACCTTTTATTTAAAATATTATATATCGGGGGGGTGCCGTCTATATTTGCACTTTTTTTTTTATTTACACTTAATATAAAATATGTTCAGAGATCAAAGATTGAGTTTATTAAAATGAAGCTATTGATAGCAGGTGACAAAACATAATATTTTAAAAAACAGTTTGACTGCAGTACATACATAAATTTAAAATTCTAACCTACCTGATAAAGGTTGACATTCTGTTAAGCTACATTTTAAAATTAAACGTAATTTACCCAAGGTTTATATCGAGAAGGAATTTCCAAGAATGATGTAAATACAGGCGTGTCCTGGGATAAGTGTTTGTGGTTAGGTTGGTTAGCATTTATTAATTGGGGTAAATGTACCATGTTACTTGGCAGGCCAACAAATTAGAAAAATGTATGGACCTGCTACCATAAGTTTGCAACACAAAAATATAGTCACATAATTTCTGTTAATATTATTATTCACGTTTATCCAGTTGTTTGGAAGTGAGAGTATGTTTAAACAACAAAACGAGTGGTTGTTTAAGCCGCCGGAATGTACACTAAATAAATCTCAGTAATTTTTCTTTTACAATGTTTTTAATCTCTTGTTTTTATTATGTCTGAAAAGTATAAAATATGTCCAATATTAATTATACACCACAATAATTATGTACCACGTTTCTTGTCTTTATTTAAGGATTGTGTTGGTTCTCCTAGCCTTATTTTTCTCATACTTTTCATTATTTAATGTCAATAATTTACAGGAGTTCCTCATTGCAGTTGTAAAGAATATGTGTGTGTTAATTGTGTATGCAATACAACTTAATAATATTAACTTTTTTTCTGAAAAAAGAAATGTCAAATTTTTATTGTTGTGCCAACTGATACTGAGGTTTTCTGTATGACTTAAGATGAAAATGTGTTTATTGAGATATAAAATAATATTTACTATTTTAGAGAGATTTATAAAAAGTATTTGGGTGAGAGAATCTTATTAAATAGGGGAGTGGATTTTGACAGACAATTGGAATTGGCAAAAATGTGGATCCAGGATTTAACACGCATAAATGGCGACAGGTATTGTCTGATCTGTGGTTTGGTGTGCATATTTTGGCTGCTTTTGTCACATTACTACTTTTTATGTGCAATAGATACGTATAGAATATTAAATTGGTACAGATGAAGCACTGGGGGTCATTAATTGTATCATAGGGCAGTAGAAATTATTAATGGGCGTACGAAGGAGGTCGGGGTGCCTATAATAGTTCACATTCATTAGCCATGTCGTACATTTAGTAAATATTATGAAACAAATCATAACTTAATAATATTTACTATTTTAAACAGTTTTTCATTGCTTCGCACAAATTATCTCTTTTAGCTTTGCTTACATATTGATTAGCGCTTTATTAAATAAAATAAGCAATATCAACAGCTGACACATTTTTGATATATTTGTTCTTATGCTAATAAATATTATTCAATTTATGTTTTATGTAATGATTAGGTACATTGACATAAAATAAAATGCAAGTTTACCCGCATGTTTCGTACAAAAATGATTTTTTCCATATTCTACATCAATTGTATTTTATAATTTATGCTTGGCTTAATGCGTTTAAAATATACATTATAAAACAGATATTGTTCCATGTTCCAAAAAACCTACTTACGTGTGACAAGGTTCACAGAAAGTCTGAAAATGATAAAAATATTATGACTATCGTAAATAAAGGAATTTTAAGAATGTGTATTGTAGAAGCTTTCAATGTATCATTTTGGCTTAAGCTTTTCGATGGCTATTTTGTTATTATTTTTTTTTTAGCAATATAGGTAATATATATCTCTAGTAAGATGAAAATTGTTGATACATACTTTCCAGCAGAACAACTGTGAAAATTTTTCTAATATGTATTTATTATTTTCAGTATTTTCTGAAAGAGTATTGAGCTCATAAATGTCAAAAAAAGTTAACTTAAACTAAATTTTATGTGTCTGGTGCGACCTATAAAATTTTTAAAAACATTCAATTTTTCAGTACTGTAATAATTAGCAAATAATTATAATTTTGATTGAATGGTAGCATTTTTAGAATGTACACAAATTTGTAAAAGCTGTACGTAGTGTGTAATTAAAAATTTTTTGTGCCTTAAAATAAAATGCATTGCAGTTTTGTTAGAATTGTAAAAACAAGCAAAATAAATTTAATATATGCATGAAATTTCAATTACAACACCGACTACGGTTTGGTGTTTAATAAAATAAGTATTTTAAAATGTGTTATATAATTTTGAGATAAAATAAAGTCACATTGTATTGATATTTTATGAAATATGATAAAAGTTACAATATTTTTAACTGCATACTTTCTACTCCTTTTCTTTCAAAGAAATTATTTAAATATCGGTATCTAAATGAATGTAGTCTGGTATCTTTCTATAAAGAAGTAAAATTGTTATTCTCCATTTGCAGAGAAACGGCCGGATGAGTGTCGGCCCACCGGAGCAGGGTGGGATCGTGCTGCTTCATATGACTCTTCTGCCATTAAATTTCTGTAGAATAATGTCTGCCATTGTGTAACAAATTATTATGTCATTGTATATAATTCCATACGGCGTAACATTTCCATTTAGTTTAACGAATCCAGTTGGAATTCAGGTTATTAATGTTATGTTGTTAATACTATTGGAAATTCTAGTTTATAAAATAAGTCATAGGTAAGGGCTAATTTTATATATTGTACAGTTGCTCCCAAATTATGATAATATTACTATTATTTTAGGTTTTAAATAAAAATTGTACAAGCCAAATTAAATTTGATATGTTGGACGAATTAATTTATTAAGCACTGCTAAACTCAGTCTTGCGCTGTTTACATTTAAATGTGTATTTTTCTAATCATAATATATTATATTACGAGTGTATGAATCTTTTGGCCCTTGTATCTTACGGGTCCTATAATTGGTATGCTCCATTGTAAATTCAATGTATATTGTGTAGACTTTTCTATATCATCACCGACATCACGACTAATTAAACCTTTGGATTATTGAAAAGGTATAAAATATATTGTAATGACTTGGATAGAGAGAGTGATTGAATTTCAAGGCTGAAACTGCGTTATAAATCCAGCAATTATTTATTATAAATTAAAAAATGCAAATTTTTAAATTTTTTTTTATTTCTCAATCCCATTCCTATTTTTTCTGATTTATAATAATCTACCTCATTGTGGAGAAGAATATTATTTTGAGTGGAACATTAATAAATATCAATTATATATGTATTTTGCTTAAGCACACATCCGTCACATGGAAATGGTCCCTCTCGTGGGCGCTGGCGGCACCTAGCAAAACAACATAACAATGCCCATGGGCGTAATCTGCAGTCAACGTGTCGTAAATATCAATTGATATAATTCTCTTCCTACATTGTCGAAAAGGATGAACTTTTAATTAATTAAATTTTTATGTAAATTTATACAATATCATAAAAGTAACATTAACACTAGAAAGACCGGTGCCATCATTTTAAGGGCATCTCAATGTTTGTTGAAGATATTTTGCTTATTATACTTTATATTAAATTGATATTATTTTTACTTTTAATATTTTAGTGTTTGACATCCGTAGTTGAAATATAACATTTGTAAATACTAAATTAATGTATTAATTATAAATATATACATATAAAATCAATTTTGTCGAAAAATATTGTTTTTGCAACACCGGGATTTGAACCTGGATCTCTATTTCCAATCCGGGGAAGTACACTACCGATTGTGCTATAATGCCAGTATTTTTCTTGACAAATTTTCGAACCTATATGTTACATTTTTCAAATTAATACACCTGTCGTTCCATTATTTGAAAGCCATCTATTACATTATATATTTATAATTAATACATTAATTTAGTATTTAAAATATCACAGACCTATGTTCTGAATAATTACAACTTCACAATAACAATGTGTTTCCCTTAATAATATAACATTTGTGTCTCATTTACTTTTGGAAACAGGTTGCTTTATTCCTACAAAGACCAAGAACTTGACAGTCAATAATAATTAGACAAACAATTCATTCTGTAGAAGATAATGTAGACAAATAAAATCCTAATTAATCCATTAAAAAGGCATGTTTCAAAACTATTGAATAAAACAGAAACATGACAAAAAAATTCTCTGTTACATATAAAATCACATATTTGATGAGGGTTCAAAAACAAAATTAAAATTTAGAACGCACATGCTTGCTATGCCACAAGAGAGCTACGCTACGTTTGACCGAGTACTTTTCACACACTCCTTAGTTTTGTATTTTTTTACCATCTCAGTTAATTCAGCCATCAGCTTATTCACTATTTATTATTCGGCATTATCATCTAGATATTTTGTTCATGTGATTTTTTAAAATTGGGAATAATTTTTGAATATACAAAATTGAAAAACTCTTTATAGTATTTTTATTAGTTCTTAATTTTGATTTGAGGTTGTTTTTTTACAATTAAATTATTTATCTGCAAAATGAGAATTTGGGTCACCGGACTGGAGCTTGCATTTTGTATCATTATTGTTTAGTTTTTTATTATTAAATTAAATATTCAGATATACATTGTACATAAATTATTTAAATAACTACAGATCATCAATTTCCGACTCGCAAGCAGCTCTCGAATACCTTTTTGCTATCATGAAAGTTTGGATAGATAATGAGTTCCGTCAGACGCTGCCTATTTAATTTGTACAGCAATGAGTACCTACACATAAGGAAATTCAGGGAAATGAATGTACTGACAAACTGGTCAAGGAGGTCACTCTTTCTGGAGTTTTCCCTCAACAGTGCTATACCTTGATGAGTGACATCTAATATTGTTAAAAAGCGTACAGATCATCTGGACTTCATAATGGAAAGATTTAAATAATCTCAAGGGTAATCGATTCAAACACATTTAAAGATTTATTCCCTGGTTCTCCAAAATAATAATTTCAAATATCTGTAAAGTGATAATTTGGCATTACTAAATAATAATAAATAAGATTGAATATAATAGATAGCCCGATGTGTGAACGTGGTGCGGAGGAGGAGACCCTTGACCATGTCCTTTTTGCTTAAGGATGTTCCCAAAGAGCAGTCGTACTCAACCTTCAAAAAGATTCCCCCGTATGTAAACTACTATGAATGGAATAAAAAATGGTTGAGGTAGTGTACTTTTTCGCTTCCACTCATACGCGCAAAAGTTCAAAAATATTCTCATTGCGTCGTTTCTCCGATCCGGCAACATGGTATTCTTACTTACTTTGAATATTCCTACGCTGGAGACGTGTGCTGTCAATGTTTTGAAAATTTTTTAGAGGTTACTTTTATATTAGAGATTGCGAATAGTTTATTAATACTGAGTTTGCATTTAAAAAATGGTAGATTCGTTAAAAAGAAGACTGGTGATAAAATAGCAAGTATGTCTGAAGCTAAAAACCAAAAAATTCATAAAACAGCTCAATGTGAAATTCCAGATGAGAACTACAAAATTTGATTAATGCATTAAAATTACGAAGTAATTTATTTAACTCTTACAAAAAATGCGAGTATTATTTGCAAGAATTATCTAAGTCAGACAAAGCTAAAGAAAATTTACGAATGTTGGCAGAATTAAAGGATATTATTTCTATCAATATGTGTAAAAAACTAGCTTTAAATGACATTTCATGCAATCATTTAAAAAAATCTACAAATAAGGCGGTGAAAATGCTATTGTGCAATTGTTTACCGAAAAATTAGATGATAAGAAAGTGCGGATAATTAAAAATAAATATATTATAACGAAAGTCTTAGACTTCTTAAAAAATCAAAATTCGCCAAAAATAAAAAGTTAAAATCCAAAAAAAAAAAAGTAATAAGAAGCTACTAGTGTCAAAAAAAATATATATATTGCTAGGATTTTGTTTGTTTGATGTTAAAAATAAAATTCTTTATGAAAATTCTATTACAGATTAAATTTTAGAATCAATAATTATTATTAAGGAAAACACATTCTTATTGTGAAGTTGTAATTATTCAGTCTAGATTCGAATAACAATAATTAAAACATCAGTGGCGACCGGAATTCAAATCGACCGCCATCTCAGTCGGCATCGACGCTAGCGACAGCGCTGCCGGCTGCTGCTACAAACCTGGCTCGAAATTCACCATTAAGGAGTCTCTCTAGTTTCATCGTTTCACAGCGGCGGTCTTGCCGGCTCACGCGCCGAGCAAGACCGCCAATTCATTTCATAATACACATGCACCTTCTACATCTTCATTCATTCTTTAATTCTATCTGTCTCCATTGTTTCTATCTTAATGCCACAATAAACCGCCACATACCAAATCACATATCTTTCATTTGACCACCGTCCTAACCCCCAAACATCTAATGTCCAATTTTAAATGATATTAACTGTTTTTAATATTGTTTTAATTTATTAAAGGTTTATTACGTCCAGTGTAATGAAATCGAAATTCTTTATAGAAATGAAATAAAAAATATTTTGTTAAAATTGTATTTTATCAAAATTCTTTAATTAAATAGACGAGCTATTGTTTAAACAAAAAAAAAATTAAGATGATATAACTATTTTATCATATAAGTTATTTTTCATTTCAAATGTTAAACAATACATCCTGACTAGTAAATGGCCAATGAAACATGCATATTGTAATTTTCAAAATGGTACAATCTAAAAGATTTTCTTTGTCATTAGCTGAGTTTGTCTACATTCCTTCGATTGTATAGTATAGTAAATTTTTAATTATGTATTTAAATTGAGTTATTTGACTTATGATATTTTACGCAGTAAGGTTTTCATGACACAAGATCTTTTACCCACCTTAATTGAAACATGATTAATGTTAATGAATAAAAAAGAGCAGCTGTTTTTACATTTAATAACTTGAAAAAACATAAAAATATGTAATATATTATCTAAAACAATAAATATTAACTTTCACAATGGAGTCCTGGTACTACCGACACTGATGTATGAAAGTGAGGCCCAGAGCTGGCAGAAGAGGAACAAAAGTAGACTGAATGCAGTGGAAATGAGATCACTTAGGCGTATATGTGGCAAATTTATTTATAACAGAGTAAAGAATCAAGAAATAAGGAAAGAATGTAAAGCTGATCTTAGTAAAGTGAGTAAGATTAAGAAAGGATCACTTAAGTGGTTTGGTCATATGGAACGGATGAATGAGGAGAGAATAGTAAGAAAGATATATGACACAAGTGTTGTTGGCACCAGAAATAAAGGACGTCCACGGAAGACTTGGTACGACCAGGTAAACCAGATAATGGAGGATGATCCTGTTAGAAGTCTCATCAATTGGTGAGCTTGTATGAGAAGATGTATGAATGTGGATTAGGCGAGAATTGTGTGTCAGGATAGAGGAGTGTGGCGCTCTATCCTCTCTGCCTACCCCTGCGGATAAACGGCAGATGGTAAGTTAGTTAGTCTCTAGTATATCAATCCTCATGATCTAAGAAATCATTTTTTATGTAGTAATAAATTAGAAAATACAAATATATGTACATATAAAAGAAAGCAAACTATTTCTGCTACAACCAAACAAAATTAAAAAAAAAAAAACACCAAGGAAAATCTGTATTAATCAAAAATTAACATTCTTTGAAATAAAAGTGCTTTGGAAGATTATATTAGCTAGATACAGAAATATTACTTTTTGTCGTTTTTTATGGGAGCCTGAATTTGGCTCTAACAATAGTATATATGTGATATTTATGAAGTTGGTTGTATAATATAGAACCAATATATGGAGGGTGTCTCTATTTGATGAAACAAATATTTTGACGATAATTCACATTTAAAAAGGGTTTGTTTTATAACCGAACACCTTGTTAACTCTGCGATGCGTTGTCTTAACAATTTTTATTTAGGATCGTTTTCAAGTGTCAACCTTTATAACTCACAGAGTGATCTGTGCCGGTCCACGGATTGATTTTAAATTGATCCGCCGCTTGCCTCGTTCAAATTGTTCTGGTGAGCGAGCTGAGCGGGTGAACTGGCTCAATGCAAAGATCTGGCTGTGAGCCGGTTCGTTCGTAAACGACGCACCATAAGTTTTAACTTGATTAATAGCACAAGTCACTCTTCAAGGGTGGATTTTGCCTGAGTAAAGAAAATAATTCAAATGAGTTTTAAAAGCCTTTATTTTTTCTTTTTGTTGATATTTATATCCTAAAATAAATGTCTATTTTGATCTTATAAATTTACTTCAATGGAAGTATTATTGTATTTGATTGACTGATCCTGGGTATAAGGAGTCTACTGTGTAAATATTGAAGGAATATTAATAAGACAAACAACACTCTTATGCAGAATATATTTATTTGATACAAACAAATAGAAGCATAATGATAATAATCAACAAAACAAAAACTGATTTCACTTCTTAGCAGGAACAATATCACTGATCCATTTTAAATATGGTGGATTTCCATTATCTATTGGTACAGTTATTACTTCACAAACTTCATACGGGTGGTTCTCTCTGACAAATGTTATTAACTCGTCCACTCGAGATGTTCGTGTTTTAATCATCATCAGAACCTAGAAACAATGAATGAAAAACTTAGGAAAATAAATTAATTTAAAACTAGGTTAAAAAGTACTATTCTTAAAAAGCCAGAATAGTGTCGAGTAATGTTAGTTTTATAATTTATGTGTTAGAAAAAGCGGTCGTTCAGAAATCAGTTGGCATCAAAATAAAAAATTCCAGCTATTAAAAATAAAGTTGATTTAATTGCATACTAACATTTTTTTAATATTAAACAAATGTTGTCTAAATCCCGTATAAAATTATTAATGTTTTTTCTCTTCACAATTAATATTTCTTAAAGAAATAATAAATGGAAGCTCATGATGCTTCAAAATAACTAGTTTCTTTCCAGAGTTAACTATGTACATACACAATTCTGTTTGCATCCATCCATCTACTAATTTTTATTCCTTTAAATTCAGCTATAAAATATTGGCACCAGTGCATGTTATGGAACATTTTTAAAACATCAAACCAGTTTAAAATAAAATGACCTGATATTTTTTTATAGGACGTCACAGTAAAAATTAACTGTTGAAGGGTAAATATACAGTGAAACCCTCTTAATACGATCACCTTTAATACGTTTTCACGCCTAAAAAGATTACATTTTTCGGCCTTTTCTTCTGTTCCGTATTATTACCATCATAATTTTTGTTTACGTAGCGTTTGTATATTTTGTTGTACAAACTTTTCCGTGTTTTATAAATTATTTAATTTGTATTAATTTTAATACAGATATTTCTCTTTCTATTCAAGTTTAGTGTCGAGGCATTTTAAAGAATGTGTAGTTAGCGTCTCTCAGATTTTCTCGTATCGTGTTAATTATTTTATTACCATTGTTTTATATGTAAAGAACATTATTTGTTTTTCTCTAATATGTGGCATTTTGAAATACGCGAATGCGTGGTTTGCGTTCCTTAGACTTTTCCGTATTTCATTAAATTTAAATTAAAACATTTTTATAATTCTGATTGATAATTTTATATTCTCGATAATAGCATTGATGCGAAACACGTACAAAACGCCAACAGTTGCTAAATATCAAATAAATACAAGAGATTGACAAAAAAATATTATCCAAAACAAAATTAACAGAAAAATACGCGACCCCATTAATGAGGTTGTCGACAATATTAAACATGATGACAGAAAGAACTTTAACGTTAAGGCGAGTGCCAAATGTCGCCGCGACCACCACAAAACAAATGTTTTAAAAGCGCTGGAAACTTTTGTCGCTAACTTCAGCGGAGAAATGGCGGGTTGATAAGTTTGACTATTATGTCATTATTAAAAATGGCACAAAAAGATAGTCTATTATAAGTGTTTTAAAAAAAAAATAATATTGAAATTTGTTTACACTGTATTTTGACAACTTGTTTGTTAATCTTAAATGTGTGAATATAGGTGTATATAATTACTTCGAGTTGCTATGAAAAAAGTTAGTATGCAAAAAGAATCAAATTTTTGAAATTTTTATATTCATTATCCTAAATCGTTATTCAAACTTTTTTCTTGATTTTCAGTCCCCTCAACTTCAAATAAACGGGATTTTATTGTAATTTGAATTTGAAATCATTTCGTATTTTGGTCTTGTTTTCAGTGGTTCTACTTTTACTCATTGCTACGTCAATTTATTTTATTTAGGTAGATACTTTACGGGTTTAATTTTAATTTCGTTTTATATTCTCTTTTGTTAGTCGATTTATTTTATTTAGGTAGTTAGATATTTTATGAGTTTAATTTTAATTTTGTTTTGTATATATTTTTTTTATATTCACTTTTGCTACGATTTATTTAATTTAGGTAGTTAGATATGATAGTTGAAATTACTGTTCACAAGTTTTCCTGCTTAAGAAGATTTTATTTGGCGGTCCCTTGGAAAACGTATTAAGAGGGTTTCACTGTACTAATTTTGTAATGTAATATAAATATATTGATTTTAGTAAAAATTCAATAAATTTTTTTTAAAGGTGAACATAATTTTTCTTGAGATAATCTGGATTTATAAAAATAAGAAATATATTGGAAGTACCTCATTATCCTCATTAATTTCGCCTTTCCATTCATAAATAGAGGTGACTTTAGGTATAATATTGACACAAGCTGCTAGTTTACTTTCAATAATCTTTCTTCCCATAGATTTACCCACATCCTCGCTAGGAACTGTTACATATGCAATAGAATGAACACCTGAAAATTCAAAGATATAAAAGTTGGAGAAAATACGTTATTTTAACAGTCCAAGGTAAATTTCAAAATCAATAGCATTGGCATAACTAAAAAAAAATGGAGCCTCAATGTAAAATGGAAAAAAATACCGCCTTTATGTGTCGTAATAAGATCTACATGGTTTTATCCATTAGACATTAAGTATAAAGTTGTTCACTTGTTTCCTCTAATAGTGACACTAAAAAAGGTGTTTTTATGTATTTATTATCTATGCTTCTATTGATACATTAACAGCGGGAAACATTAATACCGTTTACGTAAAAGTTTTTTCAATTGAAAAAATTTAATTAAACTCCATCATTTTCTTTGGATATCATATTGCATAGTGTAGATAAGATATCAAATGACTATATAAGAGCAATTAAATCAAAATCTTGTGTTTTATTTCAACCAGTTCATAAAAGATAATATTAAGACTTAAATAAAAAGGGTAAAATACAACACAACAACTAAAAATCATAAGTGAATGACTATAGGTCATAATTTTTGTAATACAGTGGTACCTCGACATACGAGTGCCCCAACATATGAGTTTTTCGAGATACGAGCCGGCGAGCGAGAGATTTTTTGCTTTGAGTTACGAGCGAAATTAGAGATATGAGTTCGGTTTAGCAGGTCGGCCGGTAGCGCGCGTGCGCGGCCACGCCCACCACGGTCAATGAATCAGTTAGCAGCGTGCTCCCGCTGTGATAAGTTGTGTTGCGTTTACATTTACATTTACAGTTGTAGTTTATTTATTTTTATAACCATGGATCGGAAGAAAGTTTGTGAAAAGTCAAGTGCTAAGAAAAAGATGATGAGTATTGAATTAAAACGTGAAATTATAGAAAAACATGAGCAAGGTGTTCGAGTTGTTGACTTGTCGAGGCAGTATGGGCGTAGTACGTCCATGATATGTACTGTGCTTAAACAGAAGGAGTCGATAAAGAGTGTATCGCCGACTAAGGGCCTTACGATAATTTTCAAGCTGCGAACCTCCTTTCATGAAAATATGGAGAAACTGCTGATGGTGTGGGTGACAGAGAAGCAGCTCCAAGGAGATACCTTGACGCAGACCATCATTTGCGAGAAGGCAAGAGCGATCTACGGAGATTTGCTGAAGCAAACCACGCAGACTTCCATTGAAGAGGCATCGGAAGAGTCATTTAAAGCCAGCCGGGGCTGGTTTGAGAATTTCAAAAAGAGGACCGGTATTCACTCCGTTGTTAGGCATGGTGAGGCAGCAAGCTCAGATATGAAGGCAGCTGAGGATTACATTAAAACGTTTTCTGATCTAATAAAAGCCCAAGAATATATCTCTCAGCAAGTCTTCAACTGTGATGAGACAGGGCTGTTCTGGAAAAAGATGCCGAATAGAACATATGTAACGGCAGAGGAGAAGATAATGCCAGGCCACAAACCTATGAAGGACAGATTGACTCTAGCACTGTGCGCCAATGCGAGTGGCGACTGCAAGATCAAGCCTCTGCTCGTATACCATTCGGAAAACCCCAGAGCATTTAAGTCACATAAGATTTTGAAAGAAAAACTGCAAGTTATGTGGAGGTCGAACCCGAAGGCATGGGTCACCAGGAAGTTCTTTGTGGAGTGGGTAAACCTGGTTTTCGGCCCTTCTGTTAAGAAATATCTACAGGAAAAAAACCTACCCGTGCAAGTCCTTCTCATCCTCGACAATGCCCCTGCTCATCCACCAAACCTCGAAGATGACATCCTCGACGAGTTCAAATTTATAAAGGTTCTCTACCTACCACCCAACACCACTCCTATCCTGCAGCCCGTAGATCAGCAGGTGATTTCTAATTTTAAGAAGCTATACACCAAGCATCTGTTTCAGCGCAGCTTTGAAGTGACGGAGAACACAAACCTCACCCTTCGAGAGTTCTGGAAGGACCACTTTAATATCGCGATTTGCCTAAAAATTATCGATCAAGCCTGGCTGAGTGTTACAACGAGGACCTTGACCTCTGCATGGAAAAAGCTATGGCCTGAAGCTGTAGCTGAAAGGATCTACGAAGAATTAGAACCCGGTATGTCAGTAGAGGAGGAGATTGTGTCTCTGGGGAAATCCATGGGTCCAGAGGTGGAAGAGAGAGACGTGAACGAGCTTGTCGAGAAGCACACTCAGGAACTGACGACTGAGGAGATACAAGAGTTACAGTCACAGCAGCAAACGGAGGTTATGCAAGAAATTGGTTTCGAGGAGTCAGAGGAGGAGGAGGTTATTTCTACAAGTGAGATAAAGGAGATCTTAGGAATGTGGGAGAGAGTTTCACAGTTCGTGGAAAAGAAACACCCAGAAAAAGTTGCAACAGGTCGTGCATCTGATCTTTTTAATGACACTCGCCTAACTCATTTCCGGAACATTCTGAGAGGGAGGAAGAAACAAACCTCCTTGGACACGTTTTTTTCTAAACGGCCTACAGGTGAAAAGCGAGAAAAATGTAGCGAAAAAGGCAAAGACCAGTGAGGATATCTAATTTATTTCTTTACGTTCTCTTTTTTGTTTTTGTACAATAAATATTTCTCATTTATAAATACGTTTTTATTATTCAAAACCACGTGACAAAAATAACTGGGGTGACATTTTGGGGGTTGGAAGGATTAATGGTAGTTCAATTGTTTTGTATGGGGAAATTTGCTTCGAGATACGAGTAATTCAAGATACGAGCAAGGTTGCGGAACGAATTAAACTCGTATGTCGAGGTACCACTGTATATGTATATTACAATATACCTATTCATAATATTGAAATGGAGAGCATGTTCATACCAAAGCTATGAGTATTAACGATGGTGCGCACTCATCTTTGTGCAGCGATGTATAAAAAATGTATTTTTACCACCAATCTATTATTATACATACATGCACTTTAGAATTTTTCTGTCAATATGGAAAAGTAAAAAACTTTTGCTTTATATTTAGGGATTTGAAAAACTCCACTTGAAATATGATGTTTTATAGGTTCACTAGTAGGTTGACTATATTGTTTATAATATGATACGATAATAACTGAGAAAATTTTATAGAAAAATATTCAGCGGTTTAAGAGATATGGCAAATTTGTTAAAATATATTTTTTTTGCAAAACCCTGCTTGTTTACCTGCATTATGTTACCAGTTGGCGCGGAGATTACCCGATAGGGAAGTGTTAATAGCAATTTTTACTTTTCAGCGGTATATTAGAATATATTTCAAAAACTTCTCAATACAACATATTAGAGGGGTACTACTGTACAAATCAATAATGTTTCCATGTATTTTCTTAATGCATAAAAAATAGATTTTAAAATTTTTATGTTTTAATTTCTTGTTGTGGATTTTAAAAATTAAAGCCTCCCCCTCTGCAACACTATATCAGTTTTTATAAATGAGATTGAGCATCAGCCATTTTGTAGTGTTGTTGCAGGTAAAGTTATTTAAAAATTGTGTGTAATAGTATTTTTATTTATTTTATATGGTAGTTTAATATACCATTGGACGCCCAAGAAGATATACAACGCATATACATCCATAACACAGATCTGCCCAAAAATGATATAGTGTTATTGCAGGGATGGTTTCAATTGTTATACCATATCAGTGCTGGGAAATTTATTGATAAGACATGATATCTTATTGATGACAAATGTATTTTAGGGCCCTATCCAACGTGGGCCCCAATGTGATGGCACTGATTTGATTGAGAGAAGACTTTAAATTTAAATCAAGACTAAAAATTTTATTAACAATGATTATAATTTATAATTGGATCTAGAAGAGCAACAATTTTAACATAAATTTTAAATAATAATTATTATAGTAGTTTTTTCTCACCTTTTATGTTACATTCTCCTTCAGACTGGGCCATATTATTGCAAACTGCTGACACAGGTCTACGAAATGAACTAAGGAAGAGACCAAGTAATATTCTGGATTTCAACAGATGTTTCATTTCATTTATACTATGAATTTTTATTTGAAGATGATTGACTCGCTTATGATGGTACTGGAAATTTAAATTTAAAATGTAGAACCATAGAAAAAAGAAATATACTTAGAACAGAAACTGGAAACTCGGGCAGAAAAGGGGGATCGGAGTTTCTTATCTACAGACTAAAGCAATCAAATGACAATGTCCGAGCTCAAATTAACAACACAATTTTCTAATTTAATTAATGAAGGAAAACAATGATTTGACCACCTAGTGATTATAAAAAATAATACATTACACAGAATGTTTTTGATACAATATGGATTTAAATTTTCTATTAATGTAAATAACATTATTTAAGTGATAATTTTTTTTTTAAATAATGTATGTTTATATAATATGTAGCTTCAGAATGATTAATTTAAATATGTATGCATATTACAAAGGTAAGAATTGAATAGATGATTAAAGACACTGCAACACATTCCTATCCAAAATCATTTAACTGGTCAAAGTAAAAAAAGCAGAACAGATAAATAAATAGAATAATGCATCAAGTTTATTTGTAATATATTATTATTACGTCGCGGTTGAAAACAATACTTAACTAGTGAAAAATAGATTTTTTTTAAAAACACATTTTTGTTGCGAAGTTGCATTTTCAGAACACAGTTCTGTGGTATTTTTAATACAAATTAAATGGATCAACTAGAAAGGTATACAGAAAAAATATATTTATCAAAAAAAATATTTTGTTAAAATTAATATTTAATTTCGGTACCAACTAAATGCTTCTTTGATAAATAGATTTTTTCCGTATATCTTTCTAGTTGATTCACTTAATTTGTATTAAAAATAGCACTAATTACTTTACAAAGTTTTCGATAAAATAACAATTTCAATGTGATAAATCATCTTGGACACATACTTTAAAAAAGCTCAATTTACAATTCAAAACAGGTATGTCTGCACGATCGGCGAGTACAGTAGACTTCCAATTGAACGTGAATTAAACAAAAAATTGACCAAGCAATTGAATAATTACAAATAACAGAGGGTTTATTTATATTGAAAACCATAGACAAATATAATTTTTTGACATCTGAATGTCGGTGTTGTAAAAAAATTATTTATTTAGAGTACTCACCATAGATAAGGTACTCACTTAATTAAAAGATGTGCCTTACCATTCACATTTGTGTATATCGTATTTTTCAGAGGAACACTTTTTAAGTTTACAATAATTTCAGATATAGACAATCTACTTATATATGTTTTTTTTTTATTGACAAGTCTGGACATGTTAACAGCGCTTTACAAATAATATCAGAAAGGATTTTAACATTTGTATTTTGTACTGAAAAAAAAATTAAATGTTACTTAGATATGTAACTTATGTTTAAAAATAAACAAAGTTGAACATTTTAGCCAAATTTTTGACATGTTTCTATTGCGCTCTACAGAGTATAGATATAAGAGGGATTGTAATTTCAAACTTATTAGTTTGTGACCAACTTCATGTTAATGAAATCTCACATATTACAATTAATGTTTAACTCGTCATTACTACAAACATTTTCTATTGAGTTTAAATCTAGAGAATTTACTGGCCGGGGTAAAACCTTAATTTTCTAAAATTTAAGTATGCTTTTAAACTTTTGGCTGTATGGCAAAGGTATAGCATATTGCATAAAATAAATACAACCCTTCAGACACAACGTTGGTCACAATATCAGACAAAATAACCGTACCCATAACGTGGTGAAATTGTTCTCGTCTCATAGTTCCCTTTACAAAATAAATCGGACCGGGGATTTCTTTTTCGACAACTGAAAAATTTTTTAGATTGGATGCTTGTTTGTCATTTTTATTAGTATGTCTATGAACAAATTCTGTCATGCATTGAAATGTTGATTCATCAAGAAAAAATAATATTTGACTGTGCTCCACTGAAAATATTATTTTATATATGAATTGAAAAATAATTGGCATATCTTCTCCCATTGCTCAAGTGTTCAGTACAGGAACAAGACTGTATCAATCACAAAGGGGGTGGTTCAGTGCGGTCCGCTCTGTCGCTCGAACGCCGATATTATGCAGCTATGTGCAGTGGTCCAGGGGGTCCAAAATCGTGTCCAGTGTAGTCGCAGAGTCGTAAATATCTTCCAGGATCAGTCCAAGTGAGAAAGCCAAAAGTCGAATCCAAGGGGAAGAAAGTCCAGGTGAAAGCAAGGTCGAGAGATGAATAAAACACTATATCTTGAGAGAAGTCCAGCGGTGCAGGCGAAAGCGAGGCAAGTGATTTTGCAACCGTTGGACCGTTTATTTATCTGGGAGCTTATGGCTCCCTCAGGATGCTGGGACCAATCAGGGGGCGAAAACATTCTCCGCGCCACCCCGATTCGGTCCCGCGCCGACACCACCTGGCGGCCAAACTCCGCAACTTTTGCCATTTTTTCCGCCGTCCCGTACGGGGCGGCAGAACTCAGTTTTGTCCGCAATTTCTCTTATTAATAATGCGGACAAACATTTCCCAGACATCGCGAGTATTTTTTATTACAAATATTGACCTGCCTCGCGATGCCTGGTAGTTTTTACTGCGGGTGATGGCCCGGGGAATTTATAAATGCACCTTAAACTTTAAAAATCCATTTTCACAGTCTAAACGATTTTTAAGGTGCATAATATTATCTCCGGGCGATCGCCCTCCACAAACTCTCTTTATTACATAGTTCATATCATCTATAATAATTTTTAAACGTAAGTTATTCCATAAAACACAAATGATAAATTTCGGTCGGCGCCGGGGCGTGGCTTTGTCCGCAGCCCGGCTTCCCCCTCTCCTCGGCGGCCCGCTGCGTGCAGAGGCGGCGGGATCCCAGCGGCGCGGGGTGCCGGGCGAAATATTGCCGTGAATCGGCCAAGATAGGTTTTCCGCCCGGCGCTTTTCTTGAGCCGCGATTAGTGCGCTCGGGGGCCGCGTAACTGTGCGGAACACTCAAGTTAAAGAATAATTATTAGAATGGGTTAAGGCATTACAACTCGAGAGTTCTAATTTCTTTATTTACACTTTACAATACGATACGGTCATTTAACTAGTCAAACATCACCAAATGGTATTGGTATAGTAAATTCAGAAAATCTAACCTAACTTTGCTGGCGTATCAACCCCCTCTCCCAAAAAAAAGCTCATACTTAAATACTCATCTATATATTTTTAATTTAAATTTAACTAAAAAAAAAATATGGAACCCATCCCTAGTATTTGATTTGATGTCAATTAATTAATTACTTAATTCACAAAGTGAGATCTAAAAGAGAAGATTGTTGTCAGGTAGACATCTGGTGGCATGCCACCTTTGACATAGGTTCACCATCAGTGATATTCCAAAAGCATTTTTTTTTTATGATCTGTTCAGTACTTGGCGAATTGTTTATTAAGTTTCTTTGAGATTTTGTTCAGTCAGTGCAATTCAATGTTTTTCGTTTTCAATTAATGAACCATTAATTTTAAAATATCATAACATAATTATTGCCTAGAATTATGCAAACATTATATAAATTCCAGAATACCAAAAATGTCTCCCTTATCGTACTGTCTTTTTATGTTATAAGATTATATAGCTGTCCTTTTCTACATATTACTCATGACATTAAAATATCATTAGTGTTGAAACAGAATGGTTACTTAGAAGTATGTATTGAGGGCGTGCTTTTATTTTTCCAGTTTGAAATTCTACCTGAATTACATATGCTTTTAAGACTAGGCTAATAGTTAAATTCTTATAAGTATCATAAAAATAATTAATGGCATTATTTGTTACGTAAATCATGCAAGAGAGGAAGGTTTGAATAGAAAGAGACGACAATAAAATTGTTGATTTTCTCGCAGTCAATACAAGTGTCAAAAATAACTCATATCTGGAGTCTTTTCCATGGTTTTTCATATTGATATATGAAATGAAATTAAAATGTGTGTTGTCGTTTGAATTAATCCATCAAAAATTAAATTATTTAAAGTATCTAATTCAAATATATGAATATGTTTTGAAATTAGACAAAGTACCTATAAATATTTAGATGCTCACATAAATAAGTTTTCTAAATTTAAAATTTTTATGACAGCTTCAATTTATTATTTTGTTTAATATTATCAATTTAAAATGCTCTGATGCCGTTTCAGTGATATGTCTGATTCATAATTACATACTATTTATGAAACAGACAGCTAGTGTTCAAAATACAAGTGTTATATATATAAATGAAATATTTAATTGCAACTAACATATAAATGACATATATTTTCAGCATTTTTTAACAAAAATAATGAAAGCGCAGATTCAACGTTCATCACGGCCGAATAGACCAGTGTATTGAAGTTCGATGGGCAATTAAAATTATCGTCTTTTATAAGACTGAAAATATATTATTTAAAAACAAATTCTTGTGTTTTTGATACAAAATTAATTTTTAAATAGCAGCTGAAGCCTCAAAGCAGGTGAAAAAATACAATATATTATTTCTAAGTAGTAGTATGTTTTCATTAAAACAAAGTATTTTAAAAACGTCAAAAATTGATATGTCCAGCAAATTGAAAGGTTAATTGATTTGTCTCAATCGAGATTTCTCCATAATCTTGGCTTCAAGATTTTAAGAAAATATATTTAATTTATGCAAGAATTTTCCATATTAACACAATTTTGTGGCATGTGGAAAATGCATCTAATGGTCGTGGTCTTTCTTATAATGCTTGTATTGTCTTAATTATAGCAGTTTATTAATTTGAAATGAGTGTAAAGGTCATATCCAAGTAATAGTTTTAAAAAAAGTCAAATCTAGTGTATAACTTCTGATATTAATTCCAATAATAAAAATCCATATTTTCATAAAAAATGTGAAAATCCAAATTATTATTGAAAGGTCCCACATTTTCAGAATTCCAATAAATTATGTTGTTTCCCTTTTTATCTCATGCTAATAAAATTGTATAGCTGTCCTCCACTATACATATAAATACAAATTGGGTTAAATTGTTAAGATTGATAATGTCCTTACAAGGCGAAAGGCGTCTCAAGTAAATTAAACAAGTAGAATAAAAAAACAAGTGTTTTATTTTCACAAATGTGATTATGGAGTTCTACAAATTTACCTCAAAAACAGTAAGTATCTAAATAAATTGATTAATGGTGTAGGATCAACTTGTTTCATATGTCTAATATCTGTCAAATCTATTATGTATTAAAAAAATGTGATATAAACAAAGGTAATATGTATGTAGGTATGAATGTTTTTAACACCTATATTTATATAAACTATGCATATATTTATTCAACATACAAAAACCAAATACTATATCAATTACTCTTTATTGCTTGTGATTTCACTTCAAAATAGACTCAGAAATATGAGGTATTTATAAACATCGCTATCCAATAAACGATAAGATGATGTAAAAAAAATATATGTAATTTTGATGTTTGCTTCTGTCCATTGAAAAATAAGCATAAATATGCCTGACTCTAATGAGTACTGAATAACAAATAAAATGCCAAAAAGATGTTCACTGTAGGCAGTCTGCGGTGAGAGAGTTCCCCGCCATAGTGTACCCCCTTTTATTTAGTAATAGACAATAGTCACAATTATTAATTAATATTTTACTTCAATCATTCATTGCATTTAATGTCAGGTCATATTGTGATAGTTTCCCAATATTAAACTTATTCCAATGGGGTGCAGGCTAGGCACATCTCACAGACAAATATTAAACTTATTGTCCTATATTTGGGTGCTTCCTCCATCATTTTGTTTATAATTATAATAATTAGCGGTCATTATCTGGCACCTGCTGTTGTTTATCTTGCCATTCTTGGCGATGACGTTTTTAGATTACTGTAATAACTTAGCCTCTTGTCTTTATCACATTACTTCAGCACCATACAATTGTTAATTATTAATAGTATATATTAACTGGTGACGCTTTGGCGACCTGGCTCACTGCGCAATAGCTCTTCTGTGGTTGCGAGCATTGCGTAGGATCAAGCGAGCATCGCATAGGAGTTCAAATCAAATCCTGTTCAGCATAGGTATATAAAAGACAATGATCTGTGAAAGTAGTATTTATTCTTTGTCAAGTACATAATAATACATATTCACAATGGAAAAAACTAATACATAAGAGATAGCTTTATGACACAGGGGAGCACTTAATCAAGTACGGAGACAGACTTAAATACATCAAAACATATCTTAAATGATTCCACATTCATTAGTTTCACAAAATACTAACACCAGGGTTGACCAGCTGTACAAACGAGCATACTTTAAAAAAATATTATAATTCGATTAACATATTTAACTATTAAATAATAACACGAATTACAATATACTTAAATAACTAAACCTCTTCAATTTGAATCTGTTTCCTGAAAAAAATAATTTTTAATTAAAACATTCCTTCATATAAATACAACATAAATGTTATGATTATTCATATCAAAGTTTGAGGTAGAACAATATGCATATTGAAGTTTATTTTTATTGGTGAGATTTTCAAAGGTTTAGTTTGGTTTCTACATCCTGGGAATCTGGTAAGTTAGTACTATTTTTATAGTACAAGTGCTTACATTAGTTTGAAAAATAGTAAGAATATTAATTCCATTTATGTTCCTCTATTTTATTTTTTTCAAAAAAAGCAAACGCATAGCTTGACATTATAATTAAGTAATATTATTATGGATAAAACTAAATATTCTATTATTTAATTCTCTATTTATCATTATATGTATTGTGACATTTTAAATATGCGTGGCAGCACCGAGCGCTACTATGCCGACCGCACCTATAGAAGGCTGGACAAAGGGAAGGGCGGACTTCCAAGCGAGCGCGTGGCGTCTCGCCAGAGAGAATGGCGAAGAGGAGATCGCGACAAGGATGTGAGACGCGATAAATGCGGGAGAGGAGGCCCCGATTCACCTACGTGATGATGGATCGTCTAGCTGGGATTCGAGAGGAATTTACCAGCGGGTGGCCATGGAAAACATGTTGAGGTCTTCCTACTTGGACCTGCACAAGATGGCGCGCCTTAGAAAGTTATTGAAGGCGATGGAAGATTGGCCTGGGACCATGGCAAATGGATAAGTCAAGTATCATAGAAACCGTTACTTCTAAAAGTGTCTCCTCTAAGTGTGTCAGCTGGCGAAGTGGTTTGTTTGAAAGAGCTATTAATTATAGAAGATCTGGAACTCTATACGTGCTTACAATGTCGGGTGTCTCATGTTTAATGTTATTGAACTGTAATTAATGTTTAAAAAATTAGGGTTGTTATTGTTTGAGACCATTCCCATCCATCCGAGTCAGGCATACCGACACCACATATACATACAGACTGAGCCTAGCTGGCGGCGTGATGTGATGGCATTCAATCCACTGGTGCCAGCGCGTCACATAACAGTATACAATTTTAAACTATTTCTCAATTCTCCAAGCAGAATGAACTAAAAAATAAAAAGTACACATATGTATTTCACAAAAGAAATACATACATGTCAACACTGAATCAGAGCCTGTGGTCAAGCATTGTTGACTAATTAAAAATAAATATTTAAATAATCTACATTGGAATCCAGATTTAAAATTGCCCACAATGTACGATACAATTCCATGAAACTTACTTGACTATTTATTCAAATCACAAAACTATTCAGGATCATATTATATTAACTGTTTGACTATTCCCAATTTACAGATTCCCCTACTTTACATTTTAGCTCAGTTTTCCTCAATAATTAATATTAATTATAAACAGCTTACAGTAGGATCACAGTCAGCGCAATGCCATGAATATCCCCGCTTCTTGGGATTCTTGTTGAGGGGCGGCTCCAAGCAGGTGAAGTGGTAACGCTTGGCGCACTCATCACACCTGAAAAAAAATTATATTAATGCAAAAAACTACACATTTTATTACATAGTCATTTTGCATTTAAAAAGACATTAGCAAAATTACTATTTAAATTTATTTCTCAACATAGTCTCCTTTCAGTTCGATACTTCAAAGATATTCAAACTTTTTTAAGACATCAAAAAAAAATATTTGCCGAACTTGGTACAATAGGCCTATGCTTCAGTGATGACTTCCTTGTTTGATGTGAACTACTTTCCGCCAAGCCATTTTTTCATACTTGGAAACAAAAATAAATCGCATGGAGCCATATCTGGAGAATAGGATGGATGAGGCAGCAATTCATAGTGTAATTCAATCACATTTGTGTTTTTATTCACATCTGGCGCATTGTAATGGTTAAAGGGTAGTTTTTTTGGAGCTGTTTTCTCATCAAATCTCACAAATCAAGATCACTAATAAATCAGCATAATACTCTCCTGTGATTGTCCTTTCCTTCACCGAATAGTCGGTGAAGATAATGCCTCGGGAATCCAAAAAACCGGTGGCTGTGCGACTTTTCCGAACGATGGTATCATTTTCGCCTTCTTTGGAGCAGTTTCACCAGGCGAAGTCCACGGTTTTGACCGTTCTTTCATTTCTAGCCTGTAGTGATGGATCCATGTTTGCAAAGAGTCACAAAACGCCGCCGGAAACTCTTTGAGATTGCGCTTACAGTGCTACGAAGTTGTCATACGATTCTGTTTGTGTAAATACAGAACTGAGAGTAAATACAATACCCATCTCGTCAATAGCTTTCTAATGCCCAATTTTTTTGTGTAAGATATTTTGTACGCATTTAATTGAGATGTTTATAACATCAGCAATCTCTGTTCTTCACCTAGCAGTTTGATAACACAATACCATGGATTTTATTAACTATATCTTCCGTAGTTATCTTAATCAGACGGCCTGGGCACTCTTTACTAAAAACAGATGTTCGTTTACGCTTGACTTTATCAAACCAATATTTGATGGTAGTTATCGATGTTGCACGGTCCTTATAAATACTTCATCTTGATTTCCTCACACGTCTTCCCATTCAAAAAAAGGAATTGAATCACTGACCGATATTGCCCTTATTCTATGGTTGCAAACAGAACACAAACTTGCCCACTTTCAACAGCTCTCAAAACAAAACTACTCAATAAATTTGTCTGAAATTTTGACAGGCGTCGTTTGAAAGATGGTGTTAAACAATGGTATACAGATTTTGGATCAGTGGCACCATCAGTCATTAAATATGGGTACTTATCATTACACTCCTCATAAATGTTTTCAATTTTGGTGTTAGTAATAATAGAATTTCTTAAAATGATTATTAACCTGACAAGGTTGATGTGTGTGCCTGCCTGGGAGCATACATCACACTGCGTGAGGGTCTCATTCCCCATCGAAGGAGCTACCGCTCCCGCAGTGCTTCTGCGTCCCCCTGCCTCGCTCCCGGTGCGTCCGACCCTGGGGGACTGGGGAAATAATTGCAAGATGTTAAAGGAGCAGATTTGGAGGAGAGAATAGTGGGAAAAAGTTATGAATCAACATGCCACAGTATGGGTGTTATCATTCATCTGTGTAATGTAATGAAGATGTTTCTTTTTAATGTCAGTGTTGAATGTGTTTTTAAACAATATTATAAACTGAACAAACAGCTTTACTTCAGAAACTAACTGTTCCACTTTACATAAAAAATATCAGGTTATTTCACTGGAAGAATCACAAAATCATTTATTTATTGAATATATTATGGAACATAACTATGTACTTATGTTCTAAATAGAAGGAGGGAGACCAAACAGAAGGAAATAACTAGGCTTGCCAAATTTATCAAACTAAATACTGTGTGGAGAAACAGTAAAGGGAAAAGGATTTATTGATTTTTAAACGTTTTAGTTAGACCTAGTTAAAAATAGGCGTAATATAAAAACCTGTGGAAACAAGAATCCAACTGCAGAATAATATATTTTCATTGAATCTAAAATGAAATTAGCAATATGATTTGTTCTCGTGTGCGCTGTGCAGTCCAACAAGGACAATTTACACAGATTACAAATTATTATCATGCGCATGCTCGTATTTACACAAAGAATAGAGTTACTTCAGTATAATACACCATTCATAATTTATAAATGCTTTTACAAAGAACCGCAGCTTTACCCCAGGTTTCGCACTAGCAATGCATATTGTTCAAACGACATTCGTAAACACAATGTTGGATTGTGCTCGGACTGCTCACGTTAACAATACGTGTTCCTAGCGTGAAACCTGGAATAAGACTGCAGAACATTTTTGATGAGATACTCGGAACCTTAAATGAAATAAAATAGGCTGAAAAGTATTTTGAAAGAGGAAAACACATTTCACATGCCTTAAAACCATGCACTTGTTGACACATCAAAATACTAGTATTATAAATCTGTACATTTCTTAACTGTAAAAGAACATGAATATCCAAAATGCATAAATTTGTAATTTAATCTTTAAGATTTTGACTGAGTTTTGAAAACATTTAAATTGTTGTGTAGTAAACATCCTCTTAACTAGTACTCAACCTGAACTCTCAAGCGACCGGTACCCAAATTGTGGTTTTACCATCTGCAATGCAGTTTAGTGTTTAAAAATATATGCAGTAAAGATAATTTTATTTTTGTTACATAATCACAGTTATTATTATTTGATGTATTTATTATGTAGCTTTTTAAAGGTTGTTCTTTACTTAAATTACACTTCTACTTGTTCACTAGCAGTAGGTATATAGTTGCAATGAGATTTGTATGGTGCTACGGTCATTTAAAGAGTAATTATCAGATACTCGGAAAACTCTGTTTTTCAGCAATCCTTCCAGTGGTACCATAAGGAGTTTACTATATGTACAAGTCTCATTATCCTATAAACTAGTGATGCCTACATCAAGAATTAGAATAAATAGGTTACCATCTTAAGGTTTGACCTGAATATGGTTGTAAATACGAGTCTAATGTATTGTAAAAGAGAAAAAAGATGTCAATAAAAGTGGTTGTTGATGGTCTGTCTCACAACTTATAAAGTAATAATAATATAACACTATTATTTATCAATGTACTAAAACCTGGTTTCGATTAAAAATTGTAACATTGAAATTAGCTTTTTTTCTATGAAACTCCAGACAAATAAAATTATTCATCTCATATGGATGGATATTACAATGAATACATGTGGGCTGTGTTAATGTAATGGAAGAATATACATAGCCAATATATAAATTTCACATAAATGGACATTTCTGAATTCTTGAGATTCAAATTCACTAGATTTTATCACAATGTTTAAAAAAAAACCTTGAAGATCTGACGTACATCAGTGCACTAAGACAATAAATATATATTTTTTAACTCATTAACAGAATAATAAAAAATACTATATTTACACTCCATACAAAAGTGAAATATACCTTTGTTTTTACAGGCGATACAACTTTAATTTCCTCGGAAATAGGAGCTGGCTGTAAATAAAATTTAAACAGATTGTCACTATTTTATATAATTTTTATCATTGAGAATGTGTATTAAAAAATTGGGCAAAAATGAAATTTTTTATACATACTGTGTGCAAAGTTTTTTGATATAAATATCTTGTACTGGGTACATTTATCCATTGAAAAACTATAAAACTATATACAGCGAAATCTCGATCGATCGTACCTCGAATAATCGTTTTCCCGCATGTATCGTTTATTTCTTCCAGTCCCGAATTAATTTCATACAAAACACCCAAAAATAGATCGCATGGGTCGTTTCTCATGCATTATTTTACTGCATTCATTGTTTAAATTATGCAGCATAGTATGTAGCTAAATGTTTGATTTCGATTAATGGCACTCGTAAACAATGAGTGGAACATTCGAGAGAGAGAATGCTGCTACTGACTGCCCCTTGACATTGTACAATACAAAGTAATTTTTTTTTTGTTTCTGTGCAGCTTTCTAATTTTATTTTTATTTAAACACATTAATTTACATGTGAAATATGTATCTTTTTTAGAATATGTATTAAACATTTAAAAATGTAACTTTTTTTATATATTCCCGCATTCAGTTTATTTCAATAGGTCCCTTCAAAAACGACAGATAGAGGTTTCACTGTATTATAAATCCATTTTCAGAATTACAGTACTCTAGCTTTATCAGGAAAATGTGAAACAATATATAGGGTAAAGTGTGGATAGATATCTCACCATTAATAACTTAAATTGAATTTAAATACAGTAGATTCCAATTAATTGGACCATCAGTTGTTCAACCATTTATTTAGGACAAATATGAAAGAACAGATGGAAATCAAAATGTTTAATTTATTTGGGCCATTTTACTTAAAGACTGCAGATAACGCATGTGTAGTGAGTGGATACAGAGCATTATCGTCAGTCGGAGTAAAGAGAACACGTCCCTTATAGTGACTACTAAATAACACACTACAAGCTGTTGTGTTGAAAAAAGCGCTAAGCTTTAAAGCTTTGAAGGGGTTAATAATATGACACTTTTGATATTTTTCTGAAATGATGCAAGTTCCGGACACTCAATATTCGAAAAAGTTTACTGGAATTTATTCCCGCTAACGCCATGACTTTTATATAGCCAGTGGTTTTAGGAATCAATAATTTTGCAAATAAATAAATTTTGGCATTCATTTATTTCAATTCAAATTTAAAACACTAACCACAATAGGAAGCAATATTTATGTAAATTTTAATACAGTGCGAATATTATGTTCCGGGTCGATTTTTTTTGGTTTGGCAGATATTTGTCAGTTCGCATTTGGTAGTCGTAGAGAGTAGTTGATTACAGTATATTATTGAGCATCTAACCTCCTACGCCTCAATAACGTTTTGAAGTTATTAAAACATTTTATCTAAATAATAATGGCAATGTTGTAACCATTAATGGTGATCGCCATTGTCACATGTTGGAAACTTCTTGGTGGCCGAATTGGGTTGATTGGGCCTATAACACATGCGATTTTAACAGGACGGTGTCCGAGCCCGAGATTTTGCAAGAAAATTTTCCTGGCCGCATGTCAAAAAGTAGTGATATCGATTGGCCTCCTCGATCACTTGATTCGTCGGCTTCTGACTATTTTATGTGAGGGTACTTGAAAGGAAAGGTCTACGCCAATAAGTCAACAACAATTCCGATGCTACAGAACAATATTCAAAATGAAATTGCTAAAATAACACGCGAAGTGTGCGAGAATGTAATGAAAAATATGGTAGAGCATGTATTTGTGCTGCTGCCAGAGGCGGCCATTTGGCCGATGTCATATTCCATACATAATTGTAATAAACCAAATAATCGATAAATAAAATCCAAATTAATTTTTTTTATTTCATTTCTTAGTTATTCAAAAATAACATCGGCTTGGAACATAATATTCACTCTGTACAGATTACTTAACTTTGTTTTTAACCACTTAATAAGTTATTTTAATACATCAACCGGTTTCGGAAAATACAATTTCCTTCATCAGGATGTCAAATTAACTAACTAAAACCAGATGTCATGACGTCCTCAAGTTTAAAAAAATCTATTTAAATTCAAAAAAATTAAAATAGTAATTATTTAAAAATAAATCTAGTATCTAACATAAATTGTTACGATGACGGAAGATGATTAGAAATTATTTTTAGAATAGGATTTGTGGTTAAATTTGGTTGGTTATTTATAATATTTTGGTTAAATTCACAAGCTTTATTAATTTCTAATGATTCTATATTACAGTAAAACCGCGATATAACGAAATCCAAGGGACCAAAAAATAAAAATTCGTAATAACGAATTCCCACATATAACGAAAAAAATAAAAAACCTACTATATGTTACGCGCCGTCGCAAAAAAATGTTGCGCGGCTTCAAAAAAGATCGCAAATTCTGCAAACAAAGGAGGAAAAAGGCCATAGGGAACTGAATACCTACATATTTTTAGTAGTTTTGTTATTAAAACAGATAAGCAAATG
Source organism: Eubasilissa regina (assembly GCA_022840565.1). Classification (NCBI taxonomy): domain Eukaryota; kingdom Metazoa; phylum Arthropoda; class Insecta; order Trichoptera; family Phryganeidae; genus Eubasilissa; species Eubasilissa regina. The sequence goes on along the minus strand of JAINEB010000015.1, from coordinate 18,939,198 downwards.
GATAATCAAAGGAATTAAATTAAGAACAGAATCTATTCAACACCAATTGGAAGATATTTTTGTAAATTCCAGAATATTGCAAACACAAAACAATATTTTAATTGTGTTTAACCGTTTAAGTGCTAAGCAATTTCCGATACAAACGATCGCAGCGCTTTTGCGACGCGTAGCATTCAAACGGTTAAATGTAGAGCCGCTTCAAACATAGTTTTGGGCATGAAACATACAAAATAATTCAAAAATAACAATCTTACAGTTGAATCGCGGCATTTTAGTCGTATATAAATTACGAAGGTATTTACCGGTAACGGCGGCAACCACTTCAAAATATATTTATAATCGTTAAAATTGTTCACTTAAAAATATATTTATAATCGTTAAAATTGTTCACTTAAAAATTATCGTTAACATTGTACACTTAAAATACACGAAAACAATAGTTAATAGAAATACAAAATACCGTACAAAAATAGTTCATAAAATATTTTAACGAATTATTTATATTATTGACGAGTTCACACGAAAACAATTGTCAAACGAAAATGAATTTATGTAAATATTCAGTTCGGTCATGCAATAATCGCGTTAAAAGCTGAACAAACTTAACTCTACAGACGTTACACTGAGACTGACATTTTCAATAAGTACATTCTGCAACTTTTGGGGGGTTCCTGTTAATTTTTGTATTTTACAGCTGTTTGGGTCTGGGTTGCAATCATATTAGAGGCGTATGCGTACGTAAAACGTGTCAGAGAACGCCGCAAGAATTATGTCAAATGGTTTTATGGGCCTGCTATGAACCCAAGAAAAAGTTTGAATTGTTTTACTACCTTGTCGGCCGACCGCCGCGCACCGCCGAAAAGGCCATAAAACTGTTCGCATACGGCAGATGCATCGGCGCGGCTTTGTAAGTGCGAAATAATATTTTCATCTTTTAACATTTTTTTATTTCGTTATAAATTTACGTAAATGTATTGGCATTTTTTCGTATGGGACAAAAATGATTTTGTTATAAATATTAACGGGATTTCGTTATATAAATGCATTTTTGTATGAAAAATTGGTTTTAGGGACTAAATTTCGATTTTTTTCTCGATATACGTCATTTTTCGCTATATCGGGTTTCGTTATATCGCGGTTCTACTATATTCAATTTAAGACCAAGATTGTTTATACGTGTAAAACAAACAATCTCATATTTTTATTAAACTATGATCACTTTCTAATAAATGATTGGAAAATTATGAAAAACCATTACTATTTAAACATCTTAAATTTTATTAAAATTTATGAGTAATTTTACTATATTATTATTAGTATAAAATGCCGTTTTAATGTTTTGTGATAGGTGTTAAGATATTTGATTTGAAAATTTAAAATATGTGTATATTAAAAAAACTCATTAAGTGGTCAAAAACAATGTTAAATAATCTAAATTAATGATTTAGAAAGTTTCTAGAACTAGTGACTATCCATACTTTACCCTAGGTAATAAAGTAGCAAGACATACCGGTGGATCTGGAAGAGGCGGGGGAGATTCAAAAATAGGCTCAGACTCGTCACTGTGATGCTGAAACACAAAATAAAAAATAAAAGCGTTTAACAAATTTAAATTAAATATGCACATGAAAAAAAACCGATGGTGATACATAAAATAATAAATACAGTAAAACCGCGATATAACGAAATCCAAGGGACCAAAAAATAAAAATTCGTAATAACGAATTCCCACATATAACGAAAAAAATAAAAAACCTACTATATGTTACGCGCCGTCGCAAAAAAATGTTGCGCGGCTTCAAAAAAGATCGCAAATTCTGCAAACAAAAGAGGAAAAAGGTCAGGAACTGAATACCTACATATTTTTAGTAGTTTTGTTATTAAAACAGATAAGCAAACGGATAATCAAAGGAATTAAATTAAGAACAGAACCTATTCGACACCAATTGGAAGATATTTTTGTAAATTCCAGAATATTGCAAACACAAAACAATATTTTAATTGTGTTTAAATATAGAGCCGCTTCAAACATAGTTTTGGGCATGAAACATACAAAATAATTCAAAAATAACAATTTTACAGTTGAATCGCGGCATTTTTATAAAATGAGTCGTATATAAATTACGAAGGTACTTACCGGTAACGGCGGCAACCACTTCAAAATATATTTATAATCATTAAAATTGTTCACTTAAAAATATATTTATAATCGTTAAAATTGTTCACTTAAAATACACGAAAACAATAGTTAATTGAAATACAAAATGCCGTATAAAAATAGTCCATAAAATATTTTAACGAATTATTTATATTATTGACGAGTTCACACGAAAACAATTGTCAAACGAAAATGAATTTATGTAAATATTCAGTTCGGTCATGATCGTTATCGCGTTAAAAGCGGAACAAACTTAACTCTACACTGAGACTGACATTTCCAATAAGTACATACTGCAACTTTTGGGGGGTTCCTGTTAATTTTTGTATTTTACAGCTGTTTGGGTCTGGGTTGCAATCATATTAGAGGCGTATGCGTACGTAAAACGTGTCAGAGAACGCTGCAAGAATTATGTCAAATGGTTTTATGGGCCTGCTATGAACCCAAGAAGAAGTTTGAATTGTTTTACTACCTTGTCGGCCGACCGCCGCGCACCGTTGAAAAGGCCATAAAACCGTTCGCATACGGCAGATGCATCGGCGCGGCTTTGTAAGTGCGAAATAATATTTTCATCTTTTAACATTTTTTTATTTCGTTATAAATTTACGTAAATGTATTGGCATTTTTTCGTACGGGACAATAATGATTTTGTTATACATATTAACGGGATTTCGTTATATAAATGCATTTTTGTATAAAAAATTGGTTTTAGGGACTAAATTTCGATTTTTTTTTCGATATACGTCATTTTTCGCTATATCGGGTTTCGTTATATCGCGGTTCTACTGTATTACAGTTTCTCATGAAGTTACACTTAACCTTTTCCTTGCCGGCCATATAAAACTTAGATAGTACCCGTACGCCGGGCATTTTACCATTAATAATTTTTAATAAAAATGAATTAATTATAAACAGTCATGATTTAAAAATGTGAAAACTTACCAAATCACGATGTTTTTCGAAAAAATAACAATGTTTTCTTCACTAAAATCACTAAAATTGTTTGAACAAAATTTATAAACAGGGTTGTCACAAGTTCACAAAATAACACATAATGTATTTATTTTTAATCCATATTGCAAATGTTGTAAAACTTTTTTTTACTTATTATAATTTTCCGGAGAATGGTATTGTTCAAAACATGGTTTAACACATAGAGCTAAGTTACATTGTTTACACATATACCGCTTTTCTTTTTTGCTAAGCACACAACACATCTTGAAGAAGTGGAGCATTCCTAATAAAATTTGGAATCGGTTTCTTGGCATCATATTGGAAAAAATTGGCAAATATAATAAAATATCTGTCGACCAATGCTCTTCAATGGTGTTCCTAGAATTTTTTGCCATCAGTATGCAAGACCAAGAAAAATGTAAATTTCATCGACAGTTGTATCGACCCATTGTTGCATTCTGTAGCTGATTGAGAACTTTTGTTTTTTATACATTTATATTGCCGGTTATTTTCAGTAACGATTAGCTCAACTAATTTTTGGTGAATAAAATTTTTAAAGAAATCTACCTCTTGCATACTTTCATCGGTGCACAATCTAGCGCCGGAAAAAAAAGAATCGAAATTGTGCACTTACGGTAAAAATTGATCACTGTCCCAATGAAATACAAAACTTCTTTCAATACTACTAGTTGAACCAATATTCCTCAAATTTGCCGATTCAATATTATCTTCGTCGACATGTGCCGATTCAGTGTTGTCTTCATTGGGCTCATAAATCTCTGGCAATTTAAATTCCACATCACTTTTATCAGATTCGGCAGTTAGAATGAGTTCGTAGTCATTGTATGTAAAATCTGACAAAATGCAACAAACAAACGAAGCAACTCCAAGACAATAAAATCACTACACAATAATCGTTAAACAGCTCACTATGAATCTTGAAAAATTATTTATAATAATAAACTACACAAATATCTTAATACTATACGCGAAAATAAAACAAATGAGATAAAAACCTCGCGATCTCCGAACAAAGGAAACGAACACTGACGCCTGTGGGAATCCTTATAGAAACTGTCAGTCATGACCATAACGCGTTCTGCCGGCTGTCAAATGGAGCACTTTACAAAAATACAGATTTCATCATTTTAAATGCACAATGAGTTGATTATAAGGTCTTATGGTTTATCCCCACAGATGGCAGTAGGAGATGCAATATGTGACAGTTAAAATTCGTGTTTATTTACGCTCTCATGACGACGTAAAGATCGACGCGAATATATTCGTTCACTGCGTGGCGGGACTGGCGAGCTAGCGCGAATATATTCGCTTACGGCAGGGAAAGGGTTAAATAATTTACGAATTCGACTTACATAAAATGCAAGTCACGTAAAGGTTTACGGTACACAACTCGGGGTGTTACTGTATTTAAATATGTAGCATTAAGAAATTGCAATACAATAGAACCCCAGTACATAATGTGAAATTTGACATCAATTGAAATTGTTCAAACACTTCAGACCCAAATTGTTAATTTCCATAAGTTTCAGACTATTGTGCCATAAATCAACACATTTTTACATGACATCATTTGAAAATTTGGAATAATAAAGTTATAAAAAATTAATATTTTGCATAAAACAATGTGTGTGGATTTTTTGAATTATGCGTTTTCTCTAAATATGCTAAATTACCATACGAGTTTTGCGATTTTTTAAGCATTTCGGTTACTTCAATTTCAAACCAACCTGTACCAAACCAAATACCGTTCTTAGGGTGCGGCTCGTCATCACATCACATCAAATATTTTACATCTGTGATTAAATTAAAAAAAAAAAAATTTAATGATGGCGTGTGCAAAAATACAAGACATAAAAAAAATAAGATTGTGAATGCAGAGCCCTGGCAACCGCAATTGTAATTAAAAAATATATTATTTACAGTATATTTAACATTCAATGTCCAATGTTTAATTCCAATGTCCAATTTTTAAATGTTTTCTTTCACAACATAAAACTAAATCAATCTTAACAAATGATATAAAAGATTACTTTGGAAGAGTGTTTCTTCAGAAACGCGGGGGGAGGTCCATCATTGCTATCAGTAGGCACATAGAATAACTGTGGGTCTACCGAACCGGCAGGTTTAGGGATCGGTTTTATCTGAAAAAAAAAAAAATCAAATATTAAATCATTTATGTTTTTAATAGTGTGATACATATTTTACCAAGTACGCAAATTGCTTGAACTGACCTTAATTGTGATTCTAGGATGCGGTATATCAGGACATTCAATATCCAAAGACTTCTTTTTCCTTTTATGTTTGTGGGCTTTGGTGGGTGACCGCATTAAATCAGGAGAATATCTCGAGCGATGCTTCTCTTTGCGGCGCTTTCTAGCAGATTTGTAACTTACTTGGTCGTGATCGTTAGTAATAATAGTATTCAATTGTTCTCCTTCGGTTGTACTCTGAGTTGTGGAAGCGCTAGAGAGAAGTGTTGAAAATGTCGAGTTGGGAGATAAGAACGAGGTATCCGATGAGATTTGCGACGACGTCATCGGTGCTACGTTTGCCGTGGATGTATTGGAACATTCTTGCTGCGATGGAGATTCGTGAGGACTCTCTGCAACTATAGGTGTAATGGACATGAGAGGTGTGTTGGTCAACGCGGGAGATGTGAAACTTCGCTTCCGAGATTTCTTGGAAGGAGAATTCGTCACGGAATCGCTGGCCGAACTCGAAGTGTAGTCATGGCCTTGGCGCTGCTTGAGTTTTTTAATTTTTTTATCTCTCTTATAAGGAGGTTTATTAATATCATACTGGGGAGACGACAGATCTGGCGATTGGTCAATGTTTTGATCCTGTATAGTGAAGACATCAGAGGAGTCTGGCTCTTTTAACTGATCGGGCGGACGTTCCACGGGTTTGATTTTAACTTTCAGTGAAGAAACACTGTCAGCTTTAGGTGTCAGTGGAAGAATTTTGAGAGTTTTTGTATCATTTTTAGCATCATCAAGCTGAGATGTATTTACTAAAGACACATCAGCCGAGGAGTTGAGATTGTTTCCATCCTTGCTGTACCTTGCGCGGGATCTTCTGGCAACCTTTTGTTCTAATACTTCTGCCTCAGATTCTGAGCTCTTATCGCATTCTGAACATTGCCTAAAATGAAATGTACATAAAATATTAATGTCGTAATTTGGAAACTATTGGCCGCCTTTGTGAAAATAAAATTAAAAGATTTATGGGATCAGTTAAAAAAACTTTGGTAGGCAATTTGCACTTGTTAAATTGTTTTTGGTTACAAGATAGCGCTAATAAGCAGTTGAGAAACATTAATTTTGTGTCAAGTAACACTATTCAGAATTTCACTGGAGGTGGTGCCACAGTCCCTTTGTTTCATATATTAAAATGTCAAGCCATAAACGTTTTCTTTCCTTTAACTTTTATAATGTTTGTTAGTGCATTACGAAAATAGTTTATCTCAAATTATGAAAATAAATATACAAAACGGTAATTTAAAACCATGTAAACATTTCAACAGTTGTGAAGTTTTAGTATGGAATAGGCTGAATGAAGACATAAATTCAACATCTACAATAAAATCTCATTAATTTGAAATTCAAGAGACCAACATTTTTTTTAATTGCGCGGAATCGATTGAGTTAATCAAATTAATTTGAATTCGGAATTCAAACACGTAGTGAAATCAGTAAAAAACTGTAAACAGTGGGACCAAATTCGTTAAAACTATACATATTTTCGCATATTCAGAGAAAACATATCGAAATTAACTGAATTGAATTGTATCGAGGATAGTATTAGCGAGTACTATTACATATATATTTATCACTATGCCCATTGGTTTGTAAATGGATCAAAATAATTTACAAAGCAAATTGTTGAATGTTCATAAATAGTCCAAAAATTATTCTCACCATCCATAAAGCTTGGATTTCTTGGGTAGTCTGGTGAGAGGCGGCTTGAGACATCCCAGGTGATAGTACAGGTGACACGTGTCACACTTAGCCAACAGATGTTGGTCCGTCTTCTGTCTGCATATTCCGCATTCATTATTAAGGGATATGGTATCTGGCGTTCCTGCTGAAATTTTGGTACATTTTAAAAAAGTTTTAAGAAATCAAAATAAAAAAGTGGAAATATTGTAACTACAGTAGAGCCTCGTTAATTATTCAACCACTTTTCCGTATAAATAGACCCAAATTATGAAATTCATATTAAAGTGTTTAGGCATTCCATGTACATTTATCTAAAGCGAATATGGAATTATGTTAATTCCTGTCATCTCTAATCTGACTGATGTGGTTATTTCAAAACATCAGAAAAACAATTAGAATTTTTATTTCAATTTGTATTCGTAATTCGTAAAACTTGATTATTCGTAGTTCATATGCATTTTTTATACCCTGAGTAAATAATTTATTCACATAATTTGCAATTCACATGTTTTTTAAATCCAAACTTGCTATTAAATCGACTACACATTCATCATACCTTAGATTTATAGCTCTGCCACCTAGTCAATGGTGCCGTCAGAACTCGGCTGAAAAGACCGGTGCCGAAGTGAGTTTACCGTATGTATCTACACCAAATTCCACAGGTCGTTTTATAAGATTTGTCATTATTTTTACAATGATTGTTGGCGCGTTGCGTATTACGTATTTCTACTCACCCTTGACTCAATAGCTTGAACAATTTTCATTGCATCTCAATTTATAAATTAATTGTGTGTAACACTACTATTAATTTTATTATTATGAAATGTTGTGATTTGTTTAATGCAATAAAGAAACTGAAACCTTTGTATTTATATATATAACATATTTTATACTTAATTTTTTTTCATGTTTCGTTCTCTTGTAATTCGTGTAAATCTTTAACCATTTGAAAACATGGAGCTTATTTTAAAAATTGATAAAAATTAATATCAAAAATAAAATTTCAAAAAATTTGAATCCCGAATACCTCCCTGGGTTTGAACTTTAAAAATCGCCGGAAAATAATAATGGCCTCAGCAATTAAGGCCAACAAAGCATGAGGATTTAAGTTATTATAAATTTGATTAAGTGAGTTACAAATTAACAGAGCTTTACTGTACTACTCGTTTTGAAGGTTGCATTGTATTATATAGCCTTTAACTTAAAATGCAGTGCCTTGTGGTGCTGAATAATATTGCAGCTATCGGTTTGGTAAAATTCAATTTTTTTAATCCCCTGAATTATAAATTAACGAGGTTCTACTATATACACAGCTTGATTTTTTTCATGGAGAAATTCTTAAAATAAGATATAAAAAATCTTATATACTATTATGCCATTTTTTCAATGATCTTCAAGAGCTGTACATCACCCAAGTAATGTTAGGTATAATGAGCTACAAATCTCGGTGACATTAAGTAATTTGGTTATTTTTCAAAAAAGAATATGAACAGAATATTAAAATCAAACAAACAAACCCTGTCTCGATGTAGAAAGAACTTTTCCTTGATGTTCCTCAGGATTTGAGTTGAGGGGAAAGCCAACACCCATCTTAAGTGCTGCTGCTGTTGGAACTACCATTGGTCTGTGAAGATGAATGCAGATTATAAGTAAAAAAAAAAAAGTCAATTTATATAGTGAAACCCTCTTAATATGATCACCTTAATACGTTTTCACGCTTAATAGGATTACATTTTCCGGTCCCGAAAAAGTTCCATACAAATTACGTATTTTTTTATGATTAATACATTTTCCAAATAATAAGTTTCCTGCCTAATAAATTAAAATATTTCTGACAGAACTCAATTTATCTGTACAAAATGTCCCCTGTAATACGTTTTACGCAGAATTTTTTTTGTTTGGAATTTATAAAATGAAAGTGGTATTCTTTCAATGGGTGCAATAAAATGAACTCTCTTTAAAAGGGTTTTGCCGTGTCATAAAAGTTTATCCATTTGTAAAAATGGTAATATTTGAATAGGCTAATGAAACATACTACCAAAACAAATTTGATTTTTTTTGTCAGATGTCAGCAATCTGGAAAATACACATGCGCTACGCGATGTGCCTGTCCAAAGTCCAAGATCATCCAAATGGGTAGTTCCGCCCCTATACCGATTCACGACGCATAAAGTTAATTCTCATTGTTTTCTCACTCACTCTCAATATACTAGAAAAGATGAAGAATATATCTTGTGCGTCCTCGGTTTGAAATATTTATTTTTTACCGCAACGCATTAACTTAAGGTCGCATCATGCTTTTTTTTTCTTGCTCATTATCTTTACATTAGAAAAAGATAGCAAATATTATCTTTGTGCCCTTATAGGTAACGCGGTTCTCTAGTTCTCACAGCTGCTAGCTGTGAATGTCAGTGCTTGCCAATCTTCTGTTCCGTATTATTACCATCATTATTTTTGTTTACGTAGCGTTTGTATATTTTGTTGTACAAACGTTGGTATGCGGTTGAGTTCCTCAGACTTTTCCGTGTTTTATAAATTATTTAATTTGTATTAATTTTAATACAGACATTTCTCTTTCTATTCAAGTTTAGTGTCGAGGCATTTTAAAAAATGTGTAGTTAGCATTTCTCAGATTTTCTCGTATCTTGTTAATTATTTTATTGCCATTGTTTTATATGTAAAGAAAATTATTTGTTTTTCTCAAATATATTAGACATTTTGAAATACGCAAATACGTGGTTTGCGTTTCTTAGACTTTTCCGTATTTCATTAAATTTAAATTTAAATATTTTTATAATTTTGACTGATAATTTTATATTCTCGATTATAGCATTAATGCGAAACTCATACAAAACGCCGACAGTTGCTAAAAATCAAATAAATACAAGAGATTGACAAAAAACATTCAAAACAAAATTAACAGAAAAATACGCAACCCCATTAATGAGGTTGTCAACAATATTAAACATGACGACAGAAAGAACTTTAACGTTGAAAGGCAAGTGCCAAATTTCGCCGTGACCACCACAAAACAAATGTGGTGTGAAACTTTTGTCGCTAACTTCAGCAGAGAAATGGAGGGTTGACAAGTTCGACTATTATGTCGTTATTAAAATATTTTCATTTTTCAATTATCGTAATGTTAATTAAAATACAATATTAGATGTTATGGTCAAATAAAGCATGGAAATATTGAAATTACTGTTAATAAGTTTTCCTGTTTGAGAAGATTTTATTTGGCGATCCCTTGAAAAACGTATTAAGAGGGTTTAAGAGGTATTAAGATGCTCGCCTAGTGATCAATAATAGTTGGGGGTTTGAGTCTCACTCCGGGAGACCAGCAAGTCAGTCTTACTTTCACAGCACAAGCCAGCATACATACAGACAAAGCTACCATCTGGGTAGCCGCTTGAGTTCAACAATCGCAACAATTAGAGACTTAAAATTAATGAATATGATAAAATTTAATTAATTTTGAGGTACCATTGAGTGGTTTTAACAAGTATTAACCATTGAGTAACATTAAAAAAGTATTAATGTTCAACCAGATAAACAAGCATTAGGACATCTGCTAGTAGTGACAGATATTCATACCACATCTTGTTTTAAAGGTATGTTCCCAAATGAAAATATAAATAAACAGTATAAGTATTCGCTTAACTTAATTGGAAAATAGTAAAAATATTAATGTAAATCATGATCTGTATGCACATATCTATTTATTGAAGACAAAAATGAATAAAATTATAGACATTCTATATTCTTCAAAAGGGCAAAATTGATTTCAAAATAATCATTCTATTGGTTGGTCTCGAAATAGAAAGATGAGATTATATGAACTAAAGATAAAATAATGGCGTAGTAAAAAGTTACCTCCTGGGACCAGCAGTGGTCTGTGGTGGGGGTGGTGGGACGGCAGAGGCCAATGCTTCCAGGTTGGGTAATGTTTTATTTGGACATACACCCGAGATACACGAGTAGAATTTACTAATGTTCTGTTTCAAGGTACACATTTCCTTATTCACCTCATTATTTTCTTTTGTGACCTGTAACAATAAAAAAAATGAAAGGAAACTGAAGAAATGACAATGAAACCAATTAATATCTAATTTTCAGTTTTATAATAAATGCTCGATTCTTATTATTGCTTCAATCTTCTTCAGTGAAGTGCAACAAAATTTACTCTACCCGATCATATTCCTCTCTTAGCTCCTTCTGCCCTTCTAATAGTTCTGTATTGGTGTCAATCAATTCCTGAAGGGATCTTTTCATAGTTTGCATACGACTATTCCTCTCCAGGTAATATCCGATGAACTCCACACTGAATGCAGGCGGAATATGCCATTTTTTGCGAACATCTGTCAAAGCTGCCAGCTGTAAAAATGAAATATAAATTATTAAATCCGGCAAATATGTGTAACACGTCATTTGGGCAAGACACCGACTCGACAACAATGGATAGTACAAACAACTATCAATTGAAGAGTTCTGGCTGGTAAAGGCTAAATTTTGGAGGTATTTTAACTTTAAGGCGCGACTTTCAATAATAATTCAAATTTTTGCGTTTTTTACGAAAATGTAGGTTTTTATTATTCATTTATATCAAAAGCTGTTCAATAGATTTGACTTTTTTCAACTATTACTTAGATTAGACCTTTACACTAATATAAAACTAATAAACTGAATGTTATTTGCTATAATTAAGATGATACAAGCATTATAAAAAAGACTGTGAAAGAAAGATTTCCGCGTGCCACAAAATTGTGTTAATATGCTAAATTGTTGCATAAACAAAATATGTTTTCTTATAATCTTGAAGCCAATATTACGCAGACAAATCTGCAAAATATTAAAAATGAATAGAGTTATAAATCATTCAATTTGCAATACATTTGATTAATTTTCGACGTTTTTAAAATACATACTTTGTTTTAGTAAAAATATACATTTTTAAATAATATATTATACAGTAAAACCGCAATATAACGAAATCCAAGGGACCAAAAAATAAAAATTCGTAATACCGAATTCCCACATATAACGAAAAAAATAAAAAACCTACTAAACTTACGCGCCGTCGCAAAAAAATGTTGCGCGGCTTCAAAAAAGATCGCAAATTCTGCAAACAAAGGAGGAAAAAGGCCATAAGGAACCTACATATTTTTAGTAGTTTTGTTATTAAAACAGATAAGCAAATGGATAATCAAAGGAATTAAATTAAGAACAGAATCTATTCAACACCAATTGGAAGATATTTTTGTAAATTCCAGAATATTGCAAACACAAAACAATATTTTAATTGTGTTTAAATGTAGAGCCGCTTCAAACATAGTTTTGGGCATGAAACATACAAAATAATTCAAAAATAACAATCTTACAGTTGAATCGCGACATTTTTATAAAATGAGTCGTATATAAATTACGAAGGTATTTACCGGTAACGGCGGCAACCACTTCAAAATATATTTATAATCGTTAAAATTGTTCACTTAAAAATTATCGTTAACATTGTGCACTTAAAATACACGAAAACAATAGTTAATAGAAATACAAAATACCGTACAAAAATAGTTCATAAAATATTTTAACGAATTATTTATATTATTGACGAGTTCACACGAAAACAATTGTCAAACGAAAATGAATTTATGTAAATATTCAGTTCGGTCATGCAATAATCGCGTTAAAAGCTGAACAAACTTAACTCTACAGACGTTACACTGAGACTGACATTTCCAATAAGTACATTCTGCAACTTTCAGGGGGTTCCTGTTAATTTTTGTATTTTACAGCTGTTTGGGTCTGGGTTGCAATCATATTAGAGCCGTATGCGTACGTAAAACGTGTCAGAGAATGCCGCAAGAATTATGTCAAATGGTTTTATGGGCCTGCTATGAACCCAAGAAGAAGTTTGAATTGTTTTACTACCTTGTCGGCCGACCGCCGCGCACCGCCGAAAAGGCCATAAAACCGTTCGCATACGGCAGATGCATCGGCGCGGCTTTGTAAGTGCGAAATAATATTTTCATCTTTTAACATTTTTTTATTTCGTTATAAATTTACGTAAATGTATTGGCATTTTTTCGTACGGGACAAAAATGATTTTGTTATACATATTAACGGGATTTCGTTATATAAATGCATTTTTGTATGAAAAATTGGTTTTAGGGACTAAATTTCGATTTTTTTTTCGATATACGTCATTTTTCGCTATATCGGGTTTCGTTATATCGCGGTTCTACTGTATTTCCTCACATACTTTGAGGCTTCAGCTACTATTTAAAACTAAGTTTTATATCAGAAACACAATAATCAGTTCTTAAATAATATATTTTTAGTCTTATGAAATAATAATTTTAATTATCTCTTAAACTTCTAATACGCCGTTCGAACCGGCTATAACCGTTGATTTTCATTAAATTTGCCCATAAAACACATTTTAATACAAATTTTTACTACAATATGAATATTATACTTATTCTCAATACAAATTGCTTATTTTTGTAAAGTATATGGTTTAGAGTTGTTTTTATACGAATTTATTTGACATTTTAAACATGCGTTAAATTTCACATCACACCATTCTACATGACAGCGCTTGTGCGGCTAGCACACATGCGCTGTCACATTCTAAAACGTCAACATCGCCTTTTTAAAATGCAATGTTGCCATGATGTGGGTCTGCGGTTGTCGGCAAAGTCAATGAATTTACTGCACTTCGGCAATTAGAACTTCGATAAAACATTACAATACCACATTATTTCAATTACATCAATTACCCCAAAAAAAAAAGGGGGAAACTCTGGATATCATTATAGAAATAAAATGTCCGTCATCTGCTTCAAGTATGACTGTTGATGAAGCTATAGAAAAGCGAAAAGTAACATTTTTGAAATTAGACAAAAATAAAATAACGAAAACTAATAAAAATCATGATTGGAGTTATCATGTTCAAGGACAATTGCACGTTAGTAATAAAAATGTGTGTCTTTTGGAGTTTGGACGGGAACAAGTTTTAAAATTAAAACCGAAAACATCTAATCGAGATGATAATTTTTCGCATGAATTTTTTTTTACAAGACTTGAATTGTTTTACATGGATTGCATGGTCCTAGAATTAATTGACCCAAGAAAAACGAGGTCCATGGATATCAACGAGCCGCAATATATAATTAAAGCCATAGAAAATAAAGCTCAGAAAAGCAAACAATCAAGGAAAAGAATAGAAAAATTACTTTAATCATTTGCCACATCTGATTTTTAAAACACTTTTTTTAAAAATAAATAATGAATACACGTCACATTGATATTCTCTGAATATTCAAAATTAAGCTAAGCGCTTGTGCCACGAACAACCGGTGGTCTTCTGAGACGAGGTTTTATTTTTAATTCAGGCCTTAATTTCAGATATTGATAAAATGATTTAGAAATAAAAATAGAGATAATTTGTCAGTTCTATGGCATAAGGATTAATAATACTTGCAAGAAGTGAAACAGTTTGTTTCTCAAAAGTATGCCTGAGCGAATATAAGGAAGGACATCATGGGAAGACAGGTTTTTATATGCCTACTGGGGATTCTTTCCTGTCATTCTTCATAGTATAAACATAACAATTCTTAGGTAAGAACTTTAACAAATTATTTAATTTTCGCTTGATAATTTCAAATGGCAACACATATATGAATGCTCTAGAAATGGCTATTTTCTGACCTAGGAGTTTAAGAAAACCAACAATTGTATATTAATCCTTTTCTATTGATACCTTTTGCTCTAGCAATATATACCTAAAAAATAATGCACTTTTATGTGTACTTGATATTGCAAAAGAATTAACTATTAGTCTCATCTTGAAAGGGTATGCAAAATGCAAAAAATATCTCAAAATACAAATTGGAAAAATGAAAGTCGCGTCTTAAGGAAACCATTGAACAAGAGTACATAAATTATAAATGGTTAGTGTCGTAAAATATACCGCAAGATGAGAATAAACATTATTTTAAATTTAAAAAATAAATTCAAAAGATTACAATATTTACCTGAGCATCTTGCATTTCCAAAGCCAACGTGTCTATTCCCATGAGACTAGCTTTGTGCAAGAGTTTACGACAAGCTGTCGCACTAGTTGGTAGAAGTCGGGGCATTTTTTGTGTTGGAACTGAAGAGTAAAATATCATTAATATACAGTGAAATCCTCTTAATAAGTTTTCCAAAGATCATCAAATAAAAATTTCTTAAGCAGGAAAACTTATTAATAGTGATTTCAATATTTCCATGATTTATTTGAACATAACATTTAATATTGTATTTTAACTAACATTAACTTATATTATGATAATTAAGAAATGAAAATATTTTTATTTAAAAAAACAATTTATTCTTAAAAAGTTGCCTATATGAATATGTATTTGAAAATCAACCAAGAGAAATTAGGCCGTAACAACTGAATTAAAATTTTCATCGCCATTCATAATTACACGGGTAGATAGATTAAAAAAAATAAATAATATAACAATATATTTATTTTTAAAATAGTCCCTTCATACTAGATTGTTTTTTTTTTTAAATGTACAAATTGTGACGTAAAATTTCAAACATTATCTATAATTTTTTCTGGTACATTTGGAAGATAAAAGAATTACTACCTAAACTGCAAAAAATAAATAAATTATAAAACGAAATTAAAATTAATCTGACATTAATTATTTAACCACCTAAATAAAATAAATCGACATAGCAAAAAGTAAAAATAGAACCATTGACAAGACCAAAATTCAAATTTTTCAGTGTTTTTATAGTAGAATAAGGGTTGGTCAAAGGTATCAAGGAGATAAAATATATGACAAAAGATGTCACCTGTAAGTTCGATCTTTTTACAAAATGTAAAATTTTTTGCATGACAAGACATATGGTATCTCTTCCTGATCAACATGAAGAATGCACATTGAAAAAAAGTACTGTTTGTAAATATAAACCTGTTGGGCTGCGTACTTAAAATTCGCCCCTTTTGATGATTTTTATATAATTTATCTTTACTTTACATTCAACATATTGAGACATCACCTGCAATGTCAAGAACGGCGATACAATTACATTTTGACATCGATGATGGCAGGTCCGAACTCACAAAAATACGTTAATAGTATTTTTGTCCTTAATTACAATATCAATTTATTAAATAACATTATTTTTTGCTTTGTTTATTTATTTTGTGCCGATGTAAAAAGTCAAGCAAACAAAAAATCTGTCGGTTATGTTAATTCAGTTGTCAGTGCCCTGTGGTTTGCTATTTTGTTTAATTTTGGATATTTTTTTTCAGAGTGAATTCAGTTTTCAGTACACATTTAAACGCTTTGCTTTGTTTTTTGATTTTATCGATAAATTTTCAAATATGTATATATCTTGTTATACCATGGTACAAGGTAATTGAGAGAAAAGTGCTAACTATCAGTAGCGAAACACATTAATAATTTAATTTTTTAAGAAATGCGGCTAAACTTGAGAAAACAATAACTCCTCTGATTTCTGTAGAATGTATTTTTCAGTAAAGTCGTGTGTTCCCTGAGTTCAAAACTTCTAAATTCTAGTTGCCTTGTTGGCCATTGTACCATTCGAAAAATAACCGTATTCACCATTGCAAATTTTTCTATCGGAAAACATGTTTTTTTTTATAAAGATCCGAGAAGTTACGTATTCTTAATATACACCAGAAATGTAACTCCTAATGAAGCGGGGTATGGTATTTCCGAAAACGGAACATTATCGGATTTCAAACATCATAATTATTATTTTTTTAACAATTTAATGAACTAATCACTATAAGAAATAAAGTAATTTGCATAAAAATTATTGATTAGTTGCATATTATTTATACATACATAATATTATACAAAATCTATTTCTATAATTAAAAAATATTGATGAAACAATATGATATTTTAAATTCCCGAAACGAATTGAAGGTTCAGTTAATGCAGAACATTGTACAATTAGAGTAATGCTTAGAAGTCAATGCATTATTTCGATCTCTGAAATAAGCTTGCCATAAAAAAACCTTTAATCGAAGCTATTGTAAGAATTGGGTTTTGAAAGGGTTTTTCGGCCAGGAATATTTGCATAGTTAAAGTTAAAAATTAATAAAAATAAGATTAGTATTATCAATTCTGTTCTTGTATTTTGTGAAGATTATCTGCAGGTACAAAAATAATTTATGTCTGTGGCACTATTCCTTGTTTTGTGAAAGCAAGGTAGTAAATTTTATTGGCCAATTCAAATATGTCCCTTTTGTTTTTGTGAGTGAATAGATATTTTATGACAAGGCCTAATTTTATTTATTGCACCCATTGAAAGAATACCACTTTCATTTTTGAGAATGTCAAACAAAATTTCTTGTGTCGAAAAACATATTACAAAGGTATTTTGTTCAGATAAATTGAGTTGTCATAAATATTTTAATTTCTTAGGTGGGAAACTTATTATTTGGAAAACGTATTAAGCGTAAAAAATATGTAATTTGTATGGGACTTTTTAGGGACTGGAGAATGTGATCTTATTAGGCGGGAAAACCTATTAAAGGGGAACTTATTAAGAGGGTTTCACTGTAATTGTTGAAATAAAATTACACAAAGAAAGATAGGCTGACTGCTTAAAATAATGAACATACCCCATGGAGCATTTTTTAATTCCTTCATTGCTAGAAACTTTTTTCGACACTTTATTAATTTCCTTCGAGTTCTCAACTGTGCAGCACTGTCTGTTTTGGTCTCCAAATCAATTTTCCTGAAAATTTTTCATAATGAAGATTCATCGAAAAATTTGCAGGATACAGAAATAAAACATAATTGATATAATTTTCCACAGTTCTAGTAACTATAGGAATTATTTACCGTTGTTGAGTCCGAAGTTGCAAGGCGAGCCAATTGCGCTTGCGCTTTCTAATGAGAGTCTTGTCGGAGTGCAGTTTACAGTGCGCATAGAAGGGGTCTGCTTGTTCAACTTCTTCCGTATGCGCTTCGGCCAGTAAACCTTCTCTCTGTCCGCTAAATTACAACAAAAATATATTATTTATCATAGAAATTAATTAAATTAAAATAAATAATTATTTTGAAACATAAGTGCATAATTGTACCACAATATTAATACTATTGTCTATATCCACATACACATTGAAACTACAATTTTTTAAATTTAAAAAAAAAAAAAAAAAAATAGAGATGCGTACACGGAATACGTGTCACATCAATATTCTTACTCTTTTCAAAATAAGCTAAATTCTTGTGCTATGAAAATAGGACTAATTTGCCGGTGTCCTGGAACGAGGCGCGAACCCCCGACCACTACACCAACAAGCTACTCAACAATGAGTGAAATTAAATAACAGAATAGTAGCGTTTATTGAAACTTCACATATAAGCAGTTGGCCCCCTTTGATGTTGTTCTCATTAAAATGCTGTTCCATGCCCTAATTAATGGGGTCTTTCTGATTTTTACCATACACAATAGCTTACATCACATCTTACACTTACAATTTAACTTTTAATGGGGGTACTCATACCTCGATATGGACCATATTAAAAAAAAAAGACCATTCTAATTTTTCTATAAAAACATCATTGGAGTCTGTTTAAGGATGAGGACGCTATCGGTCTTATACGAGCATACAAATGAAATGTGTTACTGATGGATGTACACTCCACCAATAATTGCTGGATCCACCCCTATGAATAGCAAATTTTTTTGTTCTGTGTATAAATCTAGTTTTAATTTTTTCAGTAGAAATTCAATATGTACAGTGGAATCTCAGGTTACGAACTTGATTCGTTCTGTAAGATTGTTCGTAATCCAAAACAATTATTCCCATAAGAATCTGGATTAGTGCATTCTTTATCTATGAATTTATTCACCCCTGCATTTGAAATCTGTCACATTGCTGGCAAAAAATCTTTGGTTGATGCGCTAATATAAATTCAACAATGAGATCATCATCGGATTAACTCACATCAATAAAATAGTGGGATATTGAATGATTCATTGTTGTATACTGAAACATTCATAGAATCAATGTGACAGATAACTTTTGAAACGGCTGCAAAAAGTTGACCATTTTTAACTAAAGATTTACAGTATCTACCATCTGATATTGAAGAGTAAAATGTTGAATGTACTTTCGATATAAATATTTCGAAGTAAATATTTTTTACCAACGATCAAACAACCTGTTTTCAAAATTTTTTTTTACAACTGATCACACAACCGGCCTTTAGAATAGAAATAAAAAATCGTACCATGTAACATGAAAGTAGGTTCTGCACATTCCGGCATCGCAGCCGATGCAAATGCCGGTGCGGGAAAACATTTCATTTTCACAAAGACAACAAGCTCTGGCCCCCCATCTGCTGTACGCCATTTCAAACAGAGTAACACCGCACAACTTCTCCACCTGCAAGTGTATAATGAACACAGGTGAAGAACGAAAATAAACTCTCATGACCCCAACCTCCGATGACCCCAACCTTCAATACATAAACCAGATTACACAAATGGTAATATAAGTAATTGGTGGGTTAACCGACACCAGGAAAATAGATTAATAATTAAGAGTGTTTAAGCCAGAAAAAAGGTAATTTTATCTATAACATTATTTTACATTAACTACTTGTGAAAGTTAATTGTTTTTTAAATATTACATAAGTCACCATTGATAATAGAAAAGAGAATTGTACAGATTACAAGAGAATTGTATGGCGAAAGGACTAATCTATTTTTAAATCTTTCAATTGTAAGCTTAATGGAATAAAAATAAATTGTAAACTGTGATGTTAACGCTAAGGATTATTTTGGTCAGTCTAATCATAAAACTATAAATAATATTTATGCAATTTTGCAATTTGACCGTGAAAGGAAAAAATAAAATGAAGTCGATTAGCCATACATGATTTACCTCTGAGAAAGCGACTCCAGGAACATACAGAGCGCACACGAGGTGCACCCAGGCTCCAACCTCTGTTTCTTTAAATATTCCACCTAAAATAAAAATTTCCTTTATTAATATATTGTAATATGTGGTCCCTGCCATTTGATAATACGAGTACAGTGAAACCATCTTAATAAGTTCCCCTTTAAAAGGTTTTCCCGCCTAATAAGATCACATTCTTCGGTTCGAAAAAGTTCCATACAAATCACAATTTTTTTTATGCTTAATATATTTTCCAAATAAGTTTCCCGCCTAAAAAATAAAAACATTTATGACAACTTAATTTATCCATATAAAAAATGTAATATGTTTTTTGCAGAAGTAATTTTGTTTGATATTTAACAATAAAAATGTTTGATATTTAACAGCAAAAAAATAATATTTGAATAGGCTAATAAAACATAGTGCCCAAGCAAAATAAATCCCAAAAATCAACAAAACCATCATAAACAATATCTTCAGCATGTACAATACCAGAGCCACATTGGTAATTTTGTTTTATTTAATTAAAGGTAGATACCTTTAAATAAATTCTTAGAATACACAACAATTTACTTAATTCTTATGATGACCCACATTGAATTAGGCCTCATTTTATGACAAGCTTGTCTTTTCAGTTACCATATAGATAAAATAACAAAATATGTAGTGCACTGACATTTTTATTTTCATCTCTTTGCTCATATTACCTTAATTGTACTCCTCTGACAGAATCTTCAATTTATTTCGGGAATTCTAAGTATCAAATTTTGAATTTATAATTGTATGAATAAATTGTGTGTAATCTTATTTTGTATACTGAGTGTAACATAATATTTTAGGGGTGGATACATTACATATGTATTAAAAATACAAGTTGAAAATGTTCAAACTTCATGTGATAACAAAGTTCAAACTCTCTGCTGTCATGTAGCAAGTCTTTTAAATTTATTTTCTGATGGAAGCTGTTAACTGTTTTTTCATTATTTTCGTCTGCTAGCAATAATCATCGAAGCATCTATATAAGCATTTTACTGTTTCTATAACACACTGATCCATAGGTTGTATTACTGACATGACACTTGGTGGAAGAAACTTTACTGTAAACATTTCATTGATCTGGTTTAAACATTCTATAGATGGGTGGGACGGTGCATTGTCTAGTAATAATGTTTTTCCTCTTTTATCTATGGAGTTTTGATATTTTTTCACTTCTGGAATGAATTGCTTTTTGTACCATCGTTTAAAAATTTCACCATTCATTCTGGCTTTCTTCTGATGGTCATATTCAACCAGAAGGCTTCTGATATTTTTAAAGCATCTGGGGTTCTTTGATTTCCCGATGACAAGCAGTGGGAGTCTGTGTCTGCCTGCTGCATTGGCACACACCATAATGGTGCCACGTTCTTAACTAGTCTTGTACCCTGGTGGAGTATTTTCACGCCTCGATGCTAAAGATTTGTTGGGTAGTTTCTTCCAATTTAAACCGGTCTCGTCAGCATTGTAAATAAATTCTTCGTTGAATCCTTCCTTCTCCACGAACACCTTCAATGTGTCAATGAAAGTGTTTGCTGAAGGTATGTCAGCAGAAAGCTATTCCCTGTGGACTTCAAGTTCCCTGATACTATGTTATCCTTTGAATTTTTCAAGCCATCCTGAACTCGCTCTGAAGGTGAGATCTCTATTTAATCTTGTATTGAAAAATATTGGTTTTTCACACAATATGGACCAGACAATGGCTGTCCAGATGATCGTCTTTGTATGAACCATATAAAAATACACTCTTTAACTTCTTCATTTCCTGATTTTTTCATAACTTTACGCTCTGATGTTCCATCTTCTGACATTAAACAATGAGTAAACTTCATAATTTTTTCACATTGTTTTTTTTATATCTGAGATTGTTGACGTTCTAACACTATATTTACTAGATAAAGAACGTCCCGAGTCACCATGTTTCAAAGCATTGATTATATCCAATTTGTCTTTTAATCATAATACAACACATTTTCTTTTCGATGACATATCAGTAATATTAAAAAAAAATAAATTTAAATACTGCTCTAAATGGTTCGATTGATATCCACAACAACGCATATTGTATCACTACAGAGTGTCCAGACAGATTAGTGCCATAGGAATGATGTAATTTGAATATAAATTATTTATAAATATGTCAAGCTATATTTTTATTACAACGCAAAATGTATTGTATATTTTTTTTACCCGGTTGAGTCATAAATAACTTCTGTTTTGTTTCATACATTTATTTTTCAACAAAAAAATAAATAAATGGATTCTTCATTATTTGATATGACTTGTTCTCATCTTGTTTTTAATTTATCGATTCTTTCTCCATAAATGTGGCTGGTTTGGATTGGAAGAAGTCTCGGACAGCCTCATTTATGCCCAGTCAGAATTGAAATTTTTGCCATTTAAAAAATTCTGTAAGGAGCAGAAAAGGTGGAAGTCTGTTGGAGCAAGGTCTGGTGAGTATGGTGGATGAGGTAAAGCGAACCAACCAAGATAGAGAATTTTTTTTGAGTCATCCTTGCTGTATGCATATGTCAGTGCCCTGTGGTTTGCTCTGTTTTATTTATTTATTAATAAATTTTCAAATACGTATCGGTTGCGAAAATAAATAATTTGGTTGTCAAGAAATATTAATCAAAGCTGAACCTGTGGTTTCTCCGAAAACGGATGTTATTAGATTTCGAACATAATAATAAAAAAAAATATTTTTATGAGTTAAATTAATATATAAACCGGTTTCGAAAAATACCTTTTCTTTCATGCAAAAAAACATGGTTTTAATTAGTTTATTTGAGATTCTGATGAAGGAAATGATATTTTCCAAAACCAGTTGGTGTATTAAATTTAACCCACAAAAGTGGTTTAAAATAAAGTTATAAATAATATATGTTTAAATAATTTCGTGAACTACAAGTGAGGGTACTAGTTGCAAAGTCAGCAACCTCCATTATTATTTGTTCTAACTTTTAATGCAGTTGTCTTTTCATGCAATTTTTAAAAGTGTTAATTTATGAGCAGTCAAACATTACTAATTTTTATATTAATTGGTCATTCAAAATCGGTGTTAGTTGTAAAATCAGTGGTTTTTGCCGCTGCCATTTATATTAGAATTCAATCAATGGCAGTCTTCATTACTCAGAAATTTAAAAGGCCGCCATTATGGAGACTAGATTATTTTTGGAAAAATATGTTGTATTTATCTTGTATTTTAAACCAGATTATGGGGATTATTATTTATAATAAGAAATGCATTAATAAATATATTGTTATACTTTTAAAATTAGCAATATTAACTTGGTGGTTAAGATTCATATTTTTTATACTTCTATCAGATTTCACGTTTTCTCCAAATAAAAAATATGGAAGTAGCTGAGATTGCGAATAAGTAACAATAATACAAAGAAATATAAGCAGTTTGCATTAAAATTGTTGAAGTCAAATATGTTCAAGGAGTGTGTACAAATTCTGTACCGTTACAGAAAAGATTATTAGGAGATTTTTGCAAAATCATGTTATGCTTCTAATAAATTTACTTCGAAATAAATATTTGTGAAATTGATCCATTATTATTATTAATCCATTATCATTGTTTCAGGCCATAAATCATCTAATAAAAAATGGTCTGGTTGCTCAAAGCTCAATGGCCATTATTTTTTTTGTAATTAACTAACTTAACCATCATGTCTTTTCGCCGCGGGATTAGGCAGAGAGGATAGAGCGCCACATTCTTCTGCCCTGAAACGCAATTCTCGCCTCAACCACATACATACATTTTCTCATACAAGCTCACTGATTATTGAGGCTTCCAACATAACTATTTTCCAGTATGTGGTTTACCTGGTCGTGCCAAGTTTTCCGCGGACATCCTCTATTTATGGTGCTATCAATACTTGCGTCATAAATCTTTTTGACCATCACCTCCTCATTTATCCGTTCCATATGACCAAACCACCTAAGTGATATTTTCTTAATCTTACTTACTATATTAAGATCTGCTTTACATTGTTTGAAGTGTTAGGAAGAGTATATTATCCAGAATAGTTTTAATGGTTAATTTTATCGCGTAATATTTTTACTTGATGTATCATTGAGCACACATTACATTTCGCATGTACTTCTCAGAAATTCAAAATACGCAGTTAATTTTTTTTTGCAAATTTGAATAATTTAGTCCGTGAATTCCTACTTCCTTAGCATAACAAGAACGAGAAATTAAACGTGAATAAATGCTCCTTTCAAAATCAGTTTTACATTCTTTACTCTGTCATAAATGGATCTGCCGCATATACGCCTAAGCGATCTCATTTTCACTGCATTTAGTCTACTTTCGTTCCTCGTTCCTCTCCTGCCAGCTACATACCTCACTTCCATACATCGGTGTGGATACCGGGACTTCATTGTGCACCTCGGTTGATAAGTTCCCATTAGTTATTTTTTGTATTCAATATATAATTTCGAATCAACAAAATATTTCAATTAATCGAAATAATCGGATAACTAGGATTTTTTTAAACACTCGTATCTCTGACATGATTGAGATTAGGTAGAGCACATGCAGCTTCAACATTTTCAACTTGTATTTTTAATTCATATGTATCTACCCCTAAAATATAGCATTCCACTTAGTATACATAATAAGATTACACAAAATTTATTCATTAAATTATAAACTCAAAATTTGATGAAGCAATTCGATACTTTGAATTCCCAAAACAAATTGTAGGTTCAGGCCAAATATAATTAGGGTAATAAGGACAAACAGATGAAAATAAAAACGTCAATGTACTACATATTTTGTTATTTTATCTATTTGTTATCTGAAAAAGACAAGGTTGTCATAAAGTGAGGCCTAATTCAATGCGGATTATCGTAAGAGTTAAGTAAATTGTTGTGTATTCCAAGAATTTATTCTAAGGGTTTTTCTGCCTCCTAAGCAATTAAGAATATTTAAAGGTAGATAGATATTAGTGAAAATAAAACAAAATTACCAATGCAGCTCTGGTACTGTATGCATGCTGAAAGTATTGTTTATGACAGCTGGGGTTCTGTTTTGTTGATTTTTGGGATTTATTTTACTTGGGTAGGATGTTTTATTGGCCTATTCAAATATTACTGTTTTTGTAAATGGATAAACTTTTATGATACATGGAAAAATACATTTAAAGAGAGTTCATTTTATTGCACCCATTAAAAGAATATCACTTTCATTTTTATAAATGTCAAACAAAAAAAATTCTGCGAAAAACATATTACAGGGACATTTTGTATGGATAAATTGAGTTCTGTCAGAAATATTAGACGGGAAACTTATTATTTGGAAAACGTATTAAGCATAAAAAAAAATACATAATTTGTATGGGACTTTTTCAGAACCGAAAAATGTAATCCTATTAGGCGTGAAAATGTATTAAAGGTGATCGTATTAGGAGGGTTTCATTGTACATGTTTTTACTTACTCGTAATATAGACAATGTACACTTCATTTCAAATTAAATATATATTTGCATTCTGTTATTGAATTTATAAAAGAGAAAACATTTAAGTAATCTTAACCAAGAGATATTAAAAACACGTTTGACATATTCACTACTTTGCGACTAGAGCAATTATATAATTAGAAGGTATGTATATACATATAGAGCAATAAACTTTTTTTTTTGTGGACTTTGAAATGACATTCTTATTATAAATGTTTAAATTGACTTAATTTGTCTGAGAAGTGCAAGTATTCTATTCCTTACCTAAAATACAATCACGTTGTATGAAACCACAAATTTTATTACACGCCAATCAGTTTCACTTAACTCAAGTTTCGTTAGGACGTATTTAAAACTATTTAATACCTTTAAAAACATTTTAAATACATCCTGACGAAGCTTGAGCTAAGCGAAACCGGTTGGCGTGTAATAAAATTACTCGTTTCATATTAAATGATTGCATTTTATTTAATTTAATAAGCTAAACCACAAAGTGATTGCTTTCCTATTTCTATTCCTCCCTTCTAGACTGTTTTTGAATAATTTTCCCATTGGTTTTGCTTCTACTCTCATAACAATAGTGTATTTTAATTATATTTAAAGAAAATGCAACAATACTATTTTTGTTTTATTACAGAGAGGTTAAATTAAGCACAGACTAGCTTAGACTAGTTGGATAATCTCTTATTATATTTTTTTGGATTATGATTAAAAGTTTGAAGTGTGTGGGATATGTCCCTGCCTGCTAAGACAGACTCAACTAATTTGTCCACACCTTATTATATAGTGATAGGTTTTGCACTAAGATGATATTGAAGAAAGAAATATGAAATAGTTGGATCTTACAGATGAACTTCACAGCTGCGTACACATTGATTTATTCAGTATAATTTTGCTCAAATTTTTTGATCTATAATAAACAAATGAATTGTTTTATTATACATTAAATGAAATAATAACCTGTATTAGGGCATAGTTCACATGTCGGATTGATGACCCCCGCTTTGCAAGCTTCGCAGAACCAAGGTTCAGTGGATGCAGAGCTGACTGTGCTGGATTCGCTTGTGACATCTGACACCCCATAACAACCTAGAGAAAAGAAAAACACATTTTCAAAACATAAAAAATGAAGATAAATAAATGATGCAGGTACTTACCAGGAAAATATGTATTCTTGTTTGCTTTTATCATATTGACAAAACAAAGAAATGATAACAAATTGGGCAAGTCAATAACAATTATTGGCAAAAGCTGCATACCACTGGCATATTACTAGCAATATTATACATGTGGAGGTCTATTGCCTCCACTCTTATCATTGGCAATACTGAACGCACTCTGTAAATATAGGTGTGTGAAACAAAACTTCCATCAGCCGTAAAGCATCCACTACCAACATCAAGCTAGCGACTATTTGAAAGGCCATCATTCAAACGCCACTCTTTCTACCACAACCCTTCCATTAATAGTTCCAAGAATCGCCTCCGAAAACTATTTGCGTAGTAACTACTTTATACAGTTTAACTTATCCACATTTGCCTAACAATAAATCAAGTGTTAATCGAAGTATAACTTATTATTTTTATAACCTGTTCAGGCAGGATATGCACAATGCATCCTGCGACTATTAAACGGACACGAGAATGGTGGATGAATATTGGGGGCATCGACTACTCTCACATTAATCATTTCACATAACCTTACATTATGCATGTTCATACATCATTAATTAATTCAATATTGCCAACATTAATTTAATCATAACCACTCATCACTCCATATACATAACATAATTGAGAATCTCCATAAAAAAGCAACAAAAAATTATTTACCAATTACCTAAAACTTTTACGATTTTTATCAAAATATATAACACTAAGTCATAACAATTTTAACCAATACAAAATGTTCACATTTAACCTATTATATGAAGCCATTTAGATTTTTCTAGACAACAATTCTCATTTTCCCATCAGTATACTCTCGACACATACATTTAAATTCTCCTAATAAAATATATTTCTATTGTGGTTAAAAATGATATTTTATAGAGAAGTTAGGTACAGAAATTCCATATTCATTGTTTAAGTTGACCAACAATTACTGGTTGATGAAAATGACAATACCTTCATGTACTGTGACGCCGCAGCCATCGCACTCAACAATCTCATTAGAGTCATCACTTCTTGAGCCAAGACATCCAGCACAGATGAGCATTTGTGCCAAATCTGCTGTCACTCCCTGCATTTTGAAAAATTAAACTATTAAATACCGTTAACAAAAATATTATTTAGTATATTTAAAAAAAATAAAAATGTTGTTCATTAAAAGGAGAAAACATCAATATTCTTACTATTTTCTAACTAAGTTAAAGCTGTTAGTGTTATGGCAAGAGGGCTAAATCGTCACCAAGCCCAAGGCAGGTCTTCTGACTATTTAACCAGAGAAGTAAAACAATGAAATATCACTATATTAGTTTTGAAAAAAGTAACATTGGATGAGATGTTATATTTATAATATGAAATATCACTTGTAAGTATATAAATTCACATTTGGCCGAGTACAGTCGAGAAGGGTAGTTTTGAATATAAAGGACTGAGATTTGGCTCCTCTGGCCTGCAGCCAGCAAATTTAGCATATTTTTAAAGAATTTTAGATTAACAGCTGGACTTCGAGATCATTTGTTTATCTCAGAATATGTTAAATGATATAATGCAATAGATTAGATCAGTAGAAAGATGTAGTAAAGTTTTAATAGATTACCTTTAAGTCATTATTGAGTTTAGCTTTTTGGAGAAGGTCATGAACTGTCATCTTATTTGAAGGCTCTCCATGACTGGGTTTCGATTTGTTTCCCGAAAATTTTGTGACAAATGAAGAGTCCCCAGAATTATCAGAATCGTTTTCTTCGCCATTTTTGTCAGCTGCAAAATGATAATTAAAATTTATATTACTTAAATATGCCATCATCTTCATGAATCATTGGATTCATCGTTTTATGGGGAAACCTATTTATAACAATTAAACGTATTGGTACGCTATTGATCAACATGTTGAAAATAATTCAAGTAAAATGTTCCAATGAACAGATTTCAAATAATTTAATTATATAAATACCTCGATCAACGTCGTCGGAATCAAAAGAATAATCATCACTCTCCTCAGCATGGTCTTCAATTCTGAAATCAGAATCGTCCGAGCTTTCTCCCAAATCAAAATCAAGTAAGGACTGTGCCGTCTCAATTGGTTTAACTTTTCTTTTGGCAGGATCTCTCTCATCTATAATCACAAGAAACCATTTAATCGGAAGATATATTTATTAATACCGCATCCTTTATCCCGATAATACACATGCGTTGCTAATAAACTTTATTTACTGAAAATACACCGGTGCTTTTTTATGACATCCAAGGTGAGAATTATAAACATTCAAAAATACAATTATATGAAGCACATAAATAAAAAAAATACTAACATGCACTCATTGTTATAATTTGTTGATTTAGTAACAATCAATTTTAAATATATAAGTGGACTTTAGGCACAATTAACCATTTCTTTCGTCCAGCAGACATTACGCCCAACTCACCACCGCCATTAACATTTGTGCCGTAAGCCATAGCCGTCCATAAACAATAAAAACCAGAGAGTTCAGAAATAGCGCATTTAAATAAACTGGGGCAGAATGTACCAGGAAAATAAGAAGAAGACAATTTTATTTTCGAGTTTGGGCGGTGACAGTGGCGTAATTAGAAAATTGAGCATCAATGTAAAATGAAAGGGCCCCCTGAATATGTAATGTGTATAACGTATAACAATATTTTTACTGTGAGGTTTATTCTTTCTTTCTTTCTTTATAAGGAAATAGAGATGCGTATACGGAGTGTCACATCAAAATTCTTACTATTTTCAAACTAAGCTAAACGCTTGTGCTATGGAAATAGGATTAACTTGATGACCTCATGAAACGAGGCTCGAAACCCCGGCCACTAGATGACTAGGCGAGTTTCGTAACCACTAGATCACAAGCACATACTGATTACATAAAAAAAACAAAATTAATCTCTTTTTTCCTATAATATTCATACTTTCATGATAAAATATAAAAGTATTTTTTTGGTATTCGTGTGAATTTTCACCAGTAAAAATTTTTGCGGCGATGGTCTGGTCCTAACTCAACATATTAGCAGGTATAATAGAAATTATTATTTTAAATTTAGAATGCCATTTTTTGGTGAAGATATTTTAAAAATGATTAACCGATATTAGTCGCTGGGAAAAATGATATTCGTAATAGTATCATTTGGACCCCAATATAAAGCATGGGTTTCAATGCATCGCATTGACTGCATTCGCATAGTTACACCACTGGCCGGTGACATCACTTATGCTCAAAATTTAATAAAAAACTAAATATCCTGTGGAGTTTTTTGCGATATCGCATGTTGTATGCTTCAGATATCTCAGGTCCAATCAGACTGATTACAATGATTTGTTATGTAATAAAATACGCTCAGTTCCGGCACCGTTAGGATATGCGTTTCATGGCCAAAAGGCGACAGCCATGAGACCTAGCAATAGAAGACTATTGTACGTCGTGCACTTTGGAACATTAATATTACGATTACAGTTTTTTTAATCAGCAAACCTAGAAATATAAATATTTCACTTTCTTTTAGCATATACATCGATGTTTGTCTAAATTATATATAATAGTTATGGTTAATTCGTTATTTAAACCGTGATTGTAATTGTGTTCGATTGTAACGATGATTCATAATTGATTAACGTAATTCTTCAAGCAACAACTGGTACACTAAAAAGTAAACCTCCAACAGTTAAATTTTAGTTACCAATCATTGTTAAATCTCAATTACTAATCAGTGACACAATCACAGTCACGTAACAGTTTACCATCACTAAATTATACAACAGGTAGCATATACAGGATGAATATTATGTTCCAGGCCGATTTTGTTTGGCTATCATTTTTGTTTAGTTAATATTTATCATTTAGTATTTAGTATTCGTAAAGAATAATTAATTACAATTTATTATTCTATCTAACCTTTCAAAAATGTGTTAAAATTATCAAAACAAACACAAACCCGACTTTTGAAAAAAAATCATCACTAGCGATGAAGCTCATTTCGACTTGACGGATTTTGTTGATAAATAAAACAATCGTTATTCAATTTCTTAGTATTTATAATATTAAAAAAACATATAAAACATAAATCTAATTATTTGGGTTTTTTCAGTGGCCCAGCTTATCTAATATTTGAAGGCGGGTACTTAGGATATCAAAAATAAAAAATAAAAATTAAAAAATAAAATCTTGCAATGGACACTACCCAAAAATGTACCTACTCATAAATAATATTTATGAATAAAATAGGGTTAGAGTAGGGACAATGGGCGACTTACGTCGCCTCGCTCGCATTGGTTTGTTTGAAAGAATACGAAATATATTCTTTTGTATGCAACCCCACTAGCATGTAATATTCATATGATTCATACTTATAGGTACATTACACACACAATTTTAGGTTGACCCTTCTTAATATTGATACCGGGACAGGTTACACGAAACGTTTTAATGTTATAACGTTTTAGATCAGACTTGAAAATATTAACATTCGAACGTTGAGATAGAAATAAGATGATATAATTAATTCATATAGGATATAATTTCGATTTACAAGTCACCGTATTATTCAGGCCGAATGCTTTTTCAAAAGCGTACAATTTACCGAACGTGAGCGCGCATTTTTAATTTTGAGAGTAGGTACTGATTGAAGTGCGCACGTTGTCAGATCTCTATTGGTTTAATATTTAGTGATAAAAGAAAAAGTTGAAAGTAATGAAGACGAAGAGAATTGCATAAAAAATTGTGATATATCTGTGGAATGAGTGCAAGGCGCGCGCAAGATGACGAGGATGACACGCGAGTGGAAGCGATAAACGATTGCTTGAAAATATGATGTTTATTACAATAAGGCAGTTAGTAAAAGTGTTAAAGAGATCGGCGCTGATGCACTTGTAGTAGATTGAGCGGTCTAGCTGCATTTAGAGTACTCAGAGTATCGTAAATTGTTAAGGAATTGGAAAAAAAGGGTGCGCTTTTACGTTTCCGAACCTTTGAACCGAATATTTTGCTGGAAACCGCATATTGATAATATATGTAAGAAACTAAGATCGACGTTAAATGCGTTCTATATGTTAAGGTTATGCACCTCTCGGGTCACACTGTACTCACTGTACTTTGTGGTGATCGACTCGGTTATTAGTTATGGAGTGAGTAGCTATGTACTGACATTTAAAACATGTACTAATAAAATTAAATAGATACAATTAAGATTTTTAAAACTTATTGTAGATAAGATAACGAAGTATTCGTATAAAGATAATTATATTGAATTATTTACAATATGCAACATCTTACCAGTTGACAAACATGTCTATAATATTCGAAGAGTTGATTAATAATGAAAATATAAATACTGAACCTTATCATAGCTATTCATAGCATAGTAGGCTCGGTTTACAATACCGCGGATATTAGTGGTTCCACTGTAATTGTTTTTTAAAAAAGTGTAGCTATAGATATAATAATAGCCATAATTGAAATTTATTATTTATATTTTGTTCATGTTAAATATAAATGTTATTTTGTAACTTGAATATTGATGAATGTTGATTGTATGCATCATTTATATGTCGAATCGGGTCTTGCACAAATAAACAACCCGACCACGTTGGAATAAACATATTATTTTTAATTAAATAAAACACAATCACATTGTATGTATTCACGAATTTTATTACACGCCAACCGGTTTCGATTAGCTCAAACTTTGTCAGGGCGTATTTAAAACAGTTTTAAATAATACGCCCTGACGAAGTTTGAGCTAAGCGAAACCTGTTGGCGTGTAATAAAATTCGTGGTTTCATACAAAGTGATTGTGTTTTATTTTATCTAATATGTCAAACCACAAAGTGATTGCTTTCTACGAAATATTATTATTAATATGATAATAATAAATAAGAAAATATGATTTATAGCTGCTGGGGGTGGTAGAAATTTAGACCAATAGAACTTATCTATTCATTGAACACAGTTAATTAATAAAGTACGAGATAATTTTAGTCGGTTTATTATGTTACTACGAAAATTAATTTCTAAATCTTCACGATATCTGTACACTGTGGGTGTAATGAACGCCCTTTTTTCAATTGGTTATTGCTTCATGTTTGATGACGTCGATGAAGGCAAAAATAGAAAGTAGCTTACATTAGTGTTGACGTGAACCTTAGGAATAACTGGAGATTTTAACTTTTTAAAACATTTTGAATCTGGTGAAAGTTTAATAAAATTAACGTTCTTGGTCTAGAGGTAAGACATTCGCCTAGTATTCAAGTGGTCGGGGGTTCAAGGGTTCCGGGAGACTACTAAGTTAGTTCTATTTTCATAGTACAGTGCTTAGTTTGAATAGAGTAAAATTATATATGTGACACAAAATTGTAGGTTATTTGAATTGATAACGATTAATTTAAAAATAACTATATTGTACCTATTTATATGATACACAATAATTATTACACACAATAACACCACTTGAACATTTTTTTCTATTTAATGTTCTTTTTCTGCCGATCTGCGTCCAGCGTTGAATATTAGCCTTCCACAGTTCTCTTTCTACGTTATGCGTACAATTTTGCTTAATAACTGCCTGATATTTATCTGACGTCTTAAAATGTGATGGAAATAACTTCAGTATGAATACTGAACCAAATTCTAATTTAAAACTATTAGACCATAGTAATAAGTTATTTGTTTTTCTGTTTGAAAAATATACCTTCAAAATAAAAAGGTCATATATCCACCTAATTATCACTTCACTCCATTGTAATGTATCCGTTTCTTTTTAATTTGCCTACGAAGAAAGCGTTAGACACAAAGCTGGGCTTTAAATATATTAAATTATTTGCATTATTTAATTAATTATTTAAATTTAATTACGAGTCCTATTCTAAAATTTTTTCCTAAAAATTATTCGACTAAATTTGTATTGAGCAATAATTTGAGTTAGGTACTAAATTTATTTTTTAAAATAATTGTTGTTTTTTAAAAAATTTAAAAATAGATTCTGGTGAAGAAACAATACTATATTTTTAGTTAGTTATGACATCCTGAAGAAGGAAAAGTGTTTTCCGAAACCGGTAGATGTTTTTTAAACTCAATTGTGGTTAATAAAACTAAGATAATAAATAAAAATAAATTTACATTTATTTATTTATGTGTTGAAACGATACATAGATCAATAGAATACACTACACAATTACTTAAAAAGTTAATTTAGATTTAGATATGATATATTTAACGTGTTATGGAAAAAAATATTTTTAATATTAATAAATGATTGAAAACAAAAACAAAGCGGATTGGTCACTGAATAATATCGTAATATATAATATAGTATGCACAGGAGGTGAAATTATTTTTTTAACTTGGATTTGCAATACTCAGATTCCACTAAAACTTAATCGAGATTCGAGATTGAGGTTAGATTGATAAATAATCACGTGTCCTCATCGACCAGTCCAGAGGTCCAAATAAACGACCAATGCGCGCTTCGGTCGGTCGAAATCTAAAGAAGACAACCCAGCTAAAAGAACCACAACATCGGACCAGAAAGATAGCAAAAATAAAAAGGTTCATGTATCATATGTGTGCTCGTTGTTAAACGAAAACCTGGGAACCAGCTATCGAAGGCATTTACATAAAACAGTAGATGTGGTGAAAACGTATAGGTACAAGATAAATAAATTATTATTTCACAAAAAACTCACATATTATTTCCACATGAAGCAATAACACGCGAAGATGAGAAGATACACGTAATGCATGTTCATTTTATGAGTCGACAGTAAACACAATATTCCAATCATCTAGGGAAATAGTCTGAGAGCAGTAAACTCCTCACAACAGGAATAAAAATACCATATTGTACAAGTACGAGAAGGGCATATGAAAGCGCGAACTGTTTTTAAGAAATATATCTACAGGCTGGCCCAAAAAAAGTGAGAGCATTCTGAAACACGTGGGTTATTTTAAAACATAATATAATTAATTATAATTCGTAATGTAATTTTTATTTGCACAATATTTAGCTAATCAGAAATCATCAAAACATCCCATATTGCATAATCTACAGGGCTTAAATCTGGACTGTTCGGTGGCCGCATGCCTGGATCGATGAAATTAACATTTTCACGACGAAGAAATTTGATTGTATTTCTGGCTGTGTGAGATGGAGCTGTGAGATGGAGCACTGCTGTGATCTCCAGGCTTTGTTTTGTAACTCTTTGATTATTTTCCTAGCACCCTAATGTTTTTCAATTCGCAAATTTTTTTGTAGTGATTTTTGTCATTCTGGGCAACAATTTGAAAAAATCAAATATAAACAATGGGAAAAATAATAATCAAAGATGGCGACCGGAAATTGTCGAAATAAAACGTAATATAGGTAAGTATGTAAATTAGTAATCTATTTAAGCTATTGTTGATATAGTTAAACTATTTTTTGTAATTATATCATGTTTTACAAAATGTCCTCATATTTTTTGGGCCACCCTGTATATATACGAATAATAGATGTCTGGCGAAGTAATGGTTCAAGTCAATGAAAAAACGTGCACACCAAGTTGTAAAAGTGGACAAGAAACAAATGAATGTT
This sequence comes from Eubasilissa regina, assembly GCA_022840565.1. Lineage (NCBI taxonomy): Eukaryota > Metazoa > Arthropoda > Insecta > Trichoptera > Phryganeidae > Eubasilissa > Eubasilissa regina. The sequence continues at coordinate 18,903,928 of JAINEB010000015.1, read as the reverse complement.
GCAAACATTTCTTAAAGAAATAAATAAATTTTTATTACAACTTCACAATAATAATGTGTTCTCCTTAAAAATATATAAGTTGTAATAAAATTTGTCCAAATTTAATAAATATGAATTGATTTAATCTCTGGCGTCTCCTAGCGTATATTACTCAAATGTATTAGAGATTTGTCGCAATAAAAGGTGATAGCTATTTAAAAATGGAATAACAGATGTATCAATTTGAAAGAGCCGCAGCATATAGGTTCGAAAATTTGTCATTAACTTACTAGGTTGACGTGGTCTAATGGTTAGCGCATTTCCTCGGATAGGAAAAGTTCCTGGTCCGAATCCCGGTGCGTTGCGTGTGTGTCTCGCGATACGCAAACACGATGATTATTGATATAATTAGGAATCTATCAAGTTACTCTAGGAGCAATGTCGAAAAGGGCGCAAAATTCTAAAAATCGCTCCAATTTTGAACAATTTTTATAAAAATGCATCAAGCGTTGAGTCTAATAGATTATGACTTTATCCTTCATTGAAATATTTCCGTGTTATTCTGGTGAAGCCGACAAAAAAATACATTTGAATTTCATTTGAAACAAATAGAAATGCGTCATTTTCAAAACGAATTAAACGTCCGTGGTACGGAAAAAAATGTAAAACTGATAATCTCGGGACGAGGATCAAAGCCCCGGCCCCTTGGCGATCGCCTTATTGCAAGACAAACAATCTCGCTAAATGCAGAACACTTGAAAAGTTTAATGTAGATGAACATGTTTCGATAACTTTAAAGTTTTCATATAATGTGTATATCTATGTACATTTAGAGCGAGTTACTCATTATTTTCATACTCATATACATACACAAAGGTTTTTTTTATTAATCTTAGTCGCTTTTAGCCTCCGGTGATGCTTCCATTGGACATCCAGACTTTATGCGTAAAGTTTCCTTATTTTTAAGGTCAAAGTAAAGGTGGCGTTTATTCTTAGAATCGCCTCCAGGAAGTGATAGAATGCTCGGACGTAGTACACCGGTTAAAACCATAATGCAGTGTGATAGAATCGATCAGTGCACTGGGGCCCACGTTAGATTCCAAAAAAATTTACACCCTACGTAATACATTGATATTTTTGGCAGTGTCCATACTTTTCCCAGTGTTAATAGTAATCCATAGTAGGAAATTTATTTAGACATATTGACATACATATTTTTGTTGTAACAGAGGTGAATATATTATAATACAACATGATAAACATAAGATACAATTATATTGCAATTAAATACTTATTATTGTATAGATAATTATGAATTATATAAACCAAAAATTTATACGAAAAAAATTAAAACATACTCAATAGATAGTTTAAATTTCACTAACTGAACCTAACAAAAATAACTTATTTTTTTAATTTAATTAAATTTTTTTGTTTGATAAAAAAACTGTTCTTTTCGAACGTTTTTTTTTTCTTTTTAAACTAAAATACATGGGAATAAATGTCCTCATTTACTTTTCTATTGCGCGCTATTGTCGGCGCGCAGTTGTCTTGCGCGCAATTTTTCGGGACACCCTTTTTTCGCTCAGAGCTCAATTTTTGTACTTACGTATTTTGTATGGAAGTATTGAAAATGTGTCCTACCAAACCCATCATAAATACAATAAATGAATATGTACATGATTTTGAAGAAAAATGCTCTAATATACATATTTAATCTCTTCATATTAAAATTTTTGTAAAATCTACATCCATCTTAGATCCAATTAGGAGGACAAATAATTATAATCACATTATTTCTATATTTCTTATAAATATCCATAAAAATTTATTACATTATATTGTGCCTTTACATACTTCTTGAGAATATAATAATATAATGACCACGAAATAACAGAAAATCTTTTTATTACGAAGAATAACTTGTTAGAATATTTTACAAGGAAAAAATACCCGGTAAATATCCTCACGAATCCCGGCTTTTCTTTGATGTACGATTCAAGATAAATGCGTAAGAAGTCGAAGTAATACCCGCTGTCAATGTTCTTAGGTTCTGTTATGGAAACAAAGATTTAGAATTAACTAAAACAACGCATAACAACATAAATAATATTAATTAAATAAGTATACAAAATTGAGTGAAGAAAAAAAAATATTACCATAATTTTTGTAAATATGGAATATGGGTATAAAACTTATTTAAATCCTGACAATTAAAACAATATAATTTTCATTTATTGTTCCCAACCATGTTGCGAACTTCGTAAATCATTTATTTAACTCCCTCTCCAAGCACAAGAGCTAGTCTCTTTTTTGGGAAGGTAAGCGAAAAAAAAGAAAAATTTTAATAATGTAAAATACTTAATTCATATTACAAAAAAATTGTAAAAATGTCAAATAAATAAAAAAAAAAAATGTACATACATGATATTATTATTATTTTTTTTTTTTAAAACGTATTCTTATGTTTACAAAAAAAAATCAACAAAATAGGTAGCTGAATACATACACGAGTAAAGTGATTTTCTTAAAATACATTCAATGCCGTATCAAATTTACTAGAGGGATGCATTTGACTTATCTAATTATCTACCTAATTATTCTTTAAAATGTATAATTATATTGTATTTTGATTTGGTAAGCATGTGTTCCTGGTAGACGGCTGTGGTATGATTTAATGCAAGTACGGCAATACAAGAACAGGAAACACCTATTGCGGCGCACGTCATATATTTCCATAGTGTTAACCTTGGAAGCCATGTGCTTTACATTGCACGAATTGTGTTTAATATATTTTGTTCTTACTCATCAATTGTAACTATCACTTACTTACCATCACGCCGTTTGTCCGCGGGGGTAGGCAGAGAGGATAGAGCGCCACACTCTTATGTCCTGGCATACAATTCTCGCTTTATCCACATTCATTCATCTTCTCATACAAGCTCGACGATTATTGAGGCTTCTAACAGAACCGTCCTCCATTATCTGGTTTACCTAGTCGTGCCAAGTCTTCAGACGTCCTCTATTTCTGGTGCCATCAATACTTGTGTTGTTCATCTTTCTTACCATTCTCTCCTCATTCATCCGTTCCATAAGACTAAACCAACTAAGTGATCATTTCGTAATCTTACTCACTATACTAACATTATTTCCTTATTTCTTCATTCTTTACCCTGTCATAAATAGATTTGTCACAAAAAATAATCTAATTTCCATTGCATTAAGTCTACTTTTGTTCTTCTTCTGCCAGCTCCAGGCCTCACTTCCATACATTAGTGCCACTAGTCTCGCCTCAGTTGACAAGTTCCCATTAGCTTAATTCCATTCAAAGCGCCGTTTACTTTATTCCCAGCAGTCACCTTCCTTTTGATATCTTTCTATGTCTTTCCGTTTCTATCAAACATGCTTCCCAAATACACAAACTCATCTACTTGTTCTAAACATTCATTACCTACAAGTATTTTGTACGATGTCGTGCTTTCCTCCTTCTCGAATACCATTAGTCAGTTTCATGCCCTTGGGTTCTTTCTTCATAATACATCATTGTAGGACTATATAATGAGGGTCGTTAAATGACCAGTTGATGTATTTCGTAAAAAAAAAAAAGGGTTTAGAAATTTTTCGCGATCATCGTAACAAAATTCAGCAAATTTCGACGAAATAATGGTAGCCCTTTCAAAATAAATTGTAACAAATTTATTACATGAAATCCTAATAAATTTAGTACAAAAAGCAAAAATATATTTTCATAAAATAATAGAAGCGAAAGGCATTTGACATTTTGTTAACAAGGCTTGTGTTTAACTGGACACCCCGACAATTGCGCGCAAGACAACTGCGCGCAATACGTATTATATGAAAAAAAACAGAAAAAAAGATCGTCCGTACTATGCTCTATTACATTATTTGCTACGAAAAAAACTTTTTATTTTTGTATTCTAACCTAACTCAACCCAAATAAATGTTTACAAACGTAATCTCTAAGATACTACGGATGATTGCACGTGCTATACAGGCAATCAGTCTTGTACTGTGGTAATTCTACTTCCCACTCGCTAAAATGTTGTTCCTTGTACTAATCGAACGTTTTCCAGGGACTGTCGTAAATTTTACATTACATTGCGTCACTATTTAGAATTCTGTAGCACGGCTTCAATTTAGTGCTATTTTTGGTGAACATAGTAAATTTGGTAACTCACAAGTATTTTTTTATTTTCGGGTTCGGAGTTCAACCCTTAACCGGGCCCCAGAAATGTGCCAATTTTTTATGTTTTAAAAAGTGGAATAATATAGGTGTTAGTATTAGGAAAATATTGGCAATGAATTTTTTTGTGAATTCCATCCCCCTCTTGGTGAAAAATGATGTGGTAAATATACTCCAACGGCCCGCACAGGAATTTATATAATGTATTGTTTACGACTTTGAAAATTAATGAAACATAATAAAAAATATGTTTTTACTGACATCAGATTATAAAAAACAAAAACACAAATGAATACCAACGGGGGACAAATGCAACTCATCTGGTATACCAAAAACGAAGTCTTTTTTGTTTTAGTATAGGTAGATGTGTTTTTTTAGATTTTGAAGATAAAATAATATAGATAATTCAATATACTTTTTGACATATTTCAATATAAAAACTTATAAACTTATTATAAAAACAAAAATAAATAATACTTACATATTTTTTTAGAAATTCCGCATATATTTTTTTTTACAAAAATACACATAATTAATAACAATATCGGTACAGCGACGCGCGTGGTTTGTTTGATGGATGTTGTCTAGAAGCAGGCTTACAAATTGACAATTTTACACATGTTCTATGGTAGATTTGTTTACAGACACACTATTTTTATATTTTAAATACAAATTAAATGTATTAAATAGAAAGATACGCATATAAAATCAATTTTATCTAAAAATATTGTTGTTGCGCTACCGGTATTTGAACCTGGATCTCTTTCCAATCTGGGGAAGGTGCATTATCCAACTATGCTACAGCGACAGTACTCATGACGACAAATTTTCGAACCCGTGTGTTACATAATTAATTTCATGTTAATACTTTTAAAATTAGCAATATTAACTTTGTGGTTAAAATTCATATTTTTCATTTATTATCTTTGTTTTATTAACCACTGTGGTTAATAAAACAAAGATAATAAATAAAAAATAATTTCATGTTAATTAAATGTTAAAAGTGTAACATATGGGTTCGCAAATTTGTCGTCAAAAGTACTGTCGCTGTAGCGTAGTTGGATAATGCACCTTCCCCGGATTGGAAAGAGATTCAGATTCAAATCCCGGTAGCGCAAAAACAATATTTTTTGATAAATTTGATTTTATATATATATATATATTTAATACATTTTATCAGTATTTAAAATATCACAGACTTATGTTCTGAATACACTTATGTTCACAATAAGAATGTGTTCTCCTTAATGATTTTTAGGTTGTTTGGTAAATTTACTTCTGCTGCCTGTCTGTGGATCCCTAATTTCTATGTGCTAAGTATTCACTCGCAACCTTCCAAAAGGTTAATTTAGTAAACATTTGATTCGATTCCATTTAATAATAGCAGCCCACCATCACCGCACCGCGTCTGACGACTTATGACTCGTTAGCGGCACCAGCATACATTGATTTAAGTGGTCGTTGACGGACGAGAAAGCTCTCCGAGAGAGCTCCTCGAACCAGGTGGTTACGGTATCCAAGCAGTGCAAAAAAGGAACAATTGTAGGAAAGACAGATGGCCAATCCCATGGATTAGAAAATGACAAATAACAGCAGGCTCTTTCCCGACAAACGTGCGTAAAAGCTAAGGAATTATTTCATGGATTTAAAACTTTGGGTTATAAATTATTCATTTTAATTTGTGTCAAAAATATTGAAAAACTTTTTATAGTATATTAAAAATGTCAATCGGTAACGGAATAAGCGAAATTAAAGTTGTTTATTCTTTAACTAGAAATAATCTGTCAATAATGACAGGATATTATTTTATTTAAAATATCAACTAAAATTCAATATATCACGTAATCATGTGTAAAACTGGCCAAGGAGGCCACTGTTTCCGGAGTTTTCCCTCATCAATTCCACATTCCGATGTATGACAGACTTAATATAGTAAAAAAACGTACGAATTCTATTTGGACTGCACAATGGATGGATTCAAATAATCATAAGGGTACTCGGCTTAAAATAATTCAAAGATCTATTCCTCGCACCCCCTGGTTCTCCAAAAGGAAAATCTCCAAAAGAACAATATCAAATATCTCTGGAATGAGAATTGGGTATTGACAGGAAGCCTCACATTTATTCAGATTGAATTTAATAAATAGATTCCCCAATGTGTGAGTGTGGTGCCGAGGAGGTAACTCTTGATCATATATTTTTTACCTGTCCATTGCCGATCACAGTTTTTTTTACAGTAATCTCGTCAATGGTAATTTTCAACTCCCGGTTACCTCATATCATCTTCTTTCCCTTAACTCGCCACATTAAATCTATATAATAGCAAATTTTTTGAACAATGGTATTAACTTGTAATATAATATTTCCTATTCTATAATATTGTAGTATCATAAAATAAAGTTTTAACTTGATTAATGACACAAACCACTCTTGAAGGGTGGATTGTCTATTTAAAAGAAGAAGAAGATATGTACATCCCTGATTAGTGAATTCAACCCCGATCAAACGATGATCCCAGAATCCCGGAACCAGTCCCGAGATTAAAAATTGCTATTTTATCATTAATATTACCTTTATAAAATAACCTAGAAATAATAAAAAACTACAATAATTGTAATATAAATATCTTACGTAATATTATTTATGTAAGATATTTACAGCTAAGAAAGTAAGGAATCATTGAACAAACAAAATGTGAATAATAATGCAAGATTTATAAATAATAATTTGAATGTGACACAATTTTACTATTATGATGAACATGCCCAAACCATGATCAAAATAGTGTTTCATCATTTAATATTAATCTAATTTTTGTTTCCAAGTAATTTGCTGTTTAACCTCCATACTTGTTGGAGGTGTTGTCATACGATACTTAAATTATTTTTTAAACAATTCATTTATTTTTTATTGGATGTGAGGTTTGACGAGCAATTACTATTTGCTGTACTTGTCTCGATGTAAGGTTAAATTCTAATATAGGGAAAGTTTGGGGACCGAATGAATTATTTCGTTATAGTGAATATAAGGAAAAATATATACATACTGAATAGTATATGAAAAACATTTTCAAAATACTGCAAAAAAATATGAAACGAACACGTCGCGTAGACACTATTTGGTCACCTAGACATGGCCTAGACCTATCAATTATTTCTACGCATGCTCTAATTACTATTAAAACAGTGTTTGTAGTCTTCAAGCAGTCTGTCAAACGTCCGCCGGTTTTTCAAAATGTAGATGGTGCAATGTAAATTCCTTGGCAACGTCACCTTTTTCATTCGCGGGTCTATCTTTTCTAGTATTGCTATTTTTTCTTTCAGCTAAAAATAACGTCGTTTTTCACTTTTGTCCATTGTTACACAATATCTGAAAAAAATCATTAAAAAAAAGTTTAAGAAGTACTTGGAAGATCGACCGATGTGTATGCGCTCCGCACAACCACTGCTTTGATTTAACCACGTCGCCGCTCGGGGAAGTACTGAATGCGACGATTGGCGGTCAGCCGTTGAATATATTTTATGCCATAAAATTGACGTAAGTTTTTGACTAAGAAATTTGTTATACTGAAATTTCTATTCGTTATTTCGGAATATCATTGAAAAAATTAAGTATGAAAATTCGTCCGGTCGGTCAAAAAACTTTGGGGCGAACGTAGGACGACCTCCATTGGCAAGTGTGGATGCACTGGATACTATAAAGTTAGCCTCGGTTTTTTACACATATTAACTTGATATTCGAAGTGCTGTCAAATGTCAAACAAAAATTCAATTAGGATTGGATTCTCTACCCCTGATATAAGTAAATATACCTACTGTTATTTGGATTTTTCTTTGATAACGTTTTTTTTCGTGCGAGATTTTAGTGCCTTAGTTTATTAGCATTATTGCAGTTTTAATATGATCATTTAGTTGTATCTTGTTGATCTTAATTTTCAATTTATCCTTAATGTACTCTTTTCCAATTATCCGCGTCTCCCGTTTATTTGTTTTATCTTAGCTATTCGGTTACGTAAGGCAGGCAATCTGGTAGGCTGTGTATCTAACTGTATAGAGTTACCGCGTTGTCTCATGGTACCTACCGGTGGTAGGAGTCGGTAATTACTGTAGTTTATTTTGTGCCCCTCTGTGTGTTTAGGAGAATTTAACCAGAAAATTAGCTATATAACGAGTATTTAAATACACACCTAATACACTTATATATTTATATTATCAAAATTTCAACCATCTAGCTTTATTTAGAATAGAGATGTAAATTATTGATAATTTAAAAAATGAACAGTTAAAAAAACGTGAATTAAATATATGAACCTATAATTGTTACGTGTTCGGTGTTATTTATCACTTTATTTCACGCAATCATTTTTTGACTAATGATTTAAAATTACATTACGTTACATATTACGGTGGTGCACACTCTGTACATTTAGCAAAAACACAAACCGCTTTATTTATTTATCCAAAAACTGTCGAGTGCTGCCGATAAAAGTGGTAGAGAGATGTACCTGTAATAAGACACGTGACAATATTATTTGAAAATACTATTCCAAATATGGTCGGTACAAAATACATATACACATTGGATACTAGTAACAACGTGTGAAAACTCGAGACTAGAAAAAATCTTAACTATCACAGCGATTTCATCTTCTGGCGCTGTGCTCGTGATTAGATGTAGTCGTATATCTAATTGCAGGACTACAGAGAGTATTCGACATTTGTCCAAATTGATATCTGTCCTCGCCAACTTGGAACAGATCGGTCCATTTCAAGATTTTTGGTAACCAGGTTGGTTTCTTTCTACCTAACCACCGTTTGCCTTCTATTTTCCTTAGAGTAATTGATTGTTTAAAGCAATACCTATGAATTATGCACCTAAAGTAAAAAAAAAACATGATTTACAATATTTATAGTTTTTTGTGGAGGTTTTCGAGTACTAGGATTTTGCTATTGAAATCTGACCACGATTATGTTCATAATTTTTCCATAGCACATTACCATAGTGGTTTGGATATTGAAGCATAACAAAGATCAGCTTATATATTTTAATTTTCGAATACTTGAGATTCGGAAAAATATTTATGATTTATTTATTTAAAAAAAATAAAATCAAATGCATTAACCGATTATGCTACACCAACAAAGTAAGTTGACAAGTTTTAGAACTTAACAATATTTTTTCGATAAATTGATTTTATATGTACATATTTCTAATTAATAGATTTAATTTGTATTAAAAATATCACATGCTTATGTTCTGAAAAATTAAAACTTCACAATAAGGATGTGTTCTCCTTAAAAATTGAAAAACAATTCACTTTGTTTAAACATGACTTTATTTTTGTTATCACCAACTGTTCCGAAACCGGTTGGTGACAGCAAATATAAAGTGGTGGTTTAAACAAAGTGAATTGTTTTTAATTATATTTATAATGAATTACCACAAAGTTGTAGCTGAACACAAGAGTATATTTATTTTGCCTTTATAAAATAATTCATAAATTGCTTTGTTTCTCCCGCAACCCTAGAGAAAATTAATCTTGCCAAATCTTACACTGAAGAACACCCTCATTTCCCACAGTACTAACAAGCTTAACATAATAAAATATTAAAACCCATTGTCTAGAATGTTGAACCCATTGCAATTTTATTAATAAGTTTGTCGTAGAGATATTGATATTTTCTTATTCAGTAAGTCACAGTTTAAAATGGTTGTCATTGAATTTCGGTCATTGAACGATTTTAAACTTTACCTCTACATGTAACATTTATTATCTCCTTTCGTTTTATTTTTTAACTATATTATCTACTTACATTTTAAAAACGCCAGCCAACGTTGGTATAATAAAAATACTCTAACACAAATAAGATATCAGAAAGGTTGCCACAGTGAGGAAGTATAATGATGCCTCTAATCTCAATCCATCATTGTATTAGATGTTAGATTATTCAACAATAATTCTACAGAGAGGAAATCGGATAAGGATGCATGAGTAAAAGGTAATTACTGTTGTTCAAATGGTTTATTGAGAAATGGATACATTGAGATACGCGATTTCAAATACGATGATACGAAGATAAAGGTCTGCGGGACGAAGAGGCGTGGATCCTGTTAATTGGACGAGGTGAGTCAGAAGAACAGCGAAACAGCAAAGAAGTAGCGGCTGCGTACCGGTACCAGATGGCGCGCAGGGCGTCATAAGGAAAAATTAGACTGGTATAAATATAGATATATTCATATCACTTAACTTATGTTTCAATAGATATGGCGTGTTAAAGTTTTATTACATTATGACAGTATGATGAAAACAGATAGAAATAAAGAATGCAATGAATGAATCTGAAATGAAATGATGTGAAGCAATTTGGCTGTCTCGCTCGGCGCTCCCGGGCCGGCGAGACCGCCGTTGTAGAACGCTGAAACTAGAGAGAGTGCCTAGCGGTGAATTCTGAGCCAGGCTTGTGGCAGCAACCGGCAACGCTGTCGCTAGCGTGGATGCCGACTGAGATGGCGGTGGATTTGAATTCCGGTCGCTACACATGTATAAGAATATTAAAAAAAAAATTGCAGTTATTTTTTTGGTGACGTTTTTTAAACAATGAATATACATTAAATATGAGTTGTTATTGTTTACGGCAGAAGAATTAGTACTTACATTAGGAACTCTTTTCAACCTGGTTGTTTTTCGTTCGGCTGACATTGGCTAATAAAGGGACTGCCGAAGTAGTTACGAAGATTAGCTCGACGGTTCGACTGTGATAAATCGTCGACTTTTTCGCTAAATCATGATGAATAGTTATAATAATGCTATAGTTTTGACGCCGCGAAGCTAAATATTTAGATGATATATTATATTAAGTATATTCATTGTGTTACCAAATCATTATAGTCAATCTGAAATATATTATTAGTTATTAAGAACACATTCTTATATATGGACACATTGATTTTCAAATTTAATATTCAAATAATGGAACGATAAATGTATAAATTTTAAAAGTGTAACATGAGTTCAAAAATTTGTCGTCAAAAGTACTGTCGCTGTAGCATAGATGGATTATGTACCTTCTCCGGTTTGGAAAGAGATCCAGGTTCGAATCCCGGTGGCCCAACAACAATATTTTTCGATAAAATTGATTTTATATGTATATCTTTCTAATTAATATATTTAATTAGTTTTTAAAACATTTATAACTATTAAATAATGTATTGTTGAATAGTTGTAAAGAAATGTTGCAAATTTTCCCTTTTTAAATTAGTTTGGTTATAGGAAATAAAAAGATCACTCAACAGAATAAATACTATCGAAATTTTTACAATCAACCTTCCATGAAAAACGTTTTTAAATACTGATAAGATTCCCAGAAGATTCTAGTTGTCTAGATAATTGATTATTTATTTAAACGCAATATTAAACATTAAAAGCTTAACTTTTAAATTAACTAATAGTAAATATATATCTGTGGAGTAGTTCTGCAAGTTATTTAATTATATTATTTTATCACGTGACTTCATAAATTATAAGAATAACATTTCACTCACTTTTCTTTTATCAGGAAAATATATAAATCACAAGGCTTAAAAAATACATAAATAGATTTTTGATTTTTTAAAAATATACTCAGATCTCTTTTTATGCGGTAGATATGTTCAATAGGAAAACGCATAAAAAACGTATAAAAAAAGACTAAACACAGTTATAAAAATAAAGGATTCGTTCCAAAGTTTTTCCAAAATCGCATAAAACTAATTCAATAAGTTGAAATATACAGAAAAACGCATAAAAAAAGTTTATTAAATTTTAGAAAAATATAATCTTAACATATTCCTTCCAAATTTATGTATAAAAATTTAATAAAAAAAAGTTTTTCTTTTTTGCATATTTTTGTCTTAAGAATTATCATCGCTATATAACAATGTTGGGCATAATTTGCGAACTGGTTCGAAATCACTTTAAGGTAAGAGGGTAGAGGTAGTCAGTGCATAAGATCTATGTCCTGAAGATAATGATTCTTCACAAATAAAATTAGCCTCAACTTCGCATGTTGATTTTTCCCTTTTGACAATATAATCAGTGATTAAACTTTGCGATGACTTTGCTAATTTTTTGTACAATTCCTGATATCCAGAAATGCAATTCTGAAGCTCGCGTTGAAGCTTGAAGGCTCATTCAGAATTATCATATTTTTCAATGAAATAGTTTGCCAATTTACTGCAAAGTTGAAGACCTTCTCGAATTACACTTGCAGTGAGGGTGACTGGAGTTTCATTGTCTTCCGATTCATTTTCGCTTTCTTTTTCTTCGGCGGTATCAAGAGTTGTACCAATGATATGATTGTCATTCACGACATTATCCTCTGCAATATGTTTACTGATAATTTCTGAAAAGAATGGAGAAGAGAAACGCGTCTAGACATGCCCAAATTCACTTGGTTTCGGTTGAATTGTACTGGCGCAGACTGTGCTTGCATACACAGACAAAATTCTCCGAATTTTTGACCCTTTCAACATGCCAAATTGGATTAAAATAGTTATTTAAAAAAAAATTCTTCTTGCAATATGAACCGCATAACTTCAAAACCGCATAAAAATAGTACACATAAAAAGAGACCCGAGTGTATATACATATTCATGCTAGCTGAATCGTAATACATAAATTTTTTTTTAATGTACTTATGACATGATTATGTGAGAAAGATTTGTATCTATATTTGCTTATGAATAGTGGATATTGAAAATTTACCGGCCTTTGTATTTAATAATTTTGTGTTATATATAAAGTCCACGAATTAATTAATCTATCTATGTAATTTATTATTATTATTTTAAATAATGTAAATGTACATATGCATACATTATTTATCGTTATGTCCTTTGAGTTGTATGTGTGTGTGTGTGTGTGTGTATGTGTGTGAGTGTGTGTAATTAGTTCATTTATAAATACACAAATTATGAAAGAAATGTACAAAAGCTGTAGAACTGAATTTATATAGATTGAAATATTAGTAAACTGAATGAAATGGTACTAATATAATAGTGTAGACTCAAAAAATCTTGTAGTTCTTTAACCAGAAAAAAAAGAAAATATTATATATTTAAACATCATGGTGCAATATACTGTGGATGTCAATGCCCTCCATTCTTATCATCACCACCCGGCGATACTGAACGCACCCTGCAAATTTCGGTGCGTGAAACGAATCTCTCAGCAGCCGTAAAAACACCCAGTATCGACGTCATACAGTAATACCAATGCGTCCACCAACCGTCTTTGTACAGCTTAACTTCTCCATATTTGTAAACTGTGTCCAACAATAAATCAAGTGCCAACTGTTAGTAGTTTATCGAATTTAAAACCTACCCTGGCGATATACACAACACCTGCAAGATTACTCTGATTGGAGTGTACAATATATCCACACGCACACTCCTACATCATCCATTAATTCAATATCGTCACAGACTAGTAAATAAATAGACATGATATGATGTGTATATATATGAGGGGTTCGGAACATTATTTGCGAGGCGAGGGGTATTCTACGCATAATCCATCGAATCATAAATCCAATAGTTTGTGACACATTTATGCAACAGTAAAAGTATTTACTCTTCGAAAATTAAATCTTTGTGTAAACAAGACGTATTTTTTACATTAATGCGTATTATATTGTTATATTGTTTAAATTTTGGTTCCAATTGAATCATATTTAAAAAAAAAAGTTGCGGAGCTCTTTGATTGCGCGAGTGGAACCAAAGTGGTCACGTGGGTGCCACCAAAATGAAAATTTTGGGACGAGTAATTTAGCGTCAGTTTATGTCTATTTATTTGGTGGTCTGTGAATATCGTCAACGTTCCAACCTTCAATCCTCATAATATCAATCCGCAAATTCATTTAATGTCTCATCATACGTCTTTCCAAAACATTGCCGAACTGCACATATGAACTCTTCAAGATGAACACACGGCGATGTAATGATTAATCTATGTTAATACTCCCACAAATACATTGTTAGAGAACTACAGAAACACTAAGTAAATTTGAAAGTTTTTTTATTTTATCAGGCAATTCACACGGACGACACTATCATAGTAACAATTAAATGTCCCGCATTACTTTAAATACGTCATTGACGGTTTTAGTTGCAGAATAAACAGTTTATTTACGGAAAGCAGAAAAGTTTACATTTTTTAAAAGATGTCACGCTGCCACCGGCGGGCGGCCACCGCGTCTGTTACATTCCTCACCTGGGGCGACGGGACGCGGGGGTCGCAGGGCGGGGGGCGCGCGGGGGCGGGCGGGCGCCAGGGCGGGAGGGCGAGCCGGTAGGCGGGGTGCTCGGGGCGGAGAGTTGCGCGCGACCGCCCGAGCCGAGCTGACGTGCGCCGCGTGGCTGGACTCCTGACATGTATCGGTAAACAGCCGCAGCGATTGAGCCCCTGAATCGCCGTCATGAATGAAAACACCCCCTCGGAACGACGATGACAGCAGACAGTCAGCGCATCACCGCGATTTTTAAACGCCAGTAAAAAAAAATACACGTTTTTGTCGCTGGTCGGTGTCGGATGAATTGTCGTGCGTTTTTCGAGTGAAATATAAATTGTTGTTCTGTAATGATACTTGTGCCGTTTGGGAATGCCGGGAGATCACAACAGAAGAGGATAAGAAGCGGCAGAATACCGGCGCTGAAGCGGGACCAGCTCCATTCCGCGTCAAGGGGGCGAGCACCTCAAGGTAAACACTCCAGTGCCCACTCACTGTCAATTGCTTTCCACTGCACTTCACTCTTATTAATATATTTATACTATTCTTACGAGCATATGAGGAATTAATAATATAATATACATTTTAGAATTTCATCATATTTTGTATAATTCAACATTCATTCGAACATTTGCGGGATGTAATTCAATATTTAATCTTGTACAATGCAATACGTTAGACTCAAAAGTATTTTTCTGAACACCCGTTTATTTTTTAACTAAGTAACACAAATATTCATTTAATTTCCAGGCGTTTTTGGAAGAATTCTTTCAAATATTTTTCGCACTCTTGACACTGAAAAATAGAAAACGATTATCATAAATGCAATACAATGATATATTTTATTTTATCTCGTTCACAACAAAAGCAGATTATTTGAGTACACATGTCTCGTATTACTTAATAATATATATTTTTATTTTAGGGTACACAATTTGAAAAAGTAATATATTAATATTATTATTAAAACATACCATTAGACGAGTCATCACTCCTGTAAATGTTTAAAATTATTGTCACGGCACTTGGAACAACACGAACATTAAATTTATTACACTTAAAATGAAAACGGTCAATGACATGCTGTCTTTCTCACACCCTTTCTGAGCGATAGCTTGGTAAGCAAGATAAACTGAAACTAATAAAAAGTTTATAACAACATTCTAGGGACTGAGAAATCTTAACGATTACTCAAAATACAGAAAATATATTTATTTTAGTACATAATTAGGCATTTTTACATATTTCCCATATTTGTCTACCTTCACGTAAATGAATCACTCTAATAATTGATTGTATTTGTTTGATAAATAAATAAAATATATCGCCTTTTTCACATGTATGTGTATGCGTGATATGTGCGAGATGTAAATAAATAAAACAAATATATATATATATATATATATATATATATATATATATATATATTATCGCAGATTTACTTACTGAAAGGCCAATATTATAGGTAATGTATCGGTTGTCTATAATAAATGCATAATAAAATTACGTAGAGGTGGTATTGTAAATCCTTGAATACTCTTGGAACTCGAATTATTATTTTTTCAAGAAGGTACAATAAATATAGAATATTTATTTAAAAATTAAATAATACTAACATATTTTTTATAATATTAAACTTTTTTCATGAGAGATGACATTTTTTGTATTATATTGTTATTTCAAACGGTACCTAGCTAGTTTTATCGAATTAGCCGGTAATTATCGAAATAAAACGTTATATAGGTAAAAAGGTAAATAAGTAAATTGGTAAACTATTTAAGCTACTAATTTTGATGTCATTATATCATTTTTTACGAAATGTTCTCATTTTTTTGGGCCACCCTATATAATATATAAGTATAACAATTAATAGCGTTTTTAAATAATTATATAACGAAATATTATTATTTTTAAGGATAACACAATCTTATTGTGAAGTTGCAATTTTGCAGAATATAGGTCTGTGATATTTTTAATACAAATTAAATGTATTAATTAAAAAGATATACATATAAAATCAATTTATCGAAAAAATATTGATTCAAACCTGGATCTCTTTCTATCCGGGAAAATAATAATTCATTTTTCCGAATGGGAAGGTTCGAATGCCGGTAGCAATAACAATATTTTTTCGATAAATTGATTTTATATGTATATTTTTCTAATTAATACATTTAATAAGTATTAATGAAATATTTAGTTGATTAAAACAAACACTTTTATTTAAGAAAATATAAAAATGAAGTAAAAAGTATAAAACCTTTAAAATCTCGAATAATCTTCAGTGCACGTTTCATATACTGACCAGAATTTGACAAGTTGGTGCATTTTCACTATCTGCTTTCTACGACGATCTCTCAATAAGGCATTGATCTCTGAGAATCTCTAAACATACGAAGTAATAATGATTAAAAATCTCTGTTTTGCTCGTGGATCAGAATGACGCATCCAGTACACACGTACCTATACAGATTCTCAGAGATTAGTCTCATTAACAGATCAACGTGGACACGGGCTTTAAGATTTTACATAATTTAGTTAATTAATTAGTATTAATTATTTATTATTCTATCGATATTCAATCACTTTATGTTTTACTGGATTGGCGATACTAAATATGTAAAATTATTTTTCATTGTTTTCTTTCATTAAAAGTCCTTCAAAATTAACATACATAGTTGAATCTACCGTAGTATATATTATGTTCCAACGAATTTTTGAAAAATTATTATGGAGCCTCGCCAAGAAAACATATTATTGAATCTTTATTGAATAATGAGGGACAATTCTCATTTACGACATTCAGGAAGTGAATTTAGATTCATGTTTAAGATTCGCTTAATTAATTTTTTTTTAGTTACATATAAAATATGTTTACAATAATATATTGATTTATTATATGTATATGCTATGGTAGACTTAACTTTAGGTTAGGTTAGGTAAGATCTTTTAAAGATAAATTCTTGTAAACTTATACTGCCTCTTAATAATTATATTAATATTATATATATTAATTTATTGAACAATCAAATTGCAAATTTGCAACAAGCAAATTGATTGTTCAGTAATAAAGTCGTTTTATCGATATTGTTATAATATTCTCTCAATTTTAAAAATATTACAAACGTCAGACGTATGGGCAGACGAAAAATATGTAACAGTAGACGTTATCATTTGAGGTCGTCGGGGTAACATGAAGTTATATTATGGTACCGACAAAATATAATACTTAAAATAAAAATAAAAAACGCTAACATAATAAAATTTCTCATCTAAGAATAAAAAAAAAATTATTGGCCTCTCGCCTTTACCAAACCGTTTACTGTTTATGATTTTTTGACTAGAACGACATCTGATAATAAACAATAAATACAATGATGCCACTTGCCACATATTATTTTTACCATTTTAAACAAACTAAATTATCCGTCATATAAATGTTTGCAGTTTATGACTGTATTTGTCAAAAAATAATTAAATACAAAGTTGCCAATAAAACATAATGTAAAAAAAAATTACGATAAATGTACATATTAAAGGTGTAAAATAAATTTCTCTTGTGAATCATCGGTCAAAAAAAATTGTTACTCATTTCCTGTGATTGTTTAAAGTAGCAATCACCAATGTTATGTTTTTTTGAATTTTTTTTTAAATGAAAAAATATTTCGGTCCCCATGATTTCATGTTAAACGATTTATTTACACTAGATCCTCATCCATTTCCTGTAGTTTTCGAGAATTTTCTCTATCGTAAAATAATTTTAATGGATGACTCTTTTTGGGAAGTTATTTTCTGTTGTTAAATTTTTTTTATTTGAAGTTAAAAAATAAGAAAAACCATCCAAGTATTCATGATATCATCAAGGTAGTTTTCTTAGGATAACAAATTCTTATTGTGAAGTTGTAATTATTCAGAATATAAGTCTGTGATATTTTAAATACTAATTAAATGTATTAATTAGAAAGATATACATATAAAATCAATTCTATCCAAAAGCATTGTATTTGATATTCTGATAGGTATTTGAGATTCTGTAAAAATAAGGTAGATGGTTCTTTCAAATAATGGAACGATTAAATGTATTAATATCAAAAAGGTAACATATAGATAGGTTCGAAAATTTGTCTCTAAAAATATTGTCGCTGTAGCATAGTTGGATTATGCACTTTCCACGGTTAGGAAAGAGATCCAGGTTCGAATCCCCGTGGCGCAACAATAATGTTTTTCGGTAGAATTGATTTTATGTGTATATCTTTCTAATTAATATATTTAATTAATATTTAAGGTAGTTTTAAACTGAGATTAATGAATTAATCTCTAAAACAAATGTTTCTATAAAAAGGTACTTCTCAACCCTTTTGCACGATGTTGATCCACCGGAGGAAGTTATATCAGTAAAAATGCTGTCAAACATTAACTTTTTGAGTACAGGTGTCCATTCATAATATGTATTTATAATTTATGTTGATTTGACGAATTCCAATATCCCACTTTTCTGTAGTTTTTCTTGAACCCTTTTTCGTATTCTTTTTTAGCCAATTTTCTTTAGCTTATCGACATTCGTTTGATTTTGACACATTCTCGGTTCTGACACCTTCATCCTTGGATTCTATTTTGAGGGAACTCATCATTTTCTCTCAGACACAGGGCTCCATAATAATTTCCTCGAGTACTCGTGTACCTCTAAAAGGCTAGTGTTGCCACAGCCATAAAAAGTAAACGTTATTGATGCAATATTTTATGTAGTCCTTTTATATAATTTTTTATTAATTTTGAAACTTTGAAAAACAATTACAATTTTCACAATAATACTGAATATTATAACAACATTGCTTTATTATCAGTTTTCTTTGTTACATAAAACATAAATTTTTGTTTATTAATTATATTATCTAAAGTAGTAATTATATTATAACAAATAAAAATGACAACGACATTAGCTCTGATGATGAATCCTGCAATGAGATCCGAAACGAAACGGCGGCCCGAGAGCTGAGAGACACAACATAATAGTCTAGAAAACTTTTCGAAAATAAAGGCAAAAAACGTTATAATTTCTTGAATTTAATTAAATTTCTTGTAAAATTTCAAAAAGTATCTGATATTTTGGACATTACATTAACCGAGCACGGCAGTCTCTTATTGATATGAAATAAATTTTTTAATCAGTTTTTAAAGTTTATCATTTTGTCTCATGTATCGTGCACAGAAAATGTTTTTCTGATTCGAAAAAAATATACACAAAATTAGATAAATAAATAAAATAAAATTTTAAATTTCCCTGGTGGGGATCTGATCATCCGCGTTACAGGCGAAAATACTTATCACTATACTACCTAAGAATATTTTACACATAGAAAGTACACCGGGGGTAGTTATTTAAAATAAATAAATTAAATATTAGTATTAAAATTTGATGGTTAGATTATTAGTATATCAAAAATATAAATCAATGCATTATATTCTATCCCAAAAAAATTAGCATTATATTCATATACGATAATTTGATAGTACAGTCTAATGGGGGAACGACAAGATGATATAATCCTCGCTTATAATGTGAGAAGTACTGGGATCTATATTCTAAAACATACAATTTTTTAAAAGGATTAGAATTTGGAGGCTCTTGGCGTCGATCTTGGCACTATTAAAGAAGAAAATTAAACACACACTGAATGTGAGAAACTATTTAAATATTACGAAAATTTCTAACGCTAAACCTAATTTTATGTTACTAAAAAAAGTATTAGTTAACGATATAACAATATATAACGTTAGAATTTAAAGCACTGACTGAATTGTGCTATATTTTAATTAATTTATTTAACTATGTACCAAAAATGTTACTTTTATTTATTATCATCAAGAGTTTCTAAGCAATTCAAAAATCTAAGGATGTCTATTATCTTATAATGTGCACTTCGTAATCAAACATATCATTTAAAATAATTTTTTATCTATTAAAATAATGATAACAATTACTTGTCACGTGATCTAATAATAAAGCGATGGCTCATTGAGGATTGGTCAGATTCTTGATGGGTGAAAATAAAAAAAAGATTTTTTCTTGTCGAAAATTGATTGCCTCAATTCGGTCAGGGTATTTCAATTGCATTGGTTATGTTTGAAAAGGGTTAATGCACGTACATATTATTTTTTTCTCAGCAGTAGTGAGTTGCCCGTAAAAGAAATAAACTTAAAATGTTCATCTTTAATTTTTATGTTAATTAAATACAATTACATAATTTACGTGTATCGGTGTAACCCTCACGTCTTTGTAGATGATCGTAGGACCGTTCTGGTAAACTGTATTTAGTATCTCGAAATCGTGTGGAAAAACCAACTTTTTTTTTGAAAACTTTGGGAGTAATAAAGTGCAGAGACATTAAACGACTTGCAAGGAATACTTGTTATATAATATGATATATATATATATATATATATATATATATATAATACTAGAGATCTCGATACTCAAATTACCGACAGACAGATTTAATATCTCGACATTCTAAAACGTAATTTAAATATACGTATTAATGTATTCTGCAGTGATTGTATTGTTTACGCGATTTTGTACTTCGATAGGTAGGCCTGATATAACATTTTGAATATGTGTGTCCTTTTTGTGTGGATTTAAAAACAGAAAACAAAAGCGAAGCTGCTTCTGGGAGAGAGTTTTTGCGATTTGGACGGACTTTTACGGCGGCGATAATAAAAACATTTAGTATTATATATTTTCGGATTATCGGTTGTGTGAAGGTTTTCGGTGGCTGACCAGCATATTTAAGGACCATCAAACTACAAGGAGAGCGACATCGGAGTCTACCAGCACCCAACCAATGAAACCCAAATGACCAATCAGCAGACACCATCCATCGTGACGGACACTGCTCTAGGATCTAGCAATCACTTCCCAGCAGGCCTTCTTTTCATCCACATCTCGAGCTAGCCACTTCAGCGTTCAACCACATACGCGTATTTAACTGTTTATCGACTCTGTATAATTCATCCATATTTGTAAGTGCTCTTTCATTTTTATACCTTGCCTTAGATAAAACATAAATATTCACGCGCACACCGAATACACTGCGACATACAACTAACATGCGTGAGACTAGAATATGATAGGGGTTTCAGTCTCACATCCACAAAAGCTTCTGTTACAATCACGAGTCAATAATAATCTTCAACAACTACAACCCTTACAAGTCCACCTCCTGTCGCCTCCTCTTTGAATTTAGTTTGACTACATCCATTCATTTGTCTTTCGTTCAAGTAGTGAAATTTCCAGCCTAGCTTGTTGGGCCATCATGGCACCCGCGAGTGTCACACTCATACTCATGTCAGTATAAATTCTATTGTATTCTAGTAAAAAAGTTGCTAAAGTAAAAATGATAAGTCCGATAATGATCTCGTTTAATATACATTTATTACACATAATACCAAAAAATTTCACCATCGAAGTGACAGATATCGGACGCCTAGGCGAAAAAATTCATAGATAATGCATAAAATAAAGCATATTTCATGATTATTTGTCACGCCTTTAAACATCTCCATCTATGCAAATCTAATCAGTAGTAAATTTGATGTATTAATAACCCACAAAGGATTTTTATTACGGGCGTTAGTAAGAAGTTAGCATAGTAAAAGGGTAATACTGATCACACTCGGATTGGTATTTCTTCTCATAGCCATACTATGTTTTAAATAATCGAAGTTAATATCTGACCAAACCAAGTCTAAACTATTGCGAGTCAAATATTTATTTATTTTCACTAAAGCAGTCTGGTGAATCTAATGTTTTAAGATAGAGTACGTAGAGGGGTACCCCAGTCAAATTTGATACGAAAACATTAGAAAATCTCGTAATATTTTTATATATTCTCACTTTTGTCTTGTGTTTTATTTTCACGGGATGTACCGAGTATTAATATTGTTACTTCTGAAATGCTAAACGGTCTACCATCTCGCTATTGTCCTAGCAGACTGTAGTGTAAAATTATATTATAAGTATATATGCTTATTTTATGTGTTAGAATTTATTTCACTAATTTATATGATTGATGTACTTTATTATTTAAATATTCTGAATTAATTAATTAATTTTAATACTAAAGTAAATTTATTAAAAAATATACTTATGTATGTAAATCTATTGAACTTATTTATGTTGAAGCAATTTTTACATGTCATTGTCTTCTTTACAAGTAGTATTTTCATCTTACACAAGGAAACTCCGATTCAGTTATATGTTATGTGTGTAGTTTTCTGAGTTAATCTGCCGTGTATATTTGACCTTTCTGGCCGACGTTTCGGATTTCATTGCAGGGTCCATCATCATCAGCTCTGATACACAGAAGATTCTGAACGATAGTAAAAACCTAAGAACACAGTTATATCGAATTTTTTAATGAAACTTGGAAATATTCAATTATTTATTTTTTCGAACCAGAAAAACAAACTCTTTAACAGGGGTAATAAAAACGTAAAGCATGTAACACGTTTTTATTTTATTATTAAGTATGAATTTTACGGGGCATCTATACGATATTTCTTAACTATGTGTTTACTATAGACGCTTTATGTTTTTACCATAAACAATAAGTAATAAATTCAATTGCATGGCAGAAAAATTTATACAGTTAATGAGAAATACGTTCTCATTTCGCGAATTTAGGGAGGATTTTTTTTATCTGTATCAGACGTTGCACTCACAACTGTTATTTTGTCTTTCAAAGCCAGCCAGTTACTGGAAGTTCGTTCCATCATTTGGGCGTTATAAAACGACATTATGAAACCGGTTAGCATTTAAATATATGTAAAAAAGTGGTAAAATAGATAGTTTATTCTAGTCATTCCAACACATTTTTAAATATTTTATGATGTTACCACCGCTAGATGGTGATTTCAAGATATTCAAAAGTATTACCATCTCTTAGAAACGTTTGTTCATGCTCCATTAATTTAAAAATATATTACCCATCTAAAAGTAGCCTCCCTTTAACGGAACAGTACCTACCCATTTTATTTGGATTTCAGGCTTTTCTTAACCAGTGATCTTCATTACATTTCATTAACAACGAGACAATTTTTCTTCTGTGTAAAGTTTTCTGAGCTAATCTGCCGTTTATATTTGATATTTCTAGCCGACGTTTCGGATTCCATTGTCGGGTTCGTAACGAGGCTGGCGTGAAGACTATTTGATACAGTGGTGTAACTACAAAAATTGGGCTTCAATACAGAATGGTAAAAAGGGCCCCCTAAATAAGTATTGTATGTAAGAGATACGAATATTAGTACATACTTTGTGGTAAGAACAAAACTATCATATAATAGTCACACTTCATAAAAAAAGAAGTAAGGATTCTTTGGCATTAGCGTTTAGTATCATTATGCACTTGAAATTGAAAAAATACTTGGTCTAAGGCGATTTTCATATTACGGCGATGATCTGGTTCCTAATCCGACGTACCAGTGGATTACGATAATGTTTTCACGTATTTTTGTAATACGAGTGATAAAAGTTTTATTAAGTTTTATGATTTCATTTTATGCTGTTTATACTATTAACGCGGGAAGGAGGCAAAAATATTAATGTCAATATTAAAAGAAAAAGAAAAATATAATTTTATTACTGAAAATCGTACCAGGTTTAAATTTGTATTTTCATGCTCAAAAATCAACACATCATTTGCACATTATACGCACATGGGAAAAAAAATTTGAACAGCTTACCCGAAAACGTCAGGAAGATTTAATGATAATAAAGAATAATCAATATTAAAAAACACTTTAAATATAAACATGTACCCCGAAACTTATAATATTTTTGTATCATTATTGCTATTAATTTATTATATTTTATTAGCAATATTTAAATATGTCCAAGAACACACAATTACTGGATTTTTACCTAAAATGGAACTGTTATTAGACAAAGCTATTTTAAATTACATTTATTGGAGAATATATATGGGGTAATTACAGGACTTACGAACTATCTTCGGTTGGTTTAAGTTATTAATTTATATATATATATATAAATTCTCACCCCTCAATCTCCAAATTTATCAAATTTTTGAAAGTTGTATGTATGTTAGTATGTGGACCAGCCGAAGACAGCTCCTAAGTCCTGTAGTTACCCCACACTTCCATATATATTTTAGAATAAATATAATAAAAAATAGCTTTGTCTCTATGAGATATCCGATATTTGTTTATTATATTTTATTTTATTACATTATAGTTATTGTAAACAATAATTTTTATTAACATATACTCCACTTCTCTGCACAAGTATTTCAAGAGAAGTGTAGTATGAATTTTTTTTTATTGTATTGTATCATTATACTTATATGAGATTAATAAATAAATATATTAAAAAAAAGGGTTATAGGGTGTGAACTTTTTGGTCCCCTACTTAACTGGGCCCCAATGCACCGCATAGGTTGCATTGGCATAGTTACGCCACTGATTTGATATATTTTTTGTAAGCCAGTATTTTTCAACATATTTTACATTTTACGTTTAAATTTACAGATCTTGGTTTTCATGTGTGTGAATTTTAAGTACTCTGAATTTAAGTACTTCTGTGTATGGCAGTGATTACGGTACTCAATAGAAACAGCTAAAACAAGTGGTTACGACCATTCTTCCTCGCGTAATATTGTACACTGTTTTCGAAATATTATTATTTCAGCACTCCAATAACATATTTGATTATTATAATAATAAAGGAAGAGATTGACTTATTTAAAAATATAAATATACTACAAAAGTTTTCTTCTTCGCGTGAAATAATAAGCAAGATTCATTCGGAAGTGTCGGAAACGCGGGACTTACTGAAACTGGTACATGTTGAGATAATAGTGACAAACATATGATCTGCATGTACGCGTGAGAATTAGATCACTAGTTCTCTAGTCCATATTCTACCCTATTTATTCGTCGAGTCTTGAGAGTTCAGAGTAGGTACTTCTAAGTATTAATTTAATATTTGATTTCATCTCATGAGATAAAACGGAACTTCATTAAATGAAATAATCAATTGTTCTCAACTCATCTCGGATAATAATTATAATACTAATTCTATTTTTTATACACTTATTGTACTTAAAACATATTTTTTATTTACATACTCATTTTTTATTTTTAGTTCATTGTATTTGCACATTGATACTCGAAGTAATATCTAACAGGCTGTTGAATAATTCCTGCAAATTAATACGTAAAAAATTAGCCTGGAGGCAGGTGTTTAGGTTGTAGCAAGGTGAACATGAGACTAATCCAAGTATACGTTTGAATTAAATTATACTACATTGAAATAAAATGTTTCAAAGTAAACTAAAGGTTTAGGTACGAGTACAAGCTATAAACAATGTAAGCAAACATTTAAAACTTTGACATATTTTCATTTTATAAAACGTGATTGCTAAATAAATACTACCTTTAGACATTTGCAATATAACAGCATCGCGGGGAAAAATATATAAATATGTTTTCACGAAAACAAAATGTGAAACGTTGCGTGGAGATTTCGCTTAGCTTTGATGTCGGTAGAGACTATCGAAGAATATAGGAAGTTGCCTTGTTAAATTATTACACTCGTTTTAATGTAAGTGTCTTTTATACCGAGGAATTTTATACAAAGGTTTGAAATTACAATAAGTCACAGTCCTCTGATGAGAAAACTCGCATAGGCAAAGGGTAGGCACTGTCTTCGCAAGTCTCACGTAACTCGCTCGCGGGATTGGCAAGGGAGGAAGGGTGAGATTCTGGGAGAGAATGGTTTACCCGAGCCATAAAAAAATTCGGGTCGCAAGTAGTGCGTAACGCAAAAGTCTTACTCGAGCGTTTGCACGAATAAATGAACGAGACGAACTAGAGATATTATTGAATTTAAAAGTGAAAGAATGCCGGGCATGAAATCCCCGTGTTTCTTCGCTACACCTATCCATACATGTATTCGGGGAGAAGAAACCGATAATTCGAATTTATCCACCTATATTTTGTCGGTACTTCTCGCAGACTATCTTTCAACAATGAATTGTTGACGTGACGAATCGCTTTCTTTTGTCCGTACTAAGTAGCGAAAATCCGGGGTCGTCGTATAGCAGTGACTAGAAACATCAAAATTATATAAAACGGATACAACAGCTTCCATGACATTTTTTTAGAGGTATTCAGGTCATATGGGTATTAAGGAAAATACTATAATAAAACAAAAACATTGTAATTGTTATATTTTATCGATTAGTGTGAAAAATGAATATTTATACTATAGTATACTATCCAAATAAGATTTATTTTCCTCAAAATCCCTCAAATTTAAAAAATGTGTTAGTCAGATTCATGTACAAAAATACCTTATTTATTTGCGAAATTATTTTAGACAATTTAATCATTTTCAAAGTATTTTTAATACCGCGATAATGTTACAGAATAATAAAAACAAGGAACATAAAATTATGTAATATAAGTTTAAAAAGTTGAGGTGTTATTGCAAATTAAGATAAGTGTGTTCTTTAGTACGTCACCTCGTCCAAAGGAACACAAAGTTATTCAATATTAATTTAAAGGGCTCAAGGCGTTAATATGATTATTATGTTATATAGTATATCAGTTAGTTTAATTAAATAAACAATTCTCTCAGTTGTTCAACGCTGCATAGTGAAGCAGACATTCATATTAAAAAAATAAAGGTATCAAACCTCTAAGATCTCACTACCCTCTGAGCTTAACACATTGTTTCAGAACACCATCCATTTTCAATATAATAGTCATGTTATTGAAACTGAGAACAAAGCAAAGCCTTTGCTCTTTGTCAAGCACAAAAACATCGAATCAGCTCTTTGAATACGAATTTAGATTGTAATAATCTGGATAACATTTCATATATATTTTAATCGAAATATTTCTTAAAGACGATGAAATACTTTAAGGATCGAATTGTAGCCCAGCCAGCATCCATTTTGAGTGACAATTTTACCATTGAACTGTGCCATTAATAAAAAATCACGAGAGATCCATCACTGCTGGAAATATATTTAAGTACCATCACCAATCAGGTATCTATTAGTGATGTGTTAAAAAACCACGAACTATGAGTCAATCACTGATATCTTTGAGTCACACTCACTCTCAGTGATTGAATATCTGAGAATATCGTAATTCGTGATCCAAATTTTTTTTTGTTAAAAATTCTATTAATTTTCTGACGCCGCTGTTTAAATCGATTATTACTTGAATCAGTGCCATCTACAGGATTTTCCGTAATTTGATTAGCGCCATTTGTTGGAATCTGTTTTTGTTGGTAATGTTTATGCTATCTTGTTCGTATTTTTGTAAAAATTTTGTAGGTATGTGCAATTATTTTCTACTATTATAATTATCTATTCTAGAATATGTTTTTTAAGCAAATGAAGTTATAATAATATAAATAAGTACGTTCAAAGTTATATATTTAAAAAAAATATTTCGTGTATTGTGATATCAGAAACTGTGATCACAGTCACAGTTTTCAATCACTGCTATTATCGAGTACCAATCACAATCACATCGGTGAGTTAAGGGGAGCATTTTTTTCTCATCACTAGTATCTATCACTCACACAAACGTAAAAAAATCTTACATATTCACATTTATCTTAATAATCTTAGTGTTTAAAATGTATATAGAGAATGATTTAAATGATTACCGTGTTTTAATTTTTTATTTTATAATAATATACCTTCAGAGCAAAAAAGTTCAACTATCCATTTAATTCGTTTATTTCAAAGGAAAGTGATACTTCACTCCGATGTAATGTTAAATATAATAAAATTTCCCTGGCGGGGAACCGAATCCCAGTATCTCGCTAAACATGTAGGGATACTTAACACTACACTACGGATGAATACAAATATGATGTGAAAATAGTTAATAAAAATATCTCAAGCTCTTACTGAGTATACATTAGGATTCAGATTCGATGTTAAAATTATATCAAAATTATAATAAACCTTAAGTTCTAATACAACAAATTAGAAATATATACTTATATGACAATTTGATAGCTCAGTCTGAAGAGAGAAGTAACAACACGTAGAGCGTTCGCTTAACAAGTGAGAGATAGCGGGATTGATACTTGGTGTCTATATAATCTTTTTGATTTCAAAAAGGTTTTGGAAGCGCCTTGTATACAAGGTGAAAGTGAGAGTATATAAAAATGTTACGAAATTTTCTAACTCAGTTTTCGTGACAAACTAGCCCACTAAATAAATATTTTCCACGTTTAAAACATTTGTTTAATTTTCCCTTCTTTTTAAAATGAGTCGTTTATTTCCAAACCCCTCCATATCGGAAAATCCAGAAATCACGAAAAATGTTTAAAAATTGAACTTCATGCTTAAATGCTCCATTAGATATTTTGAAAATACAGTGTATGCATCAATACTACAGGAAAGAGGAGCAGAGAGGATAGAGCGCCACTCTCCTCTGTCCTGACACACAATTCTCGCCTCATCCACATTCATACATCTTCTCATATAAGCTCGCCGATTGTTGAGGCTTCTAACAGAACCATCCTCCATTATCTGGTTTACCTGGTCGTGTCAAGTCTTACGCGGACATCCTCTATTTCTGGTGCCATCAACACTTGCGCCATATATCTTTCTTACCATTCTCTCCTCATTCATCCGTTCCATAAGACCAAATCACCTAAGTGATTTTTTCTTGATCTTACTTACTATACTAACATCAGCTTTACATTCTTTCCTTATTTCTTCATTCTGTACTCTGTCATAAATACATTTGCCACATATACGCCTAAGTGATCTCATTTCCACTGCATTCAGTCTAGTATCGTTCCTTTTGTGTCAGGCTCAGGCCTCACTTCCATACATCAGTGTCGGTACCAGGACTCCATTGTGCACTGCTAGTCTTGCCCCGGTTGACGAATTTCCGTTAGACATAATTCCATTCAAAGCGCCGTTCACTTTATTCTCTGCATTCACTCTCCTTTCGATATCATTTTCAGCCTTTTCGCTTCTGTCAAACATACTTCCCAAATACACAAACTCATCTACTTGTTCTAAATATTCATTACCCACGAGTATTTTGCACGACGTATTGCTATCCTTCTTCTCGAATACCATTACTTTCGACTTGTTAACATTCATAATAAGGTCACTTTCCTTGCATACATCGTACATTCTATTCACTAGACTCTGTAATTTATGACTATGCCAGTGACATACCACTAAAAACTATTAAACAGTTTCATTATTGATCCGTTTGGAAGCTAAGGGGTTAAAGGGTCCCGACACGAAACTTAATCATGTTTCTTCTATTATTTATATTATTATTTGTGGTAAAATAACTTAAACAATCATTTTTATTTTTGATTGTAGAGGGGGTTGAAAGTAAACGACTTCAATAACATATCACTTTTATGATCGCAAAAAAATAATCTATCTTGTATTATATGCACCTGGTGTGAGTAGACCGATTCAAATTGTATGGAAACATACCGTGCTCCAATGCATCTGGCACAATTGCGCGGAATGAGGTTAAAGGTTAAACGTTTATCTAATAAATTGCCGGCGCTGTAAATAAGGGATGTGCTACACAATATAATTAATTAAACCCTTACATGCACCTGCTGGATCCTCAATCTATTTTCCGTTCCTATAGATAAAGGAAACGCCACCAATCGTTAAAAAGTACTCAACGTTTATAACACGAACGGCCGGCTAGCCTTACGAGTGCATCCGAGATAATAAATAGACTCTAGCAACACCGGCTGTCTTGAATTTAGCGGGAATTTTATGTTTTGAAAAAGGTAATGCTGGTGTATGGCAGACAGTATGAATTTGTTAAGAAATAATATTCCAGGGCCACAGAAGTGATTTTTTAAAAATAATATCACCCAGGCAGGCATGACGATTAGCACAGCTAAAACAGAAATTATGGCGATCGGAAATAAGACAGCAATTTTTAGTTTAGGAAAAAAAATGTAAACAGAAGGAAAATATAAATTGGGGGTATTAAAAAAACAGAATTTATTTATTATTGATAAAATCAAACAATGTTTTTGCTGCACGCTTTTTATAAATTAAATGAAAGGTTTCCGGTGGTACATTACTCATACTAGTAAAATATGCTTTGAGGCCTTCAATATTCCTCATGGCGTTGTCTTTTGTAGGAACTGGGTTTATGGGATGAGCAGACACTTCTTCTTCGTAGTAAGGTTTTCCTTCTGTCAAATTTTCGTTTATATAACTGTCCACTATTTCATCAACTTCCACTACGTCCGATGTTATTACATTAGAGTTAACGTCCATGTAAGTCTGCAAGAGTTATTCGTATATTCTTTCCCAGCCATCAATATGTCTATTCTATCTTCTACGTAATTTTCTTACTGATTCCAGCTATAAGAAAACAATAAAAAAACCAATATGCCAAATATAGGTACTTACGATCACATTCTTATTTTCACGTTCCCAAAAAAAATATTTTTTTCACCTTAAAAATTTGAATTATTAATAATGGTTAAATAAAAATGATTTTATAATTTTAATGTTTATTTCGTAGTTTTTTTGGACTTAAAATAAGGGTAATGATATCTAGAGGTAGTATATATTATATTATATATTATGTGATAATTGAACTGTTAGCTAACGTTCCAGACGACACTGTGAAGAATGGATAGAAGTATGCGGAGAATCATTATAGAAAGAGAAGAAGAAACACGTGAGTTAGAGTAAAAAGCAAAGTGAATAATGTCATTGCCGCGGGTAAAAAGCATAAATGGCAATGGGCGGGCCATATTACACATATTCAAAAAAAATTATTTCAATAAATTTTTTTTCTTAAATGTGTGCTTCGATTGATGAACGAAATAATCGGTACAGTGTCATCATGGCAGAATCATGGGACAGAATCGATAATGATGATAACAATTTTCCACAAATATTTTTATTCACAATTTTTTACGATTTGAGACGTTATTTGTTACCAACGTATCTCGTGATTTTTAAAAAAATATCTTAAATAAACATGAAATAAATTTAAAAAAAAAAATCTTATATAAAATAAGTGAAAAGAAAAATATATTTGAAAATAAATATATCGCAATTTAAAAAATAGTATTAGGAGAACACATTCTTATTGTAAAGTTGTAATTATTTAGAACACAGGTCTGTAATATTTTAAATACTACTTAAATGTATTAATTAGAAAGATATTCATATAAAATCAACTTGATTGAAAAATATTGTTGTTGCGCCATCGGGATTCGAACCTGAATCTCTTTACAAACTGGGGAAGGTGCTTTACCATTATCATGAATTGTTAATTCTGGCGTCTGCTATCGGTTTATTCAAAGGTATTTGAGATTCCGTAAAAACAAAGTAGATGGCTTTCAAATAATGGAACGTTTGATGTATTAATTTGAAAAAGTGTAACATATAGGTTTGAAAATTTATAATGTCGCTGTAGCATAGTTGGATAATGCACCTTACTCGGTATGAGAAGAGATCCAGGTTCGAATCCCGGTGGCGCAACAACAATATTTTTCGATAAAATTGGTTTTTATATGTATATCTAATTAATACATTTAATTAGTATTAAAAAAAACAGAGATATTAAAATATCATTATATATGAGTCATACTAGGTTTATGGTACTCATAAGAGTGTTGAAATGAACATTTATTATCAAAACAAATCAACATTCCGTTAAAGTAATAAAACAAAATACACTTCTAAGGTTCGATTGTTATCCGCAAAACGTTTCCATGCGCAAAATGTTTACGGATCAGTCGCTTCGCGTGGAGTACGATTGAAATATATAATTCAATCACGGATGTATGAAACAACGGAATCTCTCATGCCTATTCTCAAATACCGCCAACTGTTCGCGGCATCTTAAAAATAACATGTTTTCGTTGGTTTTATATACCATTGAAAGTTTCATCAAGTTCTCATATTTTATACTGTTGGAATCGACATAAATACTTATTGACATTTTGATAGATAATGTTTTGTTTCCCAAATATTCAGAAGAAATAAACGTCTACATCCGGTGTATTTTTAAATGTTTGGATAATAATTACAATACATTAGAGTATTGCTATTTTAGAATCGGTTCGACTGCATGACACCGTCCTGCCTACCTAATTGACAGGTCAATATGACTGCCGAGCGGAAGGAAACATTACTCTATTTTTTAATGGAAACTGGTACTGTGTACCGTATACATTTATCATAAAAATATATACTTTTCTTTTTTGATTTAGTTAATTTTTAGTGTAATGTTTTCTTAACAATTTATTTCAAATATTCAACACGTTTTCACGCAGTCGAGAGAAGCTAAGATAAATCTAACAATTCCCATTGTAGAATAATTGTTATATGGTTTTCTCCAAAACGGTAAAACTCCTCGGGGGCTGTCCTAGTGGCGGCAGAGGGTGGGGTTCAACATCCCTTATTCATAATCGGTTGGTAAACTGGCTGGAAAAGAAAACTAGCTTTTGTTGTCGGGGACGCTTCATTCGTATAGAGCACGATGAGGGGATTAAGTATAAATGTTCATCCCTTTTTGTGACCGGCCACCTAATATGACTGTGAACAGGCAGATGAAAGGTGTTCTGAAGACAGACAATTGGGGCAGCTAATTTGAGCCGTCGAGTCAGTTAAATATCGCGGCTTGCTTACTGTATTATTTAGGTACCATTATGGAAGATCCGTGTTGCGATGGCTCTAGGAAGACTGATATTAGAATTAATTAATTTGTGAACGATTTCATTTAACCACCATGGCAAACTTTTGCACTATTTCTTCTACTTGTGTTCCTTGTTAGCACAGTGAAGCTGTTTTTTTTGTAAAAATGAATCGTTTGTATGGCTTTTAATATTTTTAAACATATAGTAATGTTTTTATTTATTTATTTCAGATGGTCAAAAATTATATTCAAAAAACGACCTAGAGAATGGTCGAAAAAAATTAAAAGTACAAAAAAAAAAAACAAGTCATTCCGAACGAAGTTGTGGGATTTTTTGTCGATGCAATGAAATAAAGTTTGTTATTTCTGGGTGTACACATTTTTTTTGGATACGTTGTATATATATACAAGGTGTGATAGACCTAGTCCATAATACTTTAGGTGGTTATATCTTATAAAAATATGAGTCGAAAATGTTCAAACTACCATGTCCTATTCTCAACCATTTCAGAGATGTAAGCATTTTAATAAGTCATAGTCATTGGAGGGTATTGATTAATTGAATGATGATTTCAAACGATATATTGAATATCAAAAGTAAAAGGTCATTGAACTTCCAAGAGCTGGAATATTTTTTCTCAATATGATTTAGAATCCCGAAATATTTTATGATCCTCAAGTAGACATGTACAGGATTATAATTAGTCAATCAATAATGATTTTGTAAAATCCTAACACAATAATATTTTTCAACAGATTTCAATGATTACTTTAAAAAAAAGATTTTATTCTGTTTAATTTAATAATAATATTTTCTATTTAAATTTCAAATATTTTTTCGGTCATCTAACGTTTTCAACTTCCGAAAAATCGGCATCAAAAGGGAGAAAATAATTATTTTCAAATATTAAAATTTGGTCTTTTAATGTTTATCGGGTGAATTTTATTGCATTTATTATCGTCTTCGACTCATATTTGTATAAGGTATAACCTCCTAAAGTATTGTGGACTAGGTCTGTTACAATATATACTAATACAAATTAAAGAATCAGCTAGAAAGATATACCTACAGAAAAAATCTATTTATCGAAAAAATATTTAGTTACTACCGGGATCAAGTATATTCTGAAAATGCAACCTCACAACAAAAATTTAAGCAATCTGATTTATATTTAATGAGAAATACTAATCATAAAGAGTTTTTTTTATAGAAATCATATTTATATTTGTGTATCATATTTTCGTGTACAAAATGTGTTCAAATAAATAAAAATAACATTAATTATGTCAGGCATCCAAAAATTAAACATATTTTCAGAATACTTAACGTCCTTTAACGTTGCTTTAATGAATGCCTAACACCCTTTAACTTTTTATTTAGTAGATAAACTTTATACTATATTTGCAATATGTGTGGCCTTTATGTATTAAAAATTTTCAAATATATAAACAATCGACTACATTTCTAATAAATTTTAAATTAAAAAAATTTGAGTAAAGCGCAATCTGGAAGTCCGATTTCCGATCATTTTTTGGAGTAGCTAGGGGCGCATATCGGCAATAACGCGACGAATGTTGGTTCCCAAGTCGTATATCGTCTCTGTTTTATCGGCGTAGACTAGTAATTTCACATACCCCCATAGAAAATAATCCAAAGGTGTTAAATCACGTCATCTTGGAGGCCAATTCTCAATTACGCGCTCATCGAATGCTTCCTTCGATAAATTGGTTGTGGTGCGCACTGTATAGTATGTTGCACCGTATTGTTTAAACTACAACTCTTCTACATTAATGAAATTTAATTGGGCAACGAAAAAGTCGAAAAATTGGTATGCACGATGGCGAATCGGCACATTTGGGTCTTCCTCAATTCGCTTCATTGCAGCAACAGCTTCTTCGGTGCGCACTGTACATTGTATCTGCGAATGCGTATTATCAATAGAGTATGCGTGGTGTGAAAGCGATCCATGGTTATTCGAATACTTGTTCGATGGACGATTATGTCAATCGTAAAATAGACGTAGCGCTCGGCAGGTTTCGCGTACTGAACCACGATTCTCGAAACAAATTGCAAGCATTGTTCTGGCGTAAGTCTATTCATGGTGGATTGGCAAACCAAACAGAGCACAAATTAGCTGTCAGCTGTTAAATTGGCTGTCGCTGGAAAAAGTGTTGCCAATTCAAAAAACAAACCTCTAAAAAAAACAACCTTTATTTTCATATATGATTAATGCAATATATTGCATCCTACATCCACAAAGTCCTAAATGTCTCCTAAATATAAAATAATAAAATTTTAAAAAAGATGCAACATCTTAAAAAAGGTTTATCCATAAGATCTCATTTGAAATCACACTTAACAATTAAAATTTATATTACAAAATAAAATGATGATACTTGGTTGGTTATTAAGTACTAGATATAAATGCTAAATAAACTACACCTGACGCTATTTTGATTTAATTTAATGTTGACATGATCTGAAAATATTAATCCTGAGTAAAGTTCTTCATAGTCGGCTCTCGATACCGGGTAACGTAAGCTCCTGCAATATTGCAATTACTCCACCGGCCTTCTCAATCACAGTGATTTAATCGTTTGCAGTGTGCTCTGACGAGGATATCGGATCACCAACAAATTTTACTAAATAGTACACAGACTTTTCTAAACAGTTAAGGCTCTATCAAATAGACAGCGATGCGATCATGTATTATCATCTTGGTGACCTTCCCTGCTTCGATTACCCTCGACTTCTCAGAGAGACAAGCAAATATGGTGAAATATATTCAAACAGTAGTTTAGTCAATTTCTCGTTCTTTTATATAGATAATCCACCCTTGATTTGTGCTTTTAATCAAGATAAACTTTATTTTATAGAAACAAGTACAATAATATAGAATAGGAAATACGTCATTACCATTGTCGTACAATAAATTTGCTATTTTATAGATTAAATATGGTGAGTTAAGGGAAAGAAGATGACACAAGTTAACCGGAAGTTGAAAATTACCATTAGCGAGATCCCTGTAAAAAAAACTATGATCGGCAATGGACAGGCAAAAAATATGTGGTCAAAGGTCTCCTCCTCGGCACCACACTCACACATCGCGGAATCTATTAAGTTCAATCTGAATAAATGTGAGGCTACTTGGCAATGCCCCATTCTTCTTTCTTATTGTTCTTTTGGAGACTTTCCTTTTGGAGAACCGGGAAGTGCGGGGAATAGATCTTTGAATGATATTAAGTCTGTCATACTTCGGAATATGGAATTGATGAGGGAAAATTCCGGAAGGTAGTTTATTAGACGGAAGGTAGAAAAATTGTTAGTAATTATAATGGATGAGATTGAGAATTGTCAGTTCTACCGGGTCTTAACTGAGCGTGCTTAGATACCTTATTTTTATTATGATAGTTTTCATGTATTCTATTTCTTTTACCGGTAATTAATGATTATGCCATTAAATTAAAACTTTTAAGTACGCAAAAATAGTAATGTGTTATATTAATTTAATTTTGCATTTATTATATCTAATTTGTACCTACTGTAGGAGAGTATTGGTCGATTGTCAAATTATAATTCACGCATGTGGTGTACATATGTAAGAGGTTTTCTGACCATATTATTATTATTGTACCATTGAATAAATTTTATATGTTTTCTCGCGAATGTGATAGAATTTATTTAATGCGATTAAGAACTATCACACGTTGGAGAAGTTTGGTGCCATTAATTCACTTTTACAGATTACATGGTAGAGGGAAAGGGTCGTAATGAACTTAACACATCTTCACTCTCTACAAATTACCGGTTCATCCCTCTGCCTAATGCAGGTCAGAATTAACGGTTTGAGTTTTGGACCGACGAGCGATTCACCTTCTATGCTTCTTAGCACGACACTCGCTCTGCATTAACTATTCAGAGTTAACCGGCCGTGTGTGTTTGTCGGTGAGGGGGAGGGGGAGGGGATGGGGTCGTAATAAACCCACTCCGGCATCCCCAAGAGAGCTGTCTTTTCCTGAAAGGCAAAAGGTTAATGTTTTCTCGAACCGGCATACTAGAAATTACTCTAAGGGAAGATATCCATTTACGTTTGATATTCATTTCTGACTGAAAAGTGTAAAAAAAATTAACATTACATTACAAGTACAAATATTTAATTTTTATTGTTACGTATTTCTTGAAGGAATTTTAGACGATTTTTCTGTTGAGGCGGTTCGTCATACCTAAGATAGGAAATATTCTGTATATATACAGGTTGGCCCATAAAAAGTGAGTACATTTTGTAAAATGTGATATAATTACATCAAAATTAGTTTAACTATATCAACAATAGCTTAAATAGTTTACTAATTTACTTACTTACCTATTTACCTATATTACGTTTTATTTCGATAATTTCCGGTCGCCATTTTTTATTATTAATTTTCGCATTGTTTATATTTGATTTTTTCAAATTGTTGCCCAGAATGACAAAAATCACTTCAGAAGACTGAATTCTGATCAAAAATTTGCAAATTAAAAAACGTTGGGGTGCTAGGAAAATAATCAGAGTTTCAAAACAAAGCCTGGAGTATAGCTAGACATTACAGCATAATTGGAAATTACAGCAGGATGGAGCTCCATCTCACACAGTCAGAAATACAGTCAACTTTCTTCGTCGTATCTTAATATTGTAAAAAAAAATTACATTAAGAATTCAAATTAATTATATTATTCTTTGAAATAACTCATGTATTACGAGATGTTCGCACTTTTTTGGGCCACCCTGTATGTATATATATATATATATATATATATATATATGTAAAAAGAAGAGTATCTGTGGGTTTGTATTTTATAGAAATATATAATTTTATTCCGAGCTTGATGAAATCTTGCACGCTTGACCTTCAAAATAGTTCGTTTCAATTATTAATATTATTAATATTATATTAATAAAATAATTTCGTTCAAAATTCGTAAAAAAATTATTCCCACCCCCCAATGAAGCCTCTTCACTCTGCGTAAAACCCGGGCAATGACGGGCAATTCAACTAGTATTTTATATATATATATATATTTAAAGGAGTACACTTTTTTTTGGTGAAGTTTTATTTTTAGAACAAAGTTCTGTGATATATTAATACTAATTAAATTAATCAACTAGAAAGATATATAAATAAACTCTATCGAAAAAAATATTTAGTAGCTACCGGGATTCGAACCTGGACCTCTTTCTATCCGGGGAAGTGCGTTAACCATTTTCATTACAGTAATCAAATACATTTTCGACAAATTTTTGAATTTATATTCTGTAATCTTTTCAATTGATACATCTAATATTCCATTTTTCGGTCACAAATTGAATACCGGGACAGAGGACATATAGAAGCTTTCCCAAAAATGCAAAGCTATCCCTTAAATTCTATCGTAATGTTAAAATATATGTGTACTCGTATTTAAATATAATTGATTTACGTTAATGCGATTTAAAAAACTATAAATGTTGGTTTAAAAATCAGAAATTTATCATAAACTTTAGTGATTAATGTTTTAGACTTATGTTTATACATATAATAAAAACACGTTTTATTTAGAAGTTTTCCATTTTCTTTTAAATATCATGGAACCATGTACTAAAATTCCTACATCATAATAAAATGTGTCTTCATTAAAAGATGTTCATACTTAGTAATGAAATTATCAAACAAGACTTCGATTGTCGACCGGTGAAAAAATTACAAAGAATATTTAAATAATTCTCAATAATGAAATAATTGTAATATCAATTGCTCGTTTTAATTTATTAATTTTTATTTATATTGTTTTCGTACTAATTATAACAGCTAGATAAATTATGTTTTGAAGATTTCACAAAAAGATTTCATCTTTATCGTTGATATTTTACTTTTGCTTGTATTAGAATTTGTATTTCATTATATCATAAAAGTATTTTATTATGTCAATTGAAATTTAAATTATTGTGCAAAAAAATTTTTCTATATATTTAGTAACTGTATCATATAATACATTAATAATATATCACACTGAAGTTAATATATATGATTTACATACACGATACTCGTCTACCTTGGAAAACATGTGTATAGTGTACTATACATGTGAGTATTTGACTATTTTGTCTTCGATATTTGCCCGACCCTGGTCCAGCGGCAAGGCAATCGATCAAGTGGTCGGGGGTTCGAATTTCATCCCGGGAGACCATCAAGTTAGTTGTATTTTTCGTATTACAAGCATTATGCTTTGTTTGAAAATATAAAGAATATTGATGTGACACGAGTTTCGTATAAGAGTCTCTTTTTAATAAAAAAAAAAATATTCCGCCACTTTCCTTCCAATTTTTTTACAGCATATGGTAGATAATAATTTATTTGATGTCTTGATAAGACAAAGTAGAATTTTAATGCCGACCTTACTGTCCGTACTGAGACAAGTATTTTACATTATTGATGTATGTAGATGTTTAATAAATTGATTTTAAAAGATATAAAAATACAAACATAAGAATATTGCAGTAAAATTTGAATATGTTAAAGAACACACAATTACTGGATTTTTACCTACAATGGCACATTGTTATTAAATAATTATCAGATATCTCATAGAGAAACTATTAGACATAGACATATGGGGTAATTACATGGCTTATGACCTGTATACGTACTAACATATATATAACTTTCAAAAATTTGATAAATGTGAAGATTGAGGCGTGAGAATTGGTGAACGTTACATATATATATATATATATATAAAGTAATCACTTAAGTTAGCTGAAGACAGGTCGTAAAACCTGTAATTACCCCATATTTCTATATAGTTTCCATTAAATATAATAAAAATAGCTTCTTCTCTATGAGATATCTGATATTTATTTAAAAGAATATTGCTTTAAAATAATTTTAAAAAAAATCTGATTCTCATAGTGATGACATATATGCTGTTTAAAAAGATGGGAAAAATGAATTATAAAATTTGGTCCATAGATGGCGATGGTGTAGTGGTAGTAGTCCACATACTAACTTATATACAACTTTAAAAATTTTGATAAATATGGAGATTGAGGGATGAGAATTGGCGAACGTTATATATATATGATCACTTAAGCCAGCCGAAGAAAGTTCGTAAACCCTGTAATTACCCCATACTTCCGTATATTTTCCATTAAATATAGTATAAAGATAGCTTCGTCTCTATGAGATATCTGATATTTGTTTTACAAACAAAAAACTTTAAAATATTTGAAAAATCATAAAAAATGCAATATGATATAAAATAAAACAAGAGGAAGAAAAATAAATTTTGAAAATTTCAATTTGGGCTACAAGTGTTCGGATTAACTATAAATATAAATAAATGTTAAAAGTAAGAATATAATAAGACATCAGTAAGATACATTTCCTCCCTAAGCCTTTAGTACTTTTCACCTTAAATCAAAGGATTTCGCGAATATCTGTGGTTTTCAAGAAACATTAAATCAGTTTCGTACCCAGCATAGCTTATTGATCATTTTAATTTTAATAAAAAATGTTTCTGGTACTTCGAGTGAGATTGGTGCGGTGTTATATTTTATCAGTTTTGTTGTGTTGTGTCAAAAGTTGGAATCACACAGAAGCAGTGTTGAAGAAGCGTTTGAAATGAGGGTGTACAGATGAATGCTAAAATAATGTGACCTGCTAGACTAAGAAATGACACTGTACTCATGAGAATAAAGAAATACAAGGATATCATTCGTACTTTAAAGAGAAGGAAACTTATTTACTTTGAACATATCATGAGACACATAGAGATTTATTAAATACAGCATCTTGTCATAAAAGGGAGAATTAACTGACGACGAGGTACCGGCAGAAGGAGAATCTCATAGCTTAAAAGCCTTAGAGAAGGCTTCGGTCGGACATCTGTACTTCTCTTCCGGGTATCTGTAAATAATGTTAAAATAGCTAACATGGTAGCAAACATCCATTAATATTCGAAGAAGAATAATTTTTAAATGTTAAGTGAAGAAAAATGAATATTTAATCTTGTAAATTAATTTATTTAAACAGTAGATGATATCAACTTTTTACACAACACTGCATGCATCATCATTGAAATCATTGGCAATAGTTTATTTTTAAAATAAATAAAGCAAACCATCTGATCAAAAGGACCAATTGTTATAGAATCTCCCAGAAGCCAACTTTTTATTTTAGTTCAAGAGTCTTAAGCTCTTAAAAAAATAATTATGTTATAATAATTATTATAAAGCATCTTTCAGCTGACATAAAACTCGTTAAATATTTTGGTGAAATGAAATTTCTTATCGTTAATTTACATATTTTTAAAATTCCGGAATGCGCGCCCTAATGACACTAAAAATAATTAGATCAACATAGGGAAATTTGGAAGAGAATTTGGAGGCTTTAAAAAAGGCTTTTTGTTTTAATGCCAAGTACAAAGCGTACAAATCGTCATGATACTCTAAATGAAATGTCAAAAATATAATTTCAGAATTCTTTTGCAATATAATGAGAGAAGAATCTTTAAAAATATAAAACTGACACATTGCTGAATGCATGTGTTTACGGCCCTTGTTACTTCGATTGGCACCACTGGGTTTCCTGGTTTATAATAATGTACAGGTATGTGTGTGAGTATTGCCGCCCTTTTTCGGAAGCTAAGAAGATGGTAATCGACAGGCGTCATTCTTATTACGTCTCATGCTTCGACCTGTCCAGCGGTCCAAATAAACCACCAGTGCGCGCTTCGGTCGGTTGAAATCTAAAGAAGACAACCCAGCTAAAAGAACGACAATATCGGACCAGAAAAACAGTAAAATTAAAGGGTTAGTGCAGTTCGTATATTATATGTGAGCGTTTTGTTAATCGGAAACCTGGGAACCAGGTATTGAAGCATTTAGATAAACAGCATGTATTTTACAGACTTATTAGTATAAAAAATATTTTACATAATCATTGTTACAATGTATGAGATAATGACGTAAAAATATTTTAATTTGTGGTGGGATAAATAATTCAATGTCTGTATATATATTTTTAATTAATTAAAAAATAACAGATATCCACGCATCGAATACACAACTTTCAATTGTAACTCGGTACACTTGTTCTGTCTGACCAGTAATGAAAAATCCACATCGTTTTCAACAATACTAACAGAAAGATCGATAGTTTAAAAAAAACATATCTATAGTGAAGAGCAGCTATTTTTAAATTTATTTATTCAGTCACATATAATACAGCTAAAAAAAAAAGATAGTTTGATACAAATCTTTTTTAAAATAGATTTAAAAATGCATTGCCCAACTATGAAAGCCTGTTTTAGGGCAAGTTGGCGAACAAATCATATTTGACGAAACCAATTTAACCAATACGAATACGACGCAAAACATAATAATAATAATAAAAATACTAATATGCAATACAATATGTATAAATAGAATGTAAACACATACAAGGTAAAGGAAAATATGTAAAATTAAAGTTATAATGCAATCAGTATAAAAATACACAAATGCAGTTATAAGGATTATTTCAAAATATAAAACAGTTTACTCTCGGTATCTGCTCTACCTAATTTTAACAATTGATTTGAAACATTATTTTTAAAAGCATTAATGTCACTTAAAGTTTTGATATTATTTCCAATTTGATTATATATTCTAGGAGCTTGCATTTACAATTAGGTTACGTGTTATATTATATAATATATTACATTTTGTTTAAGGTAATTTAAATATTACTCTGTGATTATAAAGATGTATTTGTATAATAAGGTCGTAAGGTTATACCTAAGATAATATACTGAGTAGGCTCATGCAATATTAAATATTCTGCGCCATTTTTTTTATTTACTGGAAATTCAAATATGGATTATATTTTTTACAGTAAGCTATTGTCATAAATATCGTGTGCCATCGAATTGAATTCGTAACACAAAACGTACGTTCATTATAATGTAATTGTTTTTAAATCTTAGCTACGCTCGCATCTAATATTTTTTTAAACCAGAGGAGAGACGGAGCATTGGTAGATCATGACTGCTAGCTAAATGGAACCCAGAGGCATTTACATTAACCCAGAGACCTACCCTGCAACAATACTGTATATCGTTTTTTTACAAATATTAATAGATTAGACGGAATGTTAGCCATTTTGTATGGTATATTGTTTTGTTGCATGGAAGTTCACATAGAAATTGTGTTGAATGGTATTTTTATTTATTTTATATGGTTGTTTAATATACCATTTGATGCCCAAGAAGATATACAACGTTATGGCATTCATAACGCAGATCTACACAAAACCGATATACAGGGGTGCTCTCAAAGTGACTGGCGAACCAAGGTACAGAACGGTAGTAGTTCCTTTCGCCAGTGCCCATACCGAAATATAGTACTATGATGGAGATGATGAATTAGTTGACATTTGTTCAATTATCGGATATTTTCAATATTATATATATATTTATTTTAACATTTATTTCTTCTTTGAGAGTATGACTCGTGTATAGAGAAGGAGTATATACGAGAATTTATGTTTCGGTTAGTCTGTGTACATATTTTTTTAACTTCAGATATAAATTTATAGTAGTCTGTGATAGAGATAGAGATTGTTAAATAATTTGATATACCTTGATAAATATAGTGATCTTGGGTTGCAGATATCTTTAGAATGAGTTCACAAAATTTTGTAGATGTCGGATTCTTTTATTTGGTACACAAAAGCATCCAACATCTGACATCCATGACTTAAATCTGAAATGCTTGTTGATTGAATGTGAACTTAAATAAAAATTAAATGTTAAGGAAAACACATTCTTATTGTGAAGTTGTAATTATTCAGAACATAGGTCTGTGATATTTTAAATACTAAATTAATGTATTAATTATAAATATATACATAAATTTAGTATTTACAAATTAAATGAATTAATTAGAAAGACATACTTATAAAATCAATTTTATCGAAAAATATTTTTGTTGCTACCGGAATTCGAACCTGGATCTCTTCTAATCCGGGGAACGTGCATTATTCGATTACGCTATACCAACACAGCGGATTGACGACAAATTTTCAAACCTATATGTTACATACACTTTTCAAATTAATACATCTATCGTTCCATTATTTAAAAGCCATCTACTTTGTTTTTACGGAATCTTAAATACTTTTGAGTAAACAGATAGGGAACACCAGAATTAACAATTGATTTTATATGTATATCTTTCTAATTAAAACATTTAATTAGTATTTGAAATATCACAGACCTATGTTCTGAATAATTACAACTTCGCAATAATAATGTGTTCTCCTTAATAAGAATGTAAACTTAATTAATTCTTGTACAATTTTATTTATTTCTTGTAAATTTTGCTTTTATCCTTGCAATATGGTCGATCTAACCCTAACAATAAAACGGAATGCACAAATAAAACTCTTAAGAAGTCATAC
Source organism: Eubasilissa regina (assembly GCA_022840565.1). Taxonomy (NCBI): domain Eukaryota; kingdom Metazoa; phylum Arthropoda; class Insecta; order Trichoptera; family Phryganeidae; genus Eubasilissa; species Eubasilissa regina. The sequence continues at coordinate 18,859,315 of JAINEB010000015.1, read as the reverse complement.
TAAAAGATTAAAAAGTGCACGTATTCGTATTACACATTTTCACACGACGTTTAAAGTGATCGAAAATGCAAATAATTATCTGAAATGAAAGCTCGTCTCATTATGAACGGAATGTGTCTCATGAGTGTTGGCAAATTTGTAAGCAGAGCCGAGCCTACAGCACGTAATAACAGCACAATAGAATGCTGGATGTTTGGGTCGGGTTTAACATTATGGAGTTCCCAATTTGGCTGGCCTAATATTCAAACCTGCTGTGTTATTAATGCACGAGTATCAATACTTCCCCCAGCCAAGAATTTGAACCACAAAATTCATGTGAACACAGCCACCCAAATAAGGGTCGAAATATTCACCCTTAAACTAATATATTAATTAATACAAAGGAAAATATTTTTTTCTCTATTGACTTAATTGTAATTGTCAGAAAATATTATTGATAAGCTCAAATACGTTTGATATCAAAATTAAAAAAATATGTATTTTCTTATTTTTCATGCGGTCTTCTATAGAAGGTTGGTGACCGAGTTGCAACATGCTGATTTATTCTCTGCAAAATGCTTACGATCTCTAGCATTTTTGACATTGAGCTATTTTCTGAGGTTACGCAGCCAAGATAACTACTTTTTACTTACGTCTCTTCTATCTTCTGTTTTCATCTTCCTCTGCGTAATGAGTTGTAAGAGATTGTATTTCTTATTGCGAAGTATGTAGCTTTCTTTCATTTGATGCTTTATTATTATTATTCCAATTTTATTTTATACATATAACATAACAATTTATATTTTTTGTCAAACTGCACAGCAGTTTTACGGCAAAGTTTATTAATTCCCTTAGTATTTCTTTATTAATAGTGTCGTCAACCCAAGAGATCTTTAGCAAACGTTGATTAAGCTTTATCTCAAATGCCTCCAGACATTTAATAGTGGCTTCTTTTAACGTACAGACCTCGACTTCATAGAGCATCATGGGTGTAGCAATAATGCCATTTAATTTACCTCCAGCGGGTTCTCAGATTTGTCTCAATTGCAGAAGATATTATTTAGTTCCACTAAAGTATCAGATTGACTAATAACCTTTGCGGTTTTGTTTAATATTTTATTATAAAATCAAATTTAAAACAAAAATTACATTTCAATCAATGATGCATTCTTCAATATTGTTCAGAAATTCATTTCATTTTTCAATCGATTTGGCAATGGCTTTTCTATAAAAATCGGCTGGTCCTAGTATTGAAAAATGTATCTAGCCAATTTCTGAGGATCGTCGTTGTTGAACGTGACACTACGCATTTGATTGGAGAGCGACCGAAAAAGTTGATAACTGATGATTTTGACGAAGCGAGATCGGGACTGTAGGGTGGATGCAGCAGAATTTCTCTATTCAGCTCCTGGATAACCATTTTGACGAGTTGAGCAGAGTGTGTGGAAAAAGGTTCGTTTTGCTCAACTCGATACTCCATTATTTTAGTCTAAAAATTAAGAAAAACTTTAAGGTACAGGAAAACGGCGACACTGATATTTTAGAGGAGAAAAATGCAATCAAATCGTATGGATTTTGTCATAAAAAATATAATTAAAAAAAAAATCGCCTTAATACTTCATTTTTATTTTATTTACCATTATATAATATTTGATATTTTGTTAAAATAATTAGAAATATTATAAACCCCTCATTGTTTTGAATATAATAGTAGATACATATGATACCTACTTTGTGTATTTGGCTATATTTGTACATTTGAACGACGGTTTTTTTCGTGGTAAAAATTTCTTTACGGAATTCGTTTTTATTTTTCATGAATACATTATATATATGCCACAATATTTCATGAATGTGTTTTCATTTGTCATCTTATAAATCATTTAAGTTTATTTCCCTGTTGCAAAAGTAAAGACTTTCAACAGTTTAGTACGGTGAAAATTGGTTGATGAATACGTAATTCTGATATATATATATAAAGGGTCTTTTAATAGGGACGCTCAAAATTTGTTAGGTTAGCAGCCATGTTGTTAAAGTGACATCTGTCAAATTAATTGTCAATTATTAAGTAGTATACGGCAAATCACGACGGAAGGTTGAACAACGTGTGTAAATCATCAAATTTTATTATCAAAGTCACGAGCGATTTGAGGGCACGGTTATCTCGCGCGCCGGTGACGTGAACTGGCCACAGAGATCGTGCGATTTAACGCCTTTAGACTTCTTTCTTTGAGGCTATCTTAAATCGCAAGTCTTTACGAATAAGCCGCAAACAATTGACCCCCTCAAAGTCAACATAACAAACGCCATCCAGCAAATTTAGCCAGATTTATGCGATAAAGTCATAGAAAATTGGACCTCCCAAACCTGCCACCGAACAAAACCGCAGCGGATATTCGAACAACGTTATATTCCACACTTAATGCTATAAAATATACTTTCAAGTGAAAGAAAAATTGAGTGAATATCTCACACACAACCTGTTTAACTTACATTTTAAAGTTGAGCGTCCTCGTTGAAAGACCCTATATATATATATAAATATTATGTTTATTATGCAAATTATAGAAACCAAAAAAACGTGATGCAGAATTTTCCGGATTATTCAATTTCTTTGAACGATATAGTAAATTTATGTAGACGGACAAAATTAATAATCATTTTAATTTTTAAATACTAATTTAATGTATTAATTATAAATACATATAAAATTAATTTTGTCGAAAAATATAAGTTGTATCAATGTATCCAAAAATTTTATAAAAATAAATTGATAATTCTGGCGTCTGCAGTCGGTTTACTCAAAGGTATTTCAGATTCCGTAAAAAAAAATGTAGATGGCTTTCAAATAATGGAACGACAGATATATTAATTTTGAAAAAGTGTAACATATGGGTTCGATAATTTGTCATGAAAAATACTGGCGCTATAACACATTTGGTAGTGTACTTCCCCGGATTGGAAATAGAGATCTAGGTTCGAATCCCTGTAGCGCAAAAACAATATTTTTCGCCAAAATTTATTTTATATGTATATATTTATAACTAATACATTAAATAAGTATTTAAAAAGATCACAGAGCTATGTTCTGAATAATTACAACTTCACAATAAGAATGTGTTTTCCTTAATAATTTTAATTTTCCCCTAAACATTTTACACGTAAAATTATTTTGTCCCTACTATAATTTCGAGATGTGCTGTTTCTTTCATCATCAGATGTAATTGATAACTGATATTAAATGAGTAATGTTAATTGATTGATCGGACCTATATGTATTCATAACTTCCTGCTGACGAGTAAATGTATATAGCCAAATTATTCTCAATTAACAACTACGAACTTTTTATATTTATTCTTCGATTTCTTTATCCATGTGAAATATGTAAGAATATAAGTTATTTAATACAAATTCATTGAATCAACTAGAGAGCGCAGAAAAAATCTATTTATCGAAAAAATATTTAATTGCTACCGGGATTCGAACCTGGACCACTCACTATCTGGGGAAACGTGTTAACCATTCCATTACAGCAACCGATTACGATTACGACAAATTTGAAACTTACTTGTATCTGAATATTTTTACAAATTGATATTCTATTTTTAAAAAAAGCTATCAACTTTATATTACGTTGAATCTCAAATACCTATGAGGGAATCACGCTAGGAAAAGTCAAAATTAAATTAATTAATTCATTTTATCACAACAAAAATGCGTTCTCATTATTTTATATTTTAAGAGAACACATTTTTTTCGTTTTTTTTTTCAGAATTTCAAAATTTGCATTTTCAGAACATAGTTATATGGTATTTTGATTCAAATTAAATTAATCAACAAGATTTTGAACTTATATTCGGTTATCTTTCCAATTGATACCTCTATTATTCCACTTTTTAAAAGCAATTAACTTTATATTGCGGTTCTCAATTACCAATAAAGTTGATTGCTTTTAAAAATTGAATAATAGATGTATCGATTGGAAAGACAACAGAATATAAGTCCAAAATTTGTCGAAAATGTATTCGATTGCTGTAGTGAAATGGTGAATGCGCTTCTCTAGATAGGAAAAGGTTCGAATCCCGGTAGCAACTAAATATTTTTTCGATAGATACACTTTTTTTTTCTGTATATCTTTCAAGTTGATCAATTTAATTTGTATTATAATTTATTTGTTATCATTTTTTGTTCTTGTCCAATACCATTGTAATTTGTATCAGATTTTAAAATGAAGTAAAGTAAAAATATAATTATTTATGTTTATTATGTGTAAGGTATCCATGAAGTGCGATCAAGAATTACAATAATTAATGCTGTAATTTTTATAGGTAGGTATAAATAAAATAGTAATTTTTATAAAATAACTTAGTCTTAAATTTTAATATCTACATATTTTAGATGAACACAAGTAAATTACTTTTCTATCTTATTCATTTTATCAGAGCTATGTATGTACATGGATTATAATGCAAACTCTAGTAGAAGATATTTTTCCTTAATTATGTTTGAAAGGTCGTATTTTATTTTATAGTAGAATTGAATAAGGAATGAAGATAAATGAATACCGAGAGAAAATGCATGAGATGATTTGATTAAAAATGGCCGGCGTTTGTGCGGCTTCTCTCTTATCCGAGAGAACTTATTAAACTGCGCAGCCTTGGGGGACCGACGCGCCACTGATCAACTCCTCTTAGCTATTATTTTTAATTCCAGACAACATTGTTCATGCATATTTAATATTTTTGCCTTGACAGTTAATACGAAGTTGCTAATGAGACTACGCAGACCCGTCTGTTTCAAAACAATACGAATACAATAAAAATATGACCATCGTTGTGAAAAGCTGACATCACTTTTTATTTTGATTAAGATTATTTTTAATATTCAGTGTAGAGTTTTCTGAGCTATTCTACTGTGTGTCTCCGATATTTCTGGCTGATGTTTCGAAGGTCCATCACCAGGGCTGATATCGTTGATGCTGTCGAGCGATGTCATTTGCGCATTAGCGAAGTCAGCCTAGATGCCCGGAAACAAAATGTCAGCCGGAGAGTTTGGAAACACACGACAGTGTGAATCGAAAAACATCGCACAAAAATATTTTTTTTATGTATCATATAAAATAAAGAGTAAAATATTAAAAAAAATAGAATAAACTGTGAAATTGAATAGGTTTTTTTTTTTTTAAATAACTTTATAGATGCGTACACGGAATAAGTATCACAACAATATTCTTACTGTTTTCAAACTAAGCTAAACGGTTATGTTATGAAATTGCTGACCTTCTGGAACGAGGCTCGAACCCCTGACCATTAGATCACTAGGCGAGAGTCTTAACCATTAAACCAACAGGATAACCGCACACTTTCACGCGATTGAATTGATTATGGTACGCGGACGGATGGAAATAAGGAAACTTTTATAATAATGACTATTTTTTCCTTAAAATTATATCATGAAACATGAATCGTTACATTATAAGGAAGATATTTACCGCGAGTCAAAAGATTTTTGTTTCATTATTAGAAATTAAATATCTTCCTCCCTCTGAATACAAGTATATATAGATAAACCGTTGATAAAAGTTGTAAATATTTTTAAGTACCTATTTAGGTCGGGGCGTAAAATTGAAAAGCTTTCTTTTATTCAATTATTTAAAATGACTTAATATGTATTCACATTTTTGATATTCAATTTCCACGAAACCTTTTTGCGTGGGACGGCGAGTAAGGAAGGTAATATCGGAGAAATCTTTTCTATAAAACAAGAGAACAAAGTGTGTTCAAAATTGTGTATTTAAATGACATAATATTACAGTATTTTTACGGAGGTAAATGAAAAATCCTTTGGTAGTGTACTTCAATTTTTTTTTCATTTTAAATGGAATTTTGGAACAGGACTATAAATAATGGAAATAATACTCTAATAAAAATGAAAACAATAGTTAGGACACATAATCCGATTTAAATAATTTTAAATTAATTGTAATTATTGATTTGTTAATACAGTTGCACTTCCAGTATCCGATTTTTCGATTTTCCGAATCGTTATAAAAAAACAATAAATTTAAACAGAAAAAACAGGAGAAAGTTGCTGAGGGAGGAAATGTCGGTCCTACACATTCTGAAGTATTTCAGTGCTTAGATGTTGGTATAAGGTGGTTCGAGAGGCGAAAAGAATTTGACTCAAAACAACTTATGTTATTAAGAACACATTCTTACTGTGAAGTTGTAATTATTTGGAACATAAATCTGTGATGTTTTAAATACTAATTAAATGTATTAATTAAAAAGATATAAAATTAATTTTATCGAAAATATATTGTTGTTGCGCTACCGGGATTCGAACCTGGATCTCTTTTTCAAGGTGCATTACTAACTATGCTACAGCGCTAGTAATTTTGACGGCAAATTTTCGATCTTATTAAAATTATTACACGTTTTCAAATTAATACATTTGTCGTTCCATTATTTGAAAGCCATCTACATTGCTTTTTACGGAATCTCAAATACCTTTGAGTAAACCGATAGCAGACGCCAGAATTAACAATGAATTTTTTATAAAATTTTGGACATGTTGATGTATTATTAAGGAGAACACATTTTTGATTATAGTATATCATAGTTAGTAATGCACCTTCCCCGGATTTGAAAAAGAGATCCAGATTCGAATCCCGGTAGCGCAATAACAATATTTTTCGATAAAATTATTTTATATTTATTTTTATTATATTTTATACGTATATCTTTATAATTAATATATTTAATTAGTAATTACAACCTACGTCTCAAAAGTACGTAATTTGGCAGCTTCGAAAAGGACTGCTGGTTTTAAACAAAAATCTGTAATTGAATTTCTTAAAAATAGATAATTTTTAATAGGCATATAATTTCATATTTCGTTTATACATGTAACGTAGGCAATGTGAAGTTATGTTCACAATAGGTCATTTCTTTCTCTTCTCGATAATGTGGATTTTTCGTTATCCAGACCATGTTAATCCCCAATTAGTCCGAATTATGGAGATTCAACTGTATATAAATACTGTACATAAATAAATTAATGTATTAATTATAAATATATACATATAAAATCAATTTTTCGACAAAATTGATACATATATATACATATACATACTATACATTGATTAAAGTTACAGTTAATTAAGAAAATTCATCTTTTGACTCAAAATATTTGAATTATCTAAATAATTTACTTTTCTTCTTCACGAGCCAACTTCTATCAATTTGAGAACCAGTGTCAGTATGTTGATATATCCTCCGCAAAATGTATAATATTATTGGCTTTTTGGTTATTAAACCATTTTCTGAGATTACGCAAAATATCCTATTTCTACATAAGCCTCTGCTGCCTTCTATCTTTCCCTGCATAATAAGTTATAAAATATCATATTTCTCGTTGTTGAAAATAATATTGCAATACTTCTTCATTGGTAATGTTGTCTACCCAGGAGATTTTTAGCATACATCTATATAGTCATATCTCAACTGCCTCCAGCCTTTTATGGAGGCTTCTTTTAACGTACTTACCGCTTTATTGCCATCTAAAGAGGGCTCAGACTTATGTCTCGATTGCAGAAGAGATTATTCATTTCCACATAAGTGCTTCTTGCCATTCCAATTATTAAATCCGATTGGCATCAGTGCCATCGATTGACAAGTAAACATTCTCAACCTTTTGTCTACTAATTACTATCAACATATTATATATTCATCCCTTCAATCAGGTTTTCTTTACTGATTTCATTATAACTTTCATTATTATTGAATATTTCATTACATATATTAAATATATCTATTTTGATATTCTCATACTTCATGTTATTACAAATATCGATTATTTATTTATTTTTCTACAATGAGTGAAAGGATAAATATAAAACAGCGCCATTAATTTCAGTTTCATCCTGATGCAGAATTGAAACGATATAATCACAATCAGTGACGTAACTATGGGCCTAATGCAGAATGGAAAAAAAGGCCTTCCCTAAATAAGTATTGTATAAAAGATATTATGTTCCGGGCCGATGTTGTTTTTAAATAATTTGAAAATAAAACATATTTAAAAAATTTGATTTTTATTTATCAATTTCTTTGTTTATTACAATTATAAATGAAATATGACATTGGCCAAGTGACCGTCTTTGGCAGCGGCATAGATGCGTGCTTTTTAAACCATATTTTTCATAACATTCTCGCACACTTCGCGTGTTATTTCAGTAATTTCATTTCGAATATTGTCTTGTAGCATCGAAATTGTTGTTGGCTTATTGGCATAGACCTTTCCTTGCAAGTACTCTTACAGAAAATAGTCGGGAGCCGTAAAAGGAGGCCAATCGATATCACCACTTTTTGATATTATGCGGCCGAAAATTTTTTCTCGCAAAATTTTAAGCGTAGCTCGGGCTGTGTATAAGATTGTATTGTCCTGTTGAAACTACATGTATTGTAGACCCAATCCACCCAATTCGGCCACCTTGAAGTTTACCATTATCATCATTAATGGTTACAGCATTAATATGAGTTGCAAAACACGTTGTTGAGACGTTAAATGCTCCGTAGTAAATAGTAATCGACTACTCTCTACGACTACTAAATGCGAACTGATAAATATCTGCGAAACCAGAATGGCGATCAAACAAAATCAACCTGGAACATAATATTCACCCTGTACTAATATTAGTAATTTGTTTTAAAACTATTTTCACTTAACCGCGATGGTCTAGCCCTAACCCCTGAAATATCGAAGTATTTCTAAAGTGTACAAGGATAATGTTTTCACATATTTTCGTTATACACCTGGTAAAGATTTTTAAAATTTTACAATTTCACTTATCGCTGAGAAAGGTATCGATAATCGCTAAAATATCAACGCCAAATGAATTGTAGTGGGTCAACTATTTGGATCCCAATTTAAAGTGTGCCCCAATGCACTGCATTACATAGTTATGCCATTGATCACGACGATGCAATTTTTAATGAATAGAGATGAGTAAACATTTCTAGTCTCTCTTTATTTCTCATACTTTGGATGAGACTCACCGCATTTGGAAAATAGTCATTCGTTGGTTGGAAAATAATCCAAACCATAATAATGTATCATTAAAAATTTATAATATTAAAAAAAAAATATATATTTTTATAACGTTGTTATTAATTTATTGTATTTTATTTTATCATAAATTAATTATTGTGAACAATCATTATTAATATGTAATTCCATTCTCTGCACAAGCACACGGTTTTTAGAGAAGTTGTAGAACCAAAAAAAACAACAACTTATAATTGTATTGTTTTATTGTAATTATAACAGATTAATAAATAATAAAAATAATAATTAAATATTTATGGGTGCATATAACACAAATAAATGTATGAATACACCATTGAAATGAATATTAATATCGAAATGGAAATTTATTTACCGGAAATATTGATAGATTAAAAATGTAAAGAGTCTGCTACCTCCTGACCTGCTTTTAAATTAGAATTTTCCATTTTTGATGTTACAAAACCATAAAATTGAAATGCGTTGTCTCGAAGAACGCAAATTTTTAATACGTAGCTTTAAAAATTCTCCGTTCAAAATAAAAAAGAAAGGTGGTAGAAAAAATATGGAATTTTTTTGGTCATTATTCCAATATGCTGACAGGGCTTTTAATCAGCAGCCTGTTGCCTGATTAAAAATAGGTTGCGTATCGTCTATAAGATTTTTTGCCGTAAGAATCGTTTGGCTGTCATCAGTTTTTTTTTAATAATTAAAAAACCTTTTCTCGAGGATTGAATGAGGAATGGGGTGGGGGAAAGCTAAACGCAGGTGAAGCAGTAAGACGTTTACAATTAGTCTTTCTCACATATTATATAAAATCTAACTAGCAACAAATAAAAGTCAAACTGGTCTGCACCCAGTGACGTAACAATCAACGAGCAGTGGTGACAGGTTGTATCAGGGATTTTTGCTTGTGTAACCGAACGAGAATTTATAAAGCTTACCTCGTAAATTCAATCTACACGCCGTTCCAAAATACGATACGATATCACTAATCGTAATCTTTCATTAAACATGCGCCGGGATTTCTTCAGAGGGGGAGCAAAACCGCAACTTCAGATATCAGGAAGTGAGCTTTAGTTCCGACAGCTCCTTCGCCCCTTTATTCGCAACCGCTTACATTAATGCCTTTTTTTTTTTTTTTTACTTGTCAGTATTTTCCCGGAAACACTTAAATATCAAGCCCGGACGAACCATATACTTTTACACTCTACCGTGAATTTTATTTGCGCCTTAGCATGGTCGAGACTAGAATCAGAACGGTCTCAGTGCAGTCAAAGGGCTTATTCAAATGTTTTTTTTATATTGTTTCACTTTTCTTTCAACCATGCCGATCTGCCTTGACTAGGGTCGTCATCAACAGATTCTCTGCCTGTGAGTTTGAAGTTGTACCTGAATTATGCATTCTGTTGACAAAATCTAATCAAAGTTGATATATTAACATGTAATGTTTATTGTTAATAATTTTTAACAAAAATATAAGCTGTTCTACATTTTGATTCATTTGTAACATGAAATTATTCTATTATTACTGGTTGATAATGTGCTATTTCATATTGACGCTGCAATAGTTTCGAATATTTAGCAAAACGAGTCCTCAGATTGTTCGCAGTTCGTGTTCTCCAATGATTTTTTGTGACTTTTGCGTTAATTTCCTGTTCTTGAATTGCTGATTTGGGAGACTGCTCATGAATATAGTGTTCAGAAGCACAGCTCCGCAAACTGACATCAAATTAGTTTTATTTTCGTAGTACAAGCTGACTAGGCCTAGTTGAAAATAATAAAATTATGAATGTGACACGTTTCCACATATATTTATACGCTTATCTTTTTTTAAAGAAATAAATAGTTTTTAATCTACATTATAATAATTAGGTTTTTTTTAGAGTGAAATCCTAGGGTCGGCATTAACTAAATGCCATTGAGAGACACCTCTGTGCTAAATACTTTTTAATAATAACACCTTGAAAATGTATAAATAATTAGCAGGATAGCCTTCCTAGTTTTAAGGTACTAATATTATGTAACATATATTATAGCGAAGTCATTAAGTTTGTGAAAATTCCTCTTTCTATACATTTCTATTAAAAAAGTTTTGTTGATTTTACTAAATGTATATTTTTAGTTGAATATAAATATCTTAAATAAAACCATAAGCTCCATATTATTTTTTATTTGTTTTAATGTATTGTCACTTTTATTTTGTATGGAAATTAACTAGATAAAATAGTCAACACAAAATGTATGGAATTTTTAGAAAATTTAGAATATAACGAAACAACGTGTCTTCTATATAGTTGTCTACTTTTTACATGTATTTAGTTAACTACTTCTGATGCTAGACGTATCGAACCGTAACACTGGCTGAACATGCGGTGGGCGTGGTATCTCTCCGTACACTCTCTTACTTGTTCAGGCCGGAAGCTTTTGGATTTTACTGACACATCAAGGGACTGATACACTTAAAAATATTATTTGAACATGCATTGTTATAAACTATTTACATAAATTTGGTTGTTTTATAGAAATAGTTAAATTACTTATATAATTCGATTACGCATTACCTCTATACATTTGTAAATAATGTACATATTAGAATATACAATTGTTATTCAAAATAAAACTTTGGAGGGTGGATGTTATTCAACGAATGAAATACTAGAATGGGTGAAGCAAAAATAAAAAATAAATCCTAAAAATAAACATGCCCAATTCCGGGAATAAAATTTTTTTTATAGAAGAGCCACACATTACTTATATATATTATAAACTAACTAACTAACTTACTATCACGACGTTTCCCCGCGGGGATAAGCAGAGAGGATAGAGAGCCACACTCTTTTGTCCTGATACAGTTCTTGCTTCATCCACATTCATACATCTTCGCATACAGGCTCGCCGATTATTGAGGCTTCTAACAGGACCATCCTCTAGTATCTGGTTTACCTGGTCTTGCCAAGTCTTCCGCGGACGTCTTGTATTTCTAGTGCCATCAATACTTGAGTTATGTATCTTCCTTATCATTCTCTCCTCATTCATCTGTTCCGTATGACTAAAACACCTTAGTGATCCTTTCTTAATCTTACTCACTATACTAAGATCAGCTTTACACTCTTTCCTTATTTCTTCAAATGGATCCACACATACGCCTAAGCGATCTCATTTCCACTGCATTCAGTCTACTTTAGTTCCTCTTCTGCCAACTTCAGGCCTCACTTCCATACATCAGTATCAGTACCAAGACTCCATTGTGTACCGCTAATTTTGCCTCGGTTGATAAGTTCCTATTAGATAAAATTCCATTTAAAGCGCCGTTCACTTTGTTTCCTGCAGTCACCCTTTTTTCGGTATCTTTTTCAGTCTTTCCGTTTCTATCAAATATACTTCCTATGTACACAAACTCATCTACTTGTTCCAAACATTCATTACCTACAAGTATTTTGCACGGTGTCTTGCTATCTTCTTTCTCGAATACCATCACTTACTTTCGACTTGACATTAACTTGAAGGTCACTTTCCTTGCACACATCGTACATTCTACTCGGTAGACTCTGTAATTCTTGTTCATTAGTACTGCATCATCGGCGTACAATAAACAGCATACAGTCAAATCGCCCATTTTCGCTCCCATATTCATACTAACCTGTTCTTTCATACAGTTATCCAAATACAAGTCGAACAGCCATGGAGACTGTACACAATCCTGCTTGTATATTATATATTATAGCTCTGAAGATAATTACAGAATATCTAAATCTGATGAAACGCACCATAAATGTATTTCTTCTTTTACTTCCATGTCGCTACATCTTAGAGCTTCTTCCACAATTGTTCTTCACCAACTCCCACCCTTGGTCAATCTTCTCCAGTTTTCAGATCTTTTCATCCTGCTCAGGCCGCTCCAACAGTCAGTCTATTTTTTCCCTGGTCTACTTTTAAGTTATTTCTGCTTTAAAAAGAAAATCTTTTACTTAATGTATAAAATATTTTTTTATTCACCTTGTTCTATTCGGGTTCGGAATTAATGTTTGCTATTTTAAGAGCTGTTGTGCCCTGTGGTGAAGCCTTACAGCCGTCAGTCCTTGATTATATTTTTGGAAGAAGCATATATTTGTTATTAAATATATTAGTTTTAGATTCTCTTTTGTCTTTCGTTCGTATATTTATCGATTGTTATGGTTCCAATACATTTTTCGTTTACCTCAGTAAGTGGTTTTTAATGGAGACAAATGACGACAACTTTATCGAAATTGGAAAGGGAGATGGATTAGCATTTCGTGAAAACAAAACCGATTTTTCAAAAATATTCCTATTCCGGTTTCCTATACGTTTGCAAATCCAGATGCAAAATACAATTTCTATCTGCATTTTTTGTTCAGTAGATTAATCAGCTATCTGTCGATGTATCTAGATATTTAATAAAATGTTGCGATTGAATGAAAATTGAGAAACGATTTACACGCTATTGACTGTTTTAAGGAATTAAAAAATGTTCGAACTTGATAATCTTATCTAAAATACAATTTTATTAGAATAAATATAAAGGAGTCCAGTAATCAAAAGTCACGAGAAAAGACTTAGATAAGATACGTGTCCACAGGTTTTCATTACTTGCATTGGAAATTCAGTATGTATGGTAGAAAATTCATAATCCTTGCATGATTGTCTATGTGCTTGAAAATTTAATTCCGCCGCGTATTATTGTAGAACTCGATTCTCCAGTCTAGTAAAGATCAAAAATTTTCGTCCGCGTAAATAATTGTATTGTGCAAGTACCGATAATTGACGTATTTAACTACTTAATAAAGTATCGAGTGAAGTAACTGTTTTATTTGATAAATAATTTTATAAAATATAATTAATATACGCATCGAATTAATTGGATTAAATATATAAATTTAATATAATTTCTAATAATAATGTGTAATACACTTTATAATGTAATAATGAACCGAGTTAATAGCAACAAAAATGCTATATAAAAATTTGTAAAAGAAAAGTTATATTTATATTGAATAAATATTTATTGATATTATAGCTATTTTATTATCATAACTAATTCTTTACTCTAGTTTGAGAAAATTTAGAGTGACTAATAAGGATAACACAAGTTTATTGTGAAGTTGTAATTGTTCAGAACGTAGGTCTGTGATGGTTTAAATACCAATTAAATGTATTAATTATAAAGATACACATATAAAATCAATTTTATCCATTTCCAAACCAGGGAAGGTGCATTATTCAATTATGTTGCAGCGACAGTACTGTTGACGACAACATTTTCGAACCTATATGTTACACTTCTTCAAATTAATATATCTTTCGTTCCAGATTTGAATCCCGGTAGCGCAACAATAATATTTTTCGAGAAAATTATTTTTTTATGTATATCTTTCTAATTAATACATTTAATTTGTGTTTAATAAATAATTCATCAACTTTGTTCTTCACTAATGAGTTAATTATGTTCACCATCCGGTTTAGGAAAATAGCTTTTCCTTCGCTAGAAAATAGTGTTATTTTTTAAATTAAAAAATTTAAAATAATTCGAAATACAGTTTTATTTAATTTTTTATCATCCTGACGAAGGAAAAGTATTTTCCGAAATCGGTTGGTGAATGTAATTAAAAGTGGTTAAAAACAAAGTAAATGAACTATTTATTATGAATGAATAATTATTTTGTTACTGTTTTTAAAATGGTTTATTTTCTTCTAGAATGATTTGGTTTAAGGGATAAATAAGTAATTAAATTTTAAATGAACTATCTGAATTCCCGACCTTCTCAGAGTATAGATAAACCGGGTGTATCTGTTGGGATTTGGAATACAACGGTCCCTCGCGGACTTTACACAACAATCGAACCCTGAAAGTTTTCGAATTTCTTATAGTTTAGCCGCCGTATCGAGTTTGATGTTTCGTACGCACAATTTTTTTTCCAACTTGCGTCATATATTTCTTCACCGCTCAGCCTCTTAATGTCGTATCTTGATTGGTTTTTAAAAAAATGTGAAATACATACGCTGAAAAAAAAAACCAATCATTCATTCAGAATTAAGGTTTATGTTTTAGGTATATATTTTTAATATGTACAGAAAAGAACATTACCCACGTGCGTTATTATTTATTTTTAATTTAAAACCCTGTCAAAAGAAAATCATGTTGACATGCCTCATATAGTGTTGGCAACCTAAAATTAAAGGAAAGGAGTACTAAAAGATTTTAAATTGTCCAAGATATCGTATTATGGATGCGAAATTACTCGAATATGACCTAATTTACCTGATTTTAAAGTAATGGCTGGTGCGATAATAGCTGATTTTTCAAAAATTATGTCATGGTATTAAACAGTTTCAATACTAAATTAATGTATTAATTATAAATATATACATATAAAATCAGTTTTGTCGAAAAATATTGTTTTAGCGTCACCGGGATACGAACCTGGATTTCTATTTCCAATCCGGGGAAGTACACTACCAATTGTGTTATAACGCCAGTATTTTTCATGACAAATTTTCGAACCTATATGTTACATTTTTCAAATGAATACACCTGTCGTTCCATTATTTGAAAGCCATCTACATTATTTTTACAGAATCTCATATACTTTTGAGTAAACCGACTGCAGACGCCAGAATTATCAATTCATTTTTATTAAATTTTGGACACATTGATACAACATATATTATTAAGGAAAACACATTCTTATTGTGAAGTTGTAATTATTCAGAACATAGGTCTGTGATATTTTAAATACTAAATTAATGTATTAATTATAAATATGTACATATAAAATCAATATATTATCATTTATCTAAATTTACTTCCCAGACCGCAATAATGCAATTTTAGACATGTGTGTTTGAAAGACCAACATGTCGTGTATCAATTTAGTAAAACACGCGATGAAATAAACCGTTGACGAAATTGACTTCAATAAAAAACCTCTTAAGTTGGTGAGGTACATGCTTAAAATTTTATAAAAAAATATTATCATCATCATCTCTGGCTTCACAACCCGATATGAATCATGGCCTCCACATGAATATATCTCCACCAGTCTCTGCACTGCGCTGCATTCCGACAATTGCTGATGTCAAGAATGGCTAGATCTCTTTATTCATATTATTCACCTTCTCCGTTTCCCTCAAGGTTTATTCAATAATACAACTACTCAACAGTAGTCATTTCGAGGGTTGCGCATTATTCATACATTCTACATGGCCTAGTTGTCCAAGTCATCGGATATATGTGTGGTGACATGTTCAATTTGTATGGTTTTTGAGTTAAGTATGTACAAATGTAAAGCAAATTAACGTCTAAAAGACTAGCCAATCGAAATTAGATAAATATCGCCTAATTCCATATAAAACGCATTTAAAATTTGCTTGTTACTTCAATCGCAGACATGTCCAATAGATAATTAATTCAAACCCAGACAAATATGACGACAGTATTTGGTCACGTGACTTGTGGCTATCGGTAATGTTTAATATCACTCCAAATATGACACTTGTGATATCATGGTTTTTTGCACTTTATTCGAAAACAAGTAAAGTGGATATGTCTGCTTTTGATACTGGACCCCATTTATACAAAATAAAATCCATAACAATACAGCGCTTCCTCATCTATTATCTACGACTTTCTGGATGTGATGGATTCGGATGTAGTGTTATTTGTGGCTGTAAAGTGCTTGGTTAAACGGATAGGTCTGTGAGTGGTCTGCGCGAATAGAGTAAAAACAAACGTGTTTTTAATATCTCCAGGTAAAGATTACTTGAATTTTTTCTCTTTTATATATCTAATAACTGTACGTAAATATATATTCAATTTGAAATGCGGTATACATTGTCTTTATTGCGAGTAATAAAAAATTTAATATTAAATAAATAAAAAACTACAATGTTATTCTCATATTTTATTTATACAAAATGCAGTTAAACGATGAGAATTTTACGTTTTATAAACAATATCGTCTAAATGCCGTCCATTTCTCTCGAGACACTCTTGTAATCAGACTCTTAAATTTGCGAACACCCGAGAGCAAAGCGTTGGTTCAATGGCAGCAACTTCACGGCAGATATTTTCTTGTAGGGCCTGAATTGTTCGAGGATTGTCGCTGTAAACTCTCGACTTAAGGTATCCCGACAAAAAAAAGTCGCACGGTGTAAGGTCCGGTAACCGAGGTGTCCAGGGTATGTCTCCGTACTTGCTGATTAATTTATTGGGAAATATTACCCTCAGCTTCTCCATTGAAACTTTAGCTGTGTATGGAGTGGCCCCGTCTTGTTGAAATTGTGTTCTGTTATTGAACTCGAGAAACAGCTACAGTTGCGATACCAAAAACTCGTCGATCATTCGGCAATACACGTCAGCAATGACTGTCTCTCGTTGGTTAAAAAAATAAGGGCCAATTACCCCTCGGGCAGAAATTGCACACCACACTGTCGTTTTTGGACAATGCAAACGTTTTTAATGGCGTTCCTTTGGATTATCGGGGCACCGATATCTCATGTTCTATTTATTAACATAGGCATCGATATGAAAATATGCTTCGTCAGTAAACAATATGTTTCCAAGCGTTTGTGCTGTTTCAAAACGTTCCAGCATTGTTCTCGTTAAGGTTTCACGTAAATAATAGTCATTTTCGTTGAGAAACTGCATAATTTGCAGTTTTTATGGCTGAAATTGTAATTCTTTTTCAAAATAACGCGCAGTTTATTTTTTTATTCCAGTACAGGCTGCAATCTTCTTTATCGATTTACGCGGATTGTGCATAATTTCACGTCGAACTTGAGCCACATGTTCTGGCGCCGCTGCTGACGTTGATGGTCCCGGAGGAGTTTGGTTAACCATTGTCCCTTCTTGTCTGAACTTTTGAACCCAACACCAGATAAGTTGCGTGCTCGGCCCATCACTTACTCGTTGAATATTAAAGTGTGTACAAAAAGCGCGCAGCGCACGAACCAATGAATCACCGCACTTTAAATATTACTCAACCATGAACGCGCGATGCGCTTCCGACCAGTGACTCATTGCGACTGGCAAATAAGCAAATAATACCCCTCCCACTTACCTCACTCTGATGATTTACGAGCAATTACAATTTAATCTTGAAAATTTTCCGGTGGATACCCTATATATTAGCAAGTATATTAACATCTGCCGTCTTTTCTTATCTGTGCTGTCCATGGTTAGCATCATCTAGAAGTAATTTTTGTTCGTTTTGAAAGCTAACTTACAAAAGTGTAAATGCAGCGTAGCGACCATAATATCCACCTGCGAAGCTTAGCATTAATAATAAATCAGCTTAACTATGAATTAATATCTAAATATTGGAAAAAATAAACAATAATTTTGTGAACATTCGTTTTTATTCATGTTTGTCACGCACTCTGTATAAGCAAATGAAGGTACGTGGATATTCTGGCAATTCAGTTGGCGGGAAATTATTTAATTCTTCATTCTAAATGGAGAATGAAGTGCCTTATATCGAACGCAAACCATCGAGACGCGCTGATTACAGGGTGGGCGAAGTGACGTGACGCGATGTCACGTGACGGGACTACCCTTCGTGTGCGGGCGGTGCGGAGCTCGGGCCGGCGGCCGCGGGGGCGGCGAGGAAAACGGGGCAAGTGGATGTATAGGGGTAAACGTACGTTACACAATGTTATCAAGAAAATTTGACTTAATTGAATTACCTATTGAATTAATGTTCGCCGCTGAATAGGCGAGTTTTTTTATTTTGTTCTAGCGTGCGTGAAAAGTAACGTTATTTACGGCGCGGTCGCTCACACAATACAGCCCCGTGCAATCTGAAAGCATTGGCGGTTTTATACAATAAATAAATTATATCATCCGTTGTTACTGTACTGTAACAATGACATACTTATATTTCAAAATTATCTATATTATATTAATTACTTTCTTTCACGGCACTACATGGGATTTGACCTCCTCTACAAGTGCTCTTCGCTGACTCCTGTTCCTGGCCATACTTTTTCAGTTCCCGGATTCTCTCATCCTGCTCCAGTCTTCTTCCGCATAGTTGGCCCATCTCTTCATTGGTCTGCCCGTAGGTCGCTTCCACTGGGTCATGATCTTTGGTGTTCTGTCACCTGGCATTCTTTCGATATGACCAGCCTACCGCAGTCTTTGGGACCTACAGAATCTTACGATTGTTTCTTGCTCAATTCCATTTTCGAGCTCGATTCATTTTTATTCTGTAAAAGTTTTCTAGTGTAGGCCCATAAACTAATAACTTCGCCATACAACTAAAACTATTATATAACCAAAATATTACGTAATATCTTCGCCGTACAACCAAAACTGAATAACTTACAAATGACAAATTATAAAGGAGAGTGATTGAAAGATTACGCTGTTTTCTAAATATCGGCTTTGGAATTAATTTTACTAACTATAATAAATACTGTGCAGTTGGTCACTTTTTAGCAGACGTGGTGCGTAAGGTCATTTGCAACAAAGTTATACAAAATATTCATTTTTCGATTATTTGAAATTATTCAATTTTAGTTGTATGACGACGATATTATTGTTCTATTTTATTTAACATTTTTACATTTTTTTAAATAATATGAATTAAGTATTTTACATAATTAAAACTACATGTTTTTTTTTTCGCTCACGTAGGTAGGCACTTGTATTATATACAATATGAACATCTCATAACTAATACATTTAATTAGTTAAGATAGAATTTCTACTTTACTCCACTGGGAATGATCTATCAAGTGGCCCATTGCACCAATTTTAAGTAAAACAATTTTGACAAGATCAAATCTCGTTGATGTCTATAAAATGTAGTTTTAACTTGATTAACACAAATCATTCTTGAAGGGTGGATTGGTTAAGTAGAAGAAGAAGAATAAAAAAATTTCGTTTCTGAAGGCAAACATGCCTCATGGATCGTGGATAAGTCATCCTCAGCTGTTTCTATCCTTATTTCCAGCTTGTTGTCAAGGATTTGTCCCTGGCAGTAGCAACAGGAAGTGCTCGGCGCATACCTTGATTTATTAAATAAAAACATTTAAAAATATTTAAAAAATTTTTGCTAACACGAACCGGTTTCGGAACCATCGTTCCTTCTTCAGAGTTATAGCGATATACAACAGTTAAAAACATTTTTGTCTGTCTTTTGATTTTCTCTCACATAAAAAGTGTATTATACTAATGTACTGATATAAACATCCGCGAACCTCCTATTTCAAACGTGTTATTAACCTTTAACCATACCGTGATATAAAATATTCGAACGCATCCATGCTGTCAACTCGTGTTACCGTAAATAACTGTTAGAAAAAATGCTTTTATTAACTTAAATGGCTTTAATGGCATGAACTTACTCTAAATGTGTCTTGAAAAAATGATTAATAACATAATTTAAAGCATTCATTAAGACCTACACAATGTGTCCTTCCTTCTTATCTCTCTTCATTTAATTAGTGAGAAAGAGACAATTATATTTGTATGTTTGTTGTTCTTTTCACTGTGAAAATAGTGTGTGATCTCTGTCTTTCATATCACAAACCGTATTTTTACTAACGTATTTATTTTACAACAGCTTGAATGGAAAAAATAATGGTTTTTGTACGATTCCCTTTTCATAATTGGTTTTTCACTAGTCATTCCTGAGGGCTAATATTTTATTTAAAATTATCTAAAATATGAATTTTATGTTGCATGTGTTTACCGAAATATTACAAGTTTAATTATGATGGTAGACCTGTGTTACATCATGGTTTGGGAAGGGTTAATATTGTTCTGTGAGAGCCTCCGACAAAACATATTGTATGTTCAAAGATGAACATATTTTTATCTTATTTTTCTTAATAATTTATTTATTTAAGAATTCTTCGGAGTAAAAATTAAATCGTGTCCTTTTACAATAATTTGAAACGGACCCCTGGCGACTCCAAATAAATTTAACAATGAGAATAAAAATGTTACGAAACTTTTTATTTACGCAATTTTTATGAGAAATTTATCGGGGGAGCCTCTAAAAAATATTTTATATTATATCAGAATGATAAATAAAGCCATGAACTGTCTTGGTTTTGTATTAAGAACGGAGAAAGATATCAATTCACTTAAAAGTTTTATACACGGCTGTGGTTCGTTACAATTTAGAATTCAACTCAACTGTTTGGTCTCCATTCTGTAAAGTGCATGAATTAAAATTAGAAAGGGTTAACATAAATTTTAAAAGTTTATTAACTTCAAACTGTGTATACCCGTTGAATAATTGAATTATGATTATGTCGTGTAGAAGAAATTTAAGTGATTTATTATTTTTATTTAAAATAGTAAATGGCGTACTGGACGCCCCTAATATAACTGAATTAATTGCATACCATGTTCCTGCGCGGAGTACCAGGTCGTCGGCGCTCTTCCATGTAAATGCATCATGTATTAATTTTTATAAAACTGCATCCACACAAAGACTTCACAGGTTTGGGAACGATATTGGTCTTGTAAATATATTCCGATATTTAATGATTAAGTATAAGAGTGATATTTTTGATGCTGTTTTGAGTCAAAGAAACAATTGATTGTGATACTCAGCCATTTTGTGTTAAACAAAATTTTTTATTGTTTCTCTGTCTTGAACCTTAATTTTTATAGTTCGTTTTGCTTACTTAAATTTTTTTTATTAAAGCTATATACTATATACGTATATTCTATTAATTTCTATATATATATATATATATATATATTTGTGTGTGTTACAATTTAAAACTCTTCCAAAACAGAATGGAGCTATTATATTGAATATCATCCAAATCAGTCACTGTGACAGATTATACAAATGATGAAAATGGCCATCGGTGCTCGCCAATATATGGGCGTTAGATAGTTATATATATATATATATATATATATATATATATATATATATATATATATATATATGTATATATGTATATATATGTGCAGCTATCCAAGTAGCATGGAATATATATATATACATATTCCATGCTACTTGGGTAGCTGCTCATGTTTTTTTATGTCTAACCAATTTTGTAAAAACTCACAAGGGCGTAAATTAATAAATAAACCGACTTGGAGGCAGATTACCATTCCCACTTAATCCTTCTGATATATCATAATAGTATACACACTAAATTGAACTCTCATACTATTTTTAAATGTTTGAAAATTGTGTTGGAAGGTTTTCTCGACAGTTTATCGACATAAAATAATTATTTTACATATAATTTGAAAGCTAAATTTTATCGCTATTTAGTGGTGCGTAATTATGCGAACGTAATCTAATAAACAATGACTCGCAGCTAATTTTAAAAATGACTGCTTGTATATGAAAATATTTACTTCGTATTTTTAACCTTTTAATAAATCCGTATTATATGGTTAACTGCCGCATGGAAATATTATTGTTTAAAACCACACGATTTTGGGGATGATGTTTTATGGTTTCAATATATACACATACATTTAATGTTGTATTTGTTAAACTGTGGTAATGAAATCTATCTGTATTTATGCACAAAATATTTGTATACAGAACATGTTTAATTAAATTAAATAAAAAATGTTCTTAAGTTTTCACTGTCGTTCAGAATCTTCTTTGTATAGTTCTGGGCTAATCTGCCGTGTATATCTGACCTTTCTGACCGACGTTTCGGATCCCGTTTCAGGGTCCATCATCAGGGCTGGTGTGACTAATAAACGACATACCCTGCTTTCGACACGGTTCTGCAGGCCAGCCAACACTAACATCAGCCCTGTTGATGGACCCTACTATGTGATCCGAAACGTCGGCCAGAAAGGTCAGATAAAGCAGATTTGCCCAGAAAACTATACACAGAAGATAAGTGAAATTAGTTTGTAATTGAAAGCAATCTAGCTAATAATTTCAGTACATTAAATATGTTTTTTTGGTTATGGTATTATGAAATTGTGCCTAAAATATAACATCGGCCAAGTGGCCGCCTCTGGCAAGAGCACAAATACATGCTTTTTTAACGATATTTTTCATAAAAAATTCTCGCTAAATTTTAAGCGTAGCTCGGGCTGTGTATAAGATGACTTCTGTGTAAACCACATGTGTTGCAGGCCCAATAGACTCAATTCAGCGATCAAAAAGTTTTCCAAAGTGTGACGATAGCAATCACAATTAATGGTTTCAGCATTGCCTCTGGCATCCTGAACGAAATAGGGCCCAATGATACCACAGTAAATCTGCGTGGGTGTATCAATTGAGGATTTTCAGTGTACAGTTATTTAAGAAATTGAAGTAGTTACCTTGATTGAAATATATATCTTAATTATTATAGTTGGATAATGTTTCAACAATGCTCAAGTAAATGTGTAAATTGTTATCATTAAGGAAAGCACATTCTTATTGTGAAGTTGTAATTATTCAGAACAGACGGTCTGTGATATTTTAAATACTAAATTAATGTATTAATTATAAATATATACATATAAAATCAATTTTGTCGAAAAATATTGTTTTTGCGTCACCGGGATTAAAACCTGGATCTCTATTTCCAATCCGGGGAAGTACACTGCCAATTGTGTTATAACGCCAGAATTTTTCATGACAAATTTTCGAACCTATATGTTACACTTTTTCAAATAAATACGCCTGTCGTTCCATTATTTGAAAGCCATCTATATTATTTTTACAGAATCTTAAATACCTTTGAGTAAATCAACTGCAGACGCCAGAATTATCAATTCATTTTTATTAAATTTTGGGCACATTGATACAACATATATTATTAAAGAAAACACGTTCTTATTGTGAAGTTGTAATTATTCAGAACATAGGTCTGTGATATTTTAAATACTAAATTAATGTATTAATTATAAATATATTAAATATAAAATACTGTTCTTGCGTTATTATAAATATTATTATTTTTCAAAAAATTGATTTTATATGTATATATTTATAATTAATACATTAATTTAGTATTTAAATTGTTATCATTTCCCCCCTCGCTTTTGTTACCCACGCCGAACTCGGCTTGATAATGAGTTGCTATCTGCCTTCTGTGTGAGAAGACGTTTTTCGTGTAACCTTTTATTATTTCATATTTCGTCTGGTCTTTGCGTTTCTTGGAAGCATGCGCAATATCGAAAGACTTCTCGAGCGTATGTGTTGCGTTCAGGTGAAGTAAACCATTGCATCTATTGACGGATCGAGGCGTATTTCACCTGCAACAGAATGCTCTCCAATCTTCTGCTTCTACTTGGAATCTGGTTCTTTGGCCACTTCCGCGTTCTTCAATTTCAAACAGTTTCTATTTCCAAATATCTGTCTCTGGCGCGTTGGAGCCGAACTATTTCCTGTCTCATCATACTTTACCCTATGATAACATTTATTATTCTGAACTTTTATTTAAAAAAGTGAAGAAACTGTGGAGGCCTGATCATGCCTCGCAGACTTGGCTACCTAAAATTAACACTCTACAGCCATATAGTGCCGATACAGAGTAAATACTCACACGCACATTCATATACACTGCGACATGCACCCACATGTATGAGACATTGAAGAGAGTTAGGGTCTTCAGTCTCACCATGCACAAAACCTTCTGATACGAATCACATAATCTACAAACGTCGGTTACTCCATCTGAGTGACTCGACAATTCAGATCACACATATCGACCACAGTTCGATATATTGCAATAAGCCCCGCAAAACAAATGTTGTAGAAAACATTTTAGAAAAGTAAGCTATAAAGATTGAACTTTCGAAAAAGTCGCCAGACAGTAAGAAGATGAAAACTATTATTACATTTCTAAAGTCTTTCGCAGACAAAGATATCAAAAATCTATTTCCGAGGAGGCTTCATACAGAAGAGCAATAGCTCTTCACCTGGGAATGACCATGGGCAGATTTTTTCTGCATATCAGTATCATGGAATTGCCAAATCGATGTTGTTGAAAAGATTTGCTAGATACATAATTTGAATACATGTATTATTAATATCGTAATCGAAGCTAAAAAATGTAACAATCAAAAGTAATAAAGTTCTAGCAGAGGTTAATAATATTTTCTTTCGTTTTATTTATTAAATGCCATTTTTTTCTGTGAAAATTTTTGATAACTGCTATTGTGAAGCATATCATAGCCCAGTGGTATTTTAATACAAATTAAATTAATCAACTAGAAAGATATACAGAAAAAATCTATGTATTGAAAAAATATTTAGTTGCTAAAGGAAAAGACTAATATGTGAAATAATGAAAATGAACTGAGATAAAATATGATATATATTGTAAATCACAAGAACTGAATATTAGTTTTATAATGATTATTTTGGAGTATAATAATGTTACAATTGAATAAAATCCTCAAAAGTACCTTATAAAAACTAAATTAACAAAACCGCGGAATTGGAACCAGGAACCCAATTATTATTATTATTATGTAGGATTTATCCCCTAATAGATTGTCATCAAAATATAGTTGTCTCACAGAGACGAACCTATTATTTTTACATGGGAAGTATGGAAGTCTTGGGTATTGCAGTACTTACAACCTGTCATCGGGCTGGCTTAAGTGATCACTTTACACAGTGTAACGTTCACCGTAATATATAAAACTCCTTAAAATTTGATAGATGTGGAATGGTGGGTAAATTGGTTGGTTCCTACAAAGATTTGGACATACTCAAAATATTGAAAAATGTAATATTTTAGAAAAGGAAAATAAAAACGAAAAAGCCCAAGTTGTTCCTCGCAATAAATTTGTGGCCCTATTAAAGTCATATGCTAATTCTGTGGATCATTTATTAAATTTTTGAAAAGAATATCTGATTGAAAGATATTATAAACATAAGTTAAAAATCTTTCGTTCTTTGCAATATAAAAAGCATTCACAAGACTATTCAATAATTTCCTTCAATTAAACACACGTTCACATTACACAATTACACATTGTGTTTGATTTGATATTCATTTTTACACAAATTTAAATTCAAAAACGTGAAAGTGATATGTAGAGTGATAAATTCGATGTTTCGAGTAGACGGGCGGCAAACACCTGGTAGTCTGGTGAGAGATACGTGAATTATATTTCTCATACCAGCGTAGCGTCGAATTTAAAGGACAGACTTTATTTATTATTACTTTAGAAGATAATTATTTTAAATAATATAAAATTAATACATTATTTATTTGAGAAGAACTTCATACAGCCGATATCCAAAACACCAGCGGCGTGCATTAGGCATGGACTTAGGTTATGCTGCTAATATCGATGATTGTATTAGAGATTGTATTCATCGTTCACTCTTTCAGAAACATTTTTTTGTGTCAGTATACTTGGGTGAGTGTGTATTATTACTGGTGTTCTTAGGAAGTTATTCAACTTATTAACTAAAGGAGCTAAAATATTTTATAATATTAAATAATACCACGTTTAAAGTTAATTGGAATGAATTCAGTCAAGTCCGCTTCAAAGACACACTTGCGGCGTTTTGCAAGACGTCTGTTAAAGCGAAGACGTGTATTCGGACCATCGCGCGGTGCGAGACAGGCTATTTGGACAGATTTTTCGAAAAAATTTTTATTTGTCAATTTTAAATTCTTCCCCTAATTATACGATTTTAGTTAACACGTTAACATGAAAACTGAATTGTTTTTGCGTTGATTTACACACTCAATTTATATTATATCAAATATTTATTTTGCAAAGATTATACCTACGCACAGCTTTTTTTATTGTGTAGAGTGCACGCCCCTGCAAAACACAGCGATAATCTACCGCAGCTTCGCGCCTTTTATATATTTCATCCTTTGTCTAGGTTTAATGTAAATACTCTTTGTTTTAAGGGAATATTTTTTTGGGCTAACCTAAACAATTTTTACGTTTTCATTGACCTGGCTGGTTAATATAAACATTAATCTCTCTGTCCTGGGACCTTTTTAGCCCAAGAAAGGACTAAATTTAAACAATGCGTTCGTTAATCTGGCTGGCCTAATCTAAAAAATATGAACACAATAAGGTTTTGTATCAAATTAATCCAATTTGATAAGCCACGTGTGAAGAAAGTAGTTAGGAATTAACACGCGTGTCAACCAAAACGTCGTGGCATATCACCTTTGACAAAACGTCATAAGTTCACCATTACTGCACTAGACCATATCATGTTTTTAAATTCATAGGTAAATATACGCTCGTTCATCTGAAATTCATCAAGCTAAAGGTAAAATGAGAAAATTTTCACAGAATAATTAACTCACTGTGACTCATACAGATAGGCCACATACGACTCTCGCCTTATTCACTTATTCTTACACATACATTTTCTTATGCAAAATTTTATTTTCTTATGCAAAATTTGCACAGCCCTTCCATGGAATACCTTCCAAAAATCTCCGACTATTTTGATATTATATAATCGTTTGGCTAATTTATACTAACCGATTTAACATCACACCCTAGGCAGAAAAACACACAATTCTCCCTTCATCCACTTTCATACTTCTCATACAAGTTCGCCGATTGTCGAGGCTTCTAATAGGACCATCCGCCAGTATTTGGTTTACCTGGTTGTGCCAAGTCTTCTGCGGATGTCTTCTATTTCTGGTGCTATCAACACTTGCGTCGTATATATTTCTTATCATTCTCTCCATATGATCATCCGTTCCATATGACTAAACCACTTTAGTGATCCTTTCTTAATCTTACTCGCTATACTAAGATGAGGTTCAAATTCTTTCAATACGTCTTCATTCTTTATTTTGTTATAAATGATTTATTGATAATTATGAATGACGTACAATGGAATACGAAATTGAATTACATTAGTTATATGAAAAGTTGCAATAATGTTAACACTCACACAAAAATGTAAATAAAGGTCTCCCGTCAAATAATCCCTGATAAAATTATGAATTATTATTATTAAAAGATATTCATTACAAATACATATTATATTTAAAAATAAACTTTTTTGTTATATTTTTTTATTCGTCTTGGTAATTTTGTTAAATTCAGCTTAATACGAACTTTTGTTTTGTAATGTGTATCCATAATTATGAAAGTGGTCTAAGTCATGTTTCTTTCGTTTCGAGATGTATTAAGGTTTGCGTTTGAATCGATTAAAAAATATTTTTATATTACACAACACAATGTTTCAGAATGTATTCAGTTTACTAGATTTAAAATTTATTTCGTCATATAAATGCTGCATGCAGTTTATAAAGAAAGAAAAAATTAGAGGATGAAATGACTTAATCTATTATCAAAATAAACATTAACGGAATACCGTTGAACATCGTAACGATACACTGAATATAATAACGCTTTGAATTGTTCACAATTGCTACAATTTACATCATAATTTAAATCAGTATAACGCGAAATAATTGATAAACTCATTTTTATTTTGTTTCTTGACTTATATCACTTTTATATTAATGGGCACATTATGTAGTTTTGTGTAGCGAATGTTTAATATTAAGGAAAACACATTCTTATTGTGAAGTTGTAATTATTCAGAACATAGGTCTGTGATATTTTAAATACTAAATTAATGTATTAATTATAAATATATACATATAAAATCAATTCTGTCGAAAAATATTGTTTTTGTGTCACCGGGATTCGAACCTGGATCTCTATTTCCAATCCGGGGAAGTGCACTACCTTTGTGCTATAACGCCAGTATTTTTCTTGACAAATTTTCGAACCTATATGTTACATTTTTCAAATTAATACACCTGTCGTTCCATTATTTGAAAGCCATTTACATTATTTTTACAGAATCTCAAATACCTTTGAGTAAACCGACTGCAGACGACAGAATTATCAATTCATTTTTATTAAATTTTGGACACATTGATACAACATATATTATTAAGGAAAACACATAGTAATTAATTTAGTATTTAAAATATCACAGACTTATGTTCTGAATAATTACAACTTCACAATAAGAATGTGTTTTCCTTAATAATATATGTTGTATCAATGTGTCCAAAATTTAATAAAAATGAATTGATAATTCTGGCGTCTGCAGTCGGTTTACTCAAAGGTATTTGAGATTCTGTAAAAATAATGTAGATGGCTTTCAAATAATGGAACGACAGGTGTATTAATTTGAAAAATGTAACATATAGGTTCGAAAATTTGTCAAGAAAAATACTGGCGTTATAGCACAAAGGTAGTGCACTTCCCCGGATTGGAAATAGAGATCCAGGTTCGAATCCCAGTGACGCAAAAACAATATTTTTCGACAAAATTGATTTTATATATTTATAATTAATACATTAATTTAGTATTTAAAATGTTTAATATATTAAATAATTTATATGATTGTGAAATATATACACGGAAGGCATTTGAATAAATTTTATCTTGAGATAGAATCTTAGAATGTGCATTCTATGTTGATATAGTAAACTTAACTGGAAAGATTCAGCTTGTTTTATTATTGCATTAAAATCTTGAGGATCAGGTTAACAAATATTCTAATTTTGATATTCTAATGATTCATCAAAAAACGTTATAAATGATGGTGGACAACAATTCTTTTGTTAAAAGTAGTGGTTTAACTGCTGTATCGAATTAAATATGCTGCTTTTAGCTTGCTACTTTTTTTATACTTATACTACTTAACCTGTTGATGTCATGATGATTTATAGAGCTCTAAACCTTTCCAGAAAATTTATAACAAAAATATGAATTAAATATATTAATTAGAAAGATATACATATAAAATCAATTGTTTCTAAAAAATATTGTTGTTGCGCCACCGGGATTCAAACCTGGATCTCTTTCCAAACCGGGGAAGGTACATTATCCAACTATGCTACAGCGACGATATTTTTAGCGAAAAATTTTCGAACCTATATGTTACTTTTTTCATATTAATACATTTAATCGTTCCATTATTTGAAAGAGCCATCTACCTTATTGTGTATTGTGTGTAGACGTTGATTGAATTGACTAGTCCCAAATCATTAAATAATTTAAACTAGTTTGAAGATTTATTTAAAAAATGTTATTGGATTATAACAATATCGTTATATTACTGAGAAGTGAATTATATAAATTACAAGTGTATTATATATTATGGAAATACATATGTATGGATGAATAGCAAGTTTAACTAAATCTATAAATTAATATTAACTTGCTAACTAACTATTTTTCTTTGCTAAGGTTTCTGGATGGATTTATATTTAAATGAAATTACGACGCGAGGATTCCTATTTAAACACGAGAATTCATTTATCTATATAAAAAGGATACGTGTTTATTAGTTATATTATAAATAATTTATTTGTATTATTTTTATACTGTTAAGTACGCTTTTGAAAAGAAGTATGTCATATTCATAAAAATATCAAAAGTAACCACAATTTCTTATTAAACGATTAAAATATAGAAGTTTTGATTAAACAATGGAATATAATTTTATTTAATTGTAGTAACATACGACAGTTAAATTTGTATTCACTTAAATTGTTATCGGCGTTTTTATTAAATTTTGGAAAAAGATTGAATGAATTCTACGGGTCTTATCTTTATATTATATTATATGATTGTAAAGGCGTAGGCCATAAAGTTTACATCTTCAAATAGACGGACAATCTTTTGTGCCCTGACAAATAAAATAATTCAAAGTGTTCTTCTTACTCCTTTCATACCGTTAACCACCCTGTAGTGCTGAATATACGGGCTTTTACAGGCCCCGTCAACCCTCAATTAGATATTCCCTTTTCCTTTTGTTGCTAGGCCTTTGCACGGATGGGGGTGAAGTTTTCTTTGTATGTGGGTCGTGCCAACGTTTATCTGTATTATCTTTTAATATAATCACTAATGTCTGAGACTCGCTTTTTGATTGCTTAATTAGTGAAAATTGGTGCTCGGTTACTCGAGAGAGAGAGAGAGAAAATAATCGCATTTAAATTCTTTTTAGTAAGCTTTTGAAATTAAGAACCTGTGCAATTCCGCGATGCTCTTAAAAAGAAATACGAAGGACTTTGACAGCATCTTAATTTCAGCATTAGTAGGTCTCGTTCTCATTATATGTTGTAGATGTATCCGTTATGATCTGTTAAAAATGTAGGTCACTCTATTGTGTCGGAAGGTGGAGAGCGTAAATAGCGGTGTGCGTGACTCTATTTCCTGGTGGGGTACCTTCTGTATTTCGTGGAAAAAAAATAGAAATACTCCAAAATAATATTTAGTAGTGCATATACTAGGTGTCTATGATTTTGAAATCCTGAGATACTTGATCTTGTTATTTAAATGAAATGTCTGTCATCCGAACAGTTAAGTTTCTTCTTCAATATTAGCAAAATTACTTTGTGGCAACATGTTATATAAATAATAAGAAAAAAACCCACTTTGTTTAAACCACTGTTTATTGATAAATCAATTATATTATATTATAGTTTTGTTTTTATATCATAGGTATCGAAACATGTTGATTTATCAATAAATAGTGGTTTAAACAAATTATTTTTTAAAAATTATTTAGTTAAGTTTCTTATTAAGGGAACACATTTTTATTGTGAAGTTGTAATTATTCAGAACAGACGGTCTGTGATATTTTAAATACTAATTAAATGTATTAAGTAGAAAGACATACATATAAAATCAATTTTATGGAAAAATATTATTGTTGCTTATGGGATTCGAACCTGGATATGTTTCCAATCCGGGGAAGGTGCAACATATTTATCGCGTTACAATAGTAGGTATGGAATATTCATTAAATATTATTTTTTATTCAAGTCTAATTGTGAATACATAATCTAACAATACATAATTTCAATCAATTTTCAATCTGTATTTATGGGTTATTCATACTTATGGTTTCCTTTTTCTCGACAAAGCTACGTATTTTATCTAAATGAGATTCAGTGACGAAATTTTTATTTGTTTTGTGGAAAACAGAAGCACCTACATATGTTACTATTAACTTTATAAGTTTTTAGTGAAATATGTACATAGGATACGGGCGCGATCGCTTCATACATGCTTTGGATGCTCCGCATCCCTTGTGTTCTAGAGTCAAAAATCTTTTTTCTAGCTGAAAATAGCTCTGCTGCAAATAAATTCTTCCTATTATTTAGAGACCAGTCATAACATACACTACAACACGGCGCGCGCGCAGAGCGAGTCGAAATATATATACATACATTCACAACTTTCGAACATCTATGAATCGCGTAAACACACAGATATCAGCAACAGTGGATTCTATCATTCGTTCCGTAACCACAAAGTTTGAAAGTATTCTAGTTTTGCGCACACGTATTCAGTTACGTCTATCAATGTCTTCGAATACTCTATAATAACGTCCAACGTACAAAAAACGTCTTTAATGTTTATGGGTATAATGCACAAAATAGCATACATATTATATTATGAGCGGATTGTTTTGAGGAATTTGTTTGTGTGACGCATTTTTGATAGTTTGCCTTGAATACTTGAAGCCGAATTATTCAAACATTGAATATCCTTCGATTATTATTATTGTTATATTTGATAGTAGGTATAAACTTGTTATCCAGCATCCCTTCTACAAAATGTCACCGACCGCCACTGATAGGATATAGTTTTAATAATTATCTACCTATAATACAGTAGCATTACGATGTTCCAATTTTAAAATTTCTGAAAAGAGACTTTTTTCTGTTGTTTTACCGCTTTAAAAGATGTGCATTTATAATTAAAAGGTTACATTTTCACATTTGAAAGAAAATTGATATTTCATCCAATTAAATGTAACTTGGGACATATAGAGATATTGGGGTTTTATGTATATAAGATGAACACACGAATTTTATTTTGTTTGAAAATTCACTCGGAAATGTCTATTTTTTTCAATATCACGTAAATATGATTTAAATCAGTTTTAGTAAGTCAGAAATGAATGCTTAGTATGCTTAAAATAGTTGATATAAAACAAATGATTACGGGAGAAAAAATGTGGTAGGTAGATCTTCTCGAGAACGAGACGAGTGTAATGAAATAAATATCGTTGAATATTTTAGATCTTTTGGATATTATGTATATTATTATTATGTACTCTAAGAGAATATTTAAACACGAATCGTAGAATATTCGTAGGAATATTCTAATTAAAGATGAACAAAATATTTCAAAGATTACAAATGGTATTTACATAATATACGATGAGTTCCAACATCAAAGTAAATATGTTGTTTTCTGGGAGATATATTATTTATGCTCTTCTCTTCTTTTGATTGTATATTTATTCAATATATGCAAGCCGACTTACGAAAGAATTTTTAAGGTGGAGCGGGGCGTGTTAAAATGTGCTTGGGTACAAAATATGCAAAATGTTATGACAGGGTATACTTTGTAATCCCGTACTATTAACGTGAATGAATAAACAGAGTTCGTACTTTGTAATACTGTAGAATGGTAATATTTTTATTCTTCTATAAAATTATTATCAATTGTTTTAATTTTTCATTTAATCTAATTATCTTATCATTACCAATGTTCAAATATTAATATTTTTATTGTCATAAATGGTCATCCCTTTAGATATCCATCGTATCTTATATTTAAAGAGTACAATGCTCTAGACATAAGACAAATCTATATGTTGAGACTCGTCTAATATTTCCATGCTAATAACAACTCACCACAAGCAATAAATCATGGACACAACACAAGACAAACAACGAACATCTACACGCCAGTTCCGAGAGCAACGACGACATTTTATCAAAAATTCTACATGTTCTTAGCTCCGAAACTGTACAACACACTCAGCACCAACTGGAAATCATTTACTTTCAATAAGATTACGCAAATATGGACCCAATACATGATCCAATTGGGTAGAGATCATTCTAATATTCTAACATAATCATTATACAGTGTCTACACTAATAATTCACTAGTTCTACAACGCTCTCACTACATTTTTTTTCCTCTATTTTTATTGTTATTACTGTCAAATCTTTATCTTTCTTGAATTATATAACACGAAAGCACGAAAAAACTGGCTACTTTAACACAGACGGCAGTCTAGCAAAGTAGCCAGGACAATGCTAATATATCAGAGGTGGAGTCTACTTAATTGCAATATAATTGTATTTTACGTTTATCATATTAGATTATAATATATTCACCTCTGTTACAACAAAAACATGTATATCAATAAAGTCTAATAAAAAAAAGAATTAGAAAATTCGCAGCCCAGATAGACCACAGACCTTCGACAATAGTGGGCACCGTTGTATTAACTTGTTGGTTCAAATATTAATGTCGAAATGTATAATTATTATTTTCCAAATAACTGACTATGACAAGTGAATAATATTTTGAAATGAATCCGTCAATTTCGTTTAAATTTTAAAGTGAATATATATTATAACTTTTACATTCTAAAGTCCTTTCAACTAAACGTATTTGTATTGACATCATAAATTGACTTAATTAATTTAAATTTTTGTGAAGTTATAATTATTCAGAAAATTTGTCATCAAAAGTACTGTCGCTGTAGTATAGTTGGATAATGCACCTTCCCCAGTTTGGAAAGAGATCCAGGTTCGAATCCCGGTAGCGTAACAACAATATTTTTCGATAAAATTGATTTTTTGTGTATGTATTTTTAATTAATACATTTAATTAGCATTTAAAATGATTTATTGTAGTGTATGAATTAAATGAAAAGTATAAAAAGATTTTATCTTCCATATGGAAATAAAAGTGTATATATATATATATATATATATATATATATATATATATATATATATATATATAGCTCTGTTTTAATTCTCGTGTACTTCGTAAGAATTAAGAATTTGAATCAAATTCCGTTTATTTATTTTGAATTGATTGGACTTTTCTACAATATATTAGGTTTCCTTCTATCGCATTCTTCAGGTGCCACTGAAGACTTGTGGGCGGGATGCTTGAGACGGGAGATGAATGGAAGGCTGCCACTTGAGCGAGGTCTTCTTCGGATACCGCTTTGTTAGAAGTCTTTCTATGGCTCAGGGACCTGATTTGCCTTGCTCTTTATTTTCTCTCACTCAATATATTTTCTCACACTTTTCCGCTATGTCTAAAAATAAAACCACTATTCATAAAGTGGTCTCAAAAGTATCTAGATCAAAATACATTACAGTTTAGAATTTTTTTTTATATTAGAAATTAATAATAATCAATTAATCAAATAAGATTCCGTTTAAAAAAATGTATATATAATTTTTATTTTCACTTTGTACTACACACACACACAGTTTTTTTGAGTTGTATCACTAGTTTCGGGAAGAGTTGTCATTACCATCTACAGGTGTAAATTGAACTAAAATTAAATACAGTTGGCTAATTTTAGTTCAATTTATACCTGTAGATGGGAAGAACTAGTCGTGATACAACTCAAAATACGTGTAGTACAAAGTAAATAATATTTAAAAAAATTTAAATGTTACACCACCAAGTAACTGTCAAATCAATCACCAATGATATTAAAGTAAGATTCTATTTTTAATGTGAAATTTTATATATTTCTAATATGGTTGAGATAATTAGTAATAAAAATTCCAAGGTTCCATAACCATGAAGATACGAACCACTATTTATGTTTTTGTATGCTTATAAAAATTGAAATTACATTTATATTCCCATGTTTATGTTATTTTTAGTATGGAGTAATTTAAAATAATCAATTCGTTCATCGATCAATGCCTATATGGATTTTTACATTTATTTAATCTTTTTAAATATGTATGCACAGAACATAAGTCTACATCAAAATAGTTTAAAAACCAATACACTTTGTTTGATAAATATTTTGATTTTAATTTCATTAATGTCCCTAATTAACTGTAACACAAGCCCATTACTAGACACACACACACACACATACACACATATATACATATAAATACTTTAAATTATAAACATAACATACAAGAAACTACATAATAAACTTAAAAATATTTTAAATACTAATTTAATGTATGAAAAATATTGTTTTTGCGCTACCGGGATGTTAATAATTAATAAAAATATTTGGCCTAGATGGCAATGTTTTATTATGGTTAATAAGTTATTTAACATTCCGAAAAAAAAGAGATTCATTTAGAAAACCTCGAACATCCAATGAGGTGGAGCTCCGTCCTGTTGAAAGATGAAGTCTTCTGCATTTTCATTTAATTGCGGAAAAAGCCAGTTTTTCAGCATGCCGAGATATAATACCCCAGTAACCGTGCTTTTTTGCAAAAAAGGATGGTCAATAAACCTTTGTTTGCGATACGGCACCAAACATGTTAATCTTCTGTGAGTCTATGTAGATCATTCACATGCAATATATAATTCATTGAGCCCATCATTTTTATAACCGTGTATGATTCATGTGCTATAAAGTTCAAGTATAAATAATAAGAAATCAGCTGACATAGAATATTTTATAACAGAATTCCCTTATTATATGCCTTTCAAGGAATTGCTTCAGGCGCACAGTGAGGGTAGAGTGTTATCAGGGATATTAAATGTGTAAAATAATGATTTTTCATACATACTCAATTTAGAAACTTATTTAAAACCAGCTATTACAGAAAGGAGCGTGTAGGTACAGAGAATGATTAAACATGAAAGGGAAAATCAATAGCTGCCAAAGAACACTACACACATATATATATATATATATTATACATTGGATGAATAACAATAAATCAATCAGTTTTCAACAAAGCAATTCGGAACTAAGAAAAATAAAGAATTTAATTAAAAGAAAAATTGTGGTTTTGGGAAACAAACAAAGCCAATTGAAATTTTATCGAATTTTTTTTTTTATACACTTTTTAAGTTAACCGATACGTTACGTAACAGTGATCTATGTTGTAAATCAGTAACGAAATCAATGTTTTTTTTTATTTTTACGTTTTTTTTTTAAATTGACATTTAATATTTTTATGTTAACAAATAACTTTTCATAACTTATTACAATATTATTACTATTTTTTTTAAATAACTAAAATTATTGCTATTATTTCTGATAATAAAGAAAACTATTTTTTCAACCAAAATATGAGAGTTAATGACGTTGCTAGATGACCGCTAATATTTAATTTGATTTAGTTCTCGGGTAATAATAAACGTTAAAGAAGGAAGAACTTCAGTAATTCAATTTAAAAATGATAGATCGGTTTATCATTATGGCTCCCACAGGTATCTAATACGTAATTCAAATTTTTTTAAACATAATTTTAACGTTGATTGACTCTGTTGATTATTATTATCAATATCATTAATATTAGCAGATTTTCAAAAATTCTTTAAAATAAGTAATTCTATTATTAAATGTTTTAAAGTAAAAAAGAAATTATTTTAAGAGCTAATAGGAGAGAGTGGAAATACTTGAATATCTTAAAAAACTCAATTATGTACTAAAAAAAAAAAGATACAGAGAAAAGAGCACTCCAAGTTTTTAGCTACTTTTATGTAGTAGTTTATCTATACATACAGCGTGCAGAAGGACACCTGTATATGTAGTCGTTATTCACGCACCTTGTCTTGAGGGAAAAAAACGATATAAAAAGAAGCAGGTCGCATTGCCAAAAATAACGTGGATCACGATAAAGCGACGTGGTTTAGTTCACAAGGATACCGCGTGTCTTAGATAAATCCATAGATAAATTTTTTTTTAAATGATGCCTACTTATTTAATGTTAATGTTTCCATTATGACATTTTGTCATTTAAATAAACTGACCGTCAAGATTCCTTATCTTTTGGTTGTGCCCATGAATATACAAAAAAAAAATAGACTGAATTATTAGAAAATCCTTGGATATTTCTTTGCGTTCTTTTTATTTTTATTTTCATAATTAAGAGAATACAGTTATTTTAAGCAACACCAAATATTTTTCTTGATTATACTTGATTGGTACTTTGTTTAAATAATTTAGTTATAATAATTGAATCAATACAATAAATATAATATACTTCTACCGGGATTTTATCTGTTAGCGGAATCGTGAAATCGTTTGATTTAGAGTACTCTGAAGTTTACAAAACAAATGATCAATCGTTGTTGTCAACCTTTTTGTTGGTTGACGTATTGAAAGGCATCGAAAGGACCCCACCCTTGCCCGGAACTGTTTTATAAGATTTTACTCATGTACCGGTTCCTCTCAACAAAAGAAAGAAAAGTTTTAATTCCCGAGAATCTATATGCAATTATTTAAGATGTATTATACAAAAAAAGACTATACCTTTCGATGCCTCTATTTGCTTTTTTTTTACAATGGTAACTAACTAACTAACTTATTAAGGGGAACACATTCTTATTGTGAAGTTGTAATTATTCAGAACATATGTTTGTGATGTTTGAAAAACTAATTAAATGTATTAATTATAAAGATATACATATAAAATAAATATTATTGTTGCGCTACCGGGATTCGAACATGGATCTCTCTTTCCAATCCGAGGAAGGTGCATTACCAACTATGCTACAGCGCCAGTATTTTGACGACAAATTTTCGAACCTATATGTTACACTTTTTCAAATTAATACATCTGTCGTTCCATTATTTAAAAGCCATCTACATTGTTTTTACGGAATCTCAATACCCACCTCATCAAAGTTAACGTATTTGTGAAAAAACAGTAATACAAAAAATTTGCAATACCATGTTAAAAGTATCAATTCGGTTCGAAACGTCTACCAACTGGATGTTAGAGGTAATCAAATAATTTCGGCATTGACTACAAGAATCAGACAAATTTAGCATTAATTTTTTTTTTTGAACAGCTGTCATTTTGAATGATGATAGTATATCAGGTTAGTCAACGAACTTAGCTGACATATTTACCGAATCAATTAAAAAAAAAAGTTTTATCTTAATCTAATAAGAATTATGTGTCCACAAAATCCGTTATATTCCATAAATTTCTATCGTAATCTACGTTAAATTTTGTATCACAATGATTCTCTGAGAATTGCGAAAAATTAAAACTAATGCTCACTTTGTTCGCTTGTAACTTTAAGTTAAAAATATATGTGCCAATTATTATGAAAGTGGTCAAGTCATGAAATTGAAAAAATGAATTAATCAATTATTTCGTGTCACATTATTTAAAAATTATAAAATATGAAAATTGTGACAGTTGTGAAAAATTTGAAGCGTTGTATTGTTTCGATGTTCAATTGTATTCCGCTAGTGTTTATTTTTATAATAGAGTAAGTCATTTCGTCCTTAATTTTTTTATTTCCTTATATGCTACATGCAACATTTATATATCGAAATAAATTATAAATCTAGTAGACTAAATACGTTTTGAAACATCTTATTGTGTAATATAAAAATATTTTTTTAACAATTCATACCCAAAGTTTTAAATATCTTCGTAACGAAAGAACGTATAATGAATTAAAGAATAATTCAGAATCTGACTTTATATTGCAACCAACTTCAAATGTTAGATAATGCATGATACAATGAGGTTTTTAAGTACGTAAACGATAAGGATGCAAATTAATTCCCGTTAGCACGTAACGCGATGATCCAAGGTTTGAAATACTTGACCGGATGCATCCTCCATGCTTTTATACGTATTTCCCTTGCACGAACAGCCCTCGCTATAACCCCTTGCATAATCCGTTTGTGGTACGTGTCCAGCAATAAAATTATTCACCTGGTGCTTTTAATATCGGTTGGTACGGAGGCTATAAATTATATTTATAAGTGTATCAAAATGCAGAATATAATTTGATCGATTTAATCACTGTTATGGCACTGTGCTATCGGTTAGAAATGATTTTCAAAAATTAAGTTTAGATAATTTTTCTTCAAAAATAATAAAATATTAAGATATAAATAATAAACATTTCAAAGAATTGTATAAAATTGATTCATTCACTTTGCAATTCATTCTCATCAAATATATTTAAAATATTGAGAAACCCAGTGTTCTGTATTTGCAAACACTTTAGCGTGTTTGTAATATTGGGCGCGAAAATTATTGCTCACATGCCCGCGTCCAACTTTCTTACCCATGACTTATACTAATGCTTGCCCACCATGTGACCTTGACGCCAACAGACGTCAACTTGAACGATGTTGTGTTCAATCTCAACATCGCGATACCATTCGCGGTGTGTACCCTTTCAGCTTCGGTGCACCAGCACTTTTTAAAGGGGCGCTAGAAGGGGGAGACCCATCTATTCCCTGAACCGTTATAGAAGTTTAAACTTCTTTTATCGGTTCCACACATAGTGCTACAGAAATGCGAAATCTACAATTAATAAATACAAAAGAAAGAAGATAAAAAGCAAAAGCTAATACAAGAGATTGCAAAAACGAACAGAGATTTTATTTATACCTTCCCGTGTCATTTTGAGATTTTAAGTGCTATCTTTATTTTCCTTTCCGATTCCATCACTCACCACTTGTGATCGGCGTCTTGCGTGCGAATACAAGTGGTGAGTGGATAGGAAATAGGGAATTGGAATGAGGGAATGATAAGGGATGAGGGAATCCTTCGATAGCGGACCAGGGTGACTTACGAAATAAGGAGGACAGCTCGACTTGCTGGCTTATCCCGAAGATCACCCAAATTGATACCCAACGACAGACGACTCTGGTGAATCCACCTTTCAATGTTTAATAACTGAATAAACAAATATGCTGTTGCGTACGTCCAAAATGGTCGCCAATAACACTGACCACAATGACGAAAATTTCACTCCGAATATCCATTCAACGAAACACCAAACCGAGTTGAGGACAAACGTGGACTTTATAAGTGATCCAATATGACTGATTATATATATGACACTTCATCTCCAAATCTCGATGAATTACAATTTCAAAACAACCAATCGAACCAAAAGTACAATATGTACTGATTGGAAATAAGCCAAGAGGTAGGAACAAACCAAAAACTGGTGACAATATACAACATTCAACAATAATTCACCTATATAAAAAAAATAGTTACGAATACGGAACGGTATTCTTACATGTTTGAAAATTTTAATATGATCAATTTAAAAAAGTTAAGTAATAAATATCAAGTTACCTGACGGCCGTGAAATCCTACTCAAGATAAATTAAATTCTTAAATGTAATGAAGGTGAAGACTAATTGATTCATTTTAAGCAAGTACCGAACAAAAAAAACTTTGAACTTGTCAGAATACTTCGGGACACACCTAATTTTTAGATTTGTGTCCTCATTTCGTCATCTGTCTCTTTTATGTCACAATGACATTTCAGGATGATTTTTATTTCATTGTTCGGTCAAAACTGACTTTTAAAGTGTTGTCACTCAAAACAATTGTTTGAAACCATATTGGTATTTTAGTTCCATGTATTTTATATAATTTTCTATCTCTTGAATACATGTTTTTGGAAGTGTTATGACCATAAAATATATAATATATCAGGTGTTACCGTGTC
The DNA here is from genome assembly GCA_022840565.1 of Eubasilissa regina. NCBI lineage: Eukaryota > Metazoa > Arthropoda > Insecta > Trichoptera > Phryganeidae > Eubasilissa > Eubasilissa regina. The sequence goes on along the minus strand of JAINEB010000015.1, from coordinate 18,817,847 downwards.
GTGATCTCAATGTTAATTAGAATCAATGAAGCGCTCCAAATCGAAAATAGACGTAGTTATTGATTGAAACTATTCATACTAGATTGCGTGTTAACGACATAACGACAGAGATATACTTCGCATTATATGGAGTTGTATTTATTGTTGATCACAGACCAAAACATATTTAGTATAGAATATAACCATAATAATTCAAATTAAATTAATCATTTAGAAAGGTGTACAGAAAAAATCTATCTATCGAAAAAATATTTGGTTGTTACCGGGATTCAAACTTGGACCTTTTTTTATCCAGAGAAGCGCGTTCACTATAGTAATCGAATACATTTTTGACAAATTTTGAACTTATAATCTGTAATTTTTTCAATTGATACATTTATTATTCCATTTTTAAAGGCAATCTGATAGTATGATTGCACTTTGTCGCTATTGTATATGTGTTTGGATATGTAAGTGTCATTGCTAGCAAGACAAAATACCAAAATAGCCAATATGTCGAACGTATTTCCAATATCTCTAGGTTAACGTTACTTAAATATATTCTCAAATATATATTCAATTTGAAATGAAGTGTATATTGTTTTTTTATATTAGCGAAATCGTATGAATTTTTCCGACTGTCAAGTATATCACCTCGCATAGTCAATCATCTGTCAAATATATATTCGTAATGTTTACATTTGTTTATTAATATTTATTGTAAACATGATCTCAGTTTTTTTAAGAATGTTTTAAAGTGATATGACGAATAATAATAATAGATATAATAATAATAATATATATATATATATATATTGCAAAATTGATACATAAGAACACCGTTTGTACAATTACAAGGAGGGTGATACAGAATGCACTAGCAGAAAAGCTAGATCCTGCGGGCGGCTATGGTGATCGTTTCGCGGCTGATAGTGGCCGCTGTATGGCCAGTGGTAACTGCTGCGCGGCCAAGGCTTCTGTAGAATTTATATTTCATCTAAAGTAATAAAATAAGGGTACACAATACACCGTTATTAAAGCAATATAATAATGGATTTGTGCATTTGAATATAGATTATATGGAAGCCCTGGTCGTACATCGGTCACCACTGGCCGCTGTTATGACCACTATCGGTTATGGCCATAATAATCGTCCGTTGGGCCTAGTAGTAAGTAGATGGCTTTCAAATAATGGAACGACAGATGTATTCATAAGTGTAACATTCGAAAATTTGTCATGAAAAATACTGGCGCTATAACACAATTGGTAGTGTACTCCCCCGGATTGGAAATAGAGATCCAGGTTCGAATCCCGGTAGCGCAAAAACAATATTTTTCGACAAAATTGATTTTATTTGTATATATTTATAATTAATACATTAAATTACTTTAGTGATAGTCTAAATATTCAGAAGAAGCTCTGATGGAAGAGAGCTCTTCCTACTATTGCGGCATCTTATAAGGCTCGCCTCCTCTCACTCATCCTCACACTTCCATGACACATACGTACATACATAAAGTGACAGTTCTCGCACTATTTAAAAGAAAATGACAATATTATGTTTAAAAAAATACAAAGGTGAAAACAATAATAAACGTTGAGGATAAAATTTTTTTACTTGGGACGTTAGGTGTCGTGAAAACAGATATGGCACAAAAGCTTTTTCACGATGAACAGATTGTAATGAAAAATGATTTCCATTGCAATTTTCTTCATGAGCCTTGTGGCATAAGATGGCGACGCGCGCTTTCCTCGGTGTAGTATAATGAGTCAACTTTTCTACGGGTAATATTCTGTTTGGCATAGAGGTGAGTACGGTGGGAGTGGAATTTCAATAACCAACGAATTCCTTTGCGGTTATCTCGCAAGGCCCACAGCGCCGCACGCGAATGGGTTATTCCAGAAATTGTTCCAGACTGAAATGTCAAGCTTTCTTTGAAAAATGAATCGCTGAAATGTCACTCTTGGGATGCTGTAGCCGTTGAGTTTCCTATCCAAAATATTTTTAAGAAAAATAACAAAAATATCACATAATCCTTTCTTAAATAAAATGAAAAGTAGTAATTTCATTACAATAATAAACGAGTGAATTGTTGTGAGGAATAAGGTAAATATTTGTGTTGTGTGGCATTTAAAAAAAACCTAATTATCGTTAAGAAAATCTTTATTAAATAATCATTTGAAGTCATAAATATTTTCTAAAATGTGCGACAAGTTTTTTTGTCTGTCCCGATATAAATATGACCTTTCTTTTCAGCGCATTCAACCGGAGTTCACTCCTTATATAAAATTCATGTAAACGTCAGATGTCTGACGTTTCACAAAATTACTTCACCTGTACTTTAGCTTTATACGACAATTTGTCAACAAATTCTCAACTAGATGGAAGTTCACTCTCATGAACGTGCTGTCTGACGCGTTTAATATAAAAGGTTTTTTAAATTCACAAAGAATGATGCGATGTAATTGAGTAAGTTTATTCAAATTTTAAATTATACTTATTTTTATTGTGTAAAGAGAATTTTCGACCGTGACTCAAATACTCAAGTTCTATTGTGTACCTAACTACCTTAGATACTTCGAATTTGTTTTTGATTTCCACTATTTTCACCGGGAGATAGCGTAGGGCTTCGGGTCAGCACAAAAAGGGCTTTAACCCCGACACTCGAAGATTTGAGTGTTGTGTCAACATCGAGGGTGGTTGATACCTACGTGTCTAGGACATGACAATTCAGCAGGAGGCGGTCGAGTGCGTAAGGCAATTGGCAGATATTTCTGTAATGTCCAAAATGCTCAAACAAGTATACCCAAGAGAGGGCGGCACGTAATGGGGTCGCGTTGCGGGGTTCACCAAAGGTCTGCTACTGATCGAAGCGACTGGTTATAGTTTATGCGTCCAGGAAGACACGATAGCTTGATGCTGTGGTACGAATGTGTGGTGAGCTACGCGGTTAGGGTCTCAATAGAATCTATATTTCAATGATAGAGGTTTCCCCAAAACGTACCACACGTAAATATAAACTAGGTGTAAGTAAAATTATTCCGCCTTTGTTGAACACAAAAATGCTATTTGGAATCGGGCGAATGGTTTTCTCTTAAATTTGATTTTGAAAATCTTTAGGTCGAAATATAACCAAAAATAGTTTTTTTAACATTGAGGAAAGTGCTTTATTCTATGGAATACCATATACAGTATGGATAAGAAAATATGACAGATGTCACGTATATTTTTTCTTACTCGTAATATAGACAATTTAAACCTAGAGATATTAAAAACACGTTCGTTTTTACCCTGCTCGCATTTCACAGATCTTCCCGTTTAAGTAAGCACTTTACAGCCACAAATAACACTATCGAAGCCGCCACATCCAGAAAGAATATTGACGACGACGGACGCGTATATCTTAACATAAAGAATTCTATTTTTGAACAATAAGTAAATTGAACAAATATAATTATTATCTACCACCTCATCTATTTGTGAATACGTTTCGGCTTTGTTAAGTTGCACAAATTGTATGTGCACTTTTGATCCTTTCTCATTTCTATGCACTTTTTATAATATGCGCATTCAAATTTTCATTCTCATCGCTTTCGCCATCGCACCTTACTTACTTACTTTCGCCATCGCATCTTACTTACTTACTTACTTTCGCCATCGCACCTTACTTACTTACTTACTTTCGCCATCGCACCTTACTTACTTACTTACTTTCGCCATCGCATCTCACTTACTTACTTACTTTCGCCATCGCATCTTACTTACTTACTTTCGCCATCGCATCTCACTTACTTACTTTCGCCATCGCATCTTACTTACTTACTTACTTTCGCCATCGCACCTTACTTACTTATTTACTTTCGCCATCGCATCTTGGTTGTATTTATTGATCCGTTTGTTAATGCCGTGAAGTTTCCCAGTTCAATCGACACATACCTGCTTTTGTGTATAGTTACATGCTTTTTTTACGTGCACCCTAATAGGATTAGCACGAATTAATAAAAATAAAATTGATAAAACAGTTCGAAGAACATATTGAAAAAAAATCTATCTACGAAAAAATTTATTTTGGTTACCACCAGGATACGAACTCGTAACTTTATCTGATTACGTCACTTTAATCATTAAGTTTACGATAATTTTTTTTATATGAAATATTTATATAAACTTCTGAAAAAAGAATGTTATCAAATGATTTATAGACGTACAAAAAAGTTTACATATTGTTTTATGTACATGGGCAAATAATTGTTGCATAATTGCTTGTCAATTGTTTAATTCTACGGGCAGAAAGATTGTGATTTCGAGATTTGGTCGTAAATATTATTATGGATAAGTTGTGTAATATTTTCCATACTAATTATAATAGACAACAAATGACAGCTAGCTCCGTGCTCATCTCTGTATTATACTGTGCGCTAGTTTCGAGATATGTCTCATCTGTGTGCGTGCGTGCATCCTAAATGATCAAATTTATTCTATGTTTCTTTTAAAAAGGGTTTTAATAGGTTAATTTGTCTACTTATTTTTGTTCATTTTAATTTGTTTATATCAAAACTGCTCTCATAAATTAAGATCTTTTTTATATGGGTATGCATAAAATATTGCAGTTACACGTATTATTTTTCTACATGTCTATTAGTTTTAGAAGACTAATTTGTTTACTCCTTTATTATATTTATAAAATGGAGTATTTAAACTATTAAAATAAAATTATTACATTACACATAATATATGACCTAATGTTCCATAGCAGAATAACCCATAATATACAGTGGGGCCATTAGTTTTTTCACTTTTTAAATTGCTTAAGCGCGAGAACTGCGCCAAGGAGAGGCACGCGGGCGACAACGCGCGGGAGCATGGTCTTGGAAAGTTTAGTCGCAATGGGTCGCTTCACGGGGGAACATTTTGTGTAAAACAGTTTTACAAAAACAACGATTCATATGACCCACCCAGTACTTCATAACTGTAAACCTGCCGTGATAAAAATACGATTCAATTAATGAAGATTAAATAAACGTGATATATAATTAAAAAAATTCATAAATTATAGAAGAAATTAAAGTGAAGCAAATATCAAAAGTGAAAATTGCAAAACATTAAAAAAAAAGTCAAAATGACGAAAGCAGAAAATCCTTCAAAACATAATAAATTTATATTAAATATAACTTACTATATATTGAAACTATATTTATGTGCCACTATATTGACATATCTTCTTGGATTAAACTGGGTTATAAAAAATATTAAAGAATTTTTATCCCTTTCAATTCACGAATCAAATAAGTCGATCATAGAAAAAGTTCGTAAAAGTTTCAAAGTGGATACACTTGTAGAAGTATGAAGCGGGCGGTGAAGCCGCATGGAGAACTCCCCAAGTACCAATCTTGGACTCTTAAGGAATTGGAAAAACGGAATTTTGTATACACGCTTATTTACACATTAAACATCTGTCATTCTGGGTTGGATTTCACAAGATTATATATCACAAGCACCAAATAATAATAATAATAACTGATATACATATTTAACACGTTAAAGTAGAAATATTATTAAATAATTGGTAGCACAAATCATACTCCTGAAATTATTTTAGGGTAACGCGATTGCTTGCCATATTTGAGAAAATTACAAAAAATTTGTCTAATAAATTAAAATTTATTTTAATTATGTCTAACCACAAATTTAACGCTACAAACATTAACAGTATCTAATAAGTCTTATGTTATGACGTTAAGACCACTACCGGTTGCGAAGCGGTCATAATAGCCGCGCGTAGGGCCTAGCAGTAAGCAATCGGTTCTCGCCGATTGGTCTTCTACTAGTCAACTTGTATTGCGGTAAATCTCAAATCCCTTTGAGTAATACACCCTAGGAGACGCCAGTATTAAATTAATTACTCCATTTTATTCGATTTAAATAAACTCTGATCCAACTTATGACAACTCATAAAAAAATGTGTTCTTAAAAATTGTGATATTGGAACTTTTATGAATTTCGTGAAAATCAATACCTTAGATCAGTTTTTCGAGTGTCACAGTTACAAAATTATATATTATAAAATTCTAATTTTTGTTACGCGACCCGGAATAGCCTTATTATTGATTACACTCGAAAATAAAAGTAATAGTGTTATGGCTTTGAAAAAATTTTTTTTGCCAGATTCATCAGTTTTTTTTTAGCTTACTTGTACTATTCTTACTGTAAAAAGAATGTATTACGCTAACCTGGCAAGTTATTTGAAAATGTTTCTCATTTTGTGTAGTTTTAAAAATGGTATTACGTTTGCTATGTTTTACTTTGAAAAAAAGATATCGCTATTTTTCTGCAAAATAATCTCATTGCGAAATTATTTCAATAATTAGGAATTCGAATGAAAACACTTGTTAATTTAAAGTGACATATTTATTTAAAACTAAACAGAACACAAATGAAAGTGATTAGTGTGACCACAAAATGGGACCAAGACGGCCGATCCATCTCTGTGGACAAGTTTGGTCCAAATAATTCCTTACTCCTCGTGCGTAATGAACTGGACAGTCATCATTTTGAAGCCAACATTGCCCTGCCTGTGGCCAAAATCACATCTTCCAAAAGATTTGCCATTTCACTTTCTGAAAAGTCATGATAAATTTCTCCATTTAGATTATCGATATCTATGGTATCTTCTTCAGGAAACAATGCATACTGAAATTAAAAATACAATCATAGATAAAAACATGTAGAATAATTGATAACTACTGGTTTAAACAATGTATTTTGTATACTTATTAATATAAAATGAGGCCACAGAGTAATTTTGAAAATATTGAAGAAATCTTTTATATTCAAAATTTTACTTAATCAACCAAGTAATATATTCTTACCTACTGTATTGTAGTAGGTACGTTTATATAATTGGGTTTGAATTTGCAACAAAATAAATTTAAATATATGAACATTATACGATGTTCGTTAATGGTTTCTCTGTGGTCTATTAATTTATTAATTGTAATATTTAACAAGCGACGTTGGTAAGTTTAACCAAACCCTGCGTGAACCAAGCAAAACGATCCAATTTTTTCTCGCGATTGTTATACCTACTCAGACATGTATTCGTATATGATCTCATACCATATCAATCAAGTTAAGAATTCAGTAGATGTGTGATGGTGATATTTTTAGTCTGCCGAAAAAGTTTTGATTGCATCGTGATTACCTAGTGCAGATGTTGCAGTATTATCACATAATTAACCAATACAAATTAATATTCTACATTTAAAAATAGCTTGAATGGTGAAATAGGTACAATACTCAATTGACCGCGATCTATTAATCTTTGCGATTTAATTGAACATCTACATATTTATTGTTACTATTTCAATAATACGTGTTGTCAAAATAATTTCTTCGTGAGCAATAGAAACTAACACGATTGTCTAAAAATGAAATAATACATAACGTGAATTATTATTGAATGCAGAGCAATTGCAGTAATAACTTGTTGCCAAGTTGATAATTACCCACCTAAATTAACTTAACATTGGTACAATGAGTTTAGATGTATCTCTGTTCTTGATTTAATTATGTAGTCTAGTTGATTTTCCAAAGTTTGACAAGGGTTGACTACATTAACATTATGTTCATACTGTTGCTACCTTCCGTAAACAGTTCTAATTTGTCAACAATATTAATTATATTATAACTTACTTACTTACTTATTTACTTACCATCACGTCGTTTCCCCGTGGGGGTAGACAGAGAGGATAGAGCGCCACTCTCCCCTGTCCTGACACACAATTTTCGCCTCATCCACATTCATACATCTTCTCATATAAGCTCGCCGATTGATGAGGCTTCTAACAGAACCATCTTCCATTATCTGATTTACCTGGTCGTTCCAAGTCTTCCGCGGACGTCATCTATTTCTGGTGTCATCAATACTTGCATCATATATCTTTCTTACCGTTCTCGCCTCATTCATCCGTTCCATATGACCGAACCACCTAAGTGATCATTTTTTAATCTTACTCGCTATACTAACATCAGCTTTACATTCTTTCCTTATTTCTTCATTCTTTACTCTGTCATAAATAGATTTGCCATAAATACGTCTAAGTGATCTCATTTCCACTGCATTCAGTCTACTTTCGTTCCTTCTCTGCCATCTCCAGGCCTCACTTTCATACATCAGTGTCGGTACCAGGATTCCATTGTGCACCGCTAGTCTTGCCTCGGTTGACAAATTCTCGTTATTATAACTTAAACATATTATATTAACTTTTATAAAAAAAATTATTAAAAATATTAATTAGAAAGATATAATTACATATAAAATCAATTTTATCGAAAAATATTATTGTTGCGCCTTAATTAATATTAATATTTAAAATATCACTGAACTATTTTCTGACTAATTACAACTTCACAATAAGAATGTGTTCTCCTAATAATATATAAGTTGTATCAATGTGTCCAAAATTTAATAAAAATGAATTGTAATCTGGCATCTGCTATCGGTTTACTCAAAGATATTTGAGATTCCGTAAAAACAAAAATAGATGTATTAATTTGAAAAAGGTGCAACATGTAGGTTCGAAAATTTGTCGTCAAAAATAATGTCGCTGTAGCCGCTTTGAAAAGATATTCAGGTTCGAATTCCGGTGGCGCAACAACAATATTTTTCGATAAAATTGATTTTATATGTATATCTTTCTAATTAATACATTTAATTAGTATTTAAAATATCACAGACGGTCTGTTCTGAATAATTAAAACTTCACAGTAAGAATGTGTTCTCCTAATAAACATTTGGTATATAGGTATTTTTATGTTTCGGTAGTTAGAATTTATAATTTTATAGAGCCATAACGTTGTTATTTGTCTTATTCGATGGGTAATTTGGCATCAGGTTCGCCTACGGATTATGGAGGTCAAAGATGTTATCCCTTTGCGGCCGACAATTTAGTTTGTAAAGCATAAGCCGCTAAAGCAAAGGCTGAAGCTATGTATAAAAAGGGCTGCGTTTAAGATACTAATGAGCATTAAATTAATCGAAATCGTTATGATTGTGACAAAATAAATGTAAAAATTAAAGTCTATATTAATAAACAACAAATAAATATAATAAATAATATGGTATTAATAATTTTGATATAAATTTTTAAGGATTAAATTAAGTTTAAGACAAGATATATTCTTACACAAAACGCGCACCTCAGAAACGTAATTGAGGGAAATATTGATGAAAAGATTGAGAGAAGAAAAATAGAGAGTAAAGTCTGGACAAAAATATGTTCACCAATTTATGAGCAAGTAAATTACTTTACAGAATGACCAGAAGCCAAACATTGGATCGTAAACACCCTAATTATACAAAGTAAAGATTAGTGATTTTACTTAGTGCTGAATTGCCGGCCTGAAAATACGTGTTTCACGATCATTTTAGAGCGATCTTCACTGATAAAGCATACCCTCAAGACGGGTAATGAGATTTACATGAAAAATTGGGACAACAATGGTCTTTCTCGGGACCAACGGATATAGAATAGACAATAAACTTTTTCTTTAATCTCTAATATAAACAATATTAAAACTTTCCTTTCTAATATTACTTATATTGCTTTGTTTAATTTTGAATCTACGAAATTTCTTCTCCTTTCTTATATCAATTGGCATTGCATTAAAAATCTTCATCGGACTGTACATCACATATTTCTAAGATTTAATCTTCTTGAATGGCAGTCTTGTTCTATATCTTCCTCTTGTACGATGTTCGTGCTCATATCGATTGCTTCAAATTTTCTTATAAATTTTTCCAATATTTTTTTAATGAGTTTTTATAAATTGATGCAGATGATGCTTACAATATTGCAGTTAGTAACTAATAGTGAAGAGCAGTGCCTGGTTAATAAAATGTCACATGTTTTTATTTTATTTTTTAATTCTTACTATTTTCAAACTAAGTTAAATGCTTGGAGAGTAATCTTGTGATGAATATAAGCGAATCGAAAGTGATGGTGTTTGAGAGAGATGAAAGCGTGACTAAGTGCGATGTAATGATATATAATGAGTGCTTGGAACGAGTGACCGCGTTTGTGTATTAGGGACGGCAAGGTTGAAAATGATATAGAAAGGAGGGGGACTACGGGTAATATTACGAATAGTGCTTTGAATACAATTATCATACGATGAAATACTAGTGAGGTACGACTTTTATTTTTAAATATCTTATTTTTAGCACTACAACAAGCCATGAGGCCCAATTATTGTAGTAAAACACATAAAAAAAACATCTAGGCTCGAGGAAATGATATACATATGAAAGAAATCTCAAAGTGTCCCACCCTATCCTATGTTTACTCTAGTTTCGAATCCACTCAACAAAGCAATGCGTGCAATATTTTACAAAATCTTAAAAGCTTTTTTTAAATTATATTTAAAAGTTCTGGCAGTCAGTTACTTAAACTTTATGGCGCCCCTTCATATTCACTTTTTTCTTTTTCTTTATTATTACAATTAGTCATTATCAGGGGCGTGCAGTGCATACTAGCAAAAAAGCTGAGCATAACTAAAAATTCTGGAAAATAAATATAAATTAAAAAAATGGTTTAACATAAGCGAAAACATTATTTTGCAATTAGCTCCATCTATGTACCAGTAGAGACTTAAAACTCATGAACTCTCACCGCTGTACTCATGGCGCACTTTTTTATTCGCCGCATCGTGCTATTTACATTACACAGTTTTGTCTTTAAGCTAGTGAATTATTCAAGTTATATAAATGGCTACTTACTGAATTTAAAATTCCTTCTTGTATGGAGTCGTTACCTACGCTGTTTTTAATTAGAATAACATTAGAAAGGGTTACAACTGCGTGCAAATCACTGAAGTGTCTACTTCCTCTTTTACTAATTTGCGAATTTTACTATCTTACTGTTTTTAACCTGTTGATTTCTTGATTGTTCTTTAAATTTGGTGCATTTGATTTGAGAAAAACAAACAGCGATTGGCAGAACTATTTCCTACGTTAACCTTTAATAAAAATAATTATTTCCTGTAGTTATTACGTTAAGGATTTTCAAACAATAAATTAATCACGTTCAGTCATAGAAAGTGTTCTTAAGAACGTACCGGAGACAAACTTGTACAATTTGATGTGAGTCTCGTTATTATATTAAATTCAGAAGGCAGCCAGAGAGAAAAAATAGAAAATATGCACTCCCAAAAGGGGAAGGTAAACGTCACATTTATATGCTGCAGTGCAGAACTCGGTCACAGGTCGGCAGAAGTTCACCCTGTTCAGGTCGCAAGAGATGCGAGAGAGAGCCAGTGGAATGCTCCGTTAGGTCTCCCTAGCCACCGCTCTTCCCGGCATCGTACATCTTAGCAACTCCCAGCGGGAGACCCACGCCCTGATAAATACCGGAAAAGTCCGAAACATCCTCTGGGACAGTGTGATGAATGATGCACATGAGATCATGATTGTGGGATTAAAAGGAACGATGACCTATTAAGGAATGAAGGGAATCTCGGACTTTTACCGGAATTTATATGACATACATATGTTAAATACTAAATTAATGTATTAATTATAAATATATACATATAAAATCAATTTTGTCGATAAATATTGTTTTAGCGTCACCGGGATTCGAATCTGGATCTTCATTTCCAATCCGGGGAAGTGCACTACCTTAGGTATTTGAGATTCTGTAAAAATAATGTAGATGGCTTTCAAATAATGGAACGACAGGTGTATTAATTTGAAAAAAATGTAACATATAGTTTCGAAAATTTGTCAAGAAAAATACTGGCGTTATAGCACAAAGGTAGTGCACTTCCCCGGATTGGAAATGAAGATCCAGGTTCGAATCCCGGTGACGCTAAAACAATATTTTTCGACAAAATTGATTTTATATGTATATATTTATAATTAATACATTAATTTAGTATTTAAAATATCACAGACCTATGTTCTGAATAATTACAACTTCACAATAAGAATGTGTTTTCCTTAATAACATACATATGTGTTTTTATTGTGTATTCACCGTAAATCGAACCCGGAGCCTCCTGTATGAGAAGTCAGTGTCATGCCTACTGGACTATGGGGCCCCCTAATGAATGGAGTTCTGATGCCAACATACGGAAATGACGCCTGGATTTGATAAAAAACAGAAGTAGACTGAATGCAGTCGCTCAGTTACATTAGTGGAAAATCTGTGTACGATAGAGTGACGAATGAACAAATTAGAAGCAAATGTAGAAATATCTGTATTTTTTAAATATTTCTTTATTACATTATATTTTTAATATTTGCCAAACTATATAACATAGTTTTACGACAAGAATTGGCCTTCACATAGTAATTAAAGAGTTTTTATCAAGATATTTTTAAAAATGAAATACAACAAAGGAAACAAAAATTAGATAAGTATGTGTTCTTTCACTTTATATTTTAGGATGTTCACTGGGGGTCTCTTTATTTTTTATAATATTTACTAATCTATACTCTCGTGGTTCGACCCGATGATCTTGTAGAATAGCTATGGTGAGGGTCAGTATTTATATTTACATTATTTATCAACTCTTCTAATATTACTTTTAAAACTAGCAACATTAACTTTGTGGTTAAAATTCATATTTTTTATTTATTATCTTTGTTTTATTAACCACTGAATTGAGTTTAAATACATCTACCGGTTTCGAAAAATACAATTTTCTTCTTCAGGAAGTCATAACTAACTAAAAACATATATTATTGTTTCTTAACCAGAATCTATTTTTTTTAATAAAAAAAAACTACAATTATTTAAAAAATAAATTTAGTACCTAACTCAAATTGTTACTTAATACAAATTTAGTCGAATAGTTTTTAAGAAAAAAATTTAGAATGGGACTCGTAGTTAAATTTAGTTGGTTGTTTATAATTTTTTGATTAGTTTTACATGCTTTATTTATCTCCAACGATTCCAAATTATTTAATTTGTGACCAACACCGTTTATATGCAAAATTGACAATCCCAATTTTTTATCAAAACCGTGACCATTTTATATCAAATGATTAGCAAATTCTGAAAACCCACTATTGTTCAAACATCTCAAATGCTCCCTTACTCTTATATTAAAATTTCTACCCGTTTTTCCAATATAAAATGCAGCACAATCCTTGCAACTAAGTTTATAGACACCGGAATTGTTCAATTTATCATCTTTGTCTTTAGAATTTATGAGTAAATAGGAAATTTAATCTAATCTAATATTATACTATGTTACTTTTTTACAAATAGTAATATTTTGCATATTGTAAATAATGAATAATAACCATCTATATACAAACACATGGTCTGTTATCTACAATAAGTTTGAAAAATCTTAATTGCAACTGTTTAATTTTATCAGTGTACATTTTATAAGTTAGTCCATAGCTACTCACTCCATAACTGATAACCGAGTCGACCATCGCAAAGTACAGTGTCTCGGCGCCGTTCGAGAGGTGCATAACTTTTACATATAAAATGCACTTAACATGGACCCCAGTTTCTTACATATATTATCAATATTGGTTTTCAGCAAAAATTTTCATCAATTATTAAACCTAAATATTTATATTGCTCCACTTGTCCATGTCTAACAAGACACATTAAAATGGTTTTATTATAGCTAGTGGTGACCGGATATCTAAATACTTAGTTTTCTTCACATTTAAAACTATTCCATTGTCATGAGCCCATTTAAGGATATTGGTAAGATTATTTGTATGTTGTGTTCTATGGTTTTGGCACAGTTTCCGGCATATAAAATGCATGTATCTTTGGCAAATATAAATTTTTGACAATGTTTTATAACATTGGCCGGACTATTTATAATACATACATAATATAGCACATAGGTCCTGATACAGATCCAGTTGGCACACTGTATTTTATGTTTTTGAAGGTACTTTGTTTATTTAGTAGCTTTACTGCAAACTTTATAGATTTCAAGTTCTTACGGAACCCTTATGAGTGCAGGTCCCTTAATCTGCTCTCTTCAATTGCTGTTAATAGCGTGTCGTGGTTCAAAGTATCAAACGCTTTTTAAAAAATCAATGAACAATGCGCCGACGTGTTTTTTTTATCATTTAAATATTTATTTATTTCTTTAATATTTGCAAAATTACTTTGTGGCCTCATTTTATACTAATAATTATACAAAATACTTTGTTTAAACGACTATTTATTAATTATTCTACATGTTTCTATACCTATGGTATCTTCTTCAGGAAACAATGTATTTCATTAGAAAATTTTGCAAGAGTCGTAGTATTTTTTTTGTATTTGAAGACCATTTTGCATAGGATGATTGATTTTATGTTTGTCTAAGTAAATTGTAATTTTATTAATGATAACTCATTCAATAATTTTATTAATACTTAAAAATTGTGCTAATGGTTGTGTCAGAACGATCTCCATTTGTAAAAATTAGTCTTACGATTGAATTTTTTAGTTTGTCAGGATAAATCTCCTTTTCAAAACAAAAGTTAATCAATTTAGCTAGTATAGGGCTAAATTTATTTTTCATAATCTTTATATCTAACATCCTGATTCTATCTATTATATTTTGGTCTTATTTTATTAATTCTCATCTGTAGCATCGTGTAGTAGATAGAATTAAGAAAAGGTCGCGATGAGATGGTTTGATCATGTGGAACATATGAACGAAGTGGATGGCAAAGAAAACATATAAGGCCAGTGTTGTAAACAACGAGATCAGATAAACCAGATATTGGAGAATGGCTCTGTTAAAAGGAAACGGAAAAAATGCACGAAGAGTATGGCGTTAAATTTGGCGTGATAGCAAGTTAGTTTATACAGTAAAAATATTTGATACTTACGTACGGATTGTAATTTTACTTTCATTATGTCTTTTTAACTATATATATTGTTGGATTTTTTTAAACAATTATTCAAGTAAGGAAGGTGGCTATTAAGCCTGTAACCGAATAAGAAATAATAGAAGTTGGGTATCAGCGTGCTTTAATCCCGGAGACTAATCGAGGGACCTTATCGAGACGTTGAAAATAAATTCACGAGGATGACACGATTGTATCGCGTATTGGATTAAGTTGTTCGTCCTAACCTAATGCGAAATTAACCACAAATTCTTATGGTAGATAGTGAAATAGTAATGACTGGATAGTTAAATATTGTTACAAATTTTACTGGGATCAATGATTACGCTTCGTTAATACTGACCGGCACAATATTTTCTCACAAACTGTTTTACTTTCCGAGATAGTTGACCATCAGATAAAATATATTGCGTAATAAAAATGAAAAAAAACTTTACTATAACAATTTTATATGATATCAAAACTCGAGAAATGAAAACGTTATATTTCTTTGGCACGCATGAAGAATACAAGGGGGAACTGGTATATATTGGGTATTTTTTTTTAATCGCCATTAAACTCGAAAAAAGCTAATTTTATGGATTTTAATGGAAGTTAATGTTCTAGAGCGAAATTTTTTTTTTTCGTTTTTTAAATGAAAGAATTATTTAATTAAGGCCATCGTCCCAGCATATACCATATGAATCACTACATACCATACTATGGTACACAGTGGTTCGGTGCCCGGTACATAATGGGTAATAGAGATGATGATATTACAAAGTAGAAAGGTAAAGAATTCGACAAAAACTGAAAAGATTTATAATTTATTAATAAATCAAATAAATATATATATATATATATATATATATATATATATATATATATATATATAAAAATAAAAATGGTCTAAGATCATATTGATCAACAAAAGAGTAAATTATTATTATTGGTCTCAAGAACAATAGATTTCAGAACACACTTGAATATTATATTTTTATTTTTTTTGTGATTATCACAACACACTTGAATATTATATTTTCAAACAAACAATATAAGTAATTAAAAATAATAAGAACTTATAAGTAAAAATTAACAAATACAGATTAAAAAAAAGTATTTTTCATGTTAATCTTTTATGATTACGCTACAACCACCATTATCTTGAACTACCTTTAATAGTTCGTCTGCAGATAGACACATCAGACGATTCAACATAATCAGGTTCTGTATCACTTTCTATATAAAAACGTATCATCGTTAATATTATGTGGAATATGTGGATATGGAACCGCTCTTCACAGTCAGAACAGATTAATATATTTTCCACACTTGATTTACACATTTGGCAACGGTAATTTTCTGAATCTTGCGAGTTCAATCGGCCGAAGTAGATTTTTCAATGATTTTATTGATATTCATTGCAGTTTTGTCCAATGGTGTTTCTACATTTTCTAGAATTCATATAAGCCTTATTTTTTTTTATAAATTTAACTGCTGCTAAATTTTGTTTTCATCGGCTGTTAGATATATATATTGCGCGGCACGTCGTTGAAAGACAGTCGTATGAATTGCAACAAACCTTATGGATTTTTTTTTACCACAACTATTTGAACAGCTCCCATATAGTTTTTTCATTCACTGTTAAGGAAGTGCTTTTTATATGCATTTCTTTAAATTCGTTGCAATTTTAGTTGTAAGTTGGCTAAAAAAATTATTTAATCGTGAAATACAAAAATAAAATAGACATGGTATTTAATAGGTCACGACTCAATATGTACCATAATAGTCAACCCACTATGTACCATATGACCATTTCGAATTACCATTTTAAATAATTCATGAATTATTTTTAATAATACCCAAATTAACAAGATATAAATTAAATTTTAAATAAATTATACAATAGGTCCACGCAAAAAATAAATACTTGTATTGTTTTTTTTTTTACTTTTGTCACATAAAAACAGACAATCAAATATAATATTAGAAGAATTGTTTTCAAAAACTTTTGCGATTTTGGATACATAACCCACTATGTATCGTGGTCCAGTATATACCATTTACTCTACATTAAAAAATATCCTGGTTTTCTGTTTTGTGGATATTAGTTTTATTTGCAAAATGTTATTGTATCAAAATGTTATTGCAAAATGTTATTGACGATACAATATATATAAGAGTTTGATACGATAATTTATTAATGATCATGTTATATCTTAGTTTTATTAACTGATTAATATGACCTGCGTAACCATTCAGTAAATCCATTTTCCACAAACATTTTAAAATTCTGTGCGTAGATACTTATATTTAATTGTTATACCTAGATGATACATACTGTAAAAGTTGCACCCAAGTGTAAGCTGCACCCAAGTATAAGTTGCAAGCAAAATTTATGGACAAAATTTTTGATTAAAAAATATTATTACTTTAATATAGCATTATTATTGAACATTGACGATGTTTGAATCAGCATTTTTTTCATAAATTGCATCATCTTAAATTCCATCCATCCATAGTTAAACAAATACAGTGCTATCCGATCTATTTTTTATTTTTATTAATATTAAAAATATAATACAATTTCAATAATCAGTGGATATATATGTTAAAATATATATATATATATATATTTTAACATTTGTTTCTTCTCTATGAGAGTAAGACTCGTGTATAGAGAAGGAGTATAAACGAGTTAATTTATATTTCAGTTAGTCTGTGTACATATTTTTTTACTTCAGTAACAAATTTATGATAGTCCGTATTTTTTTTAATTGTGATGGGGTGATTGTTAAAAAATTTGATACCTTGATATATATATTGATTTTGTGTTGCGGGATATTTTAGTTTTGGGATATCAATTTGATCTCTATATCTTGTAGATCGGAATTCGCTTCTAAAATTTAATTGATTTTTAATTTTGAAAGTTTAAATTATTGAATTTTTTTGTATATGTCTACTATTTTTGGTACTTTAAAATCTGTGAAAAGTTGTATGCTTGGATAGTCTTTTTTTTACCTATATTTTTTGAGAAATAAGCTTTTTTTAAATGATAAAATTTGCACAACTATGAAATTCGACAGCAGTACGCGTAATACTTTTACTATCTTAAATATCTTTAAAATAGTTAATTCCTACAAGATAATTTTGTATATTTATTCTAAATAATGAGCACAAAAATTGAAAAAAGGATACGTTTTAATCGGAAGATATGTAGTACGATATTTCTTCTTATCTCTCTTCATCTAATCAGTGAGAAAGACATAAGATATTCGCGTGCATGGCTCCTAATTCGGAAGATGTCTGTTCTGGGCATGGTAGTTGTGTTTGTGGGGCCTGTCAGTGCACTTTAAAGGACAATTTTCGTTACTCTGGTCAATATTGTGAAGAATGTCCTCACTGTACCAGCACTCGCTGCAATGAACTACGCCACTGTGTCTATGAAAATATATGTGTGATCTCCTTCTATTTTACCTACTGCAAACAGTATTTTTCCAATGTATCCAAATTTGTATTAGGTTTAATAAAATAGGTTTAAATACTAATTAAATTTATTAATTAGAAAGATATACATATAAAATAAATTTTATCGAAAAATATTATTGTTGCGTTACCGGGATTTGAACCCGGATCTCTTTCCAAATCGGGGAAGGTGCGTTATCCAACTATGCTACAGCGATATTATTATTGACGACAAATTTTCGAACCTGCGGTAACTGCGGTAACTGGTGCGGTAACTTGGATTACTATTCGGCTAGAGAAGGGTTACATAGCCATACCCCATACACAATACCGTGGTGTCTGCAAAACATCCGTATGGTGTAAATTTCGTTCTATAAAACAAAAATCTCTAACGCGAGATGAGATTTTTCAGTTTCCATTATCCATAAATGGGTCTAAGTTACCATATTTTGAATTTAACTTAAGAGATTTTCTTTCATTTTTCGGAAAATACGTGTCATGTTTGTGATAAAAAAGTATCAAAGCACCGATTGGGGAGGTGTGGGCCGTAATTCCCAGAAAGCAGGGAGCTATTTTTGCTTTGTGAGCAGGTCCGTCAGCGTGCCGCAGCGAGATGGTCTGATCTTTGACATCTATCTATAGTCAGGACCCTGCGCTATATATACATATATGTTTTATAATGTATGGGATGCGATGCCAAAATTATTACTCCATTATATATAAAGAGTGATTTTTTTATGAGGTATAGAACTTCAAAATGAAATAAAACACATAAAAACCGTGGTAATGGCCATGGTATTGGCTTTATTGAAAAGATAATTTTATGCTATTAGTGTTTAAATATGATTTCGCGCATATGGGCGCCGCGGCTGGCTCGAATAAAGCGCGATCTGAAAGTTCAATTTTTGACCACTTTTTGGAGCAACCGGGGACGTATATCGGAAATAATGCTACAAATGTTGGCTTCCGAGTCGTCTATTGTCTCTGGCTTATCAGCATAGACTAGCGACTTTGCATATCCTCACAGAAAATAACCCAAAAGTGTTGAATCACACGATCTTGGAGGCCAATTCACAATTTTTTTCTATGAATGTTTAATTTTTCGGACCGTATGCTTTTAATGTACTGTTAAGAAACGTGTAGTACAATAATGGTTCCAAAAATTTCGTGCTTGGAATGAGAGTCTTGAAGATAAAGAAGACCGTGGGCGTCCTTCTTCAATTGTTCAGAACCATTGAGTCGTTAGTTGAATTAGAACTACGCACAACAATTCGAGAGCTTGCACACAAGTTAAGCGATAGTCATAAACTGTTCTGACGCTTGACAACTGGGTGCCGCACGAACTGAACGAAAACCAACAAAATTGTCGTTAGGAAGTTTGTTCTGTGCTGTGGGCGTTTGTTGGATTATGAAATATTGCTTCATCCACCATACTTTCGAGGCATTTCGCCGATAGATTATCACTTATTTAAGTATGTAAGGTCTTCAACAACCAAGCTGTTGCTAGTGCTGTTATGACGTTTTTTCTGTGAGCTTTGGATTTCAACTCATATTTAACCATCTGAAAAAAATCTAAACCTAATGATGCTTATTACTAAAGTTAATTAAAAGTCATAAAGAATTTAATTTAATTTTAAGATCATAAACCGTCTACCAAATACATAAGCATTATCAATTTTAACATTAAAAATTATTGTAGAAATTATAATATATATTAGTGAACCCTTTACAATAATTATATTATTTTCTGAAAATAGTCTTTGCGAAAATATTATAGTTCATTGATAAACTAGTAAACTATTTTCCTCGCATTCATCCGGTTATTGGAATGTCATTTCGGAGTTAGTAATTCCCTCACAACTTTCACATCCGAAATGTGAAAAGTTCAAATGTGATGCGATTCTACTCACGCGTGAGATCGGGTCGGACCCGCCTCGCGCTGGCGGGGTTTAACCTGCGAACTGCGGAACGTGAACCGCACGAAGGGAATATCATAACAGCCCGAGAACAATGATAAGGGGACGTATAAGGTAAATAAGGAATAAACACTTTAATAAAATACAATCACTTTGTAGGAAATTACGAAATTTTTTATACGTCAACAGGTTTCACTTATCTCAAGATTCGTCAAGACCATAAATACAAAGAGAGTGCACTTATATATAAAATTACATGTAAACGAGATCTTCTATCTCCCTCTTTATGTATACATAAATGCATTCTTTTTGTATTGTATTCAACCGGTTTCGCTTATCTCAAGTTTTGTCAGGACGTATTTAAAACTAACCATAAATTCAAAAGGAGTGCACTTACGAGTATATATACATGAAGAAGATAATAATAGATAATAGAAGATCTCTTTCACATGTAATTTTATATATAAGTGCTCTCTTTTTGTATTTATGGCTAGTTTTAAACACACCCTGACGAAGCTTGAGATAAGCGAAACCGGTTGACGTATAATAAATTTCGTGGTTTCATACAAAGTGATTTTATTTCATTTAATCTAATATGTTAAACCACAAAGTGATTACGTTCTACGAAAATACACATTATTTTCATAATTGTGTAGACTATCTATTTATATTGCGTAAATTAAAAGTAGACAAATGAACAAGAATGATAATAAGCATTAAAACAATATTTGGGAGTAAGTTGCACTTTTTCAGAACGTAGTTTTGTGGTATTTTAATACAAATTTAATATCGATTAGAAAAATTTTCAGGTATATCATTTTAATTTATACATTTAATTTGTATGTTTATTTTTTATTTATCATTGATTCACGCTAAAATCGCTAAATTTACTTCATTTAGATTTCGCAACTTAATATTTTATATTTCTAACTAGTTATTACGTAAAAATATAAATTGTAACTTTTTAATATAATTACTTGTGAACCACATTTTATCTATGGATGCTAATCATTGCACGGAAAATGACATTATTAATTTTGAACCGGTATATTTGTGTGTCGACATTTACTTGTTCAATCACGAAGTTCTGTAGCGTAATTATCGCGCGTTGTACGTCTGCGAGAATAAAACGCGTACCCTCATCATTATTCACCCAAGTGTTAAAAAGCCCCACGTGTGTATTTCTACATGCCATAAATGCTTCCAGAATGCTAACTGAATGCTGATTTTCAAATATGGAACGCATGGAATTGATTCGCGCGATGTTTGAATTAAAAAAATAAAAATATCTAGTTCAATATTTTTGAATAGGGTTAGATAAATATCGGATGAATCTTTTGTTTTTAAAATGCGTATTTGAAAATTGTTTACAATATTAATACAAATTAAATGTATCAATTCAAAAATTATACACAAAAGATCAATCTATCGAAAAAATATGTTCATTGCTACCGGGACTTGAACCAGGATCATTTCCTATCTGGGTAAATGCGTAACTATTACGCCACGTCAACCGTGATAGTTGACGACAAATTTTCGAAACTATATGCAGCAGGTCTTTCAAATTTATACAAAAAATTGCAACTTTACTATATTAGTGTGTTATCCGTAAAAATATGTTTAATATATTTTTATCCGTAACTAAAACAGAGTAATACAATAATCTACTATTTTTTCAAGCAACATATTTAATTTCTGCTAGATTTACTGCTAGATAAATTAACTGCTAGTATGTTGAATGAACAATGTTATGTAATGTTATGTTAATAAAATGTCTAGAAATGATAATGATGATGTAGAACAGAACTACAACGAATGACTAATTAGATATTTTTTAATAAAAACCAATAGCTGAACGGTATGTATTTTTTTAACTAAGAAACAAGGAAAATAAGCAAAATTCCAAAAAAATTATTTAAATTTTCAAGAAATTCTGCAATAATTTGAAAAAGTGGCTACCGTTTTATTAAAATAAATAAAAAAAATGTCCACTTTTTAAAATTACTGCACATTTTAATGCATTGTTGTAAGTTTGCATCAGAAGCAAGTCCTGATGCAAACTTACTTAAAGTTAAAAAAAGATTACCTTGAATTTTTTCACAAAACGCCCCCTTTGGCTTAAAATTTTTTTAAACTTTTGTTCGAAGTTCAAATATTCCTTTTTTTCCTGTTCCTAAATTGGCATTAAACGTAGAAGTTTTCAAGTTAATGGGCGTTTAGGTCATCATTTTTTTTACACCACAGTGCTTTAAACTTTGTTGAAAAATGTTTAATGGTCCGAATTTATATTTTTTTAAATTTTTCCTGGCATAACTGTTTCTATTTTTAAAAAACAGTGACAAACATTTCATAGGAAATCTTATCAATAATAATAATAAAAGTAATAAAGGGTACAAATTATTCAAAAATTCAAATATCTCGAAAACCGTGTAACATTCATAAGACCTATGATGAATTATTCTGATAGGACATGGTCTCAGTTATCGATGGTTTTCATTTGGACTACTATTTACGGGACATCCTGTATATCTACTTTGATTAATTCTGATTTCGGCTTCTACTTCATCGTATGCTAAATGCTGAGCCCCATAGTCTACCTGATGTATTTGGAACTTCGTTCGCAATACGTCACAAATTCAGCACATTTTAATTATATTAGATTATTATACAGATGTAACAGACCTAGTCCACAATATTTTATGCGTAGATACCTGATTAAATTACGAATCGAAAATGTTTAAGATATATGTACCTAATCTCAACCATGTCAGAGTTATAAGCAATTAAAAAAAATCGCAATTATGCGATTATTTCGATTAATTGAAATATTTCATTGATTCCAAATTATATATAGAATACCACAAGTTAAAGTTCATAAAATTTTGAGCGACTAGACTATTTTTTTGTTATATGATTTAGGGCCTGAAGCAAAGATGTAGATTAGTAATGGAACAATTTTCTCAAATGGTTATTACGTAGACTTCGAGCTTAAAACGATTTTGTAAAAATTTAAAATATTACATTTAAAAAAAAATTAAATGTATTAATTAGAAAGATTGATTTTATATGTCTATCTACCACTAGATAACTACGCCAGCATATTAACCATTAGACAACAAGTTACTCAATTACTCCATTATTAATCTATATCTTTGCTTCATACCGTAGATCATCTAACATAAAATCAATCTTCGATGAGATTTAATTCTTTGTATTCATTATATATTTTGAAATCAATAAAATATCTCAGTTAATCGAAATATTCCTTGAATATTTTCACCCATAAAATATTGTGAACTAGGTCTGTTACCCTCTGTATTTAACAAGTAATTTGCATATCATACAATATTTTTATGACACAATAAACTAATAATTAAATATTTAAAAAAAACTTATATTCAATAAAATTCACGGTAGTGCAGTAGCTATCTCACAGATAAACTCAAGATGAGAGTTCTTGACAATGACACCGCATGCTGCAGCACCAATATTTCCATATTGATCACTGCCGTACGGAAGTTAGGTAAAGAGTCACATTTTCTCGGCTTCTAGCACAGTATAATAACACCCTGTCGGAGACAGTTTTCCAGAGTTTTACTTGTTTTGGGAGACACCCATCTCCCACCCTTACTCAGTTGGCACTACGGTAGGACAAAGACAGTACTTGAGAACAAAAGCTTTGCCGATTATTGCCATTTTTTATACAGGTTAATGCTTCTTTAATTGCCTGTTATATTACTATTAAAAAAAGTATTTTTTTATTTTAATATTAGAAAATATAATACATTTTAGAATTATCAGTAGGATATATATAAATTTAATTTAACATTTATTTCTTCTCTATGAGGGTAGGATTCGTATATAGAGAAAAAGTATGAGAGTGTATATATATTTTTTTTTACTTCAGATACAAATTGATAGTAGTCTTATTTCTCTAATTGTAATGGGAAGGTTAAAAAATTTGATGCCTTGATAAATATAGTGATTTTGGGTTGCGGTATATTTTAGTTTTGGAATATCAATTTGGTCTCTAAATCTTGTAGAACAGAGTTTTCTTCTAACGTTTAATTGGTTTTTAATTTAGAAAATTTGTATTATTGAATTTCTTTTGTATGTCTATTATTTTTGGTACTTTGAAATCTGTGAAAAGTTGAATACTTGGATAGTCTTTTTTTTAGAATAATTTTTATGATTATTTTTTGAGTGATTTCTAATTGTGACATTGAAGTTTTATATGCTCCTCTCCATCCAAGAATACCGTATTGCAAATGTGAATGTACAAACGCGTAATATATTATTTTCAGATTTGTAAGTGATAAGATGTTTAAGTCTTAAAGTCTTAAAAATATGTAGGCAGTTTTCCTTATTTTGTTTGTAAGATTAGTAATATGTTCTTTCCATTTTAGTTTGTTATCTATTATGATTTCTAGGTACTTGATACAGTCGTTTTCGTCAATTGATGAACATTGGTCACAAGAGTCTTCTTGAGTACAGGCTTTGGTGTGAATTGTAATATTTATTTCGGTATTATCTTTTTGTTGAATAGCAAATCGTAGAAAGTATGTTTTATCAGTATTAATTGATAGAAGGTTATCATCTGTTATTTTCATTATTAAGAGTAAAGCTTTCGCTTGATATTCTATAGAAAATTTATTTATCTGTTCATTTTCTAAAGAAAATTTGCAATACTTTAAAGGTAAAAAACGTGATACCTTAATATAATCAACTTCCTTTGAAATATGCTATTTTATTAGCATATCATTATAATCAAAACATTAATTATATATTAATAAAATATATAAATTTATATCTTTCAAACTGGTTTTGTTTAAACAACATGAGTTGATATTTAGTATTAATTTTTTTAAGACATTATTACAATAATTAATAAAGGTTAAGAAAAGGTAAAAACAGCAAGCGATCAGTTGTAAACGTTGCGTCAATATTCTTATTTAATATTAATAATTAGAAACCACTTTGTTTATACCACTGTTTATTGATAAATCAACATGTTTATTTAATTAAGGAGCACTTGAGATGTTTAAATAGCAATACCTATTCTGAATTCTCCAATCATCTTTTGGAAACAAACCATTCTTTTGACATTAATAAGGGTTTAGAAATTTTACATACAAATACCAGGAATTTATAGTTAGATAAATTTGAAATCTTAGAATTAAGAACAAGCGCTAATTAAACATTATAAATAACTAAATCATTTATGCAAATGGTCACCATTTAAATTTGTTTTCACATTAGTTCTTAACTAGTTACCTACCACTTATATTTATAGTTTTGTTTTTGTCTATGCTTGCATTTTTAGTTTTAGTATACATTGTATCCTGAAGAAGGGGTCATTGGTTTTGAAATATGTTGATTTATCAATAAACAGTGGTATAAAGAAGAGTGTTTTCTTGCAATTAATATAATATGTTGCCACAAAGTAATTTTGCAGCAATTATTGAAGAAGATATACTTATTATTTTAAAAATAAGTGATTTTGTCATTAGGAAAAACTTGATGAACTACCATTTGATCATTAGGCGAGTGTTTTACCGCTAGATCCACAAGAACGTTAAAAAGGCAGAAGAGAAAACGTAATTATTGAATGGTGGAATTTGTGAAATTTTGAAAATAAATTTGTACAATATAATAAACATATGAGTACATGCTAAACACTATTGTTCGATATCATTCATTATTAACTTTTAATTTTCGTTTATTTAGCTTATTTCATCATGATTATTAAATCAAAAAAATATTATTTAAATGGCCTGATGGCAGTGACGCAAGTACGTATTTTAAATATTTTCAAACAAATAACTGAATGAACGTTGGCGGCGCAGCGGTCTGCGCCGGCTCATCCCTAAGACCATTAGATTCTCAGTACTACAATGAATACCGGTTTTTGAGGGTTTTGACTCTTTCAAAGTCCATAAATCTTGTACTCATCAATGAATTATACTTTAGTTCTACGTATTCACTGTAAAAGGAAATAATATATTTTTCAAATGCAGGATTTGATTATAGTAAATCGAATCCGATTTTTTTCTCTATCTGACCGCGTTTCTTTTGATTGGTTTTATTTTCATCAGTTTAACTTGGGCTAAAGTTTTACTAGCTTACGATAAATCTTTTACTTTCAATAAGAAACGAAATTCACATTTTTCTAGGACTATCACACTTTTCTAGGAGATTTGTGTACATATTATAAACACTTTTGTTATACGATTTCATATAAATTTGAAAATTCAGATGTAATAAATAATATCAAAATGGTTTATACAAATTTAAAAATAATTATTGAAACAAATTAAAGAAAATAAACAGAAAAATCTATCTATCAAAAAAATGTACTGTTACCGCCGGGACCCTGATCCGGAACATTCTCTCACTGGTAGAATGAGTAACCCAAGTAACAATTATCAATTAATGGATATCTCACTATAGTAGAAGGAATAACATATAAGTTTGAACATTAGAAATGAAAATATTCTGCTGGATCACTTAGGTAGTTTGGTCATATGGAACGCAATTGTTGATGGCGCCAGAAGTAAACAACATCCGCGGAAGTCTTGGCATGACCAGGTAAACCGGGTACTGGAGGAAGGTTCTGTTAGAAGCCTCAATAATCGGCGAGTTTATATGAGAAGATATATGAATATGGATGAGGCGAAAATTTTGTCAGGACAGAAGAGTGTGATGCTCTATCCACTCTACCTACACGCGGTAGTTGGTAAATTAGTTAGTAATTGGTAACTCATTCTCCTTGGAAGAGAAAGTTTCTGATACGAGTTCCCGTGGCAACGATATTTTTTTTCGATTGAGACATTTCTATTTATCATTCTAAGTGATTATAACTTCACGATAAAAATGTTGTTTATTAAAATATACTGATTATTATATCCAACTATAAAGTTATAAAAAAACTCTTCTACAAAATCTAATAAAAAATGTACGGATTTATTTTCGGTTCGCTTGTATCGAATAATTACATACGCATTTATGAAATTTATGTACAACTGAAGGGTAGTGGGTAGTATATTAAAAAAAGTATCAAGCAAACATCTTTAAATTTTCAATAAGTAATGTTAATCAATCATCTGATGCAACGCTTTACACCCGTCGCCATTTTTTTCGCTATAGAGCTGTCAAAGAATTTATGCCGGTGATGGTAAATCTCCGATAAATAGAGCGGTATCTCTTTATATCTTGCCTGATAAAAGCCTGGCAGTTCAGTTTTTATCTTCCTTTTCAAAATTATTATTTATGTATTGCCAGGCAAAGTCCGGCGCACGGCGCACGGCATCATCAGGCGGAGCGCCGGGCGAATCCATCAGGAATTCAGAAAGGTGTGACCAATATTCCCCGTTAGTCCCCGTAGATTGGACAGACGACCCCAGGGGTGATAAACTACTGTGACGTGTCCGATCTTCTCTCTCTGTTGGCCGATAAAACGAAAGATATTTATTTGTTTCATCAGTGTCCAATTAAAGAAGAAACGAGAAGCGAAGAAGATTACTTGACTTTGTATATTTTATTCAGTGCCGACCCTAGCCTTTGTGGCGCTTTCGGGTGAAATTTTTCTGGGCCTTGATTTAAAAAAGAGGGTGTATGTGTTAAACCGTTCCCTCCTCCTGCGGCCGGACCCACTTTTTCGTGATCCAATCTTGCACTGATAATGTGGAGAGTACTCAAGTTTCGCTTCACATGGGAAAAATATTCCAATTTCCGAATCTTCATTGATTTTTTAGGTCATTTCCTAGTTATTATTAAGATTACAGCCCAGGTGGGTTTTTCGGTCAGTCTTTTTTAACGGCACCCCGTAAGCTGTAATTATTGTGATACTGGAGAATTAGCTGTCATTCTCCAGGGCAACACTTCAGCGGAGACAATTGTGATATGTGAAGAAACAGAAGATGGCTCTTCAGGATCTAAATGACATTCGTCTTGCTTTCCTTGTATTTTGTAATGCTCATAAACTTTTTATTTTGTTCAAACTGTAGTACTTACTCCGTTTTTTGTTTTTTAATTTCAACTTATTCGGCGACCCGGCATGTTCGGCGCCCTCGGGCGGAGTCCGAGCTCGCCACCCCCTAGGGCCGGCCCTGATTTTATTGTAAAGGAAAAGCAATTGAAAGAAACCGGTCACACATATCGCACACACACGGTATGTTACTTTTCGGGCTTTTTTTAAATTTCATAAAAGAAAGATACCGCTACCAAACTTTGTTATCCTAGTTAGCCATAATTATTATTGACATTTACATATTTACATATGTTACAAGAATAATTATAATCAGTATTAAAAAAAAATTAATGAGTTGTTATTATTAGTGTTGTTATAATCTTTTAATATATTTTATACATATTTGTGTACATTTGATTGGCTAACTTTATTTAGCTAAGTAATAAAGGATAGAAAACAGTATTGTTTCCAAAAAAATATCCCTTGTTTTAACTGAGTTATTTATTATTTACAATAATACAATATGTTCCTACTAAAAATATTATTATAAAACAAATATAATATTAACTGTTCTAATTGACCATTTTGTTTACACTACAAATTTCATTTCTTACAATAAATAATAAATACACAAAAATATTGAATAAAAATGATAATTTATTATCCATAAATATTTTATGTACATTAATTGCGCAAAAAAGATGTCAATATTGAAATACGTGAAATAAAAATAGTACTACAAAATAAATGTATCAATTAGAAAGATATTCAGAAAAAATCAATTTATTGGAAAAATATTCGAATCTGGACCTCTTTAATCCGGAGAAACGTGTTGTGAAACCGTTCCATTACAGCAACCGAATATATAATTAATACATTTATTATTCCATTTTTAAAGGAAATAAACTTTATATTAGAGTGAAGAGATACCATAATTACCCACGTATTATAGGTTTTAAGTTGAGATATTTTTAATGGAACATGATCATTGCAAGGATTAAGTAAAAATTTATCAAATTTTGACAACCGATGAAGTGACTGATAATTTTTATTAATAAAATCAGATGGCAGTTTAGTCTAGCAGATAGACGCTTCCAGAATTATATTTATAAAATGTTTTGATTGGCCAGGTTAGGTTAAACAATTAATAATTAAAATAATTAGACAAAATACTTAGTTCAAACCACTATTTATTGATTATTCTACATGTTTCGATACCTATGGTATCTTCTTCAGGAAACACTGTATACTGACATTAAAAATACAAGCATAGATAAAAACAAAACTATAAAGTAATAACTAATATGAAAGGAAATTTAAAAGCTGACTATTTGCAAATACGATTTGGTTATTTATAATATTTAGCTTCTTATTAACACTTTTTCTTATTTCTAATATTATTTCTAGTATTTGTATGTATATTTTCTAAACCCTCGTTAATGTCAAAATAATGATTTCTTTCCAAAAAGAGATTGAAAAATTCTGAAAAGATGTTGCTATTTAGGCATCTCAAGTGCTCTTTAATCAAAATTTCTGCAAGATTTACCCGTATAAAAATATTGCAACATTGCAAATTAATTTGCAGACCTTCGATTTTTTTTAAATATCGTCCTTATTCTTGTTATTTAATTTATAATTATTTAATTTGTTATTAGTGTAAAAAACTGAAGAAGATACCACAGGTATCGAAATATGTCGATTAATCAATAAATAGTAGTTTGAACAAAGAGTTTTGTCTAATTATTTATCTAAAATGAAGCCACAAAATAATTTTGTTAATATTGAAGAAGTAATTATTAATTTTGTTGATTTGTTTCCTTACAAACCCCACACCAAAAAAAAAAATTGCAAAAACAATATTTTTCGACGAAATTGATTTTATATGTATATATTTATAATTAATACATTAAATTAGGATTATAGAGTAAGATGCTTGTAATGAGGAGTATTGTAGCGATAAGATGATAGTTTAAAAATTTCAGAGTTATGGAGAAATAAGAGTTTGCATGGTAGTTTAAATGTGAACTAAATAAGCACTTAATGTCATATTCACATTGTTTAGTTATCGCTAAGTGTTTAAAGCATTTGATGTGGTAATTAAAGTGGTGGGAATTTTTATAATATTATGCCACAAATGTGCCTGAAACATTCGGGATTGAATAATTCTACAGAAATGACTGAATAATTTTACTTATCATGACAGTTTACAATCTAAAAGCGAGCGAATTTTAAGGCAAAAACCTAAATTATTAAATAGTGAACGTATAACCAGCTATAATTATAGATATGAGTGCGATTATAAAGACTCGTTTAATAGTGAGTGTATGCTATGATATTTTATTTTAACAGTATTTGTATTTGAATCAAATTAAATATTATTAAAGATAACACATTCTTATTGTGAAATTGTAATTATTCAGAACATAGGTCTGTGATATTTTAAATACTGATTAAATGTATTAATTAGAAAGATATACATATAAAATTAATTTTATCGAAAAATGTTGTTGTTACGCTACCGGGATTCGAACCTGGATCTCTTTTCCAATCTGGGGATGATGCTTTATCAACTATGCTTCAGCGCCAGTATTTTTGACAACAAATACATAATTTATGTTACACTTTTTCAAATTAATACATCTATCGTTACATTATTTGAAAGCCACCTACTTTGTTTTTACGGAATCTCAAATTCCTTAGAGTAAGCCGATTGCAGACGCCAGAATTAACAATTATGTATTAAGGTATTTGAGATTTCGTAAAAACAATGTAGATGACTGGTCAAATAATGGAACGGTAGATGTATTCATTTGAAAAAGTTTAATATATAGGTTCGAAAATTTGTCGTCAAAAGTACTGTCGCACCTTCGATAATGCACCTTCCCCTGATTGGAAAGAGATCCAGGTTTGAATCCCGGTAGCGCAATAACAATATTTTTCGGTAGAATTGATTTTATATGTATATCTTTAAATCAATAAATTTAATTAGTATTTAAAATTAAATGTATACATACATATTGTGATTTTCTGGAATACATACACATTTCGTTAACGTGAGCAATTCAATATTCGCGTAAGTAACACAATCTGTTAACCTTCTATCTGTAATTTAAATCTTAATTTTGTGTATTAAAAAATACCTAAATTTATGTCGAATTAAAAGCTTAATTCGAATATTTAATGAAGAATGTTCTACAGCGGGTTTTATAAATTACTTTGTTTTGTGCACTTGAAAAGGAAGGAGTATTTATTCGTACCTAAATTATAAAAGCGTTATCGCAGTATTTCGGACCAAACTGTGTGTACCAAATTTTTTAGGTGAAGTATTATTTTCACTCTCTTAAGCATTGTAAGAAGGCAATTTATCACCATAAAACGGAGTTGGTGAAGTTTCCACGAAAACAGAGGCCTAGAAAATATGCTAATTTTAGCGAGACGCGGGACTTAGAAATATAAGTGTTTAGTTTTGCTACCAAAATTTTCGAATTTATATTGCAAGATTAAGGGGCATATTAACCGGTTTTGTATAAAATGCCAAATAATTATCCGCTAGATAATTTATTCGATGATTAAGTCACCGGTCATTATTAGAAGACCGTTAAACGCGTTACGAATCTTTTTCGTCTAAAAACGTTTATCAATCGCTACCATTTCTGAATAAACTGTGCAAACCATGTTAGTACATTTTACTCATGCTTGTACTTTGTCCGATTATCCTATTTCCTCTATGTTTATACCAATGACTACGAACCAATATTTAAAAATCGAACAGATTGATGGATTGAGATTGGAGTAGGGCTTCCAAACCTTTTAAAACTGAAACCGATTGACCGGTTTTTCGGTCATTTAAAAAAAAACGAAAACCGGCTTTTTTGAATTGATTAACCGTTTTTACGATTTTTTCTCAAAAATTATAAATAACCTACAAAATCGATGAATAAATTCAAAAAACCGTTCCAAAAGGGTTTCTTCAGGTCATATTATTTTTAAGAAAGGATCTGCCAATACCTGATAAGTAGTCAGCTGGTTGAGGTAAATATTAAAATAATCAATATTCTACGGCCGTCAAGCACCCTTTCAATTATGTTTGAAAATATTTTCTCCAAATTTTGGATATGTATATAATAATAATCCATTTGTATTTTTCTTGACAATAAATTTGTTTTGTCCATTATGTTTTTTTTTTCAAATTTTTCACACCATACAATATAATTTATTTTGTACATCTACTATGCAATAAATAATAATAAAAAAATGTATGTATGTAATCAAATACTTTTTTACGAGCATAGTTAAAATCGGTTAACCGATTTTTGAACCGAAAATCGGTTTTTATTTTCGGACGGTTTTTTGGAAGCCCTCCATAATTATTACAGTGGTAACCTTTTCGAAATGTGATACTTGCATCATGATCGGGCTCACTTTTTGCATAAACCATTAGTTATACGATTTTTGAATAGTGTCCAATAAGTAAATTAATTAAATTAAGTTTTTTAAAATATCTACAGAACATAAGATTTCAATTATTTTGTTAAAAAACTATGAAATCCATAATAAGAGCATAGCATCGGTTCAGCACAACCTTCTATATCAATTGCGAACGAAATATTCAACGTCTAGTTGAATATTACATAAGTCTTGAGAAAAGAAGAAAAGTAGCCTATCAAATGTTTCCTCACAAGTTAATCCATTATTATATTGCTACACCACCTCACGTTGAGCAGTTAGACTTTAACGGTCGATTAGACCAGGGGTCGGCTGACTGCGGCTCACGAGCCGCATGCGGCTCTTTTCATAGTCATTTGCGACTCCAACTCCAGCTCATAATTTCAAATACAATCAAATTTGATACATAGAATAGTTTGCCTGCATAGTATGACAATAAAAGAACTAGCATTTTACAATCTCACAATCTTTGGCTCTACCTATTTATGCAAACAAACATTATGTTCTATGAATCGAATAAAAAATAAATTAATAGGAAAATTAACCGAAGATAATTTACAATCATGCCTAAAATTGAAAGAGTAGTTACTTGGCAGACATAGCATGCAAGGTCACGGTTCTAATTAGTAAACTTTACAAAGTACAAAAAGTGTTTTATTAGTGTTTAATTATTTAGGTTTTTTTGTTTTCTAAGTAGAGCACTGGGCTAGTGAAGCTTATAACTCCCATATATTATATTCTTCTATGTAGCCCACGACTGTATTGTGATTTTAGTTTTACGTAAAATCTTGATTTTGCCTAATTTTTTTTCGTCAATAAAATTTATATAGCTAGAGTGAAAATGTATGTTGCGACTCTATGAAAAGGTTGAGATTATGTTTACTTAATATTTGGCACTTCTCATTAGAAAGTCTGTCGACCCCTGGACTAGACCAATGGTTTCCAACCGATGTGCCGCAAGATATTGTTGCGTCTTGTTATATTCAAGCGTTTTAATAGACTATAGTTTTCTACGCGTTTTAAATAATGTTTTCCTTTTACTAGTAAAAAAAACTGACAATAATAATTAGTCTCCATTATAATACGATTATTTATTGTAGCACTGCTTGTCGGAGTACAATTTTCATATTTTCTGTAGTTTTTTATGTATTATGTTAAAGTAAGGTGAATTAAAGGACTTAAAAGTATGCATTTCACAATTTTTTGATTGATGACAGCGTTTTTTAGAAATTAAAAAATATATTTTGGATATTGAAAATTAAAAAAGTTTGAGTTACAAATTGATCATAAACAAATATTCTTTCGGTGTTAGCCTTAAGAGTAAGGTAGATTTTTTCTATGTAAAAGGAATGGAATTTTTCCGTTTTTTCAATTTTTTCAATTTTTGGAATACGTAGTATTAATACATTTAAAAATATTTTATGAATGAGTCACTGTAGTAAAATAATTAATAGTAAAGAATGTCTATTTTTGGACTTATTGTAAAAGTACGCAGTGATGACTGAATAACTATTAATGCTAATACGAAAATTTTTTTTACAAAGAATTGAAAACAGTTATTTTTTCAGGTGGATTACGAAAAATGTGTAAATTTAAGTTGAATTGTGTTTGGAAATGGAAAATGAATGGTGTGCCGTGACGTAAAAAGGTTGGGAACAGGCTCCACCCTACTTACTTACAATTACATATACTCACAAAATAGGCATTCGTCACATCTCTTTCTTAACTCGACGTGTGTAACTTAAAATCACCTATCAAAAAGTTTCCCTGAGTTGAACATATTCTTGAAATCAAGGAAATCAAATTATTAAATATGCTTAATTTTAATCATCGTATTATTTTTAATTCCTTCATTTCAGTCAGTGGTGTAACTACGCCAATGCAGTGCATTAGGGCCCAAATACATTCTGGATGTATATAGTAGCAGTAACCCGCTAATAAATCGCCTTAAAACAAAAAAAATATTCTTTCAATGCTCAAAAATACTTGTGTATTTTTTATGAAAGTGTAAATATTATGTGAGACTAATTTTATTATTACCAATTAATGAATAAACCGTGCAGTACTAATTCGTATATTTTATATACAATATTTATTTAAGTGGCCCTTTTTTACCATTCTGCATTGAGACCCAATTTTTGTAGTTACGCCACTTATTTCAGTCATTTAGTTTAATCACGTGGGGTATTGCATCACGTGGCCAATGAATTTTCACGACTGTTGATCCCAGGTATGCTTCGTGTCTGATTCATCGTTGGTTTTCTTTTTCATTCAAAGTTATACCCTTAAAAATGTAATATTGACCAAAAAATGGAAAAAGTTTTTTGTATACTACTGTGGCTTACACAGTAGCTGACATACCTTACTGTTATTTGATTCAATGCAGGGTCGAGGCATTCGTTGTATCGTCTACGGAATACGTAATATAACATTCTTCTCCTGCTGTAAATTTATAAGACGAATATTTTCTACTTGTCAAAATTATTTGCTGCATTGTTCGGCAGATAATGTTTCCTAACAGAAAGACATTTGAAAGCTTTTCAAAAAGCTGCGTACAGATCAATGATGCATCTACTTATTCTTTTACTAATTCGCGAAATTTACTACCTTACTAAATGTATTGTTTTCATGATCGTTATTTGCGTTCGAGTACAATGCATTTTTATTATTATATCCCGGTGACGCTAAAACAATATTTTTCGACAAAATTGATTTTATATGTATATATTTATAATTAATACATTAATTTAATATTTAAAATATCACAGATCTATGTTCTGAATAATTACAACTTCACAATAAGAATGTGTTTTCCTTAATAATTATATGATACATTTATTTACTTGAAACAATCAAAAGCAAACCCGCAGAACTATTTCCGACGCTAATCTATATATATATATAAATGAATGTTTGTTTGTTACCTTTAATTTATTAATTACCTTATAAATTTGCGGTAAGTGCATCTACTCATACAATTTTCATAAAATGCTTTAAATATCCGCTTTCCTAAAAGATTATATTTCAATTTTTAAAGACTTTCATTAGGAAATGGTTAATGATTCTACTATCAAAGTTTCAAAGTCATAACATCATATTATGAAGTTAGAGAACAGTTCAAAGTTTATATCGATGATTAATATGTCGCACTTACACTAATTCACCTTACACATCTTTAGGATACATCTTTATTATAATATTAATAATTACAAGAATCATAAGAAAATTATTGTACACCAATCATCATACTGGTAAATATCTGATACATGTTTCTCTTTTTATATACTCTGCATTATAAACGTCAGTTTGTTACAGATTTTTAATCCTATTGATTAACTATAAAAATAAAAATATAGAAGGTTTCATAGATTAATTTATATAAAAACATGGAATCACTATACAAAAGTTTTTCTATGTTGTGAATAATTGTAATAAAAAGGTTTTACAAAAAAAAACGTACCCGGAATACGTGTCCTGGAACGAGGCTCGAACGCACAACCACTGGACTCCTAGAGGAGTATCGTAACCACTAGATCACAAGCACGTTATTATTATATAATGTACTTATATTGAATAATTAAGTAAAAATACTACTTATATTGTATAATTAAGTAAAATTAGCGTATTAATGTACTTATATTGTATAATTAAGTAAAATTAGCGTATTAATGGCGTCATGAGATGAATCAGCTTAATAAAGAGCATTAAATATTTCCATAAATTTTAAAATGATGCTAATAAAAAGCCTTTAAAAGTTTCGTCCCTGTTAAGTGGTAGACAAAGTTATTAATGGCCGTGCCCGTTTTAGTAGACCACAAGTTATTGTTGTTTTTCGTTGTTCTCCAAACCCAGCATAATTGAGTGGGATTTACCCTACCCTTTCTCAGGTACAACGATAACCGAAAATTCTATTCCCTTTACAATTAAGAAAATATTCAAAAGTACATTTTTATAAGTTCCACAAATGTTTTAATTATTAAATACTTCTATTTATTTGGTCAGTATTATTATGTATAAATTTTAAGAATTTTAAGACGGTTATGACGGCTGTAGGCTATTCTAAGAATTCTAACCCTTCGGTCTCGCAAAATGGAGGTATTAAATGTATTTAATAATGTAGGGGTGAGCTGCCAATATATTAACAAAGATGTAGATAAAAATGAAACAAGATGACAGAAGAGGTTGGATTACGAGTTAGCCGACATATTTACAAGATCACTTTTTCAGAAAAGTTTGTTCGAATTCTGACGAAAATTTCAAGAATAATCTTGTTCACAATATCCATTATATCCCATATATTATATTTAATCTTTTTAACGGAAGATGGAATATCACCATTGAAAAACTGCATTGAAATTTTCCGGAAGTTGCGTCTCGAAATAGAAAAAAAGGAGATATTTGGGTTGGTTTTTTTTTCATTGTCAGATTTCATTCCAATGAATAGTTTATATCAAAAACATCTTCAAAGGTTATTGAAGGCATTTTTGTAAGAGAATTGAAAGACTGATACATAAGTTTCCCTTTTTAAACCATGCGTATTATTTTGGACCACTAGTAAATGCTTTGAGCCATGTAATTAAGTGTCTGTTAAACCTACGGCTTATGTAATGTGATGGATGAAACTAGTGAAGGCGATAGACGGATGAAGCAGTGCGAGAAAAAGAACAGATCAAAATCTTTCTTAGAAAAGAGGAACTTAAGAGAAATAAAAGAAGACAAGCGTTATTGGTCCTCGGTTACAAACATCTATAATTGATATGCCATTAATTTATCGTATGGAATATAAAATAGGTTACTAACTTTTAACGGAAATATATTTTTACTTTTTTCTTTACAAATTTACATCATTATATTGGCACATTCTGTTTAATTCTGACAATTTAGAACGTACTGAAATAAAAGCAAAATAATAAAAATATTTTCTTCTCAACGTGCTAGTAACTATAGAAATCATTTTAAATTCTAATATGCTTATGTACAGGTTTTATCAGACCTAGTCCACAATATTTTATCGGTAGATATCAGACTAAATTATGTCTCAAGGAATATGTGTAAACATCTATACCGTTATGGAAAATATTATTGTTTGAAATTTATATAAAATAATTTTTTTTTGTATCCATTATTAATCTATATTTTTGCTTTTGGCCTTAAAGCATTTAACAAAAAATAGTCCAACCGCTCGAAATTCGATGAACTTTAATTTTTTGTATTCAATATATTATATAATTTGGAATTATTAAATATTTCAATTAATCGAATTAATCGTATAATTACATTTTTTTTAAAATGCTTATATTAAAGATAAGACATGGTTTAAATTAGGTACATATTCCTTGTACATTTTCGACCCGAAATTTAATCAGGTATCCATCCACCCATAAAATATTGTGGACTAGGTCTGTTACACTCTGTATACAAGTGAAAAACTTTGTATTTATTATACAAAGTAAAATAATTTAAAAACATACAATTTTATTTGGCACAGTTTAAATCAGTTGTCTGCTCCTAACAAATGTTTTCAGTTGCTCAAAGAGCTTTTAGAAAAAAATGTTATGAAAAAGGATCCGACTCAAAAATATCAAATGAATATTAAAAGTGCTTTAAAAGATTCCATTAGTGATATATTTACTGATAATACAGTGTTATCAGATCTAATTTTAATGAATCCTAAACCTCCAAAACTGTATTCCGTATTAAAAATTAATAAAATTAATATTCTAATAAGACATGTAGTTTTACACTGTAATGCTCCAACTTTTAAATTTTGTTAATTTATTACAAAAACTATAAATAGGCTAAATATTTTGAAACCAAAATACACTATAAAAAATTCGTTGCAATTAGTGGATATGTTAAAAGACATGGATCTTTCCAACAATGTTAAAATTGTTTTTTTTGATATTCTTAATTTGTTTACTAATTAATGAAAATAAAATTTTAATTTCTGATTTACTAAATTCATCTAATTTACCTAAAAATTTGGTAAAAGATCTATGTCGTTTGTTAAACCTTCGTATGAAACAAAATTATTTTCAATTGAATAATATAATGTATAATCAAACAGAGGGTCTTCCTACGGGAGCACTCACAAGTTCACTAATAGCAGATATTTTTGTAGACAATTTAGAGAGGAATATTTTTGATTGTAATTCTTCTTTGTTAAATGTTTTGTTGTGGAAAAGGTATGTGGATGATATATTATGTATTTGGTCAGGTTCACAACGTTAATTAACTATATTTTTAAATTTCATTAATTTATTTAATAATAAAATACAATTTACATTAGAAATGGAAAATAATTCGACACTAAATTTTTTGGATCTAACATTGATTAAAAATAATAATAAAATTGAATTCAAAATTTTTAGAAAACCAACTTTCACAGATACCATCACACATAATGAATCTAATTATCCATTATCACACAAAAATTCTGGGTTCCACTCCATGATACATCGTTTAGTCAATATTCCTAAGTCCAATTTCAATATTGAATTGAATACAATTAAAAAAATAGCAGTTAATAACGGGTATAATACCGGTTTGATAGACACTATTTTAAAAAATAAATTAAAAGAATGTAATAATCAATTTTTATATAAATCACACAAAAAACATAATGATAATAATGATTATTGGCGTAGGTTTTTATACATAAATAAATTTTCGAATCAAATATCTAAACACCTACTACGAAGCATTAGACCGGTACTTTATACAAATAATAATATACGATATTTACCCATAAATTCTAAAGACAAAGATGATAAATTTAACAATTCTGGTGTCTATAAACTTAGTTGCAAGGGTTGTGCTGCATTTTATATTGGTAAAACGGGTAGAAATTTTAATATAAGAGTAAGGGAGCATTGGAGATGTTTGAACAATAGTGGGTTTTCAGAATTTTCTAATCATTTGATAGAAAATGGTCACGGTTTTGATAAAAAATTGGGATTGTCAATTTTGCATATAAACGGTGTTGGTTACAAATTAAATAATTTGGAATCGTTGGAGATAAATAAAGCATGTAAAACTAATCAAAAAATTATAAATAACCAACTAAATTTAACTACGAGTCCCATTCTAAAATTTTTTCCTAAAAATTATTCGACTAAATTTGTATTAAGTAGCAATTTGAGTTAGGTACTAAATTTATTTTTAAATAAATGTTTTTTTAAAAATAGATTCTGGTAAAGAAATAATAATGTATGTTTTTAATTAGCATTGACATCCTGAAGAATAAAATGGTATTTTTCGAAACCGGTAGATGTACTTAAACACAATAAGTGGTTAATAAAACAAAATTAATAAATAAAAATATATGTATTCAAAATTGATTTAACATGTTATGTTTAATTGACTCAATTAAACTTTTTCCTTGGGGTTTTTATTTTTAACTCAATAATAACCATAACCGAATGATTACGGGAAATTATCAGTCTTGTTTCAGTTACAAGAGGAGCAGGATACGTCGAGGACATGTGATATCACCAAAATTGTTCACAAATTTTCTAGAAGACATGTGCAATCACTTTTGAATGTGAGTCATACGGACTGAATATAAATGAAAAACAAATACCACATCTCATCTTGCAGATGATATTATGATTATTGCAAGAACTCGGGAAGACTTGTGTAAAATACTTCAAGATTTATGGAAATTTATTAATCTTAAATGAATTTTGATACTGCCAAAATTATTGAAAATGAACATTGTGATGTTCAAATTTACGCTCCGATGATTAGCTGTATAAATGGACGAATTAGGGATGAGAATCCGACTCTGGCGGGTAGCTGAGCGAGACGTGACTTTTGGAGAGGACGCGGGGATAGGGAGTAGTGGGTTGGTGCGCCGCTCCCGCGGCGGGAGATATCGGAGATTAAGAGTGATGTTACCGCGGTTGACCCGGAGGCCTGGTCTACCCGCAGTTGAGGATAGACTCCGCTGCATCGAGGAAAGAGGTGATGGCTTAATGGAAGGGCGACCTGGACGTGGCTTAAACGGGATATCCTCTGGGCGATCTCTTTAAGCAGGAGATGAATTCTAGCGCGGGTGTGCGGCAGCTCGGGTCCACGGCTGCTTCGGCACCTTGTGCTAATGCGCTAAAAGAGTAACCTAATTAACCTCCCTCAGAGAAATTTAGACCTTAAGAAAAAAGATGCAAAATATATTTTACAATCATTCAATGTCGGGATAAATGATATAATTGTGAATAAAATGTGTAATGGGTTGTAACAGAGTTTGCCTTTGAATCCATTATTAACCCATTCGAGGTAGCAGGTGACACCAGAGCACACATACACACTTGAAGACCCAGACTGAGTTAGATCGGTGGCGGCCCCTATGGCCTCCTATCTTCTAGGAAGCAAAGGCACCGTAACAGGCTATTAGAAAAAGATATTGAGTTTGTATAGAAGTATATCTACTTAGGCCAAACGATTGAAATGTGTAAGGAGACAGAATTACGAAATAAAAATACGCATTTAGCATAGAGCCTATACTCAAAGCCAATTCTCCACAATCTCGGAATATTAAAGGCTACCGCCCATGGATAGATCCATTGCTTGTCTACATATCATGCACAAATAATATTTCAGAGGGATCCAGTACTGAACGTAAACATTTGCAAGATAACCAGTGTAACAGATATGGCCCAAAAGATCTGCATGCTCAAGTTTCAATGGGTCGCACCGAAGAGATGATGCCCGGTGGAGAATTTAGGTTCTGGAGTGAAGGTCTCTGTTGAGGCAAGTTGAATATTCCCTGTAATTTTCGTCTGTCAAGTAAATAATTATATACCTTTCCCGTTCTAGCCAACTGATTACTTAGGAATTTCGCCGACGTGGAAATAGATTGCATTTCGACGCCGACAACAGGTTTTTTTTTGTGAATCAAAATTCTCCGTTTGTAAAAATCCGGACCACGAAGAAACGGTGTTCTAGACGACCCAGAAGTTCAGTGATATCTCCGTTCAGTGATAGTTCAGTGATATCTCCGTTCTTCACTACAAAAGTGCGAGTCAAGTGGAGGTGAAAATTGTTGTCCAACCTAGAGTTTAGATCAAGTAGGCCAGATCCATCTGCTATTATTCCATTGTGATTCCAATTCAGGTTGCATCAACTAAACCATAATTTTCATCGATACAGTCTACAGGATCATATCCCACCAGTCTCATTAAAAGTATTGTGATGCCTTGTAGAATAACTGATGACTGTTCTCAAGAAGAAACAGGGATGAGAAGGTTTGGAGAGGCACAGACTAAAGGTGCCGATGATGAAGCATTTTCCTATTTCCTAAATTTTTATGAGAATGATAGAGTTGAAAAGCATTAGCTTTTCAGCATTGCTACCATCCAATTATTCATTAATGATTTATGCGTCAAGTTTTGACAGGGCTGTCATTGACGATATCATATATACGTAATGTCCCTGTCCGCCTGTCATCCGGTTCGCAGTATCAACAGTTAGTCATCCAGTCCGTGCTCTTGTTTGATGTGTTTCAATATTTAGTTGTCATGTATATGTCTAGTGCATAGAATTCAGTGGATGGTTTATCCGATGGGCACCGGAACGGATTTATTGATATTTTGTGCTTTGACGTGGGTTCCCTTCCAATTTTTTTCGCTCTACGCCAACCGATCTGTCCATAATTAATTATAATCTACCCAAATATAATACGCAGTACCTAGAGGATTTAAGTTGTTCTTTTTTAATTTTTAAAGATGTATATTAACTTTCTCATCTCTTCTGCTGACATATGATCAGAAATTTGTGGAAATAATTTTTATATGCGTACAACTTTTATACTAGGCGTAACGTACCTATTGCACAATATTTTAGGAGTATGTTAAAAATGTTCTAGCTGCATATGCCTAATCTCAACTATGTCAGAGATATAAGCATTTGAAAAAAGGCGTAGTTACGTGATTATTTCGATTGATTGAAATATTTTATTGATTTAAGATGAATATGTCATCGAATTTTGAACGGCCGGATTGTTTTTTTTTTGTTATGATTATTTTGTTATAGACCAGATCTGTTATATCAATACCTTGCGAAACACAGTTCGTGCATATTAAAGTGTGCCGAAAAAATATCATACTATGCAATACTGTACAATGTGTTTTAATGTAATGCGTTCCATTCACACGAATATTTGCGTACGTGACGTTTTCATAAAATACTGATATTTCACGTATTGAGATTCATTCACAGTGTATGTGTCCACAGAACGGGACATCCCGAAAGTAGCGATTGACAAATACTCATACACACATTTTGTTTATCTTCATTAAAAATGCAAGATTCTGTGGTCAGGGGTTCGAGCTTCATTCCAGGAGACCAGAAAGTTAGTCCTATTTTCACAGCCCATAGTTTAGCTTAATTTGAAAGTAGTAAGAATATTGATATGACACGTAATCCGTGTACGCGTCTCTATTTCTTTTATATATAAAAATAAATATTTTGACTTGCACTTGTAACGCGTAAAATCTCTAATCGTGATCTATCGTTTGAGACCAAAATACTGTACTGAAATTTCCGCGGACGCCCAAATATCCGCCGTACGTCTGGCGTACTGCGCACGCACGGCGGTGACTCAATGTTTTGGGAGAACGGACCTTATGCTGGTTAAAAATCATTC
Source organism: Eubasilissa regina (assembly GCA_022840565.1). NCBI lineage: Eukaryota > Metazoa > Arthropoda > Insecta > Trichoptera > Phryganeidae > Eubasilissa > Eubasilissa regina. Next base: position 18,774,568 of record JAINEB010000015.1, on the reverse strand, counting down.
CAGTCGGATTCGTAGTTTTGTAGTTATTGCCAACGCTGGTTTTGTATCGTCATGGCAACGCTGAAATCGTTTAAATGAATCACGTAGCGCTGATTCTACATTGGCCTTCTTCTTTTCTCGTCGTATCTCATCTATGAACGTTCGTCGCTAAAGTCAACTGTCAGTCGACTGGTTCCGATGAAAGTTGATGATCCGTTCATTCGTTGGGTGGATATGAATTTTTCCTCAAAATAGAATAAACGTTTGCAACTTAATGTCTTCTGGTTATTTTAACAATTTAAAAATAAATATTTGTAAGTATCAATAGCTTTTTAGATGATGTCTGTATGCACGTATTGAACCTCACCGTCAAATACATGGATCGGTCTCACCAATTTCAGCGCTGATCTCTAAGTTTATTGCCAGATTAAATTCTCAACATGTGTATACGTCACTCAGATTTATCTCAACTAAATCTCTGAGACTATCTCATATTATTTTCTCGCCAAATTATTATTTTTTATTGATCTTTATTTGAAATTTTCGATTGTCGGATATAAATATTAGGCAAATTAGAAATCGACGCATGTTCTATGTTACAAAGGTTTATCCAGCTGTTTAGTTCTTCGCTAAAGGCGTCGGCATTGTCTGCTTCTAGGCGCTAGTACCCTTCGTGTCTTATTAAAAGCGGCATTAACAAAACTTTAGGCTATCAACATTATACGAAACATGCTCCCATTCTCACGTCCACAGATAAAAAGATGTGGCAGTATCAGTGTCCTGGGGAGAATATAAGTTGACCGGACGTCGTAAAGATCGATTCGAGACAGCGGAAATGGGCGATTAATGTCGACCGTGAATGTACCTCCCTTACACATGAACACTTCTCAGATCACGAAAATCATTAAGAAGCCAACGAATAATACCTACATACATTAAATTTTTTATGAGCTTATTAACATTTATTATAGCTTTATAAAATATCATCGTATTGATACAGAAGTGATAAAATTTCACACTACGTAGAGCATACAATTCATACAATAGCGTGGCTTAAGTGGTGATCTTCGTCTGAAGTCTTATTTGATAATATAATTCTAATAAAGACAAGGTTTATAAAATTGTGGTTAGTGTTAGGCACTCGCCTTATATCAAATTATCACTATGTGTATACTGAGATTTATCTTAACTAAATTTATAAGACTTATCTCATATCGTGGAAATGGGCCATTACTCAATAATACTGTATATCTTTCTAATTGATTAATTTAATTTGTGTTAAAAACACCACAGCACTGTGTTCTGAAATTGCATCTTAAATCAAAAATGTGTTTTAATTAAAAAATGATTATATCTCTATGTTAACCGGTTGAAATGTTACACATACAACTTGAACATCTTCTATCCAAATTGAAAATCTATTCACTCCTAAATATTGTTGACTAATTCTGTTTATCTCTGTATATTGGTCCACGGTACATAAAGAGGCGAGTAAGCTACTAACTGGTTGCTAGGTAAATTTCGCAGATTATTAACTCCGTAGTTTATCTCTTGGGTACTCATTCCTGCCTTATTAGGGCATCAGCGCTGTAAAATTATGCCTCCGGCGACCATTCCACGAAGACGTATAGTACCACGGTAATCGGAGTATAATGCGTTATGCATTATTGTACTGTTCCCGCAGAAATAATTTTTTTTATTTCCTTTAATTCTACTTTGGATTTATGATTAATTTTTCATTTTAAATGTTACGTACGAACTGAATTCATATGAATATATTAAAATCCCTAAATGTAACACCAAACAATATCAGAAAAATGTTATATACTTAGGGATAAAAATTTTCAATAGCCTCCCTACACAAATTAAAGAATTAAAAGAGTTTAGAAAGAAATTAAATGAACATTTTAGAACCACATAATTAGAAAATAAATAATATTATAGAACATTTCAGAAGCACACAAATAGACAATAAATAATTATAGACTAAAAATGTATAACTCTCTATATAAAATTATTATAGTGTAACTCCCTCGCCAAGCGTAAGAGCTAGTCTCTTTATTGGAGAGGTAAGCGAAAAAAAAAACATGTAATTTTAATAATATAAAATACTTAATTCGTAAAAATGTAAAATAAACAAAAAAAAAATTTAATTATCAAGTATATAAGTCAATTAACGTATCAATTTGAAATCGAATTAAAATACTGGCTTTGTGTATACTTCAACTTATTGCACAACATACACACACACAACTTGTATGTATCTACACATGGAATACAATTTGAAAAGTTGCGTCTAAACATCTAAGGAATCCTTTCCCCAGCATGTTAAACTTCACTTGAAGTTATAAAATAGTAAATAAATTTGTTTAATAAATATATAAACAACGTAAGTGTTTCTGCTTGGTTCAGAGAGATATCAACGTTCGCAATGTGTTATAAGAGTACGTATTAAAATTTTGTTCTATTGTATTTTCAGATTCATTATTGATCGTGTATTGTTTCAGTACGAACAAGGATAAGTGATTTAATAAAACATAACTAGACCGGCTAAGCTTCTTTAAGAGGCTTATCTATTTACGTTACAGAATTTCATTCATTTTGAATTTAGTTTCGGGATAATTAACTGTGCCTTATGGCTTATAGCCCGTATCTACGGAATGAGATACGACGAGAGATGAATCTCAGTACCATGTATTGACATTTTGTCAGCTTGAGATTAGCAATATTTGAATAGGTCCAAGAACACACAATTACTGGATTTTCACCTACAAAGGTACTGTTATTAAACATAATTATAGATATCTCATGAAGACGAAGCTATTTTTATTATTTTTAATAGAAAGATATGGAAGTATGGGAAAGATATGGAAGTATATTACAGGGCTTACGACCTGCCTTCGGCTGGCGTAAGTTATCGCTTTATACAAATGTAACGTTAACCATTCTTACCCACCAATCAATCTCCATATCTATCACATTTTTGGATGTTGTTACTATGTGGAAACACTTTGAGTACAATACGTTGATTTTACAGATAATGAATATTGCTTCAAATAATTTAAAAATAATTATATTCTCATTAGGGACATCTATGCTGTTTCAGGGAAATGAATATCAAATTTAGTCCATAGATAAGTATAGTGTAGTTGTACTCGTAACATATATACAACTTCCAAAAATTTGATAGATATGGAGATTGATTAAAGGGTGAGAATGATGAACGTTACATTTATATAAAGTGATCACTTAAGCCAGCTTAGGTCATAAGCCCTGAAATTACCCATACTTCCATATCTTTCCATTAAAAATAATAAAAATTGCTTCGTCTCTATGAGATAGGTTGAGATTGGTAGAAATAGACAAAAACTTAAACTCGTGTGCACGACGTTTGATTTGTTAATTAGACATGACATGTTCGTGTAAACATCACTTAGTGTAATAAATAACTTCAACTATTTTTTCTAAAAAGTTAAATGGAAGGCATTAAAAACAAACATTTATTCCGTTCTAACTACTGCTAGGGGGATTAAAATTCACTCAACTGAAGAATGGAACATAAATGATCAATGAACTGACATTTGACGTTGGTATGTGTATTCATAAGTGTGAAGTGAAGCACAAGACTAAGAAGGCTCTGAGACATTGTATGTTCACGGGATTACGTAAACCGTGGAACCACTAAAGTCTCACAGAAAATTATATGTCGTGTATTAACCTTTCCCAAACCATGCAGTAAATCATCATAATTAAACCGATAATATTTCGGTAAATACATGCAACATAAAATTTATATTTTAGATAATCCTGAAGAAAATATTAGCACTTAGGAATGACTAGTGAAAAACCAATTATGAAAAGCGAATCATGCAAAAACAATTATTTCTTCCATTCAATCCGTTTTAAAGTATATATTAGTAAAAATACAATTTGTGATATGCACACACTATTTTCACTATGAAAAGAACAACAAACATACAAATATAATTGTCTTCTTCACTAATTAAATAAAGAGAGATAAGAAGGAAGGACACATTGTATGGGACTTAATGAATGCTCTAAATTTTGTTACTAATCATTTTTTCAAAATTGAATGCTCAATATTTAGAGTAAATTCGTGCCATTAAAGCTATTTAAGCTAACACAAATATTTTTTCTAATTCGTTATTTACGGTAACACGAGTTGACAGCATGGCTGCGTTCGGGTATTTTATATCACGGTATGGTAAAGGTTAAAATCTTTTTCTTGAATACGGACCATTAGACATCTAGTGATAAAAATGATATACTCGGGATTCCAAATTTCTAAGATATATTTTAATTCTATCAATTTTGAGAAATCACCAAAATCAACACACTCTTAAATTTTATAAAAACTCGATTTGACTCGATAGTTCGCATTGGAACTGAATCTAATTTATTGAACAACGTAGAAATAACCTGTTTCAGTATTCTAGTTTTATACTTATTGGTAATGCCATAATTACAATTATACTAAGTTATTCTTAAAAATAGATAAACAAACAAGCCATAAAAAAGCTGCCGTTGAAGCTAAATATTAATTTTGGTTTAATTACGTGATATATGTAGTTTTGGTTTAGGAGATACGTACAAAATAAGTTCTGAAGAATTACGACATCATCTACAAAAGTAAATTTAATATCTATAACTTTAAAAATGGTTGTGTAATGCTGCCTCATTTATACAACTCGTCGATATTAGGTAGACTTCGATAGAAATACTACCTATTTTTCAGTTTGTCAAGAGCGTTTAGCGAGATAAATAAGATCATGTCATCACACTCGACGACCCCAAGTAATAGTTTTGTTTGGGGCGAGAAAAGTTTGACCAAAGTACACAGAGTTGTTGGTATTATTAAATTATGTCAAACAAGGTCATATAGGTATTACAAGTACATATATCTTGATGCACCTTGGCTACTCAATTATAATTCTATTATTATAATCTACAAATTTGTGGATTGTTCATCAATATAATATCAGTAAAATATGTTTTATGTGTATGATATAAACAGAAAATATTTTTTAAACCATAAAATCGATAATACGAGTGATATCTTTTATATAGTAAAACATTTTTTCAACCTACGGAGCAACCCTTGAAATCACTTGATTTATCTAATATTCATCAACTTGACTCTTTATCAGCAATTATTTTTTTATCACAATGACACCTTATTGCATCATATGTTAATACGCCATCTAGAACATCTAGAACAACAACAAAAAACATACTATAATTATCTCATATAAAGACTACATTTAGACAAAGACTATAACATTTAAGACTCAAACATAAAACAAATTTTGTCACCTGCGATTAAAAAAAATTATGTTGTTAAATAGCTGAAAAACCATAAGGAAGATTTGCTCCAGTGATTTGAAAGAGGATTTGTTTTTTTTTTTTTTTTCTCTGAATGCTATATATTTTGTTTAAATTTAAACAAACTGATTCTATATTTTTTGTTTTCTAAATTGTGAAAGATGCGTAATGTAAATATGAGGCGGTTTCCCTAGATCAGGCCAAGCCTAAGTGGAAAATGGTCATAATATACTTGTCAAAAATTTCTGTTTACAAAATAAGCGCTGTTCTTAATCTAAAACATAGTCATTCCGTGTGAAATCACCTAATTTTAAAATAAATTCTTCCTTGAACATTTCAGTTTTTTTTAAATAAAGGTAACCAGATGAGAGTGTAGATCAAAACAATTTTTATTTTATTTTTATCTGCCACCATCTTGGATCTGGGCTCAATTTTCTTCGCAACGACAGGCAAAAACTGGGCTTTGCAGAAGTTTTGAAAAAATATATTGAACTCCTCCCATAAAAGATAAAATATTCTGGTTTTCACTATCATAAAGAAGACAAAATAGGATTACATAAAATACAGAAATGATAGAAAATTATATACAAACCATAACTTAAATGACCTTGAAATATGATAAATTTGGAAGCGAAATCACCAGTTATGATGACCTTTTAAGGTGACTGGGGGTTGGGACCACATTGAATTTCATATAGTTCGTTTCGCGTTCATTTTCCATTCTCGAGAGCCTATTGTTGGCTAAACCATTCGGTACATAGTTCTGTCCCCCTCGACAAATCCTCAGGATGGTACCATCGCTTTATAGGGCAATCAAGTCACAAAGAGGAAAAGGTTGGCTCAGACAACTTTCCATATTTATTAAATTTGTGGACATTATTGTAACTCATGGCTTTGAATAAAGACACGTGACATCCGTTTCCGGATGATATACATATTTTACTATTGTGAATGTTCGTTTCCCGGTTTTTCACTCTGTGAAAACATACGGATTGATATCGGATAAATATTGGAGGAAAAAATTTTTAATATAAAAAAAATCGTAAAATAAAAATTCGTAAATGGTAAAATACTTAACAATGACTTAATGCCATTACAAATTTTTCTTTGTTCTTTCTTTAAAATACTAATAATAAAGCAATATTACACTTAGCTAATAACGTATTTCTTTAGATTTTATAGGTTACAATAGTATATGTACGTAATTTGTATACATTGTGACCTTGTGATGCATGCATCCAAGTGTGAGTGCCCATCAAAAACGTCAGATATAAAATGTCGTACTATGTGTGGGAGCGGCCATAGTCTGGCAGCTAATGAGAAGTCCGCTGTTTAGTGAATGATCTATGGCACGAAGTAAGATGGGAGCTTTAACTTTTTCTGGCGAGCGGATAGAGTCGAGTGCGTGTCGAAGGAAGAAAAGGTGAAAAATGGGAAAGTGAGGCTCGTAAGGATCATAGCTAGAAGTCACGTATCCTTGGCTATATTTCTAGTGACATGGTGGGGTGTTTTTGTTTGCAAATTTGTGATGGTGGAGTGCTTCGTGCTGGAAAAAATTCTGGAATGGCGGGTCCGACTTTCGGGGAGCTGATCCGCGCTGGCAATCGTTAGAACAGATTTCCAGGGCCACTGGTATGCAAGATTCATAAAAAAATGGTGATTGAAGGATAGAAAGTGAAGTGAAGCATGGACACGAGAACAAGGACAATAACTGGGTAAGTCAAGTGAAGCGTGGGTGCTTATAAAATATATTATTATTAAATTATAGTTTATAATAGTGAAAAAATTGTTATCATTGTGTATTCACTCTCCCCTATGGACAAAATAAACTCGTATGAACGTTACCCGCTAAAAATTCGTAAATTTGTAAGAGCCGATTGTAGCTAGCTAGTGTCGTGAAATTCGGGGCCTGGCATTCTATCCATGGCATGGAAAGGATACACAGTCAGCCCGAGCAGAATGGAACAACATATAATATGATTAGATTGTAATGTGAATGTTCTATTTTCTCTGTCTGTTAAGAAAAATACGACGAGATAATATATCTGTCACTGACAAGTTATTATGATTTTTTTATGTAGAGATAACATGGAGTACTCGTACATATTGCATCAATATTCTTAATGTTTAGTGTAGTTTAGTGAAAAGTAGAACTGACTTGTTCTCCCGGGACATGTATCGCACTCCTGAGTTCTTGATCTCTAGGCACGTGCATGCCTTATTGAAATGGATGATAAATCAGGTTATTGCGTACATCAGTAAATGTATAATATTGTTCTAGGCAAGAGCGACTTCTACAAATATACTTGTACTATTTGGTATTAGGATATTTTGATTAACTTGATTTTTTTATTGATACCTCTTGTTAAACTGTGTAAACGAAACAAACATAATGAAATGACTCAAAAAAATCAACGAATCAGTGCGGTCTTAACAATGGATGAATGTAAAGGATTCGCAGATACTAAACAGATCGAAACAATGATCATGACTAAGAATCTCCAAGAACTTCCGTGCTCTTGAGTATGCTCCTTCGGCTTTTATCGTCATCCTGAAGATCCTACAATGATTATTTAATATATGAAAATTGAAGACAAATTCGCGAACAGTACAAATGAATATTTTTAATTCAATTTTATACGATTCAAGAGGCGTTTGAATGACTTATGTAATGTATTCCACCAACAATTATCACGTAAAAATACTTTGCCTTTAGAGTTTCCTGTTTTATTTTGTAGATTTAAATGTTGTGTACTAAATTTTAATAAATATTATAAATATATACAGGTCATGATATTTATAAAATGTTATTACACTTAACGCTACATTATGTGAATAATATTTAGATATAACAATGTTTCAGACTGTTGACATGGTATGCGGATTAAAACTCTTATAAAAGCAATACATTACTATTTGAATGTGTTATCTGTATAATTTATACTGTTAGATGATCGCATAAATGTATTCAATGATATTCCTAAATATAAAATATATTTTGAAACTATTACTGACGGATATTGATGGAAAAAAATTCTAGATTAAAATTTTTTTTGGGTAATTCAGATTTTTAGTCGATGCTTTGTTATCATTCAATTCTTACAAAAAATATTGTTTGACTTTTTATAATTACATTTTACTCAATACTTCACTATTTTTATTAACTAGACAGACAGCGTGTGAGTTTAGATTTCAAAATGCTGTCAAAATAGTCCTATTTTATGCATATCTTACTTAGAAATTTTGAGAGACCGTTAAGTTAGTCCTATTTTCATTATTAATCGACACAATAAATCATATATAATTTTTTTTGGACCTATATTTAATTTTTTTAAATAATTGGACGGTCGTTTCGACTGCCTAGGCCATTATCTAATTTCCTATTTTCATAGTACAAGTGTTTCGTTTACATTATAACGGCCTGTATCCATGATAATCTCTCAATGAGACTTTGAACTTTGAAAGTCGATAAAGGTGCATAAAATGGATGCACCATTCTTATCCGCGAGCCAAAACACATTCATAGAGTTGAACTCTGTACTGTTCTTTACGTGCATTCGAGTCGTTTCTCCAAGAGAAATCTCATCTGTGGTTACGGACCGACCATACAGGAATATTTATATCAATGTATTCTCTAGTTAAAATATATATATATATATATATATATACATTTAGGTATCTGTTAATATACAAAAATGTATATTAAATACTAAATTAATGTATATATTTATAATTAAAACATTAATTTAGTATTTAAAATATCACTCACTTATGTTCTGAATAATTACAACTTCACAATAAGAATGTGTTTTCCTTAATAAAAATATATATGTTTACTTTAGATATTATGTAATATTTGTCATTTTCGTGATCTACATTTTACTAGTACATACAAATACATAAAGTATATACTCTACTACTTCATACTTTATGTATTTAGCATATATGTTTATTTCTTACTTTTACTTTTTTCTCGATTTGTTGTAACTTTTTTTCATAATTTCTCTAAGAGATTTTATGTTCCGTAGAGAGGTAGCGCGTATTATAAAAAATATTGTTTAATTAATATGCACAATTATGTTAACGAAATAAAAATTGAAATATAATAAAAATAACATTTCTTTAATTCTAATTCTAATAAGACAATTAGTAAATAAAACAATGAAGATGTCAGTATATTTCGGAGACAAAATATCAAGTACTTCTCGTATCTATTTGGAGCTTTTATGGTTGAAGAGTATTATTGGGTTCGTCGAAGGTAATTTACAAAAGCTTGGTTTTATATATCGAGACTAAATTTATTCCTATGAGGATCATCTTCGATCGGTCATGTATTCATTTTCTTCTGATGACCATCAATCATATCTCAACAATGGGATCATCTTTTTTGCAAAGCCTTGCCCTATTTTAATATTTGCCTTCTCGGCAACTTCATCCTGGTCCAGAAAGTCAAGCAGAGTTTGTAAAAGTAATCTAATATTTTTAATATTATTTTTTGAAACCCCTAAATGAACCTTGCATCAAACAAAGTTGATTACTCCGAATGAAACTCTGAACCGAGGCTGAATCTGAACTGAAACTGAGGACTCGAAGAAAAGCAACCAAACAATAAAATAAATGAAATAACAAAGAAAAATAAAATAAGAAAATATTCTATGTAAATCAATTGAAATAGGTAATAAATATGATTTGTGTGATTTGAGTTTAAAAGTTGTAAAATCTACCACTAAGATCTGAAATACCCTGTTTAATATTTTTATGTAGATATCTGTCGTTATACAATCTTTAAAAAAGTGGCTTGACAAAAGAGTTCATTATATTTTCAATCTGTCTTGAGTTGAATGAGTGTATCTTATTTATATGATTAAATCTTATTATATTTATAATGACATAAAAATCTCGAAAATACTAACGTTAATATAATATATATTTTTGTATGATTTACGTCACCAAAGTTGAAACATTAATATAAGTGATTAAGTATACGGATTCAATTTTTATCGCGAATATGACTTATCCGTGATGTTCTCTCAATTAAACTTTGATGGCTATATAGCAAAACACACGCAGTGATGATTCCTAGATCACTTCACACTAAGCTTTGTATTACTCTCCGAGAGAAATCTAAACCATGGACACGGATCATTAGTGCTTAGCAAACCGCTGAGCTAATGACTAAGCAAAATGATTTACTGACATATACCGACCTTTACTGCTAGGCAAAAGCATTGATTCATTCATATATATGCACAATAAGTGTTTTATTATTATCGTCGTGTCATTAAAGAATGTGAGTTGTCCACATCTGAAAATAAAAACATTATATTTTACAAGAATTATGCATAAACTTTTTAAAGCTTCGATACCAAACTTCTGCAAAACTATCTATTTTACACATTTTTTTGTATCTTATTGAGATTACGAATTTTAAAGGGATGGACGCTCTTTTAAAAACTGAGTTTAAGATTGGTTCTGACCCCGAAGCTTTGGCTGGAACTCTGTAGAATTTTTTTTCGAAGGAATCTGCAAAAATATATCAAACATTATGACGGAAGTTAGATAATTTATTATTTGAAATGACAAAAACGAAAATTATGAAATATCAAGCGTCATAAAATTACATTATGCTATGTCTTAAAAAATAAAGCAGCCTAAGAGAAAACAAAGGATATATTTTTATCTGGAGAAATATGTCGAAAATATTCATCGTGAATCAATACGTAGCATTTCCTACAATTTTGAAACCATTTACTATAAATTTGAATTTGTATAATTTTAAAATATAAATTTATAAAAAACTTTTATAATAGTAGGTAAATATCAAATACAATAACTTTGTTTAGTTTAGCAACTATTAGGTTATTATATATATAATAACCTAAAAGTATATATGTAACGTATATTAGGGTTATATTATTTAATGCCCACCGATTTCTAATCGTCCGGTCATTTGATAAGCAAAATAAAACATTATTATTCTTTCCTAATGAAGAAACAAACGTAATGAAATTTATATTTTTTATTTATTATCTTTGTTTTATTAACCACTTGAATTGAGTTTAAATACATCTACCGGTTTCGAAAAATACCATTTTCTTCTTCAGGATGTCATAACTAACCAAAAATATATAGCGTTGTTTCTTCATCAGAATCTATTTTTAAAATTAAAAAAAAAAACAATTATTTAAAAAATAAATTTAGTACCTAACTCAAATCGCTGCTCAATACAAATTTAGTCGAATAATTTTTAGGAAAAAATTTTAGAATAGGACTCGTAGTTAAATTTAGTTGGCTGTTTACAATTTCCTGATTAGTTTTACATGCTTTATTTATCTCCAACGATTCCAAATTATTTAATTTGTGACCAAAACTATATATTTTTGATTAGTTATGACATCCTGAAGAAGAAAATGGTATTTTTCGAAACCGGTAGATGTATTTAAACTCAATTCAAGTGGTTAATAAAACAAAGATAATAAATAAAAAATATGAATTTTAACCACAAAGTTAATATTGCTAATTTTAAAAGTAGTAATGAAATTGAATGGCATTTAATAATAAAAGTCTAGCAGATAGGTGTATACAAAGTTATTATATTTAATAGTGTTGGCTGGTCACGCTGTGATAAGCGAGAACTCTAGAATTCTCCAAAAGGACTTCGATGGAATTCCAGTTGGAACTCGACCGCTAGGCCACCCAAGAATGAGATAGACGAATACAGTGAAAAATTATCTAAGATGCAGATTACGGAGAGATGGCTTATTCTCTGAAGAATGTTTGTGCTGTCTACCATGGACCTGGATGGCCCGCAGCGCCAAATATAATTAATAAAATATCAACAATTGACTTTCAATATTACTTTTCTAAATTATTTAATTAGTAACATGCTATTATATTATAATATATTGATAAATTATAATATTGCAACGTGTTCAATTTATTATTATTTGTCATTCGAAATAGTATTTACGGTTGGCACCGCTGGGTTTCCTGGTTTATAATAATGTACGTGTGTGTGTATGAGTATTGCCACCCTTTTTCGGAAAGCTAAGAAGACGGTAACCGACAGGCGTCATTCTTATTAGATCTAGCGCTTCGACCAGTCTAGCGGTCCAAATAAACCACCAGTGAGCGCTTCGAAGTCGGTAGAAATCTAAGGAAGACAATCCAGTTAAAAAACAACAACATCGGACCAGAAAAACAGTAAAATTAAAAAGGTTATTGCGGCCCATATATCATATGTGTGCTTATTGGTAATCGGAAACCTGGGAACCAGCTATCTAAGGCATTTACATAAACAAATAGTCTTAGTTTTGATTTGATATTAATTTTACTTACTTTAATATTAATATTACTTTGTTTACATATTAACTTAAGTTGGTAAATATTAAATAGCTAGTATTTAATTGATTATAAATAACTTATAATATTCTTATTTATATAACGTTAAAAATATATAAACATTTCATGTACAAATATGGAACGATAATAATTTTTACACTTTATATAACAAATTTTTTAAATAGAGATACGTACATACGTTTTACATGTCATATTTATATTCTTACTATTTTAAACTAAGCTAAACGCTTGTACTATGAGAGAAAAACTATAATTGTCGTATCCTCGAAAGAGTCTCAAATCCTTGACTGCTTATATACAACTTGGATTACTTCATAAAAAAACGACAAAAATCTTGTAATTCTTAATAATGTCAAAAATAAATAAATTCATAAAAGTGATCAATCAACTTTGACAACAATCGTGACATTTTTGACTATAAAATAATTCTTTACTACTATGACTATGCCAAAAATCTTGTAATTCTTAATAATGTCAAAAATAAATAAATTTATAAAAGTGATCAATCAACTTTGACAACAATCGTGACATTTTTGACTATAAAATAATTCTTTACTACTATGACTATGACAAAAATTTTGTAATTCTTAATAATGTCAAAAATAAATTAATTCATAAAAGTGATCAATCAACTTTAACAACAATCGTGACATTTTTGACAGTAAAATAATTCTTCATTACCACGACTTTGACAAAAATCTATTAATTCATTAAAATATTATTCACAAATTACTTTTATTTCGGTCAATTAGTACTAACATTTGAATAAAATATTTAAATATCTCCCACTTAAATAAATGAAAAATTTAATTTAATTTCAGATTTTCACGAAATAAGATTTATTAATTCCAAATAACTTAAAAACCCAAATATTTCCTAAACATGTTATTATTATATAACACTGAAAGTTTTCAGGAAGGAAGATTTATTAATCTTGAATACACTTTTAAACCGATGTACCTATATAAAAATATGAAAAACTACTTGAAAAAGTTCGGGTGCTTTTAAGAGCATAACGCAAGCGCTATCAAGTTTGAATTAATTATTCACATCTTCAATGCTATCTTGGAAACCCATTTACATACGGGATAGCTAACGAATTTTGTACAATGGTTGAGTACATTGTAAGTCAACCTAACAATTGACTATACCTTACATATTGTGCAACCTACATATATATATATATATATAGTATATCTAAAGTTTTGTAAGGAACAAAGTAAGTTGATTCATTATATATTATGGAGATTAAATGCTTTCTGTCACTATAAGTCAGATACGGATATGGGATCTGAAGTAAGATCTTTCCAACATTGTGAAATGGGGGTGGCAGCGGTAGACTTTGGAAACCTAGGATTCAAAACACATTCAATATGGAGAATTGAATAACTTTTCTTTCCACAAAACTTATTTATTTTATTAAAATTTTCGTTTTAAATAAGTTCCGCCACGCAAAAACGAAAAACAATAAAATTAAAATAATGGTTATTTTGAATTATCAAGAAGTTAGGGTGATTGCACAAAAAATATGAGAATATTTAAAAATAGTTAAGCAACCAGTATTGGACCATTTCATTTGGAATGACTCAAAGTTCTATTGCAAATATTGAAAATAAATAATTTTTACTAAAAACTCTGATGATAGATAGCTCATGTGTTATATTTACATATTGTGTTTACATAACCTATAAACATAATTATTTGAAATGGTGACGTTTGCAATTTATTCTAAATGCAAGAGGTTGAGGAGGCAGAATTCAATGCAGGAGTTAGGGGACTTGATTATGGTCCATAGAAGGCTACTGGTAAGACTATTTTTATTTTCTTTACAATGAGTTATTCTGCTTTACTCAAGTAGTGAATATGAAATATAGTTTATGGTTTTTTCGAATGATAGCATATCAATGTTAACAATTTTGTGTTTCCAATTCGAAAAAATCGTGCGGCTTTTGTTTTGCCACCACTTCAAAAACATGGCTGTACACAAATAATGAAATATATATATATATATATAAACATGAATTAACTAAATCAGTTTTAATTTGATACAGGAATGTATTTATCATTCCTCCTATACAGCTGTCAATCCACTGCACTATCAGCCCAAAGTAAAAGTGCCAATAAAAGGTCTTATAGGTAATTGAAATACTAAAATACTTATCTATAATGATTTTATTTTATTTCCAACAATTTTTTGGGCTTATAAGAATAAAAATTTATTTAATTTAAATATAACAATTTAAATATAATATAAAAAATTAAAATAATAATAAAATAAATAATTTACGTACAAATATTCCTTCAGTTCAGGTATGCACCTGCAACGAAAAATGTCAATGAAATTCAACCTGTTACCAAGCTGATGCATCCGCGATATTGGCGAGTTAATAGCATAATTATTTCTATGTGTACCTGTATAAAACACATCATGTTGTCTCGTTTAGGTTGGTACTTTATACGAAACCATTTATATCAACTCAGGGCAGTTCAACGTGCTATTGATCATTTTATATATGTAGATATACTATTATAGCTTACATCTCTTCTCTATGCAATTTTTTTAAAATGAAGTAGACTTATTAAATAATGGTAATTTATATTTTCTATCGGAATATGCAATATAAAATTGACAAATCTTAGAAATTTATGTTACACTCTTTTGATTTTTATAATATGTGAGCCATACTTCTTACAATAGATGTATATAAAGTTGTTAGAGATCAAAAATAAATTCTATTTTAAACATTCTCATTTTACAAATATCGTCCCATTCATCCCCACTTTCCCCCGCTCAATAGTACAATAAACTATCCCATTAATGTCCGAATAATTTTCCAATCATAACATTTCATAAATGATTTGAAATAATATCCGACCGATGTTTTGTTTTTCACGCTGCACGAGAGATCGGTCATTCGAGTAATCTGAGCCACGAATAGTAAAATACTTACGAAAGAAAAACTACGATTTTTTTTATTACTGTATATATATGTTCCGCAGCATCGTAAAGATCCAGGTCAAGGCCGCATTATTGATGCCAAAAAATTGAGAAAATTTTCGAGTTTCCGGTTTAAATGTCCAAAGAGTAATGTCTTCCGTCATTGTGACAAATAGCGGCTCATTGCAAGCGCTGATAAGATCTAAAAATATGCTGGCTCGGCTGGTATAAGCCTCTGAGTAAACACATTGTAAATATCTTGTTTAAGCTTATTACGCAGAGATAATGAAATATGTACCTACATAAACAAATTATGTAAACCAACACATTTTTTTAATAAAAATAAAATGTATCAATTGGAAAAATATACAGGAAAATTCAAATTGGTATATCTATTATTATTATCATCTCTTATTATAATATTTTTTCGATAAATAGAATTTTCCTGTATATGTTTCTAATGGATACATTTAATTTGTATTAAAATACCACAGAACTAGTGATGAGCTTAAAATTACGAACCGTGAGTCAATCATTGATATCTTTGAGTCACACTCACTATCAGTGATTGAATATCTGGGAATATCGTGATTCGTGATTAATTTTTTTATTTTATTTATATTTTGTTGTGAACCATGATTCGGCGCATGTGCATATGAAACGAAAATATTCATGAAGGAATGATGTTATAATTCGTGATAAGGACCATCTAGTAGATTCTGCCAAAAACGTTTTACGCATTTGACCCGAGAATGCTGAGAATTTGACCCGAAAAAAACTCACATTATTAAGGGTTTTCATTACTTTTGTAATGATATTAAATTATATATGCTAGAATATGTTTTTTACACAAATGACGTTTGAATAATATAAGTAAATACGCTCAAAATTATATATTTTTTATTTATTTCGCGTATTGTGATATCGTATTAGTAATAAAACTGTG
This sequence comes from Eubasilissa regina, assembly GCA_022840565.1. Classification (NCBI taxonomy): domain Eukaryota; kingdom Metazoa; phylum Arthropoda; class Insecta; order Trichoptera; family Phryganeidae; genus Eubasilissa; species Eubasilissa regina. The sequence continues at coordinate 18,758,000 of JAINEB010000015.1, read as the reverse complement.
ATCACAGTCACAGTTTTCAATCACTTATATTATCGAATATCAATCACAATCAACACCACTGAGTCAAGAGAAGCATTTTTCCTCATCACTACACAGAACTATGTTTTGAAAAATCTGCAGCTTCCCAATTATGTATTCTAAATATTTTTAAAATGTTTATTATGATTTATGTACTTTTAATTTGTACAATATAAATAGATAGTCAATTCGGGTATGAAAATAATAACATTTACTTATAAAAATAATAATATTGAAATTTCAAAAACAACAGTCTTGACGCAGAACTTTTCATTTGTGTCATATTCCTATTTGAATTTTTCGCGAACATCGTCTATCAAATGTCAATATTTTCATTAGTATGATTAAGAAATCAAAACCGGGATCCCGGCTCAGTTATTTACGAATCCCGGGGTTAGCCCGTGTAATACCGAAACTTTCTGAATTGATTTCTGGATACCAAATTTAGATCAAAACTAAATAATGTTAACTAATAACTAACTCGTCGCTAAACTTTTGCTTCATGCATTATGATTTGTAATAATAAAATTATCTCACATTTAAATTCTGATTTGTTAATCTTTTGATATTGATTAGTTATTTTTTGTTTAATAACTCTTTATTAAGGAAAACACATTCTTATTGTGAAGTTGTAATTATTCAGAACATAGGTCTGTGATATTTGAAATACTAAATTAATGTATTAATTATAAATATATAAATATAAAATTAATTTTGTCGAAAAATATTGTTTTTGCGTCACCGGGATTCGAACCTGGATCTCTATTTCCAATCTGGGGAAGTACAATACCAATTGTGTTATAACGCCAGTATTTTTCATGACAAATTTTTCGAACCTATATGCTACATTTTTCAAATTAATACACCTGTCGTTCCATTATTTGAAAGCCAGTTTATATATTTTTACAGAATCTCAAATACCTTTGAGTAAACCGACTGCAGACGCCAGAATTATCTATTCATTTTTATTAAATTTTGGACACATTGATACAACTTTATTATTAGGAGAACACATTCGTATTTGAAGTTGTAAATATCAATTGATGATTCTGGCATCTGCAGTCGGTTTACTCAAAGGTATTTGAAATTCCGTAAAATCAATGTAGATTGCTTTCAAATAATGAAACGACAGATGTATTAATTTGAAAAAGTGTAATATATAGGTTCGAAAATTTGTCATGAAAAATACTGGCGCTATAACACAATTGGTAGTGTACTTTCCCAGTTTGGAAATAGAGATCCAGGTTCGAATCCCGGTGACGCAAAAACAATATTGATTTTGTATGTATATATTTATAATTAATACATTAATTTAGTATTTAAAATAAATCTTTACTTACTTAAATATAAATATCTTACATAAACTGTATTTTATTTTCTGGTTTTGCAAAATTATAGTATTGCAATGTTGTGACGGAAATAATAGTTCCAGCACTATCAAAGTTCGTAGCTATTGAGGTAACATTCAATATTATACGAGTATAAGAATAAACAGTTCACAAACATGATTATCAAAATACTGAAAACGGTTGGTGTTATTTGAAATTATAGTTAGAAAAGATTAGAATTAGAATATTAAATATAATAAAATACGATAAAATAGATTTATTAAACACTTTGTTCAAATAGTTGCAAGAAAACAATTGTTTTAAAAAAATGTTTAAATACTAATTAAATGTATTAATTAAAAAGATATACATATAAAATCAATCATATAAATGCACCTTCCACGGTTTGGAATTAGATCCAGGTTCAAATCCCGGTAGCGCGACAAAAATATTTTTCAATAAAATTGATTTTATATACATTTAATTAATATTTAAAATATTACAGACCTACGTTCTGAATAATTAAAACTTCATAACAAGAATGTGTTCTCCTTAATAAAATTATTTTAATTAATATTATATTAAATTTCACAATCGTTTGCCAACCACATAGGGAAAGGGCATGTGTAAGTTAGTTCAATTTAAAAAAAATAATGTTTGTAAACCACATATCGACAAATAACAACAATAACCAGATATTTTTTACCTTTAAATTATGAATTAATAATATTTCTAGTAAAATTTTCAGTTAATTATCGAACGAACGCGAGAAATCAAGAACCATTTAAATAATGCATAGGCTTAAAAAAAAATGAAATGATTTATCGGGATGAGGTCCACTTAATGACTGGTTATTTTCCTCCCAGAACGAAAACAATCAAAAAGGAATAAAAGGGACTGTGCCTACATTGACGTCAAAGCTTCCATTGTACTCTTAGTTTCTCCGTCTGCACATAAAGAAAATTACAAATTATATGACAAAATTCATGACCTTTGCGAGACCCATTTTCCGTTTAAGAAGATAAAGATTTACTTTTGGATACAAAAGCTTAATTTTGTGAAAGGTCCCTCAAAATTAATTATTAAGAGAAGTTCTTTATTTGATAACTACTCCATCTTCAAAATCAGATAAACCATAAAACGGGCAAAAAAAGGAATTTTCACAATATTGTCGAAGTCGGATAAAACAAGGACCAACAAAATTTTCTTATTATAACCGTTACCCGCTATATTTGTGATTTCATTGACGATATGTTGACTTATTAGAACACATTCTTATTGTCAAGTTGTAATTATTCAGATCACAGGTCTGTGATATTTAAAAAAAAAGTATTAATTAGAAAGATATACATAAAAAAATAATTTTATCGAAATTGTTGTCGAAATATTGTTGTTGCGCTACCGGGAATCGAACCTGGATCTCTTTCCAAACCGGGGAAGGCTATCCAACTATGCTACAGCGACATTATTTTTTACGATAAATTTTCGAACCTATATGTTACACCTTTTCAAATGAATACATTTACCGTTCCATTATTTGAAAGACCCATCTACTTTGTTTTTACGAAATCTCAAATGCCTCTTAGTAAACCGATAGCAGACGCCAAAATTAACAATTAATTCAACTATGCTACAGCGACATTATTTTTTATGACAAATTTTCGAATCTATATATTACACCTTTTCAAATGAGTACATTTACCGTTCCATTATTTAAAAGAGCCATCTAGGTTGTTTTTACGGAATCTCAAATACCTCTTAGAAAAACGATAGCAGACGCCAGAATTAACAATTAATTTTCATTAAATTTTGGACACATTGATACAACTTATATATTATTAGAAGAATATATTCTTATTGTGAAGTTGTAATTATTTTTCGATAAAATTGTTTTTACATGTACAAGTACATGTTCTAATTAATAAATACTTTTAATTATTTAAAAATATGTAGACTTCTTTATTCTTCCACGATGTCAATACTATTAAAGAGAAAATAAAAATTTTTAGACCCTTTTGGCAGACATGTTTCCGACGTAAGGAATTCTTTAATAATTTTGCTGTAAAATAACTAAAGTTTTCGTTTCAAGAATGTTGGAAAATCCAGAAATAAATTGAAGGTTTGGCAAATACTATGAAATTAATTAAGGAACAACCAGTGCAATTTTGCAAAAAATATATATTGGCAAACCTCAGTTAAGTGATTAAATGACCGTATTCCGATGGAATCATACAAATTAGGTAACTTTTTTGTACTTGTTTATTATTACAAAAATTGTTTAATCAACTACGTATATTTGCAATATTCCGCTGGGTATCAAATATTATTTAGTATATCCGCGAAGCACACTCGTTTTATCCGTAAACTATTCTACATACACGATTCGAAGCCACAATAATTTAATAAAAGAAAATGATTGGGGCTTTTTGCTCACAACAGCTGTTGTCTCGATACAAGTGTGCTCCTTATAATCGAGTTCGATTGTAGATAATACTTGTATTCAACATTTAAAATGAGGGAAAGATCAGATGTAATGCGGTATGTGTATTAATATCTCAAGTGAGCTCGTGACTGCTTACTCGAGTATTTGTGTACTTGAATGGCCTACTTGACTAATTAGCAGAAACTATAGATGACGCATAGTTCGATACTCTGTATTATCGGCAATGAATAATTTTCTAATATTATTTTTTTTGCAGTTTTTTATTATAGGTATAATATAAACACTTTGCCAACCCAATAAACCACGAAGGCAGTTTTAAGTTAATTTTAAATTAAATTCATTCTCCTCTTACTAACTATGTAAATGTGTTTTTTTTAGAGGTTTGATTTTCGAAATGACAACACTTTTTCCAGCGAAAATTTGACAGCTGATAGCTGATTTGTGCTCAGTTTGGTTTGCCATTTATACATGAATAGACTTACGCCAGAACAACGATTGCAAATTGTTCAAATTTATTTCTAAAATCGTGGTTCAGTTTGCGAAACTTACCTTGCGTTACTTCATTTTACGGTCGACATAATCGTCCATCCGAGCAAGTAATTTGAATAACCATGGGTCGTTTTTGCACCACGCATATTATAATTGATAATACGCATCCGCAGAGACGTCGTAAGTGCGCTGTTGCTGCAGTGGAGCGTAGTATTGTGGAAGACCCGAATGAGTCGATTCGCCATCGAGAGCGCTATAGATAGATCCATGATTAGAACTGACCTTTTCGTTCCCCAATTGAAAATATTGAAGAGTTATGGTTTCAATAAGATGGCGTAATATACCACACAGCACGCGCCACAATCAATTTACTGAAAGAAACAATCGATGAGCGCATAATTTGATGTAATAAATCTGTGAACTGGCATCCAAGATCGTAAGGTTTAACACCTTAGGATTATTTTCTATGAGTATATGCAAAGTCACTAGTCTACGATCTAGATAAACCAAAGACGATATATGATATGGAAGCTAAGATTCGTCGCGTTATTGGCGGTATACGGCCCCAGATGCTCCAAAAAGTGGTCGAAAATTGGACGTCAGGATTTCGCATTATTCAAGCTAGCCGCGGTGCTTATACGCGCGAAATCATATTTAAACTAATGCTATTAAATTATATTTCCAATAAAGTCAAAATCATTGCCATTACCATGATTTTAAGGAGTTTTATTTAATTTTAAAGTTCTATACCTCTAAAAATAACACCCTTTACTTATTATACTTCGAACCCTGCTTTACCAAGCGCAACTATTATGAAGCGTGTCTTCTTTTATAAACTTAGTATTTTTTCTAAATGGATGATCTTTAGTACAGCCCATTTAGAGTTAATAATACTGTTGTGAATCTTGTGGTTTAAAGTTTAAACGATGAAAGAGACATAATAATTGTTAATTATTATTGTTGACTCAGTATGCATTCCTTCCAGTTTCATAAAAAACAACGCATTAACAGAATGATTATCTAATTTACAGGTTGCACAACTTCAGAACAGAGACATATCAAAATGGAAGTCATACAATCGTGACATCACTATGCAAGGATGAAAATTCTTCTCAGTACAATGTGGTTCCTGCTTATTATTGCATCAGGTAAGTTTATTTCTATTTCATCTATGTTTATTTGGGAATCCCCAAAGAAACAAATTATAATTTAAGAGTAAAGTTCAGCACATGTCACACCATTTCTAAACACGTCCTGAAGTATTTACGTAAAGCTATTTTGGTTTTGACTACAATGCACACGTTGATCTTAACCTAAACTTCGTTTGATATACATCTAATTTAGTTAATTAATTTATTATGAAATAAGTACACAAAAAATCATTCGTATTCAATACATTTTAATCTGGAGCTTTTCATAGGAAAACCATTTTCGCTATATTAACCGAACACGTTTTTAAGAATTGATATATCTATTATTCTATTTTTCTGTATTTATTTCTAATTGCTTAATTTATTGTGTTCATATTATGTTCTGAAATTGCAGAGTGTTTTTAAAAATTTGTTTAAAAAATCTTTTTTTTTCAAGGAGATTAATTAAAAAATTGATATTGGTATAATTGGTATGACTATGCTACAATAAATTGTGTTGAGACAGGCATAGTTTACATGTAGTTGTGTGAGATAATTATAAATAAATTCCTCCAGAAACAATTTTAAACATGGTACATAATTATATAGATTATTTGGAAGAAATTTAACAACACAAATTTTTTTAAATAATACTTTGTTTAAACCACTATTTATTGATTATTCAACATGTTTCGATACCTATGGTATCTTCTTTAGGCAATAATGTGTACTAAAATTAAAAATACAGGTATAGATAAAAACAAAACTATAAAGTGGTGGGTAATTAAGTAGGGACTACTATGAAAACAAATTTAAAAGGTGACTATTTGCAAAAAGGATTTGGTTATTTATAATATTTAGCCTGCTATTAACACTTTTTATTATTTCTAAAATATCAAATTTATTCATTGTAAACCCTTAGTATTTCTGTGGATAATTTTTAAATCCTTGTTAATGTCAAAAGACTGGTTTGTTTACAAAAGGTGATAGGAGAATTAAGAATAGTGTTTGCTATTTAGGCATCTCAAGTGCTTTTTAATTCTAATATTAAAATTTTTGCAAGTTTTACCTATATAACAATAATTGCAATCATTGCAAATTAATTTATAGACCCCCGATTTTTTTTTAAATATCGTCCTTATCCATGTTATTTAATATATCATTTTTTAATTTGTTATTAATGTAAAAAGCTGGTTGTATAGAATTAGGTATCGAAACATGTTGAATAATTAATAAATAGTGGTTTAAACGAAGTATTTTGTCTTATTATTTATATAATATGTGACCACAAAGTAATTTTGCTAATATTTATGAAATAAAAATGCTTGTTTGGGTGGGTGCACCAATAACTCGTGTCGTAGTATCACCGTAATATGCCACATATTATGATATAATGACGTTTGTCGAAATAGTCGGCCATAGCATGTTGTTTCCACATTAAAAAAAATCCATCAAAAATTGTAAAAATATTATTTGCGTAATGACAAGAGCATCAGTTGATGAACAATTGACCGTGTTTAGAAATACCATGGAAAGGTGTGAGCTGTCTACAAATCCTGATTGGTGGATGATGGATCCTCTATGAATACTGAATGGGGTACTTAATTATTTATTAATTGTTAAACCCTATCACCTAATAATGGAATTCTACTCATCATCATTTCAAAAATTGAAAAGGAATTTATGGGAAATCAATATATAACGATATTTTCGGTAAATGTTGGTTAACTAAAATTTTGCCTAAGACGAGGTAATGCTATGTAATATGTCGTGTTAAACAGGAAAAAAATGCATTCTTGAAAAAAAGAAGTTGCTATTTTTAACGTAAAACTGTAACGTAATATATACAGTATCTTATTCAACATATAAAAATAATATAAAAATACGTGTATCGCGGTTTTTTAAAATTAAAAATCAACACCTTTTTTTAGAAGCTTTAAGTTACTTCAAAAACCTTATAAAAGACCATTATGTTGAATGTTTCGAATTTCTCAAAATATCCAATTATGGTCATCAATCAAATTAGACTTTTGTAACGTACCAACTTTTAATCAACCCAATGTTATGATTTGTAACAGGACTTAATTTTTACAAGAGTTAATATTTTTTATTACCTAATACTGTAATTAAAACAGAATACAATAGTTTCATAATATGAAAAAGCAATTGAAGGTTACTGGAAACATGTTTGAATAAAGAGGGAATAGAAGTGAAAGGATGGCGGGGTAGTAAAAAGCAGTTATAGGTAATTTGTACCCTCTTACAGAATGTCATCAAATTTTGGAGGAATATATATTATTAAGGAAAACACATTCTTATTGTGAAGTTGTAATTATTCAGAACAGACGGTCTGTGATATTTTTGCGTCACCGGGATATAACAATATTTTTCGACAAAATTGATTTTATATGTATATATTTATAATTAATACATTTAGTATTTGGAATATATATTTTTTATTTTATAGTTTCTTCGCTGTACAATGTAGTTCTCGTGTATTATTGCATTAGATGCAATTATTTAATGCAGTTCGGATTATTTGTTTTAAATGAGGTATTTTTTTTTCATTGTTTACAGGTACTTTTTTAATAACTTGTATTAATTAATTATCTGTTTTATTATATCGTCTTTTGGTTGATTCTGTATATCAATAATGTTTTTATTGTAGATATATGCAGACGGTGTGTCAAGTTGTTTGGAAGAAACCAACATACAACATCCAATAATCATTTTAATCGTTTGTATATTAAAAAATATAGTAAATATGTTATATATCAAACTGTAAATAAAAGACATTGCTTTCTTCTTTGATTTATAGCTTGCCTACTCGAGAAATAAAACAACGATCTGTATTATCTGCAAAGTTTCAAACAATTAAACGATCTAATTGAAATTGAAAATCTTTAGAACATTACTAATTTTAGCCTGGAGGTAATCCAAATTACTGTGAATAATTTGAACTGTTGAAACGACAAAGCAGTGTATTGCTACCGCGATATCTTGAAGTGAAGATTCAATATTTAAATGCAAACATTGAAAATTATTTAGTAGCTACAAACTTACGCAACTGGAATATGTAACATATTTTATTCTGAGCCTCGGAATTTTCAAATATAACCCCTATAAACATATGCGACATTTAAATATTAGTGTACTTATAAATATGAATATAAATTGTTGAAAACAATTGATTTTATAATAGTTACGAATGAAAATTTTTTGACAGTAAAATTATATAATATTCTTTTGACGAAAATATGATGACCAGTTTTGAGTTATCGGAATCGTCTTACCATCTTTAGTTGTATGGATGTAACTCAATAGCTCTGGAGAAGACATGTATTATATAATATATAATGTTTAAACTAGCTATACATATTTTTGTGAACCAATGTACGTTATAGGAATGTACGCAAAGACAATCGTTAGATTTCTTTTATAATGAAGTTTCACCCGAATAGCTGAAAATGCAGTTAGATAGATTTCGATAGAAATATTACTACTGCAGAGGGTCTCATGGCGCAACTTTCATACACTTTTTAAAAACGATAACACTCGTAGCTCTTATATGATTTCAATCAAATGTGTCCAAAAAGTTAATCTAGTGGATATATCGGATAGATTCCTTAACAAGCCTGATTCACCATCTGCCTGTTTCAAAATGGCGGCTATTCGAACTCAAAAACTTAAAAATTCCTAATTTCATTAATTTTGGTTCCAGAGTAAAAATGTGATCACTTTGGTACCACATACAAAATCAAATAGCTCCGCGATTTGGTTGGAACGAAAATTTAAATGCTGACAATATAATATGCATTAATGTAAAAAATACATCTTCTTTAGACAAAGATTTAATTTTCGAAGAGTAAATACTTTTACTGTTGCATAAATGTGTCATAAACTATCGAATTTGTGTTTCCTGAAAGAATGTGTGTAGAATGCGCCTCGTCCCGCAACTAGTGTTCCAAACCTTTCTCCTATACGTACACTTTATTTCATGTCTATTTATTTACTGGTCTTGTGGGTCCAACCTTTTTTTTGAAAAACTATTAATTGGTAACCACATTCATACTGGACCTAGAATTTTTTTTAATACATTATTTCACACATATACGAAATATACCTGGTTCTTGCGGCCAGTTTCGGAGGGATTTTTTTTCGTTCGTTATTGTTATTTCTCGGTTGGAGAAGTAAATAAGTTTTGTCTTAATATTGGTGTTGTTATATTATATTATTTGTTATATTGTACATAAAATCCAATAATGATTATTTTATCTTCTACGTCTATTTAAATATGTCTATAAATTTAGGAATAAATCTATCGTGCAGGTAAGTATCGTATTAATTATCAAAATTGATAAGGCATGCGATTTATAGTTGTCCCGAATGTACTTTATGACACTTAAGTAAAAAATAATAAAGGTTCTATAAAACCAGCGACAACCTGACTTTGAGCAATAGCCAATTTTTATTTCATAAATAATTCAATCGATTCAAAGCACATCCCATCTTGCGGAGGGTATTGTTGAGAACGATACATTATACGGTTTTTATTTGAATACTCCATCTGTCCGCAATAATTCAAAATAGTTTATTCATCAAAATATGTTTTGATATATTATTTTTTAAGGTTGTTTTTTATTTATGAAATTTCAACTGTCGAAAAAATAATTGGGAAACAAAATCATAATATGCTAAGTGTAAAGATTTTTATTTTGTAAATTTTTAAACATATACGCATATATTAAATATGATAAAAAATTGATGAAAAAATAATCTGTACACTTAGTATATATATGATATATATACTCTTATCCAACCACAACTTAAAGTCACATCCACCACATGGAATCCTTATTATACATACGATGATAAATTGTAAAATGTTCAAAAGAAGTTCACTCTAAACCATAGATTCTAATTAGATTCATTGAAAAAATTAAATAAAACGAAATCACTTTGTACGAAACAACGAATTTTATTACATGCCAATCGGTTTCGCTTAGCTCAAGCTTCATCGGGGCGTATTTAAAACTAACAATAAATGAAAAAAATATTATTTATTTAAATTTGTATTTATTGTTAGTTTTAAATACGCCCTGACGAAGTTTGAGCTAAGCGAAATCGGTTGGCGTGTAATAAAATTCATGGTTTCAAACAAAGTGATTGTGTTTTATCTAATCTAATATGTTAAACCACAAAGTGATTGCTTTCTACGAAAAAAAAAAATTTTAAGTTTAAAAAACTGACGAATGGCACTTGATACTTTAATATTGTATAAAATTTGTCGAAACCAGTTTAAATTTCCACACCTTTTGTCATTAATATATTTCCATGTCCCATCGCGAGTATCCCGATCGCAACCTCTCTTCAGGATTCCTACAAGTCGAACTAATTTTGGATTACGCTATCCTATAGTGAGAATGTGTCGAGCTTACAATGATCTAATGACAATATTCAAAAACATAATTAACAATATTCTTTGATGCAGCATGTATGCAACATTGTTTTTGTTTTTATAATCAACTTTTTTACATATTTATATGCTTTTTTTTCGTGTCGTTCTCTTGTCCGTGTGAACTATATTAGAATATTTGTCGCCATTTATTTTTTCGATGTCCAATATCAACAATATATTTATATCTGTATATTTTACAATAAGATTAATATTTGCAAACTAATGCCTTGTGTAATTTTGAATGAATTCATCGATTTTACAGCATATCGAAATATTTCGTAATTCTAGAATTTATTTGTGTAAAATTCACGCCTACAAATATAACTGTTGGATAAAAGATACTGTATATTTATGCCAGATGTAAAACAAAATATTTTGGGGTATCTTTAGGCAAACAGCATTGAATTGCAGGGTGTAGATGGATCGCTATTGGATATGGATCATCACTGGATATACATAATACGGACTATAAAATTCCTCTATTACCGATATAAGTTATGTTAATGACGCGTGATACTACGAATATACGTTAATGTGATGAAAAAACTCGCAAAAGATGAATGAAAACTAGGAATTTAAGGAAGAATACGAATATATATATATATATTTTTACTTTTATTTTTATTTATTATTAATCTGTTATAATTACAATGATACAATACAATAATTTATTTTTTTTAGTTTTACAACTTCTCTAAAAAGCATGTACTTGGGTTACATATTAATAATTATTGTTTACAATAACAAGTTTATAACAAAATAAAATGCATTGTATTTATAACAACGTTATAAAAATATTATGAATTTCTGGATACATGTTAATCTTTTAAGTATTTTTTGATAGCATTGATTATTTCTTTGTTATCATTAATATATTGTAGCTGAATTTTTCTTTCAAAAGGTATCATATTTACATATATACACACACGTTTAAATACATTGCCCAACTAGGCAAGCCTGTTTTATATATTTTAATATTTAAAAAATACGCGTCAATAAAGAATACTAAATATTATTTTATTTGACTTTGTAATGGATCATTCCAACATACTCATCAACTACTTATATTTGAATAGTTTTCACATTGAAATGGATTATTTCAAGATATTATCAATAACTTTAATTTCGATAGATTCCACTCTGAATCTCATTATTTTAACCGGAATTGTAATTATTAACAAATTTGGTTACAGTACAAACTAATATTGCACTCAAGTAAATTTTATTAATTTTAAAAACAAATCGATTATTTTATGTGCGATTTAATTTTTCGACATTTAAACAACTTTTTGGACGTTCGAATGATCAATTATGGGATAATTTATGTGCAATGTATTTTCAAAATCACTTGAATGTGAAATCTATTTTTATGTGATTTTCGCAAAATTTTAAGTAAATTTATTTATCACCCGAATTTAAAGATAAGTGGATTCTGTGTATCAAAAAAAAAAGAAAAAATAGAATTGAGGAGTTTCTTTTTGAAGAACTTGAAAACACGCTATATTAATGAGGAAAGCTACCTGATCTGACCCCTTGAAAAAGTTCACCTTGTTCAAAATCCACAATGGAGCATGAATCACAAAAGGGATACCTGATCTATTGTAATATTTTCCTTGTTTCATTAAATATTGCAAAGGGGATAAAACAAACAAGAAATTCATATATTATTCAAAATGGTTTTGAAGCTACTTGCTCGTAAGAGTAATATTAAAAGCGACGCTTCAATAATTATATTGTGTTCGATGAAAAGGGATCAAGTGACGATTTTATCGAGTAGAGATGGGTTTCTTCGTCTGCTACTTGACGATAGCTTCAAGCCCAACCTGTCATTAATCGAAGAGAGGAGGAATATTGATCTGAGTTCACACCTGCCAGTCAAGTGGCTTATAACGTACATACTAGACGAGTTGAAAGGGAAAATTGGGGAAAACAAGTTTTTGCATTTTAATTTTTATCTACACAATGTGTGACCTGATGATATTAAAACGATGAAAAACATTGTTTTTTTTTTAACGTGATTCAAAAATGAAATGAGAATATTTTTATTTTGATTAAACATAAAAGTATACAACATGAAATAAATATTTAGTTTTGAAATACAAGATTGTAAAATTTAAACAAAGGCAATCGGAATTGTAATTAAAATGAAGCCGCCGCTCATAATTGTGTAAACAATATTTAATTTATTTAAAAAACCTTTAATGTGGAATGTTTTAAATGAATTCACACTGGTTTATGACCAAATGAAAGCTAAAGAATTTTAAAAACTTCTTGGCCAATTAATTGCTAACGCAATTAAGAGGATGCACGATTGAATAGCAAATATCAACAATTATCTTACATAAATACTAATACATAAAATGTGAAATGGATCCACAATTTTTAAAGATTTTCTTTATTCTACTGTACTTAATTTTTTTGAGCATTGAGTTTCTAACGCTGCTCAATACATGCTAGATTTTTTCTAGAGGAGAAAAGTTTCACGATTACGCCGTCAGAGGCGCTTGAATGTCAAACACGGTGGAGGGTCTCTTGCACTTTGAATGCTATGGGCGTACAGCTATTGGTTTACTGACTGCAGAAATCGTTTCAAGCTCGATGTTTACCCGTGAATGTTTGGCTTTACAAAGTCATACGTACACCACTCAAAAGAAGAAAGGTGTTTTCAAATAATTTGATTGTGAGTGATTAAATAAAGAATTTAACGGTGGAAAATATTGATAGAGAAATACAATATTAATCCACATAACAGATTATCTGCTTTAATTATTTTTAATGTGAAATAACGGCAATTATTTCCTTTTTCCAGTTTACAATTCTACACGAATTAGATATGCTCTCAAGATTAGGCTAATACTTCAATTCTTATCAATATCAGAGAAATAATTAATAACGTTATTTGTTACATGAATCATGTGAGAGAGGAAGGTTTGAATAGAAAGAGATGAAAATAAAATTGTTGATTTTCTCGCATACATTTTATATCAATAGTTGCACGTTTTTTCATATTGATATATGGAATAAAATAATAATGTGTGTTGTCATTTGAATTAATTAGATTAATTTATTGGAGTACTTAATTCATATATATGATTATGTTTTGAAATCAGATAATGTACCTACATATATTAAGATGGTCGCTTAAGTCAATGTTTTAAAAAAACAATTTTATGACAGCTTCAATTTATTATTTTGTTTAATATTATCGATTTAAAACGCCCCATTGCCTTCTTGGTGATATGTCTGTTTCATAATTAGGTACTATTTATAAAACAGACAGCTTTTGTTTAAAATGCAACGATGTTATAAACGAAATATTTAATTGCGACTTACATAAAAATAACGCACTTAAAATGTTTATTTATGTAATATGTTAAATACGTTGTTTTCCCTTAAAATCAGTAAAAATGCATCTAATTTGTTAAATTTGTTACTAATGTTGTGAATTAGTTCAATATTAATTCATATTATGGCTAAAATATCGTGTAAAAATGTATTTTTGGAAATTTTCGACGAATATACCGAAACAACGTAGATTCGACATCTGTCATGGCCGGATAGACCAGCGTATTAAACTTTGGTTATTAAAATTATCGTCTTAAGACTGAAAATATATTAATTTAAAACTTATTATTGTGTTTTCGATATAAAACTTAGTTTTAAATAGTAATTGAAGATTAAAAGCATGTGAGTAAATATAATATATTATTTCAAAACGTATGTTTTCACTAACACAAAGTATTTCAAAAACGTCGAAAATTAATAATATGTCCTGCAAATTGAATATTAATAACTCTATTAATTTTTAACATTTTGTCAATTTTCTTGACTTCAAGATTGTAAAAAAATATATTTCGTTTATGCAAGAATTTTCCATATTAAGATAATTTTGTGGCACGCAGAAAATGTATTTAATAGTCGCGGTCTTTTTTATAATGCTTGCATTTTCTTAATTATGGTAAATAACATTCAGTTTATCAGTTTTATATTATTATAAAGGTCCTATATAATTAATAAAAAAGTTTAATCTAGTGTATAACTTCAGATATAAGTGAATAATAAAAACGCAAAAATTTGAATTATTATTGAAAGTCGCACCATAAATGTTTGAGAGTTTTAGTGGCAATACCCCAAATTTTAGTGTCGAAAGGTCAAATTTTTATTAGTTTTAGCTGCAATACACGAAATTTTAGCAGGTCTATTTTTGTAACGATGTAATATTCATTTTAGAATGTAACGAAAGTAGCGTTACGGAAGTGATGTGCACCTCGTTGGGATGAGCGTACAAGGATTAAATTTAACTTGCAATTTGCATAAAATATTGTATAGAATTATGTGCGGAGCGAGCTGTTATTCTGCCGTCTTCTGTTATATTGTATTTTGTACGCAGAGCAAAATAACCAACCGATTCATACTTTAACACAGATTTATTCATATATATCCACTTTCATAATAAACTCACATCAAAAGAATTTCAATACAAAAAGAAATACGCTCTAACCTATGAATAGATGCGATCCATCAACCCCCAACAAACTATGTAATATTATATGGATTAATTTGTTAATTAATATGCATTAATGTAATAATTGTACTTAAAGCAATTACGACTTGATCAGAATATGCAGAAAAATTATTTTATAGTTTGTGTTCTTTGTTAACATGTACAAGTGCGTGTAAAAATATGAGTTTGGTGAATGTATTTTTTTAAAATCATTATTTAAAATAATAAATCAATAATGTAAAAAAACACTGGGTACATCTTACAGAGCCCGTACTAATAAATGGCATTTTTATGATATTTTCAGCTCGATACAGATTTTGCTCCATTAAATTCTTTGGAGACACACGCCATGTCTCAGAGAATCGCCGTCTTGTGCCTTACTTCTCGATTACTGAACGTTAAACGCCAATTATTAGTCCATTTATCGTTGATGTTTCGTTTATCAGTTGAGTGAATTTAAACCTACCCAGTAGTAATTAAAACAGAATAAATTTATGTAATTAAATACAAACTCAATCATTATAGGTAGCTATGGTTCTAGGTGATATTTGTAAACACATATTGAGTCTCGCTGTCAAATCGAACGTCGTTTACACGGGTTCGAGTTTTTGTCTTATTCTGGGAATTTCCTCATTCCTTTGATAAATAGTGAACTTAATTCACACATATTTCATATTTAGTCACACATAGTTTGTATAATTGTTATTGTATATTAAATTTAAAAATACATTTTTAGCTACCACGTCTTTACCGGTGTTTTACGAGTACAGAATTCAACCTATTTCGTTTATCCGAAGAGCGAAATCGTGTTTGAAGATGGATGCATTAGAACCTCCGGGAATTACATAATTAATACATTTTAATGTACGGCAATGCCCTAGAGAAACGTTTAGTTTCAGAACAGAATAGTATCCACAATCCCCAGTCTCCGCTATCCACAGTTAGTTGAACAGAAAACCCCGATTGAACTGTAGTTTGGCGCCTGGGGAGCCAAAGTCTGAATCTCGTGCGGGCCGCCGATCGACAAACAAAAAGCTTTTTCTTTTAGCAGCGGTTTGAGCGGGAAATGGAAACAATACGTTTTTATATTATACGTTCATCTATTTTTACGTCACGAAAGTTGGACAGCAGAAGAGCAAAGTTATAAAGTAACATTCATCGCATCACTCGCACGTGTGCAAGTTTTTCAATTTCAACTTTTCACATTTGATGCTTAAATAATAATCAAGAAAAATGAATAGGGAATGTGAAAAATCCATAAGGCTATTCTCAAAATATAAAGCTATAATAACATGAATGAAATTTAAGCGATATAAAATACATTTTGAAGAATCGTCTGCTCTCCTTAGCAGATTGTACAATATCATAAGATGTTACGTCATCGTAGTTTTGAAATCTCTCTGGGATCCATACGCACCGCTAGGCCCTCCGGGTGAATTTTTATGCCAGTTGATAGCTCCTCGTTCATTTAAACAACATTTTTCAACTCAAATTTGTAAAAGTAAACATTATAGGGAAATAAATCTGCAGCAGTAGCTATCTATACATAATATTTAAAAGAGAGCTGTATTCAGTAAAATAAATACTTTCATAAGAATAAACATTTACAAATACAATCTATTTATTAAATCACTTATTATTAACACTTCGTGTGTATAGACTAACTTTGCATCTAGGATCACGGAATCGTAAAAAGGAAAATAAAATATTTTTCTCTTTTATTGATTTGTTTTGCTCATTCAAAAAAATTCTAAATGTCAACTGCCCGACATGACACAAATAATAAAAATAAATTTTTAAATCTTTTGACATATCAGATATCTGCGTTCTATGTTTTAATATATTTTTTGTTGTTTACGAAGACTTCAAAACAATAAAATTTAGGTACTTAAGGCTCATAGTTTTGTTCATAATATGTATATAATATAAAAGAGTATATACAACAAGATACATTTTTTTATTCATAATAATATTACGGTTCCCATTTGTATTTATGACTTTCTGGATGTGGCGGCTTCGGTAGTGTTATTTGTGGCTGTAAAGTGCTTGCTTAAACGGCCAGGTCGTGTGAGAGGTTAAGATTACTTAAAAGTTTTCTCTTTTATGTATTCAATAATAGTACGTAAATAGATATATTCAATTTTAAAGTAAAGTGTACATTGTGTTCATTAATGTTTTCTTATCTATGCTGTCTGTAGTATACCATAGAATTAAGTACTTTCCGCAATGTCAAAAAAATGATTTTTGTTTATGTTTTTCATTCGATTCCAAATAATATTTTTGTGTTTATTATTGTATATCCGCGAACAAAGGTGGAATAATTGTAATTAAATCGAGATATAATATATTTTTTTAATTTTAAAAGAAAATAAAGATGCGTACACGGAATACGTGTTATATCAATATTCTTACTATTTTCAAACTAAGCTAAATGTTTGTGCTATGAAAATAGAACCTATTTGAATGCCTCCTGAAACGAGGCTCGAACCCCTGACCACTAGACCGCTAGGCGAGTATCGTAATGTACATCACATGCATATAAATGTGGTTTGTTTTGGGAAAAGTTCTATTATTGAAATATAGATTCTATTGAGAGTCAGCCCGCGTAGCGATCACCAATTGTCGCGTATAAGCATAATATATTAAATACTAAATTAATGCATTAATTATAAATATATACGAAAAATATTTATTTTGCGTCACCGGGATACGAACCTGGATCTCTATTTCCAATCCGGGGAAGTACACTACCAATTGTGTTATAACGCCAGTGTCTTTCGTGACAAATTTTCGAACCTACATGTTACATTTTTCAAATTAATACACCTGTCGTTCCATTATTTGAAAGCCATCTACATTATTTTTACAGAATCTCAAATACCTTTGAGTAAACCGACTGCAGACGCCAGAATTATCAATTCATTTTTATAAAATTTTTTTTCGACAAAATTGATTTTATATGTATATATTTATAATTAATACATTAATTTAGTATTTAAAATATCACAGACCGTCTGTTCTAAATAATTACAACTTCACAATAAGAATGTGTTTTCCTTAATAATGCATAATATATTAACCACAATAGCCGCCCGCAGGGCGTAGCAATAAGCGATCTGCTTATCTGCTAGTAAACTCATAACATTTCATAAAAATGTATCTCGTTGATTCACTTATTATGTTTTCTTAATAGCACAGCATGTTATGAAAAGTAAAGGCAATCAGTTTTATTTTTCAACGCGATTTATTTTACTTACTTTAATCACGGGATTAATCGAACCAACCATTTGCGTAAGCAAGTAATTATTCAATCCCTCTAATCAATTCTCTGATTCCCGTTTTTATCGCAGGGTAGCAGCACTTTCTTTCGGTGTTTCTTCTGCGAATCCTTCAAGTATCTTCGTACGTGGCCGGTGCCGACACTTTTATAAAGAACCTTCTAGAATTTCAACTAGAATCTTTGGAAGTTTCCAAATAGGTTGTTTAAATCAAATAGGTCACTTAATGTTGGAATTCTGGCTTATTCTCAGTTCATATAGAGTAACATTATCGTTAATATATGGTTATTTTATTATATTAATAATTGAGAGAAAAGTTATAAATTAAATATGAGTTCTGCGGCAATCATAAGAATGCAATAAATATTGTTCAAATTAAATGTATCGATTAGAAAGATATACGTACATATAAACTCAATTTATCTAAAAAAATATTTTAGCTGCCACCGGGATATGAACCAGGGACTCTTCCTATCCTGGGTAGCGCGATGAATTGAGTTTATCTGTATGTATATCAAAACATTACAACTCCACAAATAATAATGTGTTATCTTTAAAATAAATATTGTTCAATTTATAGAAAAAATTAAATACTTAATTATATTATGTAAATATAATTTGCGGAATTTATAAAGCTTCACTAAGTTGTAAAGGAAATGTTTTTTTTTTAATAGTAATGCGTACACGGAAAACGTGTCATATAAATATTTTTACTATTTTCAAACTAAGCCAAACGCTTGTTCTATGAAAGTTCAAAGTTTAAAGGATTGTGATTTTATTTTTATAATAAGTATGTCAATGACTAGAAAATCTATCCGCGCTGGTCCCTCATGACTGAGGGTCGTGATCTCCATGAATTCTCGCCCTCTTAACTATGCTCCTTCACTTTCCTCGGCATCCTGCAGACCTCAGAGCTGTCACCAGAGAAGTGCCTGTTGCCTTTTCTACTTGATTGGTCTAACGAGTGGGGGATCATCCTCTTTCTCTTCGTCATTCGACGTGGGTCACCACAATAAGTCTATCTTTCATGTTTAATTCCCACAGAATGGAAACATTTGGTCTTCCCATATTTTGTATATTTTTTCAATTTTTCATTGTTTCCATATTTTTATCCATGACTAAAAAATATGTCAATATTCTTTTTATTTTTAAAATTTACATGTGCAAGAAAAATAGATATTACTTAGTAGTGTTCTAGGACTGGCTACAATAACTCCAACTGCCTATAATAACACAGCGAATTAACGTTGGACCATACGAGTACTTTAAATTTATACGGTATATATAACAGTTATACAATTGCAGAAAATCCATATTGACGCTATCGTAGAAGCCTTTTGTGTCATTCCTATTGTTTGGAAATTAAATATATTACATTTAGAACCAGATCTGGAAGTATTAATTCGGCAAGGACAAATTGAATTATTAGGAATAAAGTTCAAATTTGAAGATATCCCAAGTAGTTTGACGAATATTTGTTTGGAGTTTAAACGAAACGAATTCAAGCATACAATACATAATATTAAAAATATTTGTAACAAAAATATTATGGTTAGCCAATATTTTTTTTTTTCTAAAACCGGTTGGTTTTTAAAAAAAAACTCGTATGGTTAAATATTAAATTATTGTACAATTCAATTACACAATACGTAAACGTTACATAAGATCTCTTATTTGTTTCTTTTAAACATATTAAGATTTTTGACATTAAAATTACGTAGAAAAACATATAAATTATATTAATGGCGAATGATCACTTTTTATTTATAAAATAATTGGTAAAAATTGTACGGTTTACTTAGTATTTAACCAACATGAAAAACTAATCATTTTCAGGGTAATAAAAACTAAAAAGCAAATTAAGTTTTTAAAAATTTAATTAAATCTTAATGATGAAAAATGTTGGAATATGATACTAATAATTCCAAATTATTGGAAACATTTTTAGAATATTGCGAAATTAATTTGGGCATTTTTCGAAAATCGATTGATTTTTAATAATAAGATCAAGTGATTAAATACGAAGTTAATTGCGTAACTTTTTTTAAAAATATCTGACCACCATATTTTTGCGGTGAATATTTAAATATATACATACAAATAATTATTTAATGTATCGATCTCCGTTTTCTAAATTCAATAAATCAGTTGCTAATTCCATCACGTCGTTAGCTGATTTTCTATCAGATCAAGACAACCACGTAAGCGGTAATGATGAGATGTCATCATATCGGAATCATGTATTTGTATCCGCAAGATAAGCTGCAGATGTAAAGACGAGATGGGATTTCGTGTGACGTCAAACGGATGCTGAGACATGAAGATAATCACAGAAGCAGACAACTTTGTAAACAAGTAGGGTTGTTTATGATGAGATCATGAGATGACGTGCGTAGATACGCCACTGTATACATAAGCTAATTGCGAAACCTGATTGGATACTTATTATAGTGAGTGTACGAAACAAATTGTTCTTAAATTAAAATGGAAAATTTTTATTGTGTTTTCGATAATATACGGTTTACCACTCTATGGTGTAGTAAACTTTTTTTATTTAGTTAGTCTGAAATGGAATATTGTATATTTGCGTTTTTCAGTATGCCCTTAATATATATTGTTATTTGTATACTCTGGACACCAGAGCACTCCGAAAGGTCTTTGAAGCAAAACCGGTGAGAACGCATCCCCCGGGATGCCCAATAATGAGATGGGCTGAAAATATACAAAATGATGCAATGCGGCTAAAAGTGAAAGGTTGTGCAGTCGGCCATGGAACTGAATGGTCTTTAGGAATAATTTGCTTGTTTACTCTAATGGAAAGACACTCAAAAGTGTGGAGGTCTATTGCGTCCACTCTTATCATTACTGCCCGATTATACTGAACGCACCTTGCGAATACCGGTGCGTAAAGCCAAACTTCTACCAGACGTAAACCCAGTACCGATGTCATGTAGCAATATTAATGGGACCGGTAACCATCTGGAAGACCGTATTTTGAGCGCCATTTTTTCTACTGCTAACTTCCCATCAACAGCTCGAAGAATCGTCTCCGAAAACTATTTGAGTAGTAATTATATCGTACAACTTAACTTCTCCATATTTGTAAACTATGCCTAACCAAATAATAAATCAAAGGTCAACCGTTAGTAGTTTATCGTTTTCATAATTTCCTCTGACAACGTACACAACATATACACAAAACATCCCGCGACTATCAAACACGAGAGTGGTGGATGAATATTGGGACATTTCATGGTTCCACGCTCACAAACAACAAAATCACAGCAGCGTATGCAAAGTAGTGATACAACATAAATAATCACATAATTCACTTCCTCTCCTCGAATACATAGAAATAACCAGTCGAGCCAAAGGAACAATGTATACCGGTTTGGGAATAAACTAAAGGGGTAGGAATAAACTAAAAACTGGTGACAATAAACTACAGTTAACAGTAATTATTCAGGGCCAAGTATAAAAGTATATGTGTTCACCTATAAAAAAGAATAATTAATTAAATTACTCATGAATACGGAACAAAACGTATTTATATAAAAATAGAAATATTAATATTAAATAATCTGGTGCTGTGCTTTAAAACGTCAAATAATGGTATCAAAATAAAACGATATATTTATTTGACGCTAAAACTGATGTATACAATTCATCAAAATTATTTAAGACAAGCTACCTCATTCACTCACCATTGCCTAGGCTGCATAACCTAGGAAATCAATGCAGTGATTTTTTAAACAAATTTAATTAAAATTTGTCAATTTTTAAGACATTGAAGTCAATTTTAAGATGTTAATGTAATATATTCTATGCAACTGCGTTAATGTGTAATATATTTGATTAACTGCTTGATGCTGTACTTATTACAGCACAAAAATAACCCGACGTGGTAACAATAGTCTTTATTGTACAAAGCTATATGGTTACAGGTCAAATATAAGAGATGCGTTTCGAGCAACGGCTCAGATGCGAGAGACCGCGCCCGAAAGCCGGGGGAAGCCTTTTATCCCTTTAACACGCGTGTCATTCAGGCCCACTTGCGCCCATCCACTCATCCATAGATATATCACAGTGAATAGTTATTTTGCGGAAACAGTTATTAATGTGAATTTTACCTGCTAATTTTGTTATCTTTCATTATTTACTTATTTAAGAAATAAAAATATTAATTTCAATAGTTTTAAAATGTAATTCTGATGTTTTCAAATAATGCTTTTTCGTGTACTGTTGCACGGTAGCACTGTGTTAATGTTTCATAAACTTTCAAAACTTTTTACATTGTAATATGTGTGAAACATGTACACGTTATTTTCATTTATTTCTCTGATAAAATTAATAGACAGACAAATATTTTCTGCAAAAGAGAAATGGGTTTTTCATAACAAGGGTACTCTGGTTTTGATAAGGGATGTACACAGAGAACTATTATTCGCTGTATTATAACTAAATTCAGAACATTTAATTAAAAGTTATGTACATGAAAGGTTTAAAAAAAAGCAGTATTTCACAACAGGAAAGTTTTTACTAAAAATTGAAGATTTACATAATAAACTTTTATGAAATTTTTTTCCAGAATATCATATCTATGTTTTAAAATTTGGAGCAAATTTTTGTTTTATGACCCTTATTAGAGATTTTGCTTTGTGAACTTCTTGAACGACAGATTTGGGAAAATGGTAAAGTTTTTTGGAATAACTTTTTCATATTATTAACATCTTCATTTTATCTGAGTTGACTAGTAATGCCGATTGAAATGTAAATTTTTTGAGACGCTTGAGGAATACTGATACAATCAACTAATTTCGTCTTTTAATATATAGGTATATAATATATGAAACGTATTTCATGGAAAAATATCTTCTGGAGTATTCTGTCAGTTTTTTTTGTGGCCGACCCACGGCAGAATATCTCAGAAAAAAATCTATTATGACATCGAGCAAAAATATTTTTTTTTTCATTTCCTAAAACATTCATTGATTTCAAGGAGTTACTTATTAATATTCGAAAAAATATTAAAGGAATTTAAAAAATAGATTTTTTCTTCCAAAATAAACTTAACTATTTATATTGATGAATTTATACAAGAAATTAAATATTATATACGAGTGTGCATACCTCAGCCAGTGAATTCAATTCTGAGTTAAAATCAAAATCCCGGGTGTTCGGGAAACGATTTTGATGTTCCCAGGACCATATAAAAATACTATTTGCTTATTAGTTTCACTTTTAAAAAAAGCCATATTAAACAAACAAGTATCATCAATTTATGTTTAAGTAAATGAGGGACATTTGAACAATAAATTAATGAACCTTAATAATAATAATAATAACGCACAATTAGCATAAATAGTACATATGAAAAAATAAAGGTAATTATTTTACTAGACATAGTTTGTTCTAAAGCAATTACCTGTACAGTTTTTAAAAGTTGTAAATATTAAGAAGTAACTAAGTATAATGTTAAGTGAGTTATAAAAAGTTATGTGAAAAAAGTATGTTGAAAAAAAGTTATGAAAATATTATTGTCAGTAATATACAATAGTCGGTAACAAGAATGTGTGGGTGGTTAGGTTAGCAAAAATGACAAATCGGTTTAATTTTGCTTTCTACCCACATCAAGCAACCACTTTGTTATTTTTGGTTTGAAGTCATTGATCACTTTAGACCCAGCAAAATTCACTATTGGAAAAGCAAAATACATTATTGGAGGAGCAAAATACATTGTTGGAAAAGCAAAATAGATTGTTGGAGGAGAATAATACATTGTTGGAAGAGCAAAATACATTGTTGGAGGAGCAATATACATTGTTGGTGGAGCAAAATACATTGTTGGAGGAGAATAATACATTATTGGAGGAGCAAAATACATTGTTGGAGGAGAATAATACATTATTGGAGGAGCAAAATACATTGTTGGAGGAGCAATATACATTGTTGGTGGAGCAAAATACATTGTTGGAGGAGAATAATACATTATTGGAGGAGCAAAATACATTGTTGGAGGAGCAATATACATTGTTGGTGGAGCAAACTACATTGTTGGAGGAGAATAATACATTATTGGAAGAGCAAAATACATTGTTGGAGGAGCAATATACATTGTTGGTGGAGCAAAATACATTGTTGGAGGAGAATAATACATTATTGGAGGAGCAAAATACATTGTTGGAGGAGCAATATACATTGTTGGTGGAGCAAACTACATTGTTGGAGGAGAATAATACATTATTGGAAGAGCAAAATACATTGTTGGAGGAGGTAAATACATTGTAAGATTTTACGCATCCCGTGCTATAACGGTGGATAAATATGTTGCATCTGGCTGCAGAGACCCTGGAGTCAGCTGCGAGAGCGACCCGAGACCGGGACTTGTGGAGATGCATTACGAGCCAAGTCTTATTTGACTTATGCCACTATATGTCAATACTGACATGAAGAAAAGGATTTATGGCAAACAAAAGTGCAACAAGCGGGCATCTTAGAGTAAAGGTAAAGGTTTTCGTTTTTGACATTGTTAAAGGACGAGCTTTTATCGCTTATTTATATATATATATATATTTATAGGTGACAGTGAATCTCGTTCACTTACTTTGTGTAAACAGCCTTCCCGCCCAGTAATTCAGATATCAAAGAAAGTAATTTTTCTTCCAAGGTATGTATAGGTGAGATTTCATATCTCAAAGAAAGAAGAAGTACCTATAGGAATAGGAGTTGGAGTTGGAGGAGTACATATGCACTGGACGTTTCAAAGTTTGCCTCATTTTTTTACTTAAACTATACATTAGTTGTACACTCGATATCATTTTTATTCTTTGTTCGATTCCATATTCATAACATACCTAATATTTAATAGTTTTACAAAAATAATTTGTTTTTTCTTCTTCTAAATATTCATAAATCTGGTTAACAATAATGTAAAAACATTATAATGCGCTCAAGTGTGCAAATGTATATAGGTAATTTTTTGTTACAAAATCATCCGACATTTTACTAGTACGTTCCAGCTTTGAAATGAACCCTTAAATTTAAATGGAGGGTTAGGTACGTATGTACTAGTAATCTTGGCGTTAGTATTTCCGGAAGTGTTAAGTTTATCAGCGCGGGGCTGATAGCGCTCAGGAAGTGACTGACAGGAAATCTCCGTGTCACGTGTTGGGGCGGCCGGGTGGGCTGTGGAGGGTGGGCGGTGGTTGAGGAGGTAGTTTTGGCAGGAACCCGGGCGTGATGCGGATTTATGTTAAGCTGCATTCATAATACATGCGGAGCGATGAAGTTAATAGGGTGTGCTCTTTTGCATTAAATTATGCTTTGGGGTATGCGAGGGAAAGCCGTGAATTATCATTTTGGTGAATATATTTTTTAAAATTTTGCTTTTGATAATTATATCAACTAAGATTATTCAGAGCCATTCTGTGATGTCTAGATTTTGGTAATTAACTATATATATATAAATATTTTAGTTGTATAGTTAGATATTATTATATTTGGAAGCAAGATATGTAGAAAAAATGTATAATAAAATTATTAAAAATACTAATAAAATGTATTAATTAGAAAGGTATACGTATAAAATCAATTTTAACGAAAAATATTGTTGTTGCGCTACCGGAATTCGAACCTGGAACCAAACCGAGGAAGATGATAGGAAGAGGATACATCTTATATATTATCAAGAACACATTCTTATTATCAACTGAAAAATATTGTTGTTGCGCTATCGGGATTCGAACCTGGATCTCTTTCCAAACCGGGGAAGGTGCATTTTCCAACTATGCTACAGCGACAGTACTTCTAACGACAATTTTTCGAACCTATATGATACACTAATCCCGCAACAATAATATTTTTCGTTAAAATTGATTATATATGTATGTCTTACTAATTAACACATTTAATTAGTTTTTAAAATATCACAGACCGTCTGTTCTGAATAATTACAACTTCACAATAAGAATGTGTTCTCCTTAATAATTAAATTATTCTAATGAGATTCCATTGTGTGAAGTGAAGTGGATAATGGGTGGCCCAAATAATATAACATTGCATTTTTAAAATTTATTTTTGCATTCTAAAAATGTATGTCATCGAATTGATAAAACAGGATTAATTCGCATATTACAATTTATAAAATAATCAAGAAAAAGAGCATGTACCATTTTGTTTATTTAACTTGTTAATAGTTTAAACCAAATTTCGTGCTTGAGGCCATGTCCATGCCGAAAGTCACAATAGATTTTTATAACTACTTACAATAAAAATGGTACAGTTTAGATGAAAAAACAGACAATAATACTTAACGATATCTAAATACCAAATCGTTAAAAAAATATTATACAAATATAAAAATTACAATAATTATTTTAGAGAAAAATCTCATTTACCTCCAAACCACCACATCATTTTTACCGTAAAAAAGTATTATAAAGATAGCCTACAGTGTTATTAATTAAAGAATAATTTCAGGATCCAAAAATGTTGAAAAATTATACTAATATTAAATTATTACTAAACTGGTATTCCCACAGTCTACCAAATATATAAACGTGATCTAGCACAATTTCTTTGTTTCAATATTTTCAATTTGGTGTCACATACGCGATCATTTTGGTACCATTTACGCAATCAAATAGCTCGGAGACTTTTTTTAAATATATGACTTAATTGGAATGAAAATTTAAACACTGACAATATAATATGCATTAATGTAAAAAATAATGTAAACTAATATGTGTAAATGCCTCTAATGTTGTCCTCGTCCCGCAACTAATGTTCAAAACCCCTCTTTTATATATACTTACATTTTATTTGATGTCTATACATTTATTGGTCAGTGGATATTCCGGTATATTTGATTTTTGTGCAAAAAATATCATTTACAAATTGTTCCGCACGGGAAACGTCACACGAAACAAAAAAATAACAATATTTTGTATCTATTTATGCTTGTCGTGTTTGGGGAAGATTTTAAGTATTACTTCATCCTTCGTTACATTTCAAAATTATACTTTCTCTCTTTTCAAAATATTAAAGACAGTTTTGTAATCGGAGTAAATTATAGGGCTAAAAATATCAGAAAAGTTCGATTCTATTATTCTGGGCATGTACTCGGGTATTGACATTCCAAACTACGATTCGTTTATATTAATAAATATGTTCAATTCGTATGCTTTATGATATTATAGATTAAAAATTATTCGATTAGTTAATTAATTAATTATTAACACATTCTTATTCTGAAGTTGTAATTATTCAGAACATAGGTCTGTAATATTTTAAAAATACAAATTAAATGTATTAATTAGAAAGATAAACATATAAAATCAATTTTATCAAAAAAAATTGTTTTTGCTGCAGGGATTCGAACCTGGATCTCTTTCTATCCGGGGAACGTGCATTAATCGATTATGCTATACCAACACAGTGCATAGACGACTAATTTTCGAACTCACATGTTACATTTTTCAAATTGATATATCTAATGTTCCATTATTTGAAAGCCATTTCTTTTATTTTTATTTTTACGGAATCTCAAATACCTTTGAGTAATCCGATAGGAGACGTCAAAATTAATAATTCATTTTTATTAAATTATGGACACATTCACATAACATATATTATTAAGTAGAACACATTCTTATTGCAAAGTTGTAATTATTCAGAACGTAGGTCTGTGATATTTTTTAAAATACAAATATAATGTATTAATAAAAAAGATATACACATAAAATCAATTTTATCGAAAAATATTGTTGTTAATGCACGTTTCCCGGATAAAAAGAGATCCAGGTTCGAATCCCGGTAGCAACAACAATATTTTTCGATAGAATTGATTTTATATATGTATATATTTCTAATTAAAATATTTAATTTATATTTAAATTGAATTTATTTGAAAATTGCCTAATTTATTTGAAAATGAATATACAGATGATTATATTATGGTAAATAATATATAAAGATAGTTATTTAAAAATATCAGATTTAATGTAAGTAATGTATAAATATAAAAATTATATAAAAATATAGTAATACGTTTTGACTAAGAATTAAATTTATAAAGAAACAGTTACGTAAAATCTGTCGGTATTCATTACCAATTCAAAAATTAAATTGCCATTACAGTGGGCACGAACCATTTGCAGACACGTTGTTATTGGTTTGATAGATGTATCTCTATAATTAATAATTTCCTTTAATTTCCAGGATGTTCCGGTAACCCCGACGCCAAGAGATTGTATGACGACCTCCTTAGCAATTACAACAAGCTGGTTAGGCCAGTTGTCAATGTCACAGACGCTTTGACTGTCAAAATCAAGCTTAAATTGTCGCAGCTTATCGATGTGGTAAGTGATTTTGTATAATAATTTTTATAGTAGGTTATATATTAAAATGTTTGTATTACTATGTTGTATTCAGCATTATAATAAGTGATATTTATGAAGATTGTATAGTATTCCAGATATGCATTTTTATGACTTTTGACGTTATTTTGTGTTTTCTTTTTAAAATCTTTCTAAGAAATGTAAACAAAGCAAATAATTGCTATTTCAGTGACGAAATTCAGATAGGTAGCTTAGTGACTTGGTGTTTGCGTGTACAGCTAGAGCGGATTGATTGTGAATGTAGAACAGTACTTACTGTAGCTGTGTTTATTTACAGATTGAATTTATATTGTTTGTTATATTATAATAAGTACAAGTTCAACGTAGTTCACTGAAGGCGGTGTCGAGTCGCGTGCGAGTAGATATGTCCGAGGAGCTAGCTAAGAGAAGAGTGGTCGGTTCTAGGTTTTCTCGAACTGGTTGCGGCGCGACGTATTATTATCTGGTTTTCTGCGGGTACCAGTTGGACTGTATGGCCGTCAGATGAATGCTGACGCGGCCATACGGCTGAGCGCGTAAAGTAGTAAAGGTACATAGTAAAGTCACAATAACAAAAATGAAAATATTTCATGTAGAATCTTTCCCAAATAAACGAACATAGATAAAATATTATTGTTGTTGTATTATTTCATTCACATTTTGATAATTCTTTCTTACCATGATTTGAATCCGGGATCATTCTATTGCCGATAGAACGGTCATCCAGAGCCTTAAGATTTAACATTTGTAGTTTATTCGCAGTATTAATTTTAGTTTACATAATCAACTAATGACATGTTTCGGAGAATCGCAAATTTCAATAACTATCGCATAAAACGTGAATCTATCATTTAATCATAGTATTTTTTAAATATTATTTCTTTGTATGCATCAACTCTAAAGGTTCTTTAACTAATATATTATATTTATATTTGAAATTGGTAGGACACTTCCGCCACACGAGTAGGTAAGAAAAATAAAAATGATTTACTTATCGGAATGATTATGAATTTGGATGGAAAAAATGATTGCGAATTCAACAAAAGCATTTTTGGGGACCGTAATAAAACTGCACGTAAATCTTATTGAGTGTTCTTGCCTGTAATTTTTTCGTAAGTCTTATGTTTTATTTGTCCAATATATTTTCAAAAGCTGTTTTAACAATCACAAGGGTACGTACATTGTTCTCATTTTGCCTCAAACACATTTGGGCATCAGAAAAAGCGATATTCGCGACAAACAATAATCATTTTTACCGTCTTCTCATAGCTCTCATTCAGTTTAATGTTATTACAAACATCTTACGAACGACTTAGTGAAATGTAATAGAAATTCAAGACGTACTTTTTAGCGCTAGTAAACACGTAATGCTTGTAGAACGTATATGATGATTGACTTAAGTACTAATAAACGATTCCTCGCTATTTTGTTGGACGTTATTGAATCAATTGTTTATTTACATAGTGTAATTACGATTATTTATTTATTTTTAAATACTATCACTGAAACAAGCCGTCAATATTGACACGAAATTAGTCAAGTCTATAATTATTTTTAATGTTATTTGATGTAATAACCGTACACTTTAACGTGATATAATTGACAGCAGTTCTTGTTTGTTTTATGTTACAGTGGAACGCGAACTGCATTCAATATGATTGTTTTATGTTGCTACGTGACACGGACACAATGACGTTGTATATATAGAATATATTCTTGGAATGTATCAAACTAATGGCCACTTGAATAATAAATACATATTTATTCATATTAATTACATTTATATAACTTTGTTTTTATACATTTGGGTTTTTATTTGTTTACATTTTGGTTGTGTTGAAACTGGTCAGTAGTCAAATAATGGGTTGGGAGAATATAGAGAATTATGTGAGGGGAGGGTTGTGCGGAAGGGTGAGTGGGTTACTACCTGTGCAATGCCGGGAATATTCAAATAGTCTGAAAAATATTGAAGATAACCATTTTTTCATCTATAAATCTATATCACAAATAAATTTGAATATTATTTTTACGAGTGTATGCATTTTTTTTTAAAGGGCGCTAGAAGGGGGGGGACCCACGTTTTCTCGAACGGTTGTAGAAGATTAGAAGAGAAACTCGAAATCTACAATTAATAAACAGAAAAGAAAGAAGAAAAAAAAAACAAAAGCTATTGTAAGAAATTCAAAAAAACAGAGATTTTAATTGAAATCTTCTTCAGCTGCAGGAAGGGTTGTGGAACTGACCAACCTTTGCCAGAAGTTTAAATTTAGTGAACGGGCATTTGTGGTGGCAGGCCCAAAAGTGTGGAACTCTTTGCCATCCGTCATAAGAAATAGTGCGTCAGAGACTTTATTTAAGAAAAAACTAAAACGCACCTTTTCAAAAAACCATTTCCATAAGTGAAAATAGCGATTTAAATTTTTTTTTTAAAATAAAGATACGTACACGGAGTACATGTCACATCAATATTCTATTTTAGAACTAAGCTAAATGTTTGTACTATGAAAACAGGACTAACTTGCTGGTGTCCTTGAACGAGGCGCGAACCCCCAACCACTAGATCAGTAGGCCAACGTCTTGGCCACTACACTAACAAGTTACTCATTTTAAAAACAAACATAATTGTAGAACTATAAACAATTCATGTGTAAAGCGCCCTTGAGGTGAAAGTTTTTATGAAAATGGCGCTATACAAATTATCCATTATTATTATTATTATTATTATGATTATTATTATTACAAACACACAGATAAATAAGCATGATATAGGCCAACGGAGTTACGCACGATTTGTTTATTTTAAAAATTTGACTTATGAAAAGTGAAGTGTCCGCGTTCTCACTGACACGATCTTGTCATCGTCTGCCTAATATACCTCATCTCGTAGTCCACGTCTTGATGAAACCCCTATACAACTTGAGATTCCTTGCATTACTGATCAGATCCTCGTTTTCAGGCGGCCGACTATTGAACCCAGTTAAACCTCCAATGATGCAATCAAGAGTATCCCTCATTATCACGCCCTCATCATCCCTCATTGTCACAAGATGTGTTCCGGTGTCTGATTTATGTGTGTATGTGAGCGAGAACGTATGCATTAAAAATAATGAATTTAGTCAATCCATTTCAAGGATCCATTGTAATATTTTTTAACATCCTTTCAAATAATTATTATGTGTGAGTCCGTCAGTCCTGTAAATTCGCATCAATATCTTTTTGTTAACGAGTCAAAAAAATCAATTAAAACACATGACATATAGAAAAATATGAAAAGTCGATTATACTATCCACGAAACCATCAAAAAAGGTCATAAATAACAACATTTTGTATGATTCATTTTGATTGTTGTTTTTACCATTCCTTATATGTTTATATGGAATGTTTTTAATAATAATTTTGGCCGTTAATATTACTCAGGCCTTACGTTATACGGCCACCTCAGCCGTTCCTTTCACTTGGCAGGGTTGGACCTTTTATCCCTTACATTAATTAAACACCGTCCACATTAATCGAGGGGCAATATAATATACCGAGCGACCACAGCCTTCCCGTAAAACGATTCACGTGTTGTAGAATCGTATTATAGGATTAGTGGCAAATACGCCGTGGAATTGAATTCGTTTTTCGAACTAAAAAATTAGTTTCAGATAATGCACCAATCAACAATACTAATTATAAAATTGTTTTAAAATATAGTCTAATGTAAAATATACTCATTACGTTTATTATAGCTCATGTCTATGGAACAGAATTCATCTCGAGACAATATTTAAGAAGAGGATTATGCTCTTATGAGTTTCCTTGGAGACAAATCTCGGCTTTCGTGGCTTACCGCGTAGACACTAAGTGGCAAGAAATTTAAACATCGCCACTTGTCTCGCGTCTCATTTCACGTTTATTGTACGTTAAACGTTAAATATCAGTACATTGATCATTGAAATTTTGTTCATTGGGTTAATTTAAATGTCCCCTTCTCTTTTTCTTTTTCTTCTTTTTGTGTCCTATCCGTTCAACGGACGTTGGCTGTCATGGCTTTATTTACTGCGGCTCGGAAAAGCTCTACAGTAGACAGACCAAACCATTGTCTCGGGTTATCCAGCCATGATGTTCTCCTTCTTTCAGAACCCTGACTTCTAAAAATATTTCCAGAGATATTGAAGTTTTCAGATTTTGATTGTTTTAAATACTTATTTTTCTTTATTCATTCGAACCATAACATCTTCATTTAACTCTATCCATCCAGCTTATTTTAAGATTATTTTAGATCCACATCTCAAATGCTTCAAGTCGCCTTATCGTTTCTTCGGTGTCCATGCTTCCATTAAATCGAGAACACAGCATCTGACCATTCTCATTCGTATTAGTATCTTCTCAGCATCAGTTAAAACAGAATAAATGTTTGTAATTTATCATCTTTTGTTTGTCTAACTTTTTAGAATAAGTATAAGAATATATATTTATAAAAATACATATTCATGGTTGTGCACGTGTTGAATTTTGATGTTAAATTGAATGCCGTGTACATGGATCAGTCTAACTAATCTCAATCGGTGTGTTTATCTCCAAATTTAAAACTCACCACGTGTATCTCTGAGACTTATTTCATAGTGTCTTGTTACCCGGACACGGGTCATTATATACTTGTAATTTATCGTGTTGGGTTTAGTGAACTCATTTTAAAAATATTAATTTGTAAAAAAAAAAAAAAAACAATTGATGAATGGTAAAAATGCGCAGTATAAATCGTGATACGCGAGGATCGGCCG
Organism: Eubasilissa regina; assembly: GCA_022840565.1. Lineage (NCBI taxonomy): Eukaryota > Metazoa > Arthropoda > Insecta > Trichoptera > Phryganeidae > Eubasilissa > Eubasilissa regina. The sequence goes on along the minus strand of JAINEB010000015.1, from coordinate 18,724,209 downwards.
TAATTCACCCTGCGAGACGTTACACAAACGTCGATAAAAGACATTTTATTTCTTCGATATGATCATTGTTGACATGTTGCTTTTCTTCGAGACAAGGTATTATTAGTTCTTGATTAAACGAAAGTGGCAATACATTTTTGGTAATACAATTTATGTGGTATAAAAGCAATTTATTCCTTCAAGCTTTTGTTCGATTTACCACTCTGATATTTTGAAGCTTGTTATAATTTATAACACCTGCTAACCAATGAAATAAAATATACGGAACGGAGATATTCCGCGTCATATTACTTTCGACTATAAAATAAATGATTTATTTCATAAAACTAGAAAGGCTCTGCACATCGTCCCATCTTCCGCAAGGTGTAAAACTATTTAAATGCATATTTAATAAAATGTATATATAATGAAAAAAAAAAACAAATTAAATTAATCAATTACAAAGATATACAGAAAAAATCTATCTATCGAAACGATGGTTGCTATCGGGATACAAAGTTGATTACTTTTAAAAGTGAAATAATAGATATATCAGTAAAGAATGTTAAATATAATAAGTTAAAATTTGTCGCTAAGTTAATTGATTGATATGGTAAAATGGTAACGCTTTTCCCAGGAAAGAAAAAAATTTGAGTTCATATAAAGTTGAAAAGTACTTTTTTACAACACCAATAAGAAATATTGGAAAAATATGGGTTATTTTTGCAGTTCTAGTTATTGCCAGATCTGTTTAAGATTGTCCATAACACACCGTGTCATGGAATTTCTTCTGTTAATCTCCGCTTTGTAGTTTCCCTATGTGTATATATATATATTTTTATGACTTCGCAATTATCGATTTAGGCTAATAAAGATCTAATATTTTGCTTTTTATTAATGACCATTATTTTAGTATTTTGTCAGTTTTTTACGAAGCCCATTAGTTACACATGAAGATGAAGAAAGTCTTTACAATATCGTCGAGGTTATTTGTTATAAGGGCAGTATTGTCAGCGTAACGCATTAAATACGCAAATAAAAAAATATTGAAAAATAGTGTTATACTAATATCAAATAAAGAAAAATTTTGGTCAAAAATTTCAATTATATTCTTCTTCTTTTAAACAGGCAATTCACCCTTCAAGAGTGATTTGTGCCATTAATCAAGTTAAAACTTTAGTTTATAGTACTAAAATATAGGAAATATAGGAATAGGAAATATTATATTACAAGTCAATACCATTGTCGTTCAAAAAATTTGCTATTATATCGATTAAATGTGGCGAGTTAAGGGAAAGAAGATGACATAAGTTAATCGGGAGTTGAAAATTACCATTGACGAGATTACTGTAAAAAAACCTGTTATTCGCAATGGACAGGCAAAAAATATATTGTCAACGGTTTCCTCCTCGGCACCACAGTCACGTTGGGGAATCTATTAAGTTCAATCTTAATAAATGTGAGGTTACCTGGTAATGTCAATATCAAATATCTCATTTTAGAGATATTTGATATTGTTCTTTTGGAGACATTCCTTTTGGTGAACCAGAGCGTGCGGAGAATAGATCTTTGAATTATTTTAAGCCGATTACCCTTATGATTATTTGAATCCATCCATTGTGCAGTCCAGATAGAATTCGTACGTTTATTTTACCATATTAAGTCTGCCGTACATTGGGATATGGAATTAATGAGGGAAAACTCCGGAAAGAGTGACTTCCTTGGCCAGTTTATCAGCACATTCATTTCTATGAATCCCTTATGCGCAGGAATTCAAACGAATGACACCTGTTTATTGTTGCTGTCCAAATTAAATAAACATCTTATCTAGCGAAACTTTCATATTAGCAGAGAGAGATTTCAATTATCTTGCAATAAAATTAAATTTCTTATATTGTATTTAAAGGTTAATGTCATATCGAGAAATAAAAATTAGGTTATAATATTTCGTTAAAATGAAACTGTTACTGCGTACGTTGAGTAAGCAGGTAATATAAACACATCTATTCCATTTAAATCCACTCTCCCACCTGATCGGATTCCCGTGCTCATTGTCAATCCTATTTATTCTGAATAATTTTTTAAACTTTATTCCACGACTTTATTTAAAACCTCAGTACGAGATGAACATACAATACAATATTGATCCATACCTTTAAAAGTAATATCAACAAAAAAAGTTTTAAAGTTTGTTGACTATCGATCGAACAAATATTTTTCAATGCTTCATCTAATAGTATTTCTTTGGTTTCAAAAACAGGTTTTTAAGCATTTTTTTACAGTATCTTATGGTTATTAGATACCGGATGCTTCAATAATAGCAGGCACGTGTGAAAATATGTTTATTTTTCGTTCGGCACGGTACGGGTAGGACGTAGCAAACATAAGCTTTCTCATCCTTCAGGCTTTATTGCCGAATTTCTTGAGAAAACAAGTAGAAAATATTTATGAATATAAATTAGTTATGTTTACAAATTGGGTTATAAGTTACAATAAAAATATACATTTCTTTATTAATTATATAATATTATGTGTTCGTATATTACCTTAGCTTACCTTAGTAGTTTAAGCGCCCTTAATGAAAAACCCTTTATTTAACATATCGTAAGAACAATGTAGATGGCTTTCAAATAATGGAACGTTAGATGTATTAATTTGAAAATGTGTAACATATAGGTTCGAAAATTTGTCGCCAAAAATAATGTCGCTGTAGCATAGTTGGTAATGCAGCTTAATTGGAAAAGGGATCCAGGTTCGAATGCCGGTAGGGCAACGACAATGTTTTTTGATAAAATTGTTTTTATATGTATACCTTTATAATTAATACATTTAATTAGTATTTAAAAAATAATAAAGCTAAAAAACTGTTTCTATGCATAATATGCACATTTTGACTACAATTTTGAAGACCAACTCTCTGAAATATCGGTCAAAATCAGTTTTACTTTTGCAACAAATTGTAGAATAATTTTTAGTAATATTTTGAATTAAATAATGATTTTTTAATGCCGTACCAATTTTTCTGCGTTTAAGACATTTTATTACAGAATATATTATGCGTGACGTATTTACCTTGAAGAAAGATATTATTAAAGAATACAATATATTTCTTAATACATTAATTTTTATATGTTCTACAGTAATTTATAAAAAAATGTTTTTAATCGGTGTCCTCATCAGCTATGTGTAAATATATACATATTTAAACAATATAAGATAGAAGTAAGATAACCAAAATTAATAAGTAAAGTTATTATACATATATGTAATATATAAGAATCTAATAATATCTGAAGTTATTTTATATAATTTTTATAAAGGTTATTTAACATTGTTTTTAAAAAGTTAAATAATCTATATAAAAATTAACATAAACCACAAAGTTAAACTAACTAACTTACCATAACGCCGTTTCCCCGCAGGGGTAGGCAGAGAGAATAGAGCGCCACACTGTTCTCGCCTCATCCACATTCATACATCTTCTCATACAGACTCGCCGATTATTGAGGCTTCTAACAGGACCATCCTCCATTATCTGGTTTACCTGATCGTGCTAAGTTTTCAACGGACGTCCTCTTTTTTTGATGCCATCAACACTTGTATCATATATCTTCCTTACCATTTTCTCCTCGTTCATCCGTTTCATATGACCAAACCATCTTAGTGATCTTTTCTTAATTTTACTCACTATAGTAAGATCAACTTTACATTCTTTCCTTATTTCTTCATGTCATGTCATAAATGGATCTGCCACACATACGTTTAAGCGATCTCATTTCCACTGTATTTAGTCTACTTTCGTTCCTCTTCTGCCAGCTGCAGGTTTCACTTCCATACATCAGTGTCCCTCTAGTTCCCATTAGTTATAATTCAATTTGAAAATATTAAAAATATGTATATCATTTAATATTTAATTAAACAGATTTATCAACAGGGTTTTTTTTAGTACACTCCTGTACACAATCATATTAAGACACATTACAAGACATTCAATGCAAAAAAAGTTAATATAACAAACATGTCTTTGCTAGAACTGAACACAATTGAGAATAAATGGTTTTAGCGTAGCATAATACAGAAATATTTTAATATTATTAACATTTATTATATTTTATTTTAAAGCGTTTATAAGATTTATAAAGATTAATTTTGGTATGGTGGCATCTTAATAATTAGAGTGATTCAAGTATAAATACATAAATAATATTTTTACGAAAAATTATAAAGTCCATTTAAAAAAGAGTAAAACATTTGATTAATTGGATAGACACACTTGAAATATTAATTTATCAAATAATGAATCCACTTACTTTTTTAATTAAGCTTAATAGCTGAGATATTTAGTACTGAATCTATAATGGTGGCTGCCGTTTAATTTGAGGTGTTCTCGCCTGGGGTCGGTATGTTCAATTAAATCATACCACGATGGAATTCCTCCGTCATACAACCCACCAGTTCTACTAGGGGTCAAACATTAAGGTACATATATATATATATATGAATGTTCGTCCAAATATTTTTATTAAATTATGGTTGATTTCCTTTCACCTGCAATGTGGAAATATTTTTAGAGATTTTCCTTCATAGTGCAAACATAGCGCCAATGTTAGGTACTTGTCTAAGTATGTCTTCGTAAATGTGAAGGTCATAGATAAACTCTTTGTGATAATTACACGTTTATTACAGTATGATACAAGGTATATCACTATAATATATACAATATCAGTACAAGTCAAACGATAAAGCCGATGGACTCGCAGAGAGAGAGCGCGCGCCTGGCGCGCATCGCCCTTTATACCCCTCGCACGCCCACAGATACGCATTAACATGCGACGGTGCGGGATTCACACACACCCATATGTGAAATCCCAAGGACATCACGATTATAATAATCATCATCATAATCATTATCGGCCATTTTCTATTCACTGCTGGATGAAAGCCTCCCCAAGTGTTTTCCACTCTTTTCTGTCCATTGTCACTTATTTTCGTAGAATTTGATACTTTTGTTGGTCAGTCTTTAATTATGATTCCGTTAATGACTGCATTCGTCCAACGATTGTTCGTCCTCCGAGCGATGCGGTCTGCCATTTGTCATTTAATTTTTATAACATATTTAATTATATCAACTACCCTTATCTGTTCTCTTCGTGTGATGCTAAACATACGTTTTTTCGTGTCTCTTTGAGTGTCTCATCTTTTTTGGACCACTATTTTATTGAGAGTTATACGAGAGTATCATTTTTACGATAATAATATCATTAAGAAGAACACATTCTTGTTGTGAAATTGTAATTATTCAGAACAGAGGTCTGTGATATTTTAAATACTAATTAAATGTATTAATTAGAAATACATAACTTATGTTCTAAATAATTACAACTTCTCAATAAGAATGGCATCTGGTAATCTGGCATCTGCTATCGGTTTACTCAATGTTATTTGAGATTCCGTCAAAATAAAGTAGATGGCTTTCAAATAATACGATAGATGCGCATTCATTTAAAAAGTGTAACACATTGGATCGAAAATTTATCTTCAAAAGTACTGTCTGCTGTAGCATAGTTGGTTAATGCACTTTCCCAGGATTGGAAAGTCATCTCGGTAGCAACAACAATATTTTTCTATAAAATTGATTTTTTATGTATATCTTTCTAATTAATACATTTAATTAGTATTTGATATTAATACCGTTTTGATAATAATATTATATATTAATTTATTTTGTTTTAGCGTTAGTGGTACGTTGCGGAGTTTTTTTTACTAAAGAAAATGTACGGAATTCTTCTGCGAATATATACAGGGTGTAACAGACCTGGTTCACAATATTTTATGGGATGGATACCTGGCTAAATTACGAGTAGAAAATGTTCAAGGAATATGTGCAAATTCTGCATTGTTACAAATCTTATTGTTCGAAATTTTTACAAAATCATGTTAAGGTTTAATGTCTACGTACTTAGAAATAAATATTTGCACAATTTATCCATTTATAACCTATATATTTGTTTCAGCCCCTAAATCATCTAGCAGAAAATATTCTGGCAGCTCGAAATTCGATGATCTTTAATCGTTTGTATTCAGTATATAATTTGAAATCTTTAAAGTATTTTTTAAATGCTTGTATCTCTACGATGGTTAAAATTTGGCACATACTCCTTGAACATTTTCGACTCGTAATTGAGTCAGGTATCCACCCACAAAATATTGTGGAATTAGTCTGTTACACCCTTTATATGTTAGATTTAAGATTTCCGAGTGCACTAGTGCATGGAACTGGCGTCTCTTCTGTTATATCGCGTTTTTGGTAGATGGTTTCCTTGGGGAAATCTAAGCCGATGTTTCGGCATGGTAACACAAACCACTGTCAAGTCATTGCTTAAAAATATAAGAGACACCAATTTCATACATATATATATTTCAAATATTCTTTGATACCTATTTGTCATAGATTTTCAACTTCGTAAGTTTGTAGTTTTTTGTTTACCTGTTATGCATAGAAAATAATATGAATATATGTACCTATGGAGTAAATAAATACATATTTTATATAACCGTTTATTAAAGTTAACTAAAGTCAAAACAATTATATAAAGTATTTAACATATTACCGACTTCCATTATTTATATATAGGAATTTGATCTGAATATTTATATTTATGTAATCTATAGAGAAAATTAAATAATCTAATTAAGATACTGATCAAAGCATTGTGAAACCTTCGAAATGTAATGCTGGAAGAGAATGATGAAAATTAGTTGAACGGAAAGGAAACGAAATACTATATTTTGGAAGAAATATATAAAAATAAATTTATCACCATGATGATAGTGAACAGACGTGGAAAACGTTTGGGTCATACTTTTCGGCACAACGCGTTCCTAACCACAGTGATAAGAAAGAAGAAGAGAATGACCAAAAAAACGTGAGTTCGTTTCTAAAATGAAGCAGATGCAGATGCTGCCAAAAAGAAAAATATCTGACATACTTTCAAGAAGAATAAGATATTCATATAGCTTATAAAAAACAATTCAATTACAAAATTACATTTCGACACGTTCCAGGGCAACAAACATCTGGACGTGCACTAACATATTTAGGGTATGCGATTCGAGTCATGTAAAGAGCTAATTTCCTTGAATATTACTATGTATTCTTTAGTTTAAGATCCACCTTAATGGTATTTAAAAAACGATTATTAAGAACTAAATAAATTTACCGGAAACTTTAGTTCGTAAAACATGACAAGCGCACACATTTTAATTTCAAAGAGCAACGTGCATGCATGAATAACTTCGCAATTTTTCAACAGATGGCAGTGCCATTTCTATTATCTTGACTGGAAGAAAGAAATTTTAGACTGTAGCAGCTTTCATATAATATAAGTAACTTTTCACTTTATTTCTGATCAGTCGCGCAGTCAGAAGGATACAATCAGTTCTCGTATCATGTATGAATCCAGCGATTAGGAAATAAAACAAAAAAAGATCAGGTACCTATATACTTATCTTTGATATTACAAACGCAAAAATTGTGTGTCGTGTATTACAGTTATCAATATCAGAGCAAGTATATAATTTACTTTCATCGTTCAATACAATATTGTGTTTAATCGTAAACATATCTTTTCAAAATTGCATTTATCGAGCATTACGTCCGGCCCCTAAAATACATTTTGGTCAAATTAAGTTGATCGGAAAATCAAACATTATTATTGATATGTATTATATATGATAGCCAGGATGGTTAAATTCATTATTATTGATATATATATATATTATTATTGAAACAAACATTATTATTGATATATATATTATATATGATAATCAGGATGGTTAAATTCTCAATAAAAAAAATAAAATAATGAGTTTGAACGTTGCTACATATTAATACATTAGAAAAAAATATTTCCGCCCCAATTTATGTAAAATTTCGATTATCAAAAATATTTGAACATTACATTATTTTTTTTGCTATAGTAGCAGTATTTACTTCGTTATTAGTAATGACAAAATATAGATCTTGAAACACGCGTCGTAAATTATAATTATAAGATAGTGACATTTTTATATTTATTTTGCTTAAATAAACATATCAAGTTTTATTTCCAAAATAAATAATTAATTATAATCTTAACAGTATTTGAATATGTCCAAAAATACACAATTACTGGATTTTTACCTCCAAAGACATCGTTATTAAACAAATTAAAGATGTCTCATAGAGACGAAGCTATTTATATTATATTATATGGGAAGTATGGATATTACACTGATGTTGTAGTTGAAGTGTGTGAACACGTGAAGTGTTTCTACATAGTAACATATATACAACATACAAAAATTTGACAGATATGGAGGTTGATTGAATGTAACGTAATATATATACATATATATATTTTTGTATATCTTGCTGGCATGTTATAATTAAAAATAATTATTAACCTCTTTTTCCATCCCTCATTCCTAATGAGTTGGAATTCAACTGAGGGAAATTAGAAAATTAAATAACATCTAGGTTAAAAATATGTCTTCGTTACTTTCAGTGGAAACTATTAGTTTATTCGGGCGCGACATATTACGACCGACTTATACTGAATTTTATGAGTTTTTTTAGATTCAATCAATCGTTAACATTTTGCACGAATGAGATATCATAATATTATAAAAAAATATTTATACTAGTAATTATTTATTTACAATAGTTATTATACTAATTCGTTTACATCGAAATTATTTTTTTTTTGTAGTAATAATGTTATCCCTCGGTCAGTTGGGTATTGGGATCTATGGAAAAATATTGTCACTTTTTCCGTGAAAATTGTTTTCGGGACCTTGGCATCTAACTGTTTTTGTAAGAGCGTAGTAATGTGGCAACATCTGGAGAATAAAAAAAAAATTGAAAAGCACACGGTACACGACTTACGATATTATGAGTTTTACTTCTTGTTTCTTTACACTTTGTCTAATATATCCTTATACTTGGTATGGTATTGATTTATTATGTCTATCTTCTATTTATGACGTATTGTAATGGTCAATATATTGCAATCAGTAGGAGAAGACGTAAATAACAAGGGGTGGAACAGTGGCGTAATTACAAAATATGGGCTCCAATGCAGAAAGTAAACGAAAACTCTAAATAAGTATTGTATATATAAGATATACGAATATTAGTAATGCGTAGATAATCCATTAAATTGTAAGAAAAAAATAGTCTCTTATTTCATACAATATTCACGCTTTCATGAAAAAAAAAGTATTATTAAGCGTTTACATACACTTACAAATTCAAAAATACTTGCGTTGCTTTAGTGCGATTTTCACTTTCGGGTATTCGGGTTAGCCCGACATATCAGCGAGGTGCTGATGAATACATCGATAAGATTAAGTGTTTTCGTAACGTACGTTAGAATCAATTTTTTATATTTGATAATTCAATTTCTTGCTGTGAATTTCAATTAACACCAGAAATGGAAAGAATACTCGCAAAAATATCAATTCCAAATGGAACGCACAGCATTGGCATGGTTACGCCACTGGTGCCCCGTGTCCAATATGCCCCAGAACTTATGTATCACAATTGAAGAGAAGAATCTTCCTCGGTCATGAAGAACAGCCAATGATGATGATAACAGTAATAATCGGAATATTGTTTTTTTTCCTTTAAATGGGTTTTTTCTTCCATTTTCGGCTTGCGTTACAAATTACATGACATTGTATATCTCGGTCACGCGGAAAACGATTCATCATCCCCTGTGCTTGCACAAGGGGGTTAAAAATACACCAAAAAAATTAAGAAGAATACATTCTTATTGTGAAGTTGTAATTATTTAGAACATAGGTCTGTGATATTTTAAATATTAATTAAATGTATTAATCAGAAAGATATACATATAAAATCAATTTTCTCGAAAAATATTGTTGTTGCTACCGGAATTCGAACCTGGATCTCTTCCAATCCGTTGTAGATAGCTTTCAAATAATAGTACGATAGATATTTTAATTTGAAATGTGTAACATATAGGTTCGAAAATTTGTCATCAATCCACTGTGTTGGTATAGCATAATCGGATAATGCACGTTCCACGGATTGGAAGAGATCCAGGTTCGATTTCCGGTAGCTACAATAATATATTTTGATAAAATTGATTTTATATGTATATCTTTCTAATTAATATATTTAATTTGTATATACATAATTGATTTGATCTAGATTAATTTAGGATGAAAATATTAAAGATATATTATGATTAGTATTTTTGAATTTTTTCTGGTGTTGAATAAATAATGAACTGCATAACCTTCGTATTGATATGAATCTGTGACCACAGATGCAGAGTCAAACATTGACAAAGATATAAGGTACGACGATAGGTAATGGCTTTACAATGCTGGGGAACTTTTCTCAGAATTATTTAGTACCGGCATCCGCTGAAGCAGCTAACATATCTTACTCTCAACCAAATTCATATTAATACGTAAACAGACATTGCTGTAACTATCGGGCGAAGAGATATATTTTTACACATACCAAGTCATCCGCGTTGGTTTTAGAATAACCTCCCGAATATTATATTTTCTAAAATAGGGCGAAATCGGTCGACACGGTCCAAATAATATGATTAGTTTATTGTAGTAAGCCAACAAATCGTGATTGATTTACTATTATATAATATTTTTGGAGCGAAAAATCAAAGAATAACATTTCGAAGCTCAGAAAATAATCCCCAAATCTAATTAGATTGTCAGCACTGCTGGTCCCAAACGTGCCTCTATGTAGTATATATTAAGGTGCTGCTCTATCTTATAAAATTTGGGCCAGAAACTGACTTCTTCTTCATTTTTATTAAAGTGCTGATGATATAATCAGGAGCGCGAAGTCCATACAAGCACAATGCTCTGCATTACTACAAATTCTGGGAAACAAATATAAATTTAATAATCTATAATATGAATCGTGAACATATATATACAAATTTACTATAATTAGCGCCATCCGTGTACCAATATAAACTTTAATAGCTTAGTTCTAAAAACTGTCACTACAACCCACCTCTGTAGCCGTAGCGCTAGTAGCTACGATGCTGCGATTGTAGCTATTCACATTACTGTCTTCTATTTTTAAGCTAGTGTAATACTCAAGTCATACAATTGGCTATTTATTGAATTGAAAATTCCTTTCGGTTGATCCGTTTTGTATGGAGTCGTTAATTATGCTGTTTTTAAACAGAATAACATTTGAAAGACACAACTGCGTGCAAATCATTGAAGTGTTTACTTTTTTTTTTACCAATTCGCGAATTTTACTATCTTACTCTTTTTAACGTATTGATTTCACGATCGTTCTTTGCATTTGGTGCATGGATTTGTTTTTGATTTGGGATAAACAAAAAGTAATTGGCAGAACTATTTCTTACGTTAAACTTTAATAAAAATAATTGTTTCAAATTCAAACAATAAAATAATCGTGTTCAGTCATAAAAAGTGTTCTTAAAATCATCCATACATACGGGTAAGAAGGTATTATTTTACGTTAAAACTTAAACTTTAAAAATACTTTTTAGAGTACTCTAAAATTATAAATAAATACATGGTAGGGTCGTATAAACGACGAACTCATTTTGTCTAAAGACGTTGATTAAACGAAAGTTCATAATACTATGTACAGCATACATTGTATTACATTTGATTGTATAAAATCATTGATAAAAGTATAACCTAAATTTATACCTATTGTACGCCACTGATATACATAGTATACATATACATGATATATAGTATACGTATACATGATATATAATATACATAGTTGGCACATTTTTCATATAATACTCGACCATCACACAAAATACATAGGTATTATAAACATGCGGACTTTTTGTGTGTTATGTAGGGTAACGCATTACATACCTACTCAAATATATAAATATACAAGTGTATATTTATTAAATGCAAGGTACATATTTATGTGAGTATACTAAGTCATTTTAATTATTACTGAGTGAGTATACATGCTCCGAACAGGGAACAAGAAAACAAGGGTGGTTCGCCGATCTCAGCCTCTCTCAACCGGCAATGATGATGATGATTATGAGGTCGAAAGAAATGAAACACAAAAGATATTCAATATAGGCATACTATGGCGGCAAAATCGAGAATGGCTTCCGCCAGCAGAATACTCTGTTTTTATTCAGATTTATAACAATACATTCAGTCATATTAGCAAGTACCTACTCAGCAACAGGCAGCCGCTTGTGACATTTTACTAAGATGTCTTAGTTTTCCTGATATCTATCCTCTTTGGCGAGTAATTCTATGCGAAACATATACATATAAAATCAATTTTATCGAAAAATATTGTTATAGCTACCGGGATTATCGGTTAATGCACGTTATCCAGGTTTTTCTAATTAATACATTTAATTTGCATTTTATTTTAGTTCAGTACTTAGTTTTTGTTTTTTGATGATAGATATTTAAACAATAATTTTTGAAGTAATGTCGAGTAAACTGTTTTGACACCGACAATGGAAAGTATAAATGTTGATTGACATCCCTCTACTTCACACTTAATCAAAATTCACTGCATCATATTTAAACATTTATATTTTAAGCAATTTATGCAAGAACAAGTCCGTTTCATTTTTAAAAAAAATCTGCTCTACTTGAATACTTTTGCAAACAAAATAAGAACTTTGCCTGCGTGTCGTTAAAAATTCTCAAAGGTTCAAAAAATTCTCATAGGTTCGTTATCTCTGTCAATAAGGTAATTTTTCGCAAAATATTACCATTACCATCAATTGTTAGATTAATTAGTCACGAAGTCGATACGTTCGTCATTATGGGATAAATAATTTGTGAATATATTTAAGGAGGAAAGATTTTTTTACGTGCTATTTCAATCTCGATATTTTTGAATCTGTATTTTTATTGAATGCGAATTCAATACTAATATTAATATTAATTTTAGTAAGTTGTATCTTGATATTAGGTTAAGTTTTTGATAAACACGAGGGATGTCAAGTACATACTGAATCTTTTAACATATTTTTAGTAGTATACGCCCACTATCAAATACTGATACATTTATAATACTATTTTTTTTCTACAATGTTTCTATTATTTACTTATTCTTACACACATCTACCTATGCATCTAGTTAAATTTTTATTACATTATTCTGTCTATGTCAACGACTGAAACATCACATGTCAACTACTAGAACACATCAAATTCGATATGAAGGTGATATTAGATATTGAAAAAATATCCACTTCTCTTCTGTACTGAAAGAAACACTTACAGAATATATAACACCTTCTATCAGATCATAGATTTTTCGAATATTCCATCAATGATATATGTGTCAGAAACTCATTCTTGTATTTCTCCAGGGGAACTACAAGTTGGACAAAGTATTCTCGAAAAACATATTGCAAAATGATAATTTGCAAAAAAAGCACCAATTAATTACTAAAAAGCATAAGCTAGAAGATAGAGAAAAAAACATTTTTTATGTCCTCCAACTCTAAAAAAGAGTAGCAGGTCAGTAAGAGTTTTAAGTAGCAGTTTGGACGATGTAAGCTTGGTACTTGATTAGTAGAATTTGATGGATGAAGCAGAGAAAGAAGATATAAATACAAGTGATTCTGAAAGAAATGCTGAAGTTGAAACAAAACCAAAAACTTATAACAATGGTGACTTTGTCTTAATCTCTTTTCCAGGAAAGAAAAATATATTATAATATATTTGTATTTTAAATAATGTACGAAGATGGTTGTATTGAAGTCAGATACTTCAACCTTGCACCAATATAAAAAAATATTTCAAGCGAACATATTAGTGCTATAGACACATTACAAATAATAATAATACGTTGGAATGAAATATGAATTTATAAATAGTATTAATTCTGATTTTTAAATAATATATCTGTTATTAAGGGAAACACATTCTTATTGTGATGTTGTAATTATTCAGAACATAGGTCTGTGATATTTTAAATACTAAATTAATGTATTAATTATAAATATATACATATAAAATCAATTTTGTATAATTTAATATATTGATAATATATGTTGTATCAATGTGTCCAAAATTTAATAAAAATGAATTGATAATTCTGGCGTCTGCAGTCGGTTTACTCGAAGGTATTTGAGATTCTGTAAAAATAATGTAGATGGCTTTCAAATAATGGAACGACAGGTGTATTAATTTGAAAAAAATGTAACACATAGGTTCGAAAATTTGTCATGAAAAGTACTGGCGTTATAACACAATTGGTAGTGTACTTCCCCGGATTGGAAATAGAGATCCAGGTTCGAATCCCGGTGACGCAAAAACAATATCTTTCGACAAAATTGATTTTATATGTATATATTTATAATTAATACATTAATTTAGTATTTAATATATCTGTTGTTAAGAAGGTATTATAATCGCTTACATAAAAAAAATACAAGTACTGAAACAGTTACGTGTCAACTTCTAAAATTTGTGACTTTAAATTACATATATAATTTCAGCTTCTCGTTTGTTAATTTTTTTTAACAAAATAATGTTGTATTTATGTTTTTTACAAATCACTTTTGTTATCAAAAAATCATGTACTTGGACATCTAATTTCGTGCAATTTTTTTTTTAATGTGTCAACTACCGGTGCTCTTACTTTATCTGTAACAACATTCATGTGTAACAATTGATTTTCTTGTAATAATGAATGTATTGTACCATTCGGACGGGTGGGAAAAATATTCACGAGCCAGTTGCTGATAAGAACAATACCTGGCACAGATCAGGGATCAATCGAGACAGCTACGAAGATATCAGAATATCTCTTAAGTAGAATAAAGAATGTACCATTTCTCTATTTATCTACGAGTATATTAACGACATTAGTTTTTCTTACCGTAACATTTTTTTCGGTATTTTTCTTAAATCGGTTTCAATAAATATAACAAAATACTTTGAAAAATACGAATACATGAAAAAAATACTTTGTTTAATTGGCGAATTCAGAAGAGTTGTTGCTATTTAGTAACAATCATTCTGAATTCGTCAATCATCTTTTGGAAACAAACCATTGTTTGATATTAACAAGGGTTTAAAAATTTTACATACAAATACTATGGGTTTACAGTTAGATCAATTTTAAATTTTAGAAATAAGAAAAAGTGTTAAAAACAAATAAAATATTATTATTAACCAAATTTTTTTTGTAAATAATCACATTTTAAATTTATTTTCACTGTAGTTCCTAATTAGTTATCCACCATTCATACTTTTATAGATCTATACTTGTATTTTAAATTTAAGTTTACATTGTTTTCTGAAGAAGATACCATAGGTATCGAAACGTCGATTTATTAATAAATACTGTTTTTAATACAAATCAAATGTATGCGTATACATATAAAATCAATTTTACCGAAAAATATTGTTGTTGCTATCGGGATTCAAACCTGGATCTCTTCCAATCCGGGTAACGTGCATTAACTACAGCACCACATTATGCTATGGCACCACAGTACATTGACGACAAATTTTCGACTCTATATGTTACACTTTTCTAATTAATACATCTATCGTTACATTATTTGAAAGCCATCGTTAATCCACGTTCCCCGGATCGGAAGAGATCCAGGTTTGAATCCCGGTAGCAACAAAATTTTTCGATAAAATTGATTTTATATGTACATCTTTCTAATTAATACATTTAATTAGTATTAAAAACATGAATGTTCTGAATAATTACAACTTCACAATAAGAATGTGTTTTCTTTAAAAATAAATAACGGTTTAAACAAAGTGTCTTTTCTTATTATTATTTATATAATAAGTTACCATAAAGTAATTTTTTCTAATGTTGAACAAGTAAATGAATTGGTTCGTTACTACAATATGCGTTCTAAATTTAATATAGTGTCAGGGATTGTTACAGTTACGTTATTACAAACGCTAGATTTTTTTGCAAAATGAGCAAATTCGATTTGAGCTCTCAGTATTTTTATTTTGCCAAAAATATCAAGGTTTCCACAGATCTAAAAAATGATTTCAGCGGCTCGAGGAAAATCTTTTCTGTCGATTTCCACAATGGAATATTGGAAAATACTTTTCAAGTAGGGCAGGGAGTTGGTTGAAGACAACCGACCGCCTTGGCGAACAGGTGAAGGTTACAACTGAAGAAATCGGGAAAAGCAAAGCGTTATCGTGGAGGAGATTAGAGTATCGCCGGTATACTGCGAACGCTGACTCTCTTGAATTGTAATATTAAGGGAAACTGGGTAAAATGCCTATCTTCTACCAAATTATTATTATTATTTTTTAACTATTTTATTTTTCTATATTCTTGTTTAAATTTATATTTGTCACCAATTTATAAAGAATTAAAAGTAACCAGTTAGAAAAATTAAATTATAAAAATAATAATTTGATTTAGTATAAAAAAATTCATAAAGATTAGATTCAAGCTGTATTTAGCTAAGGAATCAATAATGAAACTACACATCTTAGAATATATATTTTTAATGTATCTAGCAGGGGCGTGCAGTCAGTACATTAAAATAAGTCATACGCAGCTATATATTTTGAGATATAAAGGTATTTGCAAAGTATGTTTGATAAATACGTAAAGGCTGAGAATGACATCGAAAGGAGGGTGACTGCAGAAAAGAAAGTGAAGGGCGCTTTAAATGGAACTATAGCTAATAGGAACTTGTTAACCGAGACGAAATTAGAGGTATACAATGGAGTTTGGGTACCGGCACTGATGTATGGAAGTAAGGCCAGAAGCTGGCAAAAGATGAACGAAAATAGACTGAATGCAGTGGAAATGAGATCGCTTAGGTGTATGTGTGGCAGATTAATTTATGATAGAGTAAATAATGAAGAAACAAGAAAATAATGTAAACCTGATCTTAGTATAGTGAGTAAGATTAAGAAAATATCAATAAGGTGGTTTGGTCATATGAAACGAATGAATGAGAAGAGAATGGTTAGGAATATGTATGACGCAAGTGTTGATGGCAGAAATGGAGGACATCTGCGGAAGACTTGGCACGATCAGGTAATCCAGATACTGGAGGACTGTCCTGATAGAAGCCTCAATAATCGGGGAGCTTGGATGATAAGATGTATGAATGTGGATGAGGCGAGAACTGTGTGTCTACCTACCCCTGTGGGGAAAGGGCGTGATGGTAAGTTAGTTAGTTATGAAGCTAAAATAAATATTTATCTGACATAATATTACGATATTTTAAAATCTGAAGAAAATGATAATAATTGTGATAAGAATATTTTTAGACACATGTTTTATTTCAATTTAATTCGCAGAAAAGTACAATTTATTTCAAAGTGCACGCCGCTGGTATCTAGTGAGGCAGGCAGTGTCCGATAGGCTTGCAAATATTAATAAATTCGTTATATGTATTTTGTTAATAAATTTTGTTTTGTATAAAAAAAGTTGTTATTTTACCAACAAACGCCGATTTGTCGGCGCCAAACTGAACTAATTATTTTCGTTAATTTACAAATTAAACCTTATACGAATAAACGTACCAGTAGTGTAACTATGTGAATGCAACCAGTTTGGTGCATTATGGCCTATGGTACCATTTTACCTGCCAACTCTATTTGAAATGGAAGACACCACATATGGTAAGACTAGGCTTTAAGGGTCTTGACTTATCTGTCAAAAGCTGGGACCTGTCGTTCGCAGATGGCGAAATAATTAAAAAAATATTACTTTAATCCCTGCAAGTTTGTAAAGTGCGTGTTAATACGTTTATAGCTTAGCGTGACATACAAAGTTTGGCGTGTTAATAGGCTCATGACATTTATAAGGTTAAATAGGGGTCCGAAGTGCCTGGGCCCTGCAATACAATTGCTATTAATACTTTTCCCAACTTTAATATCCACTAATTATTTTTAAAATTCACCACAGTAAGAAATGGAACTATACAATTTATGAAACCTTTGTCACGTTTATTACATTACAAAATTTATGAAACATTACTCACGTGCATTACATTACAAAATTTATGAAACATTACTCATTACATTACAAAATTTATGAAACGTTACTCACGTGCATTACATTACAAAATTTATGAAACATTACTCACGTGCATTACATTACAAAATTTATGAAACATTACTCACGTGCATTACATTACAAAATTTATGAAACATTACTCACGTGCATTACATTACAAAATTTATGAAACATTACTCACGTGTATTACATTATAAAACTTGCGAAAACATTATTAATGTATACAGTAGTACCCCGCTAATATGTCTTATCGAGTAGAGTCGCCGTAAAGTGAAACAATATTTTTTTTTCAGTTACTAGTGCATATAAATGTAAGAATACTCCTAGGATAAGGAGACAAAGATAATGATGATTATTATATACGATTTATATTGAAATATACAGAAGTCTTTAAATAAATAATTAATTAAGTTAATTCATCTCTCCTGATACGTTGGTGGTAAAATTAAATGTTTATTTTATTGTATTTTATTTTACTTCGGCCCCAACAGGATTTGTATCATCAAATTTGATGACGTAGTCTCCGGATAGGGATGAGAATTAGCGGTGTAAAGGCAGAAGTAATTGTTATAAGAAGAAACCGTATACGGTGTAACCATCTAATTCATGAGACAAATTTGAAGCAAGTTCAGAAATTGTAATACAGGGTGTCCCAACAGTCTTTTTCATAATAAAAATTCTGTAATAAAATAATGGATGGGTTTAGACAAATGTTTTTTTTTGCATTTAAGTACAGTATTTGGGAATTTATTACATAAAGATTATGTTTTCTAAATGTGATCTGTTATTTCGCTGGCACTCTTCTAAACGGGAAGCAAAATTTCTGAGAACTGCTCGGCACATATTCTCCGTGATTGCTGTCATTTCTTCTCGGATATTTTCTTTTAATTGGTCCAGAGAGGGAGGGTTGTTACTGTATACCTTTGATTTAAGGTAGCTCCATAGGAAAATGTACATTGGTGTCAAGTCGGGGCTACGTGGAGGCCAGTTTATGTTACCTCGTCAGGATATCAATTTTCCAGGGAAAATTTCACGCTCCATAGTGACTGAATTCTCGAGGACGCGGATAGCGATCGGCATACCCCCCGCTTATCTCTTGCGCTCGTTGCGTTGGTGCAGCGAATGAACCAAAATGAAAAAGATTTTTGGGACACACTATATCTCGTTAGCATGATGGTGACATTGATCGGAGAATACATGCAACTAATTCAGTGCGATGTTCCTTCTATAGATTGGTGGTAAAGAAAGAGGTAAATCTTTTCAAATTTTTCTCCTCAATCATTCGTTTCATAGGATCAAGCCACCTAGGCGATCCTTTCTTTATCCTATTTCCGTGCCACATTCACTCCTAATTTGTTATTTTTTCACTATATCATAACTGTGTTAATTATATATGGTATTTTAATTATATACGAGCACATTGTTTCGTTCGCTCTAAATTCAATCTACTCTATACTAGATAATACACATTATATTATAACGTAATACAGTTTCATAAAAGTTAACGGAAATGTGTGAAAAATTAATAATAATTCCCGCTTAAAGATATGATCTTCTAGCATGAACATAAATTAAAATTTTCAGATCTTCTAATATTGATTTAAAATCTTTATATAAAGCCATATTCTCACTATACGAGTGTGAATTCGGTGGTTGAGGACAGAACTTAAGTATTTGTGTTAGCGAAATCCGAGCAACGTCCCGGGATAATGTGAACATTATCTCCTTGTTCTTTGTCCAAAGTCAAACAGTAAGAGATATTAATGAGACGCAAAGTGTAGCCTTTCGTAGACTTCGGGCTCAACCCCGGAGCACTCGCGTCTGGGATGAATTGATTGAGAGCAAAAAGATTTTCCGCGACCATCGGATCATTTGACCATACATTTGCGTTAAATACTATTTTTTTATTCTTAATTTGTTATAAATTTTCGATAGTCGTGATAGATAATATATTAGAGTGTATTATTTTATTGATTACTCCATGCCTTTAGAAGAAGGTATTCAAAAAAGCCTCGTCAATTATAATGAATATTCAATTTTATAAATTAATCTAACCTTCCTTTTCTAGCTAATGCAAAAATAGCGCCATTTTTTAACAATAGATTCCTTCTTTGAATATTAACGTCATCTCAAAATATTTAAAAGTATAAAAATATTGACCGACAACTCGGAATACTGGAGCCAAACAAAAAATAGTGATGGGATACAGAGTATTTTTGAAAGAAAGATTTTTAGACGAATCTTCGTAGCCGTTCAAGAAAATGGTGAATGGTAGATCAGCTGTAACTACGAACTACACAAAATGTTTGAAGAGCCTCCAATCATACGGTAAATTAAATTGGAACGTCTTCTTTGAGCCGGCCATATTGCAAGAATGGACGATAACCGACCACCTAAGAGTGTCCTTGACAACAAGCCGAAGACGAAGGAGTATCGGAAGGGTTAAGTTTATCTCTAGTTAGATTGTATAGTAGAGGCTAACATAGTATTTTTGGAATATATAATATAGAGAATAAGAAATTAAATAAGCTAAAAGAAATAGGAAAGAGTGAAGATATTTATTGGAGGCGTCCAAGACTCACAATAGTGTCAATGATAGTGAGTACTATTAAGAAACTATCCAGAAAAAATAGTCTATAAAAATAGATACAAACGAATAAATATATACATATGTGTATTTTTATTTCTTAACTTTGTTTTATTAACCAATTATTGAATTAAAATACATCTACAGGTGTCGAAAAATATCATTTTCTTCTTCAGGATGTCAATCTAAAACATATGTTATTGTTTCTTTAACATAATCTCTTTTTAAAAAACAATAATTATTTAAAAAATAAATTTAGTACCTAATTAAAATACAAAACTTGATACAAAATTACTAGAATAAGTTTAGGAAAAAAATTGACTTGAAGTTAAATTTAGTTGGTTGTTTACAATTTTTCGATTATTTTTACACGCTTTATTTATCTCCAACGATTCCAAATTATTTAATTTACGACCAACACCGTTTACATGCAAAATTGACAATCCCAATTTTTTATTAAACCATGACCATTTTCTATCAAATGATTAGAAAATTCTGAAAACTCACTATTGTTCAATTATGGATTTTAACCACGAAGTTAATTTTGCTTATTTAAAATATATATGTTATATTTAAAGTTTTCACTGGTAAAAGATAATGGATTATTGTCTAAACTATATTATTTATATTATGTTTATGGAAATGTTCATAACTAACATGTAACTTGAAAATATTTTGTATCTTTAGTTTCCTTAATAAATAAATTAATTTTGCTGTTTTAGGGTGTTTTTGTACAATCGATTAATCCTCTGGAGTACAATGTGATTGGGTTTCTACGCTGTATGAGTTGAAAGTCCACCCGCCTCTGGGAAATAATTTTTTCACCCGTGTTAGTGGACTGAAGGGCTGCTAACTTAGCTAGAATAAATATTTTCATCATAAATTCAGTGTACTCCCCTGGCAGCTTGCCAATTAAATTAATTAGCATTTTTATTAACGAAAACGTATTAATTCTCGGACGAAAAAACTCGAAAGATTCGAGTTGGTTCTTTATAATAATATTGTAATTATACAAGATCTGAAAAATAATTATTTTTAAGCAAAAGAGAAGAATCATTAAATAAAAAGTAACCAAAAGAGACAAATATTCAAGATTTTTATAAATCAATCCACACTGTTACATACAAGATTCATATAAATCAAACCATGCTGTTATTTATAGTAACAAATATTCAAGCTTTGTATAAATAAAACCATGCTGTTATTTATAGTAACAAATATTCAAGCTTTGTATAAATCAAACCACGCTGTTATGGTAACAAATATTGAAGACGGCAAGTCAAGAATTTATTTTACTTTGAAATAATTAAAATAATAAAATTATATTCAAAATTAACATTTAAATTTAAGATAAAGGTGGCGAATGTAAATATATCAACACATATTCACCTATATGTTCACGCTTCATAAATATGCATTTATGTATTAAGTTGCAATACTAATGTATAAATTACATCTGGGTATTATATTCCAACCCCCGTGAATTTTCGTTTTCGTTACCGAAATGGCATGATTATCACTTCAAATGCGCGACATATTATTATTACCCAATATTTATTTGACTGAAATTTTAGCTAAGATTTATTATATTTAATTTTAATTATAATTACTAAACATCAAAAATTTCAGAAGTGGTTTTATCTCAATATGCAAATTATAATTTAATGCTTCACTGTAAGAATCATTTAAAAAAAATGTTTATCCAATTTCAGAATTCTTGCTATAATTTTAATTTCATTAATAATTCTTGAAAAAAAATTTTAAATAACCAGTTTTACAAATCACCATAGCCAAAAGTAGTAACAGGAAGAATATTATTTCTACATTTCATTTAATATTGGTGTATTATATCATCTCAAAAATGCAAACTCGCTCGCTGGTATTTGTATGCGGTGTACATCCCTGAGAGTTACCTAAAATGTTTACAAACAAACTGTTATTTTGTAATTTGTATTCAAAATGGCATTTGTTTCACATTCTGTTTGATTTTATACAGATTTTTTTTTCAAAAAACAATTTATGTACGTTAGAATCATCATTTTTCTTAATCGTTTTATGAGGTTTCACGGTACAGCGATCTCCATTTCGTATTTCGGTCGAAAATTCATAAAATCTCGTCTTTTCTCCATTGGGACTAATCCAAACATTAAAAGATTGCGATCGACTCATACCTGCTGGTTACACGTTTAGGGATGCTCCTAAGGAGTATCTTTTTTCGAGATTTAATGGGGGAGATTTGAGTAAATTGTGTTCACGGTGTTCAGCGTTGTAATTTAAAAGTTTAATACACATTATAGAAAAATAAAACTTAAATTAAGCCGGCCTTGTAATTATGAAATACTTTTTTGAAGTCTAAAATGTTCTGTTGAAATATAAGAATAATGAAAGAAACATACAAAACAAAGGGCGGAGATAACGCCAGCGAAAGGTGGACTTTTTACGCACGCATTTTTTAATCTTCGCGCTAATTGAAACATGTTTTAATTATTTAAATATTTCCAGCGACAAAAGTTTTAAAAAGGCAGTTTTCTTTGCTTTTTCTATCTTATCTCCAAGTGCAAATTGTCAGATATGATTCAAGACTCTGTGTTAAAAGGTTGTGAAAAACTCAGATTTAGAGAGATGGTTCTATTTAGACCCACCTTGGAGAACTCCGAATAAAAAAAATTAAAAAAAAAACTATCAAGTTACTCCTTAATTATTCGTTTTCGTGCGTTGATTATCAATATTTAAAGTTGTTTAGCAGTGTATATAAATTGAAAGTTGCGATTCTTCAGAGCATCATTCCTTGATAATTAAACTAAAAAATATATACATTAAAGAATCCGGGATCAGTCCCGGCGGCAGATTTTTTCTAAAGAAAGATAATTTGCATTTATTTAGATTATTTATTTTGGTTTCGTATAAATAAGAGTTCACCGGAAGAAATAAGTTATAATTCTGTTGATTGAATAAATTATAATCTGAAATAAGATTAGTATATAGATATGTATATATATATAACATCAATATTCTTAATTTTTGAATCTAAGTAAAACTCATTTCGCAAGAGTGTGAGTGTGATATGTATTTTTTTTTATGAAAATGATTGACTATTTATTTTATTTAAATATTCTTTTGAGAATATAATAATCTAATATAATATTTATTTAAGAATACATATATTTTTTTAACATAATTTATACAATTAATTTTGTATTTAACTTCATTTTAAAAACAATTTTTCTGAAGCAAGTTGTTTTTTAATAGCTCGTGTAGTTAAATACAAAATTAATTATATACATTTTATTAAAAATATCTAACCACAATGTTTATGAAGCAAATATTTAAAATTGTATTTTTATTTAAAATTATATACTTACACAATAAAAACGATCTCTCACTCTAAAAGCGAGATTTTTTCTTAAAGAGAAGTAGCACTTCATAGAAATCCTAGAATTGTATAAAGATTAATATTATGTTCTACATTATAGTTATTATAAATACAAAATAATGATGTTTGTAGGTACGTACTAAGATTAAGATTGCGCTAAGTTGTCTTGACTATTCTGTCGTACATCAAAATAACACAACTTATTTTAGTTTTGACTCATCGAATTCCAGTGGATCTCGAATCTTTATATAGGATGTTAAGACCATATGCAGTCATTCGCCCGGGTATTTATCTATCCTCAAAATGAGAGATTTTTAAAGAATAGGATAGGAAACAGGTCTACGTTGACGGGGGTTTGGTGCCAAATCGAATCAAATCTTTTGGATAGAGACATCCCCTGTTTTCTTGGGTCTTTTTCTCTTCTAAATGTTCCAAATTCCGCCCCTATGAAGAATGAAAAATATACACGTTAAAAAATGATCAGCAACCCTACATCATTCTACCCTCATGAATCGTGGGTACTGGGCTAACGTCGAAATGTATCAACAATTTATCACGGGCCTATATATTTTCCACTTGTAATTCGGAAATCGTTTCCATAAATCTGGCAAGACCGCCCCGCACCCCTATTGCCGACATCAAATATTATAGAAATTTCAAACACAGAAAATGCGACGTATTAACTATTAAATTAATTGTTAAAATGGTTGAAATATAATTTTGAAAAAGGCCATTTACAATTTTCGTCACTTATTCCAAAAAATAATTTATTGAAAAATATAATATAAATAAAATTTTTAAGACAATGTTTTCAAGCCCGTTTTTTATTATCTATTTATGATGTCTCATTATTTAAAAAAAAAATCCAAACTGCCCTCAAACCATATTTATATTTTTTTAAAGTGTCAGATATGCTTTAAAATTTAAATTATTTTAATTCTTAAGATGCGTCCCTACGCAGATACATTTCTTTTGAAAGTAGCAGTGACGGTTGGTGAAATAATTTTTTCGTACAAAATGAAAAAAACAATATTTAATTAATAACTCTGTGATGTTGCTTTTTATACACTTAACTAGGCACCTTTGGAATAGATAGAGCATATGCCACCTTACGTCACATGATTACCAAATTTAAACTCAAATGCGGCAGTTTCTAAGGAACCCTACTCTACATCTGGATGAGATTAGATAAATGAAATATTCAATGAAAATCTGATACCTTGTTGGGTTAACCAAAATGGAGAAAGCATTTTTGACTTTCCGTAGAAATAACGATAACGATAACTCTTTCCTTGGCGAGAATAAATAAAGAGGTTGTGAATTGTAAACATTTTTTTGTTTATTCAAAGATATTTTTTTCGTTAAATAAAGAATAACACAATTAAAAAATAGAAAAAAGTTTTTCATATAGAATCTTGAAATATTGGATGAATAATTTTTAAATATTTATGGATTATTTATTTAAGCATTTAAGTTCACACTTGTCATCATTTCTAATAAATACGAAAGTTGTGCTCGGATACTGACAGTAAAAGGCCTTAAGTTGTCTTAGACGGAAGTAAAAATAAATTATGTTAATCAACATGATGCGTGTGTAAAGGTTGTGGAATATTATTGACTTTAATTGTATCGGAGGGTTAGTGGATGTGAAACTGAAGCTCCTAACCTCTTCTAGTCTTACGCGTGTTAGTGTATATCGCAGTCATATGGTGTGCGTGTGTGATTATTTATGTTTTGTCTAGGGCGAGGCATTAAAATGAAAGAGCACTTACAAAGGTTGGCGTTTATTGCTGGATGAATTATACTTAGGCGGGTTCGACGAGTATTCGTCACGATGTATTGCATCTGCTGATTGGTCAGTTTAGTTCGGCTCTCTATGGTTGTTCGGTGAGCCCCTATACGGTCACGTCTGTGGGACGCGTGCAGAATCACTACACGTGTAAGTGCGGGTTTTATTATTACATGCACTAATTAGTAATAGCTGTTGAGTCTAATCACATATCACTATTGGCTCACGTACAATATATTAAAATAAGCAATCCATAAAAATACGTACACTTTACTTGTAAAAAAGAAAACAATTTTTTAAATAAAAGCATTTGTTAATAATCGTAAAAATATTTATAAACCTCACAAGGCAAGAAAATGATAATCCCAATTTACCGAGAAAAAAAACATACATACATATCTCTCGGCACATTCTGGGCACGTCTCGTGTTTCTCGTAAGTTCAAAAGAGAATGGCGGGACCACGTGTCAGATATCTTCATATTCTGAGGAGATGTTTTCAAAGACAAGTCGGTAAAAACGGTCACTTCTCATTTGCCCCGGACGACAGACTGAAGATTCGTTTCTGAGAAAGTTTTTATCCTTTAGACAATATCCTCAAATTCAAACAGAACATATGTTTTGATGAAAGTATTTCATCACACTTATTGATGAAAGTATTATTTTTATATTGATGAAAGTATTATTTTTATATTGATGAAAGTATTATTTTTATATTGATGAAAGTATTATTTTTATATTGATGAAAGTATTATTTTTATATGGATGAAAGTATTATTTTTGTATTGATTATTAAGATATTTAAAAAAATGTCCAAAAATTATGATAAATGAAGTATTATATGATAACTAAAGAAAATATTAGAAAAATAATTTCACAAAAAAATCTTGTTTACATTTAAACCAATAAATCATAAAAATAATCAATCTTCTTTCTTTGAAGCCACATATTGATCACTCCAAGGAAATGGTAGAAATTCTTACTTTTATCTAATTTTCAATTGTGGTGCAATAAATTGAGACCCTCCCCTGCAACAACACTGTATATCGGTTTTTACAAATGTTGATAGATAGATGCGACGTCGGCCATCTTGGATGATATTATTGCTGAGAAGCTCATTTAGAAATAGTTTGTAATAGTATTTTTATTTATTTTATATGATTGTTTAATACACCATTCGATGCCAAACAAGATATACAACGTATGTGCATTTATTACTCCGATCTGCTCAAGAATGATTACAGTGTTGTTGCAGGGGTGGTCTCACTTAGTAATTAAAACAAATATAGTATCAAATAATAAAAATGTAATAATATAGATTGAATAAAAAAATTAATTCGATGAAAAAATTCTTCCGTCTTCTTTGGAACAGCCGAAATGTGACTTAGTCAAGATTTAAACCCCCATGCATAAGTACGATGCAATGGTATGTGTTATCAAATGTTGTCCTAGGTTTCCTCAAGAAACCCATCAATAAATGCAATCTAACCTAGAAAATACACCAGTTATGTGGTAGACGGTGTGGTAGAAATATATGAGTAGGCCAGCGGTTCCAAAAATTCATT
The DNA here is from genome assembly GCA_022840565.1 of Eubasilissa regina. NCBI lineage: Eukaryota > Metazoa > Arthropoda > Insecta > Trichoptera > Phryganeidae > Eubasilissa > Eubasilissa regina. The sequence continues at coordinate 18,696,860 of JAINEB010000015.1, read as the reverse complement.
CAGAGAGGTCAGAACACGTAGCGCAATAACCCAAAAACGCCGTACTGAGGGCTGTGGAAACCGTGACGTTTTTCCATTTCAGAGATATTGTACCGGGTGACTCCTGTTATTGTTATTGCGGAAAAAAATGTTGATTAATTAAATTATTGTTTATAGATAATATTTTGAATGTTGCCCATTTTTGATTCTAATGTAAATTTTGCTGTCTTGCTGCGAATTATATAGATTTTACTTCGGTTCGTCAGTTTTCTTTTATCTTCGAAGATTTTTTTAGTTATAAAACATTATGCCTTGAATGTAATCAATTAAATGTTTTAATTGTTACCTATATTGGGGGTTTGGAATTGATTTTCAGTTTTATATATTATATAACCTTTTTAACATGGAATAATTAATTTAAAAATCTTTCGACTCTTGAGTTAAACCCTTAAGAGAATATATACTGCATATATTATACAGATTTTGATAATCTAAAATTAGATGTATGTCTGTCTGTCTGTTCTTTATACAATCCTACGTCCTTTGATCGATCATAACTAATTCACCTCTTCCCCGAGATATATATGTATATTATGTATTGAACTCCATACATTCCAAACTTTTCTCAGTTGCACTTTAGGATCCTGAGGAAAATAAAGTCACCCCTCCTCACCCTCCTTATTATCCCCCTACTTGTACCACATTTTGTATCGTTACTATCTAGGTCCTGTGCAAAATACCTAACCCTCTAATCGTATATTTTAAATTATAACTTAATCTGAATCCTGAACAACGCCGGACACAGACCTTTAATTTTATATAAAGAAAATATTTCGAACCAAATGATAATCAATATAAATATTCCAATGGAAGATAATACAAATTGACAATTTTATTGATGTTTTAAGAATATAATTTAATTAATTAAGATACCTACAATTTTCTAGTATATTATCAATTTATATTTATATCCATTTATTATTACAATATTAATGTGATAGTTTTATCAAAAATCTTTAACAAATGACAAACACAAAAGTGGTGAGTTCTGACCCTTCGGTACCTTTCCACATTTCAGTATGCAAAGCAGATGTGTGTAAATTTTTTGAAACCCAAGGCGAATAATGGAAGAATAAGGATTGACATTTATTCACACGTTTAAAAAAGGGTTAAAAAGAGCTTTAGAGTACACCGCACGTGTGAACTTCCCCCTCTATGACGGAATCTGAACAAAAGGCCCCAAGCTTTCACTTGTCCCCAGCCCACGTGAAGCATCTTACCTGAAGGATTGTAGGATTACCATATTTCTTTACACTAAAACCGGGAAATTTATAATCTATGAATCATTCACATTTTATCGCGATTTTGATTTATGAGAAATTGCGTTTTTGATAGCTCATAATTATTTAAAAAATATATTATATTATAAAAAAAAATTATAGATACAACTTGCGCAAGATTTACATGAGAATATTAAAGAACTTGGATCTTCTGGAACGATAAACCGGAGTAAATGAGTCAGGTAACGCGCGCGAAACTCTCATACACAAGCTAACAGGATCGAGACCGGGGGGAGTCGAAGGCGTAAATGGGCGGATAATGTTAAGACAGATCTGTAAGAGGGTAGACGAGTGCCCAGAAGACTGGACCACAAAGGCGATGTCGAGGGATGTATGGTGTTCTATTATGACTACGGTCGTGCACTTTCGAGTCCCAGGAGGCTGCTAAAGAAGAAGTAGATGCTGTCTACAAAGTTTGATAGTTATGAAACAGCACAACCTGCCATGGTTGAGATCAAACTCACTTCTTGTCGTAAGACATTTGCGTAGTCTCATCCCAAGAGACTTTAAAGTTAGTTATATTATTTTTAATTTATGATCGTCGGTTATATCGAATTCCGAGATCATAGATCTCAACTAATTTTATATAAGACCTAGATTATCAATTAAAATCCATCCGCGATCTACTATATAAAAATACTTTACCACAGATTGCCTATGATGTGTTATTTTGTCTATGATTATATTTGTTAGTGTTTAATATAATGACTCAACTTAGTTGTTACCGCGATTCAAACCTGGACCTTTTTCTATCTGGGGAAATGTGTTATTCAGTTTCGCCACATCAACTGAGTAGTAAGTTGACGACAAATTTTCGAACTTCACAATAATCATGTATTCTCCTTAAAAATTAATATAATTAATCGATCGGTATTCCTTAAACTTGGGCTACTAATAAAAAGATTTATACCAAAATTACATACTTATAAAAATGGTTACACAAAATTAGTATATTTATTAAAAATTAGTATATTTATTAAAATTAGTATAGATGGTACGCGGTCGACATTATTGACACGGTCATAGATGACGGAAATTTACTTAACCAACGTGGTGTTTTTAATAATTTATATTATTTACTAATATATTATTAGAAAGTATCTTTTGTAATTTTTTTTTATTTTGCCAGTTAAATAAAAATCACTGTTTAGTGTGGATTACATGCCGGAGGTGTCATTGGACCATATTTTTTTGTTGATGATGCTAATCGTCATGTTACTGTGAATGGTAATCGTTATCGCTCCATGATAACTGATTATTTTTGGTCTCAATTGCAAGGTATGGACTTGGCCAATATGAAGTTTCAACAAGACGGCGCTACCAGTCACACGGCACACGCAAAAATTGACTTATTGAAAACCAAATTTGGTGAGCGTGTTATTTCGCGAAATGGACCAGTTCAATGGCCGCCTAGATCATGCGATTTAACACCATTGGACTATTTTCTTTGGGGCTATGTTAAATCTTTGGTCTATACCAACAAGCCGGCGACGTTACAAGAGCTAAGAGAAAATATTGAACGCGAAATTGGTGCGATTCGGGCCGAATTATGTGAAAAAGTGGTGGAAAATTGAATTCAACGATTGGACTTCTGCAAACGTGCCCGCGGTGGTCATGCGAGGGAAATTGAATTTCATACATACATAATTGCCACTAAATGTACTTCAAAACATAATAATTTTTTTTTAGATATATTCATTCGTTTTTGTTTTATTTTAAAAAAAAGTTTGAGCGCCCTTAATGAAAAACTCTTTATATCGACAGATGTCGGTAGGATAAAGATAAGAATAATTGTGGTACGATTTTCACCGCTCTTCAGCGCTTATGTACGTATTAGCGGCGGGCGAAACACGGCGACTCATATTTGAGTCACCCGTGCTGTGGGCATGTAAGGCGCGACTCATATATGACTCACCCGCGGGGAATGGGTTAAATTTTGAAAAATTATAAAAGTACACTGTGAATGTGAAAAATAAAGTATAATGTTGTGTTTTTATCTCCTGTTAAAATTCTATACCGCCTGCGCTAATTTGTTATAGCTTGTCGGCTTTGATGATGATCTACGAGATGCGCTCTTTATTTGGGCTGGAGGTGGTGACGAGAATAACATGCTGTTCGTACAATGTGACAAGTTACAATATTTATTTCCTACTGACAATATTACAAATTATCTTAGATCTATATTCGGAGAGTGACGCGGAGCGAAAGGAGGCCGAGCTCGGTTGCCGGTCCTTCTTATACATGCTCCTCTGATAAGTATCTTCATGCTCACTATACTCACACACCCGTTTAACCCGAACGCACATGCGTTTGTCACTCGATAATCAATCCACAGATATTACATATAAATACATTGTTTAAATTAATTTTATATTCAAATATTTAATAACCGAAATAAAATGTGGGGTCATGAATAATACAGGTGTACAGAATACAAATAGATTAGATGGGTACACCACCTTGAGCTGAGGATTTAAGGCGGGGAACCTACATCTCCAGGTATCAGTCCCAGTGGGCTCCATACAATCACCAGGGTATTGTTCATGTGAAGTGCTGTGATGCAAATCCTTTCGAAGTCCACCACCCGGTGAGAGGAACTGACGGAGTGGGACGTGAGAGGAATGGTGAATTTGGCAGAGAGATATGTCGAGGATGAAGAAAAGATACTGCTGATTCCAGAAATGTTTGCACAAAATTTTAACTTATGTAAATTTTCCCCTATCTACGTTTACATTAATATGATTCCCGCCGTTTTTACGTCACGATTTTAATAATGGCCTGCGTGTGTAAGCTTGCATATTTCGAATAAAATAATTTTATAGTCATCTGGCCCTTGTAACTTGACTAGATTTGAAAAATTTTTGCTATAATATTGTGAATTCAAACCTAGATATCATATTTAATTCGATATCAGAAATTTCGTACCTACAAACTATTAAGAATAAATTCGAAAATATGATTTTTTTCGTCATTATTGACGGACATTCATCAAGCAGTTAGTTAATAAAAAATTAAAATAAATTTTTAGTTGTACAATGTACAGTACATAATAATTTGCAAGCTTTACAGAAAACATTTATCTATCGAAAAAAATATTCGGTTAGATAGATTTTTCAGTATATCTTTCTAATTGATTAATTTAATTTGTTTTAATATCACAGAACAGAAAATTGCAACTTCACAATAAAATTTATTATCATTAAAATATAATATATTTTATTGCATAATTCATTAAGGATTTTTTTAAATTACGTGATCTCAAAATGGAGCAGACTGCCCTTCATATTTTAGCTCGAACTTGGGTGATAGGTTAGAATATCGATAATTTGTTTTGAACAGTCTAAAACTATAAACTTAATACACATTTATATGGTATGTAACTCTATTAAAACTTTTGCTTAATATATTCTTTAATTATATTAAAGATGTCTTAAATTGTAGGTACTTATCAAACAAGTAATATTCTCGGTGCGATTATTTTTGTATTATACTCGTTTCAATCTACCATCATGTTTTATCACAGAACTCTTCTTCTTTTTCATTATATGCTCATCAATTCTGATTTGAGTTGTGGTCCCCTAAAACATTTAGAACATTCATTCTTCTCAATCATGAGTCGTGTTGATTGCAGCGTTGTTTTTTTTTCAGATTTACTAATAACCACAAATTTCTGTGAGTCGTAAGAAGTAATAAATAGAGAATGATCTAGGATGTAATAATTAATCATTTATTTAAATGGAATTTTTTTACAGACAATTTATCAGCGTCTCTGAATTATCGTCCTGTCAATTGGTATCTCCTCCTATTGGCAGGGAAATTATAACCTCGCCGAAAGTCGATAGGAAAAGGAAAAAACAATACGAAGGCTCGCTTGAATGGCGGCGATGGAGGCGCGGGGGGTTCGGGCGAAGAGCCGGATGCTGTGCGGTCAACCAGGGTTGATGTGCTCTCGTATCTTTTACAGGGGAAAATTCGAGCATTTTTCTGGACAGTACACCGCATCATGTTTTATTTTATTATATATGTACACACACACACACACATATATATATATGTAACTGGCATCTCTTCTAGGATGGATTGCAATTTTTTTAGTTGGTTTCCTCGAGGAAACCTAGGCCAACCTTTCGGCACGATAACAAGTGCCCTTGTTAAAACTTTGCTTAGTGATTTCGGTTAGTGCTGAACTGTCGATCTGAAAATATGCGTTCCATGATCATTTCATAGCGACATTTCAACGAAAAGAAATTCCCTGAAGATGGGTCATGACATTTATCTGAAACGTTGGGTAAACAATGGATAACTGGATGATAACTGGATAAACGAGAAACTTCCTTTTAATAAATTTAAATAAAATTAATAATATTAATTTAATATATAAGTATAACGAGTATAATATATTAGTCAAGATATTATATAATTTAACGGTATAGAAAGTCTTTGTTATTTAAGATAAAAATTGTTTATATATTATTTTTTAGATAATCAATCCCGTTATTTTATATTTGCCCTTTGATTACCTCTATTACAATTAATTATCTCCAGTAAAAGGGTCATTTAGGGCTGATAATGTAATGTAATAATAAAACGAAAATATTATTAATTGCATTCGGTTATTTGGTATTTCCAAATATTACAAGGTTAGTCAAAAGTCTCTTCCGAACTTGCCGCAAGAATATATTTATTCTACGTATATGTGAAAGGAATACAACCCATTTTATGGTATCTTGTTAATACAATCCATTATTTATTTTTAATTTTATGGTATCCTGTTAACCCATTTTATGATATCCTGTTAATACCCTTCTATTATTCAATTTTAATAGAGTTACGAGTTTTTAATTTTTTTGTATATCTGTCATTTTGATACTGGTTTGAGATGGGGGATTAAGTTGATGAATGAATTTAGCCGAGATATTTACCAAGACAATTTTTTAGAAAAGTTTAGGCGAAATCTGATAGTGAGTAATATTAAGGGAGTTATCGTGTTCACAAAACACGTTACATCTCATGTATATTTAGATAAACTTTGGAATTACGTGGTCACGGTCGAGAGTGTCTCATAATTTGTCTTCATGAGATCTTCAGCAATACTCAGATTATATCACTAATTTATTTAAACTTAACTAATCTTCTCCATAATTTTATTTGTTAACTTTGTTTTATTAACCACTTATTGAGATTAAATACATCTACCGGTTTCGAAAAATACAATTTTCTTCTTCAGGATGTCAATACTAACTAAAAACATATATTATTGTTTCTTTACCAGAATCTATTTTAAAAAAACTTTATCTTGACATAAGAAAGCGTCTCTTGTGTGGTGAAACAAAAAAATAAAAAGGCATACATTAAGGTTTAGTTTTTTTTAAAATTATTTAAAAATAAATTTAGTGCCTAACTCAAATACAAATTTACTCGAATAATTTTTAGGAAATAATTTTAGAATGGGACTCGTAGTTAAATTTAGTTGGTTGTTTATAATTTTTTGATTAGTTTTACACGCTTTATTTATCTCAAATGATTCCAAATTATTTAATTTGTGACCAACACAGTTTATATGCAAAATTGACAATACCAATTTTTTATCAAAACCATGACCTATCAAATGATTACAAATTCTGAAAACCCACTATTGTGCAAACATCTTAAATGCTTCTTTACTCTTATATTAAAATTTCTACCTGTTTTACCAATATAAAATGCAGCACGATCCTTGCAATTAAGTTTATAGACACCAGAATTGTTAAATTTATCAACTTTGTCTTTAGAATTTATGAGTAAATTTTCTTATATAAATATATAAGAAATCTTTATTTATATAAAATGCCGGTCTACCACAAAATTAATTTTGCTAATTTCAAAAGTATTAATCTTCTTCACTTTGTAGCATAAATAAAATATTAAAACACTTTGTTTTTACCATGATTAATTTTTATTTAAAAAAATTAACATGTATCGGGAGCGACGCTCCCTTCTTTAGGACAAGAAACGTACTAAAACTATTTTAAAAGTGTAGAAAGATAGGTACAATAATTTTAATAGGTGGGGGTTAAATGGGAGTGAGTTAAGTACGCACTGAGTAACTACAATAAAAATAGATTCAAGAGACGGCTATTTACAAAATTAATTAATTTGATTATTTATAATATTTAAGTTTTTATTAACACTAATTTCTAATATTTCTAGGTTATCCAAGTGAAAGCCCCTAGTATTTATAAGATTAGATAACTAATCTACCTAAAAAAAGGCAAAAGAAAAATTCATCATTAGGCGACATCACCCCTGATGATGGACCCTGTAATGTGATCTGAAACGTAGGCCACATAGATTGGATATACACGGCGGAATACACAGAATATACTATATAAAAAAGATTTAGAACGGCCGTGAAAACCATTTGAAAAACAAAACCCGTGAACATTTTTTAAAATACATTTAAAATGTATAAAAATACGACAATTTTACAATTTTAACTCTCTAAAACAATTTCGAAGAGTCAAATTAATTAAACTTTTTTATGATCACTTCGAAATGAGTTATAAATCGCTTCATTACGGGTTGTAACTGATTTCTGGATGGGTGGCTTATCTCGTTGGTCTCCAGCCATATTTTACTTTGTAATTCTTCTAATGTTGTTTACTTTGTTTTGAATACTTTGATTTTAAGATATCTAATAAAACCAAATTGGGCGCTGTCATTTCAGGAAGCGTGGGATCAGCATTTCGGGAAACTTCCCACTAATTCTGAGTATGTTGTGTGAATCGGTCTTGCTGAAACTACTTTATCGTTCTTCCCGGTGCTGTTCGGGTTCTAAAAACGTTGTTAACATAATATCCGCGGCGGAACAAACCAGACACTTAATGTAATGGAAGTGTTTAAAAAAAACTAAACCTTAATGTATGCCTTTTTATTTTTTTGTTTCACCACACAAGAGACGCTTTCTTATGTCAAGATATAGCTACTATTTAAAGAGCTTTGTGGATCAAGCTACTTCGTAACACACAAAACAATGATTTTTTCACTTGTATTAAAGAGTTATTTTCATACAATTGTTTTATCAAACCGATTTATTTTTATATATTTTTATTTTTATGATTAGCAAAATCAACTTTGTGGTTGAAATCCATTATTATAAATTGTTTTATTAACCTCTAAATGAATTAAAATACATCTACCAGTTTCGAAAAATATAATTTTCTTCTTCAGAATGTATTAACTAATTAATGAAATAATGTAAAATATATCGTAGCCCTTTAATATTGTATTGTATTAAATAAAATAATAATCACTTTGTACGAAACCACGAAATTTATTAAACTTTAACCGGTTTCAATTATCTCAAGCTTCATCAGGACATATTTTAAAATAATCATAAATATAAAAAGAGTGCACTTATGTATAAATAAAGAGAGAAAACAAAAAATTATATGTGGAAGAGAGAGAGACATAATACATATGCAGATAGATGGAACATTAAGGAAGGAGAAAATATAGTGTCGATGGATATTAAATTGATTTTAAAGGAAATATACCTACCCCAATATGGGGCTAATGTATAAATTAATTTGATTATTAAGTATTGAAAATATTTAAAATAATTGTATTAAAAATGGGGGAAAAAAACTTTAATATTGGCTCATATATTATTTATACAGGAAAAGTTGTATTGAAAACGTGTTATTTCAGACTTGATTAACTGAACTAATTTGATTAATTAAATTTAGCTAATTTGATTTGACAGATTTTAATTTTAAGATTTTTTTTATGCATATTATATAGATAATATCAAAGTATATTAAGTCACAAGTTTTCTTGAATAACAGAAATAAATAACACTAATTTAATTATAATTATTTTATCAACAAAAATATCAGTAAATCTCCAACCTTAACCACACAGTCTGAAATACCACGTTAGTTATTTTTTTTATAATTTTCAAGATTTTCAGCTCAACCGAAAAATAATCATAGTAACGTGACAGCGGAGTTTAAAAATGTTTTAACTTTCAGAAGTTATGTGGCCATTTTCATTTTTCCGTTGCACGTTTCCACAATCTGATTTTTTTGCTCTCATTTTTTATTTTTGTGTAAGAAAGTTTTAGATTGTACATCTGTTTTATTTTTTGGCATCTAATCGACCATGTTATTAAATTAGTACAATATATATGTAATCCAGTAATAATAATTGAAAAAAATAGAAATACGCAATTATAACACTATTTAAAACAATTTAAATTAATAACTCGGTATACGAACCCGAAACTTTTATTTTCCAGAAAAATGCGTAACCTTTACGATACTTTAACCATTTTTAAAAGCCATGAAATTTATACTTCGCGTAGAATTCCAAAAAAGTATCGAGTAACATAAATATAATATACGAGTACACCAAATATTTTTTCGATATACAGATTTTTTCTTTATACATTTTTAATAGATTCATCTAATTTATTTGAAATATTATTGGAATATATTCTAAAATTATAATAATAGGACGTGTTTCATAAAAAAATATACCTACGTAAAATTTTATTCATCGACGCATCGAAATTTCGAATTTTGTAAAAATTATTTTCAGGATTAAGTGTTTGTAAAGTAATTAATTTAAGATGTTGACAAGACATTATTATCTTAGTATTTTAGTTATTTCCGTACCGACCCGGCACCGAGTTCTTAATAAATTGATTGGAAGCTCACCCTTAAGCCTTTAGTCTGCTCTTTCATTAATCTCATTCAGTTTTATACCCCAAAATAGTGAGATGATGCCACAAAAAATATTTGGCCTCGTCCAATAACGTCTCTGAGTTATTCAGCCCATAAACAATTCCCAGACTGGTCCTAAATTTTTAAGCCAGTTTGTTCGCAAACTTCCATGGAAATAGCTTTTCACTCAGTGATTTTAATTTTATATTTTTAGTTTTATTATTATAAAGGGTGTTTTTATTGGTGGTTTGTTTTTAGAATTGGCAACACTGTTTCCAGCGACAGCCAATTTGACAGCTGACAGCTGAGTTCAGTTTGGTTTGCCATTTCACTGTGAATAGACTTACGCCAGAACAACTGTTGCAAATTGTACAAAATTTATTTCGAAAATCGTGGTCCAGTTCGCGAAACTTACCGAGCGCTACGTCCATTTTACGAACTACATAATCGTCCATCCGAACAAGTAATTCGAATAACGATGGATCGTTTTCGCACCTTGCATACTCTAATTGATAATACGCATCTGCAGAGATGTCGCACAGTGCGCACCGAATAAGCTGTCGCTGCAGTGGAGCGTAGTATTGAGGAGGACCCGAGTGAGTCGATTCGCCATCGTGCACAGAAATAGATTCATGGTTACTGATTTTTTCGTTCCCCAATTGAATGGAATTAATGTGAAAGAGCTATGGTTTTAACATGGTATACAGCGCGCGGTACAATCAATTTATAGAAGGAAACATTCGATGAGCGCATAATTTCGTGTAATGGACCTGTGAATTGGCCTCCAAGATTGTGTGATTTAACACCTTTGGATTATTTTCTGTGGTGATATGTAAAGTCGCTAGTCTAAATTGATAAATCAGAGACATGGAAGTCAACATTCATCGCGTTATTGCCGATATACGTTCCCAGCTACTCCAGAAATGAACTTCCAGATTGCGTTTTATTCGAGCCGGCCGCGGGGCTCATATGCGAGAAATCATATTTAATCACTAATGCCATAAAATTACATTTTCATTAAACCATTACCACGATTTTTATGTATTTTATTTCATTGTTCTATACCTCTAAAAAAAAAACCTTTATGGTGATGTAATTTAATATTTTTTAATTTAAATAATAAATTTTAGTACTAAGCAATATAAATATATTTAACGATTTTCATACGTACCTAGGCACAAAAATAAAAAGGGAAAACATTGTAAATATTCGGAGATGGTAAAATTTATAACTTAATAATTATGTTATGTGTATTTTTTTGTATTTCTTGGGCATTAACTATGTAACAATTTTTGGACATTTTGCTTTCAATTTGCATTAAAGTAAGTAAAGTACAAGCGTTGTTTAAAAAATGACACGAACATGTCGTAACCGGTAGCGCATTTGATACCAAATAAATAACAAATGTACATTGAATTAGCTGTTCAAACAAAATTTATATTAAATCTTAAAATCTGTTAAATATCTACAAAAATGCCATATTTTTAATTACGTGTATACTTTTCAAAAACCTGACTATTTACTACTTACATGTCACTTTTTATAATATTTTCAAGACATCGAAAAACATGTTTTTTTTTTTAAATTCGTCAACAAAGAATGGTTTAGAAATCAAATGAACTAGAAGATAAATAATTAGCTATCGCAGATTGCTTACTGCTAGTCCCTAGGGGTGACTATTTTGACCGCTTCGCTGTGCGGTCAGAATCTCAATAGAATCTATATTTCAATGATATTTTAAAACAAACCACGCGTAAATAAAATGTCGATTGTATTAAAACTATTCCATTTTTGTAAGTTAGCTTTAAAAATGAACAAAAATGACATATAAGAATCGTGGATAGACAATTTCTATGGTAAGATTTCTCCCTTACCATAGACAGAAGAAAGGATGACCACACATATCGATATACAATTTCGCTAAAATATGTTTTTTTTTCTTATTCGTCATAGAGCCAACGTACATTGAATCATTTCAAATTAAATATATAAAAAGAGAAAACATTTAAGTAATCTTAACGTAGAGATATTAAAACACGTTCGTTTTTGCCCTGCTCGCGTCTCGCAGACTGAAGCTGGCATCCAGAAAGTCACAGATGTAGATGGGAAAGTGTAATATTATTTATTATGGATGCTCAATGAATGTGTAATTATTAATGTCGTTCAGCGTTGTTATGTATTAAGACCTCAAAGCATATTAATAGTTACGGTTGAATGCCGTGGAAGAACTAGCGCAACCGTTGTCAACTGCTAGACCAAGTGTAGATGGCAACCGAAGTGTAAATGATGCGGGTGCCGGTCAGTGTACGGCTCGACGTCAACTTCCGGAAAAGGTAACTATCAATACCCGACAATCCACGTTTCCGATAACCCAATTTCTTAAAAAGTATATATCGTCTGTAAATAAACAAAAGGCATTCATTAAATAAGGTAAAGAAGCTAAACATGATTATCTAGTATTGATATAACTATAATATTACGCTATGATGCCTCTATTTAAATAAAATATCAAATCAACTGAATACTTAAAACTAAATTTTATTAAATTTGTTAATTACAAGAGCATATCGTCAGTGTAGGTCCAATACCGCGGAAGAGCCATTTGTCAAAATGTTCAAGAGGGACAAAAAAGGGCTCGCTTCTTTAGTGGGGATAGTTTATTAGCTGTATAGACTTTAGCCGAGTGTCAATTTCAAAAATTGAATACGCCAATCAATGCAGCTTGTGTCGTTCAACTGAAAGCGCCAAAAAAACGTATTTTGAAATGATTGGCTCATACGCGGTATTGAATTTACATAGACGATATGTAGGTAAACTCATTAATAATATATATTATTGTTAATTATATGAACATAAACTAAATTATCTATAAATGATAAAGCACATTTGTTTAAAAATGTTACACTGTTCTAGTATTTCTGCTAAGTATGTTACTACACACTAATTATAACGGATTGATTTTGCCTGCAACTATGGGTGTAAGCGGTTCGAAATAATTTTATATACATAATCATCAAAATTTAAATCAAATTAATGTTTAAGTAACGAGTAATGATCATTAAGGTCATTTTCCCATAAGTTTCATCATACTAATTTTATAAATTTTACTGTCAAGTACCAGAATATTTATATAAATAATATTTTTTTAGGGAAAATAGGTTGTCAGGAAGTTGGCCTTTCGGAAACTTGACGATCGAGCAGTTGACTGTCAGGAAGTTGACCCAAACCCGATGAAACTTAAGTGTATTTGTATGAAATTTTTGTTGTACTTTTCCTCTATACTGCATAACTAGCCTACTATAATAAGATTTCAATTGTATTTTCATTTAAATTATTCGATGAACAAACTTATATGATTCCCTACTCATCCACCCAATCATTCATATTTTTACCATGCACATCCTTTGTGGCCAATGGTATTATCTTTACCTAAATCTACCTCCTTTTTACCATATATTTACTAACATTCTTAGTAACTTATTTCTATTTGCGTACATTCTTTTTGACTAACATGTATTCTTCTGTCGTACGTCGACAAGTGTTCATAAAGTTATTGTTCACCTTACATTACATCGTCATGTATTTCAGAAATACGCCTAGTCGGAGGGGCACTCATGTTATAAAATATTTTTAAAACATGAGTTTATACACTACTGGAATTAATTATTGCATTACATCAAAATGTTATCATATTTTTAAATGTGATGGTATTTTTGTATTCATAATTGTTACAATTTAAATAATGTCTCAATACAATTATAAAACACCCAGAAAGTCAAATGGTCTGGGGTCGCATTTCGGTACATGGAGTTGGAAGATTGGAGTTCATTAAAGATTGGCACAGAAAAGTACTGTACCACACTAAAAGAAAAGTTATTACCCACAATTAGTGAGCAGTTTTCTGCAATTGAAAACTGCATTTATCAAGATGATTCGGCTCCATGTCGTAGAGCAAAAGTTTTTTTTAAAATTTCATTTGATTTTTTTATTTTATTTTAGTTTTAACTTATTACACAATAATTCCATTCATGTAACAATATTTATTTATTTTAGGTTTAAAAATGGCTAGAAAAACATAAATAATAGTCCGGAACTCAACCCAATGGAAAACTGTGGTAATATAATTGGTAATGCTATAGCTCAAAAACACCCAAGAAATAAAACAAAGCTTGGAGAGGCCATCATCTGAGTACCACGAGATAACAATAGAACAGATAAAAAAAAATAATACACTCGATGCCCAGAAGATGCCAGACTGTAATAAAAGTTCGCGGAGGCAGTACGAAATACTAAATATTTACACATAATTAAAAAAAAACAATATTTTTTACAATAAATGAGCTATGTAAACATTGAATTTTGATAAATTATTATTTTTTTGTTAGTTGAAATTAAAAATAAAACAATTAATATAACTCTGAAGATCACAGTATAAGGACCAATAAATGTATTCTTAGTGAGAATGGCTACGCAATTTACTTTGTAAAAAATCAACATTTGAGATAAATAAGGGTTTTATTTTATCTAATTAATAAAGTAATTCTTGAATTTCACAGATGTATTGAAAAAAATATCTGTTTATCAAAATACATACGAAAATAACTAAAACCATTTCAATATTTGTCATTTTTGTTAGGTGATCCAATAATTATCTCCAGTAGTGTATATATAATATTAGTATATACACACACACACACATATATATATGTGTTAAATTTGAGGTTTTCACGGGTCGATTATAATGTCAGAAAAGGTACTTAAAGTTGGTTAAAGGACCATTGTTGTTTCAACGTTTCGGGCCAATCTCATTAACCATCCTCAGGAGTATCTTATCGGTGAAGTCGTTATCGCTCTAAAATGATCTTAGGTCAGCAGTTCAGCGCTAAATGAGTTCAACCAATCTTTACTTTGTATAATTAGACTGTTTACAATCTATTATTTATCACAGAGCAAAAAGCTAATTTTAATGGAAACTTATAAAGGCAACTTTAGTGATATATAATGAACTGAATGAAGTTATGGTGAATTTTGGGGTCGAAAAAGTATACAGAATAATGAAATAGGTTGTATGCCATCCGTTTATCATAAGTTATGTAATCAGCAGGATTAAGAAGGTGCTTTTGTCAATTGAAATGAATAAATAAATAAATAAAGAATAATAAGAAAGTTATACAACGGGAGTGTTCATAGAATCAGCAATAAAAGAAGCTCTGCAAGGAAACCAGACGTTATCAAGTAGGTCCTGTCGGAGAATTTAATTAGAAATATCATTAATGCTTATATATCATAATTTAAAATGTATAAATTTGGAAAATAGGAGCGTTTAGATACGCGAGAGCATGGGGTTTTATTATTTCTATCTTCGCGAGGAAACAGTACAAAAATAAGTGAAAATTTGATGTAATGTGATTTTGAAATACTATGAATAATAGATGTAAATCTTCAGACAAATGGAAAAAGTTTTACTCGTTGAAAAAGCGAAAGCAATTATTACAAAAAAATACATTATCATGTTTACCAACGCACATGTTCAACATATGTATATTCGACAACGCGAATACGTATGCTATGTATTCACGAGGAACAGTATTTCCTCTATCGAATCACTTACCGCCCTATGGCTTTTCGGCTAAGATTAGTATCTGTTATTCCTCGGTAATATCTGCCCTTATAAAAACTGATCCCTGAACTAGCAGTAAGCGAAAAAAATATCAAAAAATCCAACAGTTTTATCCTTACAATTTCGGCGCTTCGAAACAGAACTACGCCTTTATCCCTCGTGCCGAGAGAATAACGACCGTGTACTTGGAATATCTAGATTCACCGTTCCATATTGTGAGGAATGTAGTTGTATGTGTGAGACTTAATCTGGAAATACTCTCGTTTTCAGTATTTGTGGGTGTATGGGTCGCGAGCCCTTGTAGTAGTACAGTGTCCCCCAGTCTTTTAAATGTATTTGTATATGTTGTCTTGCGTTAAGAGTTTTCCATACGCATCCTTTTGCTTTTCTATCGACTCGACACTTTGCCAAAAGCATGATTTATTACTACAGCGAATAAATTAGTAGCGTGTCAATATTAATTTCTTTTTGCACGCTAAATTTATTTAACTATACATATTTCAACTAGTTTGATAGTACTGAAATGGGCCTCAGAGGAAGTGAACGATAATAACGATTGCGATATTTTGCAAGCGTCATTTTGCGTTATGTAGAAAAATGTAATCGGAATTTTATTCAAATTGTTGGGGAGTGGTGTAATACGACATTTCGCCATTATCTTTTTAATATTTTACGGTACGTGTGTCTGCATATGTGTGTGTAACTTGTCTGTTCCATATGGAGCTATTATTTTAATATCTAAATCATTCTGAACATAAGGAAATCCTCCTTTGTTACTGGAAACAAGAGAGAAGTTACCACGACTGAATATTGTAATATTCGTGTGTTCTTCTTTGGTAAGCGAATGTAAATTTGGGTCTGAAGAAACGTTATTCAATAAGACATACTAATTGAAATAATGATAATATTAAAAAAAAATATTTTAAGTACTTCACTGTTTTATAATTAACATTGTAATATATATATATATAAATTTTAAAAAAACTTAAAAAATTACACAAATATTAGATATCTCATAGAGACGAAGGTATTTTTTATTATATTTAATGGAAAATATAAGGAGTATGGATAATTATAGGGTTTACGACCTGTTTTCGGTTGGCTTAAGTTATCACTTTATATAAATATGACGTTCACCATTCTCCCCCATCAATCTCTATATTTATCAAATTTTTGAAAGTTATATATATATGTTAATATGTGGACTCACTTCAAGTACCACTACACTATGGACTAAATTTGATAATTAATTTCCCTGATATCTCACTATGAGAATCAAATTTAATTTTTTTTTTATTTTAAACAATATTCTTTTTCTGTAAAATGTTTTTAACACATTATACTAGAATACGCCTAAAAAATTAATATTTTTTAATTTGACATATTTTCTTATTTTGACCAGTATACTATTAGCAATATTTGAATTGAACACACAATTACTGTATTTATATCTATTAATAATAACAGTGCCCTTTTAGGTAAAGATATAGTAATTGTGTGTTCTTGGACGTATTCAAATATTGTTAAAAAAATACAATAAAAAGAAATGTTAATTTTGTTCTGTAATAAAAAGTAATTAGAATAACGAATTTTTGGATCCCCTATAGAAACGCTCAATTGATTTAAAATGAATAGTGTTTTAACCTTTTAAAAGCAAAATATTTTAGTAACAAAGCACAGGATATTTAATAATATTCGGATGCTATTGGTTAAGCGCGTTTCTCAAGAATTGGTTCTTCCGTCCATCTATTATGGTACTATCCCAGAGTTAGCTAATCTTCTACTTTGTGCTATGCTTCGCCAGTTTTGTCCTCTCCGATAAAATCCATGTCTGTTTTGTCTACCTTCTGGCTTATGGAATGTCACATGGTTAAGACTTTTTCATCCGAGCCCATCAAAGGCGTTGAATTTCAATAAAGTCGACTTCATGCTCACGGTGGCGCTGATAAACTTCGAGAATGTAACGATGATATCAAATATTATATTCGCAAGTCGGACCAAAAAAATTACGCTCGAGATTAGTTATCATTTGAAAATATAAATTGAAATTATTTTTCAGTCGGATAATTTTTTTAAAATTCTGTGTATTAAATTATATCCATCGTATTATGATTATTGCCATGTCTGGCGTTCCGCTCGCTGAAACAACGCTAACCTTACCCATTCGTTTATGATGTACTACCACTTTCGTAGCCTGAGAATGGTCTGCTAAAGCCGTCTAACAATCCAAAACATACTGAGTTTCCTGTATAATACAATCATTATAAAATTATTTTCGTTGGCTAAATACCATTGTTGTCGGGTGTTGAATGTATATTATTCATTTATTGATAAGTACTCTTGCGTTTCTTAGAAATATTTTTTAAAAATGTGGCACCATGACTGGTGTCGTCTCTTGCACGACACGCACGGGAACAGGATTGAAATATTTCACAATGTTACAACGGTATTCGACGTGAATTTTTTAAACGAGAACAGTTTTTCTGTAAAATATTTTAAGACGATTTTTCGATTATTTATGTTCGTTTCAATTCCGTGTGACGGTGACCTTTAACAGTTTGAATTTTCTTTATAGTTGCTTAATATAAAAAGTAAAATTTTATGATTGAATTTGATGTAATTTATGTTTATTCTTTTTATTATTTGGGTTAGGGTTAGACACGCCAGTTGTTTAAAATAAAGTTTCTTGCAGTTTAGTTGTCGTAATTTAAGTATTCTACTAAATTAAATTCGTTTTATGGCATATTTTCGGACAGATTTTAGAAATTAGGTTTTGGCATAGTTGCTACACAATAATGAGCTTTGTAAAGGGTGTCCAGCGGAAAATTTTCAAATTTAATATTAAATTAAAAAAAATTACAATGTTATTCACATATTTTATTTATACAAAATGGAGTTTAACGATTCGGATTTTACGTTTTATAAACAATATCGTCTAAATGCCGTCCATTTCTCTGAAGACTCTTGCAATCGGACTCTTAAATTTGCTAACACGCGAGAGCAAAGTGTTGGTTCATTGGCAGCAGCTTCACGGCGGATATTTTCTTGTATTATTGCTGTAAACTCTCGAATTAAGGTATCCCCACAAAAAAAGTCGCACGGTGTAAGGTCCGATGAACGAGGTGCCCAGGGTGTCTCCATACTTGGTGATTAATTTATTGGGAAAAATTTCCCTCAGCTTCTCCATTGAAACTCTAGCTGTGTATGGAGTGGACTCATCTTGTTGAAATTGTGTTTTGTTGTTGAACCCGGGAAACAGCGCAGTTGAGGTACCAAACACTCGTCGATCATTCGGAAATACACGTCAGCAGTGACTGTTTCTCGTTGGTTAAAAAAATAAGGGCCAATTATCCCTCGGGCAGAAATTGCCCAACAAACTGTCGCTTTTGGACAATGCAAACGTTTTTGATGGCGTTACCTTCGTCAGTAAATGTTCCAAGCATTTGTGCTGCTCCAAAACGTTCCAGCATCGTTCTCGCTAAGATTTCACGTAAAGAAGAGTAATTTTCTTTGAGAATTGCACAATTTGCAGTTTGTATGGGTGAAAATGTAGTTTCTTTTTCAAAATAACGCGCACTACAGATTTTTTATTCCAGTACAGGCTGCAATCGTCCTTATCGATTTACGCGGATTGCGCATAATTTCACGTCGAACTTGAGCCATATGTTCCGGCGTTGCTAACCTAACCTAACCCAACATCAGACAAGTTGTGTGCTCGGCCCATCACTTATTATCGTTGAATATTAAAGTGAGTACAAAAAGCGCGACGCGCATGAACCAGTGAATCACCGCACTTTAAATATTGCTCAACCGTGAATGCGCGGAGCGCTCCCGACCAGTGACTCATTGCGAGTGGCAAATCCGCAAATCACTCGCGTCGAACAATACCCCTCCCACTTACCTCACGCTAATGGTTTACGAGCAATTACAATTTATTATTGAAATTTTTCCACTGGACACCCTTTACATTTTTCGCGACAGGAGTCGAACTTTTGGAATGGATAGCTAAAGATTTATATTTAAGATTGTTATACAACATTAATAATAATTAGATATATCTAATAATATTCTATGAAAATCATTCAAATCTGTACTATAAGGGAAGTATGGTTTTCGGTCAAGTATTAAGACTAACCGCATTGCGTATTTGTCACTTCTATACTTCAGGGACTCCTGGCAGTGGAGGGGAGTTTCTGATACGACGGTTAAGTTAAATTCACAATTCAATAATCACATCCCATTCAGTTGTGATCAATATTATTGTCTTGGGAACGTAACTAGATAGGTTATGTATTTAGATATTTAACACAAATAATCCTGTACAGAAATTATGCTCATTTATATACAAGTATTATAAATCATTTCGGTATGAAACAGCGTTATTAAGCACTATTATATAATTTAATTTTAAAGCAGAGAAAAGCTTTTCATAAATATCGCAGCATCTGTTTTAACTGTCTAACCAGAAAATACTGTTTAATAAAGATAGTCAATTAAAAAATAATCTACGTTGTTTTGCTTCTGAATATCATATTCTAAAATAAATTTTATCTCGCGTAGCACTAGGAAATAAGACATACTGGACAAAATATTTTTTTCGGTTGTGTAAAAAATATATGAAATCCTTAATAATATTGAAATGATAATTTACGATAACAAGATTTATTTACGATATCAAGATAAAATGTTGATGTAAGGTAGATTAACACAGCAATTAATATCATAATAGTCAGTATCAGAATATAGTCTGTATGCTGAATATTAAATCTTCGATAATGTTTCCAATTTCGCGTAGTATTTGAACGCCACCCAAAAACCGTAGATCAATTTAATACACGTTCAGATGACATTTGTAGGAATAAAATTCTCTAGTCACATTAATCAAAATCATAAATTCAATTTATAAATTTAATAATTTACAATGATTCAATCATTTTTAAAAGAAAAATTATAACACAACATTTTTTTGTAAACCAAACGAACGCGCCATAAATATTTAACAAAGTGTTATTGATCGAAAGCGTTAAAAATTGAATAATGGCGTGGTGTTTCAGATTTTTAAGATTTATAAAAATAAATTTAAAAGAAAGGTATCCACTGCAAGAGACAAAAAAGGAAATACGTGACCAGAGTGAAGGATATCATTGTCACAGCTAAAAGCGTAGGTGAGTGATAATGAGCAGATAAAATTTTTTCAAGATGCAAAGATAAACGATGAAAAAAATTCTTGAATGATATCCACAAGACGAAAGACGAGGTAGAGGACGCCTAAAGTCTCGTGTAGACGAAATTATCGGAGCAGTGGAACTGATCGAATATACTGACAGTCACGGGGAGGCCTGTATCCAACATTGGGTTGACATTGGATGATAAATAATAATATATTTTTTATGACTATATGAACTAACACATGTTTTCAATGATATTAATTCTTTGTATGGTCAACTATCCTATTATTTCATAACGTCCATATATCTGCCATTTATCTTTAAAAATAATATAATTTATACAAATATTTAATCTTTTTTCGTTTCCCCTTTCAATTCATATTATATTAAAAATGTCAATAATAAATAAATTAATATATTATCATTGAATATATGAATTTTTTCATATTTTAGAAAGCTAAACTATGTACTAGATTTAATTCATTATTTGTAATACAAAAATAAAGGTAAAACGATGTATATATGATACGATACTCTGTTCTCTGTACAATCATTTTTTGATCAATCTGTATCATATATTGTAACTCGCTCGTCAGGATCCTGTGCAAAAAATAAATCCTCTCTCCCACCATCAGTTCTATCCTCCCATATAAATGTATATTCAATTGAATTCCATCCGTTATAAATTTTGCTCAATTGCACTCTAGGACTAGTAGAAAATATATTCGCCTCACCATCCCGCACACTATACTTAGAAGAAATTTTGCATACATCGTTACTCTTTAGGGCGCAAAACTAAGGTGTAACCTTCCCTCACTTTAAATTGAATTATAACTATATATTTATCGAATCCCGAACAATGCCGGGCATGTTGTAAATAAGTAATATCGTTGCCAGTTTTTAAAATAAAAAATACAAATATGATTAGTAACACAAATTAAATTAACCAGTTAGATATAGCGAAAAAATATATGTATCTATCGTAAAAATATTTGGTTGTCACCGGGATTCGAATCTGGACCCTTTTCAAACCGGTGAAATTTTGTCATGAATATTTATGTACATCTTTCTATTTGATTCATTGAATTTGTGTTAAAAATGCCACAGACTTATGTTCTGTAACTTCACAACAAAAATGTGTTTTTATTTAAAAAAAAAAGGTTTGATTTGACATTCGACAAAATTTTACTGTATAGTATTAATAGTATGTAATATAGCATTGATACTTGTATAACGACACTCTAAAAGACAAGACAATTGAATGTTGACTCTAAAAAAAAAACAAATATAGGTCACTTAAGCGTAATAATCGTAAATAAAATGTTTTTTTTTTAATTAAAAGATATTAGATAATTAATACATGTAATTAAATATTATTTTTATTGTCCTCTCAGGAACATTGAATAATGTTATATGAATAATTCTCTACTCTACCACATTCCCAGAAGTAACATAGAACATCTTACATACAAAATTCATTAATTTACTGGTCATGCAAATACTGAAATAGAAATTAACTTGTTCAACATTAGCCTTACTGCGCTTAAAGGGTTCTTTTTATGAACCACCTCAATCTCAATTTTGACTAATCATTCTACCTACAAACAAGTCTTGTTCTCCCTTTACCGCAACAATAGTTGCAACCTCAACACCCTTTCTCCCTCTTTTTTATCTTTTTATTTATCTTCTGCACCTAAACATACTAATGTACATAAACATTTCTGTGGATTTTCATAAATAGTATCACATGTTAAATATTTATTATGTTAATTATTATAATAAGTTAATAGACTATCAAAATCCCTCAATACAATAAAATAAAAAAATAAAATATTATTCCATGTTCGGCGCAAACTGCCAATATGTTAAAGGCGTTCCGTGTCCATTTGAAAACCATGACCGTCCCGCCATTTCCAGGTGTCTGGATGTAGACTGACAATTACTGTTTACTCACTTGCATGACCATTTTTAAACTGTGAGAACATAGCTTTATGTATGGAGTACAATACTTACGTACATTTTCTGTCACGTTAAACCCACACACCCAACAGTGGTAGATGTCTGGAAACGTGCGCGCGAATTTGGCAAACTTTTTTTTTCTACCGAAACATTTGGTTCATGTAAGTAAGTTTTCGAACAAATTATGGGTAATATTTTAAAAGACCAGTATTTTATCTTTTCTAGCTATCATATTCAAAATATGCACTATTACTTCTATAACACATTATTATGTATGTATCGCAGAGAACAAATATTTATGAAGTAGAATTACGGTGTATAAGACTAAGATATAAATTAAATTTCGCGGTTTATAAACTCACGAATCTACAAACATACATATGTAGATGTGATTTACCGATATATTGAGCGAATTAAAAATTCATGGATAAGTAAATTGTTTAATTAATTTATTTATTTAATACTTCATTCAATATTTCATGTGTTCCCAGCGAACCTCACTAAATTAGAATATGTATCGAGATATACAGTGTTTTCTATGTATCATTTACATTCGTTCTTTTGTATCATTTGCAATATGTTACAGTGGTTCAAGCAATATATACTATTGAGTATGGTAAATAAAAATAACAAAAATGTAAAAAGTTAGTTAATACACTAGTTATAATAATAATAATAATAATTAGTTACAAAAACTCAAAACAAAAATAATGTAGATACATGACGTAAAAACTTATCCACCAGTCACCTGTTATGAAAGCTTGATATATAAAACAATTTAAAGTAAATTCGTGGATAAATTAGTTACTAAAACAATAAGAATGTAGAAACGTGCTGTAAAAACTCATCCGCCAGTCACCTCATAATATGGGTCAAGAGTAGCTCCGAACGCTCCCAACCCACCTCTATTAGCCATCTGGCTATTGATACTTTCTAAGCAGTTAGAGATATTTTATTACACAAAATTTTTATTTTAATAATTTAATAATAATTAATAATTTTTAGATATTTTATTAATACACAAAAGCGTTGCCCAATAGTTGTTCACATTTTCGGAACTATTTGTATTTTTTATTTTATTTAAAAAATAAAATGGAGATGCGTACACGGAATACATGTCGCATCTTTATTTTAACTACTTTCAAAGTAAGGTAAACGCTGTACTATGAAAATAGGACTAACTTGATGGTCTCCTGGAACGGAGCGCAAACCTCCGATCACTAGATCACTAGGTCAACGTCTTAACCACTAGGACAACAAGCTACTTAAGCTATTACTTTTGACAGATTTCTAGAATGTGTTGAATATGTATGTTCGACATGGTTATTGTTTATACTTGATCCTTGTTCATACTTGAAATTAAGATTATGTTGGACTGTGAAATATTCTAATAATTATTTCATATACAACATCTTACAGAAAGACTTTCTCTAAAAAGTTGTTCCAAATAGTACCTAAATGATTTTTTGTACATTATTCTTTATTAATTGATCGTTTTCTGTGCCCGGGATAGTAGTTCTAGTACGGTTTTAGCAGCACTGTTTCAGCTTACTATGCTATATCTTATAAGACAATAACTCGAAGCATAGTAGACTGTTTAATATATATAATCATATAAAATAAAAAATAGTTTGATTTGCTGTGGTTACACTTGTCTGTATTTGTAATCATTATTTTCTTCTTCTTTAACAGCCCCATGGAACTCGAAAGTCTAGTTTTTTTTTCGCGTTGCACTTCAACCTAATTGGGTCTGCCAAAAGGTCGCCGACTATTTGGGATCTCTAAATGAAAACGACCCACAGTGTGTTCCGTAATCATGGGCTCCTTGTGTCCTACCAATCTTATCTTTTGCGATTTTACCGCATCAACTAAATAAAGATAAACACATTTTAATTACGAATTACTGTGAATGTGCCGCTATCTGATTGATAATCCCCCACCGGCTGATGATGACAAATATCAGCGGTTTTTTCCACTTACACTTAGTATTGGATTGATTTATGTGCAGTCCTATCATGATCTCTCAAATCTCGACAGATAAAAAAGTTGATTTAATGGAATCCACGGGGTAACACCTACGACGTACTAAATAAATTAAGTATGTAATTATCTCTGGAAATGACTAACTTGAAAGTAATCTATAATAGAAAATTTAGATCGAATCACAAATTTAATAATAATATTACGTCTCCCCGTCTATTTCTATGACTTTCTGGACGTCTAAGACGTGGTGTCATTACGGCTATATAATGCTTTATTAAACGGCTAGGTCTGTGAGACGAAAACGAACGTGTTTTTTAGATAAGGTTAGGTTATGTTAGGTAGTTTTAATGTGTTCCCTACTCACTATCAACCCATTATCACACAACCCACAGATTCCCAGGACCGATTTAAATAATGTCTTCCATCTAATTCTCAAATTTACAAATTCAAAAATTACTAGCCCTTTTTTTCATGTTATTGGAAAATAGTTGTTTTGTACGTTTTTATTTTAAAAATTTTCTGGATATCCAATAATATTTGAGGGTTTTAAAAGTTAAAAATACATAACATTTTGAGTGATATTATGTCTCATGATATGGGTCCAACAGTCTAAATAATATGGGTATGATAGTCTGTAGTCTAGATATTTTCAAAGCTTTTTTATAAATGTAATGAATTTATATAGAAAAATTAAATACTAACCAAATAAAATAAATTTAAGTGAATCGTTCTAACAGACGGTTACAACATTAAATATTATCACTTCTTTATTATTTTCGACATGACAGTAGCTAAAGAATAGTTGACAATCGCTTCGTCTAAAATTTTTGTAATAATACAATTTCTCCCTTTCATCTCTGGCATCTGTACTTTATCGCTTGACGGCATCAGTTCGGGATTTTCAAGCGGAGGCTGTGTAGCATTCCTACGGTGACCCACTTCCCCCTCTCTCCGGCTTCTCAAGGCTCCGTTCCATTTCTGGCCGAATGTTTTCCAGCGTCTTGCCGAAGTGTTCCCAGATTTATTATTAACGCGCGCTACCGGCCTCCCTTGTTTCTCCCCTCCCTCTCCTCTTACTGATCTCACGAATGCACCCCGTAAATTATAATACCCGAATCGTTGAAGGGAATTTAAAAAACGATAAGGATGATTTTTGTATAAATAAAATGAATCTAACGTCAATGTTTATTAGAAAACACTTTGTATATATGTTAGAAAAATTATATTTTTAACCTATCAACTTATTCGGTGTATTGTGTAAATGTATGATATACAAGCTTCGTTTTATATACATTCGGCATTGAGCAGGTAGTAGATCCCCTCTCGCACCCCATCATGCCCACTCGAACCACTCCCCACGCAGATGACCGTTATTAAAAGAGATACTCCCAGTGAGCTTTTTACTTAAAACTCTTGAGACCATGCATATTTTTTGTTGTTCTTTTTTGGGTCTTAATTTTTATTATGATTTTTTTTATTATTCTTAGGTTTTGGTACTTAACGGCTTTACTGAGATGTTTACATTAAAGAATATGAATAACTAGTCAAAACTATAGTATAAATTCAGGATGAAAAAAATGGACAATAAATAATCATCGTGTAGAATGATCGTACCTAGTAACATCTGAGTAAAAAATAATGTAAACATTATTTTTCGGGTCTTTAAAATTTTTTATCTACAATCAAGTACTTATTTGATAAAAATAATCTTTACTGTGATGCGTTTTGTCTCAAGAGATATTCTAAGACTAGAGTTACCCAATTTCAGAATCCTAAAATACCGGAACAGAGTACTTCTCTTTATTCCGGGAAAAATTAAATAAAAATTAGAAATAACTTTCATCTTGAGCCCAAATTTTGTTTACGTATGTACAAATTTTCCTTAGGAAACGAGAAATATCGTGAAAGAAATGAACGTTTATGAGGCAGCGGGGAAAAAGACAAAAAATTAGAATTAAAATTTCAGAACTCTTCTAGGAATTCTGCCTAAATCTGTTGAAGCCAAAAGAGATTTTCCTTCTCCTGAATTAATTGCAATAAAATAAGTGTACTATATACATTTAAAAAATATAAAATCAAAATTTATTCCACCATAAACCTGTATATTTTTGACAATTTTTTTTTTTTAGTATAAATACCATTATTTTAATATATTAATTTATTTAATTGAAAATATGTATTGATTCCAAATACATTTTAAAATGCCATGTTTTGCGTTAACTGCTTATTTATTCTCTTCTTTCTTGGGAATAACAAAGTACTCGGAATTAATAAAAACGATTTTGACACATTAATTTATCATTTGATCTAACCATTATAGGGTATATTACGACTGCTGTACAGTAATTATTAAAATTATTATTATATATTGTAAAAAAAACCATAGTATACTTTATTTATTCTATGTAATTTGTAAAATTAAAATTAATTGAAAATAATTAATCTATAGATGAAGTTTTTTATAAATTTCATAACTGTAATGTATTTAGCTGCGACACTGTATTGTTCTTTATGTCGTCACGGCAATAATCTTACAAATTCCCTGAAGGTTCGGTGAGATGTCGGCATCAGGAATAAGAGTCCAACGTTGAAACAGTTAACAGTTTATTACTGTATACCGTACAACAATATAATACACATACAATGTGATACGTCATCTTGAGAACCGACGAGTACTGAAAGAGAGCGCAACTGCACTTCCAGCGTCTTTTAACACCTCCTGGTTCCCCACTCCGCGCACCCACTTGGCACCGGTCAGCGTTCTCACATACTATCCCATCTGTCATCAAGATGCCATACACACATACACACAATTTTGACAGATGTGAAATATCTCACAATAGTTATTAATGCAGTAATGTAAAATAACAATTATTACTTATTGAACCTACGCTTACGATATTTTAGAAATATACTCCACGAGCTTAAGTAAAATATGTAGCTAAACAATTACTGTTGATCGCTATATATTTATTTACTAATTAACATTTTCATTATAACAAATTGAATCATGTCTTAACTTAGGTAATTTTGGGGCATGCCATTTTTCATATTCAAAAAACTAAAGCAATAATATTTCGTAAACGAGTAACAATTTGACATTTAATGTTATCATTAAGTTTTTTCTTGGAAAAATGACAAACAGCCTTTTTAAAAATATAGAATTGGTCCACATTTTCACTCGCTGCTATGTGTAAGAACAGAAACTTGAGAAAGGTCGAGCTATTTGCCGCAATCTCCACTTTATAGAAATGTTCAATGTATACGGTCCTAACTAGTTGTCTTGTTGGCAAGCAGAAAGTGAAGTTATTTGCAGTACTGAAGGAAGATTATATCACCTAATCCCATTTGGAACATGTAGGTTAAAACATCGATTCTTCACTAGGAGTATTTTTATTTAAATGATACATTAATGAAAATTTTAAACCTGTGAATATATTGCATTTTTGCAAGTGTCACATATGTGATAATGTTTCAATTGAACAAATTTCATTCTTTTGAAAAGACGGAAAGTATATTTATGGTTTATTTATGGGAGTTTTGAGACTTTTTTGACAGATTTGAGAGATTAGAGATATGCGAGGGTACCGATTGTAAACAACTTCCATTCCACAGACCAGTAAATGAATATACATGAAATAAAGTGTACATATTGGAGATGGGTTTGGAACATTAGTTACGGGACGAGGGGCATTCTACACACATTCTTTGTGGAAACATAAATTCGATAGTTTATGATATATTTATGCAACAGTAAAAGTATTTACTCTTTGATGATTAGATCTTTGTGTAAACAAGACATATTTTTTACATTAATGCATATTATATTGTCAGCGTTTAAATTTTCGTTCCAATCGAATCATATATTTAAAAAAAGTCGCAGAGCTATTTGATTCCTTAAGTTGTACTAAAGTAATTACGTGAGTGACACTAACATGAAAATATTGACATAAAGAATTTCCGTTAGTCCATGTCTATAGAATATTTGATAGTCTGTGCTTCATTCCTTTTTTTTTAGCTTTTAATGCAGTTGTATTTTCATATTACTTACGTTAACTTATTAAAGATAAAACTAACTCTATTGATGTGAATTTATCATTTAAAATCGGTGTTAGTTGCAAAATCGATTGTTTTTGCCTGTCGCCATTTATATTAGAATTCCATCAATGAGAGTCGTGAAATTTATCTCTGAAATTTAATTAGCCACCAGTACGGGCACTAGTTAGATTTTAGATAAAAGATATTGCATTTATTTTGTACTTTAAACGAGATAACATAGATCGTTGTTCATAATATAAAGTGCTTTAATAAATATATCGACTTCAGGCTTCTATCAGTTTTTCATATGTTTCTCCAATTAAAAAAATATAGAGGTTACCGAGAAACTTGAATTCTCATGTATAATATATATGTGTGGTTAGGTTAGATTAGGATAAAGGACCAGAGTCAACGGGAGATGAACGTCAGGAGTATTTAACTTGCCTGATATATTATAATTATCGATTCTATTGAGAGAAGAATCTGCCGGAAAATTATGGGAGATTTGAGACACGAATATTTATGTAGTTCTTTTTCTTTTAAATAGGCAATCCACCCTTCAAAACTGATTTGTACCATTAATCAAGTAAAACTTTATTTTATAGAAAAAAGTACGATAATATTATAGAATAGGAAATATTATATTACACGTCATTAAGATTGTTATTCAAAAATTTTGCTATTTTACAGAATAAATATGGCGAGTTAAGGGAAAGATGATGACATAAGTTAACCGGGAGTTGAAAATTACCAGTGAGGAGATTACTGTAAAAAAACTGTTTTCCGTAATGGATAGGCAAAAAAGATATGGTCAAGGGTTTCCTCGGCACCGCACTCACACATTAGGGAATCTATTAAGTTCAATCTGAATAAATGTGAGGCTACCCGGTAATGTGTAATTTTCATTCTAGAGTTATTTGATATTGTTCTTTTCCTTTAAGAGAACCGGGGGCTAGATCTTTGAATTATTTTAAGCCGATTACCCTTATGATTATTTGAATCCATCCATTGTGCAGTCCAGATAGAATTCGTGCGTTTATTTTACCATATTAAGTCTGCCGTACATTGGGATATGGAATTAATGAGGGAAAACTCCGGAAAGAGTGACTTCCTTGGCCAGTTTATCAGCACATTCATTTCCATGAATTCACTTATGTGCAGGAATCCAAATGAATTTGTGTAGTTAGGTATTAAAAAGTCTAGAGTCAACGGAGAGAAGAACTTAATTATCACTTAACTTATCTGATGGATTGTCGATATTATCAAGAGAATAGACCACTGTATTCAGACCACGAGCATACATATGTTAGCTCAAGTATAGCGGTCTATGATTATATGATTACTTGATGATTACATGACGAATTTCTACTAAATAGTCTAAAAGTACATTTCATATAACTTCTTCATCAGCACAAATGATTTAAGATTCAATGGTTTGATCTTAGCTCGTACGAAGAGTTCAGCTCAAAATACTAAAATAGTTATGAACTTAAAATTAGTTCACAACGGTTTGTTGACAATGGGAAATTTAGAATTTAGAATAATCGAATGCCATTTTTCAACGATTCTTATTCTTCAACTGACAGATGATAAGTCGAGAGTAGGGCAGGGTGAGATATTTGGGAATAGTATTCAAATTTTGGTACAAAGTTTTTCATTTATAAATATTAAATTATATTATTATATAAAAATTCTTGAACTATGTAGGTACATATATGAATTTAGATAAAATGTATATATTATAATTCTGCTTCGGAGTATTGCGTTATAAGATTTATATTGTTAATCTCTAGTTATTTAAAAGTTATCACACGCTCGTGCAAATCAGTACGACGTGATTTTTAACATGGTATATTTTTTAATAAAGCCACAGACTCGAAAATCTTTTACATATATGTATATATTAATATTATTTATATGTGTATTGTATATTAAATATAACTCCAAAAGCTAGTTTGCGCTTTGCTGAAAAAGGTCAAATACAGTTTATATGTGGCATATAGAAAAAGTTATATCTATTTTATAAATTTAGAAAATATTTTATCAATTTCTTATCCGACAAAATAACATGTTTTACGTATCGGGTCATTAGAGACCTACTGGTAATCTATATACAAAATTGAATGTAAGAATCTTAACGAATGTAAAAAAAATATAAAAAGATAATTATCAGTATTATTATTTTTATTTTTAAATCTAGCCAATTTCATTATTATTATCGTATTCTTTCCATTTGAGAATTGATAATTAAAATTATAATTTCATAAAAAATTTTGAAATAATATTTGATTAAAATAAAATCTTATAAAATAATGTATTTTATTAAAAATACTCAGTGGTTAAAAATATTAATTTGATTATTTTGTTGTGAAGTTGCATTTTCAGAACATAGTCCCGTGATATTTTAATACAAATTAAATTAATCAACTAGAAAGTATACAGAAAAAAATGGAATGGTAGATTTATCAATTGGAAATATTATAGAATTATGTTAAAATTTGTCGAAAATTTATTCGATCTCTGTAGCGAAAATGGAGAACGCACTTCCCCGTAGAGGAAGATGTCCAGGTTCGAATTCTGGTAGCAACTAAATATTTTTTCGCTACATAGGTTTTTTTTGTATGTTTTTCTAGTTGATTCATTTAATTTGTATTCATAAATTATTTTATGAATGGCGCGTATGTCTAAGACTATATGTAAATTTCGTGTGCCATGAAATATATGACTTCGCTGTGTATTATCAAATTGTCAATTTGTTTTAATAGCGTTCATATTCAGATGGTAATATTTTTATTTATATGCAGAGAGATTGTTTTTGAGACAGCATTCTGTTAGGTTCAAGACAAAACCTTTTGTAGACTACACTTAAATTAAATGAGAAGATATATTTTATCTCAAACAAGACAAGAGACGTCATTTTATTTCAACATTAAATCTATTTCATCTCTGAAGATACCATATAAAAGAAGAGGAAATTAAACGATCAGACGAACATGATCGAAGAACACTTTTGATATCCGACAGTATTTTTATATAAATACCTGGTTGTTCATAATAAACTAAAACCTACAAGAGTATTGTAATTTAAGGGCACCAAGATTAATTGTTTTGGGAATGTAACATTATTCAGCTTCTAAAAATCAATTTTTTAATTACAGATGTTAAAATTTTTTTTTAATCATTTATTATTTTAAAGAAATAATAGATATCTCATAGAGAGAGTATGGGTAATTACAGGGCTTAAGATCTATCTACGGATGGCTTAAGTGATCACTTTACATAAATATAGCGTTCACCATTCTCACCCATCAATCTTCATATCTGTTAAATTTTTGAATATTGTATGTTAATATGTAGACTCACTTAGTGGTAACTACACTACCACCATCTATGAACTAAATTTGATAATTAATTTCCCCGGAACAGCATATATGTTCTAATTTATGTGAAGTTCATTTTTCATATCGTTACCTTACTATTTGCCTTTTGCGCCATGATATGGTAAATAATGTATTTACATATTTTTAATACAAAACGAAAAAAATTAATGAATTATTTAATGACTTTTAACAATTCGTATTAAAATAATTTGTATTTAAAAATTTGTATTGAAAATTATTACAAAAACAAAATGTATATTATGTGCTTTAGAATAGGCAAGCGATTAGAAAAACGTTATATAAAAATTGCAGAATATTTAATAGTAAATTTGAAAATAAAATCTTATTTAAGATTTTAAAAAAAAATTACATTTTATAAAAGTTTGGTCATTAATATTTTCTGTGCTTATCTATCCACAGTCATAGCTTCCGTCAACTGAAATACCAATGAAATTTGTAACACAAAACGAGCACGTAGATAATGAATAATTTAATTTTCTTTCCACGAATCAGAAAAACGATCGTAATGTCTATTTAATGATAATTTTAAAATCACGCGGGGAATAAAAATGATTAATGTTACCCGGGAGTTTAGCCTGACGATGATACCACGGTGAAGATTATTGACCGCCGATTCGATGGTCTCCGAGATAGAACGTTAAAAATTATAATTATAATTATAATTACAACGTTATAAAATAATTGATTACCATAGTATATACAGTGAACAGAATATAGAAAAATATATATATTTTCAAGGTATATAATAAAGCGATTGCACAAGGAGATTATGAATTGGAATGTAAGGTTGATGAAAGGAATTTTGTTCAAGGACAAGACAGGAGGGGCTTAAGGACCAACCGGATACTAGGAAGAACACTACCTACCTGAGGTGCTCCTTTATTTGGATATTTTTTTCGCCGTGGCCATCTGTCTTCTGATTTCACTGTTTTACACAACAATTTTACCTTCACCACACACAAATAGTAATATATACTTAGATCGGTAAGCACACGTGAGAAAACCCATCACACCACAAAATGCGTAATATACTTAACAGAACACACACACAGAAAGTCGTTTTCTGAGAAATTGAAGGTGAACCTATAGGTATCAGCAGGGGCGTGCAGTGCATACAAGCAAAAAATCTGTGCATTACTAAAAATTCTGGGAAACAAATATAAATTAAATAATTGGATTAACATAAACGGAAACATTATTTTACAATAAACCCCATCTATGTACCAGTAGAGACTTTAATTGCTTAGTTCTAAAAACTACCACGACAACTCACCATATACCCATGGTGCTCTTGTGTATTCGCTCTATCGAGCTATTCACTATTAGCTTTAAGCTGGTAAATTACTTAAGTCATATACGCTTTTGGCTATTTATTAAATTGAAAATTCATTTCCGTTTATCTGTTTTGCATGGAGTCATTAACTATGCTGTTTTTTTAACAGAATAACATTAGAAAGGCTTACAACTGCGTGCTAATCATTGAAGTGTCTACTTCCTCTTTTACTAATTCGCGAATTTTACTATCTTACTGTTTTTAACGTGTTGATTTCATGATTGTTCTTTAAATTTGGTGCGTGGGTTTGGATCGGTAACTACCAGGACTGTTTCTTACGTTAATCTTTAATAGAAATAATTATTTCCTTTAGTAATTACGTGAAAGATTTTCAAACAATAAATGAATTTATGTTCAATCATATAAAGCGTTCTTAAAAACCTTCATACATTTTTTATATGGGTAAAAAGGTATTATTTTACGTTAAAACTTAAACTTTAAGAACACTATTATTAATACTTTAAATTATAAATAAATGCATTGTAGGGTCGTATAAACGACGGATTTATTTTGTTTAATGATGTTGGTTGAAGTGAAGGTTGGATGAAAGTACATATATTGTATTATATATATTATATATGATTGCATAATGTCATTAGTAACAGCATAACCTAAATCTATACTTACTGTTCGCCAATGGGTGTCAGGAAAAGGTTTTTATATATTTAGTAATTATATTCAAATGTAAGAAAGTATAGTTTAATATCCTACTATAAAATTGGCCTTAATTGAATTAATCATTAATGAATATATTGTAACAATATTGCTGTAAATAAAAATATTGCTATAAAAGAGAAGTTCGAAAAGAATCTTATAAATATTAAATGTTGACGCTCTTCAATAAAAAATACAGGTCACGAGTAACTAAAGATGTCAATGTTTTCGTTCGAATAAAGGTAAATCTGAGGGTTGGGTTTATAGTTGGGGAGGAATTTGAGATTTACTGCTCCTCCGCAGGCATCCGTCGGCTACCCTGCAGCCTATCTTTTGTTTTCAGACGTTTACCTTACAATTTCCATGCCATAAAGACCTGGCACTGGTGATGTTTTATTTTTACGTGAATATACTCGTACACTCACAGCTACCCGCCCTTTCCGTTGAGGGAGGGGTCTTCGTCATGTACATTATGTTGTGTACGTTAATGGTAGAGGGGTTGCTAAAGGTTCGTGTTAATTCGAGTCCGTATGAAGAGTAAAAACCAGAAGAAATCAAAGCCAACTAATCGTTTTTTGCCCACCTTATTATAGATTTGATGACGTGCGTAGATACAAATGCAGGTGACAATGTACACACAAATGTATGACTAAAATAAATAAATTAATGTCGCACATATATATATATATGTGCGACATTATATATATCCGGATTGGTAGAAGGAAAAAAGTCATAGGGTCAATACAAATAATGTGTATATGAGAGGGTTGGAGAATGTTGTTTAGAGGGAATAGTTAATACGTGTAACATTATCTCTAAGCGTGTGGGTGTGCGCGCGCACACGATTTTGCATCATAGCGCTCACAAAAAAATATAGTGCGTATGAAATTTTTAACAAGATTTCTTCTTCAAGTGCTGTTCTTCATTTTATAGTATGTTGATTTACTCTACTACTATGTTGGGATATTGAACTACCTTCTAATGTTACACAGCCAAGATAACCATTATGAACAGAAAATGTAAAAAAAAAATTACAAAAACGTTGTCGATTTTGAAAAAATTATAAAATTGTTACTTCACTTCAGTGGGTTTGAAACTCAACACGCGTATTTTAGGTGTTTGTTGCTCACATTATTTGATATTTTTTGGTACAATCCAGTAGACTACCACTAAAAAGTAATGGTCAGTTTCATTATTGAGCCGTTTGGAGGCTAAGTACTTAATTATAGAGGGTTTTGACACGAAACTTAAACTTGTTTTTGCTTGTTCTATTACTTAAATTAATATTTTTTGTACAGTATTTGAACCAATCGCAAGTATAATTTATTTCTAGTAAAACTACATTCAAATATACATTTTTTTTATTTTTCAAATTCCTTCAATTTATCAATTGCATGTACCTATCTAAAATATTATTCAGGAGCACAAGATAAACTGGATAAATTTAATACAATTATCAGATGTGCGAAATTAGTTAAGAATATTTTTTACAGCCCTGATTTAGTGTGTAGTATCAACATGTACTAGTCAAGATATACTAGACAGATTATAACATTGCACCATGAAGTACCGGGAACCTTATATCATGCACAATCTCATTAAACAAGACTGCATAAATTAGTGTATCGTATAATATATTAATGGAAGTCTTTTTTTTTTTATGAAATGTATTTATTTTAACAATATTAATCTGAAATAAGTCGCACAGCGGCAGAGTTGCCTATCAGCTAAGTGGGTTACTGAGGTGTTAAAGGAGATTAAAAAGAGGACAAAACTTCACAATATTATTTATTTAAAGAAATAATGTACTAATATCATTATACTTATACAATGCTTCTATTATATGTATATATATATATATATATATATATATATCCTTGCACATTAAATTAATTCTATACTAAATAATTAATTTTGAAGGTGTATAAGTGTATGTAACTGAAAATATGAAATTTTTAACTTGGGCTACTATATCGCTGTGCGACTCGAATATATTCTCCGTTAATAGATACGACCTACCTCCATCATTCAAGCGAGTTTTTGATTCCTCTTATAAAAACTCGGAGGCTTTGACGCAAAATACTATGTTAGGGATATTTTTAATTAACTAACATTATTAAATCTTCTTACATCTAAATAATGCTGTATAGATCTAAACAAATGATTACCAGACGGTGCTAGATCGGCTAGTGTGTTAATTTTTTCTCGTGTGATTTTTGCTATATGAGGACGAATATTATCATGTTGCAAAAAGATTGTGCTGCGAGGTACTAAAACAGGTATTTTTGTTTTTAACGGTTGATGCAATCGATGCAGATTCGATGTTTACAATACTTCTCTTCCGTTATTGATTCGCCGTTTGAATAATTCAAAATGAATTATTCCACGAATGTCCCACCAAACAGACAATACAACTTTTTTTAAAGTAAGGCCGTATTTTGAGAATGTACTCTCTACTTCTTTTTACCTGCACTTGCATTTTACATATTTTTTATAATACAGTACCCATTTATTGTGCCTAATTACTGCATGATGCAAATAAGGTGAATTTGTTTTCTGCGAGGCCAAAGCGTCACACGTTCGTATCCCGTGTTTCCAAACCTTCCCGATTGTTTAAATGTATCTTTGGACACTGGACCATGAAAATCGAGTCTTGTTAGTTAATCTTGAATTGATATTTATAGATTGGCCTCAATTTCAGCAGCAATTTGATCTTCATTGACAACTTTAGGTGTTCCACTTCATGGTTTGTTTTCAATATTAAAATTATCCGATTCAAATTTCCTAAATCACTTTCGACATTGACGAACACTCAATAAATAAACTGCACAAATATTTCTAGTAGCTTTGACTGCCAAATTTTTATACGAATACGTAACCATACACACAACTACGTAAAAAAAATTTTTAGGAAAAAATCCCTCCACTGTAGGTGTGGGTACTTTTTTTTCTAAAATTTTGTACGTGGAATATGTTATAAGAGAAATAAATAAACACAAAAAGATAGCCAGGTCTAGCCTGAATGTAAGTCATACCTGACTGACAATCTTACCAAGGTAAAAAATCTATTATATTGGATACCCCTAATATATTTATCGAATCTTACAATATATTTATTATATTACATAATTATAAAAAAAATAATTAATACATAATAATAATTAATGAATGTGTTACCTAATTACGTACACAATGTACATGACCTCCATTTTTAAACACTGGTTTGTTCTTTTGTAATGTATAATTTTATTGAGGAGAACACATTCTTATTGTGAAGTTTTAATTATTCAGAACATAGGTCTGTGATGTTTTAAATACTAATTAAATGTATTAATTAGAAAGATATACATATAAAATCAATTTTATTGAATAATATTGTTGTTGCTACCGGGATCCGAACCTGGATATCTTTCTAATCGGGGGAAGCAATAACAATATATTTTTAGATAAAATTGATTATATGTGCATAACTTTCTGATTAATACATTTAATTAGTATAATTTTAAGTTCTATACAACAGTTGTATTTGTGATTTTTTTTGTTAGTTGTATATTGACGGCGAGATGCGCAATTGTCTTCATTCTGCTGGATCTGAATAGCAAGGATATACTGTGAGAGTACACCCGCTGCTTACCCAGGACCGTTATAAGCAAAAGCTCCTATATGGTTCTACTCATTCGCTGTCTAGTATGCTATTTTTTTAATGCTAATAGGCAGCTATGCAACTTCGTCGCGCACATAGTGTCAAGACGGAGCCGAACAGCTCCTATCTCAAAACTCTCACAGTCCCCGAAATCATCTTAATATGTGATTACACAAACAATTACAAGAAAGTATACCAGTGTAAAACAATATTAAGGATGTAAATGTAAATACTAAGTTCAGTTAAATAAACTTAAGCAATTAATAAATTCAATAGTTGTTACATTGTAAAAAATTATAAAACATTTTAAAAACAAAGTGTTAAATCAAAATCAAAATAAGCATGTGTGCTACTTGAGTCGGGAAGCTGAGGGGAAAAAGCAACACGGAGAAAGGAAAAAAAGACATAAACAAAATTAAAACGAACTGACCAGTCATCCGAGCACCGTTGCCGGTAGATAATAGTCCAGAGACAAACCAGAGTCCAGAAACAATTCAAAAGTATTTGTTACTGAAATAATAGACTCTCAACTATTTGCCTGAGACAGATTCTTTCATTTTTGGGTATTTTGAGAAAAGGGAAGATTACTTGGCAAAGCTTGTTGTGATGAGCTACGTCGAACGACGAATAGGAAAAGAAAGATCCAGGTGGAAAAGATAAAATAGGCACTTTTCTGGCAGCAGCCCTAAGATCTGTTGGATGCATAGTCAAGAGGAGGAGGAGTTCATAGAGATTACGATCTTCAGATAACGATGAGAATAAGGATTTTTTGGAAAATATTGATAATATTTTTTATTATAAATTAAATTAATTAACTAGAAAGAAACAATTAATCGAAAAAAATATTTTAATGGCTATATGTTGTGGGGGTTCATCCCACTCACCGGCTAGTCAGTGGTAAACGCAAGATCCGCGGTTCTTTACTTCAGCACGACATACCTACCTTATTTTTGTCACATTCTGTCTTCATCTTAAACTGGGAAAAATTTATAAGTAACACCTGAATGTATTATAATCATTATAAAAATGGCTTATAATCAGAAAAAACAACACGAACAAATTAAATAAATAAAAATACAATCCACTTGACAAAACAAATTCTCAGCTCGCCGGGATGGCCGTGGGTTCGACGTCCTTCATGCAGGTGACAACCAGATGTTAAAATAGATGGATCCCATCTCCTTGGCTCTTCATCGTGATTGACCCTCAGCCTCCAAGCCGACGTGATCGGATTCGTAAGCGGAATTTGTTGAAGATTTCTTCATGTCAGGAAAATGTTGCCCGCAGTGAGGCGAATAAAATAAAGGCGAAGAAACCAATAGTAGAAAACAAAGGTGAACTCTAATGGCAGAAACTAAAGACAGAAACCAAAGGTGATATCCAAAGGTAGTATCCAAAGCAGAAACTAAAGATAGAAACCAAAGGGAAACATACACGAGTCCTACTCTCATAGAGAGGAAATAAATGTTAAATGAAATATATATATGCTACTGATAATTCTAAAATGTATTATATTTTCTAATATTGAAATAAATAAAAAAATAAAAAATCTGGTTTCCTGTAAAGATTATTTACCATGCGATTAGATTAACAAATTAATAGTAAATTATGCACTAGTGATTGAAAAACATAAAATATTTACCCTCTGGTATGGTACTCTCTTAGTAACGCTAATCTGACAGATTTCTCGATGATATTATAAACGAACCATAGACCGCGACCGTTTTTATAACTTCAAAAACAGAATGTGATACCAACGCAAGGGTAATAATTAGAGAATTTTGTGGTGCTTGACAATAAAATAAGAGACGGGGCAATTTCGAACGTTAACCTGATTTATAACGTCACAATGTGCTATGTATTTCTAATTTATTAATTTATTTTGTATTAAGAATACTACAGAACTATGTTCTGAAAAACTGTAACTTTACAACAAAAGTGTATTTCCTTAAAAGTAATATTTTTTTCTTAATATAATTTTTAGATATTCTAATTTAAGAATAAAAAATATTTTATAATTAAAATTTATTCAATGTAAGAACGCCACTAAATATGCATATGATAGTTCCGATAGATTTGTAGTTAATTGACAACAAATTTGTATTAATTTAAGCTTTATATAATTGAAGTTTGTTGTCGCTATTATTTTTGATTATATAGACATGCCATTTCTAAAATGTTGTTAACTGATTTTTTCCTTATTGTATAATATTTTTCATAAGTGGCACTTGTGCCGTGAAAAAATGTAAATACATAATTGGATGTTATCAAACATCCAAGAAATATATAGAAATATATCTCTTCAAATTAGAAGAATACCGAGAAGCCGTACTGTAAAAGTTCACCCAACTTGCTCATTCATTATTCTTCAAAAGGGTCTTTGAAAATGCTAATAATTGTAAAGTGTAGGTGCTAAAGTTTTCGAGAAAAAAGTTGATGTTTTATTATATAAACAATAAATATTTTCCACCCTTTTATACATTTAGAATTTTGTAGAAAAAATATTATTTCTCATTCCGTTCAAAATTCGTATTGCTAGCCATCTTTTTTTACACTTTTGTACGCGGCTACACGTGCGCCCTTTATATGGGGTTCAGGAAGGAGGACATTGCAATTTAAAAAATGATGGCGTCATAATCCTTCAACGAAAATAAATAATGTTAGGTTTTTGCAACATAGTTTATTTGAATGAGCTTTTTATAAGTAATGTTTGTATTGCCAATATTAACTCTGCAAAATTAATTTCACATTTAAGAAGCCTTCGGAAACAACAATTTTTCTGAATTTTCAGGCCGTCTTTTCGAAACAAAATTTCGAATAAAATCGAACCTCTTTTTAAAGACAGGCTGATTAAGAAAACGGGTTAAAAGAACATGTGAACACGATTATATTATTTGAATGTTAAAGAATGCAAATATTATAATTTTTAACCTATCAAAATAAAAATAAATCCTTCCTTTAATGTAATCTCCGTTTCAATATTTTTATATCTTCCTCCTATTGCCACCACTATTGCGGCCACTATTAATTACGACTATTAATTTTGTTTTATATTTTATATTCTGGATTAGTTAGTGTTCTCCGTTATGATAAAGTACAGTGGTATCAAAACCGGTCGACGTAAAATTAATCATAATGGTTTATGTAAAGTTTGTTATTTTTAAAAATTAAAACTTAATTTTCATTGTATAATACTGAATAACAAGAAAATATATTTTGATGATTGATTTGAATGCACTTAAGCAGATATTATTAAGTTATTAATATGATAGAATCATTCTATTTTGTAGTTTTCTCTCATTGATTTTTAATGTATTATATTTATTAGGGCGTGCATTCTATCCATTAAAATAATCTGTGCATAACCATAACTTCTGAGAAATAAATCTCAATTAAACATTTATTTGATATATTGTATAGTATATTCACGCGCAAATAATTCGAATTTCACTTAATAATGTGTTAACTAGAACCTTCTATCGGAAGAATTTAGAAATGACAAATATAGTTTGCTATAGTTTCCGCATAATTTTTTGTATAATCTGCTCCAAACCCATGCCAACTAAATGCAATACTTATGACTCTTGTGCTGCGCATTGTTTTGAATACACGTCTTTGTTTGAACAGACGTGTTGCAAAACACCGCAAATGTGAATTTATAGTGGATTTGAATATGTGCATTCCAATAAACTTTAAACATAGTATTATTTTATATTATAAAATATTTTTGACACTTAATTTAATAATTTAAATAATTATTAAAAATAAAAGTTACAATTTTAATATTTCCCAATAATGAAAATTAACTCATACAGATATACTTTCACAGAAATATGCTTCTGAAAAATTGATTTCTTCACCATCGTACTTTTATACCAATGATATTAGCGGCATAACCGTGCCTAGTGGATGCCACCAGTATTTATTATATATTAAAAATTATTTTATTTAAAATACATGAAAATCAGAATTTATTTTTGATCCCTCGAGATTTCGGCCGAGACAAATTATAGCCTACTTAGTTACTAGTTTACAGCTAACCCATACACTCCAGTTATTTACTATATCGTTTCATACTTAGTTTGTAGGTAAGTTTATAGGTAGGTTGTGTGATCAGTAGTAATTGCGAAATTATATCTAGTAGTTAACTAATTTTACTCTTAATCGATGGTTAAAAATGGCGGACTCTTCACAGCTGTTTCAAAAGTCATCTGTCACACTGATTTGAACTTTAAAAGTTGCAATATACGACAATTAATCATGTAATATCCCGCTATTTTAGTGATAAAAGTTCGGCCGATGATGAACTCGTTGTTTAATATACATTAGGACATAATCTGAAAAAATTTCTCCACCGAAGTGACAAATTTCGAACACAAAGACAAATATAACTATAGATAAAGCATATTTCATGATTATTTGTCTTGCCACACTGTGAGGTGAGATTTTATTTATGCTTTAACAATAGTATATTTGACGTACCAACAACCCGAAATCAATTTATACAACGGGGGATAGTAAAAACTTTCCATGGTAAAAATTTACTACTGATCACAGAATTGGCCCTATATCTAGGTAAATATATTATACTGACGGTAGGATAAAAATTAAACCCAAATAATGCAGGTTCGGATACGTAGAGCCCCTCAAAATAATAAAAATGTAATGAAATATTGTTTTTGAATTTTTATTTCATATAATGCTTAGAACTGTGTTTGGTATTAAATATTTGTCCCGCCGAGAACAGGGAACTACATGTCCTACATACGGCATATCTGCCGCGTACGAGATAGTCATAATATTTTATTAAAATAAAATAATGGTCTCGATCGTGTTTTAGCAATTCGTTTATAAATATAAATACATTTTCAGCAGAAATGTAATTTTTACTCAAATGTATTTTTCCTATTCTCGCAAAATCAGAAAGAATACTTCTGTAAATATTTTGAAAACGTGACGGTGGATGTTTTCGCGTATTCTTTGTTACGATATTCTCGGGGCCGTTCAGGGAATCACTCCGCGTGACTTTGTCATCAGTCTACGGCAACTTTGTCCCGTTCAGGGTAACCAAGTTACATTTACTGTACAGGCGAGCGACAGAGAGTGACTGATTTAACTTCACATTTTCAAAGATTTGTTCATACGGCGATTGTACGCAGATTGACTGCGTAAACCTGTTTCTTCAACCACCAATATATTAGATTTTGGAAAGCTTAAACTTGCACAAGCGACGATCTCTTGGCGGGTTGTGTCATCGTCTGCAGAATTGCTACATATGTAATAGTATGTATTATTCTTCTTCTCTTTTGTTCACTTTATTCATTTTAGGTTAGGGGCCCGACGCTTGGACACCACTTTTCCATCGCTCTCTGTCCTGCGCTGTGTCGATTACTTGGGTCACTGATAGTTCCATCTTTTTCGGCATTCTCTACATTAGCCTTTTCCACGTTCTCTTGGGTTGTCTTACAGGTCTTTTTCCATACGGCACTGATGATGAGAAAATCTCTAAAAGTAGTCTTACGTTTCTTGTGCGGAGGATATGTTCAAATCAACTTAGCTGAGATTTTGCTATTTCACTACATTACTTAACTGAATTATAGCACTAATTATTACGTATTTATATTATGTATTTTTATTTTTTTTATAGCTTTTAAAAACTTATGCTTGTATATTTGATTAAATCTTCATTCTATTCTGTATAATTTGTTTAATATATTTTGTATCATAATTTGTATACATATATGGCGGACCAGTTTACACTGAAATAAGAAAATTGTTATTATAATTAAACAGTGCTGGGTCCTAATACACCCCCTCCCTAAGCCTTACTATTTAAACGCATAAATTTATGACGCATTTTTTACCAATATAATTATTTTACTTATGTATTTTGTTGCCTACATAATATATATTTTAATTAAATGAAATATCTATTTGAAGAAAATGAAAATAATGAAATCTAGTTCGAATTTTCCAAATTGTCCGAGAGGTTTCCTTCAACTGACCTCTCGAAAAAAACCTAGGCGGACTATTTTCAATATTTACTGTTCCTCCAGACCCGTTCATATGTAAAACCTGTTAAAAATCGTTCATGTGCTTTTAAAATACTGTATAATTTTAAATAATTACACTAATATCGTAATGGAAACTGTTAATTCAATTATTTGAATGCACATGTGTATACGTCAGCGAAGATTATTGATAAATGGTATCAGTATCAGGTTAGGAATCCCACTTTGGTAATCAGA
Source organism: Eubasilissa regina (assembly GCA_022840565.1). Taxonomy (NCBI): domain Eukaryota; kingdom Metazoa; phylum Arthropoda; class Insecta; order Trichoptera; family Phryganeidae; genus Eubasilissa; species Eubasilissa regina. Next base: position 18,652,789 of record JAINEB010000015.1, on the reverse strand, counting down.
TGTTTTATGATACGTAAAAACGTACTCTCCGTAATATTCCAGCAGCAAAGATCTTTTTAAATAAATTAAGCGAATTATTTTGTGGCTTGTGTTCACGGATAAGGTTTTCATCTCGAGCCAATCTCTGAGACAACTTCTGACTTTCGTAGTTATGTTCACACCAAGCCACGGACCATTATTTTTATAAACATTAAATACGATATTGCGCTTTTATAATTCCTCGATTCATTTTAATTCATCGAAGAATTATAAAAAAAAAGAATTAAGAACTGCACTGCGCACGATCAATTTCTTACATCAGCAATTTGCTAATTTACAATCTTGCTAATTTCAATAGTTTAAATAAAAATTAATTTTATTTTCTATCGTGGCGTCAAAATTGTGGAAATATGAACGTAAATACTTAAACCACATATATAAAATTGAATTCGAATCATCCGAGGCAATATACTTCGTCATGTGATGAAAAAAAATCTCGCCAAATATCGTAAAATATTGTTTATCCCATTCACTCATCGAAATGAAAATTGTCTTATTTTTTGACATACCACCACCATGGAGCTCAATTCGAAGAGAAATAAAATAATTAATGTTTTATTAACTCTGTTTTATTTTATAAACCATTGTGAGTTATTTATATTCAAACGGTTTCGGAAAAATACATTTTTCTTCGTCAGATTGAAAAAGTAAAATAAAGGTGTCAAAACGTTCTTACGCTTTCAAATTCAATTAAAAAAAGTTATTATTAAATATATCTAGACCTGTGTGGAAATTGATTTAGGTCCTAACCTAACTAGGGTTAAATTTAATTGGTTATTTTTAAAGTTAAAATTTTGCACGTTTTACTTATTTCCAACGATTTTAAATTATTCTATTCAAAACCAACATTGTTAATTTGTAAATCCCAATTTTTATCAAAAGTATGATAATTTTCTAATAAATGATTGGAAAATTCTTAAAAACCAGAACTATTTAAATATCTTAAATGCTCTTTAACTCTTATTTTAAAATTTAGACCTGTTTTTCCAATATAGAAAACAGTACAATCTTTACAGTTGAGTTTATCAACGACGAAATTATTAAATTTATCATCTTTGTCTTTGGATTTTTTAAATGTATAATAAAACAAAGTTAATAAACTATTAACTATTATTATATATTTGTTAGTAAGCTGTCAAAATGAACAAAAATGACATATAAGAATCATGTATACAAAATTGCTATGGCAATATTTCTCCTTTACCATAGACAGAAGAAAAGATGACAGATGTCAATATATGATTTCGCTAAAATACGTTTTCATTTCAAATTAAATGTATATTTAGGTACTGTTATTGAATATATAAAACAGAAAACATTTAAGTGATCTTAACCTACAGATATTAAAAACACGTTCGTTTTTATAGACTTGGCCGTTTAATCAAGCACTATACAGCCATAATGACACTACTGAAGCTGGCATTTAGAAGTCACAGATGTAGATGTAAAAGCGTAATATTATTATGGATTAAAAATTAATCACAATGTTAAAAATAGCAATTAAAATGTTTTTGTATCTTTGATATGTTTGAATATATGCGAAAAGTGTCTATATGATAATTATATTGTATCTTTGATGTTATACTTCCGTATCTACGTGATATGTGTATTATTTTCAGGAATTTATACCTAGAACGCTAAAATTATTTGAGTGTTGGTACATTTCGCAGTCACACAATGAAACTTGAAATATTACGAGTGAAGTGTCTACTACTATTCTAACATTCAGTACATATTGCAGCATCTAGTACGTGGCGGCAGGATTAGAGTGGGTACCGGGGGCGAGTGTAGTTCACCTGGCTTCGGTGTAATTTACCTGCAATTTCGTCTAAGTAAGTGCTTCCCGACTTGTAACTCCGGACTGGATATCGATGTACAAACTTTGTACCCCTTTTTGTGTTTATCATCGTATTTAATCTCCTAAATTGATTTATTAATAAATGGTAGTAAAATACACACAAACCTTTCATATATTCCACAGTTTTTTTTTTAGTAATCTGTATTATGGTGTCCGCATAAAACAATATGATAGCGATATTCGTGTTTGGCTTCTAGACCATGACTTACTCATGCCACAATAATAACAAAAAAAATACTGATGGATATAAAACTCAAAAAATAATTTAGTTAACTAAAATAAAATTATAAATATACACAAAAAAGAGAAGTTTAACATAAATAAAGTTAAATAATTATCATTATAAATTTGTTGATTGTGTGATTAATACAACTAAATGCGCTATACAGGGTGTAACAGACTTAGTGAACAATATTTTACGGTCGGATGCCCTACTACATTACGAGTCGTGCAATTCTGTACAAATTCTGCAGCATGTTATTGTTTGAAATTTTTACAAAATCATGTTAAGCTTTAAGTCTACTTACTTCGAAATAATTATTTACGAAATTTATACATTATTAATTTATATTTTTACTTCCGGACCTAAATCGTGTAACAAAAAATAATCTGTCTGCTCGAAATCCGATGAACTTTGATTTTTCATATTCAATAATAAATAAATAAATACGTAATTTGGAACCAATAAAATATTTCAATTAACCGGAATAATCGCATAATTACGATTTTTTTTAATGCTTATTCACTTACATGGTTGATACTAGACACATATTCCTTGGACATTTTCAATATTACGTTAGGTTAGGTATTTACTCGTAAAATATTGTGAACTAGTTCTCTTACACCCTGTATATATTCTGTGTTCTTTTTTTTAATAGCGATGCGTACACGGAATACATATCTTATCAATATTTTTACTATTTTAAAACTAAGCTAAACGCTTGTACTTTGAAAATAGGACCAACTTGTTGGTGTCCTGGAACGAGGCGCGAATCGCGCTTGTATAATAATGATATATAAAATCATATACATACATATAAATAATAAGAAAAAAAAACTTTATTTAAATTACTATTTATCAACATACTTATTTATTTACCATCACGCTGTTTTCCTGCGGGGGTAGGCAGAGAGGATAGAGCGCCACATTATTCTGTCTTGACAAACAATTCTCGCCTCATCCACATTCATACATCTTCTCATACAAGCTCGACGATTATCGAGGCTTCTAACAGGAGCTTCCTCCAGTATCTGGTTTACTTGGACGTGCCAAGTCTTTCGCGGACGACCTTTACTTATGGTGCCATCAACATTTGCGTTATATATCTTTCTTACCATTCTCTCATCATTTATCCGTTCCATATGATCAAACCACTTCAGTGATTCTTTCTTAATCTTAGTGACTACACTAAGACTAGCTTAACATTATTTCCTTAAGTCTTCATTCTTTACTCTGTCATTAATGGATCTCCCACTTATACGCCTCTCAATTCATTCAGTCTACTTCGTTCCTCTTCTGCAAGATCTAGGCTTCACTTCCATATATATAGTGTCGGTACCAGGACTCCATTATGAACCGCTAGTCTTGTCTTGGTTGATAAGTTCCCATTAACTCTAATTCCATTCAATGCACCGTTCACATTATTCCCTGCAGTCACCCTCCTTTCGATATCTTTCTCAGTCTTTCCGTTTCTATCAAACATACTTCCCAAATACACAAACTTGTCTACTTGTTCCAAACATTCATTACCTACAAGTATTTAGCACAATGTCTTGCTTTTCTTCTTCTCGAATACCATCAATTTCGACTTTTTGACATTCATAATAAGGTCGCTTTCCTTTCAGTCATCGTACATTATACTCACTAGACTCTGTAATTCTTATTCATTTTTTTCCATTAATACTGATAGATAAATTAATAAATAGTGGTTTAAACAAAAAGTCTTTTTTCTTATTATTTATATAATATGTTATTTTGTAAGTATTAAAGAAGTCATGCATATTCGTTTGAAAAGTATTGCCGTAGGTACAGTAAGTACAATCATTCGTTGAAGCTTATTTGCTAGTTTATATCTGCAGTTAAATATCTATAAATTATATATATGTTAAGATTTTATATCTGCTCTTTATACAGAAAACTCGTCTCTGACTCACGGAGTTGCAAATTAGCGTAACATGTAGAAATGTCGGTGCAGACGAAAGTAACAAAAAATAAACAATGTACCTAAACATTTGTAGTAAAGATTTTTAATTTTTATGTTTTTATTGTTACAGAACCTGAAGAATCAAATTATGACGACGAACTTATGGGTGGAACAGGTAAATATAAGTATTACAACTATTTTTAAATAATGTTGGGTTGATGCATAGTTACATAATTTGTAGCGGTTTTGTTTTCAAAGACGAGAGTGGTTTGGAAAGATTTTTTTTGATAATTAATTTGTAGTTTATTATTATATGTACTGTTTCCGAGGTAAGTTTGTAGAGCTCCATAATCACATATGTGAAAATAAAACACTTGCTTTTTGATTCTACTCGTTTAATTGACTTGAAACGCGTTTCGCCTTATAAGGGCATTAACAATTTATCTCAACAACTTATATTTATAACTATCCCATATTGTAGTTATAAATACAAGTTGTTGAGTTAAATTGTTAGATTAAGGCGAATCACGTCTCAAGTAAATTAAACAAGTGTTGAAGTTATTTGTTGGCTAAGTAGTGCTATTAGAATATCAGGTACAAAAACAACATTCTTATGTTTGACTCCTTCACCGCCAAATCGTCGAATTTACTACAGCGGTGAAAGTCAATCATTAACTTTGCAGGAGAATATTTTGTTAAATAGTTAATGTATTTTTTAATGAAAAAAAAAATTCTAATTTAATGAAAACTCTACAAACAACTTATGGATCAGCGTAATATATCTTTATTTTTATTTTTTATTTTTTATTTATTATCTTTGCTTTATTAACCACTTGAATTGAGTTTAAATATATCTACCGGTTTCGAAAAATACCATTTTCTTCTTCAGGATGTCATAACTAACCAAAAATATATTGCATTGTTTCTTCATCAGAATCTATTTTTAAAATTAAAAAAAAAACAATTATCTAAAAAAAAATTTTTTAGTACCTAACTCAAATTGCTGCTCAATACAAATTTAGTCGAAAATTAACTACGAGTCCTATTCTAAAATTTTTTTCTAAAAATTATTCGACTAAATTTGTATTGAGCAGCAATTTGAGTTAGGTACTAAATTTTTTTTTTAAATAATTGTTTTTTTTAAAATTTTTAAAAAATTTTAAAAATAGATTCTTATGAAGAAACAATGTAATATATTTTTGTTTAGTTATGACATCCTGAAGAAGAAAATGGTATTTTTCGAAACCGGTAGATGTATTTAAACACAATTCAAGTGGTTAATAAAACAAAGATAATAAATAAAAAATATGAATTTTAACCACAAAGTTAATATTGCTAATTTTAAAACTAATATATCTTTGTTTAATAAATCTTTCATTTAATAAACACATAAAAAGTCAAAATAACTTTTAATTTGTCTCTCTCGATATGAAAATGTTTTAGTGGGAGAAATAAATAGAACCAAACAATGAAAATATTTCGAATGAATGAATTAATAAATAAAATAAAATTCGTTTTAAAATTTAATTAACTAATTTTAAACATATTGATAGGCGGGTTCCATTATTCGTCATTAAGATAAACAAATTTATTTATCATAAGTGCTCTTGTTGCTAATATAATAGTTTATTTATGCGTGTGATGGTGTTGTATAAAAATGTTACAATAGACAGACTGCTATACATTAGAGACATGCAGCATTATACGAGGCATAGTTATCATGAGCCTAACTTTTATGCCTTTTAACCGCAATATTTCTTCGTCTGATATGTAAAGCGCGGCGTCGACATAAACACATTTCATCAAAATTGAAAAACATTACATCTGACAACATACAGCGGGGAAAATTTCTGCACTGTGACAACACCACACAAAATTATATATATATATATATATATATATATATATATATATATATAATTTTGTAATATATATATATATATTTAATATTATACTTATACTAATAGAAGCAAGCAAGACAATGGGTGTTGCTTGCTTGTAATTGATTGTAATATTATATAATCTACATAGCTGGGTGACAAAGATTCACGTTTTGAGATTTTAATCTGGGAATAAGCTCAGATATCAGCAAGCAATTGGTAGAAAGTAACAAAAACACAACACCCTTGTATACAATGTTAGCAAGACGCAATACGTGTGCACAAACATCACCTATAATTAAAGATATACACAAATGTTAAACAAACAGAAGGTATTTAATTACAAACATACTTGTATATTGAACAAAGTTAAATATAAATACAATTTCACACTTGTATATCCCTATATTCACTGTATCCCGTTATAATTGTTGCTGTGGAGATTCAAATTCACCCAACTAACAAACGGATCATCAATAATCAATCGACTAACATTTTATATACAACAAGCGTGAAGCAAGGTGCGAAACGGTAAATCTTAGGTATGGTGTGTACACGGTGGTTTCCTAAGTATCCCATTAGAACTTAATCTCGAGTCAAAAATCTCATTCATGGACACAAGTCATTATGTATCGGAGAAATTGAATTGAATTAACCATATAAATATTGTTTAAAATCAACGGATTTCCAAACAACTCCTGTTCCTTCGTTAAGGTGTAATAAAACTAAATCTAAACAATTATTTTCGAATTCGGTTTCGTTATTTATCTAGCGATTTTAATATTAAAATCTGTGAATTCTAGTTCTTAGTATCCGTCACTAAAAAAAATACATTGGTGTCATGTATCTTGTGGGTTGTGCATAGGCGGCGCTCTAATGATCTGAACCAAACAGAAGTATCAAGTTTACTGGATACATTCAGTTGGATATTTATAATATTTTCATTGTTTTTAAGTGATTTGATTACAATTCAAAGTTGTCCAACTTACAAGAACACCCTTGTTCACATGCAAGATAGTTCATAATAATAAGTACGTTATGTTAGTTAAATTTAATTGTGCATTTAAATATATTACATGTATATAATTTAGCAAAATTGATTAAATTTGCAGGAATTACAGGTGTTACGAACGCAATTAAACATTATATGAAAAATGTATATACATGGTGCATCTTCCTACAAACTACAAACTATATAACCGTACCGCGCCACCGGCCAAAACATGAACACGTGGACGATGGACGATAGCATTTTGCTATGTACTCACGTCCGAGCTCTCGCAGTGAAAGAACACCTGGTCTTATTTAGTATGTAGTATTTATATGTCGTCCGCCACACGAGAGTTAATAGCACGTAGATCGTAAATCTGCCTATAAAAGGCGCAGTGAATATGTTTTAAATTAGTTCTCTGGAATAAATCTGAGTTTTAATATTTATATTCATTGACATTGTTGAATCTTCCGATATGTGTGACAATTACCGTTTATTAATACAACTTATTTACAGAAGGTATAATTTAAACAACTCAGATATATAATAGTATTATTGTTAAAGCGAAGGAACGATGGGATAAGAGAGCCGTTCCTCAGTGAGTCTTTTATATCCCATAACCCCCCACTACTCATCTCACACATACACACATACCCACAAATATAAAAGTGACAGTAACATTTATGTTAACAGATTAATTAATCTCATGTTATTTATAACATTTTTTAAAAAGTTACATAAATATTTACAAAATAATGTCACCAGAATTTACCTCATTTGAAAGATTATTGAAATTTAGTGTAAATAAAATACTGTAAGTCATGCGTGACTAAGATGGGTGAATACATTTTGTGCATATTCTGAAGAAAGATGTTTTAATAGTTATAATTATTTAATCAAGTTAGACCGGGATTTGAACTCAATTATGAAAGACGCGATGCGGGTTGCAAAAATACTCAATAATTATATGAAACAAATTTTCCGCTCCATTTAAAAACAACAAAAAATTAAAAATATGATGTTTCTTTGGTAAGTATAAAAAATAGCAAAACAAATAAAAAGGCGTAGCGAATATACCTGGCGAGTAAGGAAGGATCTGCGGTGGTCAGGTGCCAGGCACAAAATTACTGAAAATGTTTGTGGTATGATTATATTTTAATCAGTCTAAACAATAATTGTTCAATCTCTCTTGAGATTTACCCAAAAATAAAAATTAAAAACTATTGTTTTGAGTCAAAAGTTAACGAATTTACCAGCACACAAGGAATTTAATTCTGGATGTATTTAAGTGACCGATTAAATCCATTAAAATACGTTAATATATATATTTTATTTAGTTAACGAACACATGATATATAAAAAGTTGAAATATAATAAATAATATCACTTAAATTGAGCTACCATTCACTGACATGTTCCCACAATAATTTTTTTTTTTTTCAATACCTATGTGGAGGTCTATCCTCTCTACAACCAGCAACACCACCGACAGGTTCTGAACGCATATGCCTGGGTGCTAACTCGAATCACTGAATGGCCATATAATCTCTCTAGGTATTGATCAGTTGACAACAATAATATACGCTGGAAGCCGTCCAGCATACCGACCTTTTAGTGTCACTTCTCTCTTTGCCGGTTTCCTGACTAGACCACCAACCAACAGATGCTTCACGTTTTTACTGTGTCTATTTACCAGTAATTGTGCATCTATTTTGAATAAAACTTGACATCAATTGTAAGTTACTTATTATTCGTTGCACCTGCTCTAGCCACAGCCACATCTACGCATACACACATACACTTCGTGATATTTTACTCATCTGAACATAGTGGACAGCTGGGAGATATAGGTCCTTGGCATTTATTCATTAATCTTTCTGATAATCCCTTACACCGCTGCATTTTGCCATACATAACACTTTCTTTCACAACATAATTGCTATAACATATCGCTAACACCTATGCGGTGACTCCTATATCGACAACCCCTATACCTACATACAAAAATCAGATACTTACTTACCATCACGCCATTTACCTGGGAGGGTTGGAATAGAGGATAGAGCGCCACACCTTCTGTCGTGACACAAAATTCTCGCCTCATCACTTCCATACATAAGTGCCGGTATCAAGACTCCATTGAGAACCGCTAATTAACAAGTTCCCATTAGCTATAATTCCATTCAATCATTCCATTCGCCGTTCACTACTTCTACTAGTATACTTATATTACACCGTTTACTAATACTAGTATACTTATTTAAGTATTCGAGTATTAGTAAATTGTCACTTGCATCAAATCACATTATACACCTATGATTAAAAAACTCTTTTAAAAGATTATTTAGATAAACCACTTGGAAAGATACATAGATAAAATCTATGGGGAAGAGGTTATGTCATCAATATGAGAGATGTAGGTGTGTATGAGTTTGGTATCTAACTACATATCAGAAGGGTTCAAGAATTTTGTTAGTAATGCGAAATGTATTTTGGCGCGTATTTATTATAGAAATATGAGGATGTATGTACGTAGATACGAATGTGTGGACGGCACGTTATAAGAATAGAAATGACTTAAGAATTGCACTGCATTTATTAATATTACTTATATAAAGGTAGAAGATACTGATAGATGCGCGAATTGAGATTGAAGGCAGCTTCTGGAGTTGTTGCTTGTCAACATCGATAGGTAAAGTGATAGTGATTCGGCTCGTCCGCGTTTATAAAACATATCGTCGGTACTTAACGTCTTTACGGCTGGTGCGATTCAAGTACCGCTTTGCTGGGTGCATTCAGCATCGCTGAGCGGTCTCTAAATGTCGAGAGTAGAGGCGATAACCCTCCACAAATCTATCAAACGAAAATATATAACCATTGAACCCAAACCTTTCTACAGCCGGTAGACAGCTTTACGATTAGGCTGCAATGATCACACGTAAGTCGACAAATTTCATTTACACATGTTTCTGTTTGACGTGTATACATTTTAAAAATCATTTCAATATTTAGTGCATCCAAAAAAAAACATATTTCTAAATTATCTCTTAAACTACTAAAAATGGAGTTAATAACTTTAGAATTTACAAGACTTTATGGATTGCCTTGAGTTTATTACTTCGATGAAACGAAGCACAAACAAAATAAATATTATTCACATCAAGTACGTATCTTAAAAAAATTGTAGGAGACAACCGGAAGACCAAATAATTATTATTTCGGATCTTCCAAGGAGCTTTGTTTCACGATGAAATAAAGGACGTAAGCGTCATATTTTCGCAAACAATGTTTTATTTACCATTTTTTCTGAGTGTCAACTGCCTCCGCTCTAAACCTCCGCATCGTCGGCCTAATACAGGACCTGAAAATTAAAAGAGTTCCATATACGATAAATTTTGTAATATATTTGTTTATATTTCTGATACAATTAAACAAGTTTAATAAATTAGTAATTATAAGTAGTAGCAATAGATATTGATCGTTTTGTAATATGTCAATATTATAGTAAATACAATGTTAAAATAAATCTGCATCGTTTTACAAGGGTAGATATCTATTATGTAGTGTATACATCACAGTTTTAGTTAAATAGCAGCTGAAATCTTAATGTTGCTTTTCAGGAACAGAAACCGTTATGTGAAGCTGCGACAAAATAATTCACCATTTGTACTAGACAGCCGTATAAAATACCATATTAATAATTTAGATTTGATAGAGGTTGTATTATGATGTATAAAGATCAGTGGAACCCCGATTTCAAGTTTTTGAAAAAACCAATAAAAAAAAAAATGAGAATACAGGAAACATGTATAAATTGGGGGTGTTAAAAAAAACAGTTTAAATTTATAATTTATTGAAAAAATCTAACAATGTTTTTTGCTGCACGTTTTTTGTTATTTTTAAATAGTTATTTCAATATTATGAATTAAATGGTGGTTTCTGGTGGTACATTGCTAATACTAGTAAAATACGCTTTAAGACCTTCAATATGCCTCATGGCATCGTCCTTTGTAAGAACTGGGTTTATGAGATGAACAGACATTTCTTCTTAAGAGGTTTATGTTTATACGACTATCCACTATTTAGTTAATTTTCACTACGTTTGATTGTTGTTGCGTTGGAGTCAACGTCTAACAAATATTATTCTAAAATTATTTCCCTGGCATCAATGTTATCTATACTATTTTCTACGCAATTTTCTTGCCAATTCCAACTTGTAAAAACAATAAAAATAATGAAACGTAAAAATTACGCAGGTATGAGGATAAAAAATGGATATAAACGACATGTAAACGATCAAAACGCTTTTGGATCTATAGCGAATTTGCTAACTAGCCGAACGAATTTATATAAATTTTGAACGTAAATCGCGGGAAAGACAAACCTAAAATAGAATTTTTAATGTACTAAAATGACACGGAACTGCAGAAGTAATACGCAAATCTAGGGAAAACGTGAATTCCGGGCATGCAAAATCGGGGTATATGAATATGAAATTCATCTTTTAGATACAATAAGGGCTAATATCTAAAATTGCAGTTGTAAAAATACTTAAAAAAAATTTGTTCAGATTATAATATAGAAACATAAATATAAAATTTTTTTGAAAATTCGAATTTTTTTTTCACTAGTTGGAAGGTTTCTAAAACTCTTGTCAATAATATTGTTTATACTCTCTCATAAGAGAAAATTAAATAAATTTAATGTTCTTAAAAGATATGACTAAATTAATTCACAACTTGTATTAATCTTCCTCGTATTTGCAGCAGATGTTAATTATTGCGCCAACGAATTACATGGTATTATATAACGAATTACATGGTACAATATAACGAATTACATAGTACAATATAACGAATTGCGTGGTACAATATAACGAATTACATGGTACAATATGACAAATGCTATATTTTGATACTTTAATGTGAAATACCCAAATGAATTAGCTCCTTTTAGTTCCTGGGTCTTCAAATGTAAAAGCTCGTAACTCCAGATCAAAAGACGGCATAAAAAACGGTGAAATCAAGCGAACGCGACGGCTCCGTTGGTCTACAGATAACTCCCTCTTAGCGTGGAGTTATGGGTTTCGTTCCTGTCAAATAGAAAAACTTTTAAAAATTCTTCATTAATTGAAAAAAAAAATGCATTTCGGTGTGTTTTTTGTCATTGATGTCAAGATTGTTAAGTTTTTTTAGAATTTCGAGTACTTGCTTGATAAAGGGTACATAATATGATGTATCGAAAGATCGATCGATACATATCAGCTGGTTCAACCATCTCTCAAAATATAATGCAATAGATAACCCAACTGACGAACATAACATCAGTGGTTAATCGATTAATTTTTGACATTTGATGTACAACAAGCGTGAAGTGTGGCGCGAAACAGCGAATCTCTGAGACTCGGTGGATACACCGTGGACTATGATTAACGAGATTTGTTTCCCAAGAATCTCATGAGATTGAAGTCGGCAGGAGAGGATGTATGATCCGAGTGCTGGTTTAACAGAAGTGGAAGGCATCCGCGGAAGGTTGTCACAATCGTGCGAGTCAGATTTTGGATTTCAGACCATCTTAATACTTTGGACGTGCTTGTGGTTTAATGGTTACGATATTCGCCTAGTGATCTAGTTATCGGGGGTTCAAATCTTGTTCCAGGAGGCCATCAAGTTAGTCCTATTTTCATTGTACAAGTGTTTAGCTTAGTTTGAAAATATAATAGTAAGAATATTGATGTGGCACGTATTCCATGTACGCATCTTTAACCTTTTCCTTACGGTGCTAAAATAAATACGCGCTTTCCGGCGCTGTAAACTCAGTGTACATGTAGATTTTTAAGTCAGATAAATATGAATATTTCACATTTATAACTTATATTTATCATTTAAATAATAATTGATAAGTGAATATATATCAGGCGCGGTCGCTTCATACATGCTTTGGATGCTCCGCATCCCTTGTGTTCTAGAGTCAAAGAACCTCGGACTTTTTGTTTCTAGCCGAAAATAGCACTGAAGCATATAAATTCGTCCTGTTCTTTAGATACCAGTCATAATAACACACACTATTACATAATACATTACGAAATACATTTACTCACAGATATCAAAAACAGTGGATTATATTATTCGTTCCGTATCCACAAAATTTAAAAGTATTCGACTTTCGCGCATGCGCATTCAGTTCCGCCTGTAAAGGTCTTCGAATACTGTATACGCATTCGTAAACAGAATCCAACGCACAAAAAACGACTTTAATGCTTATGGGTATAATGAACAGAATAGAATACATATTACGAAGCGAGCAAATTGTTTTGAGAAATTTGTTTATGTGACGCTTTGTCTTGAATATTTACTCGAAGCAGAATAATTTAAACATTGAATATCTTTCGATTATGTGTTATATTTGTATATTTGATAGTAGGTATAAACTTATTATCCAGCATCCCTTCTACAAAAAGTCATCGACCGCCACTGATATGTATATATATATATATATTTATATATATATATATATATATATATTTATATTTATATATATATATATATATATATATATATATATATATATATATATATATATATATATATATATATATATATATATATATATATATATATATGTATATATATATGTATATATATATGTACATATATATATACATATATATATATAAATTATTGCGTAAAAGTGCTAAAAATGAGAAAAAAGATTGATCATCACGAACGAGAGCATAAAGACGCATAATACACGTTCAACTCGGCCAGCGCACTCTCTGCCACTAATGTAACGATCGGAATTCGGCATCCCGCGCCCACATACGCCTATTGAAAAATTCACGTCAGGTACTTCGAGAAAACATTTTTATTGTTGCGTTTAGTTAAAACTTGTATGTATATTGTAATTATTTTATCCAATACATAAATATATTATGGAGGAGTACCTAGATATGAACTCTGTATTTAGTATATTTACATATATATTCACATAATTAGAGGCAATGTCAACTCAGTTTACATCATTAGAGAGGTAAGGTTAAATTAATTTATTGTCAAAATATAATTGATTGTGAATAAGATTTCAAAGTATCTGATGACAAAATTTGAAAACTGAAATCATCAAGTTCTGCGGAAATAGTTGCCATTGAAAAACCGTGGACCAAGACAAATAGGAAACACTCGGGGAAGCCTTGGATAAAGGCTTCCCCGGTGTGAATAGAATACGGCTGAAAATGATGAAAATGAAAATGACATCGTGCATCTCAGTAATACGACCAGGTGCATTCTGCGCCGAGCCTTTCAAGCCATATAAATAATATAAAAATTAGATTTTTACTTCATTATTATTCAAAACAACGGAGCCATGATTTGATTGTGTTTTTTTCTGAATTTAACCTGTGCAAATTTCGACCAAAGCTGCGTCCGAAACTTTTTAACGGCGCCCGTTGCTTTTGTGCCTGTCCTTTTGTTTTTGGCGTAAGTTATGGCGGGACGGATTAAAACGGGAAACATGATCATTAAAAATGTTATCCCCGCGCGGGTGTTAACAGCCGGGGGTAACAAAACACGTCTGCGGGTACGGATCGTGATTGTATTGAGAATGGGCGTTTTACAATTCGGCATATAATAAATAAGCTGTTGATTTTGTGAAAATCGTGTTGCTATTTTAGGACGAATGGATATCAAATCCACCAGATAATAATACTAGACTAGTTTTAATGTTTATTCATTGTGCGGCAAATCGATTCACTTTCGTACGTTCATTTTTTCGCATTTAATGATAGGTTTCATGTTTCCGTTTTTAAATATATTAAATTATTACTCTCTTTTGTCCTGGACCGATCTGTCTCTCTACTCTGAGTATTTCGTCAGTCTTTCAAAAACTACTAGATCGTTTTTTATCTCGTAAGTCGTTATTCAAGACTATTCTTTGATTTTCAGTTATATAATATAAAATAATTATTGTTGTATTCGGTTATAATATCTAAATGTACTAGAAACCAGGGTGTTCTAGAGACAGTAGTCCAAATGTTGCCTACGTTTAGGGAACATCCTAGCAACCCATTAAATAGGTTTATACGAAAATCAAGCGAAGGTTAACTTATTTTTTTTCATTAGCCGTAAACAAAAATCTAGGAGTTTATAGTAGCTTTATTACCATAGCGTACGTATGCCAAATTTCAACACGATAGGTTGAATATTTATGGCATTGCGCTCATTTTTGTTATTATGTATTGTAAAAATTACAGAAGTCAAATAACTTCCAAATAGTTAAATTTTGGATAATTCTATTTGACACCCAATGGATCGCTAGTAATGTCCCCTATTCGTAGCCTCCGTTTAGACTATTATCTTTTGGACACACTATGTATGAATTTATCATAATTTTAATGATTCATCTTAGATTTCGCATCACTACTAATAATTATTATGACAGATCTATATTTTTAAACACTCTACGTAATCTATGATAGCTACGATTTGATTTAATTATTAGTATGTATTTTTAACATTTAATTATACATTTATAAAATCAACATCTGCTTTCTTAAATCCTTTACCGTAACATAAAATCGTTCGTTATAATAAATACAAATAGGTCTATAAAGTATTAGTTAATTTATTTTATACATTATTTTGTTTAAAATAGTGTATACAATATTTGAAAACATATACCGTATCTTGCTACACCAACCTTGGCATGTAATGTAGTGTTCAAGCATTTCAGAGAAGTACAAAATGGAAATTGCTTCCCTTGTATGGGCCATCCGGTTTTCACGATTTCAATATCGACATAAAGTGTCATTTTGGCATCGCGAACCGTTTTACAAGTCGCGATCTAAAAGTTCACACTGCAGAAAGACTGATGTATGCAAACGCTGAATGTATTTATTTAATTATGATACTGCTATAAATATTTTCTCATATTGAAATATTGTAATCAATATTATATTTTGAGAACCGAATAATAATTAAAATAGTTGAACGAAAAATTACACATGTGGAGCTTTTGATCTAAAGAATGTAGAAATGCGAATATTATCGTTAAATAAGGGGATATTTGATACAATATAGTCCATTTTACGTACACGAGAATCGTTTGAAACGTTTCCAGAATGACAATGAAAACAAAACAAATTTAATTCAAGATATATTTTATTTTTCAACAAAATTCCTTCGAAGTTCAACACATTAGGTCTAACGTTTCTTCGGCTTCTCGATTCCTTCCTGGAAGTGTCTTTAAAAAGATTGTTTTCAGCCTCGATCATCTGTTTATTTGACCCAAATCTCTTTCCAGCTTGGATTTTCTTAGTTTCAGGAACAGGTGGAGGCCCAAGGAAGCAAAATTAAGGAAATACGGTTGGTGGGAAGGATTTCTAATATCAATTTTGTAAATTTTTACTAAACGATTGCACTTGAATGAGTAAGTGCATAATAGTAACAAAACGTTTTTTAACCATTTCCGGGGGTTTTTCCTAAATTTTGGCGTTCAGCTTATTTAGAAGTATTATTAAGTAACAGTTTTTAGGATTTAGTAAAATTCCTTTGGCATCAAAAAACTGAAACCATCACCATTCCAGCTGATGTGTGTGCAGCCACGCTTAAATTTTGAATCTCAAATTATAAAAAATAAAGGTGATGAATCCGTAATGCAGCATCTAACCTGAATTTGATTTTAGTTTTCCGTTCAAATTAAAAAAAAATGATGACCGCTTGAATTTCGTTTTTCCTTGATTGAAAATTGTTTAAAATAAACGCTCGTTTTTAGATTTGAAATTTGCAATCAATTTATATAAAAGAGTTGCCAACACAATAAAACATAAAAATAGTTGGAAAGAAGCAACCCTCTAGCGATAATTCAGGAAACTTTTTATTCTACTTTAATATGTATTAGTCAATATAATTATACTTTTCATCGAGTGCGAATTCTATAAGGTTTCAAATTCTTAGTCTGAGTTAATTAATATATTCAAGTGAACACTGACTGGGTAGAGAGATGTATTAAGGTTTTTGGTGCAGTAGATTTAGTGGGACTCGGTGGCTCTCTATATGTATATGCGTACAAAAAATACATACTGTGTACAAATCTGTTCTTAAATTGACACTAATAACAAATCATCATATCATATAAAGTGTCAAGTATCACTGGCTAAATTTGCATTCACTAAACTGGCGCATCCTTGCGAATGTACGAGGTTTGCGGAAATTGCTTTAGAAATTCCTTAACTTCCTGCGAAAAATTTTGAGCTTTAAAACTAGGAATCCAAATTATCTGCTGTCGAAACAGCCGGTGGAACTCACTTTTTGACGGAGGTCCGGGGTATTGGAGCGTTGGCACAGGTTTCCGGCGCGAAATCGACAGTGGACGTCGCGACGCCTCTGAATTTATACCCTTCTCGGCCGCCGCCCCGCCACTCGCAATTAGGCCGGTATCTCTGCTGTTTAATTGAATAGCGAACCGGATGTATATTTGTTCAACATTGAAAATCTGCAACCCTAACGAGAGTTCCGGCAATTGCATTTGTTTTAGACTTTATTTACGATTGGAAGTTTGCCCATTCGCCTTCCGACCATTCTGCCGTGGAGTTCTAACTGTGCACTTCAGACAAGGTATTTTCACAAAATTAAAAATTTTCACAATAAACAACTATAAAAATATGTGATGTCTCAGTCTTGAATATACAAATGAATATCAGTATTTATGTAAACGAAAATTTTCTAGATATCAATTATGCGCGGAGAAAACGATACACAAATTATTATAATAACTGCGTACTGATTTAATAGGTAAAATCCTGTGGATCCATGTTACTTAGATTTTTTATATTACATGAAAATATTTGTAAATAATATGATATTGATTATAAAACTATATAATATACATATAAGTATATATAGTACAACGTTGTTTTTAGAATTTTAGACTTATCATTTAATTTGTAGATTAGTTTTTATTACTCAAAATTTCAAAGTAATGTCAAGCTTATTAAAAACTGTTTATACCATCTACTGTGATATGTGTTTCAACAACAACTGTCAGTTACCATTGAATTATATCAAAGTTGAGAATAAATTATACTTACCATTATTTAAAACAATTTCAAGAAATATTCTGTTTACTAATTCCAGGTACATGCCTCATACATACTACTTTAATGTGATGTGCCTGGTTGTTTTAGAAGTTTGATTTGCTGAAGTTTGATATGTATTTATGAAAATAATATTTAGCGTCGTCATTACAATTTCGATGATCACGAGCTTCACAATCAGCCAGAAGTCATCAAATTTGTTAAAATTTAATGACTTCATTAGACCAAATATCTGATCCACGTGTTTACTTAATATTTCATAAATTAGAGAGTGAACGAAGATCTGTAGATAAACTCCACTTCGAATCACGGTACAGAATATAGATTAATGGATAGATTTCCTTCATGGCCCATAGTGCAGTGATGATTTTTGTGAGATTAATACTAAAGACTGCATATTATTTTGAGCACTTTGTTTCAAGTATTGTGTAGTTGATTTATTTGAGTATTTATAAAGATTCTAATTGCTGCGCTGAAAAATTGCAATCAACAAACGATGACGTGCTGTACACGTCCAGTCATATTCAATATAATATTTAATCTATTCACCTGGACTAAGGTCATTGAGATATGAAAAATGCGCGAAACTGATATTCTATACAAGCAGTTAAAACAAATACAAATCAAATGCATCATTAAGAAAGATATACATATAAAATCAATTTTATTGAAAAAATATTTTTGTTCCTACCGGGATTCAAATCGATGTTATGTAAAATTACAACTTCGCAATAAGAATGTATTCTTCTTAAAAATATATAAGGTGTATTAATGTTTCCAAAATTTAATAAAAATTAATTATTTATTCATTCTGGCATCTCCTTTTGGATTTTACTCAAAGATGTTTGAGATTCCGTAAATATAAATGCTGACAAATAATGGAACGACAGATGTATTAATTTGAAAGTGCAACATATATGTTGGAAAATTTGTTGTCAACTTACTATGTTGGTGTAGCATAATCGGTTAATGAATTTCTTCGGATAGGAAGAGATCCAGGTTCGAATCCCGGTAGCAACAAAAATATTTTTTCGATAAAATTGATTTTATACGTATATCTTTCTAATTGATATATTTAATTTGTATTATAAATTTATTCTTTAAATGTTATAGCGCAAGAGAGCAAAATAATTGTAGACATTACACAATTTTCTAAACAGGACTATTTAATTTATATTAAAAATATAAATAAAATAAAAATTGCAACTTCACTATTAAGAATGTGTTCTCCTTAAAAATAGTATAATGTTTAAAGAAATGAATAAAAACTGTATGTAATTTTATAGATGAATCCATATCAAAATCTTTCTGATAAATCAGCTATTTCTCAATTTCTCAAAAATATTTAACCAATTTTAACTAAAAACTGTATAAAATAGTACATTTTAATATTGAACGAATAGAAACACGTTTAAAGATGTGTAAAAAGACGCTATCCAAAGTTGCTATAACAGTATACTAATAATATGTGCGGTATTGTAAAAACCTTTTCGTATAATATTTACGTTACAAGATTATTACGGTTAAGTAGCAAATTAACATGCAAATTTTTTATTTATTTCAAATTTGACTTTGCTTGTTGAATTGGAAAATGTACTAAGTATAATAAACAAATAAGTATAGTAACAGAAATATGTTGTTCTAGGTGTAATATTAAAAACAACAATTAAAAAAAAATGTTTTTGTGTATTTATTACAACAATCGACTAATCATTCCCAATTTTTATATTAGGTATCTTTAGGTCTCTTAGATACCCATATATATCACAACAAATGTTTTCAGATAAAAAAAAAGAGTAATTTTTAATAATAGTCTGTACTTTTTCAACCGGAATCGGATATCCGATCGGAGTCCGACTGATAAGGTGATCAATGCAACGTCACGTATTATCAATTTGGATTTTATTAAAATATTCATCGCATGGAGACAGCACTCAAATTCAAAAACTTTATTGACAGTCAAATATAAATAATAAGTAACTGGTGAATAGACAAAAATAATATAATTTGTATTACTTATATTACTCATTACATTTAAAAATATGTTTTTTTCCCAATATCCCCATTACCTATCCTTACATACATAAAACTTAAAATATTTGCTATAATATGTATCATAAAGTGAACAAATTTAAATGACTAGTAGTCATAATAACATTATTATATTTTGCAGACTTATATGCCATATGACGTATTTTAATCTTTTTTATACAGAGTTGGTTCGACTACAAGCTGAAATGGGATCCCAAGGAATATGGTGGAGTGGAAATGCTACATGTTCCATCAGACCACATTTGGAGACCAGATATCGTCCTCTACAACAAGTAACAATTTATTTTTAATTTAATCAAGTAGTATTTTTTAAATAAAAAATATAATTAGATATATTTTATACATATTTTCATATATATTTAACACAGCGAATTAAAATATTAAATTTATCATAATAATAATAATAATAATAATAATAATAATAATGGAAATTTGATGAAAAACTTTCACCTCAAGGGCGCTTTACACATAAACTGTTTATAGTTTTACAATTATCTTTGTTTTTTTTTTAATTAAAAATCGTTATTTTCACTTATGGAAATAATTTTTTGAAAAGGTGCGTTTTTAGTTTCTTCTAAAATAAAGTCTCTGATGCGCTGTTCCTTATAACGGAGGGCAAAGAGTTCCACACTTTTGGGCCTGCCGCCGCAAATATCCGTTCACTAAATTTAGACTTCTGGCAACGGTTGGTCAGTTCTACAACCCTTCCTGCAGCTGAAGTAGAGGCTGATCTGAGAGTTTGACGTCTACCATTCAAATAGTCTGAGATACAAAGTTCTTGAAGATACAGAGGCGCCATGTTATGTGTCGCCTTGTACATCAACCAGCACAATTTATATTCAACTCTTTCAGGGAATCGGAGCCAATGTAGCTGATGTAAAAGGGATGTTATATGAGAGAATTTGGAAACTCCATATATTATCCGTGCAGCCACAATTACGAGTATAATGGATTGTAATCTATCCAGCTGAAACATTGGCAGGCCAGCATAGATGCTGTTACAATAGTCCACATGTGACACCACAAATGCATTTATAAGTAAACAAGCTGATAAAAACAGTTTATAAAAGCATGCACTGACATTAATAATGGATAACAAACAAATATGTAAATAAACCAGAGATAATTACAAATGAAAAACGTGCATGTATAACTTTTATATACTTTTAAATAATCTTGTTTTGAAGCGGTGTTTTTTAATTAGTTGTTTTCTTATGTACCCTCTCCTATTGGAAGTTGGCTATCATCATAGCAATCTTCACTTTGTCGACAGTAATTCGGAATAGCTAGGCTGAACTCCGGTCTTACTACTCGCGCAAGTTCTAAAGTCAAGAGATGCGGCTTCTTCCCCTTCCTCTTGTACTGTTAACGTGTATTTTTCCCGTAATAATAACATACAGAAATTGTAAACTCTCCTTTAATCTGTGCAATAAAGGGTTAGGAAGTTATATAATAAATAAATATATTATGTATTAGTGTTTGGATATTAAACAAACAATTCAAATTAATTAGACCGTTAGAGATTTCGTAAATGTAAAGAAGATGTAACAATTTGAAAGTGTAACATATAAGTTCGATTTTGTTGTCAACTTATTGTGTTAGTGTAGCATAATCGGTTAATGTATTCCCTCGGATAGGAAGAGATCTAGGTTCGAATCCCGGTAACAACAACAATATTTTTTCGATAAATTGATTTTAAATGTATAGTTTTCTAATTAATATATTTAATTTGTATTAAAAATATCACATCTATGTTCTGTAAAATTGTAACTTTCCAATAAGAATATGTTCTCCTTAAAAAAAATTTTTTTTCATTGTAATTATGATATAAGTAGTTATAGAAAAAAATTTTTCCGTTAATTTTCCCAATTTTTGTTTTCTTGTTAACGACAAATTTTAGATTAATCCGATCAAAAATATCCAAGTGGATATAAATCATATTAGTTTTTATTTATTTAAAGTACATTATATGAAACGTTATATATTTATATTATTTTAAATTCATTGAAATTTTAATATATTTGATAATATGATTAAGTATGATTAAACGATATTTAGATAATTCACAAAAAATGTATATACAGTTTTGATGGATAGTATTAATATATTGTGTAACCTTTTTTCATGTGAGTATGTAATTCATAAACCCTTCATTCCTTATGTGAGTATATACATGATGAATAATTACTTTTAAATATTTAACTATCCTAGTTTTATGAGAGTTAATTATGTTTAATTAAATAATACTTCTTTTTTATACAAATTAAATGTATCAATTAGAAAGAAATACAAGCAAATTTAATTTATCGAAAAAATATTTTTGTCGTTACCGGAATTCGAACCTTGATCTTCTCCTATCCGCGGAAATGCGTTAACCGATTGCATTATACAAGCATAGTAAGTTGACGACAAACTTTCGAACTTACATGCTCTAGTTCTTTCAAATTGATACATCTATTATTCTAAATTTGCAAAAATCTCTAATACTATTGAGTATTATTCGCTAGGCGAATTAAATTAAATAAAAAGAGAAATTAAATCAATTTTTTTTTATTAAATTTTGGATAAACTTTGAAAGTCTTGATAAATATCTGATCTATTAAATTAAACAACTTATTTATTCTTTCATCTTCTTATTGAATGGGTGAGTATTTCTCCCACTGCAGATCCAGCATATTCAATTGCGAAGTTCACGTATTCTTCCTGTAGTTGATTTAAATAATAAAGTCTTAGGCAAATATTATCCTTAATGACAAAGCACATTACGAATGCTAATCAATTGAGATGATATAAAATAACTCAGCTGATTTATTCTGGAAATAAATCTAAGAAAATTTCTAAACTTTAGTGAAATGTAGTGATTACTACTATTAATCAGTAGTCTTTATTTGTCGGTTTTTCAAATAATTTATCTAGTACAGTTGATATTATAAATTAACACTATTACTGCCAACATGGAAGACAGATGCCAGAAATTTTTTCGGTTTACTTTTATAAGGAATCTCACCATTTTAAAAACGCGTACTTGTACAATATTATCAAATTTGGTCTTTTAAATTCAAATACTTAATCGCTTTCGCAAATCATCGTCAGATATTTAATGCTATCACATTTAAATGTTACGAACGTAAATTCATCCTTGACAGAATATCCTTAATCCATTTTAAATCAGATTTGATCCTTTGATAGAACAAGCGTTTAAATGTTATCAGATAAGGATTAAAATGATCATTTCAATGTCACATCTCGTTAAAAATAATCCTCTTTCGATTAAAGTCTTTTAAAATAACAAGGAGAACATTGTGTATACCTATTAACATTTAATTTTACTGTGTAATGTTCGTGTAATCCTCAGCCCTGTCCTTGAAATTAGGTTTATATAAATCGGAAAAGATTTGGGAAAAAACGGTTTATAAGTACTAGAGTCCGTATATCAATATACTGTATACCAGTAAATGGGCACCATGATCTTTAAAGTATATATTTTTTAATTGCTATTTGACAACTTTATTGTTTATATCTGCAAAATAAACACAGCTTTCTGATTTTTTAATGGTTTCACACATCGATGAAATTATTACTTTAATATTGTTATTTATACTGGTTATCATTGAATCTGTTTTTATTCATTTAGTCATTACACAATATATTCACTCTCAAAACAAATATTCTCAAATATACCAATACAAGTGAAGTCTGAAAAATTTGAATGAAGAATTAAAATGAAGATGAAATAATAGATATTTCAGCGTTGATTAAAGGCCAGTTCAGAAAAAAGTGAATATTTTCAAAATCCCCAATATCTTTAAGGTTAAAAGCGTATTTTATGCTTATTATCACGTCGTGTTTTTGGAAAAATAGAAAAGCTTGTAATTTTATTTACATTTATACAGAAAAACTTAAGTATTTATAATACTTGTATATGTATATTAAAATTATAATATCTTCGATATATATTTTGTAAAGACAAAAGGCGAATGAATAATGATTTTTTTTCGAATTATCAATATTTACGAAAATGTTTTATTAATGAATAAGAATGACTTTAATAAATATCATATTATCTTTATTAGAAAATAAGCACGTTAAACTATATCTATAATTAAGGAAAACACATTCTTATTGTAAAGTTGTAATTATTAAAAACATAGGTCTGTGATGTTTTAAATACTAATTTAATATATTAATTATAAATATATACATTTAAAATCAATTTTGTCGAAAAATATTGTTTTTGCGATACCGGAATATTTTTCGACAAAATTAATTTTATATGTATATATTTATAATTAATACATTTATAATTTTATATTTCTAATTAGTAAGGTTTAATTGTTTTTCCTTTTACTAATTATTTATATATAAACATTTTATCAATCGATAATACTAATTAAATGATTAAAATTAAAATTGATAGATATTATTTTGAAAGTTTTATAATGAGCTTACAATGAAACTTCTTAAACTTTCACAGCAACTGAATAATTTTAAGTTTGTCAAAAGCTTTTAGATGTAAGAATTACAAGGCGTAGCTAGCAGTACTTGGACCAGTAACCTTAATGTCATCGACTAAAGTTTTCTAACACCGCCTCGTAGCCAAAAATGACTGGGGCTGTTCAAATTAAAAAAAGGTTTGGTTCTGCGATAAACAAATAACTCAACATAATGTATAGCGGATGTTGTTAGCTTATCTCATAAAAAGACTTCCTAAGATTATTTACACAGCTACTATCCATCAAAAGAATTCAAAACTACTTCAATGTTATAAAAACAAATCTATTTTGAAGTGATATACGCGAGCATAGTCTCAAGTTCCAATAAATTAATTAAAATTTTAAATTATTTTGATAATGTACGGTTTTATTGTCGTTCTCTGTTAAAACATTACACTCACCTGTATTTTAAGTACTAAATATGAAAAAATATATTTTACTTGACGGTTGTACTTTATCCACAAATGGGAAGCTTCATTGGTTCACCCTTGGGTCTTTAAAAATACCCTCGCTGCGTATCGCTCCCGAGACTCGATCTCCGTAAGTCGCATATTCACCAATAATTTCAAAAACCTGGATAAAACGGTCGTTTTTATGACGTTGTAGACTAGGATAAGCAGAGAGATTTTTTTAATAACTGGGTTTGTGCAGCTCGAATCCTTCGGGCAGTAAATGGACCGGAGGGTTTATATTTATGTATTTGCGTTTCCGGGAATTCCTCTCTGTGATTCCGTTATTTTACGTCCCTTTTTACGACAGACATTAACGTTTTAATCCATGTAAAAAGTATCAATTTGAATGAAACATTTCAAGACACTCGTCAGTTTATTCAGAATTTAATGCTTAGAATTGAATTAGGAACACAAAAGATGACTGAAATAGTACTTAATCAAATTGATTACCTTTTTTTAAAATGACAAAAAAATTGGATTGTATTAAGTAAATTTAACGATAGTACTAAAATATTTATATCCCTGCGTATTCAGTATTATCTAGAGTCGAACCTTGACAGCTGTTTTATAAAACGAATTTCGATATATTTTCATGGAAAATTGTACGAAAGAGGTGGAAACTGTGGAAGCAGGAGTGAGAATATGCAATACGTTAAAGTGAAACTTTTTTTAATGTTTTAAATTATGTACGCATATATGTGAACATTGCGTTAAGACACGGTATAATTAAATTAAAAATACTGGTCATCTCAGGATGCTCATTCTATTAATATATTTTTATGATAGATTATTATAATAACGTATTTAAATGTTCAAAAATATTACCGACGACAATGAGTTTGAAAATATAACTGACACGTAGAGCGCTGCATTTTGCAATGTAGGCTAGACACTTTATGCATAACGTGTATTATTTTATTTATATTTTGCATTGTAATTCACAGGTTTAATTAAATTATTTTTTAAAAATATATTTTTTACAGTGAATCTAATAATTTGACAAGGAGCTGTACCTGTTTATAGAGTACAATAGATTCAATTTTATCACAAACTTAGCACAATAATTCAATTAAGATATGGCTCGAGGTCTAACACAGATTAACGTTAATATAAATTGAAAGAATGTTACATCAATCGAAAAGTTCTCCATGAAAATGTAAGAATATAGCGAGCGTGTGTGAAATTACGGATCTGCGGAGGCCGACTCGGTATGAAGATACTAATTGAAGAGCTGGCGCAAGTTTTCGTTATGGGCAAACTTGACTAATTAAATTTAAACCTAAATTACTGAGATTGCACAACCGAAATTGTAACACACTGCAACAGTAAGTACAACCAATAGAGTGTTGCTCTGTTTGCAATTAAGATGACTCAAATTTTAACATTTGTCTGTGCGATATAACGAAGCTATTGTCTGCGAGAGAATTCACGAAACGGATTTAAATCTCAATCATCCATGTCGCACAAAATAATAGTGCTCTCACATTTCGCGAGTCGCGATAAGTGTACTTTTGAAGAGAAGAAACAAATTATTATATTAATAAGCGACGGGAATTTAATGAACTTGCAAAATGTATTAAAAAAATATTGATATTGAGAAACTTTTCATCATCTTAACGAAACGGGCCTCGCATTAAGCCGAGATAAAATAAAAATGATGGCTGTCGATAGAAAACCATTAAAACAACTGTAATTACGATGTCGTAAATATTTATAAAATAAACTTATGGTCCACCAGTTTTTGCATTTTTAAATCGCTTCTGCACGGAAACTATGCAAAGGAGGGGCACGCGGGCGACAGCGCGCGGTAGCTTGGTCCTTGGAAATTTAGTCGCAATGGATTTCTTCACGGGGGAACAACGCGTATTCTGCGTAAAACAGTTTTACAAAAACAGCGATTGTTCGGCACAGGCGCGTCGTGAGTTTTTGTACTTTTGAAAATTCAATAAAAAAAACCACAGGTCGCATGATAATAAATGTTTATTTCACTGAAAGTGCACAATTGAGAAAATCATGTCCAAAAAATAATGTCCACCATCCCCGCCACTGGCATTCCACTAGATTTTGAAACACTATAACATAAAGCTTGTGGATGTTAGCTATCTCTTGACGAATATTCACATTAAGTTAGGTTATTGTAGCTGGTTTATCATTTATTATTAAGTCGACCTCGGTATAACCAATGCAGCAGAACACTTGCGAGTCGATAAGGCCGGATCTTCTCGTACAATTCGTTAACTTGCGCTACATTCTCTTCATTCTTCTGCTCCGTGGCCGACCGAATTTCTTCTTATTTAGATCCTCGAATTTCCTGAGCTACGACTTAATTAAATTAACATTCGAACATTGATTCACAGTGTGTAATCGGTAGTGAGCACGAAACAGGCGCTGAATCCTTATTTTTGTAAAACTGTTCTACGCAGAACATTGCGACAAAATTTTCAAGGACCAAGCTCTCCCGCGCGTTTCCCTTCTTCGAGCGGTTCCCGCGCAGACACGATTTAAAAAGTGCAAAAACTTACATCCCATCCTGTATATATAATTAGGAATTTTATTAACAAACGGAGGGTCTGCGAGGCAGAAATTTATAAGAAGGGAGACATCATGAACGGTCTGCAAGGGCAATTTCAATAAGATTTGCCAAAATTGAAGCATACCAGGAAAACAAAAATGAAGCTGATCAGATCCTTTGTTTTTTTAATCATACTCTATGGTGCTGAAACATGAACTTTGAGATACGGTAGGGCAGGAAGATAAACACTGGAAATGTGGTGTGTGGACAGTCCGTAGAACGAACGCCTCGATCGTAGAGGAATTAAACATCAAGTATTGGTAAGGTAATTATTAGTAATTCGGCGAGTATATCAGTATATCAGAACCTAAACCTACAATCATTAAATCACACTAAATTAATCATCATTATAATCGAACATCAATCTCAATCACAGTCACAATCATGGTTTGTTTCATCACTAAAAAATACCAACTCTTTAAGGTAACGTAATGTAATGTGTACGTATAAATACACATTTATTCAAAATTAAGTATATAAGATTCCGAACCACGTATATACGTATGTACCTCTCTCGATATTATTTACCTGTCGTCAATAGGCACAAATACCTTAGACATTTCTCTCCATTGATAATATATTTTTTATTGTACCGTTCTCAACTGATTTATCCTTATTGAATGATATATTTTTTAGAATCCAATAACCGTATATAACTACATAGTCAAATAATTAAGGCGTACACACTAATAAAGGTACATTAATAAAAATTTATTATAAACATGTATTTTTGGGAAGTATATCAAGTATTTGATATCTTCAGTATGTTAAGTTATTTTTTCCCCCCAAAGTAGGGAAAAAATAACTTAACATACTACTAAAGTAGAGAAAAAATAACTCAACATACTACTAAAGTAGGGAAAAATAACTTAACATACTACTAAAGTAGGGAAGAAATAACTTAACATACTACTAAAGTAGGGAAAAAATAACTTAACATACTACTAAAGTAGGGAAAAATAACTTAACATACTACTAAAGTAGGGAAAAATAACTTAACATACTACTAAAGTAGGGAAAAAATAACTCAACATACTACTAAAATAGTGAAAAAATAACTTAACATGCTACTAAAGTAGGGAAAAAATAACTTAATATACTGAGAAATTAGCTTAACATACATAAACGTAGTTTAAAAATATTGTTGAAAACTAAAATTATTAACGTTTTTTATTTATTTATTAAAATAATATTTCGACTGTAGACGGAAAATTGGAAAGGATATGAATGTATTGACTTCTAAAAATATATACATACGTATATACAACATAAATAAGTACTTTAAAAATATACAATACGTTTTTATACCCAAGAAAATACAAAAACTTTTTATAATTTCATCTACAGCATTTTCAATTAATGAATCACGCATTGTCATATCACAAACCCAAGCTGCTACTAAAAAATATGTTTTTTCTACATTATTAAAAACTCGAGTTACTTTTGGTAATGCTCTATAACATCACCACTCTTGTGCAATTTGCTTTCAAACTTGTAATTGTGGAATAGTTTTGATTAACAGTTCATTTCATTTCACCGTCGGTGCATTCGTACAACACGGCTTCTAATTATGATGACGTTGATTTGACGATTGCATCCGGAGTCAGGTGGTTGTTCTATGCCGTGTGTGGTATTCGGTAGTGAACATACCACAAAACGTGACGCGTGCTCAACTTGTTCACAGTCTCATTAATCTATTGGAAGCCCCTCGTGTGAACATTAAATATGAATTAAATATATTAATTAGAAAGATATACATATAAAATCAATTTTATCGAAAAATATTGTGCCACCGGTATTCGAAATTGGATCTTTTTCCAAACCGAGGAAGGTGCATTATCCAACTATGCTACTGCGACATTATTTTTAGCGACAAATTTTCGAACCTATATAGTATCTTTTTATATATTAAAACATTTAATCGTTCCATTATTTGAATGAAATGAATTGATAATTCTGGCGTCTGCTATCAGATTGCTATCAGACTGCTATCAGATCAGGCATATGGCTCTTTCAAATAATAGTATAACAAGTATAACATAATAAACAAAGTCGCCAACACACTTGAGCTTAGACAATAAGTAAAGCAATTTATCCGTTGCCATTGAGTTGAGACACAAAAAATTGAAACAATTTAGTTAAACTAACAGCAAAAATATCGACTACCTCCGCATATTCATTCCCCAAAGAATGCAATCTGAGGACTGCGGAGTTAGCTAATGCATTTGTTCCAACATTACCTCTGTAATAGAATCCGTGTCTCGATGACCTCAATGGTACGTGAAAGTCAAGCATACCAACAATCTGTGGGCAGTTTATCATTTATAATTTAATATAAATAGTTTTTTTCTTAAACTAATTTAATTTTTGAAAATTATTTACTGGGAAGTGTCAGTTTAATAAAATGAGGTGCTGATAAAAAATTATGGAAGGCAAAAGAGGCATTTCATGTTTAAATAATCCATCACAATTACACGTCATGAGTTTTTAACTGAAAAGCATTAACATATATTTTTATTCCAAACTCGAAAGATGGAAAATGATATAGAATTCTCAAATCATTGAATAAATTATATTATAAAGTATTCCAAAATATTATAAATATATAAAATATTCTGTCTCTCTCTTTCAAATGCAATTTTATATTCTATCTCCCTCTTTATGTATATATAAGTACACTCTTTTTGTATTTATTGTTAATTTTATATACGCCCTAGCGAAGCATGAGCTAAGCGAAATCGGTTGGCGTGTAATAAAATTCGTGGTTTCCTACAAAGTGAATGTGTATTATTTAATCTAATATGTCAAACCACAAAGCGATTGCTTTCTACGAAAATATTAAATAAATTGTCATTAACAATGATTGCAACTCTAAAGTAAATATGTACGGCATATTAAATAAAAAATATATGTAAAGTTTTCATAGGTCATACATTAACATAATGCTAAATGATAATGAGAAACAATGTATAAAAAATATATTTCTAAATAATCAAACTTCTTATTCAATAAGTAAAAAAATAATCCAAATACAATACAGCCAGCGTTCTATATGAATAACAAATAGGATTTTAAATAATGATAATAATAAATACCTTAAAATGAAAATACCGGGCATTTATTAATTCAGTTATAAGGATTACAACTATTTTTATCGGAATAAACTCAAGAAATTTTGAAATTACAGTTATTAACCTTTACCATACCGGATATAAAATACTCGAACGTAGACATGCTGTCAACTCGTGTTACCGTAAGAAATGTTCTAATTAGCTTTTAAAATGTGAAAAAATGGTTAATGCCATTAATTTACTTTAAGTATTGAGCATTAAATATTTAAAAAATATATAATACAACCTTCTTTTTTATATATCTTAATTTAATTAGTGGGACACCATTATATTCGAATGTTTATTATTGTTTTCACTGTGATATTAATGTGTGATTTTTTTTGTCTTGCCACAAATTGTATTTTTGTCAACGTATTAATTATACAACAGAATGAATTAAAAATAATTATTATTGTAAGATTCGCCTTACATAATTGATTTTTCACAAGTCATTTCTAAGCGTAAATATTTTCCTTCAAATTAACTAAAATATGAAGGGGATGTTGCGTATATTTACCGAAATATTATAGATTTAATTAGAGCGGTAGACCTGTATTACTGCATGGTTTGGGAAAGGTTAAACATTTGAGATGTCTAAATAACAATTATTAAAAATTTTCGAATCACCTAATATAATGCAATCACCTGGAGAAATATTAGAAATTAGGAAAAGTGTTAATTAAATTAAATTAATTTTGTAAATAGCGCTCTCTTAAATTTGATTCTATTGTAGTTATTCTGTGTCTACTTAATTTGTAACCAACCCCTTCCCCCTTAACCCCTTCCCACTAAATTTTAGTACGTTTCTTGTCCTGAGGAAGGGAGCATCTCTCCCGAAACATGTAGATTATGTAAAAATAAAAATAAATAGTGGTTAAAACAAAACGTTTTATTATTTTCAACTAATTTTTGACAATTAATAAATATGAACATGGAGACAACATGTAAATATTTAATTCAAAGAGCGAAAAGAAAAACGTTTATTTATGCTGACATATAAAAATGGTGAACTTTCTTAAATGTAACCAATCTTGCGAGCGAGAGCACAATTATATTATAAAATAATTAAATAAATATTTTTTTATTATAAAGATATATATATTTTTTAAATTTATTTAATTATTCAAATTTTAATAATTAACGGTAATGAATTAGTAGTGAAAAATATACATTCAAAGGGAGTAACGAGTATTACCGTTATTTTAACCATCAATTATCCATTGTACACTATTTGTTTTATAACATAACACATTTTAAATATATAATTTAGAAATCTTTAATATTGGTAAAATCAACTCTGTTGAAATATAAGAAAATACCATTAATTAAGTGGCAAAGAAATAAAGTTAAATAATCTAAAAATATATTTTAGATGTTTTTAATAATTGTTAATTAAACAAAAGTTTATATAGATATATTTTTATTTACTGTCATTAAAAAAGTAATATTAAAATAAAATACGCACGTTAATAAGAAATAGCTTCCATTATAACCTAGGTGAAAATAGGTATGTCGGAAATTAGTTTAATTTATTTATAAGGTTATGATATAAAATATTATTACATAAGGTTATGATATAAAAATTGACAGTAGGAACGATTTAGACATACGATATTTTGTTTGGAACAATAATGTAAAATATTTTTTATTCTTCTTCTCTCAACCATTTAACTTGTTGCAAGCATCGTGTTCACTAATTTTCTGAAACTGAGCGGATGATTTTCAACCAATACTTCCGGTTCCGAACCACGTTGAGTATAGTATTCACACTGAATCAAGCAAAAATTATCTATTTTATTTGGTTTATCCACCTTGTGGGAGATTATCCAGGGAAAGGGGGATAGTGCTTATGTTTTTCTTATAAAACTAAAATTTTGTATGTACATGTGATCTAGTGTCGTCTGCTACCTCGGATGGGATGATAATGGATGCAAGGGTAAACTCTGCTTCAACACATTTTATTCACAATTTATCCCGATATCGAATGAACGTAAAATGTATTTTGCCAACTTTCATCTGCATTCTCGACTCGGACTCGAGATACCACATTCCCGCGCCAGAATTCATCTCCTGTTCCAGAAGATTTCCCGGATGCCATCCGGTCTAAGCCATGTCCAGGTCGCCTATTAGTCGCATGCCGCCTCTTTCCTCGTTGCAGTGGGGTCTCTCCTCAACCCGCGGGTGGATCAGACCATATATCTCTGGGTCCACCGCGGCAACAGCATTCTTAATCTCCGATATCTCCCGCCGCCATTTTCCTCAAGGGAACAGCGCGCCGCCCACTACCAGACCCCCGAGCGTCTCTCGATAGAATTCCCTTCTTCTCGGCTGTTCATCCTTTTTCACCTTCGTGCCTCCAATCGCGGCCTTGTGCTGTATGTCGGTAAAACAGGTCGCCCAGATGTGAAAAACATGGCGCACAAATGCTTCAATCTTGCAACAAATCCAACCAGTAGTAAACTGAAGATTCTTGCAATTTTTCGGCCACGTATTGCAATATGACAGCCCAGAAAACGAAATTATCCAAGGCACATCTTTACTATGCGGAAGAGTTGAACGAGAGCCACGACGATGAGTGGATGCGTTGCATCTGGTTGTCAGCACCGTGATTTGTGGAGATGCTTGACGAGCCTCATGAAAGAAGAAAGAAAAAGAAAACTAGAACACGAAGAAAACATGACAAATTAAAACTCTGACTCGCAATGATTTTTGATACGTGTTGATGACTTTTAAAGACAGGTTTAAAAAATCAACGTAAAATATCACATACACCCTACTTACTAGACACCCACAAACACGTACTCTTATGTAAATGAAACGAGTTCGACTGGTGGTGCCACACAGGGAAAACTTCCGCTGACCATAGCAAACGTGCCTGC
The DNA here is from genome assembly GCA_022840565.1 of Eubasilissa regina. Taxonomy (NCBI): domain Eukaryota; kingdom Metazoa; phylum Arthropoda; class Insecta; order Trichoptera; family Phryganeidae; genus Eubasilissa; species Eubasilissa regina. Next base: position 18,619,230 of record JAINEB010000015.1, on the reverse strand, counting down.
AAATTTTACGCCGAAGAATGGTCGGGAATCGTGCATTAGCCGGAAAAGGGGGGGATCACTCTCCGTGACGATTACGCCATCAATGATCCTCGACCAGAACAACCCCGGGGTCTCTCGGGGGATTTATAATACATGTAGCGCATTCCGTATCATTGATTTTAATACATTTGCATTACGAGGGTGGTCGCTTACGGAAGAATTGCGGTTTGTGGCCATTAACACATTATTCTCTCGTGCCTGCACATCGGCGCTCTACTCTCGTTGAATATTTAATTTACTTTACAAATTTAAATCGATAAAAATACAACAATGCAACATGAACGTTTTTGATAAGAAAACTAGGACTTTTTGATGAGGGAGCATTTTTTTTTTGATTTGTGATTATTTAAAAAAATATATAAATAAAAACAATATTGAATTTATGTATGTCTCAATGTTTGCTTGTCAATCGTATAGACATGGGTTTGCACTACATACAAGCAAAACATTTCTGTATCACTAAAAATTCTGCGAAATAAAAATAAATTAACTAATATTTATATTATGAAATGACTTTATAAAATTTTAGCCGTTGGTGTCACCTTGTCCATGATGTAACTCGACTTATTCAAAAATTATTTGTTACAGCTTCATGTGCATTCTTAGGTTTTTAATGAACTTACTTTTTTTTAATCCTTATAATAATTGTAATTAATTAAGTATTTTTTACTGAATCTGTGTCCGGCATCTAGACGTTTGCGAATTTTCTGCATTTTGTGCTTAAGTCTGCTGTCTTCAAAAATGAATAATCTTTACTGAAAACTGCGTACTACGAATTTATTTTACTTGACAGACTAAACGTTTTGTGTTCTTAGTGTATTCCAACCCATGATTCCAAATTTATCATTTGCCAAGAGAGCGAATATGCATTTTTCAGGATAAGTTAGATTATTACCAATATTAAATTAAATGTCAAAATACAATTATTTCTGTTGTGAGTTTTGGCTATGCTAATTTGTAGAGCTAGTTATTTAAATAAATATTTTTGAACACTGTTTATGAAACAATTTAAATCCGTTGTCCGAACAAGAAATCGTAGAAAATATTTTAAGTCAAATCGAAAACAGAGCACGGAACCAAGCAATAAAAGAACTTGTCTTTTTAAAAGTAGTAAATTTACAATTGTACTCTAAATTTAAACTGATAGAATTGTTAACATTTAAAAAAAAATATTTTTTTTACCTATCTATTGTATTCTTAGTTAGCATCGTCGGTAATAGCATAACCTAACTTTTTGACACTGCGTACAGGATTGTATAAATATATAGGATTATGTATTATATTGAGGGCAATTCGATTCAAATTTTGATTCTAGGACCTTAAATACTATTAACACTCCTTCAACCCCCTCCCGACTTTACAGGCATCACGCTATTCCAGTGTCTGGACCAAATTTTTCGTACATCTAAATTCTTTAGGTTATTCTTGGTTACCCCTCCCGTCACCCTCTATTTAAAATCCCGGGAAGTACTGAGCACGGACCATAAAAAAATTAAAACTATATTGTAAATGTTTATAGTTTTAATTGAATATTAGCTAAGGGTCAGTTGTGTGATCAGTAGTAACTTTTTACTAACTCCCGTGGTTAAAATCATTTGCGCGTTGTTCGAATGCCAAATTTACTATTTTCAAGGCATAGATGGAGATATCTGTAGGCGCGACAAATAATTATGAAGTATGTTTCATTTTATGTTTTATCTGTGGATTTTTTCGCCTCTGCGTACGAAAACTGTCACATTGGTGGTGAATTTTTTTTCGTATTATGTACTAATGTATATTAAACAACGAGATCATCATCGGATGAACTCTCCTCACTAAAATAGCGGGATATTAAATGATTCATTGTCGTATACTGAAACTTTCTAAGTATCAATGTGTCGGATAACTTTTGGAACAGCTGTGAAAAGTCCGCTATATTTCACTATCGATTCTCACTCTTACTATCGGATATCGGAGAGTAAAATTAGGTTACTGCGGGATGTACTTTTGAGAAGTAAATATTTTTTACCAACAATCAAACAACCCGTTTTTGCAATTTTTTTTCATTCTAGTAACTTTTTTTACTACAGTAAAAAGTTACCACTGATCACACAACCGGTCTAAGTGTAAATTATTCTAGAGTTAAAATAGAAAAAAAAAACAGCATGTATTTATTTGTACTTGTAAAAATACAATGCGCTTATCCATAGTTTTATAGTTAATGATTTCTGGTTGTATACCGACTATAGTACGCAAATATTAGTGTTCAGAGAAATGCCTGTAACCGATGCAGTAATGATTGCGGTGTAATAAGCCGTAATAGCTGACTTGTACAAGGCTAGTACGTGCTTAGTACAAAGCGAAACCTCAGTAAAGGAACAATTTAAGGTATCGAGCTTCCTTTATACTCACTCTATTTCAGACTACCCTCATATTTAAAAAGTTACCCCGTTCACATGATAGGGTAGTCTTATCTTTTTTAGAAAGTAAAAAAAAACTCTAAAAGTAAATAGCAAATACGGTGAAAATATTTCATGAAAAAAATTCTACTATAATGATCTAGATTATGCATGTTTGCTCGATGTTAACTCACGTCAATGCATCATATAACACCGTGTCCCAAGCGTCACATAGCGTGAGTCTAATTCACGTAAGAAAGTAATTTTTAAAATTATTTTTAATTTAATATTAGAAAATATAATACATTTTTAGAATAATAAGTGGGATATATATTTCTTTCTTCTCTATGAGAGTAAGACTCGTGTATAAAGGAGTATATATGAGATTTTATGTTTCAGTTAGTCTGTGTACATGTTTTTTTTTACTTCAGATACAAATTTTTAGTAGTTTGTAATTTTTTTAATTGTAATGAGGAGATTGTTAAAAATTTGATGCTTTGATAAATATAGTGATTTTGGGTTGCGGTATATTTTAGTTTTGGAATATCAATTTGGTCTCTAAATCTTGTACATCGGAATTCGCATCTAAAATTTAATTGATTTTTAATTTTTAAAATTTGGATTATTGCATTTTTTTTGTATATGTCTATTATTTTAGGTACTTTGAATTCGGTGAAGAGTTGTATACATGGATAGACTTTTTTTTTTAGAATAATTTTTTGAGTGATTTCTAATTGTAACATTGAACTTTTATATGCTCATCCCCATATAATGATACCATATTGCAAATATGACTATACGAACGTTTAATATACATCTAAACTAGACAATTAACCCGTGACATGCATGATTTCAAATTTTAAAACATATTTTACATCAATTTCTTGTATATATTGAATACATTGAATTTTAATGAAAATACTTTATTTGTGTATTTGAAATTTTGAAACATTATTATGTGATGTTTAAAAATATATAAAATTAATCAATTAGAAATACATACAAAATATCTTTTAAAAATTGAATAATTACTTGAGAATATATGATCAATATTTAACGTAAACTTAATTGGTTGACCTGGGAAATGATAATGTATTTCACTAGATAGGAAAAGTTCCGGATTTGTATCTCGGTGGCATCCAAATTTTTTTTTTTTTTGATAGATTTTTTTGAATATCTTTCTAATTGATTCATTTAATTTATTTTAGAAAACATTTCAATTTATAGATAGATTTTACACTTTATCGCATTATCACTGTATATAGTCTACTATCACTTATTTTTCCAAATTTAAGTTTCAATTCTATATATTAGTGTTATCGGTATTTGGTATTTTTACACTTTTTGAACTCGAGGCTTTTTCCGGATAAATAATTCTTAATCGCGATAAATACTTTCGGAACACTATTTTCACATTATTTTCTGCGATCACCCTCCTTTCGATATACTTTTCAATTTGAAAACAAATAGATACTTCCCAAATACAAAAATTCATTCCATTTTCCATTAATTCTTACACATGAACTGCTTTCCTCAAACATAAATTTATACGAAACACGCTTTAATAATATGTAATAGTTTAATAATAGTATGATTACATTATACTATACAATAATATACATATAGAAAACATACATACATAAAATGGGTATTCATAAAATTTTCTTCTCATTTAAAAATTTATTCGTTCTGAATGAAATGAAAGGTTTAACCGAGATTGTGTACGTTTCCAGGGACCAAGTCAAATAGAATTAAAAGAGTTTCAAGCAACTACAGACTGGTACGTCATTTTTAGAAGGTTGTTACTTTTTGA